>CM038671.1:648239600-651182062 GCA_021605145.1 Aegilops bicornis | reverse complement strand
CCGAAGACGTAGAAACACGCGACATCTGGCCAAATTTACGGAGAACACACTTTCGAAGATAAGGCCCCAGAGCCAAAAGCGCAACCACGCCTTGTGAGGTAGGACCCCCCGCTGAGTCCCAGTTGTTTGGCTCCACGGGTGCCCCCAACACCCACACCTCGCGAGGCCCCTCGCGCCTCTCCAAAGCAACTAATGCTTGCAGGACTGCGATACGCCGCGGCGAAGCCTCTTCTTCCTTTGTGTGGTGAACCTGTACAGGGTCCCTCCAAGGAGCACGCAAGCGACCTCGCCCACATAATCTCTCGTCGGACAAGGCACGGACCTGGCGCCCAGCACCAGGAAGCATTGTCCCGACTCCTCGAGATAAGTCACCCTCCCGGACACAAGTTATCGCAACACCATCCCCCACACTCAATGCAACCCGATATTAGCTTAACATCGCTCTCCTTTCTCACCGGGCGAATGATGGATGCTTGGCGCCAAGGGGGACCCCCGAGCATCGCGACTCAGGTAGGCTCTTACCGACCTCGGGCACGCTCACCTCCCAGCCTTGACCACGGCATCAGCGACACAGCATACCAGCTGACGAAGACGCCTTTGGGACTGGGACTGTCGGCCAAGCAGAGCATCAAGCCCTCACGAGAGTCCGAAAAAGGAAGAAACTGAGCTAGAACGGAATGAGCATCTCGCACTTCCTCACAATAAGGATCATAGTGACAAACTGGCTACAAACATCTTACAAGCCCCCCGCGGGTACATTCTTGGCTCCTACTCGCGAGGAACAAAAGACGCGAATCCTAAGGGTCCTACCTCAGGGACCACCACGGCGAGAGCCATCATCAATAAGTGGGCCACCCGGTCCGGTGCCAACCCCATCCAAATCAGGGTAGCGGCGGCTTTGACTGGACGAGCCCGGCCTTCGCCTCGAGAGCGGCCTTGAGCTCGGAGGCTCATGTGGCGTAAATCAGCGCGCCGTCTCCGGCGTCCAAGGCTCGGCCCGGGGTCGCTGGATCCTCCGAGCGCCTCCTGCCGCTCGAGGAAGCCTTTGCCGAGGGAGTGGTCGGTCGGCTCTCTGTCTTACCGCCCGGCAGGACCCCGACCACCTCTCCCGGGCAGCACTCCAGCCGACGCATCCTCCGCGTCGAGACCTTTTGAAGGTTTCACCACTTTGGCACCATTGTACTCTAGGTGGATCGTGAGGGCGCCCCTCGGTCCTGCAGACCAGGCGACCCTCGCCCCAGCCTCAGAGGACCACACGAAGACCTGCTTGGCCTGCAACTATCATGACCTCCCGCCTTGGCCATGTAGGGTCGCCGCAGTCATGCAGTCTTTGAGCGAGTCGAGGTTCCCCCTCGGGCGGGACGGAGGCGAATGGCAAAGGAAGGAAGGCGAATCCAAGACTTAGGAGATGCGGCCGCACGCGCGAACTCCGGAAGGAGCCTCGGCGTGGACTCCTCCGGGGAAGGCGACACCGCCGTGACCACTTGGCCAACAGTCGGCTGGCGCCATCTCGTGGCGCCCGGCGTCGCCTCCTTCGGAAGCCACCAATTTGCACATACAAGGGAAGAAACCTGAGTGGCGGGCCGGACATACCGTGGCATGGGGCGCCCCCTAGCGCTCTGCCCCTAACACCGAGCAAGCCGCTTCTTTGGGGGGAGTAGGTCGAGGATCCTCTTTGAGGAGCCTTTCCTCTTCGTTTCCATGGAGAACCCGGCGGATCGGAGCCATAACAACTGCATTTACGACGCAGGGAGGAGGAGAAGCGGTAAGGATAGAATGGAAGAGGCGCGAGCCGTTCCTGCGACTTATAGCCGGGCGAAGGCCAACCGTCGGCCTCCACGATCACCTCGTAATCATGACCAACTTTCGCATGTAGGGACCGCCGAGTCGGGTGGTTACCGAGGCATCATAGGAAGCGGTGCTGTCGCAATCAACGCCATGCGGCGCCCTAAGGAACCGCTGGCTGTTAGGGCAGCTCATGACGCTTCGCACTTTGACCTTTCGCCTCTTCTCGGCCAAGTTCGCGCGGCACGTGGGCCAGGGACTCTTGTCGGATTTGGGAACGAGGGTCCCAGACTTGCACACTGCTGCTGCTACCATGGGCGTGCTCAAAAAGGAGGCCCAGGACGGCCCATCTTCATCAGCGCAAGCTCAAGACCCTCATGAGGGGCCAAACCTGGGCGGACGACGAGGAGCTTCCTCGGGTGCACGGCCTCGTCGGGCTGGCTCATGAGGAGGCGGAGAGTTCAAGGCGAGGGGTACCTCGCTGAGGTGCCCATGATCGCCAAGCCATAAGGATTTCGACCAAGGCGCGCCAGCAGCCGGGCGCCACCTCACAAGTGTCCTCCTTTCCTCTTTGGTGCAAAGGGAGCAAAAGCGCAGGTGAGCATCAAGCAAAGGCATCCGTTTGGTGCAACAAGACTAGAACCAGCCCAACGGGGTCTGGAAGGAGTCATCGTGGAGCCCAAGCAGGCGTCATCACGAGCCTTTGGCGGTGAGGACCAACTTTAGTCGAGATAAGTGTACCCGATGTTCCCCTTCAAAATGGCGTTGTTGGGCGCCCTTTCCGCTCAATATTCGGGAAAAGGCCTAGGCCTTTTGCCTATAAATAGAGACTAGCCACCCACAAGGTAGAGGGGACGGATACATGGTAAAGATAGCAAGAGAGAACAAGATTAAGATAGAGAAGGCGGGAGGCAGTTAACACCACCTAGCAGGTTCATCATCGCACCATGAAGAACAGACCCTCGCGAGGTACTGTTCTTCCTTGTACTATTCCTCATCAGCCCAAGAGGCAATCCAACCACACCACAAACTAGAGTAGGGTATTACACCTGGCAACGGGTGGGGTCTTAACTAGTATAAATCTTGTGTCTCTTGTGTTGTTCCTGTGTAGTAGTTTTAGGGTCCTGCGGATTCTGGCGAGAGTGCAGGCGGTGGAGGAATTGGATCACCTTGCGTCACACCCCAAAGTGTTTGAACCTCAAGGGTCTACGAACCCGAAATCCGACAACCCGTGACAAAGAGAGGCCTCTACTCCAGTGAATTACACCCTTAAAAAGGTGGTTTTAGTGGAAGCTTGATCCTTGAAAGGGGTGAATGCCCATTTTGCGCATGCTATGTGTCCTGTAGTAAAGCAGGTTCAAGCTGCATTTCGCCAACGTCCATAAGTGACGCGACATGAGGTGGAATCTGGTCAATGATTGGGTCTAGGACCAATGCGGCCGAGCCGCCGTGTGACGGATGCTAGTAGAGTGATCCCTCGATCAAAAGGTGATCGGACAAAGTGACCATGGGTTGAATTTGGGGGCGGCTGGCTCCATCGCATATATGGAGCATCCCTTAGTGCCGCTTCCATTCCGGCAGGGGATGTGCGTGGCGTATGAATCATGTTAGACATTTTTCACACTGGGGAATTTCCATTCTGTCCCCTGCATGTTAGGACTGTCGGGGCTCCTCGTCATCATCGTTGTGCAGCCCCTTGTCCTTGTCTTGGCGTTTATCTTGCCGGCTTCGTTAGAATACCCAGCAATCTCTATTGGTGGTTGGTTGGGTACGGCTTTAATCCGGGGGTGCCATGAATTTGGCACGAAGCGCTCAATGTGCAGTCCAGACTGGCGGTCGCGATTACTTCTTTTGAGCGGCTTCTTCTCGTGACCGGGCTTGGATCACTTGAATCCGGCATTGGTCGTCTTGATCTTTGTCGCCATTCAGTAAACCGCCGCTTATATGCATTCGCCGCGGCTTGCCGTTATTATCGCGGCCATCTGAATTGCCAGACCGGTATTGGCGTAGTGTCTGCTGCGAGCCAACCAATCGGCTCCCTCGCCCTTGCGCAAAAGCGGAGTCATTAGTGTTAGTAGGAGCTGCCATGGACTTGGATTTTTCCTGGCGAGGTGTCAGCTGAGCCACTAAATCGTCCACGGATATTGTGCTTGAAAGCCGCTGAGGGCTTGTCGTCCGGACAATCAACTATTTGGTTCTTTTAGTTAGGAACCGAGTCCAAATTTCTTGGTGACTCTCCGGGCTGTTGAGTAATGTGGCTCAAGTGCGCTCGGCGTCGGTGGTGCACATATATGCCACAGAAGTTGTCGAGGAATGCGCCTTCCAGGTTTTCCCAACTGCCAATGGAATTTGTTGGAAGGCTGTTTAGCCAGTGCCGGGCTGGCCCTGTGAGCTTAAGGGGGAGATACTTGATGGCGTGTAGACCATCTCCGCGGGCCATGTGAATGTTGAGAAGGAAATCTTCGATCCATACTACGGGGTCTGTTGTGCCATCGTATGATTCGATGTTTACGGGTTTAAACCCTTCTGGGAATTCATGATCCATTACTTCATCGATGAAAGCGAGAGGGGTGCCACGGCGCCTCTGTGCCGGGCTAGTGTGGCTCACGCAGGTCGTAATTCGCTACGACGGGTGGCTATATTACGGCCTGGCAGAACTTGTTGAAAGATGTGTCCCGGCGTAGACGGTCCTGCAAATACGTGCCACATCGGTAGGCATACCCAGCGATCCGTAGATCGATCTTGGCTGTCATGTTTTGTCGGTCCGGGCCGTGGTATGTTAGCATGGGGGTGTTGGCTGGTATGGGGACTGGTTTGCCGTATTATCCTTCCGGCCCGCGAGTGGCGATCGACCAATTGTGATGGTGCCTCGATGCATATTCCTCGGCTACCGGACTTACATCCATCTATTCGTGGCAGGATCTTGATCGACTTGGAGTTCTTTGTTGTTTCTTTTTCGGGCTCCTCGCAGTGGCTATAAGCCGACTCTTGAAGCGCTCCTGCTCTACGGGATCCTCAGGCACGCCAAACTCATCATCACCGAGGCTAATCTCTTCTTCGGAAAGGTGCATGTAGTTGTCCTCCTCCGGGTATTCGTCCGTCGCTTTGTTTTTACGGGCTGACACGGTGACACTCATCCTCCTGCTCGCCCGCCTTTCGGCGGGCTGGACTAGTGTAATATTCTTCTTCGGCACCAATCGGATTGTTTCGTCTCCAAAGGCGGTATTGAGTGTGGCGGGTTGGAGTAGGCGCCACCACGCCCATTCTTTGCCTTTTTCCCTGAGGATTTACCCTCCGGTCCCTCAGCGCCATTTGTTTCCTCTGGAGTGTCCACCATATATATATATATATATATATATATATATATATATATATATATATATATATATATATATATATATATCATAAGAAAGAGGTGGATGTCCACCGCCCTTGATGTGGGTTCATGTTCTTCTCACTCGTAAATGCGTCCATACCGTCGATGTCTTGAGTCGAAGTTCAGGTTACCTCCCAGTTGATTAAGTCAATCGACCCGTGGCAATGAAGTGGGTGGTGGGTGGGCAGCGAATTCATTCGTCATTCCGCCTCCCACTTTCGAGCGGACATAGCTTAGCGAAGAGCCTCCTGACAAAGTAGAGAGACTTTAATGAGTCCGAGCATGTCGCCGAAGCATGCGAGTGGTGGAAAGATATCCCGCTGCGGTGAACTCCATTACCGGGAGCCCATCCCGGACCCGGGACGAGTTCGGGAGTGTGCGGTACTGGAACCAACGTCCGGATCACGTAATCCGGGGTCTGGAGATCCTGAGCCACCGCAGGTAAAACCCGTGTTCGGCTCCTACCGATGATGAGTGCGCGATCTTGGGGTGGGTCCATCCCACTCCGCCCTTAAGCGGCGTATGAGCCTACTCCGGATCTATGTCCGAGATACTAACGCGATACCCGAGCTTTGTCCAGCGACAGGTCTAAGCCGTGCTCTTGACCGGGTCTCCAGGTGCTCTGGCATAGGCCCAAATCCATCGAAGATCAAGTCTCCGCGGGATATGTCCGCCGTGGTAGTTCGTGTTTCCGAACCTAACCTAGTGGCGAGCGAGCTGTCGATTCTGCTCCGGATAGGCCAAGCGAAGTTAGCCCTTGCAGCGGCGAAGCCGCCGAATCTGAATGTAAGATCTGTCCGGGGAAGTCTGCGCTCGACAGCGTCGTTGATGATGATCGAGGAGCCATCGAGCGGGACGGGCTGATTTACGACAGTAGGAACTCTCAATAGAAAGCACCAATGTCGATTGTCCAAAACCGGCGGATCTACGGTAGGGTGTCCCGATCTATGCTTCAAAGGCTGATGGTAACGGAAGCAAAGGGACACGGATGTTTACCTGAGTTCGGGCCCTCTCGATGGAGGTGAAAACCCTACTTCCGCTGCTTGATTAATATAGATGATATGGGTAGTACAAGAGTAGATCTACCACGAGATCGTGAGAGGCTAAACCCTAAGAGCTAGCCTATGATGGTATGATTGTAATTGTGATACGGCCTACAAGGACCAACCTCTCCGGGTTTATATAGGCACCGGAGAGGGCTAGGGTTTACATGCAGTCGGTTACAAGGAAGGAAATATAATATCCGGATCGCGAAGCTTGCCTTCCACGCCAAGGAAAGTCCCATCCGGACACGGGCCGAAGTCTTGAGTCTTGTATCTTCACGCTTCAATAGTCCGGACGTCGTATACAGTCCGGCTGTCCGGATACCCCCTAATTCTGGACTCCCTCAGTAGCCCCTGAACCAGGCTTCAACGACGATGAGTCCGGCGCGCACTCTTGTCTTTGGCATTGCAGGGCGGGTTCCTCCTCCGAATACTCCAAAGTAATTATCGAACACTTGAACCGTGTCCGTATCCACAAGATGATCTTCGCTTGCCACCGTAGAGGGAATGATGTTTCACAAATGCAATCCGTTGACAATTTTTTTAGGCAATGCGATGTGTCATTACGGTCAGGTCATCATTTGAACCGTTTTCCCACAACCAGCCACAACGCATATTGCGAGGAGATTTCCTCGACACGTCTTGTCAAAGCGGAGATCGTGTCCCCTCATTACGGGATTCTCATCAATACGGGTACGGGTAATCCCACGACATCACTAATCGTGGCGCTTGGGAAGCAAGTGATTCCCAACGGGCAAGTGGGGAGGCGCACCGTTTTCGTTGCCTCTATAAAGGGGTAAGATTTCCTCATTTTTACCCACCCCTTCTTCTTTCTCTACCCATTCTTGCCCCCCCCCCCCCGAGCTCCAGAGCCCAAGCCCAAGTCTCCTCCGCACAGCTAAACATGTCCGGAGCAGGAGGCAAGTGGGTGGCTTCTACCTTTGAGGAGAAGCACATCACAGATCTTCGCGCGGCCGGATACTTGGCCGTAGACATAGCACACCGGCTACCGGACACTGGGCAGGTCATTCCGACCCCCGGACCCCACGAGAAAGTCGTGTTCGTTGCCCATTTCGTCCGTGGACTGGGATTTCCACTCCATCCCTTCGTCCGTGGGCTCATGTTCTACTATGGGCTAGATTTCCATGATCTAGCCCCGAATTTCGTCCTCAACATCGCGGCGTCCATCGTCGTTTGTGAGGCCTTCCTCCACATACGTGAAGCCAAAGTTTATAAGCGGCTAGCATGCAGAGTGCGGAGGAGCCATGGTGGGCAAGATGCCTAACATCACCTGGCTGGACGGCTCCTTTGCGGAGACCGTAAAAGGATGGCAATCGGGGTGGTTCTACATCACCGAGCCGCGCGGCGCCAACTAGGCGGCGGCCCCCGAGTTCCGATTCGGAACCCCTATGCGGCTCACCTCCTGGGAAAAGACGGGCCTGTCCTGGGGCGATTCCACGGAGCTGGCCGGACTCCAGACATGTATCAAAAGCATGAAGGACAAGAACATCAAGCTTGTCAACGTGATCCAGGTCATGCTCGTTCACCGGATCCTGCCCTGCCAAAGGCGGGTAGTTAATCTGTGGGAGTTCGTCCCGGCCGAACACCGGACGCTCCGGGAGGTCTACGGCATGACGCATGAAGGAGCATGGAAAGTGTTGTTCAAGGTGTCGGAGTAAATGACCTCGGGTAGCCTAGCCGACTCACCCTGGGGCTTCTGAAAAAATTACAAGCCAATCAAGCCATCCCACATCCAAGACGCTGGGCCGCCTTCCCTCGGCCGGCTGTCATTCAGGCTGGCTGTCAGGAGGCGGCCTGGCCCCAAGACCTACAGAAGAAGGCCACGAGAGGGCCGGCTTCCAAGGAGCTGGCTACCAGAGGGCCGACTCCACGTAGCCGGCCACGAGAAGGCCGACTCCAAGAGGCCGGCCACCCCGCAGGCGGTCAAGGCCGCCCCCTCAGAATCTGCACCCACATAACGGTGATGAGACGAGGCGTGGCTACAGTGAAGCCTACCACCCCGCATCCCGGAGCGCGCGTGGCTACAGTAAGCCAGACGGCGTCTGGGTGACCATCACCAAATCCGCCCATGCGGCACTGTTGCCATGTTGACCGTGACATCACCCACGACAGGCTGTCAGTACTACCCGCAGGCGGCGGGCCCCTCCGGTCAGAGAGATGCCCGAAGGCGGCTCGGCCTCCCCTAGTCGGCCTAAGATACGGCGGGCTTCCCATAGCCGGCTTGTTCCCTCCTTCGAAGGAAGCACCTCATTAAGGAGACAAGACGAGGTGAGGCTACAGTGATCGCCGCCAAGGCGGCGGCACTGTAGCCATGCTTACCTCGACAAAGCCCTCGTCATCAGGATTTAGGCAACAGTAACCAGCCCCCGGCAAGGCCCTCAACGGTGGGGCCAGCTTGTCTACCAGGAAGCCGGCAGCCAGCGGGACCCACTCGGTCGAAGGGCCCTAGCGGCCAGGGCGAGAAGCCAGCAAGACGAAGACACCGGCGGCTAGGGCCCACGCCAAGTCAGACACCATTGTACCCCCTGGGTAGGCCTATCTCAAACCCCTGTAGGCACCCATGCAAAGGGTTGATCTCTTAGAGTTTTAGACACCACATAGAGGGAAGAGGAGAGCTAGCTGTGCCCTTCTTCTTCCTCTCACCGAATAGCTCAAGGAGCCTCTTGTAGCAACTTGTTCATCTAGTGATCATTCGGAGACCCCGCAGAGCAGCAGTAGGGGTGTTATCTCCACGGAGAGCCCCGAAGCTGGGTAAGACTCGCCGGCGTGCATGTCTTCGCCTCATCCCGTTTCCTGGCACCAGCGACGTCTTATTGGCTCCCACTATGATTAGCCACCCGTTGGCATATGTCGCACCTACCACCCGACACAAGGCCTCCGAAGTACCTCCTCCCACATCCGAGGACCGCGGGCTTCATGCCGCGCGGGCTCCTAGTCAGGTGAATTCTCAGACCGCCACCGGACCCAGTTCTTCCCAATATATTCATGGGGGGAGTCTTAAGTATTTGTGTATATTTGCTTCAGGACTATGTGGAGACAGCGGAGCAGGTCTACTGTCCGGCTCCGCTACCAGAAGATCCAGCGGATGCTCTCCTGACGGAGATGCTAGTCCCGGCGCCGTACAAGGTGCCGGAGAAGAAGGCCGGAAAGAAGGCCCCGGGAACCAGGAAGGGTCTCCAGCGTAAGGTCGCGTCCGAAGCCTCGTCCGAAGACGACGAGGCGCACTCCTTCCCCGAGGAGGAGGAAGAAGAAGAAGAGGCCGCCCCATCCGAAAAGGATGAGAGGCCTGAGGGGACGAGCCGCGGGGCCGGGAGAGGCCCTCGACGCAAGGCCGTCATACGCATGTCGTCCGACGATGACGAAACAAATTCTTCCCACGGATGCGGGGGGAAGAAAGAAGGAACTCCACCTCCCCGTACTAGGAAGGAGAAATAGAGGAAGGCCGCCCCAGAAGGGGAGGCTGGGACACCCAAGAAGGGAAAGACGTCCCTTCCAGACTACTCCACCACGACCGCTCATAGCGAGGAAGGGTGGCTGCCCAGGGGGATGACCCTGGCGCGGTCGTAAGTGTCCACACTCTACCGTGATTTTTTACTTCACAATTGTTAATAACACCAAAAATTGATGCAGTCCGGTCCGGGCTCATCCGGAGGTGTTGTCTTCAGATGGGTCTCTGAACGCTTCGGAGATGAACTCGCTCCCGACGGCCACCACTCCTCAGCCTGCGGATGACACGAAGGTGTTGTCCCGAAGGTTCCCCGAGCAGGGGGAGGTGGTATTGGAGACGCCCCAAGGCAGATTGCCGAATGTCGGACATGCCGGGTTCAAGATCCCCGCGGATCGCGTCGATGAGAGCCCCGACAAGGCGGACTCCCGACCGAACACTGCCCCGTAACGTCCGACGGTTCCGGAATTGGGCGTGCAGCCCCTCGTTAGGGAGGGCGAGCCGCCCGTCTTTGAGACTTCTCGGCGCCAACGGCCGGATAGTCTGGTGGCGCGCCGAGGCACTTCCATGGAAGAAGAGCACCGTACTCTTATGAGTGCGGTGATTTAGAAAGGTTCGGCCCGCCGTAAGCGGACTGGCGAAGCTCGCATACGCCTCTGGCGGGCTTTGAGGTAAGTAAAAAATGCATGAAATTACCACCCGATAGGTAGTAGCCACTGATACTCTGTTCGGTGTTCGGAAAGAAAATCCAAACTGAGGGTCAATTATAATCCGCAGGAGTCTAAGCAATAAGTATTTTTGTGAATAAGCAGGCTGTGCTGCTTGCTGCTGCTGCCCGTACTGCCGAGGTTGCCGAACTAAAGCGGGACATGGACGGTAGCGAGGAGAGCCTCGTCCTCACGTAAGAGGCAGCCTTGAAGAGAGCAAGGGTAAGTGATTTCCGCTCTTATGTATTTAAAGATAGGCAAAATTTGTCAATCTAACGCGAGAGCTGTCGTGGATCGAAATGTAGTGAGGCCACCGCCAAGTGGCGTCCTGAAGAAAAGCGCTGTCCGAGGTCAAGACAACCATGACCTTGGAATGCAAGGAGCACGAGAAGCAAAATGATAGAGTGGGCGAGTTACAGCAAGAGCTCCAGGACCTCGGCAAGATGTGTGAGTCCGTGGAGCATGATTTAAAGGCGAAGGAGGCCGAGCTTGCGAAGGCCCTTGTGAATTTGAAAGATGCAAAGGCCGAAGCCGAGAAAGCACAGTGGGAGATCCAGGAGGCCAAAAAGATAGCAGTGGGTAAGAAATTATTTATGCAAAGCAAACATGTGGAGGAGGCGTTTCTTTTACTTACTCGAATACGGAGCTCTCCAGGGGCATTTGCAGATCTGCCTGAGACGCTGTGGAGTTCTACTATGCCCAGGAGGGGAGCTTAACGGAGAAGTTGTTCTGGTCCCAGTATGATGGGGCCGATCATCCGATGCCTCTAAGCGACCAACTGAAGTAGTTGATCGAACTCCACAGAGCGTACGAACTAACTATGAAGGACTTCATAGTGCGGATGTGGCCTAGTGAGCTCCTCCCTAGTAGCTACTTTGGCCTGATCAAGCGATCCGTTTGCATCAAAGGTACCCTCCGTGCTTTTGCCCGCGTCAAGGTGCATTGGGGCAAGCTGGATGCGGAAAAGCTAGTCAAGGACGGGCCACCGGCGGGCAAGGCGCATCGCCATCCCGAGATGTACTATGATGGCGTGATGAAGGGTGCTCGTCTCGTCGCTGATGAGTGTACCAAGGATGCCATCTTTGAACGAATTCACTTCTGTCATGTTTGTAATTAAAGACGAAGTTACTTGCGCTATGAAGCGCTTTTGTTATTTAAAATATTACCTTCTGTGCGGCTGTTTATAAAATCCTGAAAGTAGGCTACCGTCGGCTTCCGCCCCACGTGACTTCAGCACTTTGGGGTGTTCGTGAAAACCCGGACACTCTTTATCCAAATGTTTGGTCCCTTAAGGATGTGTCCGGCACATCGAACAAGGCAATCGGACTATGCGGCTTTATAACTTTCACTTAGGCATAGAAGTCTACAATTTTAAATTCCGGCGAAGCCCCTAGAACTGGAAGACCTAATCGGGCGCTATACACGCCTAGATCGGGCGGCCGATTTATCGCCTAAAGCAGAAAATCTTTAAGGATTTTAAAACCTCTCGAATAGCGACCAGCTCTCGCCACATCATGCCGGCCGGGTTTTCGCTTTCTGTACTTAGGTGCTCGTCCAGGAAGAACGGGACACAATCGCAGAGGTTCTCCTCAAGCGCTACCTTAGCCTATATAACGGAACGTAAGGCACCAAAACAAGGGAGCCGGGCTATCCCAACTGTAGACCCAAGACATGATTCGGAGCTGATGCATATAGTGCTATAAGTTCGGGGTGCCGCACTGTTGAAAGTTTTCGGACTTTAGTTGCCATATTACAGGGCGCCATAAGAAGCCCCTCGCAAACTGGCTGCACCAAAGTGTACGGATGCAATGTCAAATGAACATTTATAAGAGAAAAAATTCTCAAATAAGAATAATAAGCTGGCGCTATATATAATCTCCCATTGACAAAAAAAATACATTTAAGCGTACATGTACAATGGGTGCGTTAAGCAGAGGTAAAATATAACTATTTGACATGTCCTATCCAGGGGCAGGCTGTGTTCAGGTAGATAAAGCAGGTATAATGATCGTAAATAGATTCCACCTGGATATTTTCTTCTCTGCACAACGTCTATTGCCTCCTTGGATGTCTCTTCCCTATAAGTCCGGCGATTCGGCTCTTTTGAGGATGCTGCGCCAACGCGGTGTCCTGAAAGGTAAGAGGGAAAGAATATGAAAGTATTTGGCGGTTACCCGCACTATTGAGTGAGTCGTTGATGCGCCTCCGCCTATGCCCATGGTATTTTGAGTGCGTAATTGTGTGAACGTGGCACGAATGCTGCTTTGGTGGGGCTTAAGCGGAGGCCGGATTGCTAGTCGCGCTCTTGGCGTGCCTGATGATCCTGTTGCGGGGTGCTCCGGACTCGCTTGGTCGTGCTCGGGTTGTTGTCGCCGGATTTGTTTGTCGGAGAAGGCCGCATTGTACTTCCGCCGCAAGGGTTGCAGTATGTTCTTCTGTTCGTAGGGAGCGGTCCATATTCCCGTTCATCATTATGACCCCGCGTGGTCCTGGCATCTTGAGCTTGAGATATGCGTTGTGTGGTACCGCATTGAATCACAGCGAATGCGGTTCGTCCAGCAAAGGTATGGTAACCATCGCCGTTGTCGAGTAATGGGCCACGTAGGCAAACCCGAGCCCTCGACCTTTCAAAACATCAAGCGCATCGCTCCTCAAGACCCCAAGACAAGGAGCCGCTTTTTTCGAAGTCGGCGGCAGAGCCGACTGCCCTCCTAGCCGAGTCCTAGAGACGGCCTCAAGATGGGCCGACTCCCAGCCAGGTGACTTCCAAAGAGCGGTGGGGAGTCGGCTCCGCGACTCAAACCACCTCCTGCACAATGCGACTCACGGATGGGATGGGACAAAAGCCGCCTCAGCAGCCCATCCTGCTCCGCTCATAAAGGCGATGGCATGGCCACAGAAGCGCCCGTCTTGTGAGATCTCTCCGTCCGGCGGCACTGTTGCCACGCTGCCCACGACATCAGCCCGTAAGGCGATCCTGTACTCCATGATGGCCTGTCTGCATCTGAACCGAAGATGGCGGGACCAGCACTGTCGGGCGGGAGTACGTAAGACGGCGAGAACATCCTAATCTGGACCCATCGGGAGTCGGCCTCGAGAATCGGGCCGGTCCCTCCCACGGGCTCCATGCGCCATTAACCCCGAGACAAGACAGGAATGGCAATCCGATCGCCGCCAGCGGCGGCATCAAGGTTATGAACCCACGACCAAGCTCGCGTCATTAGAAGCACGACTACAGTAATCCGCAACATGCAAGACCCGCCCACGGCGGACAAGGGCTGTCGGCCCCATGCTGAACCGTCGGTGGGGCCTACTAGTCGGCGGGCTCAGAAGTCGGCGGAGAAGATGGCGACTTAAGAGACTGACGGCTGGGACCTGCACCCAACCGGATTACCATTGTACCCCCGGGGGGTAGGCCTATATAAATCCCCGGGGCACCCATGCAAAGGGTTGGAACCTAGTAGTTTGACACACACATAAAGGGAAGAGAAAAGCTAGCCGTGCCCTTCTCCTTCCTCACCCCGAACAGCTCAAGGAGCAACCTTGTACTCACTTTGCCATAGTGATCATGCGGAGACCCCGCAGAGCAGCAGTAGGGGTGTTATCTCCCCGGAGAGCCACAAGCCGGGTAAGATTCGGCGTGCATGCCTTCGCCTCATCCCGCTTCTGTGCACCGGGCGACGTTTCTCACCCACCCTCCATGGTAATCCATCCTTGGCATATGTCGCACCCAACCCCGACATTTGGCGCCCACCATGGGGTTAGGTGCACTGCCGTCCGGAGACCTGCTCGACGGGAACCCTCTTCCTCCCTAGCGAAGCGCAGCTAGCCAGACGCCAGACGGAGTTCAGCCGACGCTACATGATGAAACAGAGGTCGCCATAGGCTGGCGAAGCTGCCACACGAACTTGTCGGTGAGTTTTCGCCTCTCGACGAGCTCTGCATCCGACGCAGGCATCTGACGGCCCGGAGCCTCCTCACGGCCTCCTCGAAAGTAGCTCCACGTCGCCGGGCGAAGCCCGCCGACGACTGGAGTCCGTAAGGGCTCCACCGACCCGATGCGGTCGACTCGACACGTCGGCCGCCGACGTTCCCCACCAACGTGGTGGTTCACGACGAGCCACCTCCAGCCGAGAGGCGGGCGGAAGCACCGCCACGGAGGTGCTCGCCATTGGTCACAAAGTGAGCCTTCCGGTGAGGGAGCTCATGACCCTCTCGACGCGGGTTCTCGCAAGACCTAATCGCGCTTATTCCGGAAGACGCCGACGCTGGGACGCCAAGCGCCGCCGCCTCCAGCCTCGTGAGCGCAAAGAAGCCGGCAAGCATGAGACGCTTGTCGAAGCCTACCAGCGCCTTGAGATGGATCGCGCACAGGCTGCCATTACTCCGACCGCCCAGCCGCTTAGGCGCGGTTCAAAGAATGGCAGCGTAAGCTATCGCCAATTCTGTTTGGGGCCAATCGCCCGCATGCCACGCCATGAGAACATCCGTGCCGCTTGCGGCGGCCGACGAGCTGGATAACCGAGGGCGAGGAGCCGCCGATAACGGAGCGAAGTCCAGCAGCTCCTCGGCGTGGCCGCCAGACAAGACGAAGCAGCCGCCGCATCGGAGGTGCCGCGATTTACAACACAATGACTTGCCTCCCCCGCTGAGATCAAGGCGCGACGTCTTTGACGCCGATCAAGCGGTGTCCGTGGAAGAAAAACAAGGATCCGGTTGTCAGCCATAGTCGGACCCACATCTCCATCGAGCGCCGAATAAGACGGGCCGCCCGAGAGCAAGTGGAGCGGCGGGACGACTACACCTCCTCCTCCGCAGAGAAAGGCGAAGTCTCCCCCGCCACCTGCCGAAAGCATCCGACTCTCGGCGACCGCCTTGATCGCCGAGAGGGAGTCGGAGAAAACAACGCCCGCCACCGGATCGAGCGACTCCACCGATCCTGGTCTTGGAAGAAGAAGACGAAGTTGGGCCCGCCTGTTTGGACCTCGCATCCGAGACGAGCCCCTTCCCGCAGGGTTCACACTCCCGAGATACGCCTAAATACACCGCTCCGTGAAGCCGGAGGACTGGCTAGTGGACTACTTCCACGGCCGTCAAGATAGCAAACGGCAACAAGCGTTGCTGTCAGAAAGTATGTTCCCCTCATGCTCCAGTGGCACGGCCCGACATGGCTGAACAACTGAAGCCCCGCAGCATCAACAGCCTGGGTCCAACTTCACCGAGGCCTTCGTCCGCAACTTCACGAAAGCACATACAAGCGACCTCCCAAGCCTCGCCAGCTTTCCTTGTGTGCAAGGCCCCAACGAAGTCCACACGCCGACTACCTCACGCTACCGGGCCGAGCTCCGAACTCCCTGCGAGGGAGTGCACGAGGTGCGAGCTATTGAGTACTTCACGCGGGTGCGTAGAAGGCACCTCCTCAAGCACAAGCTCCTTTGCGCCGAGCCGGAGACCCTCGACGAGCTGCTGATCATAGCAGACAAGTACGCCACAGCCGACTCCTCCATGAAGACGGAGATCGAAGTCAGTGCGACTGGCAAGGTGGCTCCTCAGGCTCCCAGAACTCCAGCTGGCGACACCAGTCGGCGACAGCAGCAGAATGATCACAAGTGCAAGGCCCCGCAGCCGGCTTCCAACAGCCGGCAAGTGGCGACAGTCGAAGACCAGCGGCCAGAGGGGCAGCCTCCTGCCAAGCGGCAGAAAGGCGGCAAGTCCAACTGGTTGCCGGCCTTCTCTTCTGAAAGCACTCTATATGGTCCCTGCAAATTCCATAACGGTGCGCGGGCCGTCACGAACCACACCACCCGGGAAGTGCCACCGCTCACCGGGATCGCCAGGGAGACGGCCTCATCCCTCCCCCGTCTTTGGGCGCCGCCCACCACCGCCCAAGCAGTGCCAACACCGTCAAAGGCCAGGCGCAGACAAGTCGAGTACCGGAAAGAGCATGGAGCTTATGTAGTGTTCACTGCTGTGGTTGACGATCGCGCCAAGAAGAAGGTACTGCTAAAGAAGAAGTGAATGCGATAGCATCGGATACTCGGCATTCATGCATCGTCCGAGAACCCTATCGCTTGAGCCGAGCTGATCACCCAGAGGTGATGCCGAATCCGGCTCCTACGCCTGGTCTTGGGAGCCACCCTTCACGCGGACAAGCGGGCCGCTCGCTTCTCATGAGTGCCGATAGACGGCGGCAGCAAAGATCAACATCCTGTACAAGGATACAATGGAGAAGTTAGGAATCAAGCAAAGACAGCTTCGGAACAAACCGGACTGTGGTTCCACGGAATTGTACCGGCCTTTCCTGCTCACCGATCGGCAAGATCCTCGATAGACGCCCTCTTTGGGGACAAAGATCACTTTCGCCGAGAGCCGCCCGGATTCGAAGTGGTGGACCTCGAAGCACATACCATGCTGCTTGGCTGACCTGCTCGCCAAGTTCATGGCGGTCCCACACTACGCCTAACTCAAGATGAAGATGCCGAGTACCAAGGGATTCCGACCAGAGTCAATGCGACCTAGAGAAGTCGTCGCTTATGCTGCCGAAGCAGTCGGCTGGCCGAGTCCACCGTGATCGCATGGTGAGAAGCGGCTTCTTGATCGGGTTGTAGCAATGGCCGCAAGCAGCCGAGATGTCGCCCAACCCCAAGGAGTCGGAAGTCGAGGGCTGCTTTAAGCCGCCAAAGAGACCAAGAAGATACCTTGACCCGGAGAGCACCCGGAGAGGTACGCTATCGTAGGTGCAAACCTTGACAGTAAATAGGAAGGCGAGCTCGTCGATTTCCTCCGTGAGAATCGGGACATTTTTGCATGGTCCCCTAAAGACATGCTGTGTATCGCATCGGAATTCGCCGAGCACAAGTTACATGTCCGATCTGATATGAAGCCCGTCGAGCAGCCTTTGCGTCGCTGTCAAGAGAAAAGAAGAGTTGTTGGAGAAGAGATAGTCTGCTCCTCGCGGCGGTTTCATCATGGAAGTGTTCTTTCCAGAGTGGTTAGCGAACCCGGTCTTGGTATTAAAGAAGAACAAGCAATGGCGGATGTGTATTGACTACACAAGACTCCAACAAAGCTTGCCCCAAGGACCCGTTAAACTGCCGAGAATTGATCAGGTGATAGACTCCATAGCCAGATGCGAGCTGTTGAGCTTCTTAGATGCATACTCAAGATATCACCAGATCAAGCTGAACCCGGCCGACAGATTGAAGACCGCCTGCATCACGCCGTTTGGAGCCTTCTGCTACCTGACCATGACGTTCGTCTTGAGGAATGCCGGCGCCACCTTTCAGCGTTGCATGCAGAAGTGCCTCCTCAAGCAGCTTGCCAGAAACGCCCACGTTTACATGGACGACGTGGTGGTGAAGACGGAGAAGCGAGGAACGCTCTTGGAAGACCTCAAGGAGACCTTTGAAAATCATACCGATTCCAAATTTCAAGCTCAACCTGCAGAAGTGCGTCTTCGGAGTACCAGCCGGCCAGCTGCTTGGTTTCCTGGTCTCTGAACGCGGCATAGAGTGCAAACCCGTGAAGATCAAGGCAATTGAAAGGATGGAAGTACCCCGCCGACTGCTAGATGTGCAAAAGTTCACCGGCTGCTTGGCGTCCATCAGCCGATTCATCAGCCGGCTGGGCAAGAAAGCTCTTCCTCTGTACCAGCTCATGAAGAAGACAACCTTCTTCGAATGGAACTCCAAGGTAGACGAAGCTTTTCTCCAGTTGAAGAAAATGCTGACTACTCACCCCGTGCTGGCGGCCCCGACTCCCAAGGAGCCCATGCTCCTGTATATTGCCGCCACCAGCAGGGTAGTCAGCACAGTCATTGTAGTTGAACGCAAGGAGGAAGGCAAGGCGCTACCTGTCCAGAGACCGTATATTACCCGAGCGAAATCTTGTACCGGCCTCCAAGCATAACTACCCCACTACCGTAAGATGTGTTATAGCGTGCACTTTGCCGCCAAGAAGTTGAAGCCTTACTTTCAAGAGCATCCAATCATCGTGGTTTGCACGGCCCCACTAGCAGAGATCATCTGGAAGCCGAGATGCTTCCGGCCGAGGGCCAAATGGGCCATAGAGTTGGCCCCCTACACCATCTATTACCAGCCCGCACCGCCATCAAGTCACAAGCAATCGCCGATTTCGTCGACCGGTCGAGACCCAAGATTGCCATGGCCTTCAAACTCCACCCATTGGCAGATGCACTTCGATGGCTCCAAGATGCGCACTGGCTTGGGAGCCGGCGTGGTCCTCACTTCCCCCAAAGGCGACAAGCTCAAGTACGCGCTGCAGATCATTCACGGGCTCCGGCTTGCCAAAGAGATTGGAATTCGCCGGATCATGTGTTATGGCGACTCCGACTTGGTGGTCCAACAGTCATCCGGCGACTGGGATGCCAAAGATGCAAACATGGCGAGCTACCGTTTCCTGGTACAGCAGTTGAGTTGATATTTTGAGGGGTGCGAGTTCCTCCACGTGCCAACAAACGACAACGACCAAGCGGATACCCTGGCAAGAATCGGCTCCACCCGGCCAGTAATACCATCCGGCGTCAGCCCTTCAGCGCCTCCTCAAGCCATCCGGCTGCCGTCACCAGAGTCGACTCCATTTTTGTGCCGGCTCCTCAAGAAGTCGGATCCGACTCCAAAGCCTCGGAGACGGCACAAGAATTCCGTAGACGGCCCCAAGAACGCCTGCAGTCGAAGCCGCCCGGGGACTTCAGAATCTGCCCGGGGATCATGGGCGACCATTGCGAAGACTCCAAAGATTGCCCAGGATCGCGCCAATCGGCCTGGGACTTCTTCAACTCAGCAAGTTGCTGCGGACTCAACCCGCCGCCTCCCAGCCTACCGCCCTCGTCCAAGTAGCAGATCTGGCGGTGAAGAAATAGCAGCACCCTCATGGGCCCGGCCATCACTGAAGTTCCTAGTAAGCGGAGAGCTACCAACCGATGAGACCTTGGCTCGGCAAATGCAAAGCCGAGCGGCAGCCTACACTATAGTCAACAGAGAGCTGGTCAGGCGCAGCGTCACTGGTGTCTACCAGCGCTGCGTCGAGCCAGAGCAAGGCCAAGCGATTCTCAAAGACATCCATCGTATGAAGTGCGGCCATCATGCAGCCTCAAGAGCACTCGTTGCCAAAGCCTTCCGACATGGTTTCTTCTGGCCGACTACCCTAGAAGAGGCCAAGGAATTAGTTAAAAAATGCAAGGGGTGCCAGGTGTTCTGCTCCAAGCCGTTTCAGCCGGCTTTTGCACTCAAGACTATCCCCATCGCCTGGCCCTTTGCTGTTTGGGGCCTAGACATGGTGGGACCATTCAAAACGGAACGAGGCGGCCTAACTCACTTACTTGTCGCGGTGGACAAGTTCACCAAGTGGATAGAAGCAAAACCCATCAAGAAGTGGAATGGTCCTACTGCAGTGACTTTCATCGCCGACATCACGACTCGATGCGGCGTGCACTACACAAAGATCATCACCGACAATGGAACAAATTTTTGCCAAAGGCGCTGCCCGCTTTCGCTGACGCAAGGCATCCGACTGGACTTAGCGTCCATTGCCCATCCGCAGTCAAACGACCAGGTGGAGCGAGCGAATGGCCTAATCCTGTCTGGCATCAAGCCTCGACTAGTCGGGCCACTGTAGAGTTCGGCGGGCTGCTGGCTTGAGGAGTTGCCAGCCGTCCTCTGGAGTCTGCGCACGACTCCAAACAAGTCAACTGGCTTCACACCCTTCTTCGTCGTCTACGGTGCCGAAGCCGTCATCCCAACGTATATAGAGTTCGACTCCCCGCGAGTCACCATGTACACCGAAGAGGAAGCAGAAGAAGCACGTCAAGACGGTGTCGATCTGCTGGAAGAGGGCCGGCTGTTGGCACTCAGCCGGTCTAGCATCTACCAGCAGAGCCTGCGCCGCTACTACAACAAGAAGGTCAAGCCAAGATCATTCCTAGAGGGCGACCTTGTGCTCCGGCTGATCCAGCGAACAGCCGGCCAGCACCACAAGTCTGTCGGCGCCTTGGGAAGGCCCATTCATCATCAGCAAAGTGTTGGGCAACGACTCCTACTACCTGATCGACGCTCAGAAGCCCCGAGCATGCAAGAGGGATGACTCCCACAAAGAGACGGAACGGCCATGGAATGCGAATCTCCTCTGAAGATTTTGTAGTTGATGCAGTATGTACCACGCTACCCTTTGTGTTTAAAGTACCAAGACTTCGGGCCCCCCGAGACGAGCTCGGGGACTACCCTCTTTTGTTATCTGTATGATAAGAATTATGCCTTTGAGTATGTTACTCTTTGTTATGCTATTTGGCACGGGCTCGACTAGTCGGCCCGGGACTCACCCTTCTCGGGCTATGGAATGCTTCCCGCAATGGACAAGTAACGTCACGGTGCCTAAGCCGTCTCCCGTCAGAAGTCGCAGCTCGCAGAGCGACTGTTTGGTGGGCAGGAGTAACGAAGAACGGGTGCCCACACGAAAAAATGGCTAAGGACCCAAAGCATAAACATAGTTTAAATCGGCTTCCAGCCCCGTTTCGCAAAAACCGACTCTTAAGTAGTCGGCTTGCCGCTTTCTACCCAACTTGTTAAGACAGTAAAAAATGGCCCAAGTACTTGCCTTCTCAAAGGTAGCCAAGCACTTGACCCAGACGGCAGTCCACAGAGCGGTTGCCCGGTGGGCAAGGCGGCAACTAAGGGAAGGTGGCAAACGAAAAAGCCAAAAGAGCAATAAGCAAGGAAAGATAAAATTAGAATAATATTTACACAGCTTAGGCCCTTGGCCAGATCTTGAACGAGAGGTTCGTAATACACCCGGTGGAATTGTGCGAATTAACAAGTTCTTTCAAAGACTAGAAAACAGATAAAATAAAAAGGCGAGACAGCGGCCTAGGAAGCGGCAGATGGGGTCGAAGGCCGGAGGCCACTGGCGGCATCAGCGCCGGGCGCCAATTGGGTGGTCTCGGCTTGATCGTCTCCGGCGGCAGCCGGCCCAGACGGGCGCGGCTCGTTGCTGGAGGAGCGGTCGAGCTGAGGCTGGTCGCCCGCTCCGTCTTCTGGCGCCTCCATCTCGTCTCCGTCCTCCGCCTCGTCTTCCTCATCGGCGCAGGAGTCGATCACCTCCGCCGAGTCCTCGTTGTAGTCCGGGTTCATACCGAACCACTCCGGCGGCGCCTCCCCACCGTCCTCAGCTCGCTCAGGGACGAAGACGCTGGTGTTCGTGTAGTCGGCAATCGCCACCGCACGCTCGGCGAGGGTGTCCTCCGCGGCCAGCAACACCGCCTGGGCCTCTGACCGGAACGCGGCCAGCCGGTCCAGATCCAGCCCTGGATACCACGCCTTGACGAATTCCAGGGCCCGGCGAAGCTCGGCCGAGCCGCTGAACCCTTCCAGTGCCTCAAGACGGGCCAGCCGCGACCTCCGTACCAATCGGGCGGTCCGCCGAGTCTGCAGAATCGGCATGTCCAGCCACAGAGCAGCGATCGCCTGGGCACCAACACGCTGAAGCTGGCGCAGCATCCGATGGGCCGGCCGCAGACGAGCCTCAACGCTCAGGAGCTGCTCGTCAAGGGTCCGGGGGGCGTTGGCAGCAATCTCAGCACCACCCGCCCCTCGCGCCTCACGATCAGCCTCGATGGCTTGATTGGCCGCCTGCATGTGGCCGGGGAAGAAGTCTGCCAAGAATATGGAGAAGCAAGTCAGAAAAACAGGAGTCGGCCTGACCCATAGTCGGCGACCCAAAAGAAGAAGTAAAAGCAAACTCACCATCAACGATGTCCTCGATTTCATGGAAGCCGGAGGTCAGCATCGCTTCCTTGTCGGTCCAGGAGGAGCGCTCGCTCTCAAACTAGGCCAGGAGAGCAGCCTCTTTCTTCTCCGCCTCGTCCTGCGCCGCCTTAAGCAGCTCCCTCTGCTCCGCCAGCTGCGTAGCCAGCAGGTCGCGCTCTACGGCGAGCTTGCTGCACTCCTCCTCCTCGGCGCGCAAGGCGGTGTTGGCCATACCCAGCTGCCGCCGAAGAGTGGCGCTGGCCTCTGAAGAATAAGAAGAAGAAGGACGCAAAGTCTTCAGCTAAGAAGGTCGCTAGGAAGATCCGGGCCCGATCGCTGGCAGCAACGGCCCGAATCTCGGGACTACAGCCAGCAGTGCGCCCAGCGCCCGTGAAGAAGAAAAACTCACCTCGGCTCCTCTCCAAGTCGGCAGTCCGCTTGCCCAGCTCCTCAACATTGCGGTTGAAGCGTTGGCGCGGAGGTTGTGATACTCCTGCGACAAGAATTTTAGACAAAGGTAAAATTTGTAAGGTAGCAATAGAGTTCGAGTCACCGCTCAGCAGCCGGCCCGAAACTCGGGACTACACCGATGGCAGGCGCTGGTGCGCTTCACGAGAAGAGCAAGAAAATTCAAAGAAGGAAACATACCAGACGACGGCTCGCGGCCTTAGGTGCGCCTTGGAGCAGTTCTGGATGGCGGCGCTAGCTCGCAGCGCTTCGACGCCCAGGAGCGCCGTGTTCAGCGGGCTCATGTGCCGCCTCCTCAGACATTCCACCAATCGGGCGCGACGCTTGTCGCCGGCGTCTGGAATGGCCGAAGCTGGCGGCGCGGTCTCCAAAAGGCGGCGCGAAAGTCGCCTTCTCAACACGGAGTCGCGCTGGCGAGGCGACTTGAAGAAGCAGCTTCGCCACGGCCTCGTCATCGGTCGGCGGCATAGGCGGGTCCGCCGGCTGTTTGCCTCGCGCGCTCTCGGACCGTGGTGGAGGCGGCGGGGGTGGCGCAGCCTTGCCCGACAGGGAGGCCTCGCCGCCTTCCCTCTCCGCGACGGGGACCTCACCGCCGACTCCCTCTGTCTGCCCCGTGAACTCCGGCGACGGCGGCGCAGAGCTCAGCGGGGTGACGAGCAGCGCCAACTAGAGGCGCGCAGCCTCCTCGGCTCGCCTCTTGGCTGCAACGGCGGCTTCGACCTCCTCCAGCTTCTTCTGGGCGGAAGCCGCTGCCTTCTCAGCCTCCGCCTTCTCTAGACGGGCCGAAGCCGCAGGATCAATCCGCCGAGTATTGACGGACGTCTCTGCCGACCCCATGACGGAGGCGGCGGCGACCCTCTCCAAGGTGAGGGGAGCCCTGATGAGAAAAAGACATGTAAAGACTTGGACAAGACAGAGCAGAAGAAAACAAGACAAAACAAGAAGTACTTACGCGGAGACCAGCGGCGACTTCTTCACTTCCTTGCGGAAGCGGTTAGCCTTCGCGATCGCCTCTTCGCGCTGGGTCGCGGCGGCCGTCCCCCTGAATTTCTTCGCCGTCACTGGCAGGCTCGGCCCGGCCAGCGCTTCTTCAACGCCTCGACCACCTAAGGCGGCGGAGGAACGCGCGCCTAGATGGCTGGCTTTCTGGCGGCGGGGACGACTTCCCTTCGCCCGTCGTCGTGCCGCTGGCGAAGGTTGCCGAAGGCCTGAAGTCGCCGGCCCCTCCTCCCTCGGCGTCGGTCTCCATCGCCACCACTCCCCAAGTCGGGCTCGCCGGTGTCGCCTCTCCGCCTCGGTCGGGACGAATGCACGAGCCGGGCCCAGCGGTGCCGGGCCGAGGGCTGCATGAGGGATTCTCAATCGGAAAGACCAAAGAAAATTAGAGCGGATTGGTGAAGAAGGAAACAGAATAGCAAGAGATGACTTACCACAGGCGGGGGGTTGGCGCGCGAGTACAGCTCCTTGCCGAACTGCCATTCCTCCGTGAGGCTGTAGTTCGCCATGAAATTCACCATGTCCACCACCTCCGCGTGGGGCATATCTTTGGAGCACAGCCGACTGGAGTCCCGGCGGCCGCTCATCTGACAGATCAGATGAGGTCGGCCTTGGAGAGGAAGAACTGCGCCGCCACGGCGGCGCCAGCAAGTCGTGGCTCCCAGCCAGGCCCTCCGACTGGCGTTAGCACTTCGAGTCGCTGACGACGGCGGCGGGCGCCAAGGGAGTCAGCGTCCTGGCCCGTTGGGACTAGCTGGGGAGTCGCCCCTCCAACTCGTCGGCCAGGTAAGGCGGCAGTTTGACCCAGTCTCCCTCAGGGGCGACATTCTTGACGTAGAAGTACGTGCGCTGCCACATCTTCACCGACTTGATGAGTGGGATGGCAGCGAAGGGGTTGTCGGGCACCGGCCTCCTCATTGCGATGAACGTGACGCACAGAGCCGGCACGCGAGCGACGTGGGTTCCGAGCTTGGCTTGGAAGAATTCCCCCCACAGCTCGATGGTGGGGAGAACGCCAAGAAAGCCTTCGCACAAGGATGCGAAGGCGGCCTGCAGCACCACCGTGTTTGGAGTGAGATGGTGCGGCTGGAACCCGTGGAATTCCAGGAACGCGCGGAAGAAGCCGCTCGCCGACAGCCCTAGCCCGCGCATGAGGTGCGAGCGGAATATGACCCGCTCGCCCTCCTCCGGCACCGGTGTTATTTCGCCCGCCGGCGCGGCGCGGGTCCGCACTAGGTTGGTGCCGAGGATGCGGCGCGTCTGGCGGAGGAACTTGATGATGTCGTCGTCAACAATGGAGCCATCCCGGCGGCGGAGGAGGAGCTCATCTCCGCGGCGCGGCGTGGTTCGGCGCGGCGGAGCAAGGAGGAAGACAAAGCAAGGAGGAAGACGAAGCAAGGAGAGGAAGCGAGGAGGGTGGGTGCGCGTGCGTCGCCGCCCCCCTCCTCCCGCCTACTTATAGGCGCCTAGGCTGAGAAGCCGAGGGGGCGGGCATGGGATTAACTGCGCCCACGCCCCCACGCCTCATTAATTTAACCACGACATTATCGCACGCAGAACGGGCGTGGGGAGCCCAACCGCCTCAAGGCTGCCGCAACGGGATCTCGCCTGCGCGCCGAGGCGCGGTAGTGGCGGGCCCCTGGCTCGACGGGCTTGTCTAGTCACGCTGCATGGCGCAGACTGCCTCGCCGCTGGCCACGCCGACGGGCCCGCAATGGGCAGCTACCGAAGCTTATCGAGCACGCTGCCGGATCCCGCCACGACCTTCGAAACCTTTGAGGAGCAAGACGGCTTCCCGCAAGGCCGACTCCAGCTAGTCGGCTCAAGAGAGAGACGGCGAGCCGAGCCCAGATTCTTCCATTAGAGGGATGAAACTGTTGAGGCTCCTCGACATATTGCCCTCGGCGCCTCACCAGCTTAGGGGACTACTGTCAGAGTAATGGGCCACGGGTAGGCAAACCCGAGCCCCTGGACCTTTAAAAACATCAGGGCAGACTGCGCCCCTCAAGACCCCAAGACGAGGAGCCGCCTTCTGAGAGTCGGCGGCAGAGCCGCCGACTGCCCCTCCTAGCCGAGTCCCAGAGACGGCCTCAAGATGGGCCGACTCCCAGCCAGCAACTTGCGAAGAGCCGGTTGTGGGGAGTCGGCCCGCGACTCCAACCACCTCCTGCCTGTGCGACTACGGACAAGATGGGATAAAGCCGCCTCGCAGCCCATCCCTGCCCCGCTCATAAAGGACAGGCTTGGCCACAGAGCGCCGTACTGACGGAGATCTCCGTCCGGCGCGGCACTGTTGCCACGTCGGCCCTGATATCAGCCCCGTGGGCAGATCCCTGTACCCACGATGGCCTGTTTGTACGACCCGAAGACGGCGGGACCCGCCTGTCGACGGGAGTACAAAAGACGGCGTGAGCATCCGAGAGTCGGCCGGCCCCTCCCACGGGCTCCATGCGCCATTAACCAGACAAGACAGGGAATGGCAACAGTGATCGCCCGCCAGGCGGCGACACTGTTGCCATGACCCCACGACCAAGCTCGCGTCATTAGAAGCACGGCTACAGTAATCCGCAGCCGGCAAGACCCGCCCGCGGCAAACAAGGGCTGTCGGCCCCATGCTTGACCATCGGCGGGCCCCAGAAGTCGGCGGAGAAGACGGCGACTTAACAGACTGACGGCTGGGACCTGCGCCCAGCCGGATTACCATTGTACCCCCAGGGGGTAGGCCTATATAAACCCCCCGGGGCACCCATGCAAAGGGTTGGAACCTAGTAGTTTGAGACACACATAAAGGGAAGAGAAAAGCTAGCCGTGCCCTTCTCCTTCCTCACCCCGAACAGCTCAAGGAGCAACCTTGTACTCACTTTGCCATAGTGATCATGGAGACCCAGCAGAGCAGCGATGAGGGGTGTTATCTCCCCGGAGAGCCCCGAAGCTGGGTAAGATTCGTCGGCGTGCATGCCTTCGCCTCATCCCGTTTCCAGGCACCGGCGACATTCTACTCGCCCCCTCCAAGATAAGCCATCCTTTGGCATATGTCGCACCCAACCCCCGACAACTACGGAAGGGGACGATATCGAAGATTAACTCTTCGCTTCGGAAGTTATCCGGAGATACGAAGACCACTTCCAATGTTATAGAGCCCGTACAGCGGGCCTCTACTCCAGGTATTACACCCTTAAAGGTGGTTTTAGTGGGCTTGATCCTTGAAGGGTCAATGCCCATGTTGCGCACTGTGTCCTGGTAAAGCAGGTTCAAGCTGCTGCCACCGTCCATAAGGACGCGCGTGAGGTGGAATCCGTCAATGATTGGGTCTAGGACCAATGCGGCCGAGCCGCCGTGATGGATGCTAGTAGGGTGATCCCTATGATCGAAGGTGATCGGACAAGCTGACCATGGGTTGAATTTGGGGGCGAATGGCTACATCGCATAGACGTCCCTTAGTGCCCGCTTCCGTTCCCGCTTGGGGATGTGCGTGGCGTAGATCATGTTGACCGTTTTCACCTAGGGGGGAAATTTCTTCTGTCCCCCCGTGTTTGGACGTCGGGGCTCCTCGTCATCATCGTTGTGCAGCCCCTTGTCCTTGTGTTCGGCGTTTATGTTGCCGGCCTGTTTGAATACCCAGTAATCTCTATTGGTGTGGTTGGCTGGCTTGTCCGGGGTGTCATGAATTTGGCACGAGGGCTCCGGTATTTCTTTTGAACGGCTTCTTCCGCTGACTGGGCTTGGATCCACTGAATCCGGCGTTGACTGCCGTGTCTTCAGTGTTGTTGTTCCGTCGCTTATGTCTGTTACGCCGCGGCTTGCCGTTATTGTCGCGGCCATCCGAATTGCCAGACTGTGGCATAGTGCTGCGGGCCAACCAACTGTCCTCGCCCGCAAAAAGCGGGTCATTAGTGTTGTGAGAGCTGCCATGGACTTGGGTTTTTCCTGGCGAGGTGTCGAGCGAGCTACCGTCACGGATATTATGCTTGAAAGCCGCCAGGGCTTCGGCATCCGGACAGTCGACTATTTGGTTCTTCTTAGTTAGGAACCGAGTCCAGAATTTCCTGGCTGACTCTCCGGGCTGTTGAGTAATGTGGCTCAAGTCGTCGGCGTCAGGTGGTCGCACATATGTGCCCTGGAAGTTGTCGAGGAATGCGTCTTCCAGGTTTTCCCAGCTGCCAATGGAGTTTGCTGGCAGGCTGTTTAGCCAGTGCCGGGCTGGTCCTTTGAGCTTAAGGGAAGATACTTGATGGCGTGTAGCACGTCTCCGCGGGCCATGTGAATGTGGAGAAGAAAATCTTCGATCCATACTGCGGAGTCTGTTGTGCCATCGTATGATTCGATGTTTACGGGTTTGAACCCTTCTGAGAATTCATGATCCATTACTTCGTCAGTGAAGCAGAAGGGGGTGCGCGCCTGCGTGCGGGCTATGTGGCTACGCAAGTCGAATTGTTCTGGTGGCTATATTCGCCCGGCGGACTTGTTGAAGGTGTGTCCGGCGTGACGGTCCTCGTCAGCATCGAGGCACGCCCAGCGATCCGTGAGATCGATCTGGGCTGTCCCGTTTTGTTGCCCCGGGCTGTAGTATGTTGGCGTGGGGGTGTTGGCTGGTATGCAGACTGGTATGCCGTTTTATCCCGGCCACGAGGTGGCCGGTCAGCCGTATGGTGCTCGAGTCCGTATTCCATGGCTGCCAGGACTTTCGTCCATCTATGTGTGAGCAGATCTTGATCAGCTTGGAGTTGCTGCTGTTTCTTTTTCATGCTCCTCGTAGTGGCTATCAGCTGACACTTGAAGCGCTCCTGCTCTACGGGATCCTCAGGCACGCCGAACTCATCGTCGCCGAGGCTAATCTCTTCTTCGGAGGTGGGAATCTAGATGTCCTTCCGGGTATTCGTCCGTCGCCTGTTCTTCTGGGCTGACCTGCTCATCCACATGTTCGGCCTGCTCGAAGGCGGGCTGATCAGGGTTGTATTCTTCTTCGGCACCATTCGGATTGTTTTCGTCTCCTGGGCCGGTATTGGTGTGGCGGGGCTTGGACCCATTCTTTGCTTTTTTTCCCTGAGGTTTTATCCTCCGTTGCCTCATCGCCATTTGTTTCCTTCGGAGTGTCCACCATATATATATCATAAGAAGAGGTGGTTGTCCACCGCCCAGTGAGCGGTGGTTCATGTTCTTCTCCTGCATCGTCGTCCATACCGTCGATGTCTTCAGAGTCAAACTTCAGTACCTAGGTTAAGTCATCGACCGTGGCAATGAAGTGGGTGGTGGGTGGGCAACGAATTCCTTCGTCGTCTTCCTCCCACTTGAGCCGGACATAGTTCGGCGAAGATCCTCCTGACAAAGAGAGAGATTTTAATGAGTCCAGCATGTCACTGAAAGGCGAGTGCTCGAAGGTATCCGCAGCGGTGAACTCCATTACTGGAGCCCATCCTGACTCGACGAGCTCAGGAGTGTGCGGACTGGAACCAACGTCCGGATACGAATCCGGGGGTTCGGAGTCACAGGCCACCGCAGAGGTAAAACCCGTGTTCGGCTCCACCACCGATGAGTGCGCGACCTGGGGGGCGGGTTCCATCCCTCCGTCCTTAGGCAGCGCAGTCTGCTCCAGATCTAGGTCCGGAGATACTACGGGGGCGATACCCCGAGCTTCGTCCGATGGCAGGTCTAAGCCAAGGTCGTCGTGACTGTCCGGTGCTCCTGGCATAGGCCCAAATCCATCAAAGATCAAGTCTCCGCGGATGACCGCCGTGTAGTTCAGGTTTCCGAACCTGACCTGGTGGTCAGGGGCGTAGCTATCGATCTACTCCAGATGGCCAAGCGAGTTGGCCCGTAGTGCGAAGCCGCCGAACACGAAGATCTGTCCTGGGGGAAATTCTCGCCCTGGACAGCGTCGTTGATGATGATCGAAGGAACCATCGAGCCTGACAGCGATGGCATAGAGGAACTCTCAATGAAAGCACCAATGTCAGTGTCAAAACCGGCGGATCTCAGGTAGGGGTTCCCGATCTGTGCGTCAAGGCTGATGGTAACAGGAAGCAAGGGACACGGATGTTTGCCCAGGTTTAGGCCCTCTCAATGGAGGCAAAACCCTACTTCCTCCTTGATTAATATTGATGATATGGGTAGTACAAGAGTAGATCTACCACGAGATCGTAGATGCTAAACCCTAAGAGCTAGCCTATGATGGTATGATTGTAATTGTGATCGGCCTACTAAGGACCAACCTCTCCGGTTTATATAGGCACCGGAGAGGGCTAGGGTTTACATGGAGTCGGTTACAAGGAAGGAAATATAATATCCGGATCGCCAAGCTTGCCTCCCACGTCAAGGAAAGTCCCATCCGGACACGGGCCGAAGTCTTGAGTCTTGTATCTTCATGCTTCAATACTACGGACGTCGTATACAGTCCAGCTGTCCGAATACCCCCTAATCCAGGACTCCCTCAGAGGTGTCATCCTCTTTCTTCCCACCTTTATCTTCCCCTGAGGGCGCTTGGTAGGGCGCAAGCTCCTACATCGGGGCTAGTACCGGATCCGGTGAAACGTCGGGGAGGGGGGGCGGACACCTGATCATCTTAGCCTTTGCTATCCATTCCTGGTCAAAGAGCGACTTTTCAGAATGATGTTGTGATGAATAAAAATACAACATGTTCTGCCACAGGGCGACTTACTTGGGTATCTGGACGATTGCAGCTCAGACCCGCGTCCTCGGTGGAATCCGGACACATTGCTTGTGGTCCGAAGTACAATCTGTACATCTCCTCGGGCGTCACGCCGAGGAAGTGCTGAATAACTCGCGATCCCTCCGGATTGAATTCCCACAGACGAAGGGGACGACGTTTGCAGGGCAGGGTTCGGCGAAGTAACATTACTTGCGTTACTGTGACCAGACCAATATCTCTTTCGAGGAGATCTCGTATGCGGCTCTGCAGTATTGGCACGTCCTTTACTGGCCCCTGGTCCAACCCCTTGTTGATCCATGACATTAGTCATGGAGGGGGACCCGAGCGAAAGGCAGGACGAGCCACCCATTTGGTACCCCTGGGAGCTGTGACATAAAACAATTCTTGTTGCCATAAGCTGGACACCTCCTGGAAGGAACCCTCGGGCCATGGGGCATCGGCGCTTTTGCTTATTACTGCGCCTCCGCACAATGCTTGCCGCCCCTCGATCATCTTCGGCTCCACCTTGAAGGTCTTGAGCCACAGGCCGAAGTGAGGGGTAATACGGAGGAAAGCTTCACACACGACGATAAAAGACGAGATGTGGAGAATAGAATCCGGAGCTAAATCATGGAAATCCAGCCTGTAATAGAACATGAGCCCCCTCACGAAAGGATCTATAGCAAGGCCTAGCCCTCGGAGGAAGTGAGATACAAACACTACGCTCTCGCCGGATTTGGGAGTAGGTATGACCTGCCCTTGAGCAGGCAGCCGGTGCGCGATCTCACCGGTCAAAAACCTGGCCTCTCTTAACTTTTTGACGTCTTCCTCCGTGACGGAGGAAGGTATCCACCGACCTTGAAGGTTGGATCCGGACATGTTTGAAGGTCTGAAGCGCCTGACCTGAGCTTCGGGTGTTGGAACTCGAGGAGGGGGGAGGATTTGATTGACTTTGAGAAGTAAACAGGATAGGCCTTGGTCACTTTATAAAGAGGGTGAATACCAAGCGTCCTCCTCGTGACCGTTTGGGACTTGCCTATAATTGAGGAGTCATATTTGTCACAGCCCTAGCTTAGTCCTTGCTTGACCCTGCATAAGCATTCATGCAACATGTTTAAATTTAAAGAAACTTGAAATGGGGATGACAGAACCCCCAGCACCCCCCCTAAACCAACTAGGGTTTACTAAAAATAATTTCAATGATCCCAAATGCCCTTTAGAAATGTTCATCATTTTTGAATTGGTCCAGCACCTCTGACAAAAATGATGCACCTATTTTTAGGCCATTATGGATTTTTGAATTAATTCATACGTATTTGAATTTGGACAATTGAATGCTATATAATATTTAAAATGTCCAAATAATTCTGAACTTAAGTGAGGGCTGTTGGAAATATTCCAATCAGAGCCCACAATTATTTTCAGGATTTTTGGAAACGTCCTGGTATTTTTAATAAAGCCCAGAAGTTACAGAGAAATAGAAAAACTTTAACAAAAAGAGAGAGAGACAGAGACCGAGAGAGAGAGAGAGAGAGAGAGAGAGAGAGAGAGAGACTTACCGGCTTACCTGCGCAGCCCACTTGGCGGCCCAAGTGGCCGGCCCAGCCCGCCTGGGCCCTCCTCTGTCGTCTTCCTCCTTGCCAGGAGGACGGACGCGTGCCCGACCCGCGCGCACCGCCCTGCGCCACCTCCTGCTTGCCGCCGAGGGCCTGGGCGCCTCTGGCGTTGCCACGCAGACCCCCTAGACCCCTCGACCGCTCCACTCTCTCCCTGCCTTGCCTCCCTCGCTCTCTCTCCCAAAGCCGAGCGGAGCTAGTCGCCGACGTTGGCCATAGCCGTAGCCACCAGCCCTCCCTCGCCCTGCTGCAAGGTCCAGAAGCTCCGTCGTGTCGCCCTCAACCTCCTCGCTGAGTCAGGCTTCGCCGGAGGCCCTGCAACGCCGTCCCCGACGTCTTCTTCAACCTCGGTGCCCGGAGATCCTCGCCGTTGATTCGCTGCCCACCGTCCGTCCCCGCGCATGCCGAGCCCTCCGTTAGCCTCTCTGTGAGCTCCTCCACCTTTTCCCCTTCTCCTCGAGCTCGTTCCTCTCCTCTAGCCGCCTCTGCCACCGGAGCCGGGAGCTCTGTGCCGCCAGCCATGGCGCCACCGTGGCCAGAGCCCGACCCAGCCTCCCCCGCTGCCACCAGACGCAGCATGCTTCCGTGGAGCCGAGCGCACTCCACTCACTAGCCCTGCCGTGCTCCCCAACATCGTGCCCATGCGTGCCGAACTCCGGCCGTCGCTGCCGAGCTCGCCGGTGTCGTTTCCGGCGTCCCCGTGTCCAGCCACTTGCACCACTGGATGCGGCAGCTCCCCAGCTACACGTAGCATGTCTCCGCCATCAATTTGGTCACCGGAGGACCAAACCCGAGGCCCTCCGCCGGGTCTGGCCTCGTCGGCGTCGAGCCGCCGGCGAGTTGACCTTGTTGACCTGGGGTTTGACTCCCCTGGGTCAACAAAAGGTGGGCCCAGGCCCCTGCTTAATTAGCTTAGGTTTAATTAGTGTTAAATTAATTTAGTTAATTAATCAAGCCACTGACGTGTGGGCCCAGGCCTAATTAACCTAGGTTAGTGCTAACCTAACACTAAACTAACTCTGTTAGTTAGTTGTTTCACCAACATGTAGGTCCCAGCCATCAGGTTTGACCTGGGCTGGCGCCTTTGACCTGCTGACGACACACTGACGCCAGGCTGACGCAGTAAATCCTTTTCTGGATTCATTCTTTTTAGGGAATCCTAGAAAATAGAGCTAACTTCTAAACATCATAGAAATTCAACCGCAACTCCAAATCAAACAAATTATATATGAAAAATGATCAGAAAAATCCAATCTTTCCATCTGTACTAGTTTCCTGCATGTCAGAACAGTTTAACCTTGCTATTTAGGTGAAACAAGCTAATGAACTTATATCACTCATTATTTTGGGTGATCATTTGAATCCTTGATTCAAATGGACTCAAACCTTTCTGTCTCAAGTTGCATTAGACCTACCACACATCATATTGCCATGTCACGATCATGCATCATATTGTCGCATTGCATTGATTGTGTTCTTTCTCTGTTGCTGGTGTTTGTCCCCTCTCAGTAGACGACGTTCCGACGATTGTTCGATGACACCGATGAAGAACTATAATATCTTCAGAAGTGCCAGGGAAGCAAAATCCCCTTGTTCATTCCGATACAATCCCACTCTCTCGCTAGTGCTCTCTTTTACTGCATTAGGACAACCACGATTCATCTGTTACATGCTGCGGTAGATGAAACCCTTTATCCTCTGCATGACCTGTCATTCCACAGTAAATAGATGAAACCCACTAGCATGAGTAGGAGTTGTTTGAGCCCTGTTGTGCCTACTCATTCATGCTTGTTTGTCATGCCTGCTACAGCTTAGAGTTGAGTCAGGTCTGATTCATCGGGAATGAATCAGAGGTGTGATGAACATGTCCTACTGTGTGAGCTAAGTGTGTGAACACGATTTGGTAAAGCCAGCGGTGAGAGGCCATGCAGGAGTACATGGTGGGTTGTCTCATTGAAGCCGTCCTCAGGAACTGAGTTCTGTGTTTGTGATCCATGAAACAGTTACTACCACGCATTGGGCCCGAAACCAATGGAACCTCTCGGCTTCTTAACCACTCTTGTCCTCTGTCCGGGAGTTGCAAAGTAGTTTCTGGTGTTTGTAGTATGCTGGGGGCCGCACGCAGCGCTGACCTTAGGGGTGGGCTGTGTTGCGGTAGGCACGTGGCACGGTGTACCGAATGCCCGTTTGGTATCTCGGGAACCCTGCACACATCGTTCAGGGCCGTATGTGGAAACCTCGGCCGGACTCCCTGCGGATGGAACCTGAATAGGCGATAAACCTGGACTAGAGACTTGAGTGTTTAGGTAGGCTATGGCCGACACCCACGTTGGGCTTCCGCTTGAAGGTTGCCGAGTACATGTCGTGTATACGGCGATAAGTGGTGAGAGCGTGTGTGAAGAAGTACACCCATGCAGGGTTAACATCATCTATTCGAATAGCCGTGTCATGTAAAGGACTTCACAGGTTGCCTATAACAGTTCATAGACAAGTGAAAGTGGATATTCTAAAATACACAAGATAAGCGTGAGTGCTATGGATGGCGTTCTCGTAGGGAGACGGGAGCGGGTCCATAGTGGTGTATTGATATGGTGAATATGTGCACTCGTGTGTGCCACCTCAAAAGAGTTACTTGCAGTCGTAGTTCAGGATAGCCACCGAGTCAAAGCTGGCTTGCTGCAGTCAAACTCCACCACCCCGTTTGTTGATAATGATGCATATGTAGTTAGTTCTCGATGTAAGTCTTCTTTGAGTACATTTGTACACACGTTTGCTTATTTTATGTTTTGCAGAGAGACGTCAGTCTCGCTAGTAGTTCCGCGTGGACTTCGACGTTTAGCTTGTTACCTCAGCTACGATCTTGTGCCCTCGCCAGGATCTGGTAGATAGTCAGGCTTCTCAACCTTTTTCATTTATGGTTGTCTGTACTCAGACATGTTAAGCTTCCGCATGTGTTTGACTTGTATGCTTTGATTGTTGGGTCATGAGACCCATGTTTGTAATATCTTGGCTCCTCGGAGACTAATGAATAAATACTTGAGTCGTAGAGATATGTTATGATGCCATGTTGTATTCACACATATCGAGCATATTGTGTGTATGATTGAAATGCTTGGTATGTGTGGGATCCAACAATCTAGTTGTTTATCCTTGGCAGCCTCTCTTATGGGGAAATGTAGTCTAGTGCTTCATGAGCCATAGTAGTCCGCTACAGCCAGTTCACCGGAGTCCCTGCTTAGCCCAAAGACTATCGCTCGGGACACATGACTGGCGGCATGTGTTTCACTGCCGTTCTGTGTCTGTCCTTCGGGAAATGTCACGCGGTGACATCCGGAGTCCTGCCTAGCCTGGTACAGCCCGGGTTCCCGGAGTCCTGTTAGCCCAGTGCTACAGCTCGGATTCACACGCTGCTGACCGACATGCTCGATGTGATTCATGTATGCCTGTCCCCATGGGTTAGTGCCGCTTTGGATTCATGACTAGCCATGTCGGCTCGGGTTCTCTGTCATATGGATGCTAGCAACATTATCATATACGTGAGCCAAAAGGCGCAAACGGTCCCGGGCCATGGTATGGCGACACCCGTGGGAATACCGTACGTGAGGCCGCAAAGTGATATGAGGCGTTACCGGCTAGATTGATGTGACTTGGAATCGGGGTCCTGACAGCGTTGGTATCAGAGCCCCGACTGCTCAGAGGATTACCAAGTCAAACTGGTCGAAGTTGTGTCTAGAAATGCTTTAGTTATGTAAGGGAATTGATTGTGGAAGGGAACGTCAGGCTATTTTTACTCCTTATACCTCATGGCCTTCTGATCTGAGTCATCCTCTTCTCTTCTACGGGGTTTAGGAACTAGGCTTCTCATCTATCTATAAGGATGACATGTTATTAATCCATAGACTTTTAAGATTGTTGGTTTTAAGACCAGTTCAGTTTCTACTACTTCCGTGTGATCATAGTTGGTCTCAGAACCTTGATATTGTGATGTTGAGTGGTCATGCCACTATTTTGCAGGATGTCTCAAATCATTTTGAGCATTTATAGCCGTTATGCTGTCCGAGTCATCCCAGGTCTCTAAATAGTCTGATGCATTTGCAAATCCTTTCTTTCCATTCCCGATGTCCTTTATGGTCAGAATAAGCACCACTAAACCGGTGTGTTGAGGTAATTTATTTCCTTGACATATATGTTGGCGCTATTATTATGATCCTAGGTGTTTAGAATATCACCTAGTAATCTAGCCGTGTTTCGTGTTCCTCGTGTGATGCTTCTGGTCATCATTCTCAAAAGCATCCCGTGATGTCATTTAGTAGTAGGTATACTATTCCTGGGTTCTTGAACCCGAGATTCACCCTACTTACCTCATGTTGATGGTGTTTGCTAGTTCCTTTAGCATATTAGTAACTTCCCGATAGTCCTCGAGGTCCGTGGTATTTCCTTCTTCCAAATTCTATGAACCGCTTATGGCAGAAGTTCCTCGTTGAACCGAAGGATCACAATCAGAGTACTCTTGAGGAGTTCTCCATTCATAATTGTGAATCTGCCAGTTCTACCTTTCCGCATGGGTTATCCGGAAGAAATGTTGAGCTTCGCTCGACATACTAATCTATGCATCCACAACTCAGAAAATTATATGTTCCTTTGAGTTGTTCTCTTTAGTTGCATTCTGACCCTCGCCTATCAATCGTTAGTCAGGAGGAATTGTGCATCCGTGTTATGGATGCTTATTATTCTTGTGGTCCGTCAAGCCATTCTGTTCTGGAATGACTAGGAGAAACAAACTCCAGTACCTCATCCATATCCAGGATTGGGTCCAAGCAGTTGTAATCCGCAAATCAAATGCCAATCCAGCTTTTGATTCTGCTCTACCTCGGAGTATTACCCCCTTTATGTCAGGATTGTCATGAGAATTGCACCATCTCTCATGAATTCTTGACGTAGTGATACTTCTCGCTATCATTGTTTATTCCTCGGTCCCGTGTTGTTGTAACCGGAATGCCGACAAGTGAACTGTGATGTGTGAAATCGATACTCCTAGCAACCTCGCTGCTTGGTAGTAAATGGACAATACTCTCATTCTTAGCGTGTTGGTTATTAAATCATCATCCTAAGATTGATCGTGCTACCTAGTCCTTATTCCCGGTGCACTCTTTGATCAATGAGTTAGGATTGTGTCAATCCCTCGCTCTTTGATCATATCGTCTTGCCCTGAAAAGCAAGATTGTTCTCGAGCTTAGTAACATATCAGAGGTTCGTGATTTTTTGAATATCTTCTCGAAAGTATCACCAGGTCGTCACTCGACTGTTATGTTGAGCTCGTGATCAAGTTGGTTTCATACAAACCACCCCTTCTCCAAGAATCTGTGTTGCGTACCCCTGAGCTGCTTGGTCAAGCTAAACAACAACTTGGAGAGTTGTAAGATGGAAGCTTGTCCGATTCAGTTCATCTTAAGGGATATCCTGTATGTGTGTTAAAGAAAGATGATATCTTCATCGATTGATCCTCGTGACCAGTTGTTGGACCTATTGTCTTGCCAAAGCTTTGACTTGAGTGTGGGCTATCCTAAAATCAAATCAGAACCAACGATATTCGTAATGTTGTCTTACTCGTGGTTGATTCCTCGAGCATACACCGTTATACTCTTTGGGTCCGACCAATGCTATCACCTTGTTCACATGATGGTGGAAGTCCAGTGATATGGAAATTCCGATGAGTTGCTATTGAGCCGATCAGCAGCATTTTGTCTCCCCCATGATTCATGTTGAACATCAACCTAGTGATGGAAACTTTGTAAGCAATGCCTTCGTGTTCCGTTCATGAAGCATATGTTTGGATGAGAGAAGTGACTTCCTCTAATTCACGTGTATATGATGTAAGTTGCCATTGTGAATTCGAGAAAGTTTGTTTTTGCTTCCTCTTGAGTCATCCCAAGATAGTCATGCACGTGCAAAGTGCCCTATGGTTTGATAGGTTGGCCGCCTCCACTCCATATGTGTTCCTAGCACACCAAGCCACTGATTGACTTGTCCAAGGAGAAGAAGCTCCTTCATAAGAGCTAATCATATGACTTATGCAAGGGCTTCGCTCTCCACAATGATGGTTCCCAACCAGAACTCGGTAGTGTTTTAATATAAGACTACTATGTGGTCATGCTTGTCTCGGACAACGTGTTCACATGTTGTAGCAGAACCAGCTCATGTTTTGGAGCTTGCTATCGTAGTTCACTCCCCGAGAATCTCGCAACGTCATCTCGTCGATTTGTGTTGCAAACCTTCATTTTTCTTTCTAGACTTGATGAGTCTGGAATATCCTGACACCGACCAGATCTGAATCTCAGGCAGATATGATGGTTGGAACATTCCCAGCATTAGCACTTTGTCCCCAGCTTGCACCGCCATTGTGCCAATTTCCCATGGGCTGCCCTTCTCAGCAGTTGCTGTCCAAGATCATCTTTAATAGTGGACTTGCCATGAGTCCCATCCATTTCCGGTGATAAGCAAAAGTCATCCATTGCGTTGTCTTCAACAAGGTAGTCCACATCATCCATTCGAATCCGGTTATGCCATTCCTTTGAACACCGCCAAACGATCGATTGTGATTGCCTTAGGCTGGTATAAAGAGTTTCAATGATCTCTGAATCAAAAGTAATTCTTTTGCCACTTAAGGGAATATTCCTGCGAGTCACCTCCCTTAGGATGTCTCGTTATGGTATCATGGCAACTCAGCCCCTCACTACGTTGACAACCGTTCACCACCTTTTAAAGTGTGGAATTGTGTCTACGTAGTGAACCTTCGTCATCTGTTACACTTCATCCCTCTGGATGTATGTTTCATGTCTCAGCTCGAGAAATGTTCAACGTCTCATTCCGTGAGTTGTTCGTCAGTTGCTCGATCTTCGAGAAGATCGATTCTTCTAGTTTTTCCTTTTCTTCTCGTTGTCATGTTGGATGGAGTTCTCATAGCAAGACGTCGAGACAAAGATGATGATCGAATCAATGTACCTATGAAGTGCAACCTGGATCGTGAAGATCGTGTTAGCTAGTGTCCCCTCTGTCTTCTTACCTCACGTCTCGAATCTCGGGACGAGATTCTTGTTTAGTGGGGGTGAGTTGTCACAGCCCTAGCTTAGTCCTTGCTTGACCGTGCATAAGCATTCATGCAACATGTTTAAATTTATAGAAACTTGAAATGTGGATGACAGAACCCCCAGCACCCCCCCTAAACCAACTAGGGTTTACTAAAAATAATTTCAATGATCCCAAATGCCCTTTAGAAATGTTTACATTTTTGAATTGGTCCAGCACCTCTGACAAAAATGATGCACCTATTTTTAGGCCATTCTGGATTTTTGAATTAATTCATACGTATTTGAATTTGGACAATTAAATGCTATATAATATTTAAAATGTCCAAATAATTCTGAACTTAAGTGAGGGCTATTGGAAATATTCCAACCAGAGCCCACAATTATTTTCAGCATTTTTGGAAACGTCCTGGTATTTTTAATAAAGCCCAGAAGTTACAGAGAAATAGAAAAACGTTAACAAAAAGAGAGAGAGAGAGAGAGAGACTTACCGGCTTACCTGCGCAGCCCACTTGGCGGCCCAAGTGGCCGGCCCAGCCCGCCTGGCCCCTCCTGTGTCGTCTTCCTCATTGCCAGGAGGACGGGCGCGTGCCCGACGCGCGCGCACCGCCGTGTGCCACCTCCTGTTTGCCGCCGAGGGCCTGGGCGCCTCTGGCGTTGCCACGCAGACCCCCTGGACCCCTCGACCGCTCCACTCTCTCCCTGCCTTGCCCCCTCACTCTCTCTCCCGAAGCCGAGCGGAGCTAGTCGCCGCCGTTGGCCATAGCCGTAGCCACCAGCCCTCCCTCGCCCTGCTGCAAGGTCCAGAAGCTCCGTCGTGTCGCCCTTCAACCTCCTCGCTGAGTCAGGCTTCGTCGGAGGCTCTGCAACACCGTCCCGACGTCTTCTTCAACCTCGGTGCCCGGAGATCCTCGTCGTCGATTTGCTGCCCACCGGTCGTCCCCACGCATGCCGAGCCCTCCGTTACCCTCTCTGTGAGCTCCTCCGCCTTTTCCCCTTCTCCCCGAGCTCGTTCCTCTCCTCTAGCCGCCTCTGCCACCGGAGCCGGGAGCTCTGTGCCGCCAGCCATGGCGCCACCGTGGCCAGAGCCCGACCTAGCCGCCTCTGTCGCCGGAGCCGAGAGCACTGTGCCGCCGGCCATGGCGCCACCGTGGCCAGAGCCCAACCCAGCCGCCCCCGCGCGCGTCACCGTACTCAGCATGCTTCCAGGAGCCGAGCGCACCCACTCACTAGCCCTGCCGTGCTCCCCAACGTCGTGCCCGTGCATGCCGAACTCCGGCTGCCGCTGCCGAGCTCGCCGGTGTCGTTTCCAGCGTCCCCGTGACCAGCCACTTGCACCACTGGATGCGGCAGCTCCCCAGCTACACGTAGCATGTCTCCGCCATCAATATGGTCATCGGAGTACCAAACCCGAGGCCCTCCGCCGCGTCTGGCCTCGTCGGCGTCGAGCCGCCGGCGAGTTGACCTTATTGACCTGGGGTTTGACTCCCCTGGGTCAACGAAAGGTGGGCCCAGGCCCCTGCTTAATTAGCATAGGTTTAATTAGTGTTAAATTAATTTAGTTAACTAATCAAGCCACTGACGTGTGGGCCCAGGCCTAATTAACCTAGGTTAGTGCTAACCTAACACTAAACTAACTCTGTTAGTTAGTTGTTTCACGGACATGTAGGTACCAGCCGTCAGGTTTCACCTGGGCTGGCGCCTTTGGCCTGCAGATGTCACAGTGACGCCAGGTTGACGCAGTAAATCCTTTTCTAGATTCATTCTTTTTAGGGAATCCCAGAAAATAGAGGTAACTTCTAAGAATCATAGAAATTCAACCGTAACTCCAAATCAAACAAATTATATATGAAAAATGATCAGAAAAATCCAATCTTTCCATCTGAACTAGTTTCATGCATGTCAGAACACTTTAACCTTGCTGTTTAGGTGAAACAAGCTAATGCACTTATATCACTCATTATTTTGGGTGATCATTTGAATCGTTGATTCAAATGGACTCAAACCTTTCTGTCCCAAGTTGCATTAGACCTATCACACATCATATTGCCATGTCATGATCATGCATCATATTGTCGCATTGCATTGATTGTGTTCTTTCTCTGTTGCCGGTGTTTGTCCCCTCTCAGTAGACGACGTTCCGACGATTGTTCGATGACACTGATGAAGAATTATAATATCTTCAGAAGTGCCAGGCAAGCAAAATCCCCTGGTCATTCCGATACAATCCCACTCTCTCGCTACTGCTCTCTTTTACTGCATTTGGACAACCACGATTCATCTGTTAAATGCTGTGGTAGATGAACCCCTTTATCCTCTGCATGAACTGTCATTCCACAGTAAATAGATGAAACACACTAGCATGAGTAGGAGTTGTTTGATCCCTGTTGTGCCTACTCATTCATGCTTGTTTGTCATGCCTGCTACTGCTTAGAGTTGAGTCAGGTCTGATTCATCGGGAATGAATCGGAGGTGTGTGAACATGTCCTCCTGTGTGTGTGAGCTAAGTGTGTGAACACGATTTGGTAAAGGTAGCGGTGAGAGGCCATGTAGGAGTACATGGTGGGTTGTCTCATTGAAGCCGTCCTCAGGAACTGAGTTCTGTGTTTGTGATCCATGAAACAGTTACTACCACGCATTGGGCCCGAAACCAATGGACCCTCTCGGCTTCTTAACCACTCTCGTCCTCTGTCCGGGAGTTGCAAAGTAGTTTCTGGTGTTTGTAGTATGCTGGGGGCCGCACGCAGCGCTGACCTTAGGGGTGGGCTGTGTTGCGGTAGGCACGTGGCACGGTGTACCGAATGCCCGTTTGGTATCTCGGGAACCCTGCACACATCGTTCGGGGCCGTATGTGGAAACCTCGGCCGGACTCCCTGCGGATGGAACCTGAATAGGCGATAAACCTGGACTAGAGACTTGAGTGTTTAGGTAGGCTGTGGCCGACACCCACGTTGGGCTTCCGCTTGAAGGTTGCCGAGTACATGTCGTGTAAACGACGGTAAGTGGTGAGAGCGTGTGTGAAGAAGTACACCCCCGCAGGGTTATCATCATCTATTCGAATAGCCGTGTCCGCGGTAAAGGACTTCTGGGTTGCCTATAACAGTTCATAGACAAGTGAAAGTGGATACTCTAAAATACGCAAGATAAGCATGAGTGCTATGGATGGCGTTCTCGTAGGGAGACGGGAGCGGATCCATACTGGTGTATTGATATGGTGAATATTGTGGTCTCGTTTGCGCCACCTCAAAAAAGTTACTTGCAGTCGTAGTTCAGGATAGCCACCGAGTCAAAGCTGGCTTGCTGCAGTCAAACTCCACCACCCCCTTTGTTGATAATGATGCATATGTAGTTAGTTCTGATGTATGTCTTGCTGAGTACATTTGTACTCACGTTTGCTTATTTTATGTTTTGCAGAGAGACGTCAGTCTTGCTAGTAGTTCCGCGTGGACTTCGACGTTTTGCTTTTTACCTCAGCTATGATCTTGTGCCCTCGGCAGGATCTGGTAGATAGTCAGGCTTCTCAGCCTTTTTCATTTATAGTTGTCTGTACTCAGACATGTTAAGCTTCCACATTTGACTTGTATGCTTTGATTGTTGGGTCATGAGACCCATGTTTGTAATATCTTGGCTCCTCGGAGCCTAATGAATAAATACTTGAGTCGTAGAGTTATGTTGTGATGCCATGTTGTATTCACACATATCGAGCATATTGTGTGTATGATTGAAATGCTTGGTATGTGTGGGATCCGACAATCTAGTTGTTTATCCTTGGCAGCCTCTCTTATGGGGAAATGTAGTCTAGTGCTTCATGAGCCATAGTAGTCCGCCATACAGCCCGGTTCACCGAGTCCTGCTAGCCCAAAGACTACCGCCGTAACACTTGACTGGCCGGCATGTGTTTCACTTCGTTCCTGTGTCTGTCCCTTCGGGGAAATGTCACGCGGTGACATCCGGAGTCCTGCCTAGCCCGCTACAGCCCGGGTTCCCGGAGTCCTGTTAGCCCAGTGCTACAGCCCGGATTCACACGCTGCTGACCGACATGCTCGATATGATTCATGTATGCATGTCCCCATGGGTTAGTGCCGCTTTGGGTTCACGACTAGCCATGTCGGCCCGGGTTATCTGTCATATGGATGCTAGCGACATTATCATATACGTGAGCCAAAAGGCGCAAACGGTCCCGGGCCATGGTAAGGCGACACCCGTGGGACTACCGTGCGTGAGGCCGCAAAGTGATATGAGGTGGTACCGGCTAGATCGATGTGACTTGGAATCGTGGTCCTGACAATATTAACTGGCACGATTGGGTTACACACGCCCGTATTGATGAGAATCCCGTAATAAGGGGACACGATCTCTGCCTCGACAAGATGTGCCAGATAAATTGCCTCGCAAAAACATGTCGTGACAGGCTGATTGAGGAAGATGGTTCGTCATGACCAAACCATGGCAATACGTCACGTTATGAATAGTCAGCAGATTAGATTGGTGGAGATATTATTATCTCTATGGTGGTATGTGGAACTTGCTTTGCAGAGCCGGACACTATTTTTTGTGTTCAATATCTTCTATGGAGTATTCGGAGGAGGAACCCGCCTTGCAATGCCGAAGAAAAACTGCGCGCCGGACTCATCGTCATTGAAGCTTGGTTCAGGGGCTACTAAAGGAGTCCTGGATTAGGGGGTATCCGGACAGCCGGACTATATCCTTTGGCCGGACTGTTGGACTATGACGATACAAGATTGAAGACTTTGTCTCGTGTCCGGATGGGACTCTCGTGGCATGGAAGGAAAGCTTGGCGATACGGATATGTAGATCTCCTTCTGTTGTAACCGACTCTGTGTAACCCTAGCCCCCTCTGGTGTCTATATAAACCAGAGGGTTTAGTCCGTAGGACAACAACAATTATACCATAGGCTAGCTTCTAGGGTTTAGCCTCTACGATCTCGTGGTAGATCAACTCTTGTACTACTCATATCATCAAGATCAATCAAGCAGGAAGTAGGGTATTACCTCCATCGTGAGGGCCTGAACCTAGGTAAACATTGTGTCCCTTGCCTCCTGTTACCATCCGCTTTGGACGCACAGTTCGGGACCCCCTACTCGAGATCCGCCGGTTTTGACACCGACAACCGTCAAAGCGCTCTTCCAGCTTCCTCACTTCATCTACGTAGGCCTCCATCAACGGGCTCTGATAATCTTTGTTGACTTGCATGACGACAAGATGTGAATCACCCCTGACGATGAGCTTCTTAATCCCGAGGTCTGCCGCGATCCTGAGACCGGCAAGCAACCCCTCGTATTCAGCAGTCTTGTTTGTGTAGATCTCCCTGGGAAAGTGCATCTGGATTACATACTTGAGGTGCTCTCCGGTGGGTGCGACAAGTAGCACACCAGCACCGATGGCTTGCAGCGAGAAAGACCCGTCAAAGTACAGGATCCAGTTGTGACTTGCTTCCTTTCCAGGGAGAGTGGTCTCCTGGCTCTCTTCGTCGGGCGTTGAGGTCCATTCCGCAATGAACTCCGCCAAGACTCTTCTCTGGATTGTCGAAGTACTTTCAAACCTCAAACTAAAGCTCGACATCTCCAAGGCCCACTCCATGATCCTCCCGGTTGCGTCTGGGTTATGCAGTATCCGTTGCAATGGGAGGCGGGTGCCGACGGTGATTTCGTGTGCTTGGAAGTAATGACGCAGCTTCCTCGAGGCCATAAGGAGGCCGAAGAGCAATTTCTGCACACCGGAGTACCTTGACCTAGCCCCCTACAAGAGGGAGCTGACAAAGTAAACCAGATGCTTCATCTTCTTCTTCTTCTGCACCACTTCATTTGGTTGCACGGGCCCTGTCTCGATGGTGTCAGACTCTACCGGGGGCCTTGCCTTGCTGGCTCCAGGCCCTGCCGGGGAGAGCTCTGGCTCGCCATCCGCCAGTCTGGCCCTTTTCGCTGCCTCTTCATCGACCTGCCTCTCTGCCACTAGCGCGATGCTGACCACTTGATTCGTTGCTTCTAGATACAGCAGCAATGGCTCTTGTCATTTGGGCGCAACTAGTATTGGTGTAGAGGAGTGGTATTTCTTCAAATCCTGCAGTGCTGCTTCGGCCTCTGGGGTCCATTTCATTGGGCCCGCCTTTTTCAAGATTTTAAAAAAGGGAATGGCACGCCCAGCAGACTTGGATATGAATCTGCTCATGGCAGCAACGCAGCCAGTGAGCCGACGCACATCCTTGATCCGCTTGGGCGCCTCAATATGCTCAATAGCCTTGATCTTGTCTGGATTCGCCTCGATCCCACGCTGTGACACAAAGAACCCGAGAAGTTTGCCAGACGGAATGCCAAAGACACACTTCTCAGGGTTCAACTTGAGGTTGATCTTGTGCAGATTTGCAAACGTCTCCTCTAAATCTTGTACAAGTGTCGCCTTGTCCGTGGTTTTGACCACTATGTCATCCATATAAACTTCCATATTTCTATGTAGCTGGGGCTCAAAACCAATTTGGTCTGCCCTTGCAAATGTTGAGCCAGCACTCTTCAACCCGAAAGACATCCGTAAAAAGCAATACGTACCACATGGGGTGATGAATGTTGTATTCTTTTCGTCTTCTCTTGTCATGAAGATCTGGTGGTATCCTGAGTAGGCGTCAAGGAATGATAACAGATCACACCCGGCCATGGAGTCAACAATCTGGTCAATGCGCGGCAACGGGAAGGGGTCCTTAGGACAAGCGTTATTGATATTTGTGTAGTCAATACACAACCTCCACCTCCCGTTTGCCTTGCGCACCACCACCGGATTGGCCAACCACGTCGGATGGAGCACTTCTCTCACCAAGCCTACCGCTTCCAACTTCCTGATCTCCTCTGTGATGAACTCCTGTCGTTCCAAAGCTTGCTTTCTAACCTTCTGCTTGACGGGTCGCGCATCGGGACAGACAACAAGATGGTGCTCAATCACTTCCCTGGGAACGCCGGGGATGTCAGATGCTTGCCATGCAAACACATCGACATTCGCCCGCAGGAAAGTGACGAGCGCGCTTTCCTATTTGGTGTCGAGGGTGGAGCTTATGGGGAAAGCCCCTCCCATGCCATCCTCCTTGACGGACACATTCTTGGTCTCTGGTGGTGCAGCTCTGGATTTCTTGCTCTTGTCGATGGAGCTCTCTGGCACGTCCTCGACGAGAGCACAACACTTCGAAGAGGTGCGATTGTCGGAGTTGGTGCAAGAGGTCTTGCCGGTCTTCTTCCCTCTCGGGGGCTTCAGTGGTAGGAGCAAGGGCCTTGGCGGCAGTCGCTGCAACTGCTTCCCGGTAGAGCTGGTCGACGCAGATCAGCGCGTCCTTCTTGTCGGAGGGGACGGTGTGATGGTCATCGGCCCAGGCATCTTCAGCGTGTTGTAGGTGTAATGTGATGCCGCTATGAACTTGGCTAGTGCCGGGCAGCCGAGGATTCCGTTGTAGGGCAAGGGGATCTCGGCTACATCGAAGAAAATCCTCTCCGTCCTGTAGTTCAACTCGCCTCCAAGCGTCACAGGCAGCGTGACCTTACCCTTCGGCTGACTCCTTCCTGGATTGACCACTTGAAACGTGCCCGTCTCCTCGAGGTCTCCATAAGGAATTTGCAGCCTCTTGATCACAACGGGCGAGATCAAGTTTAGACCGGCCCTGCCATTGTGACACCCCAAAATTTTAACCTTGTTTTATTAAATAAAATTTTGCCAGGAATCTTAAACTCTTATTTTCTGGATTTTTCTTTTGATTTCAGAACCATGCTTTTCTTTATTCTTATGGAGTTTTTACCCCAAGTGAAAACTTTCCAATTATATTATTGGACTTGTTTACCCTGTCAAGAAAAACATTTCTATTATCAGTGGATTTATTTGCATAATTATTGCACTCTGAGCTTTATTCCTTAAAGTGATTTTTCATTAGTTTTGGAGCTCTTTTTGAATTACAACCATTTGATAAATTTATTTAAAATTCCAACCAAAATTTGGAGATGTCATGTGATGTTTTTAAATCACTTTTATGCAAAAATATCTTCTGTTCATTGGAAATATTGAGCTCTACACCAAGTTTTCATATCTGGTCCAGTGGGCAATTCTGCAGTACAACCTATTTAAATAATTCTTTAAAACTTCGACCAAAATTATGGGATGTTAATAGGAGTATATTACTCAACTTTATGCAAAAACCCAGTGATGTCCTTTGAAATATTTGAGTGAATCAACCTCATTGTCATCCTGGTCCAACCTGATGATTTGTACTGCAACCATTTCTTAACTTGCTCCTTTACCCATGATTCTTTTTCCTGCTTATAGACCACCCTGCAAAACACTTAAGTCCAAGAGAGTGAACCCATTGGAGTAGTTTTGGTACATGAAACCATATCCTTTTCTTTCTGACCAGATTTGGTTTTCTCAAATTTTTGCACTAGCAAGTTTCTAGATTTGGCCAACTAACCTTGCCATCCTGACCTGCATCTAAAGAGACCCTGCTCTAGAGATTTTGGACCCTCCAAGAGTTGCCTAGATGCCCTTATCATTTTTTCAAACACCTTGTATGCATGGCCAGTTTTGGCATGGTTTTTAGTTAGCATTGTAAACTTGATCCCCTGACCTAACCCCCATGTCCATTACCCTCCTTGCAGCCTCTAACCTAGCCCTGTTAATTACCAGCCTCGCTCAAGCACTCTAGCCTACCCTGACATTCTGTCGAGCAGGTCACGTGCGTGCTCTGGGCGCGCCCAGAGCACACGTTTTGCTCGCGCACGCGCAACCGAGCCGCCGCGTTCGCTACCCCCGCGCCCTAGCCCTTGCTCGCTTGCAGAGCCACGCCCCGCCCTCGACCACTCACCAGAAACCCCCAAGCCGCCCTGGCGCCCTACAACGCTGCCGTCAGGGCCCTCTTGGCGGCACGCCGGCGTCCACAGTGCGCCTCTGCCATGGACGGCGCCGCCTGAGCCACTAGCGCTCGCCAGCACGCCCCTGAGCAGTTCTCGCTTATCCCCTCGCCCTGGCAGACCCCGCCAACCATCGCCACGTGCCCCCTAGCTACAGAACGGTGGTCGTCGATGATCTTATCCCCGGCTGCCGCGGAACCGCCATTTCTCGCCTATTTAAGGGTCCCCCGAGCTCGTCCAGGCTCTCAAGCAACCTCATACCACCCCTCTAGAGCCCCCCGTAGCCAGCAATCGGCGAACGACGACCGTCTTCCTCGACCCCGACAGGTTCAGCCGCCGCCACACTCCGGTGAAATCTGGCCAAGACCGAGGCCCCCAAATCCCACCCGTGCTTCCATCCTTCTCCCCTCAACCGTGCGTAGCCGCCCACCCACTCAGCGTCGATCGGGAAGCACCATAGCCCAAACCCCCAAACCTCCCGAAGCTGCCGCCCGCCGCAAAGCTCGCCGCCGGCGACTCCCTTCGTCCCCGCCACCCTCTCGAGCACCGGGAGGACCGCCCTACAGTGGCGGATCCATCCCCGCCCTCAGCTCCCCGCTAGGAACCGCCGTTCGCCGGCGACGATCGCCGGAGTCCCGCCTCCGCTCGGGCAGAGGAAGAGGAGGGAGGGTCGACTGGTCAAACCTGACAAGTGGGCCCCGTGGACCCATTGTCAGTGACCCACACGCCGTCCATGCTGGATAAGTGAAGACGTAAACCCAGAGTATGCCTTCGATGTGTTTAATTTTCAAAACGTTTTTCTTTCTTCTGTTTCATTTTAAAAACAGAATTTGACCAAAACTTTGACTGGCTATAACTTTTTAAATATAAGTCAAAATGAGTTGATTCTTTTTCCTACCTTCCTCAAATTTTTGCTAGTTCATTTTCAGATTTATTTCAAAAAAATTCAGTCAACTTTTTTGTACTATTTTGAAACTATGTGTTAATTTGAATATTTTTTCAAAATAGGATTTTTGGAGAAGAAGAAAACTTTCATAAGTTTAAGGAAGTACCCTGACTCCCCACAACTTGAAGGCAAGCATTTTTGAACCCTGGCATAATATTATCTTGTGTTGTTTGATACAGTTACCACACCATATTGTCTCGGAGTTTTTTGTTACTTTATATGATGATATGAACCTACTCTTAAGTGCACATTGATGACCCCATGCTATGGAAATTTTGATATGTTGATAGTAATCACCCTCGTATGCTTTTCGTGCCTATCGGAGGAAGGCCGGGAAAGTCTCTGTCTTGGGTAGACACGAGCTTGTCTCCTGTCTTTGTCGAGACGGTTGTGTCCGGTACAGCATAGTGAGGCATGATGAGTGATGATTGTATCTGTTGGTTGGAGCATATTTGTCACGCTAACCATGCAGGAAATACTTAAACCTCCTGAGTCGACAATAGACCGAGTCTTGTTCCGGTAACCCCCATACTTGTTCCGTGCTACCACTGGTCCCTGCCATTGGTAAGGTATGGTTCAGTAAGTTGTCAACCCCTTTCCTAGCACACACCGTACAGAGAGACCATGGTGGAAGGTACCGGAGGCATCCGGTATGCATGCCACCTGGTCCGGGGGCATGGGTGTTTTCGGTTGTAGCCGAAGGGGTAGCTCCCCTAGTTTGCGCGCGGTATAAATTTTGTGATCCCATGCTAATCGAGGTTGTAGCCTCCCCACTTAGGGTTTTGCTTAAACAGGTGTCATGGGTGATTCCAGACACAGGTGAGTTAGGCTGGTGTGTGCGGTCAGGTGTGTTTTCAACCAAAAGACCGTAGACGGAATTAGTCCCGGTGGACTAAAGGAATCCGTTACCCGTGGGTAAATAGTACACCCTCTGCAGAGGTAAATCTATTTGAATAGCCGTGTCCATGGGTAAGGACTACAGTCTGGGATGGGTCAAGTGTCGGTCTTAGTGTCGGTCTTCGGAGGAAAAACTTTTAAGTCAGAACATTGATTATGACCGGTGACATATGATGATTATGATTATTATTACTGTGGACTAACTATTTTCATTATTTGATTGAGTATCCCTTGGACGGTTCTACCTCCTGGATATTCATTGTGATTGTTCTGTTATAAGGCCTTTATGTGGTGTCGCACAGACGCCCGACTGTGGCATGTTTGTTATCGATTTACTTTATAAGCCCTGTATGTGCCGTCGCTGAGACGCCCGACTGTGGCGTGCTTGTTATTTATTTACTATATAAGCCCTTTATCTGGTGTCGCCGAGATGCCCGACTGTGGCAAGATTATAATGTATTTACTTTATGAGCCCTTTATGTGGCGTTGCACAGACGCCCGACTACGGCATGCTTGTTACTTATTTCACTTATGAGCCCTTTCTGTGGTGTCACTCAGACGCCCGATAGAGGCATTCTATTTCTACTCCTCAATTGCAATTATTCATGTGTTATGTGAATAACTTACTTTCGTGCATCACGGATTTTATTTTGTGACTTACGTTGAACTCATGAGTATTTTAGAGCATGATTATCTTTTGGATATTATACCTGTGTTTATAATGTTTGCGAGTACATTCAAAAGTACTCACTGGCTTGTCCCTGGCTATTGTCTTGGCCAGATTTCTTGCGTGGAGAGGAGCGCCTGCGCTGAAAACCCCGGGACTTACACACTGGTGATAGCAGTTTCGCGAAGATAGGAGTTATCCTGGTCAGCTGTTCATGTGGGAAATGGAGTCCCATAGACGCTAAGAGACCACAAACCGCTTCCGCCATCAGCCACTAGAAACCATTTGTTGTACCCATAGGCCAGAATGGTCTTGTACTACATATTTGGTATTTTGCTTGGGATTTTTGTATCAAGTTTGTGTCTCGCCAGCTAACAGTAATCTTGGGGCTGGTGAGCACAAGGGCCATTTTCAAGGAAGATAATATCCCGAAAACCGAGTCCTGACAAACTTGGTATCAGATCCAGGCTAACCATTGGCTAATCCTATCTTATCCATGTCGAAAATACTAGGTAACCAACCCACCAGACCTTAACCTAACCCCAGCCAAGCTTCTCGTGTAAGATAGCCCCACAGGGACCCGACACCTTTTGGCAGTCGGTGCCCAACCTATCAGCCTAGCCTGTCGATCACGCGCCAGCGAACGACACCTAAATTGTCTCATTCGCAAGCGTGCGAAATAAGACTCCGCCCTCTTTTTCTATAAGAAGGGCACGCTAACCTCAACACAGCACAACACAACCTCTTCCCCAAACTGAGCCATAATGCCTGGCCCCGTCGTGCACAATGAAACCACGGCAAACAACCTTGGAGGTTTCGTGACCGTGCTAGCAAACCTCACCCGCCGTGCCTTTGCATTAGAGGAGCCCCCAGAATATGTTGTGTACCAAGGGCCCATGAGCGGTGAGAGCCGTCAATTCTGGGCCACTCTGCACATCTACGGTAGGGGTCTATCGCCAGAACGCCCCTACAGGTTCACCGGAAGGACAACTTCCTTTGAGCCACAAGCCATCCAACTAGCTGCTCAAGAGGCTATAGTTCAACTCCGGCACTTGTCGCCCATAGTTAATTGTCGCTTGTTCTACTACTACCCCAGCCATGACGGGTATGGTAGGCCACCCCAGGTTGTCAACGGAGATCACGAAACGGATCCTGCATTATTGCATCTGGTGCGCTATGTAGGTGCACTAGAGGAACTGTTCGATCAAATCACCCTTGATCTGATCGCAGCTCATGGAGAACTGGTTCGCCGAGCCCCAGTGAGAGGAGAAGATGAGCCCGACGCCAACAACCCGGTCGTGCTATTCGGACACCCGATCGAGTCGTTGATGTCTGCCCCAGGCATTGACCAAAATACGTTGGTGTCCCCAGAAGTGCTTCGTCGCCTTTTGGGAACACGCTCCAACGGGATTATGGCCAACAATCCCCGAGATGGTCATCATCGCTACCCCGACCCTACAGCCCCTCAACCCCCTCCAGCTAATCCCGATAGTGAGACCCGAGGAGAAGCCTCGACATCCACAAGGCACTCCCGCTTGGATATAAACGAGGTAGACTAAGTCACTCGAGTAGTACCGAGTCTCAGTGTATCCTCGCCTTATAATCGTGTGACCCTGTAAATAAACGCAGCCTGTTGTTGTGCCTCTGTTTTAAGTAGTAACCTTGCATGAATATGTTAGCATGCAGTGTAATTTTTTTATCCCTGGCACAACTACCAAAAACCACCCCGACGACCCCCACAGTGATAAGTCACTTTAGTGACATATATGTATATGTGGCTTTGACCCCAACCCTTGGAGCAGAACTGGCAAAATTCATTACCTTTCACCATGTTAATAACCCAGCCCCAGTACTATAAAAAGGACACCTCGTGACCTTGCCAAGTACCCTTCACCTTGTGCACAACTCTCACAACCATTTCCTTGCCATGCCGAGCCCGAGTATTTATCTAAGAACCCCAGATGTAACCCCGGGTAGTTTTGTCAAAATATTGTGGGACTTTACCTGCAGTACCATGGGTTCTACCCAGCCACCCCAGTACGAGCTGCTCAAATCGAGAATCACCCAATCCACCTCGAAATATTGGGCAGTAGTACACATCCCTCCCGTAAACTCAAACCAAGACCCAACGGAAGTCTCCTTCATGGGGAAATCAATGCCAGCTCCACAAATGGCCATAGAAGCGGCTGCACACGAAGCGCTTGTTCGTCTTCGATTCGCGGTACCCTATGCCAGCGAACAAGGGTATTATTATTTTCCGAGCCGTGCAGCACCCGGAGAAGTAACATCTTTTCCCGGTGGGCGAATTGAGAGAGACCCAGTACTGGCCAACCTTGTCCAGTATGTCATCGCTCAAGAACGTTTGACCCAGCGAGTAATGGGTTATCTCCAGAGCCTCGCTGATTTAAATCCTCGGATCACCATCGGCAGAGCACTGAGGCCTGACCAGGAGAGACACATTCATCGACTGGTCAATCCTCTTCCCCCCATAGAAGAAGAGTGTGCCCCGATTCCAGAGACTTTTTCTCAGGACCCTGTCCACTTACCATTGATGTTGTAGATGCCACTGCTATGTTTATTGTCCCTGCATTTGTTTATGTGTTGCAATGTATGTGTGGTATCCTAGATTTGTGCGATGAATTAAAGTTTTTAATTTCAATCAGTGTGAGTGGTCTTTACTGCGGTAATTTGTGATTAATTGTTTTCACTCGAAATAAATTTTGGAGTGAGATTTTGTTTACCCTGAGTTGTGACGGCATATATCTCTCCCCGTCATAGATTCTTATTCACACAGCACCACGGCAGCAGACTCACAACCACAACCACTCAAACACATGCACAATTTGCAAACCACGTAACCGTGTTGCATCTAACTAATTACCTCCCTAACACACCACAGTCTCTGAAGGAGAGATTAGTGGATAATCATCCGTGTACAAGTTACCTCCGGCACACCGACAACAGTTAGCACCCGACACCACACCTAATCCTCGTGATCACCGCCACCGCGGAGAGTCAACAATCGAGCTGCAGCATCACGACAATCATGGAGGATCATTGTGCACAGGAGCACGGAGAGCCCCAGCACTGCCGCCAGCCCTCTGCACACCAGGATCACGTACCAGTCCGGCACCACCTCCACCATTAGAGCCTCGCCTCGAGCTTCTGCAAACGGAAAAGGAGGAGAAGGAAAGAGAAGGAGAAGCGAAGTCAGGTGTGAGGTAGAAGAGAGGAGCACCTCGGCCGTTTTATAGCTCGAGATCGGTGTACGGTGGGCGAAGTCCACCAGCGCCGCTCGTCGCCCGATCGCCGGTGTTCAGAGACGAATCTGCGAGCAGCGCCGACAGCGCACTGGCCCGCGAGGTGAGTGCACGCTGCACCGGCAGCTAGCACGCCGCGCACTACCGCGGTACGGCCTAGATGCCGTACGCGCTAGACGTCTCCGGTGGAGAAAGCGTGGGAAAGCACGCGGGAGAGAGGAAGAAGAGAGAGCCAGAGGAAGAAGAAGAGGCCGACAGTGGGCCCCGGGTCCACCTGTCAGCCAGAGGGAGCACTGTGCTCTCGGGTACAACCAGCGTATTTTAGAAATTTAGAATTTTATTCTAAATTTACTGTAACCAATAGTAGAGACTGACCATAAATTTTTCCACGCAACGCCAGTATGCCACACTGTAGTTTTGCACCATTTATTGCCCACTCACTGTAGCTACGTTCTAATTACAGGAGTAGGATGGTTGTTTTTGTGATAGTAGGAGTAAAATTTTTTAAAACAACCCTTATCAAATCTCGAGGACGAGATTTTTTTCTTAAGGCGGGTAGTGTTGTGACACCCCAAAATTTTAACCTTGTTTTATTAATTAAAATTTTGCCAGGAATCTGAAACTCTTATTTTCTGGATTTTCTTTTGATTTCAGAACCATGCTTTTCTTTATTCTTATGGAGTTTTTACCCCAAGTGAAAACTTTCAAATTATATTATTGGACTTGTTTACCCTCTCAAGAAAAACATTTATATTATCAGTGATTTATTTGCATAATTATTGCTCTCTGAGCTTTATTCCTTAAAGTGATTTTTCATTAGTTTTGGAGCTCTTTTTGAACTACAACCATTTGATAAATTTATTTAAAATTCCAACCAAAATTTGGAGATGTCATGTGATGTTTTTAAATCACTTTCATGTAAAAATATCTTTTGTTCATTGGAAATCTTGAGCTCTACACCAACTTTTCAGATCTGGTCCAGTGGGCAATTTTGCACTACAACCTATTTAAATAATTCTTTAAAACTTTCACCAAAATTATGGGATGTTAATAGGAGTATATTACTCAACTTTATGCAAAAACCCAGTGATGTCCTTTGAAATATTTGAGTGAATCAACTTCATTGTCATTCTGGTCCAACCTGATGATTTGTAGTGCAACCATTTCTTAACTTGCTCCTTTACCCATGATTCTTTTTCCTGCTTATAGACCACCCTGCAAAACACTTAAGTCCAAGAGAGTGAACCCATTGGAGTAGTTTTGGTCCATGAAACCATATCTTTTCTTTCTGACCAGATTTGGTTTTCTCAAATTTTTCGACTAGCAAGTTTCTCGATTTGGCCAACTAACCTTGCCATCCTGACCTGCATCTAAAGAGACCCTGATCTGGAGATTTTGGACCCTCCAAGAGTTGCCTAGATGCCCTTATCATTTTGTCAAACACCTGGTATGCATGGCCAGTTTTGGCATGGTTTTTAGTTAGCATTGTAAACTTGATCCCCTGACCTAACCCCCATGTCCATTACCCTCATTGCAGACTCTAACCTAGCCCTGTTAATTACCAGCCTCGCTCAAGCACTCTAGCCCACCCTGACATTTTGTCGAGCAGGTCGCGTGCGTGCTCTCGGCGCGCCCAGAGCGCATGTTTTGCACGTGCACGCGCAACCAAGCCGCCGCGTTCGCTACCCCCGCGCCCTGGCCCTTGCTCGCCTGCGGAGCCACGCCCCGCCCTCGACCACTCACCAGAAACCCCCAAGCCACCCTGGTGCCCTACAGCGCCGCCGTCAGGGCCCTCTTGGCGGCATGCCGGCGTCCACAGTGCGCCTCTGCCATGGACGGCGCCGCCCGAGCCACTAGCGCTCGCCAGCTCGCCCCTGAGCAGTTCCCGCTTATCCCCTCGCCCTGCCAGACCCCGCCAACCATCGCCACGCGCCCCCTAGCTACAGAGTGGCGGTCACCGATGATCTTATCCCCGGCCGCCGCGGAACCGCCATTGCTCGCCTATTTAAGGGCCCCCCGAGCTCGTCCAGGCTCTCAAGCAACCTCATACCACCCCTCTAGAGACCCCCGTAGCCAGCAATCGGCGAACGACGACCGTCTTCCTCGACCCCGACAGGTTCGGCCGCCGCCACACTCCGGTGAAATCCGGCCAAGACCGAGGCCCGCAAACCCTTCCCGTGCTTCCATCCTTCTCCCCTCAACCGTTCAGAGCCGCCCACCCACTCAGCATCGATCGGGAAGCACCATAGCCCAAACCCCAAAACCTCCCGAAGCTGCCGCCACACAAAGCTTCGCCGGGCGACTCATTCGTCCCGCCACCCTCTCGACCACCGGGAGGACCGCCCTGGAGTGGAGGATCCATCCCCGCCCTCAGCTCCCCGCAAGGAACCGCCGTTCCCCGGCGACGATCGCGGGAGTCCCGCCTCCGCTCGGGCAGAGGAAGAGGAGGGAGGGTCGACTGGCCAAACCTGACAAGTGGGCCCCGTGGACCCACTGTCAGTGACCCACGCGCCGTCCACGCTGGATAAGTGAACACGTAAACCCAGAGTACGCCTTCGACGTGTTTAATTTTCGAAACGTTTTTTTTTCTGTTTCATTTTAAAAACATAATTTGACCAAAACTTTGACTGGCTATAACTTTTTAAATGCAAGTCAAAATGAGTTGATTCTTTTTCCTACCTTCCTCAATTTTTGTCTAGTTTATTTTCAGATTTATTTGAAAAAGTTTCAGTTAACTTTTTTGTACTATTTTGAAACTATGTGTTAATTTGAATATTTTTTCAAAATAGGGTTTTTGGAGAAGAAGAAAACTTTCAAAAGTTTTAGGAAGCACCCTGACTCCCCACAACTTGAAGGCAAGCATTTTTTAACCCTGGCATAATATTATCTTGTGTTGTTTGATACAGTTACCACACCATCTTGTCTCGGAGTTTTTCGTTACTTTATGTGATGATATGAACCTACTCATAAGTGCACATTGATGACCCCGTGCTATGGAAATTTTTATATGTTGATAGTAATCACCCTCGTATGCTTTTCGTGCCTATCGGAGGAAGGCCGGGAAAGTCTCTGTCTTGGGTAGACACGTGCTTGTCTCCGGTCTTCGTCGAGACGGTTGTGTCCGGTACGGCATAGTGAGGCATGATGAGTGATGATTGTGTCTATTGGTTGGAGCATATTTGTCACGCTAACCATGGAGGAAATACTTAAACCTCCTGAGTCGACCATAGATCGAGTCTTGTACCAGTAACCCCCATACTTGTTTCGTGCTACCACTGGTCCCTGCCACTGGTAAGGTACGGTTCAGTAAGTTGTCAACCCCTTTCCTAGCACACACCATACAGAGAGACCATGGTGGAAGGCGCCGGAGGCATCCGGTAGGCATGCCACCTGGTCCGGGGCCATGGGTGTTTTCGGTTGTAGCCGAAGGGGTAGCTCCCCTAGTATGCGCGCGGTATATATTTTGTGATCCCATGCTAATCGAGGTTGTAGCCTCCCCACTTAGAGTTTTGCTTAAACAGGTGTCACGGGTGATTCCATACACAGGTGAGTTAGGCTAGTGTGTGCGGTCAGGTGTGTTTTCAACCAAAAGACCGTAGACGGAATTAGTCCCGGTGGACTAAAGGAATCCGTTGCCCGTGGGTAAAGAGTACACCCTCTGCAGAGGTAAATCTATTCGAATAGCCGTGTCCATGGGTAAGGACTACAGTCTGGGATGGGTCAAGTGTCGGTCTTAGTGTTGGTCTTCGGGGAAAAACTACTAAGTTAGAACATTGATTATGACCGATGACATATGATGATTATGATTATTATTACTGTGGACTAACTATTTTCATTATTTGATTTATTGAGTATCCCTGGGATGGTTCTACCTCCTGGATATTCATTGTGATTGTTCTGTTATAAGCCCTTTATGTGGTGTCGCACAGACGCCCGACTGTGGCATGTTTGTTATCGATTTACTTTATAAGCCCTATATGTGGCGTCGCGAGACGCCCGACTGTGGCGTGCTTGTTATTTATTTACTATATAAGCCCTTTATGTGGTGTCGCGGAGACGCCCGACTGTGGCATGCTTATAATGTATTTACTTTATGAGCTCTTTATGTGGCGTCGCACAGACGCCCGACTGTGGCCTGCTTGTTACTTATTTGACTTATGTGCCCTTTCTGTGGTGTCGCTCAGGCGCCTGACAGAGGCATTCTATTTCTACTCCTCAATTGCAATTATTCATTTGTTATGTGAATAACCTACTTGCGTGCATCATGGATTTTATTTTGTGACTGACTTTGAAATCATGAGTATTTTAGAGCATGATTATCTTTTGGATATTATACCTGTGTTCATAATGTTTGCGAGTACATTCAAAAGTGCTCACTGGCTTGTCCCTGGCTATTGTCTTGGCCAGCTTTCTCGCGTGGAGAGGAGCGTTGCGCTGACAGCCCCGGGACTTACACACTGGTGATAGCAGTTTTGCGAAGATAGGAGTTATCCAGGTCAGCTGTTCCTGTGGGAAATGGAGTCCCATAGACGCTAAGAGACCACAAACCGCTTCCGCCATCAGCCACTAGAAACCATTTGTTGTACCCATAGGCCAGAATGGTCTTGTACAACATATTTTGTATTTTGCTTGGGATTTTTGTATCAAGTTTGTGTCTCGCCAGCTAACAGTAATCCTGGGGCTGTTGAGCACAAGGGCCATTTTCAGGGAAGATAATATCCCGAAAACCCGGTCCTGACAGCCGTCAACTAGCATCTTTGTCACCTTGAGGTTGCGTATCGTTGGTGAAACCAACAATGGCAAACACTCGACCGCAGTTGTGCGATCATGGTGGTCCTCGGTGTCAAAGATGATAGGCGTGCTGGACAACTTCAGTGGCTTCTGAGCGTCGAACGATGGCTCCGCCGTTGTGATCTCACGCGCCCACTGCTTGAGCTGGCGGTGAGAGGTATGCAGCGAGGCGCCATCGTCGACGCACATGGACTCTGTAGCTTTCTGTAACTCATGCTCACCGGACTCGTCGTCCTCGTCATGATCATCGTCTTCCTGCTTGTTGTCGCGGCCTCGAGCGGGCCTCTCTTGCTGGTTATCCTTGCCGCGGCGGCCCCCTTGACCGCCACACCTCTTGCCGGCTCCTTCGGCACCATCCTGACCCTTCTCCTTGTCCCGCCTCTCATACTCGGATTTTTCCCTTTCAGCAAGCAGCTCGACTTGTCGGTAATTCTGGAGGTCGTGGCCCTTGGTGTGATGGATATTGCAATACTGCTTGTTGGAGCCTCCTGGCTTGTTGGCAGCCGCCAAGGCCCGGCAAGCGGCGCACCCGGAAATCTCCTTGCCGGGGTCATCTTCCTTGGCCTTCTTGGCAGCACCAGTGTCGTCGGATCCCTCGACGGCAAGCACGGCCATGCCCTTGCGTTTCCTGTTGCAGCGCCGGTCCTTCTTCGTCGGGGCGGCGGTGTCTTCGTCCGTAGAGTCGGTTTCCGTGCCGGCTTCCTCGCTGGGGTACTTCCGTCCCTCTTCAGCTCGGGCGCATCTATCGGCCAGAACATAAAGTTCGGCCACATCCTTGACCTTGTTCATCACCAACTCTTCGCGCATCTTGTGGTTGCGCACATTCTGATGGAATGCGCTGATCACGGCGGCGGGATGAACATCTAGGATGTTTGTATTGCACTCGGCTGAACCTCTATATGTACTTGCGCAGGTTCTCACCATCCTTCTAGGGAATGATGTCCAAATGCATCAACCAACGAACTCATGACACAGATCCGACCAAGAAGAAATGGAATCCGCTAGCAAGTGCATCAACCATGACATGACATTGCGTTTCAGGGCCAACGGGAAGTAATTGGCAAGCACCTTGTCGTCGCGAGCTCCAGCGGCTTGCATCGCGATGGTGTAGATGCTGAGGAACTCCGACAGGTGGGTCTTGCCGTTGTACTTCTCGCCGACGTCGGGCTTGAATGTGCGGTGGGACAGCCACTGGAACTACCGCAGCTCACGGGTAAAGACTGGGCAACCCACCTCGTAAGGTAGGCCGCCGGAGCCTCCTGGTGCTGGGTGGTCCATAGCGGGCCCCACCCGCCTATCTGACTAGTGGCATGTATCGCGCCGTCGCTCGATGGTGGTTCGAGCGTCTTCATGGTCTTGCTCCCGAAGAACTTTGCGCTGGTAGCAATGGGTCCGTGGGTCAGACGATGCTATGGAAATGTTATCACAAGCATCATCACGATGGATCGACACCCGTGGTGGCTGGCATGGAGGAGGAGAGTGCACCGTGGCCGCAGCACCCCCGGCCCCTCCACTGCTGGTGTGCGGTGGTTCGACGGAGCGCTGGCCTAAGGGCCCCGCTGGCCGTGGCTCATCTTTGTTGGTGACGCCGATGAGGCTCCGGATAGTGGCTCTCCACCCGTCGAGCTTTTCTGCAGTAGGAGGGAAGTCGAGGAGCAACTGCACGCGCGCCAAAGCATTCGCTGGCATGGGCGGCAACGAAACCTGCATGGACCGTGATGCGCTCTGACTCCTAACCATGTTACAAGGAGCTCCATCACAGCCCTGCGGCTGCACACCATTTTTGCCAGTGCTTCGACCGGCATGTTGGCCTCCTCCGTCCCATGAGTGATGCGCAGGACTCTTCCCATGGCGGTGCCCGGGGTCCCCAGCGTGGTGGCACTGCTCGTCGGGCACACCCTGGGAAGAGCACGTCGTGGGTGCCGACGTAGGCGACTTGGAGGTCGCCGCGCCGCCCTTGGAGGGCCCCGCACCGCCTGCGGGGGCCCATCTCTGTCTTTCAATTTGGCGGCATGCGGCCCGTCGTCTCGCGCACGCACGACACCGCTTGTCAGGCTCTGACAGCCAGAGTGATGTGGGTGTCGCGGGCCGTGCCTCGGCTTCCGTCCGCGACCGCCCCACTGCTCGCCCGCACTGGTACGGGCCGTCCGGCTCCGGATGGACCGATCGCCGTGATCGCCTTCTTCTTGGGAGCCATGGCGGTGAAGAACTGTTTGGCTAACTGCGAGACCGGATTTTCATAACTGCTCCCCCTACCTTGCGCGCCAAAGATGTCGGGGGAAATCGACACCTATGGAATCACTAGGATCCCTTCTACGGTTGACGGGCACGGGGTTGTGCAAAGAGCGGGTCTGACAGGAAGCACATGGATCGTTTACCCAGGTTCGGGCCGCGGAGATGCGTAACACCCTAGTCCTACTTTGGTGGATGTATTTGAGTGCTCTTGTGTTCTTGAGCTAGCTATGGGGTGTAACTTACCCAAAAGATCCAAATCCTTCTCCTGGACGCCTTGGGCCTCCTTTTATAGACAAAAGGGGTTGCCACAGTGGCACACAGGAGGTGGAAAGGTGTATCCTCTGGCACGGTCGGACAAACGCATTTAATGCGCTGCCGACGTGCCTGAAAGCACAAGTGCTCCATAGGTGGTTTTGGTAATTAATGTCAACATATCTCTTGTTGGACTAACACTTTTATTTAGTATGTTTCAGATAAGTTCAACAATGGAGTGGCATGGACTAAAGGATGTAGGAACTCCTTCAAGATGCTAAGGACAAAGGATTGGCTCAAGCTTCAAGCTCAAGACTCTTCATTTTATATTTTAGTGATCCAAGATCACATTGAGTCTATAGGAAAAGCCAATACTATCAAGGAGGGATGAGGTGTTGCTTAATGAGCCTCTTGCTTCATGTGCTTAGTGATATGCTCTAAAACCCTCCACTACTTTCCCACTTCCACACATATGACCTAAATCCAAAGTCAAACTCGGCCCAACCGATTCTTTCTATCCGGCGCCACCGAGTTCAATGTCATAGCCACTGCCACAAACCCTAGGCAAATCGGTTTCACTGATAGGGATCTCGGTCCTACCGAGATGGGATTGTAATCTCTCTGTGTATGTCCATTACCAAAATCGGTCTCACCGAGTTTGTGCAATCAGTACTATCGAGATTACAATGCAAACTTTCTGGTTAGCTTATTAGCAAAATCGGTCTCACCGAGTTTGAGTAATCGGTCTCACCGAGTTTGCCTGACCAACTCTCTGGTTAGCTAATTACCAAAATCAGTCTTACCGAGTTTGTGTAATCGGTCTCACCGAGATTACGTTATGCCCTAACCCTAACCATATCGGTCCTACCGAGATGCACGTATGTCCCACCGAAAACCCTAACGGTCACTAGGTTTACTAAAATCGGTCTGACCGAGTTTGTTGATTCGGTCCCACCGAGATTGATAAATTGTGTGTAACGGTTAGATTTTGTGTGGAGAATATTTATACCCCTCCACCTCATCTTCATTCGTGGAGAGAGCCATCAGAACAAACCTACACTTCCAACTTACCAGTTCTGAGAGAGAACCACCTACTCATGTGTTGAGGCCAAGATATTCCAATCCAACCATATAAATCTTGATCTCTAGCCTTCCCAAGTTGCTTTCCACTCAAATCTTCTTTCCTCCAAATCCAAATCCTATGAGAGAGAGTTGAGTGTTGGGGAGACTATCATTTGAAGCACAAGAGCAAGGAGTTCATCATCAACACACCATTTGGTACTTCTTGGAGAGTGGTGTCTTCTAGATTGGCTAGGTGTCACTTGGGAGCCTCCGCCAAGATTGTGGAGTTGAACCAAGGAGTTTGTAAGGGCAAGGAGATCACCTACTTCGTGAAGATCTACCACTAGTGAGGCAAGTCCTTCGTGGGCGACGGCCATGGTGGGATATACAAGGTTGCTTCTTCATGGACCCTTCGTGGGTGGAGCCCTCCGTGGACTCACGCAACCGTTACCCTTCGTGGGTTGAAGTCTCCACCAACATGGATGTACGATAGCACCACCTATCAGAACCACGACAAAAATATCCGTGTCTCCAATTGCGTTTGAATCCTCCAAACCCTTCCCTTTACATTCTTGCAAGTTGCATGCTTTATTCCCGCTGCTCATATACTCTTTGCATGCTTGCTTGTTATGTATTGTGAATGTTGAAATTGTGCCTAAACTCCACTTAAACCTAAAAAGATTAAAAACTGCAACTTTGGTACTTAGTGTCTAATCACCCCCCCCCCTCTAGACACCTCTTCTCAAGATCCTACAAGTGGTATCAGAGCTTTGGTCTCCATTGCCTTGGTTTAATCACCATTGGAGGAAGATGGATGAGTCTACTTTGGGGAGTCTTATACATAGAGTGCCTATTCCTGATGGAGAGTATTTTCATGAGTGGAAAAATGAGATGCTTGCAATTTTCAATCAATATCATCTGAGCAAGTACATTGCTAGCCCTTGTGCACCTCATGTTGATCCTATGCATCCTACCCTTGATGAAGCTATTGACATGACTAGAAATCTCAGAACTGTTAATCTTATCACTAGAGGCTTGCCTAGAAACTTGTTTAGAATCTTGCCTACTCTTGAGTGTGCCTACACTATATGGAAATTTCTTAAGGAACGCTTTCCAAATTATTCCTTGAAAAATCTAGATGAGATTCTCTATAAGTCTATTGCCTTGAGTAAGATGAATACTAGTGATCCTACGTTTGGTGATCGTCTATTTGAACTCACCGACCTTATGCGTGCTAAAGGAGATGTTGGAATTATTGGTGATATTATTTCCGAAGCTATAAGAATTCATAGACAAGATCATTGTCAAACTCACTGTAACGAATTACCCTCTCTAGGACTTGATCCACCACTTGACGATGTTGAACATGGATACTATGATGAGGATGATGATAGTGACTCCGATCTTGATGATGCAATGAGACATTTTGGTCTTATGGCAAATCTTCGGGGATACGTGTCAGGAGGAAAGGAATGGGTTCTTGACAGTGGATGTAGCGATCATATGACCGGAGATAAAGACATATTTCGTGAGCTTGTTGAAAATGATAGTCCTCGAAAGTATGTCACTTTCGGTGAAAACTCAAAGGGTAAGGTGGTTGGCCTCGGTAAGGTGGCCATCTCACATGATAGCTCCATACAAAATGTCATGCTTGTTGAGTCTCTTGGCTACAACTTACTTTCAGTATCTAGACTTGCTGATTTCGGGTTAAATATCCTATTTACTGAAGTAGATTGCCAAGTGCTTCGTCGAGACAACCATAAAATGGTCTTTACCGGTATACGTAGAGGTGATCTTTACATTGTTGATTTCTCCAAAAAGGCACAACCTAAAACTTGCTTGATTGCTAAATCCTCAAAAGGTTGGTTATGGCATAGACGACTAGGTCACGTTGGCATGGGAAACCTTGACAAGCTTATTAAAGGAAATCATATCCTTGGAGTTAACGATGTCATATTTGATAAGGATAGACTGTGCAGTGCTTGTCAGGCAGGTAAACAGGTTGGAGGAAGGCATGCCGTGAAGAACATCATGACCACAAGGAGGCCACTCGAGCTTCTTCATATGGATCTCTTTGGTCCCAAAGCTTACAAAAGTCTCGGTGGAAATTCTTTTTGTCTAGTTATAGTTGATGATTTTTCAAGATTTACGTGGGTGTTCTTTCTCGATGATAAATCGCAGGTCCAAAAGATCTTCAAAAACTTCGCGAGGAAGGCCCAAAACCAATTTGAAGTGAAGATCAAGAAGGTTCGCAGCGACAACGGAACGGAGTTCAAGAATGCTAATGTGGACACCTTTCTTGACGAAGAAGGGATTTCACATGATTTCTCGGCTACTTACACACCTCAACAAAATGGAGTTGTTGAGAGGAAGAACCGGACGCTCATCGAAATGGCGAGAACGATGCTTGATGAGTACAAGACGCCGAAGCACTTTTGGGCGGAAGCGGTTGAGACGGCTTGTCATGCAACAAATCGCTTGTATCTTCACAAGCTACTCGGCAAGACGACATACGAGCTCCTCACCGGTAACAAACCCCAACTTGGATACTTTCGAGTATTTGGCTCAAGGTGCTACATTCTTGATAAGCATCGTCGTTCAAAATTTGCTCCTAAATCTCATGAAGGTTTCCTACTTGGTTTTGGCTCAAACTCTCATACTTACCGTGTCTACAAAAATTTCACCCGAAAGGTTGAAGAGACGGTAGATGTGAAGTTTGATGAATCTAATGGCTCGCAAGTAGAGCAATTTCCAATTGATGTAGGAGACAAAGTCCCCTCGGAAGCAATCCAAGACTTGTCTATTGGCAAGGTCCGTCCAACGAAGGTGAAGGAGAGTACCTCGTCTGTCCAAGTGGAAGCTTCAACTTCACGACAAGGTGAACCAAGAGTTGATACGGAAGCATCCACAAGTGGAACACACCAAGATGAAGAAAATGAGGAAGAACATCACGAACGTCAACAACATCCTTCTCCACCACGACAAGAGAACAACGACGCCAACAATGAAGAAGATCAAGAAGAAGAAGATGTTCAACCGAAATCCAAGCAAAAGCTTTCACGAGTTCGAGCAAGAATTGCTAAAGACCATCCCGTCGAGCAAATCTACAATGATATTCAAACCGGGAGAATCACTCGCTCTAAAACTTGTTTAGCTAACTTTTGTGAAAACTATTCTTTCATCTCTAGTATTGAACCTATGAAGGTCGAAGAAGCATTGGAAGACCCGGATTGGATAAATGCTATTCATGAAGAGCTAGACAACTTTGAGAGAAACCAAGTTTGTACATTGGTTGAGAAGCCCGACAACAACCACAACATAATCGGTACCAAATGGGTGTTTCGCAACAAGCAAGATGAAGATGTACAAGTAGTTCGCAACAAAGCACGTCTCGTCACCCAAGGCTACACACAAGTCGAAGGTATATACTATGGTGAGACTTATGCCCCCGTTGCTAGACTTGAGTCCATTCGCATCTTACTTGCCTATTCTAATCACCATAATATCACCTTGTACCAAATGGACATTAAAAGTGCTTTTCTAAATGGTGAAATAGAGGAGGAAGTTTATGTTAAAAAACCTCCCGGTTTTGTCAATCCTAAGAAAACAAATCATGTTTACAAACTTCACAAAGCTCTTTATGGTCTTAAACAAGCTCCTAGGGCTTGGTATAAATGCTTGACCAAGTTCCTCATTCAAAAAGGCTTTGAAATTGGGAAAATTGATTCCACACTTTTTACTAAAAGGGTTAATGGAGAATTATTTGTATGCCAATTTTATGTTGATGATATCATATTTGGATCAACTAACCCTCATTTTAGTGAAAAGTTTGGAAAGCTAATGCCGGAGAAGTTTGAGATGTCAATGATGAGTGAACTCAAATTCTTTCTTGGGTTGCAAATCAAGCAAACTAAGGAAGGTACTTTTGTGTCTCAAACGAAGTACACTAAGGACTTATTCAGGAAGTTCAATATGCAAGAATGCAAAGGTATGTCTACACCCATGCCTACTAGTGGACATCTTGATTTGACCAAAGATGGTAAACCCGTGGATCAAAAGGTTTATCGCTCTATGATTAGTTCATTGTTATACATATGTGCTTCACGTCCCGATATTATGCTAAGTGTGTGCATGTGTGCAAGATATCAAGCTGCTCCTAAAGAATGTCATCTTAAGGCCATAAAAAGGATAGTGAGATACCTAATTCATACACCAAATTTTGGCATTTGGTATCCTAAGAGGGCCTCTTTCGATCTTGTTGGCTACTCCGAGTCGGACTATGCCGGAGACAAGGTTGATAGAAAGTCTACTTCGGGTACTTGTCAATTTCTTGGTAGATCTCTTGTGTCTTGGTCCTCCAGGAAACAAAACTCGGTATCCTTATCTACCGCCGAAGCGGAGTACATTGCTGCTAGTTCATGTTGTGCTCAATTACTTTGGATGACCCAAACTCTTAAAGATTATGGGATATATGTGAGACATGTTCCATTGCTTTGTGACAATGAAAGTGCTATCAAAATTGGTCATAATCCTGTACAACATTCTCGAACTAAGCATATTGAAGTTCGTCATCATTTCATTCGAGATCATGTTGCTAAGGGTGACATTAATCTTAAGCATGTTCGCACCGAAAAGCAATTAGCGGATATATTCACTAAACCCCTTGATGAGAAAGTGTTTTGCAGGTTGAGAGGAGAATTGAACATCATTGATGCTTCAAACTTGGAGTAGAAACTCCATTGGATACATGCAAGAAATGAGCTTATGACTAATCCATGATATCTCTCTTATGATGAATATATATTATCTTGGATATATTTGCATCTTGCATGTTATCTAACACATGTAGGTAGATGGACTCAAATTCCAAGAGGTGCTCCCAACTCTTGACGAGCTACATCAACCTTGAGCAACCCACACAAGTTCAACTACATGGTCAACACCACCAACCAAGGTATGTCATTCCATCTTAGAGAAGCTTTACACCGAGACATGAGCTAAATCAACTCGATAAGATGTGAATACATCAAAATGCTTAAACGAAAAACGGTAACCCCATTTTGAGCTTAAACGATGAGTATGACCCATGATCAAGTGATCTCACTTGACTCATAAGTCAATATACTCTAACATAGGTGACTTTGTCACCGACCATATCTAGATGAAGTTCTCTCGTGATCTCGTCTGTGTTTTTGCATTTGTCTCATGAATATTTGCTTTCAAAAAAAACTTCATCAAGATTTATTTCTTCCTTTCGTTCCTTCTTTTCGGTTGCTCTGCATTTTCTGCATCCAATTCATTGCACATCCTTCAGTTAATTCCTTGCAAATCTTTGTGAGATCTTACTAGTCTAGTGAGCTGAGGTGACAAGTGTTTTCTCTGTGATGAACTCGGTTTCACCGATTTGTTGCTTTCGGTCCAGCCGAATCCACTCGGTACAACCAAAGCATACCACTCGGTGCCACCGATTTCACAACAGGAAGAACAGTTTTGCCACTTGATCTATATTTCTTCTGATCCAGCTCCACACAATGACTCTTGTCCTCTACAAGCATCACAATTTTATCCAGTGCTTTGTGGGAACTCCTTCAAGATGCTAAGGACAAAGGATTGGCTCAAGCTTCAAGCTCAAGACTCTTCATTTTATATTTTAGTGATCCAAGATCACATTGAGTCTATAGGAAAAGCCAATACTATCAAGGAGGGATGAGGTGTTGCTTAATGAGCCTCTTGCTTCATGTGCTTAGTGATATGCTCCAAAACCCTCCACTACTTTCCCACTTCCACACATATGACCTAAATCCAAATTCAAACTCGGCCCTACCGATTCTTTCTATCCGGCGCCACCGAGTTCAGATGTCATAGCCACTTCCACAAACCCAAGGAAAATCCGTTTCACCGATAGGGATCTCGGTCCTACCGAGATGGGATTGTAATCTCTCTGTGTATGTCCATTACTAAAATCGGTCTCAACAAGTTTGCGCAATCGGTACTGCCGAGATTACAATGCAAACTTTCTAGTTAGCTTATTACCAAAATCGGTCTCACCGAGTTTGAGTAATCGGTCTCACCGAGTTTGCCTGACCAACTCTCTGGTTAGCTAATTACCAAAATCGGTCTTACCGAGTTTGTGTAATCGGCATCACGGAGATTACGTTATGCCCTAACCCTAACCATATCGGTCCTACCGAGATGCATGTAAGTCCCACCGAAAACCCTAACAGTCACTAGGTTTACTAAAATCGATCTGACCGAGTTTGTTGATTCGGTCCCACTGAGATTGATAAATTGTGTGTAACTGTTATATTTTGTGTGGAGGCTATATATACCCCTCCACCTCCTCTTCATTCAAGGAGAGAGCCATCAGAACAAACCTACACTTCCAACTTACCAGTTCTGAGAGAGAACCACCTACTCATGTGTTGAGGCCAAGATATTCCAATCCAACCACATAAATCTTGATCTCTAGCCTTCCCAAGTTGCTTTCCACTCAAATCTTCTTTCCTCCAATTCCAAATCCTGTGAGAGAGAGTTGAGTGTTGGGGAGTGTCGGTGTCAAAACCGGCGGATCTCGGGTAGGTGGTCCTGAATTTTGCGTCTAGGCGGATGGTAACAGGAGACAAGGGACACGATGTTTTTACCCAGGTTCGGGCCTTCTCGATGGAGGTAATACCCTACTCCTGCTTGATTAATATTGATGATATGGGTAGTACAAGAGTAGATCTACCATGAGATCAGAGAGGCTAAACCCTAGAAGCTAGCCTATGGTATCATTGTTGTTCGTCCTACGGACTAAAACCCTTCGGTTTATATAGACACGGAATAGGGTTAGGGTTACACAGAGTCGGTTACAATGGTAGGAAATCTACATATCCCTATCGTCAAGCGTGCCTTCCATGCCAAGGAAAGTCCTATCCGGACAAGGGACGAAGTCTTCAATCTTGTATCTTCATAGTCAAGGAGTCCGGCCAAAGATGATAGTTCGGCTATCCGGACACCCCCTAGTCCAGGACTCCCTCAGTAGCCCCTGAGCCAGACTTCAATGACGACGAGTCCGACACGCATATTGTCTTCGGCATTGCAAGGCGGGTTCCTCCTTCGAATACTCAGAAGGTTTTGAACACAATGATAGTGTCCGGCTCTTCAAAACAAGTTCCACATACCACCGTAGAGAGAATAATTTTCGCACAGATCTGCTGACGTATTCCGCAGCGTGACATCATACCACGGCCAGGCCTTTATTCGAATCGTTTTTTACTGTCCCAGCTCAGCTCGTTTAGCGAGGCGGTTTCCTTGGCACGTCTTATCAAAGCGTAGATCGTGCCCCCTTATTCCAGGATTCTCATCAATACGGACGTGGGTAACCCAACTGCGCCATTGATTGCGGCGCTTGGGAGATAAGCGAGTTTTATCATGCTGGTGGGGGACGCATAGCCTCGTCCGTCCATATAAGGGGATAAGGATCCACCCTTTTCACCTACGCCTACCTCCTCCCTTGCTCATCCATTTCACAAGACTGAGCTCCAGCCAAGACAAGTCCGCACATCCTTCCTCAACCACCTCCAGCCATGTCCGGAGCGGGAGGCAGGTGGATGGTCTCCTCCATCACGGAGGGCCAAGTAAAAAGACTGCCGAAGGCCGGATACTTGTCCGGCGACGTCGCACATCGGCTGCCCGACGAAGGGCAGCTCATCCCCACCCCTGAGCCCCATGAGCGGGTCGTATTTCTTGCCCACTTCCTCCGCGGACTCGGTTTTCCACTTCACCCATTCGTCCAGGGGCTCATGTGAAGGAAATATGCCCTAGAGGCAATAATAAAGTTATTATTTATTTCCTTATATCATGATAAATGTTTATTATTCATGCTAGAATTGTATTAACAGGAAACATAATACATGTGTGAATACATAAACCTACAGAGTGTCACTAGTATGCCTCTACTTGACTAGCTCGTTAATCAAAGATGGTTGTGTTTCCTAACCATGAACAAGGAGTTGTTATTTGATTAACGGGATCACATCATTGGTTGAATGATCTGATTGACATGACCCATTCCATTAGCATAGCACCTGATCGTATAGTTTGTTGCTAGTGCTTTTCTTCATGACTTATACATGTTCCTATGACTATGAGATTATGCAACTCCCGTTTGCCTGAGGAACACTTTGGGTGCTACCAAACGTCACAACGAATCGGGTGATTATAAAGGTACATTACAGGTGTCTCCGAAGGTACATGTTGGGTTGGCATATTTCGAGATTAGGATTTGTCACTCCGATTGCTCGGAGAGGTATCTCTGGGCCCTCTCGGTAATGCACATCACATAAGCCTTGCAAGCATTGCAACTAATGTGTTAGTTGTGAGATGATGTATTACGGAACGAGTAAAGAGACTTGCGGTAACGAGATTGAACTAGGTATTGGATACCGACGATCGAATCTCGGCAAGTAACATACCGATGACAAAGGGAACAACGTATGTTGTTATGCGGTCTGACCGATAAAGATCTTCGTAGAATATGTAGGAACCAATATGGGCATCCAGGTCCCGCTATTGGTTATTGACCGGAGAGGTGTCTCGGTCATGTCTACATAGTTCTCGAACCCGTAGGGTCCGCACGCTTAACGCTTCGATGGCGATTACTATGAGTTGTTATGATGTTTCTGTACCGAAGGTTGTTCGAGTCCCGGATGAGATCACGGACGTGACGAGGAGTCTCGAAATGGTCGAGACATAAAGATTCATATATTGGAAGTCTATGTTTGGACATCGGAAGTGTTCCGGTGAAATTGGGAATTTTACCAAGCACTGGAGGTTACCGAACCCCGAATGCTAATGGGCCAACATGGGCCTTAGTGGAAAGGAGAGAAGGGGCCCAAGTGCTGGTCAGCACCTTCCCCTTCCCTAGTCCTATTAGGACTAGGAGAAGGCGCCCCTCTCTCTCCCTTCCCACTTGGGGAAACCTAGTTGGACTAGGATTGGGGGAATCCTACTCCTAGTAGGAGTAGGACACCTGGCGCACCAAGCCTTGGCCGCCAGCCCTCCCTTCCCTCCTTTATATACAGGGCAGGGGCACCCCATGACACACAAGTTGATCATTGAGATCTTTCCTTAGCCGTGCGGTGCCCCTTCCACCATATTACACCTCGAGAATACCGTGGCGGAGCTTAGGCGAAGCCCTGCGCCGGTGAAACATCATCATCGCTACCACGCCGTCGTCGATTTGTGAAACTCTCCCTCAACACTCGGCTGGATCGGAGTTCGAGGGACGTCAACGAGCTGAACGTGTGCAGAACTCGGAGGTGCCGTACGTACGGTACTTGGATCGGATGTAACGTGAAGAAGTACGACTACTTCCTCTACGATGCGTCAACGCTTCCGTTACTGGTCTACGAGGGTACGAAGACAACACTCTCATCTCGTTGCTATGCATCACCATGGTCTTGCGTGATCGTGAGGAAAATTTTTGAAATTACTACGTTACCCAACAAAGTGGCATCCGAGCCTAGGTTTTTATGGTTTGATGATATGCACGAGTAGAACACAAGTGAGTTGTGGACGATACAAGTCATACTACCTACCAGCATGTCATACTTTGGTTCAGCGGTATTGTTGGACAAACGATCCAGACCAACCTTACGCGTACTCTTACGCGAGACCGGTTCCCTCGACGTGCTTTGCACATAGATGGCTTGTGGAAGACTGTCTCTCCAACTTTAGTTGAACCGAGTGTGGCTACGCCCGGTCCTTGAGAAGGTTACAACGGAGTCTATTTGACGAAGTATCGTTGTGGTTTTGATGCGTAGGTAAGAACGGTTCTTGCTCAGCCCATAGCAGCCACGTAAAACTTGCAACAACAAAGTAGAGGACGTCTAACTTGTTTTTGCAGGGCATGTTGTGATGTGATATGGTCAAGACGTGATGCTATATTTTATTGTATGAGATGATCATGTTTTGTAACCGAAGTTATCGGCAATCGGCAGGAGCCATATGGTTGTCGCTTTATTGTATGCAATGCAATCGCCTGTAATGCTTTACTTTATCACTAAGCGGTAGCGATAGTCGTAGAAGCATAAGTTTGGCGAGACGACAACGATGCTACGATGGAGATCAAGGTGTCGCTACGGTGGCGATGGTGATCATGACGGTGCTTTGAGATGGAGATCACAAGCACAAGATGATGATGGCCATATCATATCACTTATATTGATTGCATGTGATGTTAATCCTTTATGCATCTTATCTTGCTTTGATTGACGGTAGCATTATAAGATGATCCCTTACTAAATTATCAAGAAGTGTTCTCCCGAGTATGCACCGCTATGAAAGTTCTTCGTCTTTGAGACACCACGTGATGATCGGGTGTGATAGGCTCTACGTTCAAATACAATGGGTGCAAAACAGTTGCACACGCAGAATACTCAGGTTATACTTGGACGAGCTATGCATATAAGATATGACCTCGGAACACGAGACCGAAAGGTCGAGCGTGAATCATATAGTAGATATGATCAACATATTGATGTTCACCATTGAAACTACTCCATCACACGTGATGATCGGTCATGGTGTAGTTGATATGGATCACGCAATCACTTAGAGAATTGGAGGATATTTTTCTAAGTGGGAGTTCTTAAGTAATATGATTAATTGAACTTAAATTTATCATGAACTTAGTACCTGATAGTATCTTGCTTGTCTATGATGTGTAGATAGATGGCTCGTCTTTGTTGTTCCGTTGAATTTTAATGCTCCTTGAGAAAGCAAAGTTGAAAGATGATGGCAGCAATTACACGGACTGGGTCCGTAATTTGAGGATTATCCTTATTGCTGCACGTAAGAATTACGTCTTGGAAGCACCGTTAGGTGCCAGTTCGGTGCAAGGGCTGCGCCAGATGTTGTGAACGTCCGCAAAGCAAAGTCGATGACTACTCTATAGTTCAGTGTGCCATGCTTTACGGCTTAGAACCGGGACTTCAACGTCGTTTTGAACACCATGGAGCATATGAGATGTTCCAGGAGTTGAAGTTAATATTCCAAGCGAATGCCCGGATTGAGAGATATGAAGTCTCCAATAAGTTCTATAGTCGTAAGATGGAGGAGAACGGTTCACAAGTGAGCATATACTCGTAATGTCTGGATATAACAATCACTTGATTCAACTGGGAGTTAATCTTCCGGATGATTGCGTCATTGATGTAATTCTCCAATCACGCCACCAAGCTACAAGATATTCGTGATTAACTATAATATTAAAGGTATGAAAAAAACAATGACATAGCTCTTCGCGATGATGAAAGCCGCTGATGTAGAAATCAAAAAGTAGAATAAAGTGTTGATGGTTAACAAAACAACTAGTTTCAAGAAAAATGGCAAAGGAAAGACAAATTGAAACTTCAAAAAGAACGGCAAGCAAGTTCTTTGATCAAGAGAAGAAACCCAAGTCTGGTCCTAAGCCTGAAACTGAGTGCTTCTATTGCAAGCAGACTGGTCACTGGAAGCGGAACTGCCCCAAGTATTTGGCGGATAAGAAGGATGGCAAGGTTAACAAAGGTATATGTGATATACATGTTATTGATGTGTACCTTACTAATACTCGCATAGCACCTGGTATTTGATACTGGTTCTGTTGCTAATATTTGCAACTCGAAACAGGCTACGGATTGCGAAGATTGGCTAAGGGCGAGGTGACGATGCGCGTGGGAAATGGTTCCAAAGTCGATGTGATCGCAGTCGGCACGCTACCTCTACATCTACCTTCGCGATTAGTATTAGACCTAAATAATTGTTATTTAGTACCAGCGTTGAGCATGAACATTATATCTGGATCTTGTTTGATGCGAGACGGTTATTCATTTAAATCAGAGAATAATGGTTGTTCTATTTATATGAATAATATCTTTTATGGTCATGCACCATTGAAGAATGGTTTGTTTTACTTAATCTTGATAGTAGTGATACACATATTCATAATGTTGAAACCAAAAGATGCAGAGTTGATAATGATGGTGCAACTTATTTGTGGCACTTGCCGTTTAGGTCATATCGGTGTAAAGCGCATGAAGAAACTCCATCTTGATGGACTTTTGGAGTCACTTGATTATGAATCACTTGGCACTTGCGAACCGTGCCTTATGGGCAAGATGACTAAAACACCGTTCTCCGGAACTATGGAGAGAGCAACAGATTTATTGGAAATCATACATACCGATGTATGTGGTCCAATGAATGTTGAGGCTCGTGGCGGATATCGTTATTTTCTCACCTTCACAGATGATTTGAGCAGATATGGGTATATCTACTTAATGAAACACAAATCTGAAACATTTGAAAAGTTCAAAGAATTTCAGAGTGAAGTGGAAAATCATCGTAACAAGAAAATAAAGTTTCTACGATCTGATCGTGGAGGAGAATATTTGAGTTACGAGTTTGGCCTACATTTGAAACAATGCGGAATAGTTTCGCAACTTACGCCACCGAACACCACAACGTAATGGTGTGTCCGAACGTCAGAATCGTACTTTATTAGATATGGTGCGATCTATGATGTCTCTTACTGATTTACCGCTATCGTTTTGGGGTTATGCTTTAGAGACGGCTACATTCACTTTAAATAGGGCACCATCTAAATCCGTTGAGGCGGCGCCTTATGAACTGTGGTTTGGCAAGAAACCAAAGTTGTCGCTTCTGAAAGTTTGGGGCTGCGATGCTTATGTGAAAAAGCTTCAACCTGATAAGCTCGAACCCAAATCGGAGAAATGTGTCTTCATAGGATACCCAAAGGAGACTGTTGGGTACACCTTCTATCACAGATCCGAAGGCAAGATTTTTGTTGCTAAATTCGGAAACTTTTTGGAGAAAGAGTTTCTCTCGAAAGAAGTGAGTGGGAGGAAAGTAGAACTTGATGAGATAATCAGTATCTACTCCCTTATTGAGAAGTAGTACATCACAGAAATCAGTTTCCGTGACACCTACACCAAATAGGGAGGAAGCTAATGATGATGATCATGAAACTTCAGATCGAGTTTCTACAGAACTTCGTAGATCAACCAGAGCAAGATCCGCACCAGAGTGGTACGGTAATCCTATTCTGGAAGTCATGTTAATGGAACATGATGAACCTACGAACTATGAAGAAGCGATGGTGAGCCCAGATTCCACAAAATGGCTTGAGGCCATGAAATCTGAGATGGGATCCATGTATGAGAACAAAGTGTGGACTTTGGTTGACTTGCCCGATGATCGGCAAGCAATTGAGAATAAATGGATCTTCAAGAAGAAGACCGACGCTGATGGTAATGTTATCGTCTATAAAGCTCGACTTGTTGCAAAAGGTTTTCGACAAGTTCAAGGGATTGACTACGATGAGACCTTCTCACCCGTAGCGATGCTTAAGTCCGTCCGAATCATGTTAGCAATTGCCGCATTTTATGATTATGAAATTTGGCAAATGGATGTTAAAACTGCATTCCTGAATGGATTTACGGAAGAAGAGTTGTATATGATGCAACCAGAAGGTTTTGTCGATCCAAAGGGAGCTAACAAAGTGTGCAAGCTCCAATGATCCATTTATGGACTGGTGCAAGCCTCTCGGAGTTGGAATAAACGTTTTGATAGTGTGATCAAAGCATTTGGTTTTATATGCACTTTTGGAGAAGCCTCACATTTACAAGAAAGTGAGTGGGAGCTCAGAGCATTTCTGATATTATATGTGGATGACATATTACTGATCGGAAATGATATAGAATTTCTGAATAGCATAAAGGGATATTTGAATAAAAGTTTTTCGATGAAAGACCTCGGTGAAGCTGCTTACATATTGGGCATTAAGATCTATAGAGATAGATCAAGACGCTTAATAGGACTTTCACAAAGCACATACCTTGATAAAGTTTTGAAAAAGTTCAAAATGGATCGAGCAAAGAAAGGGTTCTTGCCGGTGCTACAAGGTGTGAAGTTGAGTAAGACTCAATGCCCGACCACCGCAGAAGATAGAGAGAAAATGAAAGATATTCCCTATGCTTCAGCCATAGGCTCTATCATGTATGCAATGCTGTGTACCAGACCTGATGTGTGCCTTGCTGTAAGTTTGGCAGGCAGGTACCAAAGTAATCCAGGAGTGGATCATCGGACAGCGGTCAAGAACATCCTTAAGTACTTGAGAAGGACTAAGGATATGTTTCTCATTTATGGCGGTGACAAAGAACTGTCAGAACGGTTACGTCGACGCATAGCTTTGACACTGATCCGGACGATTCTAAATCGCAAACCGGATACGTATTTACATTAAACGGAGGAGCCGTCGGTTGGTGCAGTTCCAAACAAAGCGTCGTGGCGGGATCTACATGTGAAGTTGAGTACATAGCTGCTTCGGAAGCAGCTAATGAAGGAGTCTGGATGAAGGAGTTCATAACCGATCTAGGTGTTGTACCTAGTGTATCGGGTCCAATGAAAATCTTTTGTGACAATACTGGTGCAATTGCCTTAGCAAAGGAATCCAGATTTCACAAGAGAACCAAGCACATCAAAAGACGCTTCAACTCCATCCGGATTTGGTCCGGTGGGAGACATAGAGATATGCAAGATACATACGGATCTGAATGTTGCGCAACCCGCTGACTAAGCCTCTTCCACGAGCAAAACATGATCAGCACCAAGACTCCATGGGTGTTAGAATCATTACTGTGTAATCTAGATTATTGACTCTAGTGCAAGTGGGAGACTCAAGGAAATATGCCCTAGAGGCAATAATAAAGTTATTATTTATTTCCTTATATCATGATAAATGTTTATTATTCATGCTAGAATTGTATTAACAGGAAACATAATACATGTGTGAATACATAAACCTACAGAGTGTCACTAGTATGCCTCTACTTGACTAGCTCGTTAATCAAAGATGGTTGTGTTTCCTAACCATGAACAAGGAGTTGTTATTTGATTAACGGGATCACATCATTGGTTGAATGATCTGATTGACATGACCCATTCCATTAGCATAGCACCTGATCGTATAGTTTGTTGCTAGTGCTTTTCTTCATGACTTATACATGTTCCTATGACTATGAGATTATGCAACTCCCGTTTGCCCGAGGAACACTTTGGGTGCTACCAAACGTCACAACGTAATCGGGTGATTATAAAGGTACATTACAGGTGTCTCCGAAGGTACATGTTGGGTTGGCATATTTCGAGATTAGGATTTGTCACTCCGATTGTCGGAGAGGTATCTCTGGGCCCTCTCGGTAATGCACATCACATAAGCCTTGCAAGCATTGCAACTAATGTGTTAGTTGTGAGATGATGTATTACGGAACGAGTAAAGAGACTTCTGCCGATAGCGAGATTGAACTAGGTATTGGATACCGACGATCGAATCTCGGGCAAGTAACATACCGATGACAAAGGGAACAACGTATGTTGTTATGCGGTCTGACCGATAAAGATCTTCGTAGAATATGTAGGAACCAATATGGGCATCCAGGTCCCGCTATTGGTTATTGACCGGAGAGGTGTCTCGGTCATGTCTACATAGTTCTCGAACCCGTAGGGTCCGCACGCTTAACGTTTCGATGACAGTTACTATGAGTTGTTATGATGTTTCTGTACCGAAGGTTGTTCGAGTCCCGGATGAGATCACGGACGTGACGAGGAGTCTCGAAATGGTCGAGACATAAAGATTCATATATTGGAAGTCTATGTTTGGACATCGGAAGTGTTCCGTGAAATTGGGAATTTTACCAAGTACCGGAGGTTACCGGAACCCCGGAATGCTAATGGGCCAACATGGGCCTTAGTGGAAAGGAGAGAAGGGGGCCCAAGTGCTGGTCAGCACCTTCCCCTTCCCTAGTCCTATTAGGACTAGGAGAAGGGGCGCCTCTCTCTCTCCCTTCCCACTTGGGGAAACCTAGTTGGACTAGGATTGGGGGAATCCTACTCCTAGTAGGAGTAGGACACCCTGGCGCACCAAGCCTTGGCCGGCCAGCCCCTCCCCTTCCCTCCTTTATATACAGGGGCAGGGGCACCCCATGACACACAAGTTGATCATTGAGATCTTTCCTTAGCCGTGTGCGGTGCCCCTTCCACCATATTACACCTCGAGAATACCGTAGCGGAGCTTAGGCGAAGCCTCGCGCGGTGAAACATCATCATCGTCACCACGCCGTCGTCTTGACGAAACTCTCCCTCAACACTCGGCTGGATCGGAGTTCGAGGGACGCCATCGAGCTGAACGTGTGCAGAACTCGGAGGTGCCGTGACGCTCGGTACTTGGATCGGTTGGATCGTGAAGAAGTACGACTACTTCCTCTACGCTAAATCAACGCTTCCGTTGCTGGTCTACGAGGGTACGTAGACAACACTCTCATCTCGTTGCTATGCATCACCATGGTCTTGCGTGATCGTAGGAAATTTTTTGAAATTACTACGTTACCCAACATCATGTTCTACTACGGCCTAGACTTCCCCGATCTGGCCCCGAATTTCATCATCAACATCTCGGTGTTCATCATCGTGTGCGAGGCTTCCCTCTGCATCCAGCCCCACTTTGGCTTATGGTTGAAGACCTTCAATGTCAAGCCGAAGGTTTTGGGTGGCCGCCAGGCGGAGTGCGGAGGCGCCATGGTCGGCAGGATCGCCAACGTCTTATGGCTCGATGGCTCCTTTATGGAGACCGTAAAGGGGTGGCAATCGGGGTGGTTCTACATCACCGAGTCGCGCGACCCTAAATAGGCGGCGGCCCCCGAATTTCGGTCTGGTATTCCCACGCGGCTCACTTCTTGGAAGGAGACTGGCCTGGCGTGGGGTAATTCGGAAGAGCTGACCGGACTCCAAACCTGCATGCGGACCTTGGTGAACAAGAATCTTAGGCTCGTCAACGTGGTCCAGGTTATGCTCGTCCACGGATCCTCCCATGCCAACAACGGGCCTTCAAATTGTGGGAGTTCGATCCGCACAAAGATCCAACCTGAAGAGGCTCTTCGACACTACGTATGAAGATGCCTGGAAGGTGTTGTTCAAGGGCGCCGAGTCTCCCTCATCCGCTACAGAAGATCGCAGATTCAGCTCGCAGCGTCAAGCTACCGAGGTAAGCTATTTTGCCCTTCACGGGAATCTTGCTTTTCATAGTTTGACTCTATGCAGGATCTAAACTCCCTTGCCTTTGACAGGACTGGCGGAGCACATCCGGGCAGGTTAACTGTCCGGCTCCTTTGCCAGAATACCCAGTGAAGCGCCCGCTTGGCGGGGCTCACGCTCCGGCGCCACGTGGTGCGGAGAAGAAGGCCACGGGGACTCGAAGGAGTGTCCGGCGCCTGGTGTTGTCGGACTCATTGTCCGACGACTCGGAGGCGGACTCCTGCCGTGAAAACGAGGAGGAGGAAACAGAAGTCTCTCCCCCAGCGGGGGGAGAGAAGAAAAGAAAGGTCGCCCCAGCTGGGGAGGCCGGAGGGTTCAAGAAGGGAAGAACCCTTCCTCCGGATGTCTCCACCAACGCCAACGACGGCTAGGAGGAGTGGCCCGCGAGGGCCAAGCCCCTAGCGAGATCGTAAGTGTCCGGAATGGCTTTTTTCATTGCATAGTGTTCTCTAATGCCGAACAATCATGCAGCCCGCCCAAGGACGAGCTCGCCAATTCGTCGACCGGGTCCCTGAATTCGTCGGAAGTGGAGAGTACTTCACTTCCGGCCGCCTCCTCACCTCACGCTGCTGACGACACCGAGGTGGGGCCCCAAGGGGGGCCTGGTCAAGAGGAGGTGGCGCAGGAGGCGCCGCAAGGCAGCCTCCCGGACTCCAGGCGCGAGGGGAGCGAGACCCCCAGGGGCTCTAAGCCCGACCCTTGTCCGGACTCCATACTGGAACCTTCAGCGGTTCCGAAGTCCGGCAAGCGGCCCCTTCGTAGGAAGGGTAAGACGCCGGTGTCCTCCGTCCAACCGGAGGCACTGGATAGCTTACTGGAGGCGCTTAACAGCGCCTCCATCAAGGAGGAGCACCGCACTGTTATGAGTGTGGTGATCCAGAAAGTTCAGTCCGCCAAGAGCGGGCTGACTGAAGCCTGCAACGGCCTTCTAACAGGCTTTGAGGTAAGTTTTCAATATATGTAAGAAGATTACCGCATAGACAGTAGCCCCTGATGCTTAGTTCGGTGTTCGGAAAGAAAAGTCGGACTGAGGATCTAAAAAGATATACGCAGGAGTCTAACATAATTATGTCAATATGGGAATACAGGCTGCCCTGCTGACCTGTGCCGCACTGACAGCGGAGGTCAATGCATTGAAGAAGAGCCTCGAGCGGTCCGAGAACGAGCTCGGCCAAGCCAAGAAGCAGCTCGAGGACAAGGAAGGTAAGTAATACCTAATGGAATTTAAAAAATGTGGTTGCAAAAGATAACAGGAATAACATGGGTACTGCAGGGGCCACGAGCGAGGCGACGACCACAAGGAGGCGGTGTCCGCGTCGAAACAAAGCTGCCATGGAGCGCACCGAGCGAGAGAAGGGGGAGGCGCAGCTGGCGGAGGTACGGCAAGAGCTCTAGGCTCTCGTGGAAAAACACGAGGGTTTGGAGCGTGACTTGAAGACCCGAGAGTCCGAGCTTGCCTCGGTTCTTTAGAGTGCCAAAGCTACTAAGGCCGAGGCCCAAAAAGCCCTTCAGGAGATTGAGGCAATAAAGAAGATCGCGGCGGGTAAGGCATTCTTTATGCAGAGCAAGAATGTAAAAGTCAATTATCTAGTACTTACCCGAATCTGGAGCTCTCCAGGAGCATTCGCAGATCTGCCGTGGAGTGTCTCCGATGCCGCCGCTTTCTACCGAGCCGAAGAAGGGAGCTCGACGGAAAAGGTGTTTTGGTCTCAGTATGCTGAGGCCGAACACCCGGTTCCCTTGAGCGACCAACTGAAGAAATTGGTCGAGCTCCACAAGGTCGCCGAACAGGCCATGAAGGGCCTTATAGCTCAGTTGTGGCCAAATGAGGCCATGCCTGGGAGCTACATCGGGCTAGTGCGGCGGCTGGTGGATGCCTGTCCATGGATCGAAGTCATCAAAGCGCCCGTCTGTATTGAAGGTGCTCAGGGGCCCTTGCCCGTTCCAAGGTGCACTGGGCAAGCTGGACGCGGAGAAGCTGGTGACGGATAGGCCGCCGCCGGGCAAAGAACATCGCAAGCCCGAGAAGTATTATGAGGGCGTCCTGATGGGTGCCCGTCTTATAGCGGGTGAATGCTCCAAAGATGTAATATTTGAGTAGACTCGCATTTGTTATCATGTATGCTGAAAACTTTTTCATATGCGCTAAGCAACGCTTTTGAATTTAAAATATTACCTTCTATGCGGCCGTTTATCAAATTTGAGAGATGGCGAGTCGTTGGCTTCAGCAACCATGCCACGAGTGCTGGGGTGTTCGGGATAAACTTGAGCGCTCTTGTTCCCATACTTGGGTCCTTCGAGGGAGGCGCTCAACGCAATGAACCAGGCAACCAGACTATAATGCTTGAACACTCTCACTTAGCCATATAATTCTATAATTTTAAATTTCGGCGAAGCCCCTAGTATTCGGAAGACCGAGTTTGGGGCGCTATCCACGCCTTGGCCGGACAATGCCGGTTCCTTGCTCTAAGCGGCATAAGTCTTTAGGGACTCGAAGAAACCTCTCGAACAGCGACCGGCTCTCGCCTTATCATGAAGGTCAGTTTTAGCTTTCTCCACTGAGGTGCTCAACCCAGCTCAACCGGGGCACAATCGCAGTGGTTCTCCCAGCGCTACCTTAGCCGATATAACGGAACGTAAGGTACCAAAACATGGGAGCCGGGCAAACCCAACTATTGACCCAAGACATGATTCGGAGCCGATGCATATAATGCTATAAGTTCGGGGTGCCGCACTTGTGAAAGTGTTCGGACTTGTCACACCATGTTTTTGGGGTACATAAGCCCCTGGTGTATTGGCTGTAAAATTGTACGGCTGCGCAAAGTCATAAATGAACATATATAATGGGAAAGAATGCAATAATAGGCAAGAGCTATATATTGGTTATTCAAAATAAACTGCAAATAAAAGCAAAACGATACAAATTGTGCGATAAGCAAGGTACGGGACTTTTGACATGTCCCCCTTCCAGGGGTAAGTTTGCGGTGTGGTATGTAAAACAGGTATACTACTCGTAATAGAGACCACCTGGACACTCGACGCAGTTTTCTGCTTCCCTGGCTGTTGCATCGTGTATTCGGCGCGAATGCCGGACAGGGCTTCTGGAGAACAGAGTCCTGAAAGTAAAAGGAAGAAAAAGAAAAAAAGGAATGACACAAACGGGAGCCCCTAGTGCGGTCTAGCCGCATTCTGGGCGTGCCGTGGTCGTGGCCCGTCCCCTATGCCCATGGTGCTTCAGAGCGCAATTACGTGCGCGTAGTACTGGCTTCGCGAGTTCGCGAGGGCTGGGGTTGGGGCTGCATTACTACGCTTGTTCGGAACGTGCCAGGCGGTCTTGCTGTAGGTTACTCCGGGCGTGCTTCACAGTGTCCGATTGTTTATTGGCCGGACTAGAGAATTGCCTTAAGAGGTTGTTCTGCACTTCTGCCGCAAGGGCGGCCGTATGCTCCTCCGTTCGGAGGGAGCGTTCGGTGTTTCCATTGACCGTGATTATGCCTCGAGGGCCTGGCATCTTGAGTTTGAGGTACGAGTAGTGCGGCACCGCATTGAATTTTGCGAATGCGGTTCGTCCGACCAGTGTGTGATAGCCGTTGCGGAACGGGGATATGTCAACGATTAACTCCTCCCTCCGGAAGTTATCTGGGGATCCGAAGACCACTTCAAGTGTAACACAGCCTGTGCAGTTGGCCTCTACACCTGGAATGACGCCTTTAAAGAGGGTAGGGGGTCCCGAGCTGTGCGTCTAGGCGGATGGTAACGGGAGACAAGGGACACGATGTTTTTACCCAGTTTCGGGCCCTCTCGATGGAGGTAATACCCTACTCCTGCTTGATTAATATTGATGATATGGGTAGTACAAGAGTAGATCTACCACGAGATAAGAGAGGCTAAACCCTAGAAGCTAGCCTATGGTATGATTGTTGTTCGTCCTACGGACTAAAACCCTTCGGTTGAATAGGGTTAGGGTTACACAGAGTCGGTTACAATGGTAGGAGATCTACATATCAGTATCGCCAAGCTTGCCTTCCACGCCAAGGAAAGTCCCATCCAGACACGGGACGAAGTCTTCAATCTTGTATCTTCATAGTCTAGGAGTCCGGCCAAAGATGATAGTTCATCTATGCGGACACCCCCTAGACCAGGACTCCCTCAGTAGCCCCTGAACCAGGCTTCAATGATGACGAGTCCGGCGCGCATATTGTCTTCGGCATTGCAAGGCGGGTTCCTCCTCCGAATACTTCATAGAAGGTCTTGAACACAAGGATAGTGTCCGGCTCTGCAAAACAAGTTCCACATATCGCCGTTGAGAGAATAATTTTTGCACAGATCTGCTGACGTATTCCGCGGCGTGACATCGCACCACGCCCAAGCCTTTATTCAAATCGTTTTTTACTGTCCCACCTCAGCGCGTTTAGCGAGGCGGTTTCCTTGGCACGTCTTATCAAAGCGGAGATCGTGCCCCCTTATTCCAGGATTCTCATCAAATACAGACGTGGGTAACCCAACCGTGCCCGTTGGCACGCCTCCTCTATCGAAGGTGAGTCCTATCGACCATGGGAAGGGCTCTTGATATTCAACCTCTTTATAATGAGACCAAGGCCCTCTTCTTTTTTCCACCCTCCATCGAGTTTGCCCCGCGCTTCGAGTTCTAACACCCAAAGCTTCAGATTTAGGCGCTTCGGACCTTCGACGATGTCCGGCTACGACCAGCTCGGTCGATGGATGTCCTCTTCCGTCACAGAAGAAGATGTGCTAAAGCTACGAGACGCCAGGTATCTAACCGGCGAGATTTCGCATAGGCTGCCTGCTCCAAGGCAGGTCATTCCCACTCCCGAGCCCGGCGAGAGCGTGGTGTTCGTGTCTCACTTCCTTCGGGGTTTATGCTTCCGACGGATCCCTTTGTGCGGGGGCTCATGTTTTATTATGGGCTGGATTTCCATGACTTGAACTGGGTCCATCCTCCATATCTCGTCATTCATTGTCGTATGTGAAGCCTTCCTCCATATTACCCCTCACTTTGGATTGTGGCTCAAGACAAGTGGAGGGGCAACAAGCAGAGTGCGGAGGGGCGGTCATAAAAAAGTGTGCTGATGCTCCGTGGCCCGAGGGCTCTTTTCGAGAGGAGCTTGATTTGTGGCAACGGGAGTGGTTTTATATCACCGTTCCCAGGGGCACCAAATGGGTGGCGCCACCCGCCTTCCGCTCCGGTCCACCACAGCGGCTGGCATCATGGGTCAACCGGGGCTCGACTGGGGCCGCCCAAGGATGTTCCTCTCACAGGGGCCGTATTCGAGACCTCCAAGAAAGAGAGATCAATCTGGTCGTGGCGGCGCAGGTTATGCTGATTCGGTGCCTTCTGCCCTGCAAACGCCGCCCCCTCCATATGTGGGAGTTTAATCCGAGGGACCACGAGCTCTCCAACATTTTATGGGCGCGACGCCCAAGGAGATGTACAAATTGTTCTTCGGATCACAAGAGAAGTGTCCGGACTTGACCGAGGACGCAGGTCTAAGCTGCAATCACCCAGATACTCAAGTAAGTAACCCTGTAACCAGACAGGCTATTCATTCATTTATCATATATATGCTCTTTAAGGGAGCCATTTCTTGAACAGGAGTGGATAGCCAAGGCAAAGTTTATAAGGTGTCCGGCTCCCCTCCCAGAGACCACGCCAGATCCCATGCTGACCAAGATGTTGAAGGCCGCACCTTTTAAAGAAGTCGAAGGGGGGAGCAGGGAAGCAACTGCCTCCGCGAAGGAGGCTTTCAAGGAAGAGGGGATCAGGGATCCTCCCCTCCAAGGGGAGAAGAGGACCGCTTCCGACGACCCGGAAGCCAAGGCCTCAAAACGGGGAAAGAAGTCTTCGTCAGAAAGTCCGGCGCCGGGAAGTATCCCAGCCGCACTATTTCCCCAAGGGGATCAGCCCTCCAGCGAGCCGTAAGTAAAAAAGAAGGGGTCCTGTGAATAAAGAACATCCCTGTATTTATTTCTGAAGATAACCGAAATTGTATCTTGTAGTTCGGATCTCAGCCCTTCTCAGCAGAGCTCGTCTTCGGGGGATCTTCTTACGGAGATGATGGAGAGCGAAACGCCTCCACCTGTTGCACCTTCATGCGAGGCGGACTACGCTGAGGTTTCGTTGCAGAGGGTTTCCCCGAGTCCGGCGGGGTCGGAAGGTCCAGCGCCAACTGGCGTGCGGTCGGAGGAGCTAAAGGATCTGCTCGGGCAAGTGGCTATCTCAGAAGATCACCGTGCGCTAATGGGTATGGTGCTTGAAAGAATTGCATCCGCTGAGTGCGGATTGCATGAAGCCGTCAGAAGCTTACTGACGGGGTTCGAGGTACGCAAAAATGATGTACCTTCTGACAGTTATGCATACATAATGCGCCATGTATAGATAGTAGCCCCTGAGACTCGGTGTGTTGTCAAAATTGACAGCGTGCCGAGGATCATAATCTCAGTTATAACATATCGCCGCTCCTAAATAGGTGGCGGGCGTCCGTGGCACAATGGATCGATGAATTTGCCGAACTAAAGCGGCAACTTGACGAGGCAGATGCGGACATCGCGCTTGTCAATAAGCGGTTTGACGAGTCACAAGGTATGCGACTTCTCTGCGGACACCTGGTAAGGGAGCTTGACGCCCATACCTTACTACTTGTATGCTTAATGCAGGTGGTGCCGCTGCTGTGGAGGAGCTGCGGGCGGAACTCGCCCGAGCTAAAGAGCAAGCCAGAAATAGTAATGCAGCCGCTTTAAGGGCGGCCGAAGAGCTAAAAGCCGAACGGGCTGCTCACTGCCGAAGCAAACAAGAAATGGCCGATATGGACATAAAGTTGAAGAATGCTACCGACCTCTGCGGGGTTCTTGAAAAAGAACGTCAAGCGGAACAAGAGGACCTGAAAAAGGCCACCGCCGCATCCAAGGATGCCCGTTCCGCTATGAGAGCTGCCAAGGAGGAGCTGAGTCAGGCCGGGGATATTGCGGCTGGAAAACCGTTTCTGCTGCGGAGGAAATATACGGATCTGAAGTATGCTCAGTTGGACAAGCTGTGGAGTTCGGAGGATGCTTATCTGGACTTAGCGGCGAGTGCTGCAGACGCGATTGAGCTCTTCCAAGGCCAGAAGGCGCAAAGAAGGGAAGAGCTATTTTGGTCGCAATTCCATAGTCCGGAGCGTCCTCTTCCGTTGACCGATCGGTTGGCCGAATGGGCCGAGCTGAATCGATTATCGGGACTTTCCATGAAGCATGTTATGACTCATTTATGGCCAGGCGGACCCCAGCCGAAGAGTTATTTTGGCTTAGTGCAGCAGTTCCTTGGTGAGGTATCGCGTATCGACGCATTGAAGCGGTCGGCGTGTATTGAAGGAGCGCGGATGGCTCTTTCCCGTGTCAAGACATACTGGGCGGAGATGAAGGCCACCGACGTTGCATCCCAAGATTCGGACAGGTTTAGTACCGCCGAGCACTATTTTGAGGAAGTCCTGCAGGCGCTCGTTTAATAGAGACGCAGCGTTTCAAGGATATTATGTTTAAATGACATTTATGATTTGTGAAAACAATGTTTCAATATAATATAAGAGCTATTTATACTAGTTCGTTCAAGTATAAGAATGACTCATGTGCGGCCGCTGATGTATATGTGTATATAACCTGAAGATGGCAGTCTTGGCTTTCCCCACGCACATAGTGCGGGGGTTTTTGCAAAAAAGGCGCATTTTCACACTTACTCCAACGTCTTGGTCCTGTGAAGGAGGTGATAGCGTAGCAAACTAGGAAACCGGACTATAATGCTTTATCACTTTCACTTAGCCATAGGAGCTCGATAGTGGGGCTACTATATAGCCCCTAGGGGCACCGCGCTCTCCCGAATTTGGGGTGCGTATGTGCCTGACCGGAAAACGGCCCTTTGTCACTGCGGGGGAATTCTAAACATTCTGCTGGGTCATCTAGTGGTTGACCAGTCTCACGCTATATCATGACAGTCAGTTTTAGCTTTCTCCACTGAGGTGCTCAACCCAGCTCAACCGGGGCACAATCGCAGTGGTTCTCCCAGTGCTACCTTAGCCGATATAATGGAACGTAACGTACCAAAACATGGGAGCCGGGAAAACCCAACATTTGACCAAAAAATGATTCGGAGCTAATGCATATAAGGCCTAACTCGAGACGCCGAACACTCCCTAAGGTATTTGGTCTTTATGAAAACGAGCAGAATAATGCCCTAAGCCCCTGGTGTCCAGGTACGCACAAAAATTCTGGTGCGGCCAATGCCAAAACGCCAACCTCCTCCTCGGTTATAGTAAGAAACCAGGGGATGTGTATCAACAAGAGACAGTAAAAAAGGTTTACGCATGGTCTTAATCTGAAAAGAATCCTTGAGACGGGTCCCTGCTGCACGTCTGCGCTACCATCTCCGTTGCAGCCGTATCCTCGGACGGGTGTAGCACGGTGTTCATCTCAGAGAAGAGAAGAACTTAGTTGAAAAGAAAAAATATCATGCGAGAAATGTACTTTATATTAAATAAACAGAGTACGGTTCGGAAGGTGAATAAATTTGAGCTTTATTGTCTCTTGTTGTACGTGCGTGCAGCCCCTTGTATGGGGGTATGCCGCTAGTAGGCGCCGGACTCGTCCAGCCGTGTCTGGGGTTTGAATGACCTATTCCGGTGCTTTGATTAGCGGAGCCGGATTGGTGTGGGGCTGTCAAGGCAGTCTCACGTTCTTCCGTGCTCGATTAACACTTAATACTCCCTTTTAATGAGATGATGCCGCATGGACTGGGCATTTTAAGTGTAAGAGATGCATAATGCGGTATTGCTTTAAAGCAGGCGTAAGCTTCACGCCCCAGTAGTGCTTGATAGCTACTTTCGAATGGGGCGATGTGGAAGGTTAATTTTTCGTGGCAGAAGTTGTCGGATGAGCCGAACACAACTTCTAGCAGTAGGGAGCCTGTACAATGGGCATATGGGCCTGGCATTACCCCTTTGAAGGAGGTGTTGCTATGGCGAATTTTGGTTGGGTCTATCCCCATCCTGCGGATTGTGTCCTGATATATCAGGTTTATATCACTGCCGCCATCCGTGAGGACTTGTGTAAATTGGAATCCGTTGACTATAGGATCCAATATCAAGGCAGTCCATCCTGCGTTCCGGATACTTTCGGAGTAGTCCTGATGGTCGAAGGTGATTGGTTTTGACAACCAGCGTTGGTACTCCGCTAGGGTAGTCTGTGCGGCGCGGATTTTAGTGGGCGCCGCGCTCTTTTTCCCTTTTATCACGTGAAGTGAATTTACTGTGTTAACCTCTTGTGGGAAATTCTTTTGTTTTCCGGTGCTCTGCTTGTGGGGTTCGTCATCGTCCTCGCTTGGTGTGTCGAGCCCCTTGTGTTCGCCATTGAGTCTGCCGGACTGCTTGAAGACCCAAAAATCTCTGTGGGTATGGTTTGCAGGCTTCCCGAGTATCAGGATTTGGCATATCTTGTCCAAGATATTATTTAAGTTGGATAGCTCATCGCTATTGTCCTTAAGGGGCAATTTTTTATTGTTCTGCCGTGAGCTTTTGAATCCGGCGTTGACTGCCGCGCTCTTTGGACCGTTCCCCTTAATCCAGAGCTAGTCCTTTGAGCTTGAGGGGTAAGTATTTTATGCCGTGGAGATCGTCTCCTCTAGCCATGTGTATGTGGAGGATGTAATCCTCAATCCGCACTGTGGTCTGTTGTTCCGTCGTATGCCTCTATGTTTACGGGTTTGAATCCCGCTGGGAATTCGTGATCCAGCACCTCATCGGTGAAACACAGGGGGTCTGCGGCACCCCTATATTTGGGTGTGCCGTGATGTTCGGATATTTGGCTTACTGCATTGCTTTGAAGAGCTTGCTTTCTCGGCCCATAGATGGACCTAACTGGGCCATCCTTTTAATGTGAATCCTTATGCGGATCGCGTACTGGCTTGTGTGCGGCGCCATTTGCCGCTCTCTGTTTGCCGTGGAGTCGTCCATCCGACCGGGTGGCCTTCTTGCTTTTTGATTGTGGGGACTCTACGGCCTCCTCATCAAATTCGGGCAGTAGTTTTCGCTTTGGGTAGCTCTTTGTTCGGTGACTGTCGCCGCATTTATCTGCGGTGTTGAATACTTTGCTCCATCTTATTCTGAGTGCATCTTCCGCTTTTTTGAGCTTCCGCTTCTTCTTTTCCAGGCTACGCGCAGTGGCGACGAGCCTTTTGTGGAGGTTCTTCTGCTCCAACAATTTGTCCGGCATGAGATCATCCGGACTGTTATCTTCGCCGGGGACGGGTTGTTTATCCAAGTTGTCCCGTTCGGACGGTTGCTCGATAGCATGTTCGTCGTCCACCAATTCGCCCTGCTCTATGGCTGGTTCTTTGTCGAGGCGGGACTTGGTGCGGCGTTTATGTTGCCATTTTGACTGCTTTTCGAGGGATTTATCCTTCGTAGTGTCCCGTTGTTCCTCGTCGTCAGTTCCTTTAGGTGTATCCACCATGTATACATCATGGGATGAGTTGGTTGTCCAGTATCCTATAGGTGCTGGTTCATTGTTGTCTCCTACATCGTCGTCCATACCGTCGATGTCTTCAGAGTCGAAATCGAGCACGTCGTGTAAGCTTTCGACAGTGGCTACAAAGTGGGTGCTGGGTGGGTGTTGAATTTCTTCGTCGTCCGCATCCCAACCTTCCTGACCGTAGTACGGCCAGGGCTCTCCTAATAAAGAGAGAGACTTTAATGATTTCAAGATGTCGCCAAAGGGCGAGTACTGAAAGATGTCCGTGGCAGTGAACTCAATGACCGGCGCCCAATCGGATTCGATCGGCAGGGGCGCGGAGGGTTCGGAGTCCGGAGAGGAGTCCGGCACCTTGGAGTCACGGTCTTCGCAAAGGACAGGGATGGAGTTCGGCTCAATCGCCGTTGAGATTGTAGCCCCCGAGGCGGTGTCCAAACGCCGCCCTCGATCGGGGAGTCAGCTCCGAGCTAAGGGTCGGAGCGACGCTGGTGCGCCTCCGTGGCATCAGTCTCCGTGGCAGAGCTAGATCGTGCCCATCGAGACAAGTGTGGCGCGCTTTGGTTGTGGCTCGAATCCGTCGAAGATCAAGTCTCCGCGGATGTCAGCCGTGTAGTTCAAACTCCCAAATCTGACCTGATGGCCAGGAGCGTAGCTTTCGATCTGCTCCAGATGGCCAAGTGAATTGGCCCGCAGTGCAAAGCCGCCGAATACGAAGATCTGTCCGGGGAGAAAAGTCTCACCCTGGAACGCGTCGTTGTTGATGATCGAAGGAGCCATCGGGCCTATAAGTGACGACATGGAGGAACTCTCAATGAAAGCACCAATGTCGGCGTCAAAACCGGCGGATCTCGGGTAGGGGGTCCCGAACTGTGCGTCTAGGCGGATGTAAGCAGGAGACAAGGCTCCTGCTTGATTAATATTGATGATATGGGTACTACAAGAGTAGATCTACCATGAGATCAGAGAATCTAAACCCTAGAAGCTAGCCTATGGTATGATTGTTGTTCGTCCTACGGACTAAAACCCTTCGGTTTATATAGACATCGAATAGGGTTAGGGTTACACAGAGTCGGTTACAATGGTAGGAGATCTACATATCTCAGATCGCCAAGCTTGCCTTCCACGCCAGGGAAAGTCCCATCCAGACACGGGACGAAGTCTTCAATCTTGTATCTTCATAGTCTAGGAGTCCGTCCAAAGATGATAGTTCGGCTATCCGGACACCCCCTAGTCCAGGACTCCCTCAGTCATCTTTGTGGGTTTGATCCTTGACGAGTCTATGCCCATTTCGTGCACTGTATCCTGTTAAATCAGGTTCAGGCTGCTGCCGCCGTCCATCAAGACTCTGGTGAGGTGAAATCCGTCAATAATTGGGTCAAGAACCAATGCGGCGAAACCTCCGTGACGGATGCTAGTGGGGTGGTCCCTTCGATCGAAGGTGATCGGGCAGGAAGACCATGGGTTGAACTTCGGGGCGACTGGCTCCATCGTGTATATGTCCCTTAGTGCGCGCTTCCGCTCCCTTTTGGGTATGTGGGTTGCGCATATCATGTTCACCGTCTGCACTTGTGTGGGAAAGCCCTTCTGTCCTCTATTGTTCGGCGGCGGAGGCTCTTCCTCGTCATCGCTATGCAGCCCCTTGTCATTGTTTTCGGCGCTTAGCTTGCTCGCTTGTTTGAACACCCAACAATCCTCGTTGGTGTGGTTGGCTGGTTTTTCGGGTGCCCAGTATCCGCACAAGCGATCGAGTATTCAGTTCAAGTTGGACAGGCCCCGGGTATTTCTTTTGAATGGCTTCTTCCACGACCGGGTTTAGAGCCTCGAATCCGGCATTTATCGTCGTATCTTCAGCATTATCACCGCACGCGGCGTTTATGCTTGTTGCGACGTGACCTGCCATTGCTGTCCTTGGTATCCGAACTACCAGGTTGTTTGGCCAAGTTGTTGCTTCGAGCTAGCCAGTTGTCCTCTCCCGGGCAAAAGCGGGTCATGAGTGTGGTGAGGGCTGCCATGGATTTCGGCTTTTCCTGTCCTAGGTGCCGGGCAAGCCACTCATCGCGGATGTTGTGTTTGAAGGCTGCTAGCGCCTCTGCATCCGGACAAATGACGATCTGATTTTTCTTTCTTAGGAACCGCTGGCCCGTAATTGTCCGCCGATTCTTCCGCTGCTGAATTATATGGCTAAGGTCATCGGCCCTGGTGGTCGCATTATATGTGCCCTGGAAGTTATCAAGGAATGCGGCTTCCAGGTCCTCCCAACAACCGATTGACTCTGCTGGCAAGTTGTTGAGCCAATACCGAGCTGGTCCTTTAAGCTTGAGTGGGAGGTATTTGATGGCATGTAGATCATCACCGCGGGCCATGTGGATATGGAGGAGATAGTCCTCGATCTAGACCGCAGGATCTGTGGTACCATCGTATGATTCGATGTTTACGGGTTTGAAGCCCTCGTGGATTTGATGATCCATTACTTCATCCTGTGAAGCATAGTGGGTGTGTGGGCGTCTCAGTATTGGGCTATATCACGACGTAGCTCATATGAGCTTTGTCTACTGTGTTCGGCCCAGCCGGGTTTGTTGTATCCGGCGTGACGGTAATCATCTCGAGTCATTGGGCGCCCACGCGATCTATAGATCGATCTTGTATGCTTTGCCTTATCCTCCAATATATCTCGCAAGTCCGACCCGTTTTCCCGTGCCTTGGTACTTTTTGAGCGGCGTCGGGGCGTGGCTTGAGCGGAGGGCCGAGAGGCTTCTGTCAGCGCCACGGAGTGGCCGGTCTGCCATGTTGTGCACTGCTGACGGGTGCTTCTCGTCTGATCGAGGCAACGGCCTGCTTTGGGGTAGCTTTTGAGGGGCGCTCGAAGTTCATACTGTTCGCCGCAAGGACTTCATCCATCCGCTGCCTAGTAGGTCTTGGTCACTCTAAGCTGTTGCTGCTTTCTTGAGGCTGCTTGCCGTGGCTATGAGCCCGCGCTTAAACCGCTTCTTGTTCGACGGGTCCTCTCGCACGACGAATTCGCTGTCGCCGAGGCTTGCCTCGCCTTCGGAGGGGGGCGATAATTATCGCCCTCTACCTCTCTTTCGCCGCACTATCGCGGCGGATTTGCTTCTCCCTCCTCCTCGCCGAGTCCCGCCGAGGGGGTCGCTTCGGCATTGTCCGGTATTATTGTCTCCGTGCCGGAATCGCCGCTTTTACTGTGGCGGGATTTAGAGCGCGCCACCGACGCCGGGCGCTTGGGTTGTTTCTTGGAGGGTCATCCTCGCCGCTCCATCGCCATTCCCATCTTTTGGGATGTCCACCATGTATATGTCATATGACGAGGTGGCCTTCCAGCCCTCTGCGGGCGCCGCTCTTGATCGCCTCCGCACCGCTATCCATACTGGCCGATGTCTTCAGAGTCGAAGTCGAGCATGTCGGTTAAATCATCGACAGTGGCTACAAAGTGGGTGGTGGTGGGCGTTGAATTTCTTCGTCGTCCGAACCCCAACCTTCCCGACCATAGTTCGGCCGGGGCTCCCCTGACAAAGAGAGAGACTTTAATGAGTTCAGGATATCGCCAAAAGGCGAGTGCCGAAGATGTCCGTGGCGGTGAACTCCATAACCGCGCCTCACCGGATTCGACTGGTAGAGGCGCGGGAGGTTCGGAGTCCAGAAAGGAGTCCGGCACCTGGGAGTCACGAGCTTCGCAAAGGACAGGGATGTTGTTTGGCTCAATCGCCGTCGATATTTCAGCCCCCGAGGCGGTGTCCAACCAACCGTCCTCGATCGGCGAAACCGACTCCGGATTAAGGGTCGGAGCCGATACTGGTGCGGCCTCCAGGGCGCTGTTCGGCGGCAGAGCTAGATCATACCCATCGAGACAGTGCGGCGCGCTTGGCTGTGGTTCCTATCATTCGAATATCAAATCTCCACGGACATGTCACGACCGGTTTTTCAATAAAAATATTTATTGAACAACCGACCTATGAATTCCAATATGAGGAAAATCCTCCATACCGGTAGACAAAACTTTTATACAAGAAGCCAGTAGCATTACAATATTACAGGGGTCGGACTGAAGATTCCCAACCAATTATTACAACACGCCAATAATTATACATGATGGCAGATATGACACAACGGTGTGGGGTGGAAATACTACTGACTCGAGATATGAGTGGTTGGTGGAATAACACAAAGGTGGTTAATAAGTTCATCAAGATCGGCGGCTCATCGAGCGTCTATGTGAGGCTCGATGGATTTATTTGGGTAGCGGAAGCGGATATATCACAATGACTAATCCAGGGGTCGCACGAGACTGACTGGGATTCCTCTAGGCGTCGGACTCGCTATCGAACTCTTCATCCATGAGATCGCCTTCGGCAGCATCTGGCCAAATCAACAAGCCAGGTGAATACTATGAAAGTACTCGCAAGACAGTTCGGACAAAAGATATAACAAATGAATGCATGAATGCGACATGGTTAATTTTTAACAATGCTCAATTTAAAACAGTATAGCAAAAATAAAATAAGGAGGGAATCGGCGGTAGTCCGCTCAAAAACCCAAAGAAGATAAACTCAAAACCGATCGGGTGTCCGGCGACGCCAAGGGTGAACAAATAAGCAAAACATGCCACAGTCGGGCGTCTGAGCGACACCTCATAAAGGGCTTATATTGAAATAAAATACATGCGTGCCACAGTCGGACGTCGGAGCGACATCACAGAAAGGGCTTATAATGAAAATACATAACAGCAATGCCGCAGTCGGACGTCTGAGCGACATCGCAGAAAGGGCTTATAATGAAAATACATAACAGCAATGCCGCAGTCGGACGTCTGAGCGACATCACAGAAAGGGCTTATAATAAAATAAATGACAACCATGCCGCAGTCGGACGTCTGAGCGACATCGCAGAAAGGGCTTATAATGAAATAAATGACAACAATGCCGCAGTCGGACGTCTGAGCGACATCGCAGAAAGGGCTTATAATACATCATTCATAATCGATTTAGATATAGTGCTCACGGAAAATATTCATCACAAGACAATAAGCGGGTTAGTCCATTCACAGAAAATAAACATTTGATACTCAAATGGTTCTCGTGGAGTTTCTGTCACCCTAGACCCACACTTGACAAGATGAGATGAACACGGTACTTGGATATGAATAAGATGAATTCAAGAATTTTGACTCGCAGAAGTTTGTACCTAAATTGTCCACAGCCAAAGGATTTCCGTAGTCACGAAGGACTAGTTCCGCTTACGGTATTTCAGAGGAAACACAACTAGCTAGTACACACCCATCATACCTCACGCTGCCGTGAATCACCCTAAACAGCGCTTAAGAAAAACTTTGAGACGGGAGATCACAATCTCGAATAGCACGGGATCAAATTTATTTACGCTACGCTCTAAGGGTGCCCCCTCTCGTCCCAACCGAAACACCCATGCCCCCTGACCGGATGAAAGGCTTTAATCCAAGGCCATGGAACCTTCATCCCGGCCTCTCGATTTGGTGTGTACCAGGAAGTGGTTTGCAACCTACTAAGCCGTATCCCTTGCGGGAAACAGGTGGTAGTTCGGAAGGGAAGACGGACGGGAATCTGACCGATTTATGTTGACACTGTGTCGGTGTACTAGAGTAGGGGTACCCTAGTATCCCGGACTTGTGCACGGGCAGTTGCAGCCCTCCGCGGCAAGGCTTACCGGGTGACCGCCAAGGTCCTCCGTGGTTCCTTTGGAGCCATTCAAGAACAAAGTATTCTAGCCAAGGAGACAAGGCCCCGGCAAGAGGAGCTTGCCGGGAAGGCCACCCAAGGCACCTAGGAGACAAGGCCCCAAGCAAGAGGAGCTTGCCGGGAAGGCCCGTGAGCGACAAGCTTCCTGGACGCCGACAAGACAACAACCGCTGCAAGGCGCTTTGCCGCGGCAGACCACCACTCAGACTGCGCCCAAAGACATCCACTAACGTGTCGCCTCGACCTTTCCAGAGCATCGTGGCAAGAGGGCCGCGGCGCCAGCGGAGCGGTGTGGCAAGCGGCGCTGACAAGATTGCCATCGTGGCAAGCGGTGGTGCCCCTGACGGTCCCTTTCTACACTGTTAGGGCGACGTAGACGGGCATTTAATGCCCTTGTCCCCCGCCGCCGTGGTTAGGTATGATACATCGTACAAGTAGCTATACCAACCACTCCTTTTCCATTTTTACTTTGTCTACGCTTGCCACCCGTCGGAGACCCCTTTAGCATATAAAAGGAGGCCCATGCGCGAACGTAGATTCGGGAAAAAGGTTCGCCGTGAGAACACTCACGCCGGGTCTCGTTAGCAGCTTGTGTGTATCAGAGCACTCAGCGCCTCCCGAAAGCAAGAACTCAATACACTCGGACATGCAGCAGTAGGAGTGTTATCTCTCCGAGAGCTCCGGCCGGGTAAACTGCTGCGTGTGCTTCGCCTCGATCTGCTTCTTCGTGCGACCTCTGCCGCCGAACCGAAGGGGCTCGGTCCGCCGGTCCCATAGGTGTTCGTGGGCCAGATCAGCCATCCCGACATCTTTGGCGCGCTGTAGGGGGACGCCGAGATTGGGTGAACCTGATCCGCGCCCACACGAAGCTAGATCTTCATCATCTTCATCAACATGCCACCGTAGAAGAAGGCTTCGTAGCAGATGTTCCGTCTGCCGAACCCACCACCACCGGAGCAAACGGGTGGTGGGGTAGACGCCGCGAAGAATGGACGCCGACGGGGAGCCCATGGTGCTGCCAAGTCCAAGGACAGGGCTGCGCAGACCTCGGCGTCAGACATGCACCGCGCCCGCCTCGGGAGGCGCGACCGACAGCGTCATGGTATTCACAACGCCATATGCTCGTTGGACCAAGATCGAGCTGGTGGATCTCGGATGCTCAAGACCAGCATGCACGCCAACATGCCGGGCGCGAAGCGAGGCATCGGTCGCCTGGACGGGATATCGCTCCTTCTAACATAGTTAGAAGTCCGAGCATATCCCGCCTCGCGCCGCTCGCCATCGCCACCCACCACTCCAGCAGAAACTTTGGCGAGAGCTCCACCGCTTCCCGGATTACCTCCAACAGCCGACAAGGTCGGCGAATGGAGGGCCACCATTCGTAGTCTCATCGGCTTTTGCTAACGGCGACGCCCGCTGGCAGCCGAAAGTGCATCGCTGCCGCGCAGGATCGCTAAACACGAGCCGGTGGCGACGAAACCGTGGGGTGCAACCACCATGCACTCTCCGCCTCAAGGCCAAGATCGCCGACTCGCCGGATCCACCTCGACAATGACTCCACCGCATCATCAGATCCACGAGCTCGCCGCGATCAGCGCCAAGTTCTTCACGAACGACAAGAAGAAGACGCCGAACTCGTGATCGAAGGCCAAGAGAAGCGCGGCGTCAATCCGACCAGCGCCGCTGGGCCCTTCTGTCGACATGCATGCGCCAGGGAACCAGCGACTTGTCAGACGCTGTAGGTTGCCCCGCGCTCACTTGTGAGCTGCAGCAAGTCCAAAGCGGCCCAAAGAAGAAGAATTTCAAGACAGACGATTTAGAAGTACGACGGCAAGACGATCCGTCGGAGTTCCTCAAGATTTACACCATCGCGTGCAAGCTGCCGGGGAGAGACGACAAGATCCTCGCCAACTACTTCCCACCGGTGCTCAAGCCCAATGTCGATCCTGGCTCATGCACTTGCCGGACAACTCCATATCCTCTTGGCAGATTCTGCGCCATCAGTTTGTCGGCGCCTTTTACAGCGGTCACAAGCCCCATGGCTAAGAAAGCGACCTTCATCTGCTCGCCGCCAGAAGGAAGGAGAGCCCCTCGCGCAAGTACATTCAGAGATTCAGCCACAGACAACACAACATCCCGGATGTCCACCGCCGCTGTAATCAACGCTGCTCCATCGAACGCGCGAAACCGCAGGATGCGGGAGGAGATGGCGATGTGCAAGATCGAGACGTTAGTGAGCTATATGCCCCGGCCGACAAGTGTGCACGCGGCCGAGGAAGGGAGGAAACTCCCCGGAGAGAATATCAAGCAGAGGATTCGATAGGAGGAGACCGCCCGGCAAAGAAAAACCGCGGCGGAACAACAGGAAGAAGAAAGGCAAAGATGTGCTAGTTATTGAGCAGTCCCGCAACGGCGGTGGCGCCAAGAAAGCCAAAGCTGGTAGCTCCGCAAGGAGGTTGCCGCCGCACCAATCGCCAGTCAGGCGGTCGCCGACAAGCAGGATGGCTCCAACAAACAAGATCGCAAGATCCACCGCACCAAGGGCCATGACCTCCAGAGCTGCAAAAAGGTCGAGCAGCTTGTGGAGCACCAGAAGGCTGAATACGAACGACGCGACAAGGAGAAGGCCCAGGAAGGTGCTGGAGGAGCTAGCAAGAAATGTCCCGGCCGAGGAGGACGCCGCAGCAAGGCCAAGCAGCGGCAAGGAGACAGACCTCTCCGCGGCCGCGACAACAATGATGAAGACATGGATGATGATGAGACCGATGAGCAGGAGTTCCAGAAAGCCACAGAGGTCCTGTGCATTGACGGCGGTGCTTCTCTGCATACTTCACACCGCCAGCTCAAGCAGTGGATGCGGGAAGTCAATGCGGCGTAACCATCCGCCGAGTCACGCAAGCCTCGAATGGTCCAGACGCCTATCATCTTTGATATTGAGGACCACCCTGATCGCAGAATCGCGGTTCGGGTGCTTGCCGATGTTGGTTTCACCAACTATCTCGCAACCTCAACATCACTAAGATGCTAGTTGACGGCGGGCCGGCTTGAACTCGATCTCCTCCGCGTGCTCCGTAAACTCCAGATCCTCGATGGCGAGCTCAAGAGACCGGCACATTCCAAGGAATCAAACCGGAAGGAGCAAGTCAAGGGAAAGATCACGCTGTCGGTGACATTTGGCAGCGAAGTTGAACTTCAGGATCGAGAGGGTCACTTTTGACGTTGTCGACTTTCCATTGCCTTACAATGGGATACTTGGCCGCCCAAAGACTCGCAAAATTCATGGCAGCCTCTCACTATGCATACAACATGTCAAGATACCAGCCCGATAAGTGTCATCTCCGGTCCCTCGGCGACAAGAAGGATGCTCTTATCTGCGCCGACAAGATCTACCGGGAAGCAGCAACAGCAGAGATTGCAAGCCACTTGCCGCTGAAGCTCCCGGCGAAGAAGAAGACCAAGTCCGCAAGAGCTCGATACCCACTCCGCAAGCGCACCTCTTCGTAGTGCTGCGCCACCGTCGAGGATGCACCATCGAGCTCCACCCGGCAAGTGTAAGAAGACAATGGCAGCTCCACCAGAGACCAAGAAGGTGTCCGCCAAGGAGGATGGCACTGGTGGTACCTTCACCATCAGTGCCACTCTCGACCCTAAATAGGAAAGCGCGCTCATTGCTTTCCCGCGGGCGAACGTCGACGTATTTGCGTGGCAACCATCTGACATCCCCGGTGTTCCCAGGAAAGTAATCGAGCACCATATTGCCGCTTGTCCTCGCGCGCCGCCCGCCAAGCGTAAAGTCGTGAAGGTGCAAAGGAGCGCCAAGAATTCATCGCAGAAGAAATCAAGAAATTGGAAGCAGCAGGCCTTGTCGAGGAGTGCTCCATCCTACGTGGTTGGCCAATCCTATAGTTGTATCAAGAAGGCAAACGGGAAATGGAGGCTTTGTATCGACTTTACCGATGTCAATAAAGCTTGTCACAAAGACCCATTTCCTTGCCGCGCATCGACTGCATTGTTGACTCCACGGCCGGATGTGATTTGCTTTCATTTCTGGATGCATACTCAGGATATCATCAGATCTTCATGGCAGAAGAGCATGAGGAGAAGACCGCATTCATCACCCCATGTGGCACATACTATTTCGTATGGATGCCTTTCGGATTAAAGAATGTTGGTTCAACATTTGCAAGAGTAGTCCATGACGCTTTTGAGCCGCAAATGCACAGAAATGTGGAAGCCTACATGGATGACATAGTGGTCAAAAGCAAGGACAAGGCGACTCGATTCAAGATTTAGACGAAACCTTTGCAAATCTGCGCAAGATCAACCTCAAGCTCAACCCCGAGAAGTGTGTGTTTGGAGTCCCTTCCGCAAGCTTCTCGGTTCTTCGTGGTCTCGGCGGGGAATTGAAGCCAATCCCGACAAGATCAAGGCCATTGAGCAGATTGAAGCACCAAAGCGCGTCAAGGATGTACGAAGACTTGCCGGTTATGTAGCTGCTCTCAAAGAGGTTTATCTCTAGGTTCTGAAGCGCTACCGCCATTTTTCAAAATCTTGAAAAAGGCAGGTCCGATGAAATGGACTCCGGAAGCGGAGGCTGCGCTGCAGGACTTGAAGAGATACCTGTCCTCCACTCCAGCACTTGTCGCACCTAAGCCACAAGAGAAGTTGCTGCTATATACAGCGGCAACCAATCAAGTGGTTAGTGTTGCGTTAGTAGCGGAGAGGGAGGCGGATGATGAGCTAGCAACCATAGCAGATGCATCCAGCGACGAGCAGGGGGCTTCACCGGCAAGCTCGGGTCCCGACAAGGATGGATCTACGCAGACGCATGAGAAGATGCAGAAAAGAATGGTGCAGCGCCCAGTTTACTATGTCAGTTCCCTTCTGAAGGGGGCTAGGTCAAGGTACTCTGGTGTGCAGAAATTGCTTTTGGGCCTCCTCATGGCCTCGAGAAAGCTGCGCCATTACTTCCAGGCACATGAGATCACAGTCGTCACTCGTTTTCCGCTGAAGAGGATACTGCAAAATCCAGAGGCAACAGGCAGGATTGTCGAGTGGGCACTCGAACTGTCAAGCTTTGGCCTCAAGTTTGAGAGCACTTCATGTTGGGGAACGTTGCAGAAAATTAAAAATTTTCTACGGTTTCACCAAGATCTATCTATGAGTTCATCTAAGCAACGAGTCAATAGAGAGAGTTTGCATCTACATACCACTTGTAGATCGAGTACGGAAGCGTTCGAGGGAGTGGTGATGATGGAGTCGTTCCCAACGTGATTCCGATCACCGATGACCGAGTGCTGAACGGACAGCACCTCCGCGTTCAACACACGTACGGGACGATGGCGTCTCCTCCGCCTTTGATCCAGCAAGGATGAAGGAGAGGTTGAGGAAGACAACTCCAATGGCAGCACGACGGGCGTGGTGCAGTTGGTACGGCAGTTCTCCGGCAGGGCCTCGCCAAGCTCAAGGTGGAGAAAGAGAGGAGTTGGGGAGGGGAGGGGCTGCGCCTTCAATGGTGTATGTAGCCCTCCCCCCTACCCCTCTATTTATAGGAGGAGAGGGCAAAGGGGGGCCGGCCATCTAGGGGAAACCCTAGATGGGGCGGCGGCCAAAGGGGAGGAGGGGAGGGTGGCTTGCCCCCCAAGCTAGGGGGGCGCCCCCTTTAGGGTTTCCCCTCCCCATGTCCTAGCCGCATGGGCCTAGGTGGGGAGGTGCGCCCAGCCCACCAGGGGCAGTCTCCCTCTCCCACTTAGCCCATGTGGCCCCCCGGGAGGGGTGGTCCCTCCCGGTGGACCTCCGGAACTCTCCAGGTGGCCCCCAGTACATTACCCAGTATACCTCAAACTTTCCGGAGTCCGCTTAACCACTTTCCATATATAAATCTTTACCTCCGGACCATTCCGGAACTCCTCATGACGTCCGGGATCTCATCCGGACTGCGAACAACATTCGGTAATCACATACTTGTCTTCCTATTAACCCTAGCGCCACCGAACCTTAAGTGTGTAGACCCTACGGTTCGGGAGACATGCGTACATGACCGAGACGCTCTCCGGTCAATAACCAACAGCGGATCTGGATACCCATGTTGGTTCCCACACGCCTCGATGTTTTCATCGGATGAACCACGATGTCGAGGGTTCAAGCAACCCCGTATGCTATTCCCTTTGTCGACGGTATGTTACTTGCCCGAGACTCGATCGTCGGTATCCCAATACCTCGCTTAGTCTCAAGCATCGCAAGTCACTTTACTCGTACCATAATGCATGATCCCGTGACCGGACACTTGATCACTTTGAGCTCATTATGATGATGCATTACCGAAAGTGGGCCCAAGGATACCTCTCCGTCATACGGAGTGACAAATCCTCGCCTCGATCCGTGTCAACCCAATGCACACTTTCGGAGATAAATGTAATGCACCTTTATAGTCACCCAGCTTACGCCAGGACGCTTTGGTACACCCAAAGCATTCCTACGGTATCCGGGAGTTACACGATCTCACGGTCTAAGGAAGAGATACTTGACATTTGGTAAAGCTCTAGCAAAACGAACTACACGATCTTTGTGCTATGCTTAGGATTGTCTTGTCCATCACGTCATTCTCCTAATGACGTGATCCCGTTGTCAATGACATCTCGATGTCCATAGTCGAAACCATGACTATCTCGTCGACCAACGAGCTAGTCAACTAGAGGCTCACTAGGGACGACAGGTCTATGTATTCACACGTGTATTACGATTTCCGGATAATACAGTTATAGCATGAATAAAAGACAATTATCATGAACAAGGAAATATAATAATAATGCTTTTATTATTGCCTCTAGGGCATATTTCCAACACTTCAACTATCCAAAGCAGAGCATTGGCGGAGTTAATAGCAGAATGGACGCCAACACAAGATGAAGAAATTCCAGAAACGAGCATCCCCGTCAAGGAAGCAAGCAAAGAGTGGCTGATGTACTTTGATGGTGCCTTCTCGTTGCAAGGCGCCGGTCTTGGCGTGCATACTTGTTGCGCCCACCGGAGAACACCTCAAGTAATGTAGTCCGTATGCACTTTCCCAAGGAGCAAGCAACAAACAATACCGCAGAGTATGAAGGTTTGCTCACGTCTCGTAATCGCAGAGACCTTGGGATCAAGAATCTCATTGTCGTGGGTGACTCACAGCCTTGTCATCCACCAAGTGAACAAGAGTTATCGAGTCTGTTGATGGAAGCTTATGTTGATGAAGTGAGAAAGCTAGAAGAGCACTTTGACGGCCTACAAATGGAACATGTTCCAAGAGCTCGTGAATCGACATTGTCGATGGTTCGCCTAAGTGCGCCAGCACTTAAGTTACCTGTGGAACCAGGAATTTTGTGCTCAAGCTGACTCAACCGTCTCAGAACACCATCAACCGGACAGAAAGCAAGAAGAGGAAGTTGATCTCTGGTGACTATTTTCCGCAGAGCTTCCCAAGTCGCCACAAGAAGGTCCTCAAGATCAACACCAAGTGCCGAGGAGCAGTCTGCTCCGCAAGCCCTAGGGTTTGTTCCGCTGAAGCTGCACGCCCCGACAAGTTTTGCTCCGCAAGCTTGCCGGGAACGCCAAGCTCCGGCTGAGCCGCAGGTTCTCGCCAGGAAAGCAGATGTTCCCGCAGCAGCAGATGTGCCTTTAGTCCTTGTTGTCGAGCCGCAAGCTCCAAAGATGGGCACATCAGATTGTCCGTTTCCTTCAGACAGGAGAACTTCCCGAAGAGCAAGAAGAAGCGGAAAGAGTAGCCCGGCAGTCAAGTATGTACCAGTTTGTCGACAACACACTGTATAGAAGAAGACTCAACGGTGTGAAATTGAAGTGTATTCACCGGGAAGACGGACAAAAGCTGTTGGCAGAGATACATGGAGGCATATGTGGTCACCACATTGGCGCCAGAGCACTTGCCGCAAAGCTGCTCCTAAGAAGGTTTCTTTTGGCCGACAGCCTCCGTGATGCAAATCGCACAAGTAACCAAGTGTGAAGCGTGCAAGTTCCATTCCAAGCAGATACACCAGCCAAATTTCAAGCTCTCTAGACGATCACTTTATCCTGGCCATTTTCGTCAGGCTCGACATCCTCGCCCCTTTCCCCGAAGCTGTCGGGGACTTTGAGTACTTGTGCGTTGCAATCGACAAGTTCACAAAGTGGCCGTAAGTGGAAGCAAAGTGAGGAAGGTGACAAAGACGGTACGATCAAGTTCTTTAGGTCGATTGTTTGCCGCTTCGAATCCCTAACAGATCATCACCGACAACGCCACGCAATTCACGAGCCGCACCTTCATGCAAGACGCCCAAGATCTTGGCGCCAAGGTTCCGCTTCGCTCGCTGCTCATCGAGAAGTAACGGTCAAGCGGAGAGGGCGAATCGTCAAGTGCTGCGCTGGCTCAAGACCGTAACTTTCGACAGTGCTGCACAAGTGCGGAAAGAACTCGATTGAGGAGCTGCGGTGGTTCTTTGGTCGATCAGACGACGCCAAATCGAGCCACCGCCGCACACCTTTCGCTATAGTCTATGGAGCAGAGGCAGTTCTCCCCACGGAACTCAGATACGGATCACCTCGAGTGCTCGCTTATGATGAGCTTGAGCAAGAGCAGTTGCGACAAGATGACGCTACCGCTCCTTGAGGAGGATCGCCTTCAGTTGTCAGACGAGCTGCTCGATACCGAGAAGCTTTTGCGCCGCTACCATAGCCGCAGTTAATGCCAGAAGTCTCGAGGAAGGCGACCTTGTTCTTCGGTAGCGTTCGGTCCGCCAAGAATTCCAACAAGTTGACGCTGAAGTGGGAAGGCCTTACCGGGTGAAACGAGTCACTAGGGCTCAAGCGCCGTCCACCTTGAGACCGAAGATGGCATTCCGGTGAGCAACTCCTCGAACATTGAGCATCTTCGTAAGTTTTACTCAGAAGCGCGGTTGCGGAACCTGTTCCAAAGAACCACCTTTTGTACAAGTCTTGCCGATGTTGCATGTAATCCTTTGTACAAAGCCGCGCAGACCCGTGCATAAGTAAAGCTAATGTGCTTCACATCTTGTCAATTTCATGCTTTCTACTTCTATTTTGCATGCGTTATCCGACACTTTGTGCAGCACCTACCCGGTAAGCAATAACGAGCCATAAGGCTCCATATCTTTATTTTCTCTTCTTTCTCTTTCTTAAAGAAAGGAAGGTTCCCTCGCCCACAAGTTTGCCGGGGGGAAAGGAGAAGATAATGGTGTGGACCAAGCGTCGCTCAAGGAAGTCTAGCCTTACCGGGAAGCAAACGACATAAAAGCTAAGTTGCTAAAGTTTGAGCAATCAGTTTTAAAAATTTTAAGTTATCTTCCTCGAACTACAATGCATTGTAAGGAAAACCTGTGCGCTGAGGAACCAACTCGTAGCTAGTTGCGCCTTACTTTGTTTCGAGTCCGCTCAACAACTTAAGTGAGTCATGACTAGTTGCATAAGGTTTCTTGTCGGTAGCAGCACCGCCAAAGGTTGCCGACGTCTCAAGACTCAGCCATGCCAAAAAGCTCAAGGCTAAGAAGTTCCCTAAAAGCGTAGGGCAAAAACATACAAAGGAAGGAACCAAGTAAAGGAAATAACATAGAAATTGCTACCCGAAATAGAGTTATATTACAAGATAGCTTGTCGCAGCTCTAATAGATTGTTCTCATAACATGACCAGCATCGGCAAGAAAAAGAGAAAGCGGGCGGCCTAATCTACGCGATCGCCCTCAACCCTCTTGATCCCGCTCACCCTGTCCACGATGGGTGCGACAAGGGTCTTGAGCACTTCCACATCAGCATCCGGCGGCAAGGACTTGAGGACGTTGGTGAGGTTGAGGCCTGGGTTGCGGAAGGCCACCTTCATCAAGACCTTTTGAAGAGCTCCCGCAGATCCGGGCGCGACTCCTCGGCCAGCTGCTTTGGGATTTCTTCCTGAGTCGCTGGAGGGCCGCCACCACGCCCTTGAAGAACAAGTTGAGCTTGGCGCTGGGTCGGAGGTGCTCACCGAGGAATATCCAAGATCCTCCATCCCCAACGCGCCAGCTCCCCTGCCGATGGCTGCAGCAACATCCACGAGACCCTCGGTCCAAAGGTTGCACATTCTCCCTAAAGGTATTCTGGCGGCAGCAAGATTTCGCCAGCGCCTCGTCGGCCTTGATCTTCTCCTTCAAGGCCACCATGCTCCCTCGGGCGCCGCCCAAATACCGAGTCAAGGTGGTCGCCTTCAACTCAAGATCTGCGTTGGAGTCCTTGGCGGCGCTGAGCTCCTTGCTCCTCTCGGCGAGACGGCCCCTGCAGCTCGCCAAGAGTGTAGGCGCCCTTCTCGCTCATGCTTGAGTGCAGCAAGCTCCTCGCCGCTCTACTTGAGATTGGCCTCCACTGCATCACCTTCGCCTCCAGCTCCTTCTTGGCGGCCTCGGCAGCTGCGGCAAGATCCTTGCTTCCTTGAGAGCCCCGCCAAATGTTTGCTCACAAGGCTAGATCCTCCTCATGGCTGTCAAGATTAACCTTCCTCTGCGCCAACTCGCCTTCCTCAAGCAGATAGCTTCTTGGCGGCAAGCCGTTGTTGTTTCTCGCCTTCAGCCTTCTCGAGGAGGAAGGCTTTGCGCCTCGGCGAAGTCGCTCCCGCCTTCCGCTAAGGACCGGAGAGCTTCTGGTTGAGGCCCCGGAGCTCCTCATGCGCTTCTCGGCGATTGCTCCCGCCCGTGACAAGCGCGCCTCGGGATTCCAGCTTGGCTTGTTTCGGGCGCGGTAGAGCGAAGAGTTTCGCAGCAGCTGCTCCTCCTCGTACTTCGCCGCCGCTGTTTGCTGCGTCGACTAGCGTCAGTCCAGCGGAGGCGAGCAGCTCTTCATCAAAAGTTTCTCCTTCGGCCGGCGCCCTGGAGCTCGACGCCCATGGGAGCTTGATGAAGACGCCATCGCCGGCCTTCAAGTAGGCGACGGGCTGGGGCTCTTCGGAGCCCGACGCTGCCGCAGCCGGGCGGAGGGATCAGCGGTCGGCGTGGCGCTGGCGCTCCTCGCGCCTCAGGCGTCGGCTGCGATCGCGGACCTCGCCCGGCCTGCGGCGGCAGCTTTGGCGGCCTCTTCGCGGCCGGGCTCGTCACCGTCGGCTTCTTCTCCGATGGCAGGCGTCGTCGGTATTGTGCCAAGGCCCTCCTCGCCGGCGGCCTCGGTCTCCATTGGCTCTATGGCGGATGGATCTGACGACCGGAAAATGAAGAAAATTTAAGCAAATATTCAAAAAGAAGATCAGAAGAAGAAGAACACAAGGAAAGTTTTCAAGCAAGAGGATTACCTGTGCTAGGGTCTGCAGTCATGGTCTCCGCCACCAGGGGATCGCTGGTGCTGTCCCTTGCCGGAGAGCTGTCCCTTGCGGGAGAACTGCCCCTTGCCGGAGAAGTCTCCCTTGCCGGAGAGCGCTCCCTTGCCGGGGAATCCTCCCTTGGCGGTGTAGTCGAAGCAGAAGGCATGTCAGAGCGGCTTGTGGCACTCCCGGTAAGGCTGCTGCTTCCTACACAAATCAACAAATGATATCAGCAAAGAAAGGGCACCCATGCACGCCTAACAGCAGGAAGTAAACCATATACTTACGGTGGGGGCTCGCTGAGGGGGCTGCTTTGAGGAAGAGTTGCAGCGTCCGGCAAGGTGGTCTCGGACGCGCCTCCCCGCTGTCATGATGGGTTCGTCCCTGATGACAATCACCGGGCCTTGGCTCTCTTCGACGCCTTCCGGGCCAGCGTCACGAAAAGGAATGGGTTCAGAGTGAAGCAAATCAGATACAAGACAAAGCAACAAGTCAAGAACTACAAATGTTGCAAAGAATCTTACTCTTCTTCTTCCTCGCCGAGCTGAGCGCGAGAGATCAAATTGCTCGCCTCCAAAGACGACGAGGCGGAGGAGTAGGTTCCCTTGGCCGCTTGGCGGAGCAGAAGCGGTGGTCTGCAAGGGCCCCGCTCCGGTTGCCGCAGCGGGCAGTGCTCCGCAACAATGCTTGCCGCGGTGGAGCTGTCATGGCCGGGCGCGACGGTTGTTGACCCGCTCGCCGCTTCGCCACGCCTCCGGTCTTGCGGAGACGCCTTCTTGGTGGAGCTGGGGCTCGCTCGCCACAAGCTGTCTTAAGGAGGGAAGGAGGCGCCCTCGGGCTCGCCGACTCAGCTTCAGGTTCGACAAGCTCTTCCTCGCCGCAAACTCCCTCGCTCGACAAGGCTTGCCGCCTCTGCTGCCTCTCTGCCTCCTCCACGGTGAATTGAACTCGCCACATGGCAGCCTGCTGCCGCCTCTTCCAGTGGCGTCGCGCATCTCATCATCGATGGTGTCGCGTTGAAGCTCTTCTCGCTCATCGGGCGGACCGGCACTTCTACCAGTTGTCAAAGAACACTCGCACGACGTCATCTCGCAGGCTCTTGCCAGGTTGGAACGATTCCATGCGAAGTCGCACAACGGCATCATTGCACGGATGCGGTCGAAGCGAGGAATTGTTGCACAGCGAGACGACATTCTTCGGCAACTGAACACTTCGGGATGCTCAGATCGCGGCTTGAACAGCTCCAAGAGCATCGCGTCCAGTTCAGTGACGTGAAATTGAAGTTGAGCCCCGGCGCAGCCTCATGATATCCGCCAGATTCGGAACTCCTGTGCGGGTCTCCTCCTCTCTGCAGGGGGGGCGCGGTGACGAGAAATCTGCGCCAACGGCGCCATAAAGGAGTCCGGCAAGCCTCAGCGTAAGATCCGGATGACGGCAATCTTCAGCCTAGCGCCTTCCCGGCCAGACTGCTCCAATCGCTGCCGCGACTCATCGAGGTTTGGCGTGGCGGTAAACGGATGCGGGTTCTCCTCAACAATCCAGCACCAGTTTGCTCTCCACTCATCCCATTTGCTGCGGAGCTCTTCCTGCAGATAAGCTTCCTTCTTGCCGGTCCTCGAGATCCAGGCGATCCCACCAGAAAGAGGCTCCCCTCTCTCAACTCGGGGCATAAAGAAGTGGCGGAAAAGGGCTACGTTTAGATGGACTCCGACAAAGTTTTCGCAGAGATGTGCGAAAACTACCATGGTCAGAACAACATTGGGGGTGAAGTCAAGGAGGAGGAACCCGTAGGTGTTCATGATATCGCAGAAAAATTCAGAGAAAGGCGAGCAGAGCCCGCAGTAGAAGAACAGCGCAAAGAAAGGGTACCCATTCGGAGCCAGTTCTGAAGCAGCAGCTGGGAGTACCTTCAGCGCTGGATGCGCCGCTGCCTCTGATGACCGTAAGAGGTAGTAGTACTCCCTCAGCTCCCTCGCGGTGAGCTGGGGGGGAAAGATTGCCCGCTCCTTCCGCAGCGCCGCAAGCCGCTGCGCCTCGGCCGACTTCACGGCCTTCCCCTTGTCGGCTTTCGGAGCCATGGCGGAGGTGGTGAGGGAGATCGACGGCGCAGTGATGCTGGTGGCGATGGGGCGGGCCGCTCTCTCTTCAGCCTTGGGAAGAAGGGGGAAGCAGCGGGGGGTTTTCGAGATTGGACAGCAACTGGCGAGATGGGCGAACTGCCCCTGTTTCCCCTGCTTATAAAGAGGGAGGGGACGGACGTTCCGTCTTTCCGAATAAAGGAACCACCCATGATATCACCCACGATCTCTCACACGACGCCACATTCAACGCGTGCCGTTCGTGGAGGGCGTGGTGGGCCCGGGGTGAGTTACGGCATAACCCAGGCCGCGCGTGCCCGTGCCCTGTTTTGGGCCTGGCCCAACAGCGCTCGGCACCGTGTGTGGCCCAGTGCCCGAGGCTCTGCTGGTGTACTAGAGTTGGGGTACCCTAGTATCCCGAACTTGTGCGTTGTGAGCATTTGCAGCCCTCCGCTGACAAGGCTTACCGGTGACCGCCTAGGTCCTCCGTGGTTCCTTTGGAGCCATTCAAGAACAAAGTATTCAAGCCAAGGAGACAAGGCCCGGCAAGAGGAGCTTGCCGAAGGCCACCCAAGGCACCTAGGAGACAAGGCCCGGCAAGAGGAGCTTGTCGGGAAGGCCCGTAGCGACAAGCTTCCTGGACGCGACAAGACAACAACCGCGGCAAGGCGCTTGCCGCCGCGCATCACCACCACTCAGCGCTTCCAAAGACATCCACTAACGTGTCGCCTCGACCTTTCCAGCGCTACAGTGGCAAGAGGTCAGGCGGCCGGAGCGCTGTGGCAAGCGGCGCCGACAAGATTGCCATCGTGGCAAGCGGTGGCGCCTGACGGTCCCTTTCGCATCGTTAGGGCGACGAGACGGGCATTTAATGCCCTTGTCCCTGCCGCCGTGGTTAGGTATGATACACCGCATAAGTAGTCAGATCAGTAGCACTCAGCGTTCTCGAGCAAGAACTCAATACACTCGGACATGCAGCAAGAGGAGTGTTATCTCTCCGGAGAGCTCCGAAGCTGGGTAAACTGCTCGTGTGCTTCGCCTCGATCTGCTCTTCGTGCGACCTCTGCCCCCCGCCGAACCGAAAGGGGCTCGGTCCGCCGGTCCCGTAGGTGTTCGTGGGCCAGATCAGCCATCCCCGACACACTGGGTCAACGATATGGCATAAGCCTGGCATGCTACAACACTGCCATCTTACCCATACTCATGCCAACTCATGGCCATGCAACAAGTTTCCAACAACTCATGGATTTACCGAGCTCATTTGCCACAATGCTCACGAGATAAACTATCATCGAAATGCTCATGAACGTGCCATGATACAAAATAATGCAAACGTGCCCAGACACTCATCATATCAAAAGTTCAAACTTTGCTTGCCTGGTTCGGAGTAGTCGGGTTCTAGCTCGGCGAAGTTCGCGGTTCCGTCACCTCCTTCAGTATCTACGGTACACAAAAATACACGCGCTAACGTAAATACCGTGGGGCATAGAAAGTTGATCCAAATATATTTCAAATAAATATGACAAAAAACTAGACAAAAATTTGAAGAGGAAAAAAAAAGAATCACTCAAAAATTCCTTTGTGTTAAAAAGTTATAAGGGTTTAACCCAAGGACCCATCTGTAATGAAACAGAAAAATCCAGAAAAACGGTTCAGAGTGGAAGCGTATTTGCCAAAGTACGCTTTCAGAAAACGATTCAAAAAAACAAAAGAGAGGCTGACGGGCGTGTCCCACCCGTCAGGTTTGAAATTTCAAACGAGGGAGTCGGGGCTCGTCGGCGCCCGAGAGTCATGTGAAACGCCGGTGGCGATCCACGGTGAGGCAGGAGATCGGAGAGTACCTCCGTGTTCAGGCGCCATTCCGCCTGTGGGAGGTGGTGGTGGTCGCTGGCGAGTACCACGCCGTGGCGACGCTTGCTCCGGCGGACGGCGATTCGGGTGGTCGTGGACCTCCTCGGAGAGAGATGCGGAGGTGGAATTGAGGAGGGGGTTAGACTCGTGATAGCATGAGAGGGTATCTGACGAGGTTAGGGCGCCGGAGATGACCTCACCGGAGTGAATCACGGTGGAGGCCGAGGCGGAACGAAGTGGCCGGAGTCCGGGAAGGAGAGCTCATCGTGGCCCTTCCAAGGACTTGGCGAGGTCTGGAGAGGTAGTGCAGGTGTGCGGGGGCGAGAGCAAGCTCGGGGGTGCTATATATAGCCGCCCCGAGGAGGTTGCCAAGAAAGGGGTTCTCCGGCGAGGTGATTACGGTGGCGATGTGGTTGCACCGTTGGCTTAGGAGCTTGAGCACCGACTAGACGACGAACTGGTGCCACCCTCGTGTCCAACTCAGCAAGGAGGGCGAGGTTACGGCTTGTCCTCGACGGAACGGCCGCACGGCCCGTCGGCGGCAGAGAACGCGCTCTGCGCGGGCCAGGACACAGCGACGGTGCTGCATGCGTGCGCTGGCGAGGAAATGGCCATGCCGAACCACCAGGGGGTTTGGGCGGCGCCGAACGGCGTTATGCCGCCGTTCTGCTCCCTGTCGGCTGCTACGGTGGTTCGGCCACCGCAAGACACGCCGGCGCAGGCGGGCCAGGGTGCCACCGACGCCAGGAACGCGCCAAGCACGCGTGTGAGGCTCCGGACAAGCAAGCTAGGCCGTGAGCAACGTGCCAAGTGCATTGTGAGCATGTGACTGAATTTCTGACGAAGATCGACACTGAAACTCTGAACTTAACTGAAGATGAAGAGAAACAGTGCATGCAAGGTGTTCGACAGAATGATCTAGGCATGTAGGGATTTTTCCTTGAGCTGGTTTTTGGTGGAGGGGCCTCTCATTGCATCTAGAGGCTGCCTGAATATTTGTGGAATTTTTGGAGAAGTGTAGATATGAATTTCACCAAATTTGGCAAATCTGGTCCAAACTTGCAGAGACTATAATTTGAAATCTTTGAATAGAAGAGGAGTGGTTCTTGATTGTTCTAGGTAGTGGGTACCAAGGACTACCCTAGGGAGTTGGGTTGAGGTCAAAACTCAAATGCATTAAGGTACTTGCTTTGCAAATTACCTAGGCTCAAAATAATAGACAGAAAAGATTTGGGAGAGAATTAAATGAAACAAAAATTCAGAAGAGGGTTGAACTAGTTGAGACAGAATGTTTGGATTGCCCAAAGTGGAAGGAGATATATTTGGGAAGATTTTACCATGTGGTGCATGGCCAAATCATGAATGATTTCAAATATGGGAGAGGATGAAAAACTCCTAGAGTTTCTTTTTGAAAGAAAATAAACTTCAAAGATTTTTCTTGAATTCTTGAGAAGAGGGCAATCAGAAGAAAAATTTAAGATCAAACACCAGAGTTGAAGGAGATGCAAAAGTCAAATATTTGCCAGAGGGAAAAAGCTTTTGAGAGAGATTTTTGGAAGGGTTTTGGAGACCTCCTTCAAATCCAACAAAATTTTGAAGAAAACCAAAGAAAAAAATTTGGAGTGTCAGAGGACATCGGCCGTATAGTTCAGGCTTTCAAATCGGACCTGATGGCCAGGGGCATAGCTTTCAATCTGCTCCAGATGGCCTAGCGAATTGGCCCGCAGCGCAAAGCCGCCGAATACGAAGATCTGTCCGGGGAGAAAAGTCTCACCCTGGACTGCGTTGTTGCTGATGATTGAACGAGCCATCGGGCCTATAGGTGACGACACAGAGGAACTCTCAGTGAAAGCACCAATGTCGGTGTCAAAACCGGCGGATCTCGGGTAGGGGGTCCCGAACTGTGCGTCTAGGCGGATAGTAACAGGAGACAAGGGACACGATGTTTTTACCTGTGTTCGGGCCCTCTCAATTGAGGTAATACCCTACTCCTGCTTGATTAATATTGATGATATGGGTAGTACAAGAGTAGATCTACCACAAGATCAGAGAGGCTAAACCCTAGAAGCTAGACTATGGTATGATTGTTGTTCGTCCTACGGACTAAAACCCTTCGGTTTATATAGACACCGAATAGGGTTAGGGTTACACAGAGTCGGTTTCAATGGTAGGAAATCTACGTATCCGTATCGCCAAGCATGCCTTCCACGCCAAGGAAAGTCCTATCCGGACAAGGGACGAAGTCTTCAATCTTGTATCTTCATAGTCTAGGAGTCCGGCCAAAGATGATAGTTCGGCTATCCGGACACCCCCTAGTCCAGGACTCCCACAGGGAGACTATCATTTGAAGCACAAGAGCAAGGAGTTCATCATCAACACACCATTTGTTAATTCTTGGAGAGTGGTGTCTCCTAGATTGGCTAGGTGTCACTTGGGAGCCTCCGACAAGATTGTGGAGTTGAACCAAGGAATTTGTAAGGGCAAGGAGATCGCCTACTTCGTGAAGATCTACCGCTAGTGAGGCAAGTCCTTCGTGGGCGACGGCCATGTGGGATAGACAAGGTTGCTTCTTCGTGGACCCTTCGTGGGTGGAGCCCTCCGTGGAATCACAAGAACTGCTACCCTTCGTGGGTTGAAGTCTCCACCAACGTGGATGTACGATAGCACCACCTATCGGAACCACGACAAAAACATCCGTGTCTCCAATTGTGTTTGAATCCTCCAAACCCTTCTCTTTACATTCTTGCAAAGTTGCATGCTTTATTTCCGCTGCTCATATACTCTTTGCATGCTTGCTTGTTATCTATTGTGAATGTTGAAATTGTGCCTAAACTCCACTTAGACCTAAAAAGATTAAAAACTGCAACTTTGGTACTTAGTGTCTAATCACCCCCTCCCCCCTCTAGACACCTCTTCTCAAGATCCTACAGTGCCCCTCTCACTTTATCGGGGACGGCAAGGAAGCACGTCCCAGCTATCGCCGCCTTGCCTGGCTTCAACACGCGTCCGAGCTGACGGGGCGCCGTGGCGCCATGTTGGTTGGTTGCTGGGCTGGCGCGGTTGTGGAGCCTTCACGAAGATCTGCATGCCACCACGCAGGTGCTTGCTAGGCCGCTCGTCGCCACGTAGGTGCCTGCCCAGTTGGGTGAGCTAGCAGCTGCACGGGGACGGTGGTGGAGTCTTGCAGATGTGGGCCTAGCTGCGGCCCCGCTGGTGTCTGATAACCCACAAGTATAGGGGATCAATTGTAGCCTCTTTCGATAAGTAAGAGTGTCGAAGCCAACGAGGAACTAAAGGTAGAACAAATATTCCCTCAAGTTCTATCGACCACCGATACAACTCTACGCACACTTGACGTTCACTTTACCGGAAACGAGTATGAAACTAGAAGTACTTTGTAGGTGTTTTTGGATAGGTTTGCAAGATAATAAGGAGCGCGTAAATAAAAAGTAGGGGATGTTTAGATAAAGACACAACTAAATTAGTTTTAGTAGAGAGCTTTTGTTATGAGAAAGTTATTTGTCCCTAGGCAATCGATTACTAGACCAGTAATCATTATTGCAATTTTATTTGAGGGAGAGGCATCAGCTAACATACTTTCTCTATTTGGATTGTATGCACTTATGATTGGAACTCTAGCAAGCATCCGCAACTACTAAAGATCATTAAGGTAAAACCCAGCCATAGCATTAAAGCATCAAGTCCTCTTTATCCCATACGCAATAACCCCCTTACTCGGGTTTGTGCTTCAGTCACTCACGCAACCCACTATAAGCGAATCATGAACGTATTGCAACACCCTACAGTGGGAATACCTCACGCTTGCGCGACACGGAGAGGACCATAGGACAGCACCAATAATAAAACATGCAACTCAAACCAATCTTGATCGTCAAATAACCCATAGGACAAAACGGATCTACTCAAACATCATAAGATAGCCATACATCATTGGGAAATAATATATAGCATTGAACACCATGTTTAAGTAGAGATTACAACGGGTAAGAGAGAGGTTACACTGCTGCATATAGGGGGGAAGAGTTGGTGATGATGGCGGTGAAGTTGTTGGTGAAGTTGTTGGTGAAGACTGCGGTGATGATCATGGTGGCCACGGCAGCGTTCCGGCGCCACCGGAAGAGAAGGGGAGAGGGGACCCCTTCTTCTTCTTCTTCTTCCTTGACCTCCTCCCTAGATGGGAGAAGGGTTTCCCCTCTGGTCCTTGGCCTCCATGGCATGGGAGGGGCGAGAGCCCCTCCGAGATTGGATCTATCTCTCTGTCCCTCTCTATTTCTGCGTTCTCTCCTGCTACCCTTTCACCGTTTCGTATATATATATGGAGATCCGTAACTCCGATTGGACTGAAATATTCGCCGTGATTTTTCCCTGAAAATTAGCTTTCTTGCGGCCGAAGAAGGGCATCAACCGCCTTACCGGTGGCCCATGAGGGCTAGGGGCGTACCCCCTGCCTCGTGGCCACCTCGGGCACCGTCTCGTGTTGTTTTTCTTCCGGAATTTCCCAAATATTCCAAAAATAATCTCTGTCCATTTTTATCCCGTTTGGATTCCGTTTGATATGGATATTTTGCGAAACAAAAACATGCAACAAACAGGAACTGGCACTGGGCACTGGATCAATATGTTAGTCCCAAAAATAGTATAAAAAGTTGCCAAAAAGTATATGAAAGTTGAAGAATATTGGCATGGAACAATCAAAAATTATAGATGCGGCGGAGACGTATCAGTGTCCTCGGCAAGGGTCTTGCCGGGGCCCCGACAAGGGTCTTGCCGTGGCATCGTGGTCTTCCCCGGCAAGGATCTTGCCGAGGCTCTTGTGGATTTCCTCGGCTAGGATCCTGCCGAGAGTCGTCGTCTTCTGGTCCTCATCTGATCTCATGTGTTTATGATCTTGACAAAGATCTGCATGCCACCACGGAGGTGCCTCCCGAGCCTTGGTTCCAATGTAGTTGTTGGCGGTGTTTGGAACCCTTGGGCTCAAGGGTGGCTCGCTCTGCCTCTGGTGTTGGGCAAGCTGCCCCGGCAAGGCTCTTGTCGGGGCCGCGGAGGCCGCCCCGGCAAGGGTCTTGCCGAGGGAATCCACCTCGCCCATTTGCTCTTTTTTGTTTCTGGTCTTGACGTTGCCTTGGTTGTCTTGTGCTCCGGCTTCCCTCCCGCTTCTCTTCTCTGCCCTGCTAATTGTGGCCGCGGGTGTGGCTCTGACTGCCCGTGCACAAGTAAAGGGGTGAAAAGGAGAGCCCCTACTTTTGTACACCGACAAAATACGAGGCTATAAGCAATCATGCATAAAAGAGATCAAAGAAACTCAAATACTTTCATGGATATAAAAAGATATAACTGAACATAAACTCAAAGTTCATCAGATCCCAACAAACACACCGCAAAAAGAGTTACATCATATGGATCTCCAAGAGACCATTGTATTGAGAATTCAGCGAGAGGGAGGAAGCCATCTAGCTACTAACTACGGACCCAAAGGTCTACAATGAACTACTCATGCATCATCGGAGAGGCACCAATGGAAGTGGTGAACCCCTCCGTGATGGTGTCTAGATTGGATCTGGTGGTTCTGGACTTTGCGGCGGCTGGATGAATATTTCGTCTACTCCCCTAGGGTTTCTGGAATATTGGGGTATTTATAGAGCAAAGAGGCGGTCCGGTGGGCACCCGAGGTGGGCACAACCACTGGCGCTGCCTGGCCTCTGGCGCGCCCTGGTGGGTTGTCCCCTCCTCGGGACTCCCCCAGGTGCTACCAGGGCCCAACTTCTTCCTTTTGGTCCATCAAAAATCATCGTAAGGTTTCATGGCATTTGGACTCCGTCTGATATTGATTTCATGCGATGTAGAAAACATGCAGAAACCATCAACTGGCACTTGGCACTATGTCAATAGGTTAGTACCAAAAAAATGATATAAAATGACTATAAAATTATTATAAAACATCCAAGATTGATAATAAAATAGCATGGAACAATAAAAAATTATAGATACATTGGAGACGTATCAGCATCCCCAAGCTTAACTCATGCTCGTCCTCAAGTAGGTAAGTGATAAAACAGAATTTTTGATGTGAAGTGTTGTCCATCAGGTCATATAATATTCTTTTCTTTATAGCATGGACATTTGGAATTTTATGTGATTCAAAGCAATACTCTAGTTTTGACATAATAATTTTGATACTCAAGCATATCAACAAGCAACCATGTCTTTCAAAATATCAACGCTAAAATAAGTTATCCCTAGCCCATCATGCTCAAACATTGATCCATTCATGAAACACACTCAAATATTAGCTACACCCAATACTTAAGTACGATTATATTGCCTCCTAGTTGGTGCTTTTTATAAGAGAAGATGGAGACTCAATTTCAAAATAAAAATTGCATAAAGTAAAAGAAAGGCCCTTCGCAGAGGGAAGTAGGGATTTCTAGAGGTGCCAGAGCTCAAAGCGAAAAGCTTAGAGATAAAAACATTTTGGGAGGTGTATCCATCCCACCAACGAAGATGACTCAAAGTTCCAAACACTTTCCATGCTAGATATGCCATAGGCGGTTCCCAAATAGAAAATAAAGTTTATTCCTTATTCAACCATACTTTCACTTTCCATGGTAGCCATATCCACGATTGCCCTCCATACCAACACTTTCCAAGGAATTTATTATTTGACAACATAAAATAAATTCATTTTTGCATTTCGGGACACGGCATCCCTAGGACCTTTGCCTTACTCTCGTGCAATGACAAGTGAATAAACACTCATCTTGAGAATAACACATCCAGCATGGAAAATATTAGCCACCAAGTTCGCTCCACGAGCGAAACAAACACACAAAAGAGAAGTTTATTTTGAAAATTAGAGATGGCACATGCAAATTTGATTAGAACGGCAAAAGAAAACCGCATATAGGTAGATATAGTGGACTCATGTGGCCAAACTGGTTTAAGGATTTTGGATGCACAAGTAGTGGTCATACATAGTGCAAAATGAAGGCTAGCAAAAGATTGGGAAGCGACCAACCAAGAAACAAATAATTTTATAAGCAAGGAAAAAGCATAATTAACACCGAATAATGCACCACAAGTAGGATATAATTTTCATTGCATGATTATTGACTTTCATGCATGCATTGGGAATCACAAACCTTAACACCAATATTCTTACTAGAGCACAATTACTCATCAACATAACTCACATATCACATCATCATATCAAAACTATTACTAAGAATCAAGTTTATTTTGTCCAATGATCTTCATGACATAATTTCTTTCTTTATCCTTCTTGGATATCTATCCTTTGATACTAATTTTCATGTGTTGCTTTTCATAAGCTCAAACAAATATAAGTGAAGATCATGAGCATATCAAATTTTCTTTCTCTCAAGATAATTTAAGTGAAGCAAGATAGAATTTCTTCAAAATTTTACTAACTGTCTAATAAATCTAAGTGAAGCAAGAGAGCATTTCTTCGAAAATACTAACCACACAGTGCTCAAAAAGATATAAATGAAGCACTAGAGCAACTCCTAGCTCATAAAAAATTTAAGTGAAGCATAGAGAGAAATTCTAACATGTCATGAAATAAATTTGGCTCTCTCAAATAGGTGTGTCCAGCAAGTATTGTTGACTTAAAACTTAAAACAAAACAAGCAAAGGCACATATCATACAAGACGCTCCAAGCAAAACACATATCATGTGACGAATAAAAATATAGCCTCGAGTAAAATACCGATAGTTGTTAGAAGAAAGAGGGGATGCCACTCGGGATAATAGCTTGGGATGCCGGGGCATCCCAAGCTTAGGATCTTCTATCCTTCTTTCATCCATCATAAGATAACCCAAAACTTGAAAACTTCAATCACACAAAACTCAACAAAACCTTCGTGAGATCCGTTAGTATAAGAATAATAAACAACTACTATAAGTGATGTGTCAAACCAATCCTTCTTTTGTTTTTGTATTATATCTACTGTATTCCAACTTTTCTATGACAGAAAATCATTAACTAAAACCATAGAGCCATCAAAATAAGCACACAACACAAAGAAAACAGAATCTGTCAAAACAGAATAGTCTGTAGCAATCTGACTATTTCGAAAACTTCTGGAACTCCAAAAATTATACCAAATTAGGAAGACCAGGGTATTTGTATATTAATCTTCTGCAAAAAGAATCATGGCAAAATATCTTTTGTGTGATTTATGGAAATTATTTTTGTGAGCGCAAAGTTTCTGTCTTTTTCAGTAAGATCAAACAACTATGACCCATGAAGATCCTAAAGGCTTTACTTGGCACAAACACTAACTAAAACACAAAAAACACAATCATAACAGTAGCATAATTGTGCTAACACAGAAGAACAGAAAGCAAAAATAAAAAAATAAATTTTATTCATTGGGTTGCCTCCCAACAAGCGCTATAGTTTTACGCCCTTAGCTACGCATAAAGCAAGGATCTAACTTTTGTCATCTTTAGGGCTAGATACATAAGATGCCCTCATGATTTATTCATATGGTGCCTTAATTCTTGTTCTAGGAAAGTGTTCCATACCCTTCCTCTAAAGAAATTGGAACTCAATATTGCCTTCTTACATATCAATCACGGCACCGATAGTGCGTAAAAACGGTCTACCAAGAATAATTGGATAAGACGGATTGCAATAAATATCAAGTACAATAAAATCTATGGGCACATAATTTCTATTTGCAAGAATGAGAACATCATTAATTCTTCCCATAGGATTTTTAAAAGTAGAATCCGCCAATTGCAAATTTAAAGAACACGATTCAATATCGGTAAGACCGAGCACATCACATAAAGATTTCGGAATTGTAGAAACACTAGCACCCAAGTCACATTAAGCAAAGCACTCATAGTTTTTAACCTTGACTTTGATAGTAGGTTCTCACTCATCATGCAATTTTCTAGGAATTGAAACTTCCAATTCGAATTTTTCTTCAAGAGCTTTCATCATAGCATCAACAATATGTTTAGTAAAAGCTTTATTTTGTTCATAAGCATGGGGTGAATTTAGCATGGATTGCAACAAAGAAATACAATCAATCAAAGAGCAACTACCATAATTAAAATCTTTGTAATCCAAAAGAGTGGGCACATCACTAGTTAAAGTTTTGACCTCTTCAAGCCCACTTTCATCAATTTTCTCAACAAGATTTTCACCCTCCGAAACATTGGGACGCCTTCTACCTAAATTTGACTCTTCTCTAGTCCCTTTTTCATCAATATTAACTTTAATAAACAAGGAATCAATAGAACAAACACAAGTCATTTTAAGATCTTCATCACTTTTGCGAAAGAAATCACTAGAAAATGCTTTTTCTAAAAATTCTCTTTTAGCTCTAAGCATAGCGGTTCTTTTCTTACTGTCATCCATAGAAACATAAAGAGCTTTAATTGATTCATCTACTTTAGGCACAAAAATTTTCATCTTGAGATTTTCCACATCATGAGCAATTCTATCAACACTTCTAGACAAATCATCAATCTTAACATTTCTTCTATGGAAGTGTTGAAATTTTTTTGCGTGTTGATAAATTGTTTAATATTATTCTGAAGATAAAAGGTGTTCCTATTATTATTTTAAGATTGATTTCCATAGGAATTACCATAATTATTAGAGGAATTACTAGGAAAAGGTCTAGGATCAAAATTACCTCTATAAGCATTGTTATTGAAATTATTTCGAGAGATAAAATTCACATCAATGGCATCACTATTTTCTCAATCAAAGTAGACAAAGGCATATCATGAAAATCAATAGGAGCACTTTTATTAGCAACCAATTTCATAAGAGCATCAACTTTATCACTCAAATAAGAAATTTCTTCAATCGAATTAACTTTTTTACTAGCAGGGGCTCTTTCGGTATGCCATTGTGAATAATTTGCCATAATATTATCGAGCAATTTGGTGGCTTCACCCAAAGTAATTTCCATAAAAGTACCACCCGGCGCGGAATCTAAAAGATTGCGAGAAACAAAATTCAATCCCGCATAAAAATTTTGTATGATCATCCAAAGATTTAACCCATGAGTTGGGCAATTCCTTAGCATCATTTTCATCCTTTCCCAAGATTGTGCAACATGCTCATGTTCAAGTTTCTTGAAATTCATGATCCGGGTTCTAAGGAAATAATTTTTGTGGGAGGAAAATACTTAGTGATAAAAGCATCTTTGCACTTATTCCAAGAATCGATACTATTGCGAGGCAAAGAAGAGAACCAAATTTTTGTAGAATCACGCAAGGAAAACGGAAATGATTTCATGTTGACCACATCATTGTCCACATATTTTTTCTTTTGCATGTCGCATAATTCCACGAAGGTATTAAGATGGGACGCGGCATCCTCATTACGAGTGCCAGAAAATTGGTCTTTCATAATAAGATTCAGCAAAGCAGTATTAATATCACAAGTCTCCGCACTAGTGATGGGAGGAGCAAGCAGAGTGCCGATAAAATCATTGTTGTTGGTATTTGAGAAGTCACATAATCTGGTGTTCTCTGGAGTCATGATGACCACACAACAAGATTGCACTCAAAAACAGATCCGGCAAGAAACGGCGAACGGAAAAAGAGAGGAGAATAAAACGGCAAATTTTTGTGAAGTGGGGGAGAAGAAAACGAGAGGCAAATGGCAAATAATGTAAATTGCAAGGAGATGAGATTTGTGATTAGGAACCTGGTTATGTTGAAGATCCTCCCCAAAGAACAAATGATAGAAATTCCCCGATAAAGATCTTCATAGAATATGTAGGAGCCAATATGGGCATCCAGGTCCCGCTATTGGTTATTGACCGGAGAGGTGTCTCGGTCATGTCTACATAGTTCTCAAATCCGTAGGGTCTGCATGCTTAACGTTCATTGACGATATAGTGTTATATGAGTTATATGTTTTGGTGACCGAAAGTTGTTTGGATTCCAGAATGAGATCACGGATGATGTCGCTTGAAGCTACGTCGGTTTTTCCCCAAAGAGGAAGGGATAATGCAACACAGCGGCGGTAGGTATTTCCCTCAGATATGAAACCAAGGTTATCGAACCAGTAGGAGAACCAAGCAACACAACGTAAACAGCCCCTGCACACAAAGAACAACTTCTCGCAACCTGACGTGTTGAAGGGGTTGTGAATCCCTTTTCGGGGTACGACGCCTCAAGATAGGTAAAATGGACATGAGGAGTTTTTAGTAATTTGATAGATCGAATGCCAAACAAAATAAATAAGAATAAATTGCAGCAAGGTATTTTTGTATTTTTTTAGTTGAATAAATCTGAAAATAAACGCAAGGAAAAAGGTAGATCGCCAGGAAAATATATGAGAAAGAAGACCCAGGGGGCGTAGGTTTCACTAGTGGCTTCTCTTGAGAAAAATAGCAAACGGTGGGTGAACAAATTACTGTTGGGCAATTTATAGAACCTCAAATAATTATGACGATATCTAGGCAATGATCATTACATAGGCATCACGTCCAATATTAGTAGACTGACTCCTGCCTGCATCTATTACTATTACTCCGCACATCTACCGCTATCCAGCATGCATCTAGTGTATTAAATTCATGGAGAAACGGAGTAATGCAATAAGAACGATGACATGATGTAGACAAGATCTGTTTATCTATTGCATTAGATATAGATCCCATCTTTTTATCCTTAGTAGCAACGATACATACGTGTCGGTTCCCTTTTTGTCACTAGGATCAAGCACCGTAAGAACCCACTACCGGGCACCTCTTCCCATTGCAAGATAAAAAGATCAAGTTGGCCAAACAAAACCCAAACATCGAAGAAGAAGTACGAGGCTATAAGCAATCATTCATAAAAGAGATCAAAGAAACTCAAATACTTTCATGGATATAAAAGGATATAACTAATCATAAACTCAAAGTTCCTCTGATCCCAACAAAAACACCGCAAAAAGAGTTACATCATATGGATCTCCCAGAGACCATTGTATTGAGAATTCAGAGAGAGAGAGGAAGAAATCTAGCTACTAACTACAGACCCAAAGGTCTACCAAGAACTACTCACGCATCATCAGAGAGGCACCAATGGAAGTGGTGAACCCCTCCGTGATGGTGTCTAGATTGGATCTGGTGGTTATGGACTGTGCGGTGGCTGGATGAATATTTCGTCGACTCCCCTAGGGTTTCTGGAATATTGGGGTATTTATAGAGCAAAGAGGCGGTCCGAGGGCACCCGAGGTGGGCACAACCCACCAGGGCGCGCCCTGGTGGGTTGTCCCCTCCTCGGGACTCCCCCAGGTGCTACCAGGGTGTAACGCCCTCGATGCGGCTATATCTCCCACGTGTCGAAGCACGACTTAGAGGCATAACCGCATTGAAAGCAATGTCGCAAGTGAGGTAATCTTCACACAACCCATGTAATACATAAGGGAAAGAGGTACATAGTTGGCTTACAGTCGCCACTTCACACAATACATAAATAAACATCCATCATTCAGATTACACTCAAGGTCCGACAACGGAACCAAAATAAAAGAAGATACCCCAAATGCTACACAGATCCCCGAACGTCCCAAATGGGCTCCACTACTGATCATCAGGAAAAGACACATAGTAACGACCACGTTCCTCATCGAACTCCCACTTGAGCTCGACAAGGCCACCTGACCGGCATCGCTTGCACTGCAATCGTTTTGGTAGAATCTGTGAGTCATGGGGACTCAGCAATCTCACACCCACGAGATCAAGACTATTTAAGCTTATAGGAAGGACATAGTTGTGAGGTGGAGCTGCAGCAAGCGACTAGCATATATGGTGGCTACATTCGCGAAAAAGAGCGAGAAGAGAAGCAAGGCACGGTCGTGAAGCTAGTAGCGATCAAGAAGTGATCCTGAAACTACTTACGTCAAATATAACTCCAACACCGTGTTCACTTCCCGGACTCCGCCGAGAAGAGACCATCACGGTTATGCACGCGGTTGATGTGTATTTTAATTGAGGTCAACTTCGGGTTTTCTTCAACCGGACATTAACAAATTCCCATCTGCCTCGTAACCGCGGGCACGGCTTTCGAAAGATAATACCTGCAGGGTGTCCCAACTTAGCCCATTATAAGCTCTCACGGTCAACGAAGGATATTCCTTCTACCGAAGACCCGATCGATCTCGGAATCCCGGACTACAAGACATTTCGACAAAGAATAAAACAAGACCAGCAAAGCCACCCGATTGTGCCGACAAATCCCGATAGGAGCTGCACATATCTCGTTCTCGTGGCACATCCGGATGAGACAAAGCTACGAGTAAAACCAGGCCTCGAGTTTCCCGAGGTGGCCCAAGAAGCGGCTCGGTTCGGGCCAAGCACTTTCGAACGAGCAATGGTCCGGGGTTAAAATAAAGATGATCCTCGGGCTCATGAAAACCCGGGGAAAAAGGCTTAGGTGGCAAATGGTAAAACCAAAGTTGGGCCTTCTTTGGAGGAGTCTTATTCAAAGCGAACTGTCAAGGGGTCCCATAAATCCCCCAACCGTAAGGAACGCGAAATCAAGGAACATAACACCGGTATGACGGAAACTAGGGCGGCAAGAGGAACAAAACACCGTGCATAAGGCCGAGTCTTCCACCCTTTACCAAGTATATAGATGCATTAATTATAGCAGATATATTGTGATATCCCCAACAAGTAAACATGTTCCAACAAGGAACAACATCTCCATGTTTCAATAAGGAACAAACTTCATCTTCACCTGCAACTAGCAACGCTATAAGAGGGCCGAGCAAAGCGGTAACATAGCCAAACAACGGTTTGCTAGGAAAGGATGGTTAGAGGTTTGACATGGCAATATGGGTGGCATGATATAGCAAGTGATAGGCATCGTAGCATAGGCATAGCAAAAGAGCGAGCATCTAGCAAGCAAAGATAGAAGTGATTTCGAGGGTATGGTCATCTTGCCGCAAGGTTCTCGAGTTGTCGAAAGCTTGATCCTCGTAAGCGTTCTCAACAGGTTCCTCGTTCACGCACTCGTCTCCGGCTCTACCCAAAGCAAGAACACAAACAAAGGAACCACAATAAATCACGGTGCAATGCACAAGCAACATGATGCAATATATGGCATGATATGCGGGATGTGATATGCAATGCGTATGCGTGCTCGAAGGAAAATGATGAACCAGGCATCAACTTGGCAAACCAAGTATGCCTCTGGAAAGATGAGATGATTTCGTTGAAATCGATATAAAGATCACCGAATCGGATGCACGGTTTGCAAATGACAAGCAAAACAAGAATGGCACAAATCTGCCATTAACAGCATGATGCCACTTAGCAAGCAACAAGAAATTAAGCTACTGCACCCAAACGTATCAACAAAGCATATGGCAGTGATCTACTCAAGATTCTTGACCAAAGATGAACACTGAGCTATGGCTAATTCACATCATAACAGGTCCAAACAAGCATGGCAAAAGTGCAAAATATATCAGCTTCACAGACTTAGGGAAATAACTGAACATGGCAAAATCAGCATCAGGAAGCAATGTTCAGAGCAATGAAACAGCATGCTACATGAACTAATAATAGAAAAACAAGGCATGGCATGAATCTACTCAAAGCATAGAACAAAAGTCCCTTACTGACCATAAGCCAAAAAGGATAAGAAAATATAATAACACCCATGTAAACATAGCAAGTTTCGTTAACAGATTCAGCAACAGGGCATGACAAAAACAGATAACAAGTAGGCATGTTTAAGAGCTCGATGCACTTACTACAGAGCATCTCATGATAAAATAAGCATACATACATAAAGAAGACATGGCATAGAAGATATACATGGCAAGAACAACATCATAGCATACAAGGATCAACTACAACAACCTTGGCAAAATTGAATAACATGTAAACAATCTGCCAGGAAACATTTTATAGCAAAAGTAGAGCTCGATTAACTCAAGCTACGGCACTCCATAATTGCGAAAAAAGGCATGTGTCGATAGAGCATAACCATATGTTCAAAATATCCTTACAGAAGTATCTCAAAATATGCATGGATCTCTCGGTAGCATCAAGTTAACATGGCATAAAAATATCAGCAAAACAGGGGCTGAAATCAGCAACATCAGGAAGCCTTGTTTGCATGCTTGTGCTAGTCAACACAGAGATCACAAAAATACATGGCATACACCCCTGGAAAGATGGCATGGCATATTAGAAAACACATGTAGGACTCAAGTTCATAGGATTCACACATCAATCATGGCAAAAATGACAATAGTGCATGTTTTGTTAAGAAACAGAAACTAACATCACATAGCCCTCTTCTAACAGCATTTCTGGCTTCAAGATTAACTCAAATGAAAATGATGCACTGACGTGAAATGACCTACTCTTGAGACTAACATTTTGAGATATTACGCATACGAAAGCAGAGCTACGGGCATAGAGTTATGGCATGAAGAGAATACAATAAAATTAATCACGTAAATATGACTTACGAGGATTCGGGGAAGGAGAAAGTCAACCTCGATGTGGATCTCAGATCCGCCGAACGGAAGCCGAGGCGGCGCTGTGGCTCACGGAGCTCGGGCCGAAGAGAGGGTGAGGCCGGGCCGAGGAGGCGCTGGCAATGGCTGCCCGGGCGGAGGCCGGGCCGACGGGCCGAGGTTGGCGGCGGCGCATCGGGGCCGCGATGGCTGGGCGGCCGGGCGGCGACTGGGCCATGTGGCCGGGCCGAGGAGGCGCGCGGGCTGGCCCGAGGCGGCGGAGCGGGCAGCGGCGGCGGCGCGCGGGAGGGAGGGCTAGCCTGGCCCGCGGCTCGGGCGCGGTCGGGCGGCGAAGCCGGGGACCGGGGCCACGTGGCAGCCTCGTTATTGGCGCGAGCGGCGGATGCGTCCGGGTCCGATCCGGACGTGTCCGGCGCGCGAGGGATTTCGCCTAGGGTTTCGGGAATTGATCCGGATTTGGAGGAGATGCATATTTATAGGTAGAAGGAGCTAGGAAGCTCCAAATGAGGTGCGGTTTTCGCCCACACGACCGTGATCCGATGGACATGGAAGTGACTTAGATGGGTTATTGGGCTGTTTTGAAGGGGTGTTGGGCTGCAACTTAAAAGAGGCCTTTGCGAGAGTGCGGTTAACCGTTGGAGTACCAAACGAGCTCCAAATGACCAAACATGACAGTGGTCTACCGGTGGTGTACCAAGGCCACTTGACAAACCTCGGTCCATTTCGAGAAAGTTTAGTACCCGCTCACGGAAAAACGTAAAGGGGACGCCGGGGGACATAGGAGTGCCGGATTGCAAAATGGACAACGGGGAAAATGCTCGGAATCATGAGACGAACACGTATGCGAATGAGATGCACATGATGACATGATATGAGATGCATGACATGGACAAAATGCAAAACGAAAGACAAACACCCAACCACGGAGGGAATATCATTTCACAATGCCGAAAATGGCAAGAGTTGGAGTTACAAATATGGAAAGTTACATCCAGGGTGTTACAACACTCCACCACTACAAGAGGATCTCGTCCCGAGATCTAGGACTGGAAGAACTCCGGATATTCGGAACGGAGGTGATCCTCGCGCTCCCAGGTGGCTTCTCGGTCGGAATGGTATGACCACTTCACTTTCAGGAATTTGATTGACTTGTTGCGAGTCTTGCGCTCGGTTTCTTCAAGAATAGCAACGGGGTGCTCATGATAAGAGAGATCTTCTTGAAGGTCAATCTCTTCGAAGATGATGGTGCGTTCAGGAGTCTTGAAGCACTTGCGAAGCTGTGACACGTGAAACACATCGTGCACGTTCGCGAAGTTGGACGGAAGCTCAAGTTGATAGGCGAGATCGCCTCTTTTGCCAATGATCTTGAAAGGACCCACGTATCTAGGGGCAAGCTTCCCTTTGATACCGGGCGACGAGTGCCTTTCATTGGAGAGACGCGGAGGTAGACATGGTCTCCGATTTCAAAAGCCACATCACGGTGCTTGTCATCATAATAGCTCTTCCGCGCGATTGCGCGGCTTTGAGATTCTCACGAATGACTTTGCACATTTCTTCGGCTTCTGTGATCAAGTCGTTGCCAAGAAGTTGGCGTTCACCTGTCTCGGACCAATTAAGAGGAGTACGGCACTTTCTGCCATAGAGAATTTCGAATGGGGCCTTGCCCGAACTCGCTTGGAAGCTGTTGTTGTAGGAGAACTCGGCATATGGAAGACAATCTTCCCACTTCATACCGATAGAGTTGACACAAGCCCTGAGCATATCTTCAAGGATTTGATTGACTCGCTCGACTTGGCCACTAGTTTGAGGATGGAAAGCTGTCTGAAGCGAATGTTGGTGCCCATGGCCTTCCTAAAAGAATCCCTTAACTTGGAGGTAAAGATGTTGCCACGGTCTGAAGAGATCACTTGTGGAATGCCGTGCAAGGAGACAATCCTGGAGGTGTATAGCTCTGCCAACTGAGCTGCTGTGATAGATTCTTTGATAGGAAGAAAATGAGCCACTTTAGTAAGCTTGCCAATGACAACGAAGATAGCATCATTTCCGCGCTTCGACTTAGGAAATCCAGTCACGAAGTCCATCTCAATATGATCAAACTTCCATTCTGGAATAGCAAGAAGTTGGAGGAGGCCAGCTGGTCTTTGGTGTTCTGCTTTCACTCTTCTGCAGTCATTACACTCATTCACGAATTGAGCAATTTCTCGCTTCATTCGAGTCCACCAATATGACTGCTTGAGGTCATGGTACATCTTCGTACTTCCAGGATGAATGGATAGAAGCGAATTGTGTGCCTCGTTCATAATGACTTTACGTAGATCACCCTTAGGAACCACAATCCGGTCCTCGAAGAAAAGAGTATCTTTGTCATCAATGTGGAAGCACTTGTACTTGGAAATGCCCTTGTCGATACCACGTTTCACCTTTTTCACCATGGTATCCAGGAGTTGAGCCTCACGAATTTGGTCTTCCAAAGTAGGAGAGACTATGAGGTTGGCAAGAAAGCCTTGAGGAACAACTTGAAGATTCAGCTTGCGGAAAGCTTCACAGAGATCCGGTTGGAAGGGCTTGAGGATTAAATTGTTGCAATAAGCCTTCCTGCTCAAAGCATCTGCAATGACATTGGCCTTGCCCGGAGTATATTCAATACTTGGGTTGTACTCTTGAATCATTTCGACCCATCGAGTCTGTCTGAGGTTGAGGTTGGGTTGAGTGAAGATATACTTGAGGCTCTTGTGGTCGGTGAAAATGTCCACTTTCCTTCCCAACAAGAGATGTGTCCATGTTATCAATGCATGGACAACTGCCGCCAACTCAAGATCGTGAGTGGGGTAGTTCTTTTCGTTGGGCTTCAGCTGACGAGAGGTATAGGCCACAACCCTCTTCTCTTGCATTAACACAGACCGAGACCTTGAAGAGAAGCATCACAGAAAACTTCGAATGGCTTGGATTCATCAGAGGAGTCAAGACAGGAGCTGTGACGAAGTTTCTCTTTGAGAGTATTGAAAGCAACGTCACACTCGGAGACCGGACATACTTCACATGCTTCGGAGGAGGTTGGAAAGAGGCTTTGCAATCTTGGAGAAATTCTCAACGAATCTTGACAATAGCTTGCAAGACCAAGAAAATCATGAGCTGCTTGACATTCGAGGAGGTTCCCAATTCACAACTGCGGACACCTTCTCGGGATTAACAGCGATGCCCTTATGGAGATGATATGACCAAGATAAAGCACTTCATCAACCCAAAATTCACATTTGGAAAACTTCGCATAGAATTGATACTCTCTGAGCTTGTCTAGCACCAATCGCAAATGTTTGGCATGATCCTTCTTATTCTTGGAGAAAACCAAAATATCATCAAGATAGACCAAGACGAATTCATTGGTGTAGGGGTTGAAGATGAAGTTCATCATTCGAGAGAATGTTGGAGGAGCATTGACAAGGCCGAAAGACATGACAAGATATTCATAAGAACCAAAGCTTGTTCTCAGATGTCGTCTTGGGAATATCTTGTTCACGAATGCGAATCTGATGATAACCCATCTGAAGCTCAAGCTTGGAGAACACTTTAGCACCTTTGAGTTGCTCGAAAAGCTCATTGATGTTGGGAAGTGGATACTTGTTCTTGATTGTCTTCTTATTCAATGGACGGTAATCGACGCAAAGTCGGTCCGTGCCATCCTTCTTCTGGACAAACAGAACACCACAACCCCAAGGAGATGAACTCGGTCTGATCAAACCCAGATGCTCTTGTTCATCGAGCTGCTTCTTCAATTCCTTCAGCTCATTAGGTCCCAGCTTGTATGGACGCTTGCAAACGGGTTCAAAGGCCGGGCTCAAGATCGATAATGAACTCAATCGGCGGTGAGGAGGCATTCTCGAAGCTCTTCCGGAAAGACATCTTGGTACTCACAAACGATCGAATCGAGAGATAGCATCCAATTCGCCCTTCTCATTGAGAGAAAACAACCGAATGGTTTCATCACGAGCGGCATAGATGATCACATCATTAGAGGAGTGAGTCAATTGAATTTCCGGCAGCACAATCAAGCTGAGCTTTGTCCGAGAAAGCCAGTCCATCCCAAGAATAAGATCAATATCCGAGTCACCAAGGACAATTGGTTCAGCCAGAAATCTATAGTCGCCCAACTTGATACCGACATTCGGGACTAACATGGTAGATCTCAAACGCTTAGCCGGAGAAATAACTTGCATCGCTTTAGGTAATGCCTCTCAGATCAAAATTGTGCTTCATGCAAAAGGATATGACAAGAAAGAATGCGATGCACCAAAGATCAAATAAGACTTTTGCAGAATATCATTAGCTGGAAGATTACCCATTATCACATCAGTAGATTCCTCCGCTTGAGCTGCATTCATCATATTCACCTTGGCATGCTTTGGATTATGCTTGACCACTGCATTGCTGGAAGATTTCACAGGAGGAGGAGGAGGCGGAAGGCGCCTTTGGTTGAAGCACTTGTTCGCATAGTGACCTTTCTGCTGACATTTGTTGCAAGTCACCTCTGAGAGCGGACGGTGATAAGGAGCATTTGACCTTGGAGCTTGAGAATTAGACTTGTTCTGATAGCCTGGGTTGGGTGGGTGGGAAGATCCACAACCACTTTGAGTTCTTCTGCTGATAAGGCTGACGGAACGGAGGAGGAGGAAGATAGAACTTCACGCTTAGCTGCCACTTGAGAGGAAGAAGAAGACCGAACTGCATCCCCGATTCTCTTCTTAGAAGCCTCACATTTGAGCTGGGCAGCTTCTTGCTTCAAAGTGCCATGTTGTAGAATTCATCATACTTTTCTCGCTCAAAAAGCACGAGAGCTAATTGCAGATCTTCTCCGAGACCACCTCTGAATTGATAGATCATACTCTTTTTCATCGTGGACGCCTTGCTTAGTGAAGCGGCGAGTTTCTGGAAATGGATATTGTATTGATACACAGACATGTTGCCTTGCTTGAGATTGCGGAACTCCTCACGCTTACTCTCAACAACACTTTTCAGAATGTGGCGAGCTCTGAAATCTCGGCGCAACTCATCCCAGGTAATGACACGACCTCCTCTGGAATCTTTGTATTGCTGGTACCACTCAGCAGCTTGGTCCTTGAGTTGAAACGAAGCAAACTTGACAAAGTCCTCAGGTCTGACATTGCTACATTCAAAATGTTTGCAGATGTCCACAAGCCAATCGTCAGCGTCTGTGGCCTCGACACAGAAACTGAAAGACTTCGGTGATTAGCGAGGAACCGGTTGAGGGTAGCAAAGTGCGGCTGGTTGTTGCCTTGGCCTTGATTTCCTTGATTGCCTTGCCCTTGGGTACGCTCTTGCAAGAGTTGCAAAATCATCTCGAGCATTGGCATTGGTGGCTGCCATGATAGCTTGCCATGCCTCCGGAGGCGGAGGTGGAGGTGGAGGGTTCGATCGACTCTCATCATTGCGATCGAGGATTCGTACGCGTTGGCGGAGCCATCCTCAAGAGGGTGACATCCGTTAGCACTTTGATAGATGATAGACAAGTTGAATCAACGGATATAAATTGCAACATATAGTCTTCACAATAAACATTCGAACAAGGATGAACGAATGAATTCCAAAGTTAACATCACACGTCCATTAAGGTGAGAAGCCACTTAGATAAAGGTATGAAATCATCATCTGCCTTTGCAACAACTCGAATAACACAACTGAAAACAAAACAAAAGATTGGCTTCTAGAATAAGCGGAACAAACACATGATAGAGATTTCGCCCAAAGTGTTCGTGGTGGGGCCTACACGGGCACGACGACAAATAACGTCACGAATGACAAACAAGACGTCCCCGAATCAGCATAGCCAAGGATTCTTTAAGACGCCTCGCGACCATCAGTAAATCGACCATGGATGGGCGGACCACTAGACGTTGGACCCCAATCTCAAATCATACATCCGCCGGAAAGATATCCTACAAGCTACTAGAATTCCCACCTATAAACTCCTGAAACTTTACGGTTATGTAATCTGGTGTTGGGGATACAGGGACACAAAATATATCACCCAAACTAACAATACCTAGATCCAAATTGTATCCATCCGTCAACACATTACCAAGAAACCTTCGAAATCGTGTACCTCGACCTTCAAAAGCATACGTTATCTGAGTCATGGCAATACTCCCGAGCTCGCCCAAAGATCTTTGGGTTATCGGGTTATCTCACCAACAACTGTACAAAAGAGATTTCGATGTCGGTAAAACTCGGTATTCCAGAATCGCAACGATAAAATTGTGACGACAACACCTCGGAGCTCAACTCCCGGGACACTGCCACAACCCCTAAATGTCAGGAGGCACCAAGAACAATGTTCTCGTCACAAAACCATCGGAACGATCCCAAGATACCCGCGTGATCCTAAAAAAAATTTAGTGAAATTTGAGGAGAGGAGAGTCAAACTTCTACGTCAGGAGACCTCACCAGAGCGACGAAGGGACTGGGGAGTAAAAAGAATCCTACTCTCCGATATATATAATCCTAAGACTCAAAACATTTTCTGTTCTAGACTCAACAACGCCAGCAAACAATCAAGCAGGGGGCTCCTAAGTCGGGGATGGCTCTGATACCAACTTGTAACGCCCTTGATGCGGCTATATCTCCCACGTGTCGAAGCACGACTTAGAGGCATAACCGCATTGAAAGCAATGTCGCAAATGAGGTAATCTTCACACAACCCATGTAATACATAAGGGAAAGAGGTACATAGTTGGCTTACAATGCCACTTCACACAATACATAAATAAACATCCATCATTCAGATTACACTCAAGGTCCGACTACGGAACCAAAATAAAAGAAGATACCCCAAATGCTACACAGATCCTAACGCGTCCCAACTGGGCTCCACTATCGATCATCAGGAAAAGACACATAGTAACGACCACATTCCTCATCGAACTCCCACTTGAGCTCGATTCGCCACCTACCGGCATCGTCGGCACCTGCAACTGTTTTGGTAGAATCTGTGAGTCACGGGGACTCAGCAATCTCACACCCGCGATATCAAGACTATTTAAGCTTATAGGAAGGACAAAGTTGTGAGGTGGAGCTGCAGCAAGCGACTAGCATATATGGTGGCTACATTCGCGAAAGAGAGCGAGAAGAGAAGCAAGGCACGGTCGTGAAGCTAGTAGCGATCAAGAAGTGATCCTAAAACTACTTACGTCAAACATAACTCCAACACCGTGTTCACTTCCCGGACTCCGCCGAGAAGAGACCTTCACGATTCACGCCTTGATTGATGTGTATTTTAATTGAGGTCAACTTCGGGTTTTCTACAACCGACATTAACAAATTCCGTCGCCTCATAACCGCGGCACGGCTTTCGAAAGATAATACCCTGCAGGGGTGTCCCAACTTAGCCCATTATAAGCTCTCACGGTCAATGAAGGATATTCCTTCTACCGAAGACCTGATCGATCTCGGAATCCCGGACTACAAGACATTTTGACAGCAATAAAACAAGACCAGCAAAGCCACCCGACAGCCGACAAATCCCGATAGGAGCTGCACATATCTCGTTCTCGTGGCACATCTGGATGAGACAGACTCTGAGTAAAACCAGGCCTCGAGTTTCCCGAGGTGGCCCATGCGGCTTTCGGTTCGGGCCAGCACTCGAAGGAGCACCGTCCGGGGTTAAAATAAAGATGACCCTCGGGCTCATGAAAACCTGGGGAAAAAGGCTTAGGTGGCAAATGGTAAAACCAAAGTTGGGCCTTGCTGGAGGAGTCTTATTCAAAGAGAACTGTCAAGGGGGTCCCATAAATCACCCAACCGTGTAAGGAACGCGAAATCAAGGAACATAACACCGGTATGACGGAAACTAGGCGGCAAGAGTGGAACAAAACACCAGGCATAAGGCCGAGTCTTCCACCCTTTACCAAGTATATAGATGCATTAATTATAGCAGATATATTGTGATATCCCCAACAAGTAAACATGTTCCAACAAGTAACAACATCTCCATGTTCCAATAAGGAACAAACTTCATCTTCACCTGCAACTAGCAACGCTATAAGAGGGGTTGAGCAAAGCGGTAACATAGCCATACAACGGTTTGCTAGGAAAGGATGGTTAGAGGTTTGACATGGCAATATGGGTGGCATGATATAGCAAGTGATAGGCATCGTAGCATAGGCATAGCAAAAGAGCGAGCATCTATCAAGCAAACATAGAAGTGATTTCGAGGGTATGGTCATCTTGCCTGCAAGGTTCTCAGAGTTGTCGAAAGCTTGATCCTCGTAAGCGTTCTCAACAGGTTCCTCGTTCACGTACTCCTCTCCCGGATCTACCCAAAGCAAGAACACAAACAAAGGAACCACAATAAATCACGGTGCAATGCACAAGCAACATGATGCAATATATGGCATGATATGCGGGATGTGATATGCAATGCGTATGCGTGCTCCGGAAGGAAAATGATGAACCAGGCATCAACTTGGCAAACCAAGTATGCCTCTGGAAAGATGAGATGATTTCGGTTGAAATCGATATAAAGATCACCGGAATCGGATGCATGGTTTGCAAATGACAAGCAAAACAAGAATGGCACAAATCTGCCATTAACAGCATGATGCCACTTAGCAAGCAACAAGAAATTGAACTACTGCACCCAAACATATCAGCAAAGCACATGTCAGTGATCTACTCAAGATGCTTGACAAAAGATGAACACAGAGCTACGACTAATTCACAACATAACAGGTCCAAACAAGCATGGCAAAAGTGCAAAATATATCAGCTTCACAGACACTGGGAAATAACTGAACATGGCAAAATCAGCATCAGGAAGCAGTGTTCAGAGCAATGAAACAGCATGCTACAGGAACTTATAATAGCGAAACAAGGCACCGAATGAATCTACTCAAAGCATAGAACAAAAGTCCCTTACTGACCATAAGCCAAAAAGGATCAGAAAATACAATAACGCCCATGTAAACATAGCAAGTTTCGTTAATAGATTCAGCAACAGGGCATGACAAAAACAGATAACAAGTATGCATGTTTAAGAGCTCGACGCACTCACTACAGAGCATCTCATGATAAAATAAGCATACATCTGTCAAGAAGACATGGCATAGAAGATATACATGGCAAGAACAACATCATAGCATACACGGATCAACTACAACAACCTTGGCAAAATTGAATAACATGTAAACAATCTGCCAGGAAACATTTTATAGCAAAAGTAGAGCTCGATTGACTCAAGCTACGGCACTCCATAATTGCGAAAAAAGGCATGTGTCGATAGAGCATAACCATATGTTCAAAACATCCTTACAGAAGTATCTCAAAATATGCATGGATCTCTCGGTAGCATCAAGTTAACATGGCATAAAAATATCAAGAAAACAGGGCTGAAATCAGCAACATCAGGAAGCCTAGTTTGCATGCTTCTGCTAGTCACCACAGAGATCACAAAAATACATGGCATACACCCCTGGAAAGATGGCATGGCATATTAGAAAACACATGTAGGAGTCAAGTTCATAGAATTCACACATCAATCATGGCAAAAATGACAATAGTGCATGTTCTGTTAAGAAACAGAAACTAACATCACATAGCCCTCTTCTAACAGCATTTCTGGCTTCAAGATTAACTCAAATGAAAATGATGCACTGACGTGAAATGACCTACTCTTCGAGACTAACATTTTGAGATATTACACGCACGAAACGGAGCTACGGGCATAGAGTTATGGCATGAAGAGAATACAATAAAATTAATCACAGAAATATGACTTAGAGGATTCGGGGGGAAGGAGAAAGTCAACCCTGATGTGGATCTCAGATCCGGCCGGAACGGAAGCCGAGGCGGCGGCGCGGCTCGCCGGAGCTCGGGCTGGGGAAGAGAGGGTGAGGCCGGGGACGGAGGAGGCGCGGGCGGCGCGCCCGGGCGGAGGCCGGCGGCGATCGGGGCCGAGGGTGGCGTGCCACGGCGCATCGGGGCCGCTGGTGGTTGGCGGCCGCGGCGCGCATCGGGCCTGGTGACCGGGGCCGGAGGAGGCACGGCGGGGCCGGACGAGGCGGGCGGAGCGGGCAGCGCCGGGCGGCGCGGCGGGCAGCCGGGCGGCGGCACGGCCGAGGGTGGCCGCTGGGCCTCATGGGCCTGGTGCGGTCGGGCGGCGAAGCCGGGGACCGGGCCTACGTGGCAGCCCCTCGGTTATTGCGGCGCGGCGGCGGACGCGTCGGCCTGATCCGGACGTGTCCGGCAGCGCGGAGGGGATTTCGTCTAGGGTTTCGGGGGAATTGATCCGGGATTTGGAGGGGGAGATGCATATTTATAGGTAGAAGGAGCTAGGAAGCTCCAAATGAGGTGCGGTTTTCGCCCACACGATCGTGATCCGACGACGGAGAGCATGGAAGTGACTTAGATGGGTTATTGGGCTGTTTTGAAGGGGTGTTGGGCTGCAACTTAAAAGAGGCCTTTGCGAGAGTGCGGTTAGCCGTTGGAGTACCAAACGAGCTCCAAATGACCGAAACTTGACAGTGGTCTACCGTGGTGTACCAAGGCCACTTGACAAACCTCGGTCCATTCCGAGAAAGTTTAGTACCCGCTCACAGAAAAACATAAAAGGGGACGCCGGGGACATAGGAGTGCCGGATTGCAAAACGGACAACGGGAAAATGCTCGAATCATGAGACGAACACGTGTCACGAATGAGATGCACATGATGACATGATATGAGATGCATGACATGGACAAAATGCAAAACGAAAGACAAAAACCCAACCACGGAGGGAATATCATATCACAATGCCGAAAATGGGAAGAGTTGGAGTTACAAATATGGAAAGTTACATCCGGGGTGTTACACAGGGCCCAACTTCTTCCTTTTGGTTGCTACCTCTTGAGCGCTGCGTTGGTTTTCCCTTGAAGAGTTAAGGGTGATGCGGCAAATTAGCGCAAGTATTTCCCTCAATTTTTGAGAACCAAGGTATCAATTCAGTAGGAGGCTATGCGTGAGTCCCTCGCACCTACACAAAACAAATAAATCCCCACAACCAACGCGATAAGGGGTTGTCAATCGCTACACGATCACTTAGGAGAGTGAGATCTGATAGATATGATAGGGTAATATTTTTGGTATTTTTATGATAAAGATGCAAAGTAAAATAAAAGCAAAGTAAAAAAGCAAAGAAATAACTAAGTGTTGGAAGATTAATATGATGAAGATAGACCCGGGGCCATAGGTTTCACTAGTGGCTTCTCTCAAGAGCATAAGTATTTTACGGTGGGTGAACAAATTACTGTTGAGCAATTGACAGAATTGAGCATAGTTATGATAATATCTAGGCATCCACTACAAAAAAATACACTTCCGTGATGATACGTGTTTGTCACAGTAGGTCACGTTTTTTGTCATGCATGTACATCCATGACGATTTTATGACAGAATCAAGATAGTCATACCGTGTCGTCAGAGAAGTGTTCCATGACATTACCAAAATTATCATCATGGAAGTGTGCACTTCCATGACGATAAATCGCACGTCACAGAAGTGCTTCGTCAAGGGTGACCGACACGTGGCATCCACCGTAACGGAACGCCTTTAAGCTATCGGGTCGGGTTTTGGATCCGATAACCCGTTAACAGCCCCGACCAATGGGGATTTTCCACGTGTAAAATCATCATTGGCCGTAGGAAACACGTGTCGGTTATCGTTGGGACAGATGTCATACACTCATTGGACAGAAGGCGCCTATGATAAGTCGACACGTGGCACGGCCAAACAGTGGCCCATTCCGGTGAAAAAGGTCGGCCCGGTAAAAATTAGCAGGCCGGCCCATATAAGGCCTACTTGTGTGAGGTACATTTAAGCCCACGGCCCATACGAGATGTGTCAATTCGGCCCGTTAATGATTTGACAACATTGCAGCCCATCGTCAGTTCGAGCCCATTAATAGCCCGCTATATATTTGGGCTCAATATCGGCCGGATGAGATTTTGGCCTGTTAACGGCCCATTTAATGGATGGGCCAATTTTCAGGATGTACATCTTTCGGCCTTTTAGCGACCCATTTAAATGTTGGGCTAATTTCCAGCCTGGTGTGTCTTTCAGCCTATTGACGGCCCATAAATCTGATGGGCCATTTGTAGTCGGACCTGAGTTTCGGCCTTTTAGCGGCCCATTTAAGTGTTGGGCCAATTTCTGGCCCGGTGTCACTTTCAGCCTGTTGACGGACCATAAATGAGTTGGGCCATTTGTAGTCGGACCTTAGTTTTGGCCTTTTAACGGCCCATGCCCTTCATGGTCCAATACCAGCCCGGTTTCTCTTTCGGCCTTCTAAAGGCCCACAACACAGTTGGGCCATTTACAATACGACCTGACTTTCGGCCTCTTAGCGGCCCATGCTCTTCATGATCCAAAGATAAGCCCATTGTCTCTTTCGGCCTGCTAGAGGCCTACAGTATAGTTGGGCCATATGTAGCCCAAACTTAGTAACGGCCTGTTAACGGCCCGTGAAATAAATTGGGGCCACCTGTTGCCCGGTTCGATGTCGGCATGTTAACTACCCGGGAGGTAAGAGGGCCGACCATTAACTTTTGGCCTAGTAACAGCCCATTAACTTAATGGGCCCACTAAAGTTCGTACATGTCTTTAGGCCAAATTAGATAATTTGAGCCCATTACGACGAGCAATTATGCACAGGACCAAAACCGATCAACCAAAGGTACGGCATACAGGGAATAACGTTGCACATCCAGCATATATTACAGGAAATTACATCCACTGGGCAATCAAAGATTGATGCCAGTGCAAATAAATGAACAGAACCTAACGATCTATAACGTCACAATCTGCAACCTCAGCATGGATGACGCCCATAAGCATGTGGGAGAGTTCTTGCTGCTTTGCTACACTGTCTCTGAAAACATTGATCAGTTGTTGTGTCGCACGACTCTGCACCTCTGATTCCTGTGACATTTCCATCATTCCTTTAGCCATTAATTGGTTCACAAACATACATTTGTTCCATTGCATTCGAGACAGAGGATACTGAACAGATTCAGATGACGATTTTGGCAGGCTTATATTATTGATAGTGGAGAGCGTCTCGACCACTGCATCATAACATAAATTAGGACGGGAACCAAACAGATTAATCATGAGTTATTGCCATATTACCTGGCCTAGATTTACTGGAAAGAAACATTGGTGTTGTCTTGCTTTGTTTTCGTAGTTTGTCATCTTATCTTCAGCAGCCTGCACAAAATTAACACACTAGCATTGCTATCATTGGCCAAGTAAGATAATAGGAAAGCAACATTGACAAAATGAACGTTTGGGCAACTAACCTACACCAAATTAACACAATATGGCACAGCTATCATCAGCCAGGTAAGGTAATACGAAAGCAACATTGACACAATGAATGAATGGGCAACCAGAGAAGCACTACAATTCAAGAATGTGCGTGATATGAGATAGTACATTCATGCAGCTCAAGATGCAAAACTACCGAGGCAGTTTTCCTTACAAAAATCAACATTGGCGCCTTTAACATTTTGCTACAACTATTTTTAGATCAGATAAAGGTTAGATTCACGCCGATTAACAAAATACATGCCGATGTAAAAATATAGTGATATACAATGAGATACTTACATCAGATTGGAGCACGTAGAATTCCCATAAGATATTTTCCTCGAATACGATCCCAATGGAGGAAGTCTTGTATCGTTTAACCTTATTTTCTAAAAGAGAGATGGGTAAGAAACATGTAGAAAATATGATCAGAATGCTATAAAATTTCATGATGCGAGGATACGCACACGCTTCTTAGAATGGAGTTGACATTCTTTTGCTGGACTGGAGCGGACTAGTTCTTTGGCCACTAGAATCTTCTTATTATCAGTGGGAGTTGGGTTTCTCTGTGCTGGAGCAGTATCTATGAAGAATGGAGTTGGTTTATTATCTCCTGGCGTTCGGATCTTTTGCAAAGACCTGGTTTGTAACCCTTCAGATTCTAACATAGCCGTCTTCCCCTTGCACACCTTATATAGAAGAATGGTGATTCAGTTATAAAACATGCTACAGAAGAGATGGAATAGGTACTGAAGCATAGAAAGGCATGACATATTGACATGTATTCCCTCCATCCGGAAATAAATGGATGGGTCTAGGCGTATTTCAGTTCTAGATACATCCAGTTTTATCCATTTCTGCGACATTTAATACAGACGGAGGGAGTATGATGTAAGAGCTAGGGATACGATAGGACAACACAAAAAAAAGCACTGAAAAACCCACTGCAGAACCAAAGTATTCAAACCCACTGATATGAGATAGTACACTCATGCATCCGAGGATGCAAAACTACCAGGCAGTTATCCTTGCAAAAATCAACATTGTGGCCTTTAATCATACAATTTGCTACAACTAAATTTAGATCAGATAAAGGTTGGATTCACGCCGATAACAAAATACATGCTGATGTAAAAATATAGTGATATACAACAGGTACTTACATCTACATTGGAGCATAGAGAATTCCTGCAAGAATCTTTCCTCATAAACGATACCATTCCAGAAATTCTTCTATCTGTTAAGCTTATTTTCTAAAAGAGAGATGGGTAAGAAACATGTAGAAAATATGATCAGCATGCTATAAAATTTCATGATGCAAGGATACGCACACGCTTCTTAGAATTGAGTTGACATATTTTTGCCGGATCGAGCGGACTAGTTCTTTGGCCACTGGAATCTGCTTATTATCAGTAGGAGTTGGGTTTCTCTGTGCTGGAGCAGAATCTATAAAAACTGGAGTTGGTTTATTATCTCCTGGCGTTTGGATCTTTTGCAAAGGCCTTGCTTGTAACCCTTCAGGTTCTAACATAGTCGTCTTCCCCTTGCATGCCTTGTATAGAATAATGGTGCTTTAATTATAAAACATGCGACAACAGAGAGATGGAATAGGTACTGAAGAATAGAAAGGCATGACATATTGACATCTATTCCCTCCATCCGGAAAAAAACGGATGGGTCTAGGCGTATTTCAGTTCAATGATACACTCCAGGACATTATATGCATGTTGTACCCATATCACATGCCAAGTGAGAGCAAGGACCTTGTGGGGTGAAGAGGATTCATCATCTTTCTGCAAGTCTTCTAAAGAACTGCCTTTACATGTTCCATCATATTGGGTATCATTGACATCAAGTTTATTGGCCTTTACATTGCTCCGTGAATTTCTTGTCGATGTATCAGTGTCTGCAATTATACCTGACATGCATGGAAGACAACTAATAATTAGATTTATGTAATGAGTGCATGTAGGAGACGACATAAATAGTAGGACTGGGGTTAACTAGCAGCAACAGGTCTCATAAACTAAAGGAAGAACACAGATGAAAGCTACAGAATATGTATCGTTTGTACTCGAGATTAACTAGATGGCACACAAAAGTATTAAAGAACAACATAGGTAATACTAGAAGTGGTATAATACTATAATCACCAGCCTGTGGGATAGCATTGGCTGATGGATGATAACTATGGAATAATGTTACCTAAGGAACAAGTATCTTAGCTGAACTATGGAACAGCGTTAACTGCTGAACAAGACCCGTAAGATATCAGCATGAATATACAGTGAAATGTGATGATCTATTTTCCAGGCTTAGATGAATAACAAAGCCATAAATGTTGCACACAAGTAAGATGAGGGTACAACCTATCTGGCTGCCATCCATAGGAGTGTGCATCATGTGCTGACTTGTCGATGGCCCTGCAGTTGTTGTGGCTGTCCATGTCCGCACGCGCATTCGATGCGTGGAACTATTGAGTGGGGACTATAGCTCCCTTCCGCTGTATGCTTCCCTTGTTGGAGCAGCTACGGTGAGTCGGAAGACGGTGTGTCCAAGATGCAGATAACGATAATGTTAAGAACGACATATCTCTTTGATCTGAAGAAATACACTAAGAGATCAACAAAGAAGGTACGAGAGTGGTCACACGTCTGCTGATCAAGACTAAATTGGGGTCACACGATTTTATTTTATTTTGGTATCGTCTGATCTCGCCGGATGGTCGACGCCTTGTGCCTCCCGGCTAACACGGTTCGAATCTTCCCGAAGAGCGGCCGAGCAACGGCAGAGCAGCCTCATCCGTCGTCTGTGGCTCCCGCCAAAACCCCGCCTCGCCCCACCGCACCGCCGTGGTTGCGCCGCCCGGCCAATCCACAAAGACTCCCGTCATCCAGATCCGCGGCGGCAGTACGTTCAACCGATGCAACTCTAAAAGATGGCCATCTAAGCGATGCTTCCATGCGAACTTGCGCCCCGCACTTTATGTTAGACACCAGCCAACCGGCAGCATAGGAGCTCCGCCGCCTCGAGGGGTGCTGCTTCCCATTAGGAATCAATTGGCCCAGAATAAAAATTCAGACAACTGACGCCTAAATAAAGTGATTTGAGATGAGGGTGCGACCTATCTGGCGGCATGGTGAAGTAGGCAGGTCCAGCTGCCGAGTCGGTGAGGCCAACGCGGTTGCGGTGGCGACCGGCGGCAGGGAAAGATCAATGTCGCGACAGTCGACGGCTACGCGGAAGCAGCGGTAGGACTCTGGATGGATCCGAAGTTGGAGCCGCTCCGGCGTCGTGAACAACAGCGGGGGTGAATCGGGTCCGGTACGGTTCACGCGGCCGTCGTCGAGGCAGCACCAGCAGCACGGAGTAAGAGGCACACGGCCGAGTACACGATGGCAAATGGACATCGTCTCCGGCATTAGGGAGGAGGGCGGCTGTGAAATTGGTGCGGTGGGGGCGCCATGGATGTGGGGCTGAGGTTTCGCGGCTCGGGAGAAGGGAGCTTCCCGGGGAGAAGGTGATTTATGCCCACGAGGTATGAATGGGGGGGGGGGCGAGGGAGGGGGGGAATTGGGAGGGGACTGGAACCAAGTCATACGGACGCATTTGTCAGAAATGTGAGGGGGAGTTACAGTTCTACCCTTGCCTATAGGCTTCTCTGCTTGGGTCTGTGTCTTGAGGGTCGGGATAGTAGAGTAAGTTTGCTTCTCCCCAAATAGTGGCCGGAGCAATTTCAAAGTAGGAGGGCGTGTTTTGAACTATAGTGGGCGCGAGCGATTTCAAGAGGAGAGCGTGTTTTGAAATAGTGGGCGCGAGCTATTTGAGTAGGAGAGCGTGTTTTGCCGACCATGGTTTATGAATTATTCGGCACATGTCATTTCGGCCGAGAAGAAGGCGCGCTTGGATGAAGTTATGAACCTACCCTCGATGTACAACGGGCCAATTGTTGCGTGTCCCACATAGGACGGTAATTTCGCGTCTCCCATTTATTTGCTCGGGCAAATTCCACCGAGCAAAGAGGATGTTTAACGGTTCATTCAAATTTTGGGAGAACGAGCATCCACGTCTACCTTACCAAGTCGATTCAGAAAATTTTGAAATATTAGCTTGCCACTTCTTTTTTAGATGGAGAGATGATGCTCGGGAGTAATGTGTTTTTACATGCTCGTTGCTAGCGATTTACTATATGACAAATAGTTGACCCACTCAAAAGCGCGAATCAAACCCACAATGAAATATCTCAATTCAATGAAATAGCTCGTTCAAGAGGGTCAAAATAGTGAACTAAATCCAAAATTGAACACCTCAATCAAGTAGCATGTTGTACAAGATTATAGTACTCCATGAACATGTTGAAAGTCAAATTAATGAACTTGTTTGATATACTCATATATCCGTTCATGTGTGGATTGCGCATAACATGTTCTCCAATTTAAATATTTGAATGCAAGTTTATATCGAAACATGGTTTATATCAGTCTTTGATGCATAAAACGCGACCTCCACCTCTCCCGGACTCCTGTTCTCTCTCTCTCTCTCTCTCGCCGACAATCTTCAATTCTGTCGCATGCATCGGACACAAAAACCTTGTTGGTCCCTCTCCCTTTCTCTCCATCTCTTTGTGTGTGTGTGTGGGGGGGGTCTTTCTAGTTCGCATGCATATATGCACCATCTATAGGTCTCTCTCGCACACTATGTATGATACTCTAGCTAGTCCAAGCTAGATATATTTGGTGCACTCATCATACGCACACAAATTCCTTGGCTCTTTGCCCGTAACTCTCTCACGCACCACTATGTCGTCTCGTAGCTCTTCCCCCCCTCTCTCAAACTCTCCATCCACCTGGGTCACACATACACATGCATATCTCACTCGCACTCGATAGGCCCATCTAAAACTCTATCTCTCCCCTCGTTCTCTCTCCATCTCACACGCGCGCGCACACAATCTCATGCCCAGCTAGCTAAGTATGATGGTCTCTCACTCAATTGTAGGCACACGTAGTCCCCCCTATATGTATATGACTAGCTAATCTTAGTCTCCATCACAAACATGTGCATGGTCTATCTCGATTTCTCTCAGGGCATCTTTCTATCGCGCATGCACTCCCTCGATCTCCCACCCATATAGTCCCCTCATGATCTCAACGGGATCTCTCTATCACAAACACACCCTCTCTCCCTCCCCATGTGTCCATGCCATCCATGTTTCCCTCTCGACCTTTGTTCCTTGTTGGCCAGACCTCTATTGGACATGTGCTACAGGGGTCTCTCTCTTCGTTGCAAACAATCACACACTAGTGTTCGTGTATCTCCTCGCCTCGCTTTTCCATCTCGGAGATGCATGCGTGATATGTTCGCATAACAAACGAAAAAACACACACTCTCTCTCTAATTTATCGTTTGTTGTCACTTTCTCTTTCACACACATACTCTTTTTGCACACCTACTCATTCTCCTTCACACGCACTTGATCTGTCTTGACTGAGGCACTCTCCTCGGTCCATAGCATATAGATTTATTGAAAAGCCAAACATCACAAAGTTTGACCATGTACGTGGCGAAAAAGAATTACATCTAGTACGGCAAACATATACCATTAGTTTTCTATGATGTATCTTTGGTATTGTAGATATGAATAACATTTGCGTAAACTTGATCAAAGTTTCCAAAGTTTAACTTCAAAAAAAATTACACGCACTGCATTATCGAGCGGATGGAATATCTCTTTCCCCCTCTCAGCTATCTGACGCACCACTCAGCCTTATCGGGGCTCCTCAATCTCTCTCAAACTTTATTGGTCAATTTGGTTCGTGACCTGACCCTCATGCCTTGATGGCCAGTACTGCCTGGTGTGGACGTGGCTTGTGTGGTGCTGAAGTGTTTGGTTCATGCCTGGGCCAGGCAAAGCGTCAACGTCCCATCAATCAATCCATGCATCAATTATTTAATGCTAATATCCATCCATGTTGCTGTTAGCCTCGTGGCCACACGACCAGGCACGGCCAGGCGTTCGAAATCGGTCGCCTGGGCCAGGCTACTTCAGCCGACCAACGAATCCGTATCGAATACCGTATCCGATACCGATACTCCTCCGATACGCCCCCGATACGTATCGCTGGAGTATCCGAGAATAAATGACTCACAACAATTACGATACTCTAAGGATACTTCGCCAGTACATTTTGGATACTTTTCCAGCCTAGGTAACAGCCCGCTCAGCCCAGTTAAGAAGTAACCAGCAACCCTAGTGCCCCGATGCCCCCATCCTTTCCCTCACAGTGTCTTTCCTCCCTCCCATGCTCACACCAGATGGCGGTTGTGTCGCCACCAGCTGCTCACCCAGGTCCCAGGGCCAGCAGTAGTGGCGGCTAGCCGACGACGAGCTCCTCCTCCTACTTGCCAACATTCCCTGTAACACAACAGCTATGTATGGACACTTCTCTTCTCCATTTCTCCTGCCCAGCCAAGCTCATCTCCTCTTCTTTCTTCTCTGATCCTGAAGATATATCATTCTCATCTCCTCCGGATGGCTTTGAGTACCTACAACGTATTTGTATTGGCACTTTTTGAAAATGACGAATTTACGTATCCGTATTGGCCCGATATTGATACCCGTATCCGTATTGGTGCATTCGAGCTCTCTGCTATCTCTCACGGGCCTCCCCTCTCACTCGAAATCTCTATACTGACGGATTATATGCTCACTGTGTCAGCGTATAGGTCCGTATATTGTTTAGTTGACCGGTCAACCAGTCCACAAGCTGCCTTGTCACCGTGTTCTGATCTTCGTGTGTTGGCCCATGTGGCGATGGGTGAAAATAAGTAAACTAGAGGCCCATCCGACACACGGTGAAGTAAACAAAGTTGAAACCACTGGGTAGCACCCCGCACGCTAGTAAATTGAGGCGCGATTGAGGACAAACTTCTTTGCGCCGAAAAGACGACTCGCGCACAATTCACCACTGCGGCGGCATGCATGTATGACGACTCAGCACACCCAGCACACAACACACACCAGCACATGTGTACACCGGCGTCGCCGCCGGTTGAGATGGACGGCAAGGCAGCCAACAAGCAGAGGTGGCTCGAGCCAAAACCGCATCCGGCGAGCCTGGACATCATCAGCAGCATCCCGGACGACATGCTGCTCGTCATCATCGGCCTCCTCCCCACCAAATCTGCCATGCGGACCGCCCTGTTCTCCCGGCGGTGGCGCCCCCTCTGGCGCTGCGTCCCCCTCAACCTCACCGTCGACAGCTGACTTTGCAATGGGGATTGCAAACACATGGCCGTAGTCTCCAAGATCCTTTCATCGCACCCTGGGCCAGCCAGACGCCTTGACATCCGCATGTTCAGTACCAACTGCAAGGTCCAACCCAAGTTCGACAAGTGGTTCTTATCCCCCGCCCTAGATCATCTCGAGGAGCTCAGCTTTGAAGCTGGACGATGTCGCTCTCTGCCGTCGTCCGTGCTCCGCCTCACGCCAATGCTACGCCACGCCAGCTTCAGCTCCTGCTATCTTCCCCAGATTAATGCCGCGCCCGCCCTTCTTCTCCCTCGACTCAAGCAGCTCGACCTCTTCGACGTTGTCATCTCGAAGAAGGCTATGGAGCACCTGCTCCGCAGCTGTATCAAGCGCCGAGTACCTTCGTCTTGAGCATATCCACGGGTTCATTAGCCTCCACATCGCCGATTTAATCTCCGATGGATTTATGTGTCTTGCTGGCCCCGCAACAAGACATCAATTGGGAAGAGATCACTCCAGCTGTTCCACGTTATGGTCATTGAGAATGCGCCTTTCCTTGAGAGATTGCTTGTATCGGATCTAGAAGGTCCAACAAAAATCAAGGTCATTGACGCGCCGAAATTGATAGCATTGGTGTACTCGTCTGCCAAATTCTCTGAACTCTTTATTGGATCCTTAATCGTTCAGGTACAGCACTCATCTTCTTCTCCGTCTTCTTCAAATTCACATTTTTAAATTTCTTCTTGATGTATTTACGACCGTCTTCCAAAAAATGATTCCCACAAGCTTGACCCAGTCCATGCGCACAGTGAAGATCTTAGCACTAAAATCTATCGGCCCCAATCTGGATCAAGTTGTTGGATTCCTTACATGCTTTCCGTGCACGGAGAAGCTACTCATCGAGGTGAAACTTCTTTCCTGTAAGTAAACGGTAATCACAATGTAGCTCAATTTTTTCATAATTTTCCCAAATTACGATGACAAGTGTAGTGTTCAAAACTGCATCTACGCACTGCACCGAAAGAAATATTTTTAGTATTTTTTCTCACGTGATCACCTGCATCGTTTTTATGCTGTACTACTATAGTAGCATAGGCTAGTCATAGTGGAAAGTAACTTAGACTACTCCAGTAACTCTATGGTTACCCTAAGAGCAAGTACTACCTCTGTCCTGGTTTACTCTTCCAATTTTGTAGTATCAAAATTTGACCATAGATTTAACTGACAAAATGTTGATGCATCTCACTAAGAACTATATCGTTGGATTCGTATTTGAACATAATTTAAAATGGTGTAATTTTTAGTGACATGCATTGGCATTTTCTTAGGTAAATATATGGTCAAAATTTTATAGTAAATACGAGGTAGTATTCCCTCCGTCCCAAAATTCTTGTCATACATTTGTTTAGATACGGATGTATCTAACACTAAAATGTAACTAGATACATCCATATTTAGACAAATTTAAGACAAGAATTTTGGGACGGAGGGAGTACAAAAGTGGGCTATGTAGGCCAAAACATGTGCCAAATTCACTTGTGATGCATTTGGCATAGATGCCCCTCCATTGCTCACCTGGTGCCCCAATCTGGATCACCTACTTTGCTCCGGTGCCAAATTAACTCACGCAATGAATAAACACTGCGTGGGAGAGAGAGAGAGAGAGAGAGAGAGGACTGAGGCAATAAAAAAGACTTGTTTGGAAGAGTGAGAGGCTGGTGTAGTTGGTTTGATTGATTTGTTTTATACATATGGGTCTGTGTGCACAGTGGTGCCAACTCTCTCACATCGCGAGAGCGGTGCCAAAATCTTTTGATTTGACATTGATGCGTATTATGTGGCATACTTTTGTGAAATATGGCATCGGCCACATAGTGGAAGGCAACAAATGCCCAAGCTCTTCACGTGATCCTAGTTAAATGAGAGGAAACAGAAAGAGAGAGAGAGAGAGAGAGAGAGAGAGTGAAAAAATATCACTAGCCAGCCAACCCTATTGTATGAGCGAATGATATTGGTACCTCTTGATGACACGGCAATCTTATGCAGCCAACTACTCTAATATGTTCTCTTCTTTTGCAGATAAAAAAGACTAGAAAGTGAAAAATGTGCTACACTGTAACAATCTCATCGAATGCCTTGATCTCCATCTTACAAAAATTGATTTGATCGACTACCGAGGCAGCACATCTGAGATTAAATTGGCCAGGTTCTTTGTTCTGGAGGCAAGTGTGCTCAAGGTAATGAGGTTTGGCGTTCTCTGGCGCAATAATGAATGGCGTGCTGATCACCGCAAGCGTCTAAGCCTAAATGACAAAGTCTCCGCAGAAGCTGAATTTGTTTTTGAAACATCAAGTGGCCAGAGACTCGAAAACTTATTTGCCCAATAGTGACTTGTCAGGGTGGTGCATTTTAGTTTGTACGATAATGCTGCATCCACCTAAAGTAACGGAAGTTCTTACGTAAACTTCCTACTAATTCCCTCTTCGTAGGTGCAGCATTACTCCTAACATTTGTAATATCAGTTTGAAACTTGTAATATTGCCGTGTCCTATTCCTGCATTTTCAAAATCCTGCAAATCAAACAGGTCCTGAGTTGGTGATGATGTTGTGCCTCCCATCTTTCACCAATAGCCGTCGGATATAGATCTAACGCATACAAACCAAGCTTCTCCATTTTTGCAAAAAGATGTCCGCACTTGTTCCCTATTTACAAACAACTCCTTGTCTCTCACAATCAGCCTTATCTCCTCCCCACAACATCTAGAAGGCCGTGGAAAAATTTGGCGCGATGGCCGCTGCCGGAGCCGTCCACCCCCAATCTTTGTGTTCCGTGCAATGCACGGGCATCTACGCACGGGAAATTATGTCGAACAGGGCTAGTTGTAAGCAGGCTAGCTCTATAGCCATGATGATAGTAACTGCAGACGGTGAGGCTGACTATGGTATGCCGAACACGGCACCTATACTCAGGTGTCATCTCCGGCGCAGGGTCTTGTCACTTCATTGTGAGGAGCAGCACGTAATAATTTGACCAACGGGTAGTACAGTGCTAGTACTCCTACTACTACATTGGTAGTACTACTACTACTACATTGGTAGCTCCACCGTCTGGATTTAGGAGTACTACCACGTCCATCTGGATTTTAGTATTTGACTAGCAATATCTAGTAATGCATGTCACAAAAAATGTACTACTCCCTCCGTAAATAAATACATGGTATTTTATTCCTATCGGCGCAAGAACTTAATGTTTTTTGCTACCTAGAGTACTAATAGGATTACATGCAATGAACTAAACACTGCATGTCATGTTTGGTAGTCTCAAGTCATTGAAAGCATGCACGGCCCACATCTCTCATTGGTTGATATGTCACGAAATAAGAAACAAGGAGGGAATTAATGCACCGTGCCTAAGTATTTTGTGATTATTTGGTTTTTGTAAGGTGACTTACACAACATTTTTGTTTTCATGCATTAACATTTTAGTAGTTAAATCAAAGGTCAAACTTGGCGCAAAATGCAAAGGGGACCAATAAACCAGTAAACATCAAACTTCTCTCGTTTGGCCCCAACTAGAGGTCCGGTGAGATGACTATACTGCACCGGCACGGAGGGGGACGCATCTTCATTGACTTATGGCAACTGCCTTTGGGTGAATGACACGTGGGCCCAGGGGGTGGCTGGCCCACCTATCATACAGCCAAAGTCAGGTGCAGTAGAGGGCCGAGGAGTAGTACGAAATCCTACGCACCTACGCACGCTAACCAAGGGCAAGAGTGATCACTCGAATCGCAAGATCAGTTGACTAGAAGCTAAGTAGACCCATGGAGGCGACGAGCGCGAGCATCAGCCAGCTGTGCCAGATGGTCCACGACGCCGCCCGCGTCCGACACCAAGGAACGTCTCTGTAGTATTGCTTGAGGCCGCCAGGCGTGGGGCGCTTGGACGACAAACCGTCTCCTTGTTCGACGAGGTCCTCGTCGGTTTCCTCGACAAGTTCACCGTCGTCAAGAAGCTTGTGGATGACTTTGACGTAAGCCTCCAGCCGACGCGCCCAGGCTCTGCGATGCCCGCCACCCTCAACGGCCACTATATGACAACCTCTTCGACGCACTCGTGGCCATGCGACTGCCGCCGTCATGGGAGAATGTCCACCTCGAGGTCGCGCCGCTGCCAGTCAGCGCTGGCAAGACACCATCAACATAATCACCCATGTCTACGCGCAAATCGTCCACAAGGACTACTACATGCAAGAGGAGGACGATAGGATGCTGGCCTTCTTGGACCACAGGGCAACCTTAGACGGCATTGTTCAGAAGCACGTTGAGCTCGCCGCCAACGCCGCTGCTCCTCACAAGTCGATTGGTGACCCGGCGCACTAGGGCGTGAGGATGTCGTTGATGGATCCGTATGTATTTTTATCTTTTCGTCAAATCCATGTAGTAGTATATGATACTACAATAATTATCTTACCTTTCACATCAACTTCATAATTTTCGTACGTACTCCATGCATGAAAGGCGCTAGAACCAAAATTCTCATTACTCTAGGAAATATCGTTATGTTCTATCTATCGGTCGCGCCATGGAGCAGAACCAAATTTTACAAGTTACGAGTTCAAAAGGAAAAGCATGCCGTGTTCTCCTCGCACCCCCACATGGTTGTTCCGGCACGCCGCTCAAGCGGGGATGCGTGCGGTGTTGCATTTTCACTTACAAGTGGGACCACAGTTGAGCAAACCGACTATCAGCAAACCCCCACCCCGCCCACCGGGCGATGGCTGAGAAAACAGGAGGGAGAAGAGATGGCTATAGCACGGACTCCAAGAAAATTGGTGTCGGATGGGACTCGTGTGGGTGGCGTGTGCCGTACTGCTAGACGTGAATGCTAGTTATGACCCGTGCCACCCCACTATATCGAGCCTATATCGAGGTACGTAGAACAAATTTCCTGCAGTCCGTGCTCAGCCCTCCTCTATCTCTCTTCTCAGCCAGCCAGCGTTCGCGCGGAGCCCATCGTCTGGTTTCTCACATGCGGCCCCAAATGTCACTGAAAACGCAACAGGACCCACTGAACCTGCACATCTTTCACCTCGACGTGCTGGTGATGAAAAACAAATCCAATAAAGATCTTCGGTGGCCGCTTTTGGAGTTACTCAAGAGTAGTAAGATTCTATTTACAGTTTAACCCAAGATGCACATCTTGCGGCTTTCAACTACCACTCTATTTTCTTTCATGACATGACCTGGATGCTAGATGTCCCACGTGTCGGCAAAATGAGGAAGAACCCGACCAAATCTTTGGTTGTTCTCTCGGATTAGACTAGTTGTGCTAACTTAAAAAATTTATTGTGTACTCCCTCCGTTGCAAAATACTTGACTTCCATTTGTCCAAAAATGGATGTACCTATATACTAAAACATGTCTAGATATATACATATTTTGACAAATAGAAGGCATGTATTGTGCAACGGAGGGAGTAGAATGGATGCATGTTTTTGTATTGGGAAGAAGAGTACATCCATATATTGATAGAGCGCTATTTAGTAGATGTTCTATCACTTTTAGCTAGCACAGAGGCTAGAGATGAGATTAGTGCACTTGTTGATACTCCTACTAGAATAGAGGCTAGACATGAGACTAGATGCGAGGAAGCAACGTCTACTTCTTTACACTCGAAGAAGAAAGTAGCACGCAAGATCGAGCCTCCGCAGATCAACAATGAATACATCGAGAAGGCACTAATCCAACTTACAAGAGTAGTAAAATGTATTCTTGTGGTTCTTGTTTTCTTTCGTCTTGCTTTTCTAGTCAAAATTATCATTGGAGTTCGTGCAAAACGGAGGTCCGTTTGGGGTCGCGCGTTGGAGTTGGCCTTACAAGTGGGACCACAGTTAAGGAAACCGACTATCGGCAAACCCCCACCTCGCCCGCCGCGCGATGGCTGAAGTTAGAGTAACGACGAGGTTGAAGAGATTGCTCTAGCACGGACTCCAAGAAATAATATGGTGTCAGATGGATGTCGTGGTGGTGGCGTGTGCCGTACTCCTAGATGTGAATGCTTGTTCTGGCCCATGCCACCCTACTACTTACTCCTACTATATAGTACTAGTATCGAGGATTCGACGTGCTGGTTACGTCACCACAGGAATCAGCTACTTTGCCGTCTGCCATGGCGGACGGCAATGGCATGAATGGCGGACGGCAAAATCCTTTGCCGTCACCGCGACGGCAACAGTTCGACAACGTGAGGCTACGGTAAATGCTACTTTGCCGTCCGCTTCGGCAGCCGACGGCAAAGGTTCTTTGCCGTCCGCGACGGACGGCAACCTGAGAGCGGACGACAATAATTGCGCCCGTCGATCCATTAAGTGTCTAACGGCAGGCCTTTGCCGTCCGCGGCCGACGGCAAAATTTCTAGTGTCCTTGCCGCTCGCCATCGATGGCAAAGTGCAGGTTCTTTGCCGTACGCCACGGATGGCAAAGTGCAGGTTCTTTGCCGCTCGCCATCGATGGCAAAGTGACCAAATGGGTCAGCTTCAGGAAGCACACTAGATGCCACGTGTCTTCTTTGCCGTCCGCTGAAGACGGCAAAGAGCGCTGCGTTGCCGGTGGCAGACGGCAAAGAGCCTGCATATTGGCTCTTTTACCTGTTTTTATTAAATCCAACAATTTTCATCACAAATATATATGACATATATAGATATATTTCAAAAGGCCATTACAGAGCAAACATATAAGATATCCAACACATAACTTCATCATCCAAACATATATATTACATGCATAGTTCCATCATACATAACAAGTTCAACATAGAGGCATCCAACCATATATATTACAATAGTTTCATCCAACGATACATGCATAGTTCAACGATACAAAAGAAACAGAGAAAGGGATAAGGAGCACTCCATCTATGCAAGCTTTACGTCAAGTGAATGAAATCTGCAAAATGAAAAATAAGAAAGTTAGAACAAGAAGAGTAGAACAAGAAGAAGACTAGAACAAGAAGAGTAGAACAAGAAGAAGACTAGAACAAGAACAAGATGCCATTTATGAGCTAACTTACGTGAAATGGATCATATATGAGCTAACTAAGTTGAAATGGGTCGCTTATGAGCTAGCTAAGGTGAAATGGATCATTTATGAGCTAACTAAGTTGAAATGGGTCGCTTATGAGCTAGCTAAGGTGAAATGGATCATTTATGAGCTAACTTAGTTGAAATGGATCATTTATGAGCTAATTTAGTTGAAATGGATCTTTTATGAGCTAACTTAGTTGAAATGGATCGCTTTTGAGCTAATTTAGTTGAAATGGATCTTTTGAGCTAACTTAGGTGAAATGGATCATTTAAGAGCTAATTTATGTGAAATGGATCGATTAGTAGCTAACTAGGTGAAATGGATCATTTAAGAGCAAATTTAGGTGAAATGGGTCATTTTTGAGCTAACTTGGATGAACTGGATCATTTATAAGCTAACCTAGGTAAAATGGGTCATTTTAGAGCTAACTTAGGTAAAATGGATCGTCTATGAGCTAACTAAGCTAATTATGCAATTTTTGACATAAGTAAGCTAAGTTCAGATCGTTTTAGAGCTAACTTAGGTAAAATGGATGGTTTTGGAGGTCAGTAAGCTTATTAAGTCATTTTGGAGGAGAAGAAGCTAAGTTTAGGTCATTATGGTAAGCATTGGAGGAAATAAAGCTAAGTCTAGGTCTTTATGCATGTGTTAAGCAAAACACTAGATAAACTTACCAAGATCTAGGAGGTGTAGGAGCGGGGTGGCTCGTGGCTGGTAGTCGGAGAAGGATCGTATGATGCTTGTCTGGAGTTACGCTGCACCAAAGATCATTTCCAATGTCTTGTTAGCATGATGACACTCAAATGTTAAGACTAGCAAGTAATGTCCATTCAAATAAAACTCACCGTGGTCCCAGGAGCAATCACTGCATCGGCGGAGTGGTCTCGACCTGCCTTCTCGCACCGCATCGCACATTTGGTTTTGACGACTCAGTCATACTAGTTAGTAATGAGACAAACACTACATGAATGTTTTGGCTAATCTGCAGAAGAAACTTACCACAAGGAGCTCAGACATGGCCCTTGCACGCATGTCATTCCGTGCCCTCTCCTCCTCCATCATCTTTGTCGTCCTCTCCTCCAACTCCCACTTTGCCTCTCCGCCCGCCTCCGCCATGAAGTTTCTCCGTTCTATCTCTCTCACTCAGATAGCAGCCTGCAACACCACTCACATGACCATTTGTAATCATTGATGGAAGCGCACACAATGTAATGGAGAAAGATAACTGAGTATGTATCACTAACCTTGATGGCGAAGTTGCACCGCCGCTCACGAGGCCTTATCTCAGAGCGGAGCTCGACCGGCGCGCCTTGATCTCCGAGAGAGTGCTAGGACAACGGATAAGTCCATCTCCAATGGCTATGGAGCCATGGGACCTCCCGCCACCGAGATATCATCAACAGCCTGGATCAATGGGACCTCGGCTCAAGTTAAAGTCCTCCCCTTTCCTCGCCTTCCCTCATCTCTATATCTCACGAGCTTGTTGTGGGAGGAGATGTTGGTGAAGTTGTTTGCATCATCGAGGTCGACCGAGAGAAAGCCTTGACTTTCTTGAAAGAGGCGGTGTGGGCCATGGCATACAGTGTCGTACACCTCTGGCACCTTATCCGCCTTATTGTAGCGTGCTCGAAAGAGAGAAACAATGAAAATTAGTAATTAAAGGGCTCAAGCTAGCATGATGAATGAATTGCATGAATCATGAAGCAAACCACATACCCGCCATGCCGAACCGATATAAGTTGGAGCTGCCTTGATGGTGTGGCACACCTTCCATTTGGGCACGTTTGTCCTTGGCCTCGTTGTGGAGGGCTAGCCATTGTTTTGAGCACCACTCATCGACCAACACCTCCCAACAATCCATCCGATCCAAGACACCATCTCGGAGGCGCCTAAGTTAGCAAATAGAAACTTGAGCGCTACGGCTAAGAATTACTAAATGAAGGAACTTAAGTAGAGAAGGCCTTAAGAATTACCTTCATGTATCGCTTCCTTACTCAGGAACTTATCGCGGCACGCCGGCTTGGTCTTCTTGATACCACGCAAGGCGTAGTAGTCTCGAACAGCCTGCACCCGAGCCTCGTGCCGTAAGTTCTGGAGTAGGCGCTGCGCACGCTTCTCGATAACATGTGCCCGTCCTCCTCGTATCCCTCCTCACACCTGTAGAATGTCTGCAATCAAATGAGACAATATTGATTAGTACAATTAATAACTAGCTAGTTGAAGATTTTTAAATGTGTAAAGGAGAAATTACCCGAACTTTCTCGATCACCATGTTCCGCCCTCGTCGCATTACACGACACCGCCGATAATCTCATCCGGCGGGGCCGGGCAGCCACGTAGTGCTCCCAGCTCAATCCAAGCTCGAAGCCGACCCTCACCGTGCAACGTGACAAACCTCGGGAAGTTTTGCTGCAAAGAACTCCAAGGACGGAGTTGGGCGGCGGACACTATGATGGTGGTCCCAACCTCTCGCAGCATGACAAGGCCAACGCATTAGTTATTTGAAAAAACATGAATGCACAAGGTACAAAAATATTAAATGCACTTACGTACCTCTCCCCATCAGGGAAAATCAACCACCTCTGCTCGCGGGTCACCGAGAACTTACTCGATGTACGGCCGCACTTCTATCAGGTTGTTGAAGATATACAACGAAATGGTCCGCCATTCTTCGTTATTCAAAGATACTGGATGTGAAACACTAGCTGGTGCGAGATTCCGTTTGAATAGGCTGAGGTTGGATCCACCTTTTTAGGCTCACAAGATTGTACCGAGGCTTCGGATTATGCAAATGACGATTTTTGGCTTCAGAGTCGCTGTTACGAAGTTTGCCGCCTCCTCCGTGATGAATGCCTCAGCCATCGATGCTTCAATTCTACGTTTATTTTTACATTTTTCTCGAAGCGTCTTCTGCATCCTCTCAGTTGGGTAGCACCAACGATTTTGCACACCCCCCCCCCCAAATCTTGCCTCGGTCGGGAGATGCAAAATCAAATGCTGCATTGGATTAAAGAAGCTCGGTGGAAAGATCTTCTCTAACTTGCAGATCAACTCCGGCGCCAACTCTTCCATTTTTTATAGCACGCCAGCGATAGTTCTTTCGCACAAAGAACACGGAAGAAATAGCTGAGTTCTGCCAAGATTAGCCATTCATCCTCAGGGATGAAGCCACGCAACATCACCGGCATTACCCGCTCAGTCCATATGTGCCAATCGTGACTCTTGAGACCAAATATCTTCAGTTTATCAAGATTCGCTCCCCTCTTTAGATTCGCTACATACCCATCGGGGAACATCAACTGCTGTTGCACCCACAAGAGAATTTCCCTCATAGCTGGCCTTCCAAGATTGAACCATGCCTTTGGCTTCGTCCAGTTCTGCTTTCCTTTCGGTTCTTTCATGTTTTGTAATGGCCTATCACATAGCGCCTCCAGATCGACTCTAGCCTTAGTATTATCCTTTGACTTCCCATCTATGCCGAACAATGTACCAAAAAGTGCCTCGGCGATATTCTTCTCAGTGTGCATCACGTCGATGTTGTGTGGGCAAAGGAGGTCTTTGAAGTAAGGCAGATCCCATAAGCATCTTTTGTGAGTCCACGCGTGCTTAGTATTATACCCCTTGAAGTACCCTGGACGTTGTGGATCCGCTCGAGAGCGCTTAACCGATCCAGGTCTGCTATTGGCCTGTCAATGCAGGTGGTGCAGAGTTTTGACAACTCTACCCCCGATGAAGTTCTTCTTGTCTTTCCCGAACTTATGGCGAGGATCCAGAACTGTCTATGCATGTCGAAGCAAGAAAACTTGCGACCGCCTGAAGCCAACGAAACTCAAGAGCTCCCTTGCATGTGGGGCACGGAACCTTCCATGCACACACCAGCCAACGAATAGCGATACGCCGGCAAGTCATGCGTCGAGTACATGTACCGTACACGCATTATGAAGTTCCGCTTGCTAAAGGCGTCGTATGTCTTGAACCCATTATCCTGTGCTTCTTGCAATTCGTCCTTAAGCGGCTGCATGTACACATTCATATTTTAGCCCGGATAGTTGGGTCCTGGAATTATCAACGCTGTGAAAATGTTCTTTCTTTGCATAATCTGTCCAGGGGAGATTGAGTGGAAAGACAAATACGGGCCAACAACTGTATTGGGCTGCCGCCATACCAAACACATCGAACCCATCCATGCCGATGCCGACTCTAGGATGCCTCGGATCTGCCGCTTTGTCAAGATGTAATTCATCAAACTTTTTCCACGCAACACCATCCGATGTGTGTACCATCATCGATTCCCATCCGCATCTAGTTCGGTTCTTTTGCCTGTTTTGTGCCATGTCATCTGTCGGGCCGCCTCTTCGACCATGAAAAGACGTTGAAGTCTTGGTACGATTGGCATATACCAAGAACACTAACGGGATTTTGGTCTGTGGTCTTCTCACCCATACCGTTGTCTACCACAATATACCGAAGACTTGCAAATGGGACAATAGTTCAAGTCCGCATAGTCAAGCCTAAATTAGGCACATCCTTTCTCACAGGCATGTATCTTCTCATAGGTCATCTTCAGAGCACGGAGGAAATTGTCCGACTGGTACAGGTATGCAGGCATTACATGGACTATTTGTACAAAGCATCCAACAACAGACAAAATTGCGTCATAGAATTCTCTGCCCAAGTTGAACTGAGCCTTCAGAGCCATTACTTGTGAGATGACATCCAACCGACAAAGCTCGGTGTGCTCGTGGAGCGGACGCTTCAAGACTCCAACATTTCATTGAAGGCCTTTGCAGATTCCTCCATCTCCTCGTCCGAATCCCGAGCATCATCATAGCCTTGCACCATGTTTTCCATCCCGGTACCATGCTCGTCGGTGCGACGACGATCCACCTCAGCTCGGTCATGTTGGGCAGACTCACCATGAAATGTCCACACCATATAATCGGGCGTGAAACCACTCTTCCGCAGGTGTTTGCCCATTTCAGCCTCTGTCTTCTTTTCCCAATTGCCGCACCGGAAACAGGGCACCAGGTTTTCTTTTGGCCATTTGCAAATGCGGCTTGCACAAACCCCTTAGTTTTTGTGAACCATTCAGCGCTCCATTTGTTCTGACCAGTGTGACCGGTATACATCCAAGCACGGTCACTCATCTTGACTTTCAGAGCTACCGGACACACAACAATTATATATGTAATTCACCATGTATATATTCATCGCTTGATCTACTTTGTCAATTTTATTACGTCCATGCAACCTACACTCTAATAGGTAATGATAGGTCCTAATCTCACCCGTGTATGTGTAGATTGGGTTTATTTTCCCATGCTATGCTCCAGATCCGACGCAAAATTTGGCAGCACCTCCCGCCGTTCTCCCGATACACGTCTACGCAATAAATAGAGAGGATGTACCGGAGAACAACAGGGGAGGCAATCGAAAATATATGCGCCGGATCCGAGCAAAGCATATGGGAAAACGAACCCAATCTACACATACCGGGCTGTCCATGGATAGCGTTAGACAATTCGAAGAATCAAGGTTATAAATATGCAAATGCATGCATATTTATAACTATGACGCTTTCGAACGGGAGACACATATTGGTTACGACATCGATGATTCAAGACACATATATAGCTAGCTATCAAGTTTCATCGAATAGATCAAATAATTAATGGGGGAGGAGGAGTTGTTTGGGTCGGGGTGTCGGGTAGTGCCGTGGTCGGTGTCGGGTGTTGTTTCGGGTCGGGGTGTGGTGTCGGGTCAGGTGTCAGTCGCCTCGGGTCGGGTGTTGGGTCAGGCTCGGGGTCGGGGTGTCGGGTCGGGGTGTCGGGTCAGCCTTGGGGGTCGGGGTGTCGGGTCGGGGTCGGGTGTCGGGTCGGGTCTCGGTCGGATCGGGTCTCGGGTCGGGTGTCGTGGTCGGGTGCCGGGTCGGGTCCGTACCGTGGTCGGGTCGGGGTCGGGGTGTCGGGGTCGGGTCGGGGTCGGGGTGTCGGGTCGGGTCGGGTCGGGGTCTCGGGTCGGGTGTCTTCTTCTTCTTCTTCCTTTTCCTTTTCTTCCTTTTTTTCCTTTTCTTCTTCTTCCTCCTTTTCCTTTTCTTCCTTTTTTTCCTTCTTCTTCTTCTTCTTCTTCTTCTTCTTCTTCTTCTTCTTCTTCTTCTTCTTCTTCTTCCTCCTTTCCTTTTTCCTCTTCTTCTTCTCCTCCTCTCCTCTCTTTCTTCTTCTTCTTCCTCTTCTAAATCTAAACCTAATACTAAACTAAAACTAAACCTAATACTAAACTAAAACTAAACCTATAAACCTAAAACTAAACATAAACCTAAAACTAAAAAACAGAAAAAAGGAAAAAAGGAAGAAGAGACTCACCGCAGCGAGGGTGGAGGAGGGGCGGTGCGGCCTGGGCGGCGGAGGAGGGGGCGGGCGGCTGGGCGGCGGCGCTGCCCGGCCGGGCGGCGGGCGCGGAGGTGCCGGGCGCCGGGCGTGGCGGCGCCCAAACGGGTGGCGGCGGGCAGCGGGCGGGGCGCCGGTGGCGGCGAGGGTGGAGGAGGGGGCGGTGCTGGGCGGCGGAGGAGGGGGCGGGTGGCTCTGGCGGCGCGCTGGCTGCCGGGCGGCGGGCACGGAGGTGCTGCCGGGCGCCGGAGCGTGGCGGCGCCCGGGGCGGGGCGTGGGCGCCGTGTGGCGGCGGGTGGTGGGGCGACGGGCGGGGCGCTGGGCGGCGGCGGGTGGTGCGAAGGGGCGGGCGAGGTGGGAGAGAAAGAGAGAGGGGGTGGGCGCGCCCGTTAACGCTATGGGGCCTCCCTCTTTGTCGCCCGCCACCCTTTTGCCGCCCGCTTTTCAGCTTTTTGCCGTCGCTAGCGGACGGCAAAGAGGGCCCCGTTAGGTTTTTTTTTTGCAACTCGTCGGTGGGGCCCTTCCTCTTTGCCGCCCGCTAGCCGACGGCAACGATCTTGTTGCCCGCGAGCGGACGGCAAAGAACCGGCCGATGGTAACATTGGTCTTTGCCATCAGCCAGTTCTTTGCCGTCCGGTTTTGGGTAGTTGATGGCAAGAGTTATTTGCCGTCCGCCAGCGTATCGCAAAGAGCTGGCAGATGGCAAAGTAGCTGATTCCAGAGTGCGCATAGCGAACACATTAACATATGGCTACAAGAAAACACCCGCCGACGCTGAAGCATGTGAAGCTAGTACAAATAGTGTACTACTATTGTTGATTGGCCTCATCCGATAACCTGTTGCCATGCACGCATAATTATGTATTCGAAAATATTTTTTGCCTGGTGGAACCACTCAGTCTTAGAAGCGACTCGAAAGCCATTCATAAATTTAGTAAGTTTATCACAGGCATATCATTTTATTACATACAACAGGTCATCAACCCACATCGACAACGAGGATACATTATAAATACTAAAGTTTTCACCACACAACAAATAACAAGCAATGAAATGAACTTCAACTCAACCATTCCTCGGCGTTGGAAACGCTTGCTTTGAACCACAAGTGATCCTCTCGACGGGCCATCCATTGTCGATCCGAGACCAACGCAGATCGATCATCCAGTCAAGCGGCCTACTATATCAAGATTGTGGTAGGGAACCACCCAAATGTCCAAGGTATAGACACAGCTTGCTTCTCATAAATGGTACTAGTAACATTGTGTCAACAATAGCTTGGATCGCCTTTCACCATCATCGGATAGTTTTGTCCAAGGAAGAGCGAGTTTTCTCCAAGACTATCAATTATGTACCAGGGAGAAGGAGTTGGCGCTAGCACACTAGTATCCATCCCGAATACCGTGCAACGGGTGTTGGAATAGGTTCGTAGAGTGCGACCATGGGAGACTACACCTGCTTCCTTAGCAGTAACATCATCAGTGGGCTGTATACACACAAGAAGAGGTGATCCATTGGAATTAGTTGCCAGGCGCCACAGAGTATATGGGCGATGCTCGTCCTCATGCTCGTGATCATCACCATTGTCATCTCCCCCTTGGTTATAAAAATTTTCAAGTATAGGTGGTGGGATGTTCACAGGACCTTGGAAACACAAGAAGAAGGTTAATTGGTAAAGGGAAACTTGCTAACCCGCATGCATGTGGATGAAACAATTATAATTACGGTGGAAGACAAACGTCATCAAACTATGAGGATCCCATGCAAAAACAAAGTGCCACGAGTGGTGGCAGCAAACACAAGGCCCTCGTATTGAATTGCATCACAGTACTCATCCGTGTACAGAAACTGATTTTTGATCAATATCCATCGAGTCAAACCACCAAGGACAGCAACAAGCTTGTGGAAGATAGCAACAACTTCATAGTTGTTGTAATTCCAAGAGCGGTTGGGAACTCGACAAATTGCTATCTTCCGTAGAAGTCAGTCACCATGATTGTATTTGCACGTGTGTACAATACTGGTGTGCTCAACCTCTGGGCAGTCTGCTGAGATTTTTGGAAGTGGAACCCGGTCACGAGTGTACACATTCACAGGCTCTCACTCGCAGTTGGACCCAATGTAAACAACCCAATCTCCATTTGCGCCCGCCCAAGCCTTGCCCTCAAGCGATGGCATCTTAACATCATACGTATCATTATCAAGCGGCATCAACTTGCACAAGGCGAGGCCTCCGCGCCACCATCGTGGTCACAAATAAGAAGATAGGGGAGATCAAACCACTCCTTGACTCTTGGGTTCCTTGTAATGATGTTATTAGTTGAGTCGAGAATGGGCTTGAACGAACCTACCATGCTAGCCGAGGTGATGACGTCGCACCAATCAATGAGTTCCTGCACCACGTCATCTTTCGGATCGGGCAAGAATAAGGGGTCGTTTCGCCTGTTCCTCCATGGAGAAGACGATCATAAAATGGCTGAAGAAAGGGTGAAGGGCTGAAGGAAAATGGAGGAGGGAGAGGAAGAGCGTGCGACAGCAGTTCCAAATCGAGAGGGAAAGGCGAAGAGTCGGTGGATGGTTGCGAGTTTGCCACGGTTCACGAAGAGGCGCCCCGGCCTACATGTCCGTTCAGAAATACTCCTACTACTCACCGTCGTCTCACTGATATGTTGGAACGGGACCACATGTCAACGGGTGTGTAATTTCTCGTGCAAAATGCGATCTGGCCGCGTTGGCCCAAGGTGCTGCATTAGTTATCGACCTTTATTTTTTTAATGGCGTGCCGATCAGTTTTGAAGCACGACTAATCGGCATACGCAGAGAAAATATAAACTACTCTACCACTACTCCACCTCCAAAGATTAGTAGTATAAAAAAGATATATAGGCTGGAGCTTCAGCGCTTTCTTGCTAAGAGCTGCCCACTTGCTTCTCACACTACCACCCTCTCTCCAGATCTAAAAAAGACGGCCCCTCTCTCCCTCCTCACCGGTGGTCACAGATCCGCTGGGGAAGAAAAGGACGTGCAGCGTTGACGCACTCGTCGTCGGCGAGCGAGGTCACGCACTGACGACAAGGCCGTCCTCTCAGACCTAGCGCCTGCGCGGGATGGCCTTCGTCCCCAAGCTCGCTGCCGTAGTGTGTGCGAAGGACGGCGACCACGAGCGAAGCCACTTCCCGCCGACCCTTAGGTATGCTACCTCTTTTCGAACCATAACCTTGTTCTATTGCCCCATCTGCCACGTCGTTGCATGTGGATCTTTTTCCACTCCACCATCTTCCCAATTTGCTATCCTCTGCTCTGTTGGCCACGCAGACGAAAACCATAATTTGCACTATTAAAGGAAACCCTACTTCATGCAGACTAATCCATGTTTGGGTTGAATAATGAAAGGAAGGGAGACTGTATTGTCCAATAGAGTAGGCATCGAACCCGCATCTAGGTTGAAAAGGGGAAAATCAGTAGCTAAGGAACGAGTCTCGTGTCTCTTAGTTGAAGAAGGGTAGAAAGGCATGACAACGCAATAGAGAATGACCAGGTCGATCGGTTTGTTGTCCTCGGATAGGAAAAAGGTGGCTAAAGAGAACAAAAATGGGACGTAATCCACATATGCTGCCTGGATATTTGTTGCTCTGGGCAACCATACCTCGCTCACCACTCTGCGTCCATGGAGGTACATCATACTAGTGCGCCCACTTCCGAATGGGCCTCCCATGCTACTACTAAAGTGATGCCACATTTAACTAATGCCGCTCTCAGCCTAATGCCACCGATAAATTTAAGCAATGCCATTTAATATCACTGGATTATTTCAGGGTTAGCTGTTGATTGTGGATGTATTAAAGATTTTTCAGCTAAGGCATTCTAATGTCTGTACAGCCAAAGATACCAACGATGAAACTTGTTACTACCTTCAGATTTTTGCAATCGTTAATGCTTATAAATTACATACCTCACTTTCATGAGATAAGTTAAATTTTTTTGTACAAAGGTCACCAAAATGCCAAGGTGCCGATGTCATTTTATTTTGGTTAAACCGCATGCATAATTATGAAGACAAGAGGAAAGGTCAAGATTGGGCACATCCTCCTCCAGCTGTTCTCTTGATTCGTTCGATCAAGTTTTTATGTTTGATCGATTATCAAGATTGGTGTAGCAATTTTTAAGGTCCCCCCGAGTTCGAAATGATATTTACCTTGGAGGTACATGGTTTGCAATTTTTTTATACTGTCATTAGTTAATAATGCTAGTTACCTTCAGACTTCTGTATTTGGTTTAATGCTCATGCACAGCTAGTATACCAATCCTGAAACTTGTTACCTTTACATTTTGTATTGTTAATTCTTATAGAAACCTTCCAGTGCTAGAGTTTATTGAAATCTGTTCAAGAAACCATTGTACTGCACCTGTAATAAACTAACTACTCTACCGTTGCACTAGCCACTGGATTAGTGTATATTTGTAGTATTCGAATGGTGTTGCATTAGTGTATGGACATAAATAAAGTGTGGCAAGCTTTCCCAGATATGTGCTCAAGAAAACTACTACCTGTTTTTCTAAATACTAGACGTTTGGGTACTTTAAATTGAACCGCGAAAATGTCTTATATTAAGGAACAAAGGGTGCAGAGTTCAGTCAAATTATCCCAGTAAAGCTAGTCACACATTTGTTAAAATTAATGTTCATTATGTTATCGGAGGAGGTCTGTATGTTTGTCTGTAATGCCTGTCGACTACATACCTGACATCATGATGTAATGTTAAGTCATTTCCTTTTGTACAGTGTCACTGAATTGTTAAGGCGGCGATGGCATTTTATTTTGGTAGAATTGCACAAAATTTGCTTAAAAGAAGAGGAAAGGTCAGGAATGGCTCAGTTTTTCAGAAAAAACTATGTATGCCTTCCTGACATCAGCCGTTGTTGCTTTATTTATTCCCTCAAACAGGTGGTTAGAAACAGTCTTGCTACCTTTTCCCATTAAGAAATTGGAACGCTTATATTAGTGAGTCTATGCTTCAACTAGTGCCACTTTTTGAGTAATCACACTTTCAATATCTATGCAAACAGGGATGCTCGATTTTAGTGGAACTGCACAAAAAGTCCAACTGGTTCAAAATTAGGAGCATGTTTTTTTCCAAACCTTTATATCCAATTGGTGGCACTATGAGCTGTTCATTACGAAGGTACATGGTTTGCTACTATCTTGCTACTCCTTTTGTACTGTCATTAGATAGTAATACTAGTGGTTTACATGTGAATTTATTGGCAGGGTGGACCTACATTGGAGGTGCAGGACAGGATTCAATGATTGGATGCTCAATTTCGGTTGTATCGATTTCACCTCTTCCATCACTGCGAACATGGATATCCTCTGTCTGATGAAGAATAGGTGCTATATTTCTGCTCTGAACTAGCAAATCAATTCAGTATGAAATTGTCCAGGGAAAAACATAACTGTATCAGATTGTCCAGTGCAGAACATGACAGATGCTAAGCGGAAGAGACGTGTTTAAACCGAAAATACAAGGTGTGGTATATGTTTACTAGCTGCTTGATATTTGTTTGTGTCCGCAATTTTGGTTGAACTGCACAAGAGAATAGTATAGTCATTGCATGCAGTGCCATTTGAAAATAGACACAGAAAGATTGGATAGTCACTTCATGGACTGCAGAAAAGTAGTACTGTACTATTTATTGGCCAACACTAGGTGCTTCATTGCTTTGGTCTGATTATACAATGGGCATCATTTTGCCCAAGATAAAGTTTGTATTCCGAAAATAGTCTCAAGGGTGTGATCGAGAGAAGACCAAATCATATTGTAGTGGATGTTCCTCCATCATATGTGGTTCATTCTCATGGTTCCAAATTGGTGAAATCACTTACGCTTGCAAGAGGAATTGTAGACTTCACAAACAAATTTGTCTTTCAAATTGCATCAATGTTGGCCAAGATAAGCATCCATGTTAGTAGGAAGAACAGATGTTTTTTCTAGATCTTTGCTTTTGGAGCTACATATTTGTATATGATCTGTCAATCATTGAGATGCATTAACATGTTGATCTTATGTATGGGAATCGTACTAGTTAGTTTTAGTTGTGACGCAAGATCCGAAGTGGCTGATCTTTGCTTTTGGAGCTACATATTTGTATATGATCTGTGAATCATTGAGATGCATTAACAGTTACTTATTTCTGTTTGCTCAGTGTTTACAAGTTACTGATCGATCACTAGCTAGCCTACAAATGCGCTCCTGGCAGTTTTATTTGCGAGGCAAGATGCGAAGTGGCAGTTTTTTGAATAAAAATGCCTACCTCTGAAGAAACTGACAAGCTACACTATCGACCCTACACGGGTAAAAATGCCTACCTCTGAAGAAACTGACAATCTACACTATCGATCCTACACGGATAAATAGCGGATCACACACGTACTACTCCCTCCTTTCCGGTTTATAAGGCTCAATTCAAAAATCTCACCAATCAAGGTAGATGGTGAGTGGTGGAATACTTTTTGTAGTTTGCAAAAGCACCCAATTAATGCTCTTGTTTTCCTCAAAAAAGTATGTTTACCAATGCATTAATTGCAATGCATGCATGCATAAATTACATGCATTGGTCAATTTTATCTTAATACTTGCATGCAATGATTTATGCACCTTGGAATCTGAACATGTGATGGGAAACAACCAAATTGAGCCTTATAAAATGGAAAAACTAAAATGTTGAGATAAGCCCTATAAACCGGAAAGGAGGGAGTACCTCCTTTCCAGTTTGCAGGGCTCAATTCAAGAAACGACCTACTCGATGCTACACGAATAAATAGCGGATCACACACATACTAGTACCTCCTTTCCAGTTTGCAGGGCTTAATTCAAACCTCTCACAAACCAAGGTACTCCCTTCGTCCGGGTTTATTAGTCCCAGAGCAAAGCAGCAAGACCAAGGCATGGCAATAATTAACGGCATGCAGAAGTTTAAGCCTAATTAATTCCAGCGATTTAAGTGGTTGCATGCGTGCCCTCGGCTGCGACTCGTTGCATGCTGCTTAGCGTACTGCCTGCGAGCGATTCTGAGTGCCTGCATGAAGCCGGCCGTAATTAAGGCAGCTAATTGATGCGAAAAAAGATACGCTTTAATTGGTGTGGCCTTTTTAAATCCGTGGAATCATTATTGACAAGGAGGGAGATGATTCGAGTGAACTCGTTTGACCTCCATGCCGGCGTGCGACCTAGACAGGACGGGACGGCACAGTCATAATTTTAGTTTCTCTAGTTTTCCACGGCAAGCTGGCGCGCTAAGCCATTATGCATTGAATTCCGATGACCGTCGCGCTACCTTCCGCCTATAATTATTGTTTCCCGACCTTCTCCGATGCCACCGTGACCCAACTCGCCATATCCTCATAAGCCCCCACCGGCCCGACGTCACTCGCCACGTCTGCCATGCCCCCGCCCGTCCACGGTAGGCGACGCCGGAGGCGGTCACCGCCGGAACTAGTGTTCGGGTTTTCAACGGAATGCAAACGGAGGGAGGAGGCATTCTATCTGTCTTTAGATGGCAATGCGGAGATCGAGAAGTTGTTGGAGCGCGACCGCATGGCGGAGGAGCAGGAGTTGTTGGAGCGCGACCGCCTGGCGCAGGAGCAGCGTATCACCGATTTGCGCCGCCAGCGGGAATGGAGCAGCAGCACACCGACGCTCTGAGTTGCGAGCAGAGCGCCCGCAACTGGGCCAACTACGTGGAGGTCGGCGCCCGGCAAATAGCCCTGGAGGTTGTTGGTCACGTACGCGTTCGCGATGCTGATTTTTACTACCAGCTCGTCAAGTGGGTTTCCCACTTGGAAGCCGAAGCTTCGGTGGACCACACCGGCATGGAAAGGGCCAACGCGCGCGAGCAACGCGCCCTATCGCACCTCTTGCAAGTCCGAGGCGAGGCGGACGACGCCGGTGCCGGCGTTTAGCGTGTACCACACATGGCGGTCGGCATCGTCTAGTTAGCTAAGAGTAAGTTAGTACTTGTACGCTACTAGAGTATTAGAGGGAGTAGATAGTTAACATGGCTATGATGGTTGTCAACGTGGAAGTTCAGTACTCTATATGTGGATCAGACCTGTTACTTTGCTCTGAATGTTGAACTTTCCGTTTGAACGTATGGAATGGGCTGTTATTTTTAAATGGTTTGTATTTGTCCTCCACGGGTTTAGAGGCTGACTTGTGGGCCTAGCAAGTTGACGCGTACACAATCAGGAGATGATTGTACGTGGAGAGGATGACAGCAGGGACCCGCCAAGGTCATTGCGGTATGCAAGCAAGTGCCTCCTTATTTCAAGCCAATAAAAAATGGCTCCTCCTAGTGGATTTTTGACATCTGGGTCCCATGCCATTGTCAACGTAGTCAATAAACGAGAGAATTGCACAACGAGCGGCCGACACTGTGGACCCAAAGCAGCCTAGTTATTATTGTTTTTGGTTAATTTGATAAATGCCACTCCAAATATGGTGTATCCGAGAAATGCCACTGCAATTTCCAAACTTTCAAAAATGCCATTTCTAGTGGCATTTTTCGAAGTCTGGAGTGGCGTTTCTCAAAGTTTGCAAACTGCAGTGGCATTTCTCAAAGTTTGCAAAAATTGCAGTGGCATTTTTCAAAGTTTGGAAATTGCAGTGGAATTTTTATGAATCGCCATAATTGGAGTGGCATTTATCTAATTTGTTTTTGAGACGGAAGCAGGGTGTCAACTGGGCTGTGCGGGACTGCTACCTCTTGAGCTTGCATTGGATTTCCCTGAAGAGGAGAGGATAATGCAGCAGAGTAGCGTAAGTATTTCCCTCAGTTTTTTAGAACCAAGGTATCAATCCAGTAGGAGGCCACGCGCAAGTCCCTCGCACCTTCACAAAACAATAGCTCAACGCAACCAACGCGATTAGGGGTTGTCAATCCCTTCACGGTCACTTACGGGAGTGAGATCTGATAGATAATATTTTTGGTATTTTTGATATAAAGATGCAAAGTAAAAATAAAAGTAAAGTAAAAAAACAAAGCAATAATAAAGTGATGGAAGATTGATATGATGAGAATAGATCTGGGGGCCATTGGTTTCACTAGTGGCTTCTCTCAAGAGCATAAATATTCTACAGTGGGTGAACAAATTACAGTTGAGCAATTGACAGAATTGACCATAGTTATGAGAGTATCTAGGTATGATCATGTATATAGGCATCACGTCCGAGACAAGTAGACCGACTCCTTCCTGCATCTACTACTATTACTCCACTCATCAACCGCTATCCAAAGATGCATCTAGAGTATTAAGTTCCGTAAAACAGAGTAACACCTTAAGCAAGATGACATGATGTAGAGGGATAGATTCATGCAATATGATAAAAACCCCATCTTGTTATCCTCGATGGAAACAATACAATACGTGCCTTGCTGCCCCTTCTGTCACTGGCAAAGGATACCGCAAGACTGAACCCAAAGCTAAGCACTTCTACCATTGTAAGAAAAACCAATCTAGCTGGCCAAAATAAACTGACAATTCGAAGAGACTTGCAAAGATAACCAATCATACATAAAAGAATTCAGAGAAGATTCAAATATAGTTCATAGATAATATTGATCATAAACACACAATTCATCGATCTCAACAAACACACCGCAAAAAGAAGATTACATCGAATAGATCTCCATGAGAGAGGGGGAGAACATTGTATTGAGATCCAAAAAGAGAGAAGAAGCCATCTAGCTACTAACTATGGACCCAAGGTCTGAACTAAACTACTCACACTTCATCGGAGAGGCTATGGTGTTGATGTAGAAGCCCTCCGTGGTGGATTCCCCTTCAAATGAGCTCCTAACAGGCCCCAAGATGGGATCTCGTGGATACAGAAAGTTGCGGCGGTGGAATTAGGTTTTTGGCTCCGTATCTGATCGTTTGGGGGTACGTAGGTATATATAGGAGGAAGGAGTACGTCGGTGGAGCAAAGGGGGGGCCCACGAGGCAGGGTGGCGTGCCATCCACCCTCGTGGCCAGCTCCTTTGTTTCTTGATGGACGGTCCAAGTCTCCTGGATCATATTTGTTGAGAAAATCACGTCCTGAAGGTTTCATTCCGTTTGGACTCCGTTTGATATTCCGTTTCTTCGAAACACTGAAATAGGCAAACAACTACAATTTTGGGCTGGGCCTCCGGTTAATAGGTTAGTCCCAAAAATAATATAAAAGTGGAAAATAAAGCCCAATATGTTCCAAAACAGTAAATAATATAGCATGGAGCAATCAAAAAATTATAGATACGTTGGAGACGTATCAGGCATCCCCAACCTTAATTCCTGCTTGTCCTCGAGTAGGTAAATGATAAAAAGAGAATTTTTGATGCGGAGTGCTACTTGGCATAATTTCAATGTAATTCTTCTTAATTGTGGTATGAATATTCAGATCCAAAAGATTCAAGACAAAAGTTCATATTGACATAAAAATAATAATACTTCAAGCATACTAACAAAGCAATCATGTCTTCTCAAAATAACTTGGCCAAAGAAAGTTATCCCTACAAAATCATATAGTCCTGCTATGCTCCATCTTCCCCACACAAAATATTTAAATCATGCACAACCCCGATGACAAGCCAAGCAATTGTTTCATACTTATGACATTCTCAAAACTTTTTCAACCTTCACGCAATACATGAGCGTGAGCCATGGATATAGCACTATATGTGGAATAGAATGGTGGTTGTGGAGAAGACAAAAAGAGGGAAGATAGTCTCACATCAACTAGGCGTATCAACGAGCTATGGAGATGCCCATCAATAGATATCAATGTGAGTGAGTAGGGATTGCCATGCAACGGATGCACTAGAGCTATAAGTATATGAAAGCTCAACAAAAGAAACTAAGTGGGTGTGCATCCAACTCGCTTGCTCACGAAGACCTAGGGCATTTTGAGGAAGCCCATCATTGGAATATACAAGCCAAGTTCTATCATGAAAAATTCCCACTAGTATATGAAAGTGACAAAATGAGAGACTCTCTATCATGAAGATCTTGGTGCTACTTTGAAGCACAAGTGTGGTAAAAGGATAGTAACATTGTCCCTTCTCTCTTTTTCTCTCATTTTTTTATTTGGGCCTTTTTTTATGGCCTCTTTATTTATTTATATTTTTATTTTTCGTCCAGAGTCTCATCCCGACTTGTGGGGGAATCATAGTCTCCATCATCCTTTCCTCACTTGGGACAATGCTCTAATAATGATGATCATCACACTTTTTATTTTCTTACAACTCAACAATTACAACTCGATACTTAGAACAAATATGACTCTATATGAATGCCTCCGACGGTGTACCGGGATATGCAATGAATCAAGAGTGACATGTTTGAAAGAATTATGAACGGTGGCTTTGCCACAAATACGATGTCAACTACAGGATCATGCTAGCAATATGACAATGATGGAGCGTGTCATAATAAACGGAAAGGTGGAAAGTTGCATGGCAATATATCTCGGAATGGCTATGGAAATGCCATGATAGGTAGGTATGGTGGCTGTTTTGTGGAAGGTATATGGTGGGTGTATGATACTGGCGAAAAGTGCGCGGTATTAGAGGCTAGCAATGGTGGAAGGATGGGAAAAGTGCGTATAATCCATGGACTCAACATTAGTCATAAAGAACTCATATACTTATTGCAAAAATATAGAAGTTATGAAAGCAAAGTATTACGCGCATGCTCCTAGGGGATAGATTGGTAGGAAAAGACCATCGTCATTCCCCGACCGCCACTCATAAGGAAGGCAATCAATAAATAAATCATGCTCCGACTTCATCACATAACGGTTCACCATACGTGCATGCTACGGGAATCACAAACTTTAACACAAGTATTTCTCAAATTCACAACTACTCAACTGGCATGACTCTAATATCACCATCTTCATATCTTAAAACAATTATCAAGCATCAAACTTTTCCTAGTATTCAACGCACTCAAAAGGTAGTTTTACAAATCTTGAATACCAAGCATATTATTATTATTAAGCAAATTACCATGCTATTTAAGACTCTCAAAATAATCTAAGTGAAGCATGAGAGATCAATAGTTTCTATAAAACAAACCCACCACCGTGCTATAAAAGATATAGGTGAAGTACTAGAGCAAAACTATAAAGCTCAAAAAGATATAAGTGAAGCATTATGAGCAAAACTATCAAGCTCAAAAGATATAAGTGAAGCACCATGAGCAAAACTATCAAGATCAAAAGATATAAGTGAAGCACTATGTGTATTCTAATAAATTCCAATTGATGTATGGCTCTCTCAAAAGGTGTGTACAGCAAGGATGATTGTGGTAAACTAAAAAGCAATGACTCAAATCATACAAGACGCTCCAAGAAAAACACATATCATGTGGTGAATAAAAATATAGCTCCGAGTAAAGTTACCGATGGAAGTAGAAGAAACAGGGGATGCCTTCCGGGGCGTCCCCAAGCTTTGACTTTTTGGTGTCCTTGGATTATCTTGGGGGTGCCATGAGCATCCCCAAGCTTAGGCTTTTGCCACTCCTTGTTCCATAATCCATCAAAAGATTTCACCCAAAACTTGAAAACTTCACAACACAAAACTCAACAGAAATCTCGTGAGCTCCGTTAGCGAAAGAAAACAAAAGACCACTTTAAGGTACTGTAATGAACTCATTCTTTAATTATATTGGTGTTAAACCTACTATTCCAACTTCTATATGGTTTATAAACTATTTTACTAGCCATAGATTCATCAAAATAAGAAACAACACACGATAAACAGAATCTGTCAAAAACAGAACAGTCTGTAGAAATCTGTAACTAAAGCAAACTTCTGGAACTCCAAAAATTCATACAAAATAGGAAGACCTAGGAAATTTGTTTATTGATCAGCAGCAATTGGAATCAGTATTTTATCACGTTCTGATGATTTTTAATAATTGTTTTCGTGAACAGAAAGTTTCTGGAAATTACTGCAAGATCAAATAACTATCATCCAAGAAGATCCTATAGGTTTAACTTGGCACAAACACTAATTAAAAGATAAAACCACATCTAAACAGAAAGTAGATGGATTATTTATTCCTAAAAAGAAACAAAAACAAAAAAATAAAAATAAAATTGGGTTGCCTCCCAACAAGCGCTATCGTTTAACGCCCCTAGCTAGGCATAAAAGCAAGGATGGATCTAGGTATTGCCATCTTCGGTAGGCAATCCATAAGTGGCTCTCATGATAGATTCATATGGTAGTTTTAGTTTCTTACTAGGGAAGTGTTACATCCCCTTCTTTAATGAAAATTGGAATCTAATATTCCCTTCATATCAATAATTGCACCAATCGTTCTAAGGAAAGGTCTACCAAGAATAATAGGACATGAAGGATTGCAATCTATATCAAGAACGATAAAATATACGGGCACATAATTCCTATTTTCAACAATAAGAACATAGTTAATTCTTCCCATAGGTTTCCTAATAGTGGAATCCGCAAGGTTCAAGTTTAGAGGGCAATCATCAAAATCGCGGAAACCTAGCAAATCACACAAAGTTTTGGGAATAATGGAAACACTAGCACCCAAATCACATAAAGCATAAAATTCATGATCCTTAATATTTATTTTAATAGTTGGTTCCCACTCATCATAAAGTTTTCTAGGGATAGAAACTTCCAACTCAAGTTTTTCTTCATAAGATTGCATCAAGGCATCAACGATATGTTTAGTAAAGGCTTTATTTTGACTATAAACATGAGGAGAATTTAGCACGGATTGAAACAAGGAAATACAATCAATTAAAGAACAAATTTCATAATTAAATTCCTTGAGATCCAAAATAGTGGGTTTAGCAACATCTAGGGTTTCAATCTTTTCAATCCCACTTTTATCAATTTCATCATCAAGATCTAGAAACTCCGAATTCTTAGAACGTCTTCTAGGTAAAGGTAGATCATATTCAGTTTCATCAAGATTCATATTACAAAACAAAGATTTGATAGGGTACACATCAATAACTTTTAGATCTTCATCTTGATTTTCATAGGAATTGGAAGAACACGCTTTAATAAAGGCATCTTTCGTAGCACGCATCCTAGCAGTTCTTTCCTTGCACTCATCAATGGAAATTCTAATGGCTTTGAGAGACTCATCGATATCATGCTTAGGAGGAATAGATCTAAGCTTTAAAGAATCAACATCAAGAGAAATCCTATCAACGTTCCTAGCCAATTCATCAACTTTAAGCAATTTTTCGTCAAGCAAAGCATTGAAATTCTTTTGCGAATTCATAAATTCTTTAACACTAGTCTCAAATTCAGAGGGCATCTTATTAAAATTTCCATAAGAATTGTTGTAGGAATTTCCATAATTATTAGAGGAATTACTAGGACTAGAAGAACGCCCGTGCGTTGCAACGGGGTCACATTAACTTTAAGAGTTTAATATTAATATACTCATACATATCAAGTGACATTGACGACCTTTTTTACCATCAAATTCTCACACACACTCTCTCTCCCCCCCTCTTCCAAACTCTCTCTCCCCCTCTCCCCTCTCTCTCTAACACACACACATATCCATCTTATTGGATACGTGACCATAATCCATCTATTTCACACACACGCGCTAGTGCATAACAATATGGATTATGTGTATTATATTTGCCGCCACAACTGAGGAAATTAATTTCATGTAAATGGGTCAGCCACAGCTCCAAGAATATGTGGAGGAGGTGGCACGGGTCGGCATTGACGCCGTCCGGCGCACGCCACGGGCCCGCTCTGCGCAAGTGCTCAAGGCCGCCACCCACGCCGGACCCTTCAAGTGCCGCCCACCGCACCAACTCCCAGAGCCAGGAAGCCGCCTTCTTCGCTTCTTCACGGCCCAAGGCTAACGCGGTGTCAAGGCACCCGACCTCGCCGTCCTCGTCTCCCCGCACCGTCAGCGACTCCAAAGGACGTAGCCCAAGCATCGGCCTCGAGAATCAAGAACGCCGACAACGGAGAGGGAAGGGAAGATCATATACATGTCATAAGAAAGGGAGTTTATTTACTGCTCCCTCGATGTATTGTTTCCTTTGTTTGGAGATTGATTACCATCCGTGAGTTAAGGTAAGGTTAATGTGATTGAGCGACTTTTCTGAAAATCAATTATTTGTTTTCTAATTAATGTGATTGAGTGATTTAAGGTAAGGTTAATTAATTTAGATTTGATCTTTAGAGATTGTTCGTGATTGATTCTCATTACCAAATAACTTGGCGCCAGTATGGAAAGTTCTGATCTTTTCAGATTTCTTTCATTGTGTGAGAGGGTGACGCGAAAATAAACCGATGAAGTGGGAGGAGGGGACGAAAAAAATCTACAAAAAAACCAGCGAAGGTGGGAGGAGGTAGCAAAAAAATCATAGGAGGTGGGACGAATGACATAATTAGTAAACAATTTCAGCGACAAAAGGATAAACAAATTGGATTTTTAAAACAAAACCTGTACCTGCACAAGTGGCTCACTCTTCACTTTTTGATAAAAACTTCCGAATAGCAATCTTGGTGAGTGATCTCGACCGGTTCGATCGGCATGGCATGTCGCTCCTCCAGGAGTGGGTGCTGAGAGGAAGGATGGTGAACCACCATTGTCAATCGGCCGGAACTGCATCGTCATTTGGATCAGAGCATGGACGAAATCGAGATGGTAGAGGTTGAGGAATTTGTATGACGTGAGGGTTTAGGGTGGGCATCACGAGAACTCACCCATATCTTGGGAGACGGCAGACCCGAGGTGCAGTCATGTTCGTGCTTCAGGGGCTGCCACGTGTTGTCCTCGCCGCCATCGCCTGTCGATGCCACTTCAGCGCCACGAGCATGGGACTGAGGGACGAAGGGAAGAGAAGGGAAGGAAGCGAGCTAATGACGTACCTATGTTTGGTATGTAATACCATCCATTAAGAGTAGATATTTTCTTAAAATCGGTTATTTTGTTTCCTAATTAATGTGATTGAGAAATTTAAGGTAAGGTTAATTAATTTAGATTTGATATTTAGAGATTGATCGTGATTGATTCTTTCACATAAAGACATTACTAAAATAACTTGCACCAGCATGGAAAGTTATGATCCGTTAAGATTTTTTTCACAGTGAGAGGGTGACACGAAACTAAACCGGTGGGGTGGGGGAGGGACGAAAAAAAACCAGCGAAATAAAACGGTTGAAAGTGGTGGGACGAAAATAAACCGTACGAGGCTACCAACTGCTCCATTAGGAGTAGAGATAGGGCCTAGGATTAAAATTCCCTCTATACGCGTTGTTACCAAAATTATTCCTACCAAAAAAATTAACATCCATAGATTCATTATTATTCTCAATCAAAGTAGACAAAGGCATACCATTAGGATCATAAGAAACACTCTTAGTAGCAAATAATTTCATGAGTTCATCCATCTTTCCACTCAAAACATTGATTTCTTCAATCACATGCACCTTTTTATTAGTAGATCTTTCAGTGTGCCATTGAGAATAATTAACCATAATATTATCTAGGAGTTTAGTAGCATCTCCTAAAGTGATTTCCATAAAAGTGCCTCCCACAGCCGAATCTAAAAGATTTCTAGAAGCAAAATTCAATCTGGCATAAATTTTTTGTATAATCATCCACAAATTCAAACCATGAGTAGGGCAATTACGTATCATTAATTTTATTCTCTCCCAAGATTGTGCAACATGTTCATGATCAAGTTGCTTAAAATTCATAATATCGTTCCTAAGAGAGATGATCTTAGCGGGAGGAAAATACTTAGAGATAAAAGCATCTTTGCACTTGTTCCAAGAATCAATACTATTTTTAGGCAAAGACGAAAACCAAGCTTTAGCACGATCTGTAAGTGAAAAAGGAAATAGCTTCAATTTAACAATATCATTATTGACATCTTTCTTCTTTTGCATATCACATAAATCAACGAAGCTATTTAGATGAGTAGCAGCATCTTCACTAGGAAGGCCGGCGAATTGATCTTTCATAACAAGATTCAACAAAGCAGTATTGATTTCAGAAGATTCAGTATTGGTAAGAGGAGCAATCGGAGTGCTAAGGAAATCATTATTGTTGGTATTGGTAAAGTCACACAAATTTGGTATTATCTTGAGCCATCACGACAAACAAGCAATCCAACACACGAGCAAAAAAAGGCAACGAGAAAAGGCAAACGAAAAAGAGAGGAGGAGATAGGGAAAGAGAGGGCAAATAAAACGGCAAGGGTGAAGTGGGGGAGAGGAAAACGAGAGGCAAATGGCAAATAATGTAATGCGGGAGATAGGGAATTGTGATGGGTACTGGGTATGTTTACTTTGCGTAGACTCCCGGCAACGGGCGCCTGTAAATTCTTCTTGCTACCTTTTGAGCTTATGCGTTGGATTTCCCCGAAGAGGAGAGGATAATGCAGCAGAGTAGCGTAAGTATTTCCCTCAGTTTTTGAGAACCAAGGTATCAATCCAGTAGGAGGCCACGCGCAAGTCCCTCGCACCTACACAAAAACAATAGCTCAATGCAACCAACGAGATTAGGGGTTGTCAATCCCTTCACGGTCACTTACGGGAGTGAGATCTGATAGATAATATTTTTGGTATTTTTGATACAAAGATGCAAAGTAAAAATAAAAGTAAAGTAAAAAACAAAGAAATAATAAAGTGATGGAAGATTGATATGATGAGAATAGACTCGGGGGCCATAGGTTTCACTAGTGGCTTCTCTCAAGAGCATAAATATTCTACGGTGGGTGAACAAATTACTGTTGAGCAATGACAGAATTGAGCATAGATATGAGAGTATCTAGGTATGATCATGTATATAGGCATCACGTCCGAGACAAGTAGACCGACTCATGCCTGCATCTACTACTATTACTACACTCATCGACCGCTATCCAGCATGCATCTAGAGTATTAAGTTCAAGAAAACAGAGTAACGCCTTAAGCAAGATGACATGATGTAGAGGGATAGATTCATGCAATATGATAAAAACCCCATCTTGTTATCCTCTATGGCAACAATACAATACGTGCCTCGCTGCCCCTTGTATCACTAGGAAAGGACACCGCAAAATTGAACCCAAAGCTAAGCACTTCTCCCATTGCAAGAAAAACCAATCTAGCTGGCCAAACTAAACTGACAATTCGAACAGACTTGCAAAGATAACCAATCATACATAAAAGAATTCGGAGAAGATTCAAATATTGTTCATAGATAATCTTGATCATAAACCCACAATTCATCGTCTCAACAAACACACCGCAAAAGTAAGATTACATCGAATAGATCTCCACGAGAGAGGGGGAGAACATTGTATTGAGATCCAAAAAGAGAGAAGAAGCCATCTAGCTACTAACTATGGACCCGAAGGTCTGAAGTAAACTACTCACACTTCATCGGAGAGGCTATGGTGTTGATGTAGAAGCCCTCCATGGTGGATTCCCTTCCAATGAGTTCTAACAGGCCCCAAGACGGGATCTCGTGGATACGTAAAGTTGCGGCGGTGGAATTAGGTTTTTGGCTCCGTGATCCGATCGCTTTGGGGGCAATGTAGGTATATATAGGAGGAAGGAGTACGTCGGTGGAGCAAAGGGGGGGCCCACGAGGCAGGGTGGCGTGCCATCCACCCTCGTGGCCAGCTCCTTTGTTTCTTGACAGAGGGTCCAAGTCTCCTGGATCATATTTGTTGAGAAAATCACGTTCCCGAAGGTTTCATTCCGTTTGGACTCTGTTTGATATTCCGCTTTCTTCAAACACCAAATAGGCAAAAAACAACAATTCTGGGTTGGGCCTCCGGTTAATAGGTTAGTCCCAAAAATAATATAAAAGTGGAAAATAAAGGCCAATATGGTCCAAAACAGTAGATAATATAGCATGGAGCAATCAAAAATTATAGATACGTTGGAGACGTATCAGGGACACTCTGACCTGTCTAGACAGCCTTTTCTTTTATGTTTACCACACACCAGCCCAGTAGTTTTTTTTCTTTTTAAAAATGGCTAGCCTTGTTTTTTGTGGTTTGTCAAGAAAGTCGCTTTACCAGGCCTGTTGGGCTGCAAATCTTTCAAGACGAGGAGAGCTTCATTCGGCTGGCCGAGAAAATGGCCTATCAGTAATGAGAAATGGGCTGTACATTTTTAAAACACATCAAACCGGCAATTACTTTCATATATATTTTTTTCATTTCAAGATTTGAAATTGCATTGATTTTTATGCGTGGACAATTTATTGGATTTTATATTGATATACATTTATTTTTAAAATTAGTCTGAATGTGACTCGAAATTTCAGGATTAAAAACAGTTCAGACCGCACCGACATATCCAAAATTTCGTATAATTTTTTAACCGTGGCCACAATATGGGTTGTAATGCTAACAAAAAGAATACGGGCTCCAAAAAAACCCATAAAAATTAGCAAATGGGCTGTAAATTATTTGAAATAATGGCAGATGGGCTGTATGCTGTTTTCCATAGATTTGAGGCTTTCTACAGATGGCTTGTATACTGTTGGATGTCCATCCAACGGCCGTCGTGCTTCTTCAATCTCTGCTCTTCCTGCTCCAGCCGCTCAAACAAGCGCCAAGTGGACTGCTCGATCTCCTCCTCACCATGACCGGGTCAGGCCGCCACAAGATCATGGATTTCGGGTTCGGCTGCACCTTGAGGTTCGAACACTGGGGTGCGCGCGGAGATCCAACCTTCCACCGTCTCGCACCTCGCCGAATCGCTGGGACCTAAACTACTAAACAGAACATCACAAGGGACACAAGATTTATACTAGTTCGGGCCACCGTTGAGGTGTAATACCCTACTCTAGTTTGTGGCGTGGTGGATTGCCTCTGGGGCTGATGAGGAACAGTACAAGGAAGAACAGCCTCGCGAGGGTCTATTCTTGGCGGGTGTGCTGAATTACTAGGTGGTGTCCCGTCGCTCTAGCTTGGGGATCGGGTCTCTGTCTTTCTCTGGATTCCAGATCCCTTCTTCCAGCCGCCCCTGCTCTGAGTGTGGCTACTCCTATTTAAAGGCGAAGGCCCGGGGCCTCTTCCCAAATATTGAGCGGGAAGGGCGCCAACAATTGGCCATTTTGAAGGGGAACAATGGTACACTTATCCTCGACTAAAGTTGGTCCTCGCCCGCCAAAGGCTCTCGTGATGACGCTCGCTTGGGCTCCACGATGACTCCCTTCTAGCCGTTGGGTCTGGTCTTGGTCTTGTTGCACTGAAACGGATGCCTTTGCTTGATGCTCTCGCCTGCGCTTGCTCCCTTTGCACCAAAGAGGAAAGGAGGTCGCTGCGCGGGCTGGCGCCCGACTAGCGCCCTTGGTCGTCATGGCTTGCGTCATGGGCACCTCGCGAGGTACCCTGCCTTGAACTCTCCGCCTCCTCATGAGCTGCCCTGATGAGGCCGTGCTCGAGGAAGCTCCTTGTCGTCACTTCCGAGGGTCTTGAGCTTGCGTTGATGAAGATGGGCTGTCCTGGCCTCCTTTGATCCATGCCGCAGGCCGCAGTGCAATTACGGGACCCCTGCTCCTGCACGCCGACAAGAGCCCCTGCCCACGACGCGCCCGGACTTGGCCGAGCAGAGAGGCGAAAGGGCAAGTCTGAGCGTCATGGGCCCTAACAGCTCGACCTTGGGCGCCGCGTGGCGGTTGATTGGACGTGGGCGGCACTGTTCCCCCACGGCTCCTTATTTCGTGCCTTGCTAGGCGGACACGCTGCTGTACACATCCGTTCCCCTCTCTGGTGCTCGTGCGCCCCTGTCCTTCCCCCTCTCGAACTCCAGCTTCCATTTTCAATCCAATCTCGAATCTCCCCCTCCCCCTTTCAATCGCCATGGATCCGATGAAGAAGGGGAAAGGGAAGAAACCTGTGCCTCCGCCTCGCTCGCCGCCGGCTTCCGGCCGTCGATTCGCCGATCATACTCAATCTAGAGGGCTTGGGCAAGGTTAGTTCGGCTCGCCACCACCTTCAACGAATGCGGAGGACGACGGCCCGCCCGCGCCCCACTTCTCCATCGACAGGATAGTCACCGAGGTCCGGTATTTTGCCGACGCCTGTGGGCGGGCTGGTTCCCCTTCTCTCGATTTCTTCAATGACGTGCTTTCGCACTATCAGATCCACATGATGCATCTGGGTCCTGAGTCCATCACTCTCCTCTCGGTCTTCGCCTTCGCTTGTGAAGCTATGATGGGCATCCTTCCTTCGGTTGCTTTGCTGCGCCACTTCTTCTCTCTGCGCCTTGTCGATCCCACCGAATGCTCGGCGTGCATGAGCTTCGTCGCCGCGCCCGAGACAGCGGCCTCAGGGATTGACTTCAGCCTGCCTCCGCCCGCGGCTAAGTTCCGCGAGAGGTGGTTGTACGTGGATGTGGGGGTGCCCAGCCCCCTGCTATCGGAGCCAACCTAGCCTGCTGTCCCCAATTCAGGCTAGGGCCAGGAGACGCTTTCAAGCCCTCGGCTCATCTTTGTCTGGCGCTGCTTCGCGTTTCTGAGGTCGCTTGCTGTGACAGCGCCCAAGGTGGTGAAGGAGTTCCTGATGTGCTGCGTTGCTCCTCTCCAACGCCATTCCCATCGGATGTGGGCCTTCAGCGGGCCTGGTGATCGTATGAGGCTTCAGGAAGAAGACCTGATGCCTGAAGCGCTGAGGAAAATACTCCTGGTCCTGACTGACGACCCCAACCCCGGTGGCATCCGGCATGGAGGGGCCTTGCTGTACCTCTGCCAGAACAGGGGTGATTCTGTGAACCAGATGCCTATCTTCGATGAATGGGGGCCGCGCCCTGCTGGTCTCCAGGGGCCTCGCGAGAATCCAGTGATGGTGACAACCCTTCCAGTCGGCCCAGGCGGCTCCTCCTCAAGTGGCGGAGCAGGAAGGCACGAGCCGCCAGAGGTCAAGGGACCCCGCCGGGTGACAAAGTGCCAGCGACGCTCATGAGGGAGCAGCTCTCGAGGCTCATGCCGCCGCTGGCCGAGGCGGTAGGCAGCCGCCCGTAAGCGCCTCAAGGATGGAGCCCCCGAGGCCCCCGCTGCTTCTCTTGGTGAGGCGACCAACAAGCGTCAGCGGACGCCCAGTCGCCTTGGTGCTTCTCCCTCGCCGCAGCTGACCTCGCGCCAATTCTTGGGTCGCTTCCGCGTGAACTTCGAGGCCCTCCGGAAGAGAAGGGAGGCCCTGGGCGATGATTACCCTTGTCGCCTGCTGAAGCGTAGGAAGTACTTCGCCACTGATGAGTAAGCCTTCTCCTTCTCCAGCTCCTGATTCTTCTGCTGCTTGTACTGATCCTTGCCTGCAGTGCCCTTCCCGCCGAGCTCACGGAGACGGGTGAGGAGCCGTCCCCGGCCGCCCCCTCCCCCGTCCCTGAGTGCTCCAAGCAGTGGAGCCCTTGTGGTGAGGGCTACCGGGAGGTGAACTGGCCCCGAGGCGCTGCTGTGGCCTGCGCGCCCCGCGACCCTTCCTCGCGAGCCTTCTGGTGGCATAGCTGGCCTGCCGTGGGCTTCTCGTCTGGTCGTGGACGGCGATTGGCTGAGGCGCTTCCTGCGCCCTTCGTCTGGGGATGGGCTGGCTCCAGGCCGGGCTTCTAGCGCGGCGCGCCCGGCCGTCGCGAGGGTGCCAGCCCCCAGCCCCCTGCCCGGAGGGGGAGTGCTGATTCGTGGCTCCCGGCGCCCGCCTGGGGCGGTTGATGGTGTGGAGGACGTGCACGAGCGCGCCCGGGAGCGCCGCGCCCTTCGCCAAGGATATCTATGAAGGGCGGCTGATGCGGTGAGCCTGCTTGGTGAAGAGCTTGCTGATGAAGACGCGCGCCTTGAGGCCGAGGGCCTGCGCCTGGCCGCAGAGAGGCGCGAGCTGGAGGGCGCTGTCGCCCTTGCGCGCCACTAGCGCGATCTTGATGATGAAGAGGCCAAGGCGTCGCTGGAAGCCTCTCGGGAGGCCTGTTCTAGGGCCGTCGAGGAGGCCCGGGAAGCTAACAGGCGGCGAGAGACAGCGGAGGAGCGGGCACGGGAACTCCTGGCCCGGTGTCACTCATTGGAGGAGCAAGTGGAGCTGGGCGAGGCAGCCCTCGCGTCGATGAAGGTGGCCTCCGGCGACCCGGCGGAGCTCCAGAAGCATGAGGAGGCGTTGACGCTTGAAGCCGCCGAACGCACGCGCAAGTACGAGCGCTTGGAAACGAGGGAGCGCTTGGCGACGCGGGCAGAGGATGAGGTCGCTGCACGGGAAGCCCGCGTCCTGGAGGAGGTCGGACGCCGAGTGGGACGGCACGCTCGAACCTCGAGCGCGAGTTTGAGGAGAGGCTGGGGTTGATCAAGGCCGAGGCTGAGGGCAGGACTGCTGCCTTGAGGGCCAAGCTGGAGGAGGCAACGCGGCGGGCCGATGCTCTTTGGGCCGCCCTCGAGGTGGCGCAGGGGGAGTCAACCACCTCTCAAGCCGAGGCGCTCCTTCTTCGCCAACGGGTGGAGGAGGCCGAGGCCGTCGCGCGCCAGAATGCGGACGAGATGTGTCAGCGGCGAATCTCGAGCATGAGCACGGCCCCATGCTCGCCACGCCCGGAAAGAGCCAACGCAGCCTTGGGTAATATCTGCGAGGCGGCGGTTGGCGAGCCGCCTGTGATTAACTACGCCGCAACCTTCGGTTCTTCATCGACGTGGTGGCGCTACCGGAGGCGCGGTCGGTCAGGGCCAATAGGTTGGTGGAGGAGAGGTGCCGCGCGCTGCTTGGGCGCGCCTTTTCTCGTGTCTTCAGCCATCTCCAGGACATGGACCCCAACTTCGATTTTGACGCAGCCATCGCCCCAGTTCCCTAGGCCGTCCGGGGCGACCTGACGCACTGGGTGGAAGACAATGTGGATGCTCTTGTCCGGGCCTTCGCTTCGAACAACGACGGCGTGGTCGTGGCCGCCGACGAGGGCGGCGTGGTGAACGGCCCTGACGCCGCCGATGACCTCAGCAGACAAGGATTTGGCGATGCCAGCCGACGCCAAAGAACGGCTCGGGAGGTGCTCCTGAGGACGCATTGGGGGATTTATCCGACTGATTATGTATTGTCCCTGTTCCATTACCCTGCATGAAAAGAACTCGGGTTTTGGCCTGATGGCTGTGAGAGCATTTTGGGAGGGGGAGCCCCTCATGTAAAACTTGTGTTCATTGTATTGGCAGGTGTTACATCGCCCATACGCCCGCGCCAAGTGGTTGGCCAAGCGACGTGCGGGTTGGCTGATTTACCTTTGTTTCTTACGAGTCCTGAGATGGCCTGTGGGAGGCTGCGGTGACCTGAGTGTCTCCTGATCGAATCCATAGGATCTGCAGTAAAAACCCTCTAGAGAGGACGCGGCGGCGACAGGCTGGGCTGCGCGCAAGCTAGGCCTGGCCCGGCTCGCGAGGGGCTCGCGAGGGGAGGGAGCTGAGGCGGAATGGTAAACGAAACGCGAGAGATTTGCTCGAACGCGACTAAGCACCCCTTCCCCGAACACACGCAAATCTCAAATTCGAATCCAACTTAAATCCAGCGGGGGAAAGCGACAATTGAATGGAAAGGCAAAGAAAGCAGAAGAAAAGCCGTCCGCACCTAGTCTAGTCTTGGACGTCTTCTCACCAAATACGCTAAGTGCTGCCATCGGGCGTGGGAGGGAGCCCTGTGGCTCGAGGCCGGCACCCCTGAGACTCCGGGGCGTGTACAGCCGCACTCATTATTACGTGAGAGTTTCACGGGGCGGCGAGCTTCACATGCACTGGGCCTTCTTCACAGGTACCGGCCTTGCGCCACACTCTAGTGCCATCAACGACGACCGGAAACCAGGACGCCGCCAATGGGGTAGAGCGGTCACCAGCGGTTCCCCCGACGACCACGGGTCCTCCGCCAGGGGCAGGCCCTGAGGCGCCTCCCCAGCAGAGGGCCTACCTCCTGAGAACGCCTTGCTCCAAATGCCGCGGTGGTGATGTCGTGTCTCTGCCCCTCTCCGGCAGCCCCCTGCGCCCCCCTCCCGAGGGGTAGGAGACTGCGGGAGCGGGGCAGCCGCTCGTCGTGGGGACCTGTACCTCCTGCGACCTATGGTTAGCGTATGTTTGCTCTTGAGGAAGTAGCGGTACCCGATAATCGTCGCCCCCGGCGTGACCAGTGGGGCCGTCTCGAGGCTCCTGGAAGAGCTCGGCTTCTGGCGCCTCATCCCCCCAGCTCGGGCTGAGGAGCGAGCCTTGTTCTCCCTCATGCGGGTGCCCTTGGTCCATCATGTGGGGCACGTATTCTTCTGGCTCCGTCATCCCGAAGGCCATGCCGTAGTGCTGAGCGTGCCATGCGGCTCTGCTTGATGCGCCCATCGTGGGGTGGCGGTGCGGCGGTCCACCCGGGCCGTGGGTTACGTCGAGTCCTTCTTCTCCGCGGGCCGGGGGCGGGGGCAACCCCGCCGCCGGCCCGGAGCTGACAGCTTCGCCGGTGTTGGAGTAGCCTTGGAGCCCGCGGGCACGCGTGGAGCCCCCGTGCAGGCCGCCCTGGGCCAGAGATGGAAGCTGGGTGCAGAAGGGGTGAGCCCCCGCGGCGTGATTGGAGGCCCTTACTGCCGACCGCGCCTGCCACAGCGTGAGAGCCGTCGAAGCCTGTCCGCGTCGCCCGCGGCCCGCAGCGGCCTGCGGACCGCGAGCTGCCTGGAGCACGGGGTCGCCCGAGGCGAGCTCTGCGTGGGCGGGCCACGCCGTCCAAGGATCTGGGTTGCCCGCTTGGTCGCCGGACATGGTAATGACGATGCGACGGGACACGAGGTGGCAGAAGGCGGATTCTGGCGCACCCCTACCTGGCGCGCCAAATGTCGGATTTCGGGTTCCGGCAGACCCTTGAGGTTCGAACACTGGGGTGCGCGCGGAGATCCAACCTTCCACCGTCTCGCACCTCGCCGAATCGCTGGGACCTAAACTACTAAACATAACAGCTCAAGGGACACAAGATTTATACTAGTTCGGGCCACCGTTTTGGTGTAATACCCTACTCTAGTTTGTGGCGTGGTGGATTGCTTCTGGGGCTGATGAGGAACAGTACAAGGAAGAACAGCCTCATGAGGGTCTGTTCTTGGCGGTTGTGATGAACTACTAGGTGGTGTCCCGTCGCTCTAGCTTGAGGATCGGGTCTCTGTCTTTCTCTGGATTCCAGATCCCTTCTTCCAGCCGCCTCTGCTCTGAGTGTGGCTACTCCTATTTATAGGCGAAGGCCCTGGGCCTCTTCCCAAATATTGAGCGGGAAGGGCGCCAACAATTGCCCATTTTGAAGGGGAACATCAGGTACACTTATCCTGACTAAAGTTGGTCCTCGCCTGCCAAAGGCTCCGTGATGACGCCTGCTTGGGCTCCACGATGACTCCCTTCCAGCCGTTGGGGCTGGTCTTGGTCTTGTTGCACCAAACGGATGCCTTTGCTTGATGCTCTCGCCGCTTGCTCCCTTTGCACCAAAGAGGAAAGGAGGACGCCATGCTGGCTGGCGCCTCGATCGCGCCCTTGGTCGTCATGGCTTGCATCATGGGCACCTTGCGAGGTACCCCGCCTTCAACTCTCCGCCTCCTCATGAGCCAGCCTGACGAGGACGTGCCTGAGGAAGCTCCTTGTCGTCCGCCCCGCGAGGCTTGGCCCCTCGCGAGGGTCTTGAGCTTGCGTTGATGAAGATGGGCTGTCCTGGGCCTCCTTTGAGCCACGCCGCCGGCCGCAGGCAGGCAAGTCTGGGGACCCCCGTTCCCAGGCAGCCGACACATACCTCACCGCCCCATCGTACTCCCATCGCTGGCCTAGCCATCCCTCTACTCACCCACACCTGCTGTTATTCTCCGGCGACGGCAGACGAACCAGTAAACCCTCATACAGTCGTACTCCCCTCCGCGTGGGAAACAAAAACAACTACTGAGTCTTCCCTGCCTCAGTGTCATTCCCTTCCTAGGACTCACCGTCGTCCACTGCCCTGGTGCTCTCGGCGTGGCGTGGTCAATGTGGTCAACGACCGACATGCATCTGAAGTAGACTGTAAGTGGAGAGGCTGACAGCTGGGTCCACGGCCGCACGCAAGGAAATGCCTCCTTATTACGCGCAAAATAATGATTCCTCCACCTGACATCTGGGACCCACCAAAAGGGCCTCTGTATTTCGCGAAAAACGTTATCGGCCACCGACAGCTCGGACCCACCAGCTATATCTTCGCAGCAAGGAAGTGCCTCCTTATTACGCACAAAAAAATGAATACTCCCCCTGCTAGCTGGGACCCAGTATAGTGGGCCTACTAAGTTGGCGTGCACGAAGGGCTTTGTCAACTTAGTCAATATGCACGATTCTAGCTCGACTGACCGTACGATGTCCATCTAACGGCCGTAGTGCTTCTTCAACCTCTGGTCTTCTACGCGTGGGCATCCACTGCCACGTCTTCCCCGGCTCCGCGTCGTCCCCTTCCTAAGCCTCGCCATCATCCATCGCCCTGGTGCTCTCAGCATGGCGTGGTCAAGGAATGACTTCCAGCGGATGTGGACTGTACGTGGAGAGGCTGACAGCTGGGTCCACGGCCGCAGCAAGGAAGTGCCTCCTTATTACGCGGAAAATAATGATTCCTCCACGACAATTTGGGACCCATCGGACGGGCCATCAGATTTCACGGAAAAACGTTTGCCCTCGATCGCTGGGACCCACGAGCTTCATCTTCGCACGCAAGGAAGTGCGTCCGGGCAAAAAAAACGATTCGCCCCCCCGACTGCTGGGACCCACCAGCTACACCTTCGCACGCAAGGAAGTGCGTCCGGGCAAAAAAAATGATTCGCCCCCCTGACTGCTGGGACCGACCGGCTGCATCTTCGCATGCAAGAAAGTGCGTCCGGGCAAAAAAACGATTCGCCCCATTGCTGGGACCCACCAGCTACATCTTCGCAGTAAGGAAGTGCACGGCGATACCGACCCACCTGGTCGAAGCGTCGTAGCATTGTCATTCTGGTCGCGAACGGTAATGCATATATATACCGTGGATGTAGAGGCGCCGCACGTGTCGTAGTAGAGGCGCAGTACGCGTGTAAGTAGTAGAGGCGCCGCACGTAGCATGTACACATACGCATGACGCCGTGGTGCCGTAAAGAAAATACGGCAACGTATGAGTACATACGGGCGGGTCTCGAACGCCTACTCGCGACACGTACGGCCAGGCTCGTGTACATGGCTGGGTCGAAACGGAGAAACAACATCGCCGCCGTGTTCATGGGGAGGCAACAAAATGCGTCGTGCTCATCGGGAGGCAACGGAATGCGCCGTGTTCATCGGGAGGCAACGGAACGCGTAGGAGCCAACCGGCTGGGTCGGAATGGAATGTGCATCGGGAGGGCTTGGACAGAACAGGCGATGGAAACGAGGGTTCGGCGTATCGCGACAACGGAGGAAACGGACCTCCTATGTTCTAACAGGGTCCCGTTGATCGGGAGGGTGTGGCGTCATCGAAAACGGATTTAAACGGACCTCCCTACGGTCAAACGGGGTCTTGTTGATCGGGAGGGGTGTGGCGTACCGCAAAACGGACGAAACGGACTTTTGTTGGAGCGCTACGGTCGAAACGGGGGTCTTGTTCATCGAGAGGGGTGTGGCGTACCGCAAATTGGGACTCCATGGGATACTGTTCACCTCCACCGTCGACCTCCTCCACGGGCTACCGTCGACCTCCTCCAGCCTCCACGGGCTCCTGTTCATCCAGCCTCCACCATGCGCTACTCCACCGGCTACTGTTCAACCACCCCTCCACCGTCTACTGTTCATCCAGCCCTACACACCACGGGGTCCTATTCAACCACCCCTCCACGGGCACCCCTCCACCTTCTACTGTTCATCCAGCCCTCCACCACACCACGGGGTCCTGTTCATCCAGAGGCAACGCCACTGCTCACTGCTTATCCAACCCCCCCTGCAACACTCACTGTTCATCCTAGAGGCAGCATCGATCGGCTTCGGCTTAGCAGCGTGTCAAGGAATCGCCGATCGGGTTCGGGCTACCATCGATCGATCGCTCGGGTTTAAGTAACGCGTAGTTCGCAGTCGCCTCGAGTTCGCTTAGAGCCCAACGCCTCGCTTTCGGGTTCAGATTAGGGTCAACGCCTTTGCACACGCTGCACGTGTACGAGAGAAACGCAGCATCGCTTCGCCCCGACCTCCCACCGTAACCGGAACTCCCGAAATTTTCCTCCCTCGCTTCTACCATGGTTTTTTCCGTCATGGACAACCCAAAGAATGTCATGCAGCTGCGTCTCCGGCCCGCCCAGACGAAAAGCTCATTTTCATCATGATTTTTGTCATAGAAGTAGGAACCCACCACATCTATGATGATACCGGGTTTTGTCACAATTATCGTCATAGAAGTGTCATATGTATGACAGAAAAAAAATTCATTCGGCCCAAAATGTCATGGATGTGTCTTTTTTTGTAGTGACCACGTCCGAGACAAGTAGACCGACTCCTGCCTGCATCTACTACTATTACTCCACTCATCGACCGCTATCCAGCATGCATCTAGAGTATTAAGTTCATGAAAACAGAGTAACGCCTTAAGCAAGATGACATGATGTAGAGGGATAAATTCATGCAATATGATAAAACCCCATCTTGTTATCCTCGACGGCAACAATACAATATGTGCCTTGCTGCCCCTACTATCACTGGGAAACGACACCGCAAGATTGAACCCAAAGCTAAGCACTTCTCCCATTGCAAGAAAGATCAATCTAGTAGGCCAAACCAAACTGATAATTCGAAGAGACTTGCAAAGATAAGCAATCATACATAAAAGAATTCAGAGAAGATTCAAATATTGTTCATAGATAAACTTGATCATAAACCCACAATTCATCGGTCTCAACAAACACACCGCAAAAAGAAGATTACATCAAATAGATCTCCACGAGAGAGGGGAGAACATTGTATTGAGATCCAAAAAGAGAGAAGAAGCCATCTAGCTAATAACTATTGACCAAGGTCTGAGGTAAACTACTCACACTTCATCGGATGGGCTATGGTGTTGATGTAGAAGCCCTCCGTGATGGATGCCCCCCTCGTGAGCTCCTAATAGGCCCCAAGATGGGATCTCGTGGAGTGTAAGGTTGCGCGGTGGAATTAGGTTTTTGGCTCCGTATCTGATCGTTTGGGGGTACGTAGGTATATATAGGAGGAAGAAGTACGTCGGTGGAGCAATAGGGGGCCCACGAGGGTGGAGGGCGCGCCCTGAGGGGGTAGGCGCGCCCCCTACCTCGTGGCCTCCTGGAAGCTTCTCTTACGTAGGGTCCAAGTCACCTGGATCACGTTCGTTCCAAAAATCACGTTCACGAAGGTTTCATTCCGTTTGGACTCCGTTTGATATTCTTTTTCTGCGAAACTCTGAAATAGGCAAAAAACAACAATTCCGGGCTGGGCCTCCGGTTAATAGGTTAGTCCAAAAAATAATATAAAAGTGAATAATAAAGCCCAATAATGTCCCAAACAGAAGATAATATAGCATGGAGCAATCAAAAATTATAGATACGTTGGAGACATATCAAGCATCCCCAAGCTTAATTCCTGCTCGTCCTCGAGTAGGTAAATGATAAAAACAAAATTTTTGATGCGGAGTGCTACTAGGCATAATTACAATGTAATTCTTCTTAATTGTGGTATGAATATTCAGATTCCGAAAGATTCAAGATAAAATTTCAATATTGACATAAAAATAATAATACTTCAAGCATACTAACTAAGCAATTATGTCCTCTCAAAATAACATGGCCAAAGAAAGTTCATCCCTACAAAATCATATAGTTTAGTCATGCTCCATTTTCATCACACAAGAATGCTCTCATCATGCACAACCCCGATGACAAGCCAAGCAATTGTTTCATACTTTAGTAATCTCAAACCTAAAAATCCTCACGCAATATATGAGCGCGAGCCATGGACATAGCACTATGGGTGGAGTAGATTATGATGATGGGGATTCTGTGGAGAAGACAAAAAAGGAGAAAGTCTCACATCAATGAGGCTAATCAATGAGCTTTGGAGATGCCCATCGATTGATGTTAATGCAAGGAGTAGGGATTGCCATGCAACGGATGCACTAGAGCTATAAATGTATGAAAGCTCAACAAAAGAAACTAAGTGGGTGTGCATCCAACTTGCTTGCTCACTAAGACCTAGGGCACTTGAGGAGGCCCATTGTTGGAATATACAAGCCAAGTTCTATAATGAAAAATTCCCACTAGTATATGAAAGTGACAAAACAAGAGACTCTCTATCATGAAGATTATGGTGCTACTTTGAAGCACAAGTGTGGTAAAGGATAGTAACATTGTCCCTTCTCTCTTTTTCTCTCATTTTTTTGGGCCTTGTCTTTTTTATGGCCTTTCTCTCTCTCTCTCTCTCTCTCTTTTTATATTCCTCACTTGGGACAATGCTCTAGAAAATGATGATCATCACACTTCTATTTATTTACAACTCAATGATTACAACTTGATACTAGAACAAAGTATGACTCTATATCAATGCCTCCGTGATGTAACCGATATGCAATGAACCAAGAGTGACATGTATGAAATAATTATGAACGGTGGCTTTGCCACAAATACTATGTCAACTAAGTGATCATGCTAAGCAATATGACAATGATGAACGTGTCATGATAAACGGAATGGTGGAAAGTTGCATGGCAATATATCTCGGAATGGCTATGGAAATGCCATAATAGGTAGGTATGGTGGCTGTTTTGAGGAAGATATAAGGAGGTTTATGTGTGAAAGAGCGTATCATATCACAGGGTTTGGATGCACCGCGAAGTTTGCACCAACTCTCAATGTGAGAAAGGGCAATGCACGGTACCGAAGAGGCTAGCAATGATGGAAGGGTGAGAGTGCGTATAATCCATGGACTCAACATTAGTCATAAAGAACTCACATAATTATTGCAAAAAATCTACAAGTCATCAAAAACCAAGCACTACGCGTGCTCCTAGGGGGGATAGATTGGTAGGAAAAGACCATCGCTTGTCCCCGACCGCCACTCATAAGGAGGACAATCAAAGAACACCTCATGTTTCAAATTTGTTACATAACGTTTACCATACGTGCATGCTACGGGACTTGTAAACTTCAACACAAGTATTTCTCAAATTCACAACTACTCAACAAGCACGACTTTAATATTATTACCTCCATATCTCAAAACAATCATCAAGCATCAAACTTCTCTTAGTATTCAACACACTCATAAGAAAGTTTTTACTATTCTTGGATACCTAGCATATTAGGATTATTTAAGCAAATTACCATGGTATTTAAGACTCTCAAAATAATCTAAGTGAAGCATGAGAGATCAAAAGTTTCTATAAAACAAATCCACCAACGTGCTCTAAAAGATATAAGTGAATTACTAGAGCAAAACTATATGACTCAAAAGATATAAGTGAAGCACATAGAGTATTCTAATAATTTTCGAATCATGTGTGTCTCTCTCAAAAGGTGTGTACAGCAAGGATGATTGTGGTAAACTAAAAAGCAAAGACTCAAATCATACAAGACGCTCCAAGCAAAACACATATCATGTTATGAATAAAAATATAGCTCCAAGTAAAGTTACCGATGGAAGTAGATGAAAGAGGGGATGCCTTCTGGGGCATCCCCAAGCTTTGGCTTTTTTGGTGTCCTTAGATTATCTTGGGGGTGCCATGGGTGTCGGTGTCAAAACCGGCGGATCTCGGGTAGGGGGTCCCGAACTGTGCGTCTAAGGCGGATGGTAACAGGAGGCAAGGGACACAATGTTTACCCAGGTTCGGGCCCTTATGATGGAGGTAAAACCCTACTTCCTGCTTGATTGATCTTGATGATATGAGTAGTACAAGAATTGATCTACGACGAGATCATAGAGGCTAAACCCTAGAAGCTAGCCTATGGTATGATTGTTGTTGTCCTATGGACTAAACCCTCCGGTTTATATAGACACTGGAGGGAGCTAGGTTTACACAGTCGGTTACAACAGAAGGAGATCTACATATCCGTATCGCCAAGCTTGCCTTCCACGCCAAGAGAGTCCCATCCGGACACGAGACGAAGTCTTCAATCTTGTATCTTCATAGTCCAACAGTCTGGCCAAAGGATATAGTCCGGCTGTCCGGATACCCACTAATCCAGACTCCTCAAGAGTCTCGAACCAGGCTTCAATGACGATGAGTCTGGCGCGCAGACTGTCTTCGGCATTGCAAGGCGGGTTCCTCCTCCGAATACTCCCTAGAAGATCTTGAACACGAGAATAGTGTCCGGCTCTGCAAAACAAGTTCCACATACCACCGTAGAGATAATAATATTTCCACCAATCTAATCTGCTGACACACTTGATATCATGACATCATACCACGGCCCAGCCATTATTCGAACCGTTTTTCTCAACCAGCCTTGGCGCATATCACGAGCCAGTTTCTTTGGCAAGTCTTGTCGAAGCAGAGATCGTGTCCCCTTATCACGGGATTCTCATCACTACGGACGTGGGTAACCCAACCACGCCATCAATTACGACGCTTGGGGAATAAGCGAGTTTACCAGGCTAGTGGGGGTGTATGGTTTCATCCGCCTTTATAAAGGGATAAGAATTCACCCTTTTTCACCCACGCCTTCTTCCTCCTCGCTCGTCCATTCTCGCGCACTTGAGCTCCAACACCCAAGTCCGCACCTTTCTCATCACACCGCTCCAACCATGTCCGGAGCGGGAGGCAAGTGGATGAAATCCTCCGTCACGGAGGAGGACATCAAAAAGCTGCGGGGAGCCGGATGCTTGGCCGCGGATATCGCGCACCGCCTGCCCGACGAGGGGCAGATCGTCCCTACCTCGGAACCTTACGAGAGGGTAGTTTTTCTCACCCACTTCGTCCGCGGACTGGGGTTTCTTCGCCTGCTCGGCCCTCGGCCTCATGTTCTACTATGGGATGGACTTCCATGATCTGGCCCCGAACTTCATCCTCAACATCTCGGCATTTATCGTCGTGTGCAAGGCCTTCCTCCGCATCCGGCCCTACTTCGGCCTGTGGCTGAAGACCTTCAATGTTAAACTGAAGGTAGTAGGCGGCCAGCAAGCGGAATGCGGCGGCGCCATGGCGGGGAAAATGCCCAATGTCACATGGCTCAAGGGCTCCTATGTGGAGACCATAAAGGGGTGGCAATCGGGGTGGTTCTACATCACCGAGCCGCGCGACACCAACTGGGTGGCAGCCCCTGAGTTTCGATCCAGAATCCCCATGCGGCTCACCTCCTGGAAAGAGAAGGGCCTATCCTGGGGTTCGTCGGTAGAGCTGACCGGACTCCAGACTTGCGTCCAGAACATGATGAACAAGAAAATCAAGCTCGTCGACGTGGTCAAGGTCATGCTCCACCGCCGGATCCTTCCGTGTCAACGACAGACATTCAATTTGTGGGAGTTCGACCCAGCCGAGCACCAGACGCTGCAAGAGCTCTTCGACACGACGCACAAGGACGTCTGGAAGGTGCTGTTCAAAGGCGCCGAGGTACCTCCTCCCCTTACCGAGGACCGCAGACTCAGTGCAAAGCGTCGCGCCAATCCGGTAAGTTTTTATACATCACAAGATGTTTAGTTTCCTCGGTTTAATCATGTGCAGGATCTAAGCTCTCATGCCTTTGACAGGACTGGGTGGAGACGGCTGAGCGGATTGACTGCCCAGCCCCCCTGCCTGAAGATCCAGAAGACGCTATCTTGACGGAGATGCTGACTCCGGCACCTTATGAGGTGACGATGAAGAAGGCCAAGAAGAAGGCCACGGGGACCCGACAGGTTCTCCGGCGCAAGGTTGTTTTGGACTCATCGTCCGAACACTCCGAGGCGCACTCCTCCCTCAATGACGAGGAGGAGGAAGAGGAAAGTTCTCCCCCCCCCCAGCCGGGGGAGACAAGAAAAGGAAGCCCGCCCAACTGGGGAGGCCGAAGGGTCCAAGAAAGGAAGGACCCTCCTTCCGGACTGCTCCAGGACCGCCGCCTACAGCGACGATGAGTGGTTTCCCAGGGACAAGCCCCTGGCGAAGTCGTAAGTATCCGGATACCATAATAATTCTTGATATATTTTAGCGCACTGCTTCTCATCACACCGAACATGATTATGCAGTCCGTCCCGAGCCCATATCGACGTATCTTCGTCGGATGGTTCTTTGGACCCATCAGATATGAATAGTGATTCACTTCCGACCGCCTCCACCCCTCGCCCTATGGACAACTCTGAGGTGTTGTCTCAAAGGGCACCGAGCCAGGGGGAGGTAGTCCTGGAGGCGCCTCAAGGCAACATTCCGGACCCTGGGCGCAAAGGGAGCAAGACTCCCATGGGCTCCAAGTTCGGCCTCCAGCCGAACACAGCGCCGGAACCTTCAGTGGTTTTGGACTCTGTCAGGCGACCCCCTGTGAAGAGGGGCAAGCCGCCCGTGCCGGTGACCTCTGTCCATCCAGAGGCACCGGACAACTTGCTGGAAGCGCTCCAAGGCGCTTCCATCGACGAAGAGCACCGCACTATCATGAGTGCGGTGATGGAGAAGGTTCAGTCCGCCAAAAGTGGACTAACTGAAGCTTGCGCCACCCTCCTAACAGGCTTTGAGGTAAGTAATTATAGGGAAATATCACCGCATAGATAGTAGCCCCGGATGCTCTATTTGCCGTTCGCGTAGAAAAGCCGAATAGAGGATCGAATAACAATCACATGAGTCTAATTATAATATGCCTATGTGAATATGCAGGCTTCACTGCTGGCCGCGCCGCACGTACTGCGGAGGTCGCTGCACTGAAGCAGGACCTTGAGCGGTCCAAGGAAGAGCTCGGCCTTGCCAAGAGGCAGCTCGAGGAGAACAAAGGTAAGCAATACCTTGTCAATATGAAAAATAAAGAGTTGGTTGCAGAATAATAGGATCATCATGAATTTTGCCAGGGGCCACGACCGAAGTGGCGACCCTCAAGAAGGCGTTATCCGAGGCCGAAAACAAAGCGGCCAAGGAGCGCATTGAGCGAGAAAATCAAGAAGCCCGGGTAGGCGAGGTACAGCAAGAGCTCCAGGCTCTCGTCAAGAAGCACGAGGCCCTGGAGCTTGACTCAAAGACGTGAGAGTCCGAGCTTGCCAAGGCGCTCGACAGCGCAAAACATGCCAAGGCCGAAGCCCAAAAGGCCCTCCAGGAAATTGAGGTAGTGAAAAAGATAGCGGCGAGTAAGGCATTCAATATGCAAAGCAAGCACGTGAAAGAAAATTTCTTTTTACTTACCCGAGTTCGGAGCTCTCCAGAGCGTTCAAGATCTGCCCTGCAGCAGTGCACGATGTCGCATAGTTCTACCGGGCCGAGGAGGGGAGCTCGACGAAGAAGCTGTTCTGGTCTCAGTATACTGGGACCGAACACTCGTTGCCCTTGAGCGACCAGCTGAAGCAATTGGTCGAGCTGCACAAGGTCGCCGAACAGGCCATGAAGGGGCTCATAGTCCGGCTGTGGCCTGGCGAGCCCCTGCCGCATAGCTACTTCAGCCTGGTGAGGCGGCTTGTGGATGCCTGCCCACGGCTGGAGGTCATCAAGAGGTCCGTCTGCATCGAAGGTGCACGCAGGGCTCTTGCCCGTGCGAAAGTGCATTGGGCCAAGATGGACACCGAGAAGCTGGTGAAGGAGGGGCCGCCACAGGGCAAGGAGCATCGCCACCCCGACATGTATTATGAAGGTGTTCTGAAGGGTGACTGCCTTGTGGCAGAGGAGTGTACCAAAGATGTAATTTTTTAATGAACTTGCGCATGTGATCCTTGTATTTATGAAAACTAGTTCATGTTCGTTATGCAACGCTTTGGTATTTAAAATATTACCTTTTGTGCGGCCGTTTATAAATTCTGAGAGTTGCTAGTCGTTGGCTTCTGCCCCCATGCAACTAGTGCTGGGGTGTTCGGGATAAATATGAGCACTCTTTTTCCCATTCTTGGGTCCTTCTAGGGAGGTGTTCAGTGCAACGAACCAGGCAATCGGACTATAATGCTTTATCGCTCTCACTTAGCCATAGAAGTCCACAATTTTAAATTTTGGCGAAGCCCCTAGTCTTCGGAAGGTCGAATTTGGGGCGCTATACACGCCTAAGCCGGACAAGGCCGGCTCCTCGCCCGAAGCGGAAAAAGTCTTTAGGGACTTGAGACCTCTCGAACAGCGGCCAGCTCTCGCCTCATCATGACAGTCAATTTTAGCTTTCTCTAATGAGGTGCTCGGCCGGAAGAACCGGGCCACAATCACAGTAGTTCTCCCTGTGCTATCTTAGCCGATATAGCGGAACATAAGGTACCAAAACATGGGAGCCGGGCAAACCCAATTATTGACCCAAGACATGATTCAGAGCTGATGCATATAATGCTATAAGTTCGGGGTGCCGCATTGTCAAAAGTGTTCAGACTTCTCACACTGAATTATGGGTTCTACGGAAGCCCCTGGCGTATTGGTCGTACCAGAGTGTACGGGTGCTGATTGTCATAGATAAACATATATATAAAAGAATATAGGATGCAATAACAGACTAGTACTATGCATTGTTTATTTAAGAAATGCGTTAAAGCATACTGATACAAGTAGTGCGGTAAGCAAAAAATAGGACTATTTGACATGTCCCATCCAAGGGCAAGATGTGGACTGGTATCTTAAAACAGGTATTTAACTCGTTATCAGAGACCACCTGGGGATTCCGCTGTACGACGTAGCTTCTACCCCCTTGGGTGTTGTATCATGTGTCTGGCTACCGTACTGCCGGATAGGGCATCCAGATAGTAGAGTCCTGAAAGAAAGAGGGTGATGAAGGTAGTAAACCCCTAGTGCGGTTGAGCCGCATTGTGGGACACGCCGTGATCGTGCCCCCGCCTATACCCATGGTATTTTCAATGCGTAATGATGCACGCGCGGGACGGACTTTGCCGTTGTACTGATACTAGGGCAGGGGCCGAATTGCTAGGTGAGCTCTGAGCGTGCCAGGCGATCCCGTTGCAGGTTACTCCGGACGCGCTTGACTGTGTCCGGGGGCTTGATCGCCGAACTGGTGGATTGCCTCAAAAGGCTGCTTTGTGCTTCTGCTGCGAGGGCCGCAGTGTGCTCCTCCGTACGGAGCAAGCGTTCTGTGTTTCCATTGACTGTGATGACCCCCCTAGGTCCTGGCATCTTGAGCTTGAGGTATGCATAATGCGGTACCTCATTGAATCTTGCAAATGCGGTGCGCCCGAGCAGAGCGTGATAGCCGCTGCGGAATGGGACGATATCGAAGATTAGCTCTTCGCTTCGTAAGTTGTTCGGAGATCCGAAGACCACTTCAGTGTGATTGAGCCCGTACAATGGGCCTCTACACCTGGGATGACGCCTTTAAAGGTCGTTTTGGTGGGTTTGATCCTCGAGGGGACTATACCCATTTTGCACACTGTATCCTAGTAAAGCAGGTTCAGGTTGTTGCCGCCGTCCATAAGGACTCGAGTAAGGTGATATCCATCAATGATTGGGTCTAAGATCAATGCGGCAGATCCGCCATGACAGATACTCGTGGGGTGGTCCCTGCGAACAAAGGTTGTCGGACAAGAGGACCATGGGTTGAACTTTGGGGCGACGGGCTCCATCGCGTATGCGTCCCTTAGTGCACGCTTTCCTTCCCTTTTGGGGATGTGGGTTGCGTATATCATGTTCACTGTCCTCACTTGTGGGGGGAACCTCTTCTGTCCTCCCATTTTCGGCGGCCGTGGCTCCTCCTCGTCATTGTTGTGCAGCCCCTTGTCCTTGTTTTCGGCGTTTAACTTGTCGGCCTGCTTGAACACCCAGCATTCTCTGTTGGTGTGATTGGCTGGCTTATCGGGGGTGCCCTGTATTTAACATGAGCGATCGAGTATGTGGTCCAGACTAAACGAGCCTGGAGTGCTTCTTTTGAATGGCTTTTTCCGCTGACCAGACTTAGAGCCTCTGAATCCGGCGTTGACTGTTGTATCCTCGGTGTTATCGCCGTTGCTGCGGCGCTTGTGTATGCTGCGACGTGACCTGCCGTTGTTGTCCTTGGTATTCGAAGTGCCAAGGTTCCTTGATATATTATTGCTACGAGCCAGCCAACTATCCTCTCCCGCGCAGAAGCGGGTCATGAGTGTCGTGAGGGCTGCCATTGATTTCGGCTTTTCCTGGCCGAGGTGCCGGGCGAGCCACTCGTCACGGATGTTGTGCTTGAATGCCGCTAAGGCTTCTGCATCCGGACAGTCGACAATTTGATTTTTCTTTGTTAGGAACCATGTCCAGAATTGCCTGGCCGATTCCCCTGGCTGCTGAATTATGTGGCTTAAGTCATCGGCGTCTGGTGGTCGGACATAAGTGCCCTGGAAATTGTCGAGAAATGTGTTTTCCAGATCCTGCCAACAGCCAACAGAGTGTGCTGGCAAGCTATTCAGCCAATGCCGAGCTGGTCCTTTGAGTTTTAACGGGAGGTACTTGATGGAATGTAGATCATCACCGCGGGCCATGTGGATGTGGAGGAGGAAGTCCTCGATCCGTACCGCGGGATCTGTTGCACCATCATATGATTCGATATTTACAGGTTAAAAACCTTCTAGGAATTCATGCTCCATTACTTCGTCAGTGAAGCATAGGGGGTGTGCGGCGCCTCTGTGCTGGGCTATCACGACGCAGCTCATATGAGTTTTGCCTGCTGTGTTCGGCCCGGCCGGATATATTTTTATAGTATCCGGTGTGACGGTCATCATCGCGTGCTAGTGCGCGCCCCCTTGATACGTGGATCGATCTTGCGTGTTTTGCCCTGTCTTCCAATACATCTCGCAGGTCTCGTGTGTTGCCCTGTGCCTTGGTATTTTTGTTTGAGTGGCGGCGGGGTGCAGGCTGGACTTCGGGCTGATATGCCTCTCTATCTCAGCCACGGGGTGGCCGATCAGCCGCATCATAGGCTGGCAATGTAGGATCCAATGCTTCCTCCTCGAGTTGGGGTAGCAACCTACGTTTTGGATGACTCTTGGTTAGGCGTTCGAGTTCATATTCCTCGGCCGCAAGGACTTCAGTCCATCTGTCTGCTAGGAAATCCTGATCAGCTCGAAGCTGTTGTTGCTTTTTCTTTAGGCTATTTGTTGTGGCAATAAGCCGGCGCTTAAAGCGCTCCTATTCGACGGGATCCTCAGGCACGACAAATTCTTCGTCGTCGAGGCTCGCTTCGTCTTCAAAGAGAGGCATATAGTTGTCATCCTCCATTTCTCCCTCTGCCGCTCTCTTAGGAGGGCTGGCTTGTTCATCCTCCGGCTCTTGATCGTGCTGGAGGGGATTGTCATCATCTTTGGCACTGTCCGGAGTATTGTTATCTCCTGTGCTGGTATCACCGCTTTTCTTGTGGCGAGACTTAAAGCGGCGCCGCTGACGTCGGCGCTGGGGTTGCTTCTTGGAGGGGTCGTCCTCAGTTGTCTTGTCGCCATTGCCTTCTTTGGGTGTGTCCACCATATATATATCATAAGATGAGGTGGCAGTCCAATGCCCCGTGGGCAGTGGTTCTTGTTCGTCTCCCGCATCGGTGTCCATACCATCGATGTCTTTGGAGTCGAAGTCGAGCATGTCGGTTAAATCGTCGACAGTGGCTACTAAGTGGGTGGTGGGTGGGGAGCAAATTTCTTCGTCGTCCTCATCCCATCCTGGCCGGACATAGTTCGGCCAAGGCTCTCCTGACAGGGAGAGAGATCTTAACGAGTCTAGCACATCGCCGAAGGGCGAGTGCTGAAAGATATCCGCGGAGGTGAATTCCATGATCGGTGCCCAATCGAATTCGATTGGCATGGGCGCAGGCGGCTCGGAGTCCGTGGCCGGAGATGGATCCAGTGGTCCGGTATCACGGCTCTCGTGAGGGGTAAGGTCAGTATCCGGCTCCATCGCCGTTGAGGGTGCGGTCTTCATGGCGGAGTCTATCCTCCCGTCCTCGGATGGCGCGATATGCTCCGGACTGAAGGCCAGAGTAGTTGCTGGCTTGATCTCCCAAACACTGTCCGATGGCAGAGCTATATCGTGCTCGTCATGATCGTGCGGCACACCTGCCATGGGCCCGAATCCGTCGAAGATCAAGTCTCCGCGGATATCGGCAGTGTAATTCAAGTTTCCAAACTGGACCTGATGGCCAGGGGCGTAGCTCTCGATCTGCTACAGATGGCCAAACGAGTTGGCCCGCAGTGCGAAGCCGCCGAACACGAAGATCTGTCCGGGGAGGAAAACCTCACCCTGGACCACATCGTTGTCGACGATCGAAGGGGCCATCGAACCTTGCAGCGATGACACAGTGGAACTCTTAATGAAAGCACCAATGTCGGTGTCAAAACCGGCGGATCTCGGGTAGGGGGTCCCGAACTATGTGTCTAAGGCGGATGGTAACAGGAGGCAAGGGACACGATGTTTTTACCCAGGTTCGGGCCCTCTCGATGGAGGTAAAACCCTACTCCTGTTTGATTAATATTGATGATATGGGTAGTACAAGAGTAGATCTACCACGAGATCAAAGAGGCTAAACCCTAGAAGCTAGCCTATGGTATGATTGTTGTTCGTCCTAAGGACTAAAACCCTCCGGTTTATATAGTCACCGGAGAGGGATAGGGTTACACAGAGTCAGTTACAATGGAAGGAGATCTACATATCTGTATCGCCAAGCTTGCCTTCCACGCCAAGGAAAGTCCCATCCGGACACGGGGCGAAGTCTTCAATCTTGTATCTTCATAGTCTAGGAGTCCGGCCAAAGGTCATAGTCTGGCCATCCGGACACCCCCTAATCCAGGACTCCTCACATTCCATCTTTATTCCCCTAGAGCCTTCCAGTCGTTCCTAAACCGCTCCAGTCAGAGCACGTTATCATTCTTGTTAGTTCTGAGTGAATTCCCTCGGTATGATAATTATTTAATCAGTTTATTCCCCGTTTCTTCTCTAGCCTGAGCTTGACACAATATTCTAGCTAGACATGGGTGTGGCTCGTAACACCTGATGACCAAACGGATCTACGGCACCATCGAATCTCAAACTTTAACTGCCAAAACTATTGTTTTTCATCCTGTAGTCCCTTTTAGAATTACTAAACGTCCTTTTTTGGGCCGAGATTTCCAGGAACGCTTTCTCGAGGTTTGTGTGCAAGTATTTCAAATCATACGGACCTAAAAATTAGAAGTCATTCCATCTTTATTCCCCTAGAGCCTTCCAGCAGTTCTTAAATCACTCCAGTCGGAGCACGTTATCATTCTTGTTAGTTCTGAGTGAATTCCCTCGGTATGATAATTCTTTCATCAGTTTGTCCCCGTTTCTTATCTAGCCTGAGCCTGACACACTATTCTAGCTAGACATGGGTGTGGCTCGTAACACCTGATGACCAAACGGATCTACGGCACCATCGAATCTCAAACTTTAACTGCCAAGACTATTGTTTTTCATCCTGAAGTCCCATTTAGAATTACTAAACGTCCTTTTTTGGGCCGAGATTTCCAGGAACGCTTTCGTTCGGTTTGTGTGCAAATATTATGTTAGTTCGAAAAATAATATAAAAGTGAATAATAAAGCCCAATAATATCCAAAACAGAAGATAATATAGCATGGAGCAATCAAAAATTATAGATACGTTGGAGACGTATCAAGCATCCCCAAGCTTAATTCCTGCTCGTCCTCGAGTAGGTAAATGATAAAAATAGAATTTTTGATGCGGAGTGCTACTAGGCATAATTACAATGTAATTCTTCTTAATTGTGGTATGAATATTCAGATTCCGAAAGATTCAAGATAAAAGTTCAATATTGACATAAAAATAATAATATTTCAAGCATACTAACTAAGCAATTATGTCCTCTCAAAATAACAAGGCCAAAGAAAGTTCATCCCTACAAAATCATATAGTTTAGTCATGCTCCATTTTCGTCACACAAGAATGCTCTCATCATGCACAACCCCGATGACAAGCCAAGCAATTGTTTCATACTTTAGTAATCTCAAACCTAAAAATCCTCACGCAATATATGAGCGTGAGCCATGGACATAGCACTATGGGTGGAATAGATTATGACGATGGGGATTATGTGGAGAAGACAAAAAAGGAGAAAGTCTCACATCAATGAGGCTAATCAATGAGCTTTGGAGATGCCCATCGATTGATGTTAATGCAAGGAGTAGGGATTGCCATGCAACGGATGCACTAGAGCTATAAATGTATGAAAGCTCAACAAAAGAAACTAAGTGGGTGTGCATCCAACTTGCTTGCTCACTAAGACCTAGGGCACTTGAGGAGGCCCATTGTTGGAATATACAAGCCAAGTTCTATAATGAAAATTTCCCACTAGTATATGAAAGTGACAAAACAAGAGACTATCTATCATGAAGATTATGGTGCTACTTTGAAGCACAAGTGTGGTAAAGGATATTAACATTGTCCCTTCTCTCTTTTTCTCTCATTTTTTGGGCCTTCTCTTTTTTTATGGCCTTTCTCTCTCTCTCTCTTTTTATATTCCTCACTTGGGACAATGCTCTAGAAAATGATGATCATCACACTTCTATTTATTTACAACTCAATGATTACAACTCGATACTAGAACAAAGTATGACTCCATATGAATGCCTCCGGCGATGTACCGGGATATGCAATGAACCAAGAGTGACATGTATGAAATAATTATGAACGGTGGCTTTGCCACAAATACTATGTCAACTACATGATCATGCTAAGCAATATGACAATGATGAACATGCATGATAAACGGAATGGTGGAAAGTTGCATGGCAATATATCTCGGAATGGCTATGGAAATGCCATAATAGGTAGGTATGGTGGCTGTTTTGAGGAAGATATAAGGAGGTTTATGTGTGAAAGAGCGTATCATATCACAGGTTTGGATGCACCGTGAAGTTTTCACCAACTCTCAATGTGAGAAAGGGCAATGCACGGCATCAAGAGGCTAGCAATGATGGAAAGGTGAGAGTGCGTATAATCCATGGACTCAACATTAGTCATAAAGAACTCACATACTTATTGCAAAAATCTACAAGTCACCAAAAACCAAGCACTATGCGCATGCTCCTAGGGGGATAGATTGGTAGGAAAAGACCATCGCTTGTCCCTGACCGCCACTCATAAGGAGGACAATCAAAGAACACCTCATGTTTCAAATTTGTTACATAACGTTTACCATACGTGCATGCTACGGGACTTGTAAACTTCAACACAAGTATTTCTCAAATTCACAACTACTCAACAAGCACGACTTTAATATTATTACCTCCATATCTCAAAACAATCATCAAGCATCAAACTTCTCTTAGTATTCAACACACTCATAATATTTTTTTTACTATTCTTGGATACCTAGCATATTAGGATTATTTAAGCAAATTACCATGCTATTTAAGACTCTCAAAATAATCTAAGTGAAGCATGAGAGATCAAAAGTTTCTATAAAACGAATCCACCACCGTGCTCTAAAAGATATAAGTGAAGTACTAGAGCAAAACTATATAACTCAAAAGATATAAGTAAAGCACATAGAGTATTCTAATAATTTTCGAATCATGTGTGTCTCTCTCAAAAGGTGTGTACAGCAAGGATGATTGTGGTAAACTAAAAAGCGAAGACTCAAATCATACAAGACGCTCCAAGCAAAACACATATCATGTGGTGAATAAAAATATAGCTCCAAGTAAAGTTACCGATGGAAGTAGATGAAAGAGGGGATGCCTTCTGGGGCATCCCCAAGCTTTGGCTTTTTGGTGTCCTTAGATTATCTTGGGGGTACCATGGGTGTCGGTGTCAAAACCGGCGGATCTCGGGTAGGGGGTCCCGAACTGTGCGTCTAAGGCGGATGGTAACAGGAGGCAAGGGACACAATGTTTACCCAGGTTCGGGCCCTCACGTTGGATGTAATACCCTACTTCCTGCTTGATTGATCTTGATGATATGAGTAGTACAAGAGTTGATCTACCACGAGATCGTAGAGGCTAAACCCTAGAAGCTACCCTATGGTATGATTGTTGTTGTCCTACGGACTAAACCCTCCGGTTTATATAGACACCGGAGGGGGCCAGGGTTACACAGAGTCGGTTACAACAGGAGGAGATCTACATATCCGTATCGCCAAGCTTGCCTTCCATGCCAAGAGAGTCACATCCGGAGACGAGACGAAGTCTTCAATCATGTATCTTCATAGTCCAACAGTCCGGCCAAAGGATATAGTCCGGCTGTCCGAATACCCCCTAATCCAGGACTCCCTCAATGGGAATCCCCAAGATTAGGCTCTTACCACTCTTTGTTCCATAATCCATCAAATCTTTCACCCAAAACTTGAAAACTTCACAACACAAAACTTAACAGAAAATCTCGTGAGCTCCATTAGCGAAAGAAAAAAAAAGACCACTTCAAGGTACTGTAATGAACTCATTATTTATTTATATTGGTGTTAAACCTACTGTATTCCAACTTCTCTATGGTTTATAAACTATTTTACTAGCCATAGATTCATCAAAATAAACAAACAACACACGAAAAACAGAATCTGTCAAAAACAGAACAGTCTGTAGTAATCTGTAACTAACGTAAACTTATGTAACTGCGAAATATCAGCAAAAATAGGACCACCTATACAATTTGTTTATTGATCAGCAGCCATTGGAATCAGTATTTTATCACGTTCTGGTGATTTTTAACAATTATTTTCGTGAACAGAAAGTTTCTGGAAATTTCTGCAAGATCAAATAACTATCATCCAAGAAGATCCTATAGGTTTAACTTGGCACAAACACTAGCTAAAACATAAAAACACATATAACCAGAGGGTAGAACAAATATTTATTCCTAAACAGAAGCAAAAAGCAAAAAACTAAAAATAAAATTGGGTTGCCTCCCAACAAGCGCTATCGTTTAACGCCCCTAGCTAGGCATAAAAGCAAGGATAGATCTAGGTATTGCCATCTTTGGATTTCAACTTTTTAGCGGAATCAAGCTCGAATCCAGGAGGTTCTTTATGTTTTCCTTCATATTATGAAATTTTTAGGTCTAAGGAATCCAACCGCTTATTGCAAAGAGTAATCAACATATTCATGCGGTGAATATTTCCGCTAACGTTCTTAAGAAGTTCAAGAGACTTCTGTAAAATCTTAGTTACTTCACAATTTTTTTCAAAAACTTGTGTCTCTTCCTGAGTAGGATGAGGCCCCTTTTGTTGAGGTAGTGTTCCCACTATACCTTCTATAACTTCAAGCGCATATATGGGGACCAATTTCAATAAAATTGCCTTTGGCAACGCAATCCAAGAGTTGCCTATGAGACATATTTAATCCAACATAAAAATTGTGAAGCAAAATTCTCAGGTTCACTTCAAAGGTACAATTACGATAAGACTCCATTATTCTCAACCAGGCATCTTTTAAGTTTTCTCCTTGTATTTTTTTGAAGTAAAAGACTTCAAACTCAGGGGACAACGGAGTGGATAAGGGACTAGCCATAACGACAATCAAACGGAAAAGAGGCGAACGAAAAAGAGAGGGCGAATAAAACGGCAAGGGTGAAGTGGTGGAGAGGAAAACGAGAGGCAAATGGCAAATAATTTAATGCGGGAGATAAGGGTTTGTGATGGGTACTTGGTATGCTGACTTTTGCGTAGACCTCCCCGGCAACGGCGCCAGAAATCCTTGTTGCTACCTCTTGAGCACTGCGTTGGTTTTCCCTTGAAGAGGAAAGGGTGATGCAGCAAAGTAGCGTAAGTATTTCCCTCAGTTTTTTAGAACCAAGGTATCAATCCAGTAGGAGGCTACGCGCGAGTCCCTCGTACGTACACAAAACAAATAAATCCTCGCAACCAGGCGATAAGGGGTTGTCAATCCCTACACGGTCACTTACGAGAGTGGGATCTGATAGATATGATAGGGTAATATTTTTGGTATTTTTATGATAAAGATGCAAAGTAAAATAAAATAAAAGTAAAAAGCAAAGGAAATAACTAAGTGTTGGAAGATTAATATGATGAAGATAGACCCGGGGGTGATAACCCACAAGTATATGGGATCGCAACAGTTTTCGAGGGTAGAGTATTCAACCCAAATTTATTGATTTGACACAAGGGGAGCCAAAGAATATTCTCAAGTATTAGCAACTGATTTGTCAATTCAGCCACACCTGGATAACTTAGTATCTGCAGCAAAGTATTTAGTAGCAAAGTAATATGATAGTAGTGGTAACGATAATAAAAGGTAACGGTAGCAAAAATAATATTTTTGGTATTTTGTAGTGATTGTACAATAGCTACGGGAAAGTAAATAAGCGAGAACCAATATAGGAAAAGCTCGTAGGCATTGGATCGGTGATGGATAATTATGCCGGATGCGGTTCATCATGTAACAGTCATAACATAGGGTGACACAGAACTAGCTCCAATTCATCAATGTAATGTAGGCATGTATTCTGAATATAGTCATACGTGCTTATGGAAAAGAACTTGCATGACATCTTTTGTCCTACCCTCCCGTGGCAGCGGGGTCCTAATGGAAACAAAGGGATATTAAGGCCTCCTTTTAATAGAGTACCGGAACAAAGCATTAGCACATAGTGAATACATGAACTCCTCAAACTATGGTCATCACCGGGAGTGGTCTCGATTATTGTCACTTCGGGGTTGCTGGATCATAACACATATTAAGTGACTATAGACTTGCAAGATAGGATCAAGAACTCACATATATTCATGAAGACATAATAGGTTCAGATCTGAAATCATGGCACTCGGGCCCTAGTGACAAGCATTAAGCATAGCAAAGTCATAGCAACATCAATCTCAGAACATAGTGGATACTAGGGATCAAACCCTAACAAAACTAACTCGATTACATGATAGATCTCATCCAACCATCACTGTCCAACAAGCCTACATGAAATTACTCACGTACGGCGGTGAGCATCATGAAATTGGTGATGGAGGATGGTTGATGATGACGACAGCGACGAATCCCCCTCTCCAGAGCCCCGAACGGACTCCAGATCAGCCCTCCTGAGATGTTTTAGGGCTTGGCGGCCGCTCCGTATCGTAAAACACGCTGATTTCTTTTCCTTCATTTTTTTCTCCCCAAAAGCAAATATATAGAGTTGGAGTTGGCGTCGGAGGAGCTCCAGGGGGCCCACGAGGTAGGGGGCGTGCCCTAGGGGGGGGGCCACCCTCGTGGACAGGGTGTGGGCCCCCTGGTCTTCATCTTTGGCAAGGATTTTTTATTATTTCTGAAAAGACGTTCCGTGGAGTTTCAGGTCATTCCGAGAACTTTTGTTTCTGCACATAAATAACACCATGGCAATTCTGCTGAAAACAACATCAGTCCGGGTTAGTTCCATTCAAATCATGCAAATTAGAGTCCAAAACAAAGGGCAAAAGTGTTTGGAAAAGTAGATACGACGGAGACGTACCAACTCCCCCAAGCTCAAACCTTTGCTTGTCCTCAAGCAATTCAATTGATAAAGTGAAAGTGATAAAGAAAAACTTTTACAAACTCTGTTTGCGCTTGTTGTCGTAAATATGTAAAGCCAGCATTCAAGTTTTCAGCAAAGATTATAACTAACCACATTTGCAACAATTCTCAGATCTCATGTTTACTCATATCAATAGCATAATCAACTAGCGAGCCATAATAATAAATCTCGGATGACAACACTTTCTCAAAACAATCATAATATGATATAACAAGATGGTATCTCGCTAGCCCTTTCTGAGACCGCAAAACATAAATGCATAGCACCTTTAAAGATTAAGGACTGACTAGACATTGTAATCCATGGTAAAAGAGATCCAATCATAGTCATACCCAATATAAATTAATAGTAATGAATGCAAATGACAACTGTGCTCTCCAGCTAGTGCTTTTAATAAGAGGGTGATGACTCAACATAAAAGTAAATAGATAGGCCCTTCGTAGAGGGAAGCAGGGATTTGTAGAGGTGCCAGAGCTTGGTTTTGAAATAGAGATAAATAATATTTTGAGCGGCATACTTTGATTGTCAACATAACAACTAAGAGATGGCGATATCTTCCATGCTACACACATTATAGGCGGTTCCTAAACAGAATGGTAAAGTTTATACTCCCCCTCCACCAACAAGCATCAATCCATGACTTACTCGAAACAACGAGTGTCTCCAACTAGCAACAGTCCCAGGGGGAGTTTTGTTTGCAATTATTTTGATTTAGTTTGCATAAAGCATGGGACTGGGCATCCGGAGACCAGCCATTTTCTCGTGAATGAGGAGCGAGTCCACTCCTCGTGAGAATAACCCGCCTAATCAGAACGCCCTCGATGCGGCTATATCTCCCACGTGTCGAAGCACGACTTAGAGGCATAACCGCATTGAAAGCAATGTCGCAAGTGAGGTAATCTTCACACAACCCATGTAATACATAAGGGAAAGAGATACATAGTTGGCTTACGATGCCACTTCACACAATACATAAATAAACATCCATCATTCAGATTACACTCAAGGTCCGACTACGGAACCAAAGAAGATACCCCAAATGCTACACAGATCCCCGATCGACCCAACTGGGCTCCACTACTGATCATCAGGAAAAGACACATAGTAACGGCCACGTTCCTCGTCGAACTCCCACTTGAGCTCGGTTGCGTCACCTGCACTGGCATCGTCGGCACCTGCAACTGTTTTGGTAGAATCTGTGAGTCACGGGGACTCAGCAATCTCACACCCGCGAGATCAAGACTATTTAAGCTTATAGGAAGGACAAAGTTGTGAGGTGGAGCTGCAGCAAGCGACTAGCATATATGGTGGCTACCTTTCATAAAGAGAGCGAGAAGAGAAGCAAGGCACGGTCGTGAAGCTAGTAGTGATCAAGAAGTGATCCTGAACTACTTACGTCAAACATAACTCCAACACCGTGTTCACTTCCCGGACTCCGCCGAGAAGAGACCATCACGGTTACACACGCGGTTGATGTGTATTAATTAAGGTTCAACTTCGGGTTTTCTACAACCGGACATTAACAAATTCCCATCTGCCTCATAACCGCGGGCACGGCTTTCGAAAGATAATACCTGCAGGGTGTCCCAACTTAGCCCATAATAAGCTCTCACGGTCAACGAAGGATATTCCTTCTCTGGGAAGACCCGATCGATCTCGGAATCCCGTACTACAAGACATTTTGACAATAAAACAAGACCCAGCAAAGCCGCCCGATTGTGCCGACAAATCCCGATAGGAGCTGCACATATCTGGTTCTCGTGGCACATCCGGATGAACACTACGTCGACAACCGAAGATGCCCCAAGTTGCCTCGGTGGCACCGCAAGTGGCTCTAGTTTGGACCAACGCTCAAAGGAGCATTGGCCCGGGGTTAAATAAAGATGACCCTCGGGCTCATGAAAGCCCGGGAAAAAGGCTTAGGTGGCAAATGGTAAAACCAAAGTTGGGCCTTCTTTGGAGGAGTCTTATTCAAAGCGAACTGTCAAGGGGGTCCCATAAATCACCCAACCATGTAAGGAACGCGAAATCAAGGAACATAACACCGGTATGACGGAAACTAGGGTGGCAAGAGTGGAACAAAACACCAGGCATAAGGCCGAGCCTTCCACCCTTTACCAAGTATATAGATGCGTTAATTATAGCAGATATATTGTGATATCCCCAACAAGTAAACATGTTCCAACAAGGAACAACATCTCCATGTTCCAATAAGTAACAAACTTCATCTTCACCTGCAACTAGCAACGCTATAAGAGAAATTTGAGCAAAGCGGTAACATAGCTAATCAACGGTTTGCTAGGAAAGGATGGTTAGAGGTTTGACATGGCAATATGGGTGGCATGATATAGCAAGTGATAGGCATCGTAACATAGGCATAGCAAAAGAGCGAGCATCTAGCATAGCAAAGATAGAAGTGATTTCGAGGGTATGGTCATCTTGCCTGCAAGGTTCTCAGAGTTGTCGAAAGCTTGATCCTCGTAAGCGTTCTCACCAGGTTCCTCGTTCACGTACTCGTCTCCCGGCTCTACCCAAAGCAAGAACACAAACAAAGGAACCACAATAAATCACGGTGCAATGCACAAGCAACATGATGCAATACATGGCATGATGTGCGAGATGTGATATGCAATGCGTATGCGTGCTCCCGAAGGAAAATGATGAACCAGGCATCAACTTGGCAAACCAAGTATGCCGCTGGAAAGTTGAGATGATTTCGGTTGAAATCGATATAAAGATCACCGGAATCGGATGCACGGTTTGCAAATGACAAGCAAAACAAGAATGGCACAAATCTGCCATTAACAGCATGATACCACATAGCAAGCAACAAGATATTAAGCTACTGCACCCAAACGTACCAGAAAAGCATATGGCAGTGATCTACTCAAGATGCTTGACAAAAGATGAACACTGAGCTACGGCTAAATCACATCATAACAGGTTCAAACAAGCATGGCAAAAGTGCAAAATATATCAGCTTCACAGACTTACAGAAAATACTAAACATGGCAGAATCAGCATCAGGAAGCAATGTTCAGAGCAAGCAAACAGCATGCTACAGGAACTTGTAATAGCAGAACAAGGCATGGCATGAATCTACTCAAAGCATAGAACAAAAGTCCCTTACTGACCATGAGCCAAAAGGGATCAGAAAATGTAATAGCAACCATGGCAATATAGCAAGTTTCTTAACAGATTCAAACTTGGTGAAATTTCAGGACATAGCAGAAACAGATTCAACATGGCATCTTTACAATCTTGATTAACTCACTACAAGGCATGTCATGGCATGGAACAAAATCTAGCATGAAGTAGGCATGATGAAGAACATGTTCATGTGCAAAACTACCTCATAGCATAATTGCATAAATATACACATGAGAGACAAAACATCAACATGATGTAAAATGACATGTTCATGAACTTGCTCAAATGCAGAAACTAATGCCACCACTGAGTTGGTGGGATTTTTCTACCCCAAAAACATATATAATATGTTAGGGTTGCTGTAGAAAAATCATCACAAATGCACCAAGTTAAAACCTCCCTAAAATGGTAAATAACAGAAATAGCATTTTCCATATTTGGAAACGTCCAGAAATGGGCTTGCCCGAAAAGGACAGATTCCATATGCCAGAAATGGAATATTCGCTGGGAATCAAAATAAAACAAAAAAATAAAAATAAAATAAATAATAATAATAAAAAAACATACAGCCTAAGAGAGTATGACAGGTGGGGCCACCCTGTCATACTAACGATCTAACAAAGATAAAAGGGGGAGAAATATTTAGCATGGGATCGAACCGGGTCTCCCGGTGTGGCTCTGTGTCAGCAACCACTGGGCTAGGCGGGCGTGATCGATAGGAAAAGGGGGGTCGGCTCCTTTAGGCAGTGAAGTCGAGCAACCCTGTTGCAAACAGGGAAGACGACGGCGCCGACGAGGGCAACGGCGGCAATCCCGCGGGCACGGGGCCTGCGGCGGCCGTGCGGAAAGAGGAATGAACGCGTGCACCTACGAGGGAAAGCAGGGGCGCTCGAGCTCGAGCAGTGGCTCGACTCAGGGCCATGGCGTCCGCGGCGACCGGCAGCAGCAGCTACGACGACATCGGGAAAAGCCGGGTGCGCACGGGAGCGCGAACGGGCGACGCGAGTGCCCTACGGGAGCGCGACGAGGGTGAACCAGAGTGGGGACACGAAAACCACGCACGGGCGAATATCACAGAACAAATAAGTTCAGAGTACGCCGGAGCACGGCGAGCGCGGGAAGGACACGGATCGGACGCGCCCTACGGTTGCCTAAATGCCATTGGTATGGATGGGAGAGGGAGGTGCGTTACCAATCTCACCCAAGGACACGGAGTGGTCGACGGAGACGAGCTGACGGCGACGAATCGGAGCTCTGAGCCTTGGCGCGTTTCTGACCGAGAGGGAAGAGGAAGCAGGGGACGTCGAGGGACTTGTCGTCCGGGGCACCGTAGTCGACGTCGTGGAAGGAGTCGACGACGGGGAAGAAGATGGACACGAGCTGCAGGGTTGGGAGTGGCCGGAGAGCACGCCAGCTGACGAGGCGCTCCAGTGCGCTCGGGGCCAGCGGCTGCGGTGGATCTGGTGGTTCTACTCACCTGGCGGCGGCGGCGAGAGGAAGAGGGAAACCCTAGGGTGCGTGAGGACAAGGAGAGGGGGATATGTAGGGGCTAGGGCGACGGATCGAGCTCATGCGCTCTCGTGCTTGCGGTCCCCATGGCGACGGCGAGAGGAGAGGGAAAAGGTGGGTGCGGGAGGCAGGGTAGGCGCTGACGAGCGGGGCCGGGATGGCCACGTGGAGAGGACCTAAGCGGGTGTACGCTGCAGCAGTGCACGTAAGACAGGGAGGAGGAGCAAACGGGCTGGCGGTGCACGCTCTGAGACTCTTGAGGCTGACTAGCTGGGCCGGCTTGTAGGCCGGAGCCCAGGTGGTTGCCGCTGCTGCTAGGCAGCTCTCCTGCACTCCTTTTCCAAATTTTTTGTTCAGATAGAAACAAAAGGAAAAGCACAGGGTTAACAGGAAGGATTTTGAGAAATTTGACAATATTCTCAAGGTCCTGAATTTGTGTAGTATTTGATAAAATTGCTCTGGGTATTTTTAGGGGAAGTAAAATAATTCAAGTTCGAATTGATTTCAAACTTGAACCATTTTAAAACCCAACCAAAACAACTTCAAATGAGCTATAGTTTGGCAGAGAGGCTAGGTACATATGGTTAGAATATTGGGGAAAAGATGAACATTTATGGTGGAGGCAAAAAGGCACTCACAAAGAATGGAAGAAAAAAACGGAAGGAAGGAGAAGTGATGGTGCAATGGTTTGAAAGTGGTACAAGGGTCAGGCACATGATGCTCATGGCAACAACATGAATGACAACAATGCAACATGGCAAACACAAAGCTATACTTGAAATGACCAAAATGCAACATGAGATGGCATAGAGAAAACATGACAAGATAAAGCAAAAACAACCAACAAACCCAAAAAGAAACCCACAAAGAGGAGAACCACTTGGTATTGATGAAGAATAAAATGGATATATTGCCAAAATGGGAAGCTTTACATCCGGGATGTTACAACACTCCACCACTACGAAAGGATCTCGTCCCGAGATCTAGGACTGAAAGAACTCCGGATATTCGGAACGGAGGTGATCCTCGCATTCCCAGGTGGCTTCTCGGTCGGAATGGTGTGACCACTTCACTTTCAGGAATTTGATTGACTTGTTGCGAGTCTTGCGCTCGGTTTCTTCAAGAATAGCAACGGGTGCTCATGATAAGAGAGATCTTCTTGGAGGTCAATCTCTTGAAGTTGATAGTGCGCTCGAGTCTTGAAGCACTTGCGAAGCTGTGACACGTGAAACACATCGTGCACGTTCACGAAGTTGGACGGAGCTCAAGTTGATAGGCGAGATCGCCTCTTTTGCCAATGATCTTGAAAGGACCCACGTATCTAGGGGCAAGCTTCCCTTTGATACCGGCGGCGACGAGTGCCTTTCATTGGAGAGGCGGAGGTAGACATGGTCTCAGATTTCAAAAGCCACATCACGGTGCTTGTCATCATAATAGCTCTTCTGGCGCGATTGCGGCGGCTTTGAGATTCTCACGAATGACTTTGCACATTTCTTGACTTCTGTGATCAAGTCGTTGCCAAGAAGTTGGCGTTCACCTGTCTCGGACCAATTGAGAGGAGTACGTCACTTTACGCCATAGAGAATTTCGAATGGGGCCTTGCCCGAACTTCGCTTGGAAGCTGTTGTTGTAGGAGAACTTCGGCATTTGGAAGACAATCTTCCCACTTCATACCGAAGGAAATGACACAAGCCCTGAGCATATCTTCGAGGATTTGATTGACTCGTTCGACTTGGCCACTTGTTTGAGGATGGAAAGCTGTGCTGAAACGAATGTTGGTGCCCATGGCCTTCCGAAAAGAATCCCAAAACTTGGATGTAAAGATGCTACCACGGTTTGAAGATATCAATTGTGGAATGCCGTGCAAGGAGACAATCCTGGAGGTGTATAGCTTTGCCAACTGAGCTGCTGTGATGGATTCTTTGATAGGAAGAAAATGAGCCACTTTAGTAAGCTTGTCAATGACAACGAAGATAGCATCATTTCCATGCTTGGACTTAGGAAATCCGATCCACGAAGTCCATCTCAATATGATCAAACTTCCATTCTGGAATAGCAAGAGGTTGGAGGAGACCAGCTGGTCGTTGGTGTTACCTTTCACTCTTCTGCAGACATCACTCTCATTCATGAATTGAGAAATTTCTCGCTTCATTCTAGTCCACCAATATGACTGCTTGAGGTCATGGTACATCTTCGTACTTCCAGGATGAATGGATAGAAGCGAATTGTGTGCCTCGTTCATAATGACTTTAAGTAGATCACCCTTTGGAACCACAAACCGGTCCTCGAAGAAAAGAGTATCTTTGTCATCAATGTGGAAGCACTTGTACTTGGAAATGTCCTTGTCGATACCACGTTTCACCTTTTTCACCATGGTATCCAGGAGTTGAGCCTCATGAATTTGTTCTTCCAAAGTAGGAGAGACTATGAGGTTGGCAAGAAAGCCTTGAGGAACAACTTGAAGATTCAGCTTGGAAAGCTTCACAGAGATCCGGTTGGAAGGGCTTGAGGATTAAAGCTATTGCGATAAGCCTTCCTGCTCAAAGCATCTGCAATGACATTGGCCTTGCCCGGAGTATATTCAATACTTGGGTTGTACTCTTGAATCATTTCGACCCATCGAGTTTGCCTGAGGTTGAGTTTGGGTTGAGTGAAGATATACTTGAGGCTCTTGTGATCGGTGAATATGTCCACTTTCCTTCCCAACAAGAGATGTCTCCATGTTATCAAAGCATGGACAACTGCCGCCAACTCAAGATCGTGAGTGGGGTAGTTCTTTTCGTTGGGCTTCAATTGACGAGAGGTATAGGCCACAACTCTCTTCTCTTGCATTAACACAGCACCGAGACCTTGAAGAGAAGCATCACAGAAAACTTCAAATGGCTTGGATTCATCAGGAGGAGTCAAGACAGGAGCTGTGACGAGTTTCTCTTTGAGAGTATTGAAAGCAATGTCACACTCAGGAGACCAGACATACTTCACGTGCTTCTGGAGAAGGTTGGAAAGAGGCTTTGCAATCTTGGAGAAATTCTCAACGAATCTTCGGCAATAGCTTGCAAGACCAAGAAAACTGCGAAGCTGCTTGATATTCTGAGGAGGTTCCCAATTCACAACTGCGGACACCTTCTCAGGATTAACAGCAATGCCCTTGGCGGAGATGATGTGACCAAGATAAAGCACTTCATCAAGCCAAAATTCACATTTGGAGAACTTCGCATAGAATTGATACTCTCTGAGCTTGTCTAGCACCAATCGCAAATGTTTTGCATGATCCTTCTTATTCTTGGAGAAGCCAAAATATCATCAAGATAGACCAAGACGAATTCATTGGTGTAGGGGTTGAGATGAAGTTCATCATCCGAGAGAAAGTTGGAGGAGCATTGACAAGGCCGAAAGACATGACAGTATATTCATAAGAACCAAAGCTTGTTCTGAATCTTTGTCTTGGGAATATCTTGTTCACGAATGCGAATCTGATGATAACCCATCTGAAGGTCAAGCTTGGAGAACACTTTAGCACCTTTGAGTTGCTCGAAAAGCTCATTGATGTTGGGAAGTGGATACTTGTTCTTGATTGTCTTCTTATTCAATGGGACGGTAATCGACGCAAAGTCGGTCCGTGCCATCCTTCTTCTGGACAAAAGAACACCACAACCCCAAGGAGATGAACTTCGGTCTGATCAAACCGGACGCTCTTGTTCATTGAGTTGCTTCTTCAATTCCTTTAGCTCATTAGGTCCAAGCTTGTATGGGCGGCTTGCAAAGCGGGTTCGATGCCGGGCTCAAGATCGATAATGAACTCAAGCGGCGGTGAGGAGGCATTCTGGAAGCTCTTCTAGAAAGACATCTTGGTACTCGCATAAGCGATGGAATCGAGAGATAGCATCCAATTCGCCCTTCTCATTGAGAGAAAACAACTGAATGGTTTCATCACGAAGCGGCATAGATGATCACATCATTAGAAGAGTGAGTCAATTGAATTTCCCTAGCAGCACAATCAAGCTGAGCTTTGTGCTGAGAAAGCCAGTCCATCCCGAGAATAAGATCAATATCCGAGTCACCAAGAACAATTGGTTTAGCCAGAAATCTATAGTTGCCCATCTTGATAGAAACATCCGGGACGCAAATATTAGATGTCATTTGCTTACCCGGGGACACAATCTTCAACGGAATAGGAATCTTTTCTGTCACAAACTCATGCTTGGCAACAAAAGGTCTCGAAATGAAAGAAAGCGATGCACCAGTATCAAATAAGACTTTTGCAGGAATATCATTAACTGAGAGATTACCCATTATCACATCAGTAGATTCCTCCGCTTGAGCTGCATTCATCATATTCACCTTGGCATGCTTTGGATTATGCTTGACCACTGCATTGCTTTGGAAGATTTCACAGAGGAGGAGACGGAAAGCGCCTACTGGTTGAAGCACTTGTTCGCATAGTGACCTTTCTGTGACATTTGTTGCAAGTCACCTCGAGAGCGGACGGTGATAAGGAGCATTTGACCTTGGAGCTTGAGAATTAGACTTGTTACGATAGCCTGGGTTGGGTGGGTGGGAAGATCCACGACCACCGAGTTCTTCTGGCGATAAGGCTGATGGAGCGGAGGAGGAGGAAGGTAGAACTTCTGCTTAGCTGCCACTTGAGAGGAAGAAGAAGACTGAACTGCATCCCTGATTCTCTTCTTAGAAGCCTCACATTTGAGCTGGGCAGCTTCTTGCTTCAGTGCCATGTTGTAGAATTCATCATACTTTTCTGGCTCAAAAAGCACAAGAGCTAAAAGGAAGGATTTTAAGAAATTTGACAATATTCTGAAGGTCCTGAATTTGTGTAGTATTTGATAAAATTGCTCTGGGTATTTTTAGGGGAAGTAAAATAATTCATGTTCGAATTGATTTCAAACTTGAACCATTTTAAAACCCAACCAAAACAACTTCAAATGAGCTGTTGTTTGGCAGAGAGGCTAGGTACATATGGTTAGAATATTGGGGAAAAGATGAACATTTATGGTGGAGGCAAAAAGGCACTCACAAAGAATGGAAGAAAAAGGGAAGGAAGGAGAAGTGATGGTGCAATGGTTTGAAAGGGGTACAAGGGTCGTGCACATGATGCTCATGGCAACAACATGAATGACAACAATGCAACATGGCAAACACAAAGCTATACTTGAAATGACCAAAATGCAACATGAGATGGCATAGAGAAAACATGACAAGATAAAGCAAAAACAACCAACAAACCCAAAAAGAAACCCACAAAGAGGAGAACCACTTGGTATTGATAAAGAATAAAATGGATATATTGCCAAAATGGGAAGCTTTACATCCGGGGTGTTACACTAACATGGAAGATAAGGGCAGCCCTAGTTGATACATGAGCTATTCGAGCGTACAAAACAGAATGTTTATTTGAAGGTTTAGAGTTTGGCACATATAAATTTACTTGGAACGGCAGGTAGATGTCGGATTTCGGGTTCCGGCAGACCCTAGAGGTTCAAACACTGGGGTGCGTGCGGAGATTCACCCTCTACCTACCTGCACCCTGCCGCCTCGCTAAGATCTAAACTACGAAAGGAACAACACAAGAGACACAAGGTTTATACTAGTTCGGGCCACCGTTGTGGTGTAATACCCTACTATAGTTTGTGGCGTGGTGGATTGCCTCTTGGGCTGATGGTGGTGATGAACAATACAAGGAAGAACAGCCTCGCGAGGGTCTGTTCTTGGCTGGTGCGATGAACTGCTAGGGGGAGTTCAGTCGCTCTCTCTCTCTCTCTCTCTCTCTCTCTATTCAAGGTGCCTCCAGCTACTGATCAGATCAAGATGCCCCTACTATGGTGGCTAGCTCTACTTATATAGGCGGAGGCGCTGGGCCTCTTCCCAAATATTGAGCGGGAAGGGCGCCAACAATTGGCCATTTTGAAGGGGAACATCTGGTACACTTATCCTGACTAAAGTTGGTCCTCGCCTATCAAAGGCTCTGGTGGTGGCGCCTGCTTGGGCTCCACAATGACTTCCTTCCTGCCGTTGGGCTGGTCTTGGTCTTGTTGCACCGAAATGGACGCCTTTGCTTGATGCTCTCGCCTGCGCTTGCTCCCTTTGCACCAAAGAGGAAAGGAGGACACTACGCGGGCTGGCGCCCGCCTGGCGCCCTTGGTCATCACGGCTTGCGTCATGGGCGCCTCGTGAGGTACCCCGCCTTGATCTCTCCGCCTCCTCGCGAGCGAGCCTGATGAGGCTGCAGCTCGAGGAAGCTCCCCTGCCGTTTCGCCTCTGCGGAGGCTTGGCCCCTCGCGAGGGTCTTGAGCTTGTGTTGATGAAGATGGGCCGCGATGGGCCCCCCTTTGAGCTACGCCGCAGGCCGCAGGCAGGCAAGTCTGGGGACCCCTGTTCCCAGAACGCCGACAGTAGCCCCCGGGCCCAAGGTGCGCCCGGGCTTGGCCGAGCAGAGAGGTGAAGGGGCAAGTGCGAAGTGCCGTGGGCCCTAACAGCCTGCGGCCTTGGGCGCCGTGTGGCGGTTGATTGGACGTGGGTGCCTTAGCAACCACGCGAGTTGATAAAGGAGCGGCGTCGGCCTAGGCTTAGCTTCCCTTGCTTCCTCTGGTTACTGCTCAGATCCCCTTTCTTGCGCCTCTCCTTCCTGCCTCCGAAATCTTCAGATCCACTTTGACTGCACGCCCTACCAAGGCATGGCGCCTCGCCAGACCCCGGCCGGAGCTTGGTATGCGCTTGCCCTGGACTCGCCGAATGTGTCGGAGGCGAGCCTTGCCCGGGTGCGCCAGATGGCGGCGGCGTAGGGCATCGACGGGGCAAAGGTGTTCAAGGCCGGCTCCGCCCTCCCTGAGGGCCAAGGGAGCACCTTCTATCCGCTCTTTGTAAGTGCCATCGTTGCCGGTCTGATGCCTCCCTTTTCCGAGTTCTTCTTCTCTGTCCTCCGCCATTATAAGCTACAAGCTCTGCATCTCCACCCCAACTCTGTTCTCCTCCTGGCGATCTTCGCCTACTATTGTGAGGCTCACATCGGGGTGCAGCCCTCAGTCGCCCTGCCGCGCCACTATTTCTCCCTTCGGACTTCTCGTGGTTCTCCTTCTGCATGTGCGAGCTTTGTCACGTATGGTAGCTCCATCGCCATTTCGAACCCCGGGAAGAGTATTGAGGGCTTCAGGAGCAAGTGGGTCTTGGTGGATGTTGGGCGCATCCACCCTCGGCTAATCTTGCCCACGGAGCACCCCACGCACTCCGATGATTGGTCTCGAGTGGAGCTCGTGGACCCCCGCGTGAGGCCGGTGTTGGAGAAGATGGACACGGATCTGAGGCCGGCCAGCATGACGACGGCGAAGCTGACCGGCGCGTCGCTGCTGAGGGAATTCCTCGAGCACCAGCTGGCTCTGCTTCGTCAGTACCGACTTCCGATGTGGAGGCCCCACCCGAGCCCCGTGATCTAGGCCGACGGAGACCTGGCTGCGGTTCTCCAATCTTTGGTTGAGGGCGACGTGGCGAGGTTGGAGGGCGCTCCTACGCCCCTGTTCCTCCGCGACGAGTGGGAGCAGGTAGTGCAGTCCATGCCCGTCTTCAACGGGGACGGGCCCGTGCCTGTGGAGGCTCCCGAGGAACCGGTGGACATGTCCTCCGGCGACTCCAGCGAGGAGAAGGGAGAAGGGGAGCGGGAAGGAGGGCTCGACTCCGAGGCGACCGACGGAGAGTCGAGGGCTCCCCTTCCTCGGCGCAAGTCCCGCGTTCTCCGCCTCTCGCCAAGGGACGACGACGACGAGGATGATGACGAGCGGGGCGGCGGAAGCTTGCCCCTGATCCCGAAGAAGGACAGGACCGGGCTGATCCCCCGCGGGTCTACCCCGGCCCCGAGGCGATCCGTAGGCGCGCCTCCCTCTTCCGAGCTCCTTGAGGTTGATCCTTGTAGCCGGCTCTCGGGCTTCAAGTATGGCCGGAGGTTGCTCGAGCTCGCGAGCGATGACCAGTAAGTGCTCGATTCCTATCTTATTTCTTATTTTGTCGCTGAGGCTTGACGTCTGTATCTCTTGGCTAGGCTGGCGCCCGCAAGAAGCCGAAGGATCTCCCGAGGTTCCGCCCGGGGCGGCGCCTTCGCCAGAAAAGAAGGTGTTCTGCGATGCCCGGGCCTCTCCTGCCCGGTCGTCCTCACGAGGCTGGCTGAGCTGGGCGAAGCTCAGCCCCCATGGCCCGAAGCGGCTCTGAGGTGCCCTTGCTGCCGCCGCCACCACGCTTGTTGGGGCGCAGCAGTCCCGCCTCGAGATACCGTGGTTACGCTGCCGTCCTCTCCTCCTACTTCCATCACTTCGTCTCCGACTCCTCCTCTTGTTCGGATCGTCTGCTGCCAAACCGGACCGGTTGCGGCAGATCTTTTGGCGCCGACCCTCGTCGGTGGCCGGGCGCTTGAGCTGGTTTACATGCGGATTCGTTCCGGCGCTTTGATCCGAGCGGCGCTGGTCCAGCCTCGGCGGCTTTGCGACGAGGAGAAGCAGGCCGCCCTGGGGCGAAGCTGCTCGCGATGCCGCCTTGGGGGAGGTAGCCGATGTCCGAGGTCGCTGGAAGGCACTGGAGAGCGAGCTGCAGGGCCTGTGGGACCAGCTCGCCAAGGAGGCCCGCCTTCGCCAAGAGCAAGGGAAGGCATGAAAGCTCGTGAGGTGGCCGTCAAGGATCGGGACGCCAAGCTCAAGAAGCGCCGTGAACGCCTAGGCGCGCTGGAGCAAGAGTTGGAGGCGAGGAAGGTCGAGATGGACGGCAAGGCACGGGTCCTTGCCGAGGATCGCGTGGCCTTCACAGATATGGAGGTGAAGGCTCGCGCCTTGCTGAGGGAGCTTTACGATAGCGGCCTGGAGAGCCCGCTGGCTGGTGCAGAGGACGACCCCGCCAAGCTGCTTCCCTTCCTGGTTCGCGCTCTTGAAGATGTCGCCCTTGGCCTTGGCCCTATGGCTGAGGCCCAGGCGCGTGTCTTGTCTTCTGCAGCGCTGACGCGGGTCCTCACCCACGTCTACCTTCGCGATCCCAATGTCGACCTTGACAGCTCTTTGGAGCCAATGACGGCAAGCTTGCTACCGCTGCCGCCGAGGCCGTGAAGGGTCGTCGCGGAGGCTCTGCTAGGGAAGTTCCGGCCTTCAGCACCAAGCCGAAGCGGGCGCTGCCAACATCTTGGCTCCACAAGGCGAACCCGCTCCGCACAGCTCCACCGCCGACAAGTGACTCTGTTGTGGCTCCTGTTCTGCTTTTGATTCCTGCACATGTATCATGCCTCGGGGAGGCGTTTAAACTTGCATTTGGCGTTGTGATAACATTTATGGACTGTAGTATTTGCTTTTGAATTCCTTGAAATTTGTGCTTCCTACTTGCTTATGTTCTACGCCGGCAGAGCCCGGCCCCACGCATACCTCGGGCCACCGTTAGCCCCGACCGGAAACCAGGGACGTGACCAAGGAGTGAGGGGCTACGTGACAAGTTAGGCTCCTGAGTCGCGATGCTCAGGAGTCCCCCTTGGCGCACGAACAACAAGTAGGGAGGTGAGATGTGGGTGGATCTACCGTTCTACGTCTGCAGAGCGCGACCCCACGCATACCTCAACCGCCGTTAGCCTTTTGGAACTAAGGAGTGAGGGGCTACGTGACCAGTTAGGCTCCTGAGTCGCGATGCTCAAGAGTCCCCCTTGACGCTCAAACGGCCTTCGTACCTTGGCTCCGCTCGGGGAGGGACGCGCGACAAACCGGGCCCGAGGGGCCTCGCTAGGTGGCGTGCATCTGGGCGTGACCCAGGCGCAGCCCCCGTGCCCAGCCCCCTCACGCGACACTCCCGAGGGGAGGCGTTGCGATGAGGCCAGACACTGAGCTCTGGGCTCCCTGAGGTTGATGCAGCCCGGGGGCCACCCTGAGTTGTTTATCACCAGCGCGGAGCATAGCGCTTCCGTATATGTACGGGCATAGCCGCTCCTCGGCAGTGTCGTCGGCCAGCGCGGAGCATGGTGCTTCCACTGGTGCGTGGGAGGGAGCTCCCCTCTGGGAGTAGCCCCCGGGGCGTGTACAACCCTGCCCTGACACGTGGCTGGCATGGTAGGGCCTGACGAGGTGTATCTGGGCACCCGTGAGCCAGCGCGGGACTCACGGGGCCCTACCTCAAGGCGGCTTGCGCCTGGCACTGGGCCTTATCTTGTGATGTGTTCCTACAGATTTGGTTAGATGCCGGCACTCTACGTCCTCGAGTCCCGGCCCTCGAGCTAGTCTCAGCCGTCACTGGTATGCCAGGTCGCGATGCCGTGGACAAGGCTAGAGGGTGAGGGCTGGAGAGCCAGTAGGAGCCCTGAGTCGTGATGCTCAGGCACCCCCCCCCTTTAACGTGCAAGCGGTCGACATGAACGAAGAGAAGGTGCCATGGATTGGCATCAAAATAAACGCAAGAGGGATACATGCCGCCGGGTCTGGCCCGAGCGACTTGGGGATGATGCAGCCCGAGGGGCGCCCCCAACAAGATAAGTTAGGAACAGGAAGTAAAAGGGATACACGCTGCAGGGACGGACCCATGCGGCCTGGGAATAATGCAGCCCTGGGGGCACTCCCAGTTGGAAATGAAACTTGAAAGATGTCACCTGATAGCGTTGAAGACGAAAGGGTGTTGGTGCAGCAGACTCGGTGGGCTGCGGGAGCCGATCCTCATGAACCCCAGGCCCGGGGGCCTCGGGAGGCTCCGGAGGCGCTGGTGGCTCCTCGTGGACCATCTTCATCTCTACCAGTGCTGCCGAACGCATGGCCTCTTGAGCCTCCAGGATGTCCCTCATGAGGCGCTGGTACGTGGCGGCTGCGTTCGGCAGGTCGTAGGGCATGCGAACGTAGCTGTGGGGTGGACCTTCGCAGCGCCCCACGCGAGAGGGCCAGAGGCGCTCCCAAGAGGCGGCTCGGTTGAGCCCTGGTATGTCGATGCAGACGCGCAGCCCATCATCCTCGCCTGGATGAGGAGCCACGGTAGGTAAGCGGCGACTGCCACTCATGACTCTTGACTCCTGCAGCTCCTGAATGATCTCGCCGACGAACTCCTGAGGGTTTGGCCCTCCTTGCCTTGCTCTTTCCTGACGGAAACGTGCTCTGAAACACGCCTCCACGTGGTGCCCAAGCGCCTCCCTCGTGACCTTAGCAAGGTCGGTGGCCCTCCAGGAGAGAGCCCTCGAGCCTTGCTTGAGGAGGGCGCCGGGCGCGCTTTCCTATGCGATAGAAGGAGGTTCCCCCTGAGCAGGCGCGGACCCTGAGGGGCCTGCCTCCTGAGGGGCCGGGCCGGACGATGTCTTCTTCTTCTTTGGGGCGGTCTCGGGAAGCCTCTTGCTTCCACGATCCGGGTCTTCCTGTGATGCAGCCTGAAAGGCTCGTTCCAGGGAGCACACCGCGTCTTTCTCTTTGAAGGGCACCGTGATGACTCCGCCACTTCCTTGCATCTTGAGGACGTTGTAGCCGTGCTGGGTCACAACCATGAACTTGGCCAGCGCTGGGTACCCGAGGATGGCGTTGTATGGCGGGCGAATGTGGGCGACGTCGAAGTCGATGAGCTCGGTGCGGTAGTTGTCGCGCGCGCCGAAGGTGACAGGGAGGCGAACCTGCCCGATCGAGACCGTGGAGCCATCGGTGACTCCGGAGAAAGCTTGGTTGGTTGAAGCTGATTGTAAGGCACTTGCAGGTTGTTGAACGTTTCCACAGACAGGACGTTGAGCCCTGCCCCGCCATCGATGAGGGTCTTGGTGACTAGCACGTTGCTGATGATTGGGGAGCAAAGCATCTAGAGGACTCCGGCTGTGGCAGCACACTTGAGCTGATCTGCTGGACTGAACGTGATGGCGCATGCCGACCACCTGAGGGGGCGTGTGGCTTCGAGCTTGGGGAGGACTGCATTCACTTCGCGGGCGAACTGCTTGAAGATGCGTTGAGAGAGGTGGGGCTTGAGCTCCGCCCAGGATGCAGGCGATCGCGTGTGGCTCCTGGAAGCCCCCAGCCCCCTCGTCCTGATGATGGTCTTCATTTCTCCTTGGCTGCGGCGACAGAGGAGGGAGGCATGCGTTGCCTTGCGGGCGATCCTCGCGAGGATGATCCCTCCAGCCTCCCTCGCGAGGCGGGTCTTGCCAGTGATCCTCGCGAGGCTGGTCGCGCCACCCTTGGCGAGGGCCACGGTCTTCCCAGCGTCCTGCGTTCCTTCCTCCTCCTCGGTCGTAGCCCCGATCGCTGCGGTCGGGACGTCGGCCGATCCTCCCTTCTCGCACGGCACGGAGCTCTTGACATTCGTTGGTGTTGTGGGTGTGGAGGTCATGGTACACGCAGATCTGCTGCCCTTGGAAGACTCGGGCTGATCTCTGCCCGCTTGGTGTCCTGGTTCTGCCGCGAAAGCACGGCGGCCCCATTGCGCTTGACGTCCTTGGCCTTGGATTTCTTCTCTTACGGGTCTGCGGCAGCTCGAGGAGGAGAGACGCCCTTCCTCGGCCTGGCGCGCACTTGGTCGCCAAGTTGAACAGCTCCAAGGAAGTGCACAGATCTTCATGCATCGCCAGCTCCTCCTTCATCTTGACGTGGCGCACACCGTCGGAGAAAGGCGGAGATGGTGGCCTCTCGATCACCTTGGGAATCTTGAGGCGTGCGTTGTTGAAGCGCTGGATGTACTTCTGCAGGGTCTCTCCTGGTTGCTGCTTGATGCGGCGCATGTCGCTCACGGCGGGTGGCCGGTCACGAGTGCCTTGGAAGTCAGCGATGAAGCGGGTGCGCATCTCGTCCCACGAGGAGATCGTGTGCGAGTCGTGTTCGAGAGCAGTGCGGGCCCGTCCTTGAGCGCCATGGGAAACCAGTTCGCCATGACCTTCTCGTCTCTGTTGGCGGCTTCGATGCCCAGCTCGTAGAGCTGGAGGAACTCTGCGGGGTCGGTCGTAACGTCGTAGCGAGGAGGCAAGTCCGGCTTGAACTTGCCGGGCCACGCGACGCTGTGCAGCTCGGTGGTGAAGGCACGGCAGCCTGCTGTGGCCACGGGAGGCCTTGGATGACGAAGAGCTTGGTCTTGCGGGTCCCCATGTGCAACAGCTGGGAGCAGCACGGGGTCTTGACGTGCCGGAGTGGGTGCGTGGTCGCGACGAGCTGGAGCGGGGAGCACTCGGGCAGCTTCTTGCGGGCGAGGACCTCGGCAGCTCTGCTCTTGCAGCCGGGCGCCAGACGGAGCGAAGTTCTGCCCGAAGACCACGCGCCTTGGGGCCAGGCGCCTTCTTGAGAGGCGGCAGGCGCCCGAGCTTTCGTCGCCAGCGCAAAGGCGATGTGCAGGTCTGGACGGACGGCAGCGGGGAGCCCTACGGCGCTGGACGAAGCTCGGCGGCGTGATCGAGCCACTCGTACGTAGACGTCGTCGGATCGATTTGTAGCGCAGGAGCTCGTTTGCCGCGATGAGCGCAGCTCGAGCCTCCATGGGTGCGCCGGAATGCGCGAGACGGAAGAACCAGCCGGGCGAGTGAGGGGGTAGCAGCAGCCGTCTTGCCTCACGGAGGATCTTTGGGGCGATGCTTGCTGCTTGTTCCCCACCGGGCGGTGGCGGCGTTAACGGCAGCGACGGGAACGACGAGGGCGCCCATAAGCAGGAGCCGTCTGGCGACGCGAAGCGAGAGCGGCTCGGCGCTGGCCCTGCGAGCATCGTTTATGGATGCGGTGGTCGACGGAGAACAGGCGGCGGAAGACAATTCAGCGCACCTACTGGCGAGCCAAATGTCGGATTTCGGTTTCGGCGGACCCTTGAGGTTCGAACACTTTGGGGTCTGCGCGGAGATTCACCTCTACCTACACTGCACCCGCGCCTCGCTAAGATCTAAACTACGAAAAGGAACAACACAAGAGACACAAGGTTTATACTAGTTCGGGCCACTGCTAGGTGTAATACCCTACTCTAGTTTGTGGCGTAGTGGATTGCCTCTTGGGCTGATGGTGGTGATGAACAATACAAGGAAGAACAGCCTCGCGAGGGTCTGTTCTTGGCTGGTGCGATGAACTGCTAGGGGGAGTTCAGTCTCTCTCTCTCTCTCTCTCTCTCTCTATTCAAGGTGCCTCCAGCTACTGATCGGATCAAGATGCCCCTACTATGGTGGCTAGCTCTACTTATATAGGCGGAGGCCCTGGGCCTCTTCCCAAATATTGAGCGGGAAGGGCGCCAACAATTGGCCATTTTGAAGGGGAACATCTGGTACACTTATCCTGACTAAAGTTGGTCCTCGCCTATCAAAGGCTCTGGTGGTGACGCCGGCTTGGGCTCCACAATGACTTCCTTCCTGCCATTGGGCTGGTCTTGGTCTTGTTGCATCGAAATGGACGACTTTGCTTGAAGCTCTCGCCTGCGCTTGCTCCCTTTGCACCAAAGAGGAAAGGAGGACACTGCGCGGGCTGGCGCCCGCCTGGCGCCCTTGGTCGTCACGGCTTGCGTCATGGGCGCCTCGTGAGGTACCCCGCCTTGATCTCTCCGCCTCCTCGTGAGGCAGCCTGATGAGGCCGTGCCTGATGAAGCTCCCTGTCGTCTGCCCCGCGAGGCTTGGCCCCTCGCGAGGGTCTTGAGCTTGTGTTGATGAAGATGGGCCGTGATGGGCCCCCTTTGAGCCACGCCGCAGGCCGCGGGCAGGCAAGTCTGGGGACCCTCGTTCCCAGAACGCCGACAGTAGATACCACATATAGGAAGTTATAGTGGACTCATATGGAATAACTTTGGGGTTTAAGGGATTGGATGCACAAGCAGTATTCCCGCTTAGTACATGTGAAGGCTAACAAAAGACTGGGAAGCGACCAACTACAGAGCGACAACAGTCATGAACATGCATTAAAATTAATAAACGTTGGATGCAAGCATGAGTAGGATATAATCCACCATGAACATAAATATCGTGAAGGCTATGTTGATTTGTTTCAACTACATGTGTGAACATGTGCCAAGTCGAGTCACTTAAATCATTCAAAGGGGGATACCACCCCACCATACCACATCACAACCATTTTAATAGCATGTTGGCACGCAAGGTAAACCATTATAACTTATAGCTAATCAAGCATGGCATAAGCAACTATGATCTCTAATTGTCATTGCAAACATGTTTATTCATACTAAGCTGAATCAAGAACGATGAGCTCATCATATTTACAAAAACAAGAGAGGTCGAGTTCATACCTGCTTTTCTCATCTCAGTCAGTCCATCATATATCATCATAATTGCCTTTCACTTGCATGACCGAACGATGTGAATAATAATAAGAGTGCACGTGCATTGGACTAAGCTGGAATTTGCGAGCATTCAATAAACAGGAGAAGACAAGGCAATATAGGCTCTCTGTTAAATCAACAATAATGCATATAAGAGCCACTTCAACAATTTAATTATGGTCTTCTCCTATCAAACCCCAAGGAAAAGAAAAAAATAAAACTATTTACACAGGAAAGCTCCCAACAAGCAAAAGAAGAATGGGAAATGTTTTTTTGGGTTTTCTTTTAATTATTACTACTACAGCAAGAATTTGAGTAGTAACCATAGAAGCATGTTTAGTAATGAGTTTAAGTTCACCTCTAACATCAGCCATGTAATTACCCAAGTGTTTAATCATATAAGCATTTTGTTTTAATTGTCTACCAAAATAAGCATTGAAATATTCTTGCTTAACCATAAAGTTATCAAACTCATCCAAGCATTGGCTAGCAATTTTAGTAGGAGGGATTTCAGCTCTATCATATAGAGAGAATTTACCTTTACTACCTGTGTCGGGTTATCATGACCTCGAGGTTCTTCAATAGGTAATGGATTAAGATCATATGTTTCTTCAATAGGCGGTAAATTAAGACCATGTATTTCTTCAATAGGTGGTAAATTCTTAACATCTTCAGCTTTAATACCTTTTTCTTTCATAGATTTCTTTGCCTCTTGCATATCTTCAGGACTGAGAAATAGAACACCTCTCTTATTTGGAGTTGGTTTAGGAATAGGTTCAGGAATTGGCTCAGGAGCTGGCTCAGAAAGTGTCCAATTATTTTCATTTGTCAACATATTATTTAATAGGATTTCAGCTTCATCCGGTGTTCTTTCCCTGAAAATGTAACCAGCACAACTATCCGTAATCTCTGGAAGCATCGGTTAGTCAATTATAAAAGATATCAAGTATTTCATTTTTCTTAAGAGGATGATCGGGCAAGGCATTAAGTAACTTGAGAAGCCTCCCCAAGCTTGTGGGAGACTCTCTTCTTCAATTTGCACAAAGTTGTATATTTCCCTCAAAGCAGCTTGTTTCTTATGAGCAGGGAAATATTTAGCAGAAAGTAATAAATCATATCCTGGGGACTACGCACACAACCAGGATCAAGAGAATTAAACCATATCTTAGCATCACCCTTTAATGAGAATAGAAATATTTTAAGGATATAAAAGTAGCGAGATTTCTCATCATTAGTGAACAAGGTGGCTATATCATTTAATTTAGTAAGATGTGCCACAACAGTTTCAGATTCATAGCCATAAAAAGGATCAGATTCAACCAAAGTAATTATATCAGGATCAACAGAGAATTCATAATCCTTATCGGCAACACAGATAGGTGAAGTTGCAAAAGCAGGGTTAGGTCTCATTCTATCATTAAGTGATTGCTTATTCCATTTAACTAATAACCTCTTGAGCTATCTTTGCAAGCTAAAATAGCTGCAGCAGCTTCCATATCAAAAATATAACTCTCAGGAATAACAGGCATATCTTCATCATCAATTTCATCAATACAATCAGTTTCAATAATTTCTTTCTCTCTAGCCCTAGCAATTTGTTCATCAAGAAATTCGCTAAGGGGCACAGTAGTATCAAGTATAGAAGTAGTTTCATCATAAGTATCATGAATAGCAGAAGTGGCATCATCAATAACATTCGACATATCGGAACGAATAGCAGAAGCAGGTTTAGGTGTCGCAAGCTTACTTAAAACAGAAGGTGAATCAAGTGTAGAGCTAGATGGCAGTTCCTTACCTCCTCTCGTAGTTGAGGGATAAATTGTAGTCTTAGCGTCTTTCAAGTTCTTCATAGTGACCAGCAGATATAAATCCCAAGTGACTCAAAGAATAGAGTTATGCTCCCGACAGCGGCGAGGAAAATAGTCTTGATAACCCACAAGTATAGGGGATCGCAACCGTTTTTGAGGGTAGAGTATTGAACCAAAATTTATTGATTCGACACAAGGGGAGCCAAAGAATATTCTCAACTATTAGCAATTGAGTTGTCAATTCAGCCGCACCTGGATAACTTAGTATCTGCAGCAAAGTATTTAGTAGCAAAGTAATATGATAGTAGTGGTAACGATAATAAAAGGTAATCAGAAAGTAAAAGTAATATTTTTGGTATTTTGTAGTGATTGTAACAATAGCAACGGGAAAGTAAATAAGCGAGAACCAATATAGGAAAAGCTCAGAGGCATTGGATCGGTGATGGATAATTATGCGGATCACGGTTCGTCATGTAACAGTCATAACATAGGGTGACACAGAACTAGCTCCAATTCATCAATGTAATGTAGGCATGCATTCCGAATATAGTCATACGTGCTTATGGAAAAGAACTTGCATGACATCTTTTGTCCTACCCTCCCGTGGCAGCGGGGTCCTAATGGAAACTAAGGGATATTAAGGCCTCCTTTTAATAGAGTACATGAACAAAGCATTATCACATAGTGAATACATGAACTCCTCAAACTATGGTCATCACCGGGAGTGGTCCCGATTATTGTTACTTGAGGTTGCGGATCAAAACACATAGTAGGTGACTATAGACTTGCAAGATAGCATCAAGAACTCACATATATTCATGAAAACATAATAGGTTCAGATCTGAAATCATGGCACTCGGGCCCTAGTGACAAGCATTAAGCATAGCAAAGTCATAGCAACATCAATCTCAGAACATAGTGGATACTAGGGATCAAACCCTAACAAAACTAACTCGATTACATGATAGATCTCATCCAACCCATCACCGTCCAACAAGCCTATGATGGAATTACTCACGCACGGCGGTGAGCATCATGAAATTGATGATGGAGGATGGTTGATGATGACGATGGCGACGAATCCCCCTCTCCGGAGCCCCGAACGGACTCCAGATCAGCCCTCCCGAGAGGTTTTAGGGCTTGGCGGTGGCTCCGTATCGTAAAACGCAATGACTTCTTTTCCTTCATTTTTTCTCCCTGAAAGCAAATATATAGAGTTGGAGTTCGCGCCGGAGGAGCTCCAGGGGGCCCACGAGGTAGGGGGCACGCCCCCCACCCTTGTGGACAGGGTGTGGGCACCCTGGTCTTCATCTTTGGCAAGGATTTTTTGTTATTTCTGAAAAGACGTTCCGTGGAGTTTCAGGTCATTCTGAGAACTTTTGTTTCTGCACATAAATAACACCTTGGAATTCTGCTGAAAACAGCATCAGTCTGGGTTAGTTCCATTCAAATCATTCAAATTAGAGTCCAAAACAAGGGAAAAAGTGTTTGGAAAAGTAGATACGACGGTGACGTATCTGCGGGCCATAGGTTTCACTAGTGGCTTCTCTCAAGAGCATAAGTATTTTACGGTGGGTGAACAAATTATTGTTGAGCAATTGACAGAAGAATCTTACAGTGCAAGGGTTTTGATGCTCGTTGGACTGGCTGGATTAATAGCATTTTGTCCATGGGTTCTTCTTCTGTCCTCTTAAATGGAGTTCCAGGAAACCATTTTGTCTGCAGATCGGGCGTACGTCAAGGAGACCCTCTCTCTCCGTTATTATTTGTCATTACGGTGGATTTGCTTCATTCGGTAGTCAATGAGATGTGCTCAAGAAATATTCTCACTCTGCCAATACCAACAAGTTCTAATGAGTACCCGATCGTTCAATATGCGGATGACACACTAATTGTTTTACATGCAATTGATGACCAGCTGATCGCCTTCAAGGACATGCTTACCACCTTTGCAGCATCCACTGGTTTACGAGTCAACTACAGTAAGTCATCACTTATTCCAATCAATATGGGTGATGAGGAGGGCGCTAGGGTTGCCAACCTCCTAGGTTGTGATGTAGGATCTATGCCTTTCACATATCTGGGGCTACCCATGGGTACCTCCAGACCCACGATCTATGATCTGTTACCTCTTGTTGAGGGTATTGAACGCCGGTTATCTGCCTCCTCATGTTTGTTGAATCAAGGAAGTCGATTGCAACTGCTCCAGATTGATTGAGAGAATCATGCGTCAATGCCAGTGGAGAGGCAACACAGATAATCCTCGACAATCATTAGCTGCATGGGATCGAGTCTGCCGACCCAAGAAATGTGGTGGTTTGGGTGTGCTTAATTTGGGACTCCAAAATGAAGCCTTGCTACTAAAACATCTATTCAAGTTTTTTAACAGAATGGATGTGCATTGGGTCACATTAATTTGGGATACCTATTACGCTGCTTCGCCACCACAGGTCACGCAAAGCTGTGGCTCATTTTGGTGGAGGGATGTCATGAGTTTATACACCAACTTCTGCAAGTTAGCCGTCCCACAAGTGCATGCTGGCAACACGGTGGTTTTTTGGCTTGATCGATGGCAGATGGGTAATAATGTGGTTCTCCTGAGTGAGCGGTTCCCTAGGCTTCAATCTTTTGTCATTGATGACACAATCACAGTCAGAGAATTTATGGAGCTTCCAGAGATCTCGGAGCATTTTCACCCGCTTTGTCTCAAGAGGCCTATTCGAACTAACTCATCTTCGAGGATTTGTCTTTAGTCACCTTGAGCGGGAGTGTAAGGACATATGTAAGTGGCCATCTAAATGGGGAGTTTAAATCAAAGCTATATTATGAGTCTTGCTTCTCCCATTTGGTGGTTGATCCCATCTTCAAATGGATTTGGAAGTCAGCTTGCACGCTCAAGTTTAAAGTGTTTGGATGGCTTCTTCTAATGGACCGTTTGAATACTAGGGATATGATGCAACGCAGGAACTGGATCATTCAGGATGATACATGTGTTCTTTGCCTTTGTGCTTCACATGAGGATTGTGCACATCTTTTCTTTGCTTGCAACTTCAGCCAAAGGGTTTGGAATTATCTTGGGATTTCATGGAATGCTCAACCAAACCAGAACACATATGAGATGGCTCTTGCTGCTAGGAGGGATTTTGGTCATCCTTTCTTCACCGAGGTGGTTTTTACTGCTACCGGAATATCTGGACACAAAGGAATGGGAAAATCTTTAGAAATGAGAGACCTACCTTCATTTCTCGGAGGAGGAATTTCATACATGATATTTCTCTATTAGCTCATAGAATCAAATGTAAATATAAGGATAGCTTAGTTCTCTGGATAGCCTCTCTCTCATAGGCTTGTTGTAAGCATTTTATTTCTTGTTTTCTGTTTCTCTGTAATTATGTAAACCTCTTATTATTTTTTAATAAAGCATTGTGAGGCTGTTGCCTTGCAGTACATAGTCAAAAAACTTTAATATGCAAGGGATCACGAAAATGATTCCCGAGCTCTTGACAATGCTGAAATCAACGAAGGTAGAAATCAAGAAAGAGCATCAAGTGTTGATGGTTAAAAAGACCACTAGTTTCAAGAAAAAGGGCAAAGGGAAGGAAAGAGAACTTCAAGAAGAATGGCAAGCAAGTTGCCACTCCCATGAAGAAGCCTAAAGCTGGACCTAAGCCTGAAATTGAGTGCTTCTACTACAAAGGAAATGGTCACTGGAAGTGGTATTGCCCCAAATACTTGGCGGATAAGAAGGATGGCAGAGTGAACAAAGGTATATTTGATAAACATGTTATTCATGTGTACCTTACTAGTGTTTATAGTAACCCCTAGGTATTTGATACTGATTCAGTTTCTAAGATTAGTAACTCGAAACATAAGTTGCAGAATAAATAGAGACTAGTTAAGGGCGAGGTGACGATGCGTGTTGGAAGTGATTCCAAGGTTGATACAATCACCATCACACACTCCCTTTACCTTCGGGATTATTGTTAAACCTAAATAAATGTTATTTGGTATTTGTGTTGAGCATGAATATGATTAGATCATGTTTAATGCAATATAATTATTCATTTAAGTCAGAGAATAATTGTTGGTCCGTTTACATGAATAAAACTTTCTATGGTCAAACACTCGATGCAAATGGTTTATTTAATCCCGATCATAGTGATACACGTATTCATAATATTCATGCCAAAAGATGCAAAGTTGATAATGTTAGTGCAACATACTTGTGGCACAGCCTTTTTGGTCATATTGGTGTAAAGCGCATGAAGAAACTTCATGCAGATGGACTTTTGGAGTCACTTGATTATGAATCATTTGATACTTGCGAACCATGCCGCATGGATAAGATGACTAAAACTCCATTTTCCGGAACAATGGAGCGAGCTAATGTCTTATTGGAAATAATACATACCGATGTATGCGGTTCGATGAGTATTGAAGCATGCGGCGGGTATCATTATTTTCTGACCTTCACATATGATTTAAAGCATATATAGGTATATCTACTTACTGAAACACAAGTCCAAAACATTTGAAAAGTTCAAAGAATTTCAGAGTGAAGTGGAGAATCATCGTAACAAGAAAATAAAGTTTCTACAATTTGATCACAGAGGCGAATATTTGAGTTACGAGTTTGGCCTTCATTTAAAATAATGTGGAATTGTTTCACAACTCACCCACCTGGAACACCACAGCGTAATGGTGTGTCCGAACGCCGTAACCGTACTTTATTAGATATGGTGCATTCTATGATGTGTCTTACCGTTTTACCACTATCGTTTTCATGTTATGCATTAGAGATAGTTGCATTCACATTAAATAGGGCACCGTCTAAATCCGTTGAGACGACACCGTATGAACTGTGGTTTGGGAAGAAACCTAAGCTGTCGTTTCTAAAAGTTTGGCGTTGCGACACTTATGTAAAAAGGCTTCAGCCTAATAAGCTCGAACCCAAATCGGAGAAGTGCGTCTTCCTAGGATACCCCGAGGAAACAATTGGGTACACCTCCTATCACATATCCGAAGGCAAGATCTTTGTTGCTAAGAACGGATCCTTTCTAGAGAAGTAGTTTCTCTCGAAAGAAGTGAGTGGGAGGAAAGTAGAACTTGATGAGGTAATTGTACCTTCTCTCGAATTGGAAAGTAGTACATCAGAGAAAACTGTTCCCGTGATGCCTACACCAACAAGAGAGGAAGCTAATGATGATGATCATGAAACTTTAGATCAAGTTATTACTGAACTTCGTAGGTCAACCAGAGCACGGTCCGCACCAGAATGGTACGATAATCCTGTCCTAGAAGTCATGTTGTTGGACAATGACGAACCTACGAACTATGAAGAAGCTATAGTGAGCCCAGATTTCGATAGATAGCTTGAGGCCATGGAATCTGAGATTGGATCCATGTATGAGAACAAAGAGTGGACTTTGGTGGACTTGCCCGATGATCGGCGAGCCATAGAGAATAAATGGATCTTCAAGAAGAAGACTGACGATGATGGTAATGTTATATCTACAAATCTCGACTTGTCGCAAAAGGTTTTTGATAAGTTCAAGGGGTTGACTATGATGAGACTTTCTCACCCGTAGCAATGCTTAAGTCCGTCTGAATCATGTTAGCAATTGCTGCATTTAATAATTATGAAATCTGGCAAATGGATGTCAAAATTGCATTCCTTAACGGATATCTTAAAGAAGAGTTGTATATGATGCAACCAAACGGTTTTGTTTATCCTAAAGGTGTTAACAAAGTGTGGAAGCTCCAGTGATCCATCTATGGCTTGGTGCAAGCATCTCGGAGTTGGAATATACGCTTTGATGAGGTGATCAAAGAATATGGTTTTATACAGACTTACAAAGGAAGCCCTGTATTTACAAGAAAGTGAGTGGGAGCCTGTAGCATTTCTGATTCAGATGTGGTTGACATATTATTGATTGGAAACGATATAGAATTTCTAGATAGCATAAAAGTATACTTGAATAAGAATTTTTCAATGAAAGACCTCGATAAAGCTGCTTACGTATTGGGCAACATGATCTATAGAGATAAATCAAGACGCTTGATAGGACTTTCAATGAGTACATACCTTGACAAGATTTTGAAGGAGTTCAAAATGGATCAGGCAAAGAAGTTCTTGCCTGTATTGTAAGGTGAAAAGTTGAGTAAGACTCAAAACATGACCACTTCAGAAGATAGAGAGAGAATGAATTGAAGTCACTCCCTATGCCTCAACCATAGGTTCTATAAAGTATGCCATGTTGTGTACCAAACCTATTGTGTGCCTTGCCATGAGTCCGGCAAGGGGGTACAATAGTGATCCTGGAGTAGATCACTAAACAATGGTCAAAATTATCCTTAGGTGCCTTAAATAGGACTGAAGGATATGTTTCTTGGTTATGGAGGTCATAAAGAGTTCATCGATGTAAGCTTTAACACCGTTCTAGATGACTCTGAGTCTCAATATGGATACGTATTGAACATGCGAGCAATTGGCTAGAGTAGCTCCATGCAGAGCATTGTAGACATAGAAATTCACGAATTACATATGGCTCTGAATATAGCAGACCCGTTGACTAATCCTATTTCACAAGCAAAACATGATCACACCTTAGTGCCCTTTTGAGTGTTAATCACATAGCGATGTGAACTAGATTATTGACTCTAGTAAACTCTTTGGGTGTTGGTCACGTGGCGATGTGAACTATGGGTGTTAATCACATGGTGATGTGAACTAGATTATTGACTCTGGTGCAAGTGGCAGAGACTGATGGAAATATGCCCTAGAGGCAATAGTAAAATGGTTATTATTATATTTCCTTATTCATGATAAAGGTTTATTATTCATGCTAGAATTGTATTGATCGGAAACTTAAATACATGTGTCAATACATAAACAAATACCGTGTCCCTAGTAAGCCTCTACTAGACTAGCTCACTGATCAAAGATGGTTAAAGTTTCCGAACCATAGACATGTGTTGTCATTTGACAATGGGATCACATCATTAGGAGAATGATGTGATGGACAAGACCCATCCATTAGCATAGCATAATGATCATTCAGTTTATTGCTATTGCTTTCTTCATGTCAAATACATATTCCTTCGACTATGAGATTATGCAACTCCCGGATACCGGAGGAATACCTTGTGTGCTATCAAACATCACAACGTAACTGGGTGATCATAAAGATGCTCTCTGTGTATCTTCGAAGGTGTTTTGTTGAGTTGTCATACATCGAGATTAGGATTTGTCACTCAAAGTATCAGAGAGGTATCTCTGGGCCCTTCTCGGTAATACACATCATAAGCTTACAAGCAAATGACTAAGGAGTTAGTTACGAGGTGATGTATTACGAAATGAGTAAAGAGACTTGCCGGTAACGAGATTGAACTAGGTATGAAGATACTGACGATCCAATCTCGGGCAAGTAACATACCGATGGACAAAGGGAATTACGTATGTTGTCATAATGGTTTGACTGATAAAGATCTTCATAGAATATTGATATCCCACAAGTTATGGGATCAATTGTAGCTCTTTTTGATAAGTAAGAGTGTCAAACCCAACGAGGAGCAGAAGGAAATGACAAGTGGTTTTCAGTAGGGTAATGTCTGCAAGTGCTGAAATTGTAAGTAACAGAGTAGTTTGATAGCAGGATAATTTGTAACGAGCAAGTAACGATAATAGTAACAAAAGTGCAGCAAGATAGCCCAATCCTTTTGAGGCAAAGGACAGGCCAAAACGGTCTCTTATAGTAAGCAAATCATTCTTGAGGGTACACGGGAATTTCATCTAGCTAGTCACTTTCATCATGTTGGTTCGATTCGTGTTCGCTACATTGGTAATTTGTTATGTGGGTGGACCGGTGCTTAAGTGTTGTTCTTACTTAAACAAACTTCCTAGTTATGATTAACCCCCTCACAAGCATCCGCAACTATGAGAAAAGTATTAAGAATAAATTCTAACCACAACATTAAAGTTTTGGATCCAACCAGTCCCTAACGTAATAGCGCATAAACTAGGGTTTAAGCTTATGTCACTTCGCAACCCATCATCTAATAAGTACTCCACAATGCATTCCCTTATCCAAATATGGTGAAGTGTCATGTAGTCGACATTCACATGACACCACTAAGGGAATCACAACATACATACTATCAAAATATCGAACACATATGAAGTTCACACGATTACTTGCAACATGATTTCTCCCGTGACCTCAAGAACAAAAGTAACTACTCACAAATGATAATCATGCTCAAGATCAGAGGGGTATTAAATAGCATATTGGATCTGAACATATAATCTTCCACCAAATAAACCATATAGTAATCAACTACAATATGTAATCAACCCTAGTCACCCACAAGCACCAATCTATAGTTCCGGTACAAAGATTGAAGACAAGAGATGAATTAGGGTTTGAGAGGAGGTGGTGATGTTGAAGATGTTGATGGAGATTGCCCTCCCCAAGATGGGAGAGTTGTTGGTGATGATGCTGGATTTCCATCTCCGGGAGGGAAATTCCCCTAGGGGAATCGCTCCACCGGAGGGCAAAAGTGCTCCTGCCCAAGTCCTGCCTCGAGATGGTGGTGCTCCGTCCCAAAAGTCCTCTCCTCATTTTTCTAGGTCAAACCCACCAGGGCGCGCTTGGGCTCCCTGGCGCTCCCAGGTGGGTTGTGCCCACCTGGTGGTCCCCCTCTGGTACTTATTGGCTCCAATATTCCTCATATATTCCACAAAAAATCTCTGTAAAGTTTCAGCTTGTTTGGAGTTGTGCAGAATAGGTGGCCTGACGTAGCTTTTCCAGGTCCAGATTTCCAGCTGTCGGAATTCTCCCTCTTTGTGTGTACCTTGCATATTATGAGAGAAAAGGCATTAGAATTACTCCAAAAAGCATTATTATGGATAAAAACATCATAAATAACAGTAGGAAAACATGATGCAAAATGGAAGTATCAACTCCCCCAAGCTTAGACCTCGTTTGTCCTCAAGCGAAAACCAAAATAAAAAAAAAACATGTCCACATGCTTAGAGAGAGGTGTCATTAAAAACAAAATACAGACATAGAAGCATCATGTAGATTATTATAACAGCAACAAACTTAAACATAGACTTTATCATAGAACTTTTATCATAGAATTCTCATGAATAAGTAGCAATTCATCACACTATCAAGTACAAAGCACAAACTCTGTTAGAAACCAACAAACTATGTTCTCTGTCAACTTTGCAACTACAATTCATCATCTTTTCAGGAAGGGTCACGTATCGGAGCCTTTAGGCAAGTCCACATACACATGAGCAAAACTTTTCAACCGGACACATCGAAAGATAGGGGCTTATAGTATCGCCTCCCAACGTATTCACCTCAAGGGTGATGTCAACGATAATTACTCATGCTACCATGTTCAACTAGACATATGTGCCTAGATCTTTGCTCACCACATGATGCTTGCCAAAGGAGGAAATTAAAAAGTAATAGAGAGAAAAACTTTGAATCTTGCATAAAAGTAAAAGATAGGCCCTTCACGGAGGAAAGTAGAGGTTGCCATGCGCTTATTTGTTTGTATGATCAACCCTTAGTGGAAAAGAACGTCACATTGTATTGCCCCTTGTGATGGCAACCTTTATTATGCATTCTGTCGCTTTTATTCTTCACCATCACAAGTTCATACAACGCTCAATTTTCTCTTACACTAAATGGTATCACACTTTTAGAAGCAATTTTTGTGGCCTTATTGCACCGATGACAACTTACTTGAAGGATTGCACCGATAACAACTTACTTGAAGGATCTTGCTCAATCCCTAGGTAGGTATGGTGGACTCTTGAAAATAAGATTTGGGTTTAAGGGTTTTTGGATGCACAAGTAGTATCTCTACTTAGTGCGGAATTTTTGGCTAGCAAAGATAGGAGGCAAGCACCACATGTTGAAGGATATATGACAATATAACTTCTATGTGAATATGAACAAACATAAATCATTATGTTGTCTTCCTTGTCCAACATCAACAATTTTGGAATATAATATTTTGATGGGGGCACACAATCATAAAAGATTTCCAGGATAGTGTATTTATATGTGAATCTTCTCTTTCCTTATTGATTCTTTCATGAATTGCATCATTGACCAATGCTATGTCTGTTAATCTCTAACAAAATTTTCTACTTATACTTTTCCTTATGAGGTGTCATCACATACTGTTGGGGATATAACTCCTAGGTATGACCCGCGCAGGAGGGGCCGGGTCATGCCTTCTACGGTTCATTATGAAGAAGTCCATGAAAGCCCAGGGTGTGAAGGTGGCGATGCATAGCGGCGGGCTTCAATAAGACCCGGACCGGGGGCTCATAAGCCGCCATGTGATAACTTGTATTGTAAAATAATGATTAGTTGTAAACCGAGCCGGTCATGATGTATGAATGGCCAGGACTATGTAAGCCGCCACTCAACCTGTGTATATAAAGGTGAGACCCGGCGGCAGGAAAGGTTAAGAAACAACTCATTGAGAACTAGATCAAGCATATTTGCTCCCTAGTAATAGAAACCCAAGCAATACAATCCAAAGTAGGAGTAGGCTTTTACCTCCACTGTGAGGGGCCGAACCTGGGTAAATTCTCTACATCCTTTGCCCCATTTAACCCCTTCAAGCTAATCTAGCTGCAATGGCTCCGCACCTAAGTCCTTTGCTAGGACATCTGCCATGTTAAGTCCATGACAGTTGGCGCCCACCGTGGGGCTGGTACATGGTGGTTTTGATTTCTTGAATGGCAACTTCATGCGGATCAAGGGATACACTGTTGGCAGGATGACTAAGAGCCGCTGCGGAAAGCTCTACATCAACGACGCTAGCTGGGGCCCTGAGGCCATCTCAATAGAGTAAGGATATGGGTCCCCTTAGGTGGAATCCATGTCTTCATCAGCAACATCGGCAAATCAGAACTTGAGCCGGACATCTGCACCGACATCATCGAGACAGCTCAGCGTGCACGACCCGCCATGGTTCAAGCCGTCATGAAGCATGCCTTTGTTGGTTTCGTTCATGGGGAGGATCTCGAGGAGGGTCTGTATCCAGAGGGGAGACGACCATCTACTCTGATGATGAGTCCTCAAACGGTGAGACCAGTTCAATGTATCAACTGCAAGACGGCGGGCTTGTGGGCTATTCCAATGGCAATAGTCCAGACCCTTATGAGCCTCCGAACAGGGTTGCGATCTTCATGGCCGGCACACAACCGGTTCTCCGTTCATCAACTGCTGCAGCTATGACTTCTGGTTCAACAGACGAGGCAACGGCCGGAGAAAGCGGCTCTACGCGCCCGCCAGCTCAGGTCTTGTCTGAGCTCTTGGATGCCTTGACGACTCTGATGGGGGTAGAGGTGACCCCAGAGACTCAAGCACAGCATAAGGTGGACATCGCGAAACTACGAGATGAGATATCTCAGGCCAGGGAAGTGCTTAATGCTGAGAATGCTAGGATGGCGACAGAGCGAGCCTCCTTGGACGCACAATCACAACATATTCAAGTGGAGGCTTTCCGGCTAAGTTTGGATCGGACTGCATCTGACGCTGTTCTGCGAAGGAGGCATCAGAGTCGTTTGCCTCCGGACTATGATGCAAGGAATCTTTTTAACACCCCTGGAGCAGGACCAAGTAACCCGCCCAAGATAAACCGGGCCGTTGAAGCACCTGCGGTGGAAGCGATGGCTCAACCCCATGTTACAGATCCACTTCGTTTGAATCTGACCCCGCCTCGGCGAGTGCCAACGCCGCCGGGTCATTTTTCTAACCCTTTGGACAACATGATTTCCGCGGTGTTGGGGTAATGGGCCACGGGTAGCCTAACCCGAGTCCCAGAACCTTTCAAGGCATCGCGGCCGGCTGCGCCCCTCAAGACGTCAAGATGAAGCGCAACCTTCCGAAGGCCTGCTGACGGAACAGCCGACAGCCTGAAGATGGTCGCGCTCAGGAAGGCGGCACCAAGACGGGCCGACTCCTAGCAGGCGGACTCCAGAGAAGCCGGCTCCTAGCAGTCGGCCCACGGCGCCCTCGAAGTCTGTGCCCCATTAAGAAGACAAGACGGGGCAAGGCAACAGTGAGGCCCATCCATCCCGTATCCAGGGACGGGCATGGCCACAGTGCTCCGTACAGGCGGAGATCTCCGCCCGGCACGGCACTGTTGCCACTCCGCCCCTGACGTCACCGCGGGCAGGTGGAGCCCTGCTCCCACAACGGCTTTGTCGATGCGGCACACACAATGAGCCCTACCAGTAGCGAGCCGGAGAAGGCGGTGGAGGCGGACGGTCGGACTCGAGGGAGGCCAGCTTCCACCAGGCGTCCCGTTCCCCCCTCGGGGCCCGTGCACCATTAACCAAATAAGACATAGCGTGGCTACAGTGATCTCCCACCAGGCGGCGGGACTGTAGCCACGCTCCCCTGACCAAGCTTGTGTCATTAGCATCACGGCTATAGTAATCAGCAGCCGGCAAGACCCGCGAGCGGCGGGGGCGGCGTGTCGGCTCCTTACCAGACCATTCGGCAGGGCCCACCAGGTGGCGGGCCCCAGCAGCCGGTGGAGAAGCCGGCTGCCAGAGAGACTGACAGCCGGGTCCTACACCCGACCAGATTACCATTGTACCCCTGGGGGGTAGGCTTATATAAACCCCCAGGGCACCCATGCAAAGGGTTGGAACCTGTTAGAATTAGACCATCACCTAGGGGAAGAGGAGAGCAAGCCTTGCCTTCTTCTACCTCTAGCATACAGCTCAAGGAGCACCATTCTACTCACTAGTGCCTTAGTGATCATGCAGAGACCCCGCAGAGCAGGACTAGCTGTGTTATCTCCTAGGAGAGCCCCGAACCTGGGTAAAGTGAGCCGGCGTTCGTGTCTACGCCTCATCTCGCTTCCAGGCACCGGCGACGTTCTACTCGCTCCCACCATGATAAGCCATCCTTTGGCATATGTCGCACCCGACCCCCGACATTTGGCGCCCACCATGGGGCGAGGTGCACCGTCTCCCGGAGACCTGTTCTGGACGGGAACCTTGTTCCTTCCTGGCGAGTGCAGCCAGCCCGGCACACCAGACGGAGTCTGCGCCGACGCAGTGCACGGCGCGGAGGTCGCCTGTGCGGCGAGCTGCCTCGCCGATCTTGTTGGCTAGGTTCGCCTATCCGACGAGCCCGCGTCTGATGCGGGCACCGACGGCCCCGAGAGCCACCTCGTGAGACTCCTCGATCAGCTCCACATCTCCAGCAAACCAGCTGTAGACCTGGAGTCGGTAGGCTCCACCGACCCGATGCTTGTCGACTCCGACATGGCGTCGCATGACGCGTTCCCCACCAACATGGTGGTTTACGACGAGCCGCTTCCTCGCACGAACAGCGGCGGCAGCACCGTCACGGAAGTGCTCGTCATCAGCCATGGCGAGCACTCTGGTGGAGGTGGCGAGATGCGTTACTGGCGGCAATGCAAGACCTGATCGCCCATCCGGAAGACGCCGACGCCGAGACGCGGAGGCACGCCACGCCCAGCTCGTCAAGAGCGCCAACCGGTGGCCCAACATGAGGCAGCGTTTGAGGCCTACCAGCGTGAGATGGACCGTGCCGTCGGTGGCACGCCGGCTCCTGGTGGGCCTAGCCGCATGGGCCAGATTCGGCAGCGTGGCGTGACCGTCGCCAGCATTTTTGGGACAGATCGTCCCGTGTACGCCACGCCCACAGAGAACATACGAGCTGCTCAGGCGGCAGCAGACGAGCTAGAAAAGCTCGAGGGCGACGAGCGACACCACATGACGGGTGCCACACTGAAGCGCCCAACCGGCAAAATGACGACCCGCCTCCTTGCCGAGACCAAGGCGCGACATCCCGGACACCGACTGGTGGCGCCCGCGATAGAAGAGACAAGGAGCCGGCTGCTAGCCACAGTCGGACTCGCATCACCATCGAGCGCGACCAAGATGGCCGCCCAAGAGCAGTGCAGCAACGAGATGGCTGTCCGCCTCCTCCTCCCCGTAGGGAGAGGCGCATTTCCCCGCCGCCTGTTGATCACCCGTTGCTCGGCGACCGCCTTGGCCGCCGAGAAGGAATCGGAGAAAACGTTGCCCGCCACCGGATCGATCGCCTCAATCGATCCCTGGCGCTAGAAGAAGGAGATGAGCTGGGTCCGCCTTGCTTCGGCCCCCGCATCCATGACGAACCTTTCCCCAAAGGGTTCACGCTACCGAGAGATACACCCAAGTACACCGGCTCCATGAAGCCGGAGGACTGGCTGGTCGACTACTCCACAGCCGCCAGCCTCGCGAACGGCAACAAGCGCATTGCCGTGAAGTACGTTCTGCTCATGCCCCAGGGCATGGCCCGGGCATGGCTGAACAACCTGAAGCCCCGCAGCATCAACAGCTGGGTTGATTTCACTAAAGCATTCATCCGCAACTTCACCGGCACGTACAAGCGGCCGCCCAAGCCCCGCGACCCCTCCTTATGCGTCCAAGGCATAAGGTGCATGCCATCGAGTCACCGCCTGTTGCGTAACTCTTGTGAGGGCGTGCACGAGGTGCATGCCATCGAGTCACCGCCGGTTGCCGAGAAGGCACCCTCCTCAAGCACAAGCTCCTCTGTGACGAGCCGACAACCCTCGATGAGTTGCTGATCATAGTAGATAAGTACACCACGGCCGACTCCTCCATGAAGGCAGAAATCCAAGTTAACGCGTCGGGCAAGGTGGCCCCGCAAGCTCCTAGGACCCCGGTTGGAGACACCAGCCGGCGTCAGCAACCAAACGATAACAAGAGAAAGGCCATGCAGCTGGCTTCCACTAGCCGACAGGTGGCGAGAGTCGAAGATCAGCAACCGGAAGGGCAGCCTCCTCCCAAGCGCCAGAAGGGTGGCAAGCCCAACTAGTTACCCGCCTTTTCGTACGAGCAAACCCTTGATGCACCCTGCAAATTCCACAGCGGCGCGAAGTCGTCCAACCACACGACTCGGAAGTGCCACTGGCTCACCATGATCGCCAAGGATGACGGACTCCAGCCTGCACCACCTGCCGGCCCGCCGCCCCGTCCTCCCCAGAGCCGACAGTTCGATCAGTCGGTGCGATACAAGATGAATACCCTGAGGAGCATGGGGCCTATGTAGTGTTCACAAGCGTGGCCAACGACAGGTGCAGCAGACGGCAGCAACAACAAGAAGTGAATGCGGTAGCGTCAGAGACCCCAGAATTCATGCAGCTTTGCGAGAAGCCCATCAGCTGGAGCAGAGCCGACCACCCGGAAGTGATGCCTAATCCTGGCTCCTATGCTCTGGTGTTGGATGCCACCTTTGCCACCGAGAGGCGAGCTGCTCGTTTCTCCCGAGTACTGATAGATGGCGGGGGCAGCATCAACATCATGTACAAAGATACCATGGAGAAGTTGGGAATCAAGCAGAGACACCTCCAGCTCAGCTGGACTATTTTCCATGGCATCGTTCCAGGCCTTTCCTGCTCACCAATCGGCAAGACTCAGATAGATTTCCTCTTCGGAGACAAGAATCATTTCCGCCGAGAGCCAGTCTGGTTTGAGGTGGTGGACCTCGAGAGCCCCTATCATGCACTCTTGGCCGACCAGTGCTGGCCAAGTTCATGGAGGTCCCCCACTATGCCTACCTCAAGATGAAGATGCCAAGCTCCAAGGGGATTCTGTCCATAGCGGGAGATTACAAGAAGTCGTCCGCCTGCGCAGCAGAGAGCAGCAGGCTAGCCGAGTCCCTCGTGATTGCGGCTGAGAAACGACTCCTTGACCGGGTTGTGGCAATGGCAGGCAAGCAGCCGGAAATGTCACCCAACCCCAAGGAGTCGGAAGCTGAGGGCTCTTTCAAGCCGGCCAAAGAGACAAAGAAGATACCCTTGGAGCCAAAGAACCCGGAGAGGCACGCTGTCATAGGTGCAAACCTTGACAGCAAATAGGAAGGAGAGCTCGTCCATTTCCTCCGTGAGAATCAGGACATCTTTGCATGGTCACCCAAGGACATGCCGGGTGTTCTGACGGAATTCGTTGAACACAAGCTACACGTCCGGTCTGATGCCAAGCCAGTCAGGCAGCCCTTGTGCCATCTGTCAGAAGAGAAGAGAAGAGTTGTTGGAGAAGAGATATCCCGGCTCCCAGCAGCTGGCTTCATTATGGAAGTGTTCTTTCCAGAGTGGCTAGCCAACCCGGTCCTGGTGCTAAAGAAGAACAAGCAATGGCGCATGTGTATTGATTATACCAGCCTCAACAAAGCATGCCCCAAAGACCCGTTCGCTTTGCCAAGAATTGACCAAGTGATTGACTCCACAACCGGATGCGAGCTATTGAGTTTTTTTGAATGCGTATTCAGGGTACCACCAGATCAAGCTGAACCCGGCCAACAGGCTGAAGACCTCCTTCATCACGCCATTCGGAGCCTTCTGCTACCTAACCATGACGTTCGGCTTGAGGAATGTCGGCGCCACGTTTCAGTGTTGCATGCAGAAGTGTCTCCTCAAACAGCTCGGCAGAAACGCCCACGTCTATGTGGATGATGTTGTGGTGAAGACGGAGAAGCGTGGAATGCTGCTAGAAGAACTCAAGGAGACCTTTGAGAACTTGCGCCGATTTCAGATCAAGCTCAACCCAGAGAAATGCGTCTTTGGAGTACCAGCTGGCCAGCTTCTTGGCTTTCTGGTCTCAGAGCGCGGCATAGAGTGCAACCCTGTGAAGATCAAGGCCATCGAGAGGATGGAGGTGCCCACCCGACTCATGCGTGCAAAAATTCACCGCTGCTTGGCATCCATCGGCCCGTTTCATCGATCGGTCGGGCGAGAAGGCTCTTCCCCTGTACCAACTCATGAAGAAGACCACTTTTTTTGAGTGGAATGACAAGGCGGATGAAGCTTTTCTCCAGCTTAAGAAGATGTTGACCACACCGCCTGTCCTGGCGGCTCCGACTCCTAAGGAGCCCATGCTCCTCTACATCGCCGCTACCAGCCGGGTGGTTAGCACAGTCATAGTGGTGGAACGCAAGGAAGAAGCAAAAGCACTACCAGTCCAGAGACCGGTGTATTACTTAAGTGAAGTGTTGTCCGCCTACAAGCAAAACTACCCCACTGCCAGAAGATGTGCTACGGCATGCACTTTGCTGAAAGATTTACTCGAACGAGACTAAGCACCCCTTCCCCGAACACACGCAAATCTCAAATTCGAATCCAACTTAAATCCAGCGGGGGAAAGCGACAACCAAATGGAAAGGCGAAGAAATCAGAGTAAAAGCCGCGTCCGGCACCTAGTCTAGTCTTGGACATCTTCTCACCAGCATGAGCTAAGTGCTGCCATCGGGCGTGGGAGCCCAGGGGCCCGAGGCTGGCACCCTCGATACTCAGGCGTGTACAGCCCCACTCATTATTACGTGAGAGTGTCACAGGGCGGCGAGCTTCACAGGCACTGGGCCTTCTTCACAGGTACCGGCCTTGCTTCATATCGCCAGACGAGGGCCCCGCCTTGCGCCACACTCTAGTGCCATCAATGACAACCGGAAACCAGGACGCCGCCGATGGGGTAGAGCCATCGCCAGCGGTTCCCCCGACGACCACGGGTCCTCCGCCAGGGGCAGGCCCTGAGGCGCCTCCCCAGCAGAGGGCCTACCTCCTGAGAACGCCTTGCTCCGAACGCCGCGGTGGTGATGTCGGATCTCTGCCACTCTCTGGCAGCCTCCTGCGCCCTCCTCCCGAGGGGTAGGAGACTGCAGGAGCGGCGCAGCTGCTCGCCGCGGCGACCTGCACCTCCTGCGATCCATGATTAGTGTATGCTTGCTCTTGAGGAAGTAGCGGTACCCGATAATCTCCGCCCCCGGTGTGACCAGTGGGACAATCCCGAGGCTCCTGGAAGAGCTCAACTTCTGGCGCCTCATCCCCCCAGCTCGGGCTGAGGAGCGAGCCTTGTTCTCCCTCATGCGGGTGCCCTTGGTCCATCATGTGGGGCACGTATTCTTCTGGCGCCGTCATCCCGAAGGCCACGCCGTAGTGCTGAGCGTGCCATGCGGCTCTGCTTGATGCGCCCACCATGGGGTGGTGGCGCGGTCCCACAGGCCGTGGGTTATGTCGAGTCCTTCTCCGTGGGCGGGCGGGGCAACCCGCCGCCGCCCGGCCGACAGCTTCGCCCGGTGTTGGAGTAGCTTTGGAGCCCAGCACGCCTTGGCCACCGTGCGGGCCGCCCTGGGCCCGAGATGGAAGTTGGGTGCGAAGGGTGAGCCCCAAGGCGGCGTAGCCAGGAGCTCGCCACTCGCTTCCAACGGACGCGTCGCGGCCGCTCTCCGGCAACTGCCTTGCAGCAGCTCCAGACCCTTGTGGCGCTGCCCTTGAGTTCGCCTGGTCCCGGCGGGTGTACGGTGACGTGGTCGCGGCGTGATTGGAGGCCCTTGTTGCCGACCGCGCCTGCCGCAGCGTGAGAACCATCAAAGCCTGTCCGCGTCGCCCGCGGCCTGCAGCGCCCTGCGGACCGCGAGCTGCCTGGGGCACGGGGTCGCCCGAGGCGAGAAGCTCTGCGCGAGCGGGCCATACCGCCCAAGGATCTGGGTTGCCCGCTTGGTCGCCAGACATGATGATGACGATGCGACGGAACACGAGGCGGCAGAAGGTGGATTCCGGCGCACCCCTACCTGGTGCGCCAAATGTCGGATTTCGGGTTCCGGCAGTCCCTTAAGGTTCGAACACTGGGGTGTGCGCGGAGATCCAACCCTCCACCGTCTCGTATCTCGCCGAATCGCTGGGACCTAAACTACTAAACAGAACAACACAAGAGACACAAGATTTATACTGGTTCATGCCACCATTGTGATGTAATACCCTACTCCAGTGTGTGGTGTGGTGGATTGCCTCTTGGGCTGATGAGGAACAATACAAGGAAGAACAGCCTCGCGAGGGTCTATTCTTGGCGGGTGCGATGAACTGCTAGGTGGAGTTCAGTCGCTCTAGCTACTGGTTTCTTGATGGGGATTCCGGGTCTCTCTCCGATGCAGATCCTCCTACCCTGGGGGTGGCTACTCCTATTTATAGGCGAAGGCCCTGGGCCTCTTCCCAAATATTGAGCGGGAAGGGCGCCAACAATTGGCCATTTTGAAGGGGAACAGCGGGTACACTTATCCTGACTAAAGTTGGTCCTTGCCTGCCAAAGGCTCTGGTGATGACACCTGCTCGGGCTCCACGATGACTCCCTTCCAGCCGTTGGGGCTGGTCTTGGTCTTGTTGCAACGAAATGGATGCCTTTGCTTGATGCTCTCGCCTGCGCTTTCTCCCTTTGCACCAAAGAGGAAAGGAGGACACTACTGGCTGGCGCCACCGGGCGCCCTTGGTCGTCATGGCTTGCGTCATGGGCACCTCGCGAGGTACCCTGCCTTGAACTCTCCGCCTCCTCATGGGCCATTTGGCGAGGCCATGCACGAGGAAGCTCCTTGTCGTCCGCCCATGAGGCTTGGCCCCTCGCGAGGGTCTTGAGCTTGCGTTGATGAAGATGGGCTGTCCTGGGCCTCCTTTGAGCCACGCCGCAGGCCGCAGGCAGGCAAGTCTGGGGACCCCCGTTCCCAGAACGCCGACAGTGGCGCCTCGGCGCCGTTCTCGGCCCGCTCCGGGACGAAGATGCTGGTGTTGGTGTACTCGGTGATTGCCGCCGCAGGCTTGACAAGGTCATCCTCCACTGCCATCAGCTCCTACTGGGCCTCCAGCCGAAACGTGGTCAACTAGGCTAGATTTAGCCCAGGGTACCATGCCTTGACAAACTCAGGAGCTGCTCGCTAAGGGTCCGGGGGGCGTTGGCAGCAATCTGCAAACCTTCTGCTCTCCTTCCTTCGCGATCAGCCTCGATGGCCTGATTGGCGGCATTAGAATGACCAGGGAAGAAGTCTACCCAAACAGAAAGCAAAGAGCCTAAGTTAGAGATGAGAGGCCGGGTCGGCCAGCTGCCGGCAGCTCAAAGAAGGAAAAAAGAGGGAAGCTCACCATCAACTATATCTTCAATCTCGCCAAAGCCGGCAGTCAGGATCGCCTCCTTGTCAGTCCAGGCGGAGCGTTCGGTCGCGAACTCAGCAAGGAGGCTGGACTCCTTGTCCTCCGGCTCCTTCTGGACCTTCTTGAGAAGCTCCGCCTGCTCCACTAGTTGTGTAACCAGCAGGTCATGATCCTCGGTCAGCTTGCTGCAGTCCGCCTCCTTGGCACGCAGCACGGTGTTGGCTTCGTCCAGCTGCTGCTGCCGGGCGGCGTTGGCCTCTGCAGAAAATAGAAGAAGAAAAAGGCGTCAGTTGCCAACAAGAGAAGAAGTACAGTCGCCGGGGAGATCCGGCCCGACTGCTCAGTAGTCGGCCCGAATCTCGGGGACTACAGCCCGCGGTTGCGCCAGCACACCCCGCAGAGAAATGAGTCGTCAAAATCAGCAAAAAAAGAAGAATAGCTGCCGGGGAGATCCATCCTGACTGCTCAGCAGTCGACCCGAATCTAGGGGACTAAAGCCCGCGGGTGCGCCAGCGCGCCCCCGAAGAAAACGAACCAAAGACTTACTCCGGCTTTCCGAGAAGTCGGCTGTCCCTTGAGTCAGCTCCTGAACCTTGGAGTTGAAGACGCTCGCACAGAGGTTGTGATAGTCCTGCAATGAAGATAGCAGATAATGTCAGTACTCGGAGCTTGCCAATTAAAGTTCCGAGCCGCCTGCTCAGCAGCCGGCCCGAAACTCTGGGACTACACCGGACGGCTGCTCGCGATTCCAAGAACGCATTGTTGCAGCGCTTGAGAGCGTCAGCCTCGGCCTGAAGTTTGGCTTGGACGTCTAGGATCGCCGTGTTCAAGGGGCCCGTTCCGCCTCCCTGAACCCACCAAGTGGGCACGGCTGTCGGATGTGGGGTTTCGGCAAACCCTTGAGGTTCGCACACTGGGTGTGCGTGAAGTCTTTCCGTCCTATCGATCTACGCCCTAGCTCACTAAGATCTCGCGGACGAACTCGACAAACTCGCAACACAGAAAGACACGAGGTTTATACTGGTTCAGGCCACCGTTGTGGTGTAATACCCTACTCCAGTGTGGTGGTGGTGGATTGCCTCTAGGGCTGATGATAAACAGTACAAGGGAAGAACAACCTCTTGAGGTTGAGGTGTTCTTGTGGCTAGGGTAGGCTCTCGATCGGGTTGGATCAAGCTAAGATGACCTGCCTCTACTATGGTGGCTAGCTCTACTTATATAGGCCCTGGTCCTCTTCCCAAATGTTGAGCGGGAAGGGAGCCAAAAACGGTGGGCAAATTTGAAGGGGGACAGCTAGTACAAGCTATCCTGACAAAACTGGTCTTCGCCTGCAAAAAGCACTGGTGGTGACGCTGTCTTGGGCTCCACGATGACCTCCGTCTTGCCGTCCTCCTGGTCTTGGTCTCGTTGCACGAATATAGCAACCTTTGCCTGATGCCTCGGTACTCTTCGCCTGCGCTGGCCTACTTAGCACCAAAGAGGAAATAAGGACGCTGCACGGGCTGGCGCCCGCCTGGCATCGTTCGTCATGGCTCACGTCACGAAGGCCTCGTGAGGTTTGCCCCGCCTTGATATCTCCCTCCTCGTGATCCTGCCTGGCTAGGCCACTCAAGAGGAGGTCTTGCGTCGTCCGCCTCGCGAGGCTTGGACCCTCGCGAGGGTCTTGGATGCCCTGTTGATGAAGATGGGGCCGTACGCCCTGCTGGCTTAGCCACGCGGTGGGCCGCAGGCAGGCAAGTCTGGGGACCCCCATTCCCAGAACACCGATAGTAGCCCCCTGGCCCAAGGTGCGCTCGGGCTTGGCTTCATGGCGAAGCCAAAGGTCAAGTTCGGAGCACCGCGGGCCCCAAAAGCCTGCGGCCTCGGTCAACGCGTGGCGGTTGATTGGACGTGGGCGTCTCCGCTTCCCCACGCTGCCTCGGCAACTGCACGACTTGACAAGTCCCTACGACATGCAAGGAAAACCATCATTACCTGCAATCGTGGGAGACGCTGGTTGGACTTCTCGTGCTATAAATGGGAGAAAGGGGGTGGAGCCCCCGTTGCCTATCTCTTCCTCGCTTGCTTGCTTCTTCCTCTTTGCTCCATTGCTTGCAGTGCCACCGATGGCGTCACGAAGAAAGTTCTCTACCGCCAAGAAGGGAAAGGCTCCCCATGATGACCAGGGGCCACTTCCACCGGAGAAGAGATTGATCCATCGCTGGGATGAAGCAGCGATGCAGGTGGTGTCGAGGCCCTGGTGCGAGCGGCCTCCTCCGGGGTGCCCGCTATCCTTGTACGCCCGAGCAGAGGGCCCGGTAGGTCGGAGCGACGGGCAGCGCCGCCCACGCCGTGTCCGGGGTCACCGCGCCACGGCGACACGTGCCGTTGCCCCTGGGATCCATGCCGCGGACTCCTCGCGCGAGTTGGTGCTGTGGGCGCTGATGCCTCCAAGCTCCTGGATCCTCTTCCCACGGTTCTTCTCTGACGTGATGCCGCCGAGGGGGCCCCTTGAGCTCTGGTTGCAGCACGCCGACTGCAGAGCTCCGGCGACTGGAGCGGAGATCGAAGCGGTTCCCACCGGCAAGATCTTCATGACCCGTGGCTGGGGGGAGATCGCACAGGTCTGCCGTGCGAGGGGCTCCCTCGCGATCCACTTCGAGTACGACGGTGCTTCCACACTCTTCTTCAAGGTCTTCAACGCCGAGGGCCGCCGTCTAGAGTGCTGCTCCGGAGAGGAGCGCCAAACTGACGCGCGCTCCGCTCGCAGCTACTCCAGCAGTAGCAGCCCTTGGGAGTCCAGCAGCTCTTCTGAGCCTTACGAGACTCCGGAGACGACTGACGACAGCTACGTGCCCCTCGAGCTCTCGCCGCGCTCGAAGCAGAGCCGCGGCTTCCGGCGGTCGCCGCGGCTGATCTGGATGGGGTCGACGCCGGCCCTCCGTGGCCCACTGTTGATGATGGCGTCTGCCACGGAAGGGTGTAGATAGGATTCCCCTTAACATTAGCTTTTGTTTCCTGCGAAGAATCATGGATCACCCCACGCGGGCATGTAAGGATCTGCAATGTCTTTTGTACTTATGTTCCTTGTTATGAGAACTTAGCGAATGAGTGTCCCATTAAGGCTCGGTCCCCCCTTTCTTTCCTCATGATGGCTTGTTGCTCTGCGCTGACAGGTCCCGCTCCCTAGGCAGCTACAGCCGTCGCTGGTATGCCAGGTCACGTGCCGTGGTCAAGGCCAGGAGGTGTGCGGCCCAAGGTCCAGTAGGAGCCCCTGAGACACGATGCTCAGGAGGTCCCCCTTAGCGCTCAAGCAGCCAGGGTAAGGCAAGAGAGGGAGTTTATGTGGCCGCAACGGGGTCGCGGCAAGGCGAGGGTGATCATCAGGCCCCAATATTTGGCCGATCCAAGAGCGGGACTTATCTTGTCGATTTCGCGATGACTCCTGACGTTGTGCTGGGGCTGCGCGCCTACTTGTGCGGCATAGCTAGGCCGGCCCATACGAGTTCCCCCCCCCCTCATGCTCTCCTTAGTGCTCTACGTCCTCAGGTCCCGGCCCTCGAGCGAGCTCAGACGCCGCTGGTATGCCAGGTCGCGATGCCATGGTAAAGGCCAGGGGGTGAGGGCTGGAGAGCCAGTAAGAGCTCCTGAGTCGCGATGCCCCCTCTTTTAACGCGCAAGCAAATTGCACGAGAGAAAAGGAGACTCGTGGTGCCGCCTGCTTTCCTTCTCACGGGATCCCTGTGAACTGGCACAAGAAGAAACACGGTTTGCCGTTACAGCTGGTTGCTCCGGATGAGGTGAAGGCACTGAAGGCCTAGTGAGGTGACGTGCGCGGGGCGTGCCGCGAGCCAGAGCTTGACCGCTCAGGTTTGTCGACATGATAGGGATGGACCCATGCACCAGCATCGTGCCTGTGTGTTGGCCCCGGGGGAGGTGATGATCGAGCTGGTGATAGCAGTTGGCATGTTAAGCATGGAGAGCAGATCAACTTGGATAAAATGCAGGAAGACACATGCCACCGGGTCCAGCCCGAGCGGCTTGGGGATGATGCAGACCGAGGGGCGCCCCCAGCAAGGTTATCTAAAGACGTAAGCAAAAGGGATACATGCCACAGGGACGGACCCATGCGGCCTGGGAATAATGCAGCCCGAGGGGCGCTCCCAGCTAAACGAGCTTGGAAGATGTCACCTGGTTCTGTAGACGAAGTAGAGTTGGTGCAGCTAAAGGCGTGCGTCGAAGGAGTGGCTCCTTACGAACCATCGGGGCCCTGAGCCTCGGGAGGCTCTGGGGGCTCGGGAGGTTCCCTGAAGACTGTATCCATCTCCTCCAGGACGGCGTGGTACCTGGCCTCCTAAGCCGCTAGGACACGCCGCATGTTGCGCTCATGGGCTGACGCCACGCTTGGCAAGCCGAACGGCATGCGAACGTAGCTGTGTGGAGGGCCCTCACAGCGGCCCACACGCGAAGGCCAGAAATGCTCCTGAGATGCGGCCCTGTTGAGCCCTCAGACGTTGATGCAGACACGTAGCCCAGCATCCTCGCCAGGATGGGGAGCTGCGTCTTGTGAACGGCGGTCACCGCGCATGGCTCTTGCGTCTTGTAGTTCCTGGGTGGTCTTGGTGATGAACTCCTGGGTGTTGGGCACTCCTTGCCCCGTGCTCTCCTGGGTAAAGTGTGCCGCGAAGCACGCTTCCAGGTGGTTCCCAAGAACCTCCCTCATGAGGTTGGCAAGGTCTGAGGCCCTCCAGAAGAGAGCCCCCGAGCCCTGCCCGAGGAGGGCTTGAGGCGCGCTTTCCTATGCGATGGAGGGAGGCGCCCCTGGGACGGGCTCCGATCCTAACGAGACTCCTGCCGCGATGCCATCCTCCTGAGGTCTTGCGCGGTGTAGCTGCTTCTTCTTGGGAATGGTCTCCGGAGGGCCTTCACTTCTGCTGTCGGGGTCGTCGATTGCTGCGGCTTGAAAGGCGCGCTCGAGGGAGCACACCGCATCCCTCTCTTCACATGGGACCGTAATGATCCCTCCGCTTCCTGGCATTTTGAGGACGTTGTAGCCATGATGGGTGATTTCCATGAACTTGGCCAGGGCTGGATACCCGAGGATGGCATTGTACTGCAGGCGGATGTGCGCGACGTCGAAGTTGATGAGCTCGGTGCGGTAGTTCTTACGCTCCCCGAAGGTGACAGGCAGGCGGACCTGCCCTATCGGTGTGGTGGAACCGTCGTTCACTCCTGAGAAAGGCTTGGTGGCCTGGAACTGTTCATATGGCACTTAGAGGTTATCGAACGTGTCGACGGACAGGACGTTGAGCCCTGCGCCGCCGTCAATGAGGTTCTTGGTAACCTGCACAATGCTGATGACTGGGGAACACAGCATAGGGAGGGCGCCAGCGGTGGCTACGCACTTGAGCTGATCTGCCGTGTTGAAAGTGATGGCGCATTGGGACCACTTGACCGGGTGCGTGGCCTCGAGCTTGGGGAGCACCGCGTTAACCTCACGAGCGAACTGTTTGAAGATGCACTAAGAGGCTGGGGCATGGGCGCCACCCAAGATGCAGGCGATCGCATGCGGCTCCTGGAAGCCCCAGCCCCCTCGTCCTGGTGGTGGTCGTCGTTCCTTCTTGGTGGCGGCAGCGGGGGAAGACCGGTGTTTACTTGGGGCGATCCTCATGAGGCGGGTCCCTCCAGGCGCCCTCGCGAGGTTGGTCCTGCCAGCGGTCCTCACGAGGCCGGCCGCGCCACTCCTGGCGCGATCCACGGTCGTCCCAGCGTCCGCCTCCGCGTTCTCCTCCGCGGCTATAGCCCCGATCGCTGCGCTCGGGGCATCGACCGAAGCGTCCTTATCGTATGGCTCTGAGCTCTTGACATTCGCTGGTGTTGAGGGTGTTCAGGTTGTGGAAGGCGCAGAACGGTCGGCTGTTCTTGGAAGACTCGGGCTGATCTCTGCCCCGCTTGGTGTTGGGCTCCGCTGCGAGCACAACTGCCTCCTTGCACTTCACGTCTTTGGCCTTGGCTTTCTTGTCCTCCGCGCCCACGGCTGGCAGTTCAAGGAGAGAGAGACACCCCTCCTCAGCTCTTGCGCACTTGGTCGCCAGGTTGAACAACTCCTGAGAGGTGCAGAGCTCCTCGTGGATGGCGAGCTCTTCATCTTGACGTCACGGACACCGTCTGAGAACTCGGAGATGATGGCTTTGTCCGTGACCTTGGGGATCTTGAGGCAGGTGTTGTTGAAGCGCTGGATGTACTTCTGGAGAGTCTCTCTTGGTTGTTGCTTGACGCGGCGCAGGTTACCCGCGGCCGGCGGGCGGTCGCGAGTTCCCTGGAAGTTGGCGACGAAGCGGTCGCGCATCTCGTTCCAGGAGGAGAACGAGCCGTGCTGCAGGTTCAGTTGCCAGGAGCGGGCTCCATCCTTGAGAGCCATGGGAAACCAGTTCGCCATGACTTTTTCGTCACCGTTGGCCACTTCGATGCAAAGCTCATAGAGCTGTAGGAACTCCGCGGGGTCGGCGGTACCGTCGTAGCGAGGAGGCAGATCCGTCTTGAACTTGCCTGGCCAGGCGACGCTACGTAGCTCGGGGGTGAAAGTGCGGCAGCCAGCCGTGGTTGCCGGGGCCTGCTTCGGAGGCGGAGCTTGATCTTGATGAGGTCCGCACTGCGCTACTACGGGCGGGGCGCGATCTTGACAAGGTGGCGCGGGGAGCGCAGGTGCAGCTTCTCGCGGCCGCGGAATTTCTTGGCAACTTCTCTCTTCGCGCAAGGGCGCCAGCCGTGGTGGGTCACGCCGCGGGGCCGCGCGCCATGGTGCCAAGGCACCGTCTTGGGGCAGAGATGGTGGAGGCACGCCATGGGCCTCGTCGCCCGTGGCTGGTTGAGGGGGAGGTAGAGAGAGGGATGGCGTCGGGGAGCCACCTGCGGCGCTGACAAGCTAGGTGACGCGGTCGAGCCACTCCTCATAGAGGTCGTCGACGGGGCGGTAGCGCAGGAGTTCGTTAGCCGCGAGGAGCGCGGCCCGCGCCTCCATGGGAGCGCGGCGTGCGTGAGACAAAGAACCGGCAGGGGTTAGTGATGGAGTGGCGGTACGGCCGTCCTGCCGCACCGAAGGATGCAGCGAGGATGCCTGCTGCTCGTTCCCCATGGGCCGGTGGCAGCGTTGGCGGCGGGAGATGGAGAACAACGAGGTGGCCCGCCAACGGGAGCCGTCTGAGCGACGCGGGTGGTGAGGGCAGCCCGACGCTCAGCCCAAGCACGGCGAGCGTCCGCGATGGAGACGACGGAGCGACGAAGCAACAACTGGTGGAAGGGAAGCTACGGCGCACCCCTACCTGGCATGCCAAATGTCGGATTTGGGGTTCCGGCAAACCCTTGAGGTTCGAACACTTGGGTGCGCGCGAAGTCTTTCCCTCCTACCGATCTACGCCCTAGCTCACTAAGATCTCGCGGACGAACTCGACGAACTCGCAACACAGAAAGACATGAGGTTTATACTGGATCGGGCCACCATTGTGGTGTAATACCCTACTCCAGTGTGGTGGTGGTGGATTGCCTCTAGGGCTGATGCTAAACAGTATAAGGGAAGAACAACCTCCTGAGGTTGAGGTGTTCTTGTGGCTAGGGTAGGCTATCGATCGGGTTGGATCAAGCTAAGATGACCTGCCTCTACTATGGTGGCTAGCTCTTCTTATATAGGCCCTGGTCCTCTTCCCAAATGTTGAGCGGGAAGAAAGCCAATAACGGCGGGCAAATTTGAAGGGGGACAACTAGTACACACTATCCTGACAAAAGTGGTCTTCGCCTGCGAAAAGCACTGGTGGTGACGCTGTCTTGGGCTCCATGATGACCTCCGTCTTGCCGTCCTCCTGGTCTTTGTCTCGTTGCACCCATATAGCAACCTTTGCCTGATGCCTCGGTACTCTTCACCTACGCTGGCCTCCTTAGCACCAAAGAGGAAATAAGGACGCTGCGCGCGCTGGCGCCCGCCTGGAGCCCACCTGGAGTCGTTCATCATGGCTCACGTCATGAAGGCCTCGTGAGGTCTGCCCCGCCTTGATATCTCCGCTCCTCGTGAGCCTGCCTGGCTAGGCCACTCCAGAGGAGGCCTTGCATCGTCCGCCTCGCGAGGCTTGGACCCTCGCGAGGGTCTTGGATGCCTTGTTGATGAAGATGGGCCGTACGGCCTGCTGGCTTAGCCACGTGGTGGGCGCATGCATGCAAGTCTGGGGACCCCCGTTCCCAGAATGCCGACAGCGGCACTGGTCGCCTCGGTGTCCGGGACTGAAGAGCTTGCGGCGGCGGTCCCCTGAAGGCGTGGCACCGAGGCCGCCTTCACAAGACAGCGACGCGTCGGGGTGCGGACCTCAGGAGTCGGGTCTGTTGCCATCTCGTCTCCGGCCGATGGTGCCGGTGGATCAGCCGGCTGCTTGTCCCGCGCCTCCTCAAAGAGCGATGGCTGGGGCACAGCTGCGTCCGGCATGACGACATCGCCGCCGTCCCTCTCCATGACCGGGTGCTCATCGCTGGCTCCCCCAGTCGGCGCCACAAATTCTGGTGGCGACTGGCGGCTAGCGGCTGCCTCGGCCTGCTCCTTCATCGTGGCGGCTGCCTCGGCCTGCTCCTTCACCGTGGCGGCTGCCTCGGCCTCCGCCAGTTTCTTCAGGGCGGCAGCCTCCGCCCTCTCCACTTCCGCCTTCTCCAGGCGGGCGGCCTCCTGCTCCTCGCGCGCCTCTCGCGCATTTCGCTTCGTCGCCTCCCGGAGGTCGGCGGCCGGATCGATTCGCCGGGTGGTGGCGGAGGTCTCCGCCGACCCAATCATGGAGGCGGCGGCCGACTACTCAAGAGAGAGTGGGGCCCTAAGTCAAGAAAACGAAGCAAAGGAAACTCAAAAATAATCAACAAGGAAAAAAGAAAGGCGCAAGAGAAGATACTTACGCCGTCACCATAGGAGGCGCCTTTGGGAGCCTCTGGTACTTGGCCGCCTTTGCTGCGGCCTCCCTCCGCTTGGTCACGGCGGTCGGATTCTTGGCCTTCTTCGGCACACTGCCGAACAAGACGACAACCTTCTTGCGCTTCCGTGTGCCGCCTCGAGCAGTCGGCTCGGCGGAGGGTCCTGCGTCTGCCTTGCCCGCACCTCGTATAGGGCGCGGCTCATCTTCCTCGTCGCCGTCATCCGGCCATGTCTCGATGCCGTCTTCCTCGGAGCCACCGGCTCCATAGACGCCGCCTGTTGCGGTGTCCTCCAAGGAGGCTTCCCCCAAGTCGGGGTCGTCCACGTCGCTCTCACCCCGGTCCTGTGTGTAGTCGCCACCTGGCCCCACGACAGCAGCCGCTGGCGGAGTCATGTATATCTGCATCCCAAAATTCGACTACTCAAGACCACCAGATGGAATCAAGGCGAAGTATTGAGGATAGAAGAGATTGAAAGACTTATGGCGGGTGGCGGGTCCGCGCGAGAGTACGGCGGATTGCTGAACTGCCAGGACTCCTCCAGCTTGAAGCCGAGGATCTCGTTCACCAAGTTGGCCACCTCGGCAGCCGGCATCTCCTTGGTGCTCAGCCGGCATGGGTCATGATGCCCACTCATCCGGCTGATCAGGTGAGGCCGGCCTTGGAGCGGGAGCACCCGGCGCATGACGAAGGCAACCAACAAGTCGGTCGCCTTGAGGCCCTCGGAGTTGGTCAGCTCCCGGAGTCGTTGGATGGCGGAAGTGCCGTCTGCTGACACCGGCTTCGGCTTGTAGCTCCAGCTGGCCCGAGGTTCAGCCAGCGGGCCGACTACATAAGCCGGCAGGTTGAGGAAGTCGACAGCCGGGTCGATGTTCTCCACGTAGAAGTAAGATTGCTGCCACATCTTGACCGACTGTGGCAGCTTGACGGTGGGGAAAGCGTTCTTCGGTGACGGCAGGCGAACCGCGATGAAGGCACAACACTGGGCAGCCACCTCCCGGACGGAGGTGCCCAGCTTGGTGTAGAAGAATGCTCCCCACAGTTTGATGGTGGGGAGGATGCCGAGATAGCCTTCGCACAGCGTGACGAAGGCGGATAGGAGCATGACCGTGTTGGGCGTAAAGTGATGAGGCTAAAGGTGGTAGAACTCGAGGAATGAGAGGAGGAAGCCGCTCGCCGGCAGGCCGAAGCCACGGATGAAGTGCGAGCGGAAGACGACCCGCTCGCCCTCCCCTGGCACCGGCAAGATTTCTCCCTCCGGCGGCACCGTGCCTTCACGTATCCCGTGCCGGGGAGACGTCGCGTGTCGCGGAGGAAGGCGATGTGGTCCTCGTGGATGTTCGACCCGTCCCAGTCCCCTCCATGCTCGCGCGCCATGGAGAGTTCAACAAAAGGAATGGCGCAGCAGGAGAGCTGAGACTAGGGCGGGCCAAGAAGGCTCGGGAAGGAAAAGGCTCGACGGAGACGAGCTGCGACAGCACTCCGGCGGAGATCGGGGGCCCTGCGATGAGAGGAAGAAGAAGGAGGTGAAATGGGGTAGAGGGGCGCGCGTGCTTTGCCGCTCCCTCTCCTCCCCCTACTTATAGCCTGCGGGCTATGAAGCCGAGGGGGCGGACGTGGGATCATGGGATTAACTGTGCCCACGACCCCACGTTCCCACCTTTACCGCACGAGTTACTGTGCACAGTAACTCCGCAGGGGAACTCCAACCGCATGCCTCGGCCGAAGCAGATCTGCTTGCGTGCCAAGGCCCGATGGTGGTGTGCCCAGCCTGCAGTCGCGTCCCATCACGCGCGTGGGCCGGCAGGCTGGCCTGGCTGGCTGGCGCCGCATGGCACGCTCACGGTGGGCGGTGGGCCTAGAGGCTTGGCTTGCAAGCCACCTAGTTCCCGCCGCTGCATTCGAAATTTCAGATAAACCCAACTGGGCGTAGCCGACTCCTTTAGGCGGCTTGCCAGGAGTCGGACGAAGCTTCCACCCATAACACCCGAAGGAGGAAGCTGTTGAGGCTTCTCGGCCCTTCAGCCGCGGGACCTCACCAGCTTCGGGGACTACTGTCGGGGTAATGGGCCACGGGTAGCCTAACCCGAGTCCCAGAACCATTCAAGGCATCGGGGTCGGCTGCGCCCCTCAAGATGTCAAGATGAAGCGCCGCCTTCCGGAGGCCGGCTGCCTGAAGATGGCCGCGCTCAGGAAGGCGGCACCAAGACGGGCTGACTCCTAGCAGGCGGCCTATAGAGAAGTCGGCTCCTAGCAGTCGGCCCACGGCGCCCTCGAAGTCTGCGCCCCATTAAGAAGACAAGACGGGGCAAGGCAACAGTGAGGCCCATCCCTCCCGTATCCAGGGACGTGCGTGGCCATAGTGCTCCGTACAGGCGGAGATCTCCACCTGGCGCGGAAGTGTTGCCACTCCGCCCCTGGCGTCACTGCGGGCAGGCGAAGCCCTGCTCCCACGACGGCCTGTCGGTACGGCCTATAGACGGCGGGCCCTACCAGGCAGTGAGAGCCCGGAAGACGGCGGAGGCCAGACCAGCCGGACTCGAGGGAGGCCGGCTTCCAGCAGGCGACCCATTCCCCCCTCGAGGCCCGTGCACCATTAACCAGATAAGACACGGAGTGGCTACACTGATCTCCCACCAGGCGGTGGGACTGTTGCCACGCTCCCCTCACCAAGCCTGCATCATTAGCATCACGGCTACAGTAATCAGCAGCCGGCAAGACCCGCGAGCGGTGGGGGCGGCCTGTCGGCTCCGTACCAGACCAGTCGGCAGGGCCCACCAGGCAGCGGAGAAGCCGGCGGCCAGAGATACTGACAGCCGGGTCCTACACCTACACCCGACCAAATTACCATTGTACCCCTGGGGGGTAGGCCTATATAAACCCTCCAGGGCACCCATGCAAAGGGTTGGAACCTGTTAGAATTAGACCAACACCTAGGGGAAGAGGAGAGCAAGCCTTTCCATCTTCTACCTCTAGCATACAGCTCAAGGAGCACCATTGTACTCACTAGTGCCTTAGTGATCATGCAGAGACCCCGCAGAGCAGGACTAGGGGTGTTATCTCCTAGGAGAGCCCGAACACAGGTAAAGTGCACCGGCGTTCGTGTCTACGCCTCATCCCGCTTCCAGGCACTGGCGACGTTCTACTCACTCCCACCATGATAAGCCATCCTTTGGCATATGTCGCACCCAACCCCCGACACGCAGCATAACAGCTGGCGGCTCTTCCAGTGGAAGGCGAGTCTCCCGCGGCGGTTGAAGCCCCGAAGGCTGTGGAGCCTCTTCAGATGGCGGTGCCCAGCGGGCGACTTATTGCTGCAATCACGAGTGAAATCATTCGACTCCACGCCATAGTCGAAGTTATAGCTGGCGTATTGAGTCGCCAGCAGTGAGCGTCACTGTAACCAACCCCATGGGCATGACCCGCCACGTGCCGATAACAATGCTCAGGCTTTGGCGGTCAAGCCAGGGCACGTCAAGAGGTGAAGCTAGAGGCTCAGTCGGCGGCTCATCAGCAGCCTCGGCTTAACCCGTCGATCTCTGTGGAAGCTGGGAGGACCTCTAGAACCGTGGGTGTACCGTGCCTGGTGTCAGCTTTGCGTATTGAGCGAGTGCCTAAAGATTTCAAGGGCCCTCGCAAAATGCCCAATTACACAGCTGATCAGCCTCCGGATGCTTGGATCGAAAGTTATGAGCTAGCCATGAAGATGTTAGATGTTAACGATGCTGTGTGTGCCAAATATTTCACCATGATGTTGGATGGGCCGGCTCGCACCTGGCTAAAGGGATTGTCCCCTGATTCCATCAACTCGTGGACTGAACTGAAGACGTGATTCATTCAGAACTTCAAGGATACATGTAAGCAGCCTATGTCAATTATCGACCTAGACACTTGCATCCAGCGAGAGGACGAGTCCACATCCCATTGGGTACGCCGGGTCTCTGCTATTATCCATTCATCAGATAGCATCAACGCTGGTTCTGCTGTTTTGATTTTAGAGAAGAACTGAAGGTTCACTCCCCTCAAATAGAAACTGAGGTGGCTTAAACACCATTGTAACGACATGGGAGAGCTCATGCCAGCTCTTATTAAGTACACTGACTCACACAATACTAAGGATCCTGATTCAGATGACGAGAAGTCCAGTAAGGGGAAGAAAAACGATAAGGGGCAGCAGCAGAGTACGGCGGGTCAAGGTAACAATTGTAAGCGCAAGCACATGCATGGTGGATAGGACTTTGTGGCCAAGACTAAGGTGTAGAACAATGATCGCCGCCGCAAGGGCAGATGCCAGCCCCAATCTGAAGGGCCAAGGCCTAATTTAGAGGCGATGTTGAACCAACCCTGTCCAAAGCATAGCCGTCCTGTTAAGCCGTCGACGCACCTGTGGAAGGATTGTAACATCATGAGGGAGTACAGGAATTACAGCCTTAAACAGGACCACAATAATGGTAATGGCCCGCACGGCGGGTCAGGTTCCGGCTCACATGGACCTGGCTTTGGAGGTGGCGGTTCAAGTTCCGGTTTCCATGATCAGGGCAAACAAGGGGGCTTTAATCAGCAATCCAATCAGGATAATCAGCAGCAGCAATCAGGGTATCAAAGCAACCCGAAACAACTAAGTAGTGGACAGTATCATGTCTTTACCACTAGCTTGTGCAAGCGAGACCAGAAAATTCATAAATGTGCGGTGAGTGCGGTTCAGCCGGTCGTACCCCGATATTTACGATGGTCGGAACAGCCAATTGTATGGAGTCGTGAGGATCACCTACCTCGAATTGATAATCCGAGTCAGTTAGCCTTGGTGGTAGCTCCACATGTTGGGGGTTACAAGTTCACTAAGGTACTCATGGATGGAGGTAGCAGTATCAATATCCTTTACTATGATACTTTCCGCCGGATGAATCTAACTAATGAAGATCTTAAGCCGTCCTCTACGGTTTTTCATGGGGTGGTACCTGGTAAGTCGGCCTATGTAGTTGGTAAGATTGCTCTGGAAGTAGCTTTTGGCGATGAAAACAACTACAAGGCAGAAACATTGAATTTTGAAGTGGTCAAGATCAAAAGTCCCTATCACGCTCTGTTTGGACAGCTGGCTTATGCCAAATTCATGACACAGCCTTGTTACGTTTATCTACAGCTTAAGATCCCAGGTCGCAAGGGTACCATCACAGTCCATGGTGATAGGAAGATAGCTTTGGAATGTAAAGAAGGTAACGCTGCTTATGCTGAGTCGGTCCGTGCGATGGAGGAGTTGAAGTTTTGTAAGGATAATGTTGACCTGGCGGATATGACTCCATAGAAGATGCCAACAACAGAGCATGACCCGTTGCTAAAGTTTAAGTCGGCACACGATGCCAAACAGGTTGACTTTCTCCCTGGCGATTCATCCAAGCAGTTCACCGTTGGTGCCAATGTGGATCTGAAATAGGAAAGCATGCTCATCGAGTTCATCCGTGAGAACCGAGACATCTTTGCATGGAAACCTTCAGACATGCCAGGTGTACCAAGGGAACTCGCTGAGCACACTCTCAACATTTATCCCAAGTTTAAACCGGTCAAGCAATTTCTTCGTCATTTTAACGAAGAGAGACGCAAGGCCATCGGAGAAGAAGTCGCCCGGCTTTTAGCAGCAGGGTTCATCGTTGAAGTTTTCCACCCCGAGTGGTTGGCTAATCCGGTGCTGGTACTTAAGAAAAACGGCACTTGGCGCATGTGTGTGGATTACACAGACCTTAGTAAGACTTGCCCAGCTGATCCCTTTGCCCTCCCGTATATTGATCAAATCATAGATGCTACGGCGGGTTGTGAGCGCTTGTGTTTCGTGGATGCTTATTCCAGATATCATCAGATCAAGATGGTAGTCAAAGACCAAGAGAAGACGGCTTTCATCACACCTTTTGGAACTTTCTGCTATGTGTCTATGCCTTTCGGGCTTAAGAGTGCCAATGCGACTTATCAGCGACGTGTGCAGAATTATTTTCACAGTCAAATTGGGCGCAATGTTCATGCCTATGTGGATGATATTGTTGTGAAATCCAGAAAGAAGGAGACTCTGTTGGACAATCTGAAAGAGACCTTTGATAATCTCCGGGTCTATAAGTTGATGCTTACCTCGGCCAAGTGCGTTTTCGGCGTGCCTGCAGGCAAGCTCTTGGGTTTCTTGGTCTTTGAGAGAGGCATTGAGGCTAACCCGGAGAAAATCAAGGCTATCACCTCACTAGCTAAGCCGGCGTCTGTTAATGATGTTCAACGACTGGTGGGTCACATTGCAGCTTTAAGCCGGTTTATAAGCCGCCTGGGAGAGAAGGCTATTCCTCTATACCAGATGATGAAGAAAATAGATCATTTTGTTTGGAGTAATGCTGCCAATGAGGCGTTTGAGGCACTTAAAAAGCAGCTCGCTGAGCCACCGGTTCTCGCAGCTCCTATTGAGAAGGAACCTTTACTCTTAAATGTAGTGGCAAACAGCAGAGTCGTCAGCGTCGCAGTTGTGGTGGAACTGAAAGAGCCTGGCAAGGAATATCCGGTCCAAAGGCCGGTGTATTATGTCAGTGAGGTTCTGATTGAGTCAAAGCAAAGATATCTGCATTGGCAAAAGCTAGTATATGGGGTGTTCATGGCCAGTCGCAAATTGAAGCAGTATTTTCTTGGTCATCCCATTACCGTGGTCGGCTCAGCTCCTTTACGTGATATAATTCAAAATAGAGAAGCCACAAGACGAGTGTCCAAGTGAGCCATTGAGCTGGGACCCCATGGGTTGAAATATACTCCAAGGACAGTTGTCAAATCTCAAGCTCTTGTGGATTTCGTCAATGACTGGACAGAATTGCAGATGCCTGAGGATAAGCCGAACAACACTTACTGGACAATCCACTTTGATGGGTCTCAGCAACTTGAAGGCTCGGGGGCTGGAGTTATCTTGACTTCCCCATGAGGTGATAAATTTTGTTATGTGCTACGACTAATATTCCATTGCACTAATAATGCAGCTGAATATGAATCCTTGCTTCATGGCTTACGAGTAGCCAAGGAGATGAACTTAAGCTGGGTCAGGTGCTTTGGCGACTCAGACTTGGTGGCTCAGCATGTTTTAGGTACTTGGGACTCCAAAGACCCGCTCATGGCGGCATATCGCCGGGCGGTTGATGCCATCGCTGGCCATTTCAAGGGTTATCAGGTGGAGCACATTGATTGCAGAAAGAATAAGGCAGCCGATGCTTTAAGCCGGCTCGGATCTCAGCGTAAGCCGGTGCCTCCAAATATCTTCCTTGACATCCTACATAGCCCTTGAGTCAAGTTGCCAACAGAAGAGGATCTTGCAATTCCTGGCCCAAAGGTGCATTTAGTGGCAGCTCTTCATGCCACCCCCGATTGGACGGTTCCTTATTTGGCTTATATGACCCGGGGAGAGTTGCCCGAGGATGAAACTTTGGCCAGGTAAATAACCCGGCGGACTAAGCCAATGACTATTGTTAATGGTGAGTTACACCGATGTAGCGTCACAGGAGTGTTCCAGCGGTGCGTCTCTCCCGAAGAGGGCAGTGAGATCCTAAGGGAGATTCATGAAGGTTATTGTGGCCATCATGTCGGTTCTATGTCCCTTGTAGCTAAGGCTTTTCGTCATAAGTTTTATTGGCTGACAACTCATGCCGATGCAGAGGATCTGGTTAGCAAGTGCGTCGGTTGTCAGAAGTTTTCCAGACGAGCTCATGTGTCGGATCAAGAATTGAGGATGATTCCAATCACTTGGCTGTTTGCCGTCTAGGGGCTAGATATGGTTGGACCTTTCAAGAGATCCAAGGACAAAAAGATACACCTATTGGTGGCAGTTGAAAATTTTCCAAAATGGGTTGAAGCAGCGCCGATCAGCAAGTGTGATGCGGCCATGGCGGTTCAGTTCCTTAAAAAGGTGATTTTTCGTTTTGGCTATCCTCATAGTATCATCACTGATAATGGTACTAATTTGTCCAAGGGTGCTATGAAAGAATTCTGTCAACGGGAACATATTCGTCTTGACGTTTCATCAATGGCTCACCCCCAGTCCAATGGTCAAGCTGAAAGGGCCAATCAAGAAATCTTGAGAGGCATAAAACCCCGGCTCATGGTCCCTTTGTAGAGGACGTCGGGTTGTTGGGTTGGGGAGTAACCATCAGTACTTTGGAGAATCAATACCACCCCCAACAGATCCACAGGTTATACGCCTTTCTTCATGGTGTACGGCGCTGAGGCGGTTCTTCCCAGTGACATCCGTCATGACTCACCCCGCGTGGTGGCTTATGTTGAAACTGACAATGAAAAAGCACATCAGGATGCTCTTGGCTTATTAGATGAGGAGCCGGACCTGGAGGCGGCTCGTTCGGTGATATACCAGCAAGATCTGCGTCGTTATCATAGCCGCCAGGTTAAGACTCAAACCTTTCAAGAAGGCGACTTGGTGCTCCGGCTCATCCAGGATCAAACAGATATGCACAAATTATCCGCAACTTGGGAAGGGCCCTTTGTGGTCAGCAAGAATCTGAACAACGGGTCATATTACCTCATTGATGTTCGAGAACACAAGGACTCCTACAAATTGGAAGAGGAAACACGCCGCCCATGGAATATCGCTCATCAGCGACCATATTACACTTGAGCTACTAGCTCTGGTGTTGTACATACTTCCATCCATGTATATATTACGATTCAGTATAATAAAGCCGCACCCCTGAGAATTCGGGGTCTTTGTCGTTTCAGTTCAAACAAAAATTGAGTCTTTGTTACCTATTCATTGGTCTCACGGGGGCTTCCTGCTCACCGGGCAAAGCTGTTCACACCCATGAGATCTGGTTCTCAAGCCGACTCATTGCTCTCATGGAGGCTTCCTGCTCACCGAGCATAGCTATTCACACCCATGAGGTTCGGTTCTCAAGCCGATTCATTGGTCTCATGGGGGTTTCTTGCTCACCGAGCATAGCTGTTCACACCCATGAGATCCAGTTCTCAAGCCGACTCATTGGTCTCATGGGGGCTTCATGCTCATTGAGCATAGCTGTTCACACCCATGAGATCCAGTTCTCAAGCCGATTCATTGGTCTCATGGGGGCTTCCTGCTCACCGAGCATAGTTGTTCACACCCATGAGATCCGGTTTTCCAAGTCGGCTCATTGGTTTGATGGGGGCTTCCTGCTCAGGAGATAGCTATTCACACCCATGAGATCCGGTTTCCAAGCCGACCTTGAGTTAAACCTGTCTGTTTGCAAGATGCTACTTGTCGGATCATGGGTTCGGGCAAAACCCTCAAGGTTCGAACACTGGGGTGCGCATGAAGATCTCCCCCTACCGATCCACGTCCTAGCTTTGCTGAGATCTCAAGGGCTAACTCGACGAACTCGCAACACAAGGGACACAAGATTTATACTGGTTCGGGCCACTGTTGTGGTGTAATACCCTACTCCGGTGTGGTGGTGGTGGATTGCCTCTTCGGCTGGGGATGAATAGTACAAGGGGAAGAACAGCCTCCTGAGGTGAGGTGTTCTTGTGCTTGGTGAACTTGTGTGGGCAAGGACTACTCGAGATGAGATGAGATGCCTCTGAATGAGTTATCCCATACGGTGGTGGCTAGTCCTATTTATATAGGTCTTGGTCCTCTCCTCAAATATTGAGCGGGAAGGGAGCCAACAACGACCAATTTGAAAGGGGACAACTAGTATAGCTTATCCTGACAAAAGCAGTCTTCGCCTGCAAAAGGCTCTGGTGGTGACGCTGCCTTGGGCTCCATGGTGACCTCCGTCTTGCCGTCCTGCTGGTCTTGGTCTTGTTGCACCGATATGGAAATCTTTGCTTGATGCCTCGGTACTCCGTGCCTGTGCTTTCATCCTTAGCACCAAAGAGGAAACAAGGACACTGTGCGCGCTGGCGCCCACCTGGCGCCTGCCTGGTCTCGGTCGTCATGGCTAACGTCATGAGAACCTCGCGAGGTTTGCCTCGCCTTGATCTCTCCGCCCCTCGCGAGCCAACCTGGTGAGGCCACTCCCGAAGGGGTCTTCCACCGTCCGCCTCGCGAAGCTTGGCCCCTCGCGAGGGTCTTGAGTGCTTGTTGGTGAAGATGGCTCGTACGGGCCCACTCGCAGAGCCGCACCGTGGGCCGCAGGCAGGCAAGTCTGGGGATCCCCATTGCCAGAACACCGACAGTAGCCCCCGGGCCCAAGGCGCACTCGGGCTTGGCTTCGAGGCGAAGCCAAAGGTCAAGTGTGGAGTGCTGCGGGCACCAATAGCCTACGGCCTCGATCGACGCGTGGCGGTTGGTTGGACGTAGGCGTCTCCGCTTCCCCACGCTGCCTTGGCAACTGCCCGACTTGACTAGTCCGTGCGACATGCAAGGAAAAACCATCATTACCTTTGATCGTGAGGGGCACTGGTTGCCTTCTCCTGCTATAAATGGGCAGGGGGAGCGGAGCCCTCGTCGCCCATCTCTTCCCATCCGCTTGCTTCTTCCCCTTGCTCCATTGCTAGCAGCGACACCAATGGCATCGTCGAAGAAGTTCTCTGCCGCGGAGAAGGGGATGGCCCCTAGCGAGGGGCCCGGCTCTCCGGCGCCCAAGCATGGACGCGGCCGTCCCCGCAAGCACACTGCGACCCCCGCCGCGGCCCCCATTCCCGGGCTGGCGCCGCTGCGCGTGGAAGGGGTCGCTCCGGTGGCGGCAGCCCTGCCAATGAAGGGAGACGTGCCGTGGTTGCGCGGCCTCCCCAGCCACGCTTCCACTCGGCGAAGGTGCTGCAGGAGTTCGTCGTCTGGTTTCAGCTCTCGCGCTTCTTCGTTGACGAGCTGCCAGCCTCTGGTCCAGGCGGGTTCTGGCTGCAGGCGGATGGTTGCTGCAGGAGGGCTTCTTGGGTCGCGGTCGAGGTATCCGCCGCGGGCAACATAGCTCTGGCCCGCGGTTGGCAGACGTTCGCCCGCGCGTGCGGCCTGGGTAGGCGGTGCGCCCTCCTTTTCAAGTACGACGGTGATGCGACCCTCTATGTGAGGATGTTTGGGGAAAATGGTCACCGCGTCGGGTGCTTCCCAGAGGCGAACGACGGTGAGGAGGTGCTTGGCCTTGGCGACGGCCGCGACGAGGATGAGGGCGAACCCACCCTTGGTGCCGACGGCGTCTCGTCTAGCTACGGCAGCTCTTCCCCCGACGACAGCTCCAGCAGTGGTGGCTACGACCAGTCGCCACGCCCGCTTCGAAGGAGGTAGTGGATCGTTTCATCGACGCACCTCCGTGAAGCGCGAGGAGGGGTCTGGCTAAGCTCAGGATGGCACCAGGAGCCTACCACCATGGACCGCTGTAGGGGCATGCGCCGCTTTTATTTTGTTCTTCCTTTCCTTCCTGCATCAAAAAGAAACCAGTATGGGTCCCGAAGGGGCGTGTATCAAACTATGATTTCTCAATCATCATGCTATGTTTGTTGTTTCTGTGTTGTGTCGTTATTTTGTGTAGAGGTAACTTAGCTTGCACGTTTGGGGTAGCCTCCTCTTCACGAGGGACTTGTTTCCTGGTGCCTGTGAAGGCCTTCCTTGACTTGGCGGGTGCTAGGGAGCTGCAAAAAAACTCGTTAGGAGGCTCGCTAGGAGGCTTATCGTTCACCCGAGCCTTGACCCAGCGCTTCGTATCACGATACCCAAGGGGCACGAATTAGGAGAGGTGCTCCAGCTTGTGGGCTCGAACGAGGATCCCTCGCAAAAAAATAGACGAAGGGCATAGGAAAGGAAAAACGCTCGCGAGGGCACCTGCCTAGCCCCCTCGCGAGGTATGCGAGAGAGAGAGAGAGAGAGAGAGAGAGAGAGAGAGAGAGAGAGAGAGAGAGAGCAGGTTAAACTGGAGCCGGAAACAGCGGCAAAAGGCGACGGAACCAAACCAGCAAGGAACACCAGAAGCAAACTTCAATTAAAAGGAGGCAAGCCAACTACAAAAAGAAAATGAAAAGCCACGTCCGGCACCTAGTCTAGTCTTCAAGTCTTCTCACCAGCGCGGAGTTAAGTGCTGCCACTAGGACGTGGGAGGGAGCCCCTGAGACCCGAGGGCGGCACTCCTGAGACTCCGGGGTGTGTACAGCCCCACTCGTTATTATGTGAGAGTGTCATGGGCGGCGATCTCGACAGGCACTGGGCCTTCTTCACAGGCACTGGGCCTTTCTTCATGAGTAGAACTTCCGGAGGTGCTGGATGTTCCAGGCGTTCTGGATGGGTACCCCGTCCTGTGTCTCCAGGCGCGCGGAGCCAGGCCTGGAGACATGGGTGAGAGCTTATGCAACCCTTCCCTGGAGGACCCGCCTCAAGACGAGGTCACCCACCTCGAGCGTCCTGGAGTGGATGTTGCGGCAGTGGTATCACTGCAGCGCCCGCTGATACCTTTCCGCCTGCAGTGCGGCTTCACAGCGGCATTCCTCCCCCAGCACGAGGTCCATCCCCCGCGTGGCGTCCTGTTTCGTTTCATCAAACGCCATGACCCGTGCGGAGCGATGCTGGACCTCGTGAGGGAGAACCGCTTCTGCTCCGTACACAAGGAAGAACGGGGTCTCGCCCGTTGGCTTGGTGGCGGTGGTGCGGATGGACCACAGCACGGACTAGAGCTCGTCGTACCAGCCCCTGCCGTAGGCCTCGAGCTTCTTCTTGAAAGTCCTAGTCTTGAGGCCCGTCAGGACCTCTGCGTTGGCGTGTTTGGCCTGACAATTGCTCCTAGGGTGCGCCACCGAAGCGTAGTAGATCTGTGTTCCAAGGTTAGCAAAGTATGTTTTGAAGAGATTACTAGTGAACTGTGAGCCGTTATCAGTGATGATGCTGTTGGGGACCCCGAAACGGTTCACGAGACCCTTGATGAACTTGACCGCGGAGCCAGCTGGGATGGTGCGGACGGCTTCCACCTCCGCACTCTTGGTGAACTTGTCGATGGCGACGTAGAGGTAGCGGTAGCCCCCAGGCACTCGAGGGAACGAGCCCAAGATATCCAGCCCCCAGACCGCGAACTTCCATGTGAGTGGGATAGTCTGGAGGCCCTGAGCCGGCTGAGGGATCTGCTTGGCGTGGAACTGGCAGGCTTCACAAGACCTCACCAGCTCGGCTGCGTCATTGAGCGCCGTGGGCCAATAGAATCCGCTGCGGAATGCCTTGCCGACGAGGGTCCGCGATGACGAGTGGTGCCCGCAGTCCCCACCGTGTATGTCAGATAGCAACTCCTTCCCCTGGTGTTTGGAGATTCAACGTTGTGAAATGTCATTTGGTCGCTTCCTGTATAACTCACCGTCCCAGATGTAGTATGTCGTGGCTTGCCGGGCCACACGCTCCGCGTCCTCCTCCTTCTCCAGCAACGTCCCTTGCATCAAGTATTCCTTGAATTCCTTGGTCTAGCATCCCTCCTGGGGCTCGAGCGCCAAGAGTAGGCGCTGGCCTCGAAGTCGGGCCACAGTGCCGGGCTCTGTGGCAGCGATCAAGGAGTTCCTCCCAAGGCTGAGCTGTCCTTGAAAGTGGTGGTGTCGCTGAAGGCTTGAAGAGCCACTCCTCGAAGATGCCAGGCTCTCCGGGCTGCCACTTGGATGCCCTCCTGGCGATGTTGTCAGCTGCCTTGTTGGTGCCACTGGGCACGTGCTGCAACTCCACGCCCAGGAACTGCTTCTCCACTTGCGCACCTCCGCGGGGTATTCCTCCATGTGCTCGTCCTTCGGCTCGTACACCTTGTTGGAGAAATGGACGAGAAGCTGCGAGTCGCCCCTAACGGTGAGGCGCTTCACCCCCAGGGCTGCCGCAACTTTCAGGCCAGCTATGAGGCCTTCTTATTCTGCAATGTTGTTGGAGACCTTCTCGCCCCGCTGAAAGCAGAGCTGCAAGGCGTAATAGAGCTTGTCTTGAGTGGGCAAGATGAGTACTGCTCCAGCCCCCGCACCGTGGTGCGCGAAGGCGCCATTGAAATACATGACCCAGCCGTTAGGCGCCTCACTTCCCGACGAGGTGGACTGGTCCTCGCCTACTTCAAGCGTCGGGGCATCTGTCCATTCTGCCACGAAATCAGCGAGTGCGGCTCCCTTGATGACCCTGGTAGTGCTGAACTCCAACTGGAATGCCTACAGCTCGATGTTCCACTCAGCGACCCTTCCGGCAGAATTGGGGCTTCTGAGCACTCTCTCCAATGGGTAGGCTGAGACGACCTTGATGGGGTAGCCCTGGAAGTAGTGCCGCAACTTCCGCGAGGCCACCAAGAGCGCGAGCAAGAGCTTCTGAGGCATGGGGTATCGTGCCCTTGCGTCCCGCAACACCGTGCTGACAAAATGCATCGAATGCTCGACGAGGGCTGGTGCGCCGGTGAGGCTCGCTCTTGCGGAAGTTGGGGCGTTTCTTGAGGTAGTGGAGCTCCCAACGCTTGATCGTTTGTCGGGGTCTCGGCGTCGTCGTCCTGCTGAGCATGACTCCCCGCTGATGCTGCTACAGCCCTTGCGGCACCTTGCATCGTTTCGACTGGTGGTGTAGCCTGGCGCAACACGCCTTTGGCTTGGTGCTCCTCCGGAACCACCACTAGAGCCGTGCTGGCGGAGTGCGGGGTGGCAGCAAGATAAAGCACTAGGGGCTCGAGGGGCTGTGGCGCCACCATTACTGGAGGGCTGGTCAGGTATCTCTTGAGGTCGTGAAATGCTCGGTCGGCCTCCGGGGCCACTAAAAGGGGCCCTTCTTCTTCATCACCTTGAAGAAGGGTAGGGCATGCTCTCCTAGCTTGGAAATGAAGCGCCCCAATGCGGTCACCGGACCAGCAAGCTTCTGCATCTCCTTGAGGGTTTGCGGTGGGCTCATGTCTTCAATGGCCTTTATCTTTTCTGGGTTCACCTTGATCCCTCTGTGGGACACGAGGAAACCCAGCAGCTTGCCATAAGGGACACAAAACACGCACTTCTCCGGGTTAAGTCAGAAGTTCACCTGGCTTAGGCTCGCGAAAGTCTCCTCCAGATCTTGGATCAAGGTTCTCGCCTCTCGAGACTTCACCACAATGCGATCGACGTAGGCCTCCGCGTTTCTCCCGAGCTACCGCCCTAAGGCGATGTGCATCAACCGCTAAACGGTCGTGCCTGTGTTACACAGTCCGAAAGGCATGCAAGTGTAGCAGTACACCCCACACAGGGTCAGGAAGGATGTCGTCTCTACATATTCTACCGCCATCTTGATTTGGTGATACCCCGAGAACGCATCCAGGAAGCACAGCAGGTCGCACTCGGCGGTGGAGTCGACGATCTGGTCAATGCGTGGAAGCGGGAACGGATCTTGGGGGCAGGCCTTGTTGAGGCTGGTGAAGTCGACGCACATTCGCTCCTTCCCGCCCTTCTTCGGCACAACGACGGGGTTTGCCATCCATTCGGGGTACCGAACCTCGCGAATGGCACCCGCTGCCTCTAACTTGCGGGTTTCTTGAACGATGAAGGCCTGCTTCTTCGTGGACTGCCGTCTCGCCCGCTGCTTCACAGGGCGTACATTGGGGGACACCCTTAAGTGATGCTGAATCACCTCTCTCGGGACCCCCGCCAACTGCTTGGGTTCCCATGCGAATATCTCCTTGTTTGTGCACAAGAACTTCACCAACGCTTCCTCTTGGCTTGGGTCGAGGTCGTCACCTATGGTAAAGGTGGCTCCTGAGGACCTGTCCTCATCGACCGGCACCTGCTTGGTTTCTGCCTTGTCTTGGGTGAATAGCTGCTTCTTCTTGGTTGGTGCGGCTCCCTCGGCCTCGGAGGTGTACGCGCTGACGGGCTGTGCCGCCGCAGCGGCCTTTAGGGCAAGCTTGAGCGTCGCCAGGGCCTCCTTGGCGTCCCCCTTGATGGTGAGGAAGCCCTTGCTTCCAGGCATCTTCATGAGGTTGTAGGCCAGATGGGCCGCTGCCATGAACAGATCCAGAGCTAGGTTCCCAAGGATGGCGTTGTAAGGGAGGCCGATACGGGCGATGTCGAAGTCGACCATCTCGGTGAAGTAGTTGTCGCGCGTGCTGAAGGTGACAGGGAGGCGGGTCTGCCCCAGGGAGTGGGCGGTGCCGCCGCCAACTCCTGAGAAAGGCTTGCTAAGGCTGAGCCGCTTGAGCGGCACGTGAAGAAGGCTGAAGGCCTCCACGGAGAGCATGTTGAGGCCGGTGCCACCGTCGATGAGGGTCTTGGTGACGGCCACGTTGCAAATGGTGGGCGTGCAAAGCATCGGGAGCATACCTGAGCCGGCGGTGGTGACAGGGTGGTCTTCTGAGTCGAAGGTGAGGTCGGCCTCGGGCGCAGCCCAGCCTGGCGGAGCCCCCGAGCGCTTGGAAGTGGTGCCGATCTGGCGAAGTAATGGCTTGATATGGCGATCTGAAGGTGGTCCATGAGAGCCGCCTAGTAGGGCCGCGACAGCATGGTGCGCCGGTGCCGCATAGCACGCAGTGAAGAGGCCGCGCAGCTCCTCCCAAGATGCCACCGTGGATCTGGGGAGGTTGAGCAGCCAGGCGCAGCGCGCCAGTGAGGGCCATGGGAAGCCAGTTGGCCATGACCTTGTCGTCGCCCCCGGCCTCGAGGAAGGCCTCCTCGTATTCCAGCAGGAAAGCTGACGGGTCTGCCGCGCCGTCATAGCGTGGCGGCATCTCCGGCTTGAACTTGGGCGGCCACTGCACCTGCCGCAAGGCTGGGGCGAGGGCTCGGAGCACCCTGGCCCCGTCGTCGGCGTCAGCCGTCGGAGCCGGGAGCGAGACGCCTGCCATGGGGGCGGACCGCGGTGGCGGCGGAATGCAGTTCGACGGAAGGAAAGCTACGGTGCACCCCTACCTGGCGCGCCAAATGTCGGATCACGGGTTCTGGCAAAACCTTCAAGGTTCAAACACTGGGGTGCGCACGAAGATCTCCCCCTACCGATCCACGTCCTAGCTTCGCTGAGATCTCAAGGGCTAACTCGATAAACTCGCAACACAAGGGACACAAGATTTATATTGGTTCGGGCCACTGTTGTGGTGTAATACCCTACTCCAGTGTGGTGGTGTTGGGCTGCGGATGAACAGTACAAGGGGAAGAACAGCCTCCTGAGGCAAGGTGTTTTTTTGCTTGGTGAACTTGTGTGGGCAAGGACTACTCGAGATGAGATGAGATGCCTTCGAATGGGTTATCCCTTACGGTGGTGGCTAGTCCTATTAATATAGGCCCTGGTCCTCTCCCCAAATATTGAGCGGAAAGGGAGCTAACAATGGCCAATTTGAAAGGGGACAGCTAGTACAGCTTATCTTGACAAAAGCAGTCTTTGCTTGCAAAAGGCTCTGGTGATGACGCCGCCTTGGGCTCCATGGAGACCTCCGTCTTACCGTCCTGCTGGTCTTGGTCTCGTTGCACCGATATGGAAACCTTTGCTTGACGCCTCGGTACTCCACGCATGCGCTTGCCTCCTTAGCACCAAAGAGGAAGCAAGGACACTGTGCGCGCTGGCGCCTGCCTGGCGCCTGCCTGGTCTCGGTCATCGTGGCTCACGTCACGAGAACCTCGCGAGGTTTGCCTTGCCTTGATCTCTCTGCCCCTCGCGAGCCAACCTGGTGAGGCCACTCCCGAAGGGGTCTTGCACCGTCCGCCTCGCGAGGCTTGGCCCCTCGCGAGGGTCTTGAGTGCTTGTTGGTGAAGATGGGTCGTACGGGCCCGCTCACAAAGCCACGCCGTGGGCCGCAGGCAGGCAAGTCTGGGGACCCCCATTCCCAGAACACCGACACTACTCCACCAAGTGACCCCTCAAACTCTTGACAGTTACTCTATTCAATAAGACCATGAACTTGTCAAGCTTCAAACGATGGCCTCTGTCACCTGAGAGCCGGCTTACAAAGAGCTAGGATTAACTCACCCGCTGTCGCGGCCTCTCCGCCTTGTGGCCCATTTGTACTCTTAGCAGTTACTCTTTTCGATAAGACCCTGAACTGGCTAAGGTTAAAATTACAGATTTATGTCATGTGAGCACCGGCTTATGGGACAAAAACGTTCTTTTCAAAAAACAGATTGATCTGCACTCTTCTGGATCTGATCAAGCCTCCGCTTTCAAACTTACACAATTACATCATCAATATGCTACTAGTCTACAGGTAGGACTTCATAAATATTTGGTTTTTTCAAACCGCCCTGGTTATAGACTTTAAGTCGCCAGAGTATATTATCTTGGACATTATGACCCGCCCTGGCGTAAACCACCAGTGCATTTGTTGTTCACTATGTGCAGGAACCTTTGTGAGATAACATGATATTCCTTGCAAAATTCATTCACGACACATAGACAAATCATTATCAGTTTCAAAAGGATAAAACATGCACGATGGCACGACAGATCATTGTTTTTACTTGCCTATTACATGGCTCCCCGAGCCCAAATGATTAAGTGTTTTTAAAGCACAGTACGGTGATGCAGATTAAGAACCGCCCCATGGATCAAGTCCCCTGGTCTTGGCGCGTTGAGGCTTCCGGGTCATCCCGTGCCGGTTCTTCTTCTTCTTATGTCGTCTAGAAGTCAGGCGATGACCAATCGATGCTAGTCAAGGCTTGAAACTCAGCTTTATCATCGATAAGTTCAGACGAATCAATTTCAGGAGCAAAAGTATGCTTACATATTGGAGGGATAAGATCCACAACATCGTAAGCCGGCGTCTTCATCTTTGAATTATCTGCTGCATAAGCCGCCTGATATCTCGATCGACAGGTCAGTTTCTTCGGCGAGGTTACTCGCCAGTGGACGCATCTCTTTCACGCAAGCAGCAAATTCCTTCTGATCAAAAGGAGACCTGTCCTCTTTGAAACTAGGACAGCCAGTGGCCAGCTCAGCCGGGTCTAATTCTGCCTGCCATGCCTTCGCCCGGCTCAAGGCTGTAACGGCATTAGCTCTAGCAGCTGACCGCTTGATTTCTTCAATTCTTGCGGGCAGGACAGAAAGCTTGTTTAAAACGTCCCTAATAAGAGATGGTGCTTGCTTGGTGTGCGAGATGGTGGCTATTGTGCGCTGAGCACCTGGATATAATTTCTCCACCATCGTATAAATCGCCTTGAGTTTTATCAACATATCTTGGCCAAGATTGGTACTCCTGGGGCCTATTCAACATAATACGCAGTTAAGTCACCAGGCGCCTTACAAAGATGAGCATTGGAATTGATCACAATATCTAAGTATTACTTACCAAAAATAGCGGCAGTCATCTGTGTAATATGACGTTTTAAGCTGGTAAGTTCTGTGGTGACCTCTTGCAAAGAAGCTTTAGCGTTTTCTGCTCTCTGCACCAAGGCAGTCTTTTCTTCAACCGAGGCGGCTCTCTCTGCATCAAAACCGGTTTTAAGCTTTTTTGTCTCGTCCAACCTAAATTTGAACTTGGAGTCGGCTTTCCGGGTCTCGGCCTCTTGCAGTTCGAGTCAGGTCTTTAAATCAGCCAATTGAGAATGAAATTGAGTTGAGGCCTCGTGTAAGCAAGAGGTTGAACAATTATCGGCAGCTCTGTCACAGTATAATACAAAAAAAGTCCCAAGCCCTTTGCAAGCAATAGCACTTGGCACTTGGGGGCTAATGGGTGCAGAAGTTCTTTTATAAAGCAGCAGACAAATCCGGTTGATTTTTTCAAAGATAACCCGACCTGTGAGGGCTACGAGGTGAGATTTTATACGAAAGATAATTTAACTGGTCCGGCTCATCTTTCTTTCAAAGCAAGCCGGTTCATAGGTGCTATGGCTCAAAGTTATTTCTTTGATATAATAGTTGAAGTCTTTGCCATAGTCACTACAATCTTTCATATGACTAGGACTTAGGGGTTGTATGAATATATCTTAAATAGACGAAGCAGAAGTTTGTACCTCATATTTTTGGTGCATTTGTTTGACCATATCAATCTCAAGATCACGGCTAGTGTGCACTTGACTGAGGTAGCCGGAGAGTACTTCACTGATGCCCAGATGAGATTAATTGGCCATATCAAACTTGACCTTGCGCTTCTCAATCAATTCTTCCTTGGCAGAGTGTTTGGCCAGGATAGTGGGATTCCCCGGCTCTTGGAAGCCAGTGTCGGTGATCAGAACATCTTCAGTACTTTGATCAGAAGTCTTGATTGGGCTTGGCGGCTTAGCACCCAAAGGGTCAATATTCACATGGTCGGTCGAGGTGCCAGGGTTCTCTAGTGGCGGGTCATCAACAATTTCCTCCGGGTGTTGCACAGAGGCTTCAGACACTGGCACTTGCTTTTCCGGCTCATGAACTTTTGGGTCTTTGGCCGGTTTATTTGTTCTTGCCTTCTTACGAGGCTTTGCCATCCCACTACAAGAAAAAATTGAAAAGGTTAGTATATGTGTACAAGTGTTAAATAAAGAAGGCAAAGGTTATTACCCAGGGGCAGTCTTGAAAGCCAGCAGCAGGGTTTGAGATGAATCGCCAGAAGAGGAATGGGAAGTTCCCTGATAAATTGAGTTGGAAGGATTAAGTGGTAGGCGAATAAGACCCACCTTTGGATAAAAATAGTTTGAATTCTGAGGCACCTCTTTCCGTTTCTTGCGCGGGGCTAGTGTGTTGGGTAACCCGAAGGATAGTTCTCCGCCTCCGCTAGTCCGAGTTTTGCGCCGGTTCCCATGCTATTGTTGCTTCAAAATAAAGTTGGGATCCAAGTAAGCTAAGGGGGTGAGAAACCCTTAATTTCCAGGTTAGTTGTTGAATTTTCTGTCTTGGCAAAGGCTCTGCGTCGGAGGACATAATAGTTACCTCTTCATCACCAGCCTGGCTGGTTTCCGATTCGTCCTGATAGCAATCAGTGTCAATAAGATAATTGAAAAAAGATCCAAGAGAATCAAGGTCTACCTCTGACTCATCGTCATCATCTAAATTAAACAGTTTTGAGGTGGTTGTTTTCTTCTTATTCTTCTTAAGGGCTTTAGTCTGAGCCCTGGTCTTCTTGGCCACTTTCTCATCACATTTCTTGTTCCAAAAGGCATATCCATCCTGTATAAGTCACAGGAAGAAAAGGGATATGCATATTATATAAATAGTGAGAAGAATAAATGGATTGGAGAACTTACATTTGGTGGCGGGTTAAGTTTGTAGAAGGGGTTTAAACCCACTTTGCTGCAGCTCTCCAAGCTTTCCCCAAGAAGGGTCTTTGTCATGTCATTGATTGCCTTATCAGTCAAAGTACTTGGTTGTGGCGTTGCGGGTCTTTGACATCACCAGTGTATGTGCACATCAAGCCGGGCCGGCGGCTCAAGGGTATAACCCTCCAAGCAACCCAGCAATGAATCAGGTCGACGCCAGTCAACCCATTGGCCAGCAACGCTCTAACCATTGAAAAGGTAGGCATGTATTTAGCTCGTTCAGCGGTGGTAAGCCGGTCTGGAAGAGGGTGCTTTGGGCTGAGTCGGCTGGCAAGATAACCCGGCAAAGGGTTTTCTTCAGCTGGAGATGTGTCTTGGTAGTAGAACCAAGTTTGATTCCAGTCCTTTGGATGACTTGGAGGCATGGTGAAAGGAAAAATGGCGTCTCTTCGCCGTTGAATCGAGACTCCCCCAAGCTCTAAGCTGGGCCCGTCGGTGAACTCATTCTGGCGGTTTAGGTAAAAGTACTCTCTGAAAAGTTCAAAGTTGGGTTCTTCTTGAAGATACACTTCGCAAAAAACTTAGAAATTACAGATATTTAAAACAGAATTGGGTCCGATGTCTTGAGGATGGAGTTGAAAGAAGTGCAGAACGTCACAGAAGAATTTTGACCCGGGCGGTGAGAAGCCCTGGTTTATGTGATCAGTAAAAACAACAACCTTATTTTCCTTTGGCTGAGGTCTAGATTCATCTGGGTTTGGAACATGCTAGTGAATGACATTCTTTGCTGACAAGATGCCTGTTTTGACATAGTCATCAAGCATTTCTTCTGTGAAGATTGAAGGGACCTAGTCGCATGAAGTAACGATCTTAGTCATGATTGCGGGGCACAACCTAAAAGAGATTAATTAAAGTATGGTTAAACCGGCAAGGTGTAGTCGGGTTATGTCAACATTAATTGGCAATGCGAAAAGGGATTCAAAGTTAAGCCGACAGGTACTTGGCGGGTTACAAATTATCCTTTAAACCGCCATGAAGGGCTAATGGCTACAGATCTGGAGCGGAGCAAAATTTTACTAAGTGCTGGAGAAACAGGTTTTACAAGGTCTGCTTATGATTTTGGATCTACGAAGGCCCCGAAATAAAAGTAATTCCTGAATTTAAAGGCTATGGCAGTAGAAGAACTCGCAAGCTCAGATTGAAATTCAGTCAAGTGGGAGTAACCACAGTTGAGAAACAATGCAAAACTAGTATCAGACAACCTCTATATTACTTTCAGATCAAAACTACTTGTTTCAGAGGAGAAGCATGAAGAACGGTGAAGAACACCGATGAAAGAGTAAAAACCCTAGTGCAGATCTGTTAGAAAGGGAAGTTTGAACTTACTGTTGCTGATGAACAGAGGTGGAGCGCCGCCTTTCTCTGGTCCAATCAAGTTGATGCAGCGGCTGGCGTGGTCGTCGCTAAAGGAGGACGGCGGCGGCGAAGCTCCATAGCAGTGAGGTCGCAAGGAAGAAGATGCAGAGGCGGGGGGTGGGGGGGGGTAAAGTGAAAATGGAGGCCCCCTGTCCCAATTTATAAGGATAAATGAGGTGGCTGGCACGGAAATAGAGGAGACGAGATGATTAGGCGCCTTGATTCTCGGGAAGGCTATTAAATGATAAGGATCTATTAAAGATATACTTGGTTTTAGGTGAAATCAATAAGCATGACATCATGGCGGGTTATCAAGGTTTGCTGGTATGACTTCATGGCGGTTTCAGGTGTACGAATGGAATTTTTCATACCAAAGTGCAATTATGTTCAAATTGAGATGGAGAAGATTGACTTGAACAAGTTCAACTCAACCTGGGGCCTAATGTTGGGGATATAGCTGCTAGGTATGACTAGCCCAGGAGAGGTCGGGTCATACCTTCTATGGTTCATTATGAAGAAGTCCATGAAAGCCCAGGGTGTGAAGGTGGCGATTCACAGCGGCGGGATTCGATCGGTCTGACGCCCCCGTTTCAATCGTACACTCGTACACGCAAACGTGTACGATCAAGATCTGGGACTCACGGGAAGATATCACAACACAACTCGAAAAATAAAATAAGTCGTACAAGCATCATATACAAACCAGGGGCCTCGAGGGCTCGAATACAAGTGCACGATCATAGACAAGTCAGCGGAGGCAACAATCTCTGAGTACAGACATACGTTAAACAAGGTTTGCCATAAGACGGCTAGCACAAACTAGGATACAGATCGAAACAGGCGCAGGCCTCCTGCCTGGGATCCTCCTAAACTACTCTTGGTCATCGGCGGTGGCCTGCACATAGTAGTAGGCGCCTCCGGTGTAGGAGTCGTCATCGGTGGCATCTGGCTCCTGGGCTCCAATGTCTGGTCGCAACATACAGGTATAGAAAGGGGAAAAGGGGGAAGCAAAGCAACCGTGAGACTCATCCAAAGTACTCGCAAGCAAGGAACTACACTACATATGCATTGGTATCAATGAAAGGGGTAGTATATGTGGACTGAACTGCAGAATGCCAGAATAAGAGGGGGATAGCTAGTCCTATCGAAGACTACGCTTATGGCAACCTCCATATTGAAGCATAAAGAAGAGAGTAGCTGGTAAGTTCACCAAGTATCATCGTATAGCATAATCCTACCCGGCGATCCTCTCCTCGTCGCCCTGTGAGAGAGTGATCACCGGGTTGTATCTGGCACTTTAAAGGGTGTGTTCTATTAAGTATCCAGTTCTAGTTGTCATAAGGTCAAGGTACAACTCCAGGTCATCCTTTTACCGAGGGACACGGCTATTTGAATAGATAAACTTCCCTCCAGGGGTGCACCACATTACCCAACACGCTTGATGCCTCTGGCCGGACACACTTTCCTAGGTCATGCCCGGCCTCGGAAGATCAACACGTCGTGGCCCCACCTAGACTCAATAGAGAGGTCAACACGCCAGTCTAAATCCTAAACATGTAGGGGTCTGGGCCTATCGCCCATTGCACTCCTGCATGTTGCATGGGCGGACGGAAGCAGACCTAGCCCCCTTAATACAAGCGCAGGCTTACGGTCCAATCCGGCGCGCGCCACCCAACCGCTGACATCAAAAAGAGCTTCGGCTGATAGCACGACGTCGAGTGCCCATAATTGTTCCCGTGTAGTTGCTTAGTGCGTATAGGCTCGTAGCCAGACTCAGATCAAATACCAAGATCTCGTTAAGCATGTTATTTTGAAGCAACCACGGACGCCGACTAGGGGCCAGGCCCACCTCTCACATAGGTGGTCTCAACTTGCCATGTCGCTCTGCCACAAACTAATAGTCGGGGCCGTCAAGAACCCAGGCCCACCACTACCGGGATGGAACCACCTGTCCTTTCAGCCCCCACATCGAATCACTTAGGGGTACACTACGAGCCGACCCGACTTTAGTCACCACCATGTATCATGTATAATAGTGTATTATGTGTATACCCGTGATCACCTCCCGAAGTGACCACGGCCTGATAATATAGCATAGCAGATGGACAAGAATGTAGGGCCACTAATGGAATACTAGCATCCTATACTAAGCATTTAGGTTTGCAGGTAAGGGTAACAACTGTAGCAACAATGACAGGCTATGTAGCAGAATAGGATTAACCGAAAGCAGTAACATGCTACACTACTCTAATGCAAGTAGTAGAGAGAAGGAATAGGCGATATCGGGTTGATCAAGGGGGGGCTTGCCTGGAAGCTCAGCTGAGAAGGAGGGGCGTGAACACCGTAGTCGTACTGGTAGTAGCGGCGTTGGTCTCGGTGTATAACGAGAGAAGAGGGGGAAGAAACAATAAATATAATGCAAACAAATGCATGACAATGCATGACATGACAATGAACGGTGCTAGGTGTGCCGTAAAGCGGTAGTAGGTGATACCGGCAAAGGGGGGAACTACTCATGCATTATCGAAGAGGCACCAATGGAAGTGGTGAACCCCTCCATGATGGTGTCTAGATTGGATCTGGTGGTTCTGGACTCTGCGGCTGCTGGACGAATATTTCGTCGACTCCCCTAGGGTTTCTGGAATATTGGGGTATTTATAGAGCAAAGAGGCGGTCTGGAGGGGGGCACTCGAGGTGGGCACAACCCACCAGGGCGCGCCTGGGCCTCCGACGCGCCCTGGTGGGTTGTCCCCTCCTCGGGACTCCCCCCAGGTGCTACCAGGGCCCAACAACTTCCTTCTGGTCCATAAAAATCATCATGGAGTTTCGTGCCATTTGGACCCCGCCTGGTATAGATTTTCTGCGATGTATAAAACATGGAAAAAACAGCAACTAGCACTTCGCACTATGTCAATAGGTTAGTACCAAAAATGATATAAAGTGACTATAAAATGATTATAAAACATCCAAGATTGATAATAAAACAGCATGGAACAATCAAAATCTATAGATATGTTTTAGACGTATCAGCATCCCCAAGCCTAACTCCTGCTCATCCTCGAGTAGGTAAGTGATAAAAATAGAATTTTTTATGTGGAGTGTTGTCTATCATGTCATACCATATTCTTTTCTTTATAGCATGGACATTTGGACTTTTATGTGATTCAAAGCAATAGTCTAGTTTTGACATAATAATTTAGATAGTCAAGCATATCAACAAGCAACCATGTCTTTCAAAATATCAATGTTAAAATAAGTTATCCCTAGCCCATCATGCTCAAACACTGATCCATTCGTGAAACACACTCGAATATTAGCTACACCCAATACTTAAGTACGATCATATTGCCTCCTAGTTGGTTCTTTTTATAAGATAAGATGGAGACTCAATTTCAAAATAAAAATTGCATAAAGTAAAAGAAAGGCCCTTCGCAGAGGGAAGTAGGGGTTTGTAGAGGTGCCAAAGCTCAAAGCAAAAAGCTTAGAGATAAAACCACTTTTCGAGGTGTATCCATCCCACCAACGAAAATGACTCAGAGTTCTGAACAGTTTCCATGCTAGATATGCCAAAGGCGGTTCCCAAGAAGAAAATAAAGTTTATTCCTTTTTCCACCATATTTTAACTTTCCATGGCTAACCGTATCCATGGGTGCCCTCCATACCAACACTTTCCAAGGAATTTATTATTTGAAAACATAAAGTAAATTCAGTTTTTTGCATTTCGAGACTGGGCATCCTTAAGACCTTTGCCTTACTCTCGTGCAATGACAAGTGAATAAACACTCATCTTGAGAATAACACATCTAGCATGGAAAATATTAGCCACTGCTACTGCTCATGAGCTTAAACGAAAACACAAAAGAGAAGTTTATTTTGAAAATTAGAAATGGCAAAGCTACGAAGCAAAACTTTGGCATCCCCCTTTAAGTTGGAAATACGATACGATTCCAGCAGCCTATACCATGCATCTTTCAAATTTTCTCCTTGTCTTTGCTTGAAGTACAAGACTTCAAAAATCTGGTGACAAAGGAGGAGTAGGGACGCTAGCCATCAAGACTAGAAAGCAAGAGAACGGCGAACAGAAAAAGAGGGGCGAATAAAACGGCATTTTTTGTGAAGTGGGGAAGAGGAAAACGAGAGGCAAATGGCAAATAATCTAAATTGCGAGGAGATGTGATTTGTGATTGGGAACCTGGTTATGTTGAAGATCCTCCCTGGGAACGGTGCCAGAAATTCCTTTTGATGTCGCTTGAAACTACGTCGGTATTTCCCCAAAGAGGAAGGGATGATGCAGCACAACAGCGGTAGGTATTTCCCTCAGATATGAAACCAAGGTTATGGAACCAGTAGGAGAACCAGGCAACACAACGTAAAAAGATCCTGCACACAAATAACAACTTATCCCAACCTGACATGTTAAAGGGGTTGTCAATCCCTTTCGGGGTACGGTGCCTCAAGATAGGCAAAACGGACATGAGGAATTTGTAGTAATTTGATAGATCAAACGCCAAACAAAATAAATAAGAATAAATTGCAGCAAGGTATTTTTGTATTCTTTTTAGTTTAATAGATCTGAAAATAAACGCAAGGAAAAAGTAGATCGCAAGTTAAATATATGAGAAAGAAGACGCGGGGGGCCGTCGGTTTCACTACTGGCTTCTCTCGAGAAAAATAGCAAACGGTGGGTGAACAAATTAATGTTGGGAAATTGATAGAACCTCAAATAATTATGACGATATCCAAGCAATGATCATTACATAGGCATCACGTCCAAGATTAGTAGACCGACTCCTGCCTACATCTACTACTATTACTCCACACATCGACCGCTATCAAGCATGCATCTGGTGTATTAAGTTCATGGAGAAATGGAGTAATGCAACAAGAACGATGACATGATGTAGACAAGATCCGTTTATCTATTGCGTTAGATATAGATCCCATATTTTCATCCTTAGTAGCAACGATACATACGTGTCGGTTCCCTTTACATCGGGATCAAGCAATCAGAAGATCGAACCCACTACCGGGCACCTCTTCCCATTGCAAGATAAATAGATCAAGTTGGCCAAACAAAACCCAAATATCGGAGAAGCAATACGAGGTTGTAAGCAATCATGCATAAAAGAGATCAAAGAAACTCAAACACTTTCATGGATATAAAAAGATATAACTGATCATAAACTCAAAGTTCATCAGATCCCAACAAACACCGCAAAAAGAGTTACATCATATGGATCTCCAAGAGACCATTGTATTGAAAATTCAGCGAGAGAGATAAATTCATCTAGCTACTAACTACGAACCCGAAGGTATACAACGAACTACTCACGCATCATCAGAGAGGCACCAATGGAAGTGGTGAACCCCTCCGTGATGGTGTCTAGATTGGATCTGGTGGTTCTAGACTCTGCGGTGGCTGGATGAATATTTTGTGACGCCCTCGATTCAATCATACACTAATCATGCACGCAAATGTGTACGATCAATATCAAGGACTCACTGGAAGATATCACAACACAACTCTAGACACAAATTAAAATAATACAAGCTTTATATTACAAGCCAGGGGCCTCGAGGGCTCGAATACATAAGCTCGAATACACAAGAGTCAGTGAAAGCAACAATATCTGAGTACAGACATGAGTTTAGACAAGTTTGCCTTAAGAAGGCTAGCACAAAAGCAACATCGATCGAAAAGGCAAGGCCTCCTGCCTGGGAGCCTCCTAACTACTCCTGGCCGTCGACGGTCTCCGTGTAGTAGTAGGCATCGACGGTGGCATCTGGCTCCTGGGCTCCGACATCTGGTTGCATCAACCAGATAGAAGAAGAAAGGGGGAAAGGGGGCAGCAAAGCAACCGTTAGTACTCATCCAAATTACTCGCAAGCAAGGATCTACACTACATATAAAACATTATCAAAGGAAGGCTGTATATGTGGACTGGGCTGCAGACTTGCCAGAATAGAGAGAAGGCCTAGTCCTACCGAAGACTAGCATCTTCCGGAAACCACCATCTTGCAGCAACAGGAGGGAGCAGAGTAGCATAAGGTAAAGTAGTAGTAGTGTTATCAACCTTGGCCGGAGATCCTTTCTCGACTCCCTGCAAGACAGAAATCCCAGAGCCATACTATCCAGTTATCATCACAATCCATTTATCATCACCATCGAATTCTCATCACAAATATCCAGTTCTAGTTGTATCGATCGGGATACAACTCCAAGTGTCCGTTATCGTAGGACAGGCTATCGATAGATGTTTTCTTCCTTGCAGGGGTGCACCAACTTACCCAGCATGCTCGATTAACTCCGGCCGGACACACTTTCTTGGGTCATGCCCGACCTCGGCCAAACAATACGCCACAACCCGACCTAGGCTTAATAGAGAGGCCAACATGCCGGACTAAACCTATGTCCCCAGGGGTCATGGGCCATCTCCCCGGGAACTCTTGCACGTTGCGTGGGCGGCGGGTGAGCAGACCTAGCTACCTCCTTCAACAAGGCAGGTGCTTACCCAGTCCAACCCGACGCGCGCCGCTCAGTCGCTGACGTCTATTAAACTTCGGCTGATGTATGTGACGCAGAACGCCCATGCTATGCCCATGTGATGGTTAGTGCTATCAGGCCAGAGGCCCCTCGGACCGAATATCCAAATCATAGTGGATTAGGAGCGCGCGGTAACAAGCAGAGACTCACGAAAGATGTGACCCTGTTGCCCTGTCTCGAGGACTTGCCGCAAGGGCTAGGAATGCCCGGCCATGCCTCGTAATTATCTCGCGGGCACCCTCCAGGTCAATCCGTCTCCACATCACTCGCAATTAAGCTCGCGCGGGTACCCCTCAGGGCCGACCTGTCTTTAGTAACATGGTTCAGTGTAAAGTCATAGTAACCATAGTAACTGTGTGTCCAAACATCAAGGGGAAAACCCGAGGAATCACCCCCGGTGAATTCCACTCGATGTAATAATCAAGGTGAACGTAAGAGGAACCATCCCCGAGGTTCACACTTGAGGGTTTGCACGACAAATTCGTATCGGAAGTGGTTAAGGCGGAATCACCCTCGATGACCACGACTGAATAGATACACTACAGGGTTAACATCAGAAGTGCTATAGAGGTCTCACCCTCACTCGATAGTAACCCAGTAGTGTCGAGCGACAAAGGGAAAAGTCGTGTGCGGTGTCGGGGCCTGGTCTTCAATCCCGTTGATCGGGTCTTCGATGATGAAGCAGGGGCAACAAGGACAAGGTGGGGATCACAGATGGATCACTAACCAACCTATACTAAGCAGTTTCGGATAAGCAGGTAAGGTACAACAGCAGATACAAAAGCAGGTTATGCATCAGAATAGGAGCAAACAGTAACAGTAGCAAAATCTAATGCAAGCATGAGAGAATGGAATGGGCGATATCGGGATGATCAAAGGGGGGGCTTGCTTGGTTGCTCAGACAAGAAGGAGGGTCGTCGGTGACGTAGTCGATCACAGTGGCATCAACAGCGGTCCCAGGGTCTACCGGAGAGAAGAGGGGGAAGAAACAGTAAATACACGGAACATATGCATAACATGACAATAAGCGATGCTAGAGGTGGTCTACGGATTATCTTCTATGATTTTTCAAAGTTTTAACAATATTCTGGAATTATTACTAATTCAAAAATAAAGACTAAATGCTAAGTGCACCCAGCTCTGTGTACACAGCAATGTACACAGAGGATGACAAGTGGGTCCAGGGGGGCTGAGTCAGCAGCCCAGTCAGCAGTCAAAGTTTGACTGTTGGCTGGTCAAAATGACCAGTGGGTCCCTTCTGTTAGTGAGACAGCTTATTTATAGGTTTTATTTATTTGAAAAATTAGTCTAATTAGTAGGTGGGACCGAGCTGTCAGTGGCTGGGTTAATTAACGGAGTTAATTTAAACTAATCCTAATATTTAAAGTGGGGGTGGTCCACATGTCAGTTGGGGTTTTAGGGCCGGGGTTAGTGGCTAATGACCATGGGCCAACCTCGCTGCCGTGCTGTGGAGGTTCAAACCGCAAGGCGGCGCCGTCATGACAGAGCCCCGGTGACCACAGGGATGGCGGAGGGGTTCGGGATCACGCCTCCTGCATCCATTCGACGCGCCACCAAAGGGGATCGGACGCGGGCAGCGCCACGCGTCGCCCGGTGGTAGTGGCAGCAGCAGGGGAGGCCGAGGTTGGCCGGAGCGGTGATGAAGGGTGGCGGCGGCGCTCGGGTGAGCACGAGAGTGCGGCTACAGCTCGCTTTCGAGCGCACTAAGCGGCTAGGCGGGGCCTACGTGGTGCGGTAGGGACGACGAGCATGGTCCCGTGATCATTAGGTCATCGGAGACGCGCCGGCAATGAGCCAGGCTGCAGCGAGCTGCGGTAATGGCGGAGCTAGCAGCAGCAATAGAACATCAAGGGGGAGGACGGAGGGGGAAACGCGGCATTGCTCACATCGATGATGGGGAGTTGCTCGGGGAGGCACTTGGTGCAGCGGAGCGGTGGTAATCGTCAGCGAGATCCGGGTCGGGGCCGGAGAAGAAAGGAGGGCGTGGCGTCGATGGATGCTCCCTGAATTGATGTCCTCCTTGGATTCGACAAAGACGACGAGGGGGAAGCTCCAGGATGCGGTAGCGCAGCGCGGGGATCGACGGTGTCCACGATGGCGACGATGTACGGCACGCACGAGTGCATCAAAGTGCGGTGGAGAAAATGGGGACAGGGCGAGAGCGAGTGGAGTGGCAGGGGGAAGTGGGAGCGGGGATCGAAGGGGCGCAGGAGACGTCCTTATCCCTTTCAGGGGGCTGTAGCGGCACGGGACGGTGAATCCGTCGGCGCATCGCAGTACGGCCGGATTTAACAGTCGCGGGCGTGGGGAGAAGACGATTAAGACGGGGAGGTGGCAGCTGGGTCGGCCGGGTGGGCTACGACCTAGGAAATAAAATGGGGGGCCTTTTCCACTGTTTTAAAGCTCTGTTTTTTAACCCTTTCAGTTTCTTTTAGTTTTATTTTATTTTTTAGGCTTTATAAATATAACACTAGCCCTAGATGAGTGTTAATAGTTAGACCACTACCACAATTATTTTGGCACTAAAATAAATTAGTTTAGAGTTTTAATAAATGAAAAAGCATTTATATATTTGTTTTAGCCCCTGTTTTATTCATTAAAGGGCATTTAAATAATTTATAAAATATGGGTATCAACATGACAAATATCTATAGATTATTTGCCATAAATTGAACATTTTAGTTTTCATGTGTGAGAAATTTGAATTTTGGACTTTAATTTGGATATGAATTTGACAAGTGATTTGGATCAAGTGAGGATTAGCAACAGTAATGCGATGACATGGCACCATTAACATGGGATTGCTGTAGTATAATTATTCGGGCGTCACAATTCTCCTCCACTACAAGAAATCTCGTCCCCAGATTTAAGGGGTGGAGTAAGGGGGAAAGACTCGGGAAAGACGGAGCTCAACACAAGATAGGTACGTGGGGACTACGTGAGTTAACGTGGCATAGAGGCATCTCTCGAGTCAAAATTCAAGAAAGTCATCGAGAGCAAGGTGAGGTGCAATAAGAAGCTTCAACCTGGTGGACAATCGTTTCTTGCCTGAAACAAGGGGTGAACGGGGTTCAGAGTAATGGTAATAAGTATTGCGTCTGATACCAGAATAGATCGCCTCTCGGAAGGCGGCTCGGGATTTTCATATGAAGCCAAGAGTGAGAAATAACCTTAGAAACAAGGGTGTACAGGAGAGTCAGGTTTCGATCTTGTGGCACTGTGGGTTATGGGCCCAACATGTGGGTTAAAAGCAGGAAGGTGCTAACATCTTGAATGGTCATGATAGCAAGGCAGGTCAGAGGATAGCCTGTCAGTTATGTTGGCAACAAAGTTTGGTACCAAGGGCGTGGGACGAAGAGAACCATTTTCCTGCTCGTAAGACGAGGCGGACCAATAGGCAAAGTTCTCATCCATCGATTGTTACCGGAATGTAATCAACAATAGTAGAAGGGTCTTACTGACAGAGTTGTTCAACGAGGTGCTTACTTAAGCAGGGATTTATCTCTGCTCAGACAAGTTAGATTACGAGAAAGGTTAAACAAAACAATGGAAAGGAAAATGTGATTATCAGATTAAACAGACCAATAGCAAGGAAAATGTGTTTATACCTGGGTATAAGAGTATATCTTTCCCAAGGAAAGGCATAGCATGACATAAATGATAAGGATCCAAGTATGAAACCAGTTAGACAAAGGGGCAAGGAATTTATGAGGTTTACCCATACAACGGTGTTTGGATAATTGATCAAGAAGATTTAGCATTGCGCTTCCAATGTTCTTGTTGATGTTCAGAGTACCACAGACATGCTTCGGGATAGCATTGACATGGTCATCAGGGAAAGGTCAGACTTTGGATACACAAGGACCCATTGGAAACAACTTATAAAATAAGTCGTACAATTTTAGCAAGGAAAAGATGAGGATGGGGCCCACCGGCTCAGCAACAATTCACCAAGGGGGCGAGGATGGTATTTCTCATCATGAATTCGGTTGATATCCTGGAAAAGTTTGGAATGATGATGATGATCACGACACATTTGTCGAGAGGTTTCACGAAGATGTAATCGATCGGTGACAACATCAACTCAAAGGAATGATGAAGCGAAAGGATACTGGAACCACGGGTACGACACAAACTCAAAATCAAGTTTGTTGTTCAAGGTGAAATGATACGACGAGGAAGATTGATGTAAGTTAGCTCATTATCCAAAATTGTGCTCCGGGAAGGTCCCGGTAGCACAGTTAAAATTTAGCACGACAATGATGTAGCCAATCAGGTAGGAATGATGTGACAAAGTATCACTTCAATTAAGAATTTACAAGAGGTAGTGCAATGACACAATATCATCGAGATAACATGAGGCAATACTTGAAGGTAGATCAAATTAGAGGTTGGACAAGTGAAATGACTTGCAGTAGACAAGTATTTTAACTTGTCCAGGAAATGGAATTAAAGAGAAACTATGGTTGGAACCATGGTTATGAATTATCAAACCACCGATACAAGATGGACTTATAACAAGGGGTAATTATTTTTACGAGAAGCTTCCATGATAAGTTCTACATCGGGTCCATGGGCATGAACACAAAGGTTCAATGTCGACTCCCACTTCTTCAATGCATAATCTTTCATTCACTCCTCATTTTCAAAGAATTTGTAGCGCGAAAGATTTATCTGGTGAAGCACCAGAAGAGTATGACTCACATCTCTTTCGAGTTCACATAGATTTAGGAAAGGTATAGGTTCAACCCTTAGGGGTATCTTAGGAACATATACCACTAACTTCTAGAGCATATAACATCAGCTCAATGACAGAGCATGGTTGACAATAAGCAGAGGATACAATTTACCGAAGGCAATATGTATCAGGGGAAGAGCGCACAAGATTTTGAATATGAAGGACATTACCGGATAATATTCCAACAAAGGATTCAGCGGTCCTCAATGTATCTGATGTGAGTATCAGTACTCAATCAGATGAGGGAAAGAATGCGAAGGCATTAGATTATATAAACGGCTGAATAATTCGATGTTCAAGTTGAAGGGAACTAGGTGGACAATCAACTACAGCATGATTGGCCGAGATCCAACTCATGTCTAGAATGACGTATGAGAAGGAAGGTCAAATTTCAGGGTGTGACTGATGATTGCATGCAATCGCAACATAATGAATCAATAGGCTCAGGATGACAATGCCAAAGGTTGTTAATGAATATTGCTGGACATATGGATTTAACCATAATGCAGGCAGACAAGACTTTTGGGAGCACTAGGTTGCAGAGGATCTTCAGGAGATCGAATTGCATTCGAAGAATTTTGTGAGACATATGATCAACTAGGGATGAACAAATCCCTGATAAGTGTGTAGAATTATTCGTAGGGGTATTCATGCGGCAAAGAACTTAAAGGCAGTTGCGGAAGGGGTTCTCGAAACATCGGAGTGTAATTCGAGGCATCTTGTAATAAGAAGAGTAACCTGAAAATGATGTATGAACGACATGTGTATGTAGCTATACATAGGGGTTGACGGTGGAAGTAAATTGCAAAAGTGATGAGCACATATTCTTGGGAGAACATTGTAGAGTATCTTCAAAGTCTTCTGGCGAAGCAAGCGATCATCGATAACGGCAAGGCTCTCCGGGAGGAAGTGGGTACGAGGGCCTAATATTAGAGTTAGTAAAATGTTTAACCCGAATAGATGAGAGATCAGAGTCCCAGAGTATAGACGAGAAATAAAAGATCCTAATACCACCCAATGGCGACGTGGGCCCGTTAGCCACACAGCCATGTTAGTAAAAGTTTCTTTTAAGTGACTAGACTCAACTTCGGACAAGGAGTTGGAAAGGGGGCTACCTACAGGCAGTCGGCTCTGATACCAACTTGTGACACCCTCGATTCAATCGTACACTAATCATGCATGGAAATGTGTACGATCAAGATCAAGGACTCACGGGAAGATATCACAACACAACTCTAGACACAAATTAAAATAATACAAGCTTTATATTACAAGCCAAGGGCCTCAAGGGCTCGAATACATAAGCTCAAATACACAAGAGTCGGCGGAAGCAACAATTTCTGAGTACAGACATGAGTTTAGACAAATTTGCCTTAAGAAGGCTAGCACAAAAGCAACATCGATCGAAAAGGCAAGGCCTCCTGCCTGGGAGCCTCCTAACTACTCCTGGTCGTCGACGGTCTCCGCGTAGTTGTAGGCATCGACGGTGGCATCTGGCTCCTGGGCTCCGACATCTAGTTGCATCAACTAGAAAGAAGAAGAAAGGAGGAAAAGGGGGAGCAAAGCAACCGTGAGTACTCATCCAAAGTACTCGCAAGCAAGGATCTACAGTACATATGCAACATTATCAAAGGAAGGTTGTATATGTGGACTGGGCTGCAGAAATGACAGAATAGAGAGAAGACCTAGTCCTATCAAAGACTAGCATCTTCCGGAAACCACCATCTTGCAGCAACAGGAGGGAGTAGAGTAGCATAAGGTAAAGTAGTAGTAGTGTTATCAACCTCGGCAGGAGATCCTTTCTCGACTCCCTGCGAGAAAGAAATCCAAGATCCATACAATCCAGTTATCATCACAATCCATTTATCATCACCATCCAATTCTCATCACAAGTATCGAGTTCTAGTTGTATCGATCGGGATACAAATCCAAGTGTCTGTTACCGTAGGACAGGCTATCAATAGATGTTTTCTTCCCTGCAGGGGTGCACCAACTTACCCACCATGCTCGATTAACTTCGGCCGGACACACTTTCCTGGGACATGCCCTGCCTCGGCCAAATAATACGCCGCAACCCAACCTAGGCTTAATAGAGAGACCAGCACGCCAGACTAAACCTATGCCCCCAGGGGTCATGGGCCATCTCCCCGGGAACTCCTGCACGTTGCGTGGGCGGCCGGTGAGCAGATCTAGCTACCTCCTTCAACAAGGCAGGTGCTTACGTAGTCCAACCCGGCGCGCGCCGCTTATTCGCTGACGTCTATTAAGCTTCGGCTGATGTATATGACGCAGAACGCCCATACTATGTCCACGTGATGGTTAGTGCTATCAGGCTAGAGGCCCCTTGGATCAATATCCAAATCGTAGTGGATTAGGAGCGCGCGGTAACAAGCAGAGACTCACGAAAGATGTGACCCCGTTGCCCCGTCTCGAGGACTTGCGGCAAGGGCTAGGAATGCCCGGCCACGCCTCGTAATTACCTCGCGGGCACTCTCCAGATCAACCCGTCTCCACATCACTCACAATTAAGCTTGCGCGGGTACCCCTCAGGGCCGACCCGTCTTTAGTAACATGGTTCAGTGTAAAGTCATAGTAATCATAGTAACTGTGTGTCCAAACATCAAGGGGAAAACCCGAGGAATCACCCCTGGTGAATTCCACTCGATGTAATCATCAAGGTGAACGTAAGAGGAACCATCCCCGAGGTTCACACTTGAGGGGTTGCATGACAGAGTCCTATCGGAAGTGGTTAAGGCGGAATCACCCTCGATGACCACGACCGAATAGCTACACTACAGGCTTAACATCAGAAGTGTTGTAGAGGTCTCACCCTCGGCACTCGATAGTAACCCAGTAGTGTCGAGCGACTAAGGGAAAAGTCATGTGCGGTGTCAGGGCCTGGTCTTCAATCCCGTTGATCGGGTCTTCGTTGATGAAGCAGGGGCAACAAGGACAAGGTGGGGGTCACAGATGGATCACTAACCAACCTATACTAAGCAGTTTAGGATAAGCGTGTAAGGTACAACAAATAGATACAAAAGTAGGCTATGCATCAGAATAGGAGCAAACAATAACAGTAGCAAAATCTAATGCAAGCATGAGAGAATGGAATGGGTGATATCGGGATGACCAAAGGGGGGCTTGCCTGGTCAGACAATAAGGAGGGTCGTCGGTGACATAGTCGATCACAGTGGCATCAGCAGCGGTCTCAGGGTCTACCGGAGAGAAGAGGGGGAAGAAACAGTAAATACACGGAACATATGCATAGCATTACAATAAGCGATGCTAGAGGTGATCTAACGCAGTACTACGTGATATAGGTGAAGGGGGAATTCAACCGGGAATGTTTTCCCGGTTCCGGACCTGTGTCACACAAATGACCAGAGAGGCAATGTTCCATGTTCAGATAGGTAGAGGCATGTGACAAGTAAACGGACCATGCATTCGGATTCGTCTCGTCGTTCTGAGTAACTTTCATGTATAAAACTTTTTCATCCGAGTTACAGATTATTTTCTACGATTTTTCAAAGTTTTAACAATATTCTGGAATTATTATTAATTCGAAAATAAAGACTAAATGCTAGGTGCACCCAGCTCTGTGTACAAAGCAATGTACACAGAGGATGACCAGTGGGTCCAGGGGGGCTGAGTCAAGTCGCCAAGATCAAAGTTTGTTGGCTGGTCAAAATGACCAGTGGGTCCCTTCTGTTAGTGAGACAGCTTATTTACATGTTTTATTTATTTAAAAAATTAGTCTAATTAGTAGGTGGGACCAAGCTGTCAGTGGCTAGGTTAATTAACAGAGTTAATTTAAACTAATCCTAATATTTAAAGTGGGGGTGGTCCACATGTCAGTGGGGGTTTTAGGGCCGGGGTTAGTGGCTAATGACCGTGGGCCCACCTGTCGGTGCCCCAGGGAGGTTCAAACCGCGGCGGCACGCCGGCGACAGAGCCCCGACGACCACAGGGATGGCGAATGGGTTCGGGATCGCGCCTCCTGCATCCATTCGACGCGCGGCCAAAGGGGATCGGATGCGGCCGGCGCCGCGCGTCGCCTGGTGGTAGTGGCATCAGCAGGGGAGGCCGAGGTTGGCCGGAGCAACGACGAAGGGTGGCGGTGGCGCTCGGTGAGCATGAGCGCGCGGCTATAGCTCGCTTTCGAGCGCACTAAGTGGCTAGGAGGGGCCTACGTGGTGCGGTAGGGACGACGAGCATGGTCCCGTGACCATTAGGTCATCGGAGACGCGCCGGCGACGAGCCAGGCGGCAGCGAGCTGCGGCAATGGCGGAGCTAGCAGCAGCTACAGAAAATCGAGGGGGAGAACGGAGGGGGAAACGCGGCGCTGCTCACATCAATGACGGGGAGTTGCTCGGGGAGGCGCTGGGCACAGCGGAGCGGTGGTAATCGTCAGCGAGATCCGGGTCGGGGCCGGAGAAGAAAGGAGGGCGTGGCATCGATGTTATGCTCCCCGACTTGATCTCCTCCTTGGATTCGACGAAGACGACGAGGGGGAAGCTCCAGGACGCGGTAGCGCAGTGCGGGGATCGACGGTGTTCGCGATGGCGACGATGGCACAGCGACGAGTGCATAGGGTGCGGTGGAGAAAATGGGGGGAGAGGGCGAGAGCGAGTGGAGTGGCAGGGGGAAGTGGAAGAGGGGATCGATGGGGCGCAGGAGACGTCCTTATCCCTTCCAGGTGGGTTTTAGCGGCGCGGGACGGTGAGTTGGTCCGTCGGCGACCCCGGGTATGATCGGACGAAACGATGGGGCGTGGGGAGAAGGCGATAAAAGACGGGAGGTGGCAATCGGGCTGGCGGGTGGGCTCTGACCCGAGAAATAAAATGGGGGCCTTTTCCACTGTTTTAAAGCTCTGTTTTTTAACCCTTTCGGTTTCTTTTAGTTTTATTTAATTTTTTAGGCTTTATAAATATAACACTAGCCCTAGATGAATGTTAATAGTTAGACCACTACCACAATTATTGGCACTAAAATAAATTAGTTTAGAGTTTTTATAAATGAAAATCATTTATATATTTGTTTTAGCCCCTGTTTTATTCATTAAAGGGCATTTAAATAATTTATAAAATATGGGTATCAACATGACAAATATCTATAGATTATTTGCCATAAATTGAATATTTTAGTTTTCATGTGTGAGAAATTTGTATTTTGGACTTTAATTTGGATATGAATTTGACAAGTGATTTGGATCAAGTGCGGATTAGCAACAGTAATGCGATGACATGGCACCATTAACATGGGATTACTGTAGTTTAATTATCCGTGCGTCACACATATTAAGGAAGGCATAGAAACATATAAGAGATCAAATATAAGAGATCATGCATATAAGAGATCAAAGAAACTCAAATAACTTTCATGGATATAAAAAGATATAACTGATCATGAACTCAAAGTTCATCAGATCCCAACAAACACACTGCAAAAAGAGTTACATCATATGGATATCCAAGAGACCATTGTATTGAGAATTCAGCGAGAGAGAGAAAGCCATCTAGCTACTAACTACGGACCCGAAGGTCTACAAAGAACTACTCACGCATCATCGGAAAGGTGCCAATGGAAGTGGTGAATCCCTCCATGATGGTGTCTAGATTTGATTCGGTGGTTCTGGATTCTGCGGTGGCTGGATTAATATTTCATCGACTCCCCGAGGGTTTCTGGAATATTGGGGTATTTGTCGAGCAAAGAGGCGGTCCGGGGAGCACCCGAGGTGGGCACAACCCACCAGGGCGTGCCTGGGCCTCCTGCCGCTCCCTGGTGGGTTGTCCCCTCCTCGGGACTCCCCCCAGGTGCTACCGGGGCCAACATCTTCCTTCTGGTCCATCAAAAATCATCATGGAGTTTCGTGGCATTAGGACTCCGTCTGGTATTGATTTTCTGCGATGTAAAAAACATGGGAAAAAACAGCAACTGGCACTTGGCACTATGTCAATAGGTTAGTACCAAAAAGTGATATAAAACGACTATAAAATGATTATAAAACATCCAAAATTGATAATAAAACAACATCGAACAATAAAAAATTATAGATACGTTGGAGACGTATGAGATGGCAAGAAGTATCACTTGTATCAAGAATTCTTACGAGGTGGTGAAATTCTCACAACATTCTTGACATAAAAGATGGTAATACTCCAATGTAAAGAAGAACAAAGGCTGGATAGCAAGGAACTCAAGGTATAACACAAAACATGAACAAGTTTGTGTTGGAAAGAAGGCAACGAAGTAGTCGATGACAACACAAATTACCGGGGGACAAGGAAGGCAACCCCCATCAGAAATTCGATTGATATCCTGGAAGAGTTCAGAATGTTGATGATGATCACGACACATTGCCGAGAGGCTTCTTGAAGATGTAATCTATCAGCGATGACATCAAGTCAAAGGAATGATGAAGCAAAAGGCTATTGGAACGATGGGTACGTCACAAACTCGGAATCAAGCTTGTTGTTCAAGGCAAAATGATATGACGAGGAAAGTCGACGTAAGCTTAGCTCATCATCGAAAATTGTGCTCCGGGAAGGACCAGGTAGCATAGTTAAAAATTAACACAATAATGATATAGCCGATCAGGCTAGGAATGAGTTGAAGGATTGCTAAACTCATAAGCAATGAAAATTACTTAGGGTTATCGAACCAGAATGCGGAATCGGTTCACATATCGGTGTTCTCGGTTGATGATAACCCAGAACACAGGAAAATTGGAATCGATTAGAAATTCCCATAAGAAGTTATGCAGTTCCATGATATTCTCAATATACGAGAGTGTAATACTCAACGATAGATCAAAGTAAAGGTTCGGCAGGTGCAATGATCTGCAGAAGAAAAGTACTTCAACTTGTCCGAGAAAAGGAATCAAAGAATATCAATATGGCCGGAACCACGATTACAAAAGACCGGATCCCTGATATAAGATGAACTTACACCAAGGGAATAATTAATTTCAGAGTAGCTTCCATGATAAGATCTACATCGTGGCCATGGGCATGAGCACAAAGTTCAAGGTCGACTCCCACTTCTCCAATGCATAACCTTTCATTCACTTCTCGCGTTCGATGAAGTTGTAGTGTTGAAATTTTATCTGGCAAAATACTAGAAGAGTATGACTTGTGAAAACTTTCGGGTTCACACATATTAAGGAAGGCATAGGTTCAAACCATCAGGGCACCGTGGAAACATAAACCACAAGCTTCAATAGTAAATATCACCAGCTTGAAAGCAGAGCATGGTTGGCCAAATCAGACAATAGGATTTACCAATGGTATTATGTATCAGAGAAAAGAACTTCTCGGGGTTTTTGTATACGAAGGACACTGTCGAATGATAATTCATCAAAGGAACCGGTGGTCCTCAAGGGATCTCATGTGAGCATCGGTACTCAACCAGAGGAAGAAAGAATGCAAGGAAGATCAGATTATAGAAACAACTAACTAATTCAAAGCTCAAATGCGCGAGATTTATGATTTCCAATTCAAAGGATCAGAAGCAAACACTCTGATCAAGGATGGATAAGTTGAGTAGGCATATGGGTACAATCGATGGCAATTTGATTGGTCAAGATCCAAGTCATGTTTAAAATGACATCTGGGCCGAAAGGATGAATTCTAGGATCTGATTAAGGATTGCAAACATTCGCAACATATTGAATCAAGGGACCCAAGATGATAAAGGCAAAGAACGTCAATGAATATTGCTAGGCATTTGGAATTAACCATAATGCAGGCAGACTAGAATTTCAGGAGCCATAGGCTACACTGGATTTTTGGAAGATCGAATGGTATTTCTAAGTCTTTTGAGAAACACGTGAACAATTGCGAATGAGCGGATGCTCGATAAGTGCGAGGAATTATCCGTAGGGGTATTCATGCGGCAAAGATTTGTAAGGTAGTGGCTCAAGAGATTCTTAAAAATCGAAGAATAGTTCGATGCATCTTGTAATAACAAGAGCAGCTCGGAATGAAAGTAACAAGGATAGGTGTAAGTATTTATCCATAGGGATGTATCAGTGGTAGAGGATTGCAAAAGCGACATGCACAGAGTCTCGAGAGAACAATAGAGAGTATGTTCGGCATCTTCTGATGCAGCAGCGATCCTTGATACGTCTCCAACGTATCTATAATTTTTATTGTTCCATGCTATTTTATTGTCAATATTAGATGTTTTATAATTATTTTATATCATTTTTTGGTACTCACATATTGACATAGTGCCAAGTGCTAGTTGTTGTTTCTTCCATGTTTTTTACATCGCAGAAAATCAATACCAGATGGAATCCAAATGCCACAAAACTCCACGATGATTTTTTATGGGCCAAATGGAAGATGTTGGGCCCTAGTTGCACCTGCGGAGAGTCCCGAGGAGGGGACAACCCACCAGGGCGTGCCAGGAGGCCCTGGCGTGCCCTGGTGGGTTGTGCCCACCGGCGGTGCCCCCCGGACCGCCTCTTTGCTCTATAAATACCCCAAAAATCCAGAAACCCTAGGGGAGTCGACGAAATATTCATCCAGCCGCCGCAGAGTCCAGAACCACCAGATCCAATCTAGACACCATCACGGAGGGGTTCACCACTTCCATTGGTGCCTCTCCGATGATGCGCGAGTAGTTCTTTGTAGACCATCGGGTCCGTAGTTAGTAGCTAGATGGCTTTCTCTCTCTCGCTGTATTCTCAATACAATGGTCTCTTGGAGATCCATATGATGTAACTTTTTTTGCAGTGTGTTTGTTGGGATCTAATGAACTTTGAGTTTATGATCAGTTCTATCTTTTTATATCCATGAATGTTATTTGAGTTGTTTGATCTCTTATATGCATTATCTCTTATAGCCTCGTATTTCTTCTCCGATATTTGGGTTTTGTTTGGCCAACTTGATCTATTTATCTTGTAATGGGAAGAGGTGCCCGGTAGTGGGTTTGATCTTACGATGCTTGATCCTAGTGACAGAAAGGGAACCGACACATATGTATCGTTGCTACTAAGGACAAAAAGACGGGATCTATATCTACCGCCATAGATAAACGGATCTTGTCTACATCATGTCATCGTTCTTATTGCATTACTCCATTTTTCCATGAACTTAATACACTAGATGCATGCTGGATAGCGGTCGATGTGTGGAGTAATAGTAGGAGATGCATGCAGGAGTCGTTCTACTAATCTTGGACGTGATGCCTATGTAATGATCATTGCCTGGATATCATCATAATTATTTGAGGTTCTATCAATTGCCCAACAGAAATTTGTTCACCCACCATTTGCTATTTTTTCTCGAGAGAAGCCACTAGTGAAACCTACGGCCCCTGGGTCTTCTTTCTCATATATTTACCTTACGATTTACTTTTTCCTTGCGTTTATTTTCAGATCTATTAAACCAAAAATTACGAAAATACCTTGCTGCAATTTATTCTTATTTATTTTGTTTGGTGTTCGATCTATCAAATTACTACAAATTCCTCACGTCAGTTTTGCCTATCTTGAGGCGTCGTACCCCGAATGGGATTGACAACCCCTTTAACACGTCGGGTTGCGAGAAGTTATTCTTTGTGTGTGCAGGTGCTATTTACATTGTGTTGCTTGGTTCTCCTACTGGTTCGATAACCTGGGAAATACCTACCGCTGTTGTGTTGCAACATCCCTTCCTCTTTGGGGAAATACCGACGTAGCTTCAAGCGACATCAAAAGGAATTTCTGGTGCTGTTGCCGGGAAGATCTTCAACATAACCAGGTTCCTAATCACAAATCTCATCTCCTCGCAATTTACATTATTCGCCATTTGCCTCTTGTTTTTCTCTCCCCCACTTCACAAAAATTTGCCGTTTTATTCACCTCTCTTTTTCTGTCCGCCATTTTCTTGTCGGATCTGTTTTTTAGTGCAATCTTGTTTTGTAGTCATCATGACTCAAGAGAACACCAAATTATGTGATTTCTCAAATACCAACAACAATGATTTTATTGGCACTCCGCTTGCTCCTCCCACGACTAGTGCGGAGACTTGTCATATTAATACTGCTTTGCTGAATCTTATTATGAAAGACCAATTTTCCGGTACTTCTAGTGAGGATGTCGCGTCCCATCTTAATACCATCGTGGAATTATGCAATATGCAAAAGAAAAAAGATGTGGACAATGATGTGGTTGTCGGTGTCAAAACCGGCGGATCTCGGGTAGGGGGTCCCGAATTGTGCGTCTACGGCGGATGGTAACAGGAGGCGGGGGACACAATGTTTACCCAGGTTTGGGCCTTCTCGATGGAGGTAATACCCTACTTCCTGCTTGATTGATCTTGATGATATGAGTATTACAAGAGTTGATCTACCACGAGATTGTAGAGGCTAAACCCTAGAAGCTAGCTTATGATTATGATCGTTCTTGTCCTACAGACTAAATCCTCCAGTTTATATAGACACCGGAGGGGGCTAGGGTTACATAGAGTCGGTTACAAGGGAGGAGATCTACATATTCGAATTGCCAAGCTTGCCTTCCATGCAAAGGAGAGTCCCACCCGGACACGGGACAAAGTCTTCAATCTCGTATCTTCATAGTCCAACAGTCCGGCCAAAGTACATAGTCCGGCAGTCTGAGGACCCCTTAATCCAGGACTCCCTCAGTAGCCCCTGAACCAGGCTTCAATGAAGATGAGTTCGGCACATAGATTGTCTTTGGCATTGCAAGGCGGGTTCCTCCTCCGAATACTCCATGGAAGATTTTGAACACGAGGATCGTGTCCGGCTCTGCAAAACAAATTCCACATACCATCATAGATAGTATAATATTCCACAAATCTAATCTGCTGACAACTTCACAGCGTGGCACCACGCCATGACCCGGTCATTATTCGAACCATTTTTCTCAACCAGCTATTATCGAAGCAGAGCTCGTGTCCCCTCATCACGGGATTCTCATCAATACGGGTATGGGTAACCCAACCGCGCCATCAATCACGGCGCTTGGGGAATAAGCGCGTTTACCAGGCAAGTGGGGAGGCGCAGAATCCCTGCTGCCTTTATAAGGGGATAAGGACCGCCTTTCGCACCCACGCCTTCTTCTTCCCGGTTCATTCCCCTTCGCTCGAGCTCCAGCGCCCAAGCGTTCGTCTTCTCCGCCCACAAAGGCCTTCCGAGAATGTCTGGATCTGGAGCAGGAGGCAAGTGGATGGCCTCTACCGTCCGGGGGAAGGATATCAAAAAGCTTCGGGAGGCCGGGTATCTGGCCATGAAAATCAGCCACCGTCTCCTGACGGCGGGACAGATCGTCCCTACTCTGGAACCCCACGAGAGGGTTGTATTCCTCCCTCATTTTATCTGCGGGCTAGGGTTTCCCCTCCACCCGTTCGTTCGTAGCATCATGTATTATTACGGGATCGATTTTCACAATCTATCCCCCAATTTGTTCCTCAATATCTCGACGTTCATTATCGTGTGCGAGGCCTTTCTCTGCATCTCGCCACACTTCGGCTTATGGCTGAAGATTTTCAATGTGAAGCCCAAGGTAGTGGGCAGCGAGCATGCCGAGTGCGGGGGTGCTATGGTGAGCAAGATACCCAACGTCACATGGCCAACAGGTACTTCTAATGATTCCGTCAAAGAGAGGCAACAGCAGTGGTTGTACATCACCGAACCGCGCGGCACGGAATAGGACGTTACTCCCGAGTTCCGATTCGGAGCCCCTCCGCAGCTTACGTCCTGGCTCAAGAAGGGCCTGAACTGGTCTTCGTCCGACGAACTGTGTAAAAGATATGGAAGACAAGAACATCGAACTTGTTAAAGATATGGAAGACAAGAACATCGAACTTGTCAATGTAGTCCAGGTGATGTAAGTTCGCCGGATCCTGCCCTGTCAACACCGGGCTTGCAATCTATGGGAATTCGATCTGTCCAAGCACCAAACCCTGCGAGAGCTCTTTGGCTCCTTGCACAAAGACATCTGGAAGGTGCTTTTCAAGTCCAGCAAATCATGGCCGGACTCAGCCGAGGACCGCGGGTACCAACTGTCCCGCCCTGCAAGCTCGGTAAGTCATCATATGTTTTATCCGCATAACCCAAGGGAAATGCTTAATGTGTTTTCCACAACTCTCCTAGGGCTGGACGAAGAAGGCGGAACAGATCCACTGTCCGGCCCCGCTACCCGAAGAACCAGCCGGCCCACTTCTGACGAAGATGCTGGTCCCTGCGCCTTACAAGGCGCCGAAGAACAAGGCCAAGAAGGAGGCCAAAAAGACCCAGGGCAGCCTGCGTCGCCGCGGTACTTCGGACACGATATCCGAAGGCTCCACCGCCCGTTCTGCCTCCGAAGAGGACGAGGAGGAGGAGGAAGACGAATCCCCAGAAGGGGGAAGAAAGAAGAGGACGACCTCCACAGACTTGGAGGCCGAGTCGTCTAAGAGGGGAAAAGCTCCTCTTGCGGAAGAGTCCACTGCCGCCGCCGACAGCAGCCCGGTGTGGGATACCAGGGCCCAGCCCCTGGTGAACTCATGAGTATATAAAGTCCGAATATGTTTGTGCATTCGGACTCATCATGGCATAATATTTTAACCTGAGCCATATTTTTTGTAGTCCGGCGAGGTCCCACACCAAACAATCCTCATCAGAGGATTTGCTGAGCTCGGATGCTATGGAGAGAGGGACGCCCCCGAAGGCCCCTTCCCCAAATAGGTGAATAACACCGAGGCTTCGTCCCAGAAGGACCCCGGCCTAGGAGGGGAGGAAAAGATCGTGAATACGGCACCTGGAGGTCAAACTTCAGGGGCCGGACGCATGGGGTAGAAGATTCCCATGGGAGTTGACGGCGGGGGCCATCTTGAATTCGGCTCCCAGCCGGATGCAATTCTGGAGACCAATACGGCTCCAGAATCAAGTAGGCGGCCTCCCTTGGCTGGAGGGGGCGTTCCTGTTCCACCGGCAACCTCTGTCCAACCAGAGGTTTCGGATGCTTTGTTGGCGGCGCTGAAGAGCGCCTCCATTGTCGATGAATACCGTGCCCTTATGGGTGCGGTGATTGAGAAGATTCAGTCTGCTGAGAGTGGACTGATTGAAGCCTGTATCAGCCTTATAAAAGGTTTTGAGGTATGTTTTATGAGGTTTCAAAGAGTGTCATGGTATGGATAAAAGCCCCTGATACACTGTTCGGTGAAAGAAAGAACCGGACAGAGGATCAAATTTATGTTCGCAGGAAGACTCACTTGATGGCATCTATTTTTCTTCTTTTATAAGCAGGCGTCTATAGCGGCTGCTGCCTCTCATACTACGGAGGTCTCCGGACTGAATCAAAGTCTGGAGTGGGCCAAAGAAGAACTTGGCCAGTTGAAAAAGCAGTTGGGAGATAAACAGGGTATGCGCAAGTCTTGTTCGCGTTTATTGCGTATGAATTTTCAGTATGATGAAATATGTTTCATTATTTGCGCTAGGGATGATGACCGAAGTCGAAGCTCTTAGGAAGGCTGTGGCCGAGGCCGAAAGAACGGCAGCCGCAGAGCGGGCTCTTCGTGAGAAGCACGAGGCCAGGGTTATTGAAGCTGAGCAGGAGCTTCAAGAGGCCGTGAAGAAATGCGAGACCTTGGAGCAGAGTTTAGCGGAGAAAGAAACCGAACTCACCAAGGCTCATCAGGCCACGAGCGATGCCCGGGGGGGGGGGGAACCCAAAGCACCCTGCAGGAGATCCAGGAAGCGAGGAAAATCGCGGCGGGTAAGGCTTTTTCCATGTAAAGCAAGTATTCGAGGAGAAAATCATGTATCTAATTTTGAGTTCGGATTTCTCCAGGGGTATTTGCGGAGCTGCCCCGCAGCATATTGGATGCTGCCAATTCTACCGAGCCGAAGAAAGGAACACTGCGGATAAGCTCTTCTGGTCGCAGTATCTGGCACCGAATTATCCGGTGCCTTTTACCGATCAACTGAAACAGCTGATCGAACTGCATAAGGCGGCGGAACTAGCCATGAAGGATTTGATTATCCGTCTATGGCCCGCCGAGCCGATTCCAAGCAGCTACTTCGGGCTCGTGAAGCGGCTTGTAAGTGCTTGCCCTCGACTTGACGTCATCAAGCGGTCGGTCTGTATAGAGGGTGCGCGAATGGCGTTGGCCCGCGCAAAGGTGCACTGGGGAAGGTGGATGCTGAAAAGCTGATGATTGAGGGACCGCCAGAGGGGAAGGAGCACCGCAAGCCCGAATGATATTATGAAAGTGTCCTGAAAGGATCCTACCTTGTAGTGGAGCTATGCACCAAGGACATTATATTTCCATGAATGCAAATCATGTTGTCCTTTGTAATGTTGAACAAGGTCATTTCAATTATTTATTGCATGTTATATAAAAGTTTATCCTCCTGCGCGGCCGTTTTATATATTAATCCTGAGAGTTGGTCAGTCCTCGGCTTCTGCCCCCACGTAGGAAGTACGGGGGTGTTCGGGATAAACCTGATCACTCTTTATCCCAGATTTGGGTCCTTTGAAGGAGGTGTTCAGCGCAACGAACCAGGCAATCGGACTATAGGGCTTTATCACTCTCACTTAGCCATAGGAGCTTTAGGAAGGTAGGCGCAACCCCTGGTGTTCGGAAGACCGCACGAGGGGCTCTATAAGCAACTGATCAGAAGAAAACCGATCCATTGCACGCTGCATTGGTTCTGGCGTTATGCGGGAGAAATCCTTAAAGATTTTACAACCTCTCGAACAGCTGACCAGCTCTCGCCCTATCATGACAGTCAGTTTTCGGCTATCTCTACCGAGGTGCTCGTCCGGAAGAACCGGGACACAATCGTAGTAGTTCTCCCAATGCTACCTTAGCCGATATAGCGGAACGTAAGGTACCAAAACATGGGAGCCGGGCAAAGCCAACTATTGACCCAAGACATGATTCGGAGCTGATGCATATAATGCTATAGGTTCGCGTTGCCAAACTTCCGTGAAGGTGTTCGGACTTTATTGCCATATTATGGGTAAAATGAAGCCCCTGGCATGTTTTAAGGCATATCGCGGTGTACGGATGCCACTTGACAAAAGAATTTTAATAAGAAATAACAGCAGATAAGCGTCATATAAATCCACATGTTGTATTTGAATAGTACGTCGATGCGTGTGAGTACAAGTAAAAAAAGAAATATGACTGTGGAACCTGCTGAGGCCAAGGGGAGAAGCTGTGTGCGGATCCGAAGTATAGTCGGATGGTCATTTTGGGGAGTATCTAAGGATTCCCTTACACGTTTGAGCTGCTTCCATATCGCCAGTCCTGGTCGGTGCAAAGGTAAGCCTGCAAAGGGAATGTAAGAAATGTTTGTGTGCCGGAGAGCGGCTGAGCCGCTGTAATCGGCCTGTCCCGGCCTTCGCTGGAGTGTTTAATTGAGTCCTGGACGAGCTGGGCTATCCTACCGCGAAGTAGTTCGGAGTCCTTTGGTGGAGCCTGGCCGTCGACTCAAGGTTCGGTTGCAAGGTGCCGCTCGTTGCTTCTGCTGTTAAGGCAGCGGTATACTCTTTGGTGCCAAAGGAAAGTTCGGCCTTGCCGTTAACCATGATGATGCCGCGTGGACCGGGCATCTTGAGCTTATGGTTCGCATAATGTGGCACCGCGTTGAATCGAGCGAACGCGGTTCGTCTGAGCAGTGCCTGATAATCACTACGGAAGGGGATGATTTCGAAGATTAACTCTTCGGTACGGTAATTGTCTGGTGATCCGAAGACTACCTCAAGGGCGATGGAGCCTGTAAAGCTGGCCTCCACACCTGGTATAATGCCTCTGAAGGTGGATTTAGTGGGATTGATTACCGAATGATCGATGCACATCTTGCACACTGTGTCCTGGTAAAGTAAGTTTAGACTGCGATCTCCGTCCAGAAGGACTCGTGTGAGGTGGAACCCGTCAATTATTGGGTCGAGGACTAGTGCGGCTGGATTGCCCTGATTGGCGTTAACCGGACGATCCGTGCGGTTGAAGGTGACCGACCCTAGTTTATATTGTGGGATGACTAGCTCCGTTAAGTCGGCATCCCGAAGGGTGCCATCCGGTCCGGATTGGGAATGTGGGTGCTGTTTACCACATTCACCGTTTGGATTTGTGGGTGAAATTTCTTTTGCCCTCCTATATTCGGTGATCTAGGCTCTTCGTCGCCATCATCGCTTTGGGACCCCCCATCTTTGTTTTTGGCGCCTGCCCTGCCGGCTTGTTTGAAGGCCCAGCATTCTTCGTTGGTATAGGTGGCTGGTGTTCCTGGGGTGCCATGAATTTGGCATTGGAGGTCAAGTATGCCGGACTGGACGGACCCGAATTGTCATTTTTGAGTGGCCCATTCCGATGACCGGACTTAGGGCCGCTAAATCCAGCATTGACTGCCGTATCTTCGGTGTTTCCACCATGTTTGTGGCGCTTGTGTTTGTTGCGTCGGGGTTTCCCGTTGCTATCTCTGGCCTCTGATATGCCAGGGTTGCTTGCTATGTTGTCGCTACAGGCCAACCAGCTGTCTTCACCCGCGCAAAAGCGGGTCATAAGTGTCGTGAGGGCTGCCATGGATTTTGGCTTCTCTTGGTCGAGATGTCGGGCAAGCCACTCGTCACGGTTGTTATGTTTAAAGGCCGCTAGGGCTTCGGCATCCGGACAGTCGACAATTTGGTTCTTTTTAGTTAGGAACCGAGTCCAAAATTTCCTGGCTGACTCTCCGGGCTGTTGTATTATGTGACCTAAATCATCAGCATCCGGTGGTCGCACATAAGTGCCGTGGAAGTTGTCCAGGAATGCGTCTGCCAGGTTCTCCCAACTTCCGATGGAGTTTGCCGGTAAGATATTCAGCCAATGCCGAGCCGGTCCTTTGAGTTTTACCGGGAGATACTTGATGGCGTGTAGATCATCCCCGCGGGCCATGTGAATGTGGAGGAAGAAATCCTCTATCCATACTGCGGGGTCTGTGGTACCATCATATGATTCAATGTTCATGGGTTTAAAACCTTCTGGGAATTCATGATCCATTACTTCATCAGTGAAGCATAAGGGGTGTGGGGCGCCTCTATGCTGAGCTATATCACGACGCAGTTCATACGAGTCTTGTCTGCTGTGTTCGGACCGACCAGATTTGCTTTTAGTATATCCGGCGTGACGGTTGTCATCACGCATTGAGGCGCGCCCCCGTGATCCGTAGATCGATCTTGCGTGTCCTGCATTATTTTCCAATACGTCTCGCAGGTCCTGCGTATTACCCCGGGCCTTAGTATTTGTCGGTGTTCTGGGAACGGGGGTCCCCAGACTTGCCTGCCTGCGGCCTGTGGTGTGGCTCAAGGGGTGGCCCAACAAGGCCCATCTTCATCAGCACAAGATCAAGACCCTCGCGAGGGGCCAAGCCTCGCGGGGCGGACGACAGGAAGCTTCCTCAGGCACGGCCTCGTCAGGCTGGCACGCGAGGAGGCGGAGAGATCAAGGCAGGGTACCTCACGAGGTGCCCATGACGCAAGCCATGACGACCAAGGGCGCCAGGCGGGCGCCAGCCCGCGCAGTGTCCTCCTTTCCTCTTTGGTGCAAAGGGAGCAAGCGCAGGCAAGAGTATCAAGCAAAGGCATCCGTTTTGGTGCAACAAGACCAAGACCGTCGCAACGGCAGGAAGGAAGTCATTGTGGAGCCCAAGCCGGCGTCACCACCAGAGCCTTTGACAGGCGAGGACCAACTTTAGTCAGGATAAGTGTACTAGATGTTCCCCTTCAAAATGGCCAACTGTTGGCGCCCTTCCCGCTCAATATTTGGTAAGAGGCCCAGGGCCCTTGCCTATAAATAGGGCTAGCCACCCACAGGGTAGAGGCAGCTTGATCCCGCGTCCAGAAATCAATCAGCAGATAGAGAGCGACTAAACTGCCCCTAGCAGTTCATCGCACCAGCCAAGAACAGACCCTCGCGAGGTTGTTCTTCCTTGTATTGTTCATCATCGGCCCAAGAGGCAATCCACCACACCACAATCTAGAGTAGGGTATTACATCACAATGGTGGCCTGAACTAGTATAAACCATGTGTCTCTTGTGTTGTTCTTTTCATAGCTTAGATCCAAGCGAGGCGGCGAGGTGCAGGTAGGTAGAGTGTGAGATCTCCGCGCGCACCCTAGTGTTCGAACCTAGAGGGTCTCCCGGAACCCGAAATCCGACATTTGGCGCGCCAGGTAGGAGTGCACCGGAATTCGTCTTCCGCCACCCTGTTCTTCGCCGACCACTACATCCATGTCAGACGCTCGTCGGGCTCGCGCCGAGCGCCGAGCCGCTCTCGCTTCCCGCGTTGCACAGACGGCCCCCGTCGGCGGGCGCCCCCGCCGTTCCCCGTCGCCTGCCATCAACACCGCTACCGGCCCAGCGGGGAATGAGCAGCAAGCATCGTCGCAGCATCCGTCCGTGAGGCGAGACGGCCGCACCGCCACTCCTTCACTCGCCCCAGCTTGTTCTTCGTCTCGCGGCAGCGGCGCCCATGGAGGCTCGAGCTGCGCTCATCGCGGCAAACGAGCTCCTGCGCTACCGCCCTGTCGACGACGTCTATGAAGAGTGGCTCGACCGCCTCGCCGAGCTCGTCCGCGCTGTAGGGGGCTCCCCCGCGCCGTCCTTTTCGCTGCACCGCGCCCTGCCCTGTGTGGGCGATGAAGCTCCGGGGGCGCCTCAGCCGCGTCCCCCTCAAGAAGGCGCCTTGGCCCCGAGGCGCGTGGCCCCTGGGAGTAACCCACTCCGTCCGGCGCCAGCGCAGCAAGAGCAGAGCTGTCAAGAGGTCCCTCGCCCCCAAGATGTTGCCCGAGTGCTCCCTGCGCCGGCTCGTCACGACCACACTCCTACTCCAGCACGCCAAGACCCCGCGCTGCTCCCAGCTGCAGCGCATGGGGACCCGCAAGACCAGGCTCTTCGTCACCAAAGGCCTCCCGTGGCCATGACAGGCTGCCGCGCCTTCACCACCGAGCTATGCAGCGTCGCGTGGCCCGACAAGTTCAAGCCAGACATGCCTCCTCGCTACGACGGCATGGCCGACCCTGCGGAGTTCCTCCAGCTCTACGAGCTGGGCATCGGCCGCCAGCAGGGCGAGAAGGTCATGGCGAACTGGTTTCCCATGGCAGTGAAGGACGGAGCCCGCACGTGGCTCCTGAACCTGGCTCCTGGCACGATCTCCTCCTGGGACGAAATGCGCACCCGCTTCATCGCCAACTTCGAAGGTACTCGCGACCGGCCTCCTGCCGTGAGCGACATGCGCCGCATCAAGCAACAGCCAGGGGAGACCCTGCAGAAGTACATCCAGCGCTTCAACAACGCACGCCTCAAGAATCCCAAGGTGACCGAGGAGGCCATCATCTCTGCCTTCTCCGACGGTGTGCGTGACGTCAAGATGAAGGAGGAGCTGGCGATGCATGAAGATCTATGCACTTCCTTGGAGCTGTTCAACTTGGTGACCAAGTGCGCCAGGGCTGAGGAAGGGCGCCTTTCCTCCTCGAGCTGCCACCGCAGACCCGAAGAGAAGAAATCCAAGGCCAAGGGCGTGAAGCGCAAGGGGCTGCCGTGCTCATGGCGTAACCAGACACCAAGCGGGGCAGAGATCAGCCCGAGTCTTCCAAGGGCAGCCGGTACTGTGTGTACCACGACCTCCACACCCACAGCACCAACGAATTTCAAGAGCTCCGGGCTGTGCGAGAAGGGAGGATCGGCCGACGCCCCGACTGCAATGATCGAGGCTACGACCGAGGAGGAGGAAGGAACGCAGGACGCTGGGAAGACCGAGGCCCTCGCCAAGGGTGGCACGACCGACCTCGCGAGGATCGCTGGCAGGATCAGCTTCGCGAGGGAGACTGGAGGGATCAGCCTCGCGAGGATCGCTCGCAAGGAAATGCAGGCCTCCCCCCTCTGCCGCCGCAGCCAAGGAGAAATGAGGACCATCATCAGGGCGAGGGGCTGGGGCTTCAGGAGCAGCAGCGATCGCCTGCATCCTGGGCGGGGCTCAAGCCCCAGACTCCCAACGCATCTTCAAGCAGTTCGCCCACGAAGTGAATGCAGTCCTCCCCAAGATCAAAGCCACGCGCCCTCTCAGGTGGTCGGCGTGTGCCATCACGTTCAGCTCAGTGGATCAGCTCAAGTCTTGGCAGCCACAGAGAGTCCTCCCGATGCTTTGTTCCCCAATCATCAGCAACGTGCAAGTCACCAGGACCCTCATCGACGGCGGAGCAGGCCTCAATGTCCTGTCCGTAGAGACATTCAAAAATCTACAAGTGCCTTACAATCAGCTTTAGCCAACCAAGCCTTTCTCCGGAGTCACCGATGGCTCCACGGTCCCGATTGGGCAGGTCCGCCTCCCTGTCACCTTTGGGGCGCGCGACAACTACCGCATCGAGCTCATCGACTTCGATGTCGCCCACATTCGCCTGCCATACAATGCCATCCTCAGGTACCCAGCTCTGGCCAAGTTCATGGCCGTGACTCATCACGGCTACAACGTCCTCAAGATGCCAGGAAGCGGCGGAGTCATCACGGTGCCTTGTGAAGAAAGGGACGCGGTGTGCTCCCTGGAGCGAGCCTTTCAAGCCGCATCACTTGAAGACCCAGATTGCCGGAGCGTGAGGCTCCCTGAGACTGTGCCCAAGAAGAAGAAGACATCGCCAGGCCCGACCCCTCGGGAGGCAGGCCCCTCAGGGTCCGCGCCTGCTCAGGGGGCACCTCCTTCTGTCGCATAGGAAGGCGCGCCTGGTGCCCTCCTCAAGCAAGGCTCGAGGCCTCTCTCCTGGAGGGCCACCGACCTTGCTAAGGTCATGAGGGAGGCGCTTGGGCACCACTTGGAGGCGTGCTTCAAAGCACATTTCCCTCAGGAAGGAGCAAGGCAAGGAGGGCCAAACCCTCAGGAGTTCATCAGTCAGATCACGCAGGAGTTGCAGGAGTCAAGAGTCATGAGTGGCAGCTGCCGCTTACCCGCCGTAGCTCCCCATCCAGGCGAGGATGGTGGGCCGCGCGTCTGCATCGACATCCTAGGGCTCAACCGAGCCGCCTCGCAGGGGCGCTTCTGGCCCTCGCGCGTGGGGCGCTTTGAATGTCCACCCCACAGCTATATTCGCATGCCCTACGGCGTGCCGAACGCGGCCGCCACGTACCATCGCCTCATGAGGAGCATCCTGGAGGCTCAAGAGGCCAGGCGTTCCGCAGTCCTGGCAGAGATGGAGATGGTCCACGAGGAGCCACCAGCGCCTCCGGAGCCTCCCGAGGCTCCTGGGCTTGGGGGCTTGTGAAGATCGGCTTCCGCAGCCCACGACGTCCGCTACTTCAACATCCCTTCGTCCTCAACGTTATCAGGTGACATCCTTCAAGTTTCATTTCCAGCTGGGAGCGCCCACCAGGGCTGCATTATTCCCAGGGCGCGTGGGTCCGTCCCTGCGGCGTGTATCCCCTTTACTTTATGTTCCTAGCTTACCTTGTTGGGGGCGCCCCTCGGGCTGCAACATCCCCAAGTCACTCGAGCCAGACCCAGCGGCATGTACCCCTCTTGCGTTTATTTCAGGCCATGCATTCGACCCATCATGATTGTTATTTGATGCCTGTCCACGACACCCCTTTCTTCCTTCATGGCGGCTGCTTGCATGTTAAAGGGGGGTACCTAAGCATCGCGACTTAGGGCTCCTACTGGCTCTCCAGCCCTCACCCTCTGGCCTTGTCCACGACTTCACGACCTGGAATACCAGCGACGGCTGAGACCAGCTCGAGGGCCGGGACCCGAGGACGTAGAGCGTCTGCATCTAACCAAATCTGCAGGAACACATCGCAAGTTAAGGCCCAGTGCCAGGCGCAACCCGCCTTGAGGTAGGGCCCCATGAGTCCCGCGCTGGCTCACGGGTGCCCAGATACACCTCGTCAGGCCCTACCGTGCCAGCCACGTGTCGTAGGCGGGGCTGCCTGCGCCTCGGGGCTCCTCCCGGAGAGCCCCCTCACGCACAAGTGGAAGCACCATGCTCCTTGCTGGCTGGCGACACTTGCCGAGGCGGCTATGCCCGTACACATACGGAAGCGGTATGCTCATGCTGGTGATAAACAATCGAGGTGGCCCCGGCCGCATCAACCTCGGGGAGCCCAGAGCTCAGTGTGCGGCCTCATCGCAACGCCTCCTCGGGAGTGCAGCGGGAGGGGCTAGGCACGGGGCTACGCCTGGAGTCACGCCAGGGCGCACGCCACCAGCCCAGGCCCCTCGGGCCTGGTTCGTCACTGCGTCTCCCCGGCCGGAGCCAAGGTACGAAGGCCGTTTGAGCGTCAAGGAGGACTCCTGAGCATTGCGACTCAGGAGCCTAACTGGTCACGTAGCCCCTCACTTCTTAGTTCTGAAAGGCTAACGGCGGTTGAGGTATGCGGGGGGCCAGGCTCTGCAGACCTAGAATGGTAGATCCACCCACACACCTCACCTTCCTACTTGCTGTTCGTGCGCCAAGGGGGACTCCTGAGCATCGCGACTCAGGAGCCTAACTTGCATCGTAGCCCCTCACTCCTTGGTCCCGTCCTGGTTTCCGGTCGGGGCTAACGGCGGCTGAGGTATGCGCGGGGCCGGGCTCTGCCGGCTTAGAACATAAGCAAGTAGGAAGGAAAAGCGCAAATCTCAAGAATTCAAAAGCAAATATTACAGTCCATAACTGTTATCACAACACCAAATGCAAGTTTAAACGCCTCCCGAGGCATGATACATGTTGCGAAGCGAGCAGAGGAGCCACAGTGAGTCACTTGTCGACGGCGGAGCCACGCCGAGCAGGTTAGCCTCGTGAAGCCCTTTGCACCGCCAGCGCCTCGCTTGACTTGGTCTTTGAAGGCCGGAACCCGACAATGAGCCTCCGCTCGACCCTTCACGGCCTCAGCAGCGGCAGCAGCAAGCTCGCCGCTCGCTGGCTCTAGCAGGCTGTCGAGGTCGACGTCAGGATCGCGAAGGTAGACGTGGGTAAGGACCCGCGTCAGCGCTGCGGAAGAGAAGACACGTGCCTCGGCCTAAGCCGTAGGGCCAAGGCCAAGTGTGACATCTTCAAGAGCGCGGATCAGGAAGGGAAGCAGCTTGGCGGGGCCGTCCTCGGCGCCGGCCAGCGGGCTTTCCAGACCGCTGTCGTAAAGCGTCCTCAGCAGGGTGCGAGCCTTCACCTCCATCTCCGTGAAGGCCTCGCGGTCCTCAGCAAGAACCCGCGCCTTGTCGTCCAGCTCGACCTTCCTCGCCTCCAACTCTTGCTCCAGCGTGCCTAGGCGGTCACGGCGCTTCTTAAGCTTGGCGTCCCGGTCCTTGACGGCCGCCTCGCGAGCCTTCATGTCTTCCTCCTTCTCTTGGCGAATGCGGGCCTCGCTCCCCAGCGCCTTGCAGTGACCTCGGACATCGGCTACCTCCCCCAAAGCGTCGTCGCGAGCAGCCTTCGCCCCAAGGACGGCCTGCTTCTCCCCTTGTCCTAAGCCGTCGAGGCCTGAACCAGCGCCGCTCGAATCGAAGCGTCAGAGCGAATCCAGCCAGAGGCCAGCTCCAAGCGCCCGGCCACCAAGCGAGGGTCGGTGCCCAGAAGATCTAGCCGCAGCCGGTCCAATTCAGCAGCAGCACGATCCAGGACAGTGGGAGGAGTCGGAGAGACAGCAGTTGGTGGGGTAGGAGGAGAGGATGGCAGCGTAACCACAATATCCTGAGGCGGAACCTGCTGCGCCCCAACAGCTGCGGCGGTGGCATCAGGCAAGGACACCTCGGGAGTCGCTTGGTCCATGGGGGCTGAGCTCGCCCCAGCCAGCTCCGCCAGGCCTCGTGAGGATGACCGGGCAAGAGAGGCCCGTGTCTTGCCGTCGCTTTCTTTTGCGGGCAGAGGCGCTTCCCCAGACGGAGCCTCGGGAGCTCCCTTCAGCTTCTTCGCCGCAGGCGCCAGCCTAGCCAAGAGATACAGATATCAAGCCTCAGCGACAAAGCAAGGAATAAAACAAGAATCAAGCACTTACTGGTCGCCGGCTCATGAGCTTGAGCAACCTCCGCCATACTTGAAGCCCGAGAGCCGGCTGCGAGGATCAGCCTCAAGAGGCCGGGAGGCGGGAGGCACGTCTTGGATCGCCTCGGGCAGGCGAGACCCACGAGGACCAGCCCCGTCCTGTCCTTTTTCGGGATCAGGGGAAAGCTCTCGCCGCCCCGCTCGTCACCATCCTCGTCGTCATCGCTCGGCAAGAGGCGGAGGGTGCGGGACCTGCGCCGGGGGAGGGGCTCTCTCGACTCCCCATCGGTCGCCTCGGAGTCAGGCCCCGCTTCCCGCTCCTCTTCTTCCTCCTCTTCGCTGGAGTCGCCGGAGGACACGTTCGCCGTCGCCAGGGCCGCCGGGTCCTCGGGAACCTCCGCGGGCACGGGCCCGTCCCCATTGAAGACGGGCATGGATTCCACCACCTACTCCCAATCATCTCGAAGGAACAGGGGCACAGGAGCGCCCCCCAGCCTCGCCACGTCTCCCCCGACCAAAGATTTGAGGACCGCGGCCAGATCTTCGTCGGCCAAGACCCATGAGGCTCGGGCGGGCCTCCACAGTGAAGCGAATCTTGTGAGCAGCGGGGCCACGATGCTCAGAACTCCCTCGGAGCGGCGCGCAGTCAACCGCCGCCCGCCATGTTGCTCGGCCGCAGATCCGCGTCCATCTTCTCCAGCACCGGCTTCGCACGGGGATCCACAAGTTCCACACGAGACCAATCATCGGATCTCGCGGGATGCTCCATGGGCAGAATCAGCCGAGGGTGGATGCGCCCAGCATCTACCATGACCCACTTGCTCCTGAAGCCCTCAATCCTCTTCCCGGGCTTCGAGATGGCGTTGGAGCTGCCATACGCGACAAAGCTCACAAGACGCCTGTGAGACGGGACCGCGAGAGGTCCGGAGGGAGAAGTAGTGGCGCAGCAAGGCCACTGAGGGCTGCACCCCGACGTGAGCGTCACAATAGTAGGCGAAGATCGCCAGAAGAAGAACAGAGTTGGGGTGGAGGTGAAGAGCTTGCAGTTTGTAGTGGCGGAGGACAGAGAAGAAGAACTCAGAAAAGGGAGGCACCAGACTGGCAGCAATGGCGCTCATGAAGAGCGGATAGAAGGTGCTTCCTTGGCCCTCGGAAAGGGCGGAGCCAGCCTTGAACACCTCTGCCCCATCGATGCCTTGACGCCGCCATCCGGCGCACCCGGGCAAGGCCCTCCTCCGACACATTCGGCGAGTCCAAGGCGGCTGAGTACCAAGCTCCGGCCGGGGTCTAGCGAGGCGCCATGTCTTGCTAGGGCACGCGGTCGAAGTGGATCTGGAGATTTCAGAGGCAAGAAGGAAAGGCGCAAGAAAGGGGATCTGGGCAATGACCAGAGGAGACGAGGGAAGCAAAGCCTAGACAGACGCCGCTCTTTTGTCGATTCGCGCAGTTGCAAAGGCGCCCACGTCCAATCAACCACCACGTGGCGCCCAAGGCCGCAGGCTGTTAGGGTCCGCGGCGCTTCACACTTGCCCCTTCGCTTCTCTGCTCAGCCAAGTCCAGGCGCGCCTTGGGCCCGGGGGCTACTGTCGGCGTTCTGGGAACGGGGGTCCCCAGACTTGCCTGCCTGCGGCCTGCGGCGTGGCTCAAGGGGTGGCCCAGCAAGGCCCATCTTCATCAGCACAAGCTCAAGACCCTCGTGAGGGGCCAAGCCTCGCGGGGCGGACGACAGGAAGCTTCCTCAGGCACGGCCTCGTCAGGCTGGCTCGCGAGGAGGCGGAGAGATCAAGGCGGGGTACCTCACGAGGTGCCCATGATGCAAGCCATGATTTACCAAGGGCGCCAGTGAGCGCCAGCCTACGCAGTGTCCTCCTTTCCTCTTTGGTGGAAAGGGAGCAAGCGCAGGCAAGAGTATCAAGCAAAGGCATCCGTTTCGGTGCAACAAGACCAAGACCGTCGCAACGGCAAGAAGGAAGTCATTCTGGAGCCCAAGCCGGTGTTACCACCAGAGCCTTTGACAGGTGAGGACCAACTTTAGTCAGGATAAGTGTACTAGATTTTCCCCTTCAAAATGGCCAATTGTTGGCGCCCTTCCCGCTCAGTATTTGGGAAGAGGCCCAGGGCCCTTGCCTATAAATAGGGCTAGCCACCCACAGGGTAGAGGCAGCTTGATCCCGCGTCTAGAAATCAAGCAATGAGATAGAGAGCGTGAACTCCCCCTAGCAGTTCATCGCACCAGCCAAGAACAGACCCTCGCGAGGCTGTTCTTCCTTGTATTGTTCATCATTGGCCCAAGAGGCAATCCACCACACCACAAACTAGAGTAGGGTATTACACCACAATGGTGGCCCGAACTAGTATAAACCATGTGTCTCTTGTGTTGTTCTTTTCATAGCTTAGATCCGAGCGAGGCGGCGAGGTGCAGGTAGGTAGAGGGCGAGATCTCCACGCGCACCCCAGTGTTCGAACCTAGAGGGTCTGCCGGAACCCGAAATCCGACAGTATTTTTGTTTAACTGGCGACAGGGTGCGGGCTGGACTTCGGCCTGATATGCCGTTTTTTCTCGGCAACGAGGTGGACGGTCGGCCGCATCATACGCTGGAAGCGTAGGCTTTAATGCTTCCTCCTCGAGTTGGGGTAGCAACCTGCGCTTTGGGTAGCTTTTCTTTGGGCGCTCGAGTTCGTATTCCTCGGCCGCCAGGACCTCAGTCCATCTATCCGCTAGCAGATCTTGATCAGCTCAAAGCTGTTGTTGCTTTTTCTTCAGGCTATTTGTTGTGGCTATAAGTCGGCGCTTGAAGCGCTCCTGCTCGACGGGATCCTAAGGCACGATAAATTCTTCGTCGCCGAGGCTCACCTCGTCTTTGGAGAGGGGCATGTAATTTTCATCCTCTAATTCTCCATCTGCTGCCTGTTCCTTAGGGCAAGCTTGCCCATCCTCCCGCTCGAAGCCTAGCTGGAGGGGATTGTCTTCGTCTTCGGCACTATCTGCAGCGTTATTATCTCTTGTGCCGGTATCGCTGTTTTTGCTATGGTGGGGCTTAGAGCGGCGCCGATGACGCCAGTGCTTAGGTTGCTTCTCGGGGGGCTTATCCTCTATTGCCTTATTGCCATCACCTTATTTGGGGGTGTCCATCATGTATATATCATATGATGAGGTGGCAGTACAGGGCGGTTGTTCCTGTTCGTCTCCTGCATCGTCGTCCATACCGTCGATGTCTTCGGAGCCGAAATCGAGCATGTCGGTTAAGTCGTCAACAGTGGCTACCAAGTGGGTGGTGGGTGGGGAACGAATTTCTTTGTCGTCCACTTCCCACTCAGGCCGAACATAGTTCGGCCAAGGGTCTCCTGACAAGGAGAGAGACCTTAATGAATTTAGCACGTCGCCTAGTGGCGAGTGCTGAAAGATATCCGCGGAGGAAAACTCCATGATTGGTGCCCAATCAGATTCGATAGGGACGGACGCATGCGGTTCAGAGCCCGTGGCCGGGGAAGAATCCAAGTGTCCGGCAACACGGGTCTCATAGGAGGTGAAGTCAGTATTCGGCTCTTTCGCCGCTGAGTGTGTGGCCTCCGGGGCGGGGTCCATCCACCCGTCCTCGGACGGCACAATCTGCTCTGGATTGAGGGCCGGAGTAGCTACAGGTGGGATCTCCCGAACACCGTCTGATGACAGAGCTAAGTCATGCTAATCGTGACAGTGCGGCGCACCTGACATGGGTTCAAATCCGTCGAAGATCAAGTCTCCGCGGATGTCGGCAGTATAGTTCAAGCTTCCGAACCTGACCTGATGGCTAGGGGCGTAGCTCTCGATCTGCTCCAGATGGCCAAGCGAGTTGGCCCGCAGTACGAAGCCGCCGAATACGAAGATCTGTCCGGGGAGAAAAACCTCACCCTGGATCGTATCGTTGTCGATGATCGGAGAAGCCATCCAGCCTTATCGTGACAACACAGTGGAACTCTCAATGAAAGTACCAATGTCGGTGTCAAAACCGGCGGATCTCGGGTAGGGGGTCCCAAACTGTGCGTCTACGACGGATGGTAACAGCAGGCGGGTGAGGGAGTCCAGGATTAGGGGGTATCCGGACAGCCGGACTGTATACGACGTCTGGACTATTGAAGCGTAAAGATACAAGACTCAAGACTTCGACCCTTGTCCGGATGGGACTTTCCTTAGCGTGGAAGGAAAGCTTGGCGATCCGGATATTATATTTCCTTCCTTGTAACCGACTCCATGTAAACCCTAGCCCTCTCCGGTGTCTATATAAACCGGAGAGGTTGGTCCTTAGAAGGCCGATCACAATTACAATCATACCATCATAGGCTAGCTCTTAGGTTTTAGCCTCTACGATCTCGTGGTAGATCTACTCTTGTACTACCCATATCATAAGCTGACCAAGATTTGCTGGCGGACAGATGGACCAAGGTCCTGGCCACCAAAAGATACGGACCCGACCGCCCCGACAAAGGGCACACAGGGCACAACCGGCCACCCCAACCTAAGCAGGAAAACCCAAGGCACACACCCCAACGTCAACGCACCACTACGGTCCAAAACAACACAAAGGACACAAGAAGAATCATCCTCAAGCCCCGGCGTGATGGTCATAAGCGTCAAGTCAGGAAAGCTGGTGCTAATTTCAGCAACCCCCGGTCCGGTCAACGGACAAAGAAGAGCTCAGACCTATCCGGCCCGAGCCGCAGACTCGATCAACCATGCGAAATTCATGGTACTCATAGCAGGACGGCAAAGCAGACCAATAGAGTATGCAGGAACATCAAAACAACACGGCGGCCCGCGTGCCGGAAACAATGAAGGGAGTCTTCGGGTCACGAGCCCCCCCCCCTCCATAGCATATAAGTCTGGCTGCTCGCCCAGACCGCGCTAACCACAAACAACTCAGTTCTGCGATTACCTAAGGACATAGGCAACCAGGGGCTCCATAAAACATAAAACCCCTGCAGATGTGAAATCACAAACAACATCTCTTAAAAGATGCTGGGGGCAAAGGCCAAGTTTTCTAGCCCATCACTCTAAACGGTTGTCCTCGGATCACCAAACAATTACTACGCCAAAGAATAAATCTTCGGTGCCTTCCCACCATGCGGTAATTTACCGTACGCTAACGGGACGAACCACGTTGGCTAGATCCCACGTGGTAAATCACTTAGGCCAACACCATGTGATGTAATCACACCTATAGGCAAGGCCGAATCCCACCCTCAAGGCGGATATCATACAGCTGCCGGAGTAGCAAGTCGCGCATGCCTATCAAGATTTTGATATGGCAAACGACTATCCGGACACCAACTGAGGAGTCCGCGCTACCCAACGGTATAAAGGCTGGGATTACCAGGGTCCGATCAGGAGCCCTCGGACCAACCACAAGAGGACGCTCGGCTACCCCGGAGTATTTGCCTTACAAACTAACTTTGATGCAGAGCAAGATAGGTGACGTGGAATCGGCCAGGACACACAAGGAGCCCCCCCCCCCAAAAGAAGGCAGTCCGGATTCACTCCCGATCCACTGACAACTCCCTCCAGTCCGGCCATCTCAGGTTCCGCCAAAAAACACCTCTTTTCATAATCATACATCGTACTCATATGCATAGACATATCATTTTGCTACAATACGTAGACTTAAATAACACTTACCGGACGTCGCTTTTCATCGACACCTCGTGTTACGCCCGATTATGCCAGGGGCTTCATAATACGGCAATAAAGTCCGACCACCTTCTCGGTCGTCCGGCACCCCGAACTTATAGCACTATATGCATCAGCTCCGAATCATGTCTTGGGTCACTGGTTGGGTTTGCCGGCTCCTTTGTTTTGGTACCTTACGTTCCGTTATATCGGCTAAGGTAGCATAGGAGAACTCTGCGATTGTGTCCCGGATCTGCGGACGAGCACCTCAAAGAGAGAAAGCCGAAAACCAAGCTGTCATGATACAACGAGAGCTGGTCATTGTTCGAGAGGTTGTAAAATCCCTAAAGATTTATTCCGCATAACGCCATTATAAATGCAGAGTCTGACGGATCGGATCTTCGATCGCGCCAATAGAGCCCCTAATTGACCTTAGAACACTAGGGGCTGCGCCGACCATACTCGAATTCCTATGGCTAAGTGAGAGTAATAAAGCCTTATAGTCCGATTGCTTGGTTCGTGGTGAGAAACACCTCCAGATAGGGACCCAACTATGGGATGAAGTGCATTCAGATATATCCCGAACACCCCCGTATTCATTTTACGTGGGGGCAGAAGCCGACGACTGGCCAACTCTCAGGATTTACATACATTAAACAGCCGCACAGGAAGAACATATGTTCAAACAAAACAGGCAATATATAAACGCCATAATCTCATATTACAAAAAGTGGCACGAATGCCCTCAGGGAAATATAATGTCTTTGGTACATTTATCCGCCGCAAGGTGGGCCCCCTTCATTACACCTTCAAAGTACAGTTCGGGCTTGCGATGCTCCTTACCCTCTGGCGGCCCCTTAGTCATCAGCTTCTCCGCGTCAAGCTTCCCCCAATGCACTTTTGCACAGGCGAATGCCATACGTGCACCCTCTATGCAGACCGATCACTTAATAGCATCAAGCTGAGGACAAGCGCCCGCAATCCGCTTCATGAGCCCGAAGTAACTGCTCGGAATTGGCTCTGCCGGCCACAGGTGGACAATCAGGTCCTTCATGTTTAGTTCGGCCGCCTGGTGCAGTTCGACCAGCTGCTTCAGCTGATCGATAAAAGGCACCGGATAGTTTGGTGCCAAATACTGCGACCAGAAATCCATCTTCGCAGACTTCTTTTCTTCGGTTCGGTAGAATTGGTCGGCATCTGATATGCTGCGAGGAAGATCCGCAAACGCCCCTGGAAAAATAAGAATTCAGCTTGCCGCTTAGAATCCTTCCCACTATCATGAATAAATGGCTAAGAACACAGAAGGCCTTACCAGCCGCAACTTTCCGGGCATCTTGAATGTCCCGTACAGCACCCCGGGCTTCTTCCCGGGCATCTTCCGCAGCTTGGAGCGCTTGGGCGAGTTCGACTTCTTTCTCTATTACACTCTGCTCCAAGCCCTCGCTTTTCTTCATAGCCTCCTGGAGCTCTCGCTCAGCTATGGCAACCCTGACCCTGTGTTTTTCACAAAGTGCCTGTTTGGCGGCAGCCTTCTTGTTGGCATCATCCACAGCCTTCTTCAGTGCCTCATATTCGGCACTCGCTCCTAGGGTACACAACACAAATACTTCTTAATAAGCACAATTGCTTATTTGTGCCTAATGCAAGACAATGGTTCATCATACCTTGTTTATCTTCTAATTTCCTCCTCACGCAGCCAAGTTCTTCCTCGGCCCGTTCCAGGCTCCGCTTCAGTTCGGACACTTCCGCATTATGAGCAGCCGTCTTCTCCATAGACGCCTGTGTTCAAACAAAGAGGTACACGTCATTACCATAAGTTCCCACGACAAAAGAGGAGTTGATCCCCTGCCCGGCTCCCTCTCCTTCGCCGGACAGTATATCAGGGGCTACTACTCATATTATGACAATTCCTCAAAGGTTTCTCAGGAAACATACCTCAAAGGCCTTTATAAGGCCAAGTCAGGACTCGTTCAGCCCGCTCTTAGCGGACTGAATCTTTTCAATCACCGCACCCACAAGGGTCCGATGTTCATCGATGATAGACGCGTTCTGTAACGCTGTTGATAGGCCGCCTGGCAGCTCTGTCCGTACAGAGGTTGCCGGCGGAGTAGGCAGGCCTCCCACCTTTGAAGGTGGCTGCTCGCCTGATCTGGGAGCCTTAGAGGTCTCCCGGACCTTGTCCAGCTGTGGGCCGAACCCAAGATCGCCCCCGCTGACGCCACACTCCGGGGCCATCGCTCCCGTGTGTCCGGCCCGAGTCATATGCCCCCCTGATCTGAGCCTCGTTGAGACGACACCTCAGTGTCGCACCCGGACTTTGGGGAAGTGGCCTCTGGAGGCGTTTCGCTCGCCAAAGCCTCCGAGCTCAGCGAATCTTCGGATGAGGACTGGCCGTCGCGAGACCTCGCCGGACTGTGCTGAATATAGCATCAGTTAAAACTACTATACCCAAAATCAATCCCGGACGCGTATGCGTGTTCGGATTTTGTACACTTACGCCTTCTCCAGGGGCTGGACCCTGGGATCCCACTCCGGGCTGCTAGCGGCAGCCATGGTGGATGCCTCTGGGAGGGAACTTTTTCTCCTCTTGGGCGATTCGGCCTCCAAGGACGGGGAGGCCACACGCTTCTTCCCACCTTCAAAGTGAGGCTGGTCCTCCTCTGCTTCTCCCTCTTCGTCTTCCGAAGAAGGAGCGTCGCTTGAGTCTTCGAATTTGCGTCCGAAGCCTCGTGGTGACGGAGGCCACTCCGGGTCTTCTTAAACTTCTTGGAGGCCTCCTTCTTTGGCACCTCGTAAGGCGCGGGGACCAGCATCTTCGTCAGGAGAGGTCCGGCCGGTTCCTCCGGCAATGGGGCTGGACAATGTATCCGCCCCACTTTCTTTATCCATCCCTGAGGTCACGATGAAACACGATTAGGATGTCTCCCTCATGATATGCCAGCTGAAGCATGAATAGACAGAGCTTGGTTGTGACTTACCGAGCTTGGAGAATGGGATAACTGATACCCACGGTCCTCGGTGGAGCCCGGCCACGATTTGCTGGACTTAAAGAGCACCTTCCAGATATCCTTGTGGGAGGAATCATAAAGCTCCCGAAGGGTTTGATGCTCGGTGTGGTCGAACTCCCACAGAGTACAAGCTCAGTGACAAGGGGAGAACAGGCGAGCTAGCATCACGGACTACATCCACAAGTTTGGCGTCCCTATCGACCACACCCCAAAGGCGTGTGCGAGCGATGACTGCCGTTGGGCGAGACCAGTTCGGGCCCTTCTCGGGCCAGGATGTGAGCCGCAGCGGAGCTCCGGATCTGAACTCTGGAGCGGCCGCCCACTTTTTGCCGCGTGGTTCGGTGATATAGAACCACTGCGGCTGCCTCTCTTTGACGGAGTCATTGAAAGCGCCCTTCGGCCAAACGACCTTGGGCATCTTGCTCACCATGGCACCGCCGCACTCGGCGTGCTCGCCGCTCACCACCTTGGGTTTTACGTTAAAAATCTTCAGCCACAGGCCGAAGTGAGGTGAATCCAAGAAAAGCCTCGCCCCTGACGATGAACATCGAGATATTGAGGAAGGAGTTGGGGGAAAGATCATGAAAATCGATCTCGTAGTAATACATGATTCCGCGAACAAATGGGTGTAGGGGAAACCCAAGCCCGCGGACAAAATGGGGAAGGAATATGACTCTCTCGTGAGGTTCCGGAGTAGGGACGACCTGTCCCAACGGGGGGAGACGGTGGCCGGTCTTCTGAGCCAGATACCCGGCGTCCTAGAGCTTCTTAATATCCTTCTCCCGGACAGTGGAGGCCATCCATCTACCTCCTGCTCCGGATCCGGACATCTTTGGAAAGCCTCTCTTTGGTGGAAAGGAAGAGTGATTGGGTGTTAGGGCTCGAAAAGAGGGGAATGAGCGAGCGGAAGGAGAAAGGCGTGGGTAAAGAGAAGGAGGTCTTGTCTCTTTATAGGGGCGGTAACTACTTTTTGCGCCTCCCCACTTGCCTAGGTGAGCCCGTTTGCCTCCCGCTCGCCGCGATTAGCGGTGCAGGTGGTTTACCCACGCCCGTATTGATGAGAATCCCGCGATAAGGGGACACGATCTCCGCTTTGACAAGACGTGTCGAGGAAACATCCTCGCAATATGCGCTATGGCTGGTTGTGGGAAAACCGTTCGAATAATGACCCGACCGTAATGACACGTCGCGTTGCCTAAAAAATTGTCAGCAGATTGCATTTGTGAAACATCATTCTCTCTACGGTGGCATTCGAAGATCATCTTGTGGATCCGGACACGGCTCAAGTGTTCGATAATTACTTTGGAGTATTCGGAGGAGGAACCCGCCTTGCAATGCCGAAGACAAGACTGCATGCCGGACTCATCGTCATTGAAGCTTGGTTCAGACTCTTGAGGAGTCCAGGATTAGGGGTATCCGGACAGCGGATTGTATCTGACGTCCGGACTATTGAAGCGTAAAGATACAAGACTCAAGACTTGACCCGTGTCCGGATGGGACTTCCCTTGGCGTGGAAGGCAAGCTTGGCGATCCGGATATTATATTTCCTTCCTTGTAACCGACTCCATGTAAACCCTAGCCCTCTCCGGTGTCTATATAAAAGCAGAGGTTGGTCCTTAGAAGGCCGATCACAATTACAATCATACCATCATAGGCTAGCTCTTAGGGTTTAGCCTCTACGATCTCGTGGTAGATCTACTCTTGTACTACCCATATCATCAATATTAATCAAGCGGAAGTAGGGTTTTACCTCCATCGAGAGGGCCCGAACCAGGTAAACATCTGTGTCCCTTGCTTCCTGTTACTACCAGCCTTGGCCTTGATCGGGACCCCCTACCCGAGATCCTTGATTTGACACCGGCAATGAGGGACACAATGTTTACCAGTGTTGGGCCCTCTCGATGGAGGTAATACCCTACTTCCTGCTTGATTGATCTTGATGATATGAGTATTACAAGAGTTGATCTACCACGAGATCGTAGAGGCTAAACCCTAGAAGCTAGCCAATGATTATGATCGTTCTTGTCCTACGGACTAAATCCTTCGGTTTATATAGACACTGGAGGGTGCTAGGGTTACACAGAGTCGGTTACAAGGGAGGAGATCTACATATCCGAATTGCCAAGCTTGCCTTCCACGCAAAGGAGAGTCCCACCCGGACACGGGACGAAGTCTTCAATCTTGTATCTTCATAGTCCAACAGTTCGGCCAAAGTATATAGTCCGGCAGTCCGAGGACCCCTTAATCCAGGACTCCCTCAGTGGTCAAGATGAAATTATTTCCATTCTCTTTGTGTGATTCTGCAAAAAATTGGTTCTCTTCTTTGCCTCGCAATAGTATCGATTCTTGGAATAAGTGCAAAGATGCTTTTATCACTAAGTATTTTCCTCCATAAAAATTATTTCCCTTACAACCCAGATCATGAATTTCAAGCAACTTGAACATGAACATGTTGCACAATCTTGGGAAAGGATGAAAATGATGCTAAGGAATTTCCCAACTCATGGGTTAAATCTTTGGATGATCATATTGTGGCAAATTATTCACAATGGCATACCGAGAGAGATCCTACTAGTAAAAAATTTAATTCGTTTGAAGAAATTTCTTCTTTGAGTGAGAAAGTTGACGCTCTTATGAAATTGGTTGCTAACAAAAGTTCTCCCATTGATTTTAATGATATACCTTTGTCTACTTTGATTGAGCAAATAGTGATGCCATTGATGTGAATTTTATCTCTTGAAATAATTTCAATAACAATACTTATAGAGGTAATTTTAATCCTAGGCCTTTTCCTAGTAATTCCTCTAATAATTATGGTAATTCCTATGGATATCAATCTTACAATAATAAAAATAGGAACACCTCAGATCTTGGGAATAATATTAAAGAATTTATCAACACACACAAAAATTTCAACACTTCCATAGAAGAAAAGTTGAATAAAATTGATGATTTGTCTAGAGTGTTGATAGAATTGCTCATGATGTGGAAAATCTCAAGATGAAATTTTTTGTGCCTAAAGTAGATGAATCAATTAAAGCTCTTTATGTTTCTATGGATGAAAGTAAGAAAAGAACCGCTATGCTCAGAGCTAAAAGAGAATTTTTAGAAAAAGCATTTTCTAGTGATTTCTTTCGTAAAAGTGATGAAGATCTTAAAATGATTGGTGTTTCTTCTATCGATTCCTTGTATAGTAAAATTAATGTTGATGAAAAAGGGACTGGAGAAGAGTCAAGTTTAGGTAGAAGGCGTCCCAATATTTCGGAGGGTGAAAATCTTGTTGAGAAAATTAATAGAAGTGGGTTTGAAGAGGTCAATACTTTAACTAGTGACGTGCCCACTCTTTTGGATTGCAAAGACTTTAATTATGATAGTTGCTCTTTGATTTATTGTATTTCTTTGTTGCAATCCATGATAAATTTACACCATGCTTATGAACAAAAAAAGCTTTTACTAAACATATTGTTGATGCTATGATGAAAGCTTTGGAAGAAAATTTGGAATTAGAACTATCAATTCCTAGAAAATTGCATGATGAGTGGAAACCTACTATCAAAGTCAATATGAAAAATTATGAGTGTTTTGCTTTATGCGACTTGGGTGCTAGTGTTTCTACAATTCCGAAATATTTACGTGATGTGCTTGGTCTTACTGATATTGAATCGTGTTCTTTAAATTTGCACTTGGCGGATTCTACTATTAAAAAACCTATGGGAAGAATTAATGATGTCCTTATTCTTTCAAATAGAAATTATGTGCCCATAGATTTTATTGTTCTTGATATTGATTGCAATCCATCTTGTCCAATTATTATTGGTAGACCGTTTTTATGCACCATCAGTGTCGTGATTGATATGAAAGAAGGCAATATTAAGTTCCAATTTCCGTTGAGGAAGTGTGTGGAACACTTTCATGGAACAAGAATTAAGCCACCATATGAATCAATCACGAGGGCATCTTATGCATCTAGCACCAAAGATGACAAAACTTAGATCCTTGCCTTATGCCTAGCTAAGACCGTAAAACTATAGCGCTTGTTGGGAGGCAACCCAATGAATAAAATTTATTTTTGATTTCTGCTTTCTGTTCTTGTGTGTTAGCACAATTATGCTACTGTTATGATTGTATTTTTTGTGTTTTCATTAGTGTTTGTTCAGAGTAAAGCCTTTAGGATCTTCTTGTGTGATAGTTTTTTGATCTTGCTGAAAAAGACAGAAACTTTGCTCTCACGAAAATAATTTTCATAAATCATAGAAAAGATATTTTGCCCTGATTCTTTCTGCAGAAGAATAATATATAAATTACCCTGGTCGTCCTAATTTCATAGAAGTTTTGGAGGTCCCGAAGTATTCGAAAGTTCCAGATTGCTACAGACTGTTCTGTTTTGACAGATCCTGTTTTCTTTGTGTTGTGTGCTTATTTTGATAGCTCTATGGTTTTCTTTGATGAGTTTTTTCCATGAAAAAGTTGGAATACAGTAGATATAATACAAAAACGAAATATGATTTGTTTTGATATAGCACTTATAGTAGTAGTTTGCTTTCTTTTACTGACGGGTCTCACAAAGATTTTGTTGAGTTTTGTGTGATTGAAGTTTTCAAGTTTTGGGTTATCTTACGATGGATGAAGGAAGGATGTAAGAGCCTAAGCTTGGCGATGCCCCGGCATCCCAAACTATTATCCAAGAATGATCAACCAACTAAGCTTGGGGATGCCCCCGAGTGGCATCCCCGCTTTCTTCTAACAACTATCGGTATTTTACTCGAGGCTATATTTTTATTCGTCACATGATATGTGTTTTGCTTGGAGCGTCTTGTATGATATGTTTCTTTGCTTGTTTTACTTTTTATTTTAAGTCATCAATCCGTGCTCGACACACCTATTTGAGAGAGCCAAATTTATGTCATGACTTGTTAAAATTGCTCTCTATGCTTCACCTAAATTTTTTATGAGCTAGGACTTGCTCTAGTGCTTCACTTATATCTTTTTGAGCATGGTGTGCTTTATTATTTTTGTAGAAATGCACTCTTTATTCACTTAGATTTATTTGAGAGTTAGTAAGATTTTGAAGAAATTCTCTCTTGCTTCACTTAAATTATTTTGAGAGAAAGAAAATTTGTTATGCTCATGATTTCACTTATATTTGTTTGAGCTTATGAAAAGAAACACATGAAAATTAGTCCCAAAATGATAGATATCCAAGAAGGATAAATAGAAAAAAGTGTCATGAAGATCATTGGACAAAATAAACTTGATTCTTCGTAATAGTTTTGAGATACGATGATGTGATATGTGAGTTATGTTGATGAGTAATTATGCTCTAGTAAGAATATTGGTGTTAAGGTTTGTGATTCCTTATGCATGCACGAAAGTCAATACTCATGCAATGAAAATTATATCCTACTGCTGGTGCATTATTCCGTGTTAATTATGCTTAATGCTTGCTTATGAGATTATTCGTTTCTTGGTTGGTCGCTTCTCAATCTTTTTGCTAGCAACCATTTTGCACTAAGTATGATATCAACTTGTGCATCCAAAATCCTTTAAACTAGTTTTGCCACATGACTCCACTATATCTACCTATATGCGGCATTCTTTTGTTGTTCTAAGCAAATTTGCACGTGCCATCTCTAATTTTCAAAATAAACTTCTCTTTTGTGTGTTTGTTTCGCTCGCGAAATGGTAACAGGTGGCTAACATTTTCCATGCTGGATGTGTTATTCTCACGATGAGTGTTTATTCACTTGTCATTGCACGAGAGTAAGGCAAAGGTTTTAGGGATGCCAAGTCCCGAAATGCAAAAATGAATTTACTTTATGTTGTCAAATAATAAATTCCTCGGAAAGTGTTAGTATGGTGGGCAACCGTGGATACGGCTAGCCATGGAAAGTGAAAGTATGGTTGAAAAAGGAATAAACTTTATTTTCTATTTGGGAACCGCCTATGGCATATCTAGTATGCAAAGTGTTCAGAACTCTGAATAATTTTCGTTGGTGGGATGGATACACCTCCCAAAAAAAATTTCGCTTTGAGCTCTCGCACCTCTACAAATCCCTACTTCCCTCTGCGAAGGGCCTTTCTTTTACTTTATGCAATTTTTATTTTTGAATTTGAGTATCCATCTTATCTTATAAAAAGCACCAGCTAGGAGGAAATATGAGCGTGCTCAAGTATTGGGTGTAGTTAATATTCGAGTGTGTTTCATGAATGGATCAATGTTTGAGCATGATGGGCTAGGGATAACTTATTTTAGCTTTGATATTTTGAAAGACATGGTAGCTTGTTGATATGCTTGAGTATCTAAATTATTATGTCAAAACTAGACTATTGCTTTGAATCACATAAAACTCCAAATGTCCATGCTATAAAGAAAATAATATGATATGACTTGATAGACAGCACTCCACATCAAAAATTCTGTTTCTATCACTTACCTACTCAAGGACGAGTAGGAGTTAAGATTGGGGATGCTGATACGTATCCAATGTATCTATAATTTTTTATTGTTCCATGTTGTTTTATTATCAATCTTCAATGTTTTATATCATTTTTTGTTACTAACCTATTGACATAGTGCCAAGTGCGAGTTGCTGTTTTTCCATGTTTTTTACATCGCAGAAAATCAATACCAGACGGAGTCCAAAAGCCTCGAAACTCCATGATGATTTTTATGGGCCATATGGAAGATGTTGGGCCCTAGTTGCACCTGGGGGGAGTCCCGAGGAGGGGACAACCCACCAGGGAACGCCAGGAGGCCCTGGTGCGCCCTGGCGGGTTATGCCCACCTCGTGTGCCCCCCGGACCGCCTCTTTGCTCTATAAATACCCCAAAAATCCAGAAACCCTAGGGGAGTCGATGAAATATTAATCCAGCCGCCAAAGAGTCCAGAACCACCGAAACCAATCTAGACACGATCATGGAGGGATTCACCACTTCCATTGGCACCTTTCCGATGATGCGTGAGTAGTTCTTTGTAGACCTTCGGGTCCGTAGTTAGTAGCTAGATGACTTTCTCTCTCTCGCTGAATTTTCAATACAATGGTCTCTTGGATATCCATATGATGTAACTCTTCTTGCAGTGTGTTTGTTGGGATCTGATGAACTTTGAGTTTATGATCAGTTATATCTTTTTATATCACTTACCTACTCGAGGACGAGTAGGAGTTAAGCTTGGGGATGCTGATACGTCTCCAACGTATCTATAATTTTTGATTGTTCCATGCTGTTTTATTATCAATCTTTGATGTTTTATAATCATTTTATATAATTTTTTGTACTAAGCTATTGACATAGTGCCAAGTGCTAGTTGCTGTTTTCTGCATGTTTTTTACTCCCTCCGTCCCATAATGTAAGACGTTTTTTGACACTAGTGTAGTGTCAAAAAACGTCTTACATTATGGGACGGAGGGAGTACATCATAGGAAATCAATATTAGACGGAATCAAATGCCATGAAACTTTACGATGGTTTTTAATGAACCAAAAGGAAGAAGTTGGGCCCTGGTAGCACCTGGGGGAGTCCCGAGGAGGGGACAACCCACCAGGGCGTGCCAGGAGGCCCAGGCGCGCCCTGGTGGGTAGTGCCCACCTCGGGTGCCTGCCAGACCGCCTCTTTGCTCTATAAATACCCCAATTTCCAGAAACCCTAGGGGAGTCGACGAAATATTCATCCAGCCGCCGCAGAGTCCAGAACCACCAGATCCAATCTAGACACCATCACGGAGGGGTTCACCACTTCCATTGGTGCCTCTCCGATGATGCGTGAGTAGTTATTTGTAGACCTTCGGGTCCGTAGTTAGTAGCTAGATGGCTTTATCTCTCTCGCTGAATTCTCAATACAATGGTCCCTTGTAGATCCATATGATGTAACTCTTTTTGCGGTGTGTTTGTTGGGATCTGATGAACTTTGAGTTTATGATCAGTTATATCTTTTTTTATCCATGAAAGTTATTTGAGTTTCTTTGATCTCTTATATGCATGATCTATTATAGCCTCATATTTCTTCTCCCATATTTGGGTTTTGTTTGGCCAACTTGATCTATTTATCTTGCAATGGGAAGAGGTGCCCGGTAGTGGGTTCGATATTACGGTGCTTAATCCCAGTGACAGAAAGGGAACCGACACGTATGTGTCGTTGCTACTAAGGATAAAAAGACAGGATCTATATCTACCGCCATAGATAAACGGATCTTTTCTACATCATGTCATCGTTCTTATTGCATTACTCCATTTTTTCATGAACTTAATACACTAGATGCATGCTGGATAGCGGTCGATGTGTGGAGTAATAGTAGTAGATGCAGGCAGGAGTCGGTCTACTAATCTTGGACTTGATGCCTATGTAATGATCATTGCCTGGATATCGTCATAATTATTTGAGGTTCTATCAATTGCCCAACAGTAATTTTTCACCCACCGTTTGCTGTTTTTTCTCGAGAGAAGCCACTAGTGAGACCTACGGCCCCTGGGTCTTCTTTCTCATATATTTGCCTTGCGATCTACTTTTTCCTTGCGTTTATTTTCAGATCTATTAAACCAACATTTACAAAAATACCTTGCTGCAATTTATTCTTATTTATTTTGTTTGGTGTTTGATCTATCAAATTACTACAAATTCCTCACGTTCGTTTTGCCTATCTTGAGGCGCCTTACCCCGAAAGGGATTGCCAACCCCTTTAACACGTCGGGTTGCAAGAAGTTGTTCTCTATGTGCAGGTGATGTTTACGTTGTGTTGCTTGGTTCTCCTACTGGTTCGATAACCATGGTTTCATAACTGAGGGAAATACCTACCGTCGTTGTGTTGCATCATCCCTTCCTCTTTGGGGAAATACCAACGTAGCTTCAACCGACATCAATCCTCTGCAATAAGGGGATCTCCGGGTGGATGCGATCATGAGATCCTAATGTCAGAGTTAGCAAATTTGTTTAACCCGAATAGTAGAGAGAGATTAGAGTCCCAGAGTATAGATCGAGGAGTAAAAGATCATAATACCACCCAATGGCGACGTGGGGTAAGGCACACATGTTAATAAAAGTTTTGCAATCACTAGACTCAACTTTGGCCATGGAGTTTGGAAGGGGGATTCCTATAGGCAGTCGGCTCCGATACCAACTTGTGACGCCCGCGATTCAATTGTACACTAATCATACACGCAAACGTGTATGATCAAGATCAGGGAATCACGGGAAGATAGCACAACACAACACTAAAAATTAAAAAAGTCACACAAGCATCACAATACAAACCAAGGCCCTCGAGGGCTCGAATACAATCAGCAGAAGCAACAATATCTGAGTTCAGACATAACTTAAACAAGGTTCGCCATAAGATGGCTAGCACAAACTAGGATACAGATCGAAAGGGGCGCATGCCTCCTTCCTGGGATCCTCCTAAACTACTCCTGGTCGTCATCGGCGGCCTTCACGTAGTAGTAGGCGCCTCCAGTGTAGGAGTCGTCTTCGGTGGCGTCTTGCTCCTGGGCTCCAATGTTTGGTCGCAACAACCACGTATAGAAAGGGGAAAATGGGGGAATCAAAGCAACTGTGAGTACTCATCCAAAGTACTCGCAAGCAAGGAACTACACTACATATGCATTGGTATCAATGAAAGGGGTAGTATATGTGGACGGAACTGCAGAATGTGAGAATAAGAGGGGGCTAGCTAGTCCTATCAAAGACTATGCTTCTGGCAGCCTCCATCTTGAAGCATAAAGAAGAGAGTAGCTGGTAAGTTCACCAAGTATCATCATATAGCATAATCCTACCCGGCGATCCTCTCCTCGTTGCCATGTGAGATAGTGATCACCGGGTTGTATCTGGCACTTGAAAGGGTGTGTTTTATTAAGTATCTGGTTCTAGTTGTCATAAGGCAAGGTACATCTCCGGGTCATCCTTTTACCGAGGGACACTGCTATTCGAATAGATAAACTTTCCTACAGGGGTGCACCACATTGCCCAACACGCTTGATCCCTCTGGCCGGACACACTTTCCTGGGTCATGCCCAGCCTCGGAAGATCAACACGTCGCAGCCCCACCTAGACTCAACAGAGAGGTCAGCACGCCGGTCTAAATCGTAAGCGTGCAGGGGTCTGGGCCCATCGCCCATTGCACTCCTGCATGTTGCATGGGCGGCCGGAAGCAGACCTAGCCCCCTTAATACAAGCGCAGGCTTACGGTCCAATCCGGCGCGCGCCGCTCAACCGCTGATGTAAAAAAGATCTTTGGTTGATACCACGACATCGAGTGCCCATAATTGTTCCCGCATAGTTGGTTAGTGAATATAGGCTCGTAGCCAGACTCAGATCAAATACCAAGATCTCGTTAAGCATGTTATTTTGAAGCAAACACGGACACCGACCAGGGGCCAGGCCCACCTCTCCCCTAGGTGGTCTCAACCTGCCCTGTCGCTCCGCCACAAAGTAACAGTCGGGGGCCGTCAGGAACCCAGGCCCACCACTACCGTGATGGAACCACCTGTCCTTTCAACCCCACATCAGAATCACTTGCGGGTACTCTACGAGCCGACCCGACTTTAGTCACCACCATGTATCATGTATAATAGTGTAGTATGTATATACCTGTGATCACCTCCCGAAGTGACCACGGCCCCATAATATAGCATAGCAGATGGACAAGAATGTAGGGCCACTAATGGAATACTAGCACCCTATACTAAGCATTTAGGATTGCTTGTAAGGTGACAACTGTAGCAACAATGACAGGCTATGCCGCAGAATAGGATTAACCAAAAGCAGTAACATGCTACACTACTCTAATGCAAGCAGTAGAGAGAAGGAATAGGCGATATTGGGTTGATCAAGGGGGGAGGCTTGCCTGGAAGCTCGGCCGAGAAGGAGGGGTCGTCAACACCGTAGTCGTACTGGGTAGCAGCGGCGTTGGTCTCGGTGTCTAATGCAAACAAATGCATAACATGACAATGAGCGGTGCTAGGTGTGCCCTAACGCGGCAGTAGGTGATACCGGCAAAGGTGGGAAACATCGGGGAAAGTATTCTCGATGTTTCACATTTTCGGACAGGCGGACCAGAGGGGGAAAGTTGCATGTTCGCTATGTTAGGGACGTGTGACGGGCGAACGGGCTGTGTATTCGGATTCATCTCGTCGTTATGAGCAACTTTCATGTACAAAGTATTTTTCATCCGAGCTACGGATTATTTTATATTAATTTTTAATGTTTTATTTAATTTTTAGAATTAACATAATTAATTAAATTAGAAAATGAAATTATGATGTCAGCATGTGATAACCCACAAGTATAGGGGATCGCAACAGTTTTCGAGGGTAGAGTATTCAACCCAAATTTATCGATTCGACACAAGGGGAGCCAAAGAAAATTCTCAAGTATTAGCAACTGAGTTGTCAATTCGGCCACACCTGGATAACTTAATATCTGCAGCAAAGTATTTAGTAGCAAAGTAATATGATAGTAGTGGTAACGGTAACAAAAGTAACGGTAGCAAAAGAATATTTTTGGTGTTTTGTAGTGATTGTAACAGTGGCAACGAAAAAATAAATAAGCGAAGAACAACATATGAAAAGCTCGTAGGGATTGGATCGGTGATGGAGAATTATGCCGGATGCGGTTCATCATGTAACAGTCATAACATAGGGTGACATAGAACTAGCTCCAATTCATCAATGTAATGTAGGCATGTATTCCGAATATAGTCATACGTGCTTATGGAAAAGAACTTGCATGACATCTTTTGTCCTACCCTCCCGTGGCAGCGGAGTCCTAGCGAAACTAAGGGATATTAAGGCCTCCTTTTAATAGAGTACGGAACAAAGCATTAGCACATAGTGAATACATGAACTCCTCAAACTATGGTCATCACCGGAGTGGCCCGATTATTGTCACTTTGGGGTTGCCGTATCTTAACACATAGTTGGTGAATTTATACTTGCAAGATAGGATCAAGAACTCACATATATTCATGAATACATAATAGGTTCAGATCTTTAATCATGGCACTTTTCGGGCCCTAGTGACAAGCATTAAGCATAGCAAAGTCATAGCAACATCAATCTCAGAACATAGTGGATACTAGGGATCAAACCCTAACAAAACTAACTCGATTACATGATAGATCTCATCCAACCCATCACCGTCCAGCAGCCTACGATGGAATTACTCACGCACGTCGGTGAGCATCATGAAATTGGTGATGGAGGATGGTTGATGATGACGACGGCGACGAATCCCCCTCTTCGGAGCCCCAAACGGACTCCAGATCAGCCCTCCCGAGAGGTTTTAGGGCTTGGCGGCGGCTCTGTATCGTAAAACGCGATGAATTCTTCTCTCTGATTTGTTTCTCCCTGGAAGAAAATATATAGAGTTGGAGTTGAGGTCGGAGGACCTCCAGGGGGCCCTTGAGGTAGGGGGCGCGCCCTAGGCGGGGGGCGCACCCCCACCCTCGTGGCCAGGGTGTGGGCCCCCTGATCTTCATCCTGTGCAAGGATTTTTATTATTTCCAAATAGACATTCCGTGGAGTTTCAGGTCATTCCGAGAACTTTTGTTTCTGCACATAAATAACACCATAGAAAGTCTGCTGAAAACAACGTAAGTCCGGGTTAGTTCCATTCAAATCATGCAAGTAAGAGTCCAAAACAAGGGCAAAAGTGTTTGGGAAAGTAGATACGACGGAGACGTATCAACTCCCCCATGCTTAAACCTTTGCTTGTCCTAAAGCAATTCAGTTGATAATCTGAAAGTGATAAAGAAAAACTTTTACAAACTCTGTTTGCTCTTGTTGTTGTAAATATGTAAAGCCAGCTGTCAGGACCCCGATTCCAGCACATCGATCTATCCGGTAACACCTCATATCACTTTGCGGCCTCACGCACGGTATTCCCACGGGTGTCGCCTTACCATGGCCCGGGACCGTTTGCGCCTTTTGGCTCACGTATATGATAGTGTTGCTAGCATCCATATGACAGAGAACCCGGGCCGACATGACTAGCCGTGAACCCAAAGTGGCACTAACTTATGGGGACAGGCATACATGAATCAACATCGAGCATGTTGGTCAGCAGCATGCAAATATGGGCTGTAGCACTGGGCTAACAGGACTCCGGTGAACCGGGCTATAGCAGGCTAGGCAGGACTCCGGATGTCACTGTGTGACATTACCCCGAAGGGACAGACAAAGGAAGGAAGTGACTCACATGCGGGCCAGTCAAGTGTTCCGGAGCAGTAGTGCTGGGCTAGCAGGACTCCGGTAAACCGGGCTGTAGCGGACTACTATGGCTCATGGAAGCACAAGACTACATTTCCCCATAAGAGAGTCTACCAAGGATAAACAACTAGATTGTCGGACCCCACACATACCAAGCATTTCAATCATACACACAATATGCTCGATATGTGCAAATACAACATGGCATCACAACAAGACTCTATGACTCAGAGTATTTATTCATTAGGCTCCGAGGAGCGAGATATTACAAACATGGGTCTCGTGACCCAACATTCAGAGCATACAAGTCAAAGAACATGTGGAAGCTTAACATGTCTGAGTACAGAAAACTACAAGTGAAGAAGGCTGAGAAGCTTGACTATCTACAAGACCCTGCCGAGGGCACAAGATCGTAGCTGAGGTATCAAGCTAAACATCGAAGTCCACACGGAACTACTAGCGAGACTGACGTCTCTCTGCAAAACATAAAATAGGAAAACGTAAGTACAAATGTACCCAGCAAGACTTACATCAGAACTAACTACATATGCATCGGTATCAATAAAGGGGGTGGTGGAGTTTGACTGCAGCAAGCCAGCTTTGACTCGGTGGCTATCCTGAACTACGACTGCAAGTAACTCTTTTGAGGTGGCGCACACGAGTCCACATATTCACCATATCAATACACCACTATGGATCCGCTCCCGTCTCCCTACGAGAAGGCCATCCATAGCACTCACGCTTATCTTGCGAGTTTTAGGGTATCCACTTTAAGTTATCTATGTACTGTTATAGGCAACCCATAAGTCCTTTACCGCGGACACGGCTATTCGAATAGATGATGTTAACCCTGCAGGGGTGTACTTCTTCATACATGTTTCCACCACTTAGCGTCTGCACGCGACATCTGCTCGGCAGACTTCAAGCGAAAGCCGACGTGGGTGTAGACCACGACCAACCTAAACACCCAAGTCTCTAGTCCAGGTTTATCGCCTATTTAGGTTCCATCCATTTGAGTCCGCCGAGGTTTCCACATACGGCCCCGAACAATGTGTCTGAGGGTTCGCGACACCAAATGGGCGCCCGGTATACCCGGCCACGTGCCTACCGCATCACAGCCCACCCCTAGGGTCAGCGTTGCGCACGGCCTCCAGCATACTACAAAACCAGAAACTACTTGTAACTCCTGGACAGAGGACTAGTGTGGTTAAGAAGTCGAGCGGGGTCATATTTCAGGGCCCAATGCATGGTAGTAGCTGTTTCATGGATCACAAACACAGAACTCAGTTCCTGAGGACGGCTTCGATGAGACAACCCACCATGTACTCCTACATGGCCTCTCACCACTACATTTACCAAATCGTGTTCACACACTTAGCTCACACACAGTAGGACATGTTCATCACCATTCCAATTCATCCCCGATGAATCGGACTGACACAACTCTAAGCAATAGCAGGCATGACAAACAAGCATGAATGAGTAGCCACATCATGGCTCAAACAACTCCTACTCATGCTAGTGGGTTTCATCTATTTACTGTGGCAATGACAGGTCATGCAGAGGATAAGGGGTTCAACTACCGCATCATGTAACAGTTGAATCGATGTTGTCCTAATGCAACAAAAGAGAGCCAGACCGAGAGAGTGGGGTTGTATCGGAATGAACAAGGGGTTTTTGCTTGACTGACACTTCTGAAGATATTATAGCTCTTCATCGGTGTCATCGAACTCATCGTCGGAAGCACGTCTATCGAGAGGGAACAAATACCGACAACAGAGAAGGAAAACACAGTCAATGCAATGCAACAATATGATGCATGCTCATGATATGGCAATATGTTGTTGATTGAACTAATGCAACTAGCAACCATATTAAATGAAGTTGGTTTGAACCCTAGGTTCAAATTGAAACCCCATATGTTAATAATCAAATGCCATTCACTTAGTTTGTCCTAATCAGTGATGTTAACTTTCTCAAACATGCATGGATATGGCGTAAACAGATTCTTCATATTTTCTGATCATTTTTCATATATAACTTATTTCATTCTGAGCTACGGTTGATTTATATGATTTTTAGAAGTTTTGGGTATTTTTTGAAAATAGTAAATCATTTCTAATTTATTTCAAAATTCAAGAAAGTAATTACTGCGTCAGCCTGATGTCAGGGTGATGTCAGCAAGTCAACAGGGGCGGGTCCAGGTCAAACCTGACTAGTGGGTCCCACTGGTCAGTGTTACGGTGCTAGTTACGGTCACTGACATGTGGACCCAGTCAATGGCCACGTCAGCATGGTCAATGCTGACACGTGGGGCCACTGTGATTATTTAATACTAAGCAGAAACAAATCTAAGTTTAATTAGTCAGTGGGGCCCTGCTGCCAGTGTCACTAGGTGTTGACTAAGTGCGTCATTAGCCCTAACTAATCTGCCACGTCACCCTCGCCGGAGTTACGCCGGCAGCGACCAAAACGCAACAGAGGCACACTGGAGTGGCTCAGGTTTCTTGCTCCGGTGACCAAATGGCCGGCAGAGACCATCTACGTGACGCTGGCGCTCGTGCACGTTCAGCGGTGCCATCGGTTTGAGCCGGTGTGGACCAAAACGGCGGCGACGACGACTAGTGCGCCGGTCGGAGTTCGTACAATGACGAGATCGGAGCTACGGTGGACGAATGGAGCAGCGGTTGGTCGAGTTAGGATCCTAGGGCCGCCCTGAGCATGTTAGGGTGCTCGGCTGCAAGCTTGCGTGGCCGTGGTCACGGCGGCGGCATGGCCGGCAGGCCAAGCTCTCGGCCATGATGGCCGTTGCGGTTGTAGGAAGCAAACGAGCGAGGGGAGAGGGTTGTTCGCGAGGGCTCACAGTGGACACGTAGAGTAGATTAGCGGGCTCGGGGAGGCGTTGGAGACGGTGAATCAGATGGCGGCATCCGGCGACCGTGGTCGGGGAAGAAGGCCACAGGCGTCGTCTTGGGGCCGTCCTGGCTCGTGTAGCTCGGCGAGGAGGGAGAAGTGGTCGCGGCGGAGCCTCTGAGAGCATCGGCGAGGCGAGGCAGTGGTTGTGGCCACGGCGGTGCTCGTCGGTGGCGACGGCTGCGCGTAAGAGAAATAGAGGAGGGGAGGGAGAGCAGTGAGTGAGAGAGAGGAGAGAAGGGTCCAGAGCGGCAACGAGGGAAGGATCGGGGCCCCAGATGGAAGCAGGAGGTGGAGCTCGGGCGCGCGCGCGTCGACACGCCTCTGCCTACTGGAAGAGATTGAAGACGGTGGGGAGTTGGGCTGGGCCTCAGCCATAGTGCTGGGCCAGTTGGCTGGGCTGCAGGCTGGGCCGGCCAGGTGGCTGCGCAGGTGAGGCCAGGTAAGTTTCTCTCTCTCTATTTTAATTTCTGTTATGTTTTCTTTTGTTTAATATTCTGCCACTAATCAAAATTCAAAATAATTTCAAAACAGAGACAAAACCCTTTGAATAATTTTATGTTGCAGAATGGACATTCCCAAATACACATAAACGGTTTTAAAGATATTTGAAATTATATTCTAGTTATATGAATAGAGCTCAAATTCAAATAGCTAATGATTTAAATTCAGAGTCCCAAAAATAAATCCTTAAAAATGTTCCTAAATTCTTGTTTGATATATAGCTCTTGCCAAAATTCTCAAATATTGCAAAAGGACATCTTGGAAACAAAGAATGAGATTTCCAGGGCTCTTTGCCCTCCTTTTATTTAAGTTTTGAGGCTTCCACTTTCCTCAATTCCAAGTTTCAGAAATTTAGACATGATGCATGAGTGCTCTATGATGCAACTAATACAAACAATAATCTAGTGTTGTGACACCAGCATTCATGTTTTCAGCAAAGATTATGACTAACCACATTCACAATAACTCTTAGGCCTCATGTTTACTCATATCAATAGCATAATCAACTAGCGAGCCATAATAATAAATCTCGGATGACAACACTTTGTCAAAACAATCATAATATGATATAACAAGATGGTATCTCGCTAGCCCTTTCTGAGACCGCAAAATATAAATGCAGAGCACCTTTAAAGATCAAGGACTGACTAGACATTGTAATTCATGGTAAAAGAGATCCAATCATAGTCATACCCAATATAAATTAATAGTAATGAATGCAAATGACAAGGCGCTCTCCAGCCAAAGGTTTTTTAATAAGAGGGTGATGACTCAACATAAAAGTAAATAGATAGGCCCTTCGCAGAGGGAAGCGAGGATTTGTAGAGGTGCCAGAGCTCGATTTTAAAGCGTAGATAAATAATATTTTGAGCGGCATACTTTCATTGTCAACATAACAACCAAGAGATGGCGATATCTTCCATGCTACACACATTGTAGGCGGTTCCCAAACAGAATGGTAAAGTTTATACTCCCCTCCACCAACAAGCATCAATCCATGACTTGCTCGAAACAACGAGTGTCTCCAACTAGCAACAGTCCCAGGGGGAGTTTTGTTTGCAATTATTTTTATTTAGTTTGCATAAAGCATGGGACTGGGCATCCCTGTAACCATCCATTTTCTCGTGAATGAAGAGCGGAGTCCACTCTTCTTGAGAATAACCCGCCTAACATGGAAGATAAGGGCAGACCTAGTTGATACATGAGCTATTCGAGCATACAAAACAGAATGTTTATTTGAAGGTTTAGAGTTGGCACATACATATTTACTTGGAACGGTAGGTAGATACCGCATATAGGAAGCTATAGTGGACTCATATGGAATAACTTTGGGGTTTAAGGGATTGGATGCACAAGAAGTATTCCCGCTTAGTACAAGTGAAGGCTAGCAAAAGACTGGGAAGGGACCAACTAGAGAGTGACAACAGTCATGAACATGCATTAAAATAAATGAACACTGAGTACAAGCATGAGTAGGATATAATCCACCATGAACATAAATATCGTGAAGGCTATGTTGATTTGTTTCAACTACATGTGTGAACATGTGCCAAGTCATGTCACTTAAATCATTCAAAGAAGGATACCACCCCACTATACCACATCACAACTATTTTAATAGCATGTTGGCGCAAGGTAAACCATTATAACTCATAGCTAATCAAGCATGGCACGAGCAACTATGATCTCTAGTTGTCATTGCAAACATGTTTATTCGTAATAGGCTGAATCAGGAACGATGAACTCATCATATTTACAAAAACAAGAGAGGTCGAGTTCATACCAGCTTTTCTCAACTTAGACAGTCCATCATATATCGTCATAATTGCCTTTCACTTGCACCTAATCGAACGATGTGAATAATAATAAGAGTGCACGTTCATTGGACTAAGCTAGAATCTGCGAGCATTCAATAAACAGGAGAAGACAAGGCAATATGGACTATTGGTTAAATCAACAATGATGCATATAAGAGCCACTTCAACAATTTAATTATGGTCTTCTCCTATCGAACCCCAAAGAAAAGAAATAAAACTATTTACACGGGAAAGCTCCCAACAAGCAAAAGAAGAAGGGGAAATCTTTTTGGGTTTTTCTTTTAATTACTACTACTACAACAAGAAAAGTAAACTAACTAAAAGTGACAACTAATTTTTTTGGTTTTTCTTAAGATTTATCAAACACACAAGAAGAAAGCAAGAAAAAGAAAATAAACTAGCATGGATATTACAGTGAAAAAGTATGAGCACCGACATCTAGCAATGAGTGTGTGTGAACATAAATGTAATGTCGGTGGGAAATACGTACTCCCCCAAGCTTAGGCTTTTGGCCTAAGTTGGTTTATTGCCAAGGGTGGCCTGGCGGATATCCATAGGTGTAGCTGGGGTCGTACTGAGATGAAGAAGACTCTGACTGCCACTGGCTGGCAGTCATCTCCGGATCCCAAAAGTAATCAGACTGTCGTGGAGGCTCAAATTGTGGTTCCGGCTCCGGGGCTGGTGTAGGGTTCCGGTAGGCTTGAATGGCCGCCCACGGAACGAGATACGAACCTTCAGATAAATTAAACAAGGAAGGAGCAGGCAAGGTAATAGTCTCAGGGTGATGTTTATCAAAGTACAATTTGTATTTAAGCTCCCCTTCCTTGTTCTTAGCAATAAAGTCATGCGCTAACATACTCTTGTAATCTAAATAAGCATTGGGCAGCAATTTTTTCTTCTTTCTCATAGAGCCTAATAGGTATGTTATAATGCGCAGATAGGCGTGAAGCATAAATACCTCCAAAGATGGGACCCTTAGTACGGTTCAGGCTTAACCGTTTAGCAATAATACCGCCCATACTAACAGTGCTATCGGAATATAAACCATGGAGCAAAATGATAATATCAAGAACACTAAGGTTTCCATAGTTTCCGCGATCAATTAAGCAACGACTAGCAAATATAGCAAAGTAGTGTAAAATAGGAAAATGTATGCTAGTGATTCTTGCACCGGAAATCTTCCTGGTTTCCCCCACAGTAATGGTGTCAATAAACCCGTCAACATCTTTACGATGTGGTTCATCTAAGGTACCCTCGAAGGGTATTTTGCAAACCTTGCAAAATTCATCTAGTGGCATCTTCTTAACAACATCATATAAATGAAACTCTACCAAAGGGGTGATTCCTTAGGAAAATAGTAGAAGGTTTGCACAAAAGTATTGGTGAGTAAGAGATACTGATGACGTTGTTCGCGGAGGAAGTCAGTGAGGCCAGCATTTTCAGCCAATGAATAGAAATCATCATAAATCCTGGCTTTTCTCAAGAAATCATCGGAAGGCCATTCACACGGCCGGACCTCCATGAATGAGGCAAATTATATTTGGGCCTCTGTGCTTCTTCATTTTGCTTTTCCTTCGAGCTTCGGCGCAATGAGCCCCTCAAAAATCTCTTCATTATTTTCTGAAATATTCTGAAATTTTTAGTAACTTCAAACAAAAGTGAACCAACCTTAATAAAATTGATAGCAACTACTCCTACAAGTGCCTAGAGACTATATCATGCATTAGAACTACTTGGAACCATATAAATTTGACATGCAAGCTCAAGAACATGGTCACCTAGGCAGCACAAATTTGCAATGAATAGAGCACTAGAAAAAAAACTAATTGGACCAATGGAACAATCTCCCCAAGCAGTTTTGTGAGAGGTGCTTTGAGCAAGGAGATCGAAAATCGCAGCAAAATGAGCTAGAACTCATGCTTGAGCTGGATATTGGTGTTTGTGGGAGGAAGAAGGAGTGTATGGATGTAGGAATAAGTGGAGGAGGGCCACCGTGGGCCCACGAGGCAGGGGGAGCGCCCTGGGGGGTAGCGTGCACCCTCCACCCTCGTGGCCAGGTGCTTGCCCCTCCTGCTGTGTTCTCGGTGCCAGAAATTCTCAAATATTCTAGAAAAAATCATATTCCATTTTCAGGGCATTTGGAGAACTTTTATTTTCGAGGTATTTTTATATTGCATAGATAAGTCAGAAAACAGATAGAAAAATAATATTTTTACTTTATTTCACCTAAATAACAGAAAGTAGAGAGAGGGTACAGAAGGTTGTGCCTTCTAGTTTCATCCATCTCATGCTCATCAAAAGGAATCCACTAACAAGGTTGATCAAGTCTTGTTAACAAACTCATTCCGAATAACATGGAACCGGAGAAACTTCGAATAATACTATGTTACCTCAACGGGGATATGCACATCCCGAATAATAAGAATATCATATTTCTTCTTGACAGTAGGAAGAGGGAATTCAAAACCTCCAAATATAATCGATGGAATTTTTCCTAGAGTTGATACTATGAACTTGAGGTTGTTTCCTTGGAAAGTGTACTGTATGCTCATTACCATTAACATGAAAAGTGACATTGCCTTTGTTGCAATCAATAACAGCCCCTGCAGTATTCAAAAAGGGTCTTCCAAGAATAATAGACATACTATCGTCCTCGGGAATATCAAGAATAACAAAGTCCGTTAAAATAGTAACGCTTGCAACCACAACAGCACATCCTCACAAATACCGACAGGTATAGCAGTTGATTTATCAGCCATTTGCAAAGATATTTCAGTAGGTGTCAATTTATTCAAGTCAAGACTACGATATAAAGAGAGAGGCATAACACTAACACCGGCTCCAAGATCACATAAAGCAGTTTTAACATAGTTTCATTTAATGGAGCATGGTATAGTAGGTACTCCTGGATCTCCAAGTTTCTTTGGTATTCCACCCTTAAAAGTATAATTAGCAAGCATGGTGGAAATCTCAGCTTCCGGTATCTTTCTTTTATTTGTAACAATATCTTTCATATACTTAGCATAAGGATTCATTTTGAGCATATCACCAATCGTGATACGCAAAAAGATAGGTCTAATCATTTCAGCAAAGCGCTCAAAATCCTCATCATCCTTTTTCTTGGATGGTTTGGGAGGAAAAGGCATGGTTTTCTGAACCCATGGTTCTCTTTCTTTACCGTGTTTCCTAGCAACAAAGTCTCTCTTATCATAACGTTGATTCTTTGATTGTGGGTTATCAAGATCAACAACAGGTTCAAGTTCTACATCATTATCATTGCTAGGTTGAGCATCAACATGAACACCTTCATTAGCATTTTCATTAGGTTCATATTCATTACGAGATTGCGTTTCATCAGCATCAGAAATAGAGATATCATTTGGATTCTCAGGTGGTTCAGCAATAGGTTCACCAGAAGCATGCAAAGTCCTATCATTTTTCTTTTTCTTCTTTTTATAAGGACTAGGTACATCAATATTATTTCTCTGAGAATGTTGCTCAATTCTCTTAGGGTGGCCTTCAGGATACAAAGGTTCCTAAGTCATTCTACCAGTTCTAGTAGCCACTCTAACAGCATAATCATTTTTCTTACTATTCATTTCATTGAGCAAATCATTTTGAGCTTTAAGTACTTGTTCTACTTGAGTGGTAACCATATAAGCATGTTTAGTAATGAGTTTAAGTTCACCTCTAACATTAGCCATGTAATTACCCAAATGTTCAAGCATATCGGAATTGTATTTCAGTTGTCTACCAAAATAAGCATTGAGGTTTTCTTGCTTAACAATAAAATTATCAAACTCTTCTAAGCATTGTCTAGCAGACTTATAGTGAGGAATATCACCTTCATCAAATCTGTAGAGAGAATTTACCTTTACTACCTGTGTTGGGTTATCAATACCATGAGTTTCTTCAATAGGTGAAGGATTAAGATCATATGTTTCTTCAACAGGCGGTAGATTAAGACCATGTATTTCTTCAATAGGTGGTAAATTCTTAACATCTTCAGCTTTTATACCTTTTTCTTTCATAGATTTATTTGCCTCTTGCATATCTTCAGGACTGAAAAATAGAACACCTCTCTTCTTCAGAGTTGGTTTAGGAATAGGCTCAGGAATTGGCTCTGGAGCTGGCTCAGGAAGTGTCCAATTATTTTCATTTGTCAACATATTATTCAATAGAATTTCAGCTTCATCCGCTGTTCTTTCCCTGAAAACAGAACCATCACAACTATCCAGGTAATCTCTGGAAGCATCGGTTAGTCCATTATAAAAGATATCAAGTATTTTGTTTTTCTTAAGAGCATGATCAGGCAAAGCATTAAGTAACTTGAGAACCCTTCCCCAAGCTTGTGGGAGACTCTTTTTTTTCAATTTGCACAAAATTATATATATCCCTGAAAGCAGCTTGTTTCTTATGAGCAGGGAAATATTTAGCATGTATAATAAATCATATCCCGGGACTAAGCACACAACCAGGATCAAGAGAATTAAACCATATCTTAGCATCACCCTTTAATGAGAACGGAAATATTTTAAGGATATAAAAGTAGCGAGATCTCTCATCATTAGTGAACAAGGTGGCTATATCATTTAATTTATAAGATGTGCCACAACAGTTTCAGATTCATAGCCATGAAAAGGATCAGATTCAACCAAATTAATTATATCGGGATCAACAGAGAATTCATAATCCTTATCGGTAACACATATAGGTGAAGTAGCAAAAGCAGGGTCAGGTCTCATTCTATCATTAAGAAATTGCTTCTTCCATTTAGCTAATAATCTCTTGAGTTCATATCTATCTTTGGAAGCTAAAATAGCTAAAGAAGCTTCTTTATCAAAAACATAACCCTCAGGAATAGCAGGCAAGTCTTCATCATCACTTTCAGCAATATAATCAGTTTCAATAATTTCTTTCTCTCTAGCCCTAGCAATTTGTTCATCAAGAAATTCACTAAGGGGCACAGTAGTTTCATCATAAGTATCATGCATAGCAGAAGTGGCATCATCAATAACATGCGACATAGCAGAACGAATAGCAGAAGCAGGTTTAGGTGTCGCAAGCTTACTCAAAACAGAAGGTGAATCAAGTGCAGAGCTAGATGGCAGTTCCTTACCTCCCCTCATAGTTGAGGGATAAATTGTTTTCTTAGCGTCTTTCAAGTTCTTCATAATGACCAGCAGATATAAATCCCAAGTGACTCAAAGAATAGAGCTATGCTCCCCAAAGAACGGCGCCTTTAAAATAGTCTTGATAACCCACAAGTATAGGGGATCGCAACAGTTTTCGAGGGTAGAGTATTCAACCCAGATTTATTGATTCAACACAACGGGAGCCAAAGAATATTCTCAAGTATTAGCAACTGAGTTGTCAATTCAGCCACACCTGGATACCTTAATATCTGCAGCAAAGTATTTAGTAATATGATAGTAGTGGTAACGGTAACAAAAGTAACGGTAGCAAAAGTAATATTTTTGGTGTTTTGTAGTGATTTTAACAGTGGCAACGGAAAAATAAATAAGCGAAGAACAATATATGAAAAGTTTGTAGGCATTGGATCGGTGATGGAGAATTATGCCGGATGCGGTTCATCATGTAACAGTCATAACACAGGGTGACATAGAACTAGCTCCAATTCATCAATGTAATGTAGGCATGTATTCTGAATATAGTCATACGTGCCTATGGAAAAGAACTTGCATGATATCTTTTGTCCTACCCTCCCGTGGCAGCGGAGTCCTAGCGGAAACTAAGGGATATTAAGGCCTCCTTTTAATAGAGTGCCGGAACAAAGCATTAGCACATAGTGAATACATGAACTCCTCAAACTATGGTCATCACCGGGAGTGGTCCCGATTATTGTCACTACGGGGTTGCCGGATCATAACACATAGTAGGTGACTATAGACTTGGAAGATAGGATCAAGAACTCACATATATTCATGAAAACATAATAGGTTCAGATCTAAAATCATGGCACTCGGGCCCTAGTGACAAGCATTAAGCATAGCAAAGTCATAGCAACATCAATCTCGGAACATAGTGGATACTAGGGGATCAAACCCTAACAAAACTAACTCGATTACATGATAGATCTCATCCAACCCATCACCATCCAGCAAGCCTACAATGGAATTACTCACGCACGACGGTGAGCATCATGAAATTGGTGATGGAGGATGGCTGATGATGATGATGACGACGGCGAATCCCCTCTCCGGAGCCCCGAACGGACTCCAGATCAGCCCTCTCGAGAGGTTTTAGGGCTTGGCGGCAGCTCCGTATTGTAAAACGCGATGAATTCTTCTCTCTGATTTTTTTCTCCCCGAAAGAAAATATGTAGAGTTGGAGTTGAGGTCGGAGGAGCTCCAGGGGGCCCACGAGGTAGGGGGCGCGCCCCCACCCTCGTGGCCAGGGTGTGGGCCCCCTGATCTTCATCTTTTGCAAGGATTTTTTATTATTTCCAAATAGATGTTCCGTGGAGTTTCAGGTCATTCCGAGAACTTTTGTTTCTGCACATAAATAACACCATAGAAAGTCTGCTGAAAACAGCGTCATTATGGGTTAGTTCCATTCAAATCATGCAAGTTCGAGTCCAAAATATGGGCAAAAGTGTTTGAAAAAGTAGATACGACGGAGACGTATCAGCATGCTTTCAGGGTGATGTTAGCAGTCAAACAGTGTGTTGACTGGGTCAAAGTGATATGTGGGTCACACATGTCATAGGTTGTACAATTAATTAACAGTCTAACAGTTGATTAGCAGGTTAATTAAGTTTAATTAACCTAGATTAATTAATTAATTGATTTTAATTAATTTAATTTTTCTTTATTATTATTTTATATATAAACATTCTGGGCTAGGGCCCGTTTTCCATAGGCCCATAGGGCCTTAGCGGGCACCGGGCGGTGCGGTTATGGGCGCCGGGGCGTGCTGGTGTTGGGGAACGTAGTAATTTCAAAAATTTTCCTACGATCACGCAAGATCATGGTGATGCATAGCAACGAGATGAGAGTGTCGCTCACGCACTCGTGAGACCCACAATGAAGTGTTGACGCAACGTAGAGGAAGTAGTCGTACTTCTTCACGATCCAACCGATCCAAGTACCGAACGACGGCACCTCCGGAAGTTCTGCACACGCTCAGCTCGATGACGTCCCTCGAACTCCGATCCAGCCGAAAGTGTTGAGGGAGAGTTTCACAAGACGACGGCGTGGTGACGATGATGATGTTCTACGGCGCAGGTTTCGCCTAAGCTCCGCCACGGTATTCTCGAGGTGTAATATGGTGGAAGGGGCACCGCACACGGCTAAGGAAAGATCTCAAGGATCAACTTGTGTGTCATGGGGTGCCCTCTGCCTCGTGATATAAAGGAGGGAAGGAGGAGGGGCTGGCCGCCAAGGGAGGCGCACCAGGGTGTCCTACTCCTACTAGGAGTAGGATTCCCCCCAATCCTAGTCCAACTAGGTTTCCCCAAGTGGGAAGGGAGAGAGAGGGGGGGCGCCCCCTTCTCCTAGTCCTAATAGGACTAGGGAAGGGGGAAAGGTGCGCCAGCACTTGGGCCCCTTCTCTCCTTTCCACTAAGGCCCATGTTGGCCCATTAGTATTCCGGGGATTCCGGTAACCTCCTGCATTTCTGGTAAAATTCCCAATTTCACCCGAACACTTCCGATGTCCAAACATAGACTTCCAATATATGAATTTTTATGTCTCGACCATTTCGAGACTCCTCGTCACGTCCGTGATCTCATCCGGGACTCGAACAACCTTCGTACAGAAACATCATAACAACTCATAGTAACTGTCATCGAAACGTTAAGCGTGCGGACCCTACGGGTTCGAGAACTATATAGACATGACCGAGACACCTCTCCGGTCAATAACCAATAGAGTGACCTGGATGCCCATATTGGCTCCTACATATTCTACGAAGATCTTTATCGGTCAGCCGCATAACAACATATCGTTGTTCCCTTTGTCATCGGTATGTTACTTGCCCGAGATTCGATCGCCGGTATCTCAATACCTAGTTCTATCTCGTTACCGGCAAGTCTCTTTACTCGTTCATTAATACATCATCACGCAACTAACTCCTTAGTTGCAATGCTTGCATGTCTTATGTTATGTGCATTACCGAGAGGCCCAGAGATACCTCTCCGACAATCGGAGTGACAAATCCTAATCTCGAAATATGCCAACCCAACATGTACCTTCGGAGACACCTGTAATGTACCTTTATAATCACCCAGATTACGTTGTGACGCTTTGGTAGCACCCAAAGTGTTCCTCGTGCAAACGGAGTTGCATAATCTCATAGTCATAGGAACATGTATAAGTCATGAAGAAAAGCACTAGCAACAAACTATACGATCAGGTGCTATGCTAATGGAATGGGTCATGTCAATCAGATCATTCTTCTAATGATGTGATCCCGTTAATCAAATGACAACTCATGTCTATGGTTAGGAAACATAACCATCTTCGATTAACGAGCTAGTCAAGTAGAGGCATACTAGTGACACTGCTTGTCTATGTATTCACACATGTATTATGTTTCCGGTTAATACAATTCTAGCATGAATAATAAACATTTATCATGATATAAGGAAATAAATAATAACTTTATTATTGCCTCTAGGGCATATTTCCTTCAGTCTCCCACTTGCACTAGAGTCAATAATCTAGTTCACATCGCCATGTGATTTAACATCAATAGTTCACATCTATATGTGGTTAACACCCATAGTTCACATCGACATGTGATCAACACCCAAAGGGTTTACTAGAGTCAGTAATCTAGTTCACATCGTTATGTGATTAACACCCAAAGAGTACTAAGGTGTGATCATGTTTTGCTTGTGAGATAATTTTAGTCAACGGGTCTCATACATTCGAGCCGTAAGTATTTTGCAAATCTCTATGTCTACAATGCTCGCACGGAGCTACTCTAGCTAATTGCTCCCACTTTCAATATGTATCTAGATCGTGACTTAGAGTCATCCGATCGGTGTCAAAACTTGCATCGACGTAATCCTTTACGCATTTAACCTTTGTCACTTCCATAATCGAGAAACATATCCTTATTCTACTAAGGATAATTTTGACCGCTGTCCATTGATCTACTCCTAGATCACTATTGCACTCCCTTGCCAAGCATAGTGGTAGGGTATGCAATAGATCTTGGTACACAAAGATGACATACTTTATAGAACCTATGGCTGATGCATAGGGAATGACTTTCATTCTCTTTCTATCTTCTCGCCGTGGTCGGGTTTTGAGTCTTACTCAATCTCACACCTTGTAACACAGGCAAGAACTCTTTCTTTGGCTGTTCCATTTTGAACTACTTCAAAATCTTGACAAGGTATGTACTTATCGAAAAACTTATCAAGCCGCCTTGATCTATCTCTATAGATCTTGATGCTCAATATGTAAGCAGCTTCACTGAGGTCTTTCTTTGAAAAACTCCTTTCAAATACTCCTTTATGCTTTGCGTAATAATTCTACATTATTTCCGATCAACAATATGTCATTCACATATACTTATCGTAAATGTTGTAGTGCTCCCACTCACTTTCTTGTAAATACAGGCTTCTCCAAAAGTCTCAGATAAAACCATATGCTTTGATCACACTATCAAAGCGTTTATTCCAACTCCGAGATGCTTGCACCAGTCCATAGATGGATCACTGGAGCTTGCACATTTTGTTAGCTCCTTTAGGATTGATAAAACCTTCTCGTTGCATCATATACAACTCTTCTTTAATAAATCCATTAAAGAATGTAGTCTTGACATCCATTTGCCAGATTTCATAAAATGTGGCAATTGCTAACATGATTCGGACAGACTTTTAAGCATCGCTACTTGAGAAAATCTCATTGTAGTCAACACTTTGAAATTTGTCGAAAACCTTTTTGCGACTAGTCGAGATTTGTAGATAGTAACTCTACTATCTTGATGTGTCTTCCTCTTGATGATGCATTTATTTAAATTGACTTTCTGATCATCGAGCAAGTAAACCAAAGTGCACACTTTGTTCTCATATATGGATCCTATCTCAGATTTTATGGCCTCAAGCCATTTCGCTGAATCTGGGCTCATTATCGCTTCCTCATAGTTCGTAGGTTCATCATGGTCTAGTAACATGACTTCCGTAACATGATTACCGTACCACTGGTGCGGATCTTACTCTGGAAGACCTCTACGAGGTTTGGTAGCAACTTGATCTGAAGTTTCATGATCATCATCATTAACTTCCTCACTAATTGGTGTAGGAATCACTAGAACTGATTTACGTGATGAACTACTTTCCAATAATGGAGAAGGTACAATTACCTCATCAAGCTTCTACTTTCCTCCCACTCACTTCTTTCGAGAGAAACTTCTTCTCTAGAAAGGATCCATCTTAGCAACGAAAAACTTGCCTTCGGATCTGTGATAGAAGGTGTACCCAATAGTTACCTTTGGGTATTCTATGAAGACGCACTTCTCCGATTTGGGTTTGAGCTTATCGGTGAAAACTTTTTCACATAAGCATCACAACTCCAAACTTTTAAGAAACGACAGCTTAGGTTTCTTTGTTAAACCATAGTTCATACGGTGTCGTCTCAACGGATTTAGATGGTGCCCTATTAAACGTGAATGCAACTGTCTCTAATGCATAACCCCAAAACTATATTGGTAAATCGGTAAGAGACATCGTTGATCGCACCATATCAAAATAAAGTACGGTTATTCTGACGTTGGACACACCATAACGTTGTGGTGTTCCAGGTGGCGTGAGCTGTGAAACTATTCCACATTGTTTTAATTGAAGACCAAACTCGTAACTCAATTATTCGTCTTCGCGATCAGATCGCAGAAAACTTTTATTTTCTTGTTACGATAATTTTCTACTTCACTCTGAAATTCTTTGAACTTTTCAACTATTTCAGACTTATGTTTCATCAAGAAGATATACCCATATCTGCTCAAATCATCTTGTGAAGGTTAGAAAATAACGATACTTGCCATTTAGCATCAACACTTATTGGATCGCATACATCGGTATGTATTATTTCCAATAAGTCAAGATCTCGCTCCATTGTTCCAACAACGGAGTTTCAGTCATCTTGCCCAAAAGGCATGGTTCGCAAGCATCAAATGATTCATAACCAAGTGATTCTAAAATCCCATCAGCATGGAGTTTCTTCATGCGCTTTACACCAATATGACCTAAACGGCAGTGCCACAAATAAGTTGCACTATCATTATTAACTTTGCATCTTTTGGTTTCAATATTATGAATATGTGTATCACTACTATCGAGATCCAACAAATCATTTTTGTTGGTGTGTAACCATATAAGGTTTTATTCATGTAAATGTAACAACAATTTATTCTCTTACTTAAATGAATAACCGTATTGCAATAAACATGATCAAATCATATTTATGCTCAACACCAAATAACACTTATTTAGGTTCCACACTAATCCCGAAAGTATAGGGAGTGTGCGATGATGATCATATCAATCTTGGAACTACTTCCAACACTCATCGTTATTTCCCTTCAACTAGTTTCGCTCATTCTGCAACTCCCGCTTCAAGTTACTACACTTAGCAATTGAACCAGTATCAAATACCGAGGGGTTGCTACGAACACTAGTAAAATACACATCAATAATCTGTATATCAAATATACCTTTGTTCACTTTGCCATCCTTCTTATCCGCCAAATACTTGGGGTAGTTCCGCTTCTAGTGACCAGTTCCATTGCAGCAAAAGCACTTAGTCTCGTGCTTAGGTCCGGACTTGGGCTTCTTTACTCGAGCAGCAACTTGCTTGCCGTTCTTCTTGAAGTTCCCCTTTCTTCCCTTTGCCCTTTTTCTTGAGACTAGTGGTCTTGTCAATCAATACTTGATGCTCTTTCTTGATTTCTACCTTCGTCGATTTCAACATCACGAAGAGCTCGGGAACTGTTTTCGTCATCCCTTGCATACTATAGTTCATCACGAAGTTCTAGTAACTTAGTGATGGTGACTAGAGAATTCTGTCAATCACCGTCTTATCTGGAAGATTAACTCCCACTTGATTCAAGCGATTGAAGTACCTGCATAATCTGAGAACATGCTCACTAGTTGAGCGATTCTCTTCCATCTTTTAGCTATAGAACTTGTTGGAGACTTCATATCTCTCAACTCGGGTATTTGCTTGAAATATTAACTTCAATTCCTGGAACATCTCATATGGTCCATGACGTTCAAAACGCCTTTGAAGTCCCGATTCTAAGCCGTTAAGTATGGTGCACTAAACTATCAAGTAGTCATCATATTGAGCTAGCCAAACGTTCATAACGTATGCATCTGCTCCTGCAATAGGTCTGTCACCTAGCGGTGTATTAAGGACATAATTCTTCTCAGGCAGCAATGAGGATAAACCTCAGATCACGGATCCAATCCGCATCATTGCTACTAACATTTTTCAATACAATTTTCTCTAGGAACACATATAAAAACATAGGGAAGCAACAACGCGAGCTATTGATCTACAACATAATTTGCAAAATACTACCAGGACTAAGTTCATGATAAATTTAAGTTCAATTAATCATATTACTTAAGAACTCCCACTTAGAAAAATATCCCTCCAATTCTCTAAGTGATTGCGTGATCCATATCAACTACACCATGACCGATCATCACGTGTGATGGAGTAGCTTCAATGGTGAACATCAAATATGTTGATCATATCTACTATATGATTCATGCTCGACCTTTCGGTCTCCGTGTTCCGAGGTCATATCTTATATGCATAGCTCGTCAAGTATAACCTGAGTATTCTGCGTGTGCAACTGTTTTGCACCCGTTGTATTTGAACGTAGAGCCTATCACACCCGATCATCACGTGGTGTCTCAAAGACGAAGAACTTTCGCAACGGTGCATACTCGTGGAGAACACTTCTTGATAATTTTAGTAAGGGATCATCTTATAATGCTACCGTCAATCAAAGCAAGATAAGATGCATAAAGGATTAACATCACATGCAATCAATATAAGTGATATGATATGGCCATCATCATCTTGTGCTTGTGATCTCCATCTCAAGCACCGCCATGATCACCATCGCCACCGGCGCGACACCTTGATCTCCATCGTAGCATCGTTGTCGTCTCGCCAAACTTATGCTTCTACGACTATCGCTACCGCTTAGTGATAAAGTAAAGCATTACAGGCGATTGCATTGCATACAATAAAGCGACAACCATATGGCTCTGCCGCCATTGCCGATAACTCGGTTACAAAACATGATCATCTCATACAATAAAATATAGCATCACGTCTTGACCATATCACATCACAACATGCCCTGCAAAAACAAGTTAGACGTCCTCTACTTTGTTGTTGCAAGTTTTACGTGGCTGCTACGGGCTGAGCAAGAACCGTTCTTACCTACGCATCAAAACCACAACGATACTTCGTCAAATAGACTCCGTTTAACCTTCTCAAGGACCGGGCGTACACTCAGTTCAACTAAAGTTGGAGAGACAGTCTTCCACAAGCCATCTATGTGCAAAGCACGTCGAGGAACCGGTCTCGCGTAAGAGCAGCGTAAGGTTGGTCTGGATCGTCTTTCCAACAATACCGCTGAACCAAAGTATGACATGCTGGTAGGCGTATGACTTGTATCGTCCACAACTCACTTGTGTTCTACTCGTGCATATGACATCTACGCATAAAACCAGGCTCGGATGCCACCGTTGGGGAACGTAGTAATTTCAAAATTTTCCTACGATCACGCAAGATCATGGTGATGCATAGCAACGAGATGAGAGTGTCGCTCACGCCCTCGTGAGACCCACAAATGAAGTGTTGACGCAACGTAGAGGAAGTAGTCGTACTTCTTCACGATCCAACCGATCCAAGTACCGAACGTCACGGCACCTCCGAGTTCTGCACACGCTCAGCTCGATGACGCCCCTCGAACTCCGATCCAGCCGAGTGTTGAGGGAGAGTTTAAATCGACGACGGCGTGGTGACGATGATGATGTTCTACCGGCAGGGCTTCGCCTAAGCTCCGCCACGGTATTCTCGAGGTGTAATATGGTGGAAGGGGCACCGCACACGGCTAAGGAAAGATCTCAAGGATCAACTTGTGTGTCATGGGGTGCCCTCTGCCTCAGATATAAAGGAGGGAAGGAGGAGGGGCTGGCCGCCAAGGGAGGTGCGCCAGGGTGTCCTACTCCTACTAGGAGTAGGATTCCCCAATCCTAGTCCAACTAGGTTTCCCAAGTGGGAAGGGAGAGAGGCGCCTTCTCCTAGTCCTAATAGGACTAGGGAAGGGGAAGGTGCGACCAGCACTTGGGCCCCTTCTCTCCTTTCCACTAAGGCCCATGTTGGCCCATTAGTATTCCGGGATTCCGGTAACCTCCCTGCATTTGGTAAAATTCCCAATTTCACCGGAACACTTCCGATGTCCAAACATAGACTTCCAATATATGAATTTTTATGTCTCGACCATTTCGAGACTCCTCGTCACGTCCGTGATCTCATCCGGGACTCGAACAACCTTCGTACAGAAACATCATAACAACTCATAGTAACTGCCATCGAAACGTTGTTGCGTGCGGACCCTACGGGTTCGAGAACTATATAGACATGACCGAGACACCTCTCCGGTCAATAACCAATAGCGGGACCTGGATGCCCATATTGGCTCCTACATATTCTACGTAAGATCTTTATCGGTCAGGCCGCATAACAACATACGTTGTTCCCTTTGTCATCGGTATGTTACTTGCCCGAGATTCGATCGTCGGTATCCAATACCTAGTTCAATCTCGTTACCGGCAAGTCTCTTTACTCGCTCCGTAATACATCATCTCACAACTAACTCATTAGTTGCAATGCTTGCAAGGCTTATGTGATGTGCATTACCGAGAGGGCCCAGAGATACCTCTCCGACAATCGGAGTGACAAATCCTAATCTCGAAATATGCCAACCCAACATGTACCTTCGGAGACACCTGTAATGTACCTTTATAATCACCCAGTTACGTTGTGACGTTTGGTAGCACCCAAAGTGTTCCTCAGGCAAACGGGAGTTGCATAATCTCATAGTCATAGGAACATGTATAAGTCATGAAGAAAAGCACTAGCAACAAACTATACGATCAGGTGCTATGCTAATGGAATGGGTCATGTCAATCAGATCATTCTTCTAATGATGTGATCCCGTTAATCAAATGACAACTCATGTCTATGGTTAGGAAACATAACCATCTTCGATTAACGAGCTAGTCAAGTAGAGGCATACTAGTGACACTGTTTGTCTATGTATTCACACATGTATTATGTTTCCGGTTAATACAATTCTAGCATGAATAATAAACATTTATCATGATATAAGGAAATAAATAATAACTTTATTATTGCCTCTAGGGCATATTTCCTTCAGCTGGCGCCCGACCCGGGTGGGTGGGCAAGCGGGCGCTGACGTCACTTGAAGCTACGTCAGTTTTTCCCCAAAGAGGAAGGGATGATGCAGCACAGCGGCAGTAGGTATTTCCCTCAGATATGAAACCAAGGTTATCGAACCTGTAGGAGAACCAAGCAACACAATGTAAACAGCACCTGCACACAAAGAACAACTTCTCGCAACCCGACCTGTTAAAGGGGTTGTCAATCCCTTTCGGGGTACGACGCCTCAAGATAGGCCAAACGGACGTGAGGAATTTGTATTAATTTGATAAATCAAATGCCAAAAAAATAAGAATAAATTGCAGCAAGGTATTTTTGTTTTTTGGTTTAATAGATCTGAAAATAAACGCAAGGAAAAAGTAGATCGCAAGGCAAATATATGAGAAAGAAGACCCGGGGGCCGTAGGTTTCACTAGTGGCTTTTCTCGAGAAAAAATAGCAAACGATGGGTGAACAAATTACTGTTGGGCAATTGATAGAACCTCAAATAATTACAACGATATCTAGGCAATGATCATTACATAGGCATCACATCCAAGATTAGCAGACCGACTCCTGCCTGCATCTACTACTATTACTCCACACATCGACCGCTATCCAGCATGCATCTAGTGTATTAAGTTAATGGAAAAACTGAGTAATGCAATAAGAACGATGACATGATGTAGACAACATCCGTTTATCTATGGCGTTATATGTAGATCCCATCTATTTATCCTTAGTAGCAACGATACATACGTGTTGGTTCCCTTTCTGTCACTGGGATCAAGCACCGTAAGATCGAACCCACTACCGGGCACCTCTTCCCATTGCAAGATAAATAGATCAAGTTGGCCAAACAAAACCCAAATATCAGAGAAGAAATATGAGGCTATAAGCAATCATGCATAAAAGAGATCAAAGAAGCTCAAATACTTTCATGGATATAAAAAGATATAACTAATCATAAACTCAAAGTTCATCAGATCCCAACAAACACACCGCAAAAAGAGTTACATCATATGGATCTCCAAGGGACCATTGTATTGAGAATTCAGCGAGAGAGATAAAGCCATCTAGCTACTAACTACGGACCCGAAGGTCTACAAAGAACTACTCACGCATCATCGGAGAGGCACCAATGGAAGTGGTGAACCCCTCCGTGATGGTGTCTAGATTGGATCTGGCGGCTGGATGAATATTTCGTCGACTCCCCTAGGGTTTCTGGAAATTAGGGTATTTATAGAGCAAAGAGGCGGTCTGGCAGGCACCCGAGGTGGGCACTACCCACCGAGGCGCTGGAGCCTCTGCACGCATACAGTGGGTTGTCCCCTCCTCGGGACTCCCCCAGGTGCTACCAGGGCCCAACTTCTTCCTTTTGGTTCATTAAAAACCATCGTAAAGTTTCATGGCATTTGATTCCGTCTAATATTGATTTCCTATGATGTACTCCCTCCGTCCCATAATGTAAGACGTTTTTTGACACTACACTAGTGTCAAAAAACGTCTTACATTATGGGACGGAGGGAGTAAAAAAACTGCAGAAAACAGCAACTAGCACTTGGCACTATGTCAATAGCTTAGTACAAAAAAATTATATAAAATGATTATAAAACATCAAAGATTGATAATAAAACAGCATGGAACAATCAAAAATTATAGATACGTTGGAGACGTATCAGCATCCCCAAGCTTAACTCCTACTCGTCCTCGAGTAGGTAAGTGATAAAAACAGAATTTTTGATGTGGAGTGCTGTCTATCAAGTCATATCATATTCTTTTCTTTATAGCATGGACATTTGGACTTTTATGTGATTCAAAGCAATAGTCTAGTTTTGACATTATAATTTAGATACTCAAGCATATCAACAAGCAACCACGTCTTTCAAAATATCAATGCTAAAATATGTTATCCCTAGCCCATCATGCTCAAACATTGATCCATTCATGAAACACACTCGAATATTAGCTATACCCAATACTTAAGTACGATCATATTGCCTCCTAGTTGGTGCTTTTTATAAGAGAAGATGGAGACTCAATTTCAAAAATAAAAATTGCATAAAGTAAAAGAAAGGCCCTTCGCAGAGGGAAGTAGGGAATTGTAGAGGTGCCAGAGCTCAAAGCGAAAATCTTAGAGATAAAAACATTTTGGGAGGTGTATCCATCCCACCAACGAAAATGACTCAGAGTTCCAAACACTTTCCATGCTAGATATGCCATAGGCGGTTCCCAAACAGAAAATAAAGTTTATTCCTTTTTCAACCATACTTTCACTTTCCATGGCGCGTCGTATCCACGGTTGCCCTCCATACCAACACTTTCCAAGGAATTTATCATTTGACAACATAAAGTAAATTCATTTTTGCATTTCGGGACTGGGCATCCCTAAGACGTTTGCCTTACTCTCGTGCAATGGCAAGTGAATAAACACTCATCGTGAGAATAACACATCCAGCATGGAAAATATTAGCACAAAAGAGAAGTTTATTTTGAAAATTAGATACGGCACATGCAAATTTACTTAGAACGGCAAAAGAATACCGCATATAGGTAGATATAATGGACTCATGTGGCAAAAATGGTTTAAAGTATTTTGGATGCACAAGTAGATATCATACTTAGTGCAAAATGAAGGCTAGCAAAAGATTGGGAAGCGACCAACCAAGAAATGAATAATCTCATAAGCAAGCATTAAGCATAATTAACACCGAATAATGCACCACAAGTAGGATATACTTTTTGTTTCATGATTATTGACTTTCATGCATGCATAGGAATCACAAACATTAACAGCAATATTCTTACTAGAGCACAGTTACTCATCAACATAACTCACGTATCACATCATCATATCTCAAAACTAATACTAAGAATCAAGTTTATTTTGTCTAATGATCTTCATGACATATTTTATTTCTTTATCCTTCTTGGATATCTATCGCTTTGATACTAATTTTCATGTGGTGCTTTTCATAAGCTCAAAAAAATATAAGTGAAGATCATGAGAATAACAAATTTTCTTTCTCTCAAAATAATTTAAGTGAAGCAAGAGAGAATTTCTTCAAAAATACTAGGCACGCCGTGCTCAAAAAGATATAAGTGAAGCACTAGAGCAAGTCCATTGCTCATAAATATTTAAGTGAAGCATAGAGAGTAATTTTAACAAGTTATGACATAAATTTGGTTCTCTCAAATAGGTGTGTGCAGCAAGGATTGATGACTTAAAACACAAAATAAAACAAGAAAAGAAACATATCATACAAGACGCTCCAAGCAAAACTGATATCATATTGATTTCCTGCGATGTAAAAAACGTGGAAAAACAGCAACTGGCACTTGGCACTATGTCAATAGGTTAGTACCAAAAAATGATATAAAATGATTATAAAACATCCAAGATTGATAATAAACAGCATGGAACAATAAAAAATTATAGATACGTTGGAGACGTATCAGTCAGCATACCAAGGGGTGTTATGAGAAACATTTATTGCAACTAACTGCTCATCATGAAAACTATCATCAATAGGTAGTGGGTCATCAACCACATTTTCAAGCCTAGACAAGTTATCAGCTACAGGGTTCTCGGCTCCTTTTCTATCAGTGATATGTAAATAAAATTATTGTAGCAAGAGAATCCATCGGATAAGTCTAGGTTTAGCATCTTTCTTTTCCATAGATATTTTATAGCGGCATGATGAGTGTGAAAAAATACTTTTGAATCTACAATGTAAGATCTAAATTTATCACAAGCAAACACCACTGCTAGGAATTCTTTTTCAGTAGTAGCATAGCTTCGTTGAGCACTGTCTAGAGTTTTACTAGCATAATGAATAACATTCAGTTTCTTATCAACTCTTTATCCTAGAACAACACCAACAACATAATCACTAGCATCACACATAATTTCAAAAGGCAAGTTCCAGTCAGGTGGTTGAACAATAGGTGCAGAAATTAAGGCTTTCTTGAGTGTTTCAAAGGCTTGTAAACAATCATCATAAAACAAGGAACATCCTTTTGCAAAAGATTTGTAAGGGGCCCAGAAATTTTAGAAAATTCTTTGATAAATCTCCTATAGAAACCAGCATGACCTAAGAAACTACGAATACCTTTGATATCTTTAGGACATGACATTTTCTCAATTGCATCAACCTTAGCTTTGTCCACTTCAATACCTCTTTCAGAAATTATATGGCCCAAAACAATACCTTCATTAACCATAAAGTGGCACTTCTCCCAATTCAAGACAAGATTCGTTTGCTCGCATCTCTGCAAAACTCAATCAAGATTGCTTAAACAATCATCAAAAGGCTTCCCATAAATAGAGTAGTCATCCATGAAAACCTCAACAATCTTTTCACAAAAGTCAGAGAATATAGCAGTCATACATCTTTGAAAGGTAGCAGGTGCATTGCATAAACCAAAAGGCATACATCTATAAGCATAAGTTCCAAAGGGACAAGTAAAAGTGGCCTTTTCTTGATCAGGCTGAGAAACAGGTATTTGTGAAAACCCAGAGTATCCATCAAGGAAACAAAAATGTGTGTGCTTAGATAATGTTTCTAGCATTTGATATATAAAAGGCAGAGGGTAATGATCTTTTCTAGTTGCTTTGTTTAATTTTCTAAAATCAATTACCATTCTATAGCGTGTAACAATTCTTTGTGGAATAAGGTAATTCTTATCATTAGGAACAACAGTAATACCTCATTTCTTAGTGACACAATGAACATGACTTGCCCATCTACTATCAGCTATAGGATAGATTATACCTGCTTCCAGAAGTTTTAATATTTTCGTTCTTACCACTTCCTTCATCTTCGGATTTAACCGATGTTGGTGGTCAACAACGGGTTTAGCATCAAGTTCCATATTAATCTTGTGCTGACATAGAGTGGGACTAATGCCCTTTAGATCATCAAGTGTATATCCAATAGCAACTCAGTGCTTCCTTAGAACTTTCAATAATCTTTCTTTTTCATGTACTAAAAGGTTAGCACTAATAATAACAGGATATATCTTCTTCTCATCAAGATAAGCACATTCCAAAGTGTCTAGCAACTATTTTAATTCAAACACGGGATCACCTTTAGGTGGAGGAGGACCTCCTAGAGTTTCAATAGGCAAATTGTGTTTAAGCAGAGGTTGTTGTTCAAACAAGATTCTATCTATTTCATTTCTTTCATGCATATGTAAATCATTTTCTTGGTCTAGCAAATACTGTTCTAAAGGATCAGTAGGAGGCACAACAATACAAGCAAGACCAATTATTTTATCCTTACTAAGCAACTATTTTTCATGAAGATTTCTACTAAACTTGGAAAAATTAAACTCATGAGACTCATCACCAAAACTAACACCGACAGTTTGTTTCTCACAATCTATCTTAGCATTGACGGTGTTAAAGAAAGGTCTACGAAAGATAATGGGACAAAAGTCATCTTGTTTGGAACCAAGAACAAAAAAATCAGTAGGGTATTTTATTTTCCCACACAAGACTTCAACATCTCTAACAATCCCAAGTTGTGTGATGGTGTCTCTATTAGCAAGTTTAATAGTGGCATCTATTTCTTCTATTTCAGCGGGTGCTATGTCATTCATAATTTCTTGATATAAAGTAAAGGGAATAGCACTCACGCTAGCACCTATGTCACATAAACCATGATAACAGTGATCTCCTATTTTAACTGAGACAACGGGCATGCCAACAACAGGTCTATGATTATCCGTTTTATCGGGTTTGGCAATTCTAGTAGCTTCATTACAGAAGTAAATAACATGCCCATCTATATTTTCTTCCCAGAGATCCTTAACCATAGAAACACTAGGCTCTACTTTAATTTGTTCATCGGGTTTAGGTGTTCTAATATAACTTTTGTTGACCATAGTTGAAACTTTAGCATGTTCCTTTATCCTAACAGGGAAAGGTGGTTTCTCAATATAAGCAGTAGGAACAACTGGATCAACATTATAAAGTATAGTTTCCTCTTTAACTAGTATCAGTTCTTTAATTTCCTCTTTAATAGGTGGGTGATATTTAAACCACTTCTCCTTAGGGAGATCAACATGAGTAGCAAATGATTCACAAAAGGAGGCTACTATCTTAGAGTCAAGTCCAAATTTAGTGCTAAACTTTTGAAAAGCATCGGTATTCATAAAAGATTTAACACAATCATACTTAAGCTTAATAGCTGACTCTTTACCTTTGTCGAGTTCCCAATCTTCAGAGTTGTGTTTAATTCTTTCCAAAAGATCCCACCGAAATTCAATAGTCTTCTTCATACAAGAACTAGCACAAGAACTATCAAGCACGGATCGATCATTATGAGAAAGCCGAGCATAAAAGTTCTGGATGATAATTTCTCTTGAGAGCTCATGATTGGGGCATTAATATAACATTGACTTAAGACTCCCCCAAGCTAGAGTGATACTTTCTCCTTCACGAGGCCAAAAATTATATATGTAATTCCGATCACGATGAACTAGATGGACGGGATAATTGTTTTTGGTGGAACTCCAATTTCAATCGATTCCAACTCCAAGATCCAATATCATCGCATAGCCTATACCATGTCAATGCTTTTTGCTTCGAAGATAAAGGGAAAACCTTCTTATTAACTTCATCTCCGGGTAAACCCGCAAGCTTAAACAATCCACGAATTTGTTCCACATATATCAAGTGCATATCAGGATGTTCGGTTCCATCTCCTACATAAGGATTAGCTAGCAGTTGTTCTAACATTCCCGAAGGAATTTCATATTCAATATTTTCAGTAGGTGCGGTAGGTTGAGGGGTAGCTAATTGTGGTTCCATTCGAAGATACCCCGAACAAATCCCTCAAAGGATTGTTTTCCATACTAACAAATGACAAGAAATTTCTGCACACTATATAAATGTTTCCTTACCAAATTCCACTTACCAAAGGCGCTTCACTCCCCGGCAACGGCGCCAGAAAATATCCTTGATGACCCACAAGTATATGGGATCAATTGTAGCTCTTTTCAATAAGTAAGAGTGTCAAACCCAACGAGGAGCAGAAGGAAATGACAAGTGATTTTCAGCAGGGTAATGTCTGCAAGTGCTGAAATTGTAAGTAATAGAGTAGTTTGGTAGCAGTTTGTGACGAGCAAGTAACGATAATAGTAACATAAGTGCAGCAAGATAGCTCAATACTTTTGAGGAAAAGGAAAGGCCAAAACGGTCTCTTATAGTAAGCAAAGCGTTCTTGAGGGTACACGGGAATTTCATCTAGCCATTTTCATCATGTTGGTTCAATTCGTGTTCGCTACTTTGATAATTTGATATGTGGATGGACCAGTGCTTAGGTGTTGTTATTACTTGAACAAACCTGATACTTATGATTAACCCCCTCGCAAGCATCCACAACTATGAGAAAAGTATTAAGAATAAATTCTAACCATAACTTTAAACTTTTGGATCCAATCGGTCCCTTACAGAATAACGCATAAACTAGGGTTTAAGCTTCTGTCACTCTCGCAACCCGTCATCTAATAACTACTCCACAATGCATTCCCTTAGGACCAAATATGATGAAGTGTCATCTAGTCGACGTTCACATGACACCACTAAGGGAATCACAACATACATACTATCAAAATATCGAACACATATCAAGTTCACATGATTACTTGCAACATGATTTCTCCCGTGACCTCAAGAACAAAAGTAGCTACTCACGAATGATAATCATGCTCAAGATCAGAGGGTTATTAAATAGCATATTGGATCTGAGAATATAATCTTCCACCACATAAACTATATAGTAATCAACTACAAGATGTAATCAACACTACTAGTCACCCACAAGCACCAATCTATAGTCCCGGTACAAAGATTGAACACAAGAGATGAACTAGGGTTTGAGAGGAGATGGTGATGTTGAAGATGTTGATGGAGATTGCCCTCCCCAAGATGGGAGAGTTGTTGGTGATGATGATGACAATGATTTCCCCCTCCGGGAGGGAAATTCCCTCAGCGGAATCGCTCCGCCGAAAGGCAAAAGTGATCCTTCCCAAGTTCCGCCTTGAGACGGCGGCGCTCCGTCCCGAAAGTCCTCTCCTCATTTTTTCTAGGTCAAAATGACTTATATACCAGAAGATGGGCACCAAAGGTGGGCCGAGGGGAGTAGAACCCACCAGGGCACACCTGGGCTCCCTGGCATGGCCAGGTGGGTTGTGCCCACCTGGTGGGCCCCCTCTGGTACTTATTGGCTCCAATATTCCTCATATATTTCATAAAAAATCTCCGTAAAGTTTTAGCTTGTTTGGAGTTGTGCAGAATAGGTGGCCTGATGTAGCTTTTCCAGGTCCTGATTTCCAGCTGCCAGAATTCTCCCTTTTTGTGTGTACCATGCATATTATGAGAGAAAAGGCATTAGAATTACTCCAAAAAGCATTATTGTGGATAAAAACATCATAAATAACAGTAGGAAAACATGATGAAAAATGGACGTATCAACTCCGCCAAGCTTAGACCTTGCTTGTCCTCAAGCGAAAACCGAAATCGAAAAACATGTCCACATGCTTAGAGAGAGGTGTCGTCAAAAACAAAGTACGGGCATAGAAGCATCATGTAGATTATTATAACAGCAACAAACTTAAACATAAGACTTTATCATAGAACTTTTATCACAGACTTGTCATGAATAAGTAACAATTCATCACACTATCGAAGTACAAAGCATAAACTCTGTTAGAAACCAACAAACTATGTTCTCGGTCAACTTTGCAACTACAATTCATCATCTTTTTAGGAAGGATGAAAGTGCAACTATCCCTGGGTGGTTTTGGTAATTCCTAACAACATATATCTCATTGAGGTAATGCTATTGCAAGATAGATATTTCAGGAAAGCTCAATGATTGGCATGGCATGGATTAGAAAGTGGACCCTTCAAAATGCTAAGGACAAAAGATTGGCTCAAGCTCAAAGCACAAGACTCTACATTTTCTATTTTAGTGATTGTTGTGGTTTTGTCACGGCAGATGTCCTAGCGAGAGGACTTAGTCGTGAGGCCAACGCATCTATGTGGTAGCTTGAGAGGGATTGAGCGGAATTGAGAAACGCAACACAAGACAAGGGTTTAGACAGCTTCGGGCCCCGGGAAACATCATCCGGTAATAACCCTACAAGCTGTTTGTGGCTAGGTCTCATTATACTCATGAGGGAGTCACCGGTAAACCGGCTCTTTGTGTCTAGTCCTAGAGATTGTTTCTTCTTGCTTCCCCTGTCCCCTTCTGGGGAGCCCTGCCCCTCTTTATATATGTTGAAGGGGCGGGTTACATGTGGAGTTCTATTAGGATTAGGACTAGTCTATCTCTAATACACACCGGATACAAGTCCAGGTCTTAACTCCTTGTAAGACAAATATTCTTCACGCCTTTCCTCTTAAACCGACCCACCATTAATATAAATCGGCCCTCTGGGCCTTGGGCCTTGTCATCCGTCTGTCCCGCCCGCCGGGTCACCAGTGAGTTATAATGTCCAGGAAGGTTGCTTGTAAACCGCCAGGTCAGGGCAGGTCACCAGTTTATCGCCAAGTGTCAGCGGGATCTCAAATAAACCGCAAAGTCTGGCCGGGTTATACTTCCGGTGAGTTATAATATCCCCGACATTAGCCCCCAAGTTTAGCTTGGATTTATCCATGGTAAACTTATGCTGCAAAATAAACACAAGAACAAATATGACAGGTTGTGCTCCGGGTTAAGAATACTTGTAAACCGGCACCTGATCATCCTTAAGTCCTTGTCATTCCTCCTTCTAGAAAATCCGAGTCAATAACCAGCTTCATACTCATATTGCTAACATTGGTTTCTCATAGAAAAATATTGTGAAGAATAATCCACTTGAGTCGGCTTCCAAAGCGCCGGCTTAAAAAATATTGGTCTTGAAATACTCATCTGATATTGAGCCGGTTTGAAGATGTAAAACTTGCCGGTTTAATATTACCAAAATTGCCGGTTTGTAAATACCGATGGCAACGAGTCATAATTGTCATTGTCAACGGGTCATAACTATTAATGACACCGGGTCAATCTGGTTTGCTCAAAACAGAGAATTCGAAAATATTTCTCCGATAATAATATAATACCTGTAGCCCCCAAGTCTTGAGCAGAAAAAAGTGATGGCTTAAGACTTGCTTCAATATAAATACTGCCACTTTTGAAGAAATCCATGTTATTCATCCAAGTCACTAGTAAAAACTGAATACTCCATATTATGTAGCCCACAAGTTTACGGTTGTCATGCTTGCAGCAACCTGGGACTTGTGTCGGTGTTCTGGGAACGGGGGTCCATAGACTTGCCTGCCTGCGGCCTGCGGCGTGGCTCAAAGGGGGGCCCATCACGGCCCATCTTCATCAACAAGAGCTCAAGACCCTCGCGAGGGGCCAAGCCTCGCGGGGCGGACGACAGAGAGCTTCCTCAAGCACGGCCTCATCAGGCTGGCTCGCGAGGTGGCGGAGAGATCAAGGCGGGGTACCTCACGAGGTGCCCGTGGCATAAGCCATGACGCACCAAGGCGCCAGCCACAGCAGTGTCCTCCTTTCCTCTTTGGTGCAAAGGAGCAAGCGCAGCGAGAGCATCAAGCAAAGGCGTCCATTTCGTGCAACGAGACCAAGACCAGTCCAACGGCAGGAAGGAAGTCATTGTGGAGCCCAAGCCGGCATCACCACCAGAGCCTTTGACAAAGTAGGACCAACTTTAGTCAGGATAAGTGTACCATATGTTCCCCTTCAAAATGGCCAGTTGTTGGCGCCCTTCCCGCTCAATATTTGGGAAGACGCCCAGGGCCTCTGCCTATAAATAGGACTAGCCCGCCACACAGGGTAGAGGTATGCAGGAAGATAGCAAGAGAACAAACGAGTGAGATAGAGAGAGGCGACTGAACTCGCCCTAGCAGTTCATCGCACCAGTGAAGAACAGACCCTCGCGAGTCTGTTCTTCCTTGTATTATTCATCACCATCAGCCCAAGAGGCAATCCACCACCCCACGAACTAGAGTAGGCTATTACACCACAATGGTGGCCTGAACTAGTATAAACCTTGTGTCTCTTGTGCTGTTCCTTTCATAGTTTAGATCCTAGCGAGGTAGTTTAGATCCTAGCGAGGCGGCGAGGTGCAGGTAGGTAGAAGGTGAGATTCCACACGCACCCCAGTGTTCGAACCTCAAGGTTCTGCCGGAACCCGAAATCTGACATTTGGCGCGCCAGGTAGGGGTGCGCCGGAGTTGGCCCTTCCGCCACCGCCGCGGCCCGCCTCGCAATGAGCAGCGCGCGCCGCCCGCCTGCCGCGCCCGGTAGCGGGGCCCAGGGGGCTCCGAGCCCTGGCCCCGGCCTTGCAATGGGTGCGGTGTCCGGACAAGTTCAAGCCAACAACGCCGTCGCGCTACAACGGCGCGACCGATCCGATAGTTTTCCTGCTGGCGTACGAGGAAGCCGTCCTCAAAGCTGGAGGTGATGACAGGGCCATGGCCAACTGGCTCCCCATGGCCCTCATCGACGCTCCGCGCGCATGGCTACTTCACCTTCCGGTAGCCTCTGTGGCCTCTTGGGAAGAACTCTGCGGCCTCTTCCTCACCCATCACGTTGCGCCGGCGCCCCCGGTCGTCGCGACCCTCCTAGGCGGCTCGCGGGCGCCGCCCTCGAGTCACCACGTCAAGCCGTTTGTCCGTCAGATCAGCGCCATCTCCACGCAGCAGGAGGCCCCCAAGGACCGGTCGGCGCCCAAGGCTAGCCTGACCTTCAGCCCGGAAGACCACCCCTCCAACTCAGCCTGCACGGGTGCGCTCCCCATGCTGTGCACCCCCACCATCTGCCAGGTGGCCGTCACCAGGACTCTCATCGACGGCGGCACGGGCCTCAACGTGCTCTCAGTCGAGGCCCTCAACCTCCTCTACAGACCCGGCTCCTGGTAACTTTCGGCACCTACGACAACTTCCGCACGGAGTAGGTCGATTTCGACATCGCCCGCATCGGCCTCCCCTACAATGCCATCCTCGGCTACCCAGCACTGGCCCAGTTCATGGCCGTGACTCACCCGGCGTACAACCTCATGAAGATGCCCGGGAGCAACGGCGTCCTCACCGTGCCCGGGGACACCGGAGATGCGCTGCGAGTGCTCAGGCTCGCCTTCAAGACGGCGGCGCCAGCGCAACCCGCCGACGCAGAGACCCCCGAGCCCAAGGGGGCTGCACCAACCAAGAAGAAACAATTGTTCACCCAAGACAAGGCAGAGACCAACCAAATACCCATCGATGAGGACGGGTCCACTGACGCCACTTTCACCATAGGCGCCAACCTCGAGCCCGAGGAGGAGGAGGCCCTGGTCAAGTTCCTGCACGCAAACAAGAAAGTATTTTCCTGGGAGCCTAATCAATTGGTGGGGATTCCTAGGGGCGTAATCGAGCATCACCTCCACGTGTGCCCCAACGTCGCCCGTAAAATGTATAAGGCGGTAGTCCACTGAAAAGCAGGCCTTCATCGTCCACGAGACCCGCAAACTAGAAGTCGCTGGGGTCATTCGCGAGGTCCGGTACCCGGATTGGTTGGCCAACCCTGTTGTCATACCAAAGAAGGGAGGGAAGGAGCGCATGTGTGTCGACTTCACCAACCTCAACAAGGCATGCCCGCAAGATCCGTTCCCGCTTCCTCGCATCGACCAGATCATCGATTCCACCGCTGAGTGCGACCTGTTGTGCTTCTTGGATGCCTTCTCCGGGTACCACCAGATCAAGATGGCGATAGAGGAAGTGGATAAGACGGCCTTCCTGACCCCGTGCGGGGTGTACTGCTACACGTGCATGCCATTCGGGCTGCGCAACGCTGGGGCAACCTTCCAGCGGCTGATGCAGCTCGGGAAGAATGTTGAGGCTTACGTCGATGACATTGTGGTGAAGTCTCGGGAGGCCAGAACCCTGATACAAGACCTGGATGAAACCTTCGCGAGCCTCGACGCAGTGAGCCTGCGACTCAACCCGGAGAAATGTGTGTCTGGAGTCCCCTCGGGCAAGCTCTTGGGCTTCCTAGTATCCCACTGAGGCATCGAGGCTAACCCGGAAAAGGTCAAGGCGGTCAAGGACATGAGCCCGCCAAAGACCCTCAGGGAAATGCAGAAGCTCACTGGCGCTGCGTGATCGCGCTTAGGGCGCTTCATCTCCGTGTTGGGGAACGAGCGCTGCCTTTCTTCCAGCTAATGAAGAAAAGGGCCTTTTGAATGGATCAAGAAGCCGACAAAGGCGTTCCAAGATCTTAAGAGGTACTGACCAGCCCTCCGGTCATGGTGGCCCCACGCCCTAGAACCCCACGGTGCTCTACCTCGCCGCCACTCCCTACTCCGGCGCTGCTCTAGTGGCGGTTAGGGAAGAGCGTCGAGACCAAAGCCACAACAAAGCAGCCTGTGTCAAGGCGAAGCAGAACAGGAAGACCCACAGAAACCATCGCCATGGTGAGAAGGGTCGGCCGCCGTGAGGAAGCGTGCAGGGGAGGAAGAGGTCCCTCCCGGACTCCCAGCCCCGAGGCCCCACCGCCTCAGAGGCGCCATGTCCCAGAATGGCGCCGGCATCAAGGCGCTCAAACCTCGTTGAGCACCCAGTATACTTGGTGGCCTCACGCGACGCAATCTCCAGGTTGCGGGACGCGAGGGCGCGGTACCCCATGCCTCAGAAACTCCTCCTCGCGCTATTGGTGGCCTCACGCAAGCTGCGGCACTATTTTCAGGCTCACCCCATCAAGGTCGTCTCAGCATACCCCTTGGAAAGGGTGCTCAGGAGCCCTAACTCAGCCGGAAGGGTCGCTGAGTGGAACATTGAACTGCAAGCGTTTCAGCTCGAATTCAGCACAACCAGAGTCATCAAGGGGGGCGCGTTAGCGGATTTCGTGGCGGAATGGACAGAGGCACCGGGCCTCAAGGTCGGCGAGGATCGGTCCCTCTCTCCGGGAAGCGAAGCGCCGGAAGGCTGGGTCATGTACTTCGATGGGGCGTTCTCCAGGCATGGCCCTGGGGCTGGGGCGGTGCTCATATCTCCCACTCAGGACAAGCTTTACTACACTGTGCAGCTCTGTTTCCAGCAAGGTGAAAAGGTCTCCAACAACATAGCGGAGTATGAAGGTCTAATAGCGGGCTTGAAGGCCGCGGCAGCCCTGGGGGTGAAGCGCCTTACCATCAAGGGCGACTCGCAGCTCCTTGTCAGTTTCTCCAACATGGTGTACGAGCCAAAAGATGAGCACATGGAAGCCTACCTTGCGGAGGTCTGCAGGACGGAGAAGCAGTTATGGGGGTTGGAGTTGCAGCATGTGCCCCGCGGCACCAATCAGGAGGCCGACGACATCGCGAAACGAGCATCCAGGCGGTTACCTCAGGAGCCTGGCGTGTTCGAGGAGCGGCTCTTCAAGCCCTCCTCCATGCCATCACTATCAAACACGGCGCAGCCTCGGGAGGCTCCCAGCCACCTGCCTCGGGGCCCGGTGCGTGGCCCGACCTCAGGAGTGCGCCTGCTCCTGACGATGGAGCCTCAGGAGGGGTGCTGGATCACAGAACTCCGGAGCTGCTTAACGCAAGGGACCCTGCAGGAGAAGGAGAAGGAAGCGGAGCGCGTGGCGCGGCAAGCCATGGCATACTGTATCAGGGATGGGGAGCTCTATTAGAAGCGGCTGAATGATGTGGCACTGCGCTGCATCTCCAGGGAGCAAGGGAAAGGATTGCTGGCGGATATACACGGTGGAGACTGTGGGCATCACTCGTCATCACGAACCCTCGTGGGCAAGGCATTCCGGAGCGGTTTCTATTGGCCTACTGCGCTCAACGACGCCGTAGAGCTAGTGAAGGCTTGCGAAGCCTGCCAATTCCATGCCAAGCAGATCCATCAGCCGGCAGGAGGCCTACAAACCATACCCCTCTCGTGGCCATTCGTAGTCTGGGGGCTGGATATCCTGGGCCCGTTTCCTCGGGCGCTAGGGGGCTATCACTACCTTTACATCACCATGGACAAGTTCACCAAGTGGGCTGAAGTGGAAGCCATCCGCACCATCCCCGCAGGTTCTGCGGTCAGGTTCGTCAAGGGCCTCGTGAGTCGGTTCAGGGTGCCGAACCGCATCATCACTGACAACGGTTCGCAGTTCACCAGTAACCTCTTCAAAACATATTGTGCTAACCTGGGAACGAAGATATGCTACGCTTCGATGGCGCACCCTCGAAGCAACGGCCAGGCCGAGCGGGCCAACGCAGAGGTCGTGAGGGGCCTCAAAACCAGAACGTTGAGGAAGAAACCGGAGGCCTGCGGCAGGGGTTGGTACGACGAGCTTCAGTCCATGCTGTGGTCCATCCGCACGACCACAACCAAGCCAACTGGAGAGACCCCGTTCTTCCTGGTCTATGGAGCCGAAGCGGTCCTTCCTCACGAGGTCAGGCATCGTTCCGCACGGGTCCTGGCGTTCGATGAGGCGCAGCAGGACGCCATGCGGGGGACGGATCTCGTGCTGGGGAAGGAGCGCCGTCCAGAAGCTGCGTTGCGAGCAGCAAGGTACCAACAAGCATTGCGGCGATACCACTGCCGCAACATCCGCCCCAGAACTCTCGAGGTAGGGGACCTCGTGCTCAGGCGGGTTCTCTCCAGGGAAGGGTTGCATAAGCTCTCTCCCATGTGGGAGGGCCCGTTCAAGGTTGTTCATGTTTCCAGGCCCGGCTCCACGCGCTTGGAGACTCGTGGAGGGGTGCCACCCGTAACGCATGGAACATCCAGCACCTCGGAAGTTTTACCCCTGAAAAGGCCCAGAGCCTATGAAGAAGGCGAATGCACGTGAAGCTGTCTTTTGGAAAAGGCCCAGAGCACATGAAGAAGGCGAATGCACGTGAAGCTGTCTTTTTGGAAAAGGCCCAGAGCCTGTGAAGAAGGCGAATGCCTGTGAAGCTGTCTTTTTGGAAAAGGCCCAGAGCCTGTGAAGAAGGCGAATGCCTGTGAAGCTGTCTTTTTGGAAAAGGCCCAGAGCCTGTGAAGAAGGCAAATGCCTGTGAAGCTGCCTTTTTGGAAAAGGCCCGGAGCCTGTGAAGAGGGCCAATGCCCGTGAAGCTTGCTTCCCCCAAGAAAGGCCCGGAGCCTGTGAAGAAGTCCAACGCCTGTGAAGCTCGCCGCCCGTGACACTCTCATGTAATAATGAGTTGGGGCTGTACACGCCCCGGAGTCTCGAGGCGCCGGCCTCGAGCCCCGGGCTCCCTCCCACGCCCAGTGGCAGCACTTAGCTCCGCGCTGGTGAGAAGACGTCGAAGACTAGATTAGGTGCCGGACACGGATTTTTCATTTGCTTTCTGCAGTTGGCTTGTTCATTCTCATTTGAGATTTTATCAAAGATGTTATCGTTTTTGACTTGTGGCTCTTCGACCTTTCGCCCTCATACCTCGATTTCTCTCGCGCAAGGTCACGCGAGGGGGGCAGCCTGGGCGCCCCCGCGAGTGTTCTCTGGCCTTATTGTTCGAGGTTTCCCTACCCGGGTCCGCTACAGGAGAACCCCTCCAGTCCACGCCTCACGGGCACCACGACACGAACACAGGACCTGGGTCGGTCGCCTCCACAGCTGAGGCCGGGAACTACCCCTCCAGACTAACCTTCGCAGGACATGAAGAGTTCGACGAGGGCCAGGACGGGCGCCCCGAGCCAAGCAATTTCTACGCGCGAGCATGTAGCACAAGGGCATAATACCAAGATAGCATAAACACTATGATAACTAACAGCAATAGTCCAAGCACGCTCACACGGGGCCCTACGCTACTGTTTCTTTGCGCAGGAAAAGGAAAAAGGGAAAAACAGGCGCGGCTCGCCTGACACCAACTTGCGGGGGAGACTCGAACTGCCTCCGGAGCTCAGGCGGACTCCCTCTCGCGCTTCACCGGGGCAAGACGGCGGGCGGACTCCCTACCTCCCTCTAGGCGGGCGTGGCGGCGCGGAGGCTAGTCGCGACCACCGCTGGAGGAGCCGCTGCTCGAAGAAGAGCCGTCGAAGCTCGACGAGCCCCGGGCGTCGCCGACCCCGCGCGCGCTGTCGTCTTCATCGTCGCTGAGGTTGAACCCGCGGCCACGGTCGTCGTTCTCAGGGCAGCACCCAGCGCGGCGACCATCTTCCCCGAACACCCTCACGTAGAGGGTGGCGTCGCCGTCGAACTTGAAGTGCAGGGTGCATCGCCCGGCTCGAGCTGCTGGCAAACGCTTGCCACCATGCGGGCCAGGGCTACCAGCAGCAGAGACCTCCAGCGAAGCCCAGGAGGCCCGACTGCAGCAACCATCCGCCTGAAGCCAGAGGCCGCCCGGGGCACCGGCCGGAAGCTCACCTAGGAGGAAGCGAGGGAGCTGGAGCCGGGTGCCGGTCGGCTCCGCTGACCACACCACAAACTCCGGCAGCATCTCTGCCGAGTGGAAGCGCGGCCTAGGGGGCGCACGGCCGTAGCGCACCCCCAGCAGCGGCCTGCCACCCGCCACCGCGCGGGAGGTCACCTCCACGACCATGAGGAGCCACCATGGGAGCCACAGGGTGTTTGCGAGGACGGCCTCGGCCGTGCTTGGGAGGGGAAGAGTCAGGCCCTACCTGGCGAGCCTTCCCCTTCTCTGCGGCCGAGAACCTCTTCGGCGGAGCCATGGGGAAGAAGAAGAAGCAAGGAGGAGATGGACTAGAAGGGCAGGCGTTGTCCCGTACTTAAAGCCGGAGGAGGCCAACCGCCGACCCCCACGATCGCAGGTAATCATGACCCGCTTTGCGTGCAGGGACCTGTCAATTCGTGCAGTTGCCGAGGCGTCGTGGGGAAGTAGAGGCACCCACGTCCAATCAACCGCCACGCGGCGCCCAAGGCCGCATGTTGTTAGGGCCCGTGGCACTTCGCTCTTGCCCCTTCGCCTCTCTGCTCGGCCAAGTCCGGGCGCGCCTTGGGTCCGGGGGCTACTGTCGGCGTTCTCGGAACGGGGGTCCCCAGACTTTCCTGCATGAGGCCTGCGGCGTGGCTCAAAGGGGGGCCCATCACGGCCCATCTTCATCAAAACGAGCTCAAGACCCTCGCAAGGGGCCAAGCCTCGCGGGGCGGATGATAGGGAGCTTCCTCAGGCACGGCCTCATCAGGCTGGCTCGCGAGGTGGCGGAGAGATCAAGGCGGGGTACCTCACGTGGTGCCCGTGATGCAAGCCATGACGACCAAGGGCGCCAGCCCGCGCAGTGTCCTCCTTTCCTCTTTGGTGCAAAGGGAGCAAGCGCAGGCGAGAGCATCAAGCAAAGGCGTCCATTTCGGTTCAACGAGACCAAGACCAGTCCAACGGCAGGAAGGAAGTCATTGTGGAGCCCAAGCCGGCGTCACCACCAGAGCCTTTGACAAAGCGAGGACCAACTTTAGTCGGGATAAGTGTACCATATGTTCCCCTTCAAAATGGCTGCTTGTTGGCGCCCTTCCCGATCATTTTTGGGGATGAGCCCCTGGGCCTCTGCCTATAAATAGGACTAGCCCCCCCACAGGGTAGAGGTATGCAGGAAGATAGCAAGAGAACAAACGAGAGAGATAGAGAGAGGCGACTGAACTCCCCCTAGCAGTTCATCACACCAGCCAAGAACAGACCCTCGCGAGGCTGTTCTTCCTTGTATTGTTCATCACCATCAGCCCAAAAGGCAATCCACCACCCCACAAACTAGAGTAGGGTATTACACCACAATGGTGGCCCGAACTAGTATAAACCTTTTGTCTCTTGTGTTGTTCCTTTTGTAGTTTAGATCCTAGCGAGGCGGCGGGGTGCAGGTAGGTAGAAGGCGAGATTCCGCGCGCACCCCAGTGTTCGAACCTCAAGGGTCTGCCGGAACCCGAAATCCGACAACTTGAAATTGCCTTATACTCATAAAAACTTCAACCAATGTAGCCCCCAAGGGCCGGGTTATTATGTAATAATGAGCAGGGACTTTGTAAATATAATCCTGTAGATTTGAGCAGTGATGTGTAGCCCCCAAGGGCCGGCTCAGTAAGATAATATTGAGCTGGGACTTTATATATACTTCATTGAAAATAACATCATATGATGTAACCCCCATCCTGGGGCTTGAACCCACGTCCACAAGGTTAAGAGCTTTGTGCTTTACCAACTGAGCAGTGGATCCTTCAATATAATGGATTTAACTTGTGTACCTTGAATTGTTGATAGGAGCAATTGGTAGCCCCCAAGGGTCGGCTCATTAGGATGTGATGAGTCGGGTCTTCAATAAAGTGATGAAAAAATGACTTTGCATTAGCCCCCAAGTGTCATGGTGCACGCTTGCAGCGACATGAGACTTGCATATTTGATATAATCTCAACTTAAATAATGTAGCCCCCAAGTGCCAGGTCGTAAGCCTGCAGCGACTCGGGACTATTCTTTCCATTGTAGAATAAATCATATCCTTTGATAAAATAATAGCCATTGCGCTAAAGCGACTTTAAAAACCTCAATAATACTGGTTATTAACCATAATAAAAATCCAGCCATGTTGGCTATTCAAGATAATATAATCCGGTATGAAAACCTTATTCATTCAATATCACAATGAAAATTCAGCCAAGTTTGGCTATTTGAATCATATAACCCAATGATTTATAAGTGCATGATTCCAATGGCGCAATCCAAATATATACTGGCGACTTATAGTCCAAAGCCAGGCCGGGTTAACAAACACCGGATAATTTCTTATCATATACTGGCGACTTATCGTCTTAAAGCCAGGCCGGTTTAATAAACACCGGATAATTTATCATCATGCTTTATTCAACCTGTTTACGCATACAACAAGTTTAAAGTGTCTGGCGGTTTACATTGGAATGTCATAATGCCCAACATATAACCCAGGTTTATAACCAAGGCTGCACTTAAGAATAATCAAATATGAAATATATCATACCTGTGACATTAAATCACATCATTGGTTTACCAACTTTTTGTAGTAAGGGTGATAACCCAAATTTTGAGTACTGATAACTCCTCCCATATTGTGCCGGTTTATGATAAAACCATTCCAAGTTATTATAAACACCGTTTTATCCATATTCAATTTTGGCTACTTATAGTCGAAACCAGATCGGGCTGATAGTCTCCGGATTATAACTTGATCATGCACTGACAACTTGTAGTTGACAGCTTAACCGAATTGATGAACACCGGTTTGAAAACATCACAAATCTTGTCAAAAGAAAGAAAAACTTAGCAAAAGGCAAATAAAAACCGTTGTAGTGGAGGCTTTTCATGGGCGGCCAGGCCCCAAATTCGAGGCTTTTCATGGGCTGCCAGGCCACTGAGTTAAACCATTTTTGCAAAGCCTTTTAAGATGGTCCGCAATCCTTAACCAATAATCATTTTAACTTGACAAGTTCAGGGTCTGTATTTTAGAGTAGCTTGTCAAAGTTCGAAGGGTCATACCAGGTTTACCTGGGCGGCGTTACTTACTTAAAGAGGCAGGTTAACCCGGGGTTTTAGGTGTATACACCAAAGCTTCCAAGCCATGGCTTGATAGCCCATTACAAGTGTAGATTCTAAGTTCATTGAGATAGCAAAGAATCCCCAAGTAACGTTTTGAGCTGTGCTCAGTGGGTGCCTATGTTTGAGTTGTTGTTTTGCAACACTCTCTTTGGCCCCGGAGTAATTTGGCTTTGAGCCGATCAAGAGGTGTGACTATGGTTCGGATACGACCAAGCCCCCAACTGATATTGTGGCATTGCCCCGATCAAGAAGTGTAGCTATGGTTCGAATACGACCAAGCCCCCAAGTGATATTGTATAAAGCTTTGATAAGCTGAATCAAGGGGTAAATCAGACGTCGCTTTATGAAATAGAAACCCCCACGTGATCAATAATATGATAAGCCAATAAGGCAGGATACCCGTGTTTGAACCGCGCATCATGGCAGCAGGTCCTCTTCGGCAACCTTTAACTTTTTGCAAGAGATAAATTCTTCTTGAACCGGGATTTTGATCCAGATATAGAGAGCTTCAAAGCTTTGTGAGAGACATCTTTCCCTTGAACCGGATTTTAAACCGGAATCTTCATTTTCAGTCGGAAATTTTCTGACGGCCTTTAAAGTCGAACTTGCGAGAAGTTAATTCCTTTTTGAACCGGACATTTTCAAACCGGATTTGAGAGCTTCAGAGCTTTGTGGGAGAATAGATTTCCCTTGAACCATATTTTAAACCGGAATCCTTTCTGATGACCCGGAACTTCTTCATTGAGCCGGGATTTTGTAACTGTCATATACTTTCTAAGCCAGAAATTTTTTGACGGCCTTTAAATTTTTATCAATATAACAGTAGCCTCCGGGACCGGATTATCTTTCCCTCCATCGTCCTGGGGTTCTTAAATTTGCTGAAACTGGCAAGATTTGCCGAGTCATGTCATCGTAGCCCCCGAGTCTCAAAGGTGACTCGAGGAGTTGGCTTGAGACTCTCCATATTTGACCGTGATATAAACCGGCATAACTTGTATATCATTGGTGTTGATAGCATGATGTGAATCTGCAGAAGGTTGAAGTGACTGCGGCAGATTATAAACGATCCCGCATGAGTCGTGTCAGCAACTCGGCCAATGGTTCCTTCCAACTGGTGATTTGAAGTTAACCAAAACTGTAGTGGCGGTGACTTGCGCGCCTGCCCATTGAGCCATCCAGTGCAGACATCGGTTGATAATATATGATAATTTGCCTCCATTTTGTTGAAAGAAAACCGGGCTACCCAAGCTGTGACTTGCTCATATTCAATAAACAGCTCATGCAGATAGGTGCGGCCCGGTGTGTTGATGTAGACCAGGCCGCGAGACACAGATGGAAAAACGACCGCAGCATCAGAGGCGGCTCAGACAGATGACCCGGCCGCGGCGTTGTAAGCCAGCGCGGACGGGCAAGTCAATCGCCAACGCGGTAAACCGTATGGGCGAGTCAGCCACGTCGTGTTGATATAAATTGGGCCGAAGAAGCGGCAACATGCACATATGTAGGTCTTGGACCAGATTATAGCGTATCATAATAGCACGAGCCATATGTCCATGATCCTTATTATTGCAGCGAATAATTGTCCTGCATACGATATTGCAGACCAAGGCAAAGATAAACTGCTCTTTGACAAAAACAATATATACTAATAAAATATATTTTAGATGGATATCACCTGATGTGTTAGGCCGGAAATTATCCGCCGTGGAGTTGATGATCACCACAGTGATGCTAAAATTAATCACGGCTGAGTTAACCGTGGGAGCAGATAGATGAGTCGGCCCGGCGTTGTAAGCCGGTGCGGCCGAGCAAGTTGTCCTCCACGTTGTAAGCCGGCGCGTGAACCGGCCGCGAGGGCGGACGGGCGAATCATTCATGGTGTTTTAAGGTGGTGCGGACGGGCGAGTCGGCTGGTACGTTGACGTAAACCGGACCGCGACACCCTGTCAGTGAAGCCACGTGATACAGCCGAACATGCATCTGTGGTATAACACCACCCCTTTTTCTTTTAATAGTTGCCCTGCATAAAAATATTACAGGCCAGAGTAATTGTTGTCGGATGAATTAACATGTACTGATAAAATACAAAGAAAGGATAGCACCTGGTATTTTTTTGCCGGATGCTGGCACTGGATAATGCATAGTGCTGCTTTTGTTTTTGACAAAAGTGTTGGGGAACGTAGTAATTTCAAAAATTTTCCTACGATCACGCAAGATCATGGTGATGCATAGCAACGAGATGAGAGTGTTGTCTACGCCTCGTGAGACCAAGAGAACGGAAGCGTTGACGCAACGTAGAGGAAGTAGTCGTACTTCTTCACGATCCAACCGATCCAAGTACCGAACGTCACGGCACCTCCGAAGTTCTGCACACGTTCAGCTCGATGGCGTCCCTCGAACTCCGATCCAGCCGAGTGTTGAGGGAGAGTTTCACAAGACGACGGCGTGGTGACGATGATGATGTTCCACCGGCGCAGGCTTCGCCTAAGCTCCGCCACGGTATTTTCGAGGTGTAATATGGTGGAAGGGGCACCGCACGGCTAAGGAAAGATCTCAAGGATCAACTTGTGTGTCATGGGGTGCCCCTGCCCCTGTATATAAAGGAGGGAAGGGGAGGGCTGGCCGGCCAAGGGAGGTGCGCCAGGTGTCCTACTCCTACTAGAGTAGGATTCCCCAATCCTAGTCCAACTAGGTTTCCCCAAGTGGGAAGGGAGAGAGGGGCGCCTTCTCCTAGTCCTAATAGGACTAGGGAAGGGGGAAGGTGACCAGCACTTGGGCCCCTTCTCTCCTTTCCACTAAGGCCCATGTTGGCCCATTAGCATTCCGGGGGTTCCGTAACCTCCCGGTACTTGGTAAAATTCCCAATTTCACCCGGAACACTTCCGATGTCCAAACATAGACTTCCAATATATGAATCTTTATGTCTCGACCATTTCGAGACTCCTCGTCACGTCTGTGATCTCATCCGGGACTCCGAACAACCTTCGGTATAGAAACATCATAACAACTCATAGTAACTGTCGCCGAAGCGTTAAGCGTGCGGACCCTACGGGTTCGAGAACTATGTAGACATGACCGAGACACCTCTCCGGTCAATAACCAATAGCGGGACCTGGATGCCCATATTGGCTCCTACATATTCTACGAAGATCTTTATCGGTCGGACCGCATAACAACATACGTTGTTCCCTTTGTCATCGGTATGTTACTTGCCCGAGATTCGATCGTCGGTATCCAATACCTAGTTCAATCTCGTTACCGGCAAGTCTCTTTACTCGCTCCGTAATACATCATCTCACAACTAACACATTAGTTGCAATGCTTGCAAGGCTTATGTGATGTGCATTACCGAGAGGGCCAGAGATACCTCTCCAGACAATCGGAGTGACAAATCCTAATCTCGAAATATGCCAACCCAACATGTACCTTCGGAGACACCTGTAATGTACCTTTATAATCACCCGATTACGTTGTGACGCTTTGGTAGCACCCAAAGTGTTCCTCGTGCAAACGGGAGTTGCATAATCTCATAGTCATAGGAACATGTATAAGTCATGAAGAAAAGCACTAGCAACAAACTATACGATCAGGTGCTATGCTAATGGAATGGGTCATGTCAATCAGATCATTCAACCAATGATGTGATCCCGTTAATCAAATAACAACTCCTTGTTCATGGTTTAGGAAACACAACCATCTTTGATTAACGAGCTAGTCAAGTAGAGGCATACTAGTGACACTCAGAGGTTTATGTATTCACACATGTATTATGTTTCCTGTTAATACAATTCTAGCATGAATAATAAACATTTATCATGATATAAGGAAATAAATAATAACTTTATTATTGCCTCTAGGGCATATTTCCTTGATCTCCCACTTGCACTAGAGTCAATAATCTAGATTACACAAGTAATGATTCTAACACCCATGGAGTCTTGGTGCTGATCATGTTTTGCTCGTGGAAGAGGCTTAGTCAGCGGGTCTGCAACATTCAGATCCGTATGTATCTTGCATATCTCTATGTCTCCCACGGACCAAATCCGGATGGAGTTGAAGGCGTCTTTTGATGTGCTTGGTTCTCTTGTGAAATCTGGATTCCTTTGCCAAGGCAATTGCACCAAGATTGTCACAAAAGATTTTCATTGGACCCGATACACTAGGTACAACACCTAGATCGGTTATGAACTCCTTCATCCGGACTCCTTCATTAGCTGCTTCCGAAGCAGCTATGTACTCAACTTCACATGTAGATCCCGCCATACGACGCTTTGTTTGGAACTGCACCAACCGACAGCTCCACCGTTTAATGTAAATACGTATCCGGTTTGCGATTTAGAATCGTCCGGATCGATGTCAAAGCTTGCGTCGACGTAACCGTTCTGACGAGTTCTTTGTCACCGCCATAAATGAGAAACATATCCTTAGTCCTTCTCAAGTACTTAAGGATGTTCTTGACCGCTGTCCAAAGGATCCACTCTGGATTACTTTGGTACCTGCACCAAACTTACAAAGAAGGCACACATCGTGTCTGGTACACAGCATTGCATACATGATAGAGCCTATGGCTGAAGCATAGGGAACATCTTTCATTTTTCTCTCTATCTTCTGCGGTGGTCGGGCATTGAGTCTTACTCAACTTCACACCTTGTAGCACCGGCAAGAACCCTTTCTTTGCCTGATCCATTTTGAACTTTTTCAAAACTTTATCAAGGTATGTGCTTTGTGAAAGTCCTATTAAGCGTCTTGATCTATCTCTATAGATCTTAATGCCCAATATGTAAGCAGCTTCACCGAGGTCTTTCATCGAAAAACTCTTATTCAAGTATCCCTTTATGCTATCCAGAATTCTATATCATTTCCGATCAGTAATATGTCATCCACATATAATATCGTAAATGCTACAGAGCTCCCACTCACTTTCTTGTAAATACAAAGCTTCTCCAAAAGTCTCAGATAAAACCAAATGCTTTGATCACACTATCAAAACGTTTATTCCAACTCCGAGAGGCTTGCACCAGTCCATAAATGGATCACCGAGCTTGCACACTTTGTTAGCTCCCTTTGGATCGACAAAACCTTCTGGTTGCATCATATACAACTCTTCTTCCGTAAATCCATTCAGGAATGCAGTTTTAACATCCATTTGCCAAATTTCATAATCATAAAATGCGGCAATTGCTAACATGATTCGGACGGACTTAAGCATCGCCACGGGTGAGAAGGTCTCATCGTAGTCAATCCCTTGAACTTGTCGAAAACCTTTTGCAACAAGTCGAGCTTTATAGATGATAACATTACCATCGGCGTCAGTCTTCTTCTTGAAGATCCATTTATTCTCAATTGCTTGCCGATCATCGGGCAAGTCAACCAAAGTCCACACTTTGTTCTCATACATGGATCCCATCTCAGATTTCATGGCCTCAAGCCATTTTGTGGAATCTGGGCTCACCATCGCTTCTTCATAGTTCGTAGGTTCATCATGTTCAAGTAACATGACTTCCGAATAGGATTACCGTACCATTACAGTGCGGATCTTGCTCTGGTTGATCTCTGAAGTTCTGTAGAAACTTGATCTGAAGTTTCATGATCATCATCATTAGCTTCTTCCCTATTTGGTGTAGGTGTCACGAAACTATTTTACGTGATGTACTACTTCTCAATAAGGGAGTAGATACAGTTATCTCATCAAGTTCTACTTTCCTCCCACTCACTTCTTTCGAGAGAAACTCCTTCTCCAAAAAGTTTCCGAATTTAGCAACAAAAATCTTGCCTTCGGATCTGTGATAGAAGGTGTACCCAACAGTCTCCTTTGGGTATCCTATGAAGACACATTTCTCCGATTTGGGTTCGAGCTTATCAGGTTGAAGCTTTTTCACATAAGCATCGCAGCCCCAAACTTTCAAAGCGACAACTTTGGTTTCTTGCCAAACCACAGTTCATAAGGCGTCGTCTCAACGGATTTAGATGGTGCCCTATTTAAAGTGAATGTAGCCGTCTCTAAAGCATAACCCCAAAATGATAGCGGTAAATCAGTAAGAGACATCATAGATCGCACCATATCTAATAAAGTATGATTACGACGTTCGGACACACCATTACGTTGTGGTGTTCCAGGTGGCGTAAGTTGCGAAACTATTCCGCATTGTTTCAAATGTAGGCCAAACTCGTAACTCAAATATTCTCCTCCACGATCAGATCGTAGAAACTTTATTTTCTTGTTACGATGATTTTCCATTTCACTCTGAAATTCTTTGAACTTTTCAAATGTTTCAGACTTGTGTTTCATTAAGTAGATATACCCATATCTGCTCAAATCATCTGTGAAGGTGAGAAAATAACGATATCCGCCATTTAGCCTCAACATTCATTGGACCACATACATCAAGATGTATGATTTCCAATAAATCTGTTGCTCTCTCCATAGTTCCGGAGAACGGTGTTTTAGTCATCTTGCCCATAAGGCACGGTTCGCAAGTGCCAAGTGATTCATAATCAAGTGACTCCAAAAGTCCATCAAGATGGAGTTTCTTCATGCGCTTTACACCGATATGACCTAAACGGCAGTGCCACAAATAAGTTGCACCATCATTATCAACTCTGCATCTTTTGGTTTCAACATTATGAATATGTGTATCACTACTATCAAGATTAAGTAAAAACAAACCATTCTTCAATGGTGCATGACCATAAAAGATATTATTCATATAAATAGAACAACCATTATTCTCTGATTTAATTGAATAACCGTCTCGCATTAAACAAGATCCACATATAATGTTCATGCTCAACTCTGGGACTAAATAACAATTATTTAGGTCTAATACTAATCCGAAGGTAGATGTAGAGGTAGCGTGCCGATTGCGATCACATCGACTTTGGAACCATTTCCTCGCCAAGATCGTCACCTCGTCCTTAGCCAATCTTCGCAATCCGTAGCCCCTGTTTGAGTTGCAAATATTAGCAACAGAACCGGTATCAAATACCCAGTGCTACTGCGAGTATTAGTAAGGTACACATCAATAACATGTATATCACATATACCTTTGTTAACCTTGCCATCCTTCTTATCCGCCAAATACTTGGGGCAGTTCCGCTTCCAAAGGACCAGCCTTTGCAATAGAAGCACTCGATTTCGTGCTTAGGACCAGACTTGGGTTTCTTCTCTTGATCAAGAACTTGCTTGCTGTTCTTTTGAAGTTTCCTTTTCTTTCCTTTGCCCTTTTTCTTGAAACTAGTGGTTTTGTTAACCATCAACACTTGATGCTCCTTTTGATTTCTACCTCCGCGGCTTTCAAAGATCGCGAAGAGCTCGGGCATTGTTTTGGTCATCCCTTGCATATTATAGTTCATCACGAAGCTCTTGTAGCTTGGTGGCGATGATTGGAGAATTACATCAATGACGCAATCATCCGGAAGATTAACTCCCGGTTGAATCAAGTGATTGTTATATCCGGACATTACGAGTATATGCTCACCGACGTAACCGTTCTCCTCCATCTTACAGCTATAGAACTTATTGGAGACTTCATATCTCTCAATCCGGCATTCGCTTGGAATATTAACTTCAACTCTGGAACATCTCATATGCTCCATGGTGTTCAAAACGACGTTGAAGTCCGGTTCTAAGCCGTAAAGCATGGCACACCGAACTATAGAGTAGTCATCGCCTTTGCTTTGCCAGACGTTCATAACTTCTGGCGCAGCCCTTGCACCAGGCACGGCACCTAACGGTGCTTCCGGGACGTAATTCTTCCGTGCAGCAATAAGGATAATCCTCAAATTACGGACCCAGTCCGTGTAATTGCTGCCATCATCTTTCAACTTTGCTTTCTCAAGGAACGCATTAAAATTCAACGGAACAACAAAGACGAGCCATCTATCTACACATCATAGACAAGCAAGATACTATCGTGTACTAAGTTCATGATAAATTTAAGTTCAATTAATCATATTACTTAAGAACTCCCACTTAGAAAAATATCCTCCAATTCTCTAAGTGATTGCGTGATCCATATCAACTACACCATGACCGATCATCACGTGTGATGGAGTAGTTTCAATGGTGAACATCAATATGTTGATCATATCTACTATATGATTCACGCCGACCTTTCGGTCTCGTGTTCCGAGGTCATATCTTATATGCATAGCTCGTCAAGTATAACCTGAGTATTCTGCGTGTGCAACTGTTTTGCACCCGTTGTATTTGAACGTAGAGCCTATCACACCCGATCATCACGTGGTGTCTCAGAACGAAGAACTTTCGCATAGCGGTGCATACTCAGGAGAACACTTCTTGATAATTTAGTAAGGGATCATCTTATAATGCTACCGTCAATCAAAGCAAGATAAGATGCATAAAGGATTAACATCACATGCAATCAATATAAGTGATATGATATGGCCATCATCATCTTGTGCTTGTGATCTCCATCTCCGAAGCACCGTCATGATCACCATCATCACCGGTAGCGACACCTTGATCTCAATCGTAGCGTCGTTGTCTTCTCGCCAACTTATGCTTCTACGTCTATCGCTACCGCTTAGTGATAAAGTAACGCTTTTCAGGGCGATTGCATTGCATACAATAAAGCGACAACCATATGGCTCCTGCCAGTTGCCGATAACTTCGGTTACAAAACATGATCATCTCATACAATAAAATTCAGCATCATGTCTAGACCATATCACATCACAACATGCCCTGCAAAAACAAGTTAGACGTCCTCTACTTTGTTGTTGCAAATTTTACGTGGCTGCTACGGGCTTAAGCAAGAACCAATCTCACCCTACGCATCAAAACCACAACGATACTTCGTCAAATAGACTCCGTTTTAACCTTCTCAAGGACGGGCGTAGCTACTCGGTTCAACTAAAGTTGGAGAGACAGTCTTCCACAAGCCATCTATGTGCAAAGCACGTCGAGGGAACCGGTCTCGCGTAAGAGTACGCGTAAGGTTGGTCTGGATCGTCTGTCCAACAATACCGCTGAACCAAAGTATGACATGCTGGTAGGTAGTATGACTTGTATCGTCCACAACTCACTTGTGTTCTACTCGTGCATATCATCAAACCATAAAAACCTAGGCTCGGATGCCACTGTTGGGGAACGTAGTAATTTCAAAAATTTTCCTACGATCACGCAAAATCATGGTGATGCATAGCAACGAGATGAGAGTGTTGTCTACGCATCTCGTGAGACCAAAGAACGGAAGCGTTGACGCAACGTAGAGGAAGTAGTCGTACTTCTTCACGATCCAACCGATCCAAGTACCGAACGTCACGGCACCTCCGAGTTCTGCACACGTTCAGCTCGATGGCGTCCCTCGAACTCCGATCCAGCCGAGTGTTGAGGGAGAGTTTCACAAGACGACGCGTGGCAGGACGATGATGATGTTCCACCGGCGCAGGGCTTCGCCTAAGCTCCGCTACGGTATTTTCGAGGTGTAATATGGTGGAAGGGGGCACCGCACACGGCTAAGGAAAGATCTCAAGGATCAACTTGTGTGTCATGGGGTGCCCCCTGCCCCTGTATATAAAGGAGGGAAGGGGAGGGGCTGGCCGGCCAAGGGAGGTGCGCCAGGGGTGTCCTACTCCTACTAGGAGTAGGATTCCCCCCCCCCAATCCTAGTCCAACTAGGTTTCCCCAAGTGGGAAGGGAGAGAGAGGCGCCTTCTCCTAGTCCTAATAGGACTAGGGAAGGGGAAGGTGCGGCCAGCACTTGGGCCCCTTCTCTCCTTTCCACTAAGGCCCATGTTGGCCCATTAGCATTCCGGGGTTAGGTAACCTCCCGTGCACTTGGTAAAATTCCCAATTTCACCCGAACACTTCCGATGTCCAAACATAGACTTCCAATATATGAATCTTTATGTCTCGACCATTTCGAGACTCCTCGTCACGTCTGTGATCTCATCCGGGACTCGAACAACCTTCGCACAGAAACATCATAACAACTCATAGTAAGCATCGCCGAAGCGTTAAGCGTCACGGACCCTACGGGTTCGAGAACTATGTAGACATGACCGAGACACCTCTCCGGTCAATAACCAATAGCGGGACCTGGATGCCCATATTGGCTCCTACATATTCTACGAAGATCTTTATCGGTCGGACCGCATAACAACAACATCGTTGTTCCCTTTGTCATCGGTATGTTACTTGCCCGAGATTCGATCGTCGGTATCCAATACCTAGTTCAATCTCGTTACCGGCAAGTCTCTTTACTCGTTCCGTAATACATCATCTCACAACTAACACATTAGTTGCAATGCTTGCAAGGCTTATGTGATGTGCATTACCGAGAGGGCCCAGAGATACCTCTCCATAATCGGAGTGACAAATCCTAATCTCGATATATGCCAACCCAAAATGTACCTTCGGAGACACCTGTAATGTACCTTTATAATCACACAGTTACGTTGTGACGTTTGGTAGCACACAAAGTGTTCCTCAGGCAAAAGGGAGTTGCATAATCTCATAGTCATAGGAACATGTATAAGTCATGAAGAAAAGCACTAGCAACAAACTATACGATCAGGTGCTATGCTAATGGAATGGGTCATGTCAATCAGATCATTCAACCAATGATGTGATCCCGTTAATCAAATAACAACTCCTTGTTCATGGTTTAGGAAACACAACCATCTTTGATTAACGAGCTAGTCAAGTAGAGGCATACTAGTGACACTCAGAGGTTTATGTATTCACACATGTATTATGTTTCCTGTTAATACAATTCTAGCATGAATAATAAACATTTATCATGATATAAGGAAATAAATAATAACTTTATTATTGCCTCTAGGGCATATTTCCTTCAAAAAGAGTTGATTGGTTCTATGTCTTCTAATGCCTGAGGTCTCCACATAACCTGCCGGAACTTTTTGAGCCGGAATTTTTGGAACCGGAACTTCTTGATAATCCCGCTGGAACTTTTGATAATCCGGAACTTTTGAACCGGAACCTCTTAATAATCTAGCCGGAACTTTTGATAAACCGGAACCTCTTGATAATCCGGCCGGAACTCTTTTTTTAATCTAGGTCAGAACTCTTTGTCGACTCGTACGGAACCTTTCGGTGATTCGATTGGAACCCTTTGATGATTCAGACAGAATTTTTCGTCGAGGCGATCAGAACTTTTTGGTGATTCAGACAGAACCTTGCATCGAGGCGGTCAAAACTTTCCAACGATCCTGTCGGAACTTTCCAACGAACCGGCGGAACCTTTCAATGAGCCTGACGGAACTTTTACGGCGAGCTGGCTGGAACTCTCTGACGAACTGGCCGGAACTATTTCAATAAGCCGGACGGAGCTTCTCGATCCCTGGATAGCGCCCTCCAAGAACTCAACACCACCGTGCGCAGGTGGGTGCCAACTGTCCTGGTTTTGTCATGACAGATGTCCTAGCGATAGGACTTAGTCCTGAGGCCAACGCATCTATGTGGTAGCTTGAGAGGGATTGAGCGGAATCGAGAAACGCAACACAAGACAAGGGCTTAGACAGCTTCGGGCCCCAGGAAACATCATCCGGTAATAACCGTACATGCTGTTTGTGGCTAGGTCTCATTATGCTCATGAGGGAGTCGCCGGTAAACCGGCTCTTTGTGTCTAGTCCTAGAGAATGTTTCTTCTTGCTTCCCCTGTCCCCTTCTGGGGAGCCCTGCCCCTCCTTATATATGTTGAAGGGGTGGGTTACATGTGGAGTCCTATTAGGATTAGGACTAGTCTATCTCTAATACAAACCGGATACAAGTCCAGGCCTTAACTCCTTGTAAGGCAAATATTCTTCACGCCTTTCCTCTTAAACCGGCCCACCATTAATATAAACCGGCCCTCTAGGCCATGGGCCTTGTCATCCGTCTGTCCCCGCCACGGGTCACCAAAGTGAGTTATAATGTCCAGGCAGGTTGCTTGTAAACCGCTGTGTCGTATGGTCACCAAAGTGAATCGCCAAGTGTCAGCGGGGTCTCAAATAAACCGCCAAGTCCGGCCGGTTTATAATTCCGGCCGGTTTACGCCGTAGGGTATATCCCCGACAGTGATCCAAGATCACATTGAGTCTATAGGAAAAGCCAATACTATTAAGAAGGGATGAGGTGTTGCTTAATGAGGTGCTTGCTCAAAATGCTTAGTGATGTGCTCCAAAACCCTCCACTACTTTCTCATGTCCACATATGTCCCAAACCAAATGTCCAACTCGGCCCCACCGATTATTTCTATCCGGAGCCACTGAGTTCACTTGACATAGCCACTGCCAGAAACCCTAGGCTTTTCGGTCTCACCGATAGGGATCTCGGTCTCACCGAGATGGGATTGTAATCTCTTTGTCTCCCTTCGTAACGTTTCGGTCCAACCGAGATGAGCAATTGGTCCCACCGAGATTGCAATGCAAACTCTCTGTTTCCCTTTCATAACGTTTCAGTCCAACCGAGATGAGTGAATTGGTCCCACCGAGTTTGCCTGACCAACTCTCTGTTTGACTATTACCAAAATCGATCTCACCGAGTTTGTGTAATCGGTCTCACCGAGATTACATTCTGCCCTAACCCTAATGAAATCGGTCCCACCGAGTTGACGTGTCGATCCCACCGAAAAACCTAACGTTCACATTTTGAACTAAACCGGTCTGACCGAGTTTCATGATTCGGTCCCACCGAGTTTGGTGATTTGTGTGTAACTGTTAGATTTTGTGTGGAGGCTATATATACCCCTCCACCCACTCTTCATTCGTGGAGAGAGCCATCAGAACATGCCTACACTTCCAATACATATTTTCTGAGAGAGAACCACCTACACTTGTGTTGAGGTCAAGATATTCCATTCCAACCACATAAATCTTGATCTCTGGCCTTCTCTAAGTTGCTTTCCACTCAAAACTTCTTTCCACCAAATCCAATCCTATGAGAGAGAGTTGAGTGTTGGTGAGTCTATCATTTGAAGCACAAGAGCAAGGAGTTCATCATCAACACACAATTTGTTACTTCTTGTAGAGTGGTGTCTCCTAGATTGGCTAGGTGTCAATTGGGAGCGTCTGACAAGATTGGGGAACTGAACGAAGGAGTTTGTAAGGGCAAGGAGATCGCCTACTTCGTGAAGATCTACCCTAGTGAGGCAAGTCCTTCGTGGGCGACGGCCATGGTGGGATAGACAAGGTTGCTTCTTCGTGGACCCTTCGTGGGTGGAGCCCTCCGTGGACTCGCGCAACCGTTACCCTTCGTGGGTTGAAGTCTCCATCAACGTGGATGTACGATAGCACCACCTATCGGAACCACGGATAAAAAATCTTCGTGTCAACATTGCGTTTGCTCCTTCAAACTCCTCCCTTTACCTTCATATGCAATTGTTTTACATTCCGCCGCAATACTCTTAGAATTGCATGTGTAGGTTGATTGCTTGACTTGTGCTAAGTTGGTAAAATCTGCCAAGAACTAAAATTGGGAAAAGGCTAGATTTTTATTTGGTCAAGTAGTCTAATCACCCCCTCTTGACATACTTTCGATCCTACAAGTGGTATCAGAGCTTTGGTCTCCATTTGCTTTGATTTCCATAGCTTTTGGTGGTCATAGCCTTGGTTTCACAACCTAGGAGAGTATGGCGTCTAGCGAGGAAATTACCACCGTAGAGGTCCTTACTTTGATGGTACAAATTTTGCTAGTTGGAAGCATAAGATGAAAATGCATATTCTTGGACATAACCCCGCCGTTTGGGCTATTGTGTGTATTGGCTTGCAAGGTGAATTCTTTGATGAGAGAGAACCAAACCGTGAAGCTACCGCGGAAGAGTTGAAGATGCTACAATACAATGCTCAAGCTTGTGATATTCTCTTCAATTGATTGTGCCCTGAAGAATTCAACAAATCAGCCGTCTTGAGAATGCAAAGGAAATTTGAGATACTTTGATTGATATGCACGGAGGTACCGACTCCGTCAAGGAATCCAAATTGGATGTGCTTCAAAGTCAACTTGACAAGTTCAAAATGAAGGATGGTGAAGGTGTCGCCGAAATGTACTCTAGGCTTGCTCTCATCACAAATGAGATTGCCGGCTTAGGAAGTGAAGAGATGACCGACAAATTCATCATCAAGAAGATCCTAAGAGCCTTGGATGGAAAATATGATATCGTGTGCACATTGATCCAAATGATGCCAAATTACAAAGATCTCAAGCCCGTCATTGGAAGAATTGTTGCTCATGAGATGTCACTCAAGGATAAGGAAGAGCTTCACAACAAGTCTAGTGGTGCTTACAAAGCCTCATGTGATGATCCCACATCATCAAGTGAGAAACAAACCTTCAATGAAGAATTAAGACTAATGGTCAAGAACTTCGAAAAGTTCTACAAGAGTAGAAGCAAAGAAAGAAGTTCCAAGTCAAGGTCCTACAATGACAAAAGATCTTCTAGGTGTAAGCGTAATTGCTACAATTGTGGAAGGCCCGGTGAGGAGTCCTGGACTAGGGGGTGTCCGGATAGCTGAACTATCATCTTTGGCCGGACTCCTGGACTATGAAGATACAAGATTTTAAAGACTTCGTCCCATGTCCGGGTGGGACTTTCCATGGCGTGGAAGGCAAGCTTGGCGATACGGATATGTAGATCTCCTACCATTGTAAATGACTCTGTGTAACTCTAACCCTATTCGGTGTCTATATAAACCGAAGGGTTTTAGTCCGTAGGACGAACAACAATCATACCATAGGCTAGCTTCTAGGGTTTAGCCTCTCTGATCTCGTGGTAGATCTACTCTTGTACTACCCATATCATCAATATTAAACAAGCAGGAGTAGGCTATTACCTCCATAGAGAGGGCCCGAACCTGGGTAAAAACATTGTGTCCCTTGTCTCCTGTTACCATCCGCCTAGACGCACAGTTCGGGACCCCCTACCCGAGATCTGCCGGTTTTGACACCGACATTGGTGCTTTCATTGAGAGTTCCTCTGTGTCGTCACATATAGGCCCAATGGTTCCTTCGATCATCAACAACGACGCGGTCCAGGGTGAGACTTTTCTCCCCGGACAGATCTTCAGATTCGCGGCTTTGCATCAAGGGCCAATTCACTTGGCCATCTGGAGCAGCTCGAAAGCTACGCCCCCGCCATCGTGTCAGATTTGGGAATTTGAACTACACGGCCGACATCCGCGGAGACTTGATCTTCGACGGATTTGAGCTACAGCCAAGTGCACCGCCTTTGTCTCGATGGGCACGATCTAGCTCGCCACGAGCAAAGGTTCGAGGCCGCACCAGCATCCGCTCCGACCCTTAGCTCGGAGCCGACTCCCCCGATCGAGGACGAGTGGTTGGACACCGCCTCGGGGGCTACGATCTCAACGGCGATTGAGCCGAACTCCACCCCTGTCCTTTGCAAAGATCTTGACTCCAGGGTGCTGGACTCCTCTCCGGACTCCAACCCTCCGCGCCCCTGCCAATCGAATCCGATTGGGCGCCGGTCATGGAGTTCACTGTCGCAGACATATTTCAGCACTCGCCCTTTGGCGACATCTTGAATTCACTAAAGTCTCTCTCTTTATCAGGAGAGCCCTGGCCAGACTACGGTCAGGAAGGTTGGGATGCGGACGATGAAGAAATTCAACGCCCACCCACCACCCACATTGTAGCCACTATCGATGATTTAACCGACATGCTCGACTTCGACTCCGAAGACATCAACGGTATGGACGACGATGCCGGAGACGACCAAGACCCAGCGCCTACAGGGCACTGGAAGGCCACCTCGTCATATGAGATATACATGGTGGACATCCCAAAAGATGGGAATGGCGATGGAATGGCCGAGGATGACCCCTCCAAGAAACAACCCAAGGGCCGACGTCAGCAGCGTCGTTTAAAATCCCACCACAGTAAAAACGGTGATTCCGGCACGGGAGACAATAATACCCCGGACAATGCCGAAGACGACCCCCTCCAGCAGGACTCGCAGAGGAGGAGGAGGAGCAAGTCCGCCTGACGATCTTGGCAGAAAGAGAGGTAGAGGACGATAATTACGTGCCTCCCTCCGAAGATGAGGCAAGCCTCGACGACGACGAATTTGTCGTGCCTGAGGATCCCGCCGAATAGGAGCGTTTCAAACGCAGGCTTATGGCCACGGCGAGCAGCCTCAAGAAAGCAGCAGCAGCCTTAGAGCTGACCAAGACTTGCTAGGCGACAAATGGATCAAGTCCTTGCAGCCAAGAGTATGAACTCGAACGCCTCCAAGAGATACCCCTAAACGCAGGCTGCTACCCCAATTAGAGGAAGCAGCACCCAAACCTACATCACCAACAAGATGAAGCGTCCGACCGGCCACCCCGTGGTCGCGACAGAGAGGCCTCTAGACCCTCCATTCAAGCCGCACTCTGGCGTCGCTCGAAAAGTACCAAGGCACGGGGAAACGCGCCAGACCTGCGAGACATATTGGAGGACAAGGCGAGGCAAACAAGATTGATCTACGGATCGCGTGGGCGCCCCACGACACGTGATGATAACCGTCACGCCGGATACAAAGAACTCCGGCCGGGCGAACACGATGAGACAAAGCTCATATGAGCTACGTCGTGATATAGCCCAATACAGAGGCGCCGCACACCCACTATGCTTCACAGATGAAGTAATGGATCATCAAATCCCTGAGGGCTTCAAACCCATAAACATCGAATCATACGATGGAACCACAGATCCTGCGGTCTGGATCGAGGACTATCTCCTCCATATCCACATGGCCCGCGGTGATGATCTACATGCCATCAAATACCTCCCACTCAAGCTTAAAGGACCAGCTCGGCATTGGCTCAACCGCTTGCCAGCAGAATCAATTGGTTGTTGGGAGGACTTGGAAGCCGCATTCCTTGATAAATTCCAGGGCACATATGTGCGACCACCTGACGCCGATGACCTCAGCCACATAATTCAGCAGCCAGAAGAATCGGCGCACAATTACGGACACGGTTCCTAACCAAGAAAAATCAAATCGTTGACTGTCCGACGCAGAGGCCCTTGCAGCCTTCAAACATAACATCCGCGACGAGTGGCTAGCCCGGCACCTAGGACAGGAAAAGCCGAAATCCATGGCAGCCCTCACCACACTCATGACCCGCTTTTCCCCGGGAGAGGACAGCTGGCTAGCTCGTAGTAACAACTTGACCAAAAACCCTGGTAGTTCGGATACCAAGGACAGCAATGGCAGGTCGCGTCGCAACAAGAACTAGCGCCGCATTAACGGCGATAATGATGAAGATACGGCAGTCAATGCCGAATTCAGAGGCTCTAAACCCGGTCAGCGGAAGAAGCCATTCAAAAGAAATACCCAGGGCCCGTCCAACTTGGACCGAATACTCGATCGCTTGTGCGGATACATGGCACCCCGAAAACAGCCAATCACACCAACAGGGATTGTTGGGTGTTCAAGCAAGCAGGCAAGCTAAGTTCCGAACTCAATGACAAGGGGCTGCATAGCGATGACGAGGAAGAGCCCCGGCCGCCGAACAATAGAGGACAAAAGGGCATTCCCACACAAGTGGGACGGTGAACATGATATACGCAACCCATATACCCAAAAGGGAGCGGAAGCGTGCACTAAGGGACGTATATGCGATGGAGCCTGTCGCCCCGAAGCTCAACCCATGGTCTTCCTGCCCGATCACCTTTGATCGAAGGACCACCCACTAGCATCCGTCACGGCGGTTTCGCCGCATTGGTTCTTGACCCAATTATTGACGGATTTCACCTCACTAGAGTCCTGATGGACGGCGGCAAAGCAACTGAACCTGCTTTATCGTGATACGGCGCAAAATGGGCATAGACCCCTCAAGGATTAAACCCACAATGACGACCTTTAAAGGCGTAATACCAGGTGTAGAGGCCAATTGTACAGGCTCAGTTACACTCGAAGTGGTCTTCGGATCCCCGGATAACTTCCGAAGCGAAGAGTTAATCTTTGACATAGTTTCGTTCCGAATCGGCTATCGCGCACTGCTCGGACGAACCGCATTTGCAAATTTCAATGTGGTGCCGCACTACGCATACCTCAAGCTCAAGATGCCAGGCCCTCGAGGAGTAATCACGGTCAATGGAAACACCGAACGCTCTCTCCGAACGGAGGAGCACACGGCGGCCCTCGCGGCGGAGGTGCAAAGCAGCCTCTCACAGCAATTCTCGAGTCCGGCCACTAAAAGTCTGGACACTGTCAAGCGCGCCCGGAGTAACCTACAACAAGACCGCCTGGCACGATCCAAGCACGCGTAGCAATCCGGCCCCAAACCCAGCCCTCGTGAAATTGCGAAGCCCGGTGAATGCAGCGTACATAACTTCACGCCCGGAGATACCATGGGCATAAGGATGGGCCACGACCACGGCACGCCTGCACGCGCTAAACCGCACTGGGGCCCCGATTGTGTCATTCTTTTCTTTTCTTCTTTTTCTTACTTTCGGGACTCCGTTTTCCGAAGTCATGTCCGCACTAGAATTGCCGAACTCACGATGCAACAGCCAGGAAGCGTAAAGCTTCGTCGAATGTCCGGTGGTCTCTAATACGAGCATTATACCTGCTTTTACATACCATCCCGCAGCTTACCCCTGGAGGGGGACATGTCAAATAGTCCCATCCCTTGCTTATCGCACTATTTGTATCATTCTGCTTTCATTGCAGTACCTTTTTGAATAAACAATACATAGCTTTTGCCTATTACTGCACTCCTTTCTTTATCTATATATATGTTCATTTATGACATTGCAACCGTACAATTTGGTACGGCCAATACACCAGGGGCTTAAGTACCCCAAAAGTATGGTGTGATAAGTCCGAACACTTCCACAAGTGCGGCACCCCGAACTTATAGCATTATATGCATCGGCTCCGAATCGTGTCTTGGGTCAATAGTTGGGTTTGCCCGGCTCCCATGTTTTGGTACCTTACGTTCCGTTATATCGGCTAAGGTAGCACTAGGAGAACCACTGCGATTGTGCCCCGGTTGAGCTGGGTTGAGCACCTCAGTGGAGAAAGCTAAAACTGACCGTCATGATAAGGCGAGAACCGGTCGCTGTTCGAGAGGTTTTTTCGGGTCCCTAAAGACTTATGCCGCTTAGAGCGAGGAACCGGCATTGCCCGGCCAAGGCATGGATAGCGCCCCGAACTCGGTCTTCCGAATACTAGGGGCTTCGCCGAAATTTAAAATTATAGAATTCTATGGCTAAGTGAGAGTGTTCAAGCACTATAAGTCCGGTTGCCTTGTTCGTTGCGTTGAGCGCCTCCCTCGATGGACCCACGAATGGGAACAAGAGCGCTCAAGCTTATCCCGAACACCCTAGCACTCGTGGCATGGGGGTTGAAGCCAACGACTTGCCATCTGTCAAAATTTGATAAACGGCCACACAGAAGGTAATATTTTAAATTAACAAGCGTTGCTTAGCGCATATGAACAAGTTTTCAGCGTCTGTGATAACAAATGCGAGTCTATTCAAAAATTACATCTTTGGAGCACTCATCCGCTATACGGCGGGCACCCTTCAGGACGCCCGCATAGTACATTTCGGGCTTGCAATGATCCTTGCCCTTCGGTGGCCCGTCCGTCACAAGCTTCTCCGCATCCAGCTTGCCCCAGTGCACTTTAGCACGGGCAAGGGCCCGATGGGCACCATCAATGCAGACGGAGCGCTTGATGACTTCAATCCATGGACAGGCGTCCACCAGCCGCTGCACTAACCCGAAGTAGCTCTCAGGCATGGCTTCCAATGGCCACAGCCGAACTATGAGGCCCTTCATGGCCTGTTCGGCGACCTTAGGAGCTCGACCAGCCGCTTCACTGGTCGCTCAGGGCATCGGACGGTCGGCCTCGATACTGAGACCAGAACACCTTCTCCGTCGAGCTCCCCTCCTTGGCGCGGTAGAACCTGGCAGCATCAGACACACTACGGGGCAGATCTGTGAACGCTCCTGGAGAGCTCCGGATTCGGGTAAGTACTAGATAATTGACTTTTACATTCCTGCTCTGCATAAAGAATGCCTTATGCGCCGCGATCTTCTTTATTGCCTCAATCTCCTGGAGGGCTTTTTGGGCCTCGGCCATAGCAGCTTTGGCACTCTCAAGAGCTGAGGCAAGATCGGACTCTCGGGTCTTCGAGTCACGCTCCAAACCCTCATGTTTTTTCACAAGAGCCTGGAGCTCTTGCCGTACCTCCGCCAGCTGTGCCTCCCCCTTCTCTCGCTCGGCGCGCTTCGCGGCCGCTTTGCTTTCGGCCGCGGACACCGCTTCCTTCAGGGTCGCCACCTCGTTCGTGGCCCCTACAATACCCACGTTATTCCTGTCATTTTTTGCAACCGAAGCCTTTCTATAAGGTATTTATTTAATAAGGTATTACTTACCTTCCTTGTCCTCGAGCTGCTTCTTGGCAAGGCCGAGCTCATTCTCGGACCGCTCGAGGCTCTTCTTCAATGCATTGACCTCCATGATCGGTCTGGCAGAGGTCAAGAAGAGCCTGCATTCGCATATTGACATACTTATGTTAGACTCCTGCGTATATCTTTTAGATCCTTAGTCCGGCTTTTCTTTCCAACACGAACTAAGCAACAGGGCTATTGTCTATGCGGTAATATTTTTACAAATTCTAAACTTACCTCAAAGCCTGTTAGAAGGCTGGTACAGGCTTGATCAGCCCGCTCTTGGCGGATCGAACTTTCTGGATCACCACACTCATAACAAGGCGGTGCTCCTCCTCGATGGAGGCGCGGTTAAGCGCCTCCAGTAAGCTATCCGGTGTCTCCGGTTGGACGGAGGACACCGGCGTCTTACCCTTCCTACGAAGGTAGCGCTTGCCAGACTTCGGAACCATTGAAGGTTCCGGTATGGAGTCCGGACAAGGGTCGGGCTTAGAGCCCCTGGGGGTCTCGCTCCCCTCGCGCCTGGAGTCTGGGAGGCTGCCTTGCGGCGCCTCCTGCGCCACCTCCTCTTAACCAGGCCCCCTCGGGCCCCACCTCGGCGTCGTCCGCAGCGTGAGGTGAGGAGGCGGCCGGAAGTGAAGTACTCTCCACTTCCGACGAATTCAGGAACCCGCTCGACGAAGCGGCTAGCTCGCCCTTGGGCGGGCTGCATGATTGTTCGGCATTAGAGAACACTATGCAATGAAAAAAACATGGGTATCCGTACACTTACGATCTCGCCAGGGGCTTGGCCCTTCTTGGCCACTCCTCCTCATCATTGTCGGCGTTGGTGGAGAAATCCGGATGAAGGGTCCTTCCCTTCTTGGACCCTCCGGCCTCCCCAGTTGGGGCGGCCTTCCTTTTCTTCTCTCCCCGGCTGGAGAGAGGCTTCTTTTCCTCCTCCTCTTCCTCGTGAGGAGGATTCTGCCTCGGAGTTGTCGGGCGGTGAGTCCGACAGCACCTGGCGCCGGGAGCTCTTTCGAGTTCCCGTGGCCTCCTTCTTGGCCTTCTTCTCCGGCACCATGTGAGGTACCGGAGCCAGCAGCCCTGTCAATCGGGCGTCCGCTGGGTCTTCTGGCAAGGGGGTCGGATAGTTAATCTGTCCGGACGTCTTCAGCCAGTCCTGTCAAAGGTTAGGGAGTTTTAGATCCTGCATAGAGTCAAACTATGAAAAAAGAGTCGCATAAAGGGTAAAATAACTTACCTCGCTGGCTTGACGTCATGAGCTGAATCCGCGATCTTCGGTAGCGGATGTGGGAGCCTCGGCACCCTTGAACAGCACCTTCCAGGCATCTTCGTACGTAGTGTCGAAGAGCCTTTTCAGAGTTGAGTGCTGTGCCGGATCGAACTCCCACAATTTGAAGGCCCGTTGTTGGCATGGGAGAATCCGGCGGATGAGCATCACCTGGATTACGTTGACAAGCCTGAGATTCTTGTCCACCAGGTTTCGGACGCAGGTTTGGAGTCCGGATAGCTTGTCCGAATTCCCCCGTGTCAGGCCCGTCTCTTTCCATGATGAGAGCCGGGTGGGGAAGCCAGATCGGAATTCGGGGGCCGCCGCCCATTGAGAGTCGCGCGGCTCGGTGATGTAGAACCACCCCGATTGCCACCCCTTTATGGTCTCCACAAAGGAGCCCTCGAGCCATAGGACTTTGGCCATCTTGCCAACCATGGCGCCTCCGCACTCCGCTTGGCGGCCGCCCACTACCTTCGGCTTGACATTGAAGATCTTCAGCCATAAGCCAAAGTGGGGCTGGATGTAGAGGAAGGCCTCGCACACGACGATGAACGCCAAGATGTTGAGGATGAAATTCGGGGCCAGATCGTGGAAGTCCAGGCCATAGTAGAACATGAGCCCGCGGACAAATGGGTGAAGTGAAAAACCTAGTCCAGGGAGGAAGTAGGGGAGAAACACCACCCTCTCATGGGGCCTGGGGGTTGGAATGAGCTGCCCCTCGTCGGGTAGCCGGTGTGCGATGTTGCTGGACAAGTATCCGCCTCCGCAGCTTTCGATGTGCCCCTCCATGACGGAGGAGGCCATCCACCTGCCTCCGCCTCCGGACATAGTTGGAGAAGGTTGAGGTGGGATGTGCGGACTTGGGCACTGGAGCTCGAGTCTTGTGAAATGGATGAGCAAAGGAGGAAGAATGCGTGGGTGAAAAGGTGGATCCTTATCCCTTATATGGATGGACGAAGCTATGCGTCCCCGCCAGCCTGGTAAAACTCGATTATCTCCCAAGCGCCGTAATCAATGGCGGATGGGTTACCCACGTCCGTATTGATGGGAATCCGGGATAAGGGGCACGATCTCCGCTTTGATAAGGCGTGCCAAGGAAACCGCCTCGCTAAACGCGCTTAAGGTGGAACAGTAAAAAAAGCGATTCGTATAAAAGCTTGGTCGTGGTGTGATGTCACGCCCGCGGAATACGTCGCCAGATCTATGCAAAATTATTCTCTCTCTACGGTGGTATGTGGAACTTGTTTTGCAGAGCCGGACACTATCCTTGTGTTCAAAACCTTCTATGAAGTATTCGGAGGAGGAACCCGCCTTGCAATGCCGAACACAATATGCGCGCCGGACTCGTCGTCATTGAAGCCTGCTTCAGGGGCTACTGAGGGAGTCCTGGACTAGGGGGTGTCCGGATAGCCGAACTATCATCTTTGGCCGGACTCCTGGACTATGAAGATACAAGATTGAAGACTTCTTCCCGTGTCCGGATGGGACTTTCCTTGGCGTGGAAGGCAAGCTTGGCGTCTGGATATGTAGATCTCCTACCATTGTAACCGACTACTGTAACCCTAACCCTATTCGTGTCTATATAAACCGAAGGGTTTTAGTCCGTGAGACGAACAACAATCATACCATAGGCTAGCTTCTAGGGTTTAGCCTCTCGATCTCGTGGTAGATCTACTCTTGTACTACCCATATTATCAATATTAATCAAGCAGGAGTAGGGTATTACCTCCATCGAGAGGGCCCGGACCTGGGTAAAAACATCGTGTCCCTTGTCTCCTGTTACCATCCACCTAGACGCACAGTTCGGGACCCCCTACCCGAGATCCGCCGGTTTTGACACCGACACCCGGACACTAGTCAAATGAGTGTACGGCACCCTACAAAAGAAGAGAAGATTCTCCCAAAAGAAGTAGAAGAGAAGTATCACCACCAAGAGAAAGGAGGAATAGAGATGATCGTTATGAACGAAGACCCTCTCTGAGAAGCGAGGATTCGAAAGGAAGGAAAATTCATCAAGGAGCTACACAAAAAGAAGACATCAAGCTCATGTTGGTGAATGGGTATACGGCTCCGACTCCGACAATCACTCCGAAAGAAGTTATCACTCCGACTCCGACTATACTCAAGATGAAGGTGTTGCTGGTCTAGCACTTGTGTCAACCAACTCCTACGACATATTTGACTCACCAAATGAAGGAATTGCAAGAAGCTTCATGGCCAAAGGTCCAAAGGTAACACATCCCGAGTATGTTGATTTCAATAGTGATGAAGATGATTTGCTAGGTGATGATGATATACTTGTTGACAACTCTAGTAATGAAGACTATGATGAAACGTCAATTAATCATGCTAATCAAGATAAAACGAATGATGATGATAAGAAGGAGATTGAGCGTCTAACTAAAGAACTAAACACTCTTAAGTTAGCTCATGAAACTACCTTGGAAAATCATCGAGAACTTTTAAAGACTCACGATAAGCTACGCTTTGAAAAGCTCAACCTTGAGCAAGAGCATGAGTTTTTAAAGGCAACCAATGATGATCTTCACAAGAAAAGTTATTCTTACATTGCCAAGCATTTACTCTTGTCTACTTACATGCCACAAGTTAAATCTAGCAACAAGAAGAAGAAAGATGCTTCATCTAGTAGTAACAACAATCATGCTAAATCCAATGTTGTTGCTTCTAGTAATTCTCTTGATTCCACTAATGATTCTCTTAGCCAAGTTACACTTGAGCAAGAAAATAGCTTATTGAAGGGAATTATAGAGAAAGGTGTTTACAAGGGCCTTGTCGGAAGTAAGCAATTTGAGAAAATTGTGCGCAAGCAAGGAAGACACCGGAAGAATCAAGGTGTTGGTTTTGAACGAAAGTTCAATGCCAATGGAGTTGAGTGGGAAGAAGATCATTACCCCAAGACGAAGTTTCTTCCTCAACAAGATAAGTATGATCCTACTTCTTTCAAAGGGACACAAGCTCAAGATGATCTTCCACCACAAGACCACAAGCAAAAAGGCAAGGACAAGCTTCAAGAGGAAATTTATGCATTTGAAGAAACACCTAAGGCCTTGGTCAAGTGGGTTCCCAAGACTACATCAAGTTCTACTTCATCGAGTACAACTACAACTCCAAGGATTCCCATCAAGATGATGTGGATCCAGAAGAAGAAGAACTAGAGAGTTCTTGAGGGTGACTCCGCCAACATACTTCACTCTTATCATTTTGGCAAGAATAAGTGCAAACAACTTCCATATCTTGCACTAGTTCAAGGAGTCACAAACCCTCTTGTTGGTAAGACAAGGGACAAGGTAACCTAATGCTTTCATGGACATCATCTTGTGTATGCATCACTCTATATCTATGGATATCCTTGTTTGTTCCTTGTGTGACTAACCCATATAGGTATTGAAAGTGCAACTCACTCCAAAGGATTGATCCAAATGATCTACATCAACATTGAGCATCTACATCTTCAACACCTACATGAAGTCATCTTCGACAAAACCCAAGGTTAGTTCATCCCTCCAAGTGGGGATATCACATCTAGGGGGAGCTTTACTCTAATCAATTGAGTCAAAGCAACTCTAATGGTGTGAACACATCAATGCTTTATGTAAAAGTGGTAACCCCACTTGAGCATAAACGATGAGTATGACCTATGATCAAATGTTCTCATTTGACTCCTAAGTCAATATACTCATATATAGATGACCTAGTCATCGCCAAATTGCTTGATAGATGCTAGAGTGTTTGTGCATGCTTTGTCACATATTTCATTTTCCATTTCATTGTGTGAGCATGTTGGTTGCATATTTCACTCATTCGAGGACATCCATTTGTTGTTTTGATTGTTTGGCTCTTTCTATTTTGCCAAATGGATGGACAAGAATGCCTAAGAACTCCCTCTAGCTATCTATGCTTTTCTCGTCTCAAACTCTATTCATGCTACATCACAAAGTTTGATCAAGTCAGATTCGAACCACTCTGTGTGAGGAGCACTCGGAGGTCCCGATTCGTCATAGACTTAAACCTCCAAAACCTCTTTGTGCATCTCGGTCCGACCGATTCATTATTTTCGGTCCTACCAATTCACTAAGTTGATCTAGGGTTTTCAATCTCGGTGCAACCGATTAGAACTTTTCGGTCACATCGAGTTGCAGTAACTGCTTGCAGTTTTGCATCTTGGTGCCACCGAGTCATTCCACTCGGTCACACCGACAGGGTCAGGTTTATATATACCGATGGGCCAAATTTTGGAAAAAATTCCAAACCCTCTCGCCCGCGCATAACCTGCTCTGCCTCTTCGGGTCTCCGGATCGTCCTCTTGTCGCCAGCGACCTCCCGCCACTGGTCTCTGCCGCCGTCAACGGAAATCCTCACCGCCGTTGCCGCTGTAGCAAGTTCGTCGCCGAACTAGGGTACGAAGTTGACCTTTGTGCTAGTCCCTAACTCCGATTCTTAGCACATTGCTTTGCCATGATCTTTGCCACGATTGAAATAATCCTGTCCAGCGAAAACATCCTGTAGATTAGTTTTGATTTGAAAATTGAGGGCTAGGTCTCCGCCAAATTTATCTTGGACCGACCGAGTTGTAGAAATCGGTCTCACCGATTTTGGCCTAGGCCAAAGCACACGCGTTTTCGGTCTGACCAAAAACTGCAAATCGGTGTGACCGAGTTCGATTCTTTGTGAAACCCTAGCAGTCTCGGTACCACCGAACTGTGACTCGGTCTGACCAGTTCACTAGTTTAGGTTCCAAAAGCTGCTTCGGTATCATCGAGTTTACAAATCGGTAGATTCGAAATGCTTTCTGCGAAGAACTAAAACTAAGTTTTTAAGTCATCTTTTTTGCAAAAATCCTGTACTTTGTGATTCTCATCCACTCTACCTCATCTATAACCTATTCACAGGGTCTGCTGTCAGAGTATCTGCAGAAATGTCAGACCAAATTGATAGTCAGAACAAGTCTGAACAACAGGTGCAGTTGAGTGAGGGTTCAGATCCCTCCAGCAGTTATGATGATGGCAGTAGGAGCACACCAAGCAATTTGCCAAAGGCTGCCACAAGGACAAGGAAGAAGAGGAATTCTGACTCTAAGGATGAAGATTATGTGGCTGTTGAGGATGAAGCCACTTCGAAGAAGAAAGTGCTGAAGAAGGAGTATGGCACGGTGATACGTCTCCAACGTATCTATAATTTTTGATTGTTCCATGCTATATTACTATGTGTTTTGAATGATTATGGGCTTTATTATACACTTTTATATTACTTTTGGGACTAACCTATTAACCGGAGGCCCAGTCCATATTGCTGTTTTATTGCCTGTTTCAGTATTTCGAGGAAAAGGAATATCAAACGGAGTCCAAACAGAATGAAACCTTCGGCAACGTGATTTTTTGGAAGATTATCATCCTGGAGACTTGGAGTTTACGTCAGAAGATACTCGAGGAGCCGAAGAGATAGGGGGCGCGCCCCCCCTATCTCGTGGGCCCCTCGAGCACCCCCCGACCAACTTCTTTCGCCTATATATGCCTACGTACCCTAAAACCATCGAATATCAAGATAGATCGGGAGTTCCGCCGCCGCAAGCCTCTGTAGCCACCAAAAACCTCTCAGGAGCCCGTTCAAGACTCACGCCGAGGGGGAATCCATCACCGATGGCCATCTTCATCATCCCGGCGCTCTCCATGACGAGGAGGGATTAGTTCACCCTCGGGGCTGAGGGTATGTACCAGTAGCTATGTATTTGATCACTCTCTCTCATGTTCTCGACTTCACACGATCTTGATGTATTGCGAGCTTTGTTATTATAGTTGGATCTTATGATGTTTCTCCCCCTCTACTCTGTTGTGATGAATTGAGTTCCCTCTTTGAAGTTATCTTATCGGATTAAGTCTTCTATGAGAACACTTGATGTATGTCTTGCCGTGCTTATCTATGGTGACAATGGGATATCACGTGCCACTTGATGTATGTTTTGGTGACCAACTTGCGGGTTCCGCCCATGAACCTATGCATAGGGGTTGGCACGTTTTCTTGACTCTCCGGTAGAAACTTTGGGGTGCTCTTTGAAGTACTTTTATGTTGGTTGGATGAATCTGAGATTGTGTGATGCATATCGTATAATCATGCCCACGGATACTTGAGGTGGCAATGGAGTATCTAGGTGACATTAGGGTTTTGATTGATTTGTGTCTTAAGGTGTTATTCTAGTACGAACTCTTTAATAGATCGATCCGAAAGAATAACTTTGAGGTGGTTTCATACCCTACCATAATATCTACGTTTGTTCTCCACTATTAGTGGCTTTGGAGTGACTCTTTGTTGCATCTTGAGGGCTTGTTCTATGATCTATCTATGTTATTATTGTTGAGAGAACTTGCACTAGTGAAAGTATGAACCCTAGGCCTTGTTTCCTATCATTGCAATACTGTTTACGCTCACTTTTATCATTAGTTACCTTGCTGTTTTTATATTTTCAGATTACAAATACCTTTATCTACCATCCATATTGCACTTGTATCACCATCTCTTCGCCGAACTAGTGCACCTATACAATTTACCATTGTATTGGGTGTGTTGGGGACACAAGAGACTCTTTGTTATTTGGTTGCACGGTTGCTTGAGAGAGACCATCTTCATCCCTCGCCTCCCTACGGATTGATAAACCTTAGGTCATCCACTTGAGGGAAATTTGCTACTGTCCTACAAACCTGTGCACTTGCAGGCCCAACAACATCTACAAGAAGAAGGTTGTGTAGTAGACATCAAGCTCTTTTAAAGCGCCGTTCTTGGGAGGTTAGGTAGCGGCACTCACACCCGTCAATTAAGCTCTTTTACGGCGCCGTTGCCGGGGAGGTGAGTGCTTGAAGGTATATCTTTAGATCTTGCAATCGAATCTTTTTGTTTCTTGTTTTATCACTAGTTTAGTTTATAAAAGAAAATTACAAAAAAATGGAGTTAAGTTTGTCTCATACCTTCGTCTTTTTAATATCTTTTGTGAGTATGATGGAAAGGAAAATTGTGCTCAAGTGCTAGAAGAAGAATGCATTAAAATGCTTGGTACTAAATCTTTTAATGATGAGCATGTTTGCAATGTTATTAGTATGAACTCCTTGAATATCCATGATGCTAATGATATGCAAAGCCACAAGCTTGGGGAAGCTATGTTTGATGAATATGATATGTTTAGTCCCCCAAGTTTTGATGAGAATATTTATTTTGATGAAAGCCTGCCTCCTATTTATGATGATTATATTGATGAAAGTGGGTTTGGAAGAGTGTCAACTTTAGGAAGTAGTGATCCCACTATTTTGGAGGATGTTGAATCTTATTGTGATGAACATGAAAGTGGATTTGGAAGAGTGTCAACTTTATTTAGTGATGATTCCACTATTTGGGAAGAGGTTCCAATTGATTATGAGAACAAAGTTGCTATCTATGATGATTATTGTGATGACTTGTATGCTATTAAGAATAATGATAACCATGAAACTTGTCATCATGATTTTAGTTTTCAATTGGATTATGCCTCACATGATAATTATTTTGTTGAGTTTGCTCCCACTACTATTCATGAGAAGAAATTTGCTTATGTGGAGAGTAGTAAATTTCCTTTGCTTGTAGATCATGAAAAGAATGCTTTAGGTGCTGGTTATATTGTTGAATTCATTCATGATGCTACTGAAAATTATTATGAGGTAGGAACATATTCTTTTATGAATTGCAATAATATCAAGTTTCCTCTCTATGTGCTTAATTTTTGAAGTTATGCTTGTTTTGTCTTCCTATGCTTGTTGATTATTGTTCCCATAAGTTGTTTGCACACAAAATCCCTATGCATAGGAAGTGGGTTAGACTTAAATGTGCTAGTCATATTCTTCATGATGCTCTTTTTATGTTTCTATTCTTATCTCTTATGTGAGCATCATTGAAATCGTCATGCCTAGCTAGGGGCTTTAAACGATAGCGCTTGTTGGGAGGCAACCCAATTTTATTTTAGTTTCTTGATTTTTGGTTCTGTTTAGTAATAAATAATCCATCTAGCTTCTATTTATATGTGTTTTAATGTTTTAATTAGTGTTTGTGCCAAGTAGAACCTTTGGGAAGACTTGGGTGAAGTCTTTATGATCATGCTGTAAAAAAACAGAAACTTTAGCGCTCACGAGATTAGCTTCAACTTTTTACTGGAGAGTGCTATTTAGTTGATTATTTTTTAATATGATTACTAGACAAATTCCTCAGGTCCACCAATTTATTTTAGAATTTTTGGAGTTCCAGAAGTTTGCGTTAGTTACAGATTACTACAGACTGTTCTGTTTTTGACACATTCTGTTTTTCATGTGTTGTTTGCTTATTTTGATGAATCTATGGCTAGTAAAATAGTTTATAAACCATAGAGAAGTTGGAATACAGTAGGTTTAACACCAATATAAATAAAGAATGAGTTCATTACAGTACCTTGAAGTGGTGTTTTGTTTTCTTTCGCTAACGGAGCTCACGAGTTTTCTGTTAAGTTTTGCGTTGTGAAGTTTTCAAGTTTTGGGTAAATATTGATGGACTATGGAATAAGGAGTGGAAAGAGCCTAAGCTTGGGGTTGCCCAAGGCACCCCAAGGTAATATTCAAGGATAACCAAGCGTCTAAGCTTGGGGATGCCCGGAAGGCATCCCTCTTTCGTCTTCGTTCATCGGTAACTTTACTTGGAGCTATATCTTTATTCACCACATGATATGTGTTTTGCTTGGAGCGTCATGTCATTTTATTTTGTTTTGCTTGCTGTTTGAATAGAATACCAAGATCTGAAATTCTTAAATGTTAGAGAGTCTTCACATAGTTGTATAATTATTCGACTACTCATTGATCTTCACTTATATCTTTCGGAGTATTTTGTCATTTGCTCTAGTACTTCACTTATATCTTTTAGAGCAAAATGGTGGGGTTTTTTTTTAAGAAATAGATGAACTCTCATGCTTCACTTAGATTATTTTGAGAGTCTTAAATAGAATGGTAATTTGCTTAATAATCTTAATATGCTAGGTATTCAAAAATAGTAAAAACTTTCTTATGAGTGCGTTGAATACTAAGAAAAGTTTGATGCTTGATAATTGTTTTGAGATATGAAGATGGTGATATTAGAGTCATGCTAGTTGAGTAGTTGTGAATTTGAGAGATGCTTGTGTTAAATTTTGTGATTCCCGTAGCATGCACGTATGGTGAACCGTTATGTGATGAAGTCGGAGCATGATTTATTTATTGACTGTCTTCCTTTTGAGTGGCGGTCGGGGACGAGCGATGGTCTTTTCCTACCAATCTATCCCCCTAGGAGCATGCGCGTAATACTTTGCTTTGATAACTTGTAGACTTTTGCAATAAGTATATGAGTTCTTTATGACTAATGTTGAGTCCATGGATTATACGCACTCTCACCTTTCCACTATTGCTAGCCTCTCTAATACCGCGCACTTTCCGCCGGTATCATACACCCACCATATATCTTCCTTAAAACAGCCACCATACCTACCTATCATGGCATTTCCATAGCCATTCCGAGATATATTGCCATGCAACTTTCCACCGTTCCGTTTATTATGACACGCTCCATCATTGTCATATTGCTTTGCATGATCATGTAGTTGGCATCGTATTTGTGGCAAAGCCACCGTCCATAATTCTTTCATACATGTCACTCATGAGTCATTGCACATCCCGCACATCACGGAGGCATTCATATAGAGTCATATTTTGTTCTAAGTATCGAGTTGTAATTTTTTAGTTGTAAGAAAATAAAAGTGTGATGATCATCATTTTTTAGAGCATTGTCCCAGTGAGGAAAGGATGATGGAGACTATGATTCCCCCACAAGTCGGGATGCGATTCCGGACGAAAAAAAAGAAAAAAAAAGAGGCCATAGCAAAAAAAAAGAGAAAAGGCCCAAATAAAAACAATAAAAAATAAAAAAATAAAAAAGTGAGAGAAAAAGAGAGAAGGGGCAATGCTACTATCCTCTTACCACACTTGTGCTTCAAAGTAGCACCATGATCTTCATGATAGAGAGTCTCCTATGTTGTCACTTTCATATACTAGTGGGAATTTTACATTATAGAACTTGGCTTGTATATTCCAATGACGGGCTTCCTCAAAATGCCCTAGGTCTTCGTGAGCAAGCAAGTTGGATGCACACCCACTTAGTTTCTTTTGTTGAGCTTTCAAATGCTTATAGCTCTAGTGCATCCGTTGCATGGCAGTCCCTACTCACTCACATTGATATCTATTGATGGGTATCTCCATAGCCCGTTGATACGCCTAGTTGATGTGAGACTATCTTCTCCCTTTTTGTCTTCTCCACAACCACCCTTCTATTCCACCCATAGTGTTATATCCATGGCTCACGCTCATGTATTGCGTGAAGATTGAAAAAGTTTGAGATTATTAAAGTACGAAACAATTGCTTGGCTTGTCATCGGGGTTGTGCATGATTTAAATACTTTGTGTGGTGAAGATAGAGCATAGCCAGACTATATGATTTTGTAGGGATAACTTTCTTTGGCCATGTTATTTTGAGAAGACATGATTACTTTGTTAGTATGCTTGAAGTATTATTATTTTTATGTCAATATGAACTTTTGTCTTGAATCTTTCAGATCTGAATATTCATATCACAATTAAGAAGAATTACATTGAAATTATGCCAACTAGCATTCCACATCAAATATTCTGTTTTTATCATTTACCTACTCGAGGACGAGCAGGAATTAAGCTTGGGGATGCATGATACGTCTCCAACGTATCTATAATATTTTATTGTTCCATGCTATATTACTATGTGTTTTGAATGATTATGGGCTTTATTATACACTTTTATATTACTTTTGGGACTAACCTATTAACCGGAGCCCCAGCCCATATTGCTGTTTTATTGCCTGTTTTAGTATTTTGAGGAAAAGGAATATCAAATGGAGTCCAAACAGAATGAAACCTTCGGCAACGTGATTTTTTGGAAGATTATCATCCTGGAGACTTGGAGTTTACGTCAGAAGATACTCGAGAAGCCCAGGAGATAGGGGTGCCCCCCTACTGGGCGCGCCCCCTGTCTCGTGGACTCCTCGAGCACCCCCCGACCGACTTCTTTCGCCTATATATGCCTACGTACCCTAAAACCATAGAATATAAAGATAGATCGGGAGTTCCGCCGCCGCAAGCCTCTGTAGCCACCAAAAATCTCTCGGGAGCCTGTTCCGGCACCTTGCCGGAGGGGGAATCCATCACCGGTGGCCATCTTCATCATCCCGGCGCTCTCCATGATGAGGAGGGAGTAGTTCACCCTCGGGGCTAAGGGTATGTACCAGTAGCTATGTATTTGATCTCTCTCTCTCTCGTGTTCTCGACTTCACACGATCTTGATGTATCGCGAGCTTTGCTATTATAGTTGGATCTTATGATGTTTCTCCCCCTCTACTCTCTTGTGATGAATTGAGTTTCCCCTTTGAAGTTATCTTATCGGATTGAGTCTTTTATGAGAACACTTGATGTATGTCTTGCCGTGCTTATCTGTGGTGACAATGGGATATCACGTGCCACTTGACGTATGTTTTGGTGACCAACTTGCGGGTTCCTCCCATGAACCTATGCATAGGGGTTGGCACACGTTTTCTTGACTCTCCGGTAGAAACTTTGGGGCGCTCTTTGAAGTACTTTTATGTTGGTTGGATGAATCTGAGATTGTGTGATGCATATCATATAATCATGCCCACGGATATTTGAGGTGACAATGGAGTATCTAGGTGACATTAGGGTTTTGATTGATTTGTGTCTTAAGGTGTTAATCTAGTACGAACTCTTTAATAGATCGATCCGAAAGAATAACTTTGAGGTGGTTTCATACCCTACCATAATATCTACGTTTGTTCTCCACTATTAGTGGCTTTGGAGTGACTCTTTGTTGCATCTTGAGGGCTTGTTCTATGATCTATCTATGTTATTATTGTTGAGAGAACTTGCACTAGTGAAAGTATGAACCCTAGGCCTTGTTTCCTATCATTGCAATACTGTTTACGCTCACTTTTATCATTAGTTACCTTGCTGTTTTTATATTTTCAGATTACAAATACCTTTATCTACCATCCATATTGCACTTGTATCACCATCTCTTCGCCGAACTAGTGCACCTATACAATTTACCATTGTATTGGGTGTGTTGGGGACACAAGAGAATCTTTGTTATTTGGTTGCAGGGTTGCTTGAGAGAGACCATATTCATCCTACGCCTCGTACGGATTGATAAACCTTGGGTCATCCACTTGAGGGAAATTTGCTACTGTCCTACAAACCTGTGCACTTGCAGTCCCAACAACGTCTACACGAAGAAGGTTGTGTAGTAGACATCACATAGCTGCAACTAAGCCAGGAATGAAAACAAAGATGCCAGCAAGAAGACAACCAATGTCAAAGCCAAGGAAAGTTGCCACAGGGGAAACCATGAAGTTTACCATTGAATCTGATGATGGTGAAGCAGCAGGTGATGGAAAGAAGAAGAGGGCCAGAACCACTACTGCCAAAGTTCTTGGCAAGCCCTCAATGAGGAGAGATTCTGAAGAAGAGGAAGAGGAAGAGGATGCTGCACCAGCACCCAAAGCACAAAAGCTTATGGGAGATGCAGTTAAATCAAGGGCTGCTCCATCAAAGCCCAAAGCTGCTCCCAAGGCTATTGCTCCAGCTCCAAAGCCAAAACCCAAGAGAAGCACTAGGAACATACCTGCTGAAGAGAAGAACAAGGCCCATTGCCTCAAGCTGCTGAAGAAGAAGAAGATGATTCTGTTGTGCTGAGGAAGCTAAAGCCCAAGATCCCTGACCACACTGATGCACACCCAGTTGCAGAGAATATGAAAATCAGGAAGGATGCAGGATTGAGACTATGGAGAGAGTCTGATCCCTATGCTATCAGGAGAAGGACTGCTGTGGACTACAGATTCCACACTAAGGAACATCAGGGCTTCTATGAGACTATTCTGCTTGACGAGAAGCCCATTGTGTGTGACATGAGATGGGTTGACTGGGAGTTCATCAAGGAGAATGAAGATCACTTCCCTGGTGTGCTTGATAGCTTCAAGGCATGTGGAGTGGACACTTTTGTTGCCCAGAAGCTCACCAAGTGGAATGATGAGCTCATCATGTAGTTTTACTCCACTGCCCACTTCTATCCAAATGGAAGAATTGTGTGGATGTCTGAGGGTACTAGGTACCAATCTACAGTTGATGAGTGGGCCAAGCTCATAAATGCTCCTGAGGAACATGAGGATGACTTGGACATTTATGCAGAAAAGAAGAAAGGCCACAACAGTATGGCCAACATGTATAAGGAGATCCCAGATGCTGCTTTGGATACACACAAGTTTGGATCTATACACTATCTATTGTCTTGTCTGCCAACTATCAACTAGATCTTAAGGCACACACTGCTACCCAAGTCAGGTTATCACACGATGACCAGAGGACATGCCATCAACTTGCTACACATATTTGATGTCCCACAGAAGTTCAAAGTCATGAGCCTGATTGTTGAAACAATCAAGAGGACTGCAGCTGATCAGAAGAGAAGTTGTGGGTATGCCCCACACATTCAGGAGCTCGTCAACTCAAATATGGGCAAAGGGAAGTACATCTTGGATAAGGAGCACCTGCCCCATCTATCCTGAATTTGAAGATAACACTATTGTGATGAATGAGAATGAATCGTCTTCAGCTCAAGCACATGAAAAGACAGCGAAGGCTAAGGCAGAGAAGGCTGCAAAGATACCAACTATGGAAGAGGCATCTCAGGTATTCTTGAAGAGCAAGCAAGACCAGCTTGGATATCTGATCCAATCCACCCTGAGGATTGACAAGGGCTTGGCCACCCTGACCAAGAACCAAGAGAGCTTGGAAAGGATTATTGAGACAAAATTCTATGACCTTGATGTCAAGGTAACAGAGATCCAAACTACACTTGAGAAACTTCAGGAGGAAGCAGAGGAGAAGAAGGGCAAGTCTACCATAGATGCTTTTGCCAGAGTGCCCAGAGGACAGAGATCTATTGCAGTGCCAGTGACAGACACTAGAGCTACAGCATCAGCACCAGCAGCTACAGCTCCATGTAAGTGCATATAGTGCCCCTTAGTGATTTTGGTGTATTGAAGACTTATAGGTTAAGGGACTAATGTGTTTATGAGTGTACATAGGTCTATAAGTCTATGAGGAGTTTGATATTTACAGAGAAAGTCGACCCCTAAAAATGAAGTTCTTCGACTGAAGACTTTGGTATTCTGAAGACTTTCTGAAGACTTTGAAAGTGAACAAATTGGTGTGACCTTGAAGACTTGGTATTCATTTGAGGAACATGAAGCGTGAAGACTTTTGTTTTTGTAGTTTTGTTTTCTCTTTATTGAGTCATACGAAACACATCAGATCGTTAAGGGGGTCGAGGAAATACTAAGGAAAAATTTCCATGTGATGCTCAACTCAAAATCCTACACCTACCAATCCTTCGAGTGAAGCCTTTGGAAATCTCATACAGTTCAGTCAATTTCTTCAGTGACAGAGACGAAGTTCTTCTGGTCGCTCAGGAATTTGTTCTGACTGAGGAGTTAGGAATTCGCCAATGCAGATTGCCTGCACAGTGAGGAACATGATAGCCCTGAGGAATTTGAGAGTCAAATTTCCGACCATTGTTGTGTTGCGTGCCAGCTGTCCCAAAATATCTTATCCACATAACGGTCATATCATTGAAGGGCATTTATGTCTTATCATGTCGGGCTGCTCCCTATGCTATAAATAGCCGCCCCCTACAACCACTAGCTGGTTGGCTGCTCCGCGAGAAACTGACACTTGTCAATTGAGAGCATCCCATCCTCCGAGGTTTTGAGCGAAAATCATCGAGTGAGGAAAACCCAAAACCAAACCCCTACAAACCCAAAGTGATTGAGCATCACTGAAGAGATTGAGCCTGCGTGGATCCGACGCTTGTTACCTTTGAAGACTGTGCTTCTTCCAGACGGTTAGGCGTCATGGTCTAGAGCATCCAAGAGGAATTGTGGATCGCCGAGTGACCAAGTCTGTGAAGGTTTGGAAGTCGCCTGAAGACATACCACGAGTGATTGGACGAGGTCTGTGTGACCTTAGTTCAAGGAGAATACGGTGAGGACTTGGTGTCCTGAGCTGCGTGCTCAACGACTGGGTGTCCGGGACTGTGTGTCCTCGAGTTTAAATACTCAGCCGCTCCAACCAGACGTACAACTGAGACAGCAGTTGGAACTGGTCTACCAAATCATTGTCTTCACCAACCTTACTGGTTCCATTTCCTCAACTCATTCATTTCCTCATTACTGTGTTGAGTGTTTGTTCATATCTGTGTTTGAAGGCTTTGACTGAAGACTTACCAATTTCCTCAGTTCAATTTCTTTAGTCTGTTTGTCTTCATCTTGTGTTATCCTATGATTACGCTTTCTGTAGTATGTGTTTGTCTTCATTTCATCATGATGACCATGCCTGTATTCTGTTATGCTTACTTCTGAGTACTTATTCCGCTTCAAGTAGTTCTTCGCTAAGGAATTTCCTCACCGGCAAATTCCTCAGTGAAGAATTCATCGCCTATTCACCCCCCTCTAGTCGATATAACGCACTTTCAATTGGTATCAGAGCAAGGTACTCCCTTGTTCTGTGTGACTTTGGTTTAACCACCTGGAGTTTCAGTTATGTCGACCACAGGTATGATCAAGGTCTCGGCTGGGTGTCCTACCTTTGATGGAACCGACTACCCCTACTGGAAGAACAAGATGCAAATGCATCTTGAAGCAATTGACAATGATCTCTGGTATGTTGTGGAAAATGGTGTTCCCTCCGTCTCACCCTCACTGAACGCTACCGATGTGAAGAGATTCAAGCAACTCGATTCTCAAGCGAAGAATATCATATGTGGCCATCTGAGCAAAGGACAGTATGGAAGAGTGAGTGCTTTGGAAACTGCTAAGCTTATATGGGATAGGCTGTCCGAAGTAAATGAAGGAGTCTCAACTCAACGTGACTCCCGAGTTGATGTTCTTCGAAATCTCTTCAACCGCTTCAAAAGACTCGACAATAAAAATGTTCAACAAACCTTCGATCGCCTCACTGACATCTCAAATGAGCTTCAAGCACTTGGTGCCACTGACATCACCGACCATGAGGTGGTGAAGAAATTGTTGAGATCGCTTGATTCCTCATTTGATACTCTGGCGCTGATGATACAAGAACGTGCTGACTACAAGTCTCTTGATCCCGCTGATATCCTCGAAAGGCTAAATACTCACAAGTTCCAGCTTGCTGAAAAGAGAGATCCCTATGGTTAGAGCTATGGCAAACCACGTGCCCTGAAGGCCAAGGCTGTGTCTGAGTCTGAATGTGAAGATTCTGGTAGTAGCCTAGGTGATCCTGAAGAATTGAGCCAGGAGCTAGCACTGCTCGGGAAGAAATTCCAGAAGTTCTCAAGACGTGGTCGCTTTGGAAAATCCTCAAGAAGCAGTGATTCCTCATCCAGTGACTATAAGAGAAGGCTATGCCACAAATGCAAGAAACCTGGTCACTATATTCAAGATTGTCCTCAGTGGGAAAAGGAATTAAAGAAGAAGAAATACAAGGATTACAGTTCTGATGACGCTAAGAAGAAGAAGAAATCTTCAAAATCTTCATCATCAAAATCCTCGAAGTCTTCATCTCACAAGAAGAGCAGCTCCAAGAAGGCTCGGGCATTCATTGGCAAGGAAATGGACTCTGAAGCTGAATCTGAGGAACATGAGGAAGAGGAGGCATCCGAGGAGTCCGAGTCCGTGTGGCGAGTCTGGCTCTCGCTACTGCATTCGTCAGCAAGTCCATCTTCAACTCTGAAGAAACTGACCTCACCAACAAGGCTGATGAAGATAATGATGACTACGCTCCCACCTATTGCTTCATGGCAAAGGGTGCAAAGGTACTCAAATATACCTCCTCTGAATCTAGTGAAAATGAATCTGATGAAGATCTCAAGCCCAGCTACTCTAAACTTGCTAAGATTGCTGTAAAACAACAAAGGGCTTTTGAAAAGGTTCAAAACATGCTAGACAAAAGTGATGATATGTTGGGTAAAGAAATGGATCGCACTAAAGCCCTGACTGAAAATCTTCAGAGACTTCAGTCTAGGTTTGATAGCCTTCAAGGTCATCATAACACTCTCTTATCTGATCATGAGAAACTTTCTTATGAATTTCTTCAAAGAAAGCAAGATCTTGAGCAGCTAAGAGTGAGTTATGAAGATCTTCAGAAGGAGCGCGATTTATTACTTGCTCAACAAATCAGCGCTTCTCAGGAAGAATTTGTTCCTCCATGCTTAAAGTGCATTGAACGTGAATCTGCTAATTCTTCACCTGAATGTTCAAATGCTTAAACTGTTACAAACTCTTCACCTGCCTCTGCTATCACTAATTCCTCATCTGAGGACATTGCTAGTATCACTGACGATGCAGGGATGAAGGAATTGTACATGACAGGCATGTACAAAAGCCTCAAAGGGCATCAGACTCTTTGTGATATGCTTAAAAAGCAGATCCTCAACAGAAACCCTAGGAAAGAGGGTATTGCCTTTGAGAGGAAACTCAATGCTGATGGAACATACTGGAAGCCTAAGCAGTACCCCAAAACCTCATGGGTTGCTGCAAAGGGACCTCCAGTTGATCCATCTAACTTATCTGGCTTTACATGTGAATCTCCTCATTCTTCTGATGAGTCATTTGACTCCAACTATAAACTTTTCAAAAATCAGAATGGTCAAGTATTTGCTAGATATGTTGGCACTAACTGCAGGAATGGTTCTCCTATGAAGAAAATCTAGGTTCCCAAGAAATACCTTGAAAGTCTTCAGGTGAACATCCTCATGACACCACCTATGAAGAATAGGAACCCCAGATCAAACTCTTCGTATGGACCAAATTCTTCATATGGATCTAAGTCCTCATACGGACCAAATTCCTCACATGGATCAAATTCCTCAAAAGGATCAAAGTCCTCATATGACTATCATCGTGCTAAATACTCTGTTTCGCAGGGTAAAGCTAAGGGCTATGAATATGTGCATTATTCTTCAAACCATTATGTTCATAAGTCCTCGAAGAATTTCTCTGCATATTCATATGCTTACCCTAACCCCTCTTATGTGAAACAAAATGGTTTGGCCTCTATGCCACCATTCTCATATGGAGCTCGCGGAGCGATGAACTCTTTGCCACCCTTCAGATGTGGGTGGTGAAGAAAAAGAACTAATCTCTTCTGCAGGGTCAGGTCTCCAGACGTGCTTTAACGTCTGAAGAATTTGTTGGGGGCCTGACGAAATGTGCCTGAAAGGACGCAGGCGAATCATGAAGAAATGAACTTTCATTTCACACGTCCTCCTACTGCTATATCTGTTTTACTGCTTGATGAAATTCATCTGATGAACTTGATATCATATTCTTCACTGATGAAGTATATGAGATCGTAAGTTGCACTAATTCATCTGCAAGATGATCAACCCAAAGCCAATGAGTGGGTCCTCGATAGTGGATGTACAAATCACATGACTGGTGACAAGAATCTATTGATGGATGCTCTCCTTATCACCGTCACATCTGAAGCATATCATCTTTGGCCGACAAAGGCAAAAGTCGTGTATTGGGTCTAGGTAAGGTTGCGATCTCTAAGGACATACACATGGACAAAGTCATGCTTGTTGAGTCCTTAGGATACAACCTCATGTCAGTCTCAATGCTTTGTGATCTTGATATGGTTGTTGTCTTTGGCAGGTATTGTTGTGTTGTGATCATGGAAGCTGACAATTCGAAAGTCTTCGAAGGCTTTAGGAGAGGAGACTTGTATATTGTTGATTTCTCTACAGGACCACAACTAGCCGTGTGCCTACTTGCAAAAGCTTCAGAAGGCTGGCTATGGCATCGACGACTTGGTCACGCAGGCATGAGGAATTGGCACATGCTTGTGAAGAAGAAGCATGTCATTGGCATTGAGAATGTCAAATTCCACAAGGATCACTTGTGTGGAGCCTGTGAAGCTGGAAAAATGACCAAGGCCAAGCATCCAGCGAATACTATCATGACCACTACTCGTCCATTCGAGTTGCTTCACATGGACCTCTTTGGTCCTAATCATTACTCAGCCGTCACTAATGATGCATCTCTATATGGCTTTGTTATTGTTGATGATTACTCTCGTTACACATGGGTACACATTGTTACTTACAAACATGAAGTGCAGGAAGTCTTTAAATGATTTTCCTCGAGGGCTTCAACCAACTTTGGTGTGAAGATCAAGCACATCAGAAGTGACAATGGAACTGAGTTCAAGAATTCTGGTCTTGATGACTATCTTGATGAACTTGGTATTACTCATGAGTTATCTGCTCCCTATACTCCTCAAAGAAATGGCGTCGTGGAGCGCAAGAACAGAACTCTTGTTGAGATGGCTCGCACTATGCTTGATGAGTACAAAATGCCTCATCGTTTTTGGATTGATGCAATTGATACCGCGTGCCACATCATCAACAGAGTATATCTTCACAAATTCTTCAAGAAGACTGCCTATGAACTCCTCAACGACAAGAAACCCAATGTGAGTTATTTCAAAGTCTTCGGTGCTAAATGTTGGATTAGAGATCCTCATCACAATGCTAAATTTGCACCGAAAGCACATGAAGATTTTATGCTTGGTTACGGAAAGGACTCGCACACCTACAGAGTCTTCAAAAACGCTCTTCACAAGGTTGTTGAAACTGTAGATGTGCGGTTCGATGAAACTAATGGCTCGCAAAGAGAGCACCTACCTTCTGTGATAGACGAACCAGGTCCTGAGGAATCTATCAAGTTCAAGGCAACTGAGGATGTCATTCCTACTGAAGAATCTGTTGAAGAATTCATTCCAGAACATGAAGAACGTCGAGCTGATGCACCTGAAGATAATGTTGAAGAAAATGGTGCTGAAGAAAATACTGATCAAATTCCTCGACGGCAACCAGCTCATCCCCGCCTTGCAAAAGAAGTGCAAGTTGACAAGATCATTGATGACATTGAAGCACCAGGTCCTCTCACACACTCAAAAGCTTCACATTTATCTAACTTTTGTGGGCACTATGCTTTTGTCTCTATCACAGAGCCCACTAAGGTAGATGAAGCATTTCGAGCCCGAGTGGATTCAGGCCATGCAAGAAGAATTACATCGATTCGAGCTCAACAATGTCTGGGAACTGGTCAAACGTCCGAGATCCTCGCATAAGCATAATAGCATTGGCACAAAGTGGATCTACCGCAACAAGCAAGATGAAAATGGCCTTGTGGTGAGGAATAAGGCACGACTTGTAGCTCAAGGCTACACACGAGTTGAAGGAATTGATTTTGATGTAACTTTTGCACTGTTGCTAGACTTGAGGCTATTCGCATATTACTTGCTTATGCTAACCATCATGATATCATTTTATATCAAATGGATGTGAAAAGTGCATTCCTCAATGGTAAGCTTGAGGAAGAAGTATATGTTGCTCAACCCCGGTTTTGAAGATCCAAAGAATCGACAAAGTCTTCAGACTCAACAAGGCCCTCTATGGCCTCAAGCAAGCCCCTCGGGCGTGGTATGATACGTTGAAGGAATTCTTCGTGAAGAATGGCTTCACACCAGTTCACTCGACCCTACTCTCTTTACTAAATCTTATGATGGTGAACTGTTTGTGTGCCAAATCTACGTTGATGATATTATCTTTGGTTGTACTGACCAACGTTATAGTGATGAATTTGCCTATATGATGAGTGAATAATATCAAATGTCTATGATGGGAGAGTTGAAATTCTTCTTAGTTCTTCAAATTCGTCAACAACGCAATGGCATATTCATATCTCAGGAGAAATACCTCAAAGATGTTCTGAGGAAATTTGGCATGCAAGATTGCAAAGGCGTCAAAATTCCTATGCCCACAAATGGCCATCTATGCACTGATGAAAATGGTATTGACTTCAATCACAAGGTATACCGCTCCATGATTGGTTCTTTATTGTAATTATGTGCATCTAGGCCAGATATAATGCTTAGTGTTTGCATGTGTGCCCGATTTCAAGCTGCAGCGAAGGAATCACACCATAAGGCTGTGAAGCATATTCTTTGATATCTAGCTCACACACCAACACTAGGATTATGGTACCCCAAGGGCTCTACTTTTGATCTCATTGGATATTCGACTCGACTATGCCGGTGATCGTGTGGACCGCAAGTCAACATCTGGTACTTGTCATTTCCTCGGACGATCTTTGGTCCATTGGTCCTCGAAGAAAGCAGAACTGTGTATCACTGTCATCATGCGAAGCTGAGTACATTGCTGCTGGTTCTTGATGTGCTCAATTGCTGTGGATGAAGCAAACTCTCAAGGACTACGGCATCAACGTGAAGAATGTGCCTCTCTACTGTGACAATGAGATTGCCATCAAGATTGCTCGCAACCCAGTTCAACACTCGAAGACAAAGCACATTCAGATCCGTCATCATTTTCTTCGCGATCATGTGTTGAAGGGCGACATCTTTATTGATCATGTGAAGACTGAAGAACAGCTAGCCGATATCTTCACAAAGCCCTTGGATGAGAAGAGATTTAGCAAGTTGCGGTGTGAGCTAAATATCTTAGAATCTTCGAATGTTCTTTGAAAAGGACACACATCCTCACACTTGTGCAAAATTGATGACTTAGATGTGCAACACATGAAGAAACGTTTTTCTTCAATCAATGAAGAATAACACTCTAAGTGTGAAGAAATTAATGAAGAATTTGATTCTCAGAACCCTACGACAATTGTACACGGTGTCTGAAATCATCATTCTTATCTGGTGGGTCACGCCACCACCAAAGTTGAAAATCTTCAATTTGAGTTTTTCCTCAGTTTTGAAATTCTTCAGTTTTTCAAATTCTACAACTTTGCAAAATCTTCACTATTTCCGTCGTTTTTCTTCATTGGCTATATATAAACACCTAGGTGCCCAGGCACCTTGCCTAGAAACCGTCGGATTGCGTTAAGATGTGTGCAATTGTATTAGTACTAGAACAAATTGGTTAAACTTTGACTCTTTAATTAGGAAAGAATTATTGCTTGGTCTGGACACTTAATACCCTCATTAAACAAGAAAGAGAAAATCAGCAATTAATGGTTCATGCATGCTACGCATATTTAATTAATGGTTATACTTTTTTTGTACATACCTCACGTATTAATTCATATACCTATAAAAATTTACGTACTAATTCATATACTTATAAAAACTCATATACTTCATCACGTACTAATTTATATATTTATAAAAATCATATAACTAGTCACGTACTAATTTATATACCTATAAAAATCATATACCTAGTCGCGTACTAATTCATATACCTAGACACGTACTAAATTATATAACAATAAAAATCATATACCTAGTCACGCATTACTAACTTTTTCATATACCTAATCAATATCTGCTGTATATGTAAATTGTATTATTTCTGGGTATATCTCTAATATCATTTACGAGTATGTCTCAAAATATTTTACGTGTATTAAAAAATGGTGTATCATTTTTTGGGGTTATGTACCGTTCAAAGTATATTAGTTTTGCGTGTATCTTCAAAGCATGCATGTATTGAAAAAGGGTATGCGTGTATGATATGTTAGGTCCATGTATGTACTAAAAATCATGTGTGGGTATTAGCATGCATCATATATATTTGTAAAAGTAAAAAATAATTAGGATTACATATAATATTATTTGGTGACTTTATTTTTGAAAAAAAAATATTAGTCGCCAAAAAGTGTGACCCGGCCCTAAATTTTTTAATACTAGATACCTTGAAAAGTAAAACACCAGAAGAATGCATAATATACGTCGTAATTATACATACAAACATTTGCGACGATATTTCATATTATTTTGTCATATTTGATACCTTAAAAAATCAGAGTGTATATACATACCCTTTTATTTTGGAAAGGAATCATTGCTAGGAAAATACTAGAATATTATTTTTGGAAAGCAATAATTGCCTATTAGAACTGATAGTGCATGCAAACAAAATTTGGAAAGTCATATGTCGTGGATTGTACATCATGCACCATGAATATCACCTACTATAACGGGCATCTAGGTGCCCGGGCACCTAGGTGTCCCATATAATTTACCTATATATATATATATATATATATATATATATATATATATATATATATATATATATATATGGGTTTATGTCCTCTACAGCATTCACTTATAGCTATTTCTTCAAGTTGCGTTTTCTGCTAAGTGAATGTGATCGGACCCTTCCCCCTCTATGCTATACTCAACCCAATCTATTCACAAATTCTTCATGTGTGTTCTATTTGAAACTCGTTCAAAATCTTCAATGTGTCCTTGTCAGCTGAAGAAATTGCGAACGGAACTTTAAAACAAATCTTATCCAAAATTTCGGTTTTGCCGCTCAAACCATTCCGCATCCCACGATAGACATATCTATTCACCCACGATCTAACACGATCTCCACCTTTCAGTACGTGGGTGACACATGTCATGCGAATGAGAAGGGTCAAGGGCACGTTGTCCCAAATATTCGGGCGAACAGTTTTTCACCGTGGCTATAAATACCCCTCTCCCCTTCCTCACTTCCTTTACTCCGCTCGACCGCTCTCCCTCTCGCTCGAGCTTCCCAAACCCTCGCGCCGCCGCTACTCCATCATCGCCGGTGAGGAAGAGCTTCACTGCCTCGACCTAAATGGCCGTCGTACTCACGCTTGACATGAAATCTTCACTCCGCCGCCGCCGTAGCTGTCTTCCTCCGCCGAGTTAGGGCGTGGAAGATCTGAACAGACGAGCTTCAAATCTACACCACTCAGTTTGTCGTGTTCTTCATCCAGGGTAAATTAAAAGTTACTTTTACTGCCCTCGTTGATCCAAATTTTCTCTACAAAATCTTCAAAGGTGTTTTATTCTTCAAATCCTCACACACAAAACACCTCACTAGTCATCTGTTCTTGATTCGTTTCTCTAAGCATCATTTTTCTTCAAGATTCCTCAATTGTGTGGATCTTCGATCTATACAACTCTGGAACCTAAGACAAAGAACGCTTAGTGAAATTCTTCAAGGCTCATCTGGTCAAATTCCTCAAACTTGTTCTTTTTGAAAACCTTCTGAGAACGCATATGACCTCTCCAAATTCCTCGCAACTATACTGCATTCCACGGTACTCATGTCCACCGCTGAATCGGTAGGTTCTCATCAACTTAACTCATTTGCGGCGTTCCTCGAAGAAAAGTTGCATACTTCTTGGAGAATTCGATTGTTCAAATTCCTCAATCAAGAATATGGCAGATGGAAAGAAGCCACGAGAAAGGAGAAAAGAGGCCCGAGGTCATGACCGCCTTTGAGATACCTGTGGACATCTATGCTGACTATTGCACAACTGATGAAGCCAAGTTTGGCAAGGAAAACAAAAATCAGCGCAAGGTGCGCATTCAGAGGATTGAAAGGAGATGGGCAAGGGAATGGAGGGAGTACAGGTATGTTACTCCAAAGTACATGAAGAAATTCGCACTCAATCCTCCATGCCCAAGAGCTCCATTGGCACCTGGCCAAGAAGCTGACCCCACCAGCATCAAGCATGGTGAGGATTTCCCTGAAGAATGGTCCAAGCGCCAAGCCAAGTTGGCGAGACAAGCCAAGGAGGCAATGAGGAAATTCAATGAGGACTCTGCTACTGCTGCTGCCACTGAGGCCTCTGTCAAGCCAAGAAAATCTATGGCAAAGAAGCTCACAAGACAAGCCAAGTGCTTCAACAGCAATGCCCTCACGGCCGAACTTTCAAAGCCCTCACGACCAGTTCCTCATGCTGCTCCTGCTCCTCCAAAATCCTCGGCTCCTCCTCCAAAGTCCTCACCTGCTCAGAAAGTCCTCAAGACTGTGCATCCGCCACGTGCCAAAGGACTGCAGCATCTCCATTGCCTCTGGTGTCTCAAAGAAGTTCCTCAATTTGCACCAAATTATTCATCGACCCCCAGCTGTCAAGACTAAGGCAAGCTGGGACGAGGTCCTCGGCCAAGTTCGAAGAAGAAACAGGTTGCCTTCCAAGTGCCATCTGATGATGAAGCTGATGATGATGAACTTGCAGAAATCATCAGAGACCGACAAGTTAGGGCCGCTAGAGCCAAATGCACACATGTGCCACTTCTTTTGGATCCAAGGGCGATCCTTGAGTACATTGATCTCTGGCACAAGGATCCAGACACGCCCATGCCTAACTTTCATTTGACTCCTGGACAAAGTCATATGCTGACCCATTTCATCACTAAAGAGAAATGGAAATTTGAAAAGGCTAGGCAGATCAAGAAGGCTCAGTTCAGGAAAAAGAAGTTCCTGAGGAAAAACATTGTCAGAATGACAACTGAGGAACTCCTCAAGATCCAGTCTGAATTCAAAGCCCTCAGTGATGACTTTGATGCTTATTATGTTGATTGGCAAGGAGCCAAAGTCAGATTTGTCAACCTGACAAAGAAGTTCACAAATGTTGCAACCCCAACGCAACAAGAAATTCCTCAGGCTGGAGCCTCTGCTTTCGGCCTATTTGAAGAACATGCCAAGATCGCGATGATTTTCAGCTCAATGAAGACAATGCTAGTTCCAGGTTGATGACTCCATTCCAGCCACCGAAGAAATTTCTAGGGCATCCACTAGTGGTGCGCTGAAGAAACTAAAGAAGTCGTGGCAACTACATCGGGCCATACCGAGGAAATTCAACCAGATTCCTCAACTCCTCCCGCGCCTACACCAACTCCAATCCTTCCATCTGCATCTGATGTGAAGAAGACCAAGGCTGCAGAGTGAGCTGCAGTGAAGAAAAGGAAAGCATCAGATGTGTCAAATTCTTTAGCCCTGAAGAAAATGAAGCCAATGACCAGCTCGTTTGAAAATCCAATTGATGTTGTTCCGATTTCCTCCATGCCATCAAAGGACCTTGTTCCTTTTGGTGAAGAATATGAGATCCCAAGCGGATCTGATGAAGAAAATCATTATGCTGCTTTGTCAGAGCAGATTGATGAACAAATTGAAGTGGATGCAATCCCTTCAACGCCAATCATATCCTCGCCTCTGCCTCAGTTCACAGCTGAAGAGGCTGGTGTTGAGGAAATTGAAGACGAAGACGTGGATATTTGATGCACCACGCCTGCGATGAATGATGACTTTTGGGAAAGTCAGCATCCCAATTCTCCACTCTTCACCCCCAATCCAACAAATTCCTCAGTCCCCTGCACCAACTGTACAACTGGGCTCTGAAGAAACTCATCGCACTTCGTCTGTGCATGAAGAAATTCCAGCCACTAGTCTTTGAAGAACTCTTCTTTGATCCTCGGATCGCACATGAAGAGGAACCAAAAAATCCTCAGCCTGAAGAACCTGAGATTGCGATTCCTGAGGTAGTGATGCAACTCACTAACACTCCTCTGCCAAAACCAAAGGATCCATTCTCGCGCAAGCAAAAGTTCAAGGCTGAAGACTTCTTTGGCGAGCATGTTTTCTTCACAGATTACAATCCTTATGACTCTGCTCGTATAAGGAAGAGGCGTTTCTGGACTACTAGTCAAGCCAACTTTTATTCCTCCGTGCTATTCGACAAAGACAAAGTCTTCGATCATGCATATATTCCTCACGTGGACATGGAATCTCTGCCAGGCTTCGAGCCAGTCCTCAGTGTTCTTCACGATGCTGGGTTGCTGAATTTCTGCACTGACATCTGTGATTGGAATGAAGAAATTATTCTTCAATTATATGTGACGCTGCACATCACAGGAGATTCTGAAGATGTGAACTCATGGGTGTTGGACTGGATGTCTGAAAATACTCACTATAAGGCACCAGCAACTGAATTGCTTCGTGCTCTCCCACTCAGTCCTCCCCTTGATGGTGCAAGTTGCGTCTACAATGAACCTGAGCTGACAAATCACTACATGCAAGTGTTGATGAAGCCTTTGAAGCCAGGGCAGGCCCCACGAACCAATTTCCTCGTCAAGGAATTATTGTATGTGCCTCGGATTGTCTATCGATTACAGCGAAGACAATGAGTCCTATCAAAGGCCACGACTCAAATGATGAAGAAGTCGTTGGCATCATGAAGAATATGCTTTTCAATATCATTCATGGCGTTCCCGTCAACTTCCATGATTTCTTCATGAGGACTCTGGCGAACATTGCTATGTCACCATTTGAGCTGAAGCCTTATGCACCTTGGATTATGAGGTTCATCAGGGCAAGGTCTTCACTCAATTACAAGGCTGATACTCTAAACCTCTGCAGCTACTTGCCTCCTATTGAAGTCCTCAAACGGACATTTTCCTCAGCTGATGACAAAGGCAAGGCCGCTGCTGTGATAGATGAAGGCATTCGTCCATTGGATGGTCAATTTCGCAAGGCTGCATCCTACTCCACCAATGACGACTCTGCCACACATGACTCTGCCGCCAACAACTCTGCCAAGCAAAATCCTCAAGCCACAACACCTGTGGTGATGATCGATCATGAGTTACTCCTCCGTCTTCATCGGAAGGTTGATCGCAATCATAAATGGGTCAAGCGTCGGTTTGGTTCAATTCTTCACAACATGACCTCAACACACAATGCAAAGTTGAAGAAAAACCAATACTACCTCCATGAAACCTTCACCGCACCTAGGCTGTTCTCTCTCATGTCTATAGCGCGAGAACTCAAGACAATGGGTCTCAAGGAAGAATTTGACCGGCTGCACCTCCGCCAAGAAATTCAAGAAGGTCAAGGTCCCTTCATTGGTGGCCAGCTCTTATTCTTCATCGCGACACCGATGAAAATGAAGACTTGGGCGACATCAAGGCAGGCCCGACTACGACAACCGACCCCGACAACGCTGGCGCTCCTTCATCAACTTGATATTCTTCAGGGGCGTTATTCCTCTGTTTCGAACCTTTTGGTCATTCGATGACAAAGGGGGAGAAATTTGAGTTAGCCTTCAAACGGGTCTATTATATGGGCGTTTTTTTGCTAAGTTACAACTCTCGTTCTTCTGAAACTTTTATTGGATCGAGTTGTAATCTTAAACCCGATGGTGCTCTGATACTTTTGATGTGTTCCTCTGCATGCTTATTCCTTGCTATATGTTAATACACGCATGCTGAATTACATCAGTCACCATATTTCATCATGCATTTCAAATTCTTCATATTATATGTCAAATGCGTGTATGAATTACAAGATATAGGGGGAGATCTCCATGATTCAACTCTTCAAATGTGCATTGCCTCAAAAGCAAATTCCTCACTATGCACATCTTCGAGGAAGTTCTTCTATATCTTGCAATCAAATTCCTCAATATCGATATTTACACTTCATATGTTTATCCCGTTGAAAACTTAACCTATATTATCATCAATCACCAAAAGGGGAGATTATAAGTGCATCTAGTGCCCCTTAGTGATTTTGGTGTATTGAAGACTTATAGGTTAAGGGACTAATGTGTTTATGAGTGTACACAGGTCTATAAGTCTATGAGGAGTTTGATATTTACATAGAAAGTCTACCCCTAAAAATGAAGTTCTTCGACTGAAGACTTTGGTATTCTGAAGACTTTCTGAAGACTTTGAAAGTGAAGAAATTGGTGTGACCTTGAAGACTTGGTATTCATTTGAGGAACATTAAGCGTGAAGACTTTTGTTTTCGTAGTTTCATTTTCTCTTTCTTGAGTCATAGGAAACACTGTACTGTTAAAGGGGGTCGAGGAAATACAAAAGGAAAAATTTCCATGTGATGCTCAACTCAAAATCCTACACCTACCAATCCCTTCGAGTGAAGCCTTTGGAAATCTCATACAGTTCAGTCAATTTCTTCGATGTGAGACGAAGTTCTTCCGTCACGAGAATTTGTTCGACCGAGGAGTTAGGAATTCGCCAAAGGCGGATTGCCTACACAGTGAGGAACATGATAGCCCCGAGGAATTTGAGAGTCAAATTTCCGACCGTTCTTGTGCTACGTGCGCCTGTCCCAAAATATCTTATCCACATAACGGTCATATCATTGAAGGGCATTTATGTCTTATCATGTCGGGATGCTCCCTAGGCTATAAATAGCCGCCCCCTACAACCACTACCTGGTTGGCTGCTCCGCGAGAAACTGACACTTGTCAATTGAGAGCATCCCATCCTCCGAGGATTTTGAGCGAAAATCATCGAGTGAGCAAAACCCAAAACCAAACCCCTACAAACCCAAAGTTATTGAGCATCACTGAATAGATTGATCCTGCGTGGATCCGACGCTTGTTACCTTTGAAGACTGTGCTTCTTCCAGACGGTTAGGCGTCATGGTCTAGAGCATCCAAGAGGAATTGTGGATCGCCGAGTGACCGAGTCTGTGAAGGTTTGGAAGTCGCTGAAGACTTACCACGAGTGATTGGACGAGGTCCTGTGTGACCTTAGTTCAAGGAGAATACGGTGAGGACTTGGTGTCCCGAGCTGCGTTTCGGCCGATCGGGTGTCCGGACTGTGTGTCCTCGAGTTTAAATACTTAGCCGCTCCAACCAGACGTACAAGCCGAGACAGCAGTTGGAACTGGTCTACCAAATCATTGTCTTCACCAACCTTACTGGTTCCATTTCCTCAACTCATTCATTTCCTCATTACTGTGTTGAGTGTTTGTTCATATCTGTGTTTGAAGAATTTGAATGAAGACTTTCTCAATTTCCTCAGTTCAATTTCTTCAGTCTGTTTGTCTTCATCTTGTGTTATCCTGTGATTACGCTTTCTGTACTCTGTGTTTGTCTTCATTTCATCATGATGACCATGCATGTATTCGGTTCTGCTTACTTCTGAGTACTTATTCCGCTGCAAGTAGTTCTTCGCTAAGGAATTTCCTCACCGGCAAATTTCTCAGTGAAGAATTCATAAAAATCGCCTATTCACCCCCCCCCCCTCTAGTCGATATAACGCACTTTCACTCCAGTTCCACCTCCAGTAGCTACTCCACCAGCTCCAACTACTTCATCAGAAGCCTTCGTCCTTGGAGTTCTCTCAACACCTCCTACCGAAGATCAAGCCTAAGAGTCGTTTAGCACTATGCATTTTTGAACTTTTTGGTAACTTGTTGCCAAAGGGGGAGAAAAATGTATAGATCATAGGCTTCGAGAGAGAGTGTTGGTTTTTATCTCTCTTTGCACTTATTTGGTTTGGTTTGAAACTTTATTGTGTGCTTGATGCTACTTTATGTTCTTGTGAGATACTTGTTGATCATGTGTTTGATCATATGCTACCCTTAATGCTTGTTGGATGATATTATCTTTATATTCTCTTATGATCATTCACTTTGCTTGGTGATGAGTGCATGTGTTTTAACTTCTATCATTTTGAGCGCTCCACCAAGATGTATGTGACATGGAAAAGTAACTCATGATCCTAATAGATTGTGCATTTGCATTCAAAAGCAAATTTTAAATAATGCACAAATTTAGGGGGAGCTCTTGCTTATCACATACTTCTCAAAGCGACGATGTTTTTCAATACTATTTATCATTTGTCGAAGCTTTGATCTATATGTTGTCATCAATTACCAAAAAGGGGGAGATTGAAAGTGCAACTATCCCTTTGTGCTTTTCGTAATTCCTAACAACATATAGCTCATTGAGCTAATGCTATTTCAAGATAGATATTTCAGGAAAGCTCAATGATTGGCATGGCATGGATTACAAAGTGGACCCTTCAAAATGCTGAGGACAAAAGATTGGCTCAAGCTCAAAGAACAAGACTCTACATTTTCTATTTTAGTGATCCAAGATCACATTGAGTCTATAGGAAAATCCAATACTATTAAGAAGAGATGAGGTGTTTCTTAATGAGGTGCTTGCTCAAAATGCTTAGTGATATGCTCCAAAACCCTCCACTACTTTCTCATATCCACATATAACCCAAACCAAAAGTCCAACTCGGCCCCACCGATTCTTTCTATCCGGAGCCACCGAGTTCACTTGACATAGCCACTGCCAGAAACCTTATTCTTTTCGGTCTCACCGATAGGGATCTCGGTCTCACCGAGATGGGATTGTAATCTCTCTGTTTCCCTTCATAATGTTTCTGTCCAACCGAGATGAGCGATTGGTCCCACTGAGATTGCAATGCAAACTCTCTGTTTCCTTTTCGTAACGTTTCGGTCCAACCGAGATGAGCGAATCGGTCCCACCGAGTTTGCCTGACCAACTCTCTGTTAGTCTATTACCAAAATAGGTCACACCCAGTTTGTGTAATCGGTCTCACCGAGATTACGTTATGCCCTAACCCTAATGATATCGGTCCCACCGAGTTGACATGTCGGTCCCATCGAAACACCTAACGGTCACATTATGAACCAATTCGGTCTGACCGAGTTCTCTGATTCGGTCCCACCGAGTTTGGTGATTTGTGTGTAACGGTTAGATTTTGTGTGGAGGCTATATACCCCTCCACCCACTCTTCATTCATGGAGAGAGCCATCGAGAACATGCCTACACTTCCAATACATATTTTACGAGAGAGAACCACCTACACTTGTGTTGAGGTCAAGATATTCCATTCCAACCACATAAATCTTGATCTCTAGCCTTCTCCAAGTTGCTTTCCACTCAAATCTTCTTTCTACCAAATCCAATCCTATGAGAGAGAGTTGAGTCTTGGGGAGACTATCATTTGAAGCACAAGAGCAAGGAGTTCATCATCAACATACCATTTGTTACTTCTTGGAGAGTGGTGTCTCCTAGATTGGTTATGTGTCACTTAGGAGCCTCCGACAAGATTGTGGAGTTGAACCAAGGAGTTTGTAAGGGCAAGGAGATCGCCTACTTCGTGAAGATCTACCCTAGTGAGGCAAGTCCTTCGTGGGCGACGGCCATGGTGGGATAGACAAGGTTGCTTCTTCGTGGACCCTTTGTGGGTGGAGACCTCGGTGGACTCGCGCAACCGTTACCCTTCGTGGGTTTAAGTCTCCATCAACGTGGATGTATGATAGCACCACCTATCGGAACCACGGATAAAAAATCCCCGTGTCAACATTGCGTTTGCTCCTTCAAACTCCTCCCTTTACCTTCATATGCAATTGTTTTACATTCCGCTACTATACTCTTAGAATTGCATGTGTAGGTTGATTGCTTGACTTGTGCTAAGTTGTTAAAATCTGCCAAGAACTAAATTGGGAAAAGGCTAGATTTTTATTTGGTCAAGTAGTCTAATCACCCCCCCCCCTCTAGACATACTTCCGATCCTACAAAGGGTCACGTATCAGAGCCTTTAGGCAAGTCCACATACTCAACCATCATATAGTATTCTATGATTTCTAACACTCACCACATACACATGAGCAAAACGTTTCAACCGAACACATAGAAAGATAGGGGCTTATAGTATCGCCTCCCAATGTATTCACCTCAAGGGTGATGTCAACGATAATAACTCATGCTACCCATATTCAACTGGACATATGTTCCTAGATCTTTCCTCACCACATGATGCTTGCCAAAGGAGAAAAATAAAAAGGAATAGAGAGAAAAACTTAGACTCTTGCATAAAATTAAATACATAAAAGTAAAAGATAGGCCCTTCGTAGTGGGAAGCAGAGGTTGTCATGCGCTTATTTATTTGTATGCTCAACCCCTTAGTGCAAAAGAATGTCACGTTGTATTGCCCCTTGTGATGGCAACCTTTATTATACAGCATGTCGCTTTTATTCTTCACCATCACAAGTTCATACAACGCTCAATTTTCTCTTACACTAAATGATCTCACACTTTTAGAAGCAATTTTTATTGTCTTATTGCACTGATGACAACTTACTTGAAGGACTGCACCGATTACAACTTACTTGAAGGATCTTGCTCAATCCCTAGGTAGGTATGGTGGACTCTTGAAAATAAGATTTGGGTTTAAGGGTTTTTGGATGCACAAGTAGTTTAGTGCGGAATTTTTGGCTAGCAAAGATAGGGGGAAAGCACCACATGTTGAAGGATCTATGACAATATAACTTCTATGTGAATATGAACAAACATAAATCATTACGTTGTCTTGTCCAATGTCAACAATTTTGGCATGGGGTCTCACAGTCACAAAAGATTTCCAGGATAGTGTATTTATATGTGAATCTTCTCTTCCCTTATTAATTCTTTCATGAATTGCATCATTGACCAATGTTATGTTTGTCAATCTCTAACAAAATTTCCTACTTATAATTTTCCTTATGTGGTGTCATCACCTACCATAAGATTAGCATATGATCTTTTTAATTTATTTCCTTTCTTTTTATTGCAACATGAAAGTAAAGAAAGCAAAAAATTAACTAAACTTTATTATATATCTCGCACACGATTACAAAGATAGATCACTAAGCAAACTCTCGAAAAGAAAGGATCGAACTAAACTTTTATTCATCTAAAGCTAAAGATCGAACTAAAATAAGTAAAGGCAAAAGATAGTGGAGGTGATACGATACCGGGCACCTCCCCCAAGCTTGGCGGAAGCCAAGGGGAGTGCCCATACCCGATACTCAATTTTCTTTTGGTGATGAAGAAGAAGGTGGTGGTGATGAAGAATGTTGTTCGGAGTCCTGGATGAGACCACAGACATGACGAGGAGTCTCAAAATGGTTGAGAGGTAGAGATTGATATATAGGATGATGGTATTTGGACACAATAAGTGTATCGGGACGTACCGGGAAGGAATCGGGTCATCAGAAGGGGTTCCGGGCACCCCCCCCCCCCCCTGGCAAGTTATGGGCCTTATGGGCCAAAGGAGGGGACAGACTAGCCCATAAGGGGGCTGGTGTGCCTCCTCCCTTGTTTGGCCAGTGATGTCTACTACGCAACTTGTTCTAGTAGACTTGTGTTCGGCCTCCAAGCGCAGAGTTTTGTTGGACAGTAGCAATTTTCCCTCAAGTGGATGACCTAAGGTTTATCAATCCGTGGGAGGCATAGGATGAAGATGGTCTCTCTCAAACAACCCTGCAACCAAATAATAAAAAGTCTCTTGTGTCCGCAACACACCAAATACAATGGTAATTTTATAGGTGCACTAGTTTGGCGAAGAGATGGTGATACAAGTGTAGTAATGATAGTAGATAATGATTTTTGTGATAGGAACAATAAAAAACAGCAAGGTAGCAATTGATAAAACGAAGCACAAATGGTATTGCAATGCTTGAAAATGTGGTCTAGGGTCCGTACTTTCGCTAGTGCAACCTCCCAACAACGCTAATATAATTGGATCATATAACCATCCCTCAATGTGCGATGAAGAATCACTCCAAAGTTCCTATCTAGCAGAGAACATAAGAGAAATCGTTTGTAGGGTACGAAACCACCTCGAAGCTATTCTTTCCGATTGATCTATCCAATAGTTCGTACTAAAATAACACCAAATAATTTCAGATTCATAATACTCAATCCAACACAAAGAACCTCAAAGAGTGCCCCAAGATTTCTACTGGAGAAACAAAGACAAGAACGTGCATCAACCCCTATGCGTAGATTACCCAAATGTCACCTCAGAATCCGTGAGTTGAGTGCCAAAACATATATCAAGTGAATCAATATGATACCCCATTGTCACCACGAGTATTCATATGCAATATATATATCAAGTGCTCTCAAATCCATAAAAGTGTTCAATCCGATAAAACGAAATCTCAAAGGGAAAACTCAATTCACAACAAGATAGAGAGGGGAAAACACCATATGATCCGACTATATTAACAAAGCCCGTGATACATCAAGATCGTGACATCTCAAGAATGCGCGAGAGAGGGATTAACACATAGCTACTGGTACAAACCCTCAACCCCGAGGGTGGACTACTCCCTCGTCATCATGGTGGCCGCCGGGATGATGGAGATGGCCACCGATGCTGATTCCCCCCTCCGGCAAAGTGCCGAAACGGAGTCTAGATTAGTTTCTCGTGGCTATAGAGCCTTGCGGCAGTGGAACTTCTTATCTAGGGTAATCCCGAGGGTTTTTGGAATATTTGGGAATTTATAGGGCGAAGAGGCGGTGCGGGAGGCCACAGGTGGGAACAACCCACTGGCGCGCTGGCCCCCAGCGCGCCTGGGTTGTGCTCGAGGCACCCCAGTGCTTCTACAGCCCCTTGGATGTCTTCTGGTCCATAAAACATCCACAAAAAGTTTCGCGGTGTTTGGACTCCGTTTGATATTGATTTCCTGGGATGTAAAACAAAGCAAAAAACAACAACTGGCACTAGGCACTCGGTCAATAGGTTAGTCCCAAAAATGATATAAAGTTGCTATAAAATGATTGTAAAACATCCAAGAATGATAATATAGCAGCATGAATACTTCATAAATTATAGATACGTTGGAGACGTATCAACCAGCCCTAGGGAAGGAAAAGGGGGAAGGCTAGCCCCTCCTGCCTTTCCCTCTCATGGGAGAAAGGAAAGGGGGCACCCTCCCCTGCCTTTACCTGCACTCCAGATAAGGAAAGGGGGCGCTGCTTGGGTGGGACCCCAAGTAGGATTCCTCCTACTTGGGCGCCTCCTTTGGCTGCTCCTCCCTCCCTTCCACCTATATATGTGGGAGGGGGCGCCTAGCACACAACAGACAATTGCTTAGCCGTGTGCGGCGCCCCCTCCACCGTTTAACCCCCGGTCATATTTTCGTAGTGCTTAGGCGAAGCCCTACGGAGATAGCATCACCGTCACCGTCGCCACACCGTCGTGCTTTCAGAACTCATCCACTATCTCGCCGTCTTGATGGATCAAGAAGGCGGAGGACTTCACCAAGCTGAATGTGTGCTGAACGCGGAGGTGTCGTACTTTCGGTACTTGATTGGTTGAAGCGCAAAGAAGTTCGACTACATCAATCACGTTACTTAACACTTCCGTTTATGGTCTAGGAAAGTACATAGACACACTCTCCCCCTCTCGTTGCTATGCATCTCCATGGATAGATCTTGCATGTGCATAGAATTTTTTTTGTCTTCCATGTAATGTTTCCCAACATGTATTTCCCTGGGGGCTCTGCAATACCAATTAATCAATCATTTGGGCGGAAAGGTTTGTCAAGACCAGTCGACAAGTATGTATCCTCCGGGAGGCTCTACATTAATCAGGAAAAGGTGGGGAATGCCGCCCAGGTTCAAAAAGGTTGGACATGTTTCATATCAAGTAGCTTACCTGTGCAGCCACAAGTAAATATGGGCTCTGGCTTGGTTGACCCTGGTTGTGACTCTGGCTAGGACGGTGCTAGCAGATGTCGACGAACGGTAGGGTCGGATGGGCACCGGACGATGGTGAGGGAAACTCTTAGGAAGCCCATGTTTCGATCATCCCGTTCTCATACACCAGGCAATGCGAGGACATAAAGGGAGGGATCGATTCTTGTGGATAAAGTGCACAAGAGTCTGCAGAGTGTAAAACTAATTGATTAGCCGTGTCCCTGGTTACGGACAATTTTGAGCAACTAGTCTTGGAACCTCCGGAAGATCATCTCATCACAGATAATTAATATGATGTGGGTTTAATTAAACCATGATCCCCGGGGGCTCTCATGGAAATATAAATCCGGGAACCTATGATCCTCGGAGGCTCTCATAGGCGGGTTAAATTGGAGGCGGTCCATTTTAACAACAAGTTAATTAAAATGAGAAGAAATAAAACTTGGCTAGTTAGTGGAAGTAAGTCAAAATTGGCTTTATGTAAAATAAACCTTCGAGTTTTCCACTTGATATATCCTTGCATGTAGATGATAGGTCTGTTTTAATACTTTGGGTGTGACTTGCCAATACATTCAACGTATTGACCCTTTGTGGCTGCAACGTTTCATGTTGCATATTTTTTCTGACGAAGAGTAAGGTGCGATAGGTCGTTGTTCTGCACTCAGTTTTTTCGTGGAGTCGATGGACTCATTCACCTTCGATGCTTCCGCGATTATTTCTATTTAGATGGCCTTCAGCCATATTTATGTAATAAATACTCCTTTGGAGGACTTTGATGTAATAAAGTGTGTGATTGAACTATGTTATTTTTCATCAAGTACTATGTGTGCTAGCATATCGATCCAAGGATGGCACAGATACATAGAGACTTGATGCAATAAAGTTGTGATTTTATGTTTGAAGGTCGTGCTTCGAATCAAGAGGCGCACAATCTTGTTAAAAAATTTGTCCCGCTTCTAGAGACACTGTTTGAACACCATTGGGCTGAGCTGGCCGAATTTGGACTGCAGACTTGCTTTGTTGCATGGAGGAAGAGCCTCGTGGAACCAACCTCTCTTCATGTTAGTGTTCATAATTGTTGCCTGGGGTATGGAAGGAAAGGAACAATCTTCATATTAGAGGGACTGCACCATCTCACGACTCATTGTTAAGTAGATTCAGAAAGTGATATGTACATGATGTTGTACAGAATTAGGGACGCTCTCCTTCATTTCATATACTCTTTTGTGGCCTCTTTGTAACCTGTTGTTTACACTTCTGTTACTCCACCTCCCCCTTAGTCCTTGAACTTGTTTTAATTTTCTCTACACCCCACCATCCCCCTATGCTCCTCCCCTTGTACATATGTAATTGTGTGGACCTCTTTTATTTAATCTAAAGTTAGTCAGAGCCCTACCACCGTCAACAGTTTCAAAAAAAATATTACATATATAGAAAAAATGTTGACCAAGTATTCAGAAGATGTTAATATTGCATTTGATAAAATATATGCAAGCGTTTGAAAAAAATTAAATGTGTATAGAAAAAGGCTGACCGTCTATTATAAAAAATCTGAATCTTGTATTCAAAAAAGGTTAATCATGCATTTGGAAATGTTTCAAATGTGTATACAAAAAATGTTGACCACATTCAACAAATTATATTATGGTATTTGAGACATGTTCATAATATGTACTAAATAAATGTTGACTGTGTATTAAAAAAGTGAAACGTCTATTAGAAAAATGTTCTTGACGTATACAAAAAAATCAAAATCAAAAGAAACATTAGACATGCATTGAAGAAAAAATGATTAAAACCGAGAAAGAAACATAAAGAAAACTAAAAAACCGAGAAAAACAAAAGAAATCAGAAGAAGCATAACGAAGAAAGAAAATCCAGTGAAGAAAAAAATAAAACAGAAAAAAAAACAAGAAGAGAAGAAAACCAGTGCAACTAAAGAAAAGGAAATGAAAAAATAAAGAAAACCCGGAGGAAACCAAGAAAGAAAAAAAACTGATGAAAAAAGAAAGAAAATAAGAAACCAGTAAAAACCGGTAATAAAACAAAGAAAACGGTGAAAAACACATAGTAAAACAAAACCCAAAGAAACCCATGAAGAAACTAAAAAAACAGTAAGAAAATAAAAAAGGTAACCGAAAAAGGAAAAAAACAGAGAAGAACGCTAGGTACGCTGTATCATCGAACGAGCGAGCACACGCGATAGAAGCAGCGTGAACGCGCGAGCAAGCGAGTACTTTACACAGTAGAAAAAGCATTTATAAGCGACACATAGTTTTTGCGCCCAAAACGAGTGAGAACTAAAATCAACCTGGGCCAAGCTTCTATAACGACACATAGTGTCTGCGCCCATTCAGAAACTAGCGTGCACAAGATGTCAATATGTGAGTGAAGCATGCGGTTAAAGTGTTAACCAGGAAAAAATCCCCCCCGCCCCTGCGTCGTCTCGGCTGAGGCGGCACGGGCGGAGACTCGGTCGCGCCGCCGGGCCACCCTCCTTCTTCCCCTCGCCGTCGCCGGAGGAGGCCGCCGGGCTAAGCCCAGGCGGCGGATGGCGGCGGCGGGGGCGTTTTCCTCTCGCCAGGCCGCGAGATCTCGGGATGGGAAGGCTCGATCCCCTTTTTCCGCGTCGCGCGATGGATCCGTCGGGGGCTTCTGCTGCGGCACCGGCGGGCTCCTTGGCCTCCTGGCAGCGGCCTTCGCGGGTGGCAGCCGCGATAGCTCCGTCGTGGCGCTGGCCTCCGCCCGGCTGCTCCTTTTCGACGAATCGGTAGCGCGCCCCCCCCTTTGCCTTGTGGGCGCGTTCCTTGGTCGGGCGGTGGAGGCGGGCCTCTGGTGGCTCTGTTGCGCAGCGGTGGTGGGATGCCGATCGGCGGATCTGGCCCGTCGGCGTCTTCTCGTCCGTGGGAGGTGAGTGTGGTGGCTCTCCGGTGCTCTTTGGCGCGGTGGCTTCGCGAGAGGTGGGCGGGTCGTGAAGGTGCAAAGGTGAGGGTGCTGGTGGTGTTGGGATACTCCGGGCGAAAGCTTGGCTGGTCTTGCCGGCCGGCGGCGTCGGCGTCTGTGGACGTCGTTTAACCCCCTTGGAGGCGTCGTTATGGAGTCTGGCATCCTCTTACGTCCTCGGATCTTGCTCTTCGGGTGAAAGCCTAAGGCCTGGTTGGGTCTGGCGACGGCGTCGACATCGTCGCTTCCCTCTTCGGGGTGTTGCCTTGAAGAGCTTCGGATCCCGGTTGCATGCTTCATGGGCGGGACGCTCGCGGCATTTTGGTCGGCAGGTGCCCGTCTGGCAATGCGGATGTTGCGCGGCTTCCTGTTTGTGGCAACGATGGCGGCTTGGGAGTCAGGTTTGCTGATGGTTCTTGGTAGTCGGTCTCTTCCGGCGTGTTCGAGGAGTCGCCGCTCTGGCGCTGGCTCGGCGCAAGCCCAACGCTCTTCTCCTGCAATGCTTGTCGACAGAGTCGGAGCTGCCTGGTCGCCGGCGTGTGTGGTTGACTGTTTGACATCGGCCGGCGCAAGCCTCGACGCTTCCCCTCGGCGGCGTGTGTGGGTTGTCAGGTCGCCCTGTGTGCCTTGTTTCTGCAGGCCAGTTGTGACGGTTTTCGCCCGGTTTTCCGTTTATTAACCGGGCAATTCTCTTCGAGCTTATTTAATGAATCGGGCCCTAAGGAATCGCGTTTTAAAAAAAAGTGTTAACCAGCCCTTCAAGCGCCAAACTAAAACATGAAATGAACAGTCACGAAAATTCAGTTAAGAAATTTGGAGAAAAGACCGAGATTTCATATATGTTAATAATTCCATTTTCTGCCACTAATTTGGAAAAAAATCTAAATTTCAAAAAATGTAATGTATTTAAAATATATATTTTTCAGAAAAATTGCAAACAAATGAAAAAACGGTTCCAAATTTGAAAAAAATAATTGTCTGTTTAAAAATGATCGCAAATTTTCAATACGCTTGTGAATTTACAAAAGTGTTCCATAACTTCGAAAATCATTCGTGAATTAAAAAATGTCCTATGTTTTATAAAATGTTCAAGAATTGGAAATATGGTCAGAAATTTGAATAAAGTTTGAGAATTGATTTATTTTGCGAAGGTGATGTTCGGGAATTTGGAAAACAAATTTCATGATGTTCAAAATTGTTCACAAATTTGGGAAAAGTTTGCGGATATGAAAATATTCATGAATTATTTTTTAAAAAGTTAATGAATTGGAAAAAATCTCAAATTTGACAAAAAGTGCACGAATTTGAGAAAAGATCATGAATTTGAAATAAATATCAAGTAAATAAATTTTCAATGGGTTTTAAAAAGTTGACGCTTGATTAAAATTTCATGGTGTCGAAAACAAAGTTCAAGAACTTGAAAAAGATTCTCAAAATACAAAAAGTCTCCACATAATTGAAAATCATTTTTGAATTTGAAACAGATTCGCCGGCTTGAAAAATACTCATGAATTTGAAAAATGTTTTTGAATTTGGATAAATTTCAAAAAAGAATTGCGGACATGCAATGTATTAGAGGAAGGAGAAATAGTACAGAGTGTCCAGCGGCAGGCCGCATTTACATGGGACAATGCAACTGTGCCTGGCAGGCACGAAAATGTCGCACTAAGAAAGACAACGCCCTACATAGGAGAGGAAACTATCTCCAAATATGAGCCAGCCCTTTTGCTCCAGAGATCTTCCACAGCCTGGCTTCCTCTTCGATACGCCGACAAAGCACCCGAGCCACGACCGCGGAGCGTTGGAAGACGCGGTTGTTGCGCTCCTTCCACAGCATCCACACGGTGAGGATGGCCACGGAGTCGAAACCCTTACGCTCCGTAGGAGGAATTAGACTACCCGGCCACCATTCGATGAGCGAGTCGTTAGGTGCCGGAACGAGATGCCTGGCCCGCAATGAGCAAGCGTTGAATGCCACACCTCCCTAGCATATACGCATCCCAAGGTGAGATGGTCCGCGGTTTCCGCCGCCTGGTCGCACAGTGGGCACATGACATGGGACGGTATGCCATGCTGTAGACGTCGGTCGGCCGTCCAGCGCCTCCTCCGCATGGCCAGCCAGAAGTGCAGTTTGCACTTGGCCGGTGCCCAGGCCTTCCAGAGAGCTAGCTTTCCCGCCGGGGAAGAGCACGAGGTCGGCGAAGAACAACCTGTAGGTAGAGCTCGCCGAGTACACGCCTTCTGCAGTCCACTTCCAGACGAGCCGATCCGGGGTCCCCGGCGATAGTTGCACGGCGAGCAAGGCGTCGGAAAAGCAGTAGGAATTGCGTGATAACCCGGACGCTTAGAGCCCCATTTGTGTCCCTGATCCAACGCCTATTAGTCAGGGCTTCAGCCACCGTACGAGAGCCACGGGCAGCGGCGTCAACAGCGGCGTACAGGTCTGGTGCAGTGAGCTTGATGGATTGGCCCTCCCGCCAACGACCAGACCAAAAAAGGGCCTTATGCCCGTCCCCAAGAACGACGCTGGTAGACGCATCAAAAACCTCCTGCACTTTAGGCTCAACAGCCGGTTGCAAGCCATCCCAGCAGCACACAGACGTACGCTGCAACCAAAGCCAGCGAGCACGGAAAGCATACCCCAAGAGCCTGAGATCGAGGATGCCGAGGCCGCCATACTCGACAGGCCGACATACCTGGTCCCACGCGACCAAGCAGTGCCCGCCGCTCACCACATCAGTCCCCTTCCAGAAGAAGGCTCGGATCCTCTTCTCAAACCCCTGGATGAGCCATGCCGGCAGTTCCATGGCGATGGAGTGGTAGACTGGTATGGAAGTGAGGACCGATTTAATGAGCACGAGGCGGCCAACGGTGGTGATCATACCCGCGATCCAAGGCTGAAGACGGCAAAGCACCTTGTCCAATATTGGCTGGAGACACGCCTTGGGGAGACGAAGCTTGTAGGATAGCGGGAGGCCCAAGTAAGTGCAGGGGAAGTTCAAGATCGTGCACGGGAAGTTCTCGGCCGCCATGGCGAGATGTGCACCCGAGCAGCGAATCGAAGAGAGTGAGCACTTTTGGAAGTTGGTGCGCAGCCCTGAGGCGCCCCCAAAGCAATCCAGAACAGCACGCACAGTGGAGAGATCCGAGGCCGTGGGGTTGACGAAGATGACGACGTCGTCGGCGTACATGGAGGTGCGGAAGCGGACCCCCGGACAAACGAGGGGCGATAATAGGCCCACAGCCTCCGCCTTTGCGAGCAGTGCGTTCAAAACCTCCATGGCGAGGAGAAACGGCATGGGTGACAGCGAGTCACCTTGGCGGAACTCCGTTTAGCATTATCCTGGAGCTAGCCGATGAGAGCAGGATGCAAACCCAAGCGATGAACCATGGTCTGAACCCAGCGTGCCGAAGGACTGCCAGGAGGAAGGGCCACGACACAGTGTCGAACGCCTTCAAGATGTCCACCTTGAGAAGCATGGAGGGGACACGACGTGTGTGTAAAACCCGAGTGGTCAGCTGCACCATCCGAAAGTTATCGTGGATGGTCCTACCGCGCACGAAAGCCGACTGGTTGGGAGCGACGAGCTCAGCAAGTCGCGGCGCGAACCTTACTGCCAGCACCTTGGAGAAAAGCTTGCCAAAGCTATGACCGAGGCTGACTGGGCGGAAATCCTTGACGTCAACGGCTCCAACTTTTTTTGGGCAGCAGAACAACAAGCGCCTCATTTAGCTTTCTCATGCCATGGGAGCGCAGAGAGTGGAGGTGGTGAAACGCCTGCATGACATCCATCTTGATGATCGACCATGCTGCCTGATAGAAGCGACCGGAGAAGCCGTCCGGGCCAGACGCCTTGTCCGCCGGCATATCTTTGATAGCAGCCCACACTTCCGCCTCAGAGAAGGGTGCATCTAAGTCCAGCAGATCGACAGTTGGGAGACCAAGGAAGCCAAGATCAACCTTGTGTTCCCTAGGCACCTCGGCACCCAACATGCCGCTGTAGAACTCAAAGAGCATCGCCTCCTTGTCAGCGTGATCGATCGACAGCCGTAGCACCGTCTTTGGATAGGGCGACGATGTGGTTGTTGCGTTGCCGTTGCCGCGCATAGGACTGGAAGTATTGCGTGTTGGCGTCACCTTCCTGGAGCCAAAGCACCCGCGATCGCTGACGGGCCATGGTGCACTCTAGCGAAGCAAGGCCCAGGACTTTGAGCTTTAACTCGGCCCGGAACGCAAACTCCTCATCAGAGAGCACCCGGGATTCCTGCGCCACGTCGAAACGCAAAATCAACTCCTTGGCAAGCAGCAGCTGCCGCCTAACGTTTCTGATCCGGCGGTCACTCCAAGACTGCAGCGCGCGAGCCGTCTTGGCGAGCAGAAACCCAAGCCTGGATAGTGGGTCGAGATGCGTGGGGCACGGGGAAGCCCAGGCATTGGCCACCGCCGGGATGAAGCGATAGCACTTGAGCGTCAACAAGTTGGAGTGGAGTACGATCGGGCAATGGTCTGAAGACAGAGATGAACCAGCACGTAGAAGGCAGTTGGGGAACAACTCCTCCCAGTCCATGGAGTAGAACCACCTGTCGAGGCGGACTAAGGTGGGCTGCCGGCCTGCCGCCTGTCGTTGCTCCAAGTATACCTACGGCCGTGCAGGTTGAGCTCAGCCAGCTCCAGGTCGTCAAGGAAGCGGCGAAACCTCCCCATCCAGCGCCTATCCAAGTTGCTGTTGCTTTTGTCGGCGGCCTGGTAGATGAGATTAAAATCTCCGGTCAAAGCCCACGGCCCGACGTGCGCGGCACGAAAAGCACGCAGCTCCTCAAAGAACAGCAGCCGCGCATCGTTGGAGAAAGGCCCGTAGACGACAGACAACCACCAGCTAGGAGAGCCATCTAGCCGGCGACGGACATGGACATGCAACGCGTGGGTGTCCAAGATAGCATCGGAGACATCCCAGATCGCGGCGCGCCAAGCAACCAAAACACCACCAGGAGTACCAGATGCAGGCAAGGCAATATAGTCAAAACCGGGGCCGAATACTTGCAAGATCAACTGAACATCAACGACGGCGAGCTTCGTCTCTTCCACACAGACTAGGGAAGCATGCTCGTCAGGCACCAAGTCACGCAACACATCGCGGCGCGCGGGGGAATTCAAACCCCGCACGTTCCAGACCCGTCAGCGAAGTCACGCACCAAGTCACGCAACAAGTGGAGAAGAAGAAAAGCAAAAGAACTTCCCCGGGTTGGAGCCCGCTTTACTTGGTCCAATCTGTTGAGTATATTGATTATTAGAAAGTATAGGATAGACTAGAATTCGGTCCTGCCTTGTCTTGTACTTCAAGTTGATCTTTGTACTCCTATATATACGCCCACGAGGCTCAAGCAATACAATAAACTATTTCATCAATCCTCTCTCTTCCTTATAACACTATATCTATCAGAAGTCGATCCTAAACCCTAGTAGCCGCTGCTTCCGCACCTGTGCGCCGTCCCCGGGGCGGCCGGCCTCCATGACCGCCGCCGGGGGCCGCGCCGCCCGTACCTAGGGTTCGTCCGCCGGCCGTGTTGGCCGGCTGCCCCAGAGTCTCTTTTTTCCCGATCCTTTGATTCGGGTTTTTTCTCTCTCGCCGGTCGCTTTGATCGGCATCTACTTTTTGGTTTTCCGGTCTATGTGATCCGGTTTTGTGTCGCCCACCGCCGCCGTCGACCCCGAGCGCCTCTACTCCGACCCTGGCACGACCAGCCGGCCTCTCCTCCGACCCGGCGGCCACGCGTGCCGAGGCGGCCCGTCGAAACCGCCCGTCTGCGCGTCGGTCGGCCCGTCGCCTTGCGCCGACCGTCACCGTCCTGCTCCGACCGGGACACCTGCATCGCCCTGACCCAGCGACCTCGCGCCATGCGACGGCCAATCATAGCTGTCGCTCGCGCGCCGGCCCGCCCATCGATCCACATCACCCGCCTCCGCCGCGTCTGCACGACGGCCCGGTGGTCTACCTCGCCGGCCTCTTCCTCGGCTGCGTCGGGACGGCTGCATCAGGCTAGTCGGCTACCTCAACTCGGGCGCCGCTGCTCCGTTGGTCGCTCGGGCCTAGCTGCCCGAGCGCCGGCGTTCCTTTGGCAGCTCGGGTGCCGGTGCTGATAAGCTCGTCCGCACGACGTCCCACGCCGTCCGTCGTCGCCGGCTTCATCTCGGACTCCGCTGCCACCACGCCTCCACCGAGCGGCGTCCCCGACCTCGCGCGCGATCGGCTTGATCACCCGCTCGCCGCCGCGATCCACCTCATCTACGCCGCGCGACCGACCTGGCCCGTCGGTTACGCGCGCCTCCGCAGGTCCCGTGAAGGTCGTCCCCGAGTTCAGCGTGCCTCTCCACCGATCGAGCATCCGGCTGCCGCTGCGTCGCCCCATCGGGCTGCAGCGCCGCCGCCCCGTGGTTCTCCTCGCGGCTGCATCGACTCGTGCGTCACCGATGTGTCGCCTCTTTGGGCCGTAGTGTCGCGATACGCGGTCCCCGCCGCCGCCCCGAGGTCGTTCCCGCGGTTGCACCGACTCGCGAACCATCGTTGTGTCACCCCTTCGGGCCACAGCGTCGCGGCCCGCGGTCCCCGCCGCCGCCCAGAGGTCTTCCCGCCGTCGCCCGACCGCTTTGCTGCCACGCCGCCCCTTTGGGCGTGGCGCCCGGCCAGCGTCCGCTCCGCCGTCACCGCGTCGACCTCCCATGGTATGCGCGCGCCCGTCTTCCTTGGCGAGAACGCCACCGTCCACGCCCGGTCTTAAATCGTCACGCTGTGAGGGTTCTTCGCCTACTTCGAGCACCGCCGCCGCACTCCTAACCTAGCCGCCGCCGCCGCCGTCAGGCCGTCGCCGCCGCTCTTCTTTGGCCGCTGCTGCCGCTACCTTTGTAGCCGCCGCCGCCGCCCGTCCACCTCCTTCGTCTTCATCCATGCACAAGCCCGTCGCCAGAGTCGCCGTCGTCTACCCCGACCACTTCGTCTACTCCGACCACCATTGTTGACATCGGCCCCGCCTGATGGACGCCGCAACCATCGTCGAGTTCTTCTCTGCTGGCCCCTTCGATTTCTCCGACATGGCGTACAGCTCGTGCAGGTCCCTCATCTACGCATGCCCGGTGCTGGCAACACCGATGCGTGCCTTCATCCACGACGTGTCCCTGGTCTTGGCAAGCCTGGTCGGCGCTTCGTCAACTTCGACTTCATCCGTCTACGCATGCCCGGTGCTGGCAACACCGTGTGTGCCTTCGTCCACGATGTATCCCCGGGCTTGGTAAACCCACCGCGACGCGTCGTCAACAAAAATTTCTTTCCGGCGCACCCCTACTTCGACACCACTATGCCTATGCTAACTCGGCGCCCTCTTGCGTCCACGGCTCCACGGCGACTTTCTCGACACCGGCTACCTCGACTCGACATCGACCACGGCATTCTTCGCACGGCTACCTCGACCACAGCTCCACCACCCACTCTCTCGGCTACATCGACAAACGGCACAAAGGGCTACCGCCTGCTTGAGCAACCTCGTTGGTTTCCACTCCAGCCACGACACTGCGATGCGTCGACTGTTACGACTGTGGGGGGGGGGTGTCCGTCGGCTTGCCTTCGGATTCTTCTCCAGTCTCACCGTCTGCGTCGGTACCATTGTGACTGAGGGGGGATGTTGAGTATATTGATTATTAGAAAGTATAGGATAGACTAGGATTCGGTCCTGCCGTGTCTTGTACTCCAAGTTGATCTTTGTACTCCTATATATACGCCCACGAGGCTCAAGCAATACAATAAACTATTCCACCAATCCTCTCTCTTCCTTATAACACAATCAGCAGGCTAACCCCATTAGATCAGTTCTTGATAGAGTATTCATATGTCCCAGGTGGGACTCCCTGTTTCCTAGGGCCTCCCTTGGCGCCAAATGCATTGTTGGTTCTGACCATACCCCTCTTATTGTTGACAACGGTTCTATTAATCTTAGACCCCCGGCTAGATTCCAATTTGACGCCTCTTGGCTGCTCGTTGATGGTTTTATTGATATGGTGGCCGCGAAGATATCCCGCCTTCTTTCCTCTCCTTCTCGCTCTTTCAGCCCTCTAGATGACTCGCACTCGTGTTCCTACAACCTGCGGAAATTTCTTAGAGGTTGGTCTCGCAACCTTGCGGCGACGGATCGTCAATCCAAAGATTTCCTTGAGGCCCAGATCGTGGCTCTCAATTTGACGGCCGATTCTACTGGGCTATCTGATAATGGCTGGGCAGTGCGGTATAACCTTGAGGCCGCCTTAATGCAGTTGCACCACCAGGCCGAGGTTTGTTGGCGCCAGCGGGGCATGCTCAACTGGACTCTCAAAGGTGACTCCCCTACTGCTTATTTCTTTGCCATCGCGAACGATAGAAGGAGGCGATGTGGTATCAACAGCCTGATTATCAATGGTGTGCGGTCTCCGGACCAATCTGTTATTATGAATCACATGCGGGATTTCTTCTCTACTCTGCTTGGGGCCAAACCTCCTTTGGGCTTCTCGATCTCCCCTTCTCTTTGGAACATGGGTTTAAAAGTCTCGGCTGAGGAAAATGCTTCGTTGATGATTCCCCTCTCTGATCAGGAAATTTGGGATATAGTTAACTCTGCTAACCCGAATGCTACTTCCGGGCCAGACGACTTTTCTATTCCTTTCTTTCGGAAATTCTGGCCTCACTTAAGGCAGCTGGTGTGCAATGTTATCCAGGGTTTTTGTCTTGGCACTATAGATATCTCCCGCTTGAACTACGCCGTCATTTCCCTGATTCCCAAGGTTAAGGGTGCTGAATTAATTTCTCAATTCTATCCTATTGCTTTGATTAATAACTTCGCCAAATTTCTGGCTAAGGGCTTTGCTAACCGCCTGTCCCCTGTTGCTCATAGAGTTATTAGCCCCTTCCAATCTGCTTTCATTAAGGGTTGTTTCATCTTAGATGGCATCCTTTCTTTGCATGAAATTGTGCACGACCTTCACTCTCGGAGCTCTAAAGCGATTATTCTTAAGTTAGATTTTGAGAAAGCCTACGACTCGGTTAGTTGGTCGTTTCTTAAGCAGGTCCTGCTCGCGAAAGGTTTTGACGGAGCTTATGTGCATCGTGTCATGCAGTTGGTCTCGGGTGGCCATACTGCTGTTTCGGTGAATGGGCATATTAGTAATTTTTTTGCCAATGGCAAAGGCCTCCGTCAAGGGGACCCTGCTTCCCCTGTTCTTTTTAACTTTGTGGCTGATGCCTTCTCATGCATTCTCGCTAGGGCGACCCAGTGCGGTCATATCATTCCGGTGGTCTCCCATCTACTCCCGGATGGGGTCTCTCACTTGCAGTACGCCGATGATACGATCATTATGGTCGGATTGGATGATGCTTGTATTGCCAACCTTAAATTCATCCTGCTTTGCTTTGAAGCGGTCTCAGGCCTGAAGATTAACTTCTCCAAGAGTGAGGTCTTAGTTACTGGTGTTGATGATGCGGAAGCCTTGCGTGTTGCTAGGCTTCTTAATTGCTCCTTGGGCTCCTTTCCCTTCAAGTATTTGGGCCTTCCAGTCTCTCCTGTCTTGCTTCATGCTAAGGACTTTGCTCCGGCTGTCGCTAAGGTGGGAAACAGGGTTCTTCCATGGCGCGGGAGATATAATACTAACGCTGGCAAGGTTGCTTTAATTAACTCCTGTCTATCTTCCGTTCCTATGTTCCTTATGGGTTTTTATCTCTTATCGGCTGGCATTCATGCTGGCTTTGACAAACACAGGGGTGCTTTCTATTGGAACGTTGCGGATAATAAGCGGAAATATAGACTGGTCAAGTGGCATCTTATTTGTAGGCCTAAAAACCTTGGGGGGTTAGGCATTGTTAATACACGGGTGATGAACAAATGCTTGTTAATAAAGTGGTGGTGGAAAATTATGACTACTGGGGCCGATTCTCTTTGGTACTCTATTCTCAAGGCCAAGTACTTCCCTCACTCTAGCCCCTTGTTTGCCTCTGCTAGACGTGGATCTCAATTCTGGAAGAACCTTGTCAAAGTCAGACCTATTTTCTTGGATCATGTTAAGTTTACCGTGGGTAATGGAACTTCGGTTCGTTTTTGGCGTGACTGGTGGTGTGGTGATGGCCCTCTGGCTGTTAGTTTCCCGGTTTTGTTTTCATACTGTCCTAAGCCGGACATCTCCATCGCGGAGGTGGCGAAGAATAATTGGGATCTGGCTTTTCGTCGTTCCCTGTCTCCTGAAGAGTTGGAAGACTGGCAAAGCCTTTCTGCCCTCTTCCCTGTGCTCTTGGAGTCGCCGGATTCTGTTGTTTGGCCCCATTCGTCGTCTGGCAGGTTTTCGGTTAAGTCGCTTTATTCTAGGCTTATCGGTGGTACCCCCTCGAATAGATTTTCTTACGTTTGGAAGTCCAAAGTGCCGCGTAAGATTAAGATTTTCCTTTGGCAAGCCTTCAGAGGCCGCCTTCCTGCGGCCGACCAGATTCGCAAGCGCAATGGACTGGGCTCGGAATTCTGTCACCTCTGCGGTGCTCTGGAAAACACGGAACACATATTTTTTCACTGCGTGTTGGCTAAGTTGGTGTGGAGTTGTGTCAGGTCTTGGCTCCAGGTTTCTTGGAATCCCTCTTCCTTCTCTGAGCTTAGAATCTTAGCCAAAGTTTTGGTTGGTGTCACTAAGAGGGTGTTCTGGGTTGGCTTGGGTGCCTTATGCTGGGCTCTTTGGACCATTAGGAACAAGTTTACTATTGAGTATACCTTTTCATCTAAACCTGCTGACGTTCTTTTCAAATCATGTATTCTATTGCAGCAGTGGAGATTATTGACTAAGGATGAAGATTGGGATGCCCTGGACGTGCTCATCGCCAAAATTCGGGCTTCGGCATCCCACATCTCAGGGCTCCGTCCCACTGTATGATCTCGTTTGCTGCGGTTATGTCCGTCTGGTGGTAGTCTTCTTTCTTCTTCCGGCATGTGCGCCGTGTATGGCAGGTTGCCATGTATCTCTTAAAACCTTTGTTCGCCTATTCCAGGCTTCTGTTCGCTGGATTTGCGATGTTTCGCCAACTGTTCGAGTTGTTCGGGTTTGTGACGCTGCCGTGTGGCTTTATTTATAAAGTCGGGCTAAGGTCTTTTCTTTAAAAAAAACAAGTGGAGAAGAAGAAAAGAACAAACAAAACCCTCCTTCAGGAAAACCCATGGAACCTTTTTTTGAATTTGGAAAACCGATGGAACCTAATGTACAGGACTACGTTTGCACTGCGTGCCGTTAAAGAATTAACCATTTTGTCAAGCGCCAAAGGATTCGTATTTCGCCCGTCAATCGAACAATAACCTTTGAACACGGTTTAGACCAGCTCATTGAGGGCCGAGGCACCCAGATTTTTTTGTTTTTGTTTTTCTTCTCTTCTTTTTTTTGAAAAATTTCACTATTTCAGAAAAAGTGAATTTAAAAATGATCATTTTTTTTAAATAGTGGTTATTTAGAAGAGTACAAGAGTTTTTCACATATTTGGAAATACAATGAGTTTCAAAAAATATTTCTTGAATTTCGGGAAAAATTCGCCAATTTCAGTAATTATTCCCAAATTGCAAAAAATGATTTTAGATTTTCAAAACATCACAAATACAAAATATTTTGATGAATTTATAATTTATTCCCATTTTTTTCAACAAAGTTGCATTTTAAAACAATTCATGATTTAAAATTTTCTCGCATCTTCCAATTTTTTTCAGAAATATCGAAAATGTTAACGTAATGGAAGAATTTTCGCTAATTTGAAAATTTTGTGATGATTTTCAGAAAGTTCATGAATTTGAAAAATTGTTTGTGATTTTGAAAAATCATGGATTTAAAAAAAGTTCATTGCATCCCAGGATGCGGGTTTGCTCTTCCCCCCTATTGCGGGGAATTGGATTCCCGATGGCTAGCGCACTGCACCCCGCTAGAAGAATTGCCGCTCCTCCACACCTCGACGCCTCATCCTTCGTGGGACACCTCCTCCTTCACTCTGACATTGCCGACACCTCCTCCACTGAACGCATTGCTCCTCCCCAAAGACTCTGCGGGCACGACCTCCTCTAGTGTCCACCTATCGACATGTCCCCTGTTGGGCTGCTCTCTGCTCCGTTCGTCGATGAGACACTCGGAGGAGGAGGCTGGAGAATTGCTTGGGTAGGAGGCAGTGGAAGCGGCCGGACGAGACAATGCATGCACCACAACCAACCTCAAACGCACATGCGACAGGAGCAATGACCATTAGCAGCAGGTCTTTCTTTCCCGTGCTCTTCCTTTTTTTTGAGCAACTCCCCTGCTCTTCCTAAGAGCAACTCCAATGGAGCGACCCATTTCGTCCGCCCGCGTCCGTTTGGGTCTGCGCGGGCAAAAGTGATGGCCCAACGCACCGACCCAAACTCAAATCACGTCCGCTTCGCGTCCGCGCTGACGCATTTGCGTTCCAAATGCGTCGGTGCGGACGCCGAACAGATGCCATGCGCGCCTTCTCGCTGTCCGCGACGTCCCCACCTGGCAGTCGTCCAACTACCCGCTGCCCACGCGGTCAACTTAATTTATGACCACGGGCCCACGCGTCAGCGATGGCGGTCGCCCTTTTTTAAGCCGACCGTGCGGCGGGGCCATCCTCATCCAAACTCGCCGTCCACATCTAGGCAAGCTCGCTCCCCCGTCGCCGGCAAACCCTAGCCAATCCTAGCCAAAATGGGGCTCTTCTCCGACGCCGGCAGCAGCAGCAGCAAGGCCAAGGGCAAGGCCCTTGCCGTCCCTTTCCCCTTCGAGTTCCTACCGCCTCCGCCGACGCCGGCTCGCCGACAGAGGGTGCGCGTGAACGTGCCAGTGCACCAGGCGGTGTGGCACTGGCAGCACCGCCAGCCTCTGTCGTACCCCGACATGACCCTGCCGCATGACTGGCATCTGGATACAGATAGGATCCAGTGTCGGCGGCGCCGCGGACAGCTAGGGCGCACGCGGAGGAGGTGCGGCGCCGGCGGGTGCTGCTGACACCGGAGCAGCACCAAGATGCCGCCTACGCATCCGACTCGCCGAACTGGAAGAGGTGGTTCGCCTTCGACCACGAGGAAGCGAGGCGACGCGGCGTGCGCAAGGTCGACCACACCGTGCCGCCGCCCCGCTCGTCGTCCGCGAGGAGGACCAGGCGGCGGAGGACGCCTACCAGGCAGCCCTTGCGGCGGTCTACTAGGAGAGCGAGGAGGACGAGCGGCGCAGGATGGAGGAGGTGGAGGAAGAGGAGGCTCGATACGAGGCGGCCATGGCGCAGGCCCTTGCCCTCTCCGCGGCCGGCGATTGTGTGGTGCCGCCGGTGGCCCCGCTGTCCCCTCCCCGACGCAGCGTCAAGGCCGACCCGGAGCCCGAGCTAGAGCCGAAGCCGGAGCCCATCGAGCGCTACTCCTAGACGAGAGTGCTGCGCGAGTGGGTGCCCGTGCCACCGGCTTGGATGGGGGTGACCCCGGCGCAAGAGCAGGCGTACCTCGAGATGTGGCGCGGGCGCCAGCTGGCCGAGGAGTGCCGTTGCGTCGAGTACGAGGAGATGCTCGAGCGCGACCTCGAGGAGGAGGCGCGCGAGGCTGAGGAGGAGGCGCGCCAGGCCGCGGATGCACAGGCGGCCGCACAGCTCGCTGCCCCGCCTGCCGGAACAGCCCCGTGCCCGCCGCCTGCTGCTGGAACTGAAGGAAATATGCCCTAGAGGCAATAATAAAGTTATTATTTATTTCCTTATTTCATGATAAATGTTTATTATTCATGCTAGAATTGTATTAACCGGAAACATAATACATGTATGAATACATAGACAAACTGAGTGTCACTAGTATGCCTCTACTTGACTAGCTCGTTGATCAAAGATAGTTATGTTTCCTAACCATAGACATGAGTTGTCATTTGATAAACAGGATCACATCAACTTGACCCATTCCGTTAGCTTAGCACTTGATCGTTTTTAGTTTACTGCTATTGCTTTCTTCATGACTTATACATGTTCCTATGACTATGAGATTATGCAACTCCCGATTAACAGAGGAACACTTTGTGTGCTACCAAACGTCACAACGTAACTAGGTGATTATAAATGTGCTCTACAGGTGTCTCCGATGGTACTTGTTGAGTTGGCATAGATCGAGATTAGGATTTATCACTCCGATTGTCGGAGAGGTTTATCTGGGCCCTCTCAGTAATGCACATCACTATAAGCCTTGCAAGCAATGCAACTAACGAGTTAGTTGCGGGATGATGTATTATGGAACGAGTAAAGAGACTTGTCGGTAACGAGATTGAGCTAGGTATTGAGATACCGACGATCGAATCTTGGGCAAGTAACATACCGATGACAAAGGGAACAACGTATGTTGTTATGGGGTTTGACCGATAAAGATCTTCGTAGAATATGTATGAACCAATATGAGCATCCAGGTTCCACTATTGGTTATAGGTCGGAGACGTGTCTCGGTCATGTCTACATAGTTCTCGAACCCGTAGGGTCCGCACGCTTAACATTCGGTGACGATCGGTATTATGAGTTTATGTGTTTTCATGTACCGAAGGTAGTTCAGAGTCCCGGATATGATCACGGATATGACGAGGAGTCTCGAAATGCTCGAGACATAAAGATCGATATATTGGACGACTATATTTGGACATCGGAATGGTTCCGAGTGAGATCGGGAATATACCGGAGTACCGGGAGGTTACTGGAACTCCCCGGGAGGTATATGGGCCTTATTGGGCCTTAGTGGAAAGGAGGGGAAAGGAGCAAAGGAGGGGGCGCCCCCCCCCCCAAGCCCAATCCAAATTGGGAGGGGGCCTAGCCCCCCTTTCCTTCCTCCCTCCTTCCCCTTCCTTCCCTCTCCTACTCCAACTTGGGAAGGGGGAATCCTACTCCCACCGGGAGTAGGACTCCCCCCTTGGGTGCGCCTAGAGAGGGCCGGCCCTCCACTCCTCCACTCCTTTATATACGGGGGAGGGGGCACCCCATAGACACACAAGTTGATCAGTTGATCTTTTAGCCATGTGCGGTGCCCCCCTCCACCATAATCCACCTCGGTCATATCGTAGTGGTTCTTAGGCGAAGCCCTACGTCGGTAGCAACATCATCACCGTCATCACAGGGTCGTGCTGACGGAACTCTCCCGTGAAGCTCTGCTGGATCGGAGTTTGTGGGACGTCACCGAGCTGAACGTGTGCTGAACTCGGAGGTGCCCTACGTTCGTTACTTGGATCGGTCGGATCGTGAAGACGTACGACTACATCAACCGCGTTCTCATAACGCTTCCGCTTACGGTCTACGAGGGTACGTGGACAACACTCTCCCCTCTCGTTGCTATGCATCACCATGATCTTGCATGTGCGTAGGAAATTTTTGAAATTACTACGTTCCCCAACAGTGGCATCAGAGCTAGGTTTATGCGTAGATGTTATATGCACGAGTAGAACACAAGTGAGTTGTGGGCGATACAAGTCATATTGCTTACCAGCATGTCATACTTTGGTTCTACGGTATTGTTGGATGAAGCGGCCCGGACCGACATTACGCGTACGCTTATGCGAGACTGGTTCTACCGACGTGCTTTGCACACAGGTGGCTGACGGGTGTCAGTTTCTCCAGGTTTAGTTGAACCGAGTGTGACTACGCCTGGTCCTTGTGAAGGTTAAAACAACACTAACTTGACGAAATGTCGTTGTGGTTTTGATGCGTAGGTAAGAACGGTTCTTGCTCAGCCCGTAGCAGCCACGTAAAACTTGCAACAACAAAGTAGAGGACGTCTAACTTGTTTTTGCAGGGCATGCTGTGATGTGATATGGTCAAGACATGATGCTAAATTTTATTTTATGAGATGATCATGTTTTGTAACCGAGTTATCGGCAACTGGCAGGAGCCATATGGTTGTCGCTTTATTGTATGCAATGCAATCGCCCTGGAATTGCTTTACTTTATCACTAAGCGGTAGCAATAGTCGTAGAAGCAATAGTTGGCGAGATGACAATGATGCTACGATGGAGATCAAGGTGTCGCTCCGGTGATGATGGTGATCATGACGGTGCTTCGGAGATGGAGATCACAAGCACAAGATGATGATGGCCATATCATATCACTTATATTGATTGCATGTGATGTTTATCCTTTATGCATCTTATTTTGCTTTGGTTGAAGGTTGCATTGTAAGATGACCCCTCACTCAATTTCAAGATAAAAGTGTTCTCCCTGAGTATGCACCGTTGCCAAAGTTCGTCATGCCGAGACACCACGTGATGATCGGGTGTGATAAGGTCTACGTTCATATAAAACGGGTGCAAGCCAGTTTTGCACACGCAGAATACTCGGGTTAAACTTGACGATCCTAGCATATGCAGATATGGCCTCGGAACACTGAGACCGAAAGGTCGAGCGTGAATCATATAGTAGATATGATCAACATAGTGATGTTCACCATGGAAAACTACTCCATCTCACGTGATGATCGGACATGGTTTAGTCGATATGGATCACGTGATCACTTAGATGATTAGAGGGATGTATATCTAAGTGGGAGTTCTTAAGTAATTTGATTAATTGAACTTTAATTTATCATGAACTTAGTACCTGATAGTATTTTGCATGTCTATGTTGTTGTAGATAGATGGCCCGTACTGTTGTTCTGTTGAATTTTAATGCGTTCCTTGAGAAAGCAAAGTTGAAAGATGATGGTAGCAATTACACGGACTGGATCCATAACTTGAGGATTATCCTCATTGCTGCATAGAAGAATTACGTCCTGGAAGCACAGCTGGGTGCCAAACCATTGCGGGAGCAACACCGGATGTTATGAACATCCGGCGAGCAAAGTCGATGACTACTCGATAGTTCGATTGTGCCATGCTTTATGGCTTAGAACCGGGACTTCAACGATGTTTTGAACGTCATGGAGCATATGAGATGTTCCAGGAGTTGAAGTTAATATTTCAAGCAAATGCCAGGATTGAGAGATATGAAGTCTCCAATAAGTTCTACAGCTGCAAGATGGAGGAGAATAGTTCTATCAGTGAACATATACTCAGAATGTCTGTGTATAACAATCACTTGATTCAACTGGGAGTTAATCTTCCGGATGATAGTGTCATTGCCAGAATTCTTCAATCACTGCCATCAAGCTACAAAAGCTTCGTGATGAACTATAACATGCAAGGGATGGATAAGACTATTCCCGAGCTCTTCGCAATGCTAAAGGCTGCGGAGGTAGAAATCAAGAAGGAGCATCAAATGTTGATGGTCAACAAGACCACCAGTTTCAAGAAAAAGGGTAAAGGGAAGAAGATGGGGAACTTCAAGAAGAACAGCAAACAAGTTGCTACTCAAGAGAAGAAACCCGTCTGGACCTAAGCCTGAGACTGAGTGCTTCTACTACAAAGGGACTAGCCACTGGAAGCGGAACTGCCCCAAGTATTTGGCGGATAAGAAGGATGGCAAGATGAGCAAAGGTATATGTGATATACATGTTATTGATGTGTACCTTACTAAAGCTCGCAGTAGCACCTGGTGTCGTGGTACTAAGACTGACAGTAGAATAGGGGGATAAGTATGGAGCGGCAAGATCCTAGCTATGGCGAAGTTGTGCACACGAGTTTTACGAGTTCAGGCCCTTCTCGGAAGAAGTAACAGCCCTACGTCTCGGATCCCGGAGGTGGACGACTGGATTATGTATGTGTGTGTTTACAAGGGTGCCAACCCTTGTGCCTGTGGAGGGAGGTGGCTTATATAGAGTGCGCCAGAACCCCAGCCAGCCCACGTTACAAGGGGTTTAAGGTACATCAAGATGGGGGCATTAATGGTAACGCTAGTAATAAAGAGACATAATGACCATTAAAGCTATGATGTAATGTCCAACCGTTGCAGTGCGGAGTGGCTTTAGATCTTCTGGCGGTCGAGTGACAGTCTCCATGGTCGAGTGATTTCAAGTCTTCCGAGTGGAATGCCTCATGGTCGAGTGGATGATGACTCCTCTTCGAATGCTTCTGGTTTTAGGGTAATGTCCTAGGGGAGGGTGTTTAGGTCAGGCCTATGACCCTACCCTAGGTACATGGCTTCGTCATTATCCCCCAATGGTTCAGGGTTCGAGTGGAGAAGGAGTTGATAATCTCTCAGATTCAACTATTGCGCTTCGGAAACGTCTTGTCCAAGGATCAAACGAACAATCATGATGACTTCAACTTCTTGTTCAGTCGCCTTGATCCATCCTTGGTTTTGTCGAGTGAACTTTCATTGCTAAGCTTCGACTGTTGGTGTGGGAAAAAATCTTCCGTCTGACGGGTTGTTCTGCTGCCCGCGGATCTCGCGGAATTCGAATTTTCAGGAAGCGCGCGGGGCAGAGGAGGCCGCAGCAATCGGGCTGGATAAGGCAGGGCCGCCTCGATTTCCGCTCCGCCTTTTTCGCCATGTATCGCTCGCGTAACTGTTGCGGGATTTGATAAGATCCCCCAGGTCCACAAGTCAGTCACTCGGAGGCAACCTCATATAAGGCGTCGGTCCGGTGTTTTTGAACAGTGCGCTCTCATTCTTCCTCTTCCTTCTCTGTTTTCTCCATCGCATCCACTCCTGCCCCGGCGCCGCTGCTCCGTTCAATCTTTGTCTGCTGCGATGGGGAAGGAGAAGACGGTGGCATTGGAGCGCGCGAAGAAGGCGACGGTGAAGGCAAAGCGAAAGAAATCCAGCCGGGGCGGATCTTCCTCGAGGTCCGGCCTGCCGTCCGGCTAGATCCAGGGCGACTGGATTTGCTTGGCGATCCGTCAAGACGACATCGACGACCTGGTTGAGGGGGGACTGATCCCCCACGAATCGGCGCGGCTCCCGGGGGACGAGACCGAGCCGCAGCCACGGGAGGGTGAGTGCGTTCTCCTCGCTACTCACGTCGACCACGGGTTTTCTTTGCCTCCCCATCCTTTCTTTCGGGGTTTCTTGAAATTCTTTGGGGTGCAACTCCACCACTTTACCCCAAACACCATCGTTTATCTTGCCGCTTTCATGTCTATGTGCGAGAACTTCCTGGGTTGTCGACCACACTGGGGTCTCTTCAAGCACATATTCACATGTCGTTCTCAGTCGATCAAGAAGGCCAACCCGAGTGACAAGAGAGCGCATGTGATCCAGATGTGCGGGGGTCTTGGAATTCAGATGAGGGGTAAAAGCTCTTTCCCAGCCATGATCCTTCCCGAGTCGGTCCGAGGGTGGCAGTCGGCCTGGTTCTACTGCAAGGACCAGCCGACTCCAGGACAGTCGACTGGACTTCCCCCCTTTTCCACGGCCCGAGTGAAGAAGCCCTCCGCCTTGAAAGTAATCCCAGAGGAGAAGGCACAGGTGAAGGTGTTGGTCGAGCGAGTAGTTCAGCTTGTCCGTGATGGGGTAACCAACATGGATCTGTTGGAGTCTTCCTTAGGCGACGGATTCAACCACTTCAAGCTCGTGACCATCCGATGTGGATGTACTCGGGCACTGTCGACTCCACTCGGATCCATCCAGAGGAAGTCGATGAAGCTACATTGGAGGGGTGGCTGAGGGGTATCACTGGCAACAAAGATAACCCTAGGGGATCCAGGAGGATCCCTCCACTCAACAACACGTACGAAACAGACAAGGTACAACTCCAAATGGTCAAGTATCTTCTTGATTTATCAAATAACTGTTTGCTGTCACCCGACTGACTTCTGTCTTGATTGTTGTCTTCCAGGGCCTGACTGAGATGTGCTCAATGCCCAACGAAGAGCAGGAGCAGGACCCAGAGGGAGAGGCGAGCGGGGGCAAGAGCGGCGAGTGGCATTTTGATGGTGAAGAGGACGAGGATAGCGACGACCCGAGCAATGAAGAAGAGGTCGACTCTCCTCCCTGTCAGAAAAGACGATCCAAGCTCACCCACGATCCAGCCAAACGTCATGCAAGGCAAAGCGATCACAAGAACCGGCAGTCATCAAAGCGCCTCGGACGCCCCTCTCCAAGATCAACGAAAAGGCACCGAAGCATCAGAAAGCTACGCCGTCCAAACCGCCGAAGGTCTTGCCCAAGATCAAAGTGGCCATCCCCATTGCTTCCGGGTATTAGTTGGACTTGATTTCTTGGTTTAGTATGAATTTGGATTTGAGTCGACTCATTTCAGCAGACATGACCGACTGAATTCTGGAATTTGCAGTGCTGCTACCTCTGGGACTTCTGCTTACAAGAATCAGGACGAGGAAATGGAGGATGCAGTCACCTCTAATCCGAGGACCACTCTCATAATCTTGTCTTTATTTTCTCGACTGTTTTGTTGGTCGACTAAGTTCTGGTGGTCGATCTTTTTCGCAGCTCTTCCCAATGTCATTGACCTTCCGGATGACGATGAAGATTTGCCGCTGAGGCCCAGGAAAAGAGGAAACAGTAAGACGTCAGCCGACAAGGCGCCTCTGTCGATGCCGGTGACTGAACCGATGGTCCAGGAAGCCGGCGACACCAATCGGACTGCTGTGACTTTTTCCATACCACTGACGAGTGCCCAGCCTTCAGCGTCGACTGCCCAGACTCCAGTCGGTCCATCTTCACTCTTCGCTGCACATCACGTCCCAGAGGACCAAGCGGGTGCGGCCAAGGAGGCTATTCGCCAAGCGAGCATCATGATGGAGCGGATGAAGGTGATCCGAGAGGCTAGCCAAGCTTCTTACGACGCCAGTTCAGCACTTCAGAGCAACGTCCAGGTTAGTTGATCACCGACTGACCCTTCAGCTTGCCGCTTGTCCTGCTAGGATATGCTACCTGAAAACTTTCTTAGAGGAATCTTTCCATCGGTCTGCGCTTTGCATTTGTCCACCCACTGGGTGTTTTAACTTGTCACTAAGTGAACTTGCACTTTGAGCTGACTATGTTGTTGTCGATTGAATCTTTGAACCAGTGGGGGCACACTGAGTGCACCCACTGGGTGTAGTCCCCGAGACCATAGTTGACTGCGGGCAGTCGACTGTGGTCTGAGAATCGGAATTTCCTCACTCGACCTGGACGGACCATGGCGAGTGGAACCTGAACCAGTGTGGGCACGCTAAGTGCACCCACTGGGTGTAGTCCCCGAGACCGTGGTCGACTGCAGGTAGTCGACTATGGTCTGAGAGCAACTTTTTTTTAACACTCAACCTGGACAGACCGTGTCGAGTGAAAACTTGACCAGTGGGGGCACGCTAAGTGCACCCACTGGGTGTAGTCCCCGAGACTACTGTTGGATGTTTGATTCGGCAGTAGTCTTAGAATTTGCCGACTTTAACGCTTTATCTCTCCAAAATAACCAATATTTTTATCCATCGGCTGACTTGTTCTTTGGTTGCAGAAATCTTGTGAACTTGGAGCTCGCTTTGCTGACCTAGAGAGGCAGCAGATTCAACTCAACCTCGATCTGGAGCTGGCCAAGACAAATCTGCAGAAAGCCAAGGATGAAGCCGCTGGTAAGAAAGACTTGCCGAATGATTTATCTTTGAACCGGATTTCATTCTGCTTTTTCTGAACCAAGCATTGACTCTTTTAGAGAAACTGAACCAAGCTCTGGCGAAAAAGGACCAAGGTCTAGCGGCCGCACAGAAAACATCTGATGAGAAAACTGCACTCGTAGAACAGAAGCTAGCTTCAGTCGGCAAACAGGAGGAAGAAAACGCCAAGCTAAAAACTACCCTTGACGAAGCCAATAAAGAAGCGACTCGCCTGAAAAAGGACAAGAACGATCTGAACGAGAAGATGGAAGGCATTGCTCGCAAGAGGGACGATCTGGAGAACTATCCGGGAGGCCTTGCTAAGAAGTTGTTCGTCATGCTTGAAGGTATTTTCTTTGACCTGACTGACTTGTTACTGTCGACTAGACATACGACCATTGACTCATCCTTGAATTGTGCATGCAGAATTTTGCCGGAACGTCGAGGAAGAAACTGGGCGAGTCGAGACAAGCTTGGACCCCATCCGATCTCCAGTGAAAGACGAAGCTGCCATGAATGTACTCTGGTTGGAATCTCGTGTTGCTGGTGTTGTTGATTATCTTGCTCGACCTGAAGGTCGCAATGTCGCGGATTGACACAACACTCTGGCTAGGGGCAACGCTCCAAAATGACCTCGAGTCTCTAATGACTCGACTTATTGAGATTCCCGGTCGAGTGCAAGAATGGAAGAAGTCTTCGGCCTGGTGCGGCGCTGATGTGGCTCTGTCTTTGGTTCGTGTCCATTGCAAGGAAGCGCGAGAAGAGAAGCTGGCAGCGATCAAGGTTGCCAACACCAAGAGGCATGACTTCCAATCTGTCATGGAGACCTTCATTGCTGCTACCACTCGGATTGCCGACGGAATCGACCTGGATGAATTCGTCGAGCCTACCAGCCCTCCTCCTGCGGAGTAAACAAACTTTTATGCCCCACCTTAAATTTGCCTCGGAATGCCGAGTGATTTTGTAACCGTTAAACTCCTTCGGGCTTGATGCCCGAGTACTTTAATTCGCGGTTGGAACCTTAGGATTTATCTGGATTTTGTTTATCTCCGAATATGCTTGTGCTTGCCTTCGAGTGGAATTTATTCTTCACTCGGAATATTTTTTGTACTTGAGATGCAGCTCTGGGGAAGAGGTTCCAGTCGACTTGCACCTCGTCGTCCTTGCGGATGAGGATGGAGTGCATGTTATACTTGTGGCGAAGCTCTGAGGAGAAGGTTGCAGTCGACCTGCACCTCGTCGTACTTGTGGATGAGGATGGAGCGCACATTGTATTTGTGGCGCAGCTCCGAGGAGAAGGTTGTAGTCGACCTGTACCTCGTCGTCTCTGCGGATAGGGATGGAGCGCACATTGTATTTGTGGCGCAGCCCCGAGGAGAAGGTTGCAGTCAACCTGCACCTCATCGTCTTCGCGGATAGGGATATGTTTCAAACTTAGGCGAGTACAGGACTGCAGCGAAGCTCCCGAGTGGGAGGGTTGCTCGCCACTCAGTGGGATTTTTCAAACGTAGGCGAGTACTGGACTGCAACTAAGCCCCGAGTGGGAGGGTTACTCGCCACTCGGTGGGATTTTTTAAACTTAGGCGAGTACTGGACTGCAGCTAAGCCCCTCGAGTGGGAGGGTTGCTCGCCACTCGGTGGGATTTTTAAAACTTAGGCGAGTACTGGACTGCAGCTAAGCCCCCGAGTGGGAGGGTTGCTTGCCACTCAGTGGGATTTTTCAAACTTAGGCGAGTACTGGATTGCAGCTAAGCCCCCAAGTGGGAGGGTTGCTCGCCACTCGGTGGGATTTTTCAAACTTAGGTGAGTACTGGACTGCAGCTAAGCCCCCGAGTGGGAGGGTTGCTCACCATTCGGTTGGATTTTTCAAACTTAGGCTAGTACTGGACTGCAGCTAAGCCCCTCAGTGGGAGGGTTGCTCGCCACTCGGTGGGATTTTTCAAACTTAGGTGAGTACTGGACTGCAGCTAAGCCCCCGAGTGGGAGGGTTGCTCACCACTCGGTTGGATTTTTCAAACTTAAGCGAGTACTGGACTACAGCTAAGCCCCCGAGTGGGAGGGTTGCTCGCCACTCAATGGGATTTTTCAAACTTAGGCGAGTACTGGACTGCAGCTAAGCCCCCGAGTGGGAGGGTTGCTCACCACTCGGTGGGATTTTTCAAACTTAGGCGAGTACTAGACTGCAGCTAAGCCCCTGAGTGGGAGGGTTGCTCGCCACTCGGTGGGATTTTTCAAACTTAGGCGAGTACTGGACTGCAGCTAAGCCCCCGAGTGGGAGGGTTGCTCGCCACTCGGTGGGATTTTTCACAACTTAGGCGAATGCTGGACTATGGCTAAGCCCCCAAGTGGGAGGGCTGCTCGTCACTCGGCGGGATTTTTCAAACTTAGGCGAGTACTGGACTGCAGCTAAGCCCCCGAGTGAGAGTGTTGCTCGCCACTCGGTGGGATTTTTCGAACTTAGGCGAGTACTGGACTGCAGCTAAGCCCCCGAGTGGGAGGGTTGCTCGCCACTCGATGGGATTTTTCAAACTTAGGCGAGTACTGGACTGCAGCTAAGCCCCCGAGTGGGAGGGTTGCTCGCCACTCGGTGGGATATTTCCAACTTAAGCTTAGCATCGACTGCAGCTAAGCCCCGAGTGGGAGGGTTGCTCGCCACTCGGTGGGATTTTTCAAACCTAGGCTAGCATCGATCTGCATCTAAGCCCCGAGTGGGAGGGTTGCTCGCCACTCGGTGGGATTTTTCAAACTTAGGCGAGTACTGGACTGCAGCTAAGCCCCCGAGTGGGAGGGTTGCTCGCCACTCGGTGGGATTTTTCAAACTTAGGCGAGTACTGGACTGCAGCTAAGCCCCTCGAGTGGGAGGGTTGCTCGCCACTCAGTGGGATTTTTAAAACTTAGGCGAGTACTGGACCGCAGCTAAGCCCCCGAGTGGGAGGGTTGCTCGCCACTCAGTGGGATTTTTCAAACTTAGGCGAGTACTGGATTGCAGCTAAGCCCCCAAGTGGGAGGGTTGCTCGCCACTCGGTGGGATTTTTCAAACTTAGGTGAGTACTGGACTGCAGCTAAGCCCCCGAGTGGGAGGGTTGCTCGCCACTCGGTGGGATTTTTCAAACTTAGGCGAGTACTGGACTGCAGCTAAGCCCCTCAGTGGGAGGGTTGCTCGCCACTCGGTGGGATTTTTCAAACTTAGGCGAGTACTGGACTGCAGCTAAGCCCCCAAGCGGGAGGGTTGCTCACCACTCGGTTGGATTTTTCAAACTTAAGCTTAGCATCGACTACAGCCTAAGCCCCCCAATGGGAGGGTTGCTCGCCACTCAATGGGAGTTTACAAACTTAGGCGAGTCTTGGATCGCAGCCTAAGCCCCCGATTGGGAGGGTTGCTCACCACTTGGTGGGATTTTTCAAACTTAGGCGAGTACTAGACTGCAGCTAAGCCCCTGAGTGGGAGGGTTGCTCGCCACTCGGTGGGATTTTTCAAACTTAGGCGAGTACTGGACTGCAGCTAAGCCCCCGAGTGGGAGGGTTTCTCGCCACTCGGTGGGATTTTTCACAACTTAGGCGAATACTGGACTGCGGCTAAGCCCCCGAGTGGGAGGGCTGCTCGTCACTCGGCGGGATTTTTCAAACTTAGGCGAGTACTGGACTGCAGCTAAGCCCCCGAGTGAGAGCGTTGCTCGCCACTTGGTGGGATTTTTCAAACTTAGGCGAGTACTGGACTGCAGCTAAGCCCCCGAGTGGGAGGGTTGCTCGCCACTCGATGGGATTTTCCAAACTTAGGCGAGTACTGGACTGCAGCTAAGCCCCCGAGTGGGAGGGTTGCTCACCACTCGGTAGGATTTTTCCAACTTAAGCGAGTACTGGACTGCAGCTAAGCCCCCGAGTGGGAGGGTTGCTCGCCACTCGGTGGGATTTTTCAAACTTAGGCGAGTACTGGACTGCATCTAAGCCCCGAGTGGGAGGGTTGCTCGCCACTCGGTGGGATTTTTCAAACTTAGGCGAGCATCGACTGCAGCTAAGCCCCCGAGTGGGAGGGTTGCTCGCCACTCGGTGGGATTTTTCAAACTTAGGCGAGTACTGGACTGCAGCTAAGCCCCCGAGTGGGAGGGTTGCTCGCCACTCGGTGGGATTTTTCAAACTTAGGCGAGTACTGGACTGCAGCTAAGCCCCCGAGTGGGAGGGTTGCTCACCACTCGGTAGGATTTTTCAAACTTAGGCGAGTACTAGACTGCAGCTAAGCCCCCGAGTGAGAGGCTTGCTCACCACTCGGTAGGATTTTTCAAACTTAGGCGAGTACTGGACTGCAGCTAAGCCCCCGAGTGAGAGGCTTGCTCATCACTCGGTAGGATTTTTCAAACTTAGGCGAGTACTGGACTGCAGCTAAGCCCTGAGTGAGAGGCTTGCTCATCACTCGGTAGGGTTTTCAAACTTAGGCGAGTACTGGACTGCAGCTAATCCCCCGAGTGAGAGGCTTGCTCATCACTCGGTAGGATTTTTCAAACTTAGGCGAGTACTGGATTGCAGCTAAGCCCCAGAGTGAGAGGCTTGCTCACCACTCAGTAACTTAGGCGAAAGCTAAGCCCCCGAGTGGGAGGCTTGCTCACCACTTGGTAGGATTTTTTTAAACTTAGGCGAAACGGATTTTTTTAAAACTTAGGCGAAACGGATTTTTATAAACTTAGGCGAAACGGATTCACCACTCGGTATGCTTTGGCCACAATGGTCCGAGAGGACGCATGGTGACCACAGGTCCCCGAGTGGATGTCATTGAGGATCAATCGACCTTCTTCTGGTGTTATGCATTTACAGCGAGACTCGGTCGCTTTCTCTGAACAACTGTCCTCTTATCACAATAAAGGCTTTGGATCAACGGACGATCTTTCGAGCCTCTTCTTCATCCTCTGGGAGTTCCTTCCTGAGAATGCATGAAATATACGGCACTGTCCAGTCAGGAGTGATGACCAAAACCTCCATGATCAAGTCGACCACGGCTGGGACTTGGACTTCAGTCGGATCTGTGGCACTCTTAGGCTGCGGGGGCTCTTCGGTGAAAGGATCTTCTTGAACTGAAGGTGTATGAATGTGTTCCAAAAACACATTGCTGGGAATGGCCTCCCTCTTGGAACCTATCTTTGCCAAATCATCAGCTGCTTGATTTTTTAGTCGGGGTATATGATGGAGCTCTAACCCCTCAAACTTCTTTTCTAACTTTCTCATTGCATTACAGTAACAAGTCATAGTTGGGCTTCTAATGTCCCACTCCTTCATCACTTGATTAACCACCAAATCTGATTCGCCGTAGACCATGAGGCGACAGACGCAGAGTGTAATGGCCATACGCAACCCATACAGGAGTGCTTCATATTCAGCTTCGTTGTTGGAGGAATCAAAGTGAATCTGGAGGACATATCTGAGCGTGTCTCCTTGGGGGGATACCAATACCACCTCAGCACCGGAACCATTCAGCATCTTGGATCCGTCAAAGAACATGGTCCAATGTTCCGAGTGAACTTGAATCGGCAATTGCTGTTCGATCCACTCGGCGAGGAAATCTGCTATTGCTTGGGACTTGATAGCTTTCTTTGCCTCAAACTTGATATCTAAGGGAAGGAGTTCAATCGCCCACTTTGCCACTCGACCAATTGCGTCTCTGTTGTTCAAAATCTCTAATAATGGAGCGTCGCTGACGACTGTAATGGAGTGATCAGAGAAATAGTGTGCAACCTTCTTCATGGTCATGTAAATCCCATAAACAAGCTTCTGATAATGTGGATATCTTTGCTTTGATGGAGTCAGAACTTCAGAAACATAATATACCGGGCGCTGAACTTTATAGGATTTTCCTTCTTCTTCCCGCCGACCGTGAGTAGTCAGATCTTGACAACTTGTCCGGGGCTGCAATGTAAAGCAGTAAAGGCTCTTTGCTGATTGGGGCAGCGAGCACCGGCTGGGTGGAAAGCAGGGCTTTGAGCTCTACAAACGATGCATCTGCTTCAGGAGTCCACTCGAACTTATCAGATTTCTTCATCAATCGGTAAAGAGGCAATGCCTTTTCACCGAGGAGAGAAATGAATCGACTCAAGGCGACCAAACAACCAGTAAGCTTCTGGACATTGTGCACACGCACAGGGCGTTTCATCCGGAGTATAGCACCAACTTTCTCTGGGTTAGCGTCGATCCCTCGTTCGGAAATGAGAAAACCGAGAAATTTTCCACCAGGAACTCCGAATGTGCACTTTGATGGATTAAGCTTGATATCGTACCTTCTGAGGTTGGCAAAAGTTTCAGCAAGGTCAGCCAGCAGGTCGAAACCTTTAAGTGACTTGACTACAATGTCATCCATGTATGCTTCCACATTCCGACTGATTTGAGTGAGAAAACACTTCTGAATCATCCTCATGAATGTGGTTCTGGCGTTCTTGAGGCCGAATGGCATGGTGACATAACAGAAGCACCCGAATGGAGTGATGAAAGCTGTTTTTATCTCATCGGGCCCATACAGTCGGATCTGATGATACCCGGAATAGGCGTCCAAAAAAGACAAGCGCTCACACCCCATAGTCGAATCGACAATTTGGTCGATGTGGGGGAGAGGAAAATGATCTTCCGGGCAGGCCCGATTGATATGCTTGAAGTCAATGCACATGCGAAGTGAGTCGTCCTTCTTGGGGACCATGACAACATTGGCGAGCCACTCGGAGTGGTAAATCTCTCGGATGAACTCAGCTGCCAGGAGCCGAGCCACTTCTTCACCAATTGATTTTCTCTTCTGTACGGCGGACCATCGAAGATGTTCTTTGACTGGTTTCACTTTTGGGTCGACTCGCAAACGGTGCTCAGCCAGCCCCCTGGGAACACTCGGCATGTCAGAAGGTTTCCATGCAAAGATGTCCCAGTTCTCACGGAGGAACTGGATGAGCGCTTCTTCCTATTTCATGTCGAGTGTTGTTGAGATGTGAGTCGGAGCAACATTGGGATCAGCCGGGTGGATATGAATCGGCTTCGTTTCACCGGACAACTGAAATGCAGAGTCTGTGGCAGGCTTCTTGGCTCGCAGCAAATCACTCGGATCTGCATTTTTCTAATACTCTTGCAATTCTACTACTGCCATTTGTGCATCGGCGATCTTTGAGACCTTCCGAAGCACTCTTTCCGCTTCTTCCGCCGATTGCCGCTGATAGTGATCACTCCTCCGGGACCGTGCATCTTCAATTTGAGGTACACGTAACATGGTCGAGCCATAAACGTGCATAAGCAGGCCTACCCAGAATAGTATGATAAGCACTCTGGAAATCCACGACTTCAAATATCAACTTTTCCTTGCGGTAATTCTTGGAATCACCGAAAACCACATCGAGGGCGATCTGGCCGAGTGATTCAGCCTTCTTGCCAGGTATAATGCCATGAAAACTCATATTGCTTTCACTGAGCTTGGACATCGGAATGCCCATTCCCTTCAAGTTCTCCGCATACATGATATTTAGGCCACTACCACCATCCATCAGCACTTTAGTCAGTCGAGTGCCTTCAACAACAGGGTCGACCCCTTTGGGATTTCGGGTTCCGGGAGACCCTTGAGGCTCGAACACTGGGGTGCGCGTGGAGATCTTTCCCCTACCAGCTCACGCGTTAATGGTTTGCAGGGGATCTAAACTAGGAACGATGAACAGCACAAGAGACACAAGGTTTATACTGGTTTGGGCCACCGTTGTGGTGTAATACCCTACTCCAGTGTGTGGTGTGGTGGATTGCCTCAGGGGCTGATGAAGAACAGTACAAAGGAAGAACAGCCTCGCGAGGGGCTCTTCTTGAGCTTGTGTGGTGGACTGCTAGGTTGAGTCCAGTCGCTTCTCTCTCTCTAGTGGTTTCGACCTGTCTTGGTCCGTTTTTCTGTCCTTCCGTCCCCTCTCTCTCTGTGGTCGCTAGTTCCTATTTATAGAGGGAGGCCCTGGGCCTCTTCCCAAATAATGAGCGGGAAGGGTGCCAACAATTGGCCATTTTGAAGGGGAACATCTAATACACTTATCCTGACTAAAGTTGGTCTTCGGCTGCCAAAGGCTCTGACGGTGACGCCGTCCTGGGCTCCACGATGACCTCCGTCCTGCCGCTCTGCCGGTCTTGGTCTTGTTGCACCGAAGCGGTAACCTTTGCCTGATGCCTCATCCTGTGCTTGTGATGTAGGGCGGAACCCTATGTGGGCGATCTTTCACGTTTGGAGAGGATCCCTACGAGGAACACGAAGAACGAGCGGAAGAGCATGAGGGAAATTACGGGGAAAACACAAGAGAATCACTCAAACCAACAAGATTCGATTACACATGCGCTAGTTCCAAGAACACATAGAGATCACACGGTCCAAATCCAACAAAGGACGATACAAGAGGTAACCGATTCTTCTCCGTGAGGAGGTCTTGATTGTCTTCCCTTGAAGGGGTCTTGAATCCGCTTGGGGGATCTTTCTCCAAGAGGTCCTGAGCTCCGAGGAGAAGTAACCAAGTGGATGAGCAAGGCTCTCACACAAAATATGAGCTAAACCATTGCTAACCCTAACTAGAAGGAGGTGGAGGAGTATATATACTCTAGGGCCACGAAGGGGTACATGGGTTGTGGCCCAACACATGGCAGCGCACAGGCACCGGTCGTCCGGTACTTGTCGGACGTCCGGCGATTGGGTTCGGTGGTCGCTGGCACGGTCGTCCGGAGGGGCCCGGTCGTCCGGAGGCTCGCGGGGTCCCGGACGTCCGGAGTTCTTCGGATGTCCGCAGATTCGTTCGGTGGTCGCTGGCACGGTCGTCCGGAGGGGCCCAGTCCGAGCATGGGAGTCGCTTGACGTCTGGACCTGGTCGGACGTCTGCCGCCGTAGCTTCAGTGCAGCTTCTTCTCTTGGTCCTTGTACTTGGTGTCCTCGCCGTCTTGTCCATGGTCTTCCTCCTTGTTCCTGGTCATGCATAGCACATACATTTGAGGTAGTAACCATGTCTCACATGTGGGAAGTGACGGTTCGGAGAGGAGCGAGTTCACCTTGTATCCAATGGCGTTTGTTTGAGGTCTCGTCATATGTCCACTTGGGGTTTGGAGAGTAGTCGAAGTGTACATGGGGATGAGCGTGGGATGCTCCGCATCAGCTTGCCTCCTTTGCACCAAAGGGGAAACGAGGACACTACGCAGGCCGGCGCCCGCCTGGCACCCGCCTGGTCTCGATCGTCTTGGCTTGCGTCACGGGGCACCCTCGTGAGGTACCCTGCCTTGATCTCTCCGCCTCCTCGTGAGCCTGCCTGACGAGGCTGCTCCTGAGGAAGGTTCCTGTCGTCCGCCCCACGAGGCTTGGCCCCTCGCGAGGGTCTTGAGCTTGAGCTGATGAAGCTGGGCCGAGCTGGGCCTCCACTCGAGCCACGCCGCAGGTCGCGGGCAGGCAAGTCTGGGGACCCCCGTTCCCAGAACGACGACAGTAGCCCCCGGGCCCAAGGCGCGCCCGGACTTGGCTTAGCAGAGAAGCTTAAGGGCAGTGCGGTTACGCCTGGCCCCAACAGCCTGCGGCCTTGGACACCGTGTGGCGATTGATTGGTCGTGGGCATCTCCGCTTCCCCACGATACCTCATTACACGCCCGGCTAAGCGGACCCGGGGTTGCACACATCCATTCCCCTTTCACCGTCCGCGCACTCCCGGCTCTTCCTTCTTCCTCTGGCTCCAACTTCTGCCCTTGATCCAACTCGGACTTTCACCCTTCCTGTCGCCATGGCGCCAATGAAGAAGGAAACGGTTAAGAAGCCCGCGCCTTCGTCCCGCTCGCCTCCGGCGGTGGCCCCCGCCGTCGATCGATCTATCATACTCAACCCCGAGGCCTTGGGCAAGGTCAGCTCTGCTCTTGCTACCATCTTCAATGAGTGCGGCAGGACCACGGCATGGCTCGTTCCATGCCTCCTTCGACAGGATTGTCTCGGAGGTCCGGTTCTTCGCTGATGCCCTGTGGGCGGGTCTGGTTCCCCCCTTTTCCGCTTTCTTCAATGCGGTGCTCTCCCACTACCAGGTCCACATGATGCATCTCGGGCCTGAGTCCATTACTCTCCTGGCTGTCTTCGCCTTTGTCTATGAGGCAATGGTGGGCATCCCTCCTTCCGCTGCCCTGTTAAGGCCACTTCTTCTCTTTGCGAAAGTGATCCTACTCAATGCTCGGGTGTGTGAGCTTCCTTGCGGTGCCGAGACGGCTGCTTCGGGGATCGATTTCAGACTCCCTCCCCCTGAGGCCAAGTTCAGAGAGCGGTGGTTGTATGTGGATGTTGGGGTGCCCAGCCCCCTGCTCTCGCATCCTACCTCGCCACTGCTCCCAACTCAGTCAGCCACAAGACGCCATGACACTGGCTTGCATTCGTCTGGGCGCCGCCGAGAGCTTGAGGGCGCCAACGTGACGGCGCCCAAGGTGGTGAAGGAGTTCCTCCAGTGTCGCATTGCTCCTCTCCAGCGCCACTCTCATCGGATGTGGGACTTTGCGGGGCGCCGAGACCGCATGCGACTTCAGGAGGGGGACCTGGCGCCTGAAGTGCTGAGGACGGTGCTCAGGGTCTTGGTTGGCGATCCTTCCCCAGGCAGCCTTCGACATGATGGTGCCCTCTTGTATCTCTGTTCGGGCAGGGCCGATTTTGTGAAGCAGATGCCCAGTTTTGACGAGTGGGGGTTGCGCCCGGCTGACCTCAGGGAGCCTCGCGAGAACCCAGTTGCCGTGGTCGCTCTTCCGGTCGCCCAAAGCGGCTCTGTCTCGGGTGATGGAGCAGGGAAACGAGAACCGTCAGGAGTTGAACGGGGCGACATTGAGGTGGTGACGCCGCGCGGAGCCCCGAGGGCGGCATTTCCTGGAGCTTGTTCCGGAATAGTGATAGGTGAGGAGTTGCGGCCTCCGGCTCCCGAGGTTGGGGCTCCCGAGGCCCTGGCCATCCCTCACGAGGCGGCGCCTGATGGCGTCCCCCAGGCTGGTCCCATTGGCGCTGGTCACCTTACCGCTTCCTCCATGCCACAAATCAACCCCTGCACCGAGTGCTTAGGCCGGTTCCACGTAGACTTCGTGGCCCTCCGCAAGAGGAAGGAGGCCTCGGGCGGTGACGATCGCCCTTGCCGCTTGCTGAAGTGCAGGAGGTACTTCACCACGGACGAGTAAGTCCTCTTCTCTCTCTGTTCCCCTACATCTCGGTTCTTGCAGCTGACCGTGGCCTTTCAGGGCCCTTCCCGCCGAATTCGCGGAGACGGCCAAGGAGCCATCTCCCCAAGCTCTGTCCTCGTTGCTGATCCTTGGTGCGTCAGGGTCAAGCAGCGCCTTTATCACTCAGCCGGTCGGAGAGGTGGCCCATTCAGCTGAGCGTCCCGAGCCTGTGCGCCTGCTGTCTTCCCTTCACGAGTTCTCCTGGGGCACAGCCAGCTTGCCCCGTGCTCCTTCCTTGATCATGGACGGTGATTGGTTGAAGTCAATCTTGAGCTCTCCTTCTGGGGATGGACCGGTGCCAGGCCCTGCTCCTGGCGAGGCCCGTCCGGCGATTGTTGGGGCGCCAGCCCCCTGCCCTTCACCGGGAGGAGGCGCGCCGCCTCGGGGCCCTCCGCATACACCAGCAGCAGAGGGTGACGCAGAAGACGTGCTCAGGCGTGCTTGCGAACTCCGCGACCGTCGTCAAGAATTACTCCGCGGGGCGACGGACGCGGTGAACCGGCTTGGGGCGGAGCTTGCTGGCGAGGATGCGCGTCTCGAGGCCGAAGGTTTGCACCTTGCTGAGGAGAGGCGCAAGCTGAAGGTAGCCGTTGCCCTCGCGCGTCACCAGTGTGACCTTAACAATGCGAAGGCTGACGCTGGCCGGGCGGCCTCATGAGAGGCTTGCTCTCGAGCCGCCGAGGAGGCCCCTGAAGCAGATCGGGCAGGACGCGGAGGAGCGTCTGCTGGAGCTCCAAGCCCGGAGCAACTCTCCGAGCAGCAGGTGGAGTTGTGCCAGGCTGCACTTGTGTTGCTGAAGGAGGCTTCCGTCGACCAGACGGAGCTCCAGAAGCGCGAGGAAGCGCTGACGCTGGAGGCCGCCGAGCGCAACCTCGACCTTGAGCGGTTGGAGATGAGGGAGTGCCTGGTGGCTCAGGCGGAGGACAATGTCGCCGCGCGCGAAGCCCGAGCCCAAGAAGAGATCGACCGCCACAGAAGCGGAAGCTCGCCAGCCTCGAGCGCCAAAGATGAGTTGAGGTTGGAGTTGGTCAGGGCCGGCCGAGGGCAGGACCGCGCCCTCAAGGCCAAACTAGACGGTGACGCTGGGTGCGGACTCCACGCAGCGCTTTGCGCAGCGCAGCGGAGCTGACCTCCTCCCGCCGAATCGCTTCTTCTCCGACAGAGGATTGATGGCGCCGAGGCCACCGCACGCGTAACGAGGATGAGATTCGCCGGGCGAGTTCGAGGACGAGCACGCCCCATGCTCCGTGACGCCAGTGGAACGGGTTAACGCGCCCTGGGCAACATTTGTGAGGCCGCCACGAGGAGCCGTGACGAGACCAACTATGCCGGCAACCTCCGATTTTTTGGCGTGGTGGACGCTCACCGAGAACCGCCCGAGAGGTCTCGTTGGCTCGCCGAGGAGAGGAGCCGAGCCTTGCTCGGCGCCGCTTTCTCCCGTGTCTTCGCCATTCGCGGGATAGGGATCCCCACTTCGACTTTGATGCCGCCATCGCACCGGTGCCCATAGTCGTCCTGGGCGACCTGGCGCAATGGGTGGAGGATCACGTGGACGACCTTGTCAGGGCCTTCACGTCTGATGATGACAGCGTGATTGTGGCCGCCGATGAAGGCGGCGTGGTGGACGGTCCTGGTGCTGGTGGAGGTGTTGGTGGCGGCGATGACATCAGCGATGCCTCGGGAGGTGACCCGGAAGGCGCGGTGAGTGATATGTCCGACTGATTGTCTGTCACCGCTGCACGAAAGAGGTTTGGGCTTGGCCCTGAAGACTGTGAGAGCATTTTGGGAGGGGAAGCCCCTCATGTAAAGATTTGCGGTAAATGCCCTGGTAATCTTAACACTGCGTGTGAGCTTAACGGCCGGCCTGGTGGTGGGTCAGCTGGCTCGTTTACCTTTTAACCCTGGTGAGCTCTGAGCGGGGCTGCGGGGGCCATATCACCATATGTGTCTTCTGGGTGAACCCATTGATCCTGCGATAAGAACCTCCGGAGAGGGCGTGGCGGAAGCCGTCCGAGCTGTGGACGCGGTTGGCCCAGCCCGGCTCGCGAGGGGCTCGCAAGGGGAGGAAGCTGATGCTGGCTTTGGACACAAAGCCGAAACCAGAACACGAGAGATTGCTCGAATGAGACTAAACACCCCTTCCCCAAACGCACGCAAGGCTCGAACTCAAATCCAACTTAAATTCAAATCGAAGAAACTTGTCAACAGAGGAACAGGCAAAAAGAAAGCAAAAGGCCGCGTCCGGCACCTAGTCTAGTCTTCGACGTCTTCTCACCAGCGGAGAGCTAAGTGCTGCCACTGGGCGTTGGAGGGAGCCCTGTGGACCGAGGCCGGGCGCCTCGAGACTCGGGCGTGTACAGCCCCACTCATTATTACGTGAGAGTGTCACGGGGCGGCGAGCTTCACAGGCACTGGGCCTTCTTCACAGGTATCGGCCTTGCTTCATATCGCTAGATGAGGGCCCCGCCTTGCACCGCACTCTACTGCCACTGACGGCGGCCGGAGACCAAGGACGATGCCAATGGGGTAGAGCGGTCGCCAGCGGTTCCCCCGACGACCATGGGTCCTCTGCTGGGGGCAGGCCCTAAGGCACCTCCCTGGCAGAGGGCCTACCTCCTGAGAACGTCTTACGTCAAGCGCCGCAGGGACGAACCCGGACCTCGGCCCCTCTCCTGCAGCCCCCGGTGCTCTCCTCCTGAGGGGTAAGAGGCTGCAGCGTTGGGGCCACCACCTGTTGCGGCGATCTGTACCTCCTGCGGCACATGGTTAGCATAAGCTTGCTCCTGAGGAATTAACGGTACCAGATAGTTGCTGCCGTCGGCGTGGTCATCGAGGACCTCTTGGGGTTCCTGAAAGAGCTCTGCTTGCGGTGTCTCCTCGCCCCAGCTTGGCCCAAGGAACGAGCCATGGTCTTCTTCCCGTGCGCACTCTTGATCCATCATGCGGGGCACATAAGCTTCTGGGGACGCTGCCCCGTAGGTCTCGCTGTAGTACCCCACATGCCACGCAGTCCGACCCGGGGCGTTGTCTTGAGAGTGGTGGCAAGGTGGTCCGTCAAGGCCAAAGGCCACGGCGTGCGCTCCTTGCCGGCCGGAGATGGGGTCTGCGCGGCTTGTCGCCTGGTGCTGCTGGCCAGGTTGGCGTTGAGTAGGCCCTGGAGCCCGCTTGAGGTTGCATGGGTGCATATGGGGCCGCCATACGGCACGCTTTGGGCCAGAGGTGGCATCCGGACGCAGAAAGGAGGTGCTCCCGAGGCGGCGGCGTCCAGGAGCTCGGCCACCCGCTCCAACAGCACGTCGCGGCCGACCTCTAGAAGCCGGCACCGTAACAGCTCTTGGGCCACCGTGAGCGCGGCCCTGGAGTTTGGCTGCTCCCATCGGGTGTGCAGCGCCGTGGCTACGGCGTGGCTTGAGGCTCTGGCCGCTGACCGCACCTGCCGCGGCGTGAGGGCTGGCGGCGTCGCCGCTGCCGCCGCGCTTCGCAGCGCTTTTGCGGAGCGCGAGCTGCCTGAGGTGCAAGGTTGAGGTCGCCTGGTCGGGCGCAGACGGCGTGGCGGCCACGCCACCAGCGGTCGGCGCTGGCTGCCGGGTCGCTTGACATCGAACGGCGAGGCGATTTAAACGCGAGGCGGCGGAGGAAGGATTCCGCGCACTTTACCGGGCGCGCGCCAAATGTCGGATTTCGGGTTCCGGCAGACCCTTGAGGTTCAAACTCTGGGGTGCGCGCGGAGATCTTTCCCCTACCAGCTCACGCATTAATGGTTTGCAAGGGATCTAAACTAGGAACGATGAACAGCACAAGAGACACGAGATTTATACTGCTTTGGGCCACCGTTGTGGTGTTATACCCTACTCCAGTGTGTGGTGTGGTGGATTGCCTCAGGGGCTGATGAAGAACAGTACAAAGGAAGAACAGCCTCGCGAGGGGCTGTTCTTGAGATGGTGCGGTGGACTGCTGGGTTGAGTCCAGTCGCTTCTCTCTCTCTAGTGGTTTCGACCTGTCTTGTTCCATTTTTCTGTCCTTCCGTCCTTTCTGTCCTTCCGTCCCCTCTCTCTGTGGTGGCTAGTTCCTATTTATAGAGGGAGGCCCTGGGCCTCTTCCCAAATAATGAGCGGGAAGGGCGCCAACAATTGGCCATTTTGAAGGGGAACATCTAGTACACTTATCCTGACTAAAGTTGGTCTTCAGCTGCCAAAGGCTCTGACGGTGACGCCGTCCTGGGCTCCACGATGACCTCCGTCCTGCCGCTCTGCTGGTCTTGGTCTTATTGCACCCAAGCGGTAACCTTTGCCTGATGCCTCGGCCTGTGCTTACCTCCTTTGCACCAAAGGGGAAACAAGGACACTCACAGGCCGGGCGCCACCGGTGCCCGCCTCGTCTCGATCGTCATTTCTTGCATCACGGGCACCCTCGTGAGGTACCCTGCCTTGATCTCTCCGCCTCAGAAGCCTGCCTCGACGAGGCTGCTCTGAGGAAGGTTCCTGCCGTCCGCCCCGTGAGGCTTGGCCCCTCGCGAGGGTCTTGAGCTTGAGCTGATGAAGCTGGGCCGAGCTGGGCCCCCACTCGAGCCACGCCGCAGGCAGGCAAGTCTGGGGACCCCCGTTCCCAGAACACCGACAACCACCAGCGCTTGCCTCCCAGGGGTGGCTATACGTGCGGGGTGGTCATACTGGTCGAATGTGATGGCAGTCTAGGACCACTTCAGGTAACTTGGTGTCGCTGGAGCAACCATGTTCACTTCTGTGCGTATAACTTTCAGTCGACTTTTGCTTTCAACATCATCAAAAATCATCACAGTGGAATTGACATTGGGAAAACCATCATCTTCTTCTTCCCTATCCTTACCCTTGTCTGACTCCTTTTCCTTCTCCTTGGGAGGTTTCTCTCGGAACTGCTGGATCAGGAGCCGACACTGTCGAGTGGTGTGTTTAGGGTAAATGAGATTACCCTCTACATCTTTTTTGGTGTGAATGTGGAACGGTAAATCCAACACATCATTTCCATCTTGATCTTTCACTTTCTTAGGGTTCCACGGCCCTTTGGGCTTCCCTTGAACTTTCCTTGAGTCACGGCTAAGGCTTCACCAGGAGCAGCTGGCTCGGTTTGCGCTTCGCTCCATTGGAATTCCCTCCTCCCGTTTCTTGGGCGACTGTTTTGTGCATGCCACTCCGGAGTCGATCCTCCTCTTCACCATTAGCATACTTGGTGGCAATCTCCATCATCCGACTCAGAGACATATCCCCGGTCCGACCGAACTTCAGGTTCAATTCTCGATACTTGACACCTTCCTTGAAGGCACAAACTGCTTGGTGATCTGACACATTCTCCACTATGTGGTGCAACATGATCCATCTCTGGATATAATCTCTCAAGGTTTCATTAGGTTTCTGCACACAGGACTGCAACTCTGTTAACCCTGCTGGCCGTTTGCATGTACCTTCAAAGGTTCTATCAAACACTCGGGCGAGTTCCTCCCAACTAAATATGCTGCCAGGTGCTAAATGATTCAACCACGCTCTGGCCGAGCCCTCCAACATCAGAGGAAGGTGCTTCATGGCCACTTCATCATTGCCGCCACCAATCTAAACAGCCACTTGGTAGTCCTCAAGCCAAGTGTCAGGCTTGGACTCACCAGTGAACTTGCTGACTCCAGTCGCCAACCTGAAGTTGGGAGGAATCACTGCAGCCCTGATGGCTCTGCTAAAACACTCTTGACCTGAGACATGCACTCTGCTGCCAGTTGGATAATCCATGTCATGACCTTCTCTGTGGGCTCTATTCCTGTCAACCAGACCCTGAACGAGAATAAATCTCGCATCAAAGCTCGGCTCTCGGGGGTCGACTGGAATCCTTCACCCACCACTGTGAGGGTGTCTGTCATCGTGTTGCCGAGGCACGTATGACCCACTCCTTGGGGGAGGCGTGGACACTCAACAACGATCATCATGGTCGAGTCGGTGATCATACTGCTCATGGTTTCTGTATTGTTCTCGCCAATCTCCATGTCCCTCATGCCTCGGAGGCGATCTTGGGCTGTGAGCCAACTGAACTATGTCTGCCACCACAGATCTGCTATGAATCCTATTCCGCGACTGAGACACTGCTGTGTTCTGCTCTCCTGCTGCCCGGAGTAAAGCCCGGATCTACATCAAACCTCTGCCCGACTTATTTGGGAAGGCTGAATCGACTACGCTATTCGGCTGCAGTTGTGAGATTCTCAATCGAGTTTGGTATACCTGAGTTGAAGCGGAAAAAAGCTGTCACCGGCCCGGACTCGAGAATCATTGCCGAAACACGCTCGTCGAGTGCGTCTTTGGAGATTCTCGATCATTGCGCCCGACCAAGTTGGCGGTAGCGCCTCCTCCAAGGCCCGGGCTTCGGGGGTTTCTCCAAGGATAGGAGTGTGAAGTGCATCCATGTTACAGCGGTGAAGCTCTTCCCTCTGCTGCGCAGAGAGGGGCTTGGGGCGGTACTCCTCGTGGACGCGCGACGGATCGCCTCCGCCATCACCACCGTCGTCGCAGGAGAAGCCAGGAGGACTGCGTGGTCCGTTGACCATTAGGACTTCCGCTGCGGGGTCACTGCTGTCGCACTCGGATGTCGTCTCAACGAAGCCAGTCGAACAGGCCGTAGAGAGTTTCATCGGGCTCGATTGCCGCGACTTGTGGGGTGGCCGATTGGCGAGCCACCGCGTGCCTCACCCACAGCTGGAGCCGCGACCGACCGGAACGCTTGCACCGGCGAACAGCAGGGAGCGAGGACGCCATGGGAGCCGATCGATACTGAGTCGACGGCTGTCGCAGAAGGACGCCACGGATGCACGCGTGAAAGTGCGTTGCCCCGCAGACGGGGAGCGCCTTGACGTCGAGTGGAGCCTCTTGGAGCCAAGCGGAGACGCCGGTGACGAACACGAGCGCGCCGAGACGGATCTCGTGGCCCTCGGCCAATCCTGCACCAGAAACCATGATGATGGGGATCGGAAAAATTGCAACTTCTCAACAAGTCGCTAAGATACCTGCCCCACGGTGGGTGCCAACTGTCGTGGTACTAAGACTGACAGTAGAATAGGGGGTAAGTATGGAGAGGCAAGATCCTAGCTATGGTGAAGTTGTACACACGAGTTTTACGAGTTCAGGCCCTTCTCGGAAGAAGTAACAGCCCTACGTCTTGGAGCCCGGAGGCAGACGACTGGATTATGTATGTGTGTGCTTACAGGGGTGCCAACCCTTGTGCCTGTGGAGGGGGGTGGCTTATATAGAGTGCACCAGAACCCCAGCCAACCCACGTTACAAGGGGTTTAAGGTACATCAAGAGGGGGGCGTTACTGGTAACGCTAGTAATAAAGAGACATAATGACCATTAAAGCTATGATGTAATGTCCGACCGTTGCGGTCTTGGAGTGGCTTTAGATCTTCCGGCCGTCAGTGGCAGTCTCCATGGTCGAAAGTGATTTCAAGTCTTCCGAGTGGAATGCCTCATGGTCGAGTGGATGATGACTCCTCTTCGAATGCTTCTGGTTTTAGGGTAATGTCCTAGGGGAGGGTGTCTAGGTCAGGCCTATGACCCTACCCTAGGTACATGGCTTCATCACATGGGTATTTGATACTGGTTTTGTTGCTAATATTTGCAACTCGAAACAGGGACTACGGATTAAGCAAATATTGGCTAAGGACGAGGTGACGATGCGCGTAGGAAATGGTTCCAAAGTCGATGTGATCGCCGTCGGCACGCTACCTCTACATCTACCTTCGGGATTAGTTTTACGCCTAAATAATTGTTATTTGGTGCCAGCGTTGAGCATGAACATTATATCTGGATCTTGTTTGATGCGAGACGGCTATTCATTTAAATAAGAGAATAATGGTTGTTCTATTTATATGAGTAATATCTTTTATGGTCATGCACCCTTGAAGAGTGGTCTATTTTTGATGAATCTTGATAGTAGTGATACACATATTCATAATGTTGAAACCAAAAGATGCAGAGTTGATAATGATAGGTGCAACTTATTTGTGTCACTGCCGTTTGGTTCATATTGGTGTAAAGCGCATGAAGAAACTCCATTCTGATGGACTTTTGGAATCACTTGATTATGAATCACTTGGTACTTGCGAACCATGCCTCATGGGCAAGATGACTAAAACGCCGTTATCTGGAACAATGGAGCGAGCAACAGATTCGTTGGAAATCATACATACTTATGTATGTGGTCCGATGAATATTGAGGCTCGCGGGGGGTATCGTTATTTTCTCACCTTCACGGATGATTTAAGAAGATATGGGTATATCTACTTAATGAACATAAGTCTGAAACATTTGAAAAGTTCAAATAACTTCAGAGTGAAGTGGAAAATCATCGTAATAAGAAAATAAAGTTTCTACGATCTGATCGTGGAGGAGAATATGTGAGTTACGAGTTTGGTCTTCATTTGAAACAATGCTGAATAGTTTCGCAACTCACGCCACACGGAACACCACAACGTAATGGTGTGTCCAGACGTCGTAATCGTACTTTACTAGATATGGTGCGATCTATGGTGTCTCTTACTGATTTACCGCTATCGTTTTGGAGTTATGCTTTAGAGATGGCTGCATTCACGTTAAATAGGGCACCATGTAAATCCGTTGAGACGACGCCTTATGAACTGTGGTTTGGCAAGAAACCAAAGTTGTCGTTTCTTAAAGTTTGGGGCTGCAATGCTTATGTGAAAAAGCTCGAACCCAAATCGGAGAAATGTGTCTTCATAGGATACCCAAAGGAGACTGTTGGGTACATCTTCTATCACAGATCCGAAGGCAAGACATTCATTGCTAAGAATGGATCCTTTCTAGTGAAGGAGTTTCTCTCGAAAGAAGTGAGTGGGAGGAAAGTAGAACTTGATGAGGTAACTGTACCTGCTCCCTTAATGGAAAGTAGTTCATCACAGAAATCTGTTCCTGTGACTCCTACACCAATTAGTGAGGAAGCTAATGATAATGATCATGTAACTTCAGATCAAGTTACTACTGAACCTCGTGAGGTCAACGAGTAAGATCTGCACCAGAGTGGTGCGGTAATCCTGTTCTGGAGGTCATGTTACTTGACCATGACGAACCTACGAACTATGGGGAAGCGATGATGAGCCCAGATTCCGCAAAATGGCTTGAGGCCATGAAATCTGAGATGGGGTCCATGTATGAGAACAAAGTGTGGACTTTGGTTGACTTTCCCGATGATCGGGAAGCCATCGAGAATAAATGGATCTTCAAGAAGAAGGCCGACGTTGACGGTAATATTACTTTCTACAAAGCTCGACTTGTTGCGAAAGGTTTTCAACAAGTTCAAGGAGTTGACTACGATGAGACCTTCTCACCCGTAGCGATGCTCAAGTCCGTCCGAATCATGTTAGCAATTGCCGCATTTTATGATTATGGAATATGGCAAATGGATGTAAAGACTGCGTTCCTGAATGGATTTCTGGAAGAAGAGTTGTATATGATGCAACCTGAAGGTTCTATCGATCCAAATGATGCTAACAAAGTGTGCAAGCTCTAGTGATCCATCTATGGACTGGTGCAAGCATCTCGGAGTTGGAATAAACGTTTTGATAGTGTGATCAAAGCATATGGTTTTATCTGAGACTTTTGGAGAAGCACTCGTATCTACAAGAAAGTGAGTGGGAGCTCTGTAGCATTTCTAATATTATATGTGGATGACATATTGTTGATTGGAAATGATATAGAATTTCTGGATATCATAAAAGGATACTTGAATAAGAGTTTTTCAATGAAGGACCTCGGTGAAGCTGCTTATATATTGGGCATCAATATCTATAGAGATAGATCAAGACGCTTAATTGGACTTTCACAAAGCACATACCTTGATAAAGTTTTGAAGAAGTTCAAAATGGATCAAGCAAAGAAAGGGTTCTTGCTTGTGTTACAAGGTGTGAAGTTGAGTCAGACTCAATGCCCGACCACTGCAGAAGATAGAGAGAAAATGAAAGATGTTCCCTATGCTTCAGCCATAGGCTCTATCATGTATGCAATGTTGTGTACCAGACTTGATGTGTGCCTTGCTATTAGTTTAGTAGGGAGGTACCAAAGTAATCCAGGAGTGGATCACTGGACAGCGGTTAAGAACATCCTGAAATACCTGAAAAGGACTAAGAATTTGTTTCTCGTTTATGGAGATGACAAAGATCTCGTCGTAAATGGTTACGTCGATGCAAGCTTTGACACTGATCCGAACGATTCTAAATCGCAAACCGGATACGTGTTTTTATTGAACGGTGGAGCTAGCAGTTGGTGCAGTTCTAACCAAAGCGTCGTGGCGGGATCTATGTGTGAAGCGGAGTACATAGCTGCTTCGGAAGCAGCAAATGAAGGAGTCTGGATGAAGGAGTTCATATCCGATCTAGGTGTCATACCTAGTGCATCAGATCCAATGAAAATATTTTGTGACAATACTGGTGCAATTGCCTTGGCAAAGGAATCCAGATTTCACAAGAGAACCAAGCACATCAAGAGACGCTTCAATTCCATCCGCGACCAAGTCCAGGTGGGAGACATAGAGATTTGCAAGATACATACGGATCTGAATGTTGCGGACCGTTGACTAAGCCTCTCTCACGAGCAAAACATGATCAACACCAAGGCTCCATGGGTGTTAGAATCATTCTTGTGTAATCTAGATTATTGACTCTAGTGCAAGTGGGAAATCAAGGAAATATGCCCTAGAGGCAATAATAAAGTTATTATTTATTTCCTTATTTCATGATAAATGTTTATTATTCATGCTAGAATTGTATTAACCGGAAACATAATACATGTATGAATACATAGACAAACAGAGTGTCACTGGTATGCCTCTACTTGACTAGCTCGTTGATCAAAGATGGTTATGTCTCCTAACCATATACATGAGTTGTCATTTGATAAACGGGATCACATCATTAGGAGAATGATGTGATTGACTTGACCCATTCCGTTAGCTTAGCACTTGATGTTTTTAGTTTACTGCTATTGCTTTCTTCATGACTTATACATGTTCCTATGACTATGAGATTATGCAACTCCCGATTACCAGAGGAACACTTTGTGTGCTATCAAACGTCACAACGTAACTAGGTGATTATAAAGGTGCTCTACAGGTGTCTCCGATGGTACTTGTTGAGTTGGCATTGATCAAGATTAGGATTTGTCACTCCGATTGTCGGAGAGGTATCTCTGAGCCCTCTCGATAATGCACATACTATAAGCCTTGCAAGCAATGCAACTAATGAGTTAGTTGCAGGATGATGTATTACGGAACGAGTAAAGAGACTTGCCGGTAACGAGATTGAGCTAGGTATTGAGATACCTACGATCGAATCTCGGGCAAGTAATATACCGATGACAAAGGGAACAACGTATGTTGTTATGCGGTTTGACCGATAAAGATCTTCGTAGAATATGTAGGAACCAATATGAGCATCCAGGTTCCGCTATTGGTTATTGACCTGAGACGTGTCTCGATCATGTCTACATAGTTTTCGAACCCGTAGGGTCCGCACGCTTAACGTTTGATGACGATCGGTATTATGAGTTTATGTGTTTTGATGTACCGAAGGTAGTTCGGAGTCCCGGATATGATCACGGACATGACGAGGAGTCTCTAAATGGTCGAGACATAAAGATCGGTATATTGGATGACTATATTTGGACATCGGAATGGTTCCGAGTGAGATCGCGAATATACCGGAGTACCGGGAGGTTACCGGAACCCCCCGGGAGGTATATGGGACTCATTGGGCCTTAGTGGAAAGGAGGGGGCGTGCCCCCCCCCCCCCCAAGCCCAATCCGAATTGGGAGGCCCCCCTTTCCTTCCTCCCTCCTTCCCCTTCCTTCCCTCTCCTACTCCAACTTGGGAAGGGGGAATCCTACTCCCACCGGGAGTAGGACTCCCCCCTTGGGCGCGCCTAGAGAGGGCCGGCCCTCCCCTCCTCCACTTCTTTATATACGGGGGAGGGGCACCCCATAGACACACAAGTTGATCAGTTGATCTTGTAGCCGTGTGCGGTGCCCCCCTCCACCATAATCCACCTCGGTCATATCGTAGCGGTGCTTAGGCGAAGCCCTGCGTCGGTAGCAACATCATCACCATCATCACGCCGTCGTGCTGACGGAACTCTCCCGTGAAGCTCTGCTGGATCAGAGTTCATGGGAGGTCACCTAGCTGAACGTGTGCTGAACTCGGAGGTGCCGTATGTTCGGTACTTGGATCGGTCGGATCGTGAAGACGTACGACTACATCGACCGCGTCCTCATAACACTTCCACTTACGGTCTACGAGGGTACGTGGACAACACTCTCCCCTCTCGTTGCTATGCATCACCATGATCTTGCGTGTGCGTAGAAAATTTTTGAAAAATTACTACGTTCCCCAACAGGAACAGCTGCCCGCGGCCTACGTCGCCGCCGCCTAGAACACGGCGTTCCCCTGGGCCGGCCCTGCGCCGACGCTCATCGACCTCACCGACCCCGACGACGACGACGACGCCTAGGGCAGCGCGCCACCTCATAGTTTAGTTTTTTTTTGTTTATTTAATGCTAATGTGAACGCGTGGACTCTCGCCGGCCTTCCTGTCCGGCTTTAATGTTTAATTAAGTTTTTTTTGGCGGCGCCGTCAAAATGGGCCGGGCGAGCGTTGGGCGCATACGCCTACCCAAACGTGAAAGCGGATGCCCGTGTCCACCTGGCCGACCCAAACGGACAAAAAACGGACGAAATCGTCTGTTTGGGTCGGCCCGTTGATGTTGCTCTAAGTTCCCACAAAAAAAGAAGTTAAACGAGAGATGACTGCTCCTACACTGATCGAGTCATAGGCTCCTAGCCATTGACTGGTCCGATTTGAACGATCTCCTCCTTTGCCAATGGGTACGTAGTACATCTCAATGTTCGAAACTTACAAATTACTGCTCGCATTTTTCATACAACACGCCATCCTTTGCCCATAGCCATAGGCGCAGGGGTCACATTCCATGGCGCGATGTTCTAAAGTGAAACCTCGCTGCTGCCTGTCCATATACTTTTCCATGTTACTCCTAGAATAGAGTGGGACCCTTATCATATGGAGCGATATAAAGCACCCTGTTTTGTGACGCTCGATGCAGCTTTGCGCATTTTGTCAAATCAAATTCAAACTAGGAAGAAAGGAGACGACTGACTGTAGCCGTAAACAAATCTATATATCTATCTAACACGAGTGGAACCTTCTTGTTGTAGGTGTATTATCATAATCGCCGCGACAAACCCGTGTCGGTCCCCTTCTTTATCACCAGTGTCGGCAGGCAGCCCACGCGAGCAGCCCTCCTGAACATTCCGCTTCTGTTCCGCCATGACTGCGAAGGTGCCCGCCACTATTCCGTTTCCCGGATCGAAAGCGTCTCCAGGTGGCACCGCCGTCACGTGCCTTTCGGAGGGGACGAGACGGTACCCCAACCTGCCATCACTGATGCTTCGTGTCCGGGCAGAAATCACATATTTGACCTGAGGCAAAAATCAAATCACAAACTGATCCCCACGAAAAATTTCACTCACGACCTTTGATGTGGCGCCCGACAGTGGGCGCCGCACCCCATCGCTAGCGCCCTTCCCTTAGGCGTCAGACATCCCGCCAATGGCAGCCCGTCCGATTCTTATGCCCCACACGCCTGTCAGTAATACCGAGGGCTAGGCGCCACACTTTGACGTCAGCGCCCTAGCCCTTGGGCCGACAAGGATTCTTGCTGGCCGACCCAGCCCGACCAGGCAGTTCTTCATCTCTCCGCCTCTGACAGAGAGCAGTGGCGGCGGCGCCCCATCTAATCTCTCCCCGCATCCCTCTCAGATCTGAAGATTTGATCCGTGGATTCGATCCCCAATCCATCCTACTAGGTAAACTCTTTCGTTCTCTTTCTTTTGCTCCGTAAATTTGTTGTCATTTTAGAGATTTGTTCAAGATTTGATGGAACCCTTGATTTGTTTGGTTTGCTCGATTTAGGATGTGTATTCATATCGGTAGTACCGTAGTGTTATTTATTAGTTCACAATATATGATTCTTGTTAGTGAAACCCTAGATTGTTTAGTTTTTTTTAGATATATATGAGATGCCTATTTTTATAGATAACTATGAGATGTTGATTTTTGTAGACATATATGAGAAGTTTGTTTAGATATATATTAGATGTTGAGTTTATTTCAAATATTAGATGTTGAGTTTATTTAAAATATTAGATGTTTAGTTTATTTGAACACATATGACATATTCATTGTGTGAGAAGGAGATGTTGAGATTCTTGTAGTTGAACACATGTTATATGTTTAGTGTATACCGATATTTGAGATGAAGATGAACTCTTATTTGTTTATTGTTTGAAATTGTAAGGATGGTTTGGCTTCGGGCGATGTCTCTGACGTGCAACACCGGGCCTACATGATGCAGCGAGAAGGATAAGGTAATAATGAGTAATCTAAATATTTTGCAAATTTGCCTTTAGTTGAAATTTACATGCCCTAAGATTTGTCATTACTTGTTTTTGCGTAAGCTTGAACCTCTGAAGATTCGGTATCACGGGTCTCTGGTCCTGCCATGCCTTACGATGAGCGGTACACGCCGTACATCAAGCAGGCGGGACTACTCCCGTGGATTCTGTTGGTAAGCCGGTCCACGCCGAATCTGAACGCTCCATTGGTGTCCGCTCTTGTTGATCGGTGGAGGCCGGAGACCCACAGTTTCCATCTTCCGACCGGGGAGATGACCGTGACGCTCGAGGATGTCTCGTTGATCACCGGTCTTGCTATCGACGGGAGGCCTCTCTGTATGAGCACCGATTCTGATGGGTGGCGCGGCAGATGATTGTTCTTATCGGTATGGCTCCTACCGAGGCCGAGGATGATGTAGAGGAGGGAGAAGAGAAGAAGAAGAGGGAAAGGAAAGCAGCCGGAGCTGCTTTCACGTGGATTCAAAATAACTGCGGCGTGGCCTCCGGATGCCACCGATGATGTGATCGATACATGCTCGTGTGTATATGTGGTACGTTGTGTTGAGGACTTTGTTTCGACTCCACCGGCAAGAACGCTCCATGGATGTGGCTGAAGGCGTTGACCGTCTTCGATAGCAAATGGAGCTGGGGTTCAGCGACTCTTGCCTATTTGTACCGACAGGTAGTTGGTCTGTTTTGTGATCAACTCATTTCTTCATTAGCAATGCAAGCTTGTTGTCAAGTTAACACTGTTTTTCTTTCATATGTAGCTGGACGATGCGTGTTGCAGGATCACACCTAGTGCAGGCATTGGTGGTAATCTGCTTCTACTTTCTGTATGGAGCTGCGGCGTCACTGTTGGACCTTGAAGAGCGTCAGGTTTGATCCTTGGTATGTAGATGAACATGATGAATTACGGCGCCCCACGTGGGCTTACAAGTGGGATATCATTTCCGAGATGACGGACGATGTCAATCTCATGTACCAAAAGTACATTGCCGAGTTGGACACGATTACGCCTGAGCAGGTAAGGAGGTCATTACTTCAGTCCTTTCTCATGCTTGCTTGAAAAATAGTCATCAAATTTCCATTGTTGCCCTGTTTTATAGGTGGCATGGCAGCCATATGGCGCGGGTGAGAGCTTGGGGTACACCGCGGAGTTCCGCCTCAACCCGATGTGCTTGCGGGATAAGGATCTCTGGCTTATGCGGTGCCCAAAGATATGCAATCGGGCGGTTGAGTTTGATTTGCCGCATCGCGTGTATCGTCAGCTTGGTCTTTTCCGGCCTCACCCGCCGGATTGGGTGGACACGGACAAAGCACTTCATAGGTAAGAGAGCATGTCTGTATTGTCTAATCATCGACTCATTTTGATTGTGTTAATGTTTGGTTTTATACCACGCAGGTTGGACAGAGAAGGCAGCGAAAGATAAAGGACTGGGACAAGCATCATTCTCGCCTTATGTTACGCCGCTTCCATTTGTGTGGAGCAAGCTCGTAGCATCAGATACCGCCGCTTCGTGAGCACAACCCACTTGCTTTTGATAACTATGTACGATGGTTTATTGGAACTACTCGAGTTGAGATATGCCCGCCGGCATATAATGATGACATTCTTGAAGAAACCGTAAACTTTGAGGATCTAGCAAAGGGGAAGTACAACAGAGATGTCAGGCAAGGGCAAGGAGTCCCTGTTGTTCCGGTGATTAACTATGTGGTAAAGTGTTCCCTCTTTACTTTCCGTTGACCGTATTACACATGTTTGAATGGCTAACACATTCATTCTTTCTCATCCGCATGCGCACCGAGATCAATAAAGCAGCTGATGAGAGCCAGTCTATTCTGGAGAAGACACCGGTTGGGAACGGCAATGATGATGGTTCACTACGAGCATTCCTCAAGGTACATATCGCATTCACTATGAGAGCCAGTCTATGCTGCGAAGTTTGATATCTTACACACTTGTTCATGTTACAAAGATCGGGCCAAGAAGTTAAGGCGGTTATCGAACCTTCTCGGTTGCCGTGATCCCGAATATGATGAACCATCCGCCTCTAGGTCTGGTCCACACCATCGCACCCGCATCTCACCATGAGGGGACGATGTGAGTTCCTCATATGCTTATATGGATGATGAGGTGGGATCACCCAAGAGGTATGACTAATCCTTTAGATGTGATTCTCACTTGATTACGACACCGGCCTTCACCATATTGTTTCGCTCGTGATAGGGCCATGAGCTTGATGATGACATGACTTTGGCGGACGCTCAAGCTCGGTCCGCATATGTGTTCAAGCCTAGGAAGCCCAGACGCCCGTACACGCCCTACGACTATGACAACAGAGGCAACCCAAAGGTGGTCGTAGGGACCTCGCGGATGGCCAGCTTGGATGATGAGGCGGAGGCTGAGGCAGAGCAGAGGCGGAGGCGGAGGCGGAGGAGGAAGTGCACGAAGAGGAGCCTCGTGCTCCTAAGAAGAAGAAGAAGCTTGCCTGCAGGCGTGCCACCAGGAACACGCGCAGAAGGAATTAGTGCTTGTTCATGTTAATTGTAGTCGTTTAATTAGGTTGATGAACTTGTGAGGTTATGTTATATGTTGGTGAACTCTTACTAGTGTGGTATTTGTGTTTGCGAACTTGAAGTAATGTTGAATTGTCTTAAATGATATGATGTTCAAGTTATTAGTTCTCTTTGCTTAGCATGTGCAGTTCTGATACTTTTATTATGTGAGTCTTTCTGCGGGAGGCCAAAATGGCATCTGTTTCGCAGTTTTGCTTATAAGCGCAAAGATCAGCAGCTTAGGCGCCTGCTGCATCGTGGCGCCCAACTCTTAGGCGCTGCACTATATAGTGCACGACCTTAGGCGCCGCACTACTTCCATGACGATCCAGAGCCACAGCTGGCTTGCATCACATCCGTAATACTTACAATGACTGCAGCATCACAACAATTTGAACAAACACAAATTTTATGCCGACGAGTTCATAACTTAAGAAAATTCAAACATTACTACGACATGGTTCACGACACATTCATTACAAATGATAAATGGCAGCTTGCCCTAGAAGATAGTTCACCAACATCTCACATGCCCTCACAACTTCATGACACATTCATTAGAAGATAGTTGACGACGTGCACCAAGCGAAGTCCCTCTTGAGTAGAGCGAGGCCATTTCCTTCTTGTCATGTGCCGAGTCCTCCTCTTGCGCCTCGCGAGCCTTTGCAAGCTTTCTTGCCCTCTCCTCCTCACGAGCAAGTTTCGCTTACGTGCCCTCTCCTCCTCTCGTTTCTTCCGCTCCATCCTCTCCTTCTGACGACGCTCTTCCTCCAAGCCTCTTCGAAACGAATTCTTCCAACCGCCGTTGCCGCCTAAGACAATCTGCGTATTGGTCCTTTTTCACATCTTCCGCACTTCAAGATCTATCCACGTGAAGTACTTGCATAGAGGAGGTGGTGATCTGCATAAAAATTTGTTGTTAGTGTTGACACACATTTGAGAGTAACATTTTACTTCTCGAGCTTACGGTGGTTGGTCATAGGCGTTAGTTGGAAGTGCACGATCATAAGCATAGTTCGGGCATACAAAATATCTCCGCCCTTCCGTCCATGCTTTCTTTTCGGTCGGTGGACACCTTCACCTTGCAAACATCTCCACACCAACATGGCGGGATGTTGACATCTTTCTCCTTCACCTTGTCCAAAGATGCGTCCTCCCACTTGTTCTATGTCTTCTTGGTTAGCACACGGTGGCCTCGTCATGGAACCGGATGAAGCCATGCCTACAAAACTGAGAATTATTGGTCAACCCTAAACCCCACTTAACAATAACCACAACCCTAACACCAACATAACCCTAACACCAACATCAAACACACATAACCCTAACCCTAGCATACTATGAAAGCCTAACCATACCAAATTAGCAAAGAAACACAAATTTCCAAATCCTATCAAAAACTAGGGTTTCCCCCAAACTAGCAAGATTTGAGCAAATGTGACAATTCCTATGGATGAAAATGAGGGGATCAGAGGAGATTACCTTAAGGAAGGGGTTGGCTTCGAAATCCACGGTCAAATACTCCCGATTTGCAAGATTTAAGAAGGATTTGAGAGGGGGGAGAGGGGAAGAGAGGAGGGCCGCAAGTCTAAGGGTTTAGGTCGGGTGGGGGTGTGTGGGGTGGGGGTGGGAGGGGAGAGAGGGTGGGGCCAGAAGTGGAACACTGTGTCTGGCCAAGCTAATGCACATTACAGTGTGTGGCGCGCTAAGTCTTAGTGAGTCTTTGTATGTAAGAATCGACCAGGCTGCCACGGCGGGATGTCTGACGCCTAAGTGAAAGACGTCAGACAAGAGGGTCTGCGGCGCCAAATTCGGGCCACATTAAAGGGTCAGCAGAGTGAAATTTTTTCGTGACCAGGTCAGGTTGTGATTTGATTTTTGCCTCAGGTCAAATATGTCATTTCTGCCTCGTGTCCGTGTCTCCTGTATGAATCGTAGGTTGCATAGGCCGGAGGATAGCACATCGATCCGAGGCGACTCGACACGGCGATGTTGATGCTGCACCAGAACTTATCCAGGTTGCGAAGGACGTCAAAATAGCGCAGGGAGCTTCCAAGTAGATAGATAGGTTCGTGTTGGAACTCATTCATTTGCTTTAATAAGATGGCCGTATGCAAAGGCCGGAGAGTCCCCTCGAAAAAAAGATAGATAGGTTAATTGCCATATTTACATGCAAACCTGTCAGCTCGATCAGTCTAACAACGGAGAAAGATGTGGCACGTACGTACTACTGCTAATTTACACCGTGGATGGTTAACGCCAAATCTCGTCAGAGCATGAGGCCGAGGCGCTCGCTGGCCACGTCGCAGCGGACGGGCGCCAGCCCGACGCGGCCGCGCTCCAGGTCGTACTCCACCCACACGTTCATCTGGTGGTGGTGCCCGATCACGTACGCCATGATGGGCACCATGTCCGCGTTGCCGAACGTCAGGCACCACACGCCGTCGCCGCCGTGCCGCTCCCCGGGGACCTTGTACAGCAGCCTCTCCCCGGCCACCGCCATCTCCGCGCCGTTGAACAGCAGCGTCACGCTCGGGAGCCTTGTAACCGGCGGAGACCGCCCCTGGGGCACGCGGAAGCACGTGTCGAACGCCTCCTGGAACGCGAAGCCGGGGTCGTCGAGGGCCGGGAGGAGGGGCCTGGCCTGTCGCGTGAACTCGGCTTTCAGTGCCGAGTAGGCGTCGCCGAGCAGGAAGGTGAACTGCGTGCCGGAGTCCACCATGGTCTGCCCCGCCCCGGTGTGGTCCGGCGCGAGCACCGAGGCCGGGATGGGCAGGTGCTTGGCGCCGACGCGGATGCCCAGGAGCTGGACGGAGTAGGCGACGCGGTCGAAGTACGGGAGCGGCAGCGCCGGCTGGTACAGGGGCGTGTAGTTGAGCGGCAGGAAGGTGGGCAGGTCGCTGTGGCCCAGGAGCAGCACGCCAGCGTCGTCGCGGTCGGAGATGCAGTAGGAGAAGCGGCGGGTGCTGGCCTGCGAGACGAAGGAGAGGGCGCCCCTGTTCATGCCCAGCAGCCCGGCGCTCGCCACGCCGTCCGGGGAGGAGTCGAACGCGGAGGCCATGCAGCCGAACGCCGCGCGCAGCGGTGGCCCGCTGCCCACGGCGAAGACGTCGGTCGCGAGCGCGCCGTCGGAGGAGGAGCCGTCCGCGTAGGAGAGCGACACGCTGCACCTGCTCGACGCCCCGTCGCAGGCCGGCGGCGACGGCAGGTCGCGGGAGCGGCACTGCGCCGAGGCGCAGGGCACGGCGGCGAAGGTGGCCGAGGCCCTCGGCCGGAAGGACGCCGTGTTGTACATGCTCCTGGCGCCGCCCGCCGGCGCGCAGAGCAGCCAGGACAGCTCGCTGCCGGTGTCGAGCACCATGGTGACGTTCTGCGGCGGCGTGCCGACGGCGAGCGAGACGGTGAGGCTGACGTTGTGGTGGAACCGCAGCTTGCTGGGCTGCCGCGGCAGCGCCCTGGCCGGCATCTGGCGCGCCCGCAGCGCGAAAAGCAGTGGCTTCGGCTTCGTCCCCGCCTCGGACGGCCACGGCGCGGCAAGCAGGACGAGGCAGACGAAGACGAGCAGCGGGGGAGGCATGGCGGTGGTTGGGATGGGAGCAGGCGAAGGCCGGGACCTAAGCGTGCATGTGAATGCTTGTGTTGTTGGATTCCGGTGTGGGGATTTGATTCGGGGTGGATTTTATGGGGTGGCGACGCGAGCGCGCAGTGGCGAGTGGAGTGGAGTGGTGGTGACGACTGACGGACGGAAGGGAGGCCGCGGGGGGTCACTGTCGCAGGGAGGCAGCCGGGGTTCTTTGCACCTGTCGTCTTCTATCTTTGGAACCACGGAGCGCCAGCTGGGTCGTCAGAGACATTTTAAGTCGGAGTACGCGCCAGTACTGAGGTTTTACTGCAGCAGTCATAATGCGTGCAGTACTAGCACAGTATCTACGGAGTAATTGGAAAACTTTTCGTGGAAGCTCACGCGGTCGGATTCTCTGGACCGCTAGGCCTCCTCTATTTTCAGTCAAATTTAAACGGCCGATTTAACCATGATGTTATGAGCTACTCCATTCACTTTAAGATATTTCAGTATGTTAAAATGAGTGAACAAACACACTAAAATGCGTCCATATACCTTCGAGTTGAAAAAAGTTACTCTCTTCAACCCATATTAATTATCGCTGATTTGCTATGGACTTCCGGTGTTGTACTAGCTTTTTCATGGAGTATCTACTGTGTAATTGGAAAAAAAAATCATGGGAACATGAGTTAAAATTTGACCACCGATTTAATCAGAAAAATATAAGTTATGTTCCATAGGATGTATACCATTGAAGACATGTTTCAAATGCAAACCCCATGGTCTAATGGTATAACTTTTGGGCATATGGCTCATACTTTTTTAACCCGAATTACACGGGTCCTCTTTAATCTAGACCAGAGGGATAACTTTTCTTTAGAGAAAAGGCATACGCCCGACTTTATAAAGCCATCAGGCAGAGTCATCAACACCAAACACCAGGTTTCAGCAACGAAAGGCAGAGAGTATGAAAGGCATTATTGGTGGCACGCAGGCCGACAACCTACAAAGCCTAGAAAAGTCAGGAGCAACAGGCGAGTATCTGAACATCAGTTGACGCCATGAGGCGGGGCCAGAGAAGAAGCAGAGGATCGCACCCTAGATATCAACAACTCCAGTGCGGCCCGATCAGCATACTTAGTCAATGATTTCCACTGCTGCAAGAAGATAATCATTTTGAAAAAGCAATCAGCCGGCTTGTTAGGGAAAATACTTTCAATATTGAATTTGTTTCTAGTAGTCCACATCGCCCAACATAGCGCCGAGGAACCCACCCAGAAAATACGTCTGTTCTGCCCCACAAGGCCCGCAGCCAGCGGCCATAGCTTAACAAAGGAGGTAGGGTCCCATGAGACCCCCATCCAAGATCTAATACATCACCAGGCCAACCTTGCCAGGACGCACCCAAAAAAGATGTGATTCGAGTCCTCAAGAGCCAAGCAGAGAGCGCAATGGACCAAGCCAGGGCCATTGCGACCATTATGTTTCCAGATTTGGTCGGGCGCCGGGAGTTTGCCTCTGATGGCTTGCCACATGAAGATCTTGATTTTGGGCGGCACCCTAGCAAGCCACACTGGTTTAAATCTATTGGTGGGGAGACTAGAAATCAACCGCAAGTAGAGGGATTTTACCGAGAATCTACCACAAGAAGTGTGAGGCCAGATGACAGAATCCCCTTCCTCCGGGAGCATCGGGAAGCAGGCAACAAGAAGATGCCATTGTCCCAACTCTTCAGGAGAGAGGGATCTTTTTAAACCCAGGTCCCAACCCACGTCAGAGAGCTCAGAGATTGAGATCTTCGGATCTGGACAATAGGAAAACAAAACAAGGAACGAAACCGCCAAAGGAGCGTCACCAAACCACCAAATCTAGCCAAAAACATATTGAGGAGACATTGTAAATGATAAACTTGACGTGCTCCCTGCAGACATCTCTAACTTTTACCAAATCACGCCAAAACTGGGAGCCACCCAAGGGCGAAGCAAACATGGGGCTACGGAAGTATTTGCCTTTCAGAATATCAAACCACATCGTACTAGGCCATGTGGACATGACTTTCCACCACCATTTAATAATAAGGCATTATTCCTGATGGAAGTGTTCAGAATGTCCAGCCCCCCACGTGATTTGGGGCGGCAGATGGACTGCCACTTAACCAACCTATATTTATGATGGTTGTCGGAAGAATTCTAGTAGAACGCACCTCTGTTTTTGTGGTCATCTCACGACATATGCCATGGGATGGCTAAAAGTGGGGGGCTACGTGAGGACGCCGGTGGGTTCCAGAAGCGAGGTTGGCACAAGCTAGTGTGTGACACGAGACGTACCCAAGTTCGGGGCCCCCGGAGTAGGTAATACCCCTAGTCCTGCCGAATGGATGATATGTGATAGGTTACAGAGTTGTTCCTCGAGCTGTTTGGGTGGAGGAGGAAGAGGGAACTGTGAAGGAAATATGCCCTAGAGGCAACAATAAAGTTGTTATTTTATATTTCCTTATTCATCATAAAAGTTTATTATTCATGCTAGAATTGTATTGATCGGAAACCTAAATACATGTGTGAATATATAAACAAACACCGTGTCCCTAGTGAGCCTCTACTTGACTAGCTTGTTGATTAAAGATGGTTAAGGTTTCCTGACCATGGACGTGAGTTGTTATTTGATAACGGGATCACATCATTAGGAGAATGATGTGATGGACAAGACCCATCCGTTAGCTTAGCATTATGATTGTTTAGTTTTATTGCTATTGCTTTCTTCATGTCAAATACATGTTCCTTCGACTATGAGATTATGAAACTCTTGGATACCGGAGGAATGCCTTGTGTGCTATCAAACGTCACAACGTAACTGGATGGTTATAAAGATGCTCTAAAGGTATCTCTGAAGGTGTTTGTTGAGTTGGTATAGATCGAGATTAGGATTTGTCACTCCGAGTATCAGAGAGGTATCTCTGGGCCCTCTCGGAAATACACATCATAAGAAGCTTTGCAAGGAAAGTGACTAATTAGTTAGTTGCAGGATGATGTATTACAGAACGAGTAAACAGACTTCCCAGTAATGGGATTGAATAAGGTGTGAAGATACCGAGGCTCGAATCTCGGGCAAGTAATATAGCGATAGACAAAAGGAATTGTGTATGTTGTCATAACGGTTCGACCAATAAAGATCTTCGTAGAATATGGAGGAGCCAATATGGGCATCCAGGTTCCGCTATTGGTTATTGACCGGAGAGGTGTCTCGGTCATGTCTACATAGTTCTCGAACCCATAGGGTCCGCACGCTTAACGTTCGATGACGATATTATATTATATGAGTTATGATTTGGCGGCCGAATGTTGTTCAGAGTCTCGGATGAGATCACGAACATGACGAGGAGTCTCGAAATGGTCGAGAGGTAAAGATTGATATATAGGATGATAGTATTCGGACACCAGAAGTGTTCCGGGGGGTACTAGGTACATATCGGGTCACCGAAAGGGGTTTCGGGCACCCCCAGCAAAAGATATGGGCCTTATGGGCCAAGAGGGGAAACGCACCAGCCACCAGGGGCTGGTACGCCGCCCATATGGGCCAAAACAAGGAAAGAAGGAAAGAGGGGAAGAGAAAGGAAAGGGGGGGGGGGAGGGATTCGGCCTCCCCCTTCCCTTTCTCCCCCTCCTCTTTCCTTCCCACTCCAGCATATATGGCACAGGGGCGCGCGGCCAAGGAGGAACCTCATACGTCTCCAACGTATCTATAATTTTTGATTGTTCCATGCTGTTATATTATCAACCTTGGATGGTTTATAATCATTTTATATCATTTTTTGGTACTAACCTATTGACATAGTGCCAAGTGCCAGTTGCTATTTTCTGCATGTTTTTACATCGCAGAAATCAATATCGACGGAGTCCAAATGCAACGAAACTTCATGGAGATTTTTTGGACCGTAGGAGCATAATGGGCCACGGCTGCGCACAGAGGGGTGCCGATGAGGGCACAACCTGGCAGCGCTCCCCAGTGGGTTGTGCCCATCTCGGGTGCCCACCAGACTGCCTTTTTGCTCTATAAATACCCCAATATTCCCAAAACCCTAGGGGAGTCGACGAAATATTCATCCAGCCGACGCAGAGTCCAGAACCACCAGATCTAATCTAGACACCATCTCGGATGGGGTTCACCACCTCCATTGGTGCCTCTCCGATGATGCGTGAGTAGTTCTTTGTAGACCTTCGGATCCGTAGTTAATAGTAAGATGGCTTCATCTCTCTCTCTCTGAATTCTCAATACAATGGTCTCTTGGAGATCCATATGATGTAACTCTTTTGCGGTGTGTTTGTTGGGATCGATGAACTTTGAGTTTATGATCAGATCTATCTTTTTATATACATGAAAGTATTTGAGTTTCTTTGATCTCTTTTATGCATGATCTCTTATAGCCTCGTATTTCTTCTTCGATATTTGGGATTTGTTTGGCCAACTTGATCTATTTATCGTGCAATGGGAAGAGGTGCTTTGTAGTGGGTCCGATCTTACGGTGCTTGATCCCAGTGACAGAAAGGGAACCGACACGTACATATCGTTGCTACTAAGGATAAAACGAGGGGGTCTATCTCTACATAGATAGATCTTGTCTACATCATGTCATCGTTCTTATTGCATTACTCCGTTTTTCCATGAACTTAATACACTAGATGCATGCTGGATAGCGGTCGATGTGCCGAGTAATAGTAGTAGATGCACGGTGAGTCGGTCTACTAATCTTGGACGTGATGCCTATATAATGATCATTGCCTGGATATCGTCATGAGTATTTGAAGTTCTATCAATTGCCCAACAGTAATTTTTTCACCCACCGTTTGCTATTTTTCTCAAGAGAAGCCACTAGTGAAACCTACGGCCCCTGGGTCTCTTTCTCATATATTTGCCTTTGCGATCTACTTTCTCCTTGCATTTATTTTTAGATATATTAAACAAAAATACAAAAGTACCTTGCTGCGTTATATTTATATTTATTTTATTTGGCGCTCGATCTATCAATCTACTACAATTTATCTCATGTCCTTTTGCCTATCTTGTGGCGCCGTACCTCGGGAGGGATTGGCAACCCCTTTAACACGTTGGGTTGCTAGGATTTGTTATCTGTGTGCAGGGGTTGTTTACGTTGTGTTGCTTGGTTCTCCTACTGGTTCGATAACCTTGGTTTCATATCTGAGGGAAATACCTACGCCGCTGTGCTGCATCATCCCTTCCTCTTTGGGGAAATACTAACGTAGCTTCAAGCGACATCAAAACCCATGTAGGATTCGGTCCTACTTGGGGCGCCTCCTGGCCTCTCCCCTCCCCCTCCCACCTATATATATGGGGGGCACCCCTTGCACACACCAGACAATTGCTTAGCCGCATGCAGCGCCCCCCTCCACCGTTTACACTCTTGGTCATATTTTCGTAGTGCTTAGGCGAAGCCCTGCGAGGATCACTTCACCATCACCGTCACCACATCGTCGTGCTGAGGGAACTCATCTACTACCTCGACGTCTTGCTGGATCAAGAAGGTGAGGAATGTCACCGAGCTGAACATGTGCAGAACGCGGAGGTGCCGTGCGTTTGGTACTTGATCGGTTGAAGCGCGAAGAAGTTCGGCTACATCAACCGCATTGAGAAATGCTTCCGCTTACGGTCTACGAGGGTACGTAGGCACAGTCTCCCCCTCGTTGCTATGCATCTCCATGGATAGATCATTGCTTGTGCATAGAATATTTTTTGTTTTCCATGCAACGTTTCTCAACAGTGGCATCATGAGCCAGGTCTATGCGTAGATGATATGCACGAGTAGAACACAAAGAGTTGTGGGAGGTGATAGTCATACTGCTTACCACCAACGTCTTATTTTGATTCGGCGGTATTGTGGGATGAAGCGGCCTGGACCAACCTTACGTGTCCACGCACATGAGACTAGTTCCACCAACACACATGCAACTAGTTTTGCATAAAGGTGGCTGGCGGGTGTCTGTTTCTCCTACTTTAGTTGAATCGAATTTGACCGCGGCCGGTCCTTGAAGAAGGTTAAAACAGCAAACTTGACGAAACACCATTGTGGTTTGATGCGTAGGTAAGAACGATTCTTGCTAGAAGCCCGTAGCAGCCACATAAAACTTGCAACAACAAAGTAGAGGATGTCTAACTTGTTTTTGCAGGGCATGTTGTTATGTGATATCACTACAAAAAAAGACACATCCGTGACATTTTGGGCCGAACAAAAATATTTTCTGTCATACTTATGACACTTCTATGACAATAATTGTGACAAAACACGGTATCATCATAGATGTGGCGGGGTCCTACTTCTATGACAAAAAATCATGACAGAAAATGGGCTTTTCGTCCTTGTCGGGCCGGAGACGCAGCTGCATGACATTCTTTGGGCCATCCATGATGGAAAAAACCGTGGTAGAAACGAGGGCGAGGAAAATATCGGGGTGTTCCCGATTACGGTGGGTGGTCGGGGCCGAGCGATGCGTGTTTCTCTCGTACACGCACGCGCTGCAGTGCGACGCTGGGCTCTAATCGAACCCGGGCTCTAAGGCGAAGCGACAGACCGCAGTTACGCTATCGAACCCGAGCGATTGATCGATGGTTGTTAATCGAATCCGATCGAAGCGATTCTTCGCCATCGCCGCTAATCAAGCCGATCGATGCTGCCTCTGGATGAACAAGTGAGCATTGCTTTGGGGGGTTGGATGAATAGTTCGGTGGGGTGGATGAACAGACCCGTGGCGTTGCCTCTGGATGAACAGGACCCCGATCGTTCGAGCGGTTGGGGCTGGATGAACAAGACCCCATGGAGGGCGGGATGAGCGATGAGCGGTGGAGGGCTGGATGAGCGGTAGCCCATGGAGGGTGGTTGAACAGAGCGCGTGGAGAGGGCTTGTTGAAAAGTAGCGGTGGAGTAAGCGCGGTGGAGGCTGGATGAACAGGAGCCCGTGCATGAGCGATCGCGGTGGAGGCTGGAGGAGGTCGACGGTGGATGAACAATAGCCCGTGGAGGCTGGAGGGGGTCGACGGTGGAGATGAACAGTATCCCGTGGAGTCCTTTTTTGCGGTACGCCACACCCCTCCCGATGAACAGGACCCCTGTTTCGACCGTAGCGCTCCAACACAAGTCCGTTTCCTCCGTTTTGCGGTACGCCACACCCCTCCCGATCAACAGGACCCTCGTTTCGACCGTAGGAGGTCCGCTTCCTCCGTTTTGCAGTACGCTAGACCCTTCCCGATGAACAGGATCCCGTTTTGAATGCGGCCGGTCGAACACAAGGCCGTTTCCTCCGTTCTGCGGTACGCCAGGCCTCGTTTCCATCGGCTATTCCATCCAAGCCCTCCCAATGAACACGACGACACATTCCGTTCCTACCCAGCCGGTTGGCTCCCCATGAACACGACGACGACGTTGTTTCTCTCTTCCGACCCAGCCATGTACACGAGCCCTGGCCATACGTACGCACGAGTAGGCGTTCGAGACCCCGCCCATATGTACGTACGTGGCCGTATTTACTTTCTTGCACCCTGGCCGCTGTACGTACGTGTACATGCTACGTGCGCGCCTCTACTACGACACGTGCGCGCCTCTACATCGACCAGTATGTACATACACATTCGCGACCAGAATGACAACGCTACGTATGCTTCAACCAGGTGGGTCCCGACTATCAGGCACTTCCTTGCCTATGAACATGTAGCTGGTGGGTCCCAACAGTCAGGGGGCGAATCATTTTTTTGCCCGGATGCACTTCCTTGCATGCGAAGATGTAGCTGGTGGGTCCCAGCAGTCAGGGGGAAACGTTTTTTTTCACGAAATACGGTGGCCCATCCGGTGGGTCCCCGCCGTCAGGTGGAGGAATAATTATTTTGCGCGTAATAAGGAAGCACTTCCTTGCTGCGGTCGTGGACCCAACTGTCAGCCTCTCCACGTACAGTCCACGTCCGATGGAAGCCGCTCCTTGACCACGTTGACCACGCCGCGCCGAGAGCACCAGGGCGGTGGACGACGGCGAGGCCTAGGAAGGGGACGACGCGGAGCCGGGAAGACGCGGCGATGGAAGCCCAGCGAGGAGAATCTGAGGTTCACCGGTTCGGTGCGGTGTGAGGCCGTCGCCGCGAGAACTGGCCAGCGGTGGGAATAGTAGGGGCGGTGAGGCCTCCGCGGTAGCACAGCCGGCCACGAGAGGCAGGAGCGTGCGACACGACCGTCGCTGCTTTGGGCGGCTGGAGCAAGAAGACCAGAGGTTGAAGAAGCACTATGGCCGTTGGATGGAAATCGTACGGTCACTGGAGCTAGAATCGTTCATGTTGACTAAGTTGACAAAGCACTCCGTCCCCGTCAACTTAGTAGGCCCACAAGTCAGCCTCCCACCAAGGTGGGTCCAAACTAGCATGGGGAGTAATCATTTTTTTTTGTGTGTAATAAGCAGGCACCTCCGGTGGGTCCAAGCTGACAGTGGGGGGAACGTTTTTTTCGTGAAATACGTTGGCCCGTCCGGTGGGTCCCAGTAGTCAGAGGGAAACATTTTTTTCGCCAAATACGGTGGCCCGTCCGGTGGGTCCCTGCTGTCAGGTGGAGGAATAATTATTTTCCGTGTAATAAGGAGGCACTTCCTTGCGGCTGCCGTGGACCCAGCTGTCAGCCTCTCCACGTACAGTACTCTTCCGATGGAAGTCGTTCCTTGACCATGTTGACCACACCGCGCCGAGAGCACCAGGGCAGTGGACGACGGCGAGGCCTAGGAAGGGAACGACATGGAGGCAGGGAAGACCCGGCAGTTGTTCCCACGCGGAGGGGAGTACGACTGTAAGAGGGTTTACTGGTTCGTCTGCCATCGCCGGAGAATAACAACAGGTGTGGGTGAGTAGAGGGATGGCTAGGCCAGCGATGGGAGTACGATGGGGCGGTGAGGCTGTCTTGGCACACCTGGCCGTCATGAGGAGGAGGAAGCGAGCAGTCCCTTGGCGCTTGTTTGAGCGGTTGGAGTAGGAAGAGAAGATATTGAAGAAAAGCCTGACGGCCGTTGGATGGACATCCAACGATCCTTTGCTGTCGTCAACCTTTTTTTAGGAAAGCCTCAAATATGTGGAAAACAGCATACAACCCATCTGCCATTATTTCTAATAATTTACAGCCCATTTGCTAATTCTTAATGTTTTTTGGAGCCCATATTCTTTTTGTTAGCATTACAACCCATATTGTGGCCACGGTTAAAAAATTATACGAAATTTTGCATATTTCGGTGCGGTCCGAACTGTTTTTAATCCCGAAATTTTGAGTCACATTCAAACTGATTTTAAAATTAAATGTATATCAATATAAAATCCAATAAATTGTCCATGCATAAAAATTAATGCAATTTAAAATCTCAAAATGAAAAAAAGAAATTTGAAACTAATTGCCGGTTTGATGTGTTTTAAAAATGTACAACCCATTTCTCATTACTGATAGGCCATTTTCTCGGCCACCGAATGAAGCTCTCCTCATCTTGAAAGATTTGCAGCCCAACAGGCCCGGCAAAGTGACTTACTTGGCAAATCACAAAAATCTTGTCTTTGTGGCTGTGGACCCATTGACCGTGGACCCAATCGGCCTCTCCACGTCTGATACTCTTCCGATAGAAGTCGGTCGTTGACCACATTGACCACGCCGCGCCGAGAGCACCAAGGCGGTGGACGACAGCGAGGCCTAGGAAGGGGACGACACGGAGCCGGGGAAGACGCGGCAGTGGATGCCCATGCGGAGAGGAGTACGAGGGTTCACTGGTTCGGCTGCGGTGTGAGGCTGCCGTCGCCGCAGAATAACAGGGAGTGTGGGTGAGTAGAGGGATGGCCTGGCGAGCGGTGGGAGTAGTAGTGGGTGGTGAGGCCTTCGCAGCATCACAGTCGGTCACGGGAGGCAGGAGCACGCGGCACGACCGGCGTTGGTTTGGGCGGCTGGAGCAAGAAGACCAGAGGTTGAAGAAGCACTACTGCTGTTGGATGAACATCGTCTGATCGGAGCTAGAATCGTTCATATTGACTAAGTTGACAAAGCCCTCCGTCCCCATCAACTTGGTAGGCCCACAAGTCAGCCTCCCACGATGCTGGGTTCCAGCTGGCAAGGGGAGTATTCAATTTTTGTGCGTAATAAGGAGGCACTTCCTTGCGTGCGAATATAGCTGGTGGGTCCGACCTATCAGCGGGGGGCACATATTTTTGCAAAATACAGAGACCCTTCCGGTGGGTCCCAGATGTCAGGTGGAGGAATCAAAGACTTGAGAATGCGTACAAAACAAGCTAGTGTACCAGTAAAGAGACGTTGGTGAGTTTTAGGAAAAAGAGAGACGTGCTCCTGTAGCTGGTTCGAATCCAAACCTAGACTATGACTATATATGGTGCTATGCTACTCTACAAGTAACGAAACTGACATATCCAACGTTCGCTTCTCCTCTTCTTTACTTACTCTACCTAGCATCAGAAGCTCTGGTCGCAGCAACCATGTCCGCTGGCTGCTCGTCCACCTGCTCTTGAGCAGGCAACAACCAAATATGCGCCAAGTCGACACCCGTACCATCGCCTGTGGGTCTCATCACACCCCGTAAGACCGCAGAGCCGGTTGCTCATCGCAACCCGCTGCCATTGGTGTGGTGCCACTCTCGCAAATCATGCGAGTCATCCGTCGCGTCTCAACCACAATCCTCAACCCCGCCGAGTCTTCTACAAATGCCCGAATCATGGGGTAATATATGTTTAAGTGTTGTTCTGCTGCTTTCAGTTGCTGATTTTTTTAATAGTTTGGTTGATGATCTTCCAATTTGATTCGTGCAGAAAAGGGAAGATTAGTATGATTTGTATTTCTGGGAAGTTGCTGATGTGGGGGAGTGCAACTATGCTGATTATTTGGTTAGCCGAGGAATCCCAATACCAGCAGGTTGGGGTGTTGGACAAGTAATTGAACAAACGGCAGAAGAGGAAGATGTAGAGCAGAAGGTTAAAGATGCAGTTCCTCTGATCATGGCCAAACAACAGCTGCTGAACGGCCTTGACAACAATGAGCAGGTGAAAGAGCTTGTGAAGATAATGGGAAAAATCGATGTGCTCTGTAGGATGATTGTCTCTTTATTTGTAGTGTATGTAGCACTCGTGATGTATTCAGTGCCTATGACATGAGCACTTTGCTGAAACTAGTAATGAATGAAACCTGTGTAGCAGGCTGGGCGTAGTGTTGTGAACATCTAATGATTTCTATTAATGGAAATCAGGGGGTTTCCCCTTTTGCTCATAAATAAATAAATAGCAGAGGCCCTTTGGTAATAAATAAATAAATTAACAGAGGACCTGTCGGGTCAGCTTTGTTCTTATTCGAAGACGTCAAGCAAATTGCAGTCCAACAACAAACTATGTCATCAAATTCAAGTTTCACAGCCAAATATGAGTACAACTAAACAACAACGTCATCATGTTTTAGTTGTCATACAATCACCGAACACAAATCAGCATACATAACAAGTGATGTTCTCACAGGAAAATACTAAACAACATGTTCATCAGGTTTCAGTTGTCATAGCAAACACAATTTCACATAGTAGATAAAAAACGTCTTGACGAGCAAATACGACAAAAGCAATGTAATCATCATCCGCAGCAGCAGCGTCAACATCTTCGCCGTGTGTATCAGTCTGAATCATAATTCCCCATGGTGTCATCTTCTTCTTTGTCCTCAACATCCTCGAAAGTTGGCTTCTTCTTGATCAACTCTTGTATGTCCACAGCACGACAGGAAATCTTTTCGCCGGCGTCATTGACATGATGGTTCTCAAAGATATTAGGAACATCTGTGTTATCTTATGCATCAGGAGCAGTGTAAGCATCATCTTGTTGTGCAACTTCATTAAACGAATTCCTCTGCTCAAACCTTTGCACTGCTCTCCAGTTATCGCTACGTGCAAATGTGTCTTCTAAGAAAAATATCTGTGTTGCTTGATTTGCCAAAATAAAAGGCTCATTGGTCTGGTACGCCGCCTTGACATTGATTGGTTTGAAATAATCATCAGCTCTGGGTTTTGCGATCCTAGAAAACAGGTTATACCAACGACAGCACAACAGAACCACACACCGATGATCCTCGAAACTGGAGATATACTGCAACTGAACAATGTCTGTTATATTAGCATACATTTCAGATGTCTCTTTGTCTTATGTATCCGTGCTCATGATGGCATTGTTTTGTGCCTTCCTGCCTTCATCTCGTGCAAGGGTGTTGTAGCGCACATCTCCAACAACGCAAGATTCATAATGTCTTACCCGAGTATCAGGACCCATTGCTAGTGAGTAAAGGGCATCATCAACTGCCTGCCCATCCTCCCGCATCTTCTTAACCTATGGTTAGAAAATAGAAAAGCTGGTCATCTTATGTACACAATATATTAAAAAAACTCACAGTGCAATTCAAAATCTTACATGGCTCTTGAACCATTTCGCAAATCCTGCCATAACCAGTTTGTCAATGTTTCTTGGATTTTGCGGCAGTAACTCCTTTTTGTAGATGCTGCACAACATAGTGATCGCGTCAAACATCTAAATATATAAGAATGTGCTGCAAGTTTAGTAGATTACGATGTATAAGCTGCGACTTAGCACTTACTTGATATAAGGTAGTATCTCGGGATGCTTATTCAACACATACCAAACCATTTTTTCCAAATCTTTAGGTTTGTCCTCTTGTCGACTCTTCCCTGTAACTCGAACAGAATAATCAAAAACATTGAGCCCGGGATTGTCTTCATCCATGTCTTTGCTAAGCTGACCAGCTATTTCAATGTATTTTGAGCAGAATGTCAATGCTTCTGTAGCAATGTATGCCTCTGCAATGGAACCCTCGGGTCTAGGTCTGTTCCTAACATAGCCCTTGAAAGTGCCTAGCCACCAATAGGGTACATCCAGCCATACTGTACTGGACCTCTAAGTAGTGCCTCATCAGGTAGATGAACAGCCAAATGCACCATCACACCAAAGAAGGCTGGAGGATATATCTTCTCAAGGTCGCATAGGATAGTTGGTATCTTGTCTCTAAGATGCTCCAAAGCATCTATCCTGATATTTCTATTGCAGAGTTCCCTGAAGAATTGTCCCAACTCTGCAACTGCTCTGTATAAGTCGTATGCCCAATCCTCTAAGGATAACAGGTAAAACCCTTTGAAGTAGGACGTGACAGTCATGAGTTTTCAACCCTTGTACCTTATCTCCATCTGCACTGACTCTCCTTTCAGGGTTGGAAGCAAATCCATGTGGGAATCTCACATGTGACAGGACCTTCAGAATTCTTTTCTTTTTACCTTGTCCAAGACGTACACAGCTGGCGCCATATCCCGTGGTTTACCTTCATCTTGCACCTGCAAATCCTTTCTGATACCCAGGTGTGTCAAATCAATCCTAGATTTTAAGGTATCTTTCGTCTTGCCTTCAATATTAAGAAGTGTGTCGATAATGCTGTCACATATATTTTTCTCGATGTGCATCATATCAAGATTATGCCACAGATCCAAATCTTTCCAATACTCCGAGTCCCACAAAGTGGACCTACAGGTAAACAATAATCTCTCTTACATACCTTGCCACGCTTTCTTTTCCGCTACCATTATCAAGATGGTTTCACGTGTAATATGCCTGACCTTCTCTAATTCCACTTGCAACTCATCGGCGGTGAGCCTCTTTGGCGCATCACGGTTTTCATGCTTTGCATTGAACACATGTCTTCGGTATTTTCTAGGATGCGGCTTGTCCTTGGCAAGGAAACGGTGGTGTCCAATGTAATAGATCTTGCTAAGTATTGCGTATGACAGCGGATTCCTGTCACAGCGAACACATGCATTGTAACCATGTGTCGTTTGCCCTGACATAGTGCCCAAAGCCGGATAATCATGGATGCACCAAATTATAACAGCACGCAGAAAGAAATCAGCTGGTGGGCTGCTACATAGGTCTCGAGTGAGAACACCCCTCCATAGCTATTGAAGTTCCTCCACAAGAGGCTCCATGAAAAAATCAAAATCCTTTGCAGGACTTTTTGGACCTGGGATGAGCAAGGCCATCATGTAGTTTGATTCTTTGGTGCAGACATTTGAAGGCATGTTGTAAGGGATAACAAGCACTGGCCACATGCTATATGTGGCACTCTGGTGGCCAAATGGGTTAAATCCATCTGAAGCTAAGCCAAGTCTAATGTTTCTCGGGTCAGCAACAAACATTTCATGCTTCTGATTGAAGCTTTTCCACTCACTACCATGTGATGGATGGCTCATTACATTCGGATCTATGAAATCCTAGTTCCTAGAATGCCACAGTACATCCTCTCTTGTTTCAGCATCATGAAACAACCTCTGCAATCTTGGTGTAATTGGAAAATGTATTAGAACATTATGAGGAATCCTCTTCACAGCATCGCCATCTTTCCATCTTGATGATTTGTATTTCGGGCATTCACTTAAGTTGGCATAATCCTTCCGGAACATAACACAATTATTCTAACAAACATGGATCATATCATATTCCAATTCCAACTGCACGAAGGAAATTCTTCATTTTACTATAGGTGTGTGGCAGCTCGGGCATCTCTGGGAAAGATTTGCGGAAAGCAGCCAACATCGCATCGAATGATTTGTTGGTCATCTGCTTAGATGTCTTCACCTGAAGAAAGGTGACCATAGCTGAGAATACTGACATCTTATTTCCTGGGGTGACAGCCACGTTGCATTGTTCCAACATGCAGGCCCACCATTTTTCTTCTGCAGGTGAAAGTTCACGGAATGCTAGAGCATTTTGTAGCATTGTTTCAATGTTGGTCAAACTCATTGGCTCCGCCACCACCTCCTCCTCCTCCTCTTCCACCTGAGCATCAGGCAGATCAAGATGGTGATCTGCTGCTTCCACGTAGTCAATAACATTGACGTTCACAGCTTCACCATGATGAACCCACCTAGTATATGTAACCGGCATCCCATAAAAGTGTAGATGATTTTGCACAGTTGACTGGGGTCTTGTAACTGAATTCATACAACTGCTACACAGGCAGAGCACATCTGATTTTGGACCACCGTACTCAGCTCTGATAAAGTTCATGAAGTTTTCAACCCCCTCGACATATGCAGCGGAGAATCTTCGAGCAGAAGTTATCCAAGTCCTATCCATCTATTAGACATACAAATTAGTTCTTCTACTAGATATTACAGGAAAAACATATATACTTTTTTTATGAAGTCCAGAAGAAAATACCTAGGTCGATGTCTAAAGCTCTGGAAAGATATTTGGACGAGCAGGTCGAAGTAACGAAATATATTTAAAGCTAATTCAGCAAACAGATTTGAGTGCTAAATTATGGTAGGCTGTTTCAGCAGTCAATGAGGCCGAGCACACAGCCATCGAACTATCGAAGGCTGTGACAGCCTGGATTTTGCCTTCTCTCTTTTTACCGGACTTGCCTTCTCTCTCTTTCCGGACTTGGTTTTCATCGTGGTTTTTGCCCTGATTTGATTTGGATTTTTGGATCAATTCAAATGGACTTGTCACTTGGGCATATCCTTGGCTTTCACCCAAGTGACCTATCTACCTTATTCCTCCCACAAATTCCCAAAATAATAAAATGAATATTTTTCCTAAAAGGAAAATATTCATTTTCTCTCTTAAGCTCATTTGAACTTTGTGCTCCAAAGCAACCTCAATTTTTCTTGCTCGAAAAATCTGAGATAATTCCTAAATATTCTTAGGACCATGGCACATCTTCCCATGCAAAAATATTGCATCACTTTTTGTAATATTTTTGCTGTAGAAAATCTTTTCACTTCTGGACCAGAAATGCACTTTGTACAACAAGTGCATGTTTCCTTGAGCTTTTGGCCTCGAGATTTCTTGAGCTTAAAGAACTTCCTAAGAAACCCTAAACCCAGGACATTAGCCCTAATGGCCTTCTAGAAGGTGGCCAAACTTGGTGACCAAGTTTCTGACCAGAAACTTGCCATTTTGTTAGAGTCGTGTCTGGTCGGCCTGGCTATGATCCATCACCTCTCCTAGACGTAGCACTGCACAGTCGAGCTTGTAGACAAGGTTTGGCCGCTCCTGGCCGTTGTTTTTGCCATGCTAGCTTGGTGACCGCGCGAGGACATGGCGCCTGGCAGCGTCTCGACGCGCTCTGGCTGGCGCTTTGCGTTCTCTTTCGTGCGTGTGCATGCAAGCGCTTGCCTGCGACTGCCGCAACGTGCCACAACCCTCGACCCATCACCCATGACCCTCCTCCACAGGCGCTCGATGCGAACCGCCCGTAAAAGCCCGGTCAAGTCGCGGCCAAAATGGCACAGTGTGCGCGTGTGCTTGTCCCCATCTCAAACCGCCTCCTGTGCTCGTCCGCGAGCGTGGGCAAGCGCCGGCGTTGACGCTGCTTCCTGTCCCCTCGCGTTGGAGCCTCTCGTCGATGTTCGCCGCGTGTCCAGAGCGTTCCGGCGGCGACACGTCCCCCCTGCTCCGGCTATATAAAGCCACCCCGCCTCCCTTGCTAGCCATGCACCACTCCACACCACCTCCACGAACACGTAGACGAGCAGAAGCCCGGTCGGGCAGGCCTCTGGCCGTCGCCCCGACCCGAGGACTCCGGCGATCCCCGCAGGCCAGCTGCCGCTCTCCAGGGCCTCTCGAGCTCAAGCAGCTGCTTGGGCAGGGCCTTGGTGGTCTGCTGGAGCTGCCTGGACCCCGCCAAGCCCTCGGAGCTGCCTCTAGCCACCGTCTTCCACCTCTCCGGCGAACCCCGTCCGCCACCGAAGCTTGCGAGCTCGACTGCGACCAGCTCCGTCCACCTTTCGCCAAGCCACGGGTACGGGCAGGTGCGCCGCGAGCCCCGCTTCCGATCTATCCCTCTAGCCTAGCCCCAAACCCCCTCGTCGCTGGCATGAGCTCCGGCGAAGCACCGCCTCCCCTCTGATCTCGATCCCCTTCCCTCTCTCCTGACTGGTGGGGCCCAATGTCAGCCTCACCACTCGCGCCCGAACGGTACGAGTGGAGGCGCACTCCCACTTTACGCCTTCGACGTCACCCCCGGGATTTTCTATTTATTCAAATTTAATTCAAAAATTTGACTAAACTTTGACCAGCCACCATTTCTAAACCATAAGTCCAAATGAATTGATTCTTTTTGCATTGTCTTTTTTACAAAAAGCTCTAGCAGCACACCAAAAGGTGGATTTTTCCTTGCTGTCTAGAATTTCTAGTGGTTTTCAAAATGTGTTTTGACATTTATTTTTGTGGTTTTAAAATATTTTCAGAAGGAGGATCTTGCCTTGAAGCTAACCAGGAGGAGTGTGACCCTCCTCTGCACTATGGCAAGCCACATCATCATTTGTATGGTGTTATTTCAATATCTATGATTTTCTACTTGAATATGAGTCTTTATTTGCATTTAAACTTTGATAAATTAATATGGTTAATTGCTAGTTGTTTTATGATGCTTGATATGCTTGTTTTAGCTTCTGGTTGAGTTCATAGAATTGTTTGGCTAAGTAGAGTAAGATTTTGCACTAGATATTTTGTTATGGAAAGTTACGGTAGCTATTTTTGCTAGTAATAGTTTTCAACTAAATGATGAACTAATAAAATGTTGTTTGCAGATAAATTGAGTGATAACCAGAGAAGTTTCTGACCTTAGTATTGCAAGATAGTTATGTTGCTTGTTTTAATCCATGCTTAAGAGTTGCTTGCTCTGTGTGACGAGTAGTTGCACGATTTCCGGTATGGTGCCATGTTAGTAATAAAAAGTTTTCTTGAAAGTTAATACTTGATTAAGTTCAACTTGAATATGATGTTGATCACATCATGGTGCCACTGAATCGGGTTTTTAATTCAGTTCGAACACATTTACCTAATGGGAAGGTCTTGATTCGGTCCTTTGTCGTGGCTCTCACCGGTGGCTCCCGCGAGGGAAGGTTATGGGCGTGCATACCCTGGCCCGGTAGGCAGACATAACCTTGTGTGCTCGTTTGTTTTTATTGTACCTTGTCCCTGTTTGAGACCGTTTTGCCACGACGGTGGCCGTTGGTGTCTTTGGTAGACATGGGGCCACCCAAGACCTAGCCCTGAGACGGAGATGGTCGGAGTGGCTGGGGAGAGTGCATGGCAAAGGGAGAGTTTCACCGGAATACTTTGGTCCACCCGAATGAGAGTACGAGGCCAGGTATTCCGTAGTGTGGGTAAAGTGCGCTACCTCTGCAGAGTGTATTTAATCTATCGATAGCCGTGCCCTCGGTTATGGGCAAGACTCGGGAGCAAGTCACACCATGGATCAACTTTTATAATTAATCTTGCAAACTAGTAATTGTTGTGATGCATTGTCTCGTGGTGAACCTTGAACACTCGAGGTGTTCATGAGTGATTGGTTTCAGGTGTGACCCCGGTGTGGCCACCGTTTGGTTACGAGGTAACCGTCTGGTAAGCGAGTCCGTGTGACTCGGTGCGCCGTTTGGTTGCTTTGCGTAGCTTTGCATTTGTAGTAATTTCTCGCATTAATTTAGCTTGATTAATTATCATGATATTGGCTGTCATCGTGCTTATGTTTGTTGTGAGCTTGCAAGTGCATTCAATGTACTGACCTGGCGTGTCATGCCAGCTTTCAGGCAAGTTGCTTCGCATCGGAGCGCATCTCGTGTCTAGGCCGTGTCCACGTCGGTGTCCCTATGCCATGGAGTTCCGCTATGTCGTTCTTCCGCTGCCGCGTAGTTTTGGGTGATCGAGGCCCCGGCCATGTTCATTAAATAATGTACATACTGTCCAACAGCACCATGTGTGCCGCTTGGCCTCGAATCTCGATGTAATATCAGACCTTTTTACCATGCTAGTATCAATAAAGCGGTTATTTCTGTACCATGTTGTTGTGTATTTCCATAAGACTCGATCTCTGGGCTGGCAATGCAGGGTAAACCGGTTGCTCTAAGCGAGGTGCCTGGCAACGCTTGGTATCGAGCCGCCGTATGAGACACGCTAGACCGGCGGTGCGTTAGTAAAACGGTAGATAGTTTCGTTTGAGTGCTGGTAGACATAGGAATTGGTTGTTGCATTGCATGCATGACTTATTGTTGTTATTACTAACCGTATGGTTTGTGAGTGTTGATGGCACCAGTACCGATCTGGTACCTTCCTGAGCCAGCTCCGTGCATATCGCCGCGCCTGCTTCACAACATGTGGCAACGACTCTATCCAGAGGGTGCTGATCCAGAGTATCGGGCGTATCGCGAGCATCTAGCCGGTGCATTGTATGAGTATTATGCTGAGGTCACTCTACACCACAGTTCCCCATCCGGCGCTTACACTCGTTCGTCTAAGGGTGGTCTTGCTTCTATGCCATCTCAGGCGGTTCAATTTGCTACTATCGAGGCTCTTGTACACTTGCGCTACAATGAGGTTCGCATGCACACCCACCCTGGACTTTTCTTCTACCCATCTCTGCACGAGAATGGGCGTATCCGCTTTCCTTTGATTAATCCGGGCGCGATCGTCCCACTAGCCACCTTGCACGCTACATCACCGCTAGCTATCTCCTTAACTACGAGTTAGCTCGGGAGATCTCCCGATGCTTTCGCGCCCGCTCTCGCTTCTTTGCTTTCGTATAAGGAACCCTCTTCCCACTGTCATCTACACTTCTGCTCCTTCCACCTCCGTTCCTACGACGACCTCGTAGGGTACCGTTAACCCTTTGATGGTGAACCCTCATAGCGCTCCTGCTGCATGGTCTTCTGTTGTCGCTACTCCTGCCGCTCCTATGCTTAGATCCCATCCCCCGCCTGCCCCTGAGGGAGAGCCCTCACGGCAGCGCCAGCGCACCTCTCTTCCCCCGGAGGTCTCTACTATCAGTTCAGGATCTGGGTCTGGCTCAGGACATGAGCCTGCAGCAGCACCATCCGAGTAGTAGATCGTTAGAGTATCATGGTAGTCATGAGCATGATGTATGGCTGTAATCGCACTTGTCATGATGCGTAGTTTCCTGTACGAGGGTAGTAGACCCATTGCGATGTTTATTTTCATGTTGGGACTATGTACAATTATGTTGGACTCTTTTTTTTCGACTTGGTTTTATTCGTTGCTTTCTTCCGGGATTTGTCATTGGTTTTTCCCCCACTTTGGAATTTTCTCATCATGGTTGCTATGTATTGGGAAAACGAAAAATAGGATGCCGCGTGGAGGCAGCAGCAGTCAAGCTGGTGAGGATGTCCCTGTCCGTCGTTCCGCAAGACAGGTAGGACATTCCCCTGAACCATACCAGCCACCTCCGCCTCCACGGCCACAACCGCCTTCCACCGAGCAAATCCTGCGAATGTTTGAAGAAAGAAGGAGCAACGATCTGTTGGAAATACTGAAAAGTGTACAGTTATGGTTGGGCAGAATGGAAACCAGAATGGCCATCATTCCAAGCTATCGGATTTTTAGCGAACCAAGCCTCCCAGTTTCAGCCATGCTACTGATCCTTTGGACGCCGACGACTGGCTAAGGACTATTGAAAGAAAACTAGAAATTGCTCGCACAGACGACGAAGACAAGGTTCTCTTTGCAACGCATTATCTCGAAGGAGCTGCCACTATATGGTGGGATAATGCCAAAGCAATATGGCCTGCCAACGAGGAAATTACTTGGACAAAATTCAAGGATCATTTCCGCAAATATCATATTCCCACTGGAGTCATGAAGATCAAGCAACGCGAATTTCTCGCTCTCACTCAAGGCAGCATGACCGTCGCCGAGTATCTGAATAAATTCAACCATCTGGCCCGCTTTTCTCTCCACGATGTGGCCACAGAAGAGCGGAAGATCGACCGATTCCTTGGAGGCCTACATCAACATCTCCGGTGCACTCTCAGTATGTTTGATTTCCGGACTTCACGACTCACGGTGAACAAGGCCCTCATCGCCGAGAGGGAACACAAGCTCTGCACGACAACAAGCCACCGCTAATGACCACAAGCGCCAAATTCGAGCCCAAGAAGGATATGCAACCAAAGGCAAAAGGCTCGTACATGGCAATAGACTCAGGTGGAGTACAAACCCAATTGGCAGCAGAACGTCAACAAGACTACTACAGAAGTCAAGAATGTCGTGACCAGCCCGGTGTGTGACGATTGCCAGCGCAACAATTCGTGCTTCAGTTGTGGTCAAACCAAACACTACGCCCGACAGTGTCCCAAGAACACCAAGCACGTCGCTCCATTTCAGCCGCAAGTCAACTACATGGAGCAGTATTCCGCCCCCGATATAATCCAAGGGCAAGTTCATCACATCTCCGCAGACGAAGCCCAAGAGGACCCGAAAGTCGTCATTGGTATGTTTCTCGTTAACGACATACCCGCCATAATTCTATTTGACTCTGGGGCTTCCCACTCTTTTATTTCACGGAGTTTTGCTTCCCAAAACAATTTCTCTTGCTCGATTTTGGGAAAACACATGCTGATACAATCCCCGGGATCCCTCCTCAGAAGCAATCTCGTCTGCCGAAATTTGGAGATTGACATCAAGGGCGTCAAGTTTCCAACATCTTTGATAATCATCGATTCCAACAAATTGGATGTCATTCTGGGCATGAATTGGTTAACCCAATACCAAGTCTGCATTAGCTGTGCGACCAGAGAAGTTACCATGAAAAATATGGAAGGTCGCACTACCAGTTTTTATGCCCGCAAGCGCGTCCCCACGAAGGATATGGTTTTCGCAGCCGTGACAGAAGAGGTGGAATTAATCCTAGTGGTCAGTGAGTATCCAGATGTATTTCCTGAAGAATTGCCCGGCATGCCACCAGACCTGGAATTGGAGTTCGCTATTAACCTAGTGCCTGGAACCACCCCGATACATAAGAAATATTATCGGATGCCCTCCTCAGAATTGGTGGAATTGAAGAAACAACTGGATGAGATGCTGCAAAAAGGATACATTCGTCCAAGATCTTCCCCATGGGGATCACCAGCAATCTTCGTGGACAAAAAGGATGGCAGTTTACGAATATGTGTAGACTACCGACAACTAAATGACGTCACCATTAAAAACAAGTATCCACTTCCGAGGATTGACGATCTGTTTGATCAACTCAGTGGGGCCAAAGTATTCTCAAAGATTGATTTGAGGACAGGATATCATCAACTCAAGATTCAGAAGGAAGATATTCCTAAGACCGCGTTCACCACTCGGTACGGTCTTTACAAATACACTATTATGTCCTTCGGCCTCACCAACGCTCCTGCATTCTTTATGCATATGATGAACAAGGTGTTTATGGACTTCTTGGACAAGTTTGTGGTGGTGTTCATTGATGACATCCTCATTTACTCCAAAAGCAAGGACGAACATAAGGAACATCTTCGCGCAGTTCTGCAACGGCTTCACGATCATCAACTGTATGCCAAATTCAGCAAATGTGAGTTTTGGCTCCAGCAAGTGGGATTCCTCGGACATATCCTCTCGGCAGAAGGAATCTCGGTGGACCCAAGCAAGGTAAAAGATGTACTTGATTGGTCCGCACCCACCATCGTCTCAGAAATCCGGAGTTTCTTTGGACTGGCCGGATATTATCGCCGTTTTATCGAAGGATTTTCCAAGATCGCCAAGCCAATGACGGAGCTCCTCAAGAAGGACAAGAAGTTCGTATGGATCAAGAGGCTATGACGGAGCTTCAATGAGTTAAAAACTAGACCGACATTGGCACTGGTATTAACTCTTCCAGATATCTACCTTGATTTCGATGTTTATCGCGATGCCTCGTAAAAGGACTGGGGTGTGTCTTGATGCAAGATGGCAAAGTGGTGTCCTATGCATCTCGCCAAGCTGCGACAACATGAAGGAAACTATCCTACTCATGATTTGGAATTGGCAGATGGTGCACGCTTTGAAAATCTGGAGACATTATCTGATTAGAAAGAAGTGCCAGATATTCACCGACCATAAAAGTCTCAAGTATATATTCACTCAGCCCGACTTGAACCTTCGACAGAGAAGATGGCTCGAGTTGGTTAAGGACTATGACCTCGGAATAAATTATCACCCGGACAAAGCTAATGTGGTGGCTGACGCCCTCAGCTGCAAACCAGCCAACCTCAATGCTCTAATGGATTCCTTGCCTCCAGAGCTCTATGAAGAAATCATGCAGCTAAATCTGGTAATCACCAACGCCCGTCTTACCAATATATTGGAAGTTGCTCCTACTCTCTAAGAAGAAATCCGCAGAGCTCAAGCGGATGATAAGGTGTTACAGATATATGTTCAGAAGCTGCACCAAGGGCAAGCACCTGATTTCACTATGGATCAGCAAGGTTCGCTAAGGTTCCGAGGAAGACTTTGCGTACCCAACCAAGACAGTCCGAAGAAGAAAATATTGGTGGAAGCACATGAAGCACCATACTCAATTCATCCCAGTGGTACCAAGATGTATGAGGATCTTCATCAGATATTTTGGTGGGATGGAATGAAGAAAGACATCGTGTACTTTGTGGCCTGCCGCGATATCTGCAATAAGGTAAAGGCAGAACACCAAAAACCCGCCGGACTCCTCCAGCCTCTGCCGGTATCCCAATGGAAATGGGACGATATTTGCATGAATTTCATCACCGGTTTACCAAGGTCTCATCGAGGAAATGACGCGATATGGGTCATAGTGGACACTCTAACCAAGGTGGCACACTTCCTACCCATCAGGACCACATACCATGCAAATCAACTTGCACAGCTGTATGTATCAAGAATCGTCAGTCTGCATGGAGTACCCAAGACTATCACCTCCAACAGGGAATCTCTATTCACATCCGCATTTTGGTCCCAACTTCATCAAGCCTTGGGGACCGCTCTCAAGTAATAACACGGCTTACCATCCTCGCAGATGGATGACCGAAAGCGAGTAAATCAAATACTTGAAGATATGCTCGGGCATGCACATTGGCCCAAGGAACCCAGTGGGAAGACTACGCCCTCTGACGAGTTTTCCTACAACAACAGTTTCCAGGCCAGCTTAAAGATGTCACCCTATGAAGCCCTGTATGGCCGGAAATGCCGCACCCCCTTAAATTGGTCTCAAATCGGAGATAGCCGTATTTTCGAGACTGATTTAATGCTCGAAGCAGAGAAGCAAGTCAAGGAAATCCAAGACAGACTACAACTGGCCAAATCCCGACAGAAGAGCTACTATCACTACTGGAAACAGGAAATTTGCCATCAGCCAGCTCTTTGCCATCTGCCAGCTGATGGCAAAGAACGTCTTTGCCATCTGCTTATAAAAAACAGATGGCAAAGAACTGACAGACGGCAAAGAACATGGTTGCCATCAGCCAATTCTTTGCCATCTGCTAGTGGATGGCAAAGAGGTTGGCAAATCCCGTGGCCGTCAAGCGTGTAACGGCGTACCAGCCCCACCTCTTTGCCATCTGCCAGCAGACGACAAAGATTCTTTGCCATCTGCTGGCAGATGGCAAAGAGATGGGGTTATTTTTTTCCAGGTAAAAATAAACTGTGGGGTTATCCCCTCCCTCTCTCCGCACCCATCCAGGTAAAAAAAATGACTTTCGCATCTCATCCACACACCACCACCTACCTCCTCCCTCTCCGCCTCCTGCCCCTTCCTCCCACCCCCATCCCCACCCCCCTTTGCCTTCCCCCACCACCCTGACCTCCTCGACCTCTACCTCCCCTTGACCCCTTCTTCGCCCCACCCCCATCCCCCTCCCGACGCCTTCCTCCTCAGACGACCTCACCGACCAGTCGTGCTCGAGCTTCATGGCCTTGCAGTCGCCCTCAGCAGCCACAAGTACACCTACGCGGCCACGGAGCCTGGCGGCCGGAAGGTCAAGTGGACGGCGGAGGAGAAGCCGTGCGGCGAGGGCGGGGCACTCAAGTGCGAGGCGGAGCTCGCCTCCCCCAACGATGTCGGATTCAACTTCAAGTGGAGGTGGGAGGCCAAGTCCAAGGGCGGCGCCGGAGGAAAGACCAAGACCAAGTGGGGCACCGAGATCAAGGGCAAAGGCTCGCTCGAGCCATGGTCGCATGCCTACACCTGGAAGGAGGACTTCACCGCCTCCGACGACGACGAGGATGAGCTGGAGGTCGAGGCCTTGAGCCGAAGAAGCCCAAGAAGATCAAGGCCGCCGCCAAGGACAAGGAGGATGACAAGAAGAAGAAGAAGCCCGAGGGGCGTGCGTCAGATCGAGGAGATCCCCGAGGACAACACCGCCGGCTGCGACGCCATCCGCAAGGTACTGATTTTCAGCACAAAAGATGAGATTTTTGCGGGGTTTGGGTTACGTGGCCCGATCTGAGCGAAATGTGTGATTTCCAAGAGAATTTCCAATAGATCCAAGTTACCTCTCGCTGGATTTGAGAGAAAATTTGGAATTTTAGAGGATGCTAGTGTCCATACTCTAGATCTGTGCTTAATCTTGCTACTGATTGGTGAACTACCTTTCTGAATGATATTAGCTTGAGGATTCTGCTCCCTTGCAATGCACTACTGTCATATGTGTACTGACCGCCTGACATTTGTCTCTCTTTCTGATGATGCAGGCCTTTGCCATGGGGAACGGCAAGGGGAAGGCCAAGGAGCTGTCCCGCAGGATGCCGCGCTGCTCATCCAGATGAACTACAGGGCGCACCTCGCCCACCGCTCCCAGTGCTTTCGGTACTGCCTTGATCTCGCCGTCGCCAAGGCCAAGCTTAAGGAGCTCCGGTCCCTCTTCTACAACCTCTCCTCTGAGCGCCGCCTCTCGCCACGACCACGAGGCGCCAGAGGTTCTCCGAGAAGATCATTGTCCTGCTCCTCACATGTCGACGCTCGAGGTGAGCTCCGTCCTGACTTTGTTCTGATTGCCGATTGCTGATTGCTGATTGCCATTGCTGTGTTGTGGATTTGAAATTCAGTTATCTGCATACACTGGTTAACACTATTACTAGTGAGACAAAAAATAAATAAATGAAAGCACACAAGGATGATTACCATGCTATTTAGCTCAACATCTGTCCAACATATGTATGCACTTGAGATGATCTCCATCAGAACCTGTTCGTCATTGCCATGGCTGTGTTGTGAATTTGAAATTTACTTGCTAGTTAGTACAGTACATTGTTGGTTTGAGGATGGTCTATCAGGGTTGTGTACATAAGTATGATTTTCTAGCAGTGCTTTAGTGTATGAAGGTATTGGTTAGTGATGCATTATAATTGAAAAAATAAATCAAAGCTCACTACAAAGATTAAGATGCTATTGAACATCTGTTCTTGTCACTGATGAGTGTGCATGTATATGTGCTCAACCAAGTATGTAGTTCCTGTTAACACATATTGCACGATCACTTTTTCAATAAATATGGTAGAATGGGTGCCAGCACTCCTCAGTATGGAGATAAATACTATCATATTGACGGGTAATGTTTGATCTCAGTTCTCAGTTGTATCTTTGGTGCTTCATTAGGTCCAAGCATGATAATATTCTTACATTCGGTACTGTTGCTTCGTCTAATTATTTTTCATGCTCAAGCAATGTAATCATGCAAAAAATAGTACGTATCTTGTTTGTCAAATATGCGGCCAACCTGGAAACTTCCACCGTATAGCTGCTGCTCCTCCTTCTTATTAAGTTCCTGCATCGTACATGCCATTGGTCCATTTTTTTAAAACCTGCCGCTGGCCTTTTTTTACAGTTTTGCTAAAAATCAGACGTCTGATTTTCAATTCACGTCAGGTCGAATTCTGAGTCGTTGATCTCGTCGCTAATCTCAGCGGCCTCCTCCCCCTGTCCCTGTGGGTTGTCCATCGTGGAGTATGTGGGTTCTGGTCGTGGTCTTTTTTTTATCGGGTTCTGGAACCCGACCCGGGTTCACGGGTGTCCATCATTTTTTTTCTGTGGGAGGCCGCGTGTCAGTTAGCGCAGAGGGAGGAGGGGGGAAGCGGTGGGGAGGAAGGCGAGCTGCCGGCCATGGAGCCATGGAGGGGTCGGAGAGGAGGTCAGCTTCGGCTCCGCCATGGGGCGCGTCACGGTCAGCCGTTACTGGAAAGACAGGTACAACGAGCTTATCTCTTTTCCCCAATGCTCAGCGCAATGAGTTGTCCGTCGTCTGAGTTTTGCGTCGCCGCGCCGGACTGCATCCATCTCTCCGCGCACCTCGGTCTTTCCCCATCCTCCTAACCAAATCCCATTCCATAGGTTTTGTGAGGCAGAGCATCCACGTAGTTCGCTCAATCGAATCCCCTGACCTTGGCACCTGTGATTTGGGTTCTGTCAAAGCGCGGCCGCCGTATGATTTTGTTCATTTTTGTTTTAATTGTTGGTGTTTTTTACAACGACCGAGCTTCTGATTAAATTAGAGATGAGAAAGTAGGTATGTGAGGATAGAAGCTTGATTTTTTTGCTGGGCTTCGACTCAGCAATGTATATATTCTGTGTCGATTGCAGCAGCAGTGTTTGTGTTTGCGCTAGAATGGGGGGCACGCCCTATCTTCTGTCAGTTATCAGTATTATGTGAAAAAATAGTTAACATTCATTTTCGGTCTGAATAGAGTACTCTTAGTATCTCCTTGTTGTCATTTTAAGTCTTTTATTACATGAATAACCTTCAAAATGAATGAAATCAGTTATCAAGAGCAGAGCTACAGTGAGCAGTTTGTTTTGTACATCCATAAGATGGATCATGTTTTTTACTTCTTTCTGCTAGTCATCAGCTTGTTTTACTTTTTTGCTGCAGCAGTATTGTTATTCCTCTATTAAAACATGGCTGTGGTAGTACTAGATTAGGTGATGTTATAAACTTGTTCATTTCCTTAACATGGTTGGTTTTGTTCATGTAGACTCCATCTGGTTGGTGGCATGGGCTGGGCATATTGACTGTGAAGTGCTTTTTTGCAAGCACAAGCTGATTTGGGGGCCGTGGAGAGGGATAGCACTGTTGAAATCCAGTATTCAGTTTCTTTTTGTTGCTTTTGATCTGCTTTTTGCTCAGTTTTCAGTTTAATTTCATTTAGAATTTGTCATTCATTATATTTTCCTTTAGTCAATTTCAAGTTAGTTTTATTTCTTTAGTTATATTTTTCTTCTTTTGAATTATTCAATCACTGTCATTTTTCTCATTCAGTTTTTTCTATCATTCAACTTAATTTTCTTCAGTTAGTTGGTTCAGTATCCCATTGTTCAGTTTGTCGGTCTGCTAGTCTTCAGTCTCTATTAATATTTCACCCTTTTTCATGTCTTCTCATTAGTTATTTTCTCATCATTTTTTCACATGTCTTTCATTTAGCCAGTGATCGTTTGTCCTCAGTTCTTAAGCTTGCATCATTCTTCGTTTGTTTACTATTTCTCAATAGCTTTCTTTTATGAATGATGTTAGATAACTTTCAGTTTTTAATCATTGAAAAAAATCATTACTCAGTTTGTTACTTGAGTATTTGTTATCATTATTTTGATATTGATCATTCTTTTTATGTTAGATAACTAATTTTTAGTCACCCAAGCGTGAGTCTAGAGTTTAGTCCCTCGGTCTCGACCATTCATTCCATCATTGCTCGATTTGTCATTATTGAGAAAATCATTACTCAGTTTTTAGTCTCTAATTCAGTTTCTTATATAGTTCATTTTCTGCTTAATTTATTTCATTCAATTTTCGATCGGTCTATGAGCATGTGGGTTTTGTTCTTAGTATCGATCTCCATGTTTTCGATTTTGTATCGATTTTGATCGGGTTTTTTTAAACAGGAGTGGCATGATTTGCATACCTTTTCAGTCCCATTCCTCATAGGTCTTTGTCATTAGTATTTGATTAGTGTTTTATCAGTTTGTAGTTCCTCATTCTTTCAGTTTTTCCAATTCCCTAAGGATCTCATTATTTTTTATGTTTTCTCTGGTTCTCATTTTCATCAGTTTTCTCTTCTTTATTTTCCCTTCCTTTTGTTCATTCTCTCTTTCTTAGTCTTGGTTTTTAGTTTCAATCTTCATTTCTTCTCATGTAGTCTCTCTTTAGTTTTTCCAGTCTTGTTTAGTCTGTCTTGATTCTCTTCCTATTCTCTTACTTTGATCTTGCGATCGATTACCTAAAGGCACAATTTTGTTCAAGAAGTCCCTCCTCATTCGCTTAATTTTGTTATTTTTCCTTTGTCTACTTCTTGCTTCTTCTTAGGCATCTCATATTTGTGTGTCATGTGCAGCAGCAAGTGGCTCTTCTTAGGCACCTCATATTTTCTATGCCAATCTCAGTTTTGGGAAATAGTGTCTATCTATCTATCTATTAGTTTCCCATGTGCGAAAAGGCACTTTTTCAATGGGTATTTGGTCATTTTGTTCTCATTGGAGCACATGTGCTCATTTTCCATAGACCAGAGGGGAGATCAATGGGCATTTGCTCATTACATTCTCAATGGAACATTAAGGCACACATGCCGCTTCACACATCTTTTCCTTGTTCACCAAGTGTTGTTTTCATTTAGCATATCATTTTTTCTCCATGATCTTGTTTGGAAAATAAGGATTTTATATTTAGTATACTGACCCATGAATTCAGTGGGATCAATGCGTTTTGAAGTTCACGCTGAGAAAGAAATAACCAATCCCCTTTTCTTGGGAGGCCCACATGTATTCTTGGATTTCTAAGGGATTGGAGGATTTGTTCTCCTCGGCTACGTACACATTATGTGTTGTGGTTCTAGCCACCAGGGAGGCTCATTTTGTATGATCCCTTTGCGGTGATGCAAAGGGCATTGTGCCACCCTTTTGGGATTTTTCTTGACTCGTACAAATATGTCTTCGATGCTAAGCCACCTATACGTGCGTTCCATGTTAATTTGTACTCTATTTTTCTTGCCTCTATCTCTCTTATGATTTTTCTCCTATTTTCTTGCAACATCTCCTCTTCTATAGTTCTATGTATGCGTAAAACCCCCAAGGAAATTGTTTCTAGATCAACATCCCTAGGAATGGACTACTATTTGATAGTGGGTGGACTGGGTACGTAAAAGCGTAATACCACGCTTATGTCGATGGTTGAACTTGCTTAAGTCCGGATAGAACAAGTTCGTGCTCAAATTAACATCAAGATATAGAGGATGTACTCATCATGATTCTACCTTGTCATTTGGTGCAACCGAATTTAATCTATTTCGACCTGCACTAGTTAATATTTTTTTGTCTGGGATCACATTATGGTGGATGCTAATGGTGGTTAATGGTATTTGTGTATGCCATTGTCAAAATGTATGTACTCATGTGCGAGTTCTTTCTTATATGTTCTGTTTTATTCTTAGTCTACTTACTGTTTTTGGAAACTTATCAGAGAACGATGTCCAAATAGTTGATAAGTTGTCTCAGTTTTATTTTACAGATATAAGTTGCATCATAATAATCTTCACATTTTAGTTGCATCATAATAATCTTCTTCTTCTAGTCTTCTTCTTCTAACTTTCTTCTTTCCCATTTTACAGATTTGCTTAAGATCACGGAAGCTTGGGTTGATGGAGTGCTTGTATTTAGTTTTTGTTTTGACCTTGTGAAACTTGCTACCTATGGATGAAACTGTGTAATATTGATGAAACTATGTATATCAACGGATGAAACTTGCTACTATTGGTAACATGTATTGTTCATGACTATTGGTAATATGTGTTGAATATGCTATATTGGTCATATAAATATATTTGTGTTTGATTTTCTATGAAAATGAATTGATATAAGAAAAAACAAAATTAAATGGGGCAATATAGTCACTTTGCCATCTGGCAGATGGCAAAGAGCTTTGCCATCAGCTGGCAGATGGCAAAGTGGCCACGTGTCATCTACATGTAAAATTTGGGCTAGCCTATTTGGGTTCTTTGCCATGTGCTGGCATACGGCAAAGCATGCAGCCTTTGCCATCTGCTGGCACACGGCAAAGAGCCTGCATACTTTGCCATCTGCTGGCAGACGGCAAAGAGCCTGCATGCTTTGCCATCTGCTGGCTGACGACAAAGTATGCCGTTAGCCTTCTAACGGGGCTAGCCTCGTTAAGAGGATTTGCCATCTGCCAGCTGATGGCAAAGCCACATGCTCTTTGCCATCAGCCAACAGACGGCAAAGAAGCCTTTGTCGGCAGGGTTTCAGACAAACTGTTTGCCATCTGCTGGCAGATGGCCGCCGACCATGCCTTTGCCATCTGCCATGGCAGATGGCAAAGTGCCAGATTCCAGTAGTGTATGATGTCAAACATCTTTAGATCAGCTTCAAACCCGGAGAACACGTATATCTCCGAGTGACCCCTATGAAAGGAGTCAACAGGTTTCAGACCCGTGGAAAATTGGCACCCAGATATATCGGTCCATTCCTCGTCATGGCCAGAGTCAGAACAGTTGCTTACCAGTTGGAATTTCCACCAGAATTGTCAGAAGTACACAACGTGTTTCACATCTCACAGCTAAAAAGATGCATCTCGCCACGGAGAAAAGGACTGATATGTCAGAGATAGAATTGGCTAAGGATTTGACTTATGAGGAAAAGCCAATCAGAATATTGTATCAGACAGAAAGGGTCACTCGCAGCAAAGAGATACGATTTTACAAGGTTCAGTTGGAGCATCAAACCGAAGAAGAAGCAACCTGGGAAAGAGAGGAATTTTTAAGGACTGCATACCCAGAATGGTTTTCCCAAGCAACCGAATCTCGAGGACTAGATTTATCCTAAGTGGGGAGGTTTGTGACAGCCTGGATTTTGCCTTCTCTCTTTTTACTGGACTTGCCTTCTCTCTCTTTCCGGACTTGGTTTTCATCGTGGTTTTTACCCTGATTTGATTTGGATTTTTGGATCAATTCAAATGGACTTGTCACTTGGGCATATCCTTGGCTTTCACCCAAGTGACATATCTACTTTATTCCTCCCACAAATTCCCAAAATAATAAAATGAATATTTTTCCTAAAAGGAAAATATTCATTTTCTCTCTTAAGCTCATTTCAGAACTTTGTGCTCCAAAGCAACCTCAATTTTTCTTGCTCAGAAAAATCTGAGATAATTCCTAAATATTCTTAGGACCATGGCACATCTTCCCATGCAAAAATATTACATCACTTTTTGTAATATTTTTGCTGTAGAAAATCTTTTCGCTTTTGGACCAGAAATGCACTTTGTACAACAAGTGCATTTTTCCTTGAGCTTTTGGCCTTGAGATTTCTTGAGCTTAAAGACCTTCCTAAGAAACCCTAAACCCCAGGAGATTAGCCCTAATGGCCTTCTAGAAGGTGGCCAAACTTGGCGACCAAGTTTCTGATCAGAAACTTGCCAGCTTGGCAGAGTCGCGTCTCGTCGGCCTGGGTATGATCCATCACCTCTCCTAGACGTAGCACTGCACAGTCGAGCTTGTAGACAAGGTCTGGCCGCTCCTGGTCGTTGTTTTTGCCATGCCAGCTTGGTGAGCGCGCGAGGACACGGCGCCTGGCAGCGTCTCGACGCGCTTTGGCTGGCGCTTTGCGTTCTGTTTCGCGCGTGTGCATGAAAGCGCTTCTCGACCGCCGCAACGTGCCACAACCCTCGACCCATCACCCATGACCCCTCCCTGGCGCTCGCCAACGCCGGAGCCGCCGCAGCAAGCCCGGTCAAGTCGTGGCCAAAACGGCACAGTGCGCGCGTGTGCTTGTCCCCATCTCAAACTGCCTCCTGTGCTCGTCCACGAGCGTGGGCAAGCGCCGGCGTTGACGCTGCACCCTGTCCCCTCGCGTTGGAGCCTCTCGTCGAAGTTCGCCACGTGTCCAGAGCGCTCAGGTGGCGAAACGTCCCCCCTCTGCTCCGGCTATATAAAGCAAACCGCCTCCCTTGCTAGCCACACACCACTCCACACCACCTCCACGAACACGTAGACGAGCAGAAGCCCGGTCGGGCAGGCCTCTGGCCGTTGCCCCGACCCAAGGATTCCGGTGATCCCCGCAGGCCAGCTGCTGCTCTCCAGGGCCTCTCGAGCTCAAGCAGCTGCTTGGGCAGGGCCTTGGTGGTCTGTTGGAGCTGCCTGGACCCCGCCAAGCCCTCAGAGCTGCCTCTAGAGACCGTCTTCCACCTCTCCGGCGAACCCGGTACGCCACCGAAGCTTGCGAGCTCGACTGCGACCAGCTCCGTCCACCTTTCGCCAAGCCACGGGTACGGGCAGGTGCGCCGCGAGCCCCGCTTCCGATCTATCCCTCTAGCCTAGCCCCAAACCCCCTCGTCGCCGGCATGAGCTCCGGCGAAGCACCGCCTCCCCTCTGATCTCGATCCCCTTCCCTCTCTCCTGACTGGTGGGGCCTAGTGTCAGCCTCACCACTCGCGCCCGAAGCGGTACGAGTGGAGGCGCACTCCCACTTTACGCCTTCGACGTCACCCCCAGGATTTTCTATTTATTCAAATTTAATTCAGAAATTTGACTAAACTTTGACCAGCCACCATTTCTAAACCATAAGTCCAAATGAATTGATTCTTTTTGCATTGTCTTTGTTACAGAAAGCTATAGCAGCACACCAAAAGGTGGATTTTTCCTTGCTGTCTAGAATTTTAGGTGATTTTCAAAATGTGTTTTGACATTTATTTTTGTGGTTTTAAAATATTTTCAGAAGGAGGATCTTGCCTTGAAGCTAACCAGGAGGAGTGTGACCCTCCTCTGCACTAAGGCAAGCCACAACATCATTTGGATGGTGTTATTTCAATATCTATGATTTTCTACTTGAATATGAGTCTTTATTTGCATTTAAAATTTGATAAATTAATATGGTAATTGCTAGTTGTTTTATGATGCTTGATATGCTTGTTTTAGCTTCTGGTTGTGTTCATAGAATTGTTTGGCCAAGTAGAGTAAGATTTTGCACTAGATATTTTGTTATGGGAAGTTATGGTAGCTATTTTTGCTAGTAATAGTTTTCAACTAAATGATGAACTAATAAAAATGTTGTTTGTAGATAAAAATGAGTTATAACCGAGAAGTTTGATCTTAGTATTGCATGATAGTGATGTTGCTTGTTTTGATCCATGCTTAAGAGTTGCTTGCTCTGTGTGACGAGTAGTTGCATGATTTCCGGTATGATGCCATGTTAGTAATAAAAAGTTTTTCTGAAAGTTAATACTTGATTAAGTTCAACCTGAATATGATGTTGATCACATCATGGTGCCACTGAATCGGGTTTTTAATTCAGTGTGAACACATTTACCTAATGGGAAGGTCTTGATTCTGTCCTTTGTCGTGGCTCTCACCGGTACCTCCCGCGAGGGGAGGTTATGGGCGTGCATACCCTGGCCCGGTAGGACGACATAACCTTGTGTGCTCGTTTGTTTTTATGGTACCTTGTCCGTGTTTGGGACCGTTTTTCCACGATGGTGACCGTTGGTGTCTTTGGTAGACACAGGGCCACCCAAGACCTAGCCCTGAGAGGGAGATGGTCGGAGTGGCCGAGGAGAGTGCATGGCAAAGGGAGAGTTTCGTCGGAATACTTTGGTCCACCCGAATGGGAGTACGAGGCCAGGTATTCCGTAGTGTGAGTAAAGTGCGCTACCTCTGCAGAGTGTTTTTAATCTATTGATAGCCGCGCCTTCGGTTATGGGAAAGACTCGGGAGTAAGTCACACCATGGATCAACTTTTATAATTAATCTTGCAAACTAGTAATTGTTGTGATACATTGTTTCGTGGTGAACCTTGAACACTCGAGGTGTTCATGAGTGATTGGTCTCAGGTGTGACCCCGGTGTCGGTTCAAAACCGGCGGATCTCAGGTAGGGGGTCCCGAACTGTGCGTCTAGGCAGATGGCAACAGGAGACAAGGGACACGATGTTTTTACCCAGGTTCGGGCCCTCTCGATGGAGGTAAAACCCTACTCCTGCTTGATTAATATTAATGATATGGGTAGTACAAGAGTGGATCTACCACGAGATCGTAGAGGCTAAACCCTAGAAGCTAGCCTATGGTATGATTGTTGTTCGTCCCACGGACTAAAACCCTCCAGCTATATAGACACCGGATAGGTTAGGGTTACAAAGTCGGTTACAATGGTAGGAGATCTACATATCCGTATCGCCAAGCTTGCCTTCCACGCCAAGGAAAGTCCCATCCGGACACGGGACGAAGTCTTCAATCTTGTATCTTCATAGTCCAGAGTCCGCCAATGGTGATAGTTCGCTATCCGGACACCCCTAATCCAGACTCCCTCAAGAGCCCTCGAACCGGGCTTCAATGACGCATTTAATCCGGCGCGCATATTGTCTTCGGCATTGCAAGGCGGGTTCCTCCTCCGAATACTTCATAGAAGATTTTGAACACAAGGATAGTGTCCGGCTCTGCAAAACAAGTTCCACATACCACCGTAGAGAGAATAACCTTTGCAGAGATCTGCTGACGTATTCCGCGGTGTGACATCACACCACGGCCAGGCCTTTATATGAATCGTTTTTACTGTCCCACCTCAGCGCGTTTAGCGAGGCGGTTCCTTTGGCATGTCTTATAAGAGCGGAGATCATGCCCCCCTTATTCCGGGATCCTCATCAATACAGGCATGGGTAACCCAGTCGTGCCTGTTCGCACGGCTCCTCCATCGAAGGCGAGTCCCGAACGGTCACGGGGAGGGCTCTTGGTATTCAACCTCTTTATAACGAAACCAAGGCCCGCTCCTTTCTTTTCAATCTCAATCGAATCCGCCCCTCGCCTCGACTTCCAACACTCAAAGCTCCAGATTTAGGCGCTTTGGACCTTCAACGATGTCCGGCTCCGACCTGCACGGCTGGTGGATGTCTTCCTCCGTCACGGAAGAAGATGTGCTAAAAGGCGAGAGACGCCAGGTATCTAACCGGTGAAATTTTGCATAGGCTGCCTGCCCAAGGGAAGGTTATTCCCACTCCCGAGCCTGGTGAGAGCGTGGTGTTCGTGTCTCACTTCCTTCGGGGTTTAGGCTTCCCGACGGACCCCTTCATGAGGGGGCTCATGTTTTATTATGGGCTGGAATTCCATGACTTGGTTCTGAAGTCCATCCTCCACATCTCGTCGTTCATTGTCGTATGTGAAGCCTTCCTCCGCATTACCCCTCACTTCGGATTGTGGCTCAAGACCTTCAAAGTGGAGCCGAAGATGATCAAGGGGCATCAGGAAGAGTGCAGAGGGGCTGTTATAAGCAAGAATGCTGGCGCTCCATGGGCCGAGGGCTCTTTTCAAGAGGAGCTCAATTTATGGCAACAGGAGTGGTTTTATATCACCGCCTCCTGTGGGCACCAAATGGGCGGCGCCACCTGCCTTCCGCTCTGGTCCTCCATCGCGGGCGCGTCATGGGTCAATAAAGGGCTCGACTGGGACCGTCCAAGGACGTACCTACATTGCGGTGGCCGTATTCGAGACCTCCTAGAGAGAGAGATCAATATGGTCGTAGTAGCGCAGGTCATGCTGATTCGTCGCACCTTGCCCTGCAAACGTCGCCCCCTCCGCCCGTGGGAGTTTAATCCGGAGGGACCACGAGCTCTGCAACATTTTATGGGTGCAACGCCCATGGAGATGTACCAACTGTTCTTCGGATCACAAGCATGTGTCCGGACTTAACCGAGGACGCATGTCTGAGCTGCAATCACCCGGATACTCAAGTAAGTAGTCTCAGACCCGGACATGCTATCCGCATATTTATCATAAACTTGCCCTTAAAAGAGCTATCCTTTAAACAGGAGTGGATAGCAAAAGCAAAACTGATCAGTGTCCGGCCCCTCCACGAGACCACGCCGGATCCTGTATTAACCAGATGCTAGAGGTTGTGCCTTTTGAAGAAGGCGAAGGGGAACAAGGGAACTACTACCTCCGTGAAGGAGGCTATCAAGAAGGGGGATCAAGAATCCCTCCTCCAAGGGAGAAGAGGACCGCTTCAAGATCCGGAGACCAAAGCCTCGAAGCGGGGGAAGAAATCTTCGCCAGAGGGTCCTGCGGCGGGAGATGCCCCGACCGCACTATTTCCCCAAGGAGATCAGCCCTCCAGCGAGCCGGAAGTAAAGGGGGGCGTTTTTTTTTAAAAGAGAGACATCCCCGTTTTATTTCTGAAGGTAACCAAGAATTTACCTTGTAGTTCGGATCTCAGCCCTTCATAGCAGAGCTCGTCTTCAGGGGATCTTGGTCTGGAGATGATGGAGAGCGAAACGCCTCCGCCTGCCGTACCGTTATGCGAGGCGGACGACCCTCAGATGTCGTCGCGGAGGGCTTCTCCGAATCCGGCGGGGCCTTAAGGAAGCCATATGTCCCCTCAAAGCCCTCAGTGTCCGGCCTTCGAAAAAGGCCACCGGACGAGTCCGGCACCAACGGGTGTATGGTCGGAGGAGCTGAAGGATCTGCTCGGGTGAGCGTCTATCTCGGAAGATCACCGTATGTTAATGGGTATGGTGATTGAAAGGATTTCATCCGCTGAGAGCGGATTGCATGAAGCCGTCGTAAGTTTACTGACAGGTTTTGAGGTACGCAAAATGATGTACCTTCTGACAGTTTTGCATATAAAATGCGCCCTGTATAGATAGTAGGCCCTGAGACTTGGTGCGGTGTCGAAAATGATGGCGCGCCGAGGATCATAACCCTGTATAATATGCGCTCTTCCTATGTAGGTGGCGGCGTCCGGTGGCTAGCCGGGCTGATGAATTTGCCGAATCAAGCGGCAACTTGACGTGGCGGATGCGCACATCACGCTTGTTAATAAGCGGCTTGATGAGTCACAAGGTATGCAACTTCTCCGTGGACACCGATAAGGGAGCTTGACGCCCATGCCTTACAACATGTATGCTTAATGCGGATGGTGCCGCTGCTATGGAGAACCTTCGGTGAGCTCGCCGAGCCAAGGAGCAAGCCAGAGAAAGTGATGCGGCTGCCTTAAAGGCGGCCGCAGAGCTAAAAGTTTAACAGGCTGCTCACTGCCGAAGCAAGAAAGAAATGGCCGAGATGGCCGTGAAATTGAAGAATGCTACTGACCATTGCGAGCTTCTTGAAAAAGAAGATCGAGCGAAACAAGAGGACCTATAAAAGGCCGCCACCGAGGCCAAGGATACTCGCTCTGCGATGAGAGCTATGAAGGAGGAGCTACGTCAGGCCGGAGATATTGCGGCTGGAAAGCCCTTTCTGATGCGGAGGAAATTCACGGATCCTAAGTACGCTCAATTGGACCGGCTGTGGGGTGCGGAGGATGCTTATCTAGACTTGGCGGCGAGTGCCGCAGACGCGGCCGAACACTTCCAAGGTCAAAAGGATCATTGAATGGAAGAGCTTTTTTGGTCGCAGTTTCATAGTCCGGAGCATCCACTTTCATTAACCGATCGTTTGGCCGAATGGGCTGAGCTGAATAGGTTGTCCGGACTTGCCATGAAGGCTGTCGTGACTCATTTGTGGCTGAACAGGCCCGAGCCGAAGAGTTATTTTGGCTTGGTGCAACAGTTCCTTGGTGCGGTGCCGCATATCAATGCAATGAAGCGGTCAGCATGCACAGAGGGTGCACGGATGGCTCTTGCCCGTGTGAAGACATACTGGGCAGAGATGAAGGCCACCGACGTTGCATCCCAAGATTCGGACAGAAGCCGAGTACCTGCCGAGCACTATTTTGAGGAAGTCCTGCAGGGCGCTCGTTTAATAGAGACGCGATTAGCTTGAAGGATATTATGTTTTAATGACATGTATGATTTGTGAAAACAATGTTTCAATATAATATAAGAGCTTTTTATACTTGTGCGTTCAAGTATTAAAACACCTCCTGTGCGACCGTTGATGTATATGTGTATATAACCTGAAAGATGGCAGTCTCCGGCTTCAGCCCCCACGCACATAGTGCGGGGGTCTTTGCAAAAAGGAGCATTTTCACACTTAATCCAACGTCTTCGTCCTGTAAAGGAGGTGATAGCGTAGCAAACTAGGCAACCGGACTATAATGCTTTTATCACTTTCACTTAGCCATAGGAGTTCGATGGTGGGGCTACTATATAGCCCTAGGGGCACCGCGCTCTCCGAATTCGGGGCGTATGTGCTGGATCGGAAAGCGATCCTTCGTTAATGCGAGGAATTCTAAACATTTCGGTGGGTCATCGAGTGGTTGACCAGTCTCACGCTATATCATGATGATCGGTTTTGGCTTTCTCTCTTGAGGTGCTCACTGGCGAACCGGGGCACAATCGCAGTAGTTCTCCTGGTGCCGTGTTAGCCGGTAGAACGGAACGTAAGGCAGCAAAACACAGGAGCCAGGCAAACCCAACATTTGACCAAAGACATGATTCGGAGCTGATGCATATAAGGCCTAACTCGATACGCCGAACACTCCCTAAGGTATTCGGTCTTTATCAAAAGCAGGCAGAATAATGCCCTAAGCCCTCAGTGTCCGTGCACGCATAAAAATTCTGGTGCGGCCCGATGCCAAAACGCCACCTCCTCCTCGGTTATAGCAAGAAACCGGGGATGTGTATAAACAAGAGACAGTAAAAAAGGTTTATGCAGGATCTTAATCTAAAAAGAATCCTTGCAATGGGTCCCTACTGCACGTCTGTGCCTGTGTCTCCGTTGTGCCGTATCCTGGACGGGTGTAGCACGGTGTTCATCTGTAAAAGAGAAGAACTTAGTTGAAAAGAAAAAGATCGTGCGAAAAATGTACTTTATATTAAATAAACAGAGTACAATTCGAAAAGTGAATAAAATTGAGCTTTATTGTCTCTTGTTGTACATGCATGCAGCCCCTTATGCGGGGTATGCCGCTAGTAGGCGTTTATCGTTACGCGGACTCGTCTAGCCATGTCCGGGTCCGAATGACCTATTCAGTGCTTTGGTTAGCGGAGCCGGATTAGTGTGGGGCTGTCAAGGCGGTCTCACGTTCTTCCGTGCTTTCGAGTAACACTTGATACTCCCTTTTAATGAGATGATGCCGTGGACGGACATTTTAAGTGTAAGAGATGCATAATGCGGTATTGCGTTAAAGCGGGCGAAAGCTTCACGTCCCAGTAGTGCTTGATAGCTACTTTCGAATGGGGCGATATGGAAGGTTAAATTTTCACGGCGGAAGTTGTCGGATGAGCCAAACACAACTTCTAGCAGTAGGGAGCCCGTACAATGGGCACATAGGCGTGGCATTACCCCTTTGAAGGAGGTGTTGCTATGGCGAATTTTGGTTGGGTCTATCCCCATTTTGCAGATTGTGTCCTGATATAGCAGGTTTAGATCGCTACCTCCGTCCATTAGGACTTGTGTAAATTGGAGTCCATCGATTATAGGATCTAATATCAAGGCAGTCCATCCTGCATTCCGGATACTTCCGGAATAGTCCTGATGATCGAAGGTGATTGGTTTTGACAACCAACGTTGGGACTCTGCTGGGATAGACCGTGCGGTGCGTGTTTCTATGGGTGCCGCTCTATTTTTCCCTTTTGTCACTTGAAGTGAGTTCACTGTTTTGACTTCTTGTGGGAAATTCTTTTGTTTTCCGGTGCTCTGCTTGTGGGGTTCGTCATCGTCCTCGCTTGGTGTGTTGAGCCCCTTGTGTTCGGCATTGAGTTTGCCGGACTGCTTGAAGACCCAACAATCTCTGTGGGTATGGTTTACAGGCTTCCAAGGAGTACTGTGGATTTGGCATATTTTGTCCAAGATTTTGTTTAGGTTGGATAGCTCGTCATTTGTTATCCTTGAGGGGCAGTTTTTATGATTACGTAAGAGCTTGAATCCGGTGTTGATCTTTGTGCTCTTTGGGCTGTTTCCTTTATGCAGCCTTTGGTCCTTGCTGCGTCGTGGTTTTCCATTTCCATCCCTGACTTGGATGTACTTGGGTCGCTGATCTTGCATCTTGCCGATAACTATCCTCTCCGCCATAAGCGGGTCATGAGGCTTGTTAATGCAGCCATTGTTCTCGGCTTCTCTGGCGAGGTGTACAGCGAGCCATTCGTCTCGGACGTTGTGTTTGAAAGCTGCTAAGGCTTGCGTCCGGACGATCGACTATTTGGTTCTTTTGGTGAGGAACCTGTTCCAGAATTGCGGGCTGACTCACGGGTTGTTGAGTTATGTGACTTAAATCGTGCGCATCCGGAGGGCGGACATAAGTCCCTTGAAAATTTGCCGAAAAGCATCCTCGAGCTCTTCCCAACTTCCAATGGTATTTTCAGGGAGGCTTTTGAGCCAATGCCGGGCTGGCCCTTAGAGCTTGAGGGGTAAATATTTTATGGCATGGAGATCATCTCCTCTAGCCATGTGTATGTGGAGGATGTAATCCTCAATCCAGACTCCAGGGTCTGTTGTTCCGTCGTATGCCTCTATGTTTACAGGTTTGAATCATGGGAATTCATGATCCGGCACCTCATCGGTGAAACACGAGGGTGTGCGGCACCCCTATATTTGGGTCTGCCGTGATGTTCGGATATTTGGCGTGTTGCATTGCTTGGAAGAGCTTGCTTTCTCGGCCCATAGATGGACCTAACTGGGCCATCCTTTTGATGCGAATCCTTATGCGGATCGCGTGCCGGCTTGTGTGCGGCGCCGTTTGCCGCTCCATGTTTGTCATGTGGTCATCTATCCGACTGGGCGGCCTCTTTGTTCTTTGATTGTGGGGGCTCTACGGCCTCCTCATTGAATTCGGGCAGTAGTTTGCGCTTCGGGTAGCTCTTTGTTTGGCGACTGTCGCCGTATTTCTCTGTGGTGTTGAGTACTTTGCTCCATCTGATTCTGAGTGCATCTTCCACTGTTTTGAGCTTCCGCTTCTGCTTTTTCAGGCTACGTGCAGTGGCGACGAGCCTTTTGTGGAGGTTCTTCTGCTCCAACAACTTGTCCGGCGTGAGATCATCCGGACTGTTATCTTCGCCGGGGACGGGTTGTTTATCCAAGTTGTCCTGTTCGGACGGTTGCTCGATAGCATGTTCCTCGTCCACCGGTTCGCCCTGCTCTATGGCTGGAGTGCGTGGCTGCCGTCTTTGTCGGCGGGACTTGGTGCGGCGTTTACGTTGCCGTTTTGACTGTTTTCGAGGGATTTATCCTTCAGTGGCGTCCGTTGTTCCTCGTCGTCACTTCCTTTAGGTGTATCCACCATGTATACATCGTGGGATGAGGTGGCTGTCCAGTATCCTATAGGTGCTAGTTCATGGTTGTCTCCTACATCGTCGTCCATACCGTCGATGTCTTCGGAGTCGAAATCGAGCACGTCGTTTAAGCTTTCGACAGTGGATACAAAGTGGGTGGTGGGTGGACGTTGAATTTCTTCGTAGTCCGCATCCCAAACTTACTGACCGTAGTCCGGCCAGGGCTCAACAGATAAAGAGAGAGACTTTAGTGAATTCAGGATGTCGCCAAAGAGCGAGTGCTTTGAAAGATGTCCATGGCGATGAACTCCATAACCGGCGCCCAATTGGATTCGATTGGCAGGGCGCGGAGAGTTCGGAGTCCGGAGAGGAGTCCGGCACCTTGGAGTCACGGTCTTCGCAAAGGACAGGGATGGAGTTCGGCTCAATCACCGTAGAGATCGTAGCCCCCGAGGCGGTGTCCAGCCACCCGTCCTCGATCGGCGGAGTCGGCTCCGAGCTAAGAGTCGGAGCGGACGCTGGTGCGGCCTCCAGGGCACTGTTCAGCGGTAGGGCTAGATCGTGCCCATCGAGACAAAGGCGGCGCTTGGCGTGGCTCGAATCCGTCGAAGATCTAGTCTCCGCGGATGTCGGGCCGTAGTTCAAACTCCCAAATCTGACCTGTTGGCCAGGCGTAGCTTTCGATCTACTCGGATGACCAAGTGAATTGGCCCGCAGCAAAGCCGCCGAATCTGAAGATCTGTCTGGGAGAAAAGTCTCACCTGGACCACGCTGTTGTTGATGATCAAAGGAGCCGTCGGGCCTAAAGATGACGACATAGAGGAACTCTCAATGAAAGCACAATGTCGGTGTCAAAACCGCGGATCTCGAGTAGGGGTCCCGAACTGTGCGTCTAGGCGGATGGTAACAGGAGACAAGGGACACGATGTTTTTACCCAGGTTCGGGCCCTCTCGATGGAGGTAAAACCCTACTCCGCTTGATTAATATTAATGATATGGGTAGTACAAGAGTGGATCTACCACGAGATCGGAGAGGCTAAACCCTAGAAGCTAGCCTATGGTATGATTGTTGTTCGTCCCCACGGACTAAAACCCTCCGGTTTATATAGACACCGGATAGGGTTAGGGTTACGAGTCGGTTACAACGGTAGGAGATCTACATATCCGTATCGCCAAGCTTGCCTTCCACGTCAAGGAAAGTCCCATCCGGACACGGGACGGAGTCTTCAATCTTGTATCTTCATAGTCCAGGAGTCCGGCCAACGGTGATAGTTCGGCTATCCGGACACCCCCTAATCCAGGACTCCCTCACCCGGTGTGGTCACCGTTTGGTTACGAGGTAACCGTCTGGTAAGCGAGCCTGTGTGACTCGGTGCGCTGTTTGGTTGCTTTGTGTAGCTTTGCATTTGCAGTAATTTCTCGCATTAATTTAACTTGATTAATTATCATGATATTGGCTGTCATCGTGCTTATGTTTGTTGTGAGCTTGCAAGTACATTCAATGTACTGACCTGGCGTGTCATGCCAGCTTTCAGGCAAGTTGATTCGCATCGGAGCGCATCTCGTGTCTAGGCCGTGTCCACGTCGGTGTCCCTGTGCCATGGAGTTCTGCTACGTCATTCTTCCGCTGCCGCGTAGTTTCGTGTGATTGAGGCCCCAGCCATGTTCATTAAATAATGTACATACTGTCCAGCAGCACCGTCTGTGCCGCTTGGCCTCGAATCTCGATGTTATATCAAACCTTTGTACCACGCTAGTATCAATAAGGCGGTTATTTCTGTACCATGTTGTTGTGTATTGCCAGAAGACTCGATCTCTCGGCTGGCAATGCAGGGTAAACCGGTTGCTCTGAGCCGGCGTGCCACAAAGGCCATCGCAACAACAAAGATCGAGTATAAAACGGTGTAGAGCTATTTCACCTAACAGATTGGCTACTAGACCATGGCAATCTACGTCACAATAAATATATGGCGGGATATTTTAGCAACTAATCGGCCTTGGCATGCCATCTCAGCTAAGCGATTGAGTGCGAGCGAGGCAAGGAAGCTTCTTAAGCAGCACATATTGATTGTAAACTACTTCGGCAAATAGTGAGATTAACAGCGTCTACTAGCTAACATTCAGCGCTACACCGACATGCACGGGGCCTCAGTCTAGAATGCGTGTACCATGGGAGAAGCTGACCGCATTGCGTCTCCACACGAACGTCGCCAGTGGTGGCGGCGCTGACACCGTCTTGCCTCCACAAGAACGTCGCCCGGTGGCGGCAGCGGCTAGAGACTGACGATCTCTGAGCGTACCGTGGGAGCGAGAGGATCGCCGTGTGTCCCCTCGATGAACCGCGGCGCCGACGTATCGGCGTGGCAGGGAAGGCGGCTTTGGCGAATGGAGTGGAGGGGGACCTGGGGGAGGGGGGTTTGGGGAATATTATTGGCTAGTTGGCCGAAGGGCGGTTGAATCTAGGATTTGGTCGGTTTCTCCAAGTGCAGTCCCACATGTCAGTGAAGAGGCAAGCCGAAGCGCGTTCTGTTTACGTGAGCCGAGTGTAGGACCGAACGTGTGTGGGGTGCAATGCGACCGCAACAGGGGTGCTGTGAGTGTACCGCCTTTTTTCCTTTTAAACTAGGTGCTTCGCCCCCTGAAAAAAACTTGTTGCTTCGCGCGATCCATCGATACTACTACTAGTAATCTGGTAATCCCGACTAAACGGTAGCGGCCGGGTCTTTTCCCGCGCGATATGCTGGGAGGTTGGCTTAGTTGGGTTTTTTAGGACGAGTAATGCTGCACCTACGTAGTCCCAGTTATGTAATTAACATAATGTGAAAGTGTGAGCTGTTGATTGTAGATTGAGGGGAGGGAGGGGCCCACCACCATGAAAATCAGGGGAGGAGAGAGAGAGAGGCAATTTACGTTAACCCTTTCATAGGTTCCCGTAGATGTAGAAAAATGTGAAATGCGTGAATGTGCATTTGTAGATAAGGCCTTCCCTCGTTCATCCTTTTCTCCCACAAGATCTTGATCTTCCATGCAACGCACGGGCATCTTGCTAGTACTCCTACAATATACTATATTATTGTGAAAGTTCATATACACCGGCCGAGATTAATGCAAACACGGCAGATTTTCATTACATTTCGAACATTTATAGGACAGAAAAATAAAAGAAACCCGACCCTAAACCTATTCTACGGCGGTGACCAACGTCCTCCGTCTGCAATCTCCATGTACGGGGGCGGGGTTCAAGACCCGTGAAGTGAAGGTGCGGTCTCCGGCGAGGAAAAACAGAACACCGGAGACGGACCGGCCAGTTGGCACACCATGCCCTGCCACCTCCCATGCCCTACTCATCCTCGGAGGAGTCCCCGACCTCGGCGGTGCCGGACGTTGGACGGCGGAAAATAAGACGCGTGGCTGACGGTGCTCCCGTCGTCGGCCGCCAGCGTGGTCACCGCTTGTGCGGCGACTTGAGCGAGGTCGGCGACCTCGAGCTCCATCCCCGAAGGCAAGCTCTCCCGCAGAGGTTCGCGCTTGCGGTCATGGTGGATGTGGTGCTAGGTAGCAGGACGATGCGCTATGGTGTGGAGGTTATCTGGGCGTTGCCCATTTAAGTAGCACATTCCGGTGAGGCCAAGCGTCCTGGTGCGTCACTAAGTCGCCAGAGTTGGTTCCTCAGGCACCGAGCCTCTTAACGACAACATACGGATGGACGGCATGAATGCGGGCAGCTGGCGCCAGCTGGGAACGCAGCACGCGACGGTGCGAGGGACGAGGGTTTTTGGGGTGCCAGGGTAGTCAGTTGAGGTCGTGGCAACGTTGGAGATGCCCTTTGCTCACGTGCGATCGACGCATGTCATTGAAAAAGAAAGACGACCCGACATGGTCTCAGGTCCTGAGGATGCAGTTGGCCGCGCTACACCACTCGCGGACGCGTCCCGGCACACTTTGCATCCTCGACGAGCCGGTGTTGGGGTGTGTTTGGATTGTGGCCAAAGTGCACCTTACCAAAATTTTGGTCATGACCCAAAGATTGGTCTTTGTTTGGATGGTTGACATTTTTTTAGGTTTTGGTCATGACCCAAAAAATGGATGGTTGCCATTTTTTTGGCATGCCAATGAACTCTAGCCAACTCTAGTTCATTTTTCTTGCCGATGTCGGCCAAATCATGGGCAACCAAGACCTCAACCAAAATTTTGGCTACCCAATGCTTTGATGGGGCAACCTTGGGCACAAACCAAACATACTAGCTGTTGGTCGTGCCACAACACTAACGCCACCCTCGGTACACTGAAACCGACCATGTCTAGCGATGATGAGCGTGTCGCTCACCGCGGTCTCTATGTCCAGAGGCGGTGCCGGAGCTGCGCCACGTTGTTGGCCCCCACGAACCACATGAACGGTTGCTGGTGGCGAGCTAGGAGGTCGTGGGCCAGCTCCTCCATTGGACTAGTGTATGCTACGTCGTCCCAATAGGTGTGCCCACATGTCGGTTTCCCTGTTTTCCCGGCCATATTCAAGCATCAGTGCTCCGTGTTGCGCATTAGGCCTTTCACTATGTAGGCCAAGCGAGACAACTTATTGTTTATTTGAGCCGGTCAAGTATAATCATGTGGCGTTTGCTTATTTCTCATTCATCTCCAACCCTCTTCTCCATCGATCATGTCGCCCTCCGGTTGAGTCCATCCTCCCGCATGCTTCATTTGAACATTCTTCAGAGTATCATTCGCATGTGGGCCTAGACCATGCTTGTATTTCCAATGTTTATTTGTAATTTGTTCGACATGCATACAAACAAACAGTTCGTTTGAAGTTTCACTTTGCCTCCACTACGTGTCGCTTCGCGTCTTAGTTTGGAGGAGAGAGATGTGAAAAAGTAAGGGGAGTGAGCTCTCATGCAAGAGCCTAGCTATATACGCATTCCTAGTTAAATACGTACAATAAATATGAAGAAAGAGATGGAGAGGAGATGGAAAAAAGTACTAATACAATAGCCAACCTTATAATTTGTTTTGTGGGAAATAGCCAACCTTATAGCCCACACTACTGTATGAGTGCATATAATAGATGATGGATATAGATGACATGGCAGTTCCTTATAGCCATCGGTAGCTATATTATTAACCATGCTCTAATGCATTTTTAAAACCGCATTTGACTATTGACAAGATTAATAGTACATGAGATGTATAATGTGAAAATTATATCATTGGAAGCTCCTTTCACATACGTATCCCTGCCTTACCCTCCCTTTCGGTCACTTCTTTGGCGGACCCCATGCTTGCTAGGCCCCGCATGTCAGTTACTCAATGGGTTCGGCCACGTCAGGGGATCCTCATCCGTAGTATACTCCCTCCATTTTTATTTACTCCGCATAAAATGACACGGGCGGGGGAGGGGGAGGGACGTCAGTTTGCTCTCAACTGCGGTCCCACAAGCGATCGAAAACGCAAGATGAAGCGCGTTCCATTTGGTGAGCGACGTGGAGGGTCCAACATGCCGGGCTGCAACGCGAAGGCGACAAGAGCGATGTACAGTCAAAACCGATTGACCGGTCGTCACTGGAACCACTATTCACACCAGAACCTTCGTTACTCGGCCTACGCCAACCACTACCCTAAAACCACACCTAATCTCTAGCCCCTTCCCCCACCTTTCGATCCCCTAGCCCGCATCAAGCGTCTCCTAGTTCGCCGGAAAGCCATGGGGCGCCGCAAGATCACGTACTACAAGATGCTGACGCAGGAGCACCGCGCAGAAATCGCGGCGGCGGTCGGCACCAGAGACCTCCGTTCCCAAGCTCGCTTTGCGGCGGGCCAATCCCCGAGTTCTCTGGAGCCAAGCTACGAGGAGGAGGAAACTGATCCAATGTTCATGGCGGAGGTCGCGGCGCAGAAGGCCCCGATGGGTATGAGACGATGGACGTCGACTTCGTGCCGGCGTCCGAGTCCCCCATGGTGCACTTGAGAACCAGCGGTTCAACTGGCGATACTAAAGGAGGACCGGAGGCGAGGCTCAACTCAACATGGAGCGCGCATGCCGCTCCCATCGAGGCTCTCCTGCAGCGGAACCGAATGTCGTGGATGTGAACCGGCGGCGGAGGCTCAACTTGAGGCGGAGCGCGCGGATGCCGCCGCCATCGAGGCCCTCCCGCAGCGGAACCGGGACGTCTGTACTTGAACCGGGCGGCAGAGGCTCAACTCGACGCGGAGCGCGCGGATGCCGCTCTCATCGATGCCCTCCTGCAGGCGGAACCGGACGTCCTCGACTTGAACCGGGCGGCAGAGGCTCGACTCGACGCGGAGCGCGCGGATGCCACTGCCATCGAGGCCCTCCTGCAGGCGGAACCGGACGTCCTCGACTTGAATCGGGCGGTGCTCTCGTTCGTGCAGAGCGCCCGCACGCTCCACGTGAACGAGTAGCTGGAGGCCGAGGACAACCACGGTGCGGAGACACACGCCGGCAGCTACGGCTGGTTCGCGCCGGCAGCCAAAGACGATGAGGTCATCTCGTTCCGTGAGCAGTGATAGTTTTTCTTTATGTTGTTGTTTTTATGGATCTTTTGCTGTGTAAAAACATATATTGTTATGCAAGTCGCCTGACTTGGGTCAGTCTACCATTTCAGGCGGTTGGATGAATATCCTACGTCTCCTAACCCTTCTTCCTCACCTCTTCTTCTTCCCCAATAGACCACCGCACGGGCCGTACGGATACTCCCCAACATGCGGTTGGATAAACATACTCTATGAACGAATTATGTGTCAGCGGTAGGATGGCTGAATTTGGTTTGTTCACATGTGAAAGCACGTGTCAGTGAGGGTGCGTTCCCTTGGTTGGGTTTGCGGCGTGCAGGAGCGACTGTGCGTGTGAGGTCTTGATGCGACCATGGCGTGCGAGGCAAGCGACCGTGTGAGGGTGCGGTGCGATCGCGACAGCCATGCGCAAGTGTACCTCCTTTTCATTTTGAAAATTTAGGCAAGCTTGGCAAAAATGTGTGGCGAAGTATGGCAATGCAAGGCCTAGACCCAACCAGGATAAGTACGTAGTACTACGTACTAGGAGTACTAGTGTTAAAAAAGAAAGGCGGGGTTTTCCTTCGTGGGATTAATCGATACAAATCCTCGTTTCATGTGTCAATTAATGCGTATTTTTTTCTCCAAAGCCCAAAGAGCTAACCATCTCACTCCTCATCGCTTGATTAATGTAGCGCCATGCAAACTAACCTTCTCACTTCCGCATGCAGGGGATATTAATGTCCTTGGTTGCTAGTACGAGGCAAACCCCATCAATTTTGCCTCGATTAGTGTTAGTGGCCTTTTGCAAATTGTAATTTTGATATACTGGCCTTGTGTCAAAAAATGGAGGTAGTAACTATATTTGACTTCCTTCCCCATCGCGGTGACGTCGACGATATCTCGAACATTGTGGTTTGGCGAAGTGCGTTCGACGGAGTACACCATTGAGGAAGACCACGGTAACTCGTTCGCAAGTGCCGCCTGCAAGCCGAGACAACCGCCTTATTTGCATCCAGGAAGTCCGTTGAACCAAAGGACGCATAAATGTACTTGTACTTCTCGTACACAATAGCGTCGTTCGTCCAGCTTAGTGCGGTGAGATGGTTTCTCGAAGAAGACGATGGAGAAGCGGAGTCAGCGAAGAGTGAAATGATGGTTGCTTCATCTGTGCTTTGTGATTTGATGCCTCACTGCTTTGTGATTTGTGATAGAAGTGACAGGGGAGTAGACTCTGTCCTCTATACTGTACATGCGTCCAAGCACGGGAGAAAGAGGAGAGACGTTGCATTTTTCTATTCCTTCAATCAATCAATCAGGGAGCTTTGGTTCCATCCTTTTGGCTTTGGCAACACCGTCCATAGTGGTTCCCACGATGCCAAAAGCTATTTTCTCCTTTGGCTACACATTGTGGATGCCCTTAACCGTACCACTTGGTTTTGGTCCTGTGTGCTATCTATACAAATCTCAATTATATTGATCTAAAAAATTATAGAATCAAGATTAGTAAAAAGGAGGTGATTTTGCCTTGCAGCGGATGGTCAGGAGGTTTCTTATTTTTAGAGGGCGTTGTCCTGGCGGTTTGCTAACATGTGGTCCCATGTGTCGATTGCTTTACCAAGACGATTCGCTTCCCACATGAGGCGTAACAACGGCGAAGCAACACGTGGTTAACTTGAAGAAGATGAGAGAGAAGCGGATTCAAGAACGAAAGTGAAATGATGGTTGCTTCGTCCCTCCAACTTCTTTTTTTAGCATTATTACTTCGTCCCTCCAATTTAGCTGCGGGAAAGGTGCAGCTTTGTGATTTGACGCCTCATTGCTCATTACTACGCCGGCGCCATGACTGGGTGCTTCACCTCGGCTGCTCTGCACTGTATTCCGGTATGGCACGTGGACCTGGTAGCTTGATGCCCCACATGTCGGCGAAAGGGACTAGAAGATTTATGAAAGTGAGTGCTCCACTCTTACGACGGAGGAGTACACGACACGACGGCCCAAAGGAATCATCACTTGTACTGTATATAGTACTATAGTTTTGCTGTTTCGCACGATCCGTCGATACAAACCCGATTAAACAGAAAAGGGCAGGATTTTTCCCGCGCGGTATATGATACCGGCCATACATTTTAAAGGCAATTTTAATCTATGCAAACTGAATAATTAAGTAACAATATGATATCTAGTAAAACTAAAAACACATATGATTTATTGTGTTAGAGTGTAGTAGTAGTGTTGTATTGCATAGTTGTTAGATGTAACATGCGAGAACGTGTAGAGATGTACTTTTGGAGGGCCTACAGAGTGAAAAGCGTAATATGTTCATCGAACTTCAGAATAAGCTGATTACGGTCACTATATACATTTTGCGGTGATTATACGGTCACTTGCTCACGGTTCAGCATCTGATTGCACTCTGTTGACCGGCCAAATAGTCTGCGAGGCGACATGTTGACTAGTTAAATTGACCATGTCCCTTGTGGGTCCCACCTGTCAGTTCGCATAGGGAAAAGGTCAGATAAACACATATTTACGCAGGCGTGACAAGACTCCACCCCGTGCATGGGAATCACCTGGTTGTGTATGTGTCTGTCAGGGCCTGATGTGTGCGCATGCACGTGTAGGTTGAGCACTTGAGCGTGAGAGTGTGTGTTGGTCGTGTGGTGTACCGGTGTGTGCATGCATGCGTGCGTGTGTGCGTGTGAGTGTTGTGTGTGTGCGTGGCTGCGTGTGTACGTGTGAGTGTTGCGTGCGTGCGTGGGTGCATGTGTTCGCGTGAGTGTTGCATGCATGCAGTTAATGTGCATGCATGCGTGTGTGTATAATCACCACAATAGCTCCTGTGTGTTAAAACAGACGGCTCAGCATACCAATACAAGGCCACCTTGTCCGATGTGCCCGCGGTCATGACTTCGAACAACCATCCAATATTTTTTTGTCGTTTGTTTTCATTCTTACTAGCAAGATGCCCGTGCGTTGCACGTAACATCAAGATGCATTTGTATGACTAGTTTATCTTGTGAGAGAAAAGGATGAATGAGGGAAGGCCTTATTTGCAAATGTGGAGAGGTGTGTGGGTACATCTTAGGCAAAATTGTCATAGTTTCTTTCCTATCAAATGAGATATAAATCGGACGGCCTATATTGCAGGATGGCAGGCACACCATCATCACCAACTCTGTTTTTTATAAGAGTATATTTTATCCCTACTCTTATAAAAAGCATAGTCGGTGATGATCGTGTGCCTACCATCCTGCAATATAGGCCGTCCGATCTATATCTGACGGATAGGAAGGAAACTATGGCAATTTTGCAAAAAGACACCCACACCCCTCTCCACACTTGAAAATAAGGCCTTCCCTTGTTCATCCTTTTCTCCCACAAGATAAACTACTCATACAAATGCATCTTGATGTTCCGTGCAATGCATGGGCATCTTGCTAGTATTTTATAAGAGTGTAGATGTAGAGTAGATACAAGCCGACAGGTGGGCCCGATGGTAGTGAGATAATGTGATGCAACACTAGAGGTGCCACGTGGAGCATTTAACTGGTCAACTAGTCGTGTCTTGAGCAAATACAGAGTTGTACGGTGAGCCCGTGACTGTATAATAACCACAAAACGTAAATGGTGACCGTAATGAGTGGATTCTGAATTCCAATGTACGCATCATGCTTTCTCTTCAAATACAATGATTGTCACTGTATATATCGCGAGAGAAAGATGAAACATGTGTGAATGTGCTGGGGGCTTACTTTTAGAGGACCTGGGGATAGTTTGTGTGCGTACGTGAAAGGGGCGTAGAGGGAGGGCATGCGATGGAGAGAGAGATGCTCTTCGTTTCTCTTTATTATGTCTAACTTTATATATAGTATAAAAATATACAAATTCACAGTGCGGAATAAATATCATTGTGGGCACCGTGCAATGCAAGCGTTCATACTCCTCCATATAACTTCGTAATGTTGTATATATGTAGAAATTCTAAAATATTTTTTGGCCACACTTTATTCAAAAGGAATGTTGTATGCGAAATAAACGTGAAGAGAGGGCTTTTTGGATCAATGGGGTACGTGATGTAACATGTGTGAATGTGTAGTTAATGCATTTTGGCAGGGCCTAGAGAGGTATGTGTGTGTATTATGTATTTGAGAGAGGCATGGATAGAGGGGCCGACAGGGGGGGGGGTGGCGTGGGAGAGATAGCAAGATAAATGAGAGTGGTCTAGAGAGAGAGACGAATATGATGTCACGGCAAGATATTCCCTTGAGTATGTATATGCAAGGGGGGAGTGGATAGAGGCACCAGGAGAATATATTTTGTGTGTGTGGTGTCTGTGTTGGTATGTGTGGGTGTGAGAAGATAACGAGACATGGGGGGGGGGGGGCAGAGGGTGTGTCACCGCATGAGGTCCGGTGGATCGAGGTGAGGCCCTTCGTTCGGTTCCGTCCTGCATCACATTGGTTGGCCCGTGACGCATTTAGGGAGACCCATGGATGACTAGTCATACAAGACAAAGATAGCATAATTGTGAAGGACTCTATGTCCATTGACAAAGCCGGCTAGGATTAGTAACCCTAGGTTCTCGGACTAAGGTAACCCCTTTATCTCTGATATTACTATTCATCCAACCTAACTTTAAGGGGCATCCTACAGAATGCTCTGCTAGAATCATACTCGTCGATTAGGAAGAGAGGTGTGAGACAATGCATGAGAGATAGGCCTAAAGATAATGTGCGTACAGGAGACACGTAGGTAGGTCTATGTATATAGAAAGGGTCGATGGGGATTGTGCGTGTGTATGCTTGTGATAGGAAGAGTGCTTGTGATAAAGGTTAGTGAAAACAGTCGTAAATGGTTACGAGAGGGAGGGAGGGTTATATCGAGAGCATGTGTGCGAGAAACACACCTCAGGAGAGAGTGCGTGAGCATGTGTGAGAGACCACCGATGGAGAGTGAAACTACACGTACAAGACTGCTGTACACATTGATTAAAGATATAAATTGTATCCAAATATTAGGATGGGATCATGATATTTGCAATTCATGTAAGAAACAGTCATTGATCCATCAGACATCTAGATTCTATCGAATTTGAGCATGTCTATGTTATTACTCGACACAATTAATCCACATAGTTAGTATTTTGAACTCCAGACAATGGATCGCTTTAGCAATCGAATATAAACGTGAGTATAGTTCATGTTGTGTGTGTAAAGCACATTATACATACGAAAGTTACACAATGAAGATTATAAATAGCTACCTATGAACTAGCATACATTTGAATTCAACTTAAGGTGGTTTTAAAAAATCGAATTCAGCATGAAGTCCATTCAATTATTTGAATTTGATATCATGGCATTTGTAAATCATACCTAAATTGTGGGGGCACCAATCTTTGCTCTGATTTTGTACATAATAGCATATGTAGTCGTGTACAAAATAGATTCTAATTTAGCTCCTCCATTCCAAAATAATCGTAGTTATAGGATTTTCAAGTGTCAAAATTTCAAAAGAAGCGGATAATTTAATGAGGTTTTCAAACATACAAGGTCAAATTTAACGTTGTCTATTTAGGTCAATCCTCAAAGTTCAAGAGTACTCTAAACATGAATGCTTGTGTTTCAAAATTTGAGCAAGCGCCAAAAGAGCCTCTACTGGCTACCAAACTGCGTGAGACCAATGTTTGGTAGTACAAGGAAATTACTTTTCTAATAACTCCGACCCGTGAAACCTACCGGCCCGACGTCCAAAGGTCTAAACCGGGGTTGGTTTGTAGCTTCATCTAGATGCCACGCAACCGCCTCCGAAAAACATTCATACACAATGACCGCCTAAGCACACATGCACGCGGCCGAAATCGCTCCCGCCCACTATTTGGGACACCTGGGATTATCATCCTACCCCCGACCCGGAGTAGGTTAAGAGGGGGGCAAAGTTTGTACTTTCCCCAAATTTCAAACAAGCGCGTCCCATCTTCTGTTCAAAAAAAGACAAAAACAAGCGCGTCCCAGACCGAAACATGGTTCTCCCCCTCCCCCCCCCCCGCCCACCCGTCTGATTCCCCATTCGTACTCCGTGGGCGCAAAAACTACTTCTCCAGCAACCGATAAACCCCGGCGTCCTCCGTCCGCCACCCCATTCCACCCATCAATCGCCGCCCTCCTCCATCATGCCGGAGCCGATACCCTGACGTCGTCGTCCACCGCAACCTCAACCGCAAAGTCCTCCACGACTAGTAGTTGAAGCCAAGGCCGAGCCGTCCGTACCCGAGCCAGTTCAACCACGCCGTCCTGCGCCTCATCGCTGCCGCTCCAACTTCGCCACCCTCCACTGCACCAGAGCTGTTCCTGCTACGCCGTCCTTCCCCGCCTCGGATCTGCTTCCCCTTTGCCGATATACGGCCACAACAACAGTCAACAATTTGGCCATGGGTTTGTGCAAGAATCCACGATTCTCCAAAACATCTGTTCCCCCGGGAGAAAAAAGAAGATCGCCGCGACATATGGAGGAGACCACACTGGCAACCGATAAGGGTACTCCTCTTCCCTTATTCGTGCAAATCTTACGTGTCTGCTTGCACGATATTCATCCCACAGAAGACACTAGTTGATCGCTTCTTCTTGATACTAGATGTTCCTAGTAACTCGTGATGCACAAGTTTTCTCTTCATATACTATTTCACCTTAGCTAGAGGTCCGTCGCCCCCCTGAATTTCAGTTCCTGGTCAGTTGATTCCCAATTAACGGAAGCATTCCCCAGCATAACAGGCGCTAGTCCGCCTATTACGCCAGGGAAGCAGCGCCTCGGTGTTTATCTTAGGGGCATGTGGGGCCTAGAGCTACTGGCGCCAGATCTAGAGGTCGGCCGGGATTAAAGGGGTGGCCTGGGGGCGCTGCCAAGGATGGCGGTGGTGTGATGTCGAGGGGAGGGCGGGGCAGCGGAGGCAGGGGTCTGGGCCGGTGGTCGCTGGCGGTTCGAGAAAGATCGTCAACAGTAACTGGCGGGAGGTAGATGAAGGCCATCTGCCCGTTCCTTATTGATCGGACGGTTCATTAAAAAAATCGACTGACCTATTTATTTTCAGTCTACTGTTATCTTGACATGACCACATGTGGTGGTTTGCTGGAGGAGTACCTGCATTTCCCAGCCATCCCTGTGCTCATATATTACAAAATCATATGGAATAGAATCTAATTTTGTTTGCCAGGAAATGTTGTAGAGCTATCATATGTCTCTTGTCATTTATTTTTCAGCCACCTGCTATCTGCTACTTTTACAGTGCTTTAGTTCTGCACACACTTCATCATACTCTCACTATTGTTTTTTATGCATGGGTATTTCAGACTCTGCCAATCAGTTGATAGAAGCACGAAATAAAAGAGAGAAGCATCTCCAAATTTCTTCGGGCTTAGGCAAGACATGTTTCAGCGTTATAAAGGGTGAAGTGTCAGTAGATGGAGACGGTAAAAGTAGCTCTGGAGTTGATGATCTCGCTCGCCATGAACCACCATCCCAGGTGCTTTCTTTAACTTCGCGGTGTCATATGTCGTTGCATGTTGCATATGGTGTCTAGCTTGTATTCAAAAGGCCTAAGTCGGTCTTTATTAAGATAAGGAAATATATTTTTTACATGAACCACCATCCCGTGAGCACCAGAAGTTAAATAGTTAGTCGAGAATCGGCCGAGCCGATGACAAGCCCAAGAAAGAGAGGCATCACACGGAAGCCAACTAAAAAGCCGCGATGGTGGCAAAGCAGCCCGCCTCCCACCGTGCTCTCGGGTCCTAGATGATCATGCTCACCACTCCCGGCCGGATGTCTAGCTTGTATTGCTTCCAGTTTGGTTAAATTGCATCTGCTTAGCTTACACATTATACCTTTGAATATGACATGCCTTTCTGTTTTTGGTACATACTAGTACATATGTGTATTAACCATGTTCTTACATTAAACTAATGTTCTTGTGTATCCCTCATCAATCACTTATGATGAGGCGATCGAACAAGTGGAATACTCCTCAATTAAAGAATGCAGCGTCAACCTCCCGACATGATTCTCAAGAAACAGCAAGGCTAGATGAAGATAGTGAACGTAGCTCTGTAGTTGATTACCGCATTTCCCCTACACTAGCATCACAGGTGCTTGCTCTAACTTGGCAGCGTGATATGTGGTTGCATGTTGCATATGGTTTCTAGATTGTAATTCTTCCAATCTGGTTAAACTGCATGTGCTATTCTGCTTAGCTTATACAAACAGTTGTGAATATGCCATGCCGTCCTGTTTTTCGTATTATTCCATCCTGGAATCATGTGTTTGCCTTACATCAAAGTAGTGATTGTCAGTATCATGCACGAATGAGTTCTGAAGAGTGAATTTTATTGCTTTTTCTTGTCGGTTTTACTTGACAATTGAAAATCAATAAAGCGGAAGGAAGTTAGAAAGACAGCGGATGAAGGTGCTCCTTCCTAATGGAGGGCCTCTACAGATTCTACTCCTCCATCCCTCCAAGATGATTTCCAAGACAACACATGCACAGACACTCAACGTAGCTGTATTGGTGATGAGCACGTCTCCCCTAGTGCACCATCAAAGGTGCTCCTTCTAACTTGGCACTGTTATATGTGGTTGTATGTTATGTATGAGCTTGTATTGCTTCTAATTTTTTGAATTGCATCTGATTACTTTACACATTATACTTGTGACTAAGACACGTGTTCCTGTTTCTAGAACATACAATATCTGTCTATCACACCATGTTCTTACATCAAAGTACATTTGTTCTGAAGAACTAAATTTTTGTTTGTTTTTCTTGTCGGCTTGACTTAACATGGCATAGAGAAAGAGGAAGCAAGATGTAACGAGGGGAAAGGGAAGCGCAACAATCCTGCAGATTCTGCTGGTATTGATGGTGCAATAGAAGGTCAAAGTCCAGTGGAAAATTGTACCAACAGGGTATCCCATGCTACACGAGCTGCAGAACAAGCCAAACAGAAACAAATAGCTGCCACCAAACAAGCAGAGACAACCCTAGTTGTTGCAACACCTTCCACAATACCACCAACTGCACGATTTACTCATTCATCAACTCAGCTAGCAGCACATTCCCAAGCTCCCTTGCCACCTGACACTACTTTCGAAGCACTCTTGACACAAGATGAGTGGGCAAGATCAGATGAACCTTGTGAGCTTCAACATCAAGAAGGTAGTTGCTGGAGTCAAGTTACAGTTGCATGCTTCTTTATATGTAGTCTCACAGTTTGATGTAAACTAACACTTCCTATGTTTGTTGTTGGACTAGCACCTAGGCGCAAGAGGAAACAAACATCAGGGATAATGCTCGATAGGTTAACTAAATCTAGAGGAGGAAGAATGGAGATCAGTTTTGAGGCAGGTTTAAAAAGGCCACATGATGCTACAGAGTCAGCCTAGTTAGTATCAGAGGCAGCGGTTGCTGTTAGGTGTCGTGTACGTATCCTCCCAACATGGATTCAGTACAGGAATGCCAAAGACGAAACCCAGTTCAACACCTTCCTCGACCATTTATCTATAAGTATGGTTATGTATGGAAACTAGTAATATCGTCTTGCTCTGTCCAATATTTTCTAGGTTGCTGATAATGAGACTCCCATAATTTTCAACAGATGAGGTTCAAGTTGGATAGACAAGATGATGCAACGGACAAGCTTGCACCCATGTTTTCAAGTCTTCTCTGCTGACGATGTCGGTATAACTTGAGGAAAACTCACTTTGAAGGCAAGGCTAACGGTGAACTTGCCCAAACATCTCCGATGGAAAATATATCCGATGCGCATCGAGAGGCCTCGTTAAACACCGGGTCCGAACCAAGTATCGTGTACATTATATATATGTCATCGGATCACATGTTGAGGTCTTATTTACGCATGTGACACACAAATCTATCTTCTTGTAGGTGAACTGTTCAAAGAACAAGGACAACCGCATTTAAAGTGAAATTCCAATGCAGACGAGGATCTCGTAGCTATATTGCACATCGCGAGGCTCTTGTAATTAGTCATTGTTTCACTCTTTTCGCTGTACCATATTATCAGATCTATATTGACTTGTTCCAAATGCAGAGGAAAGCCTGCAAGGACCAAAAAGTACCTAAACCGAATGCTGTGGAAATCTTCAAGGACTGTCACACCAGCAAGAAGAAGGGCATGAATACACTAGTCAAAGCCGTTGTTGTAAGTCCTTAATCCTCATGCCTTTTAACTACTACTTACTCTGACTTGTGCCTTGAACTGCATGGTTTGCAGCCAATGTCTATTACTCTTTTCAATTTTATACACAATTTTCTTAGCGTATCATTGCTCCTTACAAGGTTTAAAAGAGATGAGTGATGTTCCTTTGATCTTGACCTGTAATCTAGTTCCGTGCTGGACTTGCCCACACAACGTTACAATTGCCTGTTTGTCTATTCTCAGTTGTTTTGTGATATGAATGATGTCATACTATGCTTGCCATATTATAAACTTCGTCTCTTTATCCTTAGCCCTCAATACAGTGTGAAGAAATAGACAAATACATTAGCGATGGTACATGGTCATATGTTTGGAACCTGGTTTTATTATGTACTTTGCAATAAATTACAACTATTATTTTACATGGATTCACCAGAATAAGTTCTGTATATAGACCAAAGCTATTTGGTTTGGTTTTGCTGCCTCCTCAATATCTTCTTTTCTGGTACTACTAATGTAAAACCACAACTTTTTAGTGAGCTATGGAAAAAATGGTGGAACCGCCACCTTCTGAAGGTGGCGAGGCAACTATAACCGCAATGTCGACCCTTCTTTGCGGTGGGTCGATAATCATCCACTAACAAATTGCCAAAAGCATGTTCCTACGTATCTTGGGTTGGTTGTTAAGGCAATCTCGTCCAAACTGCCTCATGATCAAGATATGCAAGCTCAAAACAATGTTGTATCTGCGCTCCAGACACAAGTCCATTCCCTAACAGAGACCCTTTGTGAAACAAGGAGAGACATTGTTCGATGTTGTCAAGATATACATGGTTTTGAAACCAGACTATCAAACATTTTCTATGTTGTTCAGGAGTCTAGGAGAACTGAAGGTGAAGGTTATGGTGCTCCATCGGACAATACAGCAGAAAAACGTAACAGTCAGGTTAAATGAACTGAGCTTCTGAACTTCTGGTGGTGCATTTATCTGCTAGGCGGTTAACTTTTATGTCAACCTTCCTTTTGTTTTATAGTTGTAATTTGTTTTGGTGCGATACAAAATTTGTTCTTAACGTGCAGCCACTGGCTGAAGAAAACATCAAGCCATTTTCGTATAGTGTAGGGTGTTCCCTATATTTGCACTGGTGGCGAACTTTGATGCCCACCGGCTGTAGTTAACATGGGCCTCCTATGGGTCGTAGAAACAATGGGCCTTCTAAGGGCCGTAGAAACAATGGGCCTTCTACGTGGCATAGAAACAATGGGCCTTATATGGGCCGTAGACACAACGGGCCTTCTATGGGCCGTATCATCAATGGGCCTTCTACGGGCTTATGATCGGTTGGCCAAACATGGGCCAATAACAGCCCACATTATGGCCGTAAATGGGCTAGAGTTGAAATCATCCGTTCATGGGCCGACCATAACGGGCCGTCATTAATCGGCCGTATTTTGTTGCCGCTATGAAAACGGCCCAACGTATTAACGGGCCACAAACGGGCCGACTGTAACCACGGGCTGAATTTGGCCCACAAGCAGAAAATGACAGTAACAGGCCATAAGTAAACGAATGTGGAAATGAGCCCAAGAATAAATGGGCCCCGAGAAGGCCGAAAGATAACATGGGCTGGAAACGGCCCAACGGAATAATGGGCCGTAATGGGTATAAAGTGATACACTGTTCATTACGGGCCAGTTTCACCACGGGCCATTAATGGGTATAAAGTGATACACTGTTCATTACATGCCAGTTTTACCACGGGTCGTTAATGGGCTGAGAGTAATAATGGCCTCATATGGGCCGAAAGACGTCATGGGCCATACATGGGCCGGAAGTTAAAACATGCTGGAATTATAGTGGACGGCCCAGATGACGGTACTGGGTCTAATTCGGTTAGGCCGTAAACGGGCCCTGGGTTAGCGGGCTGTAAATGGGCTATATGCGAACATGTCGTTAACAGGCTTGCCGTGGGCCGGCCCGCCACCTTTTGACCAAGTCAAACGGGCCGGCCTTTTCACAAGAATGGGCCTCTGTTGGGCCGTGCCATGTGTCGACGTATCATAGGCGCTTTGTGTCCAATGAGTGGATGACATCTGTCCCAACGGTGAGCCGACACGTGTTTCCTCCAGCCAATGATGATTTTACATGTGGAAAATCCCCATTGGCCGGGGCTGTTAACGGGTTATCGGATCCAAAACCGGACCTGATAGCTTAACGGTGTTCCGTTACAGTGGATGCCACGTGTCGGTCACCCTTGACGAAAGCACTTCTGTGACGCGTGATTTATCGTCATGGAAGGGGACACTTCGGTGATGATAATTTTGGTAATGTCATGGAACACTTCTCTGACAAAGACATGTATGACTATCTTGATTCTGTCATAAATTTGTCATGGATGTACATGCATGACAAAAAATGCGACCTACTGTGACAAACACGTATCATGACGGAAGTGTATTTTTTGTAGTGTATGGTCAAGACATGATGTGATATACGTATTGTATGAGATGATCATGTTTTGTAGAAGTTATTGGCAACCGGCAGGAGCCTTATGGTTGTCTCTTTATTGTATGAAATGCAAACGCCATATAATTGCTTTACTTTATCACTATGCGTTAGCGGTAGTTGTACAAGCAATAGTTGGCGAGACGACCACGACGCAATGATGGAGATCAAGGTGTCGAGCCGGTGACAATGAAGATCATGACGATGCTTTGGAGATGGAGATCAAAAGCATAAGATGATGGCCATATCATGTCACATATTTTGATTGCATGTGATGTTTATCCTTTATGCATCTTGTTTTGCTTAGTACAGCGGTAGCATTATAAGATGATCCCTTAACTAAATTTCAAGATAAAAGTGTTCTCCCTGAGTATGCACCGTTGCTATAGTTCGTCGTGTTGAGACACCACGTGACGATCGGGTGTGATAGACTCTACGTTCACATACAACGGGTGCAAGACAGTTTTGCACATGCGGAATACTTGGGTTAAACTTGATGAGCCTAGCATGTACAGACATGGCCTCGGAACACTGGAGACCGAAACGTCGAATGTGAATCATATACTAGATATGATCAACATAGAGATGTTCACCATTGATGACTACTCCATCTCACATGATGATCGGACATGGAATAGTTGATTTCGATCACGTATCATTTAGATGACTTGAGGGATGTCTATCTAAGTGGGAGTTCTTAAGTAATTTGATTAATTGAACTTAATTTATCATGAACTTAGTCCTGATAGTATTTGCATATCTATGTTGTAGATCAATGGCCTGTGCTACCGTTCCCCTTAATTTTAATGCGTTCCTAGAGAAAGCTATGTTGAAAGATGATGGTAGCAACTACATGGACTCGGTCCATAACTTGAGGATTATCCTCATTGCTGCATAGAAGAATTATGTCTTGATGCATCGCTAGGTGAAAGGCCTGCTGCAGGAGCAGATGCTGATGTTTTGAACGTCAGGCAAGCTCGATCTGATGACTACTCGATAGTTCAGTGTGCCATGCTTTACGGCTAAGAATCGGGACTTCAAAGACGTTTTGAACGTCATGGAGCATATGAGATTTTCTAGGAATTGAAGTTAATATTTCAAGCAAATGCCCGAGTTGAGAGATATGAAGTCTCCAACAAGTTCTATAGCTGCAAGATGGAGGAGAATAGTTCTGTCAGTGAACACATACTCAAAATGTCTGGGTATCATAATCACTTGACTCAGCTGGGAGTTAATCTTCCAGATGATAGTGTTATTGACAGATTTATTCAATCACTGCCACCAAGCTACAAAGGCTTCATGATGAACTATAATATGCAAGGGATGGAGAAGACAATTCCCGACCTCTTTGCAATGCTCAAAGCCGCGGAGGTAGAAATCAAGAAGGAGCATCAAGTGTTGGTGGTTAACAAGACCACTAGTTTCAAGAAAAAAGGTCAAGGGAAAGAAGGGGAACTTCAAGAAGAATGGCAAACAAGTTGCCACTCCCGGGAAGAAGCCCAAAGCTGGACCCAAGCCCGAAACCGAGTCACTGGTGCGCGTTGGTCCTAAACAAACGGTTTTTAACCCCTTTCCGCGACGACATTCGGAACCGTCGCCAAGTGAGTGTGGGAGATAGGGGGGTCCTTCCCACACGACCCAGAAACCGTTGGGGATATGCCATCCTGGCACACACGCTCGGCAAAATGAGGTCGTATGCGACCAACGAGCACTCAAATACAAAATACGTACAATAGTGCTAAAAAATACAATTATACACGCAAAATCATTTCCGGTCGTAAGTACATCCCGCATAGTCAGTCACTGATGTCTACTACACAACCTTCTTCTTGTAGACGTTGTTGGGCCTCCAAGTGCAGAGGTTTGTAGGAAAGTATCCAATTTCCCTCAAGTGGATGACCTAAGGTTTATCAATCCGTGGGAGGCGTAGGATGAAGATGGTCTCTCTTAAGCAACCTTGCAACCAAATAACAAAGAGTCTCTTGTGTCCCCAACACACCCAATACAATGGTAAATTGTACAGGTGCACTAGTTCGGCGAAGAAATGGTGATACAAGTGCAATATGGATGGTAGATATAGTTTTTGTAATCTGAAAATATAACAGCAAGGTAACAAGTGGTAAAAGTGAGCGTAAACGGTATTGCAATGCTAGGAAACAAGGCCTAGGGCTCATAGTTTCACTAGTGCAAGTTCTCTCAACAATAATAACATAATTGGATCATATAACTATCCCTCAACATGCAACAAAGAGTCACTCCAAAGTCACTAATAGCGGAGAACACGCGAAGAGATTATGGTAGGGTACGAAACCACCTCAAAGTTATTCTTTCCGATCAATCCATTGGGCTATTCCTATAAGTGTCACAAACAGCCCTAGAGTTCGTAGTAAAATAACACCTTAAGACACACATCAACCAAAACCCTAATGTCACCTAGATACTCCAATGTCACCTCAAGTTTCCATGGGTATGATTATACGATGTGCATCACACAATCTCAGATTCATCTATTCAACCAACACATAGAACCTCAAAGAGTGCCCCAAACACTACAAAAAAAATACACTTCCGTGATGATACGTGTTTGTCACAGTAGGTCGCGTTTTTTGTCGTGCATGTACATCCATGACAGAATCAAGATAGTCATACCTGTGCTGTCGTAGAAGTGTTCGATGACATTACCAAAATTATCATCACGGAAGTGTCCACTTCCATGACGATAAATCGCGCGTCACATAAGTGCTTTCGTCAAGGGTGACCGACACGTGGCATCCACCGTAACGGAACGCCCTTAAGCTATCGGGTCGGGTTTTGGATCCAATAACCCGTTAACCGCCCCGACCAATGGGGATTTTCCACGTGTAAAATCATCATTGGCTGGAGGAAACACGTGTCGACTCATCGTTGGGACAGATGTCATCCACTCATTGGACAGAATGCGCCTATGATACGTCGACATGTGGCACGGCCCAACAGAGGCCCCTTCCTGTGAAAAGGCCGGCCCGTTTGACTTGGTCAAATGGTGGCGGGCCGGCCCATGGAAAGCCTGTTAACGGCCTGTTCGCATATAGCCCATTTACGGCCCGCTAACCCAAGGCCCATTACGCCCTATCCGAATTAGGCCCAGTAGCGTCATCTGGGCCATCCAATATGATTCCAGCCCGTTTTCACTTCTGGCCCATGTATGGCCCATGACGTCTTTCGGCCCATATGAGGCCCTATGTAACTCTTGGCCTATTAATGGCCCATGGTAAAACTGGCCCGCAATGAACAAAGGTATCACTTTACGACCATTAACGGCCCGTGGTGGCGGCCCGTAATGAACAAGATATCACTTTATACCCATTAAGGGCCCGTTATTGATTGGGCCGTTTCCAACAAATGTTATCTTTCGGCCTTCTCGAGCCCATTTATTCTTGGGCTCATTTCCGGATTCGTTTACTTACGGCCCGTTACTGTCATTTTCTGCTTGTGGGCCAAATTCAGCCCGTGGTTACATCGGCCCGTTTGTGGTCCGTTAATACGTTGGGCCGTTTTCATAGCGTCATCAAATACAGCCTATTAACGATGGCCCGTTATGGTCATACGGCCCGTATAAGGCCCATTGATGATACGGCCCGTAGAAGGCCCATTGTTTCTACGGCCCGTAGAAGGCCCATTGTTTCTACGGCCCATAGAAGGCCCATTGTTTCTACGGCCGTAGAATGTCTCATCGCTTTCTGACCCGTAGAAGGCCCATCGCTTTCTATGGCCCGTGAGGAGGCCCAAGGTCACTACAGTAAATATTAGCCCATGGTTATTGTGGCCTAGTTTTAAAAAGAACTACACTGACTAGAGGCAAACAAATAAACAAGACAACAAGGAAATAAATAAGCAAGCAACTTATGCTAGGCTATCACGGCTGTTATACATATTACATCCACTGGGCATCAAAGTTCGCCACCAGTGCAAATATAGGGAACAAAGCAGCATATCATATACCTTTGGTTGTCAAAGTTGGCGACCAGCGCAAATAAACGCCGCATGACAAAACAAATCCAGAATGAAACCACTTGAAGATCTCAAGAAACAATATCACAGGTACCCATAATGTCGGCAAGATGCTTAGCAAGCTTATTAACTTTCTCTTGTTTGGCGCTTAAATCCTCCGGGCTTTGTTGCACCGTAAAATATGCATCTGAATTCTGCAGGACTTCCTCGGTCCTTGACTTCTTCCTGTCACAAAGACATCTGATCGATGTCTTTCAACTTGAAGTTGAGACTCAAGAAGACGAACTGATTCAGCAAATGAGTTCAAGAGCTTGTGCCAGATAAGTCGAACACTACATCAAGACAGGACTTTTGGGTTCCCTCACTTTGTCACAAGATAGTTTTTATCAGCTTTCTTGGAGACCAACAGGGATGTCTCGCTATCTTCAACCTTATCTCATTACTTCCTTTACCATTGGATAACGCGATCTTTGTTCTCCAATATTTTGTCCGCATTCTAAAAGAGAAACAAGCAGGCACATCACATGTTTACCATGTTGTATATGGAACTCATTTTGGTAAATGAGTTCAGTAGTAAAGTGGACAGGATAACAGCATGAAACAAACGTATATCTATGTACCATGGTCACTTTATGGTCTATATCATTCTAATTTTTGTTGCCAAATCAAGATAGAGACACAGTTCAAATAATATTTGTTCAAGACAAAGCAGAATAGATGTAATATAAGTGTGGGTAACTATAGAGCAATAACAACACTTGTAATGTGCATGACATGAGAACATAACTGTTTATTCAATTGAAACTAAAATCAACATAGAGCAGGTTACAACAAAGAAACCAGTTAAAGAAACAGGTTTAAAACATACTGTTGCACCATTGGAGTTTCAATTCCATCCTTCAAATTTGAAAATAGTTGGTATGAGTAAATACAAGAATGCAAGAGCAAAGGAGTATGAACCATAGCTACGTAACCTGACACGAGAACAAATCTTCTTCTCCTTTAAGTGTTGAGTTGGGATTCGAGTGATGGTCCTCGTGCTTTGGGCACTCTGGTTCCCTTACTAACCGCTCGTGTTTGGGTGCTCTGTGGTGGAGATGGTCTTTGTGTCAAGCTGAACCAGGTTACTATCTGCCGGGTTGGGGTTAGAAGGGGTGTAGCTGGTTCTCTATCCAACTAGGTAGGGGTACAATCTGCGAGTCTCAGGTTATGTGTGGTGGATCTGGTCCTTGGGCAAGTACAAGCGTGGTTCTATCTGCATCAACTGGTAGCACTATCTTTTACGAAGACCGTGTTGTTACTCCCTTTAGATACTGCCATCACGCTCTCCAATTCAAATGGCTGATAAACAAGAAAAGTAATTGAAAGTATAGACATTGTATGATAGACAGGTGCAATGGATAGTGGGGAATAAAAGAGGGCATGAAATAATTCATATTTATGTTTACTAACCAAACAGGATAGCATGACACAATTTTCACATATATGATGGCTAACTAAACAAGATAGCAAGACACAATTTCACATTATGATGGCTAACTAAAAAAGATGGAAATACATAGTTCAAAATATGAGACTATGTAAACAGGATGAGATGACATAACTATATAATGTATTTATTAAATAGGTTGGCATGCCATAATTCACATACATTCATGGATAGAATGCCATAATTCTAAATATGATGACTGTAAACACTAAGCAGGATGAGATGATATAACTATCTGATGTCTTTATTAAATGGGTTGCCATGCCATAATTCAGATAGATGATGTGTATGTACTATGTAAACATGATGGCATGATATAATTCAAATATATGATTTATATAGTAAGCAAGTAAGCGAGATGGCAATCTATATATGATGTAAAAACTAAGCAATGCAAGACAACATGCATGACATGGGTAATATAACCACCTTGCCAAGTTTGAGCATAGACCTCGGGGAAATAGGACTGGTCATCAATCTCTGAATCCTCCTCGAGGAGCTCTTCAGAGTCAAAGAAGATGTCTGCTTCAGCAGTAGCATTATGCGCTCACGAATACCTTGTTTTCACTCCAGATACTTCCATCACCGCTTTAAATGGCTGATGCACTGGAAGAGTAGTTGAATATACAAACATTGTCGACAAATGGAACACGTAATACAAAAAAATGATAGCATGATATAATTCACATACATGATGATTGGCTAAACAACATGGCATTGCATAATTCACATATATAATGCCTTTGCAACAAGATAGCATTGTATAATTCACATATATAATGTCTTGCAACAAGATGGCAATGCATAATTCACATATATGGTAATTAGACACTGAACAGTTGGCATTCACACAAAGCATGTCTAAACTAATCAAATGGCATAGCAAAGCGAGACACCATACGCACGATATGAGCAAGATAACCCTGCCAAGGTGGAGCAAACACCTCGGGGGGGGGGGGATCGGACTGGACATCTGACTCAGCATCCTGCTCTGAGGAGCAATCCGTAAAAAATGAGATATGCGCTTCGTCGAGATAGCATAGTCTCTTTCGAACGACCTTGTTTTCACTCTAGAATTTGCCATCACCGTGTCAAATGGCTGATGCACACGAAGAGCAGTTGAATGTACTAACATTGTTGACAAATGTAATATGTAACGAAAAAAAGGATGGCCTGATATAATTTACATATAAGATGACTAGCTAAGCAGGATGGCATTGCAAAATTCACATATATGATGCCTGGCTAAACAAGGTGGCGTTGCATAATTCACATAAACGATGAATGAACTAAACAGATGGCATTCGCACAAAGGATGTCTAAACTAAGCAGATGACATATTTGATGTATAAAGTAAGCAATGAAGACACCATATGCATGACATAACCAACATCAGCATGCCAAGTTAGAGCGAAGACCTCAGGGGGTAAATAGGAGTTATCTTCCTCTCGATTACAATCCGAAATGCGTGGAGGGGGGGGGGGGGGGCTGCATTTGCGCCTACCATGGAGCGACGTCTGCATGAAGTTATATTGTCACGCAAGGCTCGTCTCTTTTGCTCTACATGTTCAGTTCCATTGTTTACAATAACTGTCATGCATAGGAATAAAACATAGTGAGATTATGTAAGGAGTGCATGCAGAAATCCAGTGATGGTAGCAACTGTGGATAGACCCAAAACCAATAATAGCGGCGGATAATGGATTTAGTTAATAAACAGATAATGGCTTCTTCTTTGTTTGTTTCCCAACCAACATGAAACTCATAGTAGTCATCGGAGATTAACCGGATAGTAGATAGATACTATTGATAGCGGCCCGATATGTACCCCACAACCATTTAAAAACTCAAGTTTGACCATTAGTTTGGAGCTGACTCGAGTCTAATCGGTGAACAGAGACGATAAAGTAGCATGTAATATTAAGCGATGCATAACATAAGCGGAACCACGAAAGAGTGCGACCTCTCTTGCGGACCCGTGTAGTCCTCGAGGTCATCTGCTCGGTTGATGATGGTAATGCAGTTTTCATGGCTGCCCGGTGGCGGGAAGAAAGATCTGAGGCGGCGAAGACAATCTGAAGGCGGATCCCTGCTGTCTTTGGACCCTTACATCGTTGGAGCGGTGAAATTTGGGGTGGAAGACGGTATAGCAGGGCCGGGACAAACCACGCAAGATTTTCTTTAACAACTATCTGTAAGAGAAGTAATTCTGTAAGGGATCGTTTGAATTGGAGGATTCCAACAATGCAGGGATAGGAAATAGACATGAATATGATAGGAATGCACGTGCAAAACAGAGAATTTAAAAACACATGATTTCTGCCAATCTGGGTGTTTGATTCACAAAAATTGGAAGATCACAGGATGCAAAGAAGCATGGTGAGATTAAGTCAAACCACAAGAAAATGTACGGTTATAATTCTATTATGCTACTATCTCTTAGTCTTGTGCTTCATGAATAGGAATTTGAAAAGGAGGACAAGTGAAAATTAAAATTCCTACGTTTTTTCTTTCAAGGAGACACTAAAGGAACAAATCCGTGTGCTCAGTGGAGTAAAAAAGAGAGGCAACAAGTGTACAACCTCTTTGGCGAAGCCATGTCGATCTCAGCGTGATTGGGTTGGCCGGTGAGGATGCTCCGGCTGACTTTGCTGTCGGAGGAGGGGAAGAAGATCTTAGGCGTCTGGAGATGGAGCCCGAGGTACTGCTCCGCTGTGATGGAGGGTTTCATCGTTGGAGCAGCTCCGGTGAGTTGTATGACGCCGAGGCTGAAGCAGGACAAGAGAGACAACGAACAACGTTAACTTTGAGTGGAATTCTAATAGCATCTCCAATACATGATGTAAAATACATAACCACAAAGTGCTAGATGTAAAATACATCAGCCGCTCATCTCTGAACTTAAGCGTCAAATTGAACTTAACCTGTCGAAACTGAACTTAACCGTCAAACTGTACCTAACCTCGAAACTGAATTTTCTTTGTTGAAACTGAATTTTCTTTGTCGAAACTGAACGCACTAGCTAGGTGAGGCTACACGTCGGTCGACTGGCTTTTTCATCTCTGGTCAGTCGATTTTGCAGCCGTTGGATATGAAATCAAGGGCCTGCGGTTCATCTTCAACCTCCACCCCCCTGAGCCGCCAGCCACCACCGGCCAAACAGCAGCCCCCCGCCTGGGTCGTGGTGCGCCGCCCGCCCCGAAAACACTCCCCACCGCCGATCCTCCGCCACCCCGGCCATCCCTCTAGGCCCCCACGTGCCGAGCTTTTTCTCCGGCGATCCCCACGCCACCACCCCGCGAACGCCCCGCCACCGCCCGCGACCACCGCCCCCATCCTGAACCCTAAGATAGATAGTGGGGTACCTCTCCGGCAAGCCTCCCTCCCCGCTGCGGCTGGTTCTTCCTTCACCCCGGTGAGCCCATCCCTTGAAAATCGACTGACCCAAAAGTTGATTCAGTCGACTGAAGTGCAGCCAAATCGGAGCAGCATCGCAAGCAAGAGCAAGAGCGAGAGCAGCAGCGCGAGCAAGAGCAATAGTATGAGCAGACCAGGCAGGGGACCGAGAGCAAGAGCAGAGCAGCGGTCGGCGAGAGCTAAAGCAGCAACAGCTCCTACTGATGTGGACGTCGCCGCCGAGGGAGCGACGCCGTGGAGGAAGTGGCCGGTGACGCCGCCATGGATGGAGCCGCGCCGTGTCGGCTCGGGACCGAGCGCCGGTAGTACCGTGAGATTGAATCAAGAAGAAAATGTGACGATTAGTGTACAACCTCTTTGGTGGCGCCGATTAGGCCGCAGCTTCATCCGAGGAAACGGTGATGATGATGCTCTTCCGGTGGTGCAGGTGAAGACGACGGTGTGGGAATGGACGTGGCACGAAATACGAGGGGAACGTCGAGGCAGCTCCTTGGAGGTGGAGGACGGGGTGGCTGAACCGGCGGGACGATGAGATCAACGACGGATCCTCATCCGGTACGGTGGATGAGGGACGTCGAGGTGTTGCTGTGGACGACGTCGTCGGGGAAGAGGCTCCGGTTGGGTAGCGGACGGAGCGAGTGTGGGGTTTCGTCGCGGGTTTTCGCGGCCTCGGTGTCCGAATGGGTGGGCGGATGGGATGGCAGTGGGGAACCATGGCTTAGAGACGCGCTTGTCCGAAATGTGGGGTAAGTTACGAAAGTACCCCCCACCGATTTGAGGCGGTTCTTTCGGTTCAGGGGTACCACGGGCATTTCGCTTGTCGGGATTTCACAGGAGGTGGGAGTTTTCGCGCGTGTTGTAATTTCGGAATAGCAAGGCGCGGGTTGAAATGGAGGGAGTTGTCAGAGCACAACGAGGCAAAGATATATCTTAAATATTTCAGGCTAACAGAGCGCGGAAGCCTAACGTGTATTGTACCAAATCAATGCGCACTACAAATGTCATTCAAAACTTTGAATTCATGTTATGTTCAATTAAAATATTTCGCTACGTGTATAATGCATGCAACCTACTACTCAAATGAACGTTTTAGTGCATTCCAAACGTATATACTACCGCTTCAATATGAACTAAATTTGAATAAGATCTACAGTAATGATTGTTGTGAAGTCAAAGCATTTGAATTCGTTTCTCTGTTTTAATAAGATCTACAATCATCATTATTGTCAAGTTAAATCATCGTTTGTGTATTATCTTCACAGCACACCACATGATTAGTCTCGAGTTACATATGAACTATGTGTACTATATGAACTTGAACTAGAATTTTTGAATCCACTTTATTTTGATTTCAAATCACATTACATTTCTAGCTCTAGCTAGATCTTCATAATCTAAACCATGTCTCATATGTATAATGTGTTTATCACATTATGTATGGTGCCCCGCCCCTACGCCTACAAGTATTTAGATGTGAGTTGCAAACACCACACATTACCACAAATTCAAATAAAATGTGAGAATGTTCGATATATAGTATTGTTTAGATTGCTCGATATTTAGTTGTAAGCTGCAAACGCCGCACATTATCACAAATTCAAATAAAATGTGAGATTGTTTGATGTATAGTACGGTTTAGATTGTTCGGCATTTAGCTGTGTGTTGCAAACGCCATGCATTATCACATTATGGTATAACATGTGCACAACACGTGTATCACCGCTATATTCATGCATGCAATGTTTAAAACACTATGATCTCCTATTCAAATATAAGAATCCGCTTTCATATCAAATTATGATCTTTATTAGTCTCTTACACCCACACAATCCTCTAGCCTTTGTAGCTACCACTAACTTTCTCTCGTGCATGCACACGCCGTCCTCGCCCTCCCCCTCACTCGGCATTCTATCCACCGGGCACATTCATTTTTTTCTTTAGGTCCTTCTCCCAGAGTCTCCACAACTCCTTTCCGACACACACCAATCGATAAACCTCTCCAGCGATGCCTGCCTACAGCATACACACACAGCTTCAATCCCCTCCTTTATGTGTCCTTGCCTCGTGTCTCTCATATGGTCAGACACACGTGTAAACTCTCGCCCCTCTTTTCATCGATCTCACAACCGCACACTCCTCCCCCTATCTAGCTAGTAGTTGGGCCTCTCGCACCACCTCCTAGCTCCATTCTCTCTGTCTATCCGTCTCGTGGGCCTTATTTGCCTCTAGCAAATGGACGTACACCGACCTATCTCTCGCTATACATATAGCTGCTAGGTCCTTATAACTCGTTTTTGCCCACACATCGATCGATCTACCTCATTAGTTGTGTCTCTCCCTTCCTCTGACAAACAACAATTGATCTACCAATCTAGTTTGGTTTGCTTACCAAAAACATGGTTCCCCTTCATCATCCATGGATGCGTCCCGACAGATCTATCACGCACAGGCACACACAGAAACACATCCCCACTCTTATTGATAACATTGCAGTTCCACCCTCAGTTTGTCTAGTAGGCCTCTCCCAACATCTCCGAGAAGCAACTCCATCACCCATCCAACACTCTACCCCTCTCCCTCCCTCTCTCTCTCCTCTCTCTCTCTCTGTCCCATCATATTTCCAGTCCTTCAGTTATGTATGGATGTCGACCGATCTCCCTCAAGACATAGCTAGGTCTCTCCTTCTCAACACATATACGAGTCGTTCTACCTCTATAGTTAGGCCTCTGCCTACACCTCCCCCCTCCCCTCCCCCCACACACACTGATACATCAAGCGCTCTAGTCATGCATCCCTGCCACACACAAACTTGACATGTGCCCTCTAACGTTTCGGTAGGCCAGTCGCCCTATATCTTTGACTTGCACACACACACACACACAAACAATTTTGATGGCTCTCTTCATCGATCTCGCACCAACCCACTTGATCCTCTCTTCGACTCTATCGATAGCTATGACCCCTCCTTCTCTTCTCGTGGATTGCCCGACCCTCTATGTATGATATGGATAGGCCTCCATTTCACACACATTGCATGCAAAATTTTGTTTGAGATGTCATCGACACATATTCCCACAAATAATTCACGAAATCAACCCCCCACCCCACCCCCACCCCCACCACAAAACAAAAAACACTCATGAACGCGGTTTGTATCTCTTACACACACCCACGTAGGTGGGGACGTGCACGAAGAAAAGAGGTGCATGCACGGCGCACGTACTCCCGTCTCTTTCCCAACCACACCCGCGCAGGTACACGTTGGAGCTCATTTCTGTATGAAAAAGGCAGCCCACGTGGTAATTTGGCACGTGTACTGGTTGTCCACTTGGTGGAGGGAGGATCGTCTACCACGTGTGCACAAACAAATTGCAACTTGACGCGTTATGTTAAATTAAAAAAGAGGCAAACCATGTGGGGCCTACCTTAGAGGAAAGGCTCTATACACTGGAGTACTTTTGATGTGTCCCGTCAACTCGCAGAACGAGGAGAAGCTTGCTTAGTACGCTGTCTCCCCCGCCCACAGGCGCGGTGGCTCGCAGGATGAGGTGAAGCTTGCTCCTCCCTCGCCCATGTGCGCGGTCCCTACTACCTTGGATATAGAGATTATATCATATTGTTTGGAATATATATGTCCTTTAGTAGATTTCAATATGAACTACTAGTACATACTCCAAACACTGATGTATATAGATGTATTTTAGAGTGTACATTCACTCATTTTGCTCCGTATGTAGTAGCACTCTCCCTCGCCCCTCGACCCTCGCCCACGGTGTGGACGTGCAGCAATTCATTCGGTCTCATATAGCCAGAACGATATATACTGCACTACCATTATTGCTCGACTTCCCGAAGAGGCAAAGGGCCAATCGCAAGGTTAATATTTTGGAGATGCCAAGCGCAAGGTTATAGGAGAACGAGTAGTAGGTGCCGCGTCATTTATAAATAATTTTTTTCTTCAGTGGAACGTACACAATATGATAGGTTCATATGGAGAGAAAAGGAACCGCTCCACTATATACATAGTCAGGACGGGCCAGCCTACATGGTTGCTTGCTGGGGTTGCTCTCTTCACACTCTCTCGCACAAAACGGCTGTGGCCACATCTCTAACATCCCGACGGATCACGTCCGCTTGGGGAAGGGGTGGATGCTTAGTGTAGATGCGGTGGTCGTCGCCGACGGCGAAAACCCACTGTCGGCACGTTCCGATCAGGGGTCCCCGCCGTTCTCTCTCACAAAGCCGGTGAGGTTTCCTTCGTCCCTTGCTCACTGCCGCGACGTCGGCAGTTGCCGCCTCCCGCCGCCCTGCTCAAGGTTGAGCTACGTCCCTCAGGTACAACTCCCTTTACAGCCGGCTTGCACCACTGCTCCAATGCCCACATCACTCCCTGTGGATATTTCTCTACTTCTTTACCCTGCACATACACGATACCTCTCTTGGCTTCTACATCAGTATTTGTGATGAGTTTATGTCTCATCAACTAGTCCCAGTAATCTTATTCTAATCATGCTTCTTCAATTTCTTTGCCACAGGGATGCTCATCTCGATTTTGGTGAAACTGCACAAAATGATCCGATGGTCAAAAGGTTGCAAACTTCATTTATTAGGAAGCTCGAACGTTGCCAGCAAATTGAAGCCCGGTGAGGGTTCATGGTTCAAGGGCTAGGGACTGCATGGATCGTTTTTTCTTTAGCTGCCTCTGTTCCAAAATAAGTGTCAACTTTAGTAGTAGTACAACTTTGTACTAAAGTTTGCACAAAGTTGAGACACTTATTTTGGAGCGGAGGGAGTACATATTAGCTATGATCTGTCAATCATTGAGATGCAATAACATGCATGTTAGTCTCCTTTGTATTTGATGAAATGTTGCAACGGGCAACCTTGGGCCATAAGATACATGTAACAGAGCTGGAAGCTTCATAGCATCGTACAAATTTATCTCACTCGATAAATTACAATGCGTACTAGTACTATACTAGTACTTCCTCCGTTCCTAAATATAAGTCTTTGTAGAGATTTCACCATTAACCACATGCGGATGTATATAGATGCATTTTAAGTGTAGATTCATTCATTTTGTTCCGTATGTAGTTCACCTAGTGGAATCTCTACAAAGACTTATCTACTAGTAATAGCTAGCCCCCATTACTAGGAATTCTCTATTCTCTCCTTGAGCCACATCATCAAAATTGACGTAGCCGTTAGATGAAGTAAATCAGTCATAATAGCCGTCTGATCTAGACGTTGAGGGGCTCCGCACTAAGCCACATGCAAGCATGCAGAAATACCGTGGCACATGCATGTGAGTGGGTTTTAAATCACATCAACATGTTCGCATGCAAGCATGCACCGTAGCATGCATGTAAGTGAGCTTTTAAGTCCCATTAACATGTCAAAAAGAAAAATATAATCCCATTGTGCAGTAGGAGTTGGCTGATCTTTTTTCCTTACGTGGGATGATCTAAACGACGATGGGAGTTTACTTTGTTTGGCTACCACATTTGTCATGCGGTTATAGATATTTTTAGTTCTATGAAATCAATAATTTTGCGCAGAGAGATATACCAATGTTCATGACAACGCCAAGGACTCATCTAGTAATATTTAGGAACGGAGGGAGTACTATGTAAAGAGTTAGGTGTCGCACGGTGATAGTGTGAGGTGGGCCATGTAATCACTAAGCCTGCGTGTTTTCACTGCTCTTGCACTCCTCCGCTGTAAGAATGGAGAAAATTGCAATCTACTACCTCCTTTCGCCGAAAGTGTGGGACATCCAACAGTCCTACCACCTCAGTAATAAAGACCAATGAGCCGTCAAATCACATAGACCCAGCAGTAAGTTGGACGGACGAAGCAACCATCACTCTTGCGCCAGTGAGAGGTCGCGTCCGCTCTGCCCGGGCATGAATGCGGCACCGATTCTTTGGAGCGGCGCTGACCATTTTGGGCGGGAAGCGCGCGCGGGCGATGGAGGGGCTTTGGGTGGGCCACGCTGGTCAGGAGCGGGCGTGGCAGCTGTCCGCATGTCCTACCGGACACGCCCGTAAACGATAGGATGCACCGACTCAGGCGGCTAAAATCGTACACTACACACCATATCTCTGTAGGAGTAGGTCGATCTGTCGCACTCTCTAACACACACATGCTGTTAAACACACACACACGCTGCATACGCACCTTGGTCCCGTTGCACCTTCTAACGTGACTTATTACACCTAGACGGAGGGAGTAGTAAGTATACGAGATACGGTGACACACTGACTTAAGTTGAATACAAGTGCCCAAAATTTGTGTGCATGTTATAATAAGGATTCACTTAAAATAATACGTGAGCGAACAGAGGGATCTATTTGACGGTGTTCCCGAGCAGTAGCGAGATGTGTGAGGTAGTAAGATACACCGCTGGCGCTTTTAATTTTTCTTATTAATTCGTTTGTTTCACCCTTTGACTAGTGGGACCCAACGTACTACGTGGAGGGAGGTAAGGTGACTAAGGCTGCATTATTTCTACACCACTATGGATAGTCTTACCACCAAAGTCACATGACACGATTATGATTGAAATCCTAATGACTCCCACACACACAGAAAAAAAACACGGCATGCCTGTCACACGAATGCAGGAATGTATAAAAGGTTATGTTCCTCTCGTTGAACATAACGGGAGGGTTGTGTAGCTGGTTAGCCTGTTCGCTCATCAAACTTGAGGTCTCTGGTTCGATAACTACACTTGAGCATAATTTTTGCGGGAGGATTCTTTGACTGGTCAAAATGTTTTCTAGGGTTTGCACACTTCACACTCGCTCTCCAAAGATATATATACACGCTGGAGCCTCGGCTTGTAGTTGCTCTCTTCACACTCTCTCGCCCTCTCCCGCTGGAGCCTCAGCGCTTGTAGTTGCTCTCTTCACACTCTCTCGCCCTCTCCAGATCTAAACAAGATTTCGTTGGCCTCTCTCTCCCCTCACTGCTGCTCAAAGAGCCGGCAGGATCCGTCCACCGGGAAGGGAAGGAGGCTTAACGCTGTCGCCGTCGGCGAGGGAGGGAATCCACTACCGGCGCTGCTATTCACTTTCCACCCAGCGGCGGCGCGGGAGGGCCTCCGACCCCTTCTTCTTCACAGCCGTCCCGTCGCCCACCGAACCACGCCCCAAGAACCTTAAGGTATATTTTACTTACTCCACATGCATTGCTCTAGCTGCATGTATACCATGAATCTAGGACGTGGTTCAAAGAGGAAAGGAGTGGGGGAAAGTAGTGGGAAAAGTTGTATATAGCATGAATCTAGGATGTGGTTCCAAGAGGAAATGAAGGGGGAAAGTTGTATAGCATGAATCTAGGATGTGGTTCAAAGAGGAAAGGAATGGGGGAAAGTAGTGGGGAAAGTTGTATCGCATAAATCTAGGACATGGTTCAAAAAGGAAAGGAAGGGGCAAAAGTACTAGTTCAAAAAGGAAAGGAAGGGACAAGGCTGTAGAGATTGAGGAGGACTAGATTTGCTACGCTCACATAGGGAAAGGTGTCTAAAGATAACAAAACTGGGACCAACACAAATATGCTCCTTGATTGTTTGTTCTTTGTTGCAACAGACTGTGCATGACCACAGTACATCGGTAGATGCACATGGTGCTGGTGCGTCCACTGTCTCATGAAACTCATTAGCTGTTGTTAATCTAAGGCCCTGTTTGGTTAAAAACTCCCTAGTCCCTACACCTTGGTTCCAGGGACTAAACATGGATTAGAGGTTATTAAATGACATGATAAAAGACCATGTTACCCCTAGTAATGAACTAATAGAAACAAGGTGCGATGCGTGGCGAGGCAACTGTTGGAAAAGTCCCAAAAAGACTCCCTCGGGTCTTCTTTCTTTAGTCCCAAATGCCCACTTTTAGTACCGAAAAGTCCCTCCTGTTTGGTTTAGATGTGACTGACATGGAGTTTTTTTAGTCCCTACACCAAAATGTCCCTGTAAACAAACACCCACTAATAATGCCGCTGGAAAATTGATGCAATGCCACAGTTAAAATAAAATTACATGTTTAACTAATTTTATTGTTAATATAATCCCTATGTTAATATTAATCAATGCCACTATTTGAGAAATGCTACTGTCTTGCTTTCTTTCCCATTTAGATAAGGTAGATGCTTCTTTTTGTTGGCTTCTGGGTCATCCACCGTTATTGACCACTAATTGTTTCCTTTGCACCTCTGTGTAAACAGGGTTATCTACTTCACCTCGTTGCCGTTGTGACCTTTTGTTGCACTGCACAAAACACTTTTGTTTTAAGAGTGTTTTGTGCAGTTCAACCAAAATGTCACACCGACAACGTTGCTTGATTGCTTGATCTTAGTGGAACTGCACAAGAGGAGATCTTACTTCCCTATCCGTTAAAGTAATTTGGTTCAGATCTTCTTCTTGTGAGTTGTTTGAATTCCGTATCATGAGAGGTCAGTACTAGCCTTCTTTCACATGATTCTGCAGTGTGCTTTCATATGTTGAGCTAGTTGTACGATAATGTTGCTTGATTTTAGTGAACTGTACAAATGGAGACAAGACTTCCAATCTGTATGTGCACCGTAATATCCCATTGAGGTAAGATAAGGATATTTCACAACTGCTGGCCTGTATTTTGCCACTTTCATCAGAAAATTAAGTTTAGTACTATGCTTTTGCTCCCTAATTGACATGCCAAATCTTACATTGAAGGCGAAGCTTGTCTGTTATTGAACCAAGTGATGAAGGGGAAGAACAAGCGGAAGAAAAACAAAAATCAAATCCCAGTGCTGTAATGAAGCAAACTGTGATAACACAAGTAATGATATAGTTTTGCATCTTAATTTATTGCTATGGCTGGAACGAGCAATTGTTTTGCCACTGATTTGATGCCATACGTAATTATCTCTACTTGTCCAAACAGGGATCTTCTTTGAAGATACCATATATTTTAGTGGAACCGCACAAGAAGATGTCGGAAACATTAAACTAATCGAGGAGTATATAGTAAGCATGGCCACCCCCGTGGATAGCAACAGATGGTTCCGGAGAAGTGCTTCATCTGGATGCTCTACACAATCAGCCTCTTGACAAATGTTGGTACTCACCCACTGATTTCATCCATATGATTGAGCTTTGTCCTTGTGACGCCCGGATAATTAGGCTACAGTAACCCCATGTTAAGGATGCCACGTCACCTCCGATTACTGTTGATAATCTCGCGATAGTTCGAAACGATTTATATTCAAAATTTGAATTTAAGTTAATCAATTAAAGTTTCCAAAAGTCAAAACTAAATTGTTCCTAATGTGTCAAATAATCCTTAGTAAGTGTTGGTGGATAAATTATCTTTTGATAAAATATTTAAATGCCCTAAAACTAATTAAAAACAACGGCTAAAATAGTAATTTAATTGCTTTTGAAAATATAAAAATATTAAACTAAATTATTTTGGGTCCAACTAGGTTTGGCAGTGGCCTATTTTGATGATACTAATTTAGGTGCTAACTTGGTATTTTAGAGAAAACTAAAATAATTAGGAACTAAAAGAAAACAGAAAAGAATAATAAAAGGGTGAAAACAAAACAAAACAAAAGCAACCCCCTCATTGGCCCGGGACTTGGCCCGGCCGGCCTGACCACACCATCTGCCCCCACTCCCCATACCCCACAGGCGACCAAACCCTATCCCCCCAACGCACCCACTCCCCCCCACGACGCCACTCCCTCTCCCCCTCCCGATCCAATCTGGATCGAGGCAAACCCCCCACTCCACCTCGCTCTCTTCCCCGTCCCCCTCGATCTGGACCGAGAGCGGGGGGCTCGCCCTTCGCTCGTTGCCGAAGCCTTCTCGCCGGCGTCACCCGTCTCTAACCCCGTCGCCCTTCGCCCGAGCCGACCGCGTCGCCCATCGCCCCCGACGCCGCTGGACCCCGCCGTCATCGGAGCACCGCCGCCGCCTCCACCTCGTCATCTACCCCGCCGGCCTGCCTCCCGCTCCGCCTGCCTCCCGCTCCGCCGTGTCGTCCCCATTGACCACCCAGAGCCTCCCCGAGCACGCTGCCATTACCCTACCGGCCCTTGAGCACCCCCGCCTCCTCCTCCTCTCCTCGCCCGGCCCGCGTCCTGTCGGCCTCACGGCGCCGCACCACGCCGGCCGCCCCGTGCCCTCCCCACCCCGTGCCCTCGCCTCCCCGTGCCCTCGCCACCTCGCTTCTCTCCAACGCCGGTGAGGCCACCTCTGGCCTCCACTCCCTTCTCCCTTCCCCGCCCTCACCCCACAGCGCCCAGGCCGCCGCTCCCCATCTCCGCCGCTTTGGCCCGTGGCTCGTCGGCTCCGCCCCGCCCTTAACCACCTGCCTTGCCGCCGTTGGCCACCGACCCATTGCACACCGCTCGGGCGATCGGCCGCCCTTGGCCGAACCTCGCCGGCGCCCTATCACGGCTATTCTCTGGCGGGCCACGCCTGACCACACTCGGGCGCCCCAGCGCCCGCTCGCCCGCAGCACCCAAACCCGCTATGGCCCCTAGGGCCAATGACAAAGGGGGCCCACGCCCCAGAACGCAAATAAAAATAAAAATAAATAAATAAATAAATAAATAAATAATTAAAGAAGTAATTAACTTAATTAATTTTTATTAATTAAATTAAACAACTATTTAAACTAATTACACATTAGTTACCTAGTTAACCTAATCAATTAATTAGTTAATTAAGTAGTCAATGATAGTGGGGCCCACCCCTAATTAATCCTGATTAGGTTAGTTAATATGTGTAATTAAAATTGTGTCACTGACCAGTGGGACCCACTGGTCAGGTTGACCAGTCAACCCCTGTTGACTGCTGACGTCAGCATGACCTCATGCTGTTGTCATTAATCCAATTTCGAATTAATTTAAATAATTAATTAAAGTCTAGAAATTAATAAATTTTTTTAAAATCATATCTTTTAATCCGTAACCCGGATGGAAAAACTTTGTACATGAAAGTTGCTCAGAACGACGAGACGAATCCGGATACGCAGCCTGTTCTTCCGCCACCATCCCTAACCTATTGAACCTGCAACTGTTCACCTCCGGTTCATCTGTCCGAAAACGCGAAACACCGGGAATACTTTCCCGGATGTTTTCCCCCTTCGCCGGTATCACCTACTACCGCGATTGGGCGCACCTAGCATCACGCCTTGTCATGTCATGCGTCTTCATGCATTTGTTTGCATTGTATTTATTGTTTCTTCCCCCCTCTTTTCTCGCTAGACACCGAGACCGACGCCGCTGCTACCCAGTACGACTACGGTGTTGACGACCCCTCCTTCTCGGCTGAGCTTCCAGGCAAGCCCCCCCCCTTTGATCACTAGATATCACCTACTCTTCTCTATACTGCTTGCATTAGAAGAGTGTAGCATGTTACTGCTTTCGGTTAATCCTATTCTGCTGCATAGCCTGTCATTGTTGCTACAGTTGTTACCCTTACACCTTTATCCTCTTGCTTAGTATTGGATGCTAGTGTTCCATTAGTGGCCCTACACTCTTGTCAAAATCGCCATGCTATACTCTTTGGGCCGTGATCACTTCGGGAGGTGATCTCGGGCATATACTATATACTTTATACTGTTACATTACTTGTGATACTGTTCGGAAATGGGGGCTGAATGGGCAGGTGGCTCCATCCCGGTAGAGGTGGGCCTGGGTTCCCGATGGCCCCCGACTGTTACTTTGTGGCGGAGCGACAGGGCAGGTTGAGACCACCTAGGAGAGAGGTGGGCCTGGCCCTGGTCGGCGTTCGCGGATACTTAACACGCTTAACGAGATCTTGGTATTTGATCTCAGTCTGGCCATTTGGTCTATACGCACTAACCAACTACGCGGGAACAGTTATGGGCACTTTCGGCGTCGTGGTATCGGTAGAAGCATTTCGTGGACGTCGGCCGGCGGCCTTGGCGCGGATTGGACTGGAACGCCTGCTAGGCTAGTGTAAGTGCATCTAGTGCCACCCCTAGTTGGTTTTGGAGTATTGACGACAAATGTGGTTGAGGGACTAATGCGTTTGTGAGAATTGCAGGATAACGCAGTGATGTCCCCATTGATTCGGTTTACCTACGGAGATGACCCCTAAAAATGTATGAAGACATTGACGAAAATGGTGGTATGTGAAGATATTCACATTGAAGACTATGACATGTGAAGACATTGAGTGAAGACTATGGAGCGCGAAGATTGTGTCGTTTCGTTGTTTCTTTTTCTGCTTTGTTGAGTCGTAGGAACCACCGTACTGTTAAGTGGGGTCCAAGTGATCATAGTCAGAATGACTAAAGTGATGCTCAACCCAAATCCTATGTCTTCGAGCGAAGACAATGAGAGCAAAACTTATCCAGGAATGGATGAGTCAGCTTTGCTTGTAGCCCAAGTAAAGTTGTCGTGTGTGTTTGAAATCGACCGTTGGAACACGTGTCGGTTCCTTAGTGACCCTGGTCATTTCGGACATAACAGGTCGGGTTGCCTAGTGGCTATAAATAGGCCACCCCCTCTGACATAAATTGGTGGCTGCTCGGAGTTAGTGCACCGCTTTTGTCGTTTGAGAGCAACCCACCTCGAAGCCTTTGAGAGAGAGAAATCCTTGCGAGGACAAAGCCCAAACACCCGAGCCAAAGCGTGTTAGGCATCACCAAGTCTTTACATGCATGTGACACGAAGACTTATTACACTTGAGGACTGTGAATCCTCTAGCGGTTAGGCGTCGCGTTCTGAGCATCCAAGGGTCATTGTGGATTGCTGGTGAACAAAATCTGTGAAGGTTCGGAAGTCTACCTTGAAGACTTACCAGAGTGATTGGGCGAGGGCTGAGTGTCCTTAGCTCAAGGGGAATAAGCTAAAGACGCGGTCTTCTGAGTTGAATCTCATCCTCCCTAACCAGAGGTACAGTTGTCACAGCAACTGGAACTGGTCCAACAAATCCTGTGTCTTCAACAAGTGACTGGTTCTATCTTCTCCCTCTCCTTACTTTGAGTTTTTCTTCGTGAAGTCATTGCCTATTTGTCATACCTGTTTGACTTCATTGCTTGACTACCTTTGTTGATTGGCTTCTCACTATCTTCCATCTTGATCCTTACTACCTAGCTTCTATTAGTCTTATATTTTCTCGTTATTACATACTTGACTATGGTTTGCCTGTTGTAGTTTATCTTCCGCTGCATATGAATTAGGTCATTTCTACTGTTTGTCTTCGAAACATCCATGTTTTGAAGACTTCCATAAAAATTGCCTATTCACCCCCCACCAGTCGATAACTAGCACTATTCTGGGACCGGCTATCCAAGGTCAACGAAGGCGTCTCAACCCTGAGAGATCAAAGGATCAGTGTTCTTCGCAACCTCTTCAACCGTTTCAAGAGAAACAACAATGAAAATGTCCAGCTCACGTTTGATCGCCTCACTGACATCACAAATGAGCTTCATGCTCTCGGCGCCACTGAGATCACCAAGCATGAAATCGTCAAGACACTACTGAGTTCACTTGACAGCTCTTTTGACACCCTTGCCCTCATGATACAAGAACGCCCTGACTTCAAGACACTTGATCCGTCTGACATACTTGAGAGGCTCAACACACATGAGTTCCGACTTTACGAGAAAAGAGATATCTATGGTCCCAACTATGGCCGAACTTCGCTTTGAAGGCAAAAATTGTTTCCTCATCCGAAGAAGAATCATTGCGGTTACGATGATCCTGAAGACATTGGAAAGGAACTTGCTATGCTTGTGAAGAAGTTCCAGAAGTTCACTAGGAAGAAAGTCTTCAGAAAGTCTTCACGATCCAGCTCAAGAAATGATGAAGCTTCCACTCATGACTACAAGAAAAGAACTTGTCACAAGTGCAAGAAAACTTGACACTATATCTCCGAGTGTCCACAGTGGGACAATGAGAAGAAGAAGAAGAAGAGCAAGGAATATGATTCTGATGACAAGAAGAAGAAGAAATCTTCAAAGTCTTCTTCCAAGTCCTCATCAAAGTCTTCATCTTATAAGAAGAGCTGATCTGGCAAGGCTCGTGCTTTTGTTGGAAAGGAAATGGATTCAGAGGAGGAGTCTGCTTCTGAGGAGGTGGAGGTGGAGTCTGAAGAGGAGTCCGACCCTGGCGTTGCAAGTCTGGCTTTAGCCACAACCTATGTTGCCAAGTCCATCTTCAACATCAAGACAATGACTTCCACACCAACGCCAAGGCGATGACAAGGATGACCCTGCTCCCACCCTCTTGCTTCATGGCACGTGGTGCCAAGGTAAAATCACGTGATGCTTACTTTCAAACATCAAGTGAAGATGACTCTGATTGTGAATCCAAACCCAGCTACAAAACACTTGCTAAAATTGCAACCGAACAACAAAGAGCTATGGAACATACTCAAAAACTGTTAGGCAAAAGTGATGACCTGTTGGACGCGGAAATGACACGTTCACAGTCCTTAGTTGAAGACATTAGAAATATTCATGCTAAGTACCAAGAACTTGAAAGTCGTCATGAAACACTCTCAACTACTCATGAAAAGCTCTCCTATGATTATCTTCAAAGGAAGCAAGAGCTTGAGAAATTGAGAGCGGCTCATGAAGATCTTCAAAAAGAGAATGAGTCACTTCACGCTCAATAGACCAGTTCCGCTCAGGATGGATTTGAACCACCATGTCTAAAATGTCTTGAGCGTGATATCGCTACCTCTGTTCTTTGAATGTTCAACTATCGCTCTTGTTGCATTGTCTTCAACTACTAATGTGGTAACTAACCCCTCTGCGGAGGATACCACTACTATTGAGATGAAAATGCTAGGTTGAAGACATTGCTTGAAACAGGGATGTATAAAAATCTGAAAGGGCATCAGACACTTTGTGATGTCCTCAAAAAGCAGATTCTGAACCGAAACCCTAGGAAAGAGGGTGTTGGCTTCGAGAGGAAAATGAATGTTGATGGTTCCTACTGGAAGCCTGAGAGTATCCCAAAACAACATGGGTTGCTGCAAAGGGACCTTCAGTGGATCCATCCACCTTATCTGGCTTTACTTGTGCTAACCCTATTATCATTGATGAATCCTTTGATGCAAACTATAAGGTGTTCAAGAATCAGAATGGTGAAGTGTTTGCCAGGTATATTGGTACTAACTGCAGGAATGGACCACCTATGAAGAAGATCTGGGTTCCCAAAAGCTGTCTTGAGAATCTTCCAGTGAATGTCATCATGACACCACCTGGGAAGAAGATAAACCCCAGACCTAAGGCGTCATATGGTCCAAAGGCTTCATACAGACAGAGGACTCACCTGAGTCACCCTAACGCCAATGTTTTGCAGGGAAACCGTACTCAAATTTATGAATATGAGCGTGTGTCTTCAAACCGCTATGTTCATAGAACTAAGAACTTTTTTGCTTATTCATACAGTATCTTTCACCTCCTGCAAGGCTATTTGCTAGGGCTCCAAAGCCGAAATTCTCAGATGCTGCACTTAGACTCATTGCTTCTAAGCCACCCCTGAAGATGTGGGTGGTTAAGAAGAATTAACTCTCTTTTGCAGGAAAGGGTCTCCAGCCGAAAATCAAAGGCGTCTGATGCTATTGTTGGGGACCTAAAACATCTTGTAGGGCACAAGACCAAATGCCCAAATGGTCTCTGAGGGAGTCCCGGACTAGGGGGTGTCCGGATAGCGGGACTATCATCACGGCCGGACTCCAAGACTATGTAGATACAAGATTGAAGACTTCGTCCCGTGTCCGGATGGGACTTTTCTTGGTTGGAAGGCAAGCTTGGCGATACGGATATGTAGATCTCCTACCATTGTAACCGACTCATTGTAACCCTAACCTATCCGGTGTCTATATAAACCGGAGGGTTTTAGTCCGTAGGACGAACAACAATCATACCATAGGCTAGCTTCTAGGGTTTAGCCTCCTTGATCTCGTGGTAGATCTACTCTTGTACTACCCATATCATCAATATTAATCAAGCAGGAGTAGGGTATTACCTCCATCGAGAGGGCCCGAACACAGGTAAAAACATCGTGTCCCTTGTCTCCTGTTACCATCCGCTTAGGACGCGATTCGGGACCCCCTACCCGAGATCCGCCGGTTTGACACCGACATTGGTGCTTTCATTGAGAGTTCCTCTGTGTCGTCACCGATAGGCCCGATGGCTCCTTCGATCATCAACAACGACGCGGTCCAGGGTGAGACTTTTCTCCCTGGACAGATCTTCGTATTCGGCGGCTTTGCACTGCGGGCCAATTCGCTTAGCCATCTAGAGTAGATCGAAAGCTACGCCCCTGGCCATCAAGTCAGATTTGGAAGTTTGAACTATACGACCGATATCCGTGGAGACTTGATCTTCGACGGATTCGAGCCGCGGCCAAGCGTGCCGCACTGTCTCGATGTGCATGATCTAGCTCTGCAGCCGAACAATGCCTTGGAGGCCGCACCCGCATCCGCTCCGACCCTTAATCCGGAGCCGGATTCCCCGATCGAGGACGAGTGGTTGGACACCTCCTCGGGGGCTACGATCCCTACGGCGATTGAGCCGAACTCCATCCCTGTCCTTTGCGAAGACCTTGACTCCAGGGTGCCGGACTCCTCTCCGGACTCCGAACCCTCCGCGCCCCTGCCAATCGAATCCGATTGGGCGCCGGTTATGGAGTTCATCGCGGACATCTTTCGCACTCGCCCTTTGGCGACATCCTGAATTCACTCAAGTCTCTCTCTTTATCCGGAGAGCCATGGCGGACTACGGTCGGGAAGGTTGGGATGCGTACGACGAAGAAATTCAACGCCCACCCACCACCCACTTTCAGAGCCATCGCCGAAAGCTTACACGACGTGCTCGATTTCGACTCCGAAGACATCAACGGTATGTACGACGATGTAGGAGACAACCATGAACCAGCACCTATAGGATGCTGGACAACCACCTCATCCCATGATGTATACATGGTGGATACACCTAAAGGAAATGAAGACGAGGAACAACGGGACGCTACGAAGGATAAATCCCTCGAAAAGCAGTCAAAACGGCAACGTAAACGCCGAACAAAGTCCCGCCTCAACAGAGAACCAGCCATAGAGCAGGACGAACCGGCGGACGGCATTTAACACGCTATCGAGCAATCGTCCGAACAAGACAACTTGGATAAACAACCCGTCCCCGGCAAAGACAACAGTCCGGACGATCTCACGCCGGACAAATTGTTGTAGCAAAATAACCTCCAGAGAAGGCTCGTCGCCACTGTGTGTAGCCTGAAAAAGCAGAAGCGGAAGCTCAAAACAGCGGAAGATGCACTCAGGATCAGATGGAGCAAAGTATTCAACACGGCAGACAAATACGGCGACAGTCGCCGAACAAAGAGCTATCCAAAGAGAAAACTACTGCCCGGATTTGACGAAGAGGCCATAGAGCCCCCATAATCAAAAAATAAGAAGGCCACCCGGTCGGATGGACGACCCCACGGCAAAAAGAGAGCGGCAAACAGCGCCGCACACAAGCCGGCACGCGATCCGCATAAGGATTCACATCAAAAGGATGGCACAGTTAGGTCCATCTATGGGCCGAGAAAGCAAGCTCTTCAAAGCAATGCAACACGCCAAATATCCGAACATCACGGCACACCTAAATACAGGGGCGCCGCACACCCCCTATGTTTCACCGATGAGGTGCTGGATCATGAATTTCCGGTGATTCAAACCCGTAAAAATAGAGGCATACGACGGAACAACAGACCCTGGAGTCTGGATTGAGGATTACATCCTCCACATACACATGGCTAGAGGAGACGATTTCCACGCCATAAAATACTTACGCCTTAAACTCAAGGGGCCAGCTCGGCATTGGCTTAAAAGCCTCCCCGAAAATACCATTGGAAGCTGGGAAGAGCTCGAGGATGCGTTTCGGGCAAATTTTCAGGGGACCTATGTCCGCCCTCCGGATCCAAACGATCTAAGTCACATAACTCAACAGCCCGGAGAGTCAGCCCGGAAATTCTGGAACAGGTTCCTCACTAAAAAGAACCAAATAGTCGACTGTCCGGACGCTGAATCCTTAGCAGCCTTCAAACACAACGTCCGAGACGAATGGCTCGCCAGACACCTCGGCCAAGAAACGCCAAGAACAATGGCCGCATTAACAAGCCTCATGACCCACTTTTGCGTGGGAGAGGATAGCTGGCTAGCAAGATGCAGCACCAGCGACCCAAGTACATCCGAAATCAGGGATGGAAATGGGAAACCACGACGCAACAAGGACCAGCGCCGGATTAAGAGGAACGGTCCAAAGAGCGCGGCAGTCAACGCCGGATTCAAAAGCTCACGGCAGAACAATAAAAAACTGCCCCTCAAGGACAATAGCGATGAGCTATCTAACTTAAACAAAATCTTGGACAAGATACATCAAATCCACAGTACTCCCGGGAGGCCTGCAAACCACACCCACAGAGATTGTTGGGTTTTCAAACAGTCCGGCAGACTCAACGCCGAACACAAGGGGCTCGACACACCAAGTGAAGATGATGACGAGCACCACAAGCAGAACCCCGAAAAACAAAAGAATTTCCCACAAGAGGTTAAAACAGTAAACTCACTTCACGTGATCAAAGGGAAAAATAGAGCGGCACCCACTAGAATGCGCGCCGCACAAACTACCCTAGCGGAGTACCAACACTGGTTGTCAAAACCAATCACCTTCGACCATCAGGACTATTCCGAAAGTATCCGGAACGCAGGATGGACTGCCTTGATATTGGATCCTATAATCGATGGATTCCAATTTACACACGTCCTCATGGATGGTGGTAGTGACATAAACCTGATATATCAGGACACAATCCGCAGGATGGGGATAGACCCAACCAAAATTCGCCGTAGCTACACCTCCTTTAAAGGAGTAATGCCAGGCCCATATGCCCATTATGCGGGCTCCATATCGCTAGAAGTTGTGTTCGGTTCATCCGACAACTTCCGTCGCGAAAGGTTAATCTTCCATGTCGCCCCGTTTAAAAGTAGCCATCAAGCACTATTGGGACGCGAAGCTTTTGCCCGCTTTAACGCAATACCGCATTATGCATCTCTCACACTTAAACTGCCCGGTCCACGCGGCATCATCTCATTAAAAGGGAGTATTAAGTGTTATTTCAGCCCGGAGGAACGTGAGACTGCCTTGACAGCCCCACACCTATCTGGCTCCGCTAGTCAAAGAACCTGAATTGGTCATTCAAACCCTGGACACGGCTAGACGAGTCCGGCGCTTACTCGCGGCATTACCCCATACAAGGGGCTGCATGCATGTATCACAAGAGACAATAAAGCTCAATTTTATTCACTTCTTAGAATCGTACTCTGTTTATTTAATATAAAGTACATCTTTCGCATGATCCTTTTTCTTTTAAGCTAAGTTCCTCTCTTTTCTGAGATGAACAACGTGCTACACCCGTCGAGGATACGGCTGCGCGGAGACACGGTATGAGGCGTGCAGTAGGGACCCGTTGCAAGGATTCTTTTCAGATTAAGACCCTGCGTAAACCTTTTTTACTGTCTCTCGTTGATAAACATCCCCCGGTTTCTTACTATAACCGAGGAGGAGGCTGGCGTTTTGGCATTAGCCGCACCAGAATTTTTGCGCGTACCTGGACACCAGGGGCTTAGGGCATTATTCTGCCCGTTTTTATAGACCGAATACCTTAGGGAGTATTCGGCGTCTCGAATCATGTCTTTGGTCAAATGTTGGGTTTGCCCGGCTCCTGTGTTTTGCTGCCTTACGTTCCATTTTATCGGCTAACGCGACACCAGGAGAACTACTACGATTGTGCCCCGGTTCGGCCGGGCGAGCACCTCAGTAGAGAAAGCCGAAACTGATCACATGATATAGCGAGACTGGTCAACCACTGCGATGACTCATCGGAATGTCTAGAATTCCTCCGCATTAACAAAGGACCGGCTTTGGTCAGGCACACACACGCACCCCGAATTCGGGAGAGTGCGGTGCCCCCAGGGGCTATATAGTAGCCCCACCCTCGAACTCCTATGGCTAAGTGAAAGTGATAAAGCATTATAGTCCGGTTGCCTAGTTTGCTAGGCTACCACCTCCTTAACAGTACCAAGACGTTGGATTAAGTGTGAAAAGGCGCCTTCTCTGCAAACACCCCCGCATTATGTGCGTGGGGGCTGAAGCCAAGGACTGCCATCTTTTAGGTTATATATACATATACGTAAACGGCCGCACAGGGAGTAGTTTACTACTTGAACGCACAAGTATAAAAAGCTCTTATATCATATTGAAACATTGTTTTCACAAATCATACATATCATTTAAAACATAATATCCTTCGAGCACTTCGTCTCTATTAAACGAGCGCCCTGCAGGACTTCCTCAAAGTATCGCTTTCGTGTACTAAACTTCGTCCGAATCTTGGGACGCAACATCCGTGGCCTTCATATCTGCCCAGTATGTCTTGACACGGGCCAGATCCATCCGCGCTCCCTCAGTACACGCCGACCTCTTTATTGCATCAATACGCGGTACCGCACCAAGGAAGTGCTGCACTAAACCAAAATAGCTCTTCGGCTGGGGTCCGCCTGGCCACAAATGAGTCATGACATGCTTCATGGCAAGTCCGGATAGTCGATTCAGCTCGGCCCATTCGGCCAACCGATCGGTCAACGGAAGAAGACGCTCCGGACTATGGAATTGCGACCAATATAGCTCTTCCCTTCTGTGCCCCTTCTGGCCTCGGAAGTGCTCAACCGCGTCCGCAGCGCTCGCCGCTAAGTCCAGATAAGCATCCTCCGAACTCCACAACTTGTCCAATTGAGCATACTTTGGATCCGTATATTTCCTCCACAGCAGAAACGGTTTTCCAGCCGCAATTGCCCCGGCCTGACTCAGCTCCTCCTTGGTAGCTCTCAATGCCGAATGGGCACTCTTGGATTCGGCGGCGGCCTTTTTCAAGCCCTCTTGCTCCGCTTGACGATCTTTTTCAAGAACCTCGCAGCGATCGGCAACATTCTTCAACTTTCTGGCCATATCGGCCATTTCCTCTTTGCTTCGGCAATGAGCAGCCCGTTCGGCTTTTAGCTCTTCGGCCGCCCTTAAAGCGGCCGCGTACTATTTCTGGCTTGCTCTTTCGCTCGGGCGAAGTTCCGCCCATAGCTCCTCCACAGCGGCACCATCTGCATTAAGCATACAAATAGTAAGACATGGGCGTCAAGCTCCCTTACCAGGTGTCCGCATAGAAGTCGCATACCTTGCGACTCGTCAAACCGTTTATTGACCAGCGCGATGTCCGCATCCGCCTCGTCAACTTGCCTCCATGATTGGCTCCTTACTTTACCTACGTGCATCTAGGCCAGATATTATGCTTAGTGTTTGCATGTGTGCTCGATTCCAAGCGGCACCAAAGGAATCGCATCACTTAGCTGTGAAGCGAATTCTTCGATATTTGGCTCACACCCCAACACTCGGATTATGGTATCCAAAGGGCTCAAAATTTGATTTGGTTGGATTTTCGGATGCTGATTATGCTGGTGACAAGGTGGATCGCAAGTCTACATCATGCACATGTCACTTTACGGGACGATCACCGTCTGTTGGTCTTGAAGAAGCGTAACTATGTGTCACTCTCAACCGCAGAATCTGAATACATTGTTGCTGGATCTTCTTTGTGCTCGGCTTCTATGGATGAAGCAAACTCTCAAGGACTATGGAATCAATCGACACAAGTACCTCTCTTCTGCGACAACGAAAAGCGCCATCAAGATTGCCAACAATCCAGTCCAGCACTCGAAGACAAAGCACATTGAAATTCGTCATCATTTTCTCGTGGATCATGTCATGAAGAAAGATATTGACATCATTCGCGTCAACATCAAGAGCAATGGCGAGATATCTTCACAAAGCCCTTGGATGAGAAAAGGTTTTGCAAGTTATGGTGTGAGCTAAATATCTTGGAATCCTCAAATGTCCTGTGATCAAGCACACATCCTAACACTTATGCATGTTGATGACTTAGATGTGCAACACATGAAGTAACGTATATCTTCAATCAATGAAGACTTACATTCTGTGTGTGAATACATTAACGTGGAATTTGTCTTGAGCGCCACGATAATTGTGCGCCGTGTGCAGGTCTAATACTTCCTATACGGTGGGTAACGTCACCACCAAATTTCTTTGTTTGAAGTGTTTCACTCATGGAGTTATTTCTTCAATATCTTCGCATTTGATTTGTCTTCAACTTCAACTTATCTTCATGATTTTCTTCACTATGTTGATTTGGTTGTTATGCGATATATATATATATATATATATATATATATATATATATATATATATATATATATATATTGTTCCGTCCTCTACAGCATTCACTTATAGATATGTCTTCAAGTTGAATCTTTTGAACTAAGTGAATGTGATCGGACCCTAATCTCTCTATGCTATCTATCTCAAACTCTATCTGTCCAAATCATATGCATTCTATTGAAACTGTCGAATGTCTTCTCCGCGTCCTTGTCGTGAAGACACGGAGATATACTTTAAGTCTGTTTTAAATGATTCATCCTTCATCGTTGAATTCGGAGAAGCTTGAGCGACCATCCGACAAACTGGCGGCGTGGGAACGATGGGACAACTCGAGCATGTTGCATGCTTGCCACGTGCCCCTCGGATGTGAACCGCCAGGCATCTGCGTAATTGCACTACGCCGCACACCTCGTTATAAATACCTGTCCCTGCGGTAAAGAAAATCTTCTTCCACCTCTCCACCTCGTCAAAACCCTAAGCGCCACCGCTTAGCTCTCGGCAACGCCCGGCGACGAAGCGCTTAGCTGCCGCGACCTCTCCGACCCCGTCTTCACGCCGGCCGCGAACATTTTCATCTCCGTCGCCGCTGTAGGTGTCCTCCGTCGCCAAGTTAGGGCACGGTGGATTGAACTGCTCGGCCTCCTTTCCTCCCGTCTAGAAGTTCTTCGAAGCGGTAAATATAACTCCATTTTTACCATCTTTTTGATCTTCCAGATTCATCCTACTTGCCAAAATTGGTTTTTGCCCATACTATGTTAGATCTATTCTCGCGCATCTCAGATCGCCTAGTATATTCACTTAAGCTTCACAACTAGTTAGATTCCTCACTTGTACTTATTCACGGATTCGTACAAATCTAGAACCAACTCTCAACAGTATAAGTGAATGTCTTCGCATCATGAGGTCAATGTCTTCAAACTGATTTATCTTCAAAATCTTCTAAGAATGCATATGACCTCTTCCCTTCCCCGCATCTCTAATGCTGTCACAGTACATGTCCGTGGGAGAATCCCTTGGTTCTCATAGTCCGCATTCGTTTGCAGAATTCTTACAAGATCAAACTAACTCTCCCGAAGCCGTTCACATTCATCCGAAGCGCAAGCCTTTGAAGCCTTTGAACATGAAGCCATTCAATTTGAAGCTCATGGCTGCAGATAAATCAGTCAGGAAGGGTGGCAAACAGCATCGTGAGGGAACCTCAAAAGATCTACGTGATGACCTCGCAGAACTGTACAAAACAGACCCCGAAGAGAACTACAATCAGCGCAAGACGCGAATCCAATGGATTCGTCGATATTGGGCTGAACAGTGGTTCAAGTACAATTTCGTCACACAGGAATATGCCGAGAAGAATGCTATCAGAAGCCCTTGGGGTGATATTCTCTTTCGACGCCTTCCTCCCAAGAACAAGGCTGAAGCTATTGCACAAGGTTTCTATCCTTGCATGGTCCGTGGACCTCAGCCGAGAATGCCGACCCAACGTCTTTGCTCGTGTCGTGGCGATAATCTCTTCAAGCGCAACTTCCAAGACGCAAATGCTTACGCAAAGGAAAACAAGAAGTCATTGGGATTAGACTTCAACCCTGGTCCCTCTGCTTCCCCTGCGGCCGACGGCTCACGTGACGCTGAACCCAATGTCATCGGTCCCTTTTCAAACCTTGATGGCCTCATCACTTACATCTTGGTCCAAGGTGCCAAAGTGGATCACTTTGATGACGATGCTGAGTCTGAAGAAGCCCCAGCTCCAGCTCCTGCTCCTGCTCCAAAGCCGCTGAAGCTTAAGAAAGTCAAGGCTTCAAAGTCAGCTGCTCCTCCAAAAGCTTCACGTGTGAAGCCATCGCCATCGCACCTCCACGAAGCCGATTACGCCTGAACATCAATCCCGTATCTCCAAGAAGACGGATAAGAGAAAGAAAATTGTCAAGAACACTGAACTGACACTGACCCCTGCTGCCATTTTGCGTGAAGAGCACATTGATCTGTCCAGTGATGACGATCTTGCGGATGATACTCTTGAGCAACTTATCAAGAGCAAACAAGAAGCAGAAATGTTCAACAACTTGCCTCTCTTTGATGTAGCAATCATCCATCACTTCATTGATGAGTGGTTTGACACACCAAACATCAGCTTTGAAGATCTGCAACTTCCAATTGGCCTCAGCGTCTCTTTCAACGGTGCCATTGCTTCTGAGCTAGCTCTTGCTCAGCGGATTGTTGAACTGAAGCACAAGATTGACTATGAAAAGGCTCAGTTCAAGAAGCATATGGCTGCACTCAGCGTGCAAGACGTCAAAAACTTCAAGGTCATGCTGCACGACCTCAAGGAAGCCTTTGTCAAGAAGCGTGAAGAAGCCAGAGGCTCTCGTGAGCGCATGAAGGCTCTGGGCCGACAAGTGTGTGCTTGCCTACAATGAAATTTGAGAAGCGCCAAGGCTCTTGGCCGCCCCGGCATAGACCCCAGGATGGCTGCAAAGAAAAGAAGTCTTCAACTGACCAAGCTGCACCTTCAAGGCAGGAAGAGCCCGCATAGTCTTCCCAAGCAGCATAATCGGCTCGAAGCCAAAGGTCTGGTCAACCGCTTCGAGCAGAAGAAGACGAGGGCTGCCGAAATTTGAAGCCAGAAAAAGAAAAAATCCTGACGCCTCTAATGCTGCTCCCTCCAAGAAGAAGCTTAAGACCAAGAAGAATCGGGCTGCTCCCACAGAGCCCTTGGTTGTTGAACCCATTTCTGTGGTTCGTCCCGCTTCTGCAATCCAAGAACTTCGCATGACTGTTCATGAGCCTGCTTCCATAGAGTCTCTTGAAGCTGAAGAGATTCCAAAGCAATGATCCCATCATCTTTGAAGACATTGGTCACCATGACAATGTTGAAGATGATGAAGTTCTTCCTCAAATCGAGTACAATGTGGTATCATCGCTTTGTTAAATGCACGAACAACAAACTCATCGGCATTGGTCGCCCTCGGCGCCAATTGCTCAGATGCTTCATGGGCTGATCGCCCGCAACAACAAGACTCCCCTAGTACTCCCCAACAACAAGTCACTCCCCAACAACAAGTCACTCCCCAACAACAACAGCAAGAAGAAGAGGAAGACTTTGAGGCCCAGCCAACCCCTTCTCCAAAGGCGTCGCCAGCATTTCGCAGGCTTCGCAAAGGTCAAAGGCCTCAAGTACCTCTTTCGAGCGTTCCAGAAGGAGAAGTGCACCACCAACCTGTTGCACGACAAGTGTTTTCAGAAGCCACTCCAACTGTGAATGTCTCTGAGTCTGAAGCAATGCTGCTGAAGAAAATCCGGCTGCATCAGCCGCAGACACCCAAGAAGAAGAAGAACGTGTCCCTACACCCCCTGTAATTGAAGAAGTTATCCCCGATATCAACGTGCCAGTGCCCGACCCTCCAGCTCCTCAAGTGGAGGTTGAAAACATTGAGGCTGCCACCTCCAACACCAATGAAGCCAATGACGTGGTCATGGCTGAAGCCAATGACGTGGTCATGGCTGAAGCCAATGTGGAGCCTGTACAAACTGCTCCTGAAGCCACTGAAGGAAATGTGCCTGAAGCCAATGAGGCCACTGCTCCTGAAGCATCTGCTGAGCAGCCTGAAGCCTCAGTTGCTGCCACTGCTCCAGTTCCGCCACCAAGGCCCTACACAATCGAGCAAGCATACAACTATGGCGAGCTAGTCACAGTAAGATGGCCCGTTTTGGTCCCTCCGCCTCATGCCTCTGGTCCTTAGTTCGACTATCATATTGAGCATAGGCCTCAGGTCCAGAAGCCGAAGCCAAGACTGCCAAGGTTTCGAGGCACTGCCACCTCAACAGGTTCTTTCAATGCAAATGGCTTCAAAGCCCACAATACTTTCTTTTGGACGGTAAAGAACTCCTGCACAAGGCCAAGGATCTCATCTGACCGTTTCTGGAACTATCAGCAAAGAAGCTATTATTCATGCGTTCTGTATGATCAAGGGCGCATTTTCCCTCATATGCGCCTCGACACTGAAGCCATTGCCGGACTACCGTGCTTAGAAGAAGCACTTGATTGCTTTCATGATGCGAGTCTGCTTGGTTTCGTTCTGCATAAGGAACACTGGAATGAAGAATTAGTGCTTCAATTCTATGCTACCCTCGACATCCGCGGCTACAACAGAGATACGAAGACATGGGTTCTCGAGTGGATGACAGGAAATGTTCATCATGAAGCCAAAGCTCTTGATATCATTGAGCTCACAGGCCTACCCACTCCCGGAGAGCTGTTTGAACCTGGATGTCAACTCCACCGCGATGCCTTGGAGAGCATATTTCGTAAGCCAGAACCCGACATGAGTCAGATGCTGAGCATGATGAAGCCGCTGCCACATGACGCTGAATACCCTCAGCACTTCTTTGTTGATGACCTTGAGTATCTGCCTCGCACAATATATCACATCATCAGGCGAACTCTATGGCCTATCAAAGGGCATTCATCGTCTGCAAAGCTTGAAGGAGCAATGAAGACATTGGTCTTCTACATCCTCAATGGCATCAGCTTCAACACACAAGAATTCTTCATCCGACAATTGGCTGCGTCTGGATCTGATCTGTTTGGTCTGAAGTTCTATGCTCCATGGGTCATGCGCCTCATCAAGATGCACTCTGCTATCAACTATCAACCCTCTGCTCGCAATCATCTGATCTTTCTACCAGAGGTTGATATGTCTGTTGAAGCCATATACCCTGAGCCTGCCAAAACGCCACTAAGTCTTCAGAATGCCGATCACCATAGCTTCTCTCAACCAATGGAAGGCGTCCAAGTGGTATCTCGTGTCTATCCCCTGGTTGGGAGCACACGTCTGCCTCATCGTGCACGGACAGAAGCCACTGAGAGCACAATTGGCCAAAGGCCTCGGAAGCGCTCTCGAGTCTTCAATGATCGAGAACTTCTTGTGGCGCTGCATCAAAAGAAAAATAAGCATCACTCCTAGCTCAAGCGTCAAATGCAAAGCCTCTTGGTGGACGTCAATCGCATTCGAAACCTTGCCACCAAGAATGCTTTTGTCACTCACGAGACCTGTCGGTGATCATGGAACAGTTTGACCACCTTTCGGTCTGAAGCTGATCTTCAAGACGATGGCTTCACTGAACGCTTCAAGTTTGACTCCACTCCTCCACGGAATGCAGTCCTACGACGAACTCCATCACTTGAAGACTCTGACTATTCTTCCTCCGCGGCAACTGTCAATGCCAGAATGATCGATGATGAAGCCGATTCTACTTCACCGCCCCCTACTTCTGCACTAATCGACACTGCGCCAAGCTCGTCTGCACCGCCAACCAACAACGACAACCCTGCTGCATCATCTACTTCTGAAGAGGACGAGTAGATGCTCTATGTCTTCAAACCTTTTGGTCCTTCTTGACAAAGGGGAGAAGCATATGAGTTTGATAGTCTTCAAGCGGGTTCATAAGGGCGGTTGCACTATATTTTGCCTAGTGTTTACAACTCTCGCTTTTGATACATTTGGTTCTTTGAGTTGTAACACTCAAACTCGATGGTAAATGCTGCTACTTATTTGCTTTACTGCAGTGCGATGATAAATTCCGCATGTGCGGCGATAACTTCCGCACTTAGATCATTCTGCAGACGTCCATTTTCATTATGCATGTCATTCTCTTAGCTATATCATTTCATGCATGATGAATTATCTTCATAAGTTGAAGAGGATCTCCACAAGTACAACCTGCCATGTGCATTTGCATTCCAAAAGCAAACTACTTTTATGCACATCTTCGTGGGGAGCCTTTGCCACTTATGAAGACAATTTCCTATCCTTTACAATTTCACATATTTTATCCCGTTGAAAACTTTAACGGTTTGTCATCAATCACCAAAAAGGGGGAGATTGTAAGTGCATCTAGTGCCACCCCTAGTTGGTTTTGGAGTATTGATGACAAATGTGGTTGAGGGACTAATGCGTTTGTGAGAATTGCACTAACTCTGAGCAGCCACCAATTTATGGTGTAGGGGGTGGGCTATTTATAGCCACTAGGCAACCCGACTTGATATGTCTGAGCGGTCCCTCGCAAGCATCCCGTGGCCTCCACGGCGGTCCCCCGCGGTCGTGGGGGAGGCTCTCAGCGTGGCGACGACCGTCTGGCCATGGTCGGAGGGCTGCCCCGGCCGCGCGTCCCGAGGCCGCGCCTCCATCTTCTTTGGCCGCCGGAGTTCATGGTGAGGCGGAGGAGCCGTCCGGTGTCGGCTTCAGCTCCGTGCTTCCTCCTGGGTGAGCTCCCGTGATGGCGCCACTGAGTGGCCTCGGCTCCAGCGGATGGCTGCTGCAGCCGGGCTTCGTGGGCTTCTCTGGAGGTCTCTGCTGCAGGAACCTGTTCACGACCAGCTGGTGGCGGGGCGTTCGCTCAGCGTGGTCTTCGCCGCCGGTGCTCCCTGCACTTCAAGTATGACGGCGACGCCACCCTCTACGTGAGTGTGTTAGGGGAAGACGGTCGCCGCATGGGGTGCTGCCCTGAAGACGACGACCGCGGTGAGGACTCAGCCTCGGCATGGGTGGAGAGGGCAGCGCGCGGGCGGCTGGCGATGCCCGCGACTCCTCACGCTTCACCAGCTCTTCTTTGGATGGTGATTCTTCCAGCAGCGGCCGCGGCCAGCCCCCACGCTGCCGCGCCTGCTTGGGGGGTGGCAGCGGGTCCCCTTGCCGCCATGCCCCGGTGAAGCGCGAGAGGGAGTCCGCCTGAGCTCCGGAGGCGGCTCGAGCCTTCCAAGAGAGCCGGCATGGGGCGTGCTTCACCTGCTTCTGTCCTTTTCATTTCTTTTCTCCTGCGCAAAAAGGCAACAATGTGTGACCCCGTGGGGGCGCGTTTAGGTTAACGCCGTTAATTATTGTACTGCTTTTGTTATCCTGGTACTTTTCCCTTCTGCCGTGCGCCCATTTGCAAGTGAACCCCAGCCGTGGCCGTGGGGGCGACCGATCCAGGCCCCGTGTTCGCGTTGTGCTGCCCGTGAGGCATGGTCAGGAGGGGTGCTCCAGCTGTGGACCAGGGCCGTGAAAACTTGAGCGATAGGGGCAGGAACGCTCGCGGGGGCTCCCGAGGCTTCGCTTCACGAGTCCCCCATAAGAGAAATCGAGGCGGGAGGCGAAAAAGATCAAAGAACCACGGACCAAGAAGGCGATAGTTTCGATAAAAACTCCAAATGGGAATAACTAGTCAACTGCAGAAAGCAAATGAAAAAGCCGCGTCCGGCACCTAGTCTAGTCTTCGACGTCTTCTCACCAGCGCGGAGCTAAGTGCTGCCACTGGGTGTGGGAGGGAGCCCCAGGGCCTGAGGCCGGCACTCCTGAGACTCCGGGGCGTGTACAGCCCCAACTCATTATTACGTGAGAGTGTCACGGGCGGCGAGCTTCACAGGCTCCGGGCCTTTCTTCTGGGAAGCAAGCTTCACGGGCGTTGGCCCTCTTCTGAGGCTCGGGCCTTTCTTACGGGAAGCAAGCTTCACAGGCGTTGGCCCTCTTCACGGGCTCGGGCCCTTTCGAGCGCCGACAGCTTCACGGCGATTCGCCTTCTTCACAGGCTCTGGGCCTTTCCCAAAAGAATGAGCTTCACAGGCATTCGCCTTCTTCACAGGCACTGGGCCTTTTCCAAAAAGAATGAGCTTCACAGGCATTCGCCTTCTTCACAGGCACTGGGCCTTTTCCAAAAAGAATGAGCTTCACAGGCATTCGCCTTCTTCATAGGCACTGGGCCTTATCTTCGAGTGTGTTCCTGCAAATTTGGCCAGATGCCGGTGCTCTACGTCTTCGGGTCCCGGCTCTCGGGCTGGTCTCAGCCGTCACCGCAAGCCGTGTCGTGATGCCATGGACAAGACCCGGAGGGTGAGGGCGGAGAGCGGTAGGAGCCACGAGTTGCGATGCGGGCACCCCCTTTAACGCGCATAAGCTGGGTTAGATGACGCAACTCGTCCTCGGGTCCCGGCTCTCGGGCTGGTCTCGGCCGTCATTTGGCAAGCCGTGTCGTGATGCCATGGACAAGACCAGAGGGTGAGGGCGGAGATCCGTAGGAGCCACAGTCGCGATGCTCGTGCACCCCCCTTTAACGTGCAAGATTCCGTCACCCAGGAAAAGGCACCAAATAACAAGCATGGTGGAGCAAGAGCATAATCCTAAGAAAAACGTAAGAAGGATACATGCTGCTGGGACAGGCCCGAGCGGCTTGGGGATGATGCAGCCCGAGGGCGCCCCCAACAGGATAGGCTAATGACATGAAATAAAAGGGATACATGCCGCAGGGACGGACCCACGCGGCCTGGGAATAATGCAGCCCTGAAGGCGCTCCCAGCCGGAAATAAAACTTAAAGATGTCACCTGGTGATGTTGGGGACGAAGGGGTGTTGGTGTAGCAGACTCGGTGGGTTGCGGGAGTCGATCCTCACGAGCCCCCAGGTCCAGGGGCCTTGGGAGGATCCGAAGGCACTGGCGGCTCCTCGGGAGCCATCTCCATCTCCGCCAGGGCTGCGGCGTGCCTGACCTCTTGAGCCTCCAGGATGGTCCTCATGAGACGCTGGTGCGCAGCTGCCGCGTTTGGCAGGCCATAAGGCATGCACACGTAGCTGTGGGGCGGACCCTCGCAACGTCCCACTCGCGAGGGCCAGAGGCGTTCTTGAGACGCGGCTCGGTTGAGCCCTGGTATGTCGATGCAGACGCGTAGCCCACCATCCTCGCTGGATGGGGGGCCCACGGCGCGGCGGCTGCCCCTCATGACCCTTGACTCCTGTAGCTCCTGAATGGCCTTGCTGACGAACTCCTGAGGGTTCGGCCCTCCTTGCCTTGGTCCTGCTTCCGGGAAACGTGCTTCGAAACACGCCTTCACGTGGTGCCCAAGCGCCTCCCTAGAGACCTTGGTGAGGTCGGCGGCCCTCCAAGGGAGAGCCTGTTGGGGAACGCAGTAATTTCAAAAATTTTCCTACGATCACGCAAGACCATGGTGATGGCATAGCAACGAGAGGGGAGAGTGTTGTCTACGTGCCCTCGTGAGACCGTTAAGCGGAAGCGATCACAACGTAGAGGAAGTAGTCGTACTTTCTCCTCGCGATCCTGCCGATCCCAGCGCCAAGTTACTCCGGCACCTCCGAGTCGATGATGACGTAGAGGAAGTAGTCGACGTTCTCCTCACGATCCAACCGATCACAGCGCCGTTACTCCGGCGCCTCGGGATTCTTGGCACACGTTCAGCTCGATGGCGCTCCACGGGCTTCGATCCAGCAAAGCTCGGGGAGGGGAGTTCCGTCGGCCTGACGGCGTGGTGACGATCTTGATGTTTCACCGTCGCAGGCTTCGCCTAAGCACCGCTACAATATGACCGAGGTGGAATATGGTGGAGGGGGCACCGCACGGCTAAGGAACGATCTCAAGGATCAACTTGTGTGTCCATGGGGTGCCCCTGCCCCGTATATAAAGGAGGGAGGGAGGAGGAGGCCGGCCCTAGGAGGGCGTGCCATGGGGAGTCCTACTCCCCGGGAGTAGGATTCCCCTTTCCTAGTCCAACTAGGAGTCCTTCCATGTATTAGGAGTAGGAGACAAGGAAGGGAAGAGAGAAGGGAAGGAAGGAGGGGTGCGGCCCCTCCCCTAGTCCAATTCGGACTAGGCCATGGGCGCGCGGCCTGCCCTAGGCAGCCCTCTCTCTTTCCCAGGGCCCAATAAGGCCCAATACTTCTCCCCGGCGAATTCCCGTAACTCTCCGGTACTCGAAAATACCCGAATCATTCGAACCTTTCCGAACTCCGAATATAGTCGTCCAATATATCGATCTTTACGTCTCGACCATTTCGAGACTCCTCGTCATGTCCCCGATCTCATCCGGGACTCCGAACTCCTTCGGTACATCAAAACTCATAAACTCATAATATAACTGCCATCGAAACCTTAAGCTTGCGGACCCTACGGGTTCGAGAACTATGTAGACATGACCTAGAACTATTCTCGGTCAATAACCAATATCGGGACCTGTATGCCCATATTGGCTCCTACATATTCTACGAAGATCTTTATCTGTCAAACAGAATAACAACATCGTTGTTCCCTTTGTCATCGGTATGTTACTTGCCCGAGATTCGATCGTCGGTATCCGATTACCTAGTTCAATCTCGTCACCGCAAGTCTCTTTACTCGCTCATAATGCATCATCCCGTAACCAACTCATTGGTCACATTGCTTGCAAGGCTTAGGTGATGAGTATTACCGAGAAGGCCCAGAGATACCTCTCCACAATCGGAGTGACAAAACCTAATCTCGAAATACGCCAACCCAACATGTACCTTTGGAGACACCTGTAGTACTCCTTTATAATCACCCAGATTACGTTGTGACGTTTGGTAGCACCAAAGTGTTCCTCCGTAAACGGAGTTGCATAATCTCATAGTTACAGGAACATGTATAAGTCATGAAGAAAGCAATAGCAACATACTAAACGATCATGTGCTAGGCTAACGGAATGGGTCATGTCAATCACATCATTCTCCTAATGATGTGATCCCGTTAATCAAATGACAACTCATGTCTATGGTTAGGAAACATAACCATCTTTGATTAACGAGCTAGTCAAGTAGAGGCATACTAGTGACTATATGTTTGTCTATGTATTCACACATGTATTATGTTTCCGGTTAATACAATTCTAGCATGAATAATAAACATTTATCATGAAATAAGGAAATAAATAATAACTTTATTATTGCCTCTAGGGCATATTTCCTTGATCTCCCACTTGCACTAGAGTCAATAATCTAGTTCACATCGCCATGTGATTTAACATCAATAGTTCACATCTATATGTGGTTAACACCCATAGTTCACATCGACATGTGACCAACACCCAAAGGGTTTACTAGAGTCGATAATCTAGTTCACATCGCTATGTGATTAACACCCAAAGAGTACTAAGGTGTGATCATGTTTTGCTTGTGAGATAATTTTAGTCAACGGGTCTGTTATATTCAGAGCCGTGAGTATTTTGCAAATTTCTATATCTACAATGCTCTGCACGGAGCTACTCTAGCTAATTGCTCCCACTTTCAATATGTATCCAGATTGAGATTCAGAGTCATCTAGATTAGTGTTAAAACTTGCATCGACGTAACCCTTTCTGACGGGCTCTTTTATCACCTCCATAATCGAGAAATATTTCCTTAGTCCTCACTAAGGATGTCTTTGACCAATGTCCGATGATCTACTCCTAGATCACTATTGTACTCCCTTGCCAAATTCGGAGCAAGGTATACAATAGGTCCGTACATAGCATAGCATACTTTATAGAACCTATGGTGAGGCATAGGGAATGACTTTCATTCTCTTTTCTATTTTCTCGCCGTGGTCGGGATTTGAGTCTTACTCAATTTCATACGTTTTGCAACACAGCAAGAACTTTTCTTTGACTGTTCCATTTTGAACTACTTCAAAATCTTGACAAGGTATGTACTTATTGAAAAACTTATCAAGCGTCTTGATCTATCTCTATAGATCTTGCTGCTCAATATGTAAGCAGCTTTCTTGAGGTCCTTCTTTGAGAAACTCCTTTCAAATACTCCTTTATGCTTTGCAGAATAATTCTACATTATTTCGATCAACAATATGTCATTCACATATACTTATCGAGAAATGCTTTGTAGTGCTCCCACTCACTTTCTTGTAAATACAGGCTTCTCCAAAAGTCTCAGATAAAACCATATGCTTTGATCACACTATCAAAGCGTTTATTCCAACTCCGAGATGCTTGCACCAGTCCATAGATGGATCGCTTGGAGCTTGCACATTTTGTTAGCTCCTTTTGGATCGACAAAACCTTCTGGTTGCATCATATACAACTCTTCTTTAATAAATCCATTAAAGAATGTTGTTTTTGACATCCATTTGCCAGATTTCATAAAATGTGGCAATTGCTAACATGATTCGGACAGACTTAAGCATCGCTACGGGTGAGAAAGTCTCATCGTAGTCAACCCCTTGAACTTGTCGAAACCTTTTGCAACAAGTCGAGCTTTGTAGATAGTAACACTACTATCGATTGTCCGTCTTCCTCTTGAAGATCCATTTATTTAACATGGCTTGCTGATCATAGAGCAAGTCAATCAAAGTCCATACTTTGTTTCTTATACATGGATCCTATCTCAGATATCATGGCCTCAAGCCATTTCGCGGAATCTGGGCTCATCATCGCTTCCTCATAGTCCGTAGGTTCATCATGGTCTAGTAACATGACTTCCAGAACACGATAACCATACCACTCTGGAGCGGATTTTGCTCTGGAAGACCTCTGAGGTTTGGTAGCAACTTGATCTGAAGTTTCATGATCATCATCATTAACTTCCTCACTTATTGGTGTAGGAATCATCGAACTGATTTACGTGATGAACTACTTTCCAATAAGGGAGAAGGTACAATTACCTCATCAAGTTCTACTTTCCTCCCACTCACTTCTTTCGAGAGAAACTTCTTCTCTAGAAAGGATCCATCTTAGCAACGAAAAACTTGCCTTCGGATCTGTGATAGAAGGTGTACCCAATAGTTACCTTTGGGTATTCTATGAAGACGCACTTCTCCGATTTGGGTTTGAGCTTATCGGTGAAAACTTTTTCACATAAGCATCACAACTCCAAACTTTTAAGAAATGACAGCTTAGGTTTACTGTTAAACCATAGTTCATACGGTGTCATCTCAACGGATTTGGATGGTGCCCTATTAAACGTGAATGCATTTGTCTCTAATGCATAACCCCAAAAGCGATATTGGTAAATCTTTAAGAGAAATCATTGATCTCAACATATCAAAATTAAGTACGGTTACGATGTTCGGACACAACATAACGTTGTGGTGTTCCAGTTGTCGTGATCTATGAAACTATTCCACTTTGTTTTAATTGAAGACCAAACTCGTAACTCAAATATTCATCTCTCTCTGATCAGATCGCAGAAACTTTATTTTCTTGTTACGATGATTTTCTACTTCACTCTGAAATTCTTTGAACTTTTCAACTATTTCAGACTTATGTTTCATCAAGAAGATATACGCATATCTGCTCAAATCATCTGTGAAGGTCAGAAAATAATGATACTTGCCACGAGCATCAACACTCATTGAATCGCATACATCGGTATGTATTATTTCCAATAAGTCAAGAGCTTGTTCCATTGTTCCGAGAACGGAGTTTTAGTCATCTTGCCCAAACGGCACGGTTCGCAAGCATCAAATGATTCATAATCAAGTGATTCCAAAAATCCATCAGCATGGAGTTTCTTCATGCGCTTTACACCAATATGACCTAAACGGCAGTGCCACAAATAAGTTGCACTATCATTATTAACTTTGCATCTTTTGGTTTCAATATTATGAATATGTGTATCACTATGATCGAGATCCAATGAACCATTTTCATTGGGTGTGTAACCATATAAGGTTTTATTCATGTAAACAGAACAACAATTTATTCTCTTACTTAAATGAATAACTGCTTTGCAATAAACATGATCAAATCATATTTATGCTCAACACCAAATAACACTTATTTAGGTTCCACACTAATCCCGAAAGTATAGGGAGTGTGCGATGATGATCATATCAATCTTGGAACTACTTCCAACACTCATCGTTACTTCCCCTTCAACTAGTTTCGCTTCATTACGCAACTCCTGCTTCAAGTTACTACTCTTAGCAACTGAACTAGTATCAAATACCGAGGGGTTGCTACGAACACTAGTAAAATACACATCAATAATCTGTATATCAAATATACCTTTGTTCACTTTGCCATCCTTCTTATCCGCCAAATACTTTGGGGTAGTTCCGCTTCTAGTGACCAGTTCCATTGCAGCAAAAGCACTTAGTCTCAGGCTTAGGTCCAGACTTGGGCTTCTTCACTCGAGCAGCAACTTGCTTGCCGTTCTTCTTGAAGTTCCCCTTCTTCTTCCCTTTGCCTTTCTTCTTGAAACTAGTGGTCTTATTGACCATCAACACTTGATGCTCCTTCTTGATTTCTACCTCCGCAGTTTTTAGCATTGCGAAGAGCTCAAGCATAGTCTTTACTAACCCTTGCATATTATAGTTCATCACGAAGTTCTAGTAACTTAGTGATGGTGACTAGAGAATTCTGTCAATCACTGTCTTATCTGGAAGATTAACTCCCACTTGATTCAAGCGATTGAAGTACCCAGACAATCTGAGAACATGCTCACTAGTTGAGCGATTCTCTTCCATCTTTTAGCTTTAGAACTTTGTTGGAGACTTCATATCTCTCAACTCGGGTATTTGCTGGAAATATTAACTTCAACTCCTGGAACATCTCATATGGTCCATGACGTTTAAAACGTCTTTGAAGTCCCGATTCTAAGCCGTTAAGCATGGTGCACTAAACTATCAAGTAGTCATCATATTGAGCTAGCCAAACGTTCATAACGTCTGCATCTGCTCCTGCAATAGGTCTGTCACCTAGCGGTGCATCAAGGACATAATTCTTATGTGCAGCAATGAGGATAAACCTCAGATCACGGATCCAATCCGCATCATTGCTACTAACATCTTTCAACACAGTTTTCTCTAGGAACAAAAACATATGAAAGCAACAAACATAGGGAAGCAACAACGCGAGCTATTGATCTACAACATAATTTGAAAAATACTACCAGGACTAAGTTCATGATAAATTTAAGTTCAATTAATCATATTACTTAAGAACTCCCACTTAGACAGACATCTCTCTAGTCATCTAAGTGATCACGTGATCCAAATCAACTAAACCATAACCGATCATCACGTGAGATGGAGTAGTTTTCAATGGTGAACATCTTATGTTGATCATATCTACTATATGATTCACGCTGACCTTTCGGTCTCCGTGTTCGAGGTCATATCTTATATGCATAGCTCGTCAAGTATAACCTGAGTATTCCGCGTGTGCAACTGTTTTGCACCCGTTGTATTTGAACGTAGAGCCTATCACACCCGATCATCACGTGGTGTCTCAAAGACGAAGAACTTTCATAGCGGTGCATACTCAGGAGAACACTTCTTGATAATTAGTGAGAGATCATCTTATAATGCTACCGTCAATCAAAGCAAGATAAGATGCATAAAGGATAAACATCACATGCAATCAATATAAGTGATATGATATGGTCATCATCGTCTTGTGCTTGTGATCTCCATCGCCAAGCACCGTCATGATCACCATCGTCACCGGGCGCGACACCTTGATCTCCATCTTAGCATCGTTGTCGTCTCGCCAATCTTATGCTTCCACGACTATCACTACCGTTTAGTAATAAAGTAAAGCATTACATCGCGATTGCATTTCATACAATAAAGCGACAACCATATGGCTCCTGCCAGATTGCCGATAACTTCGGTTACAAAACATGATCATCTCATACAATAAAATATAGCATCACGTCTTGACCATATCACATCACAACATGCCCTGCAAAAACAAGTTAGACGTCCTCTACTTTGTTGTTGCAAGTTTTACGTGGCTGCTACGGGCTGAGCAAGAACCGTTCTTACCTACGCATCAAAACCACAACGATAGTTTGTCAAATAGACTCCGTTTAACCTTCTCAAGGACCGGGCGTATGCACTCAGTTCAACTAAAGTTGGAGAGACAGTCTTCCGCAAGCCATCTATGTGCAAAGCACGTCGAGGAACCGGTCTCGCGTAAGCGTCTGGCGTAAGGTTGGTCCGGATCGTCTCGTCCAACAATACCGCTGAACCAAAGTATGACATGCTGGTAGGCAGTATGACTTGTATCGTCCACAACTCACTTGTGTTCTACTCGTGCATATGACATCTACGCATAAAACCAGGCTCGGATGCCACTGTTGGGGAACGTAGTAATTTCAAAAATTTCCCTACGATCACGCCAAGACCATGGTGATGGCATAGCAACGAGAGGAGAGTGTTGTCTACGTACCCTCGTAGACCGTTAAGCGGAAGCGATCACAACGTAGAGGAAGTAGTCGTACTTTCTCCTCGCGATCCTGCCGATCCCAGCGCCGTTACTCCGGCACCTCCGAGTCGATGATGGCGTAGAGGAAGTAGTCGTCACGTTCTCCTCACGATCCAACCGATCACAGCGCCCGTTACTCCGGCGCCTCCGAGTTCTTGGCACACGTTCAGCTCGATGGCGCTCCACGGGCTTCGATCCAGCAAAGCTCCGGGGAGGAGTTCCGTCGGCCTGACGGCGTGGTGACGATCTTGATGTTTCACCGTCGCAGGCTTCGCCTAAGCACCGCTACAATATGACCGAGGTGGAATATGGTGGAGGGGGCACCGCACGGCTAAGGAACGATCTCAAGGATCAACTTGTGTGTCCATGGGGTGCCCCTGCCCCGTATATAAAGGAGGGAGGGAGGAGGAGGCCGGCCCTAGGAGGGCGTGCCATGGGGAGTCCTACTCCCACCGGGAGTAGGATTCCCCTTTCCTAGTCCAACTAGGAGTCCTTCCATGTATTAGGAGTAGGAGACAAGGAAGGGGAAGAGAGAGGGAAGGAAGGAGGTGCGGCCCTCCCCTAGTCAATTCGGACTAGGCCATGGGGAAGCGCGGCCTGCCCTAGGCAGCCCTCTCTCTTTCCCGCAGGGCCCAATAAGGCCCAATACTTCTCCCCGGCGAATTCCCGTAACTCTCCGGTACTCGAAAAATACCGAATCATTCGAACCTTTTCGAACTCCGAATATAGTCGTCCAATATATCGACCTTTACGTCTCGACCATTTCGAGACTCCTCGTCATGTCCCCGATCTCATCCGGGACTCCGAACTCCTTCGGTACATCAAAACTCATAAACTCATAATATAACTGCGAAACCTTAAGCATGCGGACCCTACGGGTTCGAGAACTATGTAGACATGACCTAGAACTATTCTCGGTCAATAACCAATAGCGGGACCTGGATGCCCATATTGGCTCCTACATATTCTATGAAGATCTTTATCGGTCAAACCGCATAACAACATACGTTGTTCCCTTTGTCATCGGTATGTTACTTGCCCGAGATTCGATCGTCGGTATCCAGTACCTAGTTCAATCTCGTCACCGGCAAGTCTCTTTACTCGTTCTGTAATGCATCATCCCGTAACCAACTCATTGGTCACATTGCTTGCAAGGCTTAGGTGATGAGTATTACCGAGAAGGCCCAGAGATACCTCTCCGACAATCGGAGTGACAAAACCTAATCTCGAAATACGCCAACCCAACATGTACCTTTGGAGACACCTGTAGTACTCCTTTATAATCACCCAGTTACGTTGTGACGTTTGGTAGCACCTAAAGTGTTCCTCCGTAAACGGAGTTGCATAATCTCATAGTTACAGGAACATGTATAAGTCATGAAGAAAGCAATAGCAACATACTAAAGCGATCATGTGCTAGGCTAACGGAATGGGTCATGTCAATCACATCATTCTCCTAATGATGTGATCCCGTTAATCAAATGACAACTCATGTCTATGGTTAAGAAACATAACCATCTTTGATTAACGAGCTAGTCAAGTAGAGGCATACTAGTGACTATATGTTTGTCTATGTATTCACACATGTATTATGTTTCCGGTTAATACAATTCTAGCATGAATAATAAACATTTATCATGAAATAAGGAAATAAATAATAACTTTATTATTGCCTCTAGGGCATATTTCCTTCAGAGCCCCCGAGCCCTGCCTGAGGAGGGCGCCGGGCGCGCTTTCCTATGCGATGGAAGGAGGCTCCCCCTGGTCCGACGCGGGCCCTGAGGGGCCTGCCTCTTGAGGAGCCGGACCGGTCGATGTCTTCTTCTTCTTGGGTGCGGCCTCGGGAGGCCTCCTGCTGCTGTGGTGCAGGTCTTCTAGCGATGCGGCTGAAAGGCTCGCTCCGAGAGCACTGCTGCGTCTCTCTCTTCACAGGGCACCGTGATGACCCGGCCGCTTCCTGGCATCTTGAGGACGTTGTAGCCATGGTGGGTTACATCCATGAATTTGGCCAACGCTGGATACCCGAGGATGGCGTTGTACGGCAGGTGAATGTGGGCGACGTCGAAGTCGATGAGCTCGGTGTGGTAGTTGTCGCGAGCCCCGAAGGTGACAGGAAGGCGGACCTGCCCGATCGGGACCGTGGAGCCGTCGGTGACTCCGGAGAAAGGCTTGGTTGGCTGAAGCTGGTATAAGGCACTTGAAGATTGTTGAATGTCTCCACGGACAGGACATTGAGCCCTGCTCCACCATCGATGAGGGTCTTGGTGACCAGCACGTTGCTGATGATTGGGGAACAAAGCATCGGGAGAACTCCGGCTGTGGCCGCGCACTTAAGCTGATCCGCTGAGTTGAACGTGATGGCGCACGCCGACCACCTGAGAGGGCGCGTGGCCTCGAGCTTGGGGAGGAATGAATTCACTTCGCGGGCAAACTGCTTGAAGATGCGCTGAGAGGCTGGGGCTTGAGCTCCGCCCAGGATGCACGCAATCGCACGCGCCTCCTGGAAGCCCCTAGCCCCCTCGTCCTGATGACGGTCTTCAATTCTCCTTGGCGGCAGCGGCAGCGGAGGGAGGCCTGCATTCCCCTGCGGGCGATCCTCGCGGGGCTGATCCCTCCAGCCTCCCTCGCGAGGTGGGTCTTGCCAGCGGTCCTCGCGAGGTTGGTCGCGCCATCCTTGGCGCGGGCCGCGGTCTTCCCAGCGTCCTGCATTCCTTCCTCCTCCTCGGCCGAAGCCACGGTCGCTGCGCTCAGGCGTCTGCCGACCCTGCCTTCACGTCTGCCGGAGCTCTTGGCATTCATTGGTGTTGTGGGTGTGGAGGTCGTGGTACACATGCATCGGCTGCCCTTGGAGGACTTGGGCTGATCTACGCCTCGCTTGGTGTCTGGTTCGGCCGATGCGGCAGCCCCTTGCGCTTCACGTCCTTGGCCTTGGACTTCTTCTCTTCGGGATCCGTGGCAGGCAGCTCGAGGAGTGAGAGGCGCCCCTCCTCAGCCCTGGTGCAGTTGGTCGCCAAGTTGAACAGCTCCTCCTTCATGCATCGCCAGCTCCTCCTTCATCTTGACGTCGCGCACGCCATCGGAGAAGGCGGAGATGATGGCCTCCTCCGTTACCCTGGGGATCTTGAGGCGCGCGTTGTTGAAGCGCTGGATGTACTTTTGCAGGGTTTCCCCTGGCTGCTGCTTGATTCGGCGTGTCGCTCACAGCGGGTGGCCGGTCGCGAGTACCCTGGAAGTTGGCGATGAAGCGGGTGTGCATCTCGGCCCAGGAAGAGATCGTGTCTGGGGCCAGATTCAGGAGCCAGGTGCGGGCTCCGTCTTTGAGCGCCATGGGAAACCAGTTCGCGATGACCTTTTCATCCTCGTTGGCAGCCTCGATGCCCAGCTTGTAGAGCTGGAGGAACTCCGTAGGGTCAGCTGTGCCGTCGTAGCGAGGAGGCAGGTCTGGCTTGAACTTGGCGGGCCATGCGACGCTGCGCCTTCCGGAGGTGAAGCGCGGCAGCCCGCCGTGGCCGCTGAGGGCCTCGAACGACAGAGAGCTTGGTCTTGTGGGCCTCCTGCGCCCAAGGCTGGGGCAGCGCAAGGTCCTGACGTGCTGGAGCGGGGAGCGCTCGGGCAGCTTCTTGTGGGCGAGGGACTTCTTGACAGCTCTGCTCTTGCCGCGCCAGCGCCTGGCGGAACAGGTTCCGCCCAGGGGCCGCAAGCCTTGGGGCCAGGGCGCCTTCTTGAGGTGGAGGCGGCTGAGGCGCCCCGGGAGCTTCATCGCCCGCGCGGGGCGGGGTGCGGTGCAGCGAGACGGATGGTGCTTGGCGCCTCTGCAGCGCGGACGAGCTCGGCGACTCGGTCGAGCCATTCTTCATAGACGTCGTCGACGGGGCGGTAGCGCAGGAGCCCGTTTGCCGCGATGAGTGCCGCTCGGGCCTGCATGGCCGCATGGGGCGCGCGTGACGAAGAACCAGCGGGGGTGGCGAAGGCGTGGCAGTGCGGCCGTCCCGCCTCATGGACGGGTGCTGGGACGATGCTTGCTGCTCGTTCCCCGCCGGGCCGGTGGCGACGTTGACGGCAGGTGACGGGGAACGACGAGGGCGCCCGCCGACGGGAGCTGTCTAGGCGACATGGGAGGCGAGGGCGGCTAGGCGCTCGGTGCGGGCCCGACGGGCGTCAGACATGGTTGCGGTGGTCGGGGAAGAACGAGGCGACGAAAGGCAGATTCCGGAGCACCCCTACCTGGCGCGCCAAATGTCGGATTTCGGGTTCCGCAGACACCGAGGTTCGAACACCGGGTGCGCGGAGATCCGACCCTCCACCGTCTCGTACCTCGCCCGAATCGCGGGGACCTAAACTACTAATGTAACAGCACAAGAGACACAAGATTTATACTAGTTCGGGCCACCGTTGTGGTGTAATACCCTACTCTAGTTTGTGGCGTGGTGGATTGCCTCTTGGGCTGATGAGGAATCAGACAAGGAAGAACAGCCTCGCGAGGGTCTGTTCTTGGCGGGTGCGATGAACTGCTAGGTGGTGTTCAGTCGCCCCTCTCTATCTCTCGCTTGTTCTCTTGCTATCTTTTTGAATGTTCGTCCCCCTACCTTGCGGGTGGCTAGTCCTATTCATAGGCGAAGTCCCTGGGCCTCTTCCCAAATATTGAGCGGCAAGGGCGCCAACAATTGTCCATTTTGAAGGGGAACAGCGGGTACACTTATCCTGACTAAAGTTGGTCCTCGCCTGCCAAAGGCTCTGGTGATGACGCCTGCTTGGGCTCCATGATGACTCCCTTCCAGCCGTTGGGCTGGTCTTGGTCTTGTTGCACCGAAACGGATGCCTTTGCTTGATGCTCTCGCCTGCGCTTGCTCCCTTTGCACCAAAGAGGAAAGGAGGACCTTTGCAGACGGGCTGGCGCCAGCGCCTGGTCGTCATGGCTTGCGTCATGGGCACCTTGCGAGGTACCCTGCCTTGAACTCTCCGCCTCCTCATGAGCCACTGGCGAGGCCGTGCACGAGGAAGCTCCTCGTCGTCCGCCCATGAATCTCAGCCCCTCGCGAGGGTCTTGAGCTTGCGTTGATGAAGATGGGCCGTCCTGGGCCTCCCTTGAGCCACGCCGCAGGCCGCAGGCAGGCAAGTCTGGGGACCCCCGTTCCCAGAACGCCGACATAGCCTCTCTGATTTCGTGGTAGATCTACTCTTGTACTATCCATATCATCAATATTAATCAAGCAGGAGTATGGTATTACCTCAATCGAGAGGGCCCGAACCTGGGTAAAAACATCGTGTCCCTTGTCTCCTGTTACCATCCGTCTAGACGCACAGTTTGGGACCCCCTACCCGAGATCCGCCGGTTTTGACACCGACATTGGTGCTTTCATTGAGAGTTCCTCTGTGCCGTCGCCGTCAGGAAGGATGCCTCATCCCGTCTTTAAAGACGATACTATCGCTAAAGGAGCCTTGGCCATTGGTCAGACTCTTCGCTTAGGTGGTTTTCTTATGACCGCCCGGTTAAAGCCTTTCGCAAGCGATGACTTCTCGGGTCATCGAAACCAATCTTCACGTTAACTCGGAACTTGCCGAGCGGTTAGATCCGATCGAGCTCTCCTCCGTAAGCGAGCTCTTGGATCGCATCGCCACCACAGGAGTCGCCACGGACTACGACCAGATCGGGCCTAAAACCGATCGAGAGAGATCAACTCTCCCGGGCTACCCATCATGTTGTTGTGGTAGAGGAGCAATACGGCAATTCTTCTTCTATCTTAAGGACTAGCTACGTCCGGATTCCCGATCCCTCCATGCCGGATTCCCGCAGAGGGACGGATGTCGATCAAGCCCTAAACTTAAAGTCAGGCGGCAGGTTGGATTCATTGGATAGCATTCAAAAATCCAAACTTCCAAGTTCGGAAACTTCTCGGCCCCTGAGTCTTAAATTGGACGGGGTTCCGGATCTAGTTCCACCCGCCCACCCAAATATTAGCGATCTATCCCGAATTCGGCAAGAGCCCACTAAAACAGTACATCATTACTGGGTCCGATTCCTCCTGGTTATGGACAGGACAAAGGACTGCCGAGAGGAGGACGCAATCTCACTTTTCTGCAATAATTGCACGGACAAGGGAATCCTAAACGCCATAAGTCGTCGCGAAATTACACGCTTTGCTGACTTGGTGACCATAGTACAAAAGTATCGTGCGATGGAGAGTGCTTGGAAAACCGAAAGTAAATTTTGGGATAATCCGCCCCGAATATAGCCCTAGTCCGAAATAAAAGGGTGCATCATCACCAAGCACCTGGGTTAAACATCAAAAACAAAAACCCCTAAAGGGCACGCGGAACCGTCTTTGGAGGGTTGTCTAAACGGACCCTGCAAAATTCATAGCACAGAGGGCGCCACCCCAACTCATAGCCTTCGAGCATGTTGGATACTACAACAGGTGGCCAAAAGTGGCGAAGAGCTTCTAGCCTCAGAATCCCAGCCCAGCAACACCAGTACGGTATTAACAGTCTTCGAGACTTTTGCGACATCCGGAAACGAACACTCCGCAACCTTGCCGAAGTCTACCAAGTAGCAACAATAAATCCATGGAGTGACACGGCTATTACCTTTAATGCCAGTGACGAACCCAAATCCCGAACAGCCCGAGCACCAGCCGCATTGGTCCTCAGTCCAATAGTGGACGGCTTTCGCCTTACTAAGGTACTCATGGATGGCGGCAGCGGACTAAACCTCATCTATGAGGAAACCCTCCGAAAAATGGAAATAGACTGGAACCGCATTGAGCGAAGCAACACAACCTTTAGAGGAATAATCCTAGCCGGGAAGCATGCTGCACAGGAAAAATCACACTGGACATAGTGTTCGGCTCGCCGGACAATTACAGGTCCGAGGAGGTCACATTTCAAGTGGTCCCGTTCAGCAGCGGATATCACGCTTTGTTAGGGCGAGAGGCATTCACAATTTTTCAAGCTATACCCCATTATGGGTACATGAAGCTTAAAATGCCCGGACCTAACGGAATCATCACTCTCGCTAGTGATCTGAACATAGCACTCCGCGCCGAAAACAAAACAGCCGCACTAGCCCTCGAGGCACTATCCGAAGCCCTAGCGGCCGAGGAATTCACTGCGATGCGCTCCACGGTGAACAGGGATGATCTGATACTTGATAAAAGATCCAAGTCCACCTCTTTTAAACCAGCGGATGAAATAGTCAAATTCCAAGTCCACCCAACGGACCTCGCAAAGACGGCCTCCATTGGGGCACAATTAAACCCCGATGCAGACGCCACTACGAGAATTTCTCTGAGAAAATCGGGACATTTTTGCTCGCACCCTTCGACATGCCAGAATCCCACGTCGGCTGGCCGAGCACAGCCTAAATACCTAAAAGGATTCAAGCCAGTCAAACAGGCTCTTCGGTGCTTTTCCGAACCCAAGAGACATGCCATGGGAGAGGAGCTATCCAAACTTCTAGAAGCCGGATTCATCAGAGATATAAAACATCCGCACTGGCTAGCAAATCTGGTGATGGTACCAAAGAAGGATAAATCCTGGCGCCTATGTGTTGATTTCAAAGACCTTAATAAGGCTTGCCCAAAGGATCCCTTCCTCCCTCGCATTGATCAAATTATCGACGCCTTCTGCAGGACACGACTCATTGTGCTTCCTCGACGCGTGCATTTGGCTACCACCAAATCAAGATGGCGGAGCAGCACCAAGCCGCAACAGCATTCATCACTCCATACGGCCCATTCTTCTTCAACACAATGCCCTTCGGGCTCAAAAACGCCGACGCAACATATCAGCTCATGATTCAGACATGTCTGGCAAACCAGATCGGCAAAACAGTGGAAGCATATGTAGATGACGTGGTCGTCAAATCCAAGCATGTCGAAACTCTAGTAGACGACTTGAGGCTCACATTCGACAATCTCCGAAAATATGACATTAAGCTCAATTCGGAAAAATGCGTCTTCGGCGTTCCAGCCGGAAAGCTCTTGGGCTTCATTGTGTCCGGTAGAGGAATTGAAGCAAACCCAGCTAAGATTCGAGCTCTGTCACAATTAGATATTCCAAAAGACCTCAAACAAATACAAAAATTGACTGGATGCGTAGCGGCTCTAAGCCGCTTTATTTCCCGTTTGGGAGAAAAGGCGTTACCCCTTTACCGCCTCCTCCGGCGCACCGAACACTTGGAGTGGACAGATGCCGCCATGGCCGGACTCGAAGAAATAAAAGCCATATTGGCAACAAATCTGGTCCTGGCCGCGCCCAACATGGGCGAACCAATGCTATTATATATCACCGCAACACATCAAGTTGTCCGCGGTGCTCGTCGTCGAACGAGAAACAGACGGACACAGGTTCCCTCTTCAAAAACCGGTTTACTATATGTCCACTGTCCTAACTACATGCAAGTCCCGGTACCCACATTATCAGAAGATAGCATACGCGGTGTTCATGGCATCCCGGAAGCTGCGACACTACTTTCAAGAGTGTTCGATAACCGTAGCCTCCAAAGTACCTCTTAACGACATTATAAACAATCATGACGCGACGGCCGGATTGCTAAATGGGCCATAGAGCTCCTTCCATTCGACATAACCTATAAGCCACGACGAGCTATTAAGTCGCAGGTTTTGGCCGACTTCGTGGCCGAATGGACCGAAGCCGAACTCCCTAAAGAGTACGTCGCATACTCCAATTGGATCATGCACTTTGACGGCTCCAAAATGTTGGCCGGCCTGGGGGCTGGCGTCGTCCTGACGTCCCCAACCGGGACACAGTCCAATACGTCCTTCAGATAATGTATACGGACTCCAACAACGCAGCCGAATATGAGGCCCATACGCACGGCCTCCGGATGGCTGTCTCCATGGGCATTAAACGCCTAGAGGTGTGCGGGGATTCGAACCTCGCGATATCTCAAATAAATGGAGACTTTGATGCCAAAGATTCGAAAATGGCAGCATACCGCAATGCGGTCCTAAAAATGTCAGCACGGTTCGAAGGGCTCGAATTTCATCATATAGCCCGGGACAACAACCAGGCGGCGGACGTATTGGCATGCATCGGCGCAAAACGCGATGCCGTCCCGCATCGGAAATAACAATCCGGACCCAACCGCACTGCCTGACACCGAACACTCTAACACAATCGGAGGCTCTGCCAACGAGATAATACCCTCCGCCCACGAAATAATGGCGGTTATCGCCCCGTGGAGAGAACCATTCCTAGCCTACCTAACTAGGCAGGAACTCCCCGAAGACCAAAATGAGGCTCGCTGCATAGTACGGCGATCCAAAGCCTATAAAGTGCATGAGGGAGAGCTCTATAAGAAAAGGACAACAGGAGTCCTTCAAAGGTGTATCTCCGAAGAGGAAGGGCGAAACCTCCTGGCTGAAATTCATGCCGGACTGGGTGGGCACCACGCCGCAGCCCGGGGCCTTGTAGGCAAGGCCTTCCGTACAGTATTTAATTGGCCGACGGCCCGGGCAGATGCGCAGGATTTAGTCCAACATTGCGTCGGTTGCCAGCTTTTTGCTAACCAAAGCCACATGCCACCCACCGCCCTCAAAACTATACCCATCACCTGGCCGTTCATGTCCGGGGCTTGACATGGTTGGACCCCTTAAGGGAGGAACCCACAAGCAAAAATACCTATTGGTCATGGTGGATAAATTCACCAAATGGATAGAGGCCAAGCTCGTTAAAGCGGCGAATCCGGGCGGTGATAGACTTCATATCGGGGTAGTGCACCGTTCTGGCGTCCCCACAAGTATCATCACTGGTAACGGCACCAACTTCATGGCCTATGAGGTCAAATTATGGTGCAAAAACATGGGCATCAAGCTCGATTACGCCTCAGTCTATCACCCTCAAACTAACGGTCAAGTCGAGCGAGCAAATGGTCTAATCATGAGCGGCATTAAACCCAGACTAGTGCGGTCCCTCAAGGAATCTAACACGCCTTTGGGTTGAGGAGCTCGACTCCGTACTCTAGGGGCTGCGGACCACGCCCGAATCGTACTACCAGATTCACACCATTTTTATGGTGTATGCGCAGAGGCAGTCTTGCCCTGTGACATAATGCATGACTCACCTCGCGTGCGCATGTATGAAGAAAGAGAAGCCGAGCTCGATCGGCAGGACAGTTTGGACGCATTGGAGGAGGAGCGCGACGTGGCAAAAGCTCGTTCCGCATTTTATCAACAGCAGGCTCGAAGACATCAAAGCAGGGAAGTACGGGCCAAAGCTTACAACGTTGGCGAACTAGTTCTACGCCTGCCGGACAAGAAAAAGGACAAACTCAAGCCCAAATGGGAAGGTCCCTTCATCATCGCTCAGGTCCTAACCGGCGGAGCATACGGTCTGCGAAACGCATCGGATAACCGACTCGAGCCGAACCCATGGAACGCAGCCCGTCTACGAAGATTCTACGCCTAAGTGCCGGACTCCGAGTTCGTCTCCTTCCTCCGTCCACATTTTTATTTTTGCTTTCTTTTATTTCTCTCATTCCTCCTTCTTCTTGAAGCCTTTAGAGGCTCGTTTGCGCTTTGTTTGCACATACTTGACGCGCTGTCCGCGCTCATTATACCTGGGGGCTACTTTAACAGAAGCTTATTTATATGGGCTTCATGCCCAACACATGTGTCAATCTTCCGCATGTACATTTTACTCACCATTATATGCATCGATATGACTTAAGTTTTGGCCAAGCTGGGTTGCCTGGCTACTGTGCTTACCCCTACGTTCCCGATTGTTCGGCTATGTGATAAAGGGAGCACCTCTGCGATTATTCTTTGCCGGGTCACCGGATGTGTACCTCGGTAGGTGAAGCCGAAAGCTAGCGTTCTTAAGGGAATATTCGGTCGGTGAACTGAAAGATGATTTTTAACTATTTATCCATCTGCCCCCATATGATTTTCTGCTTTCTTAGCAGTTTGGACATGCCCTTTAGGGCATGCCTCCCAGGGAAAGGAACCCTTAATGGAACTATTCTCCCTGGAAGATGTTTCTTACTATCCATGCAATATAACATAACTAGTTGGGCACTTGTCTGATACAGCAATAATGACCCCTACGCATTGTCTCCATGCATGCCCTGGTTCTTACATAACCGCGAGGGTATTCAGACACACTCCGGACTATTGGGTCCCGAGGTCAAAGCGAAAAGGTCTGCTATGACAAACGATCTACAATCCGACTAGAAGACATTTTTCATGTCATATTCAATTACATAGTCAACTCGACTAATTGTATTCCTCCTCAATGCCATCTAATAGGCTATCTAATTTACAATCTTGTTGGGAATACTTGGCGGCCAATTCTACTTGGCCGTACACTAAGCTTACAGGATCTCCTTCCCATCAGGCCCCCACAGGTCCGACCTCGGCCATGTGGTTTGGGTCAGCAACCGTGTACCGCGTCTTTACCATGGCCCAGGCCTCCCTGGCGCCTTGACGGCAGGCCGATATCTTCCATAGTCGGAAGTGCCGCCGTGCTCCTTGAAGCCGCTCTGCCAGCTCCCCAATGCCTTCGGGCAGGGAGATAGATGGCCACAAGGCCTGGGCGACGCCTTTCATCACCGGCCGAACTTCGTTAAATGGTACGCAGCGATTCGGGAAGAAGATCACCAAAGAATTGGGCATCTCCTCCTCAGGACGACCTGTGAGCAAACCTACATACATGTTTATGTTAGTCGCCTTCCTCGCCGAACTCTTTCAAAGTTTGTTTAAGCACTTACTGAAAATGCCGCGACGAAGCCATCGATTCTCCTTTACGGAGTCAGCCAACTGGGCACGAACATCCTTTAGTTCCTCACCCAGTTGGGTGTTCGCATCTTGGAGGTTATTTTTCTCCTGCCGCACCCTCGTAAGCACGCTCTCGCCGGCCTTTAGCTGGCGCAGGAGCTGTTGCTTGTCCGGATCCATCCCGGCGCTATCTGCAATGTTAATGTCAGATTTATGCACGTGCCGCACTTTGCGAAACTACTTCTACTTTGAAGGGCATATATTACCAGAGGGAGTCTTCATGGCTTCCCCGGTCGCGGCCAGTGCGGCCTCAAGTTGGGCCTTGCACTCTTCAAGCTCCTGGGACAAATGGGTATTCTTTTCGGTAAGAACCTGCATTCCAAATGATCCTTAAATCAGTTATCCTATCTATTTTAAGTCTCGGGGGCTACTGGCATATATAACTGTCAAAATTCCTTACCCGTATGTCTTTCACATACTGCTCCGTGGCTCTGGCTAGGCCATCTTGAGCGGCACGGAGGTGCGCTTCTCCCGAACTAAAGGTGTCCAACGCCTCTTGGGAGAAACATGCGTCACGTAGAATAGTCCGGAGGCGCCTATGATTCATGGCGCTCTCCACCTCCGACTTGGTGGCGGACAGTCTGTCGGCATCCTCCGTTGGAGGAGCATCCGACGCACGCCTCGTGTTTGTACCCCCTTCCGGACTCGGCTTTTGAGCCTGGCTGGCGGTGGTCCGATTTGCATCTTCTCCAGACTCAGTCCGGCGAGCTCTTTTCCTGAAAAAACCACACGGCGTCGGTGTGCCTCCCAGAACCTCTCCTTAAAACGCGATGGCACATCATACCGTTCTTGGCGGCGTCTCGAGTCGTACCACACTTCTTTTCCGCTTTCTTTGGGCGAGCTGCCTTGTTGGGCGGCCGCGGTAGGCTCGGCTTCCTGTTCAAGGGACCCCTACGAAACACCATTAAATCGTGGTGATTAGAAGTAAAGCACGGTGGGTCATGGTATCCGGACTTGATCCACGATTATCTGGAGGCGGAAATAATCCGGGGTAGTCGGCCGTAATGGCAACCAAAGCATTGTCGATGCTAAGTTGGTGGAACACCCGTCGATCAGCTCCACCTTTATATCCGGGTCCTCTTCGGAGGTCGGATCAAGGGACCGTTCGGATCCTCGGGTTGTGGGGCGGGCTGTGTATCTTCTCCACGGCCCGGCAGCGTTCCTGCGTAGAAACCATGAAATGAGATATTTAACCACGGGAACATGGATCGGACAGGCCACAAAGATATTTGCTTACCCAACTTCGAGGATTATTCGAAGAAAACCCGTTCAGTGGAGTGACGCGGAGAAAATCCTCCTCTTCCCCTTTGTACATGGCGGACAAGGTCTTCACTAGTTCGGTGATCGATCCCAGCCCTTTGCGGCCATGGTAGGTGGCATCGTCCACCCCGTTGAAGTCCCACATGGGGTGGCCCCTATATTGGAGCGGCTGCACTCCCCTCATAATGCAGATTGCAATGACTCCAATCATGGTCAATCCGGCATGAGCCAGTAATCTTATTCGGCTCATCAAGTAAAGGACGTCCGGTCATTTTCCCTCCAGGGCTCCACGGGCGCCAGCTTAGGCGCTTCTTCGGAGGAGCGTTGCTAAACTCCGGAAGGCCGATCCGAATAGGATCCGGCAGCGGGACGTCCTCCATGTAAAATCATTCCGAGGGCCAGTCCTCGGACGCCTTCTTTGGGATTCTGGATAAGTATCCGGTCCCGGTGATGCGCCATAGCTTGGCTCCGCCCACTTGATATATTGACCCTTCATGAGAACGAGGCACAAGGCAGAACAATCTCTTCCAGAGAGCGAAATGGGCCTCAACGCCCAGAAATAGCTCGCAAAGGGCCACAAAGCCTGCTATATGCGAGATGGAGGCAGGCGTAAGGTTGTGCAGCTAGAGGTCAGAGAACTCGTAAGCCCGGAGAAAGCGGATGGATTGGAAATCCGAGTCCTCTCATTAGGTAAGAGACGAAGCATACCCGCCCTCCCTTAGAGGGATCGGGGACGCTCTCCGCCTGCTTCCCGCCCTTATAAGTGGCGAGTCCGGAACGCACCGGAACCATGAAGGCCGGGGGAAGGAATCCCTTGGTTTGGAGCACCACCAATTCGCTTTGCGGGACTGAGCATCTCCCCCAATCTCCCGGTTGAGGGCTGGAAACGCGAGAGGAGGAGCCGCGTCGACTGTCCATGGTGGAGTGGGTTTTTTGTCAAAGGCGCTCTGATGAAGGCTCGTGAAGGGAGGATGGTGTGATCCGGATCTGGATCCCCGTCTCTTTTATAGACGGCTCATTTGCACAGCAAGGGGGGTAAATGTAAAGATACCCTGACTTTTCACATTCGTTCAACACGTGGAAGATGGCCATTATTGGGCGTGGAAGCCGAGAAGCGCGATATTCGTAAGAAAGCGGACACTATTCAACACAGATTCGGAGGAACCCGCCTTGCAATGTCAAGACAATCAACACGCCGGACTTATCATCATTGAAGCCTGGTTCGGGGGCTACTGAGGGAGTCCTGGACTAGGGGGTGTCCGGATAGCCGAACTATCATCTTTGGTTGGACTCCTGGACTATGAAGATACAAGATTGAAGACTTCGTCCCTTGTCCGGATAGGACTTTCCTTGGCATGGAAGGCAAGCTTGGCGATATGGATATGTAGATTTCCTACCATTGTAACCGACTCTGTGTAACCCTAACCCTATTTGGTGTCTATATAAACCGAAGGGTTTTAGTCCGTAGGACGAACAACAATCATACCATAGGCTAGCTTCTAGAGTTTAGCCTCTCTGATCTCGTGGTAGATCTACTCTTGTACTACCCATATCATCAATATTAATCAAGCAGGAGTAGGGTATTACCTCCATCGAGAGGGCCCGAACCTGGGTAAAAACATCGTGTCCCTTGTCTCCTCTTACCATCCGCCTAGACACACAGTTCGGGACCCCCTACCCGAGATCCGCCGGTTTTGACACCGACAAGGTGTGCGGCATAGTGCAATTACACAGATGCCCCTGGCGGTTCACATTTGAGGGGCACGTGGCAAGCATGCAACATACTCTGAGTTGTCCCACGTTCCCACGCCCGCCAGGTTTGTCGGATGGTCGTTCCGGCTTCTCCGGATTTCAACAATAAGGATGAATCATTTAAAACAGACTTAAAGTTTGTTTCTGTTTCTTCTGCTGACAAGGACGCAGAGAAGACATTCGACAGTTTCAATAGAATGCATATGATCTGGACAGATAGAGTTTGAGATAGAAAGCATAGAGAGATTAGGGTCCAATCACATTCACTTAGTTCAAAAGATTCAACTTGGAAGACATAGCTATAAGTGAATCTTTGTAGAGGACAGAACAATATATATATATATATATATATATATATATCTATATATATATATATATATATATATATATATATATATCAGACAGCAACCAAACCAACATAGTGATTAAAATCATGAATATAGGTTGAAGTTGAAGACAAATCAAATGTGAAGATATTGCAGAAATAACGCCATGAGTGAAACACTTCAAACAGAGAAATTTGGTGGTGCCGTTACCCACCGTATAGGAAGTATTAGACCCGGACACGGCCTTTAATTATCGTGGCGCTCCGAAGTCAAATTCCACGTTAATGTATTCACACTCAGAATGTAAGTCTTCATTGATTGAAGATATACTTTACTTCGTGTTTTGCACATCTAAGTCATCAACATGCACAAGTGTTAGGATGTGTGCTTGATCACAGGACATTTGAGGATTCCAAGATATTTAGCTCACACCGTAACTTGCAAAACCTTTTCTCATCCAAGGGCTTTGTGAAGATATCTGCCAGTTGCTCTTCAGTGTTGACGTGAATGATGTCAATATCTTTCTTTATGACATGATCCCTGAGAAAATGATGACGAATTTCAATGTGCTTTGTCTTCGAGTGCTGGACTGGATTGTTGGCAATCTTGATGGCGCTTTCATTGTCGCAGAAGAGAGGTACTTGTTTCAGATTGATGCCATAGTCCTTGAGAGTTTGCTTCATCCATAGAAGCTGAGCACAGTAGGATCCAGCTGCAATGTATTCAGATTCAGCAGTTGAGAGTGATACACAGTTCTGCTTCTTTGAAGACCAAAAGACAAGTGATCGTCCCAGAAAGTGTTGGGGTGTGAGCCAAATATCGAATAATTTGCTTCACAGCTAAGTGATGCGATTCCTTTGGTGCCGCTTGGAATCGAGCACACATGCAAACACTAAGCATAATATCTGTCCTAGATGCACATAGGTAAAGTAAGGAACCAATCATGGAGCGGTATACCTTTTGATCGAACTCTTTACCATTGTCGTCGGGACCCAGATGGTGTTTGGCTGGCATTGGCATCGTGTATCCTTTACAATCTTGCATTCCAAACTTCTTCAGACAATCTTTGAGGTATTTTTCTTGAGATATAAAGATGCCATTCCTTTGCTGACGAATTTGAAGACCAAGGAAGAACTTGAGCTCTCCCATCATGGACATCTGATATTGTTCTTGCATCATGTATCCAAATTCATCACTATACTTCTGGTTGGTGCAGCCGAAGATAATGTCATCCACATATATTTGGCATACAAACAGTTCACCATCATATGTCTTTGTGAAGAGTGTGGGATCAAGGGATCCAGGTTTGAATCCTTTGCTCTTCAGGAAGTCTTTGAACGTATCATACGAGGCGCGATGAGCTTGTTTGAGGCCATACAGTGCTTTATTTAGCTTGTACACCATATCAGGATGTTTTGGATCTTCAAAGCCAGGTGGTTGAGCGACATATACTTCTTCTTAAATCTTGCCGTTGAGAAATGCACTCTTCACATCTATTTGATATAGCAAGATGTTGTGGTGGTTAGCATAGGCTAGTAGTATGCGAATAGCTTCAAGCCTAGCTACAGGAGCAAATGTTTCATCGAAGTCAATTCCTTCAACTTGAGTATATCCTTGAGCCACAAGATGTGCTTTGTTTGATTTACTTGACCATGCTCATCTTGCTTGTTTCGATATATCCATTTGGTGCCAATAATGTTATGCTTGCGAGGTCGGGGCTTGACATGTTCCCAAACATTGTTCAGCTTGAACTGTTGAAGATCTTCTTGCATAGCTTGTATCCATTCTGGTTCCATAAAGGCTTCAACAACTTTCTTGGGTTCTGATATTGACACAAAAGAAAAGAGCCCACAGAAATTTGCTAGCTGTGTTGCTCTTGAGCGAGTAAGCGGACCAGGTGCATTGATGCTATCAATTATCTTCTCAATTTGTACTTCATTTGCAACTCGAGGATGAATCGGACGAAGACTTTGCTCATCTTGATAATAGTCATCATTGGGAGGATTGTCTTGGTGAGCATTGTCTTCATGTTGGTTAGGTGCAGAAATGATAAGTTCTTCTTCAGGCTGTGCTTCAGAAGGCATGATTTCACCAGTTCCCATCAGCTTGATAGATTCGCTGGGCGGAGCTTCGTCTAGTGTACTTGGCAGCAGCTCTCTTTGTGAACCATTGGTTTCATCAAATCGCACGTCCACAGTTTCGACGATTTTGTAGTGATAGAGGTTGAAGACTCTGTAGGAGTGCGCGTCCTTTCCGTAACCAAGCATGAAGCCTTCGTGAGCTTTGGGTTCAAATTTTGACTTGTGATGGGGATCCTTGATCCAAAGACTTAGCCCCAAATACTCTGAAGTAGCTGACATTTGGCTTCTTGCCAGTAAGGAGCTCATAGGATGTTTTGTTCAGAAGCTTATGGATGTAAACACGGTTGATGATGTGATATGTTGTATCAATAGCTTCAGGCCAGAACTTTCTTGGTGTCTTGTACTCGTCGAGCATTGTTCGATCCATCTCAATGAGGGTTCTGTTCTTGCCCTCCACGATGCCATTTTGCTAAGGTATGTATGGAGCAGAGAACTCATGAGTGATTCCCATGGTATCCAGATAAAGATCAAGTTCGGTGTTCTTGAATTCAGTGCCGTTGTCACTTCTGATATGCTTGATCTTGACGCCAATATTGTTCATTGCTCGATTGGCGAAGCGTCTGAAGACATCTTGCACTTCAGTCTTGTAGATAATTATGTGCACCCATGTGTATCTTGAGTAGTCATCAACAATGACGGCCATAGAGACAAGCAGTTGTTGTGAGGGTAGAGTAGTGAGTAGGGCCAAACAAATCCATGTGTAACAGCTCGAAGGGTTGAGATGTCGTCATGATTGTCTTCAAGGGGTGCTTTGCCCTAGTCATCTTTCCAGCTTCGCAGGCACCACACAAATGATCCTTCTTGAACTTAACACCTTTGATGCCTATGACATGCTTCTTCTTGGAGAGTGTGTGTAAGTTCCTCATGCCAGCGTGCCCCAACCTCCGATGCCAGAGCCAGCATTCTGAAGCTTTTGCAAGAAGACATACGACAAGCTGTGGACCTGCTGAGAAATCTACCATGTATAAATCATCTTTCCTATACCCTTCAAAGACTAGAGACTTGTCAGATTCCATTAGTACAAGGCAACGATATTTTCCGAATATCACAATCATGTTCAAGTCAAAAAGCATTGAGACAGACATCAAGTTGAAACCAAGGGATTCAACAAGCATCACTTTATCCATGTGTTGATCCTTTGAGATTGCAACTCTACCTAGAACCAATACCTTGCTTTTACCAGTGTCAGCAAATGTGATGTGACTCTTGTCTGATGGACGTAAGGTTGAGTCCATGAGAAGACTTCGATCACCATTCATATGATTAGTGCATCCGCTGTCCATAATCCATTCTGAAGCATGAGGTGTCATACCCTTGGCACCACGTGCCATGAAGCAGTAGGTGGGAGCAGGGTCGTCCTTGTCATCAGCTTCAGCGTTGGTGTGGAAGTCATTGTCTTCAGTGTTGAAGATGGACTTGGCAACATAGGTTGTGGCTAAAGCTAGACTTGCAACGCCAGGGTCAGACTCCTCTTTAGACTCCACATCCACCTCCTCAGATGCAGACTCCTCCTCTGAATCCATTTCCTTGCCAACAAAAGCACGAGCCTTGCCAGATGAGCTCTTCTTATGAGATGAATACTTAGATGAGGACTTGGAAGAAGACTTTGAAGATTTCTTCTTCTTCTTGTCATCAGAATCATATTCCTTGCTCTTCTTCTTCTTCTTCTCATTTCCCACTGTGGACACTCAGACATATAGTGTCCAGTTTTCTTGCACTTGTGACATGTTCTCTTCTTGTAGTCATGAGTGGAAGCTTCATCTTTTCTTGAGCTGGATCGTGAAGACTTTCTGAAGCCTTTCTTCCTAGTGAACTTCTTCATAAGCATAGAAAGTTCCTTTCCAATGTCTTCAGGATCATTAGAACCGCAGTCAGATTCTTCTTCAGATGAGGAAACAACTTTTGCCTTCAAAGCGCGAGTTCGGCCATAGTTGGGACCATAGATATCTCTTTTCTCAGAAAGTTGGAAATCATGTGTGTTGAGCCTCTCAAGTATATCAGACGGATCGAGTGACTTGAAGTCAGGGCTTTCTTGTATCATGAGGGCAACGGTGTCAAAAGAGCTGTCAAGTGATCTCAGTAGTGTCTTGACGATTTCATGCTTGGTGATCTCAGTGGCGCCGAGAGCATGAAGCTCATTTGTGATGTCAGTGAGGCGATCAAATGTGAGCTGGACATGTTCATTGTCGTTTCTCTTGAAGCAGTTGAAGAGGTTGCGAAGAACACTGATCCTTTGATCTCTCTAGGTTGAGACGCCTTTGTTGACCTTGGATAGCCAGTCCCAGACTAGCTTCGATGTTTCCAGAGCACTCACACGGCCATACTGTCCTTTGGTTAGATGACCACCGATGATGTTCTTTGTAGTAGAGTCCAGTTGAATGAACTTCTTGACATCAGCAGGGGTGACACCTTCACCAGTTTTGGGAACGCCGTTCTTGACGACATACCGTAGGTCGACATCAATGGCTTCAAGATGCATGCGCATCTTATTCTTCCAAAGAGGGATAGTCGTTCCATCGAACACGGGCAAGCAGCGGAGACTTTGATTATCCCTGCGATGACATAGCTAAAACTCCGGTGGTTAAACCAAATCACACGTAACAAGGAGTACCTTGCTCGATACCAATTAAAAGTGCTAGTTATCGACTAGAGGGGGGGTGAATAGGCGATTTTTAGGAAAGTCTTCAAAACACGGATGTTTCAAAGACAAACAATAGAAATGACCTAATTGATATGCAGCGGAAGATAAACTACAACAAGGGAACCATAGTCCAGTATGCAATAACGTGAAAGTACAAGACTAATAGCAGCGAGGTAGTAGCATCAAGATGGAAGATAGTGAGAAGCCAATCAACAAAACTAGTCAAGCAATGAATTCAAACAGGTATGACAAAAACGCAATGACTTCACGAAGATAAACTCTAAGTAAGGAGAGGGAGAAGATAGAACCAGTCACTTGTTGAAGACACTGGATTTGTTGGACCAGTTCCAGTTGCTGTGACAACTGTACATCTGGTTAGGGAGGCTGAGATTCAACTCAGAAGATCGCGTCTTCACCTTATTCCCCTTGAGCTAAGGACACACAGTCCTCGCCCAATCACTCTGGTAAGTCTTCAAGGTAGACTTCCGAACCTTCACAGACTGCGTTCACCGGCAATCCATAATGACTCTTGGATGCTCGTAAGGCGACGCCTAACCGGCCGGAGGATTCACAGTCCTCAAGTGTAATAAGTCTTCGTGTCACATGCATGTAAAGACTTCAGTGATGCCTAACACTCTTTGGCTCTGGGTGTTTGGGCTTTGTCCTCGCAAGGATTTCTCTCTCTCAAAGGCTTCGAGGTGGGTTGCTCTCAAACGACAAAAGCCGTGCACTAACTCTGAGCAGCCACCAATTTATGGTGTAGGGGGTGGGCTATTTATAGCCACTAGGCAACCCGACATGATATGTCCGAAATGACCCTGGGTCACTAAGGAACTGACACGTGTTCCAACGGTCAGATTTCCAACAAACACGGCAACTTTACTTGGGCTACAAGCAAAGCTGACTCATCCAGCTCTGGATAAGTTTTGCTCTCATTGTCTTCGCTCGAAGACATAGGATTTGGGTTGAGCATCACTTGATCATTCTCGACTTTGATCACTTGGACCCCACTTAACGATGCGGTGGTTCCTATGACTCAACAAAGAAGAAAAGGAAACAACGAAACAACACAGGTCTTCGCGCTCCATAGTCTTCACTCAATGTCTTCTCATGTCATAGTCTTCAATGTGAATATCTTCACATGCCACCATTGTCGCCAATGTCTTCATACATTTTTAGGGTCATCTCCGGTAGGTAAACCGAATCAATGGGGACACTACTGCGTTATCCTGCAATTCTCACAAACGCATTAGTCCCTCAACCACATTTGTCGCCAATACTCCAAAACCAACTAGGGGTGGCACTAGATGCACTTAGAATCTCCCCTTTTTGGTGATTGATGACAAACTGGTTGAAGTTTTCAACGGGATAAAGTATGTGAAATTGTAAAGGATAGGGAATTGTCTTCATAAGTGGCAAAGACTCCCCCTGAAGATGTGCATATAAGTAGTTTGCTTTTGGAATGCAAATGCACATGGCAGGTTGTACTTGTGGAGATCCTCTTCAACTTATGAAGATAATTCATCATGCATGAAATGATATAACCAAGAGAATGACATGCATAATGAAAATGGACGTCTGCGGCATGATCTAAGTGCGGAAGTTATCATCGCACATGCGGAATTTATCATCGCACTGCAGTAAAGCAAATAAGTAGCAGGCGACCATCGAGTTTAAGTGTTACAACTCAAAGAACCAAATGTATCAAAAGCGAGAGTTGTAAACACTAGGCAAAATATTATGCAACCGCCTTATGAACCCGCTTGAAGACTATCAAACTCATATGCTTCTCCCCCTTTTGTCAGTAAGGACCAAAAAGGTTTGAAGACATAGAGCATCTACTCGCTTTCATCAGGAGAAGGTGAAGCAGCAGGGTTGTCGTGGTTGTTTGGCGGTGCTGACGAACTTGGTGCAGTGTCGATGCGAACAGAAGTAGGGGGCGGTGAAGTAGCATCATCTTCATCATTGATCACTCTGGCATTGACAGTTGCCGCAGAGGAAGAATAGTCAGAGTCTTCAAGTGATGGAGTTAAATGCGTGGGGCGGCATTCCATGGAGGAGTGGAGTCAAACTTGAAGCGTTCAGTGAAGCCATCGTCTTGAAGATCTGCTTCTGCACTGAGCAGTGTCAAACTCTTCCATGATTGCCGACAGGTCTCATGAGTGACAAAAGCATTCTTGGTGGCAAGATTTCGAATGCGATTGACGTCCACCAAGAGGCTTTGCATCTGTCGCTTGATCCAGGAGTGATGCTTATCTTGTTTCTGATGCAGTGCCACAAGAAGTTCTCGGTTATTTAGGACGCGAGAGCGCTTCCGAGGCCTTTGTGCAATAGTGCTCTCGGTAGCTTCGGTTATGCGCGGTGAGGCGTACGAGTGTTCCCAGCCGGAGGATAGACACGAGATACCTTGCTTGGATGCCTTCCATGGGTTGAGAGAAGCTATGGTGATCTGCATTACGAAGACAAAGTGGCGCTTTTGGCAGGCTCAGGGTATATGGCTTCAACTGACATATCAACCTCAGGTAGAAAGATCAGATGATTGCGAGCAGAAGGCTGATAGTTGATAGCAGAGTGCATCTTGATGAGGCGCATGACCCATGGAGCATAAAATTTCAGACCAAATAGATCGGATCCAGAGGCAGCCAATTGCGGATGAAGAATTCTTCGTATTGAAGTCGATGCCATTGAGGATGTAAAAGACCAATGTCTTCATGGCTCCTTCAAGTTTTGCAGATGATGAATGCCCTTTGATAGGCCATAGAGTTCGCCTAATGATGTGATATATTGTACGAGGCAGATACTCTAGGTCATCAACAAAGAATTCCTGAGGGTATTCAGCGTCATGTGGCAGAGGCTTCATCATGCTCAATATCTAACTCATGTTGGGATCTGGCTTATGGAAGAAGCTCTCCAGTGCATCGCGGTGGAGTTGACAACCAGGTTCAAACAGCTCTCCGGGAGTGGGTAGGCCTGTGAGCTCAATGACGTCAAGAGCTTTGCCTTCATGACGAGCATTTCCTGTCATCCACTCGAGAACCCATGTCTTCGTATCTCAGTAGTAGCCTCGCAAGGATTTCATGTGTTTGGGCTTTGTCCTCGCAAGGATTTCTCTCTCTCAAAGGCTTCAAGGTGGGTTGCTCTCAAACGACAAAAGCCGTGCACTAACTCTGAGCAGCCACCAATTTATGGTGTAGGGGGTGGCCTATTTATAGCCACTAGGCAACCCGACCTGATATGTCCGAAATGACCCTGGGTCACTAAGGAACTGACACGTGTTCCAACGATCAGATTTCAAACACACACAACAACTTTACTTGGGCTACAAGCAAAGCTGACTCATCCAGCTCTGGATAAGTTTTGCTCTCATTGTCTTCGCTCGAAGACATAGGATTTGGGTTGAGCATCACTTCAGTCATTCTGACTTTGATCACTTGGACCCCACTTAACAGTATGGTGGTTCCTATGACTCAACAAAGAAGAAAAGGAAACAACGAAACGACACAGTCTTCGCGCTCCATAGTCTTCACTCAATGTCTTCTCATGTCATAGTCTTCAATGTGAATATCTTCACATGCCACCATTGTCGCCAATGTCTTCATACATTTTTAGGGTCATCTCCAAGAGGGTAAACCAAATCAATGGGGACACTACCTGCGTTATCCTACAATTCTCATAAACGCATTAGTCCCTCAACCACATTTGTCGTTAATACTCCAAAACCAACTAGGGGTGGCACTAGATGCACTTACATAAGTGATACTTATCACCATCACCATTCTTTTCTTGGTCCCCTGTTGTTCCTAACAGTAATACCGACAAATGAACTAGTAATTTTAAAAAACTTCTAGCAACCTTATTGCTTTTAAGTTAATGGTCGACATTTCATTCTTAGACTGTTGATTATTGAGTCACCATTCTGACATTGGTCGTGCAACCCAACCCATATTTCGGGTGCACCTTTCAACCAATATTTAATTGTGTATGTTTTCCTTGAGCATACTTCTTTATATCATTTGATCTGACAAGTGTTACCTCCTTGTTCACTTAATTGTGGAAATCCTTCTTTTGGACATCTCGATGAATTGTCGTTGAGTTCATCACCCACCTCCTTGTCCTCTCCTTGGGTTAATGATGAACTCTTGTTAACGGTAATCACTTCATAGTTCATTTCCCGAGAATCTTACAGTTTCATCCCGTCAATTTGTGTTGCACCTTTCTTCTCAGGCATCCTGAGCCTGAGGTATCCTGATACCAATCGGATCTGAATCTTGGTCAGATATGATGGTTGGGACAACTTTTCAAGAGTTATGATGTTGGTCCTTTGATGACCCGGTAACATGATGTCAGGCCTAGCGCCTCCCTGGCTGGAGGACCTATCGTTATAATTTCTTTTGCAAGGATAACAATTCTTCCTGGAGGAAATTGTAAGACCTATTTTATAAGTTGCTCCTGATGGATCATTTGTGTATCCAAAGTCTGGCCCTTGATTGAAACACCATATCATTGCTACCTTGAAGCATGACTATGATACCCCGATCTTCAACAAGAACATTAGAGGCGCGATGCTAAATGTTTCTTGGTCAGTTATCCAAACACCGTTGTATGGGTAACATCTTGATTAATCCTTGCCTCTTATCTGAATTGTTGGGTACTTGCTCTCCTTCCCTGTATGCCATGTTCTGCTTGTACATGGGAAGGATATACTCCTAATAATCGTGTGTAATCACAATTTTCCTTTCCATTGATCTTTTTAATCTGATAGTCATATTTTCCTTTCCATTGGTTGGATTAACGTTGCTTGTGATCTATATGATCTAAGCAGTGATATTCTCCTGCTTATGTAAACACCTCGACGTACAACTCCGTCAGTAAGACCCTGTTACTATTGTTGAAAAAAATTCGGTAACCACCGATGGATAAGAACTTTGCCTATTGTTCCGCCTCGTTCAACGAGCAGGAATTGGTTCTCTTCGTCCCTCGCCCTTGGTACCGATGTTGTTGCCGACATAACTGACGGGCTATCCTCTGACATGCCTTACTTACATGATTGTGCAAGATGTCACCACCCTTCCTACTTTCAACCCACATGGTGGGCCCACAACCCACAGGTCCACTGGATCGAAACCTGACTCTTCTTTATAACCCGGATTCTAATGTATCATTTGCACCTGGCTTCGTATGTGATTCGCGAGCTGAATGCTATACCATTATTCATCCTGGAATCGTACACCATGTTATTCTCGTTGTTCAAACCCCATTCCAGCTTCATCTAAGTCATCGAATGATTGCCTACCCGTTTGAAATTTTGGTACCATCGTATATTGCACTCAATGAATTCACTAAAATACAACTCGTGGGGTACCTTGTGTACTTCCCATTGAGTTCACCGTCGATGCTTGACTTTGTGGAGATGCGTTCTTCCGGAGTTTTTCCCCTTGGTCACGTTCGTAGGACGATGGAGATCCCGAAGAAAGGATGACAAATTGATCATGGTGACTTGAAGCAGAGAAATGAAGACATCAACGAAATGGATCAACCTCTTCGAAAGGGTAGACAAGACCGAGAAGACTCGTTAGGTTTTTCGCTACCAACACCTTCCCCCCTTACTTCCCCTCTTAAATCTCGGGACGAGATTTCTTGTAGTGGAGGAGAATTGTGACGCCCGGATAATTAGGCTACAGTAACCCCATGTTAACGATGTCACGTCACCTCAGATTACTGTTGATAATCTCGCGATAGTTCGAAACGATTCATATTCAAAATTTGAATTTAAGTTAATCAATTAAAGTTTCCAAAAGTCAAAACTAAATTGTTCCTAATGTGTCAAATAATCCTTAGTACATGTTGGTGGATAAATTATCTTTTGAGAAAATATTTAAATGCCCTAAAAATAATTAAAAACAAAGGCTAAAATAGTAATTTAATTGCTTTTGAAAATATAAAAATATTAAACTAAATTATTTTCGGTCCAACTAGGTTTGGCAGTGGCCTATTTTGATGATACTAATTTAGGTGCTAACTTGGTATTTTAAAGAAAACTAAAATAATTAGGAACTAAAAGAAAACAGAAAAGAATAATAAAAGGGTGAAAACAAAACAAAACAAAAGCAACCCCCCTCGGCCCAACTGGGACTTGGCCCAGCCGGCCAGCACACCAGCCCATCCGCCCCCACTCCCCCATACCCCCCTGGGCGACCAAACCCTAACCCCCCAACGCACCCACTCCCCCCCCCACGACGCCACTCCCTCTCCCCCTCCCGATCCAATCTGGATCGAGGCGAACCCCCCACTCCACCTCGCTCTCTTCCCCCTCCCCCTCGATCTGGATCGAGAACCGGGGGCTCGCCCTTCGCTCGTTGCCGAAGCCTTCTCGCTGGCGTCACCCGTCTCTAACCCCGTAACCCTTCGCCCTAGCCGACCGCGTCGCCCATCGCCCCCGACGCCGCTGGACCCCGCCGTCACCGGAGCACCTCCGCCGCCTCCACCTCGTCATCTACCCCGCAGGCCTTCCTCCCGCTCCGCCGCGTCGTCCCCGTCGACCACCCCAAGCCTCCCCGAGCACGCTGCCATTACCCTACCGGCCCCGTGAGCACCCCCGCGCCCCTCCTCCCTCGCCCAGCCGCGTCCCCGTCTGGCCTCACGGCGCCGCACCACGCCGGCCGCCCCGTGCCCTCGCCACCTCGCTTCTCTCCAACGCCGGTGAGGCCACCTCTGGCCTCCACTCCCTTCTCCCTTCCCCGCCCTCACCCGCAGCCACGGCGCCCGACCGCGCCCGCTCCCCCCATCTCCGCCGCCTGGCCCCGTGGCTCGTCGGCTCCGCCCCGCCCCTAACCCTGCACGCCGCCGCCCTTGGCCACCGACCCCGGCTGCACTGCCCGGTGATCACGCCGCTTCGGCCGAACCTCGTCGGCGCCCTATCACAAGTTATTTTCTAGCGGGTCAGCTGACCACACTCGGGCGCCTCAGCCTTCGCCGCCAAGAAGACTAACCCACTATGGCCCCTAGGGCCAATGACAAAGGGGGCCCACGCCCCAGAACGCAAATAAAATTAAAAATAAAAATAAATAATTAATTAATTAAAGAAGTAATTAACTTAATTAATTTTGATTAATTAAATTAAACAGCTATTTAAACTGATTACACATTAGTTACCTAGTTAACCTAATCAGTTAATTAGTCAATTAAGTAGTCAATGACAGTGGGGCCCACCCCTAATTAATCCTGATTAGGTTAGTTAATATGTGCAATTAAAATTGTGTCACTAACCAGTGGGACCCACTGTCAGTTGACCACCAACTCCTGTTGATCGCCGACGCCAAGATGACCTCATGCTGTTGTCATTAATCCAATTTCGAATTAATTTAAATAATTAATTAAATTCTAGAAATTAATAAATTCTTTTAAAAATCATATCTTTTAATCTGTAACCCGGATGAAAAAACTTTGTACATGAAAGTTGCTCAGAACGACGAGACGAATCCAGATACGCAGCCTATTCGTCCACCACACATCCCTAACGTATGTAACCTGCAACTTTTCACCTCAGGTTCATCTGTCCGAAAACGCGAAACACCGAGAATACTTTCCCGGATGTTTTCCCCCTTCGCCGGTATCACCTACTACCGCGATTGGGCGCACCTAGCATCACGCCTTGTCATGTCATGCATCGTCATGCATTTGTTTGCATTGTATTTATTGTTTCTTCCCCCCTCTTCTCTCGCTAGACAATGAGACCGACGCCGCTGCTACCCAGTACGACTACGGTGTTGACGACCCCTCCTTCTCGGCTGAGCTTCCAGGCAAGCCCCCCCCCTTTGATCACCAGATATCACCTATTCTTCTCTATACTGCTTGCATTAGAAGAGTGTAGCATGTTACTGCTTTCGGTTAATCCTATTACCTTTGCATAGCCTGTCATTGTTACTCTGATTGTTACCCTTACACCTGCTATCCTCTTGCTTAGTATAGGATGCTAGTGTTCCATCAATGACCCTACACTCTTGTCCGTCGCCATGCTATACTCTTGGGCCGTGATCACTTCGGAGGTGATCTCGGGCATATACTATATACTTTATAATCGTTACATTACTTGTGATATTGTTTGGAGATGGGGCTGAAGGGCAGGTGGCTCCATCCCGGTAGAGGTGGGCCTGGGTTCCCGACGGCCCCGATCGTTACTTTGTATGAGCGACAAGGCAGGTTGAGACCACCTAGGAGAGAGGTGGATCGGCCCTGGTCAGCCGTCATGGATACTTAACACGCTTAACGAGATCTTGGTATTTGATCCGAGTCTAGCCATTTGGTCTATACGCACTAACCAACTACGCTGAGGAATGCTTATGGGCACTCGGCGTCGTGGTATCACCGAAGCATTTCGTGACGTCGATCGAAGCGGCGCGCTACCGGATTGGACCGAACACCTACTAGGCTAGGTCTGCTTTGGCTGCCCATAGCGTCAGGTGTGCTTTCTGGGCGATGGGCCCGCACCCTGGGCGCTTAGGTTTAAACCGGCGTGCTGACCTCTCTGTTATGCCTAGGTGGGGCTGCGACGTGTTGATCTTCCGCGGCCAGGCATGACCCAGAAAAGTGTGTCCGGCCAAATGGGATCAAGCGTGTTGGGTTATGTGGTGCACCCCTGCAGGGAAGTTAATCTATTTGAATAGTCGTGATGTTCGGTAACAGGATGACTTGGAGTTGTACCTTGACCTTATGACAACTAGAACCGGATACTTAATAAAATGCACCCTTCCAAGTGCCAGATACAACCCGGTGATTGCTCTCTAATAGGGCGACGAGGAGGGGATCGCCGGGTAGGATTATGCTATGCGATGCTACTTGGAGGACTTCAGTTTACTCTCTCCTACATGCTGCAAGACGGAGGCTGCCAGAAGCATAGTCTTCGACAGGATTAGCTATCCCCCTCTTATTCTGGTATTCTGCAGTTCAGTCCATCGATATGGCCCTTTATACATATATCCATGCATATGTAGTGTAGTTCCTTGCTTGCGAGTACTTTGGATGAGTACTCACGGTTGCCTTGTTCCCCCTTTTTCCCCCTATCTCTATCCGATTGCTGCGACCAGATGATGGAGCCCAGGAGCCAGACGCCACCGTCGATGACGACTCCTACTACACCGGAGGTGCCTACTACTACGTGCTGCCCGCTGACGACGACCAGGAGTAGTTAGGAGGATCCCAGGCAGGAGGCCTGCGCCTCTTTCGATCTGTATCCCAGTTTGTGCTAGCCTTCTTAAGGCAAACTTGTTTAACTTATATCCGTACTCAGATATTGTTGCTTCCGCTGACTCGTCTATGATCGAGCACTTGTATTCGAGCCCTCGAGGCCCCTGGCTTGTATTATGATGCTTGTATGACTTATTTATGTTTTAGAGTTGTGTTTTGATATCTTCCCGTGAGTCCCTGATCTTGATCGTACACATTTGCGTGCATGATTAGTGTATGATTGAATCGGGGGAGTCACAGTCATCTCTATTGGTGTTGTGCTACTGTTTAGATACTATCATGAAAAAGCGGTATTGTCCTTGAGAAGTGCTTCATCTGTGTTGTTTTAAATATTTCCTTTCCTTTTTTCGAGCAAACAGGGATCATCTTCCTCTAAAGAAGAATATGGAGTACGTGAAGTGACTAGTTCCGATTATGCCGTGATGAAGAAGCCCTGTCTATCTTCTCATCGAAGGAGCAATTGAAGGATGGTTACATTACACCCCACAAGACCAAACTAACTTCAGCTCGGAAGGGTGACAAGTCTCCATTTTTCTTTGTGATGCGCGAGTACAATGTTGTTCTAGGATTCTTTCTGGTGAGTTCCATTTTTCTAAAAGTGTGCTCTACATGGACCATGTATGTGCCTATTGAAACTGTCAATTCATAGTACAGTTTGCTTTATACTAATCACTTTTTTGTATTTGTGCAAACAGGGGTGCTCAGCTTGATTTCAACGGGAATTGCACAAAATGTTCATGAATACATCGAATCGTTCATTTCCACCACAAGAAAGGAGGTGCCCATAAGTTCAAGGCGTTGCAACATATAAGGGCGAAATCATACAAGCTACGCGCGAATTTGGTTGATTTTGGTGAAACTGCACAAAAAGAACAGCTGGTTTATTTAGCACGAGGTGGCATGTCAATGTCCGAACTGATGGCAAACCCTGCCCATTCCACAATCATAGACATTTGGTATTTTGGAATGGGACAACCTTGTCAAATTTTGCTCATTGATTTTAGCAAGATATGCGTTTGATATTTTCGAATGGGACGCCTTCTTTGTCAGCCGCCGGCGATCATTTTTCTTTATTCTTTAGTTGTGAAGTAAATATTGCCTCGACATGTGAGTCACCGAGATGCATAATCATCGATTGTTTTGAATGTTCTCTATGAATTGCCGTGCCTGTGTGTTTGATTGCAATGTACGTAAACGCTAAAAAGCTGCTCAAACTCTTTGTACTCATACTGTTCCTTTTTACTTCGCACATTGTGAAAGTGCATACTTTTTGTATAAGATTGGTCAAAGTAGAGATACTTTGACCGCAGACAAAACTTGTATGCAGACTAGAAAGGACCGGAGGGAGTACATGTGAAATCGCCGCAAACGTGGTGATCACCCTCGGAATAATGCTAGTACGTATTGTTTTGCATGTTCATCCAATGCCAGTGATATAGGAATTCGAACTAATCGATATAAATTCATTCATACACGGTCGGATTTCATATAAACATGCCGGATTTCGTTACATTTCATACATTCTTCAACTAAAAAGCGGTGTTTGTGGCCACATGCATCTCCCAGATGCAGAGGCCGGGGGTCACCCTCCTTTTCAAGAAAAACCTAAAAAGGGGTGCGCTGGAGGTATAATTAATTAACCGAAGCTACCCACATGTGTCCCACTGAGCCGAAGCTTGATGACTTAATCGCAGTGCGCATGTGAATCGACATGTGACCTGTTGGGCCCACGTGTCAATCAGCCAACTTCACCAGCAGTTAAATAGAAGCACCGTTCTTCTCCAGTGCAATTCTCTGACTCCACGTCGCCGCCTAGAAGCTAACCGGCCGTCAATGGTCAACCCGCCTAGCTTGGCTTCAACCGGAGGGTAGCAGCAGTGGCCTTACTTGGACCCGAGCGGCGGCGACTTGCCGTGTTCTACACTTCCTCGTTTTCGGTGTGGCGTGGCCTCGTTGGCAGCGGGGCGGGGCCTTGGCGGAGCCGGCGATGTCCTCTGTCTCGTTGCGGCGGCGCCAATGAGCGGGTGGAAATCCTCCCCACGTTGCGGCGGGTGGGGCCTCGGCTGAGCCGGCGATGTCCTCTGCCTCGTTGTTGGCAGGGCAGGGCCTCGGCGGAGCCGGCGATGTCCTCTGCCTCGTTGTTGATGCCGTGGGGCCTCGGCGGAGCCGGCGGTGCACTCTGCCTCGTTGTTGGCGCCGCGGGGCCTCGGCGGAGCAGGCGTCGTTGACGCCCGGCCGAGCGGGACTCGCCGAGCCGGCATTGTCCTCTGCCTCGTCCTCGGTCTCGCCAAACAGCGCCTCGCCCGCTTCATCGCCCTCTTTGCTAGCCTCTTTGTAGGCGGACCCAGCCTCCGCCACCCGCATGCGGTACCGCCAGCGCTCAAGGCGGCCCTTGCAGGTGGAGCGGTACGAGTCGAGCAGTGCCTCCTGCTCCGCCCGCTCCGCGGTGATCTGCTCCTCCGCCTGCAGGTGCTCCTAGAGGAGATGGTGGTTAAGGGGGTATCCGGACAGCCGAACTGTGTACAGCGTCCGGACTATTGAAGCGTGAAGATACAAGACTCAAGACTTCGGCCCATGTCCGGATGGGACTCTCCTTTGCGTGGAAGGCAAGCTTGGCGATCCAGATATTGTGTTTCCTTTCTTGTAACCGACTCCATGTAAACCCTAGCCCTCTCTGGTGTCTATATAAACCGGAGAGGTTGGTCCTTAGAAGACCGATCACAATTACAATCATACCATCATAGGCTAGCTCCTAGGGTTTAGCCTCTACGATCTCGTGGTAGATCTACTCTTGTACTACCGATATCATCAATATTAATCAAGCAGGAAGTAGGGTTTTACCTCCATCGAGAGGGCCCGAACACAGGTAAACATCTGTGTCCCTTGCTTCCTATTACCATCAGCCTTGACGCACAGATCGGGACCCCCTACCCGAGATCCGCCGGTTTTGACACCGACATTGGTGCTTTCATTGAGAGTTCCTCTGTGACGTAGGCACAAGGCTCGATGGCTCGTCTCATTGTCAAGGATGACATTACCTCGGAGGGGGCTCTGGCTGTAGGCCAGACGCTCCAGCTCAGCGGCTTTATCATGGTAGAATCGGGCATCGGGCTGAAGAAATTGGGCACTCCGGATTCTGAGCTGTTGAGCTCGGGACCGCCCGCGCCCTTGGGCGTTAGATCGGATCAAAATCTGGATTCTGCTAACAACACCTGCCTGGACCTAAACTGTCTCTCCCGCATCAGGCAAGAGCCCCAGGAAACCGTACATCGCTACTGGGCCAGATTCCTCCTTGCGCTTAACAAGGTCAGGGACTGCCGCGAAGAGAACATGGTCTCACTTTTCTGCAAAAACTGCATGGACGAAGGACTCCTCAATGCTATAAGCCGCTGTGACATAGTATGCTTCGCGGACTTGGCAACCATAGTACGGAAGTACTGTGCGATGGAGAGCACTTAGAAGACCCAAACAGAATTTTGGGATAGTACTGCTCTCACCAAAACCTCTGTCCGAACTAAACGGATGAACTCTCGTAAGTCGTCCAACCCAACCCCCAAGAAACCAAAGCCCACCCCAGGGCAGGGATCCGTATTGGAAGAATGGCTCGACGGGCCATGTAAGCTCCACAGTACTCTGGATACAACACCTACTCATAGCCTTAAGGAATGTTGGATACTCCGGCAGGTGGCAAAAAGTGGCGAGGATCTTCTTGTGGGCCATAAAGAGGAACAACATCCTGCCGGCGAGCACAATACGGTACTAACAGTCTTCGAGACTTTCGCCTCAAACAATAGGCGCAAGCGAGCTCATCGAAGCTCCGCTGAAATTTACCATGTGGCAGAAATAAACCCTTGGAACAACACTACGGGCTACCGTGGACAAGGACGACGTGATACTAGACAAGCGACCCAAGTCCACCTCATTTAAGCCTGCAGACGAGATAGTCAAATTCCAGGTCCATCCAACGGACCCCATGAAGACAGCTTCCATCGGGACATAGCTGAGCCCCACGATTGATGCCGCACTACGACATTTCCTACGCGAGAATTGGTACATTGTCGCCTGGCACCCATCGGACATGCCAGGCATCCCACGCAGACTGGCCGAACACAGCCTCAATATTCTAAAAGGATACAAACCAATCAAGCAGACCCTAAGGCGATTCTCAGAGCCCAAACGACAGGTAATGGGGGAAGAGTTAGCCAAGCTACTCGAGGCCGGATTCATCAGATATATCAAACATCCGGATTGGCTGGCAAATTTGGTGATGGTACCAAAGAAGGACAAATCCTGGCGCCTATTCGTCGACTTCAAAGACCTCAACAAGGCTTGCCCCAATTATCCCTTTCCCCTCCCTCACATCGATCAAATCATCGACGCCACAGCTAGACACGACTCGCTGAGTTTTCTTGATGCATACTCTGGATACCATCAAATAAAGATGGCAGAGTCCGACCAAGCCGCAACAGCTTTTATAACGCCATATGGCCCTTTTTGCTTCAACACTATGCCCTTTGGGCTCAAGAATGCCGGCGCAACCTATCAACGCATGATTCAAACATGCCTGGAAAAACAAATCGGCAAAACAGTGGAAGCATATGTGGACGACGTGGTCATAAAAACTAGACACGTCGAAACCCTGATAGATGACTTGAGATTCACATTTGATAACCTCCGGACATACGACATTAAGTTGAATCCGGAAAAATGCGTCTTCGGCGTCCCATCGGGGAAACTGCTGGGCTTCATTGTTTCCAATAGAGGAATTGAAGCGAACCCGGCAAAATCCGAGCTCTTTCTCAGTTGGCTATACCAACAGACCTCAAGCACATCCAGAAGCTAGCCCGATGCGTGGCCGCTTTGAGCCGCTTTATCTCCAGGCGGAGAAAAGGCATTGCCTCTTTACCGCCTCCTGCGGCGCCCCGAACACTTCGTATGGACGGATGCAGCTGCGGCCGGACTTGATGAAATAAAAGCCTTACTGGCCAGTGATCCAGTCCTAGCAGCGCCCAACACCGGCGAGCCTATGCTATTATACATAGCGGCAACACACCAAGTTGTAAGCGCAGTACTCGTCGTCGAACGAGAGGTTCACGGATACAAATCCCCGCTCCAAAAGCCGGTTTATTACGTATCCACAGTCCTCACCCCATGAAAATCCCGATACCCACATTATCAAAAAATAGCATACACGGTCTTCATCGCATCCCGGAAGCTGCGACACTACTTTCAAGAGTGGTCGATCACAGTAGCCTCCGAAGTACCACTCAATGACATAATAAACAACCGCGACGCTACGGGCCAGATTGCTAAATGGGCCATCGAGCTCCTTCCGTTCGACATAATGTACGAACCATGGTGGGCCATCAAGTCGCAAGTACTGGCCGACTTTATCGCCGAATGGATGGAAGCCGAACTCCCTAAAGAGTACAGCGCATACTCCAACTGGATCATGCACTTTGACGGCTCTAAGATGCTGGCCGGACTGGGAGTGCGTGTAGTCCTGACGTCTCCCACCGGAGACACGGTCCAGTACGTCCTCCAAATACTTTACACAGACTCCAACAATGCAGCCGAATATGAGGCTTTGTTGCATGGTCTTCGGATGGCGGTCTCTATGGGCATCCAACGCCTGGAAGTGCGCGGGGATTCGAACCTTGCAATATCACAAATAAACGGAGACTTCGACGCCAAGGATCCAAAAATGGCAGCCTATCGTAATGTCGTCCTCAAAATATTAGCTCGGTTCGAGGGGCTCGAATTCCACCATGTGGCTCGAGAAAACAATCAAGTGGCGGACGTCCTTGCACGCATCGGCGCTAAACGCGACCCTATCCCACCTAACATATTCCTGGAAAGGCTGTTCAAGCCATCTGTAGTATGGGAAGGGGAGTCCGGCAATACCAGCACGGACCCGAGCACATCCCCAGATTCCGAACCATCAGACACAATCGGAGGCTCCGCCACCTTAATAACATCTTCGGCCCACGAAATCATGGCCGTAATTGCCCCATGGACCGAGCCTTTCTTGGCCTACCTAAATAGGCAGGAGCTCCCCGAAGACCAAAACAAAGCACGCTGCATAGTCCGGCGCTCTAAAGCTTACAAGGTCAACGAAGGGGAACTCTACAAGAAAAGCGCGACCGGAGTGCTCCAAAGGTGCATCTCCGAAGAGGAAGGGCGGCAACTCTAGGCTGAAATCCATGCCGGACTGGGCGGACATCACGCCGCGGCTCGAGCGCTAGTCAACAAGGCCTTCCGTACAGGCTTCTATTGGCCAACGGCCCGAGCAAACGCACAGGACCTTGTCAAACATTGCGGTCGGTTGCCAGCTCTTTGCCAATCAGAGTCACATGCCCCCTACCGCTCTCCAAACAATCCCCATAACTTGGCCCTTCATGCGTCTGGGGCTGGATATGGTCGGACCCCTTAAAGGGGAAGCCATAAGAAAAAATACCTACTCGTCATGGTGGACAAGTTCACCAAATGGATAGAAGCCAAACCAGTTAAAACGGCGAATCCGACCTGTGATAGACTTCATATCCGGGGTCGTACACCGATACGGTGTCCCCCATAGCATCATCACTGGTAATGGCTCAAATTTCATGGCCGACGAAGTGAAAACTTGGTGCGTCAAAATGGGCATTAAGCTTGACTATGCTTCCGTCTACCACCCCCAAACAAACGGCCAGGTCGAACGGGCAAACGGTCTCATCATGAGCGGCATCAAACCCAGACTAGCGAGATCTCTAACAGAATCGGATACGCACTGGGAAGAGGAGCTCGACTCCGTACTCTGGGGGCTGCGGACCACACCGAATCACACCATCGGATATACACCATTTTTTATGGCGTACGGTGCGGAAGCAGTACTATCCTGCGACATAATACATGATTCGCCACGCGTACGCATGTACGAAGAGAAGGAAGCCGAGTTAGATCGGCAGGATAACTTGGACGCCCTGGAGGAGGAGCGCGATGTCGCAAAAGCCCGTTCCGCATTCTATCAGCAGCAGGCTCGACGATATCAAAGCAGAGAAGTGTGGGCCCAAACTTACAATATTGGCGAGCTCGTTCTACGCCTACCGGAGAAGAAGAAGGACAAACTCAAACCCAAATGGGAAGGTCCCTTTGTCATTGACAAAGTTCTCACCGGAGGAGTGTACCGCTTACGTAATGCATCCGATAACAGACTCGAGCCAAACCCATGGAACGCGGCCAGAATCCGGAGATTCTACGCCTAACGCCGAACTCAATGTTCGTCTCCCAACCCCTCCTTTTTTAATTATGCTCCATCCCTTTTTCCTTTCTCGACATTTTTCTCTCTTCACACAAAGTATTCAATACAGCGCAGATTTCCGGATCACTCCAGCCACACTAAGTGTGTAACTAAAACCTAGGGGCTTCCTATACAGAAGCTAAAAATAATTACTCACATGGCTTTCTGCCCATCACATATGCATTCTTTTTTCCATATGTGCCTTTTCTTCACCATTGCATGCATCGATATGACTTAAGATGTTGCCAAGCTGGGTTGCCTGGCTCTTGTGTTTATGCCCTACGTTCCCGTTAATTCGGCTAGGGCATAAGGGGAGCACCTCTGCGATTGTTACTGCCGGTTCAGCCGGATGTGTACCTCAGACTAGGTGAAGCCGAAAGCTAGCTTCCTTAAGAGAATATTCGGTCGGTGAACAAAAGATTTGTTCATTTATTATAATGTAAATCCCCAGAAGACTTGTATCCTGCGCCATCGTTCGCAGTCCGGACATGTGCATCGTCGCATGCGTACCTAGGGAAAGGAACCCCTAACGGAACTATTCTCCCTGGAAGATGTTTCTTACTATCCATGTAATATAACATAGGGACAATTGCATTTTTACCCCTAGTTGGTTCCTACCCACGGGTTTTGCCCTTACTTTTCGAGCATGCTCAGTTTTGCCCTTACTTTTTCCATCGAGGTCCCTCGAATGCCCTTTTACCGTTTGATCAAAACTTTGAAATTTCATAACTAATTCATATGAACTCAAAAAAATGCAAATAAGATGTCAAAATGTTTAGATAAACATTACCTTTATGTGCATATCATTTGCATTCAGGACAAAAGCACCCTTTAAACTACCTGAGGTAATTAATGTTATTAACATTATTAGAAATAAAAAGGTATAAACAATAATTTTTTCATGAATAAAAATTACATGCAAATGTAGGTGATGTTTTCTGAACATCATGATATCTTATTTGCATTTTTCTGAGTTTGTATCAAGTTGTTATGAAGTTTCCAAATGATGGTCAAAGTCATTAGAACAATCTTAACAAGATGATACGAACTTAGAAAAATGCAAATAAAATATCCGGATGTTCGTAAAACATCACCTACATTTGCATGTAATTTTATTCATGAAAAAATATTGTTTATACCTTTTATTTTAATAATGTTAATAACATTAATTATCTCAATGAGTTTAAAGGGTGCTTTTGTCCCTAATGCAAATGATATGCACATAAAGGTAATGTTTAACTAAACATTTCGATATCTTATTTTCATTTTTCCGAAGTTCATATGAATTAGTTATGAATTTTCAAAGTTTTGGTCAAACGGTCAAAGGGCATTCGAGGGACCACGGTGGAAAATGTAAGGGCAAAACTGAGCAAGCTCGAAAAGTAAGGGCAAAACCCGTGGGTAGGAACCAGCTAGGGGTAATGCAATTGTCCCTATAACATAACTAGTTGGGTACTTATCTGTTCAAGAACTTATGACCCCTACGCCTTGTTTCCACGCATACCCCGGTTTTGTATAACTGAGTGGGTATTCGGACACACCCCAGACCGTAGGATCCGAGGGCTGAAGCGAAAAGGTCCGCCATGACAAATGATTTTAATCCGGCTAGGGGCTAATCATGTCCATTAAATTACATAGTCACTTGGACTGACTATATTCCTCCTCTATACCATCCAACAGGCTATCTAGCTTATAATCCTATTGAGAATACTTAGCGGCTAACGCTACCTAGTCATATACCAAACACACGGGAATTTCTTGCCCATCGGGCCCCGCCGGTCCTACTTCGGCCATATGGTTCTGGTCCAGCTTGGTGTAGCGCGTCTTCACCATAGCCCAGGCTTCTCTTGCGCCTTGCCGGCAAGCGGACACCTTCCATGGTCGGAGCGCCGCCGTGCTCCTTGAAGCATATTCACAAGCTCCCCCATGCCATTCGGCAGCAAGCTTGATGGCAACAAAGCCTGAGCTACACCCTGCATCACTTGCCGAGCTCGCTCGTGCGGTTGCGAAAGGTCTTGCAGTGAATCACTTGCAGATGAGGGCATCTCCTCCTCAGGGCCACCCGTTAACATTCCTGCAAGCAAAATTCTTTCAATATACTTCCTTGCCGAACTATAATACAGTTCATCTAGGCACTTACCATAAATGCCGTGTCGAAGCCTTTTGTTCTCCTTCACGGAGTCCGCCAGCTGAGCACGGAGATCTTTTAACTCCACGTCCAACTAGACTTTGGCATCTTGAATCTCCTTCTTCTCCTGCCTAGCTCGCGTAAGAATGCGCTCGCCAGCCTCCAGCTGCCTTGTGAGATGCGATGCGTCCTCTCTTACGCCCTTCGGATTCACCCTGGGATTGTCTGCAGAATTTTCTGTTAGACTTGTCATATCAGCCATTTACTAACTGGTGCATCTTCGTACAATTGTGACAATTATTACCAGAAGCGGGCTTTTGGGGTAACTCTAACTTGGCAACTGCGGCCCTCAGTTCGGCCTTGCATTCCTCCAGCTCCCGAGACAATTGCTCATTCTTATCTACAAGGACCTGTGCATAAATTGATCCTTAAAATAGTTGTCCCAACTATTCTAAGTCTCAGGGGCTACTGCTATACATACTTATCAAAATTTCTTACCCGTATGTCTTTGGTATACTGGTTTGTCGCTTGGGCAAGGCCGCCCCGAGCAGCTCGGACGTATGCGTCCGCCGAATTGAAGGCATTAAAAGCCTCTTCGGAAAAGATGTTGTTCCGGAGCACGGCCCTCCGGCGCCGGTGACTCATGGCGCTCTCCACTTCGGAGTTCGTGGCCGAACGCATATCCGCATCCTTCGTTGGGGAACTATGCGATGCTGGCCCCGTGCCCGCCTCCGCCCCCGAAGCCGGTTCTGGAACCCCGCTGGTGGAGGCGTGATTGGTGGGGTCTCCGGATATAGTCCGGTTATTCCTCTTCCTGCCAGATACAAAGGGCGCTCTCACATTTCAAATTCTATAATTACAGGACAGGTTATTACTTTACCTCTATAGCGGTGTGTCAACCCTCACCGCCTTCCTCTTGAGCCTGCCCGGTCTGGACGCTCGTTGTTGACGAGTCCCTAGGGGCTCGGCCCCTCGCTCCGGCCGTCGTTTCTGCAAATAGAACGACGCCTCAGGGGTAAATTATAATGCCTGGGGGAGTCCTCTTCAAAGGATAGGGTTTTTTAGTTCGGCTTACACACGACGCGGGGAGCAGTACAGGGTAGTCGGCCGTAATGGCCACGAGGGTGCCATCCCAGCTCGCTTGATAGAATACCCCGTTGACAAGCTCCACAGTGATATCCGGATCCACTTTAAGTCCCGGATCTAGGGCCCTTCTAGGGTCCTCTGGTTGCGGTGAGGGGATGAAGATTTTTTCTACGGCCCTCCTCAGTTCCTGCTCAGAAGCATTGATGCAAGTAATCTTAGCAGAAGAACGCTAGAGTAAGTAAAGCAGGGAAAAATAATGGCAACTTACCCACGCTGGGGGTTGTACATGGAGAATCCGTCCCGCATTTTTATGCGAAGGAATTCCTCCTCTTCCCCTTTGTACAAATCGGACAATATCCTTGCCAAGGCGGCAGCAGAGTCCGGACCCTTACGGCTGCAACGGGTGGCGTCGTATTCCCCGTTGAAATGCCACATGGGCTTCCCCCGATATTGGAGCGGTTGCACGCCTCGCCTTATGCATACCGCCATAACCTCAACTATCGTCAGTCCGGATTTGGCCAGTAACTTTATCATGTTCATCAGGAGGACTATTTCCCTTGTGTCCTCTTCTTGAGGGCCCCGGGTGCGCCAGCTTAGGCGTGCCCTCGGCGGGGCCTTGCTGAACTTAGGGAGACCTGTCCGGACTGGATCCAGAAGGGGAACGTCATCTATATAGAACCACTCTGAAGGCCAGTTTTCTGGTGCCTTCTCAGGAGTGCCGGGCATGTATTCGGTCTCGGCAATGTGCCATACTTCGGCCCCGCCCACTTGACATAGGGACTCCTCCTGGGTGCAGGGGACGAGGCAGAACAGCTTCCTCCATAATCCGAAGTGTGGTTCGCAGCCTAAAAACAGCTCGCAAAGGGCAACATACCCCGCTATGTGCAGAATAGAGGCGGGGGTAAGATTGTGTCACTGGAGTCCGTAGAACTCCAGGAGCCCGCGAAGAAACGGGTGGATAGGGAACCCGACGCCCCTCAGCAGATGTGGGATGAGGCATATAAGCTCCTCCGGAGATGGGTTAGGAGATCCCTCAGCTTGTTCCCCTCCGTCATAAGTGGCTATTCCAGCTCGGACGGGGACCATGAATGTCGGTGGGAGAAACCCTTGGGTTTGTAACTCTATCAAATGGCTATGAGGAACTGAGCACTCTCCCCAATCCCCCGACTTAGAACGAGAAGGGCGAGCAGAAGGGCTGCGACGGCCGGCCATGCTGGAATGGCTTTTCGCGGAGCGCTCTGTTGGATGCTAGCTCTGGGAGGGAGAGTGAGGTTTGGATCTGAGAATCCCCGTCCCTTCAAATAGACGGTTAGCCCGGAGGATCGAGGGTGGCAAATGCAAAAATGCCTCGACTCCTCGCATTCGCTCGACACGTGGAGATGGTCATTCTTGAGGCACCGGCGGAGGAGCACAACATTGATTGGAGGCGGACACTATTAAATGCGTAATGTACTTTGGAGTATTCGAAGAAGGAACCCGCCTTGCAATGCCGAAGACAATACTGCGCGACGGACTCATCGTCATTGAAGCCTGGTTCAGGGGCTACCGAGGGAGTCCTGGATTAGGGGGTATCCGGACAGCCGGACTGTGTACAACGTCCGGACTATTGAAGCGTGAAGATACAAGACTCAAGACTTTGGCCCGTGTCCGAATGGGACTCTCCTTTGCGTGGAAGGCAAGCTTGGCGATTCGGATATTGTGTTTCCTTTCTTATAACCGACTCCATGTAAACCCTAGCCCTCTCCAGTGTCTATATAAACCGGAGAGGTTGGTCCTTAGAAGACCGATCACAATTACAATCATACAATCATAGGCTAGCTCCTAGGGTTTAGCCTCTATGATCTCGTGGTAGATCTACTCTTGTACTACCCATATCATCAATATTAATCAAGCGAGAAGTAGGGTTTTACCTCCATCGAGCGGGCCCGAACCTGGGTAAACATTTGTGTCCCTTGCTTCCTGTTACCATCAGCCTTGACGCACAGATCGGGACCCCCTACCCGAGATCCGCCGGTTTTGACACCGACAGCGGGGCCTCGGCGGAGTAGGGCATCGTCGATGCCAGCGGAGCGGGGACTCGTCGGAGCCGGCATCGTCCTCTGCCTCGTCCTCGGTCTCGCCAAACAGCGCCTCGCCCACTTCACGGCCCTCTTTGCTAGCCTCTTTGTACGCGGCCGCAGCCTCCGGCACCCGCATGCGGTACCGCCAGCGCTCAAGGCAGCCCTTGCGGGCGGAGCGGTACGAGTCAAGCAGCGCCTCCTGCTCTGCCCGCTCCACGGCGATCTGCTCGTCCGCCTGCAGGTGCTCCTGGAGGAGATGGTGGTTGTAGGTGGCGTCGGCCTGCGCCTCTCGGAACTGCTCCTCACGCATCGGCCTCACCCTGTCCATATATTGGGCACGGGCCTCACCGATGGTCATGGTGCAATGCACCGGCGAGGATGGCGCGGAGGAGGGGGTTGGCGCCGGATCGTTGACTACCATGTTCTCCATTAGGACGTCGTCGTCCTCCGGCTGCCTGCCGGCCAGCCGGTCGGCAGCAATGGCTACCTGCCGGCCAGCCGGTCGGCAGCAATGGCTGCCATCTCCTTCTGGTCCTTCGTCCGCCCGTCCCCAAGAGCGCTGGAGCGCGAGGAAGCCATGGTGGGTAGTAGTGGTGTGGACAGGAGAAAGGGAACGGATGCGGATGACTGCGGCTATGGCCGGCGCAGCAGTTTATATAGCAATGGTGGGCGGGCGGAGGGACGGACGTGTGGCGCCGGAGTAGCCGCCTCGGCAACCGCGTATCATTAATGTGTGCGGCAGATGGACGGACGACACTTGTGTCGTTTGAAGGTGGAGCAATCACCTGCACTGGGAAGCGGGGCGACCGGCGCTGACTGTTTCGGGCGGAAAGCGCGCGCGGGCAAGGAGATGACTTTACTTGGATAGGATGACAATGGGGACCCACCAGGTCCATAACCTCACGTACGCAAATGCCTCCTTATTATATATATATATATATGTGTGTGTGTGTGTGTGTGTGTGTGTGTGTGTGTGTGCGTGTGTGTGTGTGTGTAACTATAATTTATTTTGCTTCCTCCTGGTTTCCTGACATCACGGTCCCACACCATTGTCAACCTATGTACTCCCTCCTTTCCGGTTTATAGGGTTATCTCAAAATTTTAGTTTTTCCATTTTATAAGGCTCAATTTGGTTGTTTTCCATCACATGTTCAGATTCCAAGGTGCATTAAATCATTGCATGCAATTATTAAGAGAAAATTGACCAATGCATGTACTTTATGCATGCATGCATTGCAATTAATGCATTGATAAACATAATTTTTTGAGGATAATAAGAGCATTAATTAGGTGCTTTTGCAAAACTACAAAAAGTATTCCACCACTCGCCATCTACCTTGATTGGTGATATTTTTGAATTGAGCATGATAAACCGGAAAGGAGGGAGTAGTCAATATACGAGAGAATTGCACAAGAAGTGGCCGACAACTGGGACCAAGCAGCTCGAGCAGTATTTGTGTTTTTGAGGTGTGAGCACTGCAGAGTTTTTCGATGTTTATCCCAGATATTAATTTTTCTCCTCTGAACAACAACGAAAACATCGCTGCAGGTATTAACTGGGCGGGCTGTGGCCCGTCTAGCCCAGGCCAGATATCCAGCCCAGATATTAATTGTTTTCAAGCTGAAAATGGCTAGCCCATTTTCAAGCTGAAAATGGCTAGCCCAACTATACTTTTTTTAGGAATACCTAGGCAAGGTCAAGTTGTTATTTTCCGCCCTGCTGGGCTGCAAATCTTTCCTAGAAGGGATGCATTAGGCTTGACAAGAAAATGGGCTTTAAGAAATAAAAAATGGGATGTAATTATAAAAACTGGGTAGTAACTATAAAAAAATGCACCAAACAGTGATTACTTTATAAAATATTATTTTTGGAATATTGAAATTTTTTATTTCATTAATTGTTGCGAGCGCAATGTTTCGTTGGATTTGTACGTAATATAAATTTATATTGAAATTGTATTTAATCTGACAAGAAATTTCGGGATAAAAATATTCGGATCCCATCAAAATGTGGGATATTTTATTGAGTTCTGTTTTGAACGGTTGGTTGAAATGGGTTGTACTTTTAACAAACTGTAAATTGGCTGTAGTAAATTCCATTAAAATTCAAAAATGGTCTACACATTCTTACAAATCTCAAATGGGCTATAAGTTCTCTGCCACACACTTCTGGCCTTACTAAGTTGACGCGTCCCCTAAAAAAACAGAGTTGACGTGTATGCAAGGCTTTGTCAACTTATAGTCAACACACGGTTCTAGCAGCAGTGGCCGTTGGATGTCCATCCAACGGATGCCGTGCTTCTTCTTCAATCTCGTATATTCTAGCTTCACCCGCCCAAAAAATGATTCCTCCCCCTGACATCTGGGGTGCACCGTTTAAGTCGACCAGGCCTACTAAGTTGACGTACCAAGGGCTTTGTCAACTTAGTCAATATAAACGATTCTAGCTGCAGTGACCGTACGATGTCCATCCAACAGTCGTCGTGCTTCTTCAACCTCTGGTCTTCTTGCTCCAGCCACCCAAAGCAGCGCCGGTCGTGCCGCCTGCTCCTACCTCCCATGGCCGACTGTGCTGCCGAGGAGGCCTCACCGCCCCTACTACTCCCACCGCTGGCCAGGCCACCCCTCCACTCACCCACAACCCCAGTTATTCTGCCGCGTCGGCAGCGCAGCCGAACCAGTGAACCCTCGTACTCCTCTCCGCGTGTGCATCCTCTGCCGCGTCTTCCCCAGCTCCGCGACGTCCCCTTCCTAGGCCTCGCAGGGCGTCCACCGCCGTCGTGCTCTCGGCGTGGCGTGGTCAACGTGGTCAAGGAACGACTTCCACCGGACGTGGACTGTACGTGGAGAGGCCGACAGTTGGGTCCACGACAGTCGCAAGGAAGTGCCTCCTTATTACGCGCAAACTAATTATTCCTCCACCTGACAGCGGGGACCCACCGGACGTGCCACCATATTTCGCGAAAAAAATGATTAAGCCCCACATTGCTGGGACCCACGAGCTACATCTTCGCACGCAAGGAAGTGCGTCCGAAAAAACGATTCACTTCGACTGCTGGGACCCACCAGCTACATCTTCGCACGCAATGAAGTGCGTCCGAAAAAAATGATTCACCCCCCGACTGCTGGGACCCACCAGCTCCACCTTCGCATGCAAGGAAGTGCGTCCGGGCAAAAAAATGATTTGCCCCCCTGACTGCTAGGACCCAGCAGCTACACCTTCACACTCAAGGAAGTGCGTCCGGGCAAAAAAAAATGATTCGCCCCCTGACTGCTGGGACCCAGCAGCTACACCTTCGCACGCAAGGAAGTGCGTCCGGGCCAAAAAAACAAAACGATTCGCTTCGACATTGCTGGGACCCACCAGCTACATCTTCGCAGCAAGGAAGTGCACGGCGGTCGGGACCCACTGGTCTAAGCGTGCGTGGCGTTGTCATCCTGGTCGCGAACGTAATGCGTACATACTGGTCGATGTAGAGGCGCACGCGGTCGTAGTAGAGGCGCACTGCGTCGTAGTAGAGGCGCCGCACGTAGCATGTACACGTCGTCTGGCGCCGTGGTGCAAGAAAGAAAATACGGCCACGTATGTGTACATACGGGCGGGGTCTCGAACGCCTAGTCACGCATACGTACGGCGAGGGCTCGTGTTCATGGGGAGGAAACGGAATGCGTCGTGTTCATGGGGAGGCAACATAATGCATCGTGTTCATGGAGAGGCAACGGAATGCTCGTGTTCATCGGGATGCAACAGAACGCATGGGAGCCAACTGGCTTGGACGGAACAGGCGATGGAAACGAGGCCTAGCGTACCGCAGAACGGAGGAAACGGCCTTGTGTTCGACCGGCCACGTTCGGGACGGGGTCCTGTTGATCGGGAGGGGTGTGGCGTATCGCCAAACAGAGGAAACGGACCTCCTACGGTCGAAACGGGGATCCTATTGATCAGGAGGGGTGTGGCGTACCGCAAAACGGAGGAAACGGACCTCCTACGGTCGAAACAGGGGTCCTGTTGATCGGGAGGGGTGTGGCGTACCACAAAACGGAGGAAACGGACCTCCTACGGTCAAAGGGGTCCTGTTCATCGGGAGGGTGTGGCGTGCCGCAAACGGACTCCACGGATACCGTTCATCTCCACCGTCGACCTCCTCCGGCCTCCACACGGGCTCGGTCGACCTACTCCAGCCTCCACGGGCTCCTGTTCATCCAGCCTCCACCACGCGCTTACTCCACCGGCCATCGTTCAACAACACCTCCACGGGCACCCCTCCACCGCTCACTGCTCATCCAGCCCTCCACACCATGTGGTCCTGTTCAACCACCCTCCACGGCCACCCTCCACCGCTCTACTGTTCTTCCAGCCCTCCACACCCCGGGGTCCTATTCATCCACCCCCCCCACCCCCCCCCCCGCAATGCTCACTATTCATCCAATCGATCGGCTTCAATTAGAAGCAGTAGGGAAGGAATCGCTCCATCGGGTTCAGTAAACAGCCATCGATCGATCGCTCGGGTTCAGTAACGCATATCCTGCAGTGCAATCGCTCGGGTTCAGTTAGAGTCCAACGCCTCGATCGGGTTCAGTTAGAGCCAACGCCTCGCACACACGCGCGTACGTGTACGAGAGAAACGCGCATCGCTCGGCCCCCGACCTCCCACCGTAACCGGCAACTCCCTAAAATATTCCTACCCCTCGCTTCTACCATGGTTTTTTCCGTCATGGACGGCCCAAAGAAAGTCATGCAGCTACGTCTCCGGCCCGCCCAGGACGAAAAGCCCATTTTTTGTCATGTTTTTTTGTCATAGAAGTAGGAGCCCACCACATCTATGATGATACCGGGTTCTGTCACAATTATCGTCATAGAAGTGTCATGTGTATGATAGGAAAAAATTTCGTTCGGCCCAAAATGTCACGGATGTGTCTTTTTTTGTAGTGAAAGTTTCTACCGGAGAATCAAGACGAAAACATGTGCCAACCCCTATGCATAAGTTCATGGACGGAACCCGCAAGTTGATCACCAAAACATACATCAAGTGAATCACGTAATATCCCATTGTCACCACAGATACGCACGGCAAGACATACATCAAGTGTTCTGAAATCATTAAATACTCAATCCGATAAGATTACTTCAAAGGGAAAACTCAATCCATTACAAGAGAGTAGAGGGGGAGAAGCAACTTAAGATCCTACTATAATAGCAAAGCTCGCGATACATCAAGATCGTGCCAAATCAAGAACACGAGAGAGAGATCAAACACATAGCTACTGGTACATACCCTCAGCCCCGAGGGTGAACTACTCCCTCCTCGTCATGGAGAGCGCCGGGATGATGAATATGGCCACCGGTGAGGGTTCCCCCCTCCAGCAGGGTGCCGGAACAGGGTCCCGATTGGTTTTTGGTGGCTACAAAGGCTTGCAGCGTCGGAACTCCCGATCTACTCTATTCCTCGAAGTTTTTAGGGTATATGGATGTATATAGGCGGAATAAGTACGTCAGGGGGGCCACGAGGGGCCCATGAGGGTGGATGGCGCACCCTAGGGGGTGGGCGCGCCCCCCTACCTCATGTCTCCCTCGTTTCTTTCCTGATGTGCACTCCAAGTTTATCCGGTAGCTTTCCTTCAAAAAATAACTTCTCAAGTTGGTTTCATTCCGTTTCGACTCCGTTTGATATTCCTTTTCTTCGAAACACTGAAACAAGGGAAAAAACAGGAACTAGCACTGGGCTCTGGGTCAATAGGTTAGTGCCAAAAATAATATAGAAGTGTAAAATAAAGCCCATAAACATCCAAAACACATAATATAATAGCATGGAACGATCAAAAATTATAGATACGCTGGAGACGTATCAGCATCCCCAAGCTTAATTCCTGCTCGTCCTCGAGTAGGTAAATGGTAAAAACAGAATTTTTGATGTGGAATGCTACTTGGGATAATTTCAATGTAATTCTTCTTACTTGTGGTATGAACATTCAGATCCATAAGATTCAAGACAAAAGTTTAATACTGACATAAAAATAATTATACTTCAAGCATACTAACTTACCAATTGTGTCTTCTCAAAATAACATGGCCAAAGAAAGTTCATCTCTACAAATGATATAGTTTAGTCATTGTCGGTGTACTAGAGTAGGGGTACCCTAGTCTCCCGAACTTGTGCACGGGCAGTTGCAGCCCTCCGCGGCAAGGCTTGCCGGGTGACCGCCAAGGTCCTCCGTGTTTCCTTTGGAGCCATTCAAGAACAAAGTATTTAAGCCAAGGAGACAAGGCCCCGGCAAGAGGAGCTTCCCGGGAAGGCCGGCCAAGGCGCCAAGAAGACAAGGCCCCGGCAAGAGGAGCTTGCCGGGAAGGCCACCCAAGGCACCTAGGAGACAAGGCCCCGGCAAGAGGAGCTTGCCGGGAAGGCCACCCAAGGCACCTACAAGACAAGGCCCCGGCAAGAGGAGCTTGCCGGGAAGGCCCGGTGAGCGGCAAGCTTCCGGACGCGACAAGGCAACAACCGCGGCAAGGCGCTTGCCGCGGCAAACTACCACTCTGTACCTGCGCTCCAGCACATCCACTAACATGTCGCCCTGGGACCTTTCCAGGCGCGCGTGGCAAGAGGCTGTGCGGCCAGCGGAGCGCGGTGGCAAACGGCGCTGACAAGAGTGCCATCGTGGCGAGCGGTGACGGTCCCTGTTTTCACTGTTAGGGCGGCGTAGACGGGCATTTAATGCCTTTGTCCCCTGCCGTCAGGGTTAGGTATGATACACTGTACAAGTAGCTGTACCAACAACTGCTTTTCCATTTTTACCCTTGCCTACGTTGCCACCTGTCGGAGACCCCTTGTGCATATAAAAGGAGGCCCATGCGCAACGTAGAGGGTGGGGTTCAAAAGGTTCGAAGCCATAGAACACTCACGCTCGGTCTCGTTAGCAGCTTGTGTGTACTGTAGCACCCAAGCGCTCCCGAGCAAGAACTCAATACATTCAGACATGCAGCAGTAGGAGTGTTATCTCTCTGGAGAGCTCCAAAGCTAGGTAAAATTGGTCGTGTGCTTCGCCTCGATCTGCTCTTCGTGCGACCTCCGCCCCCTGCCGAACCGAAAGGGCTCGGTCCGCCGGTCCCATAGGTGTTCGTGGGTCGATCAGCCTCCCGACATCTTTGGCGCGCCGTAGTAGGGGGACACCGTAAACACTCACGCTCGGTCTCGTTAGCAGCTTGTGTGTACCGTAGCACTCAAGCGCCCCAGCAAGAACTCAATACACTCGGACATGCAGCAGAGGAGTGTTATCTCTCCGGAGAGCTCCGGTTGGGTAAACCGCTCGTGTGCTTAGCCGCCTCGATCTGCTCTTCGTCGACCTCGCCCCCCGCCCGAACGAAAGGGGCTCGGTCCGCCGGTCCCATAGGTGTTCGTGGCGGATCAGCCTCCCGAAATCTTTGGCGCGCCCGGTAGAGGCGTCGAGATTGTGTGAACCTGATCCGGCGTCCACACGAGCTAGATCTTCATCATCTTCATTGACATGCCACCGAAGAAGAAGGCTTCGGCGGCAGATGTTCCGTCCGCGTCGAACCCACCACCACCGGAGCAAACGGGTGGTGGGGTAGACGCCGGCGGAAGAATGGACGTCGACGGGGGAGTCCATGGTGCGGCCAAGTCTAAGGACAAGGCTGCACAGACCTCGGCGTCCGTGCATGCACCCCGCCCGTCTCAGGAGGCGCGGGACCGACAGCGTCATGGTATTCACAACGCCATACGCTCGTTGGACCAAGATCGAGCTGGTGGATCTTCGGGATGCTCAAGACCGGCATGCACGCCAACATGCTGGCGCGAGCGAGGCACGGTCGCCTGGACGGGATACTGCTCCTTCTAACGTAGTTAGAAGTCCGAGCATATCCCGCTCCTCGCGCCGTTCGCCACTGCCACCCACCACTCCAGCAGAAGCTTTGGCGAGAGCTCAACTGCTCCTGGATTACCCTCCAACAGCCGACAAGGTCGATGAATGGAGGGCCACCATTCAGAGTCTCATCGGCTTTGCCAACGGCGACGCTCCGCGGAAGCCGAGTGCATCACTGCCGCGGCAGGACTGCCAAGCACGAGCCAGAGGCGACTAAACCGGTGGGGGTGCAACCACCATGCACTCTCCGCCCCGAAGGCCAAGATCGCCGACTCGCTGGATCCAACCCGACAGCGACTCCACCGCATCATCGGATCCACGAGCTCGTCGCGATCAGCGCCAAGTTCTTCACGAACGACAGCAAGAAGACGCCGAACTCGCATCGAAGCGCCAAGAGAAGCGGCGCGTCAATCCAACTAGCGGGCCCTCTGTCGACATGCATGCGCCCGGAGGAACTAGGCAACTTGTCAGACGCGGTAGGTTGCCCTGCGTTCACTCGTGAGCTGCGGCAAGTCCAAAGGCCCAAAGCAAGAAGAATTTCAAGCCAGACGTACCACAGAAGTGCGACGGCAAGACGCATCCGTCGGAGTTCCTCAACATCTACACCATCGCGGTGCAAGCTGCCGGGGGGCGAGACGACAAGATCCTGGCCAACTACTTCCGCCGGTACTCAAGCCCAATGTCGATCCTGGCTCATGCACTTGCGGACAACTCCATATCCTCTTGGGCAGATCTATGCCATCAGTTTGTCGGCGCCTTTACAGCGCCACAAGCCCCATGGCCAAGAAAGCGACCTTCATCTGCCGCCCGGAAGGAAGGAGAGCCCCTGCGCAAGTACATTTAGAGATTCAGCAGCGTCTGACACAACATCCCAGATGTCCACCCTGCCGTGGTAATCAGCGCGTTCCATCAGAACGTGCGAAACCGCAGGATGCGGGAGGCGATGGCGATGTGCAAGATCAGAGACATCAGTGAGCTATATGCCCTGGCCGACAAGTGTGCACGTCTTTGAGGAAGGAGGAGACTCCGGAGAGAATCTTGAAGCGGGAGGATCGATAGTGAGGAGACCGCCCGGCAAAGAAAAACCGGCGGCGAACAACAGGAAGAAGAAAGGCAAAGATGTACTAGTTGTTGAGCAGTCCGGCAGCGGAGGTGGCGCCAAGAAAGCCAAAAGCTGGTAGCTCCGGCAAGGAGGTTGCCGCTGGCACCAACTGCCGAGCCGTGGCGGTCGCCGACAAGCGGGGCGGCTCCAACAAAGCGATCTTGCAAGATCCACCGCACCAAGGGCCATGACCTCCGAGCTGCAAGAAGGTCGAGCAGCTTGTCGAGCAGCGAAGGCTGAATACGAACAACGCGACAAGGAGAAGGCCCGGGAAGGTGCCGGAGGAGCTAGCAAGAAACGCCCCGGCCGGGAGGACGCCACGGCAAGGCCAAGCAGCGGCAAGGAGACAGACCTCCCAGCGGCGACAGGGGATGAAGACGGCAGCGATGATGAAGACATGGATGATGGCGAGACCGATGAGCAGGAGTTCGAGAAAGCCCACGAGAGGTCACATGCGTTGATGGCGGTGCTTCTCTGCATACTTCACACCGCCGGCTCAAGCGGTGGATGCAGGAAGTCAATGCGCGAGAACCATCCGTCGAGTCACGCAAGCTTCTGAAATGGTCCAAAGACGCCTATCATCTTTGATATTGAGGACCACCCTGATCGCGTAACTGCGGTCGGGTGCTTGCCGATGTTGGTCTCACCAACTATCCACAACCTCAAGGTCACTAAGATGTTAGTTGACGGCGGGGCCGGCTTGAACCTGATATCCTCCGCGGTGCTCCAGAAACTCCAGATCCCTGATGGAGAGCTCGAAGAGACCGGCACATTCCAAGGAATCAATCCGGGAAGGAGCAAGCCGAAGGGAAAGATCACGTTGCCGGTGACATTTGGCAGCGAGTTGAACTTCATGACTGAGAGGGTCACTTTTGACGTTGCTGACTTTCCATTGCCTTACAATGGGATACTTGGCCGTCCAGCACTCGCCAAATTCATGGCAGCCTCTCACTATGCCTACAACATGCTGAAGATGCCGGGCCCAATAAGTGTCATCTCTGTCCCTGGCGACAAGAAGGATGCTCTTATCTGCGCCGACAAGATCTACCGGGAAGCAGCAGCTGCAGCAGATTGCAAGCCACTTGTCGCTGAAGCTCCCGGGGCGAAGAAGAAGACCAAGTCTGGCAAGAGCTCTGATGCCCACTCCGGCAAGCGCACCTCTTTGGAGTGCTGCGCTACTGTCAAGGACGCACCATCGAGATCCACCGGCAAGTGTAAGAAAACGATGGCAGCTCCACCAGAGACCAAGAAGGTGTCCGCCAAGGAGGATGGCACTGGTGGTACCTTCACCATCAGTGCCACTCTCGACCCTAAATAGGAAGGCGGCGCTTCGTTGCTTTCCTGCGGCGAACGTCGGCGTGTTTGCATGGCAACCGTCGACATCCCGGTGTTCCCGTGAAAGTAATTGAGCACCATCTTGCCGTTTGTCCTCATGCGCGGCCCGTCAAGCGAAAGTCGTGAAGCGTGCGGTGGAGCGCCAAGAATTCATCGCAGAAGAAATCAAGAAATTGGAAGCAGCAGGCCTTGTCAGAGGAGTGCCCCATCCTACGTGGTTGGCCAATCATGTAGTTGTGCGCAAAGCAAACGTGAAATGGAGACTTTGTATCGACTTTACCGATGTTAATAAAGCTTGTCCCAAAGACCCATTTCCCTTGCCGCGCATTGACCAGATTGTTGACTCCACGGCCGGATGTGACTTGCTTTCATTTCTTGATGCATATTCGAGATACCATCAGATCTTCATGGCGAGAAGAGGATGAGGAGAGGACCGCATTCATCACTCCATGTGGCACATACGGTTTTAAATGCGGATGCCTTTCGGATTAAAGAATGCGGTTCAACATTTGCAAGAGTAGTCCATGGCGCTTTTGAGCCGCAAATACGTAAATGTGGAAGCCTACATGGATGACATAGTGGTCAAGAGCAAGGACAAGGCGACTCTGATTCAAGATTTAGACGAAACCTTTGCAAATCTGCGCAAGATCAACCTCAAGCTCAACCCCAAGAAGTGCGTGTTTGGAGTCCCCTCCGGCAAGCTTCTCGGGTTCTTCGTGTCTCAGGAATTTAAGCCAATCCCGACAAGATCAAGGCCATTGAGCAGATTGAAGCACCAAAGCGCGTCAAGGATGTCTGAAGGCTAGCGGTTGCATAGCTGCTCTCGGCGGGTTTATCTCTAGGTCTGCTGAAGGCATACCGCCATTTTTCAAAATTTTGAAAAAGGCAGGTCCAATGAAATGGACTCCTGAAGCGGAGGCTGCGCTGCAGGACTTAAAGAGATACCTGTCCTCCACTCCAACGCTTGTCGCACCTAAGCCACAAGAGAAGTTGCTGCTATATATAGCGGCAACCAATCAAGTGGTTAGTGCTGCGTTAGTAGCGGAGAGGGAGGCGGATAATGAGCTAGCAACCATGGCAGATGCATCCAGCGGCGGCGAGGGGCTTCACCGCAAGCTCTGGTCCCGACAAGGATGGATCTACTGTGAGCGCATGAGAAGATGCAGAAAAGAATGGTGCAGCGCCCAGTTTACTTTGTTAGTTCCCTTCTGCAGGGGGCTAGGTCAAGGTACTCTTGTGTGCAGAAATTGCTTTTCGTCCTCCTCATGGCCTCGAGAAAGCTGCGCCATTACTTCCAGGCACATGAGATCCACGATGCGTCACTCGTTTTCTGCTGAAGAGGATACTGCCAAAATCCGAAGGCAACAGGCAGGATTGTCGGCGAACCTTTGGGAACTGTCAAGCTTTGGCCTCACGTTTGAGAGCACTTCAACTATCCAAAGCGAGCATTGGCGGAGTTCATAGCAGAATGGGCGCCAACACAAGATGAAGAAATTCGAAACGAGCATCCCGTCAAGGAAGAAAGCAAAGAGTGGCTGATGTACTTTGATGGTGCCTTCTCGCTGCAAAGGCGCCCGGTCTTGCAGGCGTGTTACTTGTTGCACCCACGGAGAGCACCTCAAGTACGTAGTCCAGATGCACTTTCCCAAGGAGCAAGCAACAAACAATCTTTGAGTATGAAGGTTTGCTTGCCGGTCTCGAGATCGCATGATGAACCTTGGGATCAAGAAGCTCATTGTCGGGTGACTCACAGCTTGTCATCCGCCAAGTGAACAAGAATTATCGAGTCCGTTGATGGAAGCTTACGTTGATGAAGTGAGAAAGCTAGAAGAGCACTTTGACGGCCTCTGAGATGGAATATGTTCCAAGAGCTCGTAACGACATTGCCGATGGCACTGTCAAGTCGCCAGACTTAAGTTACACAATGGAACCAGGGATTTTGTGCTCAAGCTGACTCAACCGTCTGTAACGCCATCAACCGGACAGAGCAAGAAGAGGAAGTTGATCTCTGGTGGCTATTTTCCGGCAGAGCTTCCGAAGTCGCCATCAAGAAGGTCCTCAAGATCAACACCAGCAGTCTTTGAGGAGCGATGCGCTCCGACAAGCCCTAGGGTTTGTTTCGTTGAAGCGGACGCTCCCAACAAGTTTTGCTCGGCAAGCTTGCCGGGAACGATCAAGCTCCGGCTGAGCCGCGAGGTTCTCGCCAGTGAAAGCGGATGTTTCCGTAGCAGCGAATGTGACTTTAGTCCTTGTTGTCGAGCCGCAAGCTCCAAAGATGGGCACTGCAGATTGTCCGTTTCCTTCGCATGTGAGAACTTCCCAAGAACAAGAAGAAGCGGAAAGAGTAGCCCGACAGTCAAGTATGTACCAGTTTGTCGACAACACACTGCATGTAAGAAGACTCAACGGTGTGAAATTGAAGTGTATTCACCGGGAAGACGGACAAAAGCTGTTGGCGAGAGATACATGGAGGCATATGTGGTCACCACATTGGCGCCAGAGCACTTGCCGGCAAAGCGTTAAGCAAGGTTTCTTTTGGCCGACAGCCCTCCAGATGCAATCGCAGAAGTAACCAAGTGTGAAGCGTGCGGTTCCATTCCAAACAGATACATCAGCCAGCTCAAGCTCTCCAGACGATCCCTTTATCCTGGCCATTTTCGGTGCAGGGCTCGACATCCTCGGCCCCTTTCCCCAAGCTGTCGGGGCTTTGATTACTTATGCGTTGCAATCGACAAGTTCACAAAGTGGCGGAAGTGGAAGCGATGAGGAAGGTGACAAAGACAGTCGTGTCAAGTTCTTCAGGTCGGTTGTTTGCCGTTTCGGAATCCCTAACAGGATCATCACCGACAACGGCACGAAATTCACGAGCCGCACCTTGATGCAGTACGTCCAAGATCTTGGCGCCAAGGTCTGCATCGCTTCTGTTGCTCATCCGAGAAGTAACAGTCAAGCGGAGAGGGCAAATGCTGAAGTGTTGCGTGGGCTCAAGACCAGAACTTTCGACAGGCTGCACAAGTGCGGAAGAAACTGGATTGAGGAGCTACCGGTGGTTCTTTGGTCGATCAGGACGACGCCAAATCGAGCCATCGCCGGACACCTTCGCTCTAGTCTATGGAGCGTAGGCAGTTCTCCCCACGGAACTTCAGATACGGGTCACCTCGAGTGCTCGCTTATGATGAGCTTGAGCAAGAGCAATATTGCGACAAGATGACGCGCTGCTCCTTGAGGAGGACCTTCTTCGAGCTGCGATGCGAGCTGCTCGATACCAGCAAGCTTTGCGCCGCTACCATAGCCGCAGTTAATGCCGAAGTCTCGACGATGGCGACCTTGTTCTTCGGTGCGTTCACCGCCAAGAATTCCAACAAGTTGGCCTTGAAGTGGGAAGGCCCTTAACGGCTGAAACGAGTCACTAGGCCTGGCGCTGTCCGCCTTGAGACCGAAGATGGCATTCCGGTGAGCAACTCCTGGAACATTGAGCATCTTCGTAAGTTTTACCCGTAAGGCGTGGTTGCCGGAACATGTACAAGTCTTGCCGATGTTGCATGTAATCCTTTGTACAAAGCCGGGCGCAGACCCTGTGCATAAGTAAAGCTCATGTGCTTCGCACATCTTGTCAATTTCATGCTTTCTACTTCTATTTTGCATGCATTATCTGACACTTTGTGCAGCACCTACCCCCAGTAAGCAATAACGAGCCATAAGGCTCCATATCTTTATTTTCTCTTCTTTCTCTTTTTCGACAGCGCGGGAAGCAAACGACAGCGCGGGAAAGGAGAAGATAATGGGGTGGACCAAGCGTCGCTCAAGGAAGTCTAGCCTTACCGGGAAGCAAACGACAGAAAAGCTAAGTTGCTAAAGTTTGAGCAATCAGTTTTAAAAATTTTAAGTTATCTTCCTCGAGCGGCCGTACTTTGTATGGAAAACCTGCATGCCGGAGGAACCAACTCATAGCTAGTTGCGCCTTACTTTATTTCGAGTCCGCTCAACAACTTAAGTGAGCTGCAACTAGTTGCGACAAGGTTACTTGTCGGAGCGGCACCGCCAAGAAGGTCTTGACGTCCGTGCTCAGACTTTCGGCGCCATGACCTGTGTGCTCATACCGACAAGTTCCCTAACAGCGTAGGGCAAAAACATACAAAGGAAGGGATCAAGTAAAGGAAATAACATAGCAATCACTACCCGCAATAGAGTTATATTACAAGATAGCTTGTCGCAGCTCTAATAGATTGTTCTCATAACATGACCAGCAGCGGAAAGAAAAAGAGAAAGCGGGCGGCCTAATCTACGCGATCGCCCTCAACCCTCTTGATCCCGCTCACCCTATCCACGATGGGCGCGACAAGGGTCTTGAGCGCCTCCACATCAGCATCCGGCCGCAAGGACTTGAGCACGTTGGTGAGGTTGAGGCCTGGGTTGCAGAAGGCCACCTTCATCAGCACCTTTTGAAGAGCGCCCGCGCAGATCTGGCGCGACTCGTCGGCCAGCCGCTTTGGGATCTCTTCCCGGAGCCGCTGGAGGGCCGTCACCATGCCTTTGAAGAACAAGCTGAGCTTGGTGCTGGGTTGGAGGTGCTCATCGGAGGAATACCCAAGGTCATGCATCCCCAGCTGCGCCAGCTCCCTGTCGATGGCTGCAGCAACATCCACGAGACCCTCGGTCCAGTGCTCTACATTCTCCCTAAAAGTGTTCTGGGCGGCAGCAGCACTTGCCAGCAACGCCTCGTCAGCCTTGATCTTCTTCTTCAAGGCCACCTCCTGCTCCCTGGCGCCGTCCAGCGTCTGAGTCAAGGTGGTCAACTTCAACTCAAGATCTACATTGGAGTCCTTGGCGGCGCTGAGCTCCTTGCTCCTCTCGGCGAGACGGCCCTGCAGCTCGCCAAGAGTGTAGGCGTCCTTCTCGCGCTCATGCTTGAGTGCAGCAAGCTCCTCGCCGCTCCCCTTGAGATTGGCCTCCAACTGCGCCACCTTCGTCTCCAGCTCCTTCTTGGCGGCCTCGGCATTGCGGCAACATCCTTTGCTTCCTTGAGAGCCCCGCCAAATGTTTGCTCGCGTGGCAAGATCCTCCTCGTGGCTGTCAAGATTAACCTTCACTGCGCCAACTTCGCCTTCCTGCGCGAGACAGCTTCTCGGCAAGAAGTCTGTTGCTCTTCAACTTCAGCCTTCTCGAGGAGGAAGGCTTTGCGCTCTTCGGCGAGTTGCTCCCGCTCCGCTGCCAAGGACCGGAGAGCTTCCTGGTTAAGGCCCCGGAGCTCCTCCGCGCGCTTCTCGATGTCTGCTCCCGCCTTCGCGACAAGCGCTTCCCGGGATTCCAGCTTGGCTTGCCGGGCGCGGTAGAGCGACAGCAGCTTCCGCAGCAGCTCCTCCTCCTCGAGCTCGCTGCCGCTGCTGGCGCATCGACCAACGTCGATCCAGCGGAGGCGAGCAGCTCTACATCAAAGTTTCTCCTTCGCCGGGCGCCACAGAGCTCGGCCCATGGGAGCTTGATGAAGACGCCATCGCCGGCCTTCAAATAGGCGCTGGGCTGGGGCTCTTGGAGCAGACAGCTGCGGCAAGCGGAGGGATCGGCAGTCGGCGTAGCGCCTGGCGCTCCTGCAGCCTCAGGGCCGTCAGTGCAATCGCCGGAACCCTCGCCAGCTTCTGCGGCGGCAGATTTGGCGGCCTCTTCGCCGGCGGGCTCGTCATCGCCAGCTTCTTCTTCGATGGCAGCGGTGTCGTTAGTATTTCCGCGCACGTCCTCCTCGCCGGCGACCTCGGTCTCCATTGGCTCTGCGGCAGATGGATCTGACGACCGGAAAATGAAGAAAAGTCAAGCAAATATTCAGAAAGAAAATCAGAAGAAGAAGAACACAAGGAGCAAGAGGATTACCTGTGCTAGGGTCTGCAGTCATGGTCTCCGCCACCAGGGGATCGCTGGTGCTGTCCCTTGCCGGAGAACTGCCCCTTGCCGGAGAAGTCTCCCTTGCCGGAGAACGCTCCCTTGCCGGGGAATCCTCCCTTGGCGGTGTAGTCGAAGCAGAAGGCATGTCAGGAGCGGCTTTCGGGCAGTCCTGGTAAGGCTGCTCTGCTCCTACACAAATCAGCAGTCAGATATTAGCAAAGAAAGAGCAGCCATGCACGCCGAACAGCAGGAAGTAAACCATATACTTACGCTGAGGGCTGCGCTGGGGGCTGCTTTGAGGAAGAGTTGCCGCGTCCGGCAAGGTGGTCTCGGACGCGCCTCCTGCTGTCGCGGTGGGTTCGTCCTCGATGACAATCACCGAGGCCTTGGCTCTCTTCGATGCTCTCTGGGCCAACATCCTGAAAAGGAATGGGTTCAGAGTGAAGCAAATCAGATACAAGACAAAACAACAAATCGAAGAACTACAAGTACAGCGAAGAATCTTACTCTTCTTCTTCCTCGTCAGAGCTGAGCGCGGAGAGATCAAATTCTGGCTCGCCTCCAGTGCGACGAGGTGGAAGAGTAGGTTCCCTTCGCCGCATGGCGGGAGCAGAAGCGGTGGTCTGCGAGGGCCCCGCTCCCGGGTTGTCAGAGCGTGAGGTGCTCCAGCGGCAACAGTGCTTGCCGCGGTGGAAGCGGCTGGCGCCGGGCAGCGGCTGTCTGCCCGTCTGCCCGCCACGCCTCCGCCTTGCGAAGACGCCTTCTTTGTGGAGCTGGGGGCTCCTCTCGCGGCAAGCTGTCTAAAGGAGGGGAGGAGGCACCCTCGGCGGGCTCGCTCGACTCATCTTCAGGCCCGGCAAGCTCTTCCTCGCCGGCAAACTCCCCTCGCTCGACAAGGCTTCCCGCCTCTGCTGCCTCTGCCTCCTCCACGGTGAATCCGAACTCGCCCGCGGCAGTGGCTGCCGCCGCCTCTTCCGGCTGGTGGCGTCTGCTGCATCTCATCGTCGGTGGTGTCGCGGGTGAGGCTCTTCTGCTCATCGGGGCGGACCGACACTTCTACCAGGCCGTCAAAGAACCCCCGCACGACGTCATCTGCAGGCTCTTGCCAAGTGGGGACAATTCCATGTGAATCGCACAGCGGCATCATTGCACGGATGCGGTCGAGCGAGGAGTTGTTGCACAATGGACGACATTCTTCGGCAACTGAACGCCTGGGATGCTCAGATCGTGCTTAAACAGCTCCAAGAGCATCGCGTCCAGTTCAAGACAAGAAGTTGAAGTTGAGGCCCGGCGCAGCCTCATGATATCCGCCGCGTTACGAAACTCCCAGCGGGTCTCCTACTCTCCGCAGGGGGCGAAGCGTCTGGCGACGAAGGAAATCTGCGCCAACGGCGCCTGATGAAGTCCAGCAAGCCTCAGCGTAGGATCCGGATGACGGCAATCTTCAGCCTAAGCGTCTTCGGGCCAGATCGCTTCCAATCGTTGCAAGACTCATCGAGGATTGGCCGGGCGATGGCAGCTGCGGGTTCTCCTCGACAATCAGCACCAGTCTGCTCTCCACTCATCCCATTTGCTGCGAAGCTCTCCCTCCAGATAAGCTTCCTTCTTGCCGGTCCTCGAGATCCAGGCGATCCCGCCGGAAAGGGGCTCCCCTCTCTCAACTTGGGGCATAAAGAAGTGGCGGAAAAGGGCTACGTTTGGATGGACTACGACAAAGTTTTCGCAGAGATGTGCGAAAACTGCCATGGTCAGAACGGCATTGGGGGTGAAGTCAAGGAGGCAGAACCCGTAGGTGTTCATGATATCGCAGAAGAATTCAGAGAAAGGCGGGCAGAGCCCGTAGTAGAAGAACAGCGTGAAGAAAGGGTACCCATTCGGAGCCAGTTCCGAAGCAGCTGGGAGTACCTTCGTCGCGGATGCGCCGCGTCTCCGTCGACCGAAGAGGTAGTAGTACTCCCTCGGCTCCCTGGCGGCCTGGGGAGATTGCCGCTCCTTCCGCAGCGCCGCAAGCCACTGCGCCTCGGCCGACTTCACGGCCTTCCCCTTGTCGGCTTTCGGAGCCATGGCGGAGGTGGTGAGGGAGGTCGACGGCGTTGGTGACGCTGGTGGCGATGGGGGGCGGAGCGCTGCTCTCTATTCAGCCTTGGGAAGAAGGGGGGAGCAGCGGAGGTTTTTCGAGATTGGACAGCAACTGGCGAGATGGGCAAACTGCCCCTGTTTCCCCTGCTTATAAAGAGGGAGGGGGCGGACGTTCCGTCTTTCCGAATAAAGAAACCACCCACGATCTCTCCCACGATGCCGCATTCGACACGTGCCGTTCGTGGAGGGCGTGGTGGGTCCGGAGTGAGTTACGGCGTAACCCAGGCCGCGCGTGCCCGTGCCCTGTTTTGGGCCTGGCCCAACAGCGCTCGGCACCGTGTATGGCCCAGCCTGTGGGCTCTGTCGGTGTACTAGAGTAGGGTTACCCTAGTATCCCGAACTTGTGCACCGGGCGATTGCAGCCCTCCGCGGCAAGGCTTGCTTTGGGTGACCGCCAAGGTCCTCCGTGGTTCCTTTGGAGCCATTCAAGAACAAAGTATTTAAGCCAAGGAGACAAGGCCCGGCAAGAGGAGCTTGTCGGGAAGGCCGCCAAGGCGCCCTAGAAGACAAGGCCCCGGCAAGAGGAGCTTGCCGGAAGGCCACCCAAGGCACCCTAGGAGACAAGGCTCCGGCAAGAGGAGCTTGCCGGAAGGCCCGTGAGCGGCAAGCTTTGGACGCGACAAGGCAACAACCGCGGCAAAGGCGCTTGCAGCGACAAACTACCACTCTGTACTGTGGCAGCACATCCACTAACGTGTCGCCACAGGACCTTTCCGGTAGCGCTGTGGCAAGAGGCTGTCTTGACGGCGGAGCTGATGTGATAATGACGGCGCGACAAGAGTGCCATCGTGGCGGCGGTGACGGTCCCCTGTTTGCACCGTTAGGGCGGCGTGAGCGGGCATTTAATGCCTTTGTCCCCTGCCGTCAGGATTAGGTATGATACACTGTACAAGTAGCTGTACCAACCACTCCTTTTCCATTTTTACCCTTGCCTACGTTGCCACATGTCGGAGACCCCTTGAGCATATAAAAGGAGGCCCATGCGCAACATTGAGGGAGGGGTTCGAAAGGTTCGAAGCCATAGAACACTCACGCTCGGTCTCGTTAGCAGCTTGTGTGTACTGTAGCACCCAAGCGCTCCCGAGCAAGAACTCAATACATTCAGACATGCAGCAGTAGGAGTGTTATCTCTCTGGAGAGCTCCGAAGCTGGGTAAAATTGGTCGTGTGCTTCGCCTCGATCTGCTCTTCGTGCGACCTCCGCCCCCCGCCGAACCGAAAGGGGCTCGGTCCGCCGGTCCCATAGGTGTTCGTGGGTCAGATCAGCCTCCCCGACAGTCATGCTCCATTTTCGTCACACAAGAATGCTCTCATCATGCACAACCCCGATGACAAGCCAAGCAATTATTTCATACTTTAGTAATCTCAAACTTATAAACCTTCACGCAATACATGAGCGCGAGCCATGGATATAGCACTATGGGTGGAATAGAATATAATGATGGGGGTTATGTGGATAAGACAAAAAAGGAGAAGGTCTCACATCAACGAGGCTAATCAACGGGCTATGGAGATGCCCATCGATTGATGTTAATGCAAGGAGTAGGGATTGCCATGCAACGGATGCACTAGAGCTATAAATGTATGAAAGCTCAATAGAAGTATACTAAGTGGGTGTGCATCCAACTTGCTTGCTCACGAAGACCTAGGGCATTTTGAGGAAGCCCATCATTGGAATATATAAGCCAAGTTCTATAATGAAAAATTCCCACTAGTATATGAAAGTAATAACTCAAGAGACTCTCTATATGAAGAACATGGTGCTACTTTGAAGCACAAGTGTGGAAAAAAGGATAGTAGCATTGCCCCTTTTTATTTCTGCTTTTTTTGCCTTCTTTTTTTATTTGGCCTTTATCTTTTTTTTGGACAATGCTCTATTAAATGATGATCATCACACTTCTATTTTTTTACAACTCAATGATTACAACTCGATACTAGAACAAAGTATGACTCTATATGAATGCCTCCAGCGGTTTACCGGGATATGCAATGAACCAAGAGTGACATGTATGAAAAAATTATGAACGGTGGCTTTGCCACAAATACTATGTTAACTACATGATCATGCTAGCAATATTAAAATGATGAATATGTCATGATGAACGGAATGGTGGAAAGTTGCATGGAAATATATCTCAGAATAGCTATGGAAATGCCATAATAGGTAGGTATGGTGGCTGTTTTGAGGAAGATATAAGGAGGTTTATGTGTGAAAGCCCGTATCATATCACGGGGTTTGGATGCACCGGCGAAGTTTGCACCAACTCTCAATGTGAGAAAGGGCAATGCACGGTACCGAAGAGGCTAGCAATGGTGGAAGGGTGAGAGTGCGTATAATCCATGGACTCAATATTAGTCATAAAGAACTCACATAATTATTGCAAAAATCTACAAGTCATCAAAAACCAAGCACTAAGCGCATGCTCCTAGGGGGATAGATTGGTAGGAAAAGACCATCGCTTGTCCCCGACCGCCACTCATAAGGAGGACAATCAAAGAACACATCATGTTTCAAATTTGTTACATAAAGTTTACCATACGTGCATGCTACGGGACTTGCAAACTTCAATACAAGTATTTCTCAAATTCACAACTACTCAACTAGCACAACTTTAATATCACTACCTCCATATCTCAAAATAATCATCAAGCATCAAACTTCTCGTGGTATTCAACACACTCATAAGAATTCTTACAAATCTTGTATGCCTAGCATATTACGACTATTTAAGCAAATTACCATGCTATTTAAGACTCTCAAAATAAACTAAGTGAAGCATGAGAGTTCAACAGTTTCTATAAAACAAATCCACCACCGTGCTCTAAAAGATATAAGTGAAGCACTAGAGCAAACAACAAACTACTCTGAAAGATATAAGTGAAGATCAATGAGTAGTCGAATAATCATGCAACTATGTGAAGACTCTCCCATTTAATAGTTTCAGATCTTGGTATTTTATTCAAACAGCAAGCAAAGCTAAAGAAAATAAAATGACGCTCCAAGCAAAACACATATCATGTGGTGAATAAAAATATAGCTCCAAGTAAAGTTACCGATGAACGAAGATTTAAAGAGGGATGCCTTACGGGGCATCCCCAAGCTTAGGCTCTTGGTTGTCCTTGAATATTACCTTGGGGTGCCTTGGGCATCCCCAAGCTTAGGCTCTTGCCACTCCTTATTCCATAGTCCATCGAATCTTCACCCAAAACTTGAAAACTTCACCACACAAAACTTAACGTAAAACTTCGTGAGCTCCGTTAGCGAAAGAAAACAAAACACCACTTCAAGGTACTGTAATGAACTCATTATTTATTTATATTGGTGTTAAACCTACTGTATTCCAACTTCTCTATGGTTTATAAACTATTTTACTAGCCATAGATTCATCAACATAGGCAAGCAACACATGAAAAACAGAATCTGTCAAAAACAGAACAACCTGTAGTAATCTGTAACTAACGCAAACTTCTGGAACTCCAAAAATTCTAAAATAAATTGGTGGACCTGAGTAATTTGTCTAGTAATCATCTGCAAAAAGAATCAACTAAATAGCTGTAACGCCCCGGATTCGATGCGCCAGGTGTCTTGCAGTTATTCGCCATCGTTGCCATGTCATTTGCTTGCGTGTTGCACTTTGCCATGTCATCATCTGCATTTCATATCATGTCATCATGTGCATCTCATTTCGCATTCGTGTTCGTCTCATGCATCCGAGCATTTTCCCCGTTGTCCGTTTTCCAATCCGGCACTCCTATGTCTCCCGGCGCCCCCTTTTACCTCTTTTCGTGTGCGGGTGTTAAACGTTCTCGGAATGGACCGAGGTTTGTCAAGCGGCCTTGGTATAGCACCGGTAGACCGCCTGTCAAGTTTCGTGTCATTCGGAGGTCGTTTGGTACTCCAACGGTTAACCGGGTAACCGCAAAAGCCTCTTTTGTTGCAGCCCAACACCCCTTCCAAAGTGGCCCAAGACTCATCAAACTCCCCTCCATGCTCTCGGTCGTTCGATCACGATCGCGTGGCCGAAAACCGCACCTCATTTGGACTCTCCTAGCTCCCTCTACCTATAAAACTAGCCCCTCCCCTGAAATTGCGGATGAATTCGCAGATGAACCCCTAAAAACTCCTCCCCGCGCCGCCGGACGCGTCCGCCCGCGCCGGACATGTCCGCCGGCCACCTCACTCCGGCCAATCGCGGCCTGCCACCTCAGCCTCCGCCAGCCCGCACCCAATCCCCCGCCGCCACGTCACCAGCGCGCCTCCCTCTCTCTCTCTCCTCCCTTGGCTCATGGGACCAAGCAGGCCCTTGCAGGCCAGCGCCGCGCCGCCCGTCCGCCGTCAAGCCAGCGCCGCCCGCGCCTCCCGGCCAGCGCCAGGCTCCTCCCGCTGAAGCCGCTGCCGGCGCGCCACCGCCCGGCTTGCCGCCCATTCTTGCGGCGCCCATACTGTTCCCCGCCGTCGCCCTCGGCCCCTCGCGCCCCGCCGCCTCACTCCCCTCACCGGCGCGGCAACCGGCCTCCCTCGCCGCCCGCTTCGCCCCTCCGGCCCGAGCTTCGCCTCGCTGGAAGCGGCAGCGCCTCGCCTCGCCCGCCCGGCCGCCGCCGACCCGGCGCCGCCCTCATGCGCCTCCCGGCCCGGCCGCCCGTAGGCCCAGCGCCCGGCCTCCTCCGGCCAGATCCGGGCGTGGTGCCCGGATCCGCGAACTCCGGCCGCCCCCTCGCCTCTCCGACGAACTCCGGCGAGTTTTCCGGCCGCCTCGATATCCGTGCAAATCCGAAGGTTGACCTCGGAAACGTCAGTCCCCGTTTCTGCAGTAATTTTCATGCATTTTGATCGCATCATAACTCTGCATCCGTAGCTCCGTTTTGCGCGTGTAATATGTCAAATTGTTCGCCTCGGCGAGTAGATCATTTCATCTCATTGCATCATTTCCATTTGAGCTCATCTTGATTCCAGAAATGCTGTTAGAAGAGTGTTATGTGATGTTAGTTTCTGATTCTTATCAGAACATGCACTATTGTCATTTTTGCCATGATTGATGTGTGCATCCTATGAACTTGATTCCTACATGTGTTTTGTAATATGCCATGCCATCTTTACAGGGGTGTATGCCATGTATTTTTTTGATCTCTGTGGTGACTAGCCCAAGCATGCAAACTAGGCTTCATGATGTTGCTGATTTCAGCCCTGTTTTGCTGATATTTTTATGCCATGTTTACTTGATGCTACAGAGAGTTCCATACCTATTTTGAGATACTTCAGTAAGGATGTTTTGAACATATGGTTATGACCTATCCATCCATGCCCTTGTTTGTAATTATGGAGTGCCGTAGCTTGAGTCAATCAAGCTCTACTTTTGCTATAAAATGTTTCCTGGCAGATTGTTTACATGTTATTCAATTTTGCCAAGGTTGTTGTAGTTGATCCGTATATGGTATGAAGTTGTTCTTGCCATGTATATCTTATATGCCATGTCTTCTTGATGTATGTATGCTTAGTTTATCATGTAAGGCTCTGTAGTGAGTGCTTTGAGCTCTTAAACATGCCTACTTGTTATCTGTTTTTGACATGCCATGTTGCTGAATCTGTTAACGAAACTTGCTAGATTGACATGGGTGTTACTATATTTTCTGATCCTTTTTGGCTTATGGTCAGTAAGGGACTTTTGTTCTATGCATTTAGAAGTTTTCATGCCATGCCTTTGTTTGCCATGTTCAGTTCCTGTAGCATGTTGTTTGATAGCTCTAAACTTTGCAACCTGATGTTATTTCTGCCAATGCGTGAAACTGTTATTATTTGCAATCTTGCCATGTGTTTTTGGGCATGTTCTATTGATTTCTGGAGATAGATCAGTGTTCATGTTTTGTCATGCTTCACCTGTACATCATTCCCATGCCTTTTGTTCTCATGTTAAGATGCTGTAGCATATTGTTGTGATGCTTGCAATATGCCTATTTGCTGTTTTGGACAGATTGTTGTCATGTCTTGTATAGGATGTATGTGTTGAACCGTTGCTCCGTTTTGAGTGTGCTCTATATGAAATTTGCTTGATTTTGCATGTAGTGTCATATTACCATGTTGCATCCATGATTTGAGGTGTTTTCTTGATGTTTGTATGCATTTTGCATCAATGCCATGCTTATCTTGTTTTGCTCATATCTTCTAGACCGTAGCTTCGAATTAAATGAACTTTATATGTAACTTGACTAGAATTTCGTGTAGATCATCGTGGTGCATCTTAACTTGCTGTTTAACAACTTGAACTTAAGGTTTATTCAGATCCGGACCAATTTCGAAATTTGCATATGAGGACTTACCGGAATTGTTATATGTTGTTTCCGGCCTCATTTGAACTTGCTTTGATGTGTTGCTCTTGTTTGCATCATATCTTGCCATGAGTAGCCTCATCTAGATTTGTCATGCATCATGCTTGTTGTGCATCATGTCTTGTTCATGTGTGGTGTGTTTACTATGTTGTGTGCTTCTTCTTGTTAGTTCCCGTTTCATTGCGATCGTGAGGATTCGTTCGTCTCACGCTTGGTTCGGCTTCATCCGTTCATCTTCTTCATGGAATCGTTCTTCTTCCTTGCGGGATTTCAGGCAAGATGACCGCTACCCTGGATCTCACTACTATCATTGCTATGCTAGTTGCTTCGTTCTATCGCTGTGCTGCGCTACCTATTACCTGTTTATCAAGCCATCCCAAATTGCCATGTCAGCCTCTAACCTTTGACACCTTTCCTATGCAAACCGTTGTTTGGCTATGTTACCGCTTTGCTCAGCCCCTCTTATAGCGTTGCTAGTTGCAAGTGAAGATGAAGTTTGTTCCTTGTTGGAACATGGAGATGTTGTTCCTTGTTGGAACATGTTTACTTGTTGGGATATCACAATATATCTTATTTAATTAATGCATCTATATACTTGGTAAAGGGTGGAAGGCTCGGCCTTATGCCTGGTGTTTTGTTCCACTCTTGCCGCCCTAGTTTCCGTCATATCGGTATTATGTTCCCGGATTTTGCGTCCCTAACGCGGTCGGGTGATTTATGGGACCCCCTTGACAGTTCGCTTTGAATAAGACTCCTCCAGCAAGACCCAACATTGGTTTTACCATTTGCCTCACCCAGCCCTTTTTCCCTTGGGTTTCCGGCGCCCATGGTTAATTTTTATTCTCCCCCCCCCCCCCCCCCCCGGGCCAGTGCTTCTCTAAGTGCTGGCCTGAACCGAGTAGACTTCGGGGGCCCCTCGTGGCAACTCGAGGTCTGGTTTTACTCGTAGGATGTCTCATCCGGTGTTGCCCTGAGAACGAGATATGTGCAGCTCCTATCGGGATTGTCGGCGCATCGGGCGGCTTTGCTGGTCTAGTTTTATTCTTTGTCGAAATGTCTTGTAGCCGGGATTCGAGACTGATCGGGTCTTCCGGGAGAAGGAATATCCTTCGTTGATCGCGAGAGCTTATCATGGGCTAAGTTGGGACACCCTGCAGGTATAAACTTTCGAGAGCCGTGCAGCGGTTATGTGGCAGATGGGAATTTGTTAATATCCGGTTGTAGTAAACTTGAAGCAAACTCTTCTAAAATACACCAACCGTGTGCGTAACCGTGAGTGTCTCTTTTTCGGGTTGATCGGGAGGAGAACACGGTTTCGGGTTATGTCCGGCGTAAGTAGGAGTTCAGGATCACTTCTTGATCATTACTAGTTGACGACCGTTCCTTTGTTTCTCTTCTCGCTCTCATTTGCGTATGTTAGCCACCATATCATGCTTAGTCGCTGCTGCAACCTCACCACTTTACCCCTTCCTTACCCCTTTAAGCTTTGCTAGTCTTGATACCCATGGTAATGGGATTGCTGAGTCCTCGTGGCTCACAGATTACTACACCACCAGTTGCAGGTACAGGTTATTCGATGATCATGACGCGAGAGCGATGTTTGCTTGTGTTGGAGTTCTTCTTCGCTTCTTCGATCGGGGATAGGTTCGGTCGGCAGCCTGGGCTAGCGAGGTGGATGTCGTTTGAGTTTCTGTTTATGTTTCATCCGTAGTCGGATGTTGATCTTGTATATGATGTTGATGTATTCTTGTGGCATTTGTGCCTTATGTATGTATCCCCACTATTTTGTAATGTTGATGTAATGATATCCACCTTCAAAAGCGTTTCAATATGCGGGTCTATCCTTGGTGGGACCTTCGAGTTCCTTTTGGATAGGGTCGCATATTGGGCGTGATAAGTTGGTATCGAGCCTCGATCGACCTTAGGAGCCCCCTTGATTGATCGTGTAGTTTGGCCGTTGTTGAGTCTAGAAGAAAACTATTTTCTGAGTCTAGTTATATCGGAGAGTAGGAATTCTTTTTACTCCTCAGTCCCTTCGTCGCTCTGGTCAGGAATCTTGATGTAGGTGTTTTGAATTACTCCTCTTCCCCTTCAAATTTTTCTGTAGGTTCACGCAGTTGGTTTTTCGATCGTTGGTCCTCAGCTCTTTTTATCCGGTGCATTTCTCGTCAAGTTAACTCGAGCCTCTTCATCTTTGAGTCCAATCCTATGTTGTTTCTTTTCCCACCCGCCCTCCCTTCTTCTTTTCCGAACCGGAGTCCGTAATCGAGTATCCGTCCTACTCGTGCGAAGTCTTTGCTTTCTTTCCTCAATGATTTCAACCAGTGTTGTCTCTTCAAGATATTCGTCGGTTTCCCCTTCCAAGTTACCTGTGTTTTCCCGCCCTCCCACCCTTCTTCTTCCCGGAGTTTGAGTCTGTTCGACCATCAATTTCATTCGTGTGGAGCCTCTTCAGTCTTCCCTCAATCATTTCAACCAGTGAATTCTCGTCTCGTTCGTCATTCTTCATCTCTTTTTCTTTTCCGGTGGATTCAAATCAAGTTTTTTCGAGTTGATCACATTCTTTTCCTTGGATCAAGTGTTTTCCCTTTGCTCGTTCGCCTCTCGCCAGTTTATCATTCCGGAGTTCGGAAGACATCTCAGGAGATTCGTCAGTGTTCGAATTAATTCGAGGTTGTCACCTCATTCAAATATTTAATTGTTCCGGTGCATCATCTATCTGTTCAACAACCCTTTCCAACGATGTTTTCTTTTCAGTGGGCCCTAACCCACAGGTCTTTTCCCAGGATCTTACCTGACTCTTCTAATTTCCCCGGAGTTATTCTCAATTCTTTTCAAGTGTGACGTAAGAATGGATTTCATCAGTCACATGCCTTATACAAGATCGTTTTCAAATCATTTCATTGTTGTCTCAACCTCTTTGCTTTTGATTCTACCGGAGTACCTCAGTTATTTTGGTGGTGTTTCTCGTCGTCCTTCTCAGCTTTGAAGACCGAAATAGAGTTTTCCCTAAATCTTGTCCGTTCTCCCGGAGATTTGTGGTGCTAGCTCGACGTTATCCTATCTATTTGTTTCCAGTCGTGCAATTCTTTTCATCCATCCGGAGTATTTCAAGAGTTGCTTTTCTGTTACAATTATCCGGAGGCCTTCATTTCAGAAGATTTCCTCGTCCCAAGTTTTCAGTCGTTCTCCAATTATTCTATATCCGTGCCCCTTCGTTCGTCTCAATATTCTTCCGGTGCTGCGTTCAAGCATTCGTTAATCAGTTTGCAATCTCTTCGTTCTCTTGTCGCTAAATTCCCTCAAATATCTTCGTGCTTTTCTAATTCTTCACGGCGACTCTTTCTCTTTTCTTCGTTCATTGTCATTTCTTACGGTGGGTCGCTCAAGATTCTTTTTCCTTGACTATCATTTTGATTCATTCGTTCTATCCAATCCTACCGGTGGTTCATGAAGACCTTTCTCAAGTTTGGTGCCCCCCCCCCCTTAATCCTTTTTCAAGAAGAATAAGTAATATGCAAAAGTACATTGTTTGTCATCAATTTAATTTGATGAAGGATAAGCATACAATAAATCTTATTCTTATTTCATCCAAGTGATTAATCTCTTCCTTCGGAGTTTGTTCTTGAGGAATAAATTCTAGTTCCAAGTGTTTTCATATTTTCTTTTCCGGAGTTCAATTATTTCCTCGGCCATCTCGTCGGAAGCTCCATCTAAATCACCGCAAGACTTAATCCTTATTCTTTCCATCCTTCAATTGTATCTCATCATCCTTTTGTTACCGGAGTTCTTCATGGTGGTTCTTCATGATTTAATTCATTCTTCAAGAGTTCATCTATGTTCTTTTGGAGGAGCTCAAGTATCTTTCTTCTTGCATATCAAAGTGCAATTAATTCTCCATATTCTTTTGAAGTGGAGTTTTGCATTTCTTCGTTCTTCCCAGCTATCCAATCATTTCCGGTTGTGGCAGGTTATCACCTCATGATTTTGAGATGTTACCTATAAGTCCACATCAAGCTTATTCTTTCGTTGTTGATTTTCTCAACAACTCCGTTCAACCTTTCCTTCTAAGTTCTTTTCATTCCACTCTTTCAATTCTTCCGGAGGCATTGTGTTGTTCATCTCGTCAAGTTTCATCCCATCTTGTGAAGTTCATGTTCTAATCCGTCCTTTTTCAGCAGGAGTGCTGCCTAAATCCTTTCAGTCTTATTCGTTTCTTTTCTCTTTCTAATCACTCCGGTTAGAACGAGTGCTTCCATAGTCTTTCTGATTCCGTCAGGTTTCGATTCTCGTCATTCTCATCGTTCCTCTCTTCTCTTCGAGTGCTCTCGATTCCTTACTTTTTCTTTGAGTTCTTGTTTCACCTCATCCCTTTTTCCCTTCCGTCTCGGTCCTAAGATCTCGGGACGAGATCTCTTGTTAGTGGAGGAGTGTTGTAACGCCCCGGATTCGATGCGCCAGGTGTCTTGCAGTTATTCGCCATCGTTGCCATGTCATTTGCTTGCGTGTTGCACTTTGCCATGTCATCATCTGCATTTCATATCATGTCATCATGTGCATCTCATTTCGCATTCGTGTTCGTCTCATGCATCCGAGCATTTTCCTCGTTGTCCGTTTTCCAATCCGGCACTCCTATGTCTCCCGGCGCCCCCTTTTACCTATTTTCGTGTGCGGGTGTTAAACGTTCTCGGAATGGACCAAGGTTTGTCAAGCGGCCTTGGTATAGCACCGGTAGACCGCCTGTCAAGTTTCGTGCCATTTGGAGGTCGTTTGGTACTCCAACGGTTAACCGGGTAACCGCAAAGCCCTCTTTGAGTTGTAGCCCAACACTCCCTCCAAAGTGGCCCAAAACCCATCAAACTCCCCTCCATGCTCTCGGTCGTTCGATCACGATCGCGTGGCCGAAAACCGCACCTCATTTGGACTCTCCTAGCTCCCTCTACCTATAAAACTAGCCCCTCCCCCGAAATTGCGGATGAATTCGCAGATGAAACCTTAAAAACTCCTCCCCGCGCCGCCGGACGCATCCTCCAGCGCCGGACATGTCCGCCGGCCACCTCACTCCGGCCAATCGCGGCCTGCCACCTCAGCCTCCGCCAGCCCGCACCCAATCCCCCGCCGCCACGTCACCAGCGCGCCTCCCTCTCTCTCTCCTCCCACCCGCGCGGCCCGCGGGACACGGGCGACCCTTGAGCCAGCGCCGCCGCCGCCGTCCGCCCGTCCGGCCCAGCGCCCGAGGCTCCTCCCCGCCGAAGCCGCGCGCTCAGCCGCGCCACCGCCCGACCGCTGCCAGCCGGCTGCCCATGTTCCCGCCGTCGCCCTCGGCCCTCGCGCCCATGGCCGCCTCCTCCCCTCACCGGCGCAGCAACGGCCTCCCTCGCCGCCCCTTTCGCCCCTCCGGCCCGAGCTTCGCCTCGCCCGGGCAGCGCCTCGCCTCGCCTGCCCCGGCCGACGCCGCCAACCCGGCGCCGCCCTCCAAGGCCTCCCGGCCCGGCCGCCGTGGCCCGCGCCCGGCCTCCTCGGCCAGATCCGGGCGTGGTGCCGGATCCGGCAAACTCCGGCCGCCCCCTCGCCTCTCCGACGAACTCCGGCGAGTTTTCCGGCCGTCTCGATATCCGTGCAAATCCAAAGGTTGACCTCGGAAACGTCTAAGTCCCCGTTTCTGCAGTAATTTTCATGCATTTTCACGCATCATAACTCTGCATCTGTAGCTCCATTTGGCGCGTGTAATATGTCAAATTGTTCGCCTCGACGAGTAGATCACTTCATCTCATTGCGTCATTTTCATTTCAGCTCATCTTGATGCCAGAAATGCTGTTAGAAGACTGCTATGTGATGTTAGTTTCTGATTCTTATGAGAACATGCACTTTTGTCATTTTTGCCATGATTGATGTGTGCATCCTATGAACTTGATTCCTACATGTCTTTTGTAATATCTCATGCCATACTTACAGGGGTGCATGCCATGTATTTTTTTGATCTCTGTGGTGACTAGCACAAGCATGCAAACTAGGCTTCATGATGTTGCTGATTTCAGCCATGTTTTGCTGATATTTTAATGCCATGTTTACTTGATGCTACAGAGAGTTCCATACCTATTTTGAGATACTTCAGTAAGGATGTTTTGAACATATGGTTATGCTCTATCCATCCATGCCCTTGTTTGCAATTATGGAGTGCCATAGCTTGAGTCAATAGAGCTCTACTTTTGCTATAAAATGTTTCCTGGCAGATTGTTTACATGTTATTCAATTTTGCCAAGGTTATTGTAGTTGATCCGTGTATGCTATGAAGTTTTTCTTGCCATGTATATCTTCTATGCCATTTCTGCTTGACGTATGTATGCTTAGTTTATCATGTAAGGCTCTGTAGTGAGTGCTTTGAGCTCTTAAACATGCCTACTTGTTATCTGTTTTTGACATGCCATGTTGCTGAATCTTTTAACGAAACTTGCTATATTGACATGGGTGTTACTATATTTTCTGATCCTTTTTGGCTTATGGACATTAAGGGACTTTTGTTCTATGCATTTAGTACTTTCATTCCATGCCTTTGTTTGCCATGTTAAGTTCCTGTAGCATGTTGTTTGATAGCTCTAAACTTTGCAACCTGATTTTATTTCTGCCAATGCCTGAAACTGTTATTATTTGCAATTTAGCCATGTGTTTTTGAGCATGTTCTAGTGATTTCTGGAGATAGCTCAGTGTTCATGTTTTGTCATTCTTTACCTGTACATCATGCCCATGCCATTTGTTCTCATGTTAAGATGCTGTAGCATATTGTTGTGATGCTTGCAATATGCCTAGCTGCTGTTTTGGACAGATTGTTGTCATGTCTTGTATAGGATGTATGTGTTGAACCGTTGCTCCGTTTTGAGTGTGCTCTATATGAAATTTGCTTGATTTTGCATGTAGTGTCATATTATCATGTTGCATCCATGATTTGAGGTGTTTGCTTGATGTTTGTATGCATTTTGCATCAATGCCATGCTTATCTTGTTTTGCTCATATCTTCTAGACCGTAGCTTCGAATTAAATGAACTTTATATGTAACTTGACTAGAATTTCGTGTAGATCATCGTGGTGCATCTTAACTTGCTGTTTAACAACTTGAACTTAAGGTTTATTCAGATCTGGACCAATTTCGAAATTTGCATATGAGGACTTAGGAATTGTTATATGTTGTTTAGGCCTCATTTAAACTTGCTTTGATGTGTTGCTCTTGTTTGCATCATCTCTTGCCATGAGTAGCCTCATCTAGATTTGTCATGCATCATGCTCGTTGTGCATCATGTCTTGTTCATGTGTGGTGTGTTTACTATGTTGTGTGCTTCTTCTTGTTAGTTCCCGTTTCATTGCGATCGTGAGGATTCGTTCGTCTACGCTTGGTTCGGCTTCATCCGTTCATCTTCTTCATGGACTCGTTCTTCTTCCTTGCGGGATTTCAGGCAAGATGACCGCTACCCTGGATCTCACTACTATCATTGCTATGCTAGTTGCTTCGTTCTATCGCTGTCTTTGCGCTACCTATTACCTGTTTATCAAGCCATCCCAAATTGCCATGTCAGCCTCTAACCTTTGACACCTTTCCTATGCAAACTGTTGTTTGGCTATGTTACCGCTTTGCTCAGCCCCTCTTATAGCATTGCTAGTTGCAGGTGAAGATGAAGTTTGTTCCTTGTTGGAACATGGAGATGTTGTTCCTTGTTGGAACATGTTTACTTGTTGGGATATCACAATATATCTTATTTAATTAATGCATCTATATACTTGGTAAAGGGTGGAAGGCTCGGCCTTATGCAGTGTTTTGTTCCACTCTTGCCGCCCTAGTTTCCGTCATATCGGTATTATGTTCCCGGATTTTGCGTCCCTAACGCGGTCGGGTGATTTATGGGACCCCCTTGACAGTTCGCTTTGAATAAGACTCCTCCAAAGAAGGCCCAACATTGGTTTTACCATTTGCCTCACCCAGCCCTTTTTCCCTTGGGTTTCGGAGCCCAAGGGTCATCTTTATTTTAGCCCCCGGGCGATTGCTTCTCTAAGTCTTGGCCTGAACCGAGTAGATCGCGGGGCCCCTCGTGGCAACTCGAGGTCTGGTTTTACTCGTAGGATGTCTCATCCGGTGTTGCCCTGAGAACGAGATATGTGCAGCTCCTATCGGGATTGTCGGCGCATCGGGCGGCTTTGCTGGTCTAGTTTTATTGCTGTCAAAATGTCTTGTAGCCGGGATTCCGAGACTGATCGGGTCTTCCCGGGGAGAAGGAATATCCTTCGTTGATCGCGAGAGCTTATCATGGGCTAAGTTGGGACACCCTGCAGGTATAAACTTTTCGAGAGCCGTGCCCGCGGTTATGTTGCGAGATGGGAATTTGTTAATATCCGGTTGTAGTAAACTTGAAGCAAACTCTTCTAAAATACACCAACCGTGTGCGTAACCGTGAGTGTCTCTTTTCGGGGTTGATCGAGAGGAGAACACGGTTTTACGGGTTATGTCGGCGTAAGTAGGATTTCAGGATCACTTCTTGATCATTACTAGTTGACGACCGTTCCTTTGTTTCTCTTCTCGCTCTCATTTGCGTATGTTAGCCACCATATCATGCTTAGTCACTGCTGCAACCTCACCACTTTACCCCTTCCTTACCCCTTTAAGCTTTGCTAGTCTTGATACCCATGGTAATGGGATTGCTGAGTCCTCGTGGCTCACAGATTACTACACCACCAGTTGCAGGTACAGGTTATGCGATGATCATGACGCGAGAGCGATGTGTGCTTGTTTTGGAGTTCTTCTTCTGCTTCTTCGATTAGGGGATAGGTTCCAGGTCGGCAGCCTAGGCTAGCAGGGTGGATGTCGTTTGAGTTTCTGTTTATGTTTCATCCGTAGTCGGATGTTGATCTTGTATATGATGTTGATGTATTCTTGTGGCATTTGTGCCTTATGTATGTATCCCCACTATTATGTAATGTTGATGTAATGATATCCACCTTGCAAAAGCGTTTCAATATGCGGGTCTATCCTTGGTGGGACCTTCGAGTTCCTTTTGGATAGGGTCGCATATTGGGCGTGACAATAGCACTCTCCAGTAAAAAGTTAAAGCTAATCTCGTGAGCTCTAAAGTTTCTGTTTTTTACAGCATGATCATAAAGACTTCACCCAAGTCTTCCCAAAGGTTCTACGTGGCACAAACACTAGTTAAAACATAAAAACACATCTAAACAGAGGCTATATAGATTATTTATTACTAAACAGAACCAAAAAGTAAGAAACTAAAATAAAATTGGGTTGCCTCCCAACAAGCGCTAACGTTTAACGCCCCTAGCTAGGCATGATGATTTCAATGATGCTCACATAAAAGATAAGAGTTGAAACATAAAGAGAGCATCATGAAGAATATGACTAGCACATTTAAGTCTAACCCACTTCCTATGCATATGCATAGGGATTTTGTGAGCAAACAACTTATGGGAACAATAATCAACTAGCATAGGAAGGCGAAACAAGAATAACTTTAAAACTTTAAGCACATAGAGAGGAAACTTGATATTATTGCAATTCCTACAAGCATATATTCCTCCCTCATAATAATTTTCAGTAGCATCTGTCGGATTTCAGGTTCCGGCAGACCCTTGAGGTTCGAACACTGGGGTGCGCACGGAGATCTTTCCCCTACCAGCTCACGCGTTAATGGTTTGCAAGGGATCTAAACTAGGAACGATGAACAGCACAAGGGACACGAGGTTTATACTGGTTCGGGCCACCATTGTGGTGTAATACCCTACTCCAGTGTGTGGTGTGGTGGATTGCCTCTGGGGCTGATGAAGAACGATTACCACGGGAAGAACAGCCTCGCGAGGGGCTGTTCTTGAGCTGGTGCGATGGACTGCTTGGGTGAGTCCAGTCGCTTCTCTCTCTCTCTCTCCGGTAGGTTCGACCTGTGTCTCGTCGATCGACCCCCTACCTTTGTGGTGGCTAGTCCTATTTATAGAGGGAGGCCCTGGGCCTCGTCCCAAATAATGAGCGGGAAGGGCGCCAACAATTGGCCATTTTTGAAGGAGAACATCTAGTACAATTATCCTGACTAAAGTTGGTCTTCGGCTGTCAAAGACTCTGACGGTGACGCCGTCCTGGGCTCCATGATGACCTCCGTCCTGCCGCTCTGCTGGTCTTGGTCTTGTTGCACCAAGCGGTAACCTTTGCACGATGCCTTGGCCTGTGCTTGCCTCCTTTGCACCAAAGGGGAAGCGAGGACATCACAGCGGTGGCGCCCTTTGGCGCCTGCCTAGTCTCGATCGTCATGGCTTGCGTCACGGGGCACCCTCGTGAGGCACCCTTCCTTGATCTCTCCGCCTCCTCGTCAACCTGCCTGACGAGGCTGCTCCTGAGGAAGGTTCCTGTCGTCCGCCCCGCGAGGCTTGGCCCCTCGCGAGGGTCTTGAGCTTGAGCTGACGGTTGGCCGCTACTGGGCCCCCACTTGAGCCGCGCCAGCAGTCAGGCGAGCAAGTCTGGGACCCCGTTTCCTGAACGCCAACAGTAGCCCCCGGGCCCAAGGCACGCCCGGACTTGGCTTAGCAGAGAAGCGAAGGGGCAAGTGCGAAGCGCCGCGGGCCCCAACAGCCTGCGGCCTTGGGCGCTGCGTGGCGATTGATTGGTCATGGGCGTCTCCGCTTCCCCACGATGCCTCTTTACACGCCCGGCTAAGCGGACCCAGGGTTGCACACATCCATTCCCCTTTCGCCGTCCGCGCACTCCCGTCTCTTCCTTCTTCCTCTGGCTCCAACTTCCACCCTTGATCCAACTCGGACTCTCACCCTTCCTATCGCCATGGCGCCAACGAAGAAGGAAAAGGCGAAGAAGCCCGCGCCTTCGTCCCGCTCGCCTCCGGCGGTGGCCCCCGCCGTCGATCGATCTATCATACTGAACCCCGAGGCCTTGGGCAAGGTCCGCGCTGCTCTTGCCACCATCTTCAACGAGTGCGGCAGGACCACAGCATGGCCTGCGTCCCACGCCTCCTCCGACAGGATTGTCACGGAGGTCCGGTTCTTCGCTGATTCCTTATGGGCGGGTCTGGTTCCCCCATTCTCCGCTTTCTTCAATGCGGTGCTCTCCCACTATCTGATCCACATGATGCATCTCGGGCCTGAGTCCATTACCCTCCTGGCTGTCTTCGCCTTTGTCTGTGTAGCGACCCGACCTCAGATGGTCAAGTCTCTGTGCTTCTGTGTCATCCCTGGATCGGTAATGCTGACACACACAGTACTCGAAGGTTTTATAACAGAGTAGCAATCACACACTTATTACATCGAATGTCTCAAAAGAGAACTTATTACAATAATATGGCTGACGGCCATCTAATGTGATAACAGCGGAAGGCTTGGAAGATAAAGTGAGTCCATCAACTCCAACGGCATAACCAAGCTGCACGGCAACGACCTACAATCCTTACTCCTCGTCTGAAAAGTCTGCAACATAATACGTTGCAGCCCGAGAACGGGTCAGCACATGGAATATGCTGGCAATGTAACACATAGAGTAATGAAAGAATAAGCTATACTACATGCATATATGGCTGGTGGAAAGCTCTATGGTTACAATTTTGCGAAAAACCAATTTTTCCCTACCTGAAAGGAATAAATTTTAATTTAACTATCATGGTGGTTGAAACATCATTGAGAAGGTATAACCCCAACTCAATGATCCCAATTAAAGTGATTAACAACCCAGCAAAATTAGTTAAGAGTGATGAGATACATGTGAATACTCAAGTACTAGATACTCAGAATTGTCCATAACCGGGGACACGGCTAACCATGATTAGTTTGTACACTCTGCAGAGGTTTGCGCACTTTTCCCCACAAGACTCGATCGCCTCCGTTGGTTTCTCGCACTGCATGGTGTTTGAGAGACGGATGACCGAGACACGATCTTTCGAAACATTAACTCTCTACTCCGGATAGATCATACCAAACCTATAAAACCCACTACCTTTGATCTACCTCTTGAGAGCTTCATGTAACTTACTCAACTATGCTAGAGCCCATAATAGCTTGTGGCTGCACACGGGAGTTTCTAGCATGAATAATCTCAGTTCCCTTTGAGCCTGGGTGGCGGTCCATAGGAAGATCACACGGGTACCCCGGATTTCAAAAATAAAGCAGACAACCTTTGGATTCCCCAGGTGCCTCAATCCACCCAGATGTGTATTTAAGTGGCCACCTTAAAGTAAACCATTAATTAGCAATCTCACATCTGTCGTGAATATCTCTCAAACCCAAACCACGTCTACGAGCATAGCATGACATTATAAGCATAACGTAGAAGTAACTCCCAAGGGTTTGAAAGTAACAGGGCAATAGGTTCCTACCTCATCATCTACTTCCCAACCCATAATTTAATGACATCCTAATCATGAAATGTCGAGGTTGAGCTAATGCATAAAAACTGGGTATGAAAAGGTATGATCAAGTGTTACTTGCCTTGCTGACGATCCGTGAATCCTAGAGACTCGTAGTAACACGCTTCGCACTCCGGAAATTCTATCGCAAGCAAACAATACATACATAAGTAAACAAGCAAATATGCACAAAAGAAACTTCAACTGAAAGAGGTTGACCGGAGAGTTCAAATTAAGAACTCCGGTTTGCAAAAAGAATCAAACCAAACGGAACAACAAAACTCAAATGGCGAAAGAAATAGGGTCCGTTTACTAATCTGAACTAGGGTCAAATTTTACAGAGATAAAAACTGGTTTAAGTTGGTTATCCGGAAAGAGGGTTTCGAGATGAAACTCCAGGCACTTGAATCGCCTGATTCCGATAAACGAGCGAAAAGATAAACAGGTTTGAAAATTGGATCAGAAATCACGATCAGAATAACCGCGGAATAAATCTGATAAAAGAAAAGCGACGAACTGCTAAACGGACGAACGTTCGTTAACAAAAACTAAACGATGAACGCGCTCGTTAGAACGAACGGACGAACGGACGTTCGCTAAATAAATAAACCGACGAAATAAACCGATCTATATAAAAAAACGATCTAGGGTTTTAAAAAAAACCGAAGGGTTTTCTTTAAAAAAACCGGCGGCGGGGTCGGGTACCTCCGGCGAGGCGCGTCCGGCGGGGCGGCGGCTCCGGCGGGTTCCGGGGTGGGGCGGCGAGGGCAGGGCGGCGGCAGCTAGGCGAGAGGGCGGCGACGGCGCGGATCGAGGCTCCGGCTCGGGGCTCCGGGCGGCTCGAGACTCGGGCTCCGGCGGGTTTCGGCCGGCGGCTCGGGTGGTGGCGTGGTGGTGTGGCGTGGCGGGCGGCATTTATAGGAGGGCGGGCGGCGGCTTGGGAAGGGGCGGGCGGCTCCGGCTTGGGAAGGGCGGGCGCCGGGGTGGAGTCCGTGCCACGCCTGCGGCACCTGTGAGGGGAGGCGGCTGGCAGCCTGGCTCGGCTGGGCCTTGACCCGATCTGGCTGAATCCATTTTTTAAACATTCCATGAAAGAAAAATTCCTAGAAAGATAAATAAAAATCTAAAAATTCCAAAACAAGTTTTCTCCGTCTAAATAAAATATTTAGAACTAGAGGAACTTTTCTTGGCCCCTAAAATGCAACTTTTTAAAGCGTGCAAATTTTTCTAGGGCAAATAAAATTCCAAATAAAATCAAATAAAATCCCAAAATGATTTTAACATTTTTCCTCCGTTATTTCAATTATTTTGGAGAAGTCATATTATCTCCCTTCATTTATTTATTTAAAATGAAATAGTTTTCCGGAGAGAAAATAATTAAAATCCAATATCCTCGTCTTTCATTATTTGATAAAATTCAAATATGAAAATCGAAAAAAAAATCCCCAACTCTCTCCGAGGGTCCTTGAGTTGCTTAGGATTTTCGAGGATGGCAAACGAATATCTAATAAAATATGATATGCAGGGATGACCTATGTATAACATGCCAAATTAAAAATTTGGGATGTTACAAACCTACCCCCCTTAAGATGAATCTCGCCCTCGAGATTTGGGTTGGCTAGAAAATAGGTGCAGATGGTCCTTGCGAATATCGTCTTCTCGCTCCCAGGTGGCTTCCTCCTCGGTGTGGTGGCTCCACTGAACTTTGCAAAACTTGATCACCTTGTTGCGAGTGACTCGGCTATCAAACTCGAGAATCTTTACTGGCTTCTCCTCATAAGTCAAGTTGTTATCCAATTGTATCGCCTCCGGGGAGCCTTTGTATCTTTAAGCGGTATGTCGGCCATCTCAGCGTGGCACTTCTTCAGTTGTGACACGTGAAACACATCGTGAACTCCTAACAGTCCTTCGGGTAACTCCAGTTTGTAGGCAACTTCTCCCATTCGTTCTAAAACACGATACGGTCCTACAAATCTTGGGGCTAACTTTCCCTTTACTCCAAAATGTTTCACTCCCCTCGGGGTGATACTGCATGATAGGCTCATCTCCAATTTCATAGGTTACTTCCTTGCGTTTTGAATCTGTGTAACTCTTACTGTCTAGACCGAGCAGTCTTTAGCTTTGTCTCTGATCAGTTTAACCTTCTCCTCTGAGTCTTTGATCAAATCTGGTCCAAACAACTGACGGTCTCCAACCTCATCCCACATCGAGGGTGTTCTGCATCTGCGTCCATACAGAGCTTCGAGCGGTGCCATCTTCAAACTGGCCTGGTAACTGTTGTTGTATGAGAATTCTGTGTACGGCAAATTATCATCCCAACTAGATCCATAATCTAGCGCACAGGCTCTCAACATGTCCTCCAAAATCTGATTGATTCTCTCTGTCATGCATCCATCCAAATGCATGGGTGGAGCAGCGGTACTAAACTCCAATCTGGTACCCAAAGTCTGGTGTAGTTGATGCCAAAATTTTGAAGTAAACTGTGTTCCTCTATCGTCTGATACTCCTCGGAACTCCATGCAAACATACGATCCTGGTCATATATATCTTGGCCAACTTGGCACTTGTATAAGTTGTTTTCACTGGGATAAAGTGAGCTACTTTGGTCAACCGATCCACTACTACCCATATTGAATCATATCCTGCTTTGGTTCTGGGTAATCCGGTGATAAAATCCATGTCAAGTTTATCCCACTTCCATTCGGGTATTGGCATAGGCTGCAACAGTCCTGTTGGCTTTTGATGCTCTGCCTTCACTCTCTGGCATACATCACAAACGGCTACATACTCGGCAATATCCTTCTTCATACCAGTCCACCGTAAACGTTCCTTCAAGTCCAAGTACATCTTGGTGTTTCCGGTGAATCGAGTATGGTGAGTCATGGGCCTCTTGAAGTATTAACTTCACGATCTCCAATTGTTGGGCACATAAATCCGATCCTCAAACCACAAGGTATCGTGGTCATCCTCGCGAAAACCTTTGGCTTTTCCTTTGCCCATATTTTCCTTTATCTCCATAATCTCTTTATCCTCCTTTTGAGCGTCTCGAATCTTGTCTAACAAGGTCGTGAATCTCCATTGTTGCAAGAAAACCTCTTGGAACAATCTCCAACTGAAGTTCCATAACATCCTCTGCTAACTCCTTTGGCAGTCCTCTACCTTTAAGGATATTGGCATAACTTTTCCTACTCAAAGCGTCTGCTACGACGTTGGCTTTTCCTGGATGATAGTGTAGCTTCATGTCTTTTATAAGTTCCAGCCATCTCCTCTGTTTGAGGTTTAATTCCTTCTGTGTGAAAATGTACTTTAAACTCTTATGATCCGTGTACACATCACAATGGTTTCCCATGAGATAATGTCTCCAGGTCTTCAACGCATGTACTACAGCTGCTAACTCCAAATCATGCGTGGCATAGTTCAACTCATGAGGATTCAGTTGTCGTGAGGCATACGAAACAACTTTTCTATCCTGCATAAGAACACATCCAAGTCCCAAGCGAGAGGCATCACAATACACTTGAAACTCCTTATGTACATCTGGCAATGTCAGCACTGGGGCTGTAGTCAACCATTTCTTCAACTCTTGGAAGCTTGTCTCACAATCCTCTGTCCATTTGAACTTGGCATCCTTCTTTAGCAATTCTGTCATTGGTTTAGCAATCTTGGAAAAATTCTCAATGAATCTCCGATAATACCCTGCCAGTCCAAGGAAACTGCGAATCTCGCTAACTGAAGTGGGTGCCAACCACTCAGTGACTGACTGAATTTTACTGGGATCTACTGCTATACCCTCTCCTGATATAACATGCCCAAGAAATCCAACTTCCTTTAACCAAAACTCGCACTTGCTGAATTTGGCGTATAATTGGTGTTCCCTGAGTTTCTCAAGAACCAAACGTAGGTGTTCTGTGTGCTCCTCTTCGTTCTTCGAGTAAACCATAATATCATCGATAAACACCACAACAAACTTGTCCAAATACTCCATGAACACTTTGTTCATCATACTCATGAAATAGGCAGGCGTTAGTGGGTCCAAACGACACGACCGTATACTCATATAATCCATATCGTGTGGTGAATGCTGTCTTTGGTATATCCTTCTCTCGGATCTTCAATCGATGGTATCCTGATCGTAGATCAATTTTAGAAAACACCTTAGCTCCTTGCAACTGATCAAACAGATCATTAATCATCGGTAAGGGATACTTCTTCTTTCTCGTTACTTCATTCAGAGCTCGGTAATCAACAACAATCCTTAGGGATTTATCCTTCTTCTCCACCAAAAGTACTGGTGCTCCCCAAGGTGATGAACTTCTACGAATGTAACCTTTCTCCAATAGCTCCTTGATCTGCTTCTTAATTTCCTCCAGATCATTTGCAGGCATCCGATAAGGTCTCTTTGAGATTGGCCCTGTGCACAGTATTAGTTCTATCGAAACTTGATGTCTCGATCCGGTGGAATGCACCGTAACTCTTCTGAAAAAACATCTGGATAATCCTTCACTACCGGTACTTCCTCTTGTACAACTCCCGTGAGGGTATTCACTTGGCTCCTCCTAGGCATATGCCTAGATACATACTTAATCCTTTTTCCCTCTGGGGTGGTAAGATAGATTGACTTGCTAGCACAGTCGATACTTCCTCCCAACCCGACATCCAATCCATACCTAATATCACATCCAATCCTTGCGACTCCAAGATAATTAGGTCAGCGGAAAAACATGTGTGCCAATGATTAGGGGTATCTGGGTGCACCATCTGCTAGCCATATACTCTGCTCGAAGTAGCTCACTAAAAGAGGGGTTCTAAGGGTCTGCAGGTTGGTAACTTAAACTTATCCACAAATCCCTTGATATAAATGAATGCGATGCACGGTATCGAAAAGAACAATAGCGGTAAATGACTGAACCAAAAACTTACCTATTACGCATCCGGCTGCTATTCAACTTCCTCCACGTTAACGTGGTTCGGTTATCCTTTGTTGAATGGATTGGGCTTCTTCCCAGCGCTCCCATTTCCGTTTCCATTCTTTCCTTGAGGCGATCGTTGGCATAGTGCCTGTCTTCCCGCACTTAAAGCAAATAACTTGGCTCAAGTCTCTCTTAGCGGGGGTAGCTGGGTTAGAGCGATTCTGATTATTGCTGGCTGCATTTCCATTCCCATTCTTCGCACCATTATGCGATCCTCCTCGATATGGTTATGTCCTCCATGGTTATGAACTAGTCCTCCCGAGTTCGGGGTTAGCGAGGTTTCGGTGAGCTCCTGAGTTATACTTCCCTTGTCCATACTTCCTCTTACGACTCTCAATTTGCTACTGCTTTCCCTCAATCATTAGGGCCTTATCTACCAACTCTGGTAGTTCTTTGAAAGTTGCCACCATCACCGCATACTCATCTCATCATTCAGCCCTTCCATGAACTTCTCTTGCTTCGCGACATCTGTGGCCACATCATCAGGGGCATAGCGTGATAATTTGCTAAACTCATCCACGTACTGGGCCACAATACGGTTCCCCTGGCGTAAGTTACGGAACTCAAGTTATGATCAAACGAAGTTTGAATACAAATCCGTTTGAATTCTAATTTTAAAACTTTCAAAAACATGTTTAAGTTGGATTACTGGATAGAGGCAATCATAACGAAGAAGTGGGCGTTGGTTTCGTTGGATTTGGACTAACGAGTAAAAAGTTATGAGCGTTTGAAAATCAGGGACTAATCTGTAAAGGAAATCATCACAGATAGGTCCCTGGCCGGAAACTAAAAAGGAAAAGAAAAACCTATCGAGCGAACGCTCGCTACAGAACCTAAACCAACGAAAACCGTTCGCTCCAGAAGACTAACTAGCGAACGCTCACTACATAACTAAACATAAAAAAACAGATCTAGGTTTTACATGAAAACCGATCTATTAAAATAAAACCGATCAAAATTGGAAAATCAGGCGGTTTTATAGATTTTACCGGCTCGGGAAAATAAACCGCGGCGACGGATCCGGCCGGGCAAACGTTCAGCGCGCGGCGTTGGGACGGCGGCGTGTCCGGCGAAAGTGCGCGACGTCGAGGTGGCGCGGTGGCGGCGGCTCCACGCGGCGTCGGGGCAAGGTGCGGGCGGCGGCGCGAGGGGAGAGGCGGCGGCGAAAACCCTTCGCTTTTTTTAAAACCCTAGGTCGTTTTTTTTATATAGATCGGTTTATTTCGTCGGTTTATTTATTTAGCGAACGTCTGTTTGTCCGTTCGTTCTAACGAGCGCGTTCACCGTTTAGTTTCTGTTAACGAACGTTCGTTCGTTTAGCTGTTCGTCGCTTTTCTTTTATCAGATTTATTCCGCGGTTATTACGATCGCGATTTACGATCCAATTTTCTAACATGTTTATCTTTTTCGCTCGTTTATCGGAATCGAGGCGATTCAAGCGCTGGAGTTTCATCTCGAAACCCTCTTTCCGAATAACCAACTTAAACCAGTTTTATCTCTGTAAAATTTGACCCTCGTTCAGATTAGTAAACGGACCCTATTTCTTTGGCCGTTTGAGTTTTGTTGTTCCGTTTGGTTTGATTCTTTTTGCAAACCGGAGTTCTTAAGTTGAACTCTCCGGTCAACCTCTTTCAGTTGAAGTTTCATTTGTGCATCTTTGCTTGTTTACTTATGTATGTATTGTTTGCTTGCGATAGAATTTCCGGAGTGCGAAGCGTGTTACTACGAGTCTCTAGGATTCACGGATCGTCAGCAAGGCAAGTAACACTTGATCATACCTTTTCATACCCAGTTTTTATGCATTAGCTCAACCCTCAGACATTGCATGATTAGGATGTCATTAAATTATGGGTTGGGAATTAGAAGATGAGGTAGGAACCTATTGCCCTGTTACTTTCAAACCCTTGGGAGTTACTTCTACGTTATGCTTATAATGTCATGCTATGCTCGTAGACGTAGTTTGGGTTTGAGAGATATTCACGACAGATGTGAGATTGCTAATTAATGGTTTACTTTAAGGTGGCCACTTAAATACACATCTGGGTGGATTGAGGCACCTGGGGAACCCAGTGTTGTCTGTTTTATTTTTGGAAATCCCGGGGTACCCGTGTGATCTTCCTATGGACCGCCACCTAGGCTCAAAGGGAACTGAGATTATTCATGCTAGAAACTTCCGTGTGCAGCCACAAGCTATTATGGGCTCTAGCATAGTTGAGTAAGTTACGTGAAGCTCTCGAAGAGGTAGATCAGCAGGTAGTGGGTTTTATAGGTTTGGTATGATCTATCCGAAGTAGAGAGTTAATGTTTCTGAAAGACTGTGTCTCGGTCATCCGTTTCTCAAACACCATGCGGTCACGAGAAACCTACGGAGGCGATCGAGTCTTGTGGGGAAAAGTCATAAACCTCTGCAGAGTGTACAAACTAATCATGGTTAGCCGTGTCCCGGTTATGGACAATTACGAGTATCTAGTACTTGAGTATTCACATGTACCTCATCACTCTTAACTAATTTTGCTGGGTTGTTAATCACTTTAATTGGGATCATTGAGTTGGGGTTATACCTTCTCAATGATGTTTCAACCACCATGATAGTTAAATTAAAATTTATTCCTTTGAGGTAGGGAAAAATTGGCTTTTCATAAAGCTGTAACCATAGAGCTTTCCACCAGCCATATATGCATGTAGTATAGCTTATTCTTTCATTACTCTATGTGTTACATTGCCAAGATATTCCATGTGTTGACCCGTTCTCGCTGCAACGTATTATGTTGCAGACTTTTCGAACGAGGAGTAAGGATTGTAGGTCGTTGCCATGCAGCTCGGTTATGCCGTTGGAGTTGATGGACTCACTTTATCTTCCAAGCCTTCCGCTGTTATCACATTAGATGGCCTTCACCATATTATTGTAATAAGTTCTCTTTTGAGACATTCGATGTAATAAGTGTGTGATTGCTACTGTTATAAAACCTTGAGTAATCGTGTGTGTCAGCATTACCGATCCGAGGATGACACGAAGCACGAAGACTTGACCATCGGCGTCGGGTCGCTACGATGCGTGAGGCAATGGTAGGCATCCCTCCTTCCGTTGCTCTCTTGCGTCACTTCTTCTCTTTGCTTTGAGTGATCTTACTCAATGCTCGGGTGTGTGAGCTTCTGGCGGTGCCGAGGCAGCTGCTTGAGGATCGATTTCGGACTCCCTCCCCCTGAGGCCAAGTTACGAGAGCGGTGGTTGTATGTGGACGTTGGGGTGCCCAGCCCCCTGCTCTCGCATCCTACATTGACTGCTGTTGCCAACTCAGGCTGGGGTCACGAGACGCTCGCGGACACCCGGCTTGCATTCGTTTGGCGCCGCTTCGAGAGCTTGAGGGCGCTCAACGTGACGGCGCCCAAGGCGGTGAAGGAGTTCCTCCAGTGTCGCATTGCTCCTCTCCAGCGCCATTCTCACCGGATGTGGGACTTTGCGGGGCGCCGAGACCGCATGCAACTTCAGGAGGGGGACCTGGTGTCACGCCCAATATGCGACCCTATCCAAAAGGAACTCGACGGTCCCACCAAGGATAGACCCGCATATTGAAACGCTTTTGCAAGGTGGATATCATTACATCAACATTACATAATAGATGGGGATACATACATAAGGCACGAATGCCACAAGAATACAATATCATATACAAGATCAACATCCGTCTACGGATGGAACATAAACAGAAACTCAAACAATATCCACCTGCTAGCCCAGTGCCGACTGGAACCTATCCCTGATCGAAGAAGCGAAGAAGAACTCCAAAACAAGCACACATCGCTCTCGCGTCTGATCATCGCAAACCTGTACTGCAAATCGGTGGTGTAGTAATCATGAGCCACGAGGACTCAGCAATCCCATTACCATGGGTATCAAGACTAGCAAAGCTTAATGGGAAAGGAAGGGATAAAGTGGTGAGGTTGCAGCAGCGGCTAAGCATATATGGTGGCTAACATACGCAAAATGAGAGCGAGAAGAGAAACAAAGGAACGGTCGTCAACTAGTAATGATCAAGAAGTGATCCTGAACTCCTACTTACATCAGACATAACCCTAGAACCGTGTTCTCCTCTCGATCAACCCCGAAAAGAGACACTCACGGTTACGCACACGGTTGGTGTATTTTAGAAGAGTTTGCTTCAAGTTTACTACAGCCGGATATTAACAAATTCCCATCTGCCACATAACCGCGGGCACGGCTCTCGAAAGTTTATACCCTGCAGGGGTGTCCCAATTTAGCCCATGATAAGCTCTCGCGATCAACGAAGGATATTCCTTCTCCCCGGGAAGACCCGATCAGTCTCGGAATCCCGGCTACAAGACATTCCGACAGCAATAAAACAAGAGCAGCAAAGCCGCCCGGATGTGCCGACAAATCCCGATAGGAGTCGCACGTACCTCGTTCTCAGGGCACACCGGATAAGTCAAGCTACGAGTAAAACCAACCCTCGAGTTACCCCGTGGTGGCCCCTTGATCTTACCGGTTTGGGCCAACACTTTCGAAGGAGCACTGGCCGGGGGCTAAAATAAAAGATGACCCTTGGGCTCAAAACCCAAGGGAAAAAAGGCATAGGTGAGGCAAATGGTAAAACCAATGTTGGGCCTTCTTTGGAGGAGTCTTATTCAAAGCGAACTGTCAAGGGGTCCCATAAATCACCCGACCGCATTAGGGACGCAAAATCCGGGAACATAACACCGATATGACGGAAACTAGGGCGGCAAGAGTGGAACAAAACACCAGGCATAAGGCCGATCCTTCCACCCTTTACCAAGTATATAGATGCATTAAATAAATAAGATATATTGTGATATCCCAACAAATAAACAATGTCCAACAAGGAACAACATCTCCATGTTCCAACAAGGAACAAACTTCGTCTTCACCTGCAACTAACAACGCTATAAGAGGGGCTGAGCAAAGCGGTAACATAGCCAAACAATGGTTTGCATAGGAAAGGTGTCAAAGGTTAGAGGTTGACATGGCAATTTGGGATGGCTTGATAAACAGGTAATAGGTAGCGCATGCATAGTGATAGAACGAAGCAACTAGCATAGCAATGATAGTAGTGAGATCCGTAGAAGCGGTCATCTTGCACGAGATCCCATAAGGAAGAAGAACGAGTCCATGAAGAAGATGAACGGATGAAGCCGAACCAAGCGTAGACGAACGAATCCTCACGATCACAACGAAACGGGAACTATCAAGAAGAAGCACACAACATGGTAAACACACCACACATGAACAAGGCATGATGCACAACAAGCATGATGCATGACACGGCTACATGAAGCTACTCATGGCAAGGGATGATGCAAACAAGAGCAACACATCAAAACAAGTTTAAATGAGGCCGGAAACAACATATAACAATTCCGGTAAGTCCTCATATGCAAATTTCGAAATTGGTCCAGATCTGAAGAAACCTTAAGTTCAAGTTATTAAACAGCAAGTTAAGATGCACCACGATGATCTGCACGCTATTGCACAAATAAACAAGTATGCAACATGATAATATGAAACTACATGCAAAATCAAGCAAGCTTCATATAGAGCACACTCAAAACGGAGCAATGGTTCAACACATACACCCTATACAAGTCATGACAACAATCTGCCCAAAACAGCAACTAGCCATATTGCAAGCATCAAAACAACAAGCTACAGCATCTCAACGCAATAAAAAAATGCATGGTCATGATATACAGGTAAAGCATGACAAAACATGAACACTGAGCTATCTCCAGAAATCAATAGAACATGCTCAAACACACATGGCAAGATTGCAAATAACAACAGTTTCAGACTTTAGCAGAAATAACATCAGGTTGCAATGTTTAGAGCTATCAAACAACATGCTACAAGAACTTAACATGGCAAAACAAGGCATTGCATGATACTACTAAATGCATAGAAGAAAAGTCCCTTACTGACCATAGGCCAAAAAGGATCATAAAATATGATGGCACCCATGTAAACATGGCACTTTATATTACAGATTCATACATGGCAGGAACAACAATAAGTAGACATGTTGGTGAGCTTGAACCACTCACCACAGAGCAATACATGCCATGGAAAGGCAACTCACAGTAAGAAGACATGGCATAAAAGCTATACATGGCAAAAACAACATCATAGCATACACGGATCAACTACAACAACCTTGGCAAAATTGAATAACATGTAAACAACCTGCCAGGAAACATTTTATAGCAAAAGTAGAGCTCGATTGACTCAAGCTATGGCACTCCATAATTGAAAACAAGGGCATGGATGGATAGACAATAACCAGATGTGCAAAACATCCTTACGGAAGTATCTTAAAATAAGCATGGATCTCTCGGTAGCATCAAGTTTACATGGCATAAAAATATCAGCAAAACAGGGGCTGAAATCGGCAACATCATGAAGCCTAGTTTGCATGCTTGTGCTAGTCACCACAGGGATCACAAAAATACATGGCATACACCCCTGTAAAGATGGCATGGCATATTACAAAACACATGTAGGACTCAAGTTCATAGGATGCACACATCAATCATGGCAAAAATGACAAAAGTGCATGTTCTGATAAGAATCTGAAACTAACATCACATAGCCCTCTTCTAACAGCATTTCGGGCATCAAGGTGAGCTCAAATGAAAATGATGCAATGAGATGAAATGAAGTACTCGTCGAGTCGAACAATTTGACATATTATACGCACAAAACGGACCTACGGATACAGAGTTATGGCATGATGAAAATGCAACAAAATATCTGCAGAAATAGGACTTAGAGGATTTCGGGGGAGAGGAAAGTCAACCATTGCACGGAGAACGAGGATGGCTGGGATCTCGCCGGAGTGGAGGGGGCTGGCCGGAGACGGGCGGGTCCGGGCCGGATCTCGCCGGATCCGGCCGGATCCCGGCGAAGGAGGCGACGGGGAGGCGACGGAGGGCACCGGGAGCCGGGGATCGGCGCTGGAGGCCAGCCTCGGCGGGCGGGACGCGCGCGGCGCCAGCGAGGCGTCGAGGCGGCGGGCGCCGGCAAGGCGGCCGGAGGGCGCGGCCGAGCGGGCCCGGGCGCGCGCGAGGAGGAGGTGCGGGCGACAGCGCTGTGGCGGCGGCGGAAGCGGCGCGCCGGAGGAGGCGCCACCGGGCGAGGCAGATGCGGCGGGCGCGGGCGGCTCGCGGCGGGATGGGCCCCGGACGGGTGCTCGGCGGCGGCGCCTTGACAGAGCGGGGCCGGATCTGGCTGGCGGGCAGCGGGGAAACGGCGCGAGAGAGTGGCGGCGCGGGTTGGTCGCGGGAGGCGGCGGCGCTGAGGTGGCGGCTCCGGATTGGTCCGGACGACGTGGAGGCGGCGGCGGACGCGTCCGGCGGCGGGGTGGACACGTCCGGTGGCGTGCGGGGGGATTTTCAGGGTTTGATGTGCGCGAGAAAACGGAGGGAGACACATATTTATAGGTAGAGGGAGCTAGGAGAGTCCAAATGAGGTGCGGTTTTCGCCCACACGATCGTGATTGAACGACCGAGAGCATGGAGGGGGTTTGGATGGGTTTTGGGCCACTTTGGAAGGGGTGGTGGGCTGCAAGGAGAAAGAGGCTTTTACGGTTACCCGGTTAACCGTTGGAGTACCAAACGACCTCCAAATGGCACGAAACTTGACAGGCGGTCTACCGGTGGTATACCAAGGACGCTTGGCAAGCCTCGGGCCATTCCGAGACTGTTTAACGCCCGCACACGAAAAGGGGGGCGCCGGGAGACATAGGAGTGCCGGATTGCAAAACGTACAACGGGGAAAATGCTCGGATGCATGAGACGAACACCTATGCAAAATGAAATGCACATGATGACATGATATGAAATGTAGATGATGACATGGCAAAGTGCAACACGCAAGCACATGACATGGCAAAGACGGCGAATAACTGACGGACACCTGGCGCATCGAATCCGGGGCGTTACACCTGGCGCCTGAAGCGCTGAGGACGGTGCTCGGGGTCCTGGTTGGCGATCCTTCCCCAGGCAGCCTTTGACATGATGGTGCCCTCTTGTATCTCTGTTCGGGCAGGGCCGATTTTGTGAAGCAGATGCCCAGCTTTGACGAGTGGGGGCTGCACCCGGCCGACCATAGGGGGCCTCGCGAGAACCCAGTTACCGTGGTAGCTCTTCCGGTCGCCCAAAGTGGCTCTGTCTCAGGTGAAGGAGCAGGGAGACGAGAACTGTCAGGAGTTGAAGAGGGCGACGTTGAGGTGGTGACGCCGCGCTGAGCCCCGAGGGCGGCCTCTCCCGGAGCTCGTTCGGGAATGGTGACAGGTGAGGAGTTGCGGCCTCCGGCTCCCGAGGTTGGGGCTCTCAAGGCTGGGGCTCCCAAGGTTGGGGCTCCCGAGGCCCCAGTCGTCCCTCATGAGGCGGCGCCTGGGGGTGTCCCCCAGGCTGGTCCCATTGGCACTGATCACCTTGCCGCCTCCTCCATGCCACAAACCGACCCCTGCGCCGAGCGCTTAGGCCGGTTCCGCGTAGACTTCGTGGCCCTCCGCAAGAGGAAGGAGGCCTCGGGCGGTGAAGATCGCCCTTGCCGCTTGCTTAAGTGCAGGAAGTACTTCGCACGGACGAGTAACTCATCTTATCTCTCCGCTCCTCTACTTCTCGGTTCTTGCAGCTGACCATGACCTTTCAGGGCCCTTCCTGCCGAATTCGCGGATACGGCCAAGGAGCCATCTCCCCAAGCTCTGTCCTCGTCGCTGATCCTTGGTGTGTCGGGTTCAAGCGGCGCCCTTATCACTCAGCCGGTCGGAGAGGTGGCCCATTCAGCTGAGCGTCCCGAGCCTGCGCGCCTGCTATTTTTCCTTCACGAGTTCTCCTGGGGCACAGCCAGCTTGCCCCGTGCTCCTTCCTTGATCGTGGACGGTGATTGGTTGAAATCAATCTTGATCTCTTCTTCTGGGGACGGACTGGCGCCAGGCCCTGCTCCTGGCGAGGCCCATCCGGCGGTTGTTGGGGCGCCAGCCCCTGCCCTGCACCGGGAGGAGGTGCGCCGCCTCTGGGCCCTCCGCATACACCAGCAGCAGAGGGTGACGCGGAAGATGTGCTCAGGCGCGCTTGCGAACGCCGTGCCCGTCGTCAAGAATTTCTCTGTGGGGCGATGGACGCGGTGAACCGGCTCGGGGCGGAGCTTGCCGACGAGGATGCGCGTCTCGGGGCCGAAGGTTTGCGCCTTGCTTAGGAGAGGCGCAAGCTGAAGGTAGTCGTCGCCCTCGCGCGTCACCAGCGTGACGTTGACAATGCCAAGGCTGAGGCGTCGCTGGCGGCCTCGCGAGGGGCTTGCTCTCGAGCTGTCGAGGAGGCCCTGGAAGCAGATCGGCGGCGTAGGGACGCAGAGGAGCGTGCGTGGGAGCTCCAAGCCTCGAGCAACTCTCTGGAGCAGCAGGTGGAGTTGCGCCAGGCTGCACTTGTGTCGCTGAAGGAGGCTTCCGTCGACCAGGCGGAGCTCCAGAAGCGTGAGGAAGCGCTGACGCTGGAGGCCGCCGAGCGCAACCTCGACCTTGAGCGGTTGGAGACGAGGGCGCTGGTGGCTCAGGCGGAGGACGACGTCGCCACGCCAAGCCCGAGCCCAAGAAGAGATCGACCGCCCAGCGTGGCGAAGCTCGCTTCGAGCATCGGCGCCCGGTATGAGTTGAGGTTGGAGTTGGTCAGGGGCAAAGCTGAGGGCAGGACCACGGCCCTCAAGGCCAGACTAGACGAGTGACGCGGGGTGTGGACTCCTCCGCAGCCGCCCTTTGCGCAGCGCAGGCGGAGCTGACTTCCTCCCGCGCTGAACTGCTCCTTCTCCGACAGAGGATTGATGGCGCTGAGGCCACCGCACGGCAGAATGAGGACGAGATTTATCGGCGGCGTGTTCTGGAGCACGAGCACGCCCCCATGCTCCGTACGCTCAGGGAACAGGCTAACGCGGCCCTGGGCAACATTTGCGAGGCCGCCGCTGAGGAGCCACATGAGACCAACTATGCCGGCAACCTCCAGTACTTTGCTGACGTGGTGACGCTCCTGGAGAACCGCTCCGAAAGGTCTCGTTGGCTTGTCGAGGAGAGTAGCCGGGCCTTGCTCCGGCGCGCTTTCTCCCGTGTCTTCAGTTATCTGCGGGACAGGGATCCCCACTTCGACTTCGATGCTCCCATCGCACCGGTGCCCACAGCCGTCCGGGGCGACCTGGCGCAATGGGTGGAGGATCACGTGGACGACCTTGTCAGGGCCTTCGCGTCTGATGATGATGGTGCGATCGTGGCCGCCGATGAAGGCGGTGTGGTGGACGGTCCTGGTGCTGGCGGAGGTGTTGGTGGCGGCGATGACGTCAGCGACGCTAGCGACGCCTCCGGAGGTGACCCAGAAGGCGGCGCGAGCGATATGTCCAACTGATTGTCTGTCATCGCTGTTTACCCTTTTGACCCTGGTGAGCCCCGAGCGGGGCTGCGGGGGCCATAGCGCCATATGTGTCTTCTGGGTGAACCCACTGATCCTGCGATAAGAACCTCCGGAGAGGGCATGGCAACAGCCGTCCGAGCTGTGGACGCGGTTGGCCCGGCCCGGCTCGCGAGGGGCTCGCGAGGGGAGGCAGCTGACGCTAGCTTTGGACGCAAAGCCGAAACCAGAACACGAGAGATTGTTCGAATGAGACTAAACACCCCTTCCCCAAACGCACGCAATGCTCAAACTCAAATCCAACTTAAATTCAAATCGAAGGAACTTGTCAACAGAGGAAAAGGCAAAAAAGCAAAAGGCCGCATCCGGCACCTAGTCTAGTCTTCGACGTCTTCTCACCAGCGCGGAGCTAAGTGCTGCCACTGGGCGTGGGAGGGAGCCCCAGGGCCTGAGGCCGGCGCTCCTGAGACTCCGGGGCGTGTACAACCCCACTCATTATTACGTGAGAGTGTCACGGGGCAGCGAGCTTCACAGGCACTGGGCCTTCTTCACAGGTACCGGCCTTGCTTCATATCGCTAGATGAGGGCCCCGCCTTGCGCCACACTCTACCGCCACTGACGGCGGCCTGAGACCAAGGACGACGCCAATGGGGTAGAGCGATCGCCAGCGGTTCCCTTGACGACCACGGGTCCTCTGCCGGGGGCAGGCCCTGAGGCACCTCCCCGGCAGAGGGCCTACCTCTCGAGCACATCTTGCGCCAAGCGCCGCGGGGACGAACCCGGATCTCGGCCCCTCTCCGGCAGCCCCCGATGGCCTGCTCCTGAGGGGTAAGAGGCTGCAGCGTTGGGGCCGCCACCAGTTGCGGCGACCTGTACCTCCTGCGGCACATGGTTAGCATAAGCTCGCTCCTGAGGACCTCTTGGGGTTAATGAAAGAGCTCTGTTGTGGTGTCTCCTCGCCCCATCTTGGCCCAAGGAACGAGCCATGGTCTTCTTCCCATGCGCACCCTTGATCCATCATGCGGGGCACATAAGCTTCTGGGGACGCTGCCCCGTAGGTCTCGCTGTAGTGCCCCACATGCCATGCAATCCGGCCCGGGGCGTTGTCTTGAGAGTGGTGGCGCGGTGGTCCGCCAAGGCCAAAGGCCACGGCGTGCGCCCCTTCGCCGGCCGGAGATGCGGTCTGCGCGGCTTGTTGCCTGGTGCTGCTGGCAAGGTTGGCATTGAGTAGGCCCTGGAGCCCGCTTGAGGTTGCATGGGCGCGCATGGGGCCGCCATACGGCGCGCTCTGGGCCAGAGGTGGTAGCCAGACGCAGAAAGGAGGTGCTCCCGAGGCGGCGGCGTCCAGGAGCTCGGCCACCCGCTCCAACAGCACATAGCGGCTGCCCTCTAGAAGCCGGCACCGTAAAAGCTCTCGGGCCACCGTGAGCGCGGCCTTGGAGTTCTCCTGCTCCCGTCGGGTGTGTGGCGCCGTGGCCGCGGCGTGGCTTTAGGCTCGCCGTGACCGCACTCGCCACGGCGTGAGGGCAGGCGGCGTCTGGCCGCGTCGCCCGCGCCCCGCAGCGCCTTGCGGAGCGCGAGCTGCCTGAGGTGCAAGGTTGAGGTCGCCCTGGGCTGGCGGCACGGCATGGGCGGGCCACGCCGCCCAGCGGTCGGCGTCGGCTGCCGGGTCGCTTGACATCGAACGACGAGGCGACGAAGCGCGAGGCGGCGGAGGAAGGATTCTGGCGCACCCCTACCTGGCGCGCCAAATGTCGGATTTCGGGTTCCGGCAGACCCTTGAGGTTCGAACACTGGGGTGCGCACGGAGATCTTTCCCCTACCAGCTCATGCGTTAATGGTTTGCAAGGGATCTAAACTAGGAACGATGAACAGCACAAGGGACACGAGGTTTATACTAGTTCGGGCCACCGTTGAGGTGTAATACCCTACTCCAGTGTGTGGTGTAGTGGATTGGCTCTGGGGCTGATGAAGAACGGTACACAGGAAGAACAGCCTCGCGAGGGGCTGTTCTTGAGCTGGTGCGATGGACTGCTTGGGTGAGTCCAGTCGCTTCTCTCTCTCTCTCTCCGGTAGGTTCGACCTGTGTCTCGTCGATCGATCCCCCTACCTCTGTGGTGGCTAGTCCTATTTATAGAGGGAGGACCTGGGCCTCGTCCCAAGTAATGAGCGGGAAGGGTGCCAACAATTGGCCATTTTGAAGGGGAACATCTAGTACACTTATCCTGAGTAAAGTTGGTCTTCGACTGCCAAAGACTCTGACGGTGACACCGTCCTGGGCTCCACGATGACCTCCATCCTGCCGCTCTGCTGGTCTTGGTCTTGTTGCACCGAAGCGGTAACCTTTGCCTGATGCCTTGGCCTGTGCTTGCCTCCTTTGCACCAAAGGGAAATGAGGACATCTTGGCAGGCTGGCGCCCGCCTGGCGCTCGCCTGGTCTCGATCGTCATGGCTTGCGTCACGGGGCACCCTCGTGAGGTACCCTGCCTTGATCTCTCCGCCTCCTCGTGAGCCTGCCTGACGAGGCTGCTCCTGAGGAAGGTTCATGTCGTCCGCCCCGCGAGGCTTGGCCCCTCGCGAGGGTCTTGAGCTTGAGCTGATGAAGCTGGGCCGCACTGGGCCCCCACTTGAGCCGCGCCGCAGGCCGCGGGCAGGCAAGTCTGGGGACCCCCGTTCCCAGAATGCCGATAGCATCATGAATGAATTCAACAATATAACCAGCACCTAAATCATTATTTTCATGATCTACATGCATAGAAATTTTACTACTCTCCACATAAGCAAAATTCTTCTCATCAATAGTAGTGGGAGCAAACTCAACAAAATAACTATCATGTGATTGAAAATTAAGATCAAGATGACAAGTTTAATGGTTATCACTATTCGTTATAGCATACGTGTGATCACAATAATCATCATAGATAGGAGGCATGCTTTCATCATAATAAATTTGCACATCAAAACTTGGGGGACTAAAAATACCATCTTCATCAAACATAGCTTCCCCAAGCTTGTGGCTTTGCATATCATTAGCATCATGGATATTCAAGGAATTCATACTAACAACATTGCAATCATGCTCATCGTACAAAGATCTAGTGCCAAACATTTCAATGCATTCTTCTTCTAACACTTTGGAACAATTTTCCTTTCCATCATACTCAGAAAGATATTAAAAAGATGAAGCGTATGAGGCAAACTCAATTCCATTTTTTTGTAGTTTTCTTTTATAAACTAAACTAGTGCTAAAACAAGAAACAAAAAGATTCGATTGCAAGATCTAAATATATACCTTCAAGCACTCACCTCCCTGGCAACGGCGCCATAAAAGATCTTGATGTCTACTACACAACCTTCTTCTTGTAGACGTTGTTGGGCCTCCAAGTGCAGAGGTTTGTAGGACAGTAGAAAATTTCCCTCAAGTGGATGACCTAAGGTTTATCAATCCGTGGGAGGCATAGGATGAAGATGGTCTCTCTCAAGCAACCCTGCAACCAAATAACAGAGAGTCTCTTGTGTCCCCAACACACCCAATACAATGGTAAATTGTATAGGTGCACTAGTTCGGTGAAGAGATGGTGATACAAGTGCAATATGGATGGTGGATATAGGTTTTTGTAATCTGAAAATATAAAAACAGCAAGGTAACAAGTGGTAAAAGTGAGTGTAAACGGTATTGCAATGCTAGGAAACAAGGCTTAGGGTTCATACTTTCACTAGTGCAAGTTCTCTCAACAATAATAACATAATTGGATCATATAACTATCCCTTAACATGCAACAAAGAGTCACTCCAAAGTCACTAATAGTGGAGAACAAACGAAGAGATTATGGTAGGGTACGAAACCACCTCAAAGTTATTCTTTCCGGTCAATCCATCGGGCTATTCCTATAAGTGTCACAAACAGCCCTAGAGTTCGTAGTAAAATAACACCTTAAGACACACATCAACCAAAACCCTAATGTCACCTAGATACTCCAATGACACCTCAAGTATCTGTGGGTATGATTATACGATGTGCATCACACAATCTCAGATTCATCTATTCAACCAACACATAGAACCTCAAAGAGTGCCCCAAAGTTTCTACCGGAGAATCAAGACGAAAACATGTGCCAACCCCTATGCATAAGTTCATGGGCGGAACCCGCAAGTTGATCACCAAAACATACATCAAGTGAATCACGTGATATCCCATTGTCACCATAGATACGCACGGCAAGACATACATCAAGTGTTCTCAAATCATTAAATACTCAATCCGATAAGATTACTTCAAAGGGAAAACTCAATCCATTACAAGAGAGTAGAGGGGGAGAAGCAACATAAGATCCAACTATAATAGCAAAGCTCGCGATACATCAAGATCGTGCCAAATCAAGAACATGAGAGAGAGAGAGAGATCAAACACATAGATACTGGTACATACCCTCAGCCTCGAGGGTGAAATACTCCCTCCTCGTCATGGAGAGCGCCGGGATGATGAAGATGGCCACCGGTGAGGGTTTCCCCCTCCGGCAAGATGACGGAACAGGGTCCCGATTGCTTTTTGGTGGCTACAGAGGCTTGCGGCGGCGGAACTCCCGATCTATTCTGTTCCTCGAAGTTTTTAGGGTATATGGATATATATATAGGTGGAAGAAGTACGTCAGGGGGGCCACGAGGGGCCCACAAGGGTGGAGGGCTCGCCCCCCTACCTCGTGGCTCCCTCGTTTCTTTCCTGACGTGCACTCCAAGTTTATCCGGTAGCTTTCCTTCCAAAAATAACTTCTCCAGTTGGTTTCATTCTGTTTGACTCCGTTTGATATTCCTTTCTTCAAAACACTTTCAAACAAGGGAGAAAAGCGAGGCTGCACTTTGGGCTCTGGGTCAATAGGTTAGTCCCAAAAATAATATAAAAGTGTAAAATAAAGCCCATAAACATCCAAAACACATAATATAATAGCATGGAATAACCAAAAATTATAGATACGTTGGAGAAGTATCAGTCACCACTAAACGTTTCCGTTCGTCTATACATCCCACACAGTCACTACAAGGAAAATGTTTACGCAAGGTGGCGTAACGCAAACAGTTTTGAAGAGAATGTCGTGTGTGATTGTTCATTGATCCAACACGGTTTATTCCTAGAAACTGTGTGCGTTGCCTGAGGTCATCGCCCACGATGGTTTCTCATTAACCGTTTGCATTAGGGAAACCCAATTAGCAAGCTAATTGTCCAATTAGCAGGCTAATTGCCCTATTATTAATAATCCTTTTACTAATCTAATTGACATTCATATTAAGCACATAATATATTCCATTTCCATATTAAGGAAGTAGGATTTCATTATTGAAATACATCAGAGTACAACATGATATAGCTTTAGCACTCAGGTACCCCATTACACAACTGCACCAGCAGCAAGTTTCACATGCAACATCTAGAACCTTTGGAAATTAGCATCATAGACGATACATAGAGAGATGCATCTCATCTGGAAAACTGCTCAAGCGGAAGGCAAATATTGAGCCTTCATTCATGTTGAAGGTCTTTGCAACTTTAGGCCAGTGCCTGTGGATGATTGACCGTCCATCCCTTCGACTTCTTCAGGAACACTTCAATATTGAATTGTGGGTGTTGTATGAAAACTTTCTTCGCCTCCTGACCACAGAGGTGGTTTGAGAGGTAATCATCAGTGAAGCCTGAAAATAAGGATGTGCATAAATATCTTCTCTATATTGGAAATGGGGAAAAGAATACAAAAAGGCAAGGTATAATAGTTAGTACCATCTTGTAAACCTCAGTGTTTCTCATTGTTCCCTGCAACACATATAAAGTACTTAGTCATCAGGTTAAGTAAGGGTTCGCATGCTATCAGTAAAATATGTTGATGATAAATCAGCACATTGCAGATTCATCAGATTAATTCAAGCCACATGGAGAACCCATTTATCCAAATCAAGCATGATTAAGAACTAAGAAATATAGCACTTGTATATGTTTCTCATGTATTGAGTGTAGCCAAATTCGATTTATTCCTCACATGGTATACAATAACAGAATGCAGCAACAACAATTGAACATCGCATTGCAGAATTGAACCAATCAGTTAACTAATCACCACAACAAATGAACCAAACATTAACTGAGCACCACATTGCATAATATAACATACTCCTAATAGAAGATAAGACAATTAACCAAACCATGCATGCTTAATGATACGTCTCCAACGTATCTATAATTTTTTATTGTTCCATGCTATTATATTATCAATCTTGGATGTTTAATATGCATTTATATGCTATTTTATATGATTTTTGGGACTAACCTATTAACCTAGAGCCCAGTGCCGGTTTACATTTTTCCTTGTTTTTGAGTATCGCAGAAAAGGAAAACCAAACGGATTCCAATTGACCTGAAATTTCAGCGAGATTATTTTTGGACCAGAAGAAGCCCACGGAGTATCGGCGATGGACCAGAAGAGTCCCGAGGCCACCACAAGGGTGGGGGCCGCGCCCTACCCCCTGGGCGCGCCCCCGTACCTCGTGGCCGCCTCGGAGACCCCCCTGACTTGTCCCCGACGCCAACACCTCTTATATATACCCAAACTTCCAGAACATAACCTAGATCGGGAGTTCCGCCGCCGCAAGCCTCTGTAGCCACCAAAACCAATCGCGACCCTGTTCAAGACACCTGCCGAGGGGGGTCCCTCACCGGTGGCCATCTTCTTCATCCTGATGCTCTCCATGACGAGGAGGGAGTAGTTCACTCTCGGGGCTGAGGGTATGTACCAGTAGCTATGTGTTTGATCTCTCTCTCTCTCTCTCTCCCTCTCTCTCGTGTTCTTGATTCAGCATGATCTTGATGTATTGCGAGCTTTGCTATTATAGTTGGATCTTATGATGTTTCTCCCCCTCTACTCTCTTGTAGTGGATTGAGTTTTCCCTTTGAAGTTATCTTATCGGATTGAGTCTTTAAGGATTTGAGAACACTTGATGTATGTCTTGCATGAGCTGTGGTGACAATGGGATATTCACGTGATCCACTTGATGTATGTTTTGGTGATCAACTTGAGGGTTCCGTGACCTTGGGAATCTATGCATAGGGGTTGGCACACGTTTTTGTCTTGACTCTCGGTAGAAACTTTGGGGCACTCTTTGAAGTTCTTTGTGTTGGTTGAATAGATGAATCTGAGATTGTGTGATGCATATCATATAATCATACCCATGGATACTTGAGGTGACATTGGAGTATCTAGGTGACATCGTGGTTTTGGTTGATTTGTGTCTTAAGGTGTTATTCTAGTACGAACTCTATGATAGATCGAACGGAAAGAATAGCTTCATGTTATTTTACTACGCATTCTTGAATAGATTGATCAGAAAGAATAACTTTGAGGTGGTTTCGTACCCTACAATAATCTCTTCGTCAGTTCTTCGCTATTATTGACTTTAGAGTGACTCTTTGTTGCATATTGAGGGATAGTTATATGATCCAATTATGTTATTATTGTTGAGAGAACTTGCACTAGTGAAAGTGTGAAACCTAGGCCTTGTTTCAACGCATTGCAATACCGTTTACGCTCACTTTTACCACTTGCTACCTTGCTGTTTTTATTTTTTTTAGATTACAAAAACCTATATCTACCATCCATATTGCACTTGTATCACCATCTCTTCGCCGAACTAGTGCACATATACAATTTAACATTGTATTGGGTGTGTTGGGGACACAAGAGACTCTTTGTTATTTGGTTGCAGGGTTGTTTGAGAGAGACCATCTTCATCCTACACCTCCCACGGATTGATAAATCTTAGGTCATCCACTTGAGGGAAATTTGCTACTGTCCTACAAACTTCTGCACTTGGAGGCCCAACAATGTCTACAAGAAGAAGGTTGTGTAGTAGACATCACTTAACAACTTGGAAATATAGCAATTATATTTGTTTCTCATGTATTTAGAACAACGCAATTTGATTTATTCCTCACATGGTATACAATAAGAGAATGCAGCCACGTCAATTGAACATCGCATTACAGAATTGAATCAAGCAGTTACTAAACACCACAACAAATGAACCAAACGTTAACTGAGCACCACATTGCACAATATAACATACTCCTAATAGAGGATCAGACAGTTAACCAAACCAAGCATGCTTAAAACCTTGGAAATATAGCAATTGTATTTGTTTCTCATGTATTTAGTACAACCAAATTCGATTTATTCCTCACATGGTATACAATAACAGAATGCAGCCACAACAATTGAACATCGCATTGCAAAATTGAACCAAGCAATTAACTAAACACCACAACAAGTGAACCAAGCCACAACAAATGAACCAAGCAGTTAAGTAAACACCAATTGAAAAATATAACATACTCCTAATACAAGATCGACTGACTAACCAAACCAAGCATGCTTAACAACTTGGAAATATTGCACCTGAAGAATTGAACATCACATTTGCAGAATTGAACCAAGCAATTAATTGAACACCACATTGCATGACATATAGAACATATACACTATAGCAGAAGATTGCATGGTGAAAGTAGATAGCACAATTCACTAGAATTTGTTAAGGAAAGGCAATAGCTAGCAAACTGAACATGGGTCCTTATAGTGAGCTAATAAGACAAGCTACTCCTCATTGTCGGAGATATCAATGACGATTGGCTCCTTGGACATGGAAGAGGGCGAGGCCTCCGCATCGTGGGTGCCCTCGTTGTAGTGGTAAGTTGCCTGAGCCGCTCCGGGCACCAACCTGCTGCTCTCGAGATGAGGTAAGCACGTGCACACTGAGAAAACACCTCGTAGTCTTCGTCGAAGGCACCGACGGTGGCCTCGAGAAAACGACACGAATTGTTGTTTAAAGCAGCCAACCGCGTCGCGGCGTCGACGCGCGAGGCGTCAACAGTGGCCTCGACGGCGAGGTGCTCCTCCAAGATCTGCGGGTCGGCACGAATGGCAGCCATCCCGACCTCATCCGTGCGTGCGGCCGCGATTTGGTTCTCCGCTGCCAAATGCTCCTTGAGGTCCTGGCTATCAAGGCACCATGGCTTAGGCCGGCGCTTATTTGGTGGAGGGGTCGGTGATTGGGGTGGAAGGTGTCGCGCTCGCGCCGGCGGTCGGGGCATGTGGGGTGTGGAAGGAGGAGGATGGGGATCAGGTGTGGATTACCTGCCTGGATAGGTGATAATCCCCAAGTGCAGGGAATCATCGTAGCAATTTCCAAAGGTGGAAGTGATAAGTATGGAGTGTCGAACCCACAAGGAGCTAAGGTAAGATCAATATTCTCTCAGTCCCTATCTTCCACTGATATGACTCTACGTACACCGAACATTTGCTTCCAACTAGAAACGAGAAATAAAACTATGTTGTGGGTATGAAGAGGATAAATTTGCATGGTATCGGAGAGCTAAAATATAAAAGTAGGTGCTGTTATCATAAAGTTAGAATATATTACTAAATATTATAAATAGCGAGTGTGGAATAATGATGGCTCGGTGTGCGGAATCGTCCTAGGAAATTGTTAACAAGACCGGTAATCACTATTGCAATTTCATATGAGGGAGATGCATAAGCTAACATACTTTCTCTTCTTGGATCATATGCACTTATGATTGGAACTCTAGCAAGCATCTGCAACTACTAAAGATCATTAAGGTAAAACCCAACCATAGCATTAAAGTATCAAGTCCTTTTTATTCCCATATGCCATGTCCCGCTTATCCGTGTTTGTGTTTCACCACTCACGCAACACAGACAATTAGCAAACCATGGACATATTGCAAGACCCTTCAGCGGGAATCCCTCACGCTTGCGCGACACGGAGGGCACCCTAGGACAGCACCAAAATAAAACATACAACTCATACCAATCTAGATCATCAATCAACCCAAGGACAAAAGATATCTACTCAAAACATCATAAGATGGCAACACATCATTGGATCATAATATGTGGCAAAAATCACCATGTTCAAGTAGGGATTACAGCGGGGTGCGGGAGAGTGGACCGCGTAAAAGAGATGAGGATGGTTATGTTGATGAAGACGATCACCGCGGCGATGATTCCCCTCCCGATGGCACTCCGGCGCCACCGAGAGAGAGGAGGAGATGTTCTCCCCCTTGTGCTTCCTCCTCCATGGCCTCCCCCTAGATGGGGAGAGGTTCTCCCTCTGGTCCTTGGCCTTCATGGCGATGATGGCCCCTCCGGGATACTCCTCCATGGTCTCTGATGATGATGGCCCCATCCGGCAGGGTGCCAGAGAGGGCCTAGATTGATTTCTCATGGCTACAGAGGCTTGCGGCGGCGGAACTTCGGATCTAGGTTATTTTCTGGAGGTTTCTGTATTTATAGGAATTTTTGGCGTTGGTTTCAGGGGGGTCTCCGAGTCGTCCATGAGATAGGGGCCCATGCCCAGGGGGTGGGAACGCCCCCCACCCTCATGGACAGCCCGGGACTCTTCTAGCCCAACTCTTTTACTCCGGGGGCTTCTTTTGGTCCATAAAAAATCATCAAAAATTGGCACGTCAATTGGACTCCATTTGGTATTCCTTTTCTGCGAAACTCAAAAACAAGGAAAAAAACAGAAACTGGCACTGGGCTCTAGGTTAATAGGCTACTCCCAATAATCATATAAAATCGCATATAAAACATCTAAGATGGATAATATAATAGCATGAACACTTCATAAAATTATAGATATGTTGGAGACGTATCAGCATCCCCAAGCTTAATTCCTGCTCATCCTTGAGTAGGTAAATGATAAAAGAAATAATTTATGAAGTGTGAATGCAGGTGCACAAGTTTGATCAATGATAATTTTAATCACCTTTTCTAGCATCATTATATGTCATAACAATAGCTCATCTCATAAAACTTTTCATGATCAAGTAACAAGCTATTTCACATGTTAAAGTATAGATCGTAAACTTTCTTGAAAACTAACAAACGGTGCTCTTAGTCATCAAACAATTGCAATTCATATTATTTTCGGGAAGGGTCTATGTAAGAGCTTTGATTCAGCAAACTCCACATACTCAACTATCATTTAATCTTTCACAGTTGCTAACACTCATGTGATATTTACGTGTTCAAAGTTTTAATCGGACACAGAGAAAGATAGGGGCTTATAGTTTTGCCTCCCAACCTTTTACCTCAAGGGTAATGTCAACAATAATAATTTATGAAAACCCACATCCAAGTGGATATATATATCCGGATCGCTCCAACAAAAAGTGCTTGCCAAAGGAAAATGTGTAAAAAGGAAAGGTAATGATCACCATGACTCTTGTATAAGGGTATAAGACAAGAATAAAAGATAGGCCCTTCACAGAGGGAAGCAGAGGTTGTCATGTGCTTTTATAGTTGGATGCACAAAATCTTAATACGAAAGAACGTCACTTTGTATTGCCACTTATGATAGGGACCTTTATTATGTAGTCCGTCGCTTTTATTGCTTCCATATCACAAGATTGTATAAAGCTTATTTTCTCCACACTAATAGATCATACATATTTAGAGAGCAATTTTTTATTGCATGCAACAATGAAAACTTACTTGAAGGATCTTACTCAATCCATAGGTAGATATGGTGGACTCTCATGGCAAAACCGGGTTTAAGGAATGTTTGGAAGCACAAGTAGTATTTCTACTTGGTGCAAAGAATTTAGCTAGCATGAGAGGGAAAGGCAAGCCCAACATGTTGGATGATCCAAGACAATATAACGTTTCGGATATAGGAAAACATAACCCATTAAGTTGTCTTCCTTGTCCAACATCAACTTTTTAGCATGTCATATTTTAATGAGTGCTCACAATTACAAAATATGTCCAAGATAGTATATTTATATGTGAAATCTCTCTTCCTTCAATATTCTTTCATCAATTGTTCGAGTGACCAGTTCTACGTTTGCTAAATGTCAATAAGTTTACTACCTATACTTAATCTATGTGAAGTCATTACTCCCCATGGTATAAGCATATGGAACATATATAAATTCATATTTATGATATTAAATTCATTCAACCATTTACTCATAGGATATATGTGAAGCACGTGAGTAAATGACAAACTACTCCAAAAAGATATCAGTGAAGAACATTGAGTAGTCAAATAATTAACTAGCCATGGGAGGATTTCTTTTTCATTCAAGATTTCAGATCCAATGATTTTATTCAAGCAGCAAGTAGAATTGAAAATATTCTCCAATCAAAACACATATCATGTGACAAATAAAAATATAGCTCCGAGTAAGGTATACCGATAGTTTTGAAGACGAAAGAGGGGATGCCTTCCGGGGCATCCCCAAGCTTAGGCGCTTGAGTCTTCCTTGAATATTAACTTGGGGTGCCTTGGGCATACCCAAGCTTAGGGTCTTTCCACTCCTTATTCTCCTCATATCGATATCTCACTCAAAGCTTGAAAACTTCAATCACACAAAACTTAACGGAACTTCGTGAGATAGGTTAGTATGATAAAGAGTAAACCATTCACTTTGGTACTGTCAAAGACAAGGTTCATAATTGTTCTCACACAATTCCTACTGTACCATACCATTTCTACAATTTATATTGAGAAATATAAGCCATAGAAACTAGAAAACAAGCAAACTATGCAATGAAAACAGAATCTGTCAGAAACAGAACAGTCTGTAATGATCTGAACAGCAACCATACTTATGCTACTCCAAAAATAATGAGATAAATTGGTGGACGTGAGGAATTTGTATATTAATCTTGTGCAAAAAGAATCAACTCAAAACCACTCTTCTGTAAAAACTGGTAGCTAGTCCCATGAGCGCAAAGTTTCTGTTTTTTACAGCAAGATCACATTAACTCTCACCCAAGTCTTCCCAAAGGTCTTACTTGGCACTTTATTGAAACAAAAAGCTATAAATATGATTAATACAGTAGCTTAATCATGTAAACACACAAAAACAGTAAGGGTAAATATTGGGTTGTCTCTCAACAAGCGTTTTTCTTTAATGCCTTTTAGCTAGGCATGATGATTTCAATGATGCTCACATAAAAGAAAAGAATTGAAACATAAAGAGATCATCATGAAGAATATGACTAGCACATTTGAATCTAGCCCACTTCCTACGCCTAGGGATTTTGTGTGCACATAATTTATAGGAACAAGAATCAACTAGCATAGGAAGGCAAAACAAGTATAACTTCAAAACTTTAAGCACATAGAGAGGAAACTTGATATTATTGCAACTCCTACAAGCATATATTCCTCCCTCATAATAAATTTAAGTAGCATCATGAATGAAGTCAACAATATAACCATCACATAAAGCATTCTTTTCATGATCTACAAGCATAGAAATTTTTCTACTCTCCACATAAGAAAAATTCTTCTCATTCGGAATAGTGGGATCACTAATTCCTAATGTTGACTCTCTCCCAAACCCGCTTTAGATGATAGTATTATTTATACTCCAAATGATACAAGTGAAGTTCATGTATAATTCTAAAATTAATGTAGACTAACCAATATCCAAGCTCAAAATATATAAGTGAAGCACACGAAGCATTCTATAAAACCATACTCAAAAGATTTAAGTGAAGCACAAAGAGCATTCTATAAGGTCATACTCAAAAGATATAACTGAAGCACATGAATCATTCTATAAATCAATGAAGGGACATCTCATACTAGCATGGTTCTTAAAGAAAAATAAAAACACAAAGGACACAAATCATGTGAACAAAACAAAAACCGAGGTATACCGATAATTGTTGAAGAAGAAAGATGGGATGCCAACTGGGGCATCCCCAAGCTTAGATACTTGAGTATCCTTGGAATATTTACTTGGGGTGCCTTGGGCATCCCCAAGCTTGAACTCTTGCTTCTCTTTATTCTTCGCATATTGATAGCTCCTCGATCTTCGAACACTTCATCCACACAAAACTTTAACAAAAACTTTTTGAGATTCGTTAGTGTAAAGCAAACTACCACTTTAAGGTATTGTAATGAACTCATTCTTTATTTATATTGGTGTTAAACCTACCGTATTCCAACTTCTCTATGGTTCATACCCCCCTATACTAGCCATAGATTCATCAAAATAAGCAAACAACACGCGAAAAACAGAATCTGTCAAAAACAGGACAATCTGTAGTAATCTGGAAGTTTAGTAAACTTCTGTAACTCCAACAATTATGAAATAAATTTGAAATTTTGAACAATTTGTACAGAAGTAATGTACAAAACGTTTCAGACCCATTTGACCTTCCAGTAAAAAATGTAAAATCACGTGCTACAGCCAAAGTTTCTGTTTTTGTTCTGCACATAGTAAACAAGCAATCTAATCATCCTAAAACAGGCACATTATTTTTATAATACAATGTATATACACAAGGGGATAATTATTTACATAGAAACTTCCATGAAAAATTCTACATTGTTTCCGTGAGCATGAACACAAGTGCTCAAGGTCGACCCTCACTTCTTCAATGCATAACTTTCCAATCACTTCTCTTTTTGAAAAACTTTTTAAGCATAAGAGGCAAGTAATTTTTTTATTTTCATTCTTTAAAAAAATTGTATGTTACACCCACAACTAAACAGAAACGAAAAGGAAAAACAAAATCTACTTAGTGGATAAAGCAAACAAGCACACACGAGAATATCAACCCAGGCTATTGCTCCCTGGCAACGGCGCCAGAAAAAGAGCTTGATAATCCCCAAGTGCACGGAATCAACATAGCAATTTTCAAAGGTGGAATTTATAAGTATGGAGTGTCGAACCCACAAGGAGCTAAAGGCAAGATCAATATTCTCTCAAGCCCAATATTCCACTGATACGACTCTACGTACACCGAACGTTTGCTTCCAACTAGAAACGAGAAGTAAAACTATGTTGTGGGAATGAAGAGGAGAACTTTGCATGGTATCGGAGAGCTAAAATATAAAAGTAGGTGCTGTTATCATAAAGTTAGAATATATTACTAAATATTATCAATAGCGAGTGCGGAATAATGATGGGTCGGTGTGCGGAATCGTCCTAGGCAATCGTTAACAAGACCGGTAATCACTATTGCAATTTCATATGAGAGAGAGGCATAAGCTAACATATTTTCTCTTCTTGGATCATATGCACTTATGATTGGAAGCAAGCATCCGCAACTACTAAAGATAATTATGGTAAAACCCAACCATGGCATTAAAGTATCAAGTCCTCTTTATTCCCATACGCCATGTCCCGCTTATCCGTGTTTGTGTTTCAGTCACTCACGCATAATGCGCATAATAAGCAAACCATGGACATATTGCAACACCCTACAGCGGGAATCCCTCACGCTTGCGTGACACGGAGGGCACCATTGGACAACACCAAAATAAAACATACAACTGATGACCCACAAGTATAGGGGATCTATCGTAGTCCTTTTGATAAGTAAGAGTGTCGAACCCAACAAGGAGCAGAAGGAAATGATAAGCGTTTTTCAGCAAGGTATTCTCTGCAAGCACTGGAATTATAGGTAACAGATAGTTTTGTGATAAGATAATTGGTAACGAGCAACAAGTAACAAAAGTAAATGAAGTGCAGCAAGGTGGCCCAATCCTTTTTGTAGCAAAGGACAAGCCTAGACAAACTCTTATATAAAGGAAAACGCTCCCAAGGACACATCGGAATTATCGTCAAGCTAGTTTTCATCACGTTCATATGATTCGCGTTCGGTACTTTGATAATTTGATATCTGGGTGGACCGGTGCTTGGGTGATGTTCTTACTTGAACAAGCATCCCACTTATGATTAACCCCTATTGCAAGCATCCGCAACTACAAAATAAGTATTAAGGTAAACCTAACCATAGCATGAAACATGTGGATCCAAATCAGCCCCTTACGAAGCAACGCATAAACTAGGGTTTAAGCTTCTGTCACTCTAGCAACCCATCATCTACTTATTACTTCCCAATGCCTTCCTCTATGCCCAAATAATGGTGAAGTGTCATGTAGTAGACATTCACATGACACCACTAGAGGATAGACAACATACATCTCATCAAAATATCGAATCTAATACCAAATTCACATGACTACTAGTAGCAAGACTTCTCCCATGTCCTCAGGAACAAATGTAACTACTCACAAAGCATATTCATGTTCATAATCAGAGGGGTATTAATATGCATAAAGGATCTGCACATATGATCTTCCACCAAATAAACCAACTAGCATCACCTACAAGGAGTAATCAACACTACTAGCAACCTACAGGTACCAATCCCATACTTAGGGACAAGGATTGGATACAAGAGATGAAACTAGGGTTTGAGAGGAGATGGTGCTGGTGAAGATGTTGATGGATATTGACCTCTCCCGATGAGAGGACCGTTGGTGATGACGATGGCGATGATTCCCCCTCCCGGAGGGAAGTGTCCCCGGCAGAACAGCTCTGCCGGAGCCCTAGATTGGTTCTGCAAAGGTTACACCTCGTGGCAGCGGAGTCTCGTCCCGAAAGCTTTCTTATGATTTTTCTTCGGACGAAAGACTTCATATACCAGAAGATGGGCATTGGAGAGCCAACAGGGGGGGCCACGAGGCAGGGGCGCGCCCCCACCCTCGTGGCCAGGGTGTGGGCCCCCACTTGTATTTCTTCCGCTTAGTATTTTTTATTATTTCCAAAAATGAATTTCGTGGAGTTTCAGGACGTTTGGAGTTGTGCAGAATAGGTCTCTAATATTTGCTCCTTTTCCAAATTTCGATTCCAAATTGGCTTCAAGATTCGCCCTCCTTATGTAAACCTTGTAAAATAAGAGAGAATAGGCATAAGTATTGTGACATAATGTGTAATAACAGCCCATAATGCAATAAATATCGATATAAAAGCATGATGCAAAATGGACGTATCAACTCCCCCAAGCTTAGACCTCGTTTGTCCTCAAGCGAAAGCCGATAACGATAAATATGTCCACATGTTTAAAGGTAGAGGTGTTGATAAAATAAAATACGGACATGAGGGCATCATGGTTATTCTCATAACAGCAACATATATGGATATTGTCATATGATTTCTTATTCTCATGTAATAATCTATTCACAATGCAAAGTATGAATCAGAAACTTTATTGAGAACTAACAAACTATAATCTTAGTCATCGAAGCAATTGCAAGTTATCTTAACATCAGAAAGAGTCTATGTCAGAGATTTCTAGCAAGTCCACATACTCAACTATCATTTAGTCTTTCATAATTGCTAATACTCATGCAATACTTGTGGTTACGGAGTTTTAATCGGACACAGAGAAAGATAGGGGCTTATAGTTTCGCCTCCCAACCTTTTACCTCAAGGGTAATGTCAACAATAATAGTTCATGCTAACTTACATCCAATTTTATATATATCAGGATCTTTCCAACATCCTGTGCTTGCCAAAGGATAAAATGTAAAAAGGAAAGGTGAAGATCACCACGACTCTTGCATAAGGTAGGAGGTAATAATAAAAGAGGCCCTTCGCAGAGGGAAGCAGAGGTTGCCATGCGCTTTTATGGTTGGATGCACAAAATCTTAATGCGAAAGAACGTCACCTTATATTGCCACTTGTGATATAGACCTTTATTATGCAGTCCGTCGCTATTATTTCTTCCACATCACAAGATCGTATAAAGCTTATTTCCTCCACACCAATCAATCATACATATTTAGGGAGCAATTTTTATTGCTTGCACCGATGACAACTTACTTGAAGGATCTTACTCAATCCATAGGTAGATATGGTGGACTCTCATGGCAAAACTTGTTTAAGGGTTTTTGGAAGCACAAGTAGTATCTCTACTTGGTGCAAAGAATTCAGCTAGCATGAGGGGGAAAGGCAAGCTCAACATGTTGGATGATCCATGACAATATACTTTATCTCAGATATAAGAAAACATAACCCATTACGTTGTCTTCCTTGTCCAACATCAACTCTTTAGCATGTCCTATTTTAATGAGTGCTCACAATCATAAAAGATGCCCAAGATAGTATATTTATATGTGAAACCTCTCTTTCTTTATTACTTCCTATTAATTGCAACGATGACCAAAACTATGTTTGCCAACTCCCAACAATTTTTAATCATCATACTCTTTCTATGTGAAGTCATTACTCTCCATAAGATCAATATGATCTCTTTTTATTTCTTTTTGTTCTTTCTTTTTCTTTTATTCAGTCAAGATCGTAGCAAAATAATCAAGCCCTTGACTCAACACTAATCTTTATTATATAGCTCATGGACTCGATTACATAGAGGGATCATAAAGCAAAACTCAAAACTAGATCATATCAAAACTTTATTCTACTAGATCAAGATATTACTAAAAGGATCGTACTTAAGAAAAAAGGTAAAGATAGGAGTGTGATGGTGATACGATACCGGGGCACCTCCCCCGAGCTTGGCAGTTGCCAAGGGGTTTGCCCATACCCATGTGATTAGATCTCCTTCTTCGGAGATGATGGTGTGATATTCTTGGAGATGATACTCCTCAGGATACGATTCTCTTCCTCGAGCTTATTGAGTTTCTGCTTGAGATCCATTATCTCCTTACGGAGCTTACCCGTGATGGTTAAAGCTCCTTGCACCCATGGATGTTGCATAGCTGCGGGGGAACAAGTAACACTCTTTTTCATATTCTCGTAAGAAAGAAATCTAACATTGGAAGGGATAACCGAGTTTGGAATTGTCGAGCTCTCTAGTTCCCCCATCGTGAATCCAGCTCGGAAGCGAGAAGTGACTTCTTGATCCTCCTCCATGGCATCTATCCTCTTCAAATCAGCCTCCATCTCTTCCTCCGTTGCTGGCCCAAAGTGGTCAGCATCGTTGTTTGTCCTTGATCTCGATGTCAGATGAGACACCAGGCTCTCCCCGACTGACTCTTGAGAAGACATCTTGCTCTAATCTGCAGCAACAACAGCTCGAAACACAAACAGAGGATAATTGTGTGATACAGGAGTCAAAACCTTCGGGAGATTATATAATGAATTTTTACCGAACAAAATACGTATCATGTAAGAAAACAGAGTCCAGAGAGCGCACGAGGTGCCCATGAGGCAGGGCGCGCGCCCAGGGGGGTAGGGTGCGCCCTCCACCCTCGTGGAGGCCTCGTGTCCTTCCCGGACTGCTTCTTATTTTTCTATTTTTCTAAATATTCCAAAACGGAGAAAATTTGCCTTTAGAACTGTTTTGGAGTGGGTTTACTTACCGTAACACATACCTATTCCTTTTCGAAGTCTGAAACGTTCCAGAAAGTGTCCCCTATGTATTCCTCTGGGGTTACGGTTTCAATAACATTGGTTTCAACATTTATGGGATTACTTGAGATATAATGTTTGATTCTTTGACTGTTCACCACCTTCGAATTTGTGCCTTCGAAGTTGTTGATTTTTATAGCACCGGAACGATAGACCTCCTCGATAACGTAAGGGCCTTCCCATTTAGAGAGAAGTTTTCCTGCAAAAAATCTTAAACGAGAGTTGTATAGCAATACATAATCACCTACATTAAACTCACGCTTTTGTATCCTTTTGTCATGCCATCTTTTAACTTTTTCTTTAAACAATTTGGCATTTTCATAGGCTTGTGTTCTCCGTTCATCAAGTGAGCTAATGTCAAATAACCTCTTCTCACCGGCAAGTTTGAAATCATAATTGAGCTCTTTAATAGCCCAATATGCCTTATGTTCTAGTTCGAGAGGTAAGTGACATGCTTTTCCATAAACCATTTTATACGGAGACATACCCATAGGATTTTTATATGCAGTTCTATAGGCCCATAATGCATCATCAAGTTTCTTGGACCAATTCTTTCTAGATCTATTAACAGTCTTTTGCAAAATTAATTTGAGCTCTCTATTACTCAATTCTACTTGACCACTAGACTGTGGGTGATAAGGAGATGCAATTCTATGATTAACATCATATTTAGCAAGCATTTGACGGAAAGCACCATGAATAAAATGTGAACCACCATCAGTCATTAAATATCTAGGGACTCCAAACCTCGGAAAAATAACTTCTTTAAGCATCTTAATAGATGTGTTATGATCAGCCCTACTAGTTGGAATAGCTTCTACCCACTAAGTAACGTAATCAACAGCAACTAAAATATGTGTGTATCCATTGGAGGCAGGAAAAGGTCCCATATAATCAAAGCCCCAAACATCAAATGGTTCAATCACAAGTGAATAATTCATAGGAATTTCTTGACATCTACTAATATTACCAATTCTTTGACATTCATCACAAGATAAAACAAACTTACGGGCATCCTTGAAGAGAGTAGGCCAATAAAAACCGGATTGCAATACCTTATGTGCAGTTATGTCTCCAGCGTGGTGTCCTCCATAAGTTTCGGAGTGACACTTGCGTAGGATCTGTTCCTGTTCATGCTCAGGTACACAACGTCTAATAACACCATCTACTCCTTCTTTACAAAGATGTGGGTCATCCCAGAAGTAATGTCTTAAATCATAGAAAAACTTTTTCTTTTGTTGGTATGTGAAACTAGGTGGTATGAATTTAGCAACAATGTAATTAGCATAATCAGCATACCAAGGAGTAGTACGAGAAGCATTTATGACATTTAATTGTTCATCAGAAAAGCTATAATCAATAGGTAGTGGGTCATCAAGAGCATTTTCTAACCTAGACAAGTTGTCTGCAACAGGGTTCTCAACTCCCTTTCTGTCAATAATATGCAAATCAAATTCTTGTAACAAGAGAACCCATCTAATAAGTCTAGGTTTAGCATCTTTATTTTCCATAAGATATTTAATAGCAGCATGATCAGTGTGAATAGTTACTTTAGAATCAACAATATAAGGTCTGAACTTATCACAAGCAAATACAACTGCTAAGAATTCTTTTTCAGTAGTAGTATAATTTCTCTGAGCATTGTCTAGAATTTTACTAGCATATTGAATAACATTTAATTTCTTATCAAATCTTTGCCCTAGAACAGCACCTACAGCATAATCACTGGCATCACACATAATTTCAAAGGGTAAATTCCAATCAGGTGGTTGAACGATAGGTGCAGAGATCAATGCTTTATTAAGTACTTCAAATGCTTCTACACAATCATCATCAAAGACAAATGGTATATCTTTTTGTTATAAATTAGTCAGAGGCCGAGAAATTTTTGAGAAGTCCTTAATGAACCTCCTATCAAAATCGGCATGACCAAGGAAACTTCTTATACCTTTGATGCCCTTGGGACATGGCATCTTTTCAATAGCATCAACCTTGGCTTTATCAACTTCAATACCTCTTTCAGCAATTTTATGCCCCAAAACAATGCCTTCATTAACCATATAGTGGCACTTCTCCCAATTCAAGACAAGTTTAGTTTCTTCACATCTCTGCAAAACTCGATCAAGGTTGCTCAAGCAATCATCAAAAGAGGATCCATAAACGGAGAAATCATCCATGAAAACCTCACATATCTTCTCACAAAATTCAGAGAATATAGCCATCATGCATCTTTGAAAGGTAGCAGGTGCATTATATAAACCAAAAGGCATACGTCTATAAGCAAAAGTACCGAAAATGCAAGTAAAAGTGGTCTTTGATTGATCATCGGCTGACACAGGTATTTGAGAGAAACCAGAGTAACCATCTAGAAAGCAAAAAATGTGTATGTTTGGATAATCTTTCTAGCATTTGATCGATGAAAGGTAAGGGGTAATGATCCTTTTTAGTAGGTATATTTAATTTGCGGAAATCAATTACCATCCTATAACCTGTAATAATTGTTTGCGGGATCAGTTCATCTTTATCATTAGGAACGACGGTAATACCTCCCTTCTTAGGGACACAATGGACAGGACTTACCCACTGACTATCATCAACGGGATAAATTATACCTGCCTCAAGGAGCTTTAGTATTTCCTTTCTTACCACTTCTTTCATCTTAGGATTCATCCATCGTTGGTGATCACGAACTGGTTTGGCATCTTTCTCCAAATTGATTGTATGTTGACATAGAGTGGGACTAATGGCCTTAAGATCATCAAGAGTATATCCAATAGCAGCGTGGTACTTCTTCAGAGTTTTCAATAATCTCTCTTCTTCATGCTCTGAAAGGTTAGCACTAATAATAACAGGATATATCTTCTTCTCATCAAGATAAGCATATTTAAGAGTATCAGGTAACGGTTTGAGCTCAGACACGGGATCACCCTTTGGTGGAGGAGGATCCCCTAGGATTTCAACAGCAAATTGTGTTTCGTGATGGGTTCTGTTTAAAGAATACTTCATCTATTTCCCTTCTTTCATTCATGAACATATCATTTTCATGGTCTAGCAAATATTGTTCTAAAGGATCACTAGGGGGTACGGCAATAGAAGCAAGACCAATAATTTCATCTTTACTAGGCAACTCCTCTTCACGGTGTTGTCTACTAAATTTAGAGAAGTTAAACTCATGAGTCATATCACCTAGACCAATAGTAACAACATCCGTTTCGCAATCTATCTTAGCATTAACAGTGTTCAAGAAGGGTCTGCCAAATATAATGGGACAAAAGCTATCTTGTGGGGAACCAAGAACAAGAAAATCAGCAGGATATTTAGTTTTCCCACACAAGACTTCAACATCTCTAACAATTCCCATGGGTGAAATAGTATCTCTATAGGCAAGTTTAATTGTGACATCAATATCTTCTAACTCAGTAGGTGCAATATCATGCATAATTTCTTTGTATAAGTCAATATGTATTGCACTAGCACTAGCACCCATATCACATAAGCCATGATAACAATGATCTCCTATTTTAACTAAAATAACAGGCATGCCTACCACATGTCTATGTTTATCTTTAGCACAAGGTTTGGCAATTCTAGCAGTTTCATCACAGAAATGAATAACATGCCCATCAATATTATCAGACAAGAGATCTTAACAATAGCAATATTAGGTTCAACTTTAACTTGCTCGGGAGGTGTATAGGTTCTAATATTGCTTTTACGAACTCTGATTGAAGCTTTAGCATGATCTTTTATCCTAACAGGAAAAGGTGGTTTCTCAACATAAGTAGTTGGAACAACAGGATCATTATAAGTGATAGTCTTTTCTTCAACTTTAATAGGTGCAGCTACTTTTACTTCTATGGGAGGATGATATTTAAACCACTTTTCCTTAGGGATATCAACATAAGCAGCAAAAGATTCACAGAAAGAAGCTACTATCTCAAAGTCAAGTCCATATTTAGTGCTAAATTTATGGAAAACATCGGTATCCATAAAAGATTTAACACAATCAAACTTAGGTGTCATACCTGACTCCTTACCTTCGTCGAGGTCCCAATATGAGTTGCGTTTAATTCTTTCCAATAAATCCCATTTGAATTCAATAGTCTTCATCATAAAAGAGCTAGCACAAGAAGTATCGAGCATGGTGCGATTGTTATCAGAAAGCCGAGCATAAAAATTTTGAATAATTATTTCTCTTGGGAGCTCATGATTGGGGCATAAATATAACATTGATTTAAGCCTCCCCCAAGCTTGAGAGATGCTTTCTCCTTCGTGAGGCCAAAATTATATATATAACTGCGATCACGATGAACAAGATGCATAGGATAGAACTTCTGATGAAATTCCAATTTCAATAGTTTGTAGTTCCATGATCCCATATCATCACATAGCCTATACCATGTCAATGCATCTCCCTTCAAAGATAAAGGGAAGACCTTCTTCTTAATAACATCATCGGGTATACCTGCAAGCTTAAATAATCCACAAACTTCATCCACGTATATTAGGTGCTCATCAGGATGCATTGTTCCATCTCCTGCAAAAGGATTAGCTAGCAGTTTTTCCAACATACCCGAAGGAATTTCAAAGTAGACATTTTCATTTTCAGTAGGTTCAGTAGGTTGAGGAGCAACTCTTTGCTCTACTGTTCGGGTGAAGATACCCCAAACAAGCCCCTCAGAGGATTACTTTCCATAGTAACAAGTGACAGTAAATTTCAGCACACTATATAAATTTTTCCTTACCAAATTCCACCTACCAAAGGCGCTTCACTCCCCGGCAACAGCGCCAGAAAAGAGTCTTGATGACCCACAAGTATAGGGGATCTATCGTAGTCCTTTCGATAAGTAAGAGTGTGAAACCCACCGAGGAGCAGAAGGAAATGATAAGCGGTTTTCAGCAAGGTATTCTCTGCAAGCACTGGAATTATAGGTAACATATAGTTTTGTGATAAGATAATTGGTAACGAGCAAAAAGTAAAAAAAGTAAATGAAGTGCAGCAAGGTGGCCCAATCCTTTTTGTAGCAAAGGACAAGCCTGGACAAACTCTTATATAAAGGAAAAAGCTCTCGAGGACACATGGGAATTATCGTCAAGCTAGTTTTCATCACATTCATATGATTCGCATTCGGTACTTTGATAATTTGATATGTGGGTGGAGCAGTGCTTGGGTGTTGTTCTTACTTGAACAAGAATCCCACTTATGATTAACCCCTATTGCAAGCATCCGCAACTACAAATGAAGTATTAAGGTAAACCTAACCATAGCATGAAACATGTGGATCCAAAACAGCCCCTTACGAAGCAACGCATAAACTAGGGTTTAAGCTTCTGTCACTCTAGCAACCCATCATCTACTTATTACTTCCCAATGCCTTCCTCTAGGCCCAAATAATGGTGAAGTGTCATGTAGTCGACGTTCACATGACACCACTAGAGGATAGACAACATACATCGCATCAAAATATCGAATCTAATACCAAATTCACATGACTACTAGTAGCAAGACTTCTCCCATGTCCTCGTGAACAAACGTAACTACTCACAAAGCATATTCATGTTCATAATCAGAGGGGTATTAATATGCATAAAGGATCTGAACATATGATCTTCCACCAAATAAACCAACTAGCATCAACTACAAGGAGTAATCAACACTACTAGCAACCTACAGGTACCAATCCCAGACTTATGGACAAGGATTGGATACAAGAGATGAACTAGGGTTTGAGAGGAGATGGTGCTGGTGAAGATGTTGATGGAGATTGCCCTCTCTCGATGAGAGGAGCGTTGGTGATGACGATGGCGATGATTTCCCCCTCCTAGAGGGAAGTGTCCCCGGCAGAACAGCTCTGCCGGAGCCCTAGATTGGTTCCGCCAAGGTTCCGCCTCGTGGCGGCGAAGTCTTGTCCCGAAAGCTTGCTTATGATTTTTCTTCGGAAGAAAGACTTCATATACCAGAATATGGGCATCGGAGAGCCAACAGGGGGCCCACAAGGCAGGGGGCGCGCCCCCCACCCTCGTGGCCAGGGTGTGGGCCCCCACTTGTATTTCTTCTGCTCGGTATTTTTTATTATTTCCAAAAATGACTTTCTGGAGTTTCAGGACTTTTGGAGTTGTGCAGAATAGGTCTCTAATATTTGCTCCTTTTCCAAATTTCTGTAATTCCAAATTTCTGCCATTCTCCCTCCTTATGTAAACCTTGTAAAATAAGAGAGAATAGGCATAAGTATTGTGACATAATGTTTAATAACAACCCATAATGCAATAAATATCGATATAAAAGCATGATGCAAAATGGACGTATAAACAACTCATACCAATCTAGATCATCAATCAACCCAAGGACAAAAGATATCTACTCAAAATATCCTAAGATGGCAACAAATCATTGGATCTTCATACGTGGCATAAAGCACCATGTTCAAGTAGGGATTACAGCGGGGTGCGGGAGAGTGGACCGCGTAAAAGAGATGAGGATGGTGATGATGATGGTGATGTTGATGAAGACAATCACTGCGGTGATGATTCCCCTCCCGGTGGCACTCCAGCGCCACCGAGAGAGAGGAGGAGATGTTCTCCCCCTTGTGCTTCCTCCTCCATGCCCCCCTAGATGGGGAGAGGTTCTTCCTCTGGTACTTGGCCTTCATGGCGATGATGGCCCCTCCGGGATCCTCCTCCATGGCCTCCGATGATGATGGCCCCCTCCGGCAGGGTCCCAGAGAGGGCCTAGATTGATTTCTCGTGGCTACAGAGGCTTGCGGCGGCGGAACTTCCGATCTAGGTTATTTACCGAAGGTTTATGTATTTATAGGAATTTTTGGCGTTGGTTTCACGTCAGGGGGGGTCTCCGGGTCGTCCACGAGATAGGGGCCCACGCCTGTGGGGTGGCGCGCCCACCCTCATGGAAAGCCCGGGACTCTTCTGGCCCAACTCTTTTACTCCGGGGGCTTCTTTTGGTCCATAAAAAATCGTCACAAATTGGCACGTCAATTGGACTCCGTTTGGTATTCCTTTTCTGTGAAACTCAAAAACAAGGAAAAACAAAAACTGGCACTGGCTCTAGGTTAATAGGTTAGTCCCAAAAATCATATAAAATATCATATAAATGCATATAAAAAATCTAAGATGGATAATATAATAGCATGAAGACTTCATAAATTATAGATACGTTGGAGACGTATCAATAGGCGAGGCTGAGCAGCGTGAAGGAGGGTCGCCGGCGAGTAGGCGGCGGCGCTGCAAGCAAGGAGTGAAGGTTTCAACTTGTAAAGGAAGGCGGAAAGGGGGAAATGTGGCTTTTCGTAAGGGGGAGGGGGCGGGGAGGTAGATATTTCTGCGGAAGCTGATATTTGGAATCGCTTCAGACAAAGACTGGCGCGCAAAGTGTCATCAGACACGGTCCCTTATTCAGACACGGCCCGAAGATATTTTGTGCTGCATCTCACACGGCTGGTTATAATAAACTGTGTGGGATCTACTTGAGTTTTGGTCTTGATTTGAATTACATAATTGGGTCACAATGGCCATGGACGGTGTTTGAATTGCTAGACCTTTTATCTGCAGTGATCATAAAAGAATTGGAATTATTCATGGTTTGTTTGGACATTTTTATGCACTAAGTGAGTTTTCAATGCATTTATGTGCATAATTCAAATGGGAACTACATGCACATGCTCCAGTGCATATAAATTCATTGAAAAATCAAATCTTTGTCCTTGGGTGCATGCTTAAGTCCCATGAAAGAAATGGGAATGAATTTCAAACACCATGGCACCGTTGATTACCGGCAAAACATTGAGATGCCTGGTTTTTAAATTCTAGTAAATCCAAAACTCGTCTGAAATTCATGAAACTTGGCATGCTATCATGGAGCGGCATCAACATGTCGTGGTACAATTTTTTTCCCATTTGGGGCAGGTTTGGGTATATGCTTCTCACAAGCCGGAGCTTCTCATAACAAGCATGATGGTTTTCGGTAGGGAACGTCCCACCTTTGGGGACAAAACGATATCCATTGCCTCTTATTGCTTTCAAGTTTTTTTCTCATGTCAACATAGAACAACAGGAGTGTTATGTGAATTTTTGTGATTTTTCGGGGTTCGTTTGGACATTTTTATGCATTAACTGAGTTTTCAATGCATTTATGTGCATAATTAAAATTTGAACTACATGTGCACACTCTAGTGCATATAAACTGGTTGAAAAATCAAATATGTGTCCTTGGGTGCATGCTTAGGTCCCATGCAAGAAATGGGAATGAATTTCAAACACCAGGGCACCGTTGATTGCCTAAGCAAAACATTGAGATGCCTGGTTTTAAATTCTAGTAAATCCAAAACTCGTCTGAAATTCATGAAACTTGGCATGCTATCATGGAGTGGCATCAACATGTCGTGGTACAAATTTTGTCGCATTTGGGGCAGGTTTGGGTATATGCTTCTCACAAACCGGAGCTTCTCACAACAAGCATGATGGTTTTCGGTAAGGAAGGTCCCACCTTTGTGGACGAAACGATATCCAATGCCTCTTATGTCTTTCAAATTTTTTTCTCGTGTCAACATAGAACAACAGGAGTGCTGTGTGAATTTTTGTGATTTTTCAAGGTTCGTTTGGACATTTTTATGCATTAACTGAGTTTTCAATGCATTTATGCGCATAATTCCAATTTGAACTACATGTGCATGCTCCAGTGCATATAAACAGGTTGAAAAATCAAATATGTGTCCTTGGGTGCATGCTTAGGTCCCATGCAAGAAATGGGAATGAATTTCAAACACCAGGGCACCGTTGATTGTCGGCAAAATATTGAGATGCCTGGTTTTTAAATTCTAGTAAATCCAAAACTCGTCTGAAATTCATGAAACTTGGCATGCTATCATGGAGCGGCATCAACATGTCGTGGTACAAATTTTGTCGCATTTGGGGCAGGTTTGGGTATATGGTTCTCACAAACCGGAGCTTCTCACAACAAGCATGATGGTTTTCGGTAGGGAACGTCCCACCTTTGGGGATGAATCGATATCCATTGCCTCTTATTGCTTTCAAAAAAAATTGTCGTGTCATCATAGAACAACAGGAGTGTTGTATGAATTTTTGTGATTTTCGGGGTTCGTTTGGACATTTTTATGCATTAACTGAGTTTTCAATGCATTTATGCGCATAATTCAAATTTGAACTACATGCGCATGCTCCAGTGCATATAAACTGGTTGAAAAATCAAATTTGTGTCCTTGGGTGCATGCTTAGGTCCCATGAAAGAAATGGGAATGAATTTCAAACACGAGGCACCGTTGATTGCCGGCAAAACATTGAGATGCCTGGTTTTTAAATTCTAGTAAATCCAAAACTCGTCTGAAATTCATGAAACTTGGCATGCTATCATGGAGCGGCATCAACATGTCGTAGTACAAATTTTGTCGCATTTGGGGTAGGTTTGGGTATATGCTTCTCACAAATCGGAGCTTCTCACAACAAGCATGATGGTTTTCGGTAGGGAACGTCCCACCTTTGGGGAAGAAACGATATCCGTTGCCTCTTATTGCTTTCAAATTTTATTCTCGTGTCAACATAGAACTACAGGAGTGTTGTGTGAATTTTTGTGATTTTTCGGGGTTCGTTTGGACATTTTTATGCATTAACTCAGTTTTCAATGCATTTATGCGCATAATTCAAATTTGAACCACATGTGCATGCTCCAGTGCATATAGACTGGTTGAAAAATCAAATTTGTGTCCTTGGGTGCATGCTTAGGTCCCATGCAAGAAATGGGAATGAATCTCAAACACCAGGGCACCGTTGATTGCCAGCAAAACATTGAGATGCCTGGTTTTTAAATTCTAGTAAATCCAAAACTAAATGCGAAATTCGTGAAACTTGGCATGCTATCATGGAGCAGCATCAACATGCCGTGGTACAAATTTTGTCGCATTTGGGGCAGGTTTGGGTATATGCTTCTAACAAACCGGAGCTTCTCATAACAAGCATGATGGTTTTCGGTAGGGAACGTCCCACCTTTGGGGAAGAAACGATATCCATTGCCTATTATTGCTTTCAAATTTTATTCTCGTGTCAACATAGAACAACAGGAGTGTTGTTTGAATTTTTGTGATTTTTCGGGGTCCGTTTGGATATTTTTATGCATTAACTGAGTTTTCAATGCATTTATGCGCATAATTCAAATTTGAACTACATGTGCATGCTCCAGTGCATAAAAACTGGTTGAAAATCAAATATGTGTCCTTGGGTGCATGCTTAGGTCCCATGCAAGAAATGGGAACGAATTTCAAACACCAGGGCACCGTTGATTGCCGGCTAACATTGATATGCCCTGTTTTTAAATTCTAATAAATCCAAAACTCGTCTAAAATTCATGAAACTTGGCATGCTATCATGGAGCGGCATCAACATGCCGTGGTACATATTTTGTCGCATTTGGGGCAGGTTTGGGTATATGCTTCTCACAAACCGGAGCTTCTCACAACAAGCATGATGGTTTTGGTAAGGAACGTCCCACCTTTGTGGACGAAACGATATCCAATGCCTCTTATGTCTTTCAAATTTTTTTCTCGTGTCAACATAGAACAACAGGAGTGTTGTGTGAATTTTTGTGATTTTTCAGGGTTCGTTTGGACATTTTTATGCATTAACTGAGTTTTCAATGCATTTATGCGCATAATTCCAATTTGAACTACATGCGCATGCTCCAGTGCATATAAACTGGTTGAAAAATCAAATTTGTGTCCTTGGGTGCATGCTTAGGTCCCATGAAAGAAATGGGAATGAATTTCAAACACCAGGGCACCGTTGATTGCCGGCAAAACATTGAGATGCCTGGTTTTTAAATTCTAGTAAATCCAAAACTCGTCTAAAATTCATGAAACTTGGCATGCTATCATGGAGCGGCATCAACATGTCGTGGTACAAATTTTGTCGCATTTGGGGCAGGTTTGGGTATATGGTTCTCACAAACCGGAGCTTCTCACAACAAGCATGATGGTTTTCGGTAGGGAACGTCCCACCTTTGGGGATGAATCGATATCCATTGCCTCTTATTGCTTTCAAAAAAAATTGTCGTGTCAACATAGAACAACAGGAGTGTTGTATGAATTTTTGTGATTTTCGGGGTTCGTTTGGACATTTTTATGCATTAACTGAGTTTTCAATGCATTTATGCGCATAATTCAAATTTGAACTACATGCATGCTCCAAAGGCATATAAACTGGTTGAAAAATCAAATTTGTGTCCTTGGGTGCATGCTTAGGTCCCATGCAAGAAATCAGAATGAATTTCAAACATCGGGGCGCCGTTGATTGCCGGCAAAACATTGAGATGCCTGGTTTTAAATTCTAGTAAATCCAAAACTCGTCTGAAATTCATGAAACTTGGCATGCTATCATGGAGCGGCATCAACATGTCGTAGTACAAATTTTGTCGCATTTGGGGTAGGTTTGGGTATATGCTTCTCACAAATCGGAGCTTCTCACAACAAGCATGATGGTTTTCGGTAGGGAACGTCCCACCTTTGGGGAAGAAACGATATCCGTTACCTCTTATTGCTTTCAAATTTTATTCTCGTGTCAACATAGAACAACAGGACTGTTGTGTGAATTTTTGTGATTTTTCGGGGTTCGTTTGGACATTTTTATGCATTAACTGAGTTTTCAATGCATTTATGCGCATAATTCAAATTTGAACTACATGTGCATGCTCCAGTGCATATAAACTGGTTGAAAAATCAAATATGTGTCCTTGGGTGCATGCTTAGGTCCCATGCAAGAAATGGGAACGAATTTCAAACACCAGGGCACCGTTGATTGCCGGCTAACATTGATATGCCCTGTTTTTAAATTCTAATAAATCCAAAACTCGTCTAAAATTTATGAAACTTGGGATGCTATCATGGAGCGGCATCAACATGCCGTGGTACATATTTTGTCGCATTTGGGGCAGGTTTGGGTATATGCTTCTCACAAACCGGAGCTTCTCACAACAAGCATGATGGTTTTCGGTAAGGAACGTCCCACCTTTGTGGACGAAACGATATCCAATGCCTCTTATGTCTTTCAAATTTTTTTCTCGTGTCAACATAGAACAACAGGAGTGCTGTGTGAATTTTTGTGATTTTTCAGGGTTCGTTTGGACATTTTTATGCATTAACTGAGTTTTCAATGCATTTATGCGCATAATTCCAATTTGAACTACATGTGCATGCTCCAGTGCATATAAACAGGTTGAAAAATCAAATATGTGTCCTTGGGTGCATGCTTAGGTCCCATGCAAGAAATGGGAATGAATTTCAAACACCAGGGCACCGTTGATTGTCGGCAAAATATTGAGATGCCTGGTTTTTAAATTCTAGTAAATCCAAAACTCGTCTGAAATTCATGAAACTTGGCATGCTATCATGGAGCGGCATCAACATGCCGTGGTATAAATTTTTTTCCCATTTGGGGCAGGTTTGGGTCTATGCTTCTCACAAATCGGAGCTTCTCACAACAAGCATGATGGTTTTCGGTAGGGAACGTCCCACCTTTGGGGATGAAACGATATCCATTGCCTCTTATTGCTTTCAAATTTTTTTTCTCGTGTCAACATAGAACAACAGGAGTGTTGTGTGAATTTTTGTGATTTTTTGGGGTTCGTTTGGACATTTTTATGCATTAACTGAGTTTTTAATGCATTTATATGCATAATTCAAATTTGAACTACATGTGCATGCTCCGGTGCATATAAATTGGTTGAAAAAACAAACCTGTCTCCTTGGGTGCATGCTTAGGTCCCATGCATGAAATGGAAATGCATTTCAAACACTAGGGCACCGTTGATTGCCGGGAAAACATTGAGATGCCTGGTTTTTTAATTCTAATAAATCTAAAACTCGTCTAAAATTCATGAAACTTGGCATGCTTTCATGGAAGGGCACCCGACATGCTGTGGTATTTTTCGTGTCCATTTTGAGAGAAGGCCCACTCGAATAATGACAGCCAACAAAGGCATTTTGAAAAATAATAGCTGCCACTTTAATATCTCAAACGTTTGTATAATTCAAATGGTGTGCGTTCGATTAACCATTCATGTGACGCCATATGTATTGGTTCTAATGGATATAGGATTTAATGGCTCTTGATCGCAAACGTTTTAGATAGAACACCCGTATGCAAAGTGAGAGCAGGATTTGTGCATCTCTTGAACACAAACGGTTCTTTTGGATGACCCTGTGAACCACTTACAAACAATTTGGTGCGATTTGCATCTGTCATATTGGGTATGTTACCATTTGTCAAACTAGAAAGATTGACATTTGTTGATCTAGTAAAATTGCCATTTTCCAACCTTGTAACACTGCGATTTGTCAAAATATGAAGCTAAAAATGACTAGCAGTATCTAATTTTTGCAACTAAAATTCAGTAATTAAGCATAGATGGAGGCAAGGAGGCGTGTTCAGCCGGGCGTGCAGCGGGCGGCGCAGTACTATTCGATTTGACAGCGGGCGGTGCAGTTCCCGATACGGCTTTAATGCAGACGAGGGAGAGGGTAGCGGTTCCCGAAATGTTGAACGGCCAATGATGCATCCTCCTTCAATTAGCATGGTGTGAATGCATGAGGGAAGTAATGGGAGGACGACTGGGAAAAGAGGCAGCACGATGTGAATGCAACGCAGTTTGCACTCATATAAAGGCGCCCCTCCATTCCAATGCATCTAACACATCGTACGCACCTAAGCATTTGCCTAAGCACCTATACTAATAAGCGCGAAAGTGCTCACTCAAGACTCATGGCGGCGATGCGCGCGAGAGGCTGTGCCAGATGGTCCACGATGCCGGCCTGCAGCATGGCACTGTGGATCGTCTCCACACGGTGTTGGCGACCGACTGGTGGATGGCCGCCATTGACGCCATCTACGACTCTCACTATGACCAGTTGATCGTTCGCACCACCAACAGGTTCACCGTCATCAAGAAGCTCGCGGACGACATCGTCGTACTCCTCCAGCCCACGCACACGGGCTCCTCATTGCCTGCCACCCTAATCGGCCTCCATGGTCGGAACCTCTTTCAAGCACCAGTGGCCCTGCGACTGCCTGTCGACGCCACAAAGAATGTCTGCCTGGAAGTCGCGCTCGCCGCGAGGCGCCTCGCCCTGCATGAAATCGTCGACCTACACATCCATGTGTACAAGCGAATCATTTACATAGGTATCTAGAAGGCCAGTGAGGACGCTACGACGTTGGCCTTCTTCAACCGGCTAGAATCCTTGGATGCCATTGTTGAGAAGCACCTTGACCTCGCCACAAAAGCCGCCGCTCCTTAGCCTCTGGTCGGTGGCCCGGCGCACTGAGTTGAGGAGGAGGAGGTCGTACGTTGATGGATGCATCTTTCTTCTTGCCTAATTATATGCATCACTGTAACTAGTACTCCGTACATCAATTTATAAGTTGAGCTGCCAGTGTCTATCTCGTTACTTTTCGATAATTTTTGTTTTTTGAACACATTTTGATTGGCTTGAATGAAGGTCTATCCCGCCGTTAGGCGCCGGAGCGCGTTGTGCTCGCCGTTAGGCACCGCGGCGCTCTCTGCTCGCGTCCGTCGGCGCGCTCGGCTTGTGGAGAACTTTTCCTTGCTCGTTCAACTGCTATATGCATATATATATGGTTGCTCGTCGTTGAGGCGACCACGGAGCGCTATGCTCGCGTCCCTCCACGCGCGCTTTGCCATCGGTTGGGCGTGCGCATGATCACGTCGGGGCCCGCATATGCATGCGGTTGCACCGCGCGCATTGCCACGCAATGCATTTACGTGCGGCACGATGGAGTTACGCGCTGCAAATTAGAACTGCCATCAGGGCCTACCGATATTCCTGGTCGTCCGGCTTCCCCTTTAATTCCCGCGGCCATTATAATCTTAGTCTCTTCAACCTTTCAATCGCGCCCCACAACACAACAAGCACACCCACGACGACACATAGAGAGGGGATGTCTAGCGGCGCTCCAATGGAGTTCGGCGAGCATAGAGTGGAGACCCACGTGAGGGCGACGGATCTCTCGGTGGTGTACACCATTGACCCGGCCATGGTGGACGACTACATCAACAGCGTTGAGCAGTTGCTTGCTTGAGACAAGTACAAGGTGGTCGGCATCGACCTCCAGTACACCACCGGTCGTCCCGGCATAGATCAGAAAGTTGTCGTCGCCTAGTTGTGTGTGCGCCATCATGTCCTCATCTACCACTATTGCATGGCCATAGAGCCTTGTGACCGTTTCAACAGGGTTGTCAATAGCACGGACTACAAGGTCACCACGGTGGAAACCAAAGACGATGTAAAAGCGCTCAGTGTTATGAGCTTGACCTACAAGAACCTTGTCGAAATCCGTGAGCGCTACAGGGTCTGGGGCAACACGAAGCAGGACTCCCTGGTTGAACTCGCCTCAGCCATCATCGACCCCTACTACGAAAAGATGAAGCAGGATGCCCAGAGAACAAGTCCCGTATCCTGGCACAAGGCCTGGATGCGGCAACTGGATGAACCTCACCTCAGGTTCGCGGCCAAGAGCGTGTACACATGCTACGAGATGCACAGCTGGATCGTTGACATGAGGGAGTGCCTCGTTACCCAAATCGTCGAGCCCGGATCGTTTATTCTAGTTAATCATGCATGTATATATAGTTTACTTTATTGGTGTGTGGAAAAGTCATGTGTGTACTAGCCACCTATGTAATTATGCATGTAATAGTTTACTTTGGTGTGTGCAAATGCCATGGTTGTAGTAGCCACCTATGTAAGTGGATGTTTAATTTGGTTATGCAACCATGTCCTTATAAGTGTGTATATAATGTTGTTGTTCTATATGCAATCCCATCGCACAACACACATGTCTTATTAGCAGCAACCGTGTGTGTTATTATTGGTCTTCGCACACATTTTTGATTATAGACCTGTTTGCCGCATATCACACACATCGTGTTATACTGAACCGTTTCTCTTCTCTTGTCTCAACACAAACAGTTCATCAGTGTGAACCGCATGCCGTATATCGCACACACCTTGAATCTGGCTGACCGTTTCTTTTGTGTTGCCTAATCACAAACAGTTCATCCGAGTGAATAGTATGATGTATATCGCACACACCTTCATATGGCTGCCCGTTTCTTTTGTTCTTCCTCATCGCAAACAGTTAAGTGGGCTGAACCGTATGCCCTGCATCGCACACGCAACTTAAATCTGAACCGTGTTTGATGCATCCTCCATCGCAAATGTTTTGCACCTTTTTTGACGGTTTTTTTACGCCACCGTTTGCGATTATGGCATCGCACACAGTTTCGTCGAAGGGTCTCTGATCGTAGTGTCGTGTTAGCAGCATCCTGCAGTAGTGAGTGATTCTACTTCAAAGGGACTGGTCACTGGAAGCGGAACTACCCCAATTATTTGGTGGATAAGAAGGATGGCAAAGTGAACAAAGGTATATTTGATATACATGTTATTGATGTGTACCTTACTACTGCTCATAGTAGCGCTTGGGTATTTGATACTGGTTCGGTTGATCATATTTGTAACTCGAAACAGGAGCTACAGATTAAATGGAGATTGGCTAAGGACGAGGTGACGATGCGCGTCGGGAATGGTTCCAAGGTCGATGTGATCGCCGTCGGCACGCTACCTCTACATCTACCTTCGGGATTAGTTTCAGACCTGAATAATTGTTATTTGGTGCTAGTGTTGAGCATGGACATTATATCTAGATCTTGTTTAGTGCGAGACGATTATTCATTTAAATCATAGAATAATGGTTGTTCTATTTATATGAGTAATATATTTTATGGTCATGCACCCTTGAAGAGTGGTCTATTTTTATTGAATCTCGATTGTGGTGATACACATATTCATAATAGTGATGCCAAAAGATGCAAAGTTGATAATGATAGTGCAACATATTTGTGGCACTGCCATTTAGATCATATTGGTGTAAAGCGCATGAAGAAACTCCATGCAGATGGACTTTTGGAATCACTTGATTATGAATCATTTGATACTCGTGAACCATGCCTCATGAGCAAGATGACTAAAACTCCGTTCCCCGGAAAAATGGAGCGAGCCGATGACTTATTGGAAATAATACATACCGATGTATGCAGTCCGATGAGTGTTGAGGCATGCGGTGGGTATCGTTATTTTCTGACCTTCACAGATGATTTGAATAGATATGGGTATATCTACTTAATGAAACACAAGTATGAAACATTTAAAAAGTTCAAAGAATTTCAGAGTGAAGTGGAGAATCATCGTAACAAGAAAATAAAGTTTCTACGATCTTATCGCGGAGGCAAATATTTGAGTTACGAGTTTTTCCTTCATTTAAAACAATGTGGAATAGTTCCACAACTCACGCCACCGGGAACACCACAGCGTAATGGTGTGTCCGAATGTTGTAACCGTACTTTATTAGATATGGTGCATTCTATGATGCCTCTTACCTATTTACCACTATCGTTTTGGGGTTATGCATTAGATACAGTTGCATTCACGTTAAATAGGGCATTGTCTAAATCTGGTGAGACGACACCGTATGAACTATGGTTTGGCAAGAAACCTAAGTTGTCATTTCTTAAAGTTTGGGGCTGCGACACTTATGTCAAAAGGCTTCAGCCTGATAAGCTCGAACCCAAATCAGAGAAGTGTGTCTTCATAGGATACCCTAAGGAAACAATTGGGTACACCTTCTACCATAGATCCGAAGGCATGATCTTTGTTGCCAAGAATGGAAAATTTCTAGAGAAGGAGTTTCTCTCGAAAGAAGTGAGTGGGAGGAAAGTAGAACTTGATGAGTTAATTGTACCTTCTCTCGAATTGGAAAGTAGCACATTAGAGAAATCCGTTCCCGTGATGCCTACACCAACTAGAGAGGAAGCTAATGATGATGATCATGAAACTTCAGATCAAGTTACTAATGGACCTCGTAGGTCGAACAGAGCATGTTACGCACCAGAGTGGTACGGTAATCCTATTCTGGAAGTTCTGTTACCAGACCATGGCAAACCTATGAACTATGAAGAAGCTATGATGAGCCCAGATTCCGATATATGGCTTGAGGCCATGAAATCTAAAATAGGATCCATGTATGAGAACAAAGTGTGGACCTCGGTGGACATGCCCGATGACTGGCGAGCCATAGAGAATAAATGGATCTTCAGGAAGAAGACAGACGCTGATGGTAATGTTATCGTCTACAAAGCTCGACTTGTCGCGAAAGGTTTTCGACAAGTTCAAGGAGTTGACTACGATGAGACTTTCTCACCCATAGCGATGCTTAAGTCTGTCCGAATCATGTTAGAAATTGCCGCATTTTATGATTATGAAATCTGGCAAATGGATGTCAAAACTGCATTCCTTAATGGATTTCTTAAAGAAGAGTTGTATATGATGCAACCCAAATGTTTCGTCGATCCTAAAGGTGCTAACAAAGTGTGCAAGCTCCAATGATCCATCTATGGATTGGTGCAAGCATCTCGAGTTGGAATATAAGCTTTGATGAGGTGATCCAAGCATATGGTTTTATCTGAGACTTTCGAGAAGCTTTGTATTTACAAGAAAGTGAGTGGGAGCTCAGTAGCATCTCTAATATTATATGTGGATGGCATATTGTTGATTGGAAATGATGTAGAATTTCTGGATAGCATAAAAGGATACTTGAATAAGAGTTTTTCAATGAAAGACCTCGGTGAAGCTGCTTATATATTGGGCATCAAGATCTATAGAGATAGATCAAGACGCTTAATAGGACTTTCACAAAGCACATACCTTGACAATGTTTTGAAGAAGTTCAAAATGGATCAGTCAAAGAGAGGGGTTCTTGCCTGTGTTGCAAGGTAGAGAGAAAATGAAAGTCATTCCCTATGCCTCATCCATAGGTTCTATCATGTATGCTATGATGTGTACCAGACCTGATGTGTGCCTTGCCATAAGTCTGGCAGGGAGGTACCAAAATAATCCAGGAGTGGATCACTGGACAGCGGTCAAGAACATCCTGAAGTACTTGAAAAGGACCAAGGATATGTTTCTCGTTTATGGAGGTGACAAAGAGCTCGTCGTAAATGGTTACCTCGATGCTAGCTTTGACTCTTATCCGGGTGACTCTAAGTCACAAACGGGATACATATTTATATTGAATGGTGGAGCTGTCAGTTGGTGCAGTTCCAAGCATCCGCCAGCCACCTGTGTGCAAAGCACGTAGGTAGAACCAGTCTCATGAACGTGGTCATGTAATGTCGGTCCAGGCCACTTCATCCAACAATATCGCCGAATCAAAGTAAGACGCTGCTGGTAAGCAGTATGACTATTATCGTCCACAACTCTTTGTGTTCTACTCGTGCATATAACATCTACGCATAGACCTAGCTCGGATGCCACTGTTGGGGAACGCAATATTTCAAAAATTTTACCTACGATCATGCAAGATCCATCTAGGAGATGCATAGAAACGAGCGGGGAGAGTGTGTCCACGTACCCTCATAGACCGAAAGCGGAAGCGTTTAGTGACGCGGTTGATGTAGTCGAACGTCTTCACGATCCAACCGATCCAAGTACCGAACGTATGACACCTCCGTGTTTAGCACACGTTCAGCACGATGACGTCCCTCGAGCTCTTGATCCAGTTGAGGACGAGGGAGAGTTCCGTCAGCACGACGGCGTGGCGACGGTGATGATGAAGTTACCGCACAGGGCTTCGCCTAAGAACTACAACGATATGACCGAGGTGTTAACTGTGGAGGGGGGCGCCGCACATGGCTAGGAACAATTGATGTGTGTTCTAGGGGTGCCCTCCCCACGTATATAAAGGAGGGAGAGGGAGGGAGGCAGCCTAAGGCGTGCCCAAGTAGGAGGAATCCTACTTGGTCCCCTAGTCCAATTCGCCCCCTTACCATATTTGGACAAGGAGGAAAGGAAGGAGGGGGGAGGAAGTAGGAGTCCTACTTCATACTTTCCTTTTCCTCCTCTCCTTTCCCTTTCTCCCCAAGTGGCTGGCCCTATAGGGGGCACACCAGCCCCTTGTGGGCTGGTGTGTTCCCTTACTTGGCCCATTAAGACCATATTTTTGCCGGGGGTTGCCCGGAACCCCTTCCGGTGACCCGGTATCACCCAGAACACTTCCGGTATCCAAATACCATCATCCTATATATGAATCTTTACCTCTCAACCATTTTGAGACTCCTCATCATGCCCGTGATCTCATCCGGGACTCCAAACAAACTTCGGTCATCAAATCACATAACTCATAATATAAATCATCATCGAACGTTAAGCGTGCGGACCCTACGGGTTCGAGAACTATGTAGACATGACCGAGACACATCTCCAATCAATAACCAATAGCGGAACCTGGATGCTCATATTGGCTCCTACATATTCTACGAAGATCTTTATCGGTCAAACCGCATAACAACATACGTTGTTCCCTTTGTCATCGGTATGTTACTTTCCCGAGATTAGATCGTTGGTATCATCATACCTAGTTCAATCTCGTTACCGGTAAGTCTCTTTACTCGTTCCATAATGCATCATCCCGTGACTAACTCATTATTCACATTGCTTGCAAGGCTTATAGTGATGTGCATTACCGAGAGGGCCTAGAGATACCTCTCCGATACACGGAGTGACAAATCCTAATCTCGATTTATGCCAACCCAACAAACACCTTTGGAGACATCTCTAGAGAATCTTTATAATCACCCAGTTACGTTGTGACATTTGATAGAACACAAGGTGTTCCTCCGGTATTCGGGAGTTGTATAATCTTATAGTCAGAGGAACATGTATAAGTCATGAAGAAAGCAATAGCAATAAAACTCAACGATCATAATGCTAAGCTAACGGATGGGTCTTGTCCATCACATCATTCTCCTAATGATGTGATCCCGTTCATCAAATATGGTCAGGAAACTTAACCATCTTTGATTAACGAGCTAGTCAAGTAGAGGCATACTAGGGACATTTTGTTTTGTCTATGTATTCACACATGTACTAAGCTTCCGGTTAATACAATTCTAGCATAAATAATAAAAGTTTATCATGATATAAGGAAATACAAATAGCAACTTTATAATTGCCTCTAAGGCATATTTCCTTCAAACACCGTGTCCCTAGTGAGCCTCTACTTGACTAGCTTGTTGATCAAAGATGGTTTAGGTTTCTTGACCATGGACATGAGTTGTCATTTGATAACGGGATCACATCATTAGGAGAATGATGTGATGGAAAAGACCCATCCGTTAGCTTAGCATTATGATCGTTCAGTTTTATTGCTATTGCTTTCTTCATGTCAAATACATGTTCCTTCCATTATGAGATTACGCAACTCCCGGATACCGGAGGGATGCCTTGTGTCCTATCAAACATCACAACATAACTGGGTGATTATAAAGATGCTCTGCATGTATCTTCGAAGGTGTTTGTTGAGTTGGCATAGATCGAGATTAGGATTTGTCACTCCGAGTATCGGAGAGGTATCTCTGGGCCCTCTCGGTAATACACATCATAAGAAGCCTTGCAAGCAAAGTGACTAATGAGTTAGTTGCAGGATGATGTATTATGAAACTAGTAATGAGACTTGCCGGTAACAAGATTGAACTAGGTATGAAGATACCAACGATCGAATCCCGGGCAAGTAACATACCGATAGACAAAAAGAATTGCATATGTTGTCATAACAGTTCGACCGATAAAGATGTTCGTAGAATATGTAGGAGCCAATATGGGCACCCAGGTTCTACTATTGGTTATTGACCTGAGAGGTTTCTCGGTCATGTCTACATAGTTCTCGAACCCGTAGGGTCCGCACGCTTAACGTTCGATGACGATACTTTATTATATGAGTTATATGATCTGGTGACTGAATGTGGTTCAGAGTCACGGATGAGATCATAGACATGAAGACGAGTCTCGAAATGGTCGAGAGGTAAAGATTGATATATAGGACGATAGTATTCCGACATCAGAAGTGTTTTGGGGGGGTACCAGGTACATATCGGGTCACCGGAAGGGGTTCCGGGCACCCCTGGCAAAAGATATGGGCCTTATGGGCCAAGAGGGGAAATGCACCAGCCACCAGGGGCTGGTGCTCCCCCCATATGGGCCAAACCAAGGGAATAAGGAAAGAGGGGAAGAGAAAGGAAAGGGGGGATTCGTCCTCCCCCTTCCCTTCCCCCCTCCTCTTTCCTTCCCCCTCCGGCATATATGGCAGGGGGGCGTGCGGCCAAGGAGGAACCCACGTAGGATTTGGTCGTACATGGGGCGCCTCCTGGCCTCTCCCCTCCCCCTCCCACCTATATATATGGGGACGCCCCTAGCACACACAGACAATTGCATAGCCATGTGCGGCGCCCCCCTCCACCGTTTACACTCTCGGTCATATTTTCGTAGTGCTTAGGCGAAGCCCTGCGAGGATCACTTCACCATTACCGTCACCATGCCTTCATGCTGACGAAACTCATCTACTACCTCGACGTCCTTCTGGATCAAGAAGACGAGGTACGTCACCGAGCTGAACGTGTGTAGAACACGGAGGTGACGTGTGTTCGGTACTTGATTGGTTGAAGCACGAAGAAGTTCGACTACATCAACCGCGTTGAGAAACGCTTCCGCTTACGGACTACGTGGGTACATAGACACACTCTCCCCGTCGTTGCTATGCATCTCCATGGATAGATCATTGCGTGTGCGTAGATTTTTTTGTATTCCATGCAATGTTTCCCAACAAACTGGTCCTCTCCCTGCCTCGTATATGTGTGCATGTGTGCTCTACTGATTGGGCGACCCTCTGCATGAGGGGGTCCTGGGGGTCTCATAGGTCGCCCCCCCGGGGTTACAATGGTAATGTTACATGGGCGCGGGGCATTTGTGTCAATGTCTGGGAGCCGGCGGTGGGGCCCGCCGGGTCTGTCAGGAGTGGGTCGCGCCGGGTCTGTCGGGTGTGCTTGAGTTTGATTTGACATGACTTTGAAGGGCTGCATTGTTTTTTCCTTGTGTGTTTGCGTTGGTGTTGATTGTGTTGATTCTAATCGTGCAAAGGCCAGTCGAGTGCTCATGGTATTTGTAATCTCTTTATGCGACATTATGAATAAATAAAATCGGTCCTTTATTCAAAAGAACTTAACAAATGGTTGTGTAGCAAGCTTCTCAATCGTCATGACACAAGGTTTTAAAATTAAATTTGATATGGAGATCATTCCAATGTGGGCGGAAATTTATTAGTAAATCTATATGGATGTTATGCGTTTTAAGGAAATCTCAAATAGTTATGTGATTCTTGTTGATGATTTTTGCCACATCGGATATGTGATGTGTGGTAGAGAACAAAAGAGTAGGGATAGGTAAGTTGTATAGCTTGAACGAACAACCTCGCACAAACTCGAAAATGCAAAGATAAAAAAAATTACTAATTATCTCATTTCTATTGAACATGTTAGTAGATACACTCTATGTAATGGTTGTATGAAACTTGTTGGCTGGTAACATGGACAATTTACCAAAGCGACGTATCTTATGTGATTTTTTGCTACTATTCAAGGAAAGTTGTCCTTTTTGGTTTTTCAAAGCGCGTGTAGAGTTTGGAACCAAGTTTTCTTTACAAACTATCTAGTTTATTAATTAACTAGATAGATATAGTACATCTTGTGCGATAGCTGGAAACATCTTAGCCTGTTGAGGCCGACGGATTCGTGTTATATAGTGGGGCGCACCTCCCAACCATAGCACATACAAGATAGTTGAGATTACATATGAGAGAGAGATATTCAAGGAGGAGATAGAACTTGGAGAGAAAGGAAAACAACCTATCTCTATCTATCCTAACTACCTCATGCGTCGGTGCATCATAGCACGTTTAACACCCTCCCTTAATCACAGCTTCATTAAGTTGAGATTATGCTTGAATTCTTCAAAACTCCTTATGAGCAAAGGCTTTGTGAATCCATCTGCAATCTGATCCTTTGAATGCACAAACCTAATGTCAAGTTGCTTTTGAGCAACTCTCTCTCTGACAAAATGAAAGTCTATCTTTATGTGCTTTGTCCTGGCATGAAACACATGATTAGCAGAAAGATAAGTAGCACCAAGGTTGTCACACCACAAGCATGGAGCTTGTTTGCTCTTCACACCAAGCTCTTTCAACATAGACTGAACCCATATGATTTTGGCTGTAGCATTTGCTAATGCTTTGTACTCTGCCTCGATGCTTGACACGGATCTTTGTAGCATGTTTTTGTGCACACCATGATATTAAGTTAGGTCCAAAAGACTGCAAAACCACATTGAGCGCTGTCATCCGGGCATCCTGCCCAAATGTAATCGGAAAAGGCAATCGACAAGTGTAGAGTGTGACTTGCTGAAATTTAGACCTATGTTTGGAGTATGTTTAACATATCTGACTATGCGCTTGGCAGCTGTCAAGTGAACATTGGTAGGTGCATGCAAAAACTGGCAGACTTTGTTGACAGCAAATGATAGATCAAGCCTGGTAAGAGTTAGATACTGAAGAGCTCCTACGAGGCTTCTATATTTTGTGCTATCTTCCTGACTCAAAAGTTTACCTTCTGTAAGAGACAACTTCTCTGAGCTAGATAATGTAGTGAGTGAGTGTTTACAACCTTGCAATCCCGCCCTTTTAACCAGATCAGTTGCATACTTTGCTTGAGAGAGATGAAGTCCATTCTGATGCTTCTTTACCTCAATCCCAAGAAAATAGTGCAAGTCTCCAAGATCCTTTAACGCAAAATCTGCACTCAAGTCTATTAAGAGGCCTTTGATTGCTTCATCAGATGAGCTAGTCACAATAATATCATCAACATAGATGAGAACAAATATGCATGTATTGGATCTGTTATAAATAAATAATGATGTGTCTGACTTAGAAGGAACAAATCCAAGTTTTTGCATCTTGTGACAGAGACGAGAGTACCACGCCCTAGGAGCTTGTTTTAATCCATATAGAGCTTTATCAAGTTTGCACACATAAGAGGGAGCATTCTTACTTTCAAACCCAGGAGGTTGTTTCATGTACACATCCTCTTCCAGACCACCATGAAGAAACGTTGCTCAGACATCAAGCTGCCTGAGACTCCAACCTCTGGAAACAGCAATGGACAAAACAAGACGAATAGTGGCAGATTTTACCACATGACTAAAAGTATCCTCATAGTCTATGCCATATTGTTGTTGGAAGCCTTTTGCAACGAGCCTAGCCTTATAGCGATCAATGGTTCCATTAGATCTCCTCTTAATTCTGAAAACCCACTTGCAATCAATTAAATTTTTACCTTGTTGTGGGGGAACCAGGTGCCATGTTTTATTTTTCTTTAGTGCCATGTACTCTTCATTCATTGCCTTCTTCCACTTATCATCACAAAGTGCTGCATCAAGGGTTTTTGGCTCATCTGGCTCTCCTATAGAACATACCAAACCATATTTAGTTATATGTTTGTAATTTACAAGTTGAGTTACCCCTTGTTGCAGCCGTGTACGTCGCGATGGTGGAGCAGCAGAATCCGTAGCCGCAGAGGATCCAGGGGGCTACACAGGGTCATCAGCTGTAGCTGCAACGGATCTCGAGGAAGATCCTGTCACGGCAGCAGTTCCAGCGCCTGCAGGGTTGGCCGGATCTTCTGTGGCCAATGGCTGAAGCGCCACGTCCACGGTTGACGCAGAGAATCCCGAGCCACACGCCTCTGCGCGTGCGCCGGTTGGCCGACCGCTCGTGGTGGGACCCGCTGGGTCCGCATCCTCCTTGGCACGTGCGGAGTCCCGCCGCCTGTACGTGACTGGTTGGGCACCGTACCGCGCGCCGCCCGGGGTGGACCGCGTGTCGGGCGTGGAGACGTCGCGGCGCGAGTCCAACACAGAGGCGCGTGCGCCTGCGCCTGTCCCCTCTACGGTGGCAGATCCCGAGGAGGATCCGATCTCCTGCGCCGCTGCCGATCCCGAGGCGGATCCGATTGCCTGCGCCGCTGCCGATCCCGAGGCGGATCTGTCTCCTGCTACAGGACACATGGGATATAACCCAAATTTTGCACTGTTTGCTTTGTTTTCTTCGCAGTTTTCTCCTGTTTCATCGACACAGGGCTCATGCATGCCATTAGATGAGTTAGTCAACAAATGATCATCAATATTTTGTCCCCCTTGATAAAAACTAGTGAGGTGAGGTGGCAAGAGAAGAATTTCTTCTCGAAGAAGTGCGCCGGCATTAGGGCGTAGATCAGCAAAAGGAAATTTAGTTTCATCAAAAACCACATCACGGGATATGTAAACACGTCCCGTAGAGACATCTAGGCACTTGACCCCCTTATGCTGAGCACTATAGCCAAGGAACACGCACTGTTTTGATCGAAACATGAGTTTTCGATTATTGTAGGGACGAAGGTTGGGCCAACATGCACACCCAAAGACACGCAGAGACTTATAGTCTGGTTTGGTGTGAAGAAGCCTTTCTACCGGAGTTTCATTATTTATGACACGACTAGGTAGCATGTTTATGATATGAACGGCAGTGAGAAACGCTTCATCCCAACATTTAAGAGGCATGGAGGCGCCTGCCAAAAGAGCAAGGCCAACTTCAACAATGTGCCGATGTTTTCGTTCAGCTGACCCATTTTGCTGGTGAGCACGAGGGCATGACACGTGGTGTGAGATACCAAGTGTCTGGAAGAAGGAGTTCAACTTTTCGTACTCCCCTCCCCAGTCGGATTGGACCGCCATGATTTTGCTGTCAAATTTTCGTTCAACGAATGCTTGAAAGTTTTTGAAAACTTGAAACACATCAGATCATTTCTTTAAGAGATAGATCCAATAAAATTTACTATAGTCATCAGTAAAGCTGACATAATAGGTGTGTCTACCAACAGAAGTAGGAGCAGGGCCCCAAACATCAGAAAAAATCAACTGTAATGGGAAACATTGGTAGAAATTGGGTAAGGCAACTGATGACTTTTAGCTCTCTGAGATGAATCACAAATTGTCTCATTATGATGCTCACGAACAAACGAGAGCTTATTTTTCCTAAGCAATCTTTCAACTAAAGAAAAAGAAGCATGTCCTAAACGATCATGCCATCGTGTGGATGAAAGCTTGATAGCACCACAAGCTTGATTATTTGGTCTTCTAAACTCCGGAATCAATGGATAGAGGCCGCCAACACATCTACCTCGATAGAGAATTGTCCTCATTTCCTGATCCTTGATCAAAAAGAAGTAAGGGTGAAATTCAAGAAAGACATGATTGTCAAGGGCAATTCTATGGACAGAAAGAAGACTCTTGTTGGCACTAGGAACATGCAAAAAAATTCTAAGATGAATGTTGGCGATGAGGGGTACGAAATATTGAGTGACCAAAGTGATGTATACTCATACCTTCTCCACTGGCAATGTGGATTTGATCCTTGCCGTGGTACTTCTCCTTCATGGTCACTTTCTTGAGCTCGTTGGTCATGTGGTTGGTGGCTCCGCTGTCGACGTACCAGTTTGTGTTGACCCCGTAGGAGCCATCAGCAGCCGCAGCGACTTTATCTTCATCTTGCGAGTCGTAGTCGTCCTCCTCATACCGGTACCAGCAATCCTTTGTTGTGTGCCCGGGCTTGCCGCAGATCTGGCACCGGGAAGTGTCCGGGCGGTTTCTGCCGCCGCCACCAGCACCGCGTCCACGGCGACCGCGTCCACCAGATCGGGGTGGTGTGACGCCACGGTTGCCGCCGCCTGACCTGCCCTTGTTGCGAGAGGGGCCACACGATTGGAGCCGCCGCCCCGCCCGCGAGTGGCCACGTTGGCGGATGATTTGAAGCCGCCGCCACCGGATCCTTGGAATTGAGCCATGCGATGATCAAAGTTGGATAGCATGGCAAAAAGCTCATCAAGGGTTACCTCGGTTATGCGGGCATCGAGGGAAGAGACCAGGGGCTGATAGTCAGCGTCTGGATGATGTAGGAGGCGAGTTCATCGTCAGGGATCGCCTTGCCTGCGGCGGCTAGCTCATCGGCGTAGCCGCGCATGGTGGTGAAGTAGGAGGCGATGGAGAGGTCCCCTTCTGCGCGTTGATGAGAGATGTTCTGATGTTGTTGATGCGGCTTGCAGATTGCGAGGAGAACATGCCGGCGAGCGTCGTCCAGAGCGCGCCCGCGGTGGTGACCGTGGTCACCGTGAGCAAGACTCGCGCGTCAGTTGTTCAAGGTATCCAAGGACCTGCTGATCCTCCCTGACCCAGATTGGGTGGAGAGGGTTGGGCGATGAAGTCTCCTTGCCATCCTTGGTGGTGACGAGGAGTCTCGCCGGCTCCGGATGAGTGCCTACGACATAGCCGAAGACACCGGCGCCACGCAGCTGGGGAATAACTTGCGTGCGCCATAGCTCATAGTTTGTGCGCGTCAACTTCTCGGTAACCTGGCCATTGAGGCTGGTTTGGGAGGCGCCGGAGGAGGAAGACATGGCTAGGGCTAGATGGGGTTTGCAGGGAGCTTAGATGGGAAAAGGATGGCTCTGACTACCATGTGCGATAGCTGGAAACGTCTTAGCCTTTCGAGGCCGACGGGTTCATGTTATATAATGGGGCGCACCTCCCAACCATAGCGCATACAAGATAGTTGAGATTACATATGAGAGAGAGATATTCAAGGAGAAGATAGAACTTGGAGAGAAAGGAAAACAACATATCTCTATCTATCCTAACTACCTCATGCGCCGGTGCATCATAGCACGTTTAACACATCTGACCAAAAAAACTTACACCAACAGAAACAACAAATAACATTGATAAAACTATAAGTTATATCAAAGATTTTCGAAAGTCATCTTGTCTAGCTTTATCATCTACATTCACATTTATCCATACATCCGGTGAAGAAATTACTAGGGCTGGAATTCGAGCTGAGTCGAGCCAGCTCGGCTCGACTTGCTAGAGCTCGTTTCATTAACGAGCTAGCTCGACTCGACTCATTATTATAACGAGCTCAAATCCAAAATCGGCTCGACTCGTATAACTCACGAGCTGGCTCGTTCAGCTTGTTAAGCTCATTAAAGATATGAACATAAAAAAATCAAATATTAGAAAATTGATTATTTTATATTAAACATATATATCACTAAACAATAGTAATTTCCTTATAACACATGAGTCTCCTAGGCGGCTCGGCCTTCAACGGTTATGCCTTGTGTTATGCGCATGGGACATAGGGTGCTGAGTGGCTGATCTTTTTTTGTATTGGAAGTGTCTAATCTTTTGTACCGAGCCTAACGGGTTACACAAGTACTCGTGAGATTGACACGTTTAACTTGATCTATAAACGATCTTAAACTAAAGTTTGGCTCAACTCGTTATTCTTCGAGTTCGAGTCGATTCGAGCCGGGTCACGAGCTACTCGTTTAGCTCGCGAGCTTCAAGCTTTTTTCCAGCCCTAGAAATTACGAATAGCAAAATTTGCATAAAATTGACTAACCTTGAAGATCTAAAGATCTGCATGAGCCATCCGTCCCAGTAGATGGGAAATTGCAGTTGTTGGACAGATTGTGAGGTGAGACGTCGAACCATTCCTCCGCCATGTACTATCATGGAAGAAAATATTATCGAAGAACACAAAAGGTGAAAACGATGTCACCACCGTTTACACAACACAACTGATGTCAGGCCAACTCCACCACACGACCATATTTTGTCCGGCCCCATCCGTTTGGGGTAAAACAGACAAAAGAGGCGGCCCAGCGCGCGACGGCCCGGACCCATTTGATCTGTTTTGTGTCCGAGCCGACCCATTTCGAGCGCAAACTTGCGCCGGGTTTGGGTCGCGGCGGACTGTGAACGGACGCTTCGAACGTCTGCGTCGGGGCCGCGTGGCAGGCGGCCACCTACCTTCCACCCGCCAACATCAATGCGCATGGGCGGGTGGCCCCACCTATCATCCGCCCAGCGAAGGGTCGCCGTCCTTCTTAAATGGGAAGCCGTGGACCGGTCGTCGTCCACACTTCCCACTACGGCTCCTCTCTGCCCCCCCGAAACCCGATACCCTTGAAACCCTAGCCGCTCCCCGTCGTCGACCTCGCCGGCTGGCCGCAGCCATGGGGCTTTGGAACTACAGCCGCAAGGGGAAGCACGACCGCGAGGCCGGCTCCTCTTCGGGACGCCGTCGCGGCTCCGTCAAGAAGGAGGAGCCCGCATCACCGCCGCGCTCCTCCATTCAAGCCCTCGCGCCTGCCCCCTTTACTATCGCTCCTAGGGCCGCCGGCGAGCGCGACCGGCGGTACTTGGCCGTGGACGTGTGCTGGCGGTACTGGGAGACGAGGGCGCCGGTCCCGTGGAGCGACGTGCACCTCCCCAACAACTGGCACCTCTCCGCGGACCGGGTCCCCATCCCGCCAGTGCCGGCGAGCAGCCGTGCCCGGCGCGATGAGATCGAGCGCCGTCGCCGCTTCCTCCCCGACGACCTATACGATGACGAGAGGTACGCCCCCAACTCCGTCATGTGGCACACATGGCTCCAGGACGAGCACGATGTGCGGCGTGCGTCCTACTTTGCCGGCACGGTGTCGGGGCCGCGGCGACCACGTCGGGAGGTGCATGGGCGTACGCGGGTGCGCGGCCTGACGCCCACGCCGTCGCCTTCCCCATCTCCGTCGCCACCTCCACCTCCTCGCATGACAGCGGAGGAGAAGGCCCGGCTCATGGCGCGTGTCATGGAGGACTCCATGCACACGCACGATGAGCGCCAATGCCGGGCCTCGAGGAGACGATGGCCCTCTCTGCGGCCGGCGACGTCGCCATCCCCGAGCTGGAGATGGTACCGAAGAAGGAGGTGACGGAGGAGCCGCCGGTGGCCGCCTACCACCCGGGCCTGGTGGGCCAGGGGTGGAGCTGGTCGTGCACGGCGGAGCAGATGGCGGCTGCCGTGGGGGGCAACTGGTGCCCCACGCCGCCTCGGTCGCCGGAGCGGGACGCCTTGCCTCGGGAGGAGGTAGTGCAGGCACCGGCCACCTTCCAACCCGCCGCCCCCGTGCACCGCGGACCGCCGCCCATCTCTGGGCGCCGCCGACTACGTCGACCTCTGGCGGCAGCAGCGACACCGGTGGCCATCAAGACGGTGGCAGCGGCGGCGACGGCATGGGCGAAGGCGGCGGCGGCAGCGGCGGCATTTTTTTATTTTGTTTTTATGTTAATTATGGAACTAGGCCGTTTAAGTGCGGCGTGAAACTGGACCATTTTGTGGCCGTGACCTTTATATATGTTTTAAGTTTTTTTAAGTGCGTTTATTTAGTTTTTAAGGCATTTTATTTAATTTTTTGTTTTTTTAATCACGTCCATCCCCGGACATGATTTGGGATGCGGCCGCACGTTGGACGCACCCACGACCCAACGGACAAACGCGGACATGGGCGAATCCATCGCCGCCCCAAAAGGGCAAAATCCACCAAACCGGACGTCTGTTTGGAGTCGTGCGGTGGAGTTGGCCTAACCACCGTTTAGACAGGTCGAAGTGTGTCAGATGGCATGGTTCCCCAACCTTTCGACGTTGAATTAATGGGTTGAGGTGAGGGGAAGCGACATCCAAGCTCATGGGCGGCCAACCTTTTCTCCCGCATGCACTCAATATTTCCCGTTGCATTTTGAATTCAAATTTTTGTGATATAGCAAAAAATGGATGATTCCACTCTGTCATATTTATATTTTCATCATTTCATGACCTTTTCTTTGTGCTCTCGTGGTTTGAATCACTAGGTATGTTTCGATAAGATCTTGATGAAATGTGAACTTTTTGCATATTTGGTCTAATATTTGGATCTATCACTAAGGAAGGCCAAACATTTTTGTGTGATTGTACATCTAGCTCCCAAACACAGTCCTGTTTGCAAGCCTTATTTGGAACTTCGATGTTCTTGTCCCTTCCAAAATTTATTCGTTTCTTTAGTAGTATTACGTTCATACCTTTTATAAGGTGTGTTTTTTAAGTCAAAAATATTTCCCGTCTTTTATCAAGTTTATAGGACAAACTATCAATATCTGCAATACTAAATACATAAAATATGTAAAACTATATTTTATGATGGGCCTATGAAAGTTGGACCCGGAAAGAGAAGGGTGCTACTACTCTACTAGTGGCTGCAAGCGCTCTTTTGGTGCATTCACTGTCAGTAAAATCCCATCTACCGTCCGGATCAAGCCAACTAGAAGGAAAACGGATCTCAACCTTCACACGTCGCGAGTTACAGTGTACCAAGTACGTGCACCGAAAGTTGTTGTGAATGCGACGCCTGCTGCCGTCCGTTCCAGGAGCAGTCGAGGTGACAACGCATTGAAGCTACGTAACTAAAATGAGTACCGCAACACGTAAAGGCCCATCCATTCAAGCCCACCGCGTTTCGGTTCAGAGCATTCATGGGCAAGAAGACGGCCTCTCTTTCAATCTTCTCGCCGGCCGGCGCTGCCCCTGCACGGCATGGTCGGTGAACGGCACGGACGGCTGCCGTGTTTTTTATTTAGAAAAGGATGTTAAACCTCTCGCCTCTACATCAACTGATGCATGCAGCCATTTTTATTAATTACTCCCTCCGTTCTTAAATAATTGTCTTTCTAGCCATCTCAAATGAACTACAACATACGGATGTACGTAGACATGTTTTAGAGTGTAGATTCACTCATTTTGTTCTGTATGTAGTCACTTGTTGAAATCTTTAGAAAGACAACTATTTAGGAACGGAGGGAGTATTTCATAAGGGCCTGACAAAAACATACATCAGTCTACTCGAAGCCATCACTCACACCTACACACTCGATAATATGGACGGTCGCGTTGCTAGCCAGTTAGATGTGATTAGGTCGTGTATGCTCTAACAACTTAAGTCTTTCCTCCGTTCGGAATTATTTGTCGGAAATGGATGTATCTGAGCGTATTTTTTTAGATTAAATCCATTAGTTTTAAAGGGAAGTAATTTCGAACGGAGAAATAATTTGATGATAGTACTCATGGTACGAGTACGACGCTTGGCGCTTTAATTCGCCACGTACTGCTGCCTTTCACCCTTGCAGAATACTCCAAGCTATACCCGTCAGGGGGCTTTCGTACGCCGTCTGCGTCGTCCTTGCAGACCACTCTAGCTATGCCATTAGGCTTTAGGCGTTAGGGCGTGCACAGCCTGCCATCAATTTTCCATTATTCTAGCTAGTGGAGGAGTACCACTCTAGTGAAGTGCTAGCAGTAAAGCAAAGCGGTGATATGCTGTATGTTCGTGCACCCAAGGTGTCGTGGTCTGAGCGCGGGGAAATATTCAAAGTTCGAACCGAGCGCTGCTGGTACACACACACAGGGTGCGGTCTGCGGGGCACCTCGACCTCGAAGGTTTGCTCTGCTGTCCCCCACTGCAGGCTTTGGCTTTGGCCACCGTAAACAAGCATGCATGCGTAGTAGGAGTAGTACGTCGGTACGTGCGGCGGGGCAAACCGTGCGAAGTTACAAGCACGAACGGCCTCGGACAACGCGTGTGTCGCCGCCGGTGTCACGGGGGAGAAGCGCCAGCGTGCACGAGCAACCTCGGCATCAGCGCTCGTTTGGAGTTTTGTCAACCATAGGGAGGCGGACAGGCCCGTAGCCACTTGATACGGTGTGCTCCAGTGGTGCCCGCCCATAGCTCATCTCGGAGTAGCTGGAAAACAGCGAGGCGCGGCAAAGGAGGCGATGTGCGTCAGCTACTTTCCTCGGACACGTTTGGCCTGCGGCGCAGAAGCGCATCCGCGTCATGTTTGCTTTCGTCGCCCCGCCCTAGAGCATAAAGCTGCCGAAACTCGTCGTTTTGATCAAATGATGCCGCTCCTTGACAGCAGTAGAGATTGGTTGGTTTGGCCGTCGAGTTGCTGGCCAGGTTGGTTCGAGACTGAGTGAGTAGTCTCGTCCCGGCAGCCCCACCATCAGTGGATGTACGCAGACAACAGTTTGCAGCATGGATCGCATCAAATACGCTGTTTAACTCATTCCAGGCGTCTCTTTCACGTCGCACCGTCCCCATCCTCGCGTTGTGTTGACGACGTCAGATGCCACCGGCCAGAGCCAGACCAGAGTCCCCTGCAACCCCACTCAAGTGAAGACACATGGATCGTTTCCCTGCAAACCGGCCCAAAAAAACGCAACCACCTGATCCACGAGCATCGGCATTCATCACGAAAATCAATGAAGGTCGGCTGGGTGGATCTTGTAACCCACCGGCATGCGATCCATGCGCTGTTCGCTCAGGATTGATCAAATCAAAGGCTTCCCAGGCTTGGTAGGTAGGCAGAGTAGTGGCGGTGCTCGTGCTGCTAGGACCCATATCCATGGACCTCCATCATCAGATCAGATCAGAGGACGAGGATGGGTGCCGCCGTGCAGCTCGGGGTCGCCCTCCAGTGGCCATGACGTACGACTCTGCGCGCTCGTGTGCCCCGGAGGATCTCGTCCAATTATTGCACGTTAGTTGCATGTAGCTGTCGAGGCGGCCGCGTTCATCTTCTTCACCCTGTGCGCGCGGAGCAGGGACGGAGCTGGGCTGAGAAAGATCGTCCGATTTGCTGTCAGCTTGTGGCCTGTGGACCTTTCGCCATTATGATGGCGCGCCGCAGCCGGAACGGTCATGATCGAACATGATGGTTTGGGCAGCAGCCCCCACCAGCAGGGGAGTCATCCGACAAATCATGGGCGGCCCATGCTGGTTGCACAAGTCAAGGAAAGTCGCTCTTCTTAATCCCCCCGGCCACGGCAACACAAGTGGGCCGGCCCAGCAACAGCGAGGAGCCGAGCACCGCTCGCTCCCCCTGGCTCGCTTTTCAGGGCATTTCCTATACGGCGCCCGTTGCGCCCGTTACAGGCGTCGGCGCAAACGGGCGCACACCCCGCCTCCTTCCATCGATGCGACATGGGCCAGCCCATTTAACTTTTTTTTCTTCTTCTGTTAAATTCCAAAAAATGTTGCGGCAACAAGATTCGAACACAAGACCACCCGTTTCGTCAGCAAAAGAACTAACCACCAGGACTTCTTCACGCTTGTGACTAATCTCTTCGTTTTTCTTCTTATGTTGTCCTCCGTTCGTGGAAGCTCGGTCTTTGGAAGCTACCAGCTCGGTTTTTTTGTTTTTGTTTTTTTCTGGACAGCTTTTTGTGATGGCTTTTTATTTCATTGTTCATTCTCTTTTAATTTCATTACATTTGTTTTTTTCTTTTTCGAATGCATGACCATTTTTTTTTGAAAGAGCGATGATCTTTTGAAAGTTTTGTGAGTTTTTTTGTCAAATTTGAAGAACATTTTGATTTTATGTGAATTTTTAAAAAATGAATGAACTTTTTTCAAATTGATAAACTTTTTTCCAAAATCGATGAACCTTTTTCCATTTTTGATGAACTTTTTTTATTGATTGGTGAATTTTTTTTTGAATTCCTGAACCCTTTTTGAAAATCTGCGAAATCTTTTTCAAATCGATGAACTTTTTTCAAAATCGATGAACCTTTTCCAACTTTATGAACTTTTTTTCAAATAAATTGAACATTTCGAATTTGCGAACCCTTTTTTGAAAACCCATGAACTCTTTTTCAAATCGATGAACTTTTTCCAAAATTGATGACCTTTTTTTTAATCTTGATGAACTTTTTTCATGGTTGGTGAACTTTTTCAAATTTTAAAATTCCATAAATTTTTAAAACGTGAACAATTATTGAGAACATGAACAAAAATTCATATACGACGAGTGATTTTCAAATATACACTGAACATTTTTTCGGTGTACGATGAACAATTTTTAACTGCACAGATAACATTTTTGTGGTATACATTGAAATAATTTAAAACATATTTATACATTTTTTATTATAAGATGAACAAGTTTTATACATTGAACATTTTTGTAATATAACCTGAACAATTTTTAACTACACATTGAACAATTTTGTGATATGCGCTGAAAAACCATTTAAATACCCATTGAACATTTTTTGATGTACACTGAACAATTTAAAATTGTGAACAAAATTTGAAAAAGCGAATAAATTTAAAACTATGAACACATTTTGAAATCGCGAACAAAAAATGAAAAATACATTTTTTTTTTTAAAAGTTCCATGAACTTTTTTCAAATTTGATGAACCTTTTTTCAAAAAAGACACACTCTTTTTCAAAATGGATGAACTTTTAATCATTTTTGATGAACTTTTTTCCAAAATCGATGAATTCTTTTTCATATTTGCTGATTTTTTTTTTCAAAATCAATGTTTTTTTTCAAATTCATGAAGTTTTTATGTTTCTGGACTTTCTTTCCAAAAAAAACTAAAAATTGGAATTCAAGATTTTCTTTTAATTTTTTTTGTCAAAAGTCAACAGTGGACCGGTCAACTGGCCAGCTGTCGACCGGTGAACTGTGATCGAAGGGAGCGAAGGAGGCGATCAAGGGGAGCGAAGCAGGCGATCCTGGGCCGGCCCAGTTCACAGCCGCGTGGGCGCCCGAACTGCCAACAGGTGCTAAAGGCGCCTATTAGGAGCTCCCGCTTTTCAGTATTGACCCCTGGACCATTGACATGTTGACTGCTAAAAGGTTGACCGTTACCTCTAAAATTTATAAATTCTGGAAAAGGTTCAAAAAAATGAAAATTTTCATAAGATATGCAAAAAGTTCATGGATATTGAAAAAAAATCAAAATTTTAAAACTGTGAAAAAAGTTCATGGATATTTAAAAATTTCAAAATTTTGAAACATATTTATTAACTAAAAAAATATAAATTAACAAATCACGAATTTGATAAAATATAACCAAAAATATGGGAAAGTCATGAATTTGAGAAAAACTTCATAAATCTTCAAAATATTCATCGAATCAATTTTTACATGAATTTGAGAAAAGTTCACAAAAATGGAAAAAGTTCATGAAGTTGAAAAGAATATAAATTTCAAAAAATATTTCATTTGAAAAAATGAGAAAAGAAAACAAAAAAAGAATAAAAAGACAAAGGAAAAGGAGACCGAAAAAACAGAAAAAAGCCGGTGCAGAAAAACTACAAACCAAAAAGGAAAAAAACACCAGAAACTTTGAGAAGCTTCCCAAAACTGGCTGAGAAGCTTCCAAAAAATGGGACGATATTGCTTGTTCGTGCTTAGATGGGCCAGCCCATTCGGATCAAGGGGTGTGCTCCAGATGGAAAAAATAATATTAAGAGGTGCTTAAGGCGCCGAATAGGATATGGGCATATGGCAAGGTCTTGTTTGATGTGTTGAAAAACGTCTCCAATCTAGAGCTATTGGGCTACCCATTCTAATTTCAGATGAATGGGTGGTCTTATATCACAGATAATGTTTTTTTGCGAGAAAATTTCTGATCTATTCATCTTCAATCATGGCAGTACAACGAATACCAGAAATAATAAAAATTACATCTAAATCCATAGACCACCTAGCGACGACTACCAAAGATCAAGCGAGAAAGGCGCATTGGCCATCGCCCTCCATCGCCGGAGTTAGGCACAACTTGTTGTAGTAGACAATGAAGTCGTCGTGCTAAGGCCCCGTGAGGACCAGCCGCACTGTAAGAACCGCCGCAGATGAAGAATAACGTAGATCGTAAAGATCCAATCCAAGACACGCGAACGTGAGACGAACAACGGCGAGATCCGAGCAAATCCACCAAAGATAGATCCGCCGGAGACACACCTCCACACGCCCACCAACGGTGCTAGCAGACGCGCCACGAACAGTGGACTAGGCGGGGAGACCTTTATTCCATCTTCGTGAAGCCGCCGCCTCGTCTTCCCCGAAAGGTGACACAAACCCTAGCAAAACTAAAAGAACGACTAAAACGGATCCTCCCGCCGCCCTTGCCGAGATCCACCGTCGCCCATGGCCCTAGGGCCACCAGAGAGGAGGCGGACCTGCAGTGGCATGCGGCGGAGGCGTAAATCCTAACTTTTTGTGGAGGAAGGAGGAGGCCCTTGGCATCTCATAGATAATGTTTTTGTTGCTTAATGTGTGCATGCCATCAGGACTAGGAAGCAACGGAAACCTATTTTGTGCGATAAAGTTGAATATGATGAAGGCTTATTATTAAGTAGAGTGGTTTTTTCTTATGATTAAGTGGAGTGGATTTTTCTTGACCAAATGATGTTTTGAATGGGATTTTCAGAGTCCTGGCTTCTAATGGTCAGGAGTTGCGTACCATGTGTGCGGTTCTCCATCAAGCTCAATGTGGGGCTCTATGAGGTTTTGTCCCCCTCCAGAGGGCTTTGACTGGGAGACCCACTCTCATCGTATTTGTTCCTATTTCATGTTGAGTTTTTTTGCTCTCCTCAAGCAAGCAGGATGAGATAGATATATTAGAGGGGTGTCTTATGGGAGCACCGCTCCCACACATTACTCACCTTCTCTTTGCGCATTTAATCGTGTGGTATTTCTTGAGGCATCTGATAGCAACTTACCGAAACTCAAAAATATATTGCATGTCGGACATGGCGGAGGAGGGAGCTGTCACCCGGAAGACATGTCGGTTGCAACACGAATAGTTTCAAGCCCACGGTAACATGGTAATTGCACCGACCTCTGTACCCGTGGAACAATGGCGACCACCGAATGTGGAGTGGGTGAAAGTGAACGCGGACGGAGCTACAACAAATTCCAACTAAAAAAATGTCTCCAACTTGCTGATTTTTGTGAAGATAGTACCTAGTGGTGAAAGAAAGTTGTAAAAATATATGGTGATGTTAAACTATGGCAAATCAAACGTTTTTCATGGCGATTATAGTTGTTGTGATGATGGCAATTTCCTTTTGCAAGCATCGCAAATCCTGGTAAAAAAACTGAAGATTTGTCATGCTTACTAGAGTAATTTGCCATCCTAACGGCAACTACAATTGCCACGAAAAACGTTCAATTTGCCATGGTCAGAAAAGTGACATTCGATTTGTAGCGAAGTCTAAAATAAAATAGTGGTGAAAGAAACCTCTGCGAAACTACATGCTATATTTCCTTTCTATTTCTATCGTCAAAGCTTACTGTCCTACTTATTTAATGAAAACTTCATAAATTTGGGAAAAAATATCATCGAATTGATTTTATTTCATGAATTTGAGAAAATTTCACAAAAACAAAAAAGTTCATGAAATTGAGAAAAACTTCATGAAGTTGGAAAAAATACGAATTTAAAAATGTTTAATGGTGTCGGAGTAATGGACTACGGGTAGGCAAACTCGAGCCCCTGAACCTTTCAAAACATCGGGGCAGACTGTGCCCCTCAATACCCCAAGACAAAGAGCCGCCTTCAGAGAGTCGGCAACAGAGTCGCCGACTACCCCTCTGGGCCGAGTCCCAGAGGCGGCCTCAAGATAAGCCGACTTTAAGACGGCGACCTCGTGACAAGCCGACTCCAAGCCAGCGACCTTCCAAATGAGGCCGGCTGCAGGAGACGTGCCCGCGACCCCAACTACCTCCTGTTTTGAGCGACTACGAGCGGGATGGGGTAAGGCCACCTTGCGGCCCATCCCTGCCCTGCCCATAAAGGGCAGGTATGGCTACAGAGAGCCGTACCGACGGAGACCTCCGTCCGGCGCGGCATTGTTGCCACGCCGGCCCTGACATCAGCCCCGTGGGCAGATTCCTGTACCCACGATGGCCTGTCTGTACGACACGAAGACGGCGGGACCCGCTTGTCGGCGGGAGTACCGAAGACGGCAAGAGCGCCCCAAAGACGGACCCGTTGGAGTCGGCCTCCGAGAGTCGACCGGCCCCTCCCGCGGGGCCCCCACGCCATTAACCAGACAAGACGGAGAATGGCAATGATCGCCCGGGCGGCATTGCCATAACCCCATGACCAAGCTTCGCGTCATTAGAAGCACGGCTACAAGTTGATCTGCAGCGGCAAGACCCATGGCCAGACAAGGGCTGTCGGCCCCATGCTGGGCCGTCAGCGGGGCCCACTAGTCGGCGGGCCCCAGGAGTCGGCGGAGAAGACGGCGACTTAGAGACTGACGGCTTGGACCCACACCCAGCCGGATTACCGTTGTACCCCCGGGGGGTAGGCCTATATAAACCCCCCGGGGCACCCATGCAAAGGGTTGGAAGCTAGTAGTTTTAGACACACACATAGAGGGAGAGAAGAGCAAGCCGTGCCCTTCTCCTTCCTCACCCCAAACAGCTCAAGGAGCCTCTTGTACCCACTTTGCCATAGTGATCATGCGGAGACCCAGCAGAGCAGCGATGGGGTGTTATCTCCTCGGAGAGCCCCGAAGCTGGGTAAGATTCGCCCGGCGTGCATGTCTTCGCCTCATCCCGCTTCTGTGCACCGCGACGTTCTACTCGCCCCCTCCATGATAAGCCATCCTTTGGCATATGTCGCACCCAACCCCCAACATTTGGCGCTCACCGTGGGGCGTGGTGCACCGTCGTCCATAGACCTGCTCTGGACGAGATCCCTCTTCCTCCTTGGCGAGCGCAGCCAGCCCGGCACGCCAGATGGAGTTTGCGCCGACGCGCTGCATGGCGCCGAGGTTGCCTGCGCGGCGAGTTGCCTCGCCGAACTTGTCGGCGAGGTTCGCCTCTCCGACGAGCTCGCATCCGACACGAGCACGGACGGCCCGAAAAGCCTCCTCGCGGGCCTCCTCGAGCAGCTCCACGCCGACGGCGAGCCCGCCGACACGAGTCCATAGGCTCCACCGACCCGATGCGGGTCGACTCCGACACCGCGTCGCTCGACTCGTTCCCCACCAACGTGGTGGTCTACGATGAGCCTCTCCCTCGCGCGGAGAGCGGCGGGAGCACCATCACAGAAGTACTCGTCATCAGTCACGGCGAGCCCTCCGGCGGGGGGGCTCGTGACCCTCTCGACGTGGTTCTGCAAGACCTGACCGCCTCCATTCCGGAGGACGCCGACGCCGAAACGCTGGAGGCACGCCGCCTTCAGCTCCTCGTAGGCGCAAAGAAGCTGGCAAGCATGAGACGCTTGTCGGAAGCCTATCAGCGCAAGATAATCGCGCGGCCCGCTGCCCGGACCGGGCCTAGCCACCTAGGGCGCGTCCGCAGGCGCGCTGCCGCCGTCGATCTGTTTGGGGCCGGTCACCCTGTACGCCACGCCTGTGGAGAACATTCGCGCTGCCAGCGGGCGGCGGACGAAGCTGGATAACCGAGGGCGAGGCGCCGCTGATGACGGAGCGAAGTCCAAGCAGCCTCGACGCGCTGCCGCCAAGAAGACGGTTGCCGCCGCACGGAGGCGCCACGACGACAACACGGTGACTTGCCTCCTCGCCGAGATCAAGGCGCGACATCCGGACGCCGGTGGCGGCGTCCGCGAAGAAAGAACCGAGATCCGGCCGCCGCCCATAGCCGGACTCACATCTCCATCGAGCGACGAAGACGGGCCGCCCAAGAGCGATGGAGCGGCGGGACGACTATCACGCCTCTTCCTCCCCGCAGAAAGGCGAAGTCTCCCCGCCACCCGTCGAAGATCCGACTCTCGGCGACCGCCTTTGGCCGCCGAGAGGAGTCGGAGAGAACGACGCCCGCCACCGGATCGGCGACTCCACCGATCCTGGCGCTAGAAGAAGAAGACGAAGTTGGGCCCGCCTGTTTGGACCTCTCATCCGAGACGAGCCCTTCCCCAGGATTCACACTCCCCGAGACACACCCAAATACACCGCTCAAGTGAAGTCGGAGGACTGGCTGGTGGACTACTCCACGGCCGTCGGCATAGCTTAACGACAACAAAGCGCGTTGCCGTAAAGTATGTTCCCCTCATGCTCCGAGCACGGCCCGACATGGTTGAACAACTTGAAGCCCCGCAGCATCAACGGCTGGGTCGACTTCACCGAGGCCTTCGTCGCAACTTCACGAGCACATACAAGCGACCTCCCAAGCCCCATCACCGTCCTTGTGCGTACAAGGCCCCAACGAAGTCTACTCGCGACTACCTCACGCTACTGGGCGAAGCTCCGGAACTCCTGCGAAGGAGTGCACGAGGTGCAGGAGATAGAGTACTTCACCGCCCGGGTGCGTAGAAGGCACCCTCCTCAAGCACAAGCTCCTTTGCGACGAGCCGAGACCCTCGACGAGCTGCAGGTCATAGTAGACAAATGCCCTTGCCGACTCCTCCATGAAGTCGGAGATCAAGTCGCTTGACCGCAAAGTAGCTCCTCATGCTCCCAGAACTCCGGCCGGCGACGCCAATACGACAGCAGTGAACGATCATAAGCGCAAGGCCCGCAGCCGCTTCCAATAGCCGGCAGTGGCGGCGATCGAACCAGCAGACGGAGGGGCAGCCTCGCCAAGCAGCGAGAAAGGCGGCAAGTCCAACTGGTTGCGGCCTTCTCTTCTGCGACTCGGCCGGACCACGCAAGTTCCACAGCGGCCTTGCCGTCAAATCACACCACCCGGAAGTGCCACTGGCTCACCAGATCGCCAAGGAGACGGCCTTGCCCTCCTCCGCTTTGGCCGCCGCCTCCACCACCGCCCAAAGAGCCGTCCGGCCAATCGGCGCAAAGACAAGACAATTACCCGGAAGAGCACGGCGCCTATGTCATGTTTACCGGCGTGGTGATGATCGCCGCAGAAGCGGCAAAGAAAGAAGAAGTGAATGCAGAGCATCGGATGCCCTGAAATTCATGCATGGGTCCGAGAAACCCATCAATTTGGAGCCGTCTTTGATCACCCAGGTGATGCGAATCCGGGCTCCCTACGCCCTGGTCTTGGGAGCCACCCTTGCCACGCAGACGGGCGGGCCGCTCGCTTTTAGCGAGCACCGATAGACGGGAGGCAGCATCAACATCCTGTACAAGGATACGATGGAGAAGCTAGGAATCAAGCAAAGACAACTTGACATAGTCGGACTGTGTTCCACGGAATTGTACAGCCTTTCCCGCTCATCGATTGGCAAGATTACGATAGACGTCCTCTTTGGGGACAAGGATCACTTTCGCCGAGAGCCGGTCTGGTTCAAGTGGTGGACCTCGAGAGCCCCTACCATGCCTTGCTTGGCCGACCTGCTTTGGCCAAGTTCATGGCGGTCCCCACCACGCCTACCTCAAGATGAAGATGCCGAGTTCCAAGGGATTCTCGACCGTAGCCGGCGACTACAGAAAGTCGTCACTGCTGTTGAAAGCAACCGGCTAGCCGAGTCCCCAGTGATCGCGGTGAGAAGCGGCTCTGGATCGGGTTGTGGAGATGGCGGCAAGCAGCCGGAGATATCGCCCGACCCCAAGGAGTCGAAGGCTGAGGGCTCGTTCAAGCCGCCAAAGAGACCAAGAAGATACCCTTGGACCCGGAGCACCCAGAGAAATACGCCATAGGTGCAAACCTCGACAAAGAATAGGAAAGCGAGCTCGTCGATTTCCTCCGTGAGAATCGGGACATCTTCAGCATGGTCCCCAAAGACATGCCAGTGTACCGACGGATTTCGCCGAGCACAAGTTACATGTCCGACCTGATGTGAAGACCGTCGAGCAGCCCTTGCGCCGCTGTCGGAAGAAAAAAGAAGAGTTGTTGGAGAAGAGATAGCCCGGCTCCTCGCAGCCGGTTTCATCATGGAAGTTTTCTTTCCAGAATGGTTGGCGAACCCAGTCTTGGTACTAAAGAAGAACAAGCAGTGGCGGATGTGTATTGACTACACAAGCCTCAATAAAGACTGCCCGAAGGACCCGTTCGCTCTGCCAAGAATTGATCAGGTGATAGACTCCACAGCCAGATGCGAGCTGTTGAGCTTCTTAGATGCATATTCAGGATATCATCAGATCCAGCTGAACCCGGCAGACAGATTGAAGACCGCCTTCATCACGCCATTTGGAGCCTTCTGCTACCTGACCATGATGTTTGGCTTGCGGAATGCCGGCGCCACCTTTCAGCGTTGCAGGCAGAAGTGCCTCCTCAAGCAGCTTGGCAGAAACGCCCACGTTTACGTGGACGACGTGGTGGTGAAGTCGGAGAAGCGAGGAACGCTGTTGGAAGACCTCAAAGAGACCTTTGAAAACCTGCGCCGATTCCAGATCAAGCTCAACCCAGAGAAATGCGTCTTGAGTACCACCGCCAACTTCTTGGCTTCACAGTATCTGAGCCTTGACATAGAGTGCAACCCCGTGAAGATCAAGGCAATTGAAAGGATGGAAGTACCCCGCCGACTGCTAGATGTGCAGAAATTCACCGGCTGCTTGGCGTCTATCAGCCGATTCATCAGTCGGCTGGGTGAGAAAGCCCTCCCTCTGTACCAGCTTATGAAGAAGACCACCTTCTTCCAATGGAACTCCAAGGCGGACGAAGCTTTTCTACACTTGAAGAGAATGCTGACTACTCCCCCAGTGCTGGCGGCTCCGGCTCCAAAAGAGCCCATGCTCCAGATATTGCCGCCACCGGCAGGTAGTCAGCACAGTTATTGTGGTTGAACGCAAGGAGGAAGGCAAGGCGCTCCCTATCCAGAGGCCAGTGTATTACCTGAGCGAGGTACTGTCGACCTTCAAGCAGAACTACCCCCACTACCAGAAGATGTGTTATGGCGTGCACTTTGCCGCCAAGAAGTTGAAGCCTTACTTTCAAGAGCATCCAATCACCGTGGTTTGCACGGCCCCACTAGCAGAGATCATCGGAAGCCGATATGCTTCAGGCTGAGTGGCCAAATGGGCCATAGAGTTGGCCCCCTACACCATCTTTTACCAGCCCCGCACCGCCATCAAGTCACAAGCACTGGCCGACTTCCTCGTCGATTGGGCCGAGACCCGATTCTGCCGCCAAATACCGACTCCACCCATTGGCGGATGCACTTTGATGGCTCCAAGATGCGCACCGCTTGGGAGCCGGCGTGGTCCTCACTTCCCCTAAAGGCGACAAGCTCAAGTACGCGCTGCAGATCCATTTCGCCGCCTCCAACAACGTCGCCGAATACGAGGCGCTCATCCACGGGCTCCGGCTTGCCAAAGAGCTCGGCATTCGCCGAATCCGTGCTATGGCGACTCCGACTTGGTGGTCCAACAGTCATCCGCCCAGGGGCGCCAAAGATGCAAATATGGCGAGCTACCGCTTTCGGTACAGCGGTGAGTGGATATTTTGAGGATGCGGATTCCTCCATGTACCAAGGAACGACAACGACCAAGCAGATGCCACAGCAAGAATCGGTTCCACTCGACAGTAATACCATCCGGCGTCGCCCTTCAGCGCCTTCTCAAGCCATCCGTCAAACCGTCACCAGAGTCGACTCCATTTTGTGCGGCTCCCCTCGAAGAAGGCAGATCCGACTCGAGCCTCGGCAGAAAAGCACAAGAATCCTTGAAGACGCCCCCAAGAACGCGGCGGTCGAAGCCGGCCGGACTTCGTAACCCTGCCGGGACTGCGGCGACCTTGCGAAGACTCCAAGATTTGGCCCGGATCGCGCTTAATCGCCCGGACTTCTTCAACCCAAAGAAGCTGCTGCAGACTCCAACCCGCCGCCTCCAGCCCCCAAATTACCGCCCAAGTAGCAGACCTTTGGCAATCGAAGAAATAGCAGCACCCTCATGGGCCCAGCCCATCTTGAAGTTTTTAGTAAGCGGAGAGCTACCAACTGATGAAACCTTGGCTCGGCAAGTGCAACGCCGAGCGGCAGCCTACACTATAGTCAATAGAGAGCTGGTCAGACGCAGCGTCACCAGCGTCTACTAGCGCTGCGTCGAATCAGAGCAAGGCCAAGCAATCCTTAAAGACATCGATCGGGGCGAGTGCGGCCATCATGCGGCCTCCAGAGCACTCGTCGCCAAAGCCTTTCGACACGGTTTCTTCTGGCCGACTGCCCTAGAAGAGGCCAAGGAATTAGTTCAAAAATGCAAGGGGTGCCAGGTGTTCCGCTCCATGCCGCTTCGGCTTCAAGCCAAGACTATCCCCATCGCTTTGGCCCTTTGCTGCATGCAGGGCCTGGACATGGTGGACCATTCAAGACGGCACGAGGTGGCCTAACTCACCTACTTGTCGCGGTGGACAAGTTCACCAAGTGGATAGAAGCAAAACCCATCAAGAAGTTGAATGGTCCTATGGCAGTGACTTTCATCGCCGACATCACGACTCGATGCGGCGTACCACAAAGCATCATCACCGACAATGGCACAAATTTCGCCAAGGCGCCATACAGCCCGTTCTGCGACGCAGGCCATCCGACTGGACTTAGCGTCCGTTGCCCATCCGCAGTCAAACGGCCAGGTGGAGCGAGCGAACGGCCTCATCTTGTCTGGCATCAAGCCTCGTCTGGTCGAACCACTGGAGCGTTCGGCCGGCTGCTGGCTTGAGGAGTTGCCAGCCGTCCTCTGGAGTCTGCGTACGACTCCAAGCAAGTCAACTGGCTTCACACCCTTCTTCCTCGTATACGGTGCCGAAGCCGTCATCCCAACGGATATAGAGTTCGACTCCCCGCGAGTCACCATGTACACCGAGGAGGAAGCAGAAGAAGCACGTCAAGAGCGGCGTCGATCTGCTGGAAGAGGGCCGCTGCTAGCACTCACCGGGTCCAGCATCTACCAAAGCAGAGTCTGCACCGCTACTACAACAAGACGGTCAAGCCAAGATCTTTCCTAGAGGGCGACCTTGTGCTCCGGCTGATCCAGCGAACAGCCGGCCAGCACAAGCTGTCGGCGCCTTGGGAAGGACCATTCATCATCAGTAAAGTGCTGGGCAACGACTCCTACTACCTGATCGACGCTCAGAAGCCACGGGCACGCAAGAGGGACGACTCCGGCAAAGAGACGGAGCGGCCATGGAATGCTGAATCTCCTTCAAGATTTTACGATTGATGCAAGATGTACCACGCTACCCTTTTGTGTTTGAAATACCAAGACTCACGGGCCCCAAAGGGCAGGCTCGGGACTGCCCTCTTTGTTATCTGTATGATAAGAATTATGCCTTTTGGTATGTTACCCTTTTATTATGCTGTTTGGCACCGGGCTCGACTAGTCGGCTCGAGGACTCGCCCGCTTGAGCTATGAAGTGCTTCCTGAAGTCCGACAAGTAGCGTCACGGTGCCCAAGCAAATCTCTGTCAGAAGCCGCAGCCTCAGAGCGACTGTTTGGTGGGCAGGAGTAAGGTAGAGCGGGCGCCCACACGAAAAAAGGGCTAAGGACCCAAAGCATAAACATAGTTTAAATCGGCTCCCAGCCCGTTTCGTGAAACCGACTCTTAAGAAGCCGGCTTGCCGTTTTCTACCCAACTTGCTTAAACGACTCTAAAACGGCCAAGTACTTGCCTTCTCAAAGTAGCAAAGCACTTGACCTAGACGGCAATCCATGAGCGGTTGCCCGGCAAGGCGGCATCTAAGGGAAGGCGGCAAAGGAAAAGCCACAAGAGCAATAAGCAAGGAAAGATAAAATTAGAATAATATTTACACAAACTTAGGCCCTTGGCCGGATCTTCGAACAGAGGTTCAGAATACAGCCCGCGGGTGGAATTGTGCGAATTAACAAAGTTCTTTCAAAAGACTAGCAAGCAGATAAAATAAAGACAAGGCAGCAGCCTAAGAAGCAGCGGATGGGGTTGGAAGGCCGGAGGCGGCGGCGGCGTTAGGCGCCGGGGCGGCTGGCTGGGCAATCTCGGTTTGATCGTCTCTGGCAGCGGCTGGCTCAGACGGGCGCGGCTCGTTGCTGGAGGCGCTGTCGAGCTGAGGCTGGCCGCCCGCTCCGTCTTCTGGCGCCTCCATGCCGTCTCCGTCGTCCGCCTCGTCTTCATCCTCGGTCTTTGGAGTCGATCACCTCCGCCGAGTCCTCGCCGTAGTCCGGGTTCATCCGAACCACTCCGGCGGTGCCTCCCACCGTCTTCACCGGCTCGGGGCGAAGACATCGGTGTTCTGTAGTCGGCGATCGCCGCCAGACGCTGACGAGGGCGCCCTCACGCGGCCTGCAGCTCCGCCTAGGCTTCGACCGAACGCTGCCACGGTCCAGGTCGAGCCACAGATACCATGCCTTAGCGAACTCCAGGGCTCGGCGAGCTCCAGCCCGAGCCGCAGAGCCCTTCCAAGCCTCAAGACGCCAGCCGCGACCTCCAGCCAGTCGGCGGTCCGGCTGGGAGTGCGCAGAACCGGCATGTCCGGCCACAGGCAGCAATCGCCTGGGCCCGACCGCAGCGAAGACGGTGCATCATCCGATGTGCTGGCCGCAGACGAGCCTCAATGCTCAGGAGCTGCTCGTCAAGGGTCCGGGGGGCGTTGGCTGCGATCTCAGCGCCACCCGCCCTCCGCGCCTCGCGTTCGGCCTCGATGGCCTGATTGGCCGCCTGCGTGTGACTAGGGAAGAAGTCTGCCAAGAAGAAGAAAAAGCAAGTTAGATAAAACATGAGCCGGCTTAACCCATAGTCGGCAACCGAAAAGAGAAAGTAAAAGCAAACTTACCATCGACGATATCTTGATTTCATGGAAGCCGGAGGTCACCGCGCCTCTCTGTCGGTCGAGCAGGCGCCGCTCTCAAATTCGGCCGGAGGGCGACCTCTTTCTTCTCCGCCTCGGCCGCGCTGCCTTGAGCAGCTCCCTCTCGCTCGCCAAGTGCGCAGCGATGAGGTCGCGCTTCTGCGGCGAGCTTGCCGCCTCCTCCTCTTTGGCTCGCAAGGCGGTCTCGACCGTGCCCGGTGACCCAGAGCGGCGTTGGACTCAAGAATAAAAAAAGAAGAAGGGACGCGAAGTCGCCGATTAAGAAGGTCGCCAGAAGATCCGGCCCATTGCGCAGTGATCGGCCAATCTCGCGGACTACAGACCATGGTGCGCCAAAGACGCCCCGAAGAAGAAAACTCACCTCGGCTCCTCGCCCGGTCAAGATCCCGCTTGTTCGGTTCTTCAACGTTGCGGTTGAAAGGCGGTAGCGGAGGTTGTGATATTCCTATAACAAGGATTCCGCATACGTATAAAAACTTGGAAGTAAGCAAATAAAGTTCCGGGCGCTGCTCGTGACCGACCCGAAACTCGGGGACTATACCCAGTGGCTGCGCTGGCGCACCCCCATAGAGAAGATCAAGACAAAATTCAGAAATGAAACATACCCGCACGGCGGATCGCGACGCCAGGTGCGCCTTGTAAAGGTTCTGGAGGGCGTCGCCTTTAGCCCGCAACTTCGCTTGGACGTCCAGGAGCGCCGTGTTCAGCGGGCCCGTGTCGCCTCCTCGCACCCACCCAACGGGCGCGGCGCTTGTCGCCTTAGCGTCGGGGATGGCCGAGCTGGCGGCGCCGGTCTCCAAGGGGCGCGGCGCCGAGGTCGCCTTCTCAAGACGGGCGCCGGGCGAGGCGACTTGAAGAAGTAGCTGCGCCACGGCTTGCTGCCGGTCGGCGGCACGGGTGGGTCCGCCGGTACCGCCTCGTCGACCTCGATCGCGGGCGGAGGCGGCGGAGGTGGCGCGCGCCCGGCGAAGACCTCGCCGCCTTCCCTCCTGACGACGGGACCTCACCGCCGACTCCTCCGATCGCACCGTGAACTCCGACGGTGGTGGCGCCTGAGCTCAGCGGAGTGACGGCGCCGGCCGATCAAGCGCGCGGCCTCCTCGGCTTGCCTTTTGCTGCAGCGGCTTCGACCGCCTTCTCGGCCTCCGCCTTCTCTCGACGGGCGGCCTCCTCCTCGTCGCGCTTCTCCTGCGCATTCCGCTATGTTGCCTCCCGGAGGGCGGCCGCAGGGTCAACTCGCCGACTGCTGGCGGACGTCTCCGCAGACCCCATGACGGAGGCGGCGGCGACCTCTCCAAAGTGAGGGGAGCCCTGATGAGAAAAAAGGACATGAGAAGACTCGGGCAAGACGGACCAGAAGAAAACAGGATAGAATAAAAAAGATACTTATGCGGAGACCAGCGGTGGTTTCTTCACCTCCTTGCGGAAGCGGTTAGCCTTCGCGACCACTTCTTCATGAGTCAGCGGCCGCTCCCTGAATTTCTTGGCACGGCCGCTATGGCTGACTTGGCCCGGCCGGCCTTCTTGGCCGCCTCGACCCCCCAAGGCGGCGGAGGAGCTCGCGCCTGGATGGCCGGCTCTCTGCTGGCGGCGGGGGGCGACTTCATCATCGGGCCAGTCTGCAATAGTGGCCGAGGGACTGAAGTCGTCGGCCCCTCCCCCTCCCTCGGCGTCGGCCTCCATCGCCGCCACGCCCAAGTCGGGGTCGTCGGCGTCGCTCTCCGCCCGGTCGGGGACGAAGTCGCGAGCCGGCCCCGCGGCGCCGGTCGAGGGCGGCATGAGAGGATTCTGAGTCAGAAGAGACCAAGGAAAGTAAGAGCTGGATCCGGCTAAGGAAGGAAACAGAGAAGCAAGAGACGACTTAACAACGACGGAGGATTGGCGCGCGAGTATGGCTCCGTAAGGTCGCAGTTAGCCAAGAAGTTCACCGTGTCCACCACCTCCGCGTGGGGCATGTCCTTGGAGCACAGCCGGCTGGGGTCCGTGACGCTCATCCGGGCGAATCGGATGAGGTCGGCCTTGAAGAGGGAGAACTTCGGCGCGCCACGAAGGCGGTCAACAAGTCTGCCCCGGTCGAGGCCCTCCGATCAGATCATTACGCTGGAGTCACATGACGGCGGCGGTGCCTCGCGAGGGTCGGCGTCCGGGCCTGTGGGACCAGCTGGTGGGTCGGCTCATGATTCGCCCGCCCAAATAGGGCGGCAAGTTGACTCCAGCCGCCGTCGGGGCGACGTTCTTAACGAGAAGTACGAGCGCCGCCACATCTTCACCGACTTGATGAGGGGATGGCGGGGAAAGGGTTCTCGGGCACCGGCCTCCTCTTGGCGATGAGCGTGCCGCCTGAGCGGCCGCCGAGCGACGTGGGTCCCGAAGCCGCTTTGAAGAATTCCCCCCACAACTCGATGGTGGGAAGAACTCCGAGAAAACCTTCGCATAAGGATGCGAAGGCGTCCAGCAGCACCACCGTGTTGGGGGTGAGGTGGTGCGGATGGAGCCCGAAGAACTCCAAAAACGTGCGGAAGAAGCCGCTCGCCTGCAGCCCCAGCCCGCGCTTGAGGTGCGAGTGGAAAACCACCCGCTCGCCCTCCTCCGGCGCCGGCGTGATTTCGCCCTCCGGCGCGGCGCGGGCCCGCACTAGGTGGCTGCCGGGGATGCGGCGCGTTTGAAAATTCGATTATGTAAATGCGTCGATGATGGAGCCGTCCCACACGCCGGAGCGCGCGGTGGGAGGCGCAGCGGCGGATGAGGAGCTCATCTCCGTGGCGAGGAAGAAACGAGGCTCGGCGCGGTGGGGCGAGGAAGAAGACGAGGCAGGGAGCGGGGATGAGTGAGTGCGCGTGCGTCGCCGCCCCCTCCCTCCCCCCGCCTACTTCTAGGCGCTGGCCGCGGCCGAGCGGGCGTGGGATTAATCGCGCCCACGCCCCCACGCCCCCATGATTTAACCCACGATGTTCTTTATCGCCGCGATAACGGCGTGAAACCCAACCGCCGCCGCATCGGCGGATCGCGCCGGCAGCAGTAATGTGAGCCCCGCTGACGGGCCTGTCTTGTCACGTCGTGGGCTAGCAGACCGCCTGCCGCGTGGCGTCGCGTGGTGGCCTGCGCGGCGGTGCCGAAGCTTATCGAACGCACGCCACCGCAGCCGACTCGAGGTTGAGACGGCGGGCGAGTCCAGATTCTTCCATCAAAGGGATGAAGCCGCCGAGGCTCCTCGACGGGCTGCCCTTGGCGCCTCCCCAGCTTCGGGGACTACTGTCGGAGTAATGGACTACGGGTAGGCAAACCCGAGCCCCTGAAGACCCCAAGACAAAGAGCCGCCTTCAGAGAGTCGGCAACAGAGTCGCCGACTACCCCTCTGGGCCGAGTCCCAGAGGCGGCCTCAAGATAAGCCGACTTTAAGACGGCGACCTCAGGACAAGCCGACTCCAAGCCAGCGACCTCCAGCGAGGCCGGCTACAGGGAGACGGCCCGCGACCCCAACTACCTCCTGTTTTGAGCGACTCTGGCGGGATGGGGTAAGGCCACCTTGCGGCCCATCCTGCCCTGCCCATAAAGGGCGGTGTATGGCTACTGAGAGCCGTGCAAGCGGAGACCTCCGTCCGTGGCGGCATTGTTGCCACGCCGCCCTGACATCAGCCCCTGGGCGATTCCTGTACCCACGATGGCCTGTCTGCGACCACGAAGGCGGCGGGACCCTTTGTCGGCGGGAGTACCGAAGACGGCAAGAGCGCCCCAAAGACGGACCCGTTGGAGTCGGCCTCCGAGAGTCGACCGGCCCCTCCCGCGGGGCCCCCACGCCATTAACCAGACAAGACGGAGAATGGCAACAGTGATCGCCCGCGGGGCGGCGGCACTGTTGCCATAACCCCATGACCAAGCTCGCGTCATTAGAAGCACGGCTACAGTGATCTGCAGCCGGCAAGACCCGCCACAATGGCCGGACAAGCTGTCGGCTCCCATCTTTGGGCCGTCGGCGGGGCCCACTAGTCGGCGGGCCCCAGGAGTCGGCGGAGAAGACGACGACTTAGAGATTGGCGGCTTGGACCCACACCCAGTCGGATTACCATTGTACCCCCGGGGGGTAGGCCTATATAAACCCCCCGGGGCACCCATGCAAAGGGTTGGAAGCTAGTAGTTTTAGACACACACATAGAGGGAGAGAAGAGCAAGCCGTGCCCTTCTCCTTCCTCACCCCAAACACCTCAAGTAGCCTCTTGTACCCACTTTGCCATAGTGATCATGCGGAGACCCCAGAGAGCAGCGATGAGGGGTGTTATCTCCTCGGAGAGCCCTGAAGCTGGGTAAGATTCGCCGGCGTGCATGTCTTCGCCTCATCTCGTTTCCAGGCACCGGCGACGTTCTACTCGCCCCCTCCATGATAAGCCATCCTTTGGCATATGTCGCACCCAACCCCCGACAAATGGATTTCAAAAAAAAGAAGAAAAGGAAATAGAAAAAGAATAAAGAAGAAAAACGAGACAAATAAAACAGAAAAAGCTGGTCAAAAAAAACTACAAACCAAAAAGAAAAAAACACCAAAAACTTCGAGAAGCTTCCCAAAACCGATTGGCAAGCTTCCAAAAAATGGGATGAGATTGCTTGTTACGTGCTTAGATGGGCCGGTCCATTCGGATCGAGGCGTGTGCCCAAAATGAAAAAAACAATATTAAGCGGCGCTTAAGGCGCCGAATAGGATCTGGCTAGGTCTTCGTTTAATGTGTTGAAAACATCTCCAATCTAGGGCTATTGGGCTGCCCATTCTGATTTCAGAGGAATTGGTAGTCTTATATCGCAGATAATGTTTTTGTTGCTTATGAATGTGCGCATGTCATTAGGACTAGGAATCGAAGGAAACCTCTTTGTGCGGTAAAGTTGAATATGATGATGGCTTATGATTAAGTGGAGTGTTTTTTTATTATGGTTAAGTGGAGTGGATTTTTCTTGACGAAATGATGTTTTAATTGGGACTTTCAGAGTCTTGCCTTCTAATGATTATGAGATGTGCATCTCCTGCGTGGTTCTCCTTCAAGCTCATTGGGGGGGGGGGGGGGGGTTTTTAGGTCTTGTCCCCCTCCAGATGGCTTCGACTGGGAGACCCATTCTCATCGGATTTGTTCCTATTTCATGTTGAGTGTATTTCTGCTCCCCTGAAGCAAGCAGGACGAAACATATATGTTAGTGGGGTGTCATTTGGGAGAACTGGATCTGGCCTCCACATTACCCACCTTCTCTTTGCATACGACTGTGTGGTATTTCTTGAGGCATCTGATAGAAACTTACCGAAACTCAAAAATATGTTGCATGGCGGACATGCCCGAGGAGGGAGCTGTCACCCGGAAAACATGGCCGAGTAGGGTATAACAGGCTAGTTGTTAATTCCGACAACCAGGAACTAATGGAGATTATAAACAATGACAGTCAGTATGCGGGCAATGCATCAGCCATTGTTGATGATTGTTACCACTTGGCATGTGAGTTTAGTTCGATTCGGTTTGAAATTTGTCCTAGAGAAGCAAATGTTGTTGCTCATGAATTGCTCATCAATTAGCTAGTGTAGCTAGATCTAAATTCTGAAGTAAGTGGATTGAAATTGCTCCTAATGAGCTTCTTCCTCTTTTACTTAAAGATGTAAGTGTTATGGAAAACGCTTGGCTTCTACCGGCGGATCGCGCGCGAGCATCCACCGGTTTGTCCGTATGACGCGTGTCCTGACGGAGCGGTCCCTTTTCTTTCTTTCGGTCAACGTGGCCGCTGCTCGCTACTCACTGTCCACCACGATGAGTTTCTGCAACAAGATCTCTGTTGCAGCACAAACTACAACAAGATCTCTGTTTCAGAAAAAATAATTTACAATGAGACCTTTGTTGCAAAAAAAACTGAATTGCAACAGGATCTCTGTTGCAAAATAAAAATTAAAACAAGACCTCTGTTGTAAAAAAAATATCTTGCAAAAATTTCTACAACATGACCCATGTTGCGAAAATTTTTCGTAACGCGACATGTGTTGCAATGATAAAAGGTGATGCTCGATCGCTCAATTCGTCGGATCCGACGGCTCGCGAGTTATCACCAATGAAGAAGGGAGTTTTAGTTTTAAAAAAAGTAAATACTCAGTCTCAGCCCGGCAATCCAATTATTCCTTTCTTTCGACGTCAAAAAGAAATTATCCTTTCTTTCGCCCGAGAAGAAATAAGGCCTCGCTCGGCAGCTCAGTTGCTTTTTTCCGTCCGTCCCACGAAGTAAAAATACATCGGTGCCGCCGCCGTCCATCCCCGCAACCGCCCCTGCCTGCCACCGTCGCCGCTTCATACACGGGGAAAAGGTATCCGGGGCGGATCTCCTCACTCGAGGAGGCCACGACCGGGAGAGAGGTGGGACGTTGAGACCGACGCGGCGAACCGCGTGCAGCTGCGGGTGGTCGGCGAACCACGGCGCCATCGGCTCCTGCTTCTGCATCTCCGGCCCCGGCCGCTTCGTGAACAGCGACGCGAGCTCCTCCGTCTCTCCTCCCCTGCACACAACGACAAAAACCAATCAGAGGAACCGGGATTCATCCTCAAAGAATATATAATTGATCGATGACCACCGCGCAGTCTCCGTCAACCGCGATACACTTGCGGCCTCCCTCATCTACAACGGTGGACCACCCACTCCATGCCGCCTCCCTGTCAGCGCCCCCGGCCGTCTACCCCGTGATACAGCGTGCTCGCGTCTCCACGCACCCGCCAACGACGGAGCCCCCCACCATGCGGACTCCCCATCGGCGGATCCCGGCGTCTTACCCAGCGCCCGCTGGCGGCCTCCCTACACTTCGACGCCAGCATGTCTACACAGCGGTTGCACAACGCCATCGGTGTCAAACGGGAGATGCAGACAAAGGACATGGCGGTGCTCAGGCGAGCGTCCCCTCCTAACTTCCCTCGCGCCAGGGAATGGCGGACTCGGCCTCGGTAGCACGACAACAACGCCTCAAGATGTAGCGTGGACTGTGTGCTCGATGAGATAGCTACCAGCAATGGCAGAGGCGTCTCTCCCCTGCTCCCCAGCCATGCAGCCAACCTTGTCGTGAGCATCACCCCATGTATCCCTGATAAGTGATAACACCTCATCTTTACAGGCCAATCTTTGCCGATTATTCCTGCAAATCGTGCTATGTCAAAGTGGTTTAGGTTATTTGGATTTTGCAATAAAAATGTATTGCTATTTTGTTTTCAACAGGGCTTTTAGGGATTGGGAAGACTACAGATATAAAGTGTTTCCCAATAAATATTGCAGTTCAGAACATTGATTACGGCTCCATTGGTTATGGGCCTTGAGCTTGGATGATGGGATATGACACGTTGTGTGTTACGTGTGGTAACTGTCATGTGTGAAGCAGTGCTTGATTATGGGATTTTGGGATATACTCCAGCCTGCGTCACCGCGGGAGGAGAGGAGGGGCGGCTTCTCCATCACGCTGACCAAAGAGGTGATCACCGAGGACTTCGTCGGCATCCGTTGCACGCCCTTGCCACGCCGGCCTAGAATGCTGCCTCACTACCTCTAGAAACAGATTATTCGAATCATCACAGCCTCACGTCTGCTTCCTGATGCTCAATTCTTTTTGTTGTCACTATATTCTGCATCATCTCTGAAATTTTACATCTTTCGGTCTTGCTGCTCTATGTAGGTGTATGTATCAAATTTTGCAAGGTCAGTGATTACTGAACAAGGAGGTTCCTCTGGTCAGAAATATATCGTTAATGCTTTGTTCTGAACAACCAAAATTCTTTTATCTTTATTTTTTTCCAGCTTAATTGGTTTGGAAGTAGTGTGCAGAACAGGAATACAATATAAGCTTAAGATCAACCTCAAAGCTTTAAAGCTTTAAACTTTCATTGTAATTTCTTGTTTGAAGGTCGTGCTGCCAATTATGAAGCACATATCTTAGTTAAGTTCTTGCTTTTCTCGAGGTCTGGGGCGCCACGTTTGGTTTGGCCAGCCCCATGACCATCACTGTATCATACTACATGTGGATTTTGATGAATAAAGCTTGTTCTTACCCCCTAAAAAAGCTTGGGATCAGAGCAGTGGAGCGCAACTTAGTACATCTAATTTACTTGCACGATCACCTTTGAGATTGCTATGTGTCGAGTTGGATCGATTATGAACACATGAACTTCTTGCTTTCAAGCAAACCTAATATGGATTCTGGAGTACATTGATCACATGCCCTATTATTTCATATGTGTCGAATGGTTTGACCTATGGTAGATACTTTGATTTCTTTGTGTCTTATAACTAAAGTAATAAAATTTGTTTTGGCACTGCTTTTGCATACCCCTTGTGGGTAGTTTCTACTGCACCGAAGTTTTGCGGCCATTATCTTCGCTTATTCATTGTTATGTGGAACTTGCAAGACTGCTTCATATCAGCTTCTTAGTTTTTCATTGTTGATTTTTACAACATAACCACTTTGTTATGTAATGGTTGATCTTCTTGCCGAGCTCATGCTTTCTGTTCTCCCTTCTCAGTATAGAGTGAATATGTAATCTTAAATCATTGTTAGGAAAAATGACAAGGTTCTACATGTTGACTTGCATGCTATTTGTTATGGGAGCGCCATAACACTTGAAATATTTGAAGAGCTTTGTGAAAATTTGTGGGAGCAGACTATGACTCCAACTAAGGGTGCGTTCAATGCATAGGAATTTTAAAGGAAATCTGCAGGAATCAGAAATCACGGGAAAGTTTCCCAAATCTGCGTTTGGTCTGCAGGATTCGACTCTTCACATTCGAAATGAAAGTTATGGCTGCCTCTATTCCTACAGGAAGAAAACATCCAATAGGAATGCATTTTCTGGGCGGAAGCACGAGGCAAAGTGAAGGAAAGTTGATGTGACTCTATTGTCATGCTATATACTGCCACGTGGAGGCATCACGCATGGGAAACCACATTGATCAGGAAAACAATCTGACAAAAAGGTATACTAGTGGGTCCTATGTTTCCTGTGCCTTCACATGCTTCCACCGAACGCATTTCTTCCAGTTTGCTAATGGACTAGAGGCTAACGCGCGCTTCGCCGCGCCGTTCTTCACTCGTGGGATTAATTCTTCTATATCTAGTAGAGTGCCGCAGTCAGTTGTTTTGTTTCGATTTTATCAATGTTGTCTTGTGTTTTAATTACATTATGAGGGTGTTTTTTCATTTGTATATTGTGTCGGGTTTTTGTTGGAGACAATATTTCCAAGAGGAGAATGAAGTTTTTTGGTGTGTCGTTGTGGTGTCTTTACACGTGTCGGTCTCGGTGCCAGTTGGTGGTGGTCCTTTGAGCCTCTTGAGAGGTCCTATCCACGCTAAAATCATGGAATTGCTGCTATAACACTCACATGGATCGGCCCATGAGCTCTCGCTCGCTTAGTTTGACTCCATATTCCTCTCAGTCAATTAGCATTTTTCCGCTCGCCCCACTGCTCGCTCAGAAAAATGGACTATTTTAAAAAATAAATAGGTTAGTTTAATTAAAATATGTTCAAGGATTTTTCAAAAATATGTGAATTTACAAAACCATGAATTGTAGAAAATGTTTATGAGTTTAAAATATATTCATGGATTAAAAAACATTTGCAAAATAAACATGTTTCAAATTTAAAAAATGTTCCCAAACTTTAAAAATACCCGTGAACTTCAAAATACTCATGAATGTAATAAATATTAATGAAGCTAAAAATATAAATTATTTTTTCTTTTTAATGTTCGCAAATTTTAATAAACACTCATAATTAAAATCTGTAAGAAAATAAAGAGAGAAGGAGAAATAAAAATAAGCAAAAGACAACCTTACATGCAGGTCCCACATGACCCCACAAACCCCGAAGCACCAGAGCACTTTAAATCGTGGGAGCTTAGTCTCTATAGATTCTTGTTCCATAGTTTTACCACTCCATCCCCATGCCATTCCTCCATTTTTATTGTATCCTATGGTTTTACAAACCTTTGCACCGAATGGGGCCTAAAAGAAGTCCTCACGCTTTCGGGTCAGAAGATTTGTGACATATATGTTGTAGAGCTGCTGAGTGGAGCTACAGGTACCAAAACTGCAGGTGATTATTACTCTTTCATTGAAGACTTGCACTTACAGGACTTATTTGGTTTGGAGGAATTTTGAAGGATTCCTGTAGGATGTTTTCCCATGGGATTTTCTTCCTACATTTAGCATTCTTTCATAGGAATAGAGGTGCTAGATTCCTAAGGATTGTGCCCATATTGTCCTAATTCCTAAGGATTCTTAGCATTAGGTGAGACCTCATGAAAAATTCCTAAGGATTTGTCTGGACACGACAGCTCAATCCTTTACTTTACCTATTCCTACAATTTGAGATTCCTGCAAACGAATGTGCCCATAACTTGGCATTGAGGGCTTGTAATGGTAATACATGGCTGTTGCATTTGTTCACATCTAACATTGACCATCATTACTTAATTTTTAGTTCTTCTTGTTGTTGGCCGATAGTCTTTAGTAACAATTTGGATAATTTTATGCATATTCTGTGCGGTTTTATGGCAAGAAAGGTCGGGAATTCTTGTGTGGGTGGAATATGGCATCCAGAACAATGCACACCATAAGGTGGTCGTGTTGGGGAACACAGTATTTCAAAAAATTTACCTACGATCACGCAAGATCTATATATGTGATGCATAGCAACGAGCGGGAGAGTGCGTCCATGTATCCTCGTAGACCGCAAGCGGAAGCGTTAAGTAACGCGGTTGATATAGTCGAACGTCTTCGCGATCCAACTGATCAAGTACTGAATGCACGACACCTCCGCGATCTGCACACGTTCAGCTCGGTGACGTCCCTCGAACTCTTAATCCAGCTGAGGCCGAGGGAGAGTTTCGTCAGCACGAGGGCGTGATGACGGAGATGATGAGGTTACCGACGTAGGGCTTCGCCTAAGCACTACAACGATATGACCGAGGTGGAAATCTGTGGAGGGGGGCACCGCACACGGCTAAACAATCAACTTGTGTGTCTATGGGGTGTCCCCCTTGCCCGTATATAAAGGGGTGAAGGAGGGGGAGGGCCGGCCTCATGGGGCGCGCCCAAGGGGGGGATTCCTACTCCTAGTAGGAGTAGGTTTCCCCCTTCCCTGATTGGAGTAGGAGAAGAAGGAAGAGGGAGAAGGAGAGAAGGAAAGGGGGGTCACCCCCCCCAATTCGGATTGGGCTTTGGGGGCGCGTGCCTCCCACTTGGCTGCCTCCTCCTCTCTTCCACCATGGCCCATTAAGGCCCATTAACTCCCCGGGGGGTTCCGGTAACCCCCCAGTACTCCAGAAAATTCCCGAACTCATCCAAAACCTCTCTGGTGTCCAAACATAGCCTTCCAATATATCGATCTTCATGTCTCGACCATTTCGAGACTCCTCGTCATGTCTGTGATCATATCCAGGACTCCGAACAACCTTTGGTACATCAAAACACATAAACTCATAATACCGATCATCATCGAATGTTAAGCGTGCGAACCCTACGGGTTCGAGAACTATGTATACATGACCGAGACTCATCTCCAGTCAATAACCAATAGTGGAACCTGGATGCTCATATTGGCTCCTACATATTCTACGAAGATCTTTATCTGTCAAACCCCATAACAACATACGTTGTTCCCTTTGTCATCGGTATGTTACTTGCCCGAGATTCGATCGTCGGTATGTCAATACCTAGTTCAATCTCGTTACCGGCAAGTCTCTTTACTCATTCCGTAATGCATCATCCCGTAACTAACTCATTAGTCACATTGCTTGTAAGGCTTATAGTGATGTGCATTACCGAGAGGGCCCAGAGATACCTCTCCGACAATCGGAGTGACAAATCCTAATCTCGATCTAAGCCAACTCAACAAACACCATCGGAGACACCTGTAGAACATCTTTATAATCACCCAGTTACGTTGTGACGTTTGATAGCACACTAAGTGTTCCTCCGATTCGGGAGTTGCATAATCTCATAGTCATAGGAACATGTATAAGTCATGAAGAAAGCAATAGCAACAAACTAAATGATCATAGTTCTAAGCTAACGGATGGGTCATGTCAATCACATCATTCTCTAGTGATGTGATCCCGTTAATCAAATGACAACTCATGTCCATGGCTAAGAAACTTAACCATCTTTGATTAACGAGCTAGTCAAGTAGAGGCATACTAGTGACACTCTGTTTGTCTATGTATTCACACATGTACTAAGTTTGCGGTTAATACAATTCTAGCATGAATAATAAACATTTATCATGATATAAGGAAATATAAATAACAACTTTATTATTGCCTCTAGGGCATATTTCCTTCAGTCTCCCACTTGCACTAGAGTCAATAATCTAGATTACACAGTAATGATTCTAACACCCATGGAGTCTTAGTGTTGGTCATGTTTTGCTCGTGAGAGAGGCTTAGTCAACGGGTCTGCAACATTCCGATCCGTATGTATCTTGCAAATCTCTGTGTCTCCCTCCTTGACATGATCGCAGATGTAATTGAAGCGTCTCTTGATGTGCTTGGTTCTCTTGTGAAATCTGGATTCCTTTGCTAAGGCAATTGTACCAGTATTGTCACAAAATATTTTCATTCGACCCGATGCACTAGGTATGAAACCTAGATCGGATATGAATTCCTTCATCCAGACTCCATCATTTCTTTGCTTCAAGCAGCTATGTACTCTACTTCACACGTAGATCCCGCCATACGACGCTTTGCTTAGAAGCGCACCAATGACAGCTCCACCGTTCAATATAAATATGTATCCGGTTTACGACTTAGAGTCATCTCGATCGGTGTCAAAGCTTGCATCGACGTAACCATTTCTGACGAGCTCATTGTCACCTCCATAAAGCGAAACATAGCCTTAGTCCTTTTCGGTATTTCAGATGTTCTTGACCATTGTCCGATGATCCACTCTGGATTACTTTGGTACCTTCGTGCTAAACTAATAGCAAGGCACACATCAGTGTCCGTACACAACATTGCATACATGATAGAACCTATGGCTGAAGCATAGGGAATGACCTTCATTTTCTCTCTATCTTCTGCAGTGGTCGGGCATTGAGTCTGACTCAACTTCACACCTTGTAACATAGGCAAGTCCAATTAAGCGTCTTGATCTATCTCTATAGATCTTGATGCCCAATATATAAGCAGCTTCACCGTGGTCTTTCATTGAAAAACTCTTGTTTAAGTATCCTTTTATGCTATCCAGAAATTCTATATCATTTCCAATCAACAATATGTCATCCACATATAATATTAGAAATGGTACAGAGCTCCCACTCACTTTCTTGTAAATACAAAGCTTCTCCAAAAGTCAGATAAAACCATATGCTTTGATCACAATATCAAAACATTTATTCCAACTCCGAGATGCTTGCACCAGTCCATAAATGGATCGCTGGAGCTTGCACACTTTGTTAGCATCCTTTGGATCGATAAAACTTCTGGTTGCATCATATACAACTCTTCTTCCAGAAATCCATTCAGGAATGCAGTTTTTACATCCATTTGCCAAATTTCATAATCATAAAATGCGGCAATTGCTAACATGATTCGGACGGACTTAAGCATCTCTATGGGTGAGAAGGTCTCATCCTAGTAAACTCCTTGAACTTGTCGAAAACCTTTCGCAACAAGTCTAGCTTTGTAGACAGTAACATTACCGTCAGCGTCAGTCTTCTTCTTGAAGATCCATTTATTCTCTATGGTTTGCTGATCATCGGGCAAGTCAACTAAAGTCCATACTTTGTTCTCATACATGGATCCCATTTCAGATTTCGTGGCCTCAAGCCATTTTGCGGAATCCGGGCTCATCATCGCTTCCTCATAGTTCGTACGTTTGTTATGGTCTAGTAACATGACGTCCGGAACAGGATTACCGTACCACTCTGGTGTGGATCTTACTCTGGTTGACCTACGAGGTTCGGTAGTAACTTGGTCTGAAGTTTTATGATCATCATCAATAGCTTTCTCACTAATTGGTGTAGTAATCACTGGAACTATTTTCTGTGATGAACTAATTTCCAATTCGGGAGAAGGTACACTTACGTCATCAAGTTCTACTTTCCTCCCACTCACTTCTTTCAAGAGAAACTCCTTCTCTAAAAAGGATCCATTCTTAGCAACAAATATCTTGCCTTCGGATTTGTGATAGAAGGTGTACCCAACAGTCTCCTTTGGGAATCCTATAAAGACACATTTCTCCGATTTGGGTTCGAGCTTATCAGGTTGAAGCTTTTTCACATAAGCATCGCAGCCCCAAACTTTCAGAATCGACAACTTGGGTTTCTTGTCAAACCACAGTTCATAAGGTGTCATCTCAACGGATTTAGATGGTGCCCTATTTTAACTTGAATGCAGCCGTCTCTAAAGCATAACCCCAAAACAATAGCGGTAAATCAGTAAGAGACATCATAGATCTCACCATATCTAATAAAGTGCGGTTACGACATTTGGACACACCATTACGCTGTGGTGTTCCGAGTGGCGTGAGTTGTGAAACTATTCCGGATTGTTTCAAATCAAGACCAAACTCGTAACTCAAATATTCTCCTCCACGATCAGATCCCAGAAACTTTATTTTCTTGTTACGATGATTTTCCACTTCACTCTGAAATTATTTGAACTTTTCAAATGTTTCAGACTTGTGTTTCATCAAGTAGATATACCCATATCTGCTCAAATCATCTGTGAAGGTCAGAAAATAAGTATACCCGCCGCTAGCCTCAATATTCATTGGACTGCATACATCAATATGTATTATTTCCAATAAATCTGTTGTAACATCCCAAATTTTTCAATTTGTATTGTTATACATAGATCATCATTTCCATATCATATTTTAATTGCATTTTGGCTCGATCCTAGAAATTTCACGCAACTCAAGGACCCACGGAGAGAGTTGGAGATTTCATTATTTTCATATTTGAGTTTTCTCAAATTCTGAAAATAGGATCATTTGATTTTATTTATTTTATCTTCAATTATTTCTATTATCAAAAAATGAGAGAGGGAATAAAATGACTTTCCCAAAATAAATAAATATTGAAGATTTAATAAAAAATCAAATAATATTTTTATTTGGAGTTTATCGCTATTTTATTTGAATTTAGGAAAAATGTGTGTTTTTTTCAAAATTGCATTTAGGGCCCAAATAAATGTTCATCTTGTCCGCCTTGATTTTAGAAGCCGGGGAAAATTTATTTCGGGAATTTTGGAGTCCGTTTAGTATTTCTTTTGTTTGTTTTTCTGCGCGTAATTATTTAAAAAAATGAACCGACTATTGGCCGGGATCGGCCAGGACTCCTCTGGCCGGGGGCCTTTATATAGCGCCACCGGGCCTTGCCACCAAACCAGCCGCCGCCCCTAAACCCTAGCCCCACGCCGCCGCCGCCGCCGATCCCGATCACGCCGCATGCAGCGAGGTTGACCCCACCGCCGCTGTTTTGTTTTTAGAAAAACCGTCGGTTTTTCGTCGGTTTTTTTAGATCCGTTTTTTTTGATAGATCGGTTTTTTCCGGTTTAGTTTATTTAGCGAACGCCCGTTCGTTCTTTCGTTTTAATGAACGATTTCCCTTTTTTTCGCACATAGCGAACGTTCGTTCGTTAGCTTGTTCTTCCGTTTTTCTTTTTCTCGGATTTTCCGCGATTATTTCAGATCGCGATTTCTGATCCGATTTTCGATTTAGTATAACTTTTCGCTCGTTTATCGGAATCACGCGATCCAAGCGCCTAGAGTTTCGTATCGAAACCCTCTTTCCGAATAATCAACTCAAATAAGTTTTTGCCTCTGTAAAATTTGACTTAGGTCCATATTAGTAAACGAAGCTTGTTTCTTTCGCCGTTTGGCTTTCGTTGCTTCGTTCGATTTGATTCTTTTTGCAAACCGGAGTTCTTAAGTTGAACTTTCTTGTTAGATCTTTTATTTGAGTTTTACCTGTGCATTAGATGAGTACTTATTGTATGCTTGTTTGTTTGCGATAGAGTACCGAGTCGCTTTGTTACTTCGAATCTCTAGGTTTCGCGGGTCATCAGCAAGGCAAGTAACACTTTTATCATATCCCTTTTCATACCCAGTTTTTATGCATTGGATCAATCCTCAAACATTGCATGATTAGGATCTAATTAAATTGTGGGTTTTGGGAAGTAGACAAGGTAGTAACTATTACCTGTTTTATTATCAAACCCTTGGGAGTTACTTCTACGTTTGCTTATTATGCCATGCTATGCTAGTAGACGTGGATTGGGTGAGTGTATCCATGACAGATGTGAGATTGTTAATTAATGGTTTATTTAAGGTGGCAACTTAAACACACATCTGGATGGATTGAGGTACCTGGGTATTCCAGGATTGCCTGTTTTTCTTCATGGACCGCCACCCAGGCTCAAAGGGATCATGAGATCATTCATGCTAGAAACTTCCGTGTGCAGCCACAAGCTACTATGGGCTCTAGCATAGTTGATTAAGTCGTGCGAACTCTTACAGTGGTAGACTAGCAGATGTATTGGGATGTAGGTGTAACTGTCTACCCGTTTGTAAGGTGCTAGCGCTTCTGAAAGACTATGTCTCGGTCATCCGTTTCTCAAACACCATGTAGTGCGAGAATCCCAACGGAGGAGATCGAGTCTTGTGGGGAAAAGTGCGCAAACCTCTGCAGAGTGTATAAAAACTAATCATGGTTAGCCGTGTCCCCGGTTATGGACATCTTGAGTATCTAGTACTTGGATTATCATGTGAATCTCATTATGTTACTCTAATTAATATTGTTGGGTCTTAATGATGATGCTTAATTGGGATTGAGAATGCTGTCAACCATTCTCAACATTTAACAACCACCATGATAGTTAAATAAAATGTATTCCTTTGCAGTAGGGAAAAATTGGCTTTACGCAAAACTGTAACCATAGAGCTTTCCACGAGCCATATATGCATGTAGTATAGCATTACTCTTTCATATTACTCTCTATGTGTTACATTGCCAGCATATTCCATGTCTTTGTCCGTTTTCGGGCTGCAACGTTCATGTTGCGGACTTTTCGCAACGACAGTAAGGTGCCTTAGGTCGTGGTTCTATACTCGATGATGCCGTTGGAGTTGATGGACTCGCTTATCTTCCAAGCCTTCCAAGTTATCGTTGTTAGATGGCCTTAAGCCATATTATTTGTAATAAGTTCTCTTTTGAGACATTCGTTGTAATAGGTGTGTGATTGCTACTCTGTTATAAATCCTTCAAGTACTGTGCATGTCAACATTACTCATGCAGGGATGACACTGATGCACAGAGGTCAGACTGTTTGAGGTTTGGTCGCTACAAAATGGTATCAGAGCACACGCTGACTGTAGGACACGACCGCTGAGCTAAAGCCCTAGATCTCTACTCTTTCTTCTCATTTCTGACTCCTCATCTTTTCTACTCTTTAGGATGGCAGATGCAAGGAACAAGTTCATACAACCAGATGATGATACACCCTTTGGACGTCACTTGAAGGAAGTCACTAGATACCTGAACATCGGAGTACCAAGCTTCACCGGGACCTACAACGCCACTTTACCCGAAGAGGAGCGTTGGATGATTCAAGTTCAAGTTCCAGGAAGGACGTTCGCACCAGTCACAGAGCCTATAGAGTTTTCCTTTGATGCACCAACCATGAATCTAGGAAAGAGCATGGCATCCCACATCACCATGGGACGTATTGGAGAAGTTTACCGCAATGATCTCAAGGATACTATCTACCAGATTTGTGGGCGCCGAGATGAGCAATGGGAGATGATCAGCACCAGGAAGGATAGATCAATCGCAGCTTTTATCCAGAGTTAAACCAGCACATCCGGCGTCGGAGAACCGGATGTCGCAAGCATGATGGATCTGCAGAAGGCCTTGACCAAGATCACAGAGCTAGAGGAAGAACTCTAGGCTACACGTGAAGATTACATGGAAGAAATTGAAGTGCTAGTGGAGAAGAATGACGACTTAACCAGGAAGCTAGGAGTTTTCATGGGAGACCCCGCACTAGGAAGAGAAGACGACGATTCCACTTGCCCGAATAATTATATCATCATCGACAACACCGACTCGGACCCCAACGACAGTGATGATGACTATGTTGATGAAGCTGGAGCGGATATCATGGAGTCTTCATCGGAGTAGTTTTTCTAGATTGACCACCATAACAGTAGTAGTATTTTTCCCCATTGTATCTAGTATAGTCCGAGCACTTTTGTAACGATAGATAAACCGTTGTATTCCTTGTTTGAATTGATTGGAGTGATATTGTTTGCATTTGTCTCATGTGCATACGGGTAGTGTTTCTCACTAGACCTCATTCTATTCTATATTCTCATCTTCTCTAACACCCTTAGATGCCTCCGAGACGCGACACCAGATTTGTTTTCCCACCGGAGATCACTCAGTTGATTCAGCAGCAGAATGCTTTGATGCAAGCACTAGTACAGAACCAAGGCAACAACAACAAAAACAACAACAACAACAACCCACCACCACCACCTGTTGACCATTTGACTCGTTTCTTGAGGCTAAATCCGCCGGTGTTTTCCAGTAGCACCGAGCCGATTGTTGCAGATGATTGACTCCGCAAGGTTGGAAGGGAGCTGGCCACTGTAGGATGCACAGATGAGGAGAGAGTGCGTTTTTCCGCACATCAGCTTGATTGACCCGCAGCATCATGGTGGGAGAATTACACAGCCACACACCCTATTGACACTATCACATGGGATCAGTTTCAGCAAGCTTTCTGTACTGCCCACGTTTCAGCAGGAGCTATGGCCATGGATAAGCGTGAGTTTCGCAACTTACGCCAAGGAGGATGCACTGTAAGCCAGTATGTGGAGGACTTTAGTAAGTTAGCACGTTATGCCCCGGATGACATTGCTACAGATGCAGCCAAGCAGGAGAAGTTCCTGGAAGGACTAAATGATGAGCTGAGCATGCAGTTGATGGTAGCAACTTTCAATAACTACCATGAGTTGGTAGATCATTCTCTTATGATTGAAGGGAAGCAACAACAGATTGACAACCGCAAGCGGAAGTATGGTCAAGGGAAGTACAATTCTGGAGCTCAGCAGAAGCTACGCTTTACCAGGAGGACAATTTCAGCATACCCATGGAGGAGGTAGCTCGCATAATCATAATGGTTCCAAGAATGGTAAAGGGAATGGAGGAAGCAACGGACAAAACCGCACCAACCCGTCAACCCCAGCCAAGAGAGACCTGAGCCAAGTCACTTGCTTTAAGTGTCAGAAGACCGTACATTATGCCAATGAATGTCCTGAAGCCCAGAATGGAAATGGCAATGGAAGCTCAGGGAAGAAGCCGAACCCTTTCAACCGGGGACAGGTGAACCATGTTAACGTGGAGGAGGTTGAAGCTCAGCCAGATGTAGTAATAGGTAAGTTTTTGGTTGACATTTACTGCAATCGTTCTTTTTGATACTGGTGCATCGCATTCATACATATCACGGGGATTTGTGGATAAGTACAAACTGCCCACCAAGGTTCTTAGAACACATATGCTAGTAAGCTCACCAGGAGCGGAGTATATGGCCAGTCGAGGATGTTTTCAAGTGCCTTTGAGCATAGGTAGGCATGTTTTCCCCACGGATTTAATCATTCTGGAATCGCAAGGTTTGGACGTGATTCTAGGTATGGATTGGCCATTGATGTATGGAGGGAACATCGATTGCGCCAGTAAGTCAATTTTGCTTACCACCCCGGAAGGAAGAAGAATCAAGTATGTGTCACGGCATGAGCGAAGAGGACCTGAGTAAATTCCTTATCGGGAGTTGTGCAGGAGGAAGTACCCGTGGTGAAGGATTACCCGGACGTGTTCCCAGGGGAGTTGCCAGGCATGCCACTGGATAGAGACATTGAGTTTCTAGTTGAGCTGTTGCCAGGCACAGGGCTGATATCTAAGACACCGTACCGGATGCCCGCACAAGATTTGGAAGAAATTAAGAAGCAGATTAAGGAGTTACTGGATAAAGGTTTTATTCGCCCAAGTTCTTTGCCTTGGGGATCGCCAGTACTTCTAGTGGAAAAGAAGGATGGATCATTGAGAATGCTTGTTGATTATCGAGGATTAAATGAAGTGACCATTAAGAATAAGTACCCGTTGCCGATGATCAACGACTTGTTTGACCAATTGCAAGGAGCTAAGGTATTTTCCAAGATCGATTTGCGATCAGGATACCATCAGTTAAAGATTTGGCAGCAGGATATACCCAAGGCGTCTTTTACCACGGTATGGACTGTATGAGTATACCGTTATGTCATTTAATGACTAACGCTTTTGCCTATTTCATGAACATGATGAACAAGGTGTTTATGGAGTTTTTGGATAAGTTAAATGCGTGGTGTTCATTGATGATATTTTGGTTTATTCCAAGAATGAAGAAGAGCATAATGAGCATTTGCGTTTAGTGCTTGAGAAGCTCAGAGAACATCATTTATATGCCAAGTTCAGAAAATGTGAGTTTTGGTTGAAGGAAGTTGGATTCCTTGGACACGTTATATCCGGAGAAGGTATAGCAGTAGATCCCACCAAAGTTGTCACTGTGACAAACTGGGAAGCACCAACGACAGTTGGAGAGATCCGGAGTTTCCTTGGACTGGTAGGATACTATCGGAGATCCATTGAGAATTTCTCAAAGACTGCGAAGCCTATGACGGAGTTATTAAAGAAGGATACCAAGTTCAATTGGACTGAAGAATGTGAGGCTAGTTTCCAAGAGTTGAAGAAACGTTTGGTTACATCACCAGTGTTGATTCTGCCGGATCGGTATAAGGATTATGAGGTGTATTGTAACGCTTCACGTCGAGGACTTGGAGCAGTACTTATGCAGGAGGGAAGAGTTGTTTCATATGCTTCACGACAACTTAAGCCCCATGAGTTGAATTATGCTACTCATGATTTGGAGTTAGAAGCCGTGGTACACGCATTGAAGACTTGGAGACATTTTCTCATTGGAAACCATTGTGAGGTGTACACGGATCACAAGAGTTTGAAGTACATCTTCATGCAGAAGGAGTTGAATCTCAGGCAAAGGAGATGGTTGGAGCTCATCAAGGATTATGATATGAGATTGCATTATCACCCCGGAAAGGCTAACGTAGTAGCAGATGCGTTGAGCCGCAAGAGCCATGTCAACACACTAATGACCGGAGGTTTACCAAAGGAGTTAGCCGAGGGATTTCAAGAGCTATGTTTGGAGATAGTTCCGAGAGGCTATGTAGCAGCATTGGAGATACAATCTACTTTGATGGATAAGATCAGAGAAGCTCAGACAACTGACAAGGAGATTGCCTCTATTAAAGAGAAAATGAGCAAGGGAAAAGCTAAGGGATTTCGTGAGGATGAGCACGATACCCTATGGTTTGAGGACCGCGTTTATGTGCCTAATGATCCGGAGATCGGGAAGTTGATTTTGCAAGAGGCCCATGATTCGCCGTACTCGATTCACCCAGGAAATACCAAGATGTATCTGGATTTGAAAGACACTTTCTGGTGGACCGGAATGAAGAAGGATATTGCGGAGTTTGTAGCAGTTTGTGATGTATGTCAGAGAGTGAAGGCAGAGCATCAGAAGCCAGCAGGACTGTTACAACCACTGCCGATACTCGAATGGAAGTGGGATAAATTAGGGATGGATTTTATCACGGGATTGCCCAGGACTCGTTCAGGCTATGACTCGATTTGGGTTGTAGTCTATCATTTTGTGACGTAGCTCATTTCATCCCGGTGAAGACTACTTACAATGATGCCAAGTTGGCTAAGATATACATGACCATGATCGTATGTCCGCATGGAGTTCCGAGGAGCATTGTATCGAGATAGAGGAACTCGGTTTACCTCAAAGTTACGGAATCGGTTTGCGAAACTTTGGGAACCAGACTAGAGTTCAGTACAACTTTTCACCCGCAGGCAGATGGACAGACCGAGAGAGTCAATCGGATTTTGGAGGATATGCTGAGAGCTTGTGTGCTAGATTATGGGTCTAGTTGGGACGACAATTTGCCGTATGCAGAGTTCTCTTACAACAACAGTTATCAATCCAGTTTGAAGATAGCCCCTTTTGAAGCCTTGTACGGAAGGAGGTGCAGAACCCCGTTATTGTGGGATGAAGTTGGAGACCGCTAGTAGTTTGGACCAGATTTGATTAAGGAGTCTGAACAGAAGGTGAAGTTGATTCGCGATAGGCTCAAGGTAGCCCAGTCTAGGCAGAAGAGCTATGCGGATTCTAAACGTAAGGAGACAGTTTTCAAAGTCGGAGATAGAGTCTATCTTCGAGTATCTCCACTTCAAGGAGTTAAGCGCTTTGGAGTTAAAGGAAAATTAGCGCCACGTTTTGTGGGACCATACAGAATTTTGGAGCGCATGGAAGAAGTTGCTTACAAATTGGAACTGCCCGAAGGTTTGTCAGGAGTTCACGACATGTTCCACGTTTCCCAGTTGAAGAGGTGCCACGCAGAGATGGCTGATATACCGCTGAGGGATACTGTGCCGCTGGAAGAAATTCAATTGGGTAATGATTTGACCTACGAGGAGAAACCAGTCAGAATTCTCAAGTATGCCAGCCGAGTCACCTGCATCAAGGTTATCAAGTTTTGCAAAGTCCAGTGGAGCCACCACACCGAGGATGAAGCCACCTGAGAGCGAGAGGAAGATCTGCTGAAGGACCACCCTCACCTATTTTCTAGCCAACCCGAATCTCGAGGGCGAGATTCATCTTAAGGGGGGTAGATTTGTAACATAGATCATCATTTCCATATCATATTTTAATTGCATTTTGGCTCGATCCTAGAAATTTCACGCAACTCAAGGACCCACGGAGAGAGTTGGAGATTTCATTATTTTCATATTTGAGTTTTCTCAAATTCTGAAAATAGGATAATTTGATTTTATTTATTTTATCTTCAATTATTTCTATTATCAAAAATGAGAGAGGGAATAAAATGACTTTCCCAAAATAAAGAAATATTGAAGATTTAATAAAAAAATCAAATAAGATTTTTATTTGGAGTTTATCGCTATTTTATTTGAATTTAGAAAAAATGCGTGTTTTTCAAAATTGCATTTAGGCCCCAAATAAATGTTCATCTTGTCCGACTTGATTTTAGAAGCCGAGGAAATTTTATTTCGGGAATTTTGGAGTCCGTTTAGTATTTCTTTTGTTTGTTTTTCTGCGTGTAATTATTAAAAAAACGAACCGACTATGGGCCGGGATCGGCCAGGACTCCTCTGGCCGGGGGCCTTTATATAGCGCCACCCCGGGCCGCCAGCCCCAGCCCACCCGAGCCGCCCCGCCGCCCAAACCCTAGCCAGCGTCGCCATTGGCGCCACCTCCGGCCGCCCGACGCCGATCCCGCCGCCCGCACGCCGAGGTCGATTTGACCCATTTTTTTAGAAAAAACGTCGGTTTTTTTAGATCCGTTTTTTGATAGATTGGTTTTTTTTCGGTTTAGTTTATTTAGCGAACGCCCGTTCGTTCGTTCGTTTTAACGATCGATTTCCTTTTTTTCCCCAGATAGAGAACGTTCGTTCGTTAGCCTGTTCGTCCGTTTTTCTTTTTCTCGGATTTTCCGCGATTATTTCTGATCGCGATTTCTGATCCGATTTTCGATTTAGTATAACTTTTCGCTCGTATATCGGAATCATGTGATTCAAGCGCCTAGAGTTTCGTTTCGAAACCCTCTTTCCGAATAATCAACTCAAATAAGTTTTTGCCTCTACAAAATTTGACTTAGGTCCAGATTAGTAAACAAAGCTTGTTTCTTTCGTCGTTTGACTTTCGTTGCTTCGTTCGATTTGATTCTTTTTGCAAACCGGAGTTCTTAAGTTGAACTTTCTGGTTAGATCTTTTATTTGAGTTTGACCTGTGCATTAGATGAGTACTTATTGTATGCTTGTATGTTTGTGATAGAGTACCCGGAGTGCGCCGCCTGTTACTTCGAATCTCTAGGTTTCGCGGGTCATCGGCAAGGCAAGTAACACTTTGATCATATCCCTTTTCATACCAAGTTTTTATGCATTAGATCAATCCTCAAACATTGCATGATTAGGATCTAATTAAATTGTGGGTTTTGGGAAGTAGACGAGGTAGTACCTATTACACTGTTTTAATTATCAAACCCTTGGGAGTTACTTCTACGTTTGCTTATTATGCCATGCTATGCTAGTAGACGTGGATTGGGTGAGTGTATCCATGACAGATGTGAGATTGTTAATTAATGGTTTATTTAAGGTGGCAACTTAAACACACATCAAGGTGGATTGAGGTACCTGGGTATTCTAGGATTGCATGTTTTTCTTTATGGACCGCCACCCAGGCTCAGAGGGATCATGAGATCATTCATGCTAGAAACTTCCGTGTGCAGCCACAAGCTACTATGGGCTCTAGCATAGTTGATTAAGTCGTGCAAACTCTTACAGTGGTAGACTAGCAGATGTAGTGGGATGTAGGTGTAACTGTCTACCTGTTCGTAAGGTGCTAGCGCTTCTGAAAGACTATGTCTCGGTCATCCGTTTCTCAAACACCATGTAGTGCGAGAATCCCAACGGAGGAGATCGAGTCTTGTGGGGAAAAGTCATGAAACCTCTCGCAAAATGTATAAAAACTAATCATGGTTAGCCGTGTCCCGGTTATGGATATCTTGAGTATCTAGTACTTGGATTATCATGTGAATCTCATCATGTTACTCTAATTAATATTGTTGGGTCTTAATGATGATGCTTAATTGGGATTGAGAATGTCATCAACCATTCTCAATGTTTAACAACCACCATGATAGTTAAATAAAATTTATTCCTTTGTAGTAGGGAAAAATTGGCTTTATGCAAAACTGTAACCATAGAGCTTTCCACCAGCCATATATGCATGTAGTATAGTATTACTCTTTCATATTACTCTCTATGTGTTACATTGCGGCATATTCCATGTCTTTGAACCGTTTTCGGGCTGCAACGTTCATGTTGCAGACTTTTCAGACGACGAGTAAGGTGCTTTAGGTCGTGGTTCTATACTCAGTGATGCCGTTGGGGTTGATGGACTCTCTTATCTTCCAAGCCTTCCGCTCTTATCGTTGTTAGATGGCCTTAAGCCATATTATTTGTAATAAGTTCTCTTTTGAGACATTCATTGTAATAGGTGTGTGATTGCTACTCTGTTATAAATCCTTCAAGTACTGTGCGTGTCAGCATTACTAATCCAGGGATGACACTGATGCACAGAGGTTAGACTGTTTGAGGTCTGGTCGCTACATCTGTTGCTCGCTCCATTGTTCCGGAGAACGGAGTTTTAGTCATCTTTTCCATGAGGCATGGTTTGCAAGTACCAAGTGATTCATAATCAAGTGATTCCAAAAGTCCATCAGTACCTTTTTATTCCTTTTTATTCTTAATAATGTTAATAACATTAATTACCTCAGGTAGTTTAAAGGGTGATTTTGTCCTGAATGCAAATGATATGCACATAAAGGTAATGTTTATCTGAACATTTTGATATCTTATTTGCATTTTTCTGAGTTCATATGAATTAGTTATGAATTTTCAAAGTTTTGGTCAAACTTCAAAGGGCGTTCGAGGGACCACGACGAAAAAAGTAAGGGCAAAACTGAGCAAGCTCGAATAGTAAGGGCAAAACCCGTGGGTAGGAACCAACTAGGGGTAAAAATGCTATTGCCCCTTCTTTTTTAAGTTCCCCTTCTTCCCTTTACCCTTTTTCTTGAAACTAGTGGTCTTGTTGACCATCAACACTGGATGCTTTTTCTTGATTTCTACCTCCGCAGCATTTAGCATTGCGAAGAGCTCGGGAATTGTCTTATCCATCCCTTGCATATTATAGTTAATCACGAAGCTTGGTGGTAGTGATTGAAGAACTCTGTCAATGACACTATCAACCGGAAGATTAACTCCCAGCTGAGTCAAGTGATTATGATACCCAGACATTTTGAGTATATGTTCACTGACAAAACTATTCTCCTCCATTTTATGGCTGTAGAACTTATTGGAGACTTCATATCCCTCAATCCGGGCATTTTCTTGAAATATTAACTTCAACTCCTGGAACATCTCATATGCTCCATGACGTTCAAAACATCGTTGAAGTGCCGGTTCTAAGTCGTAAAGCATGGCACACTGAGCTATCGAGTAGTCATCAGCTTTGCTCTGCCAGGCGTTCACAACGCCCGGTGTTGCTCCTGCAACGGGTCTTGCACCTAGCGGTACTTCCAGGATGTAATTCTTCTGTGCAACAATGAGGATAATCCTCAAGTTAAGGACCAAGTCCGTGTAGTTGCTACCATCATCTTTCAACTTAGCTTTCTCTAGGAACGCATTAAGATTCAAAGGAACAGTAGCACAGGCCATTGATCTACAACAACATAGACATGCAAAATACTATCAGGTACTGATTTCATGATAAATTAAAGTTCAATTAATCATATTACTTCAGAACGCCCACTTAGATAGACATCCCTCTAATCATCTAAGTGATCACGTGATCCAAATCAACTAAACCATGTCCGATCATCACGTGAGATGGAGTAGTTTTCAATGGTGAACATCACTATGTTGATCATATCTACTATATGATTCACGCTCGACCTTTCGGTCTCAGTGTTCCGAGGCCATATCTGCATATGCTAGGCTTGTCAAGTATAACCTGAGTATTCTGCGTATGCAAAACTGGCTTGCACCCGTTGTATGTGAACGTAGAGCTTATCACACCCGATCATCAGGTGGTGTCTCGGCACGATGAACTATCGCAATGGTGTATACTCAGGGAGAACACTTATACCTGGAAATTTAGTGAGTGATCATCTTATAATGCTACCGCCGAACTAAGCAAAATAAGATGCATAAAGGATAAACATCACATGCAATCAATATAAGTGATATGATATGGCCATCATCATCTTGTGCTTTTGATCTCCATCTCCAAAGCACCATCATGATCACCATCGTCACAGGCTTGACACCTTGATCTCCATCGAAGCATCATTGTCGTCTCGCCAACTATTGCTATCACGACTATCGCTCTTGCTTAGTGATAAAGTAAAAGCAATTACATGGCGATTGCATTTCATACAATAAAGCGACAACCATAAGGCCCCTGCCAGTTGCCGATAACTACAAAACAAGATCATCTCATACAACAATTTATATATCATCACATCTTGACCATATCACATCACAACATACCCTGCAAAAACAAGTTAGACGTTCTCTACTTGTTGTTGCAAATTTTACATGGCTGTTACGGGCTTAGCAAGAACCATTCTTACCTACGCATCAAAAACCACAACGATTTTTCATCAAATGTGTTGTTTTAACCTTCAACAAGGACCAGGCGTAGTAACACTCGATTCAACTAAAGTTGGAGAAACAGACATTCACTAGCCACACAATGCGAAGCACGTCTGTAAAGCCGCCTCGTGTAAGCGTCACAGCGTAATGTCGGTCTGAGCTGCTTCATCCAACAATACCGCCGAATCAATGTATGACATGCTGGTAAGCAGTATGACTATTATCGCCCACAAATCTTTGTGTTCTACTCGTGCATATAACATCTACGCATAGACCTGGCTCAGATGCCACTGTTGGGGAACGCAGTATTTCACAACTTTTACCTATGATCACGCAAGATCTATCTATGTGATGCATAGCAACGAGCGGGAGAGTGTGTCCACGTACCCTCCTAGACCGAAAGTGGAAGCGTTAAGTAACGCGGTTGATGTAGTCGAACCTCTTCGCAATCCAACCGATCAAGTACCGAACGCAGGACACCTCCGTGATCTGCACATGTTCAGCTCGGTGACGTCCCTCGAACTCTTGATCCAGTTGAGGCCGAGGGAGAGTTTCGTCATCACGACGGTGTGATGACTGTGATGGTGAGGTTACCGATGCAGGGCTTCGCCTAAGCACTACAACGATATGACCGAGGTGGAAATCTGTGGAGGGGAGCACCGCACACGACTAAACAATCAACTTGTGTGTCTATGGGGTGCCCCCTCCCCTGTCTATAAAGGAGTGGAGGAGGGAGGGCCGGCCTCTGGGCGCGCCAAGGGGGATTCCTACTCCTAGTAGGAGTAGGTTTCCCCCTTCCCTAGTTGGATTAGGAGAAGAAGGAAGAGGGAGAAGGAGAGAAGGAAAGCCCCCCCCCCCCCAATTTGATTGGGCTTGGGAGGCGCACGACTCCCACTTGGCTGCCTCCTCCTCTCTTCCACCATGGCCCATTAAGGCCCATTAACTCCCGAGGGGTTCAGTAACCCGGTACTCCAAAAATGCCCGAACTCATCCGAAACCTTTCCGATGTCCGAACATAGCCTTCCAATATATCGATCTTTATTTCTCGACCATTTCGAGACTCCTCGTCATGTCCGTGATCACATCCGGGACTCTGAACAACCTTCGGTACATCAAAACACATAAACTGATAATACCGATCGTCATCGAACGTTAAGCTTGCGGACCCTACGGGTTCGAGAACTATGTAGACATGATCGAGACTCATCTCCGGTCAATAACCAATAGCGGAACCTGGATGCTTATATTGGCTCCCACATATTCTGCAAAGATCGTTATCGGTCAAACCGCATAACAACATACGTTGTTCCCTTTGTCATCGGTATGTTACTTGCCTGAGATTCGATCGTCAGTATCTCAATACCTAGTCAATCTCATTACCGGCTAGTCTCTTTACTCGTTCCGTAATGCATTACCGTGTAACTAACTCATTAGGCACATTGCTTGCAAGGCTTATAGTGATGTGCATTACAAAGAGGGCCCAGAGATATATCTCCGACAATCGGAATGAAAAATCCTAATCTCGATCTATGCCAACTCAACAAACACCATCGGAGACACCTGTAGAGCATCTTTATAATCACCCAGTTACATTGTGATGTTTGATAGCACACTAAGTGTTCCCCCGGTATTCGGGAGTTGCATAATCTCATAGTCATTGGAACATGTATAAGTCATGAAGAAAGCAATAGCAACAAACTAAACGATCATAGTGCTAAGCTAACGGATGGGTCATGTCAATCACATCATTCTCTAATGGTGTGATCCCATTAATCAAATGACAACTCATGTCCATGTCTAGGAAACTTAACCATCTTTGATTAACGAGCTAGTCAAGTAGAGGCATACTAGTGACACTCTGTTTGTCTATGTATTCACACATGTACTAAGTTTCCGGTTAATACAATTATAGCATGAATAATAAACATTTATCATGATGTAAGGAAATATAAATAACAACTTTATTATTGCCTCTAGGGCATATTTCCTTCAGGTCGGAGTGCACGGTGCCTTCATCTTTTTCTCATTGGAGTAATACAAAGCAACTCAAATTTCTTTCTGAAGAAAATATGTCTCTTTTTGTTTGATTTGAGTTCTTGCTCTCCCAACTCAGAACATTTAGAATGCGATTTTGGAGAAGTTCTAGAAGACAAGAATAGGAACACTTCATAGCCATATTGAACCAGAGCTGATGCATGCTACGTGAAATGATTTTATTTTTAAAAAGGTGAGGATTGAGCACTATTTTGCCTGTTATAGCTAGAAAGCTTGATCAATAGCAAATGTTATCTTGCAATCATTGTGCATGATGATCAAGTCTGCCATTTCTCCCGTTGCAATGCACGGGCATATTTGCTAGTAAAATAAATAGCAGTATCTATTACAACACAATACTCAAGTATTCAAACACAAATACTCACTAGTAGAAAAACAACCTTATGTTCACCTCATTAGTCCCGGTTCAATTACGGGCCGACACTAATGTGACCATTAGTGCCAGTTCCAACGGCTAGGCGGGTGACACTCGTTAGTCCCAGTTTGTGTTGAACCTCTAGTAACGGTCCGTGCCAAGAACCGGGACTAAAGAGGTAGTGGCAGGCTAGTGTCAGACTGGGGCCCCACCAACACCTTTAGTCCCGGTTCGTGGCACGAACCGGGACTAGAGATGCACCTTTAGTCCTGGTTCGCATAACCAACCGGGACTAAAGATGCCTCTATATAAACCCTTCGTCGAGCCCGAGCCCATTTCTCTCTATTTTCCCCTTTCATTCCTTCCTCTCCTCTGTTCTCCCCCCTTGCTCGAGCTCATCCTTCATGTTTGCCAAAATTTGAAGGCCCCCCATCCATCCAAGTGATCACAAAGGTTAGCAACTTTTTCCTTTCATCTCTCATTGCTAGATTAGCTCTTCGAATGCTCTATAAGTATAGTGATTTGTGGGTTTTAGTTTGGGAGTAATTATATGTGGTAGTTTATTTGATTTATATGCAATTTGAGCTCAAATTAACTCTTAGTTTGCATATGTAGGTGTGGTTTACTTAGTGCCTCCCCGTCCCCGTCCTAACCACCGTCGATCGCCCGCACCATCCCATCGTCGGCACCACCTTGTGTGCCTCTTGTTCTTACTTTTTAATATAAAAAATCATGTTTGTGTGATTTAGATATATAGTTACTTGTATAATTTTCTTACGCATACGTTGTTTGTTATACATAGTGGCATGGTTTTGATATCCGTTCATTCGGCCCTCATCCGATTTATGATTCGTATGTGGTATATTCTCTTTATAACTATTTGTTGCATTTCGTGTTTATGACAAATTATGCCCATCAAGTTGACATAGATATTTTTATCTAGGAGGTATGTGAACTGGAAATTCCAACCGACCCTCTTGTCAAGAGGTTAAATTTAGTTGAAAAAGAAAACAAGTATTTGAAAGAAAAATTGAAAAGAATTGAAGAAGAGAAGATGAAACTGGAGTTATACGTTGCCGATGTTGTTGATGATCAGAAGATCAAGATGGATAAAATGCGCTTGAAGATTAGAAAGATTAGAAAATATGCCATTGATAGTGAGGCTTGGTATCATTATGTTGTTGGATCAATTGTTACCTTAGTTGCGATCTTGATTGCATTTGTTGTTGCACTTAAATGCTTTAGCTAGAGAGTTTGTATATTGTTTTATGAGAATAAGTGTGTATGAACTTTATGTATGAACTTGTATTAATTTGGTCTTTTCAGTGTTGTGTAATGAAGATGAGCCGACAATGGATGTACGATGACCGATGCTCTCCCCAGTTCATTAATGGCGTGCGTAATTTTCTGCTTGCGGCTGAGGCAAACAAGCGGGCAGATGGTTTTATGTGTTGTCCATGTGCTGGCTGTAAGAATGATCAGAATAACTCTAAGTCAAGAACCATTCACGTCCACCTGTTTGAGTCTGGTTTCATGCCCACTATAATGTTTGGACCAAGCACGGAGAAAGAGGGGTTATGATGGAAGACAATGAAGAAGAAGAAGACGACGATGGCTATCCTAACAATGGGTTCCCTGAATACGATGGTACAACAATGGGGGAAGAAGCTGAGTCGGCAATGCGGGAAGTAGCTGAAGAAGAGGCATTAGATGAGCCCGCTGATGATCTTGGTCGAGCCATTGCTGATGCAAAGAGAAACTGCGCAAGTAAAAAGGAGAGGCTGAAGTTGCAGCGCATGTTAGAGGATCACAAGAAATCGTTGTACCCAAATTGCGAAGCTGACAAGAAAAAGCTGGGAACCACACTGGAATTGCTGCAATGGAAGGCAGCGAATGGTGTATCTGACAAGGGATTTGGAAAGTTGCTGATAATGTTAAAGAAGATGCTTATAAAGGACAACGAATTGCCTGAGAGTACATACAAAGCAAAGAATGTTGTCTGCCCTCTAGGATTAGAGGTGCAGAAGATACATGCATGCCCTAATGACTGCATCCTCTATCGCGGTGAGTATGGGGATTTGAATGCATGCCCGGTATGCGGTGCATTGCGCTATAAGATTAGCCACGATGACCCTGGTGATGTCGAGGGCTGATACGTCTCCAACGTATCTATACTTTATGAAGTATTCATGTTGTTATATTATCATTCTTGGATGTTATACAATCATTTTATAGAAACTTTATATCATTTTTTGGGACTAACCTATTGACCCAGTGCCCAAGGCGATTGCTGTTTTTTGCTTGTTTTTTACATCGCAGGAAATCAAAATCAAACAGAGTCCAAACACCGTGAAACTTTTTGTGGATTTTTTATGGACCAGAAGACATCCATTGGGCCAGAGAAGCACCTGGGGGTGCCCCAAGGCAGGCACAACCCACCAGGGCACGCCTGGGGGCCCAGGCGCGCCCTGGTGGGTTGTGTCCACCTCGATGGCCTCCCGCACTGCCTCTTCGCCCTATAAATTACCAAATATTCCAAAAACCCTCGGGGTAACCCTAGATCAGAAGTTCCGCCGCCGGAAGGCTCTGTAGCCACGAGAAACCAATCTAGACCCTGTTTCGGCACCCTGCCGGAGGGGGAAATCATCACCGGTGGCCATCTTCATCATCCCGGCGGCCACCATGATGAGGAGGGAGTAGTCCACCCTCGGGGCTGAGGGTTTGTACTAGTAGCTATGTGTTTAATCTCTCTCTCTCTCTCTCTCTCTTGTGTTCTTGAGATGGCACGATCTTGATGTATCACGGGCTTTGTTAATATAGTTGGATCATATGGCATTTTCTCCTCTCTATCTTGTTGCGATGAATTGAGTTTTCCCTTTGAGATTTCGTTTTATCGAATTGAATACTTTTATGGATTTGAGAGCACTTGATATATGTCTTGCATATGCATACTCGTGGTGATAATGGGGTATCATATTGATTCACTTGATATATGTTTTGGCACTAAACTCACGGATTCCCGAGGTGACATTGGGGTAATCTATGCATAGGGGTTGATGCACGTTCTTGTCCTTGTTTCTCCGGTAGAAATCTTGGGGCACTCTTTGAGGTTCTTTGTGTTGGATTGAGTATTATGAATCTGAAATTATTTGGTGTTATTTTAGTACGAACTCTTGGATAGATCGGTCAGAAAGAATAGCTTCGAGGTGGTTTCGTACCCTAGAAATGATTTCCTCTTATGTTCTCCGCTAGATAGGAACTTTGGAGTGATTCTTCATCGCATGTTGAGGGATGGTTATATGATCCAATTATATTAGCATTGTTGAGAGATTGTACTAGCGAAAGGATGGACCCTAGGCCTCACTTTCAAGCATTGCAATATCGTTTGTGCTCCGTTTTATCAATTGCTACCTTGCTGTTTTTTATTGCTCTTATTACAAAAATCAATATCTACTATCCATATTACACTTGTATCACCATCTCTTAGCCGAACTAGTGCACCTATACAAGTTACCATTGTATTTGGTGTGTTGGGGACACAAGAGACTTTTTATTATTCGTTTGCAGGGTTGTATGAGAGAGACCATCTTCATCCTATGCCTCCCACGGATTGATAAACCTTAGGTCATCCACTTTAGGGAAAATTGCTACTATCCTACAGAACTCTGTGCTTGGAGGCCCAACACGTGTCTACAAGAATAAATTTGCGTAGTAGACATCAAGCTCTTTTACGCCGCTGTTTGGGAGGTGAGTTCTTGAAGGTATATCTTTGGATCTTGCAATTGAATCTTTTAGTTTCTTGTTTTATCACTAGTTTGGTTTATAAAAGGAAACTACATAAAAAATTGGAATTGAGGTTTCATCATATTATTGATCATCTTTATAATATCTTTCTTGAAAATGATGGATCAGAAAATTGTGCTCAATTGTTAGAATAAGAAGTCAATAAAATGTTTGGCACAAAATATTTGAATGATGACCATGATTGCAATGTTGTTAGTTTGAATTATTTGAATATACAAAATGCTAATGATGATTGCACAAGTCATGACAAAAATGTTTCTTATAAGCATATCAATTTTTGTGGAGTGCATAAAGTTTGTGAAGACGTGCCTTATAGGGAAGACAGATTTTGTAAGAAGCATAAACATGATAGAACTAAATTATGTTTTCTTTGTCCTTTCACTTGTGAACTTTGCAATAAGGATGGTCATCTTAATTTCCAATGCAAACTTTTTCATGACCGTATCATGGCAGAATATTGCAATAACTTGATCACCCTAGAACTTTATAATGAACTTTGTTTATTTTTGGGGAGTGAATAATTGACACATAAAAATAGTTGATTTGAAGTTTTTATTCTCATGGACGACATTGAAACTAAACTAAAAAATATCCATATGTTTTGCATGGTAAATTGCAATGAGAATGCTTATATTGCCAAGTAAAGCTTTTGGTATGGTTTATGGTGATAGTTGATTTGATCTTGCTGAAAAACAGAAACTTTTGCGCTCAGGAAAATATTTATAATTTTTAACATAAGCGAGATAAAATACTAATTCTTTTTTAAGAAGATTACTAGAAAAATTTCCTAGGTTTTCCTAATTTTTTAGAATTTTTGGAGTAGCAGAAGTATGGTTGGAGTACAGATTACTGCAGACTGTTCTGTTTTTGACAGATTCTGTTTTCAATGCATAGTTTGCTTGTTCTATAGTTTCTATGGCTTATATTTCTCAATATAAATTATGGAAATGATATGCTAAAGTAGGCATTGTTTGGAAAAAACTACGAATCTTGTCTTGGACAGTACCAAGGTAAAATGGTTTGCTCTTTATCATACTAACCTATCTCACGAAGTTCCGTTTGAAGGAAATATACCCTAGAGGCAATAATAAAGTTATTATTTATTTCCTTATATCATGATAAATGTTTATTATTCATGCTAGAATTGTATTAACAGGAAACATAATACATGTGTGAATATGTAGACAAACAGCAGTGTCACTAGTATGCCTCTACTAGACTAGCTTGTTAATCAAAGATGGTTATGTTTCCTAACCATAGACAAAGGAGTTGTCATTTGATTAACAAGGTCACATCATTGGTTGAATGATCTGATTGACATGACCCATTCCATTAGCTTAGCATCCGATCGTTTAGTATGTTGCTATTGCTTTTATCCATGACTTATGCATGTTCCTATAACTATGAGAATATGCAACTCCGTTCTGGGAGGAACACTTTGGGTACTACCAAACGTCCACAACGTAATCGGGTGATTATAAAGGAGTACTACAGGTGTCTCCAAAGGCGGATGTTGGGTTGGCGTATTTGAGATTAGGATTTGTCACTCCGATTGTCGGAGAGGTATCTCTGGGCCCTCTCGGTAATACACATCACTAAGCCTTGCAAGCATTACAACTAATGAGTTAGCTGTGAGATGATGTATTACGGAACGAGTAAAGAGACTTGCCGATGTGAGATTGAACTAGGTATTGGATACCGACGATCGAATCTCGGGCAAGTAACATACCGATGACAAAGGGAACAACGTATGTTGTTATGCGGTCGACCGATAAAGATCTTCGTAGAATATGTAGGAGCCAATATGGGCATCCAGGTCCCGCTATTGGTTATTGACCGGAGACGTGTCTCGGTCATGTCTACATTGTTCTCGAACCGTAGGGTCCGCACGCTTAAGGTTTCGATGTGATTATATTATGAGTTTACATGTTTTGATGTACCGAAGGAGTTCGGAGTCCCGGATGAGATCGGGACATGACGAGGAGTCTCGAAATGGTCGAGACGTAAAGATTCATATATTGGATGATATGTTTAGGCCAAGGGGTCAAGCCCATGAGGCTTTCGGTTGGTGCAAAAGGAGTTTTATGAGGCCGGGGCCAAACGCCGGAGACCTGGCGTCGCCCTGGGCAGACGCCGAGGCCCATGGCGTCAGGCCGGCGCCAAGGATTGTGGCGTTTGGTCCTGGAGTCTGAGTGGGACTCTTGCCTTTCGGGCAAAACCGACTTTGAGGAGGCTTTTGCTCCAAGTTTCGACCAGGGCTCAACATATAAATAGAGGCGGGGCTAGCACCAAAGACACAACAATTGATCTCTTGGATCTCTTAGCGTGTCGGTGCCCCTCCACCATATTCCACCTCGGTCATATCAGAAGCGGTGCTTAGGCAAAGCCTGCGTCGGTAGAACATCAAGATCGTCACCACGCCTGCCGTCGTCGATTTGAACTCTCTCTCCCGGAGCTTTGCTGGATCGGAACTGAGGAGCGTCACCGAGCTGAGCGTGTGCCAAGAACTCGGAGGCGCCGGAGTAACGGCGCTGGGATCGGTTGGATCGCGAGGAGAACGTCTGACTACTTCCTCTACGTTGTGATCGCTTCGCCCGGGTCTCACGAGGGTACGTAGACAACACTCTCCCCTCTCGTTGCTATGCATCACCATGATCTTGCGTGTGCGTAGGAAAAGTTTTGAAATTACTACGTTCCCCAACAGTGGCATCCGAGCCTAGGTTTTTATGGTTTGATGTTTTGCACGAGTAGAACACAAGTGAGTTGTGGGCGATACAAGTCATACGCCTACCAAAGATGTCATACTTTGGTTCAGCGGTATTGTGAGATGAAGTGGCGGACCGACATTACGCCAGACGCTTCTACGCCGAGACTGGTTTCACCGTTACGAGCACTCGTGCTTAAAGGTGGCTGGCGGGTGTCTGTCTCTCTCACTTTAGTTGAACCGAAAAGTGACTACGCCCGTCCTTGCGAAGGTTAAACGGAGTCTATTTGACGAAGTATCGTTGTGGTCTTGATGCGTAGGTGAGATTGGTTCTTGCTTAAGCCCGTAGCAGCCATCGTAAAATTTGCAACAACAAAGTAGAGGATGTCTAACTTGTTTTTGCAGGGCATGTTGTGATGTGATATGGTCAAGACGTGATGCTATATTTTATTGTATGAGATGATCATGTTTTGTAACCGGTTATCGGCAATCGGCTGGAGCCATATGGTTGTCGCTTTATTGTATGAAATGCAACGCATACTGTAATTGCTTTACTTTATCACTAAGCGGTAGCGATAGTCGTAGAAGCAATAGATGGCGTAAACGACAATGATGCTACGATGGAGATCAAGGTGTCGCGCCGGTGACGATGGTGATCACGACGGTGCTTCGGAGATGGAGATCAAAGGCACAAGATGATGATGGCCATATCATGTCACATATTTTGATTGCATGTGATGTTTATCTTTTATGCATCTTATCTTGCTTTGATTGACGGTAGCATTTTAAGATGATCTCTCACTAAAATTATCAAGTAGTGTTCTCCCTGAGTATGCACCGTTGCCAAAGTTAAATGCGTGCCGAGACACCACGTGATGATCGGGTGTGATAAGCTCTACGTCCATCTACAACGGGTGCAAGCCAGTTTTTGCACACGCAGAATACTCGGTTATACTTGACGAGCCTAGCATATGCGAGATATGGCCTCGGAACACGGAGACCGAAAGGTCGAGCGTGAATCATATAGTAGATATGATCAACATAAGATGTTCACCATTGAAAACTACTCCATCTCACGTGATGATCGGCTATGGTTTAGTTGATTTGGATCACGTGATCACTTAGATGACTAGAGAGATGTCTGTCTAAGTGGGAGTTCTTAAGTAATATGATTAATTGAACTTAAATTTATCATGAACTTAGTCCTGGTAGTATTTTGCAAATTATGTTGTAGATCAATAGCTCGCGTTGTTGCTTCCCTATGTTATTATATGTGTTCCTAGAGAAAATTGTATTGAAAAATGTTAGTAGCAATGATGCAGATTGGATCCGTTATCTGAGGTTTATCCTCATTGCTGCCTGTAAGAATTATGTCCTTAATGCACCGCTAGGTGATGTACCTATTGCGAGGAGCAAATGTAGACGTTATGAGCGTTTGGCTAGCTCAATATGATGACTACTTGATAGTTTAGTGCACCATACTTAACAGCTTAGAATCGGGACTTCAAAGACGTTTTGAGCGTCATGGACCATATGAGATGTTCCAGGAATTGAAGTTAATATTTCAAGCAAATACCGAGTTGAGAGATATGAAATCTCCAACAAGTTCTATAGCTAAAAGATGGAAGAGAATCGCTCAACTAGTGAGCATGTTCTCGATTGTCCGGGTACTTCAATCGCTTGAATCAAGTGGGAGTTAATCTTCCGGATAAGATAGTGATTGATGTAATTCTCTAGTCACCAACACTAAGTTACTAGAACTTCGTGATGAACTATAGTATGCAAGGGATGACGAAAACGATTCCCGAGCTCTTCGTGATGTTGAAATCGACGAAGGTAGAAATCAAGAAAGAGCATCAAGTGTTGATGATTGACAAGACCACTAGTCTCAAGGAAAAGGGCAAAGGGAAGAAGGGGAACTTCAAGAAGAACGGCAAGCAAGTTGCCGCTCGAGTGAAGAAACCCAAGTCCGGACCTAAGCACGAGACTAAGTGCTTTTGCTGCAATGGAACTGGTCACTAGAAGCGGAACTACCCCAAGTATTTGGCGGATAAGAAGGATGGCAAAGTGAACAAAGGTATATTTGAGATACAGATTATTGATGTGTATTTTACTAGTGTTCAGTAGAAACCCCTCGGTATTTGATAATCGGTTCGGTTGCTAAGAGTAGTAACTTGAAACGGGAGTTGCAGAATGAACATAAACTAGTTGAAGGGGAAGTGAAGATGAGTGTTGGAAGTGGTTCCAATATTGATATGATCATCATCGCACACTCCCTATACTTCCGGGATTAGTGCGGAACCTAAATAAGTGTTATTTGGTGTTGAGCATGAATATGATTTGATCATGTTTATTGCAATACGGTTATTCATTTAAGTAAGAGAATAAATTGTTGTTCTGCTTACATGAATAAAACCTTATATGGTCACACACCAACAAAATGATTTGTTGGATCTCGATAGTAGTGATACACATATTCATAATATTGAAACCAAAAGATGCAAAGTTAATAATGATAGTGCAACTTATTTGTGGCACCGCCGTTTAGGTCATATTGGTGTAAAGCGCATAAAGAAACTCCATCTTGATGGGCTTTTGGAATCACTTGATTATGAATCACTTGATGCTTGCAAACCATGCCTCATGGGCAAGATGACTAAAACTCCGTTCTCGGAACAATGGAGCGAGCAATGATTTGTTGGAAATCATACATACCGATGTATGTGGTCCGATGAATATTAAGGCTCGCGACAAGTATCATTATTTTTTGATCTTCACAGATGTTTTTGAGCAGATATGGGTATATCTACTTGATGAAACATAAGTCTGAAACATTTGAAAAGCTCAAAGAATTTCAGAGTGAAGTGGAGAATCATCGTAACAAGAAAATAAAAGTTTCTACGATATGATCGCAGAGGTAAAATATTTGAGTTACTAGTTTGGTCTTCAATTAAAACAATGTGAAATAGTTTCACAAATTCATGCCACCGGAACACCACAGCATAATGGTGTGTCCGAACATCATAACCGTACTTTATTGGATATAGTGCAACTATGATGTTTCTTACCGATTTACCGTTATAGTTTTGGGGCTATGCATTAGAGACAGCTGCATTCACGTTAAAAAGGGCACCATCTAAATCCGTTGAGACGACATCGTATGAACTGTGGTTTGGCAATAAACCAAAGTTGTTGTTTCTTGAAGTTTGGAGTTGCGATGCTTATGTGAAAAAGTTTCATCCTGATAAGCTCGAACCCAAATCGGAGAAATGCGTCTTCATAGGATACCCAAAATGTTGGGTACACCTTCTATCCACAGATCCGAAAGGCAAGACATTCGTTGCCAAGAATGGATCCTTTCTAGAGAAGGAGTTTCTCCCGAAAGAAGTGAGTGGGAGGAAAGTAGAACTTGATGAGGTAATTGTACCTTCTCCCTTATTGGAAAGTAGTTTATCACATAAATCAGTTCCTGTGACTACTACACCAATTAGTGAGGAAGCTAATGATGATGATCATGTAACTTCAGATCAAGTTACTACCGAACCTCGTGGGTCAACCAGAGTGAGATCCGCACTGCAGTGGTACGGTAATCCCATTACGGAGGTCGGGTTACTTGACCATGACGAACCTACGAACTATGAGGAAGCGATGATGAGCCCGATTCCGCAAAATGGTTTGAGGCCATGAAATCTGAGATATGATCCATGTATGAGAACAAAGTATGGACTTTGATGGATTTGCCCGATGATCGGCAAACCATAGAAAATAAATGGATCTTCAAGAGGAAGACGGACGCCGATAGTAGTGTTATCGCTTCTACAAAGCTAGAATTGTCGCAAAAGGTTTTCGACAAGTTCAAGATGTTGACTACGATGAGAGTTTCTCACTCGTATCTATGCTTAAGTCTGTCCGAATCATGTTAGCAATTGCCGCATTTTATGAAATCGGCAAATGGATAAACAAAACTGCATTCCTTAATGGATTTATTAAAGAAGAGTTGTATATGATGCAAACCGTAAGGTTTTGTAAATCCTAAAGGTGCTAACAAAATATGCAAGCTCCAAAGTGATCCATCTATGGACTGGTGCAAGCATCTCGAGTTGGAATACATGCTTTGATAAGTTGATCATAGCATATAGTTTTATACAGACTTGCGGTGAAGCCTGTAATTACTAGAAAGTGAGTGGGGAGCACTACATCATTTCGATAAGTATATGTGAATGACATATTGTAGATCGGAAATAATGTAGAATTATTCGCAAAGCATAAAGGAGTGTTTGAAAGGAGTTTTTCAAAGAAAGACCTCGGTGAAGCTGCTTACATATTGAGCATCAAGATCTATAGAGATAGATCAAGGCGGCTTGATAAGTTTTTTTTTTCAATGAGTACATACCTTGACAAGATTTTGAAGTAGTTCAAAATGGAGCGATCGAAAGAAAGAGTTCTTGCACGTGTTACAAGGTGTGAAATTGAGTAAGACTCAAAACCCGACCACGACGAGAAGATAGAAAGAGAATGAAAGTCATTCCCTATGCCTTGGCCATAGGTTCTATAAAGTATGCCATGTCGTGTACCAGATCTATTGTATACCCTACACTGAAGTTTGGCAAGGAGTACAATAGTGATCTAGGAGTAGATCCTTTGGACAGCGGTCAAAATTATCCTTAGTGGAATAAGGATATGTTTCTCGATTATGGAAGTGACAAAAGGTTAGGTCAGTAAAGGGTTACGTCGATGCAAGTTTTGACACCGATCTGGATGACTCTAAGTCTCGATCTAGATACATATTGAAAGTGGGAGCAATTAGCTAGAGTAGCTCCGTGCGAGCATTGTAGACATAGAAAATTGCAAAATACATAACGGATCTGAATATGAAAGACCCGTTGACTAAGATTCTCTCACAAGCAAAACATGATCACACCTTAGTACTCTTTGGGTGTTAATCACATAGCGATGTGAACTAGATTACTGAATCTAGTAAACCCTTTGGGTGTTGGTCACATGGCGATGTGAACTATGGGTGTTAATCACATGATGATGTGAACTATCGATGTTAATCACATGGTGATGTGATCTAGATTATTGACTCTAGTGCAAGTGGGAGACTGAAGGAAATATGCCCTAGAGGCAATAATAAAGTTATTATTTATTTCCTTATATCATGATAAATGTTTATTATTCATGCTAGAATTGTATTAACAGGAAACATAATACATGTGTGAATATGTAGACAAGCAGTGTCACTAGTATGCCTCTACTAGACTAGCTTGTTAATCAAAGATGGTTATGTTTCCTAACCATAGACAAAGGAGTTGTCATTTGATTAACAAGGTCACATCATTGGTTGAATGATCTGATTGACATGACCCATTCCATTAGCTTAGCATCCGATCGTTTAGTATGTTGCTATTGCTTTTATCCATGACTTATGCATGTTCCTATAACTATGAGAATATGCAACTCCGTTTACGGAGGAACACTTTGGGTACTACCAAACGTCACAACGTGAATCGGGTGATTATAAAGGAGTACTACAGGTGTCTCCAAAGGCGTATGTTGGGTTGGCGTATTTCGAGATTAGGATTTGTCACTCCGATTGTGGGAGAGGTATCTCTGGGCCCTCTCGGTAATACACATCACTAAGCCTTGCAAGCATTACAACTAATGAGTTAGCTGTGAGATGATGTATTACGGAACGAGTAAAGAGACTTGCCAAGAACGAGATTGAACTAGGTATTGGATACCGACGATCGAATCTCGGGCAAGTAACATACCGATGACAAAGGGAACAACGTATGTTGTTATGCGGTCTCGACCGATAAAGATCTTCGTAGAATATGTAGGAGCCAATATGGGCATCCAGGTCCCGCTATTGGTTATTGACGGAGGCGATGTCTCGGTCATGTCTACATTGTTCTCGAACCGTAGGGTCCGCACGCTTAAGGTTTCGATGATGCTTATATTATGAGTTTACATGTTTTGATGTACCGAAGGAGTTCGAGTCCGGATGAGATCGGGGACATGACGAGGAGTCTCGAAATGGTCGAGACGTAAAGATTCATATATTGGATGATATGTTTAGGCCAAGGGGTCAAGCCCATGAGGCTTTAGGTCGGTCAAAAGGAGTTTTATGCGGAGCCGAGGGCCAAACGCCGGAGACCCTGGCGTCTGGCCCTGGGCCAGACGCCGAGGCCCATGGCGTCTGGGCCAGACGCCAATGATTGTGGCGTTTGGTCCTGGAGTCCGAGTGGGACTCTTGCCTTTCGGGCAAAACCGACTTTGAGGAGGCTTTTGCTCCAAGTTTCGACCCCGGGGCTCAACATATAAATAGAGGGGCAGGGTTAGCACCAAAGACACAACAATTGATCTCTTGGATCTCTTAGCCGCACGGTGCCCCCTCCACCATATTCCACCTCGGTCATATCAGAAGCGGTGCTTAGGCGAAGCCTGCGTCGATAGAACATCAAGATCGTCCACGCCGTCATCGACGGAAACTCTCTCCCGGAGCTTTCTTTGGATCGAACTGAGGAGCGTCACCGAGCTGAGCGTGTGCCAAGAACTTCGGAGGCGCCGGAGTAACGGCGCTGGGATCGGTTGGATCGCGAGGAGAACGTCTGACTACTTCCTCTACGTTGTGATCGCTTTCCGCTTCGGTCTACGAGGGTACGTAGACAACACTCTCCCCTCTCGTTGCTATGCATCACCATGATCTTGCGTGTGCGTAGGAAATTTTTTGAAATTACTACGTTCCCCAACACCGTTAAGTTTTGTGTGATTGAAGTTTTCAAGTATTGGGTGAGATATCGATATGAGGAGAATAAGAAGTGAGAAGACCCTAAGCTTGGGGATGCCCAAGGCACCCCAAGGTAGTATTCAAGGAATATCCAAGCAACTAAGCTTAGGGATGCCCCTGAAGGCATCCCCTCTTTCGTCTTCAACATTGTCGGTAACCTATGTTTTCATTCGTCACAAGATATGAGTTTTGCTTGGAGCGTTATTTTATTTTGCTAGGATTTGCTTTCTGTTATTTAGAATAATGTTTTGCATCTTTATTTTCAATAAAAATGCCAAGGATAATTTTTACCATGCTTATTTTGCAAGTCTATGTGTTGCTGTTTCAAAACAGAAAGTTTATCGATGTTGCAAAAATTCCCTAGAAAAGTCAGGATGTGATAAAATGTTGAAACTTTTTGCACGATAAGATCTGATAAATTTTCTACAGTGTGGTAAATTTTCATATTTTTTGGAGTTAAAGAAGTATTGATACTCTTGCATCTTTACAGACTGCACTGTTTTGGCAGATTGCTGTTATGTTTGCATATGTTTGCTTGTTTAATGATTCTATTTGAGGATAAGAGTATTAAATATGCAGAGGCATTTAGTATGCAATGTTGAATAATAATTTTAGTGATTTGGTACATTAGAGAATGATAAGGTTTTTGCATTGGTTTATACTAACTTATCTCACGAGTTCTTGTTGAGTTTTGTGTGGATGAAGTTTTTAAGATTTTGGGGAAACCGTGATATAAAAGGAATTAAGGAGACACAAAATCTCAAGCTTGGGGATTCCCAAGGCATCCCAAGATAATATTTCAAGAAGTCTCAAGCATCTAAGCTTCGGGATGCCCGGTGAGCATCCCACCTTTCTTCATCAACAATTATCGGTTAGTATCGGTTGAGCCTAAGTTTTTGCTTCTTCACATGAGTTGTGCTATTCTTGGAATGTCATTTTGTTTTGTTTTGCTTGTTGTTTTAATAAAATATTTAGATCTGGAAGTTCTAAATAAGAGAGATTCCTCAAATAGCTACCCATTTACTTAACTACTCGCTTGATCCTCACTTATATCTTTTTGGAGTAGCTTGTCATTTACTCTTGTGCTTCACTTATATCCTATGAGTAAATTGTTGAATGAATTGAATATCATGAAGTTGAAATTGTATCATGCCTAGTGGTAGCTTCACATTGGGTTTACAAAGTGAAATCTTTTGAGTCTTGACAATCACAATATTGGTCATACAAGCAATTCACGAATGATTAGTAGAAGGAAGAGAACTTTCACATGAAAATACACTATCTTGGAAATCTTCTGTGATTGTGAGCCCCCATCAAAATATTATATGCCAAAACTGTTGACGTTGTACAAGGAAGACAACGTAATGATTTATGTTTGTTCATATTTACATAGAAGTTATATTGTCATAGATCCTTCAACATGTGGTGCTGGCCCCCCCATCTTTGCTAGCCGAAAATTCCGCACCAAGTAGAGATACTACTTGTGCGTCCAAAAACCCTTAAACCCAAATATTATTTTCAAGAGTACACCATACCTACCTAAGGATTGAGTAAGATCCTTCAAGCAAGTTGTCATCGGTGAAATAAAGCAATAAAAATTGCTTCTAAAAGTGTTAGACCATTTAGTGTAAGAGAAAATTGAGCGTTGTATGAACTTGTGATGGCAAAGAATAAAAGCAACAGACTGCATAATAAAGGTTGCTATCATAAGGGGCAATATAACATGACATTCTTTTGCACTAAGGGATTGAGCATACAAACAAAAGGCGCATGGCAACCTCTGCTTCCCTCTGCGAAGGGCCTACCTTTTACTTTTATGTATTTACTTTCATGCAAGAGTCAAAGTTTTTCTCTCTATTCCTTTTTATTTTTCTCTTTTAGCAAGCATCACGTGGTGAGGAATGATCTAGGCACATATATCCAGTTGGATATGGGTAGCATGAGTTATTATTGTTGACATCACCCTTAAGGTGAGTACGCTGGGAGGCGAAATTATGAGCCCCTATCTTTCTATGTGTCCGGTTGAAACGTTTTGCTCATGTCTATGCAGTGAGTGTTAGCAATCATAGAAGACTATATGATGGTTGAGTATGTGGAGCTCTTACTTAGACTCTGTTGAATAAGTTGAATTGCAATTGTTTGGTGACTAAGAATATAGGTTGTTGAGTTTCAAGAGAATTCATTGTTTGAACCTTAACATGTGAATTGGTTGCTACTTTACCATGATGAGTTTCATGAGAAAGAAATGCTATTATGATGCTAGGAAAAGTGATTGGAATTATCATTGATCAAACTTATGCACTTTGCTAGCATTCACAATTCATAAATTATATCTTTTATCATTTACCTACTCGAGGACGAGTAGGAATTAAGCTTGGGGATCTTGTCGTCTCCAACGTACCTATAATTTATGAAGTATTCATGCTGTTATATTATCATTCTTGTATGTTTTACAATCATTTTATAGCAACTTTATATCATTTTTTTGGGCTAACCTATTGACCCGATTGCCCAGTGCGATTCTTTGTTTTTGCTTGTTTTTTACATCGCAGAAATCAATATCAAACAGAGTCCAAACACATGAAACTTTTTATGCATTTTTATGGACGGAAGACATCCAATGGGGACAGAGAAGCACTGGTGGTGCTCGAGGGGGCACAACCCACCAGGCGCTCACAGGGGCCCAGGCGCCCACAGTCGGTTGTGCCCACCTCGGTGGCCTTCCACACCGCCTCTTCACCCTATAAATTCCCAAATATTCCAAAATTCCTCGGGGTAACCCTATATCAGAAGTTCCGCCGCCGCAAGGCTCTATAGCCATGAGAAACGAATCTAGTCCCCGTTCCGGCACCCTGCCGGATGGGGAAATCATCACAGGTGGCCATCTTCATCATCCCGGCGGCCACCATGATGAGGAGGGAGTAGTCCACCCTCGGGGCTGAGGGTTTGTACTAGTAGCTATGTGTTTAATCTCTCTCTCTCTCTCGTGTTCTTGAGATGACATGATCTTGATGTATCACGGGCTTTGTTAATATAGTTGGTTCATATGGTGTTTTGCCCTCTCTATCTTGTTGTGATGAATTGAGTTTTCCCTTTGAGATTTCGTTTTATCGGATTGAATACTTTTATGGATTTGAGAGCACTTGATATATATCTTGCATATGCATACTCGTGGTGACAATGGGGTATCATATTGATTCACTTGATATATGTTTTGGCACTAAGCTCGCGGATTCTCGAGGTGACATTGGGGTAAGCTATGCATAGGGGTTGATGCACGTTCTTGTCCTTGTTTCTCCGGTAGAAATCTTGGGCACTCTTTGAGGTTCTTTGTGTTGGATTGAGTATTATGAATCTGAAATTATTTGGTGTTATTTTAGTACGAACTCTTGGATAGATCGGTTGGAAATAATAGCTTCGAGGTGGTTTCGTACCCTACAAATGATGTCTTCTTATGTTCTCCGCTAGATAGGAACTTTGGAGTGATTCTTCATCGAACGTTGAGGGATGGTTATATGATCCAATTATATTAGCACTGTTGAGAGATTGCACTAGCGAAGGTACGGACCCTAGGCCTCATTTTCAAGCATTGCAATACCGTTTGTGCTTCGTTTTATCAATTGCTATCTTGCTGTTTTTATTGCTCTTATTACAAAAATCAATATCTACTATCCATATTACACTTGTATCACCATCTCTTCGCTGAACTAGTGCACCTATACAAATTACCATTGTATTTGGTGTGTTGGGGACACAAGAGACTTTTTATTATTTGGTTGCAGGGTTGTTTGAGAGAGACTATCTTCATCCTACGCCTCCCACGGATTGATAAACCTAGGTCATCCAGTTGAGGGAAAATTGATACTATCCTACAAAACTCTGCGCTTGGAGGCCCAACACGTGTCTACAAGAATAAAATTGCATAGTACACATCAAGGGCGAGCGCCACATGATGGAGATTCCTGCCAGGGTGATGTGGTATGCTCCTATAATACCATGGATGAAACGTTTGTTCCAAAACGAAGAGCAAATGCCAAGTTGATGCGATGGTACAAAGAAGACCGTAAGAAAGATGGGAAGTTGAGAGTACCCACTGATGGGTTGCAGTGGAGAAAAATCAAGAGGAAGTGGAGGGACTTTGCAGATGATGCAAGGAACGTATGGTTTGGTCTAAGCGCAGATTGCATTAATCCTTTTGGGGAGCAGAGCATCAATCATAGCACCTGGCCTGTGACTCTATGTCTGTATAACCTTCCTCCTTGGTTGTGCGTGAAGCGGAAGTACATTATGATGCCAGTGCTCATCCAAGGCCCTAAGCAACCCGTAAGTGACATTGATGTGTACCTAATTAGTTGAAGAAATCTTACAACTATGGAATGAAAAAGGTGTACGTGCATGGGATGAGGACAATCAGGAAGAATTTTACCTACATGCGTTGTTGTTTGTGACCATCAATGATTGGCATGCTCTTAGTAACCTTTCAGGACAGACAAACAAGGGATACCGCGCATGCACGCACTGTTTGGATGATACCGACAGTATATATTTGGATAACTGTAAAAAGAATGTGTACCTGGGACATCGTCGATTTCTTTCGAGCAGGCATACCGTAAGAAAGAAAGGCAAGCATTTCAAAGGTGAGACAGATCATCAGACGAAGCCTCGCCATCGTACTGGTGATGACGTACACGATATGGACAAGGATTTAAAGGTAATCTTTGGAAAGGGTCCTGGCGGACAGTCTGTTCCGAATGACGCTGACGGACGCGCACCCATGTGGAAGAAGAAATCTATATTTTGGGACCTCCCAATTGGAAAGACCTAGAGGTCCGCTTTACAATCGACATGATGCACGTGACGAAGAATCTTTGCCTGACCCTGCTTGGCTTCTTGGGTGTGTATGGGAAGACAAAAGATACACTGGAGGCACGGGAGGACCAGCAACGTATGCACGGAAAAGACGACATACATCAGGGTCATGCCAGCTACGCTCTTACCAAAGAAGAGAAGGAAATCTTCTTTGAATGCTTGCTCAGTAGGAAGGTTCCGTCTGGCTTCTCGTCGAATATAAAGGGAATAATAAATATGGCAGAGACAAAGGTCCAGATCCGAAAGTCTCATGACTGCCACGTGATTATGACGCAACTGCTTTCGGTTGCATTGAGGGGGCTTCTATCGGAAAACGTTCGACTAGCCATTGTGAAGCTATGTGCATTCCTCAATGCAATCTCTGAGAAGGTAATCGATACAGAAATCATACCAAGGTTAGATAATGATTTGGTGTAATGTCTTGTCAGTTTTGAGTTGGTGTTCACGCCATCCTTCTTCAGTATCATGACGCAAGTCCTAGTTCACCTATCTTGAAGAGGTTGCCATTTGGGTCCTGTATTTCTACACAATGTGTTCCCCTTTGAGAGGTTCATGGGAGTCTTAAAGAAATATGTCCATAAGCATGCTAGGCGGAAGGAAGCATCTCCAAGGGCCATGAAAATGAGGAGGTCATTGATACGTCTCCAACGTATCTATAATTTTGATTGTTCCATGCTATATTATATTCTGTTTTGGACATTATTGGGCTTTATTATATACTTTTATATTATTTTTGGTACTAACCTATTAACCGGAGGCCCAACCCAAAATTGTTGTTTTTTTGCCTATTTCAGAGTTTCGCAGAAAAAGTATATCAAACGGAGTCCAAACGGAATGAAACCTTTGGGAACGTGATTTTCGGAACGAACGTGATCCAGAGGACTTGGACCCTACGTCAAGACATCAACCAGGAGGAGGCACGAGGTAGGGGCACGCCTACCCCAGGCGCGCCCTCCACCCTCATGGGCCCCTGTTGCTCCACCGACATACTCCTTCCTCCTATATATACTTACATTACCCCCAAACTACCGGATCTGAGCAAAAACCTAATTCCACCGCCACAACCTTACATGCTTGTGAGATCCCATCTCGGGGCACATTAGGAGCTCCGCCGGAGGGGGCATCGATCACGGAGGGCTTCTACATCAACACCGTAGCCTCTCCGATGATGTGTGAGTAATTTACCTCAGACCTTCAGGTCCATAGTTATTAGCTAGATGGCTTCTTCTCTCTTTTTGGATCTCAATACAATGTTCTCCCCCTCTCTCGTGGAGATCTATTCGATGTAATCTTATTTTGCGGTGTGTTTGTTTAGATTGATGAATTGTGGGTTTATGATCAAGATTATATATGAACAATATTTGAATCTTCTCTGAATTCTTTTATGTATGATTGGTTATCTTTGCAAGTCTCTTCGAATTATCAGTTTGGTTTGCCCTACTAGATTGATCTTTCTTGCAATGGGAGAAGTGCTTAGCTTTGGGTTCAATCTTGCGGTGTCCTTTCCCGATGTGATGAGGGGCAGCAAAGGCACGTATTGTATTGTTGCCATCGAGGATAACAAGATAGGGTTTACATCATATTGCATGAGTTTATCCCTCTACATCATGTCATCTTGCTTAAAGCGTTACTCTGTTCTTATAAACTTAATACTCTAGATGCATGCTGGATAGCGGTCGATGTGTGGAGTAATAGTAGTAGATGCAGGCAGGAGTCGGTCTACTTGTCTCGGACGTGATGCCTATATACATGATCATACCTAGATATTCCCATAACTATGCTCAATTCATCGATTGCTCAACAGGAATTTGTTCACCCACCGTAAAAACTTATGCTCTTGAGAGAAGCCACTAGTGAAACCTATGGCCCCGGGTCTATTTTCCATCATATTAATCTTCCAACACTTAGTTATTTTTATTGCCTGTTTTTTACTTTGCATCTTTATCATAAAAATACCAAAAATATTATCTTATCATATCTATCAGACCTCACTCTAAGTAAGTGACCGTGTAGGGATTGACAACCCCTTATCGCGTTGGTTGCGAGGATTTATTTTTGTGTAGGTGCGAGGAACACGTCGTGGCCTCCTACTTTGGATTGATACCTTGGTTCTCAAAAACTGAGGGAAATACTTACGCTACTTTGTCAGTATCACCCTTTCCTCTTCAAGGAAAACCAACGCGGTGCTCAAGAGGTAGCAAGAAGGATTTACGGCGCCGTTCTTAGGAGGTCTTCGCAAAGTCAACATACCAAGTACCCATCACAAACCCTTATCTCCGCATTACATTATTTGCCATTTGCCTCTCGTTTTCCTCTCCCCCACTTCACCCTTGCCATTTTATTCGCCCTCTCTTTTCCGTTTGCCTCTTTTTTCCCGTCTCTTGTTTGTTCGTGTGTTGGATTGCTTGCTTGTCACGATGGCTCAAGATAATACCAAATTGTGTGACTTTACAAATACGAACAACATTAATTTCCTTAGAACTCCGATTGCTCCTCTTACCGATACTGAATCTTGTGAAATCAATGCTGCTTTGTTGAATCTTGTCTTGAAAGATCAATTCGCCGACCTTCCTAGTGAAGATGCTGCTACCCATCTAAATAGCTCGTTGATTTGTGTGATATGCAAAAGAAGAAAGATGTGGATAATGATATTGTTAAATTGAAGCTATTCCCCTTTTCTCTTAGAGATCGTGCTAAAGCTTGGTTTTCATCTTTGCCTAAAAATAGTATTGATTCTTGGAATAAGTGCAAAGATGCTTTTATCTCTAAGTATTTTCCTCCGCTAAGATCATCTCTCTTAGAAATGATATTATGAAATTTAAGCAACTTGATCATGAACATGTTGCACAAGCGTGGGAGAGTATGAAATTAATCATACGTAATTGCCCTACACAAGGTTTGAATTATTGGATGATTATACAAAAAATTTATGCCTGATAGACTTTTGCTTCTAGAAATCTTTTAGATTCGCCGCTAGAGGCACTTTTATGGAAATCACTTTAGGAGAAGCTACTAAACTCCTAGATAATATTATGGTTAATTATTCTCAATGGCACACTGAAAGATCTACTAATAAAAAAGTGCATGCAATAAAAGAAATTAATGTTTTGAGTGGAAAGATGGATGAACTTATGAAATTATTTGCTACTAAGAGTGTTTCTTCTGATCCTAAAGATATGCCTTTGTCTACTTTGATTGAGAATAATAATGAATCTATGGATGTGAATTTTGTTGGTAGGAATAATTTTGGTAATAACGCGTATAGAGGAAACTTTAATCCTTGGCCGTATCCTAGTAATTCCTCTAATAATTATGGTAATTCCTACAACAATTATTATGGAAATTTTAATAAGATACCTTCTGAATTTGAGACTAGTGTTAAAGAATTTGTGAATTCGCAAAAGAATTTCAATACTTTGCTTGAAGAAAAATTGCTTAAAGTTGATGAATTGGCTAGGAACGTTGATAGAATTTCCCTTGATGTTGATTCTTTGAAACTTAGATCTATTACACCTAAGCATGATATCAATGAGTCTCTCAAAGCCACGAGAATTTCCATTGATGAGTGCAAAGAAAGAACCGCTAGGATGCGTGCTAAGAAAGAATGCTTTGTAAAAGCGTGTTCTTCTAGTTTCTATGAAAATAAAGATGAAGATCTAAAAGTTATTGATGTGTCCCCTATTAAATCTTTGTTTTTCAATATGAATCTTGATAATGATGGGACAGAATATGATCCACCTTTACCTAGAAGGCGTTCCAAAAATTCGGAGTTTTTAGATCTTGATGCTAAAATTGATAAAAGTGGGATTGAAGAGATCAAAACTCTAGATATTAATGAACCCACTATTTTGGATTTCAAGGAATTTAATTATGATAATTGCTCTTTGATAGATTGTATTTCTTTGTTGCAATCCATGCTAAATTCTCCTCATGCTTATAGTCAAAAGAAAGCCTTTACCAAACATATCGTTGATGCTTTGATGCAATATTATGAAGAAAAACTTGAGTTGGAAGTTTCTATCCCTAGAAAACTTTATGATGAATGGGAACCTACTATTAAAATTAAAATTAAAGATCATGAATGCTATGTTTTATGTGATTTGGGTGCTAGTGTTTCTACGATTCCAAAGACTTTGTGCGATTTGCTAGGTTTCCGTGATTTTGATGATTGCTCTCTAAACTTGCACCTTTGGATTCCACTATTAAAAACCTATGGGAAGAATTAATGATGTTCTTATTGTTGCAAATAGGAACTATGTGCCCGTAGATTTTATTGTTCTTGATATAGATTGCAATCCTTCATGTCCTATTATTCTTGGTAGACCTTTCCTTAGAACGATTGGTGCAATTATTGATATTAAGGAAGGGAATATTAGATTCCAATTTATGTTAAGGAAAGACATGGAACACTTCCCTAGAAAGAAAATAAAATTACCATATGAATCTATCATGAGAGCCACTTATGGATTGCCTACCAAAGATGGCAATACCTAGATCTATCCTTACTTTTTATGCCTAGCTAGGGGCGTTAAACTATAGCGCTTGTTGGGAGGCAACCCAATTTTATTTTTAGTTTTTTTGCTTTTTGCTTATGTTTAGGAATAAATATTTGATATAGCCTCTGGTTAGATGTCTTTTTATGTTTTAATTAGTGTTTGTGCCAAGTTAAACCTATAGGATCTTCTTGGATGATAGTTATTTGAACTTGCTGAAAATTCCAGAAACTTTCTGTTCACGAAAATAATTGTTAAAATCACCAGAACATGATAAAATATTGATTAAAATTGCTGCTGATCAATAAACAAATTGTGTAGGTCTTCCTATTTTGGATGAATTTTTGGAGTTCCATAAGTTTGCGTTAGTTACAGATTACTACAGACAGTTCTGTTTTTGACAGATTCTGTTTTTCGTGTGTTGTTTGCTTATTTTGATGAATCTATGGCTAGTAAAATAGTTTATAAACCATAGAGAAGTTGGAATACAGTAGGTTTAACACCAATATAAATAAATAATGAGTTCATTACAGTACCTTGAAGTGGTGTTTTGTTTTCTTTCGCTAACGGAGGTCACGAGATTTTCTGTTAAGTTTTGTGTTGTGAAGTTTTCAAGTTTTGGCTGAAAGATTTGATGGATTATGGAACAAGGAGTGGCAAGAGCCTAAGCTTGGGGATGCCCATGGCACCCCCAAGATAATCTAAGGACACCTAAAAGCCAAAGCTTGGGGATGCCGCGGAAGACATCCCCTCTTTCGTCTACTTCCATCGTTAACTTTACTTGGAGCTATATTTTTATTCACCACATGATATGTGTTTTGCTTGGAGCGTCTTGTATGATTTCATTCTTTACTTTTTAGTTTACCACAATCATCCTTGCTGTACACACCTTTTGAGAGAGACACACATGATTCAGAAATTATTAGAATGCTCTATGTGCTTCACTCATATCTTTTGAGTTATATAGTTTTTGCTCTAGTACTTCACTTATATTTTTTAGAGCACGGTCGTGGTTTTGTTTTATAGAAACTATTATTCTCTCATGCTTCACTTATATTATTTTGAGAGTCTTAAATAGCATGGTAATTTACTTAAATAATCCTAATATGCAAGGTATTCAAGACTAGTAAAAACTTTCTTATGAGTGTGTTGAATACTAAGAGAAGTTTGATGCTTGATGATTGTTTTGAGATATGGAGGTAGTGATATCAAAGTTGTGCTAGTTGAGTAGTTGTGAATTTGAGAAATACTTGTGTTGAGGTTTGCAAGTCCCGTAGCATGCACGTATGGTAAACGTTATGTAACGAATTTTAAACATGAGGTGCTCTTTGATTGTCCTCCTTATGAGTGGCGGTCGGGGACGAGCGATGGTCTTTTCCTACCAATCTATCCCCCTAGGAGCATGCGCGTAGTGCTTGGTTTTTGATGACTTGTAGATTTTTTCAATAAGTATGTGATTTCTTTATGACTAATGTTGAGTCCATGGATTATACGCACTCTCACCTTTCCATCATTGCTAGCCTCTTGATTGCCGTGCATCGCCCTTTCTCACATTGAGAGTTGGTGCAAACTTCGCCGGTGCATCCAAACCCCGTGATATGATACACTCTTTCACACATAAACATCCTTACATCTTCCTCAAAATAGCCACCATACCTACCTATTATGGCATTTCCATAGCCATTCCGAGATATATTGCCATGCAACTTTCCACCGTTCCATTTATCATGACACGTTCATCATTGTCATATTGCTTTGCATGATCATGTAGTTGACACAGTATTTGTGGCAAAGCCACCATTCACAATTCGTTCATACATGTCGCTCTTGGTTCATTGCATATCCAGGTACACCGCCGGAGGCATTCACATAGAGTCATACTTTGTTCTAGTATCGAGTTGTAATCATTGAGTTGTAAATAAATAGAAGTGTGATGATCATCATTTTCTAGAGCATTGTCCCAAGTGAGGAAAAAATAAAAAAGAGAGAAAGGCCAAAAAAGAGAAGGCCCAAAAATGAGAGAAAAATAGAGAAGGGACAATGTTACTATCCTTTTACCACACTTGTGCTTCAAAGTAGCACCATAATCTTCATGATAGAGAGTCCTTTGTTTTGTCACTTTCATATACTAGTGGGAACTTTTCATTATAGAACTTGGCTTGTATATTCCAACAATGGGCTTCCTCAAATGCCCTAGGTCTTCGTGATCATGCAAGTTGGATGCACACCCACTTAGTTTCTTTTGTTGAGCTTTCAAATATTTATAGCTCTAGTGCATCCGTTGCATGGCAATCCCTACTCCTTGCATTAACATCAATTGATGGGCATCTCTATAGCTCATTGATTAGCCTCGTTGATGTGAGACTTTCTCCTTTTTTGTCTTCTCCACATAACCCCCATCATTATATTCTATTCCACCCATAGTGCTATATCCATGGCTCACGCTCATGTATTGCATGAAGGTTGAAAAAGTTTGAGATTACTAAAGTATGAAACAATTGCTTGGCTTGTCATCGGGGTTGTGTATGATGAGAGCATTCTTGTGTGATGAAAATGGAGCATGACTAAACGAAATGATTTTGTAGGGATGAAATTTCTTTGGCCATGTTATTTTGAGAGGACATAATTGCTTAGTTAGTATGCTTGAAGTATTATTATTTCTATGTCAATATTGAACTATTATCTTGAATCTTTCGGATCTGAATATTCATACCACAATTAAGAAGAATTACATTGAAATTATGCCAAGTAGCATTCCACATAAAAATTCTGTTTTTATCATTTACCTACTCGAGGACGAGCAGGAATTAAGCTTGGGGATGCTTGATACGTCTCCAACGTATCTATAATTTTTGATTGTTCCATGCTATATTATATTCTGTTTTGGACATTATTGGGCTTTATTATGTACTTTTATATTATTTTTGGGACTAACCTATTAACCGGAGGCCTAGCCCAGAATTGTTGTTTTTGCCTATAACAGAGTTTCACAGAAAAAGAATATCAAAAGGAGTCCAAATGGAATGAAACCTTCGGGAACGTGATTTTGGAACGAACATGATCCAGAGGATTTGGACCCTACGTCAAGACATCAACCAGGAGGGCACGAGGTAGGGGGGAGCACCTACCCCCCTGGGCGCGCCCTCCACCCTCGTGGGGCCCTTGTTGCTCCACCGATGTACTCCTTCCTCCTATATATATGTACGTACCCCCAAACTACCAGAAACGGAGCCAAAAACCTAATTCCACCGCTGCAACCTTCTGTACTTGTGAGATCCCATCTTGGGGCCTGTTAGGAGCTCCACGGGAGGGCATCGATCATGGAGGGCTTCTACATCAACACCGTAGCCTCTCCTATGACGTGTGAGTAATTTACCTCAGACCTTCGGGTCCATAGTTATTAGCTAGATGGCTTCTTCTCTCTTTTTGGATCCCAATACAATGTTCTCCCCCTCTCTCGTGGAGATCTATTCGATGTAATCTTCTTTTGCGGTGTGTTTGTTGAGACCGATGAATTTTGGGTTTATGATCAAGATTATCTATGAACAATATTTAAATCTTCTCTGAATTCTTTTATGTATTATTGGTTATCTTTGCAAGTCTCTTCGAATTATCAGTTTGGTTTGGCCTACTAGATTGATCTTTCTTGCAATGGGAGAAGTGCTTAGCTTTGGGTTCAATCTTACGGTGTCCTTTCCCTGTGACAGTAGGGGCAGCAAGGCACGTATTGTGTTGTTGCCATCAAGGATAACAAGATGGGGTTTACATCATATTGCATGAGTTTATCCCTCTACATCATGTCATCATGCTTAAAGAATTACTCTGTTCATATAAACTTAATACTCTAGATGCATGCTGGATAGCGGTCGATGTGTGGAGTAATAGTAGTAGATGCAGGCAGGAGTCGGTCTACTTGTCTCGGACGTGATGCCTATATACATGATCATACCTAGATATTCTCATAACTATGCTCAATTACATCAATTGCTCAACAATAATTTGTTCACCAACCGTAAAAACTTATGCTCTTGAGAGAAGCCACTAGTGAAACCTATGGCCCCCGGGTCTATTTTCCATCATATTAATCTTCCAACACTTAGTTATTTTTATTGCCTTTTATTTTACTTTGCATCTTTATCATAAAAATACCAAAAATCTTATCTTATCATATCTATCAGACCTCACTCTCGTAAGTGACCATGTAGAGATTGACAACCCTTACCATGTTGGTTGCGAGGATTTATTTGTTTGTGTAGGTGCGAGGGACTCATGTGCGGCCTCCTACTGGATTGATACCTTGGTTCTCAAAAACTGAGGGAAATACTTACGCTACTTTGCTGCATCACCCTTTCCTCTTCAAGGGAAAACCAACGCAGTGCTCAAGAGGTAGCAGTCATTGAGTTTTGTGTTGACTTTATTCCTGACCTTAAGCCATTTGGTGTTCCTGAATTGTGGCATAAGGACAGACTGGGTGGAAATGGCACGCTGGGACTGAAACAAATAATATGTATGGACGGGCATTCTCTCACTCAAGCACACTACATAGTTCTACAAAATTCTGCCTTGGTGGCTCCGTATATCGAGGAACACAAGAATATTCTAAGCTCCAAACACCTGGAGCAGTCTGACAACTGGATTACACGTGAACAAACGGGGACTTTCGCCGGTTGGTTGCAGACACGTGCCATGCATGACGGCGCTGTTGAAGATGACCTGTACTTGTAGCAACCAAGAGGGGAAAGGGCATATATTATGGTTACATAGAGGAGATATGGGAACTTGACTATGGACGTGGTTTGAAGGTCCCTTTGTTTCGGTGCAAATGGGTCAATCTGACACGAGGCGGGGTAACAGGAGACCCGCAGTATGGAATGACAACAGTGGATCTCAACAATCTTGCATACGTAGACAAACCATTCGTCCTAGCCAATGATGTGGCGCGGGTTTTCTATGTGAAGGACATGTCTACCAAGCCGAGAAAAGAAAAGACAAGGAAGCGAATACATCATACCTAAGAAGAATGCAAACAAGTTCATTCATCAATGCGGAGTTATTGTCAGGGACCAACTCCCGATCTCCATTCAAGAATGGAAAAAGGCAGCAAAGGAACATCCAGATGTTACTTTTGTCGACCAAAGAGCAAAAGATCGACTTTGGGAATCTCTCATGTCACATTTCACCCTACTAGATCATTTCACAGATGCAGATGTAGAGAAAGTCAAGAACGCTGCTCTTGTCGTGGTTTTGTCACGGCAGATGTCCTAGAGAAAGGACTTAGTCACGGAGCCATCGCAACGGGTTAACTTAAAGGGGTTAAAGCGGACAAGGGACGCATAGAGTTTATACTGGTTCGTCCCCTTGCGGTGAAGGTAAAAGCCTACGATACAGTTGGTGTGGGATTGCTAGGGTTTCGATGACCAGGGAACGAATATGCTTTGCCTGGGTCTCGAGTTGTTGTTTGTTGTCCCTATACCGCCGCCGGGTCGTCCCCTTATATACATGGGTTGATGCCCGCCGGTTTACAGGATCCCGAGGCCGGCTCATAAACGTGTCCGTCCCGATCTCTACTCTTTCTATCTTACAACACAAGTTTGTATATCAACGTCGGTTTATGTTTACAGGCCGTAATCCGCCTTTGGGCCCTAGGCCTTCATAAAGCACCTCCATCTTAGTCTTCATGGGCTTCAAGTATAATAACTTATCTTGGGGATAATACGGCCTCTCCTGGCCGGTTTATACCCAGTAGTAATATCCCCAACATTAGGCCCCAGATTGATTTGAACTGGTTCATGTCAATTTTCAAAACTTCATCGTCTTCACAGAAATCTTGTAAACCGCCATGACATCATCTTCCAGAATCATGATAAACTGTCATGACATCACCTGCTATTTAAAATTGCATATATCTTACCTTCATTAATGAGCCTCCGACAATCGAGGCGACAACTTTGCCACATATCCAATTTTTAGGCCCCTCGATTTTCGCGCCTGTCACTTATCCCTTTGCCTTTATAAATAAGACCAGGGGGCCCTTTCCATTTCCCCCCCGTGCCTTTTCGCATCGTCTTCTTCCTCGCGCCGACCGAACCCTCGAGCTCTGCCACCGCCGTCGATCTTCACATCTGCCTCAACAACGGCCGCTGCATCAACCTGATCGTACCAGAAAGCCGCGGCGCTTCTCCGCTGTTGTTTCGTCATTGGTAAGTCTTTTCTACTTCCACCCTAGATCTCATCATTAGGGTTTGTACTCGTCAGAGTTCTTCGAAGTTCTTGGAGTTGTTCTTCCTGTTCCTCTTCAGTAGTACAAATGGCGATTTAGATCTGATATTTCCCAGTGCCTTTGTAGTCAAAACTCCGTTTCCCTCATTAGAACATCTGCTTTGTGTAGAAAAACTCATCTAGAACTGTTAGACTCCTCAAGCGCCTGCACTTTAGGTCGGAATATATTTTGATTTATCAACACGCTATTTCAGATATGCAGCATGTTGATAAATCAAAATATATGAATGCAACTGGGTTGCTGTGAAACTTGTTTTTCCTTCAGTTATGCATCTTAGATCTGCATCTTCTATACCAGAGTAGGCGGTTTAATCTCATAGAAAAATGATGATCCGGTAGGTACCATTAGTCTCCTATTGAACCGCCAAGCCACTTTATCTTTGTATCATCTCCCATGTCTGATTCCGGTTTAACAATGTATAGACTTCTGTCTTCTTCTGCTCTTGCACCGCTTTCTACTTGTTCAATATAAACCATAAACCGGCAATAATCATGTTTCAGCTTTCCATTGAAATGGCCAAACAAGTCTATGAATGCAACTGGGTTCCTTCCTGGGTCACTGAAGTACAATTAGACAGATGTGTCGCAACTGGCGCTTTAGCCAAGAAAGAGGTCATCCAAGGAGCCTTTAGCCCTCCCGGTTCAAAGTTTTCCCGAGATGTGCTTGCCAGTTTTCAGCTCCACCCTCAGGACATCGGCCCAAACTCGGTGTCCAACATCTGCCATTTCCAAGTCTTTTGTGAAGCTTATCTTCAATAGGAGACCACAGTTGAATTGTTTAGGGATTTCTTCTACTTAAAACGTCGCACAGAGTTCACAGATGGACCCAATACTGAGCTCGGCGGAATGGAGGTTCAAAAGAGGAAGGATGTCAGGTTCCCTCACGCCAAGCTTCATAGTCACCCCAAGGAGTGGAACCAGACTTGGTTTTATTGCAAAGATACATCTCCAACTGATGAAAACCCTTTGCCGGGTTACCACCCTCACCGTCTTAGCAATACACATCCCTTTCCTTAGAGGTTAACTGCAAAGGAAAGGTCCAACTATGCTCCACAACTGTCAAAGCTCAGAGCCTTTATGGCAAACGGTTTAACAGGTGTTGATTTTGCTCATTGTTGGATAACTTGGAGCATACTGCCCTTAAGCCGACGCCCCGGTTTAATGTGTGAATACACCGGGAGTTTGAAGGACCCTCAACGACACATTGATATTCAACTTATAGATGCTGAAGTTATTGAGGATGTGAAAAAGATACTGAATGAACCGGAGGCTGTCTGCAGCCAGACCGGACTAAGTCCTTTCTGTGTTTCCAACAAACCGCCAACTGTAAGGATCCCATAACTTTTTTGATCTAACTTACTTATTTCAAATATTCTCCCAAAATTTTGTCCATCTTTGATAGGGTGATGATCCGTTCTGGAAGAAAAAACCACAGGATAAACCGGCAAAACCACTTCGCCAGAAGACCAAGGTTGTCAAAAAACCTGCCAAGAAGAGGACCACTGTGTCTTTCGAGCCAAATGCTGATGCGGATTTGGCTAATCCGGACTCAGAGGTAGAACTTGACTCTCTTGGTTCATTTTTCATACATCTCATTGACAGTGACCATTATCAGGACGATGCTGAAGGCAGCCAAGCTGACGATGTAGAGGTAATTATCCTTTCCTCCGGTTCAGATCCTCTGCCAACACCGAAAATCCGTCGGGCAAACCGGAAATTAAAATTTTCTCACCCCCTCGCTCACTTGGACCCAAACTTTCTTTTGAAGACGCAGCAACACGAAGCTCGCCGCACAACCCGGCACAGTGGCCAGGTAGTCACCTCAGCCGGTTTACCAAATACTCCAGTCCGGAAACGTCAATCAGAGGTCTCTTACGTTCCTGACACTTCTTGTCCCAAGGCACGTTGTTTCCGTCAGCCTTTTAAAACGTCTGATTCAAATTATCAGGGCATACCCAACTCATCCTCCGTCGAGTCATCAGCCACACAACTTCCACCCCTCAAGAAAGTTCCTGGGTGAGTCATACCTTAAATTTATTTTCCATGCCTTATGTTTTACACAATGTATTGACCTTTATTTTTGTTCTTTCTTAGTGCCAGGCCAAGACCCAGCAAGAAGGCTCGGTTCAACAAACCGTCAGACAAAAATGTGGTTATTGAACCAGAGAAAACCCCAGATCCAGTAGAGACCAATGCAGACACTCATCTTGATGATCTGCCACCACAGGATTATGACTTCGTCGCTGAACAAGTAGAAGTTGACACCACCGGTCACACTGACAAACCGTCTAGTTCGGCTCGCACGGATGATAAACCGGCCAGTCCAGCCAAGGCTGCTGATAAACCGTCCACTCCAGTGAAAGCTGCTGATGCTACAGAAGATGAAATTATGATTACCGGCGTCAGCCACAACGCTCCTGGTAACCCGGTCGCTTTATCCAAACATAGCGCCAAGGATGAGCTTTCTGCTATGGGCAAAGGCAAATGGAACACCGATTTGTCCAGCTACGCCCATCTCAACGCTCAAGACATTCACTCTGGCTTCTTGAACCGTCTGTACACCAGTCGCGATTATGAAGCCGGTTTAGTAAATCTGATGAAGGAGTGATATGAGGTAACCACACAACTGTTTCTCTTATGTCCAATTTCAAATGTCAACTCCAGTAGCTCCCAAGGGCCTGTTGATGATGTTAATCTAAACCGGAGTAATATCTTAACTTTGCATGCTTAGCCTCCGAGGGACGGGTTATCTCTTTAAGATGAACCGGTACTTTAGAATTGTAACATTGTATATTTCATTGGTGTAGCCCCCAAGTGCCGGTTTAACTTATGAAGGTGAACTGGGACTTTAGAAGAATTCCCATAACGTTACTTTGAGCAAACATACATTAGCCCCCAAGTACCAGGTGCATAACTTGTTATGTACTTGGTACTTCAAATATGTACCATCAACTCATGATATGTTTGTCTCTTATAGGCTGAGCTGAGCAAAAAGGAAACTCAAACTGCCGATCTGCAAGAAAACCTCAAGTCCCAGCAAGCCGAAACCCCCAAGGCCAAGGATGAGCTGACCAACGCTTTAGCTACTATGGAAAAACTGAAGGAGAGTTTCAACAAGGAGCGGGCGGATTGGGAGACAGAAAAATCCGCTTTGCAAAAAAGAGCCGAAGACGCAGAAGCAGCTCTTAAACCTGTAGTAGATGAACTGACTGGCGTAAAGCGGCAGATACATGCCATGACCGCTGCTGTATTTGGTAAACATCCTTTCCTCACATTTTCAACATAGCATCCCATACGAAGCTGGTTTACTGATGCTTGTAATTATGCAGGGACTCGCATTAGTCATCTGGTCTCTGACGTATAGAAGAAGCTGAAGGCTGCCTATACTCTTATAGAGCATTTATATACCCCCGCGCAATGAATCATCTGCACTGCTTCTCACAACAAACCGCCCCCAACTTTAATCAAGGAGACCTTAGAAAGACTGTCTATGCTGACTGCCTGGATAGAAGAGCTAAAGAGATCTGCTGCAAGGGCTGGTGCTCTGACCGCACTAACCCGGGCAAAAGCATGGGTGCCTGATCTTGATCCGGTGGATGTGGCTAAAGGCTACCCAAGCTTATAAGAAGACGGATCAGAATTTGGCAATGAGGACCTTCGTGCCATAAACTGGGAAGTACGTCCGCTGGCTTGCCAATTAGCTAAAGAAGCTGATCTTTCATATTATCAGGCGAATTATGACGTCAACAACAAATGGGTTGCTGCCCCAACTCCGGAGGCTCAAAATCTCATCCCGCCAATTCGTAAGCACACCTATGCCCCTGACACTGAACTGTCCACCCTTATAAGCGACGAAGCTGTGTTCCAAGCCTTAACTGGGATCGACTGGGAAACTATTGACTTCCAGCCACTGGGTAGAGACTAGGAGGATGAACCGGTGCAAGATGACCCGCAACCGTCCAGTCAACCTGGTGACGAATCATGATCCAGAGACCGGGTTAGCCTTCTGCGAGCTGCAACTCTTGTTTGAAAAACAATGATTCTCTTGGGCACTGAAACGCCTTGTAATAGGCTAGTTCAAATACTTGGTCTGTTATGCCTTCGTGCATATTTATTTTGCCTGATACTTGTTAATTCGCCATGCTTAAGATATATGATACTCATAATCCGTAGCTGCTCCTGCATATAAGAAAGTTGAAAGTGTCCTGGCGGTTTACCGCCGGACGGGTCATGATGCCCAGATATATAGCCAGGGTTTATAACCAAGGCTATAAAAAGATAATCAAATATGGAAACACTTGATACCCCTGTGACCTTGAGTCATAATGTTGGCTGACCAACTGTCGTAGTGAGGGTGATAACCCTAATCTTCTGTCATATTGTGCCGGTTTATGATAAAACCGTTCCGGGTTATGATAAACACCGGTTTATTCATATTCAATTCCGGCGAATTATAATCAAAACCAGACCGGTCTAATAATCTCCGGATTATGACTGATCAGATACTGACAACTTGTAGTTGAAAGTCAAGCCGGGTTTAATGAATGCCGGTTTATCAGAACATTATAAATGTCATCAAAAGAGAAAAAAAACTTGGCAAATAAAAGCATACGAAAAAACTTGTAGTCGAGGCTTTTCACGGGCTGCCAGGCCCCAAATTCAAGGCTTTTCATGGGCTGCCAGGCCACTGAGTTAAACCATTTCACAAAGCCTTTTAAGATGGTCCTCAATCCTTAACCAATCGTCGTTTTAACTTTGACAAATTCAGGGTCTTATCAGATTGACTTGTTGAAGTTCGGCGGGTCATACCAGGTTTACCTGGACGGAGTGACTTACTTAAAAAGGCAGGCTAACCCGAGGTTTTAGGTGTATACACTAGGCTTCCAAGCCGTGGCTTGATAGCCTATTCCAAGTGTAGATTCTTTGTTCATTGCGATAGCAAAGAATCCCCAAGCAATATTTTGAGCTGTGCTCAGTGGGTGCCTATGTTTGAGTTGTTCTTTTGCAACACTCTCTTTGGCCCCGAATTAATTTGGCTTTGAGCCGATCAAGAGGTGTGACTACGGTTCGAATACGACCAAGCCCCCAAGTGATTTTTCTGGTGGCTTTGCGCCGATCAAGAGGTGTAGCTATGGTTAAAATACAACCAAGCCCCCAAGTGATTTTTATATAAAGCTTTATAAGCTGAATCAAGGTGTAAACCGAATGACGCTTTATGAATGTAAGCCCCATGTAACCACACATGATATAAGAAAAACAACAGATACCCGCTTTAGTCGAGGCTCGGTTTATTATATTGATCATAATATATACATTGTCATAACTATGTACATAAGCAGAGCATATGGCTCAGGTATAGTAAGGCCGAAGATGAGCGATATTCCACGGCTGGTGGGTCTCCTCCTCTGATTTATGTGAGTCTTTGCACTCTCGAACATCAATAAGATAGTATGACCCGTTATGCAGATTCTTGCTGACCACAAAAGGTCCTTCCCAAGGCGGGGATAACTTGTGCATATCGGTTTGATCCTGAATGAGTCGGAGCACCAGATCGCCTTCTTGAAAAGTTCTGGTTCTAACCTGGCGGCTGTGATAACGACGCAGATCTTGCTGATAAATCGCCGAACGGGCTGCTGCAATGTCACGCTCCTCGTCCAACAGGTCAAGTGCTTCCCGTCGTGCCTTCTCATTGTCAGCTTCAACACACGCCGCCACACGAGGCGAGTCATGACGGATGTCACTAGGGAGAACCGCCTCCGCTCCATAAACCATGAAAAAAGGTGTATAACCCGTGGATCTGTTGGGCGTGGTATTGATGCTACATAACACAGAAGGTAACTCCTCCACCCAACAACTCGGCATCCGTTGCAAAGGAACCATAAGCCGGAGCTTGATGCCTCTCAAGATCTCTTGATTGGCTCTCTCTGCTTGACCATTAGACTGGGGGTGAGCCACTGAGGATACGTCAAGCCGGATGTGCTCACATTGACAGAACTCCTTCATAGCACCTTTGGACAGATTGGTACCATTATCAGTTATAATGCTGTGTGGAATACCAAACCGGAAAATCACCTTCTTGATGAATTGAACCGCTGTAGCTGCATCACACTTGCTGACTGGCTCTGCCTCCACCCACTTAGTAAATTTATCAACCGCCACCAAAAGGTGGGTCTTCTTGTACTTGGATCTAAGGGCCCAACCATATCCAGCCCCAAAGTTGCAAACGTCCAAGTGATTGGAATCATCCTCAATTCCTGGGCCGGAACATGGGCTCGACATGAGAATTCCCGACAACCATCGCATTTTTTCACCAAGTCTTCCGCATCAGCATGAGCCCTCGGCCAATAGAAGCCATGACGAAAAGCTTTCGCTACCAGGGACTTTGAACCGACGTGGTGACCACAATATCCTTCGTGGATCTCACGCAAAATTTCACGGCCTTCTTCAGGAGATACACAACATTGAAACGCCCCTGTCACACTGCAATTATGTAACTCTCCATTGATAATAGTCATGGACTTGGACCGCCGGATTATCTGCCTGGCCGAAGTTTTGTCCTCTGATAACTCGCCCGGTTCGATTCGCCAAATATGGAACCGTCAATCCGGGATAACATGAAGAGCCGCCACCAAGCGAGCCTCCAGATCAGGAACAACCAAATCCTCTTCACCAGGTAGCTTGACGGACGGATTATGCAGCACATCCAGGAAGACATTGGGCGGAACCGGTTTACGTTGGGAACCCAAGAGGTTTAAAGCGTCCGCCGCTTCATTCTTCCACCGGTCCACATGATCGACCTGATAACCCTTGAAGTGGCCTGCAACAATATCCACCTCTCGACGATATGCTGCCATGAGTGGGTCCTTGGAATCCCAAGTACCAGACACTTGTTGAGCCACCAGATCCGAGTCACCGAAGCACTTAACTCGGCTTAGATTCATCTCTTTAGCCATCTGAAGACTATGGAGTAAAGCCTCATACTCAGCTGTATTGTTAGTACAAGGGAACATTAAACGGAGAACATAACAAAACTTATCACCTCGTGGGGAAGTTAATACGACTCCAGCCCCCGAGCCCTCCAATTTCCTGGACCCATCAAAATGAATAGTCCAATAAGTATGATCCGGCTTCTCTTCTGGCGCCTGTAATTCTGTCCTGTCATTGATGAAATCCACAAGTGCCTGAGATTTGACCGCTGTCCGGGGCATATATTTTAACCCATGAGGCCCAAGCTCAATAGACCACTTAGCAATCCAGCCAATTGCTTCCCTGTTTTGGATTATATCCCCCAAAGGAGCAAAGCTGACCACAGTGATGGGATGACCTTGGAAATATTGCTTAAGCTTAAACGCCATAAAAACTCCATACACCAGCTTCTGCCAATGTGGGTACCTTTGCTTGGACTCAATAAGTACCTCACTGATATAATAAACCGACCGTTGAACCGGATACTCCTTTCCCGCCTCCTTGCGCTCCACCACAATAGCCACGCTAACAACCCGGGCGTTAGCTGCCACATATAGCAACAATGGCTCTTTATCAGCGGAGCAGCAAGAACCGGCGGATTAGCGAAGTCGCTTTAAGTCCTCAAATGCTTCATTGGCGGCGTCACTCGCATTTAAGTCATCCGCTTTTCTTCAAAGATCTGATATAAAGGGATGGCCTTCTCACCAAGGCGACTAATAAACCGGCTCAAGGCGGCAATCCGGCCTGCCAGGCGTTGAACATCATTGATACACTTCGGTTTAGCCAATGAAGTTACAACCTTGATTTTCTCTGGATTAGCTTCAATGCCCCTGTTAGGCACCAGAAAGCCCAAGAGTTTGCCTGCTGGTACACCGAAAACACACTTGTCCGGATTAAGCATCATTTTATAAACTCGGAGGTTATCAAAGGTCTCCTTCAAGTCATCTATCAATGTCTCCTTTTTCTGGATTTTACCACAATATCATCCACATAAGCATGAACATTGCGGCTGATCTGATCATGAAGACAATTCTGCACACAACGCTGATAAGTCGCGTGGGCACTCTTGAGCCCAAAAGGCATAGATACATAGCAGAAGGCTCCAAAAGGAGTTATAAATGCTGTCTTCTCCTGGTCCTTAATTGCCATTCTGATATGATGGTAACCAGAATATGCATCCAAAAAGCTCAAACGCTCACAACCCGCCGTAGCATCAATGATTTGATCAATACGAGGGAGAGCAAAAGGATCTGCCGGACAAGCCTTGTTCAAATCTGTGTAGTCCACACACATACGCCAAGTGCCGTTCTTCTTTAGCACCAGCACCGGGTTAGCCAACCATTCAGGATGAAATACTTCAATGATGAACCCAGCCGCCAAGAGCCTGGCTACTTCCTCACCAATAGCCTTGCGTCTTTGTTCGTTGAACCGGCGAAGAAATTGCTTGACCGGTTTATACTTGAGATCGACATTGAGAGTGTGCTCAGCTAGTTCTCTCGGTACACCTGGCATGTCAGAAGGCTTCCACGCAAAGATGTCCTGATTCTCACGGATGAACTCGATGAGCGCGCTTTCCTATTTCGGATCCAAGTAAGCGCTGATGCTAAACTGCTTGGATGAGTCGCCTGGAACAAAATCAACCAACTTAGTCTCATCAGCCGTTTTAAACTTCAAGGCTGGATCATGCTCTGTAGTTGGCTTTTTCAAAGAAGTCATATCCGCCGGATCAACATTGTCTTTGTAGAACTTCAACTCCTCTGTTGCACAAACCGACTCAGCATATGCCGCATCACCTTGTTCACATTCCAAAGCGATCTTTCGGCTCTCATGAATCGTGATGGTCCCCTTATGACCTGGCATCTTGAGCTGTAGATAGACATAACAGGGCCTTGCCATGAACTTAGCATAAGCCGGCCGTCCAAACAGCGCATGATACGGGCTCTTGATTTTCACCATTTCAAAAGTCAATGTCTCTGACCTTGAATCATGCTCATCTCCAAAAGCCACCTCCAGAGCTATCTTACCGACAGGATATACCGATTTACCAGGCACTACACCATGGAAGACTGTGTTGGACGGTAAGATTTTTATCTGTTAACCCCATGCGATGGAAGGTTTCATAATAAAGGATATTGATACTACTCCCTCCATCCATGAGTACCTTGGTGAACTTATAGCCTCCAACCTGAGGTGCCACAACCAATGCCAGATGACCCGGATTAACAACCCGAGGTGGATGATCCTCTCGACTCCATACAATAGGCTGTTCAGACCAGCATAAGTAACGGGGCTCCGCCGGTTCAATGGAATTCACTGCCCTTTTGTGCAGCTTCTGATCGCGCTTGAACATGCTCATGGTGAAGACATGGTATTGTCCACTATTCAACTGCTTCGGGTTGCTCTGGTAACCCGACTGCTGCTGTTGCTGCTGACTCCCCTGATGACTATAACCACCTTGGTTGCCCTGATTGCCTTGATTTCCATGTCCGCTCTGATTACCGTGAAAACCCGAACCGGCACCGCCTCCACCGTAACCCGGCCCATGATATCCGGGGCCTGAACCGCCGCCCGGTCCATGATCATACCGAAAGTATGAATTTGTGAACTCCTGCATGATATAACAATCTTTCCAAAGGTGCGTGGACGGTTTGTCCTGCGTCCCGTGCTTTGGGCAAGGCTGGTTTAACAGATAAGACAAGCGCTCTGGATTAGGACTTGGTCCTCCACCACGCTCGGGCGGTTTACCCTTACGCCTCTACCCTTTGTCCTGCGTACCGCTGTCTAAACTGTTATCCGCCTTACGCTTACCGCTGTTTCCATGACCCGCCGGGGTATGTTGCTGCCCCTTGGTGTTGCCGCTCTTATTTCCCTTCCCTGTCTTGTCATCATCATACTCAGGGTCCTTGGTGTTGGGGAACGTAGCAGAAATTCAAAAAATTTCCTACGTGTCACCAAGATCTATCTATGGAGAAACCGGCAACGAGGGGAAGGAGAGTGCATCTACATACCCTTGTAGATCGCTAAGCGGAAGCATTCAAGAGAACGGGGTTGAAGGAGTCGTACTCGTCGTGATCCAAATCACCGGAGATCCTCTTGCCGAGCAGACGGCACCTCCGCGTTCAACACACGTACAGCCGGTGAGGTCTCCCATGCCTTGATCCAGCAAGGAGAGAGGGAGAGGTTGAGGAAGACTCCATCCAGCAGCAGCACGACGGTGTGGTGGTGATGGAGGAGCGTGGCAATCTGCAGGCTTCGCCAAGCACCGCGGAGAGGAGGAGGACTTGGGAGAGGGAAGGGCTGCGCCGAGGCAAGGTTGCAGCTCACATGCGCCTCCCCACTATATATAGGGGTGGAGGGAATTATTTCTTGCCCTCCAAGTCCATTTGGGGCGTTGGCAAGGTGGGAGGAAAGAAATCCCATCCTTTCCTTTCCCCACCGATCGTTATCCCCCTTTTTAGGGATCTTGATCTTATCCCTTCGGTATATGATCTTATTCCTTCTAAGGGGGGATCTTAGTGCGCCTTGACCAGGGGTGTGGGGCCTTGCCCCCACTACCCACGTTCATGTGGGTCCCCCCATGCAGGTGGGCCCCACTCCAGAACCTTCTAGAACCTTCCCGGTACAATACCGAAAAATCCCGAACATTTTCCGGTGGCCAAAATAGGACTTCCCATATATAAATCTTTACCTCCGGACCAGTCCGGAACTCCTCGTGATGTCCGGGATCTCATCCGGGACTCCGAACAACATTCGGTAACCACATATATCTATTCCCTATAACCCTAGCATCATTGAACCTTAAGTGTGTAGACCCTACGGGTTCGGGAACCATGCAGACATGACCGAGACGTTCTCCGGTCAATAACCAACAGCGGGATCTGGATACCCATGTTAGCTCCCACATGTTCCACGATGATCTCATCGGATGAACCACGATGTCAAGGACTCAATCGATCCCGTATACAATTCCCTTTGTCTAACGGTATTGTACTTGCCCGAGATTCGATCGTCGGTATACCGATACCTTGTTCAATCTAAATCGCAAGTCTCTTTACTCGTTCCGTAACACATCATCCCGTGATCAACCCCTTGGTCACATTGTGCACATTATGATGATGTCCTACCGAGTGGGCCCAGAGATACCTCTCCGTTTACAGTGACAAATCCCAAAGGTCGATTCGTGCCAACCCAACAGAGACTTTCGGAGATACCAGTAGTGCACCTTTATAGCCACCCGATTCGTTGTGACGTTTGGTACACCCAAAGCATTCCTACGGTATCCGGGAGTTGCACAATCTCATGGTCTAAGGAAAAGATACTTGACATTAGAAAAGCTTTAGCATACTGAACTACGATCTTTGTGCTAGGCTTAGGATTGGGTCTTGTCCATCACATCATTCTCCAAATGATGTGATCCCGTTATCAACGACATCCAATGTCCATGGTCGAAACCGTAACCATCTGTTGATCAACGAGCTAGTCAACTAGAGGCTTACTAGGGACATGGTGTTGTCTATATATCCACACATGTATCTGAGTTTCCTATCAATACAATTATAGCATGGATAATAAACGATTATCATGAACAAGGAAATATAATAATAACCAATTTATTATTGCCTCTAGGGCATATTTCCAACACTTGGTACTATCAGAGTCGGCATACTTTACCAGAGCTGCCATACGTGTTCCCATGTCATTACAATGACGTTTGAGCCATCCCAACTTCAACTTTAGAGGTGCAAACCGGCAATTGCCTTCCAATGTCAAAACTGTTGTATCAGCGTTGATGCGGTCCGATGAATGCGAAATCTCCGAAACCCGGCGCACCCAACGGGTTGTTGATTCTCCTTCCTCCTGGACACAGGCAGCTAAGTCCACAATTGACATGGGCTGCTTGCATGTATCCTTGAAATTCTGGATAAACCGGGCCCTTAATTCGGCCCATGACCCAATGGAGTTAGCCGGCAAGTTCTTCAGCCAAGTGTGGGCTGTCCCCTCCAGCATCATGGTGAAGTATTTAGCACACGCCACATCGTCCACATCCAGCATCTCCATTGCCATCTCATAGCTTTCAACCCATGACTCGGGGGATAAATCGGCGGTGTAATTTGGTACTTTACGTGGACCCTTGAAATGCTTGTGCAGGTGCATGTTGCGCAACTAACTCGGCCTCTCGACGTGCCCTAGCACGATCCACCACATCCTGAGCATCACCACCGCCACCCGCCGGGTTATGGCCACGGGGTGGATTACGGTTTCACGTGCTGCTTGATACGGCCGGTTCATCGATATGCCTGTTGTAACTCCGGCTTGGGCGGGGAGTAGAATGGATCCTTTCGCAACTATATGAATAAGCCTGCAGCTGAGTCAAAGCCGTGTGAAGGAGCTCCCTAGCCCGTCGCGTCTCGACCGCTACTGGGGACTCGCCTTCGATCGGAGGGCCGCCAGTCGTGAAGCGGCAGTGACAATGTTATCCATCAGGTTAGAGTAATGACCCAGTGGTGTTGGGACGTGCTGTGACAAAACGTTGTTCTGACGAGGCAGATCAGTCGGACGTGGCTGAACCGGCGCCCCTGTAAGTGCATCTAGTGTCCTTAGTGATTTTGGTGTATTGAAGACTTATAGGTTAAGGGACTAATGTGTTTATGAGTGTACACATGTCTATAAGTCTATGAGGAGTTTGATATTTACAGAGAAAGTCGACCCTAAAAATGAAGTTCTTCGTCAAGACTTTGGTATTCGAAGACTTTACGAAGACTTTGAAAGTGAAGAAATTGGTGTGACCTTGAAGACTTGGTATTCATTTGAGGAACATGAAGCGTGAAGACTTTTGTTTTCGTAGTTTCGCTTTCTCTTTCTTGAGTCATAGGAAACACCGTCTTTGTTAAAGGGGTTGAGGAAATACTAAGGACAAATTTCTATGTGATGCTCAACTCAAAATCCTACACCTACCAATCCCTTGAGTGAAGCCATTGGAAATCTCATACAGTTTAGTCAATTTCTTCAAAGGATGAGATGAAGTTCTTCCGTCATTTGAGGAATTTGTTCTAAGCGAGGAGTTAGGAATTCGCCATGCGGATTGCCTACACAAGTGAGGAACATGATAGCCACGAGGAATTTGAGAGTTAAATTTCCGACCATTCTTTGTCTTCTTGGCCACCTGTCCCAAAATATCTTATCTACCTAACGGTCATATCATTGAAGGGCATTTATGTCTTATCATGTCGGGCTGCTCCCTAGGCTATAAATAGCCGCCCCCTACAACCACTAGCTGGTTGGCTGCTCGAGAGAAACCGACACTTGTCATTTGAGAGCATCCCATCCTCCGAGGACTTTGAGCCGAAAATCATCGAGTGAGGAAAAACCCAAACCCAAACACCTACAAACCCAAAGTGATTGAGCATCATCAAGAGATTGATCCTGCGTGGATTCGACGCTTGTTACCTTTGAAGACTGTGCTTCTTCCAGACGGTTAGGCGTCATGGTCTAAAGCATCCAAGAGGAATTGTGGATCGCCGAGTGACCGAGCTTGTGAAGGTTTGGAAGTCGCGTGAAGACTTACCACGAGTGATTGGACGAGGTCCGTGTGACCTTAGTTCAAGGAGAATACGGTGAGAACTTGGTGTCCTGAGCTACGTGGTCGGCCGATCGGGTGTCCGGACTGTGTGTCCTCGAGTTTAAATACTCAGCCGCTCCAACCAAAGCGTACAACCGAGACAGCAATGATTGGAACTGGTCTACCAAATCATTGTCTTCACCAACCTTACTGGTTCTATTTCCTCAACTCTTTCATATCCTCATTACTGTGTTGAGTGATTGTTCATATCTGTGTTTGAAGACTTTGACTGAAGACTTTCTCAATTTCCTCAGTTCAATTTCTTCAGTCTGTTTGTCTTCATCTTGTGTTATCCTGATTACGCTTTTTGTACTCTGTGCTTGTCTTCATTTCATCATGATGACTATGTCTGTATTCTGTTATGCTTACTTCTGAGTACTTATTCCGCTGCAAGTACTTCTTCGCTAAGGAATTTCCTCCTTTGGAAAATTCCTCGATTGAAGAATTCATAAAATCGCCTATTCATCCCCCTCTAGTCGATATAACGCACTTTCAATTGGTATCGAGCAAGGTACTCCCTTGTTACGTGTGATTTTGGTTTAACCACGGAGTTTTAGTTATGTCGACCGCAGGTATGATCAAGGTCTCTTTGGCTGTCCTACCTTTGATGGGACAGACTACCCTTACTGGAAGAATAAGATGCGAATGCATCTTGATGCAATTGATAACGATCTCTGGTATGTTGTGGAAAATGGTGTTCCCACTATCTCACCCTCACTGAACGCTACCAGTATGAAGAGATTCAAGCAACTCGATTCTCAAGCGAAGAATATCATATGTGGCCATCTGAGCAAAGGACAGTATGGAAGAGTGAGTGCTTTGGAAACTACTAAGCTTATCTGGGATAGGCTGTCCAAAGTAAATGAAGGAGTCTCAACTCAGCGTGACTCTCGAGTTGATGTTTATTCGAAATCTCTTCAACCGCTTCAAAAGACCCGACAATGAAAATGTTCAACAAACCTTCGATCGCCTCACTGACATCTCAAATGAGCTTCAAGCACTTGGTGCCACTGACATCACTGACCATGAAGTGGTGAAGAAATTGTTGAGATCGCTTGATTCCTCATTTGAAACTCCGCACCGATGATACAAGAACGTCTGGACTACAAGTCACTTGATCCTCGCGATATCCTCGAGAGGCTAAATACTCATGAGTTCCAAATTCGAGAAGAGAGATCTCTATGGTTCGAGCTATGGCAAATCACGTGCCACGAAGGCCAAGGTCGTATACGAATCTGAATGTGAAGATTACGGTAGTAGCCTTGGTGATCCTGAAGAATTGAGCCAGGAGCTAGCACTTTCGTGAAGAAGTTCGAAGTTCTCAAGACGTGGTCGCTTTGGAAAATCCTCAAGGAGTAGTGATTCCTCATCCAGTGACTATAAGAGAAGGCTATGCCACAAATGCAAGAAACATGGTCACTGTATTCAAGATTGTCCTCAGTGGGAAAAGGAATTAAAGAAGATGAAATACAAGGATTACAGTTCTGATGACACTAAGGAGAAGAAGAAATCGTCAAAATCTTCATCATCAAAATCCTCGAAGTCATCATCTCACAAGAAGAGCAGCTCCAAGAAGGCTCGGGCATTCATTGGCAAGGAAATGGACTCTGAAGCTGAATTTGAGGAACATGAGGAAGAGGAGGCATCTGAGGAGTCCGAGTCTGGTGTGGCGAAGTCCGGCTCTCGCATCGCATTCGTCAGCAAGTCCATCTTCAACTCTGAAGAAATTGACCTCACCAACAAGGCTGACAAAGATAATGATGACTATGCTCCCACCTATTGCTTCATGGCAAACGGTACAAAGGTACTCAAATATACCTCCTCTAAATCTAGTGAGAATGAATCTGATGAAGATCTCAAGCCCAGCTACTCTAAACTTGCTAAGATTGCTGTAAAACAACAAAGGGCGTTTGAAAAGGTTCAAAACATGCTAGACAAAAGTGATGATATGTTGGGTGAAGAAATGGATCGCACTAAAGCCCCTGATCGAAAATCTTCGTGAGACTTCGCCTAGGTTTGATAGCCTTCAAGGTCATCATAACACTCTCTTATCTGATCATGAGAAGCTTTCTTATGAATTTCTTCAAAGAAAGCAAGATCTTGAGAAGCTAAGAGTGAGTTATGAAGATCTTCAGAAGGAGCGAGATTCACTACTTGCTCAACAAATCAGCGCTTCTCAGGAAGAATTTGTTCCTCCATGCTTAAAGTGCATTGAACGTGAATCTGTTAATTCTTCATCTGAATGTTCAAATGGTTCAATTGTTACAAATTCTTCTCCTGCCTCTGCTATCACTAATTCCTCATCTGAGGACATTGCTAGTATCACTGACGATGCATGGCTGAAGGAATTGTACATGACAGGCATGTACAAAAGCCTCAAAGGGCATCAGACTCTTTGTGATGTGCTTAAAAGCGAGATCCTTAATGTAAACCCTAGGAAAGAGGGTATTGCCTTTGAGAGGAAACTCAATGCTGATGGAACATATTGGGAGCCTGAGCAGTACCCCAAAACATCATGGGTTGCTGTAAAGGGACCTCCAGTTGATCCATCTAACTTATATGGCTTTACATGTGAATCTCCTCATTCTTCTGATGAGTCATTTGACTCCAACTATAAACTGTTCAAAAATCAGAATGGTGAAGTATTTGCTAGATATGTTGGCACTAACTGCAGGAACGGTTCTCCTATGAAGAAAATCTGGGTTCCCAAGAAGTGCCTTGAAAGTCTTCAGGTGAATGTCCTCATGACAACACCTGTGAAGAATAGGAACCCCAGATCAAACTCTTCATATGGACCAAATTCTTCATATGGATCCAAGTCCTCATATGGACCAAAGTCATCACGTGGATCAAATTCCTCAAAAGGATCAAAGTCCTCATATGATTATCATCGTGCTAACAACTCTGTTTCACAGGGAAGAGCTAAGGGCTATGAATATGTGCATTATTCTTCAAACCATTATGTTCATAGGTCCTCAAATAATTTCTCTACTTATTCATATGCTTACCCTAACCCCTCTTATGTGAAACGAAATGGATTGGCTTCTATGCCACCATTCTCATATGGAGCTCGTAGAGTGATGAACTCTTTGCCACCACTTCAGATGTGGGTGGTGAAGAAAAATAACTAATTTGTTCTGCAGGGTCAGGTCTCCACACGTGCTTTAACGTCTGAAGAATTTGCTGGGGGCCTGACAAAAATGCCTGAAAGGATGCAGGCGAATCATGATGAAATGAACTTTCGTTTCACACGTCCTCATACTGCTATATCTTGTTTACTCTTTGATGAAATTCATCTGATGAATTGGATATCATATTCTTCACTGATGAAGTATATGAGTTCGTAAGTTGCACTAATTCATCTGCAGGATGATCAACCCAAAGCCACTGAGTGGGTCCTCGATAGTGGATGTACAAATCACATGACCGGTGACAAGAACCTATTGATGGATGCTCCCTTATCACCGTCACATCTGAAGCATATCATCTTCTTGACAAAGGCAAAAGTCGGTATTGGGTCTAGGTAAGGTTGCGATCTCTAAGGACATACACATGGACAAAGTCATGCTTGTTGAGTCCTTAGGATAAACCTCATGTCAGTCTCAATGCTTTGTGATCTTGATATGGTTGTTGTGTTTGGCAAGTATCATTGTGTTGTAATTATGGAAGCTGACAATTCCAAAGTCTTCGAAGGCTTTAGGAGAGGAGATTTGTATATTGTTGATTTCTCTACAGGACCACAACCAGCCGTGTGCCTACTTGCAAAAGCTTCAGAAGGCTGGCTATGGCATCGACGACTTGGTCACGCAGGCATGAGGAATTTGCACACGCTTGCGAAGAAGAAGCATGTCATTGGCATTGAAAATGTCAAATTCCTCAAGGAGCACTTGTGTGGAGCCTGTGAAGCTGGAAAAATGACCAAGGCCAAGCATCTAGCGAAGACTATCATGACCACTACTCATCCATTCGAATTGCTTCACATGGACCTCTTTGGTCCTAATCATTACTCAGCAGTCACTAATGATGCATCTCTATATGGCTTTGTTATTGTTGATGATTACTCTTGTTACACATGGGTACACATTGTCACTTACAAACATGAAGTGCAGGAAGTCTCAAACGATTCCCCTCGAGGGCTTCAACCAACTTTGGTGTGAAGATCAAGCACATCAGGAGTGACAATGGAACTGAGTTCAAGAATTCCGGTCTTGATGACTATCTTGTTGAACTTGGTATTACTCATGAGTTATCTGCTCCTTATACTCCTCGGCAAAATGGCGTCGTGGAGCGTAAGAACAGAACTCTTGTTGAGATGGCTTGCACTATGCTTGATGAATACAAAACGCCTCGTCGTTTTTGGATTGATGCAATTGATACCGCGTGCCACATCATCAACAGAGTATATCTTCACAAATTCTTCAAGAAGACTGCCTATGAACTCCTCAACGACAAGAAACCCAATGTGAGTTATTTCAAAGTCTTCGCTAAATGTTGGATTAGAGATCCTCATCACAATGCTAAATTTGCACCGAAAGCACATGAAGGTTTTATGCTTGGTTATGGAAAGGACTCGCACACCTACAGAGTCTTCAACAACGCTCTTCACAAGGTTGTTGAAGCTGTAGATGTGCGGTTCGATGAAACTAATGGATCGCAAAAAGAGCACCTACCTTCTGTGATAGATGAACCAGCACCTGAGGATTCTATCAAGTTCAAGGCGACTGAGGATGTCATTCCTACTGAAGAATCTGCTGAAGAATTCATTCCAGAACGCGAAGAACGTCGAGCTAATGCACCTGAAGACAATGCTGAAGAAAATGCTGATCAAGTTCCTCGACGACAACCAGCTCATCCTCGCGTTGCAAAAGAAGTGCAAGTTGAAAAGATCATCGATGACATTGAAGCACCAGGTCCTCTCACACGCTCAAAAGCTTCACATTTATCTAACTTTAGTGGGCACTATGATTTTGTCTCTATCACAAAGCCCACTAAGGTAGATGAAGCATTTCTGGAGCCTGAGTGGATTCAGGCCATGCAAGAAGAATTACATTAGTTCGAGCTCAACAACGTCTGGGAACTGGTCAAATGTCCAGATCCTCGCAAGCATAATATTATTGGCACAAAGTGGATCTACTGCAACAAGCAAGATGAAAATGGCCTTGTGGTGAGGAATAAGGCACGACTTGTAGCTCAAGGCTACACACAGGTTGAAGGAATTGATTTCGATGAAACTTTTGCACCTGTTGCTAGACTTCAGGCTATTCGCATATTACTTGCTTATGCTAACCATCATAATATCACTTTATATCAAATGGATGTGGAAAGTGCATTCCTCAATGGTAAGCTTGAGGAAGAAGTATATGTTGCTCAACCCCTGTGTTTTTAAGATCCAAAGAATCCTGACAAAGTCTTCAGACTCAACAAGGCCCTCTATGGCCTCAAGCAGGCCCTCGGGCGTGGTATGATACTTTGAAGGAATTCTTCATGAAGAATGGCTTCACACCCGGTTCACTCGACCCTACTCTCTTTACTAAATCTTATGATGGTGAACTGTTTGTGCCAAATATACGTTGATGATATTATCTTTGGCTATCTTGACCAGCGTTATAGTGATGAATTTGCCTATATGATGAGTGAAGAATATCAAATGTCTATGATGGGAGAGTTGAAATTCTTCTTAGGTCTTCAAATTAAATCAGCAGTAATGGCATATTCATATCTCAGGAGAAATACCTCAAGGATGTTACGAGGAAATTCGGCATGCAAGATTGCAAAGGCGTCAAAATTCCTATGCCCACAAATGGCCATCTATGCACTGATGAAAATGGTATTGAATTCGATCACAAGGTATACCGCTCCATGATTGGGTCTTTATTGTACTTATGTGCATCTTGGCCAGATATAATGCTTAGTGTTTGCATGTGTGCCCGATTTCAAGCTACACCGAAGGAATCACACCATAAGGCTGTGAAGCATATTCTTCGTTATCTAGCTCACACACCAACACTAGGATTATGGTACCCCAAGGGCTCTACTTTTTATCTCATTGGATATTCTGACTCTTACTATGCTGGTGATCGTGTCGACCGCAAGTCAACATCTGGTACTTGTCATTTCCTCAGACGATCTTTGGTCTGTTGGTCCTCGAAGAAACAGAATCATGTATCACCGCTTCACCATGGAAGCTGAGTACATTGCTGCTGGTTCTTGTTGTGCTCAATTGCTGTGGATGAAGCAAACTCTCAAGGACTACGGCATCAACGTGAAGAATGTGCCTCTCTACTCTGACAATGAGAGTGCCATCGAGATTGCTCACAACCCAGTTCATCACTCGAAGACAAAGCACATTCAGATTCGTCATCATTTTCTTCGCGATCATGTGTTGAAGGGCGACATCTTTATTTATCATGTGAAGACTGAAGAACAGCTAGCCGATATCTTCACAAAGCCCTTGGATGAGAAGAGATTTAGCAAGTTGCGGTGTGAGCTAAATATCTTAGAATCTTGAATGTTCTTTGAAAAGGACACACATCCCGACACTTATGCAAAATTGATGACTTAGATGTGCAACACATGAAGAAACATTTTCTTCAATCAATGAAGAATAACACTCTAAGTGTGAAGAAATTAATGAAGAATTTGATTCTCAGAACCCTACAACAATTGTACGCGGTGTCTGAAATCATCATTCTTATACGGTGGGACACGCCACCACCAAAGTTGAAATCTTGAATTTGAGTTTTTCCTCAGTTTTTCAAATTCTCCAACTTTGCCAAATCTTCACTGTTTCCGTTGTATTTCTTCATTGGCTATATATATATATATATATATATATATATATATATATATATATATATATATATATATATATATATATATATGGGTTTATGTCCTCCACAGCATTCACTTATTGCTTTTTCTTCAAGTTACTTTTTCTGCTAAGTGAATGTGATCGGACCCTTCCCTCTCTATGCTATACTCAACCCAATCTATTCACAAATTCTTCATGTGCGTTCTATTTGAAACTCGTTCAAAATCTTCACTATGTCCTTGTCAGCTGAAGAAATTGCGAACGAAACTTTTAACTTATCTTATCCAATTTTTTGGCTTTGCCGCTCAAACCGTTCCGTATCCCACGATAGACTTATCTATTCACCCACGATCTAACACGGTCTCCACTTTTCAGTACGTGGGTGACACATGTCAAGCGAATGAGAAGGGTCAGGCACGTTCGTCCTAAATCTTGAGTAACATTTTTTCACCGCGATTATAAATACCCCTCTCCCTTCCTCACTTCCTTTACTCCGCTCATTGCTCTCTCTCTCGCCGAAGCTTCTCAAACCCTAAGCGCCGCTACTCCATCGTCGCCGGTGAGGAAGAGCTTCACTGCCTCGACCTCGTCATTGTCAGATTGCTACCGCCGTCAAGGAAATCTTCACTCCGCCGCCAGTAGCTGTCTTCCTCCGCCGAGTTAGGGCGTGGAAGATCTGAATCGACGAGCTTCAAATCTACACTTCTCAGTTCATCGTGTTCTTCATCCAGGGTAATTAAAAGTTACTTTTACTGCCCTCTTTGATTCAAATTTTCTCTACAAAATCTTCAAAGGTGTTTTATTCTTCAAATCCACACACACAAAACACCTCACTAGTCAACTGTTCTTGATTCGTTTATCTAAGCATCATTTTTCTTCAAGATTCCTCAATTGTGTGGATCCTCGATCTATACAACTCTGGAACCTAAGACAAAGAACACTTAGTGAAATTCTTCAAGGCTCATCTGGTCAAATTCCTCAAACTTGTTGTTTTTGAAAACCTTACGAGAACGCCAGATGACCTCTCCAAATTCCTCGCAACTATACTCTGTTCACAGGTACTCATGTCCGCTGCTGAATCACTAGGTTCTCATCAACTTAACTCATTTGCATCATTCCTCGAAGAAAAGTTGCATACTTCTTCAGAGAATTCGATTGTTCAAATTCCTCAACTGAAGAATATGGCAGACGGTAAGAAACCACAGAAAGGAGGAAAGAGGCCTGAGGTCATGACTGCGTTTGAAATACCTGAGGACATCTATGCTGACTATTGCACACTTGATGAGGCCATGTTCGGAAAGGAGAACAAAAATCAGCGCAAGTTGCTCATCGAGTGGATTGAATGGAGATGGGCAAGAGTATGGAGGGAGTACAGGTATGTTACTCCAAAGTATATGAAGTTATTCGCACTAAATCCTCCATGCCCAAGAGCTCCATTGGCACTGCCAAGAAGGCAATTCCCACCAAACATCAAGCATGGTGAGGATTTTCCTGAAGAATGGACCAAGCGCCAAGCCAAGTTGGCGAGACAAGAAAAAGAAGCAGTGAGGAAATTCAATGAAGACTCACATCTTCACTGCCACCGAGGCCTCCGCTGCCTAGAAAATCAATGGCAAAGAAGCCCGCGCACAAGCCAAGTGCTTCACCCACAGTGCCCTCACGGCCAAGTTCCTCAGCAATGCCCTCACGGCCAGATTCTTCAAAGCCCTCACGGCCAGTTCCTCATGTGGCTCCGGCTCCTCCAAAATCCTCAGCTCCTCCTCGAAAGTCCTCAGCTGCTCCGGCAAAGTCCTCAGCACACATACATCCGCCACGTGCCAAAGGACTGCAGGCATCTCTATTGCCTCTGGTGTCTCAGCGAGTTCCTCAGCTGCACCAAACTCTTCATCAGGCCCCACTCTGCTGAAGACAAAGGCAACGGCTGGTCGAGGTCCTTGGCCAAGTCTGAAGAAGAAACATGTTTCCTTCCAAGTGCCATCTGACGATGAAGCTAATGATGATGAACTTGCAGAAATCATCAGAGACAGACAAGAAAGGGCCACTAGAGACAAAGGCACACCCGTGCCATTGCTTTTGGATCCAAGGGCGATCCTCGATTACATTGATCTCTGGCACAAGGATCCAGACACCCCTATGCCTGATTTTCATTTGACTCCTGGCCAAAGTCACATGCTGACCCATTTCATCACCGAAGAGAAATGGAAATTTGAGAAGGCTAGGCAGATCAAGAAGGCTCAGTTCAGGAAAGATAAGTTCCTGAGGAAAAACGTTCTCAAAATGACAACTGATGAACTCCTCAAGATCCAGTCTGAAATCAAAGCCCTCAGCAATGACTTCGATGCTTATTATGCTAATTGGCAAGGAGCCAAAGTCAGATTTGTCAACCTGACTAAGAAGTTCACCAATGTTGCAGCTCTAATGCAACAAGAAGTTCCTCAGGCTGGAGCCTCTGCTCAGCCTCTTCATCAAGAACATACCGGATCACCGATGATTTTCAGCCTCTTGAAGAAAATGCTAGTTCCAGGCTGATGACTCCATTCTAGCCGTTGAAGAAATTGCCGGGGCATCCACTAGTGGTGCTACCAAGAAATCGAAGAAGTCGTGGCAACCGCATCGATGCGCTGAGGAAATTCAAACAGTTATTCAGCTCCTCCGCGCCTACACCAACTCCTATCATTCCATCCGCATCGGATGTGAAGAAGACCATGGCTGTAGAGCGAGCTGCGGTGAAGAAAAGGAAAGCATCACCGCTTGAATCTTCAGCTCCAAAGAAGATGAAGCCTATGACAAGCTCGTTTGAAAATCCGATTGATGCTGTTCCGATTTCCACCATGCCATCAAAGGACCTTTTTCCTTTTGGTGAATAATATGTGATCCCTAGTGGATCTGATGAAGAAAATCATTCTGCTGCTTCGTCAGAGCAGATTGATGAAGAAATTGAAGTGGATGCGATCCCTTCAACGTCTGTTGTTTCCTCGCCAATGCCTCAGTTCACAGCTGAAGAGGCTGGCGTTGAAGAAATTGAAGATGAAGACGTGGATATTGGATGCACTATGCCAGTGATGAATGATGACTTTTGGGAAAGTCAGCATCCGAATTCTCCACTCTTCACCCCAATACAACAAATACCTTAGTCCCCTGCACCAACCGTTCAACTGGGTTCTGAAGAAACTCATCCCACCTCGTCTGTGCATGAAGAAATTCCAGCCACAAGTGCTGAAGAACCTGCTGCTGCTCCTTTGAACACGCAGACTGCAAATGAAGAGGAACCAGAAAATCCTCAGCCTGAAGAACCTGAGATTGCGATTCCTGAGGTAGTGATGCAACTCACTAACACTCCTCTGCCAAAACCAAAGGATCCATTCTCGCGCAAGCAAAAGTTCAAGGCTGAAGACTTCTTTGGCGAGCATGTTTTCTTCACTGATTACAACCCTTATGATTCTGCTCGCATAAGGAAGAGGTGTTTCTGGACTGCTAGTCAAGCCAACTTTTATTCCTCTGTGCTATTCGACAAAGACAAAGTCTTCGATCGTGCACACATTCCTCACGTGGACATGGAATCTCTACCAGGCTTCGAGCCAGTCCTCAGTGTTCTTCACGATGCTGGATTGCTAAATTTCTGCACTGACATCTGTGATTGGAATGAAGAACTCATTCTTCAATTCTATGAGACGCTGCACATCACAGGAAATTCTGAAGATGTGAACTCATGGGTGCTCGACTGGATGTCAGAAAATACTCACTACAAGGCACCAGCAACTGAATTGCTTGGTGCCCTCCCACTTAGTCCTCCCCTTGATGGTGCTCGTTGCATCTACAACAAACCTGAGCTTACAAATCATTACATGCAAGTGCTAATGAAGCCTTTGAAGCCAGGGCAGGCCCCTCGAACCAAATTCCTCATCAAGGAATTATCAGATGTGCCTCAGACTTCTATCGCATTCTGACGAAGACAATGAGTCCTATCAAAGGCCACGACTCAAATGATGAAGAAGTCGTTGGCATCATGAAGAATATGCTTTTCAATATCATTCATGGCGTTCCCGTCAACTTCCATGATTTCTTCATGAGGACTCTCGCGAATATTGCTATGTCACCATTTGAGCTGAAGCCTTATGCACCATGGATTATGAGGTTCATCAGGACAAGGTCTTCACTCAATTACAAGGCTGATACTCTGAACCACTGCAGCTACTTGCCTCCAATTGAAGTCCTCAAACAGACATTTTCCTCAGCTGATGACAAAGGCAAGGCAACTGCTGTGATAGATGAAGACATTCGTCCATTGGATGGTCAATTTCGCAAGGCTGCATCCTACTCCACCAATGATGACTCTGCCACACATGACTCTGCCGCCAACAACTCTGCCAATCAAAATCCTCAAGCCACAACACCCAGGGTGATGACTGATCGTGAGTTACTCATAAGTCTTCATCAGAAAGTTGATCACAATCATAAATGGGTCAAGCGTCAGTTTGGTTCAATTCTTCACAACATGACCTCAACACACAATGCAGTGAAGAAAAACCAATACTACCTCCATGAAACCTTCAACCATACCAGGTTGTTCTATCTCATGTCTACAGCAGAAGATCTCAAGAAAATGGGTCTCAAGGAAGAATTTGACTGGTCTGCACCTCCACCAAGAAATACAAGAAGGTCAAGGTTCCTTCCTTGGTGGCCAGCTCCTATTCTTCATCGCGACACCGATGAAAATGAAGACTTGGGCGACACGGCGAGGCCCTAGTACGACAACCGACCCCGACAACGCCTGGCGCTCCTCCATCAACTTGATATTCTTGAGGCGTTAGTCCTCGGTTTGATCCTTTTTGTCATTCGATGACAAAGGGGAGAAATTTGAGTTAGTCTTCAAGGGGTCTATTATATGGGCGTTTTACGCTAAGTTACAACTCTCGCTCTTCTGAAACTTTTATTGGATCGAGTTGTAATATTAAACCCGATGGTGCTCTGATACTTTTGATGTGTTCCTCTGCATGCTTATTCTTCGTTATATGTTAATACACGCATGCTGAATTACATCAGTCACCATATTTCATCATGCATTTCAAATTCTTCATATTATATGTCAAATGTGTGTATGAATTACAAGATATAGGGGGAGATCTCCATGATTCAACTCTTCAAATGTGCATTGCCTCAAAAGCAAATTCCTCACTATGCACATCTTCAGGGGGAGTTCATCTATATCTTGCAATCAAATTCCTCAATATCAGTATTTACACTTCATATGTTTATCCCTGTTGAAAACTTAACCTATATTGTCATCAATCACCAAAAAGGGGGAGATTGTAAGTGCATCTAGTGACCCTTAGTGATTTTGGTGTATTGAAGACTTATAAGTTAAGGGACTAATGTGTTTATGAGTGTACACAGGTCTATAAGTCTATGAGGAGTTTGATATTTACAGAGAAAGCCGACCCCTAAAAATGAAGTTCTTCGACTGAAGACTTTGGTATTCTGAAGACTTTGAAAGTGAAGAAATTGGTGTGACCTTGAAGACTTGGTATTCATTTGAGGAACATGAAGCGTGAAGACTTTTGTTTTCGTAGTTTTGTTTTCTCTTTCTTGAGTCATAGGAAACACCGTCTTTGTTAAATGGGGTCGAGGAAATACTAAGGAAAAATTTCCATGTGATGCTCAACTCAAAATCCTACACCTACCAATCCCTTCGAGTGAAGCCATTGGAAATCTCATACATTTTAGTCAATTTCTTCAGTGACAGAGACAAAGTTCTTCTGGTCGCTAAGGAATTTGTTCTAACTGAGGAGTTAGGAATTCGCCAGTGCGGATTGCCTACATAGTGAGGAACATGATAGCCCTGAGGAATTTGAGAGTCAAATTTCCGATCATTGCTGTGCTACGTGCCAGCTGTCCCAAAATATCTTATCTACCTAACGGTCATATCATTGAAGGGCATTTATGTCTTATCATGTCGGCATGCTCCCTAGGCTATAAATAGCCGCCCCCTACAACCACTAGCTGGTTGGCTGCTCCGAGAGAAACTGACACTTGTCATTTGGGAGCATCCCATCCTCCGAGGACTTTGGGCGAAAATCATCGAGTGAGGAAAAACCCAAAACCAAACCCAAAGTGATTGAGCATCACTGAAGAGATTGATCCTGCGTGGATCCAACGCTTGTTACCTTTGAAGACTGTGCTTCTTCCAGACGGTTAGGTGTCATGGTCTAGAGCATCCAAGAGGAATTGTGGATCGCCGAGTGACCGAGTCTGTGAAGGTTTGGAAGTCGCTGAAGACTTACCACGAGTGATTGGACGAGGTGCAGTGACCTTAGTTCAAGGAGAATATGGTGAGGACTTGGTGTCCTAAGCTGCGTGCTCAACGATCGGGTGTCCGGACTGTGTGTCCTCGAGTTTAAATACTCAGCCGCTCCAACCAGACGCATTAACCGAGACAAAGAGTTGGAACTGGTCTACCAAATCATTGTCTTCACCAACCTTCTTGGTTCTATTTCCTCAACTCTTTCATTTCCTCATTACGGTGTTGAGTGATTGTTCATATCTGTGTTTGAAGACTTTGATCAAGACTTTCTCAATTTCCTCAGTTCAATTTCTTGATCTGTTTGTCTTCATCTTGTGTTATCCTCGATTACGCTTTACAGACTCGTGCTTGTCTTCATTTCATCATGATGACTATGTCTGTATTCTGTTATGCTTACTTCTAAGTACTTATTCATTGCAAGTAGTTCTTCGCTAAGGAATTTCCTCACCGGCAAATTACTCAGTGAAGAATTCATAAAAATCGCCTATTCACCCCCCTCTAGTCGATATAACGCACTTTCACCCCAGTTCCAGGTGCCTCCGACCGGTTTACGACTGGCGATTACTGGTCCCCGCTCCTGGGGTATTAAAGAGGTTATTGGCCTCATAAACTGGCAACAGGTGAGATCGGTACCTTCTCCTCATGACATCATTTGACGCACTCTGATCCAGCATAAGCCGGTAAGCATGTGCATCCAATGCGGCCCGTTCCGTAGCCATCCTGGTATCCTCAGCTGCCAGGTCGGCCTTGGCCTGGGTTATCTGATCTTTCACCTTCGTGATTTCCGCATTATGCTCATCTTGATTCGCCGGATTAACCTCCGCCATCAGTGCTACCAAAGCATCAAATAAACCAGAGAAAACCTGAGCGGGCGGTCGCATGGGGCCTCCTGCCTCGGCCGCTGTCGCTGCTACTGATCCAGAAACCATCACCACTGCGGTCGAAGAGCGGAGCGCTGGCTGCGTACCGGCCATGAAGATCGCAACCCGGTTTGGCGGATCAAAGGGGTCCGGAATACTATCGCTGTCAGAACAGCCCCCAATCCGTCCATCTTGCAACTGGTACAATGACTCGGTCTCTGGTCGATGACTCGTCGCCGGAACAAACAACGGTTTCACCACCAGATTCCGATCTATCCTCAGATTCCACTCCGTGGATAACTCCCACGAAGGCATGCTTCGTGACAGGCTAAACCCGGGCAGATTTCGCACGCTGAGCCGTCTCAATGATGTTGGTGCAGATATCCGGCTCAGGGCCCGGTTCTCCAATCGTGAGTTCGGCAATTCTAGTGTCGGACAAGACTTCTGGAAAACAGGGTCCTGAAAGTAAAAAAAGAAGAAAGAAAAAGAATGACACAATTGGGAGCCCCTGTGCGGTTGAGCCGCATTCTGGGCGTGCCGTGGTCGTGCCCCTCCCCTTATGCCCATGGTATCTCCAGAGCGTAGTTATGCACGTGTAGTACTGGCTTCGCAATTTCGCGAGGGCTGGGGCTGGGGCCGGATTACTCGCGATGCTTGAATCGTGCTGTGGTCTTGTTGTAGGTTACTCCAGGCGTGCTTGATGGTGTCCGGACGTTTAGTGGCCGGACTCGAGAATTGCTGTGAGAGGCTGCTTTGCACCTCCGCCGAGGGCCGCCGTGTGCTCCTCCGTTCGGAGAAGGCGTTGATGTTTCCATTGACCATGATTACTCCTCGAGGGCCTGGCATCTTGAGCTTGAGGTATGCGTAGTGCGGCACTGCATTGAACTTTGCAAATGCGGTTCGTCCGAGCAGTGCATGATAGCTGCTGCGGAACGGGACTATGTGGAAGATTAACTCTTCGCTTCGGAAGTTATCCGGGGATCCGAAGACCACTTCGAGTGTAACTGAGCCTGTACAATTGGCCTCTACGCCCGGTATGACGCCTTTAAAGGTCGTCTTTGTAGGTTTAATCCTTGAGGGTTCTATGCCCATTTTGCGCACTATATCCTGATAAAGCAGGTTCAGGCTGCTACCGCCGTCCATCAAGACTCTGGTGAGGTGAAATCCGTCAATAATTGGGTCAAGGACCAATGCGGCGAAACCGCCGTGACGGATGCTAGTGGGGTGGTCCCTTCGATCGAAGGTGATCGGGCAGGAAGACCATGGGTTGAACTTCGGGGTGACTGGCTCCATCGCATATACGTCCCTTAGTGCATGCTTCCGCTCCCTCTTGGGTATATGGGTTGCGTATATCATGTTCACCATCCGCACTTGTGTGGGAAAGCCCTGATGTCCTCTATTGTTCGGCGGCCGGGGCTCTTCCTCGTCATCGCTATGCAGCCCCTTGTCATTGAGTTCGGCACTTAGCTTGCCTGCTTGCTTAAACACCCAACAATCCCTGTTGGTGTGATTGGCTGGTATTTCAGGGGTGCCATGTATCTGGCACAAGCGATCGAGTATGCGGTCCAAGTTGGACGAGCCCTGGGTATTTCTTTTGAATGGCTTCTTCCGCTGACCGGGTTTAGAGCCTCTGAATCCGGCATTGACTGTCGTATCTTCATCATTGTCGCCGTTAATGCGTCGCTTGTTCTTGTTGCGATGCGACCTGCCATTGCTGTCCTTGGTATCTGAACTACCAGGGTTTTTGGTCAAGTTGTTACTACGAGCTAGCCAGCTGTCTTCTCCCGCGCAAAAGCGGGTCATGAGTGTGGTGAGGGCTGCCATGGATTTCGGCTTTTCCTGTCCTAGGTGCCGGGCTAGCCACTCGTCGCGGATGTTACGTTTGAAGGCTGCAAGGGCCTCTGCATCCGGACAGTCAACGATTTGATTTTTCTTGGTTAGGAACCGTGTCCAAAATTGTCTGGCCGATTCTTCTGGCTGCTGAATTATATGGCTAAGGTCATCGGCGTCTGGTGGTCGCACATATGTGCCCTGGAAGTTATCAAGGAATGCGGCTTCCAGGTCCTCCCAACAACCAATTGATTCTGCTGGCAAGCTGTTGAGCCAATGCCGAGCTGGTCCTTTAAGCTTGAGTGGGAGGTATTTGATGGCATGTAGATCATCACCGCGGGCCATGTGGATATGGAGGAGGTAATCCTCGATCCAAACCGCAGGATCTGTTGTGCCATCGTATGATTCGATGTTTACGGGTTTGAAACCCTCAGGGATTTGATGATCCATTACTTCATCTGTGAAGCATAGTGGGTGTGCGACGCATACGTATTGGGCTATATCACGGCGTAGCTCATATGAGCTTTGTCTCATCGTGTTCGCCCGGCCGGTTTGTCAGATCCGCGTGACGGTTATCGTCACGTGTCGTGGGGCGCCCACGCGATCCATAGATCGATCTTGTATGTGTTGCCTTATCCTCCAATATACCTCGCAAGTCCAGCGCGTTTTCCCGTGCCTTGGTACTTTTTGACGGCGTCGGGGTGTTGCTTGAGCGGAGGGACGAGAGGCTTCTTCGTCATGCCACGGGTGGCCGATCTGCCATCTCGTCTGTTGGTGACTTGGGTGCTTCCTCCTCTGATCGAGGCAACGGCCTGCGTTTGGGGTAGCTTTTGGAGGGGCGTTCGAGTTCATACTCTTCGGCTGCAAGAACTTCAGTCCATCTGTCAGCTAGCAGGTCTTAGTCAGCTCTAAGCTGTTGCTACTTTTTCTTGAGGCTGCTTGCCGTGGCCATAAGCCTGCGTTTGAAACGCTCCTGTTCGGCGGGATCCTCAGGCACGACAAATTCGTCATCGTTGAGGCTTGCCTCATCTTCGGAGGGAGGCGCATAATTATCGTCCTCGACCTCTCTTTCCGCCGCACTGTCGTGCGGACTTGCTTCTCCCTCCTCCTGCGCTGAGTCCTGCTGGAGGGGGTTGTCTTCGGCACTGTCCAGGGTGTTATTGTCTCCCGTGCCGGAATCACCGTTTTTACTGTGGCCGGATTTAGAACGGCGCCGCTGACGTCGGCGTTTGGGTTGTTTCTTGGAGGGGTCATCCTCCGCGGTTCCATCGCCATTCCCATCTTGTGGGATGTCCACCATGTATATGTCGTATGACGAGGTGGCCTTCCAGTGCCCTGTAGGCACTGGTCTTGGTCGTCTCCGGCATCGTCGTCCATACCGTCGATGTCTTAGGAGTCGAAGTCGAGCATGTCGGTTAAATCATCGACAGTGGCTACAAAGTGGGTGGTGGGTGGGCGTTAAATTTCTTCGTCGTCTGCATCCCAACCTTCCTGTCCGTAGTCCGGCCAGGGCTCTCCGGATAAAGAGAGAGACTTTAGTGAGTTCAGGATATCTCCAAAGGGCGAGTGCTCAAAGATGTCCGCGGCGGTGAATTCCATGACCGGCGCCCAATCGGATTCGATTGGCAGGTGCGCTGAGGGTTCGGAGTCCAGAGAAGAGCCCGGCACCTTGGAGTCACGAGCTTCGCAAAGGACAGGGAGGGTGTTCGGCTCGATCGCCTTAGAGATTTCAGCCCCCGAGGCGGTGTCCAACCAACTGTCCTCGATCGGCGAATCCGGCTCCGGATTAAGGGTCGGAGCGGATGCTGGTGCGGCCTCCAGGGCACTGTTCGGCGGCAAAGCTAGATCATACCCATCGAGACAGTGCGGCATGCTCGGCTGTGGCTCGAATCTGTCGAAGATCAAGTCTCTGCGAACATCGGCCGTATAGTTCAAAATTCCAAATCTGACCTGATGGCCAGGGGCGTACCTTTCGATCTGCTCCAGATGGCCTAGCGAATTGGCCCGCAGTGCAAAGCCGCCGAATACGAAGATCTGTCCGGGGAGAAAAGTCTCACCCTGGACCGCGTCGTTGTTGATGATCGAAGGAGCCATCGGGCCTATAGGTGACGACACAGAGGAACTCTCAATGAAAGCACCAATGTCGGTGTCAAAACCGGCGGATCTCGTGTAGGGGTCCCGAATCGCAAGGCGTCTAGGCGGATGGTAACAGGAGACAAGGGACACGATGTTTTTACCCAGGTTCGGGCCCTCTCGATGGAGGTAATACCCTACTCACCTTGATTAATATTGATGATATGGGTAGTACAAGAGTAGATCTACCACGAGATCAAGGAGGCTAAACCCTAGAAGCTAGCCTATGTTATGATTGTTGTTCGTCCTACGGACTAAAACCCTCTGGTTTATATAGACACAGGATAGGGTTAGGGTTACACAGAGTCGGTTACAATGGTAGGAGATCTACATATCCGTATCTCCAAGCTTGCCTTCCACGCCAAGGAAAGTCCCATCCGGACACGGGACGAAGTCTTCAATCTTGTATCTTCATAGTCTTGGAGTCCGGCCGTGATGATAGTTCGGCTATCCGGACACCCCCTAGTCCAGGACTCCCTCAACCGTTCTCAGGACCGACCACACACCAAAAGCAGCAGTACTAATAAACAATACACGGTTCACAAACCCAAATCAAGTACTAAACAATTGTACTTACTATAGACAAGCAAAGTTGCACTAATTAAATTCTACAGACTATTCTTGCCACCGACCTACGGGATGAACCCCGCATAACTGACTAGGCCATGTACTTCGTGAGAGATGTCTACATGCACCATCACCATATTGTCAACCTTGGAGAACCTAACAGAGTGGTCTTTCCACTCATAAACATGATCATGAAGACAGGCCGCATCAGATTTGTTGGGAAGCTTTACAAGAACCACACCCTTCGTAATCGAAGGCACATCTAGGAAATTGTTGTGGTCAAGTACAGACTCGAGAAGACGCCTGACAACAATGATACAGGAAAACACTAGTTCAGGACACGTGGCGACAAGGACACAACAGCTGGATAGTTTAGCTGTAGAAATCATCCCTAGGTCTTCCAGTTCACACGGCATGACTTTGAGAACTTCATCTGCACCATTGACCTGGTTCTAATTCAAACAAAAACCATATTTTATTACTACCTCCGTTCAGAAATATAAGATGATTTTCAATATTATACTCCATATATGACTACATATACACACAGAAATGAGTGAACAAAGACACTACAACATGTCTTCAAAGGCATGAGAGCAGAGGGATTACTTGCAATATCCATAACACAAGTTACTGAGGCAAATATGCCCTCTTCAAAGGTAGCATTGATGTTCATAAAGTACTCCCTCTATCCCAAAATTCTACTCTTAGATCTGTCTAGATACGGATGTATCAAGTCACATTTTAGTATTAGATACATCCGTATCTAGGCAAATCTAAGACAAGAAATTTGGGACAGAGGGAGTAGTTGAAAGTAATCTATAAGATATCATTGTCAACCTCTCGCATATTTTGGTCAAAATAGGAATTTAGAACCGTCATTTGGCACACAAAAATCACATGCAAGATCACCCAGAAAGTTGTACTACTAGTACTAGTACTGCGTGTTAGATGAAAAAACACGATCAAGATCGAGAAAAAGATCGTCAAGAAGAGATATTACATGGACTTGCTTAATGAGGGATTCTGGAGAGGGGGGCTTGGACAGGGTGATGGCTTTGAGCTTGTCTCATGTAGTCTCAAGGGGTGTTTGCGCTTCTTCGTACCATGGGCCTCGACGGTTTTGGCCAGAGCCATAAACATCACTTCGGCCGGTGCTCCAGCGTCCATCAAGAAACTGTCAAATAGAAATAAAAGAAAAGAAACCATAATCACAAGCCCAAAAGAAGAAAAGAGAGGGAGTTATAGGATCAGTCTCGGGGTTGCAAGACCGGGCCTTGGCCAGAATCAACACCATTGATGCGCTCACCTTTCCTTCTTTGGGAGAGAAGAACAATGGTAGAAGCAGGTCGGGGTTTTCTTGAAGAAATGAGGAACATGATGAGGGAGAAGCGAGGGTTGGGTAGAGAGGAAGCTGAGAGAGAAGAGTGAAATGATGGTTGCTTCGTCCATCCAACTTACTGCTGGAAAGGAGGGGGTTTTGTGATTCGAAGGATCATTGGGCATTACTGCGGCGCTTCGATCGGGCTGGTGGAGTAATTTAGTGCATGGCTGGTGGACCCCGATGCTGGCTGTCCCACACGTCGGTGAAAGTGAGTAATTTAGTGCATGGCTAGAGGAGGATCCGCACAGTAGAGCATGTCCACTGTTTTTCTGAAGAAAAAAATGATTACATCAAGCGTTTCCACTCTTACGACGGAGGAGTGCGAAACACGACAGCCACTTGAACATACACAATGCTCCTACTACTAGGCATGTGCAGTGGTTCATACGTCAGTACTACATAATCTTGTTGCTAGTGTAGTAAGATATGATGACGACAAACGATGTTGTGCGCATGTCAACTATATGGAAAGTAATGTAGTAACATAGTACCGCTTTCTCGACTGTCCGGTCGAGAATGAATGGTGAGATCAATGTTAACAGAACTAGGTCTACCGCGCATGGAGAGTATAGTGCTACAGTACTCCACGAAACATGAACCATATGAAGCACGAATAGTGTTAGGCAGGGTGTATGAAGGGTGCACGGGATGGGAGCAAAAGTTCCGTTCTCGACCCACTTTTGGGTGTTTGGCAGAGTGCATGAAGGGTGCATGAGTCCACACTAGTAGGTTAACACAAATACACGAAGAGGAAACAACTACTCCGTCTAGGTGTGTAAGTCATCTTACGTTTTGCACTGCGACCAAGGCGGAGAGGAAAACGAGAAATCTTAATGTCTTTTTGCTAATTAATAGCATTGCATGCAATGAACTAACCACTGCATGCCATGTTTATTAGTCTCAAGTCATTGAAAGCATGCACGGCCTACGTCTCTTATTGGTTGATATGTCACAAAACAAGAAATGGGGAGGGAGTTAATGTACCATGCCTAAGTGTTTGGTATTATTTGGTTTTCGTAAGGTGACTTACACACTATATTGAGATGAGAATGCAACCAAACATACCCACACGCTTTGTGCTACAGTGACTTATCTGCACCATCTGAGTTTGATCCAACGGTCATGTTGCGCCGCGACATGGACATGCCCATGCAGAGGGCGCCTAAACACCACCGAAGTCCCTCTGCTTCTCGAGGCGCGCGATGTTGGTGATGTAGGGGGCGAAACGGCTGAAAGGCAATGCAATCTACCGGAAGGCGGAGGGAGCCAGCCGAGGAGCGGGGAATCATTTGGTTTTCACCATGGTAAGACACCAGTCGATGACTTCTCACATCAGGGAGCTGTGGGTTTTACAGGCAGAGTCATCGTGACTAATTGCTTCCGCGCCTGCTCCCGTCAATCAAAAAATTAAAAATCCTGCCGCGCCTGCTCCCGTCAATCAAAAAATTAAAAATCCTGGTGCACTCAAACACCAGAGCAACGCCACGGTGGATGTTTAAATTTACCTGCCGGCAAGTAGATAAAAAAGGGGTGAAAAAACAAATGTGACGGCGGCCTAGCTAATCGGCCGAACTAGCCCAACTAGCTAGCCACCGTGCTTCACTAATGTACACGGTGGGAAAAGTGGTATTTCGTGATTTGATGACTCATTTATTTACTTGCTTCGGCAAAAACGCGCGGTAGGGCGTCCCACGTCAGGAAGAATATATGCGTGCACCACTCGGGAGGACCCCGAAACCGCGCAGTAGGGTGTGCCATGTCTCGGCACAGAGGAAAAATGTGCGTGTAAAAATTTATTGTATCAGACGTAGTACCTATGATTCGACCTCGGGACCCAGCCAGTCGGTCGAAAACACCCCACTAGCCACACAGCTTCATCATGCTAACATGGCACGGAGGATAGGTGTGGTTAGCTCTGTCTCGACTAGCCACAACGTCTCTTGTTTTAGGCGATTCTTCTATTTCCCAAGCTTTTTTTAGTTGTAATAACACCAGGCAAGCTAGCGCTGCTCTTTGTGTGTGCCCGTGCAATGGTTAGACGATGGAGATAAGAGAGAGATCACAGACCTGGGACCCACCAGTAAGTGAGTCAACGGTCATGCACGTGTAGACGAGGCACTCCCTCTACTCTACTCAATGTAATACTGTATAAAATCAAGTTATGGGACAAAGCCAACAACCGTTCTTATTTCAGGCTATCTACTTACGCTTTGTAGTCCAGGTTGCCAATTCGAATCTCGTCTTTCAGATTTGTTAGTTTTAGGTACAAATTTGATTAATGACAAGTGGGACCCCCGTGTGTTGTTTTGACATTTCGGTGTAAGATGGTTTTTTTAACAAACACTTTGTGCGGTTAGACAAGTAACGGCACAAGTTACATGTATTTTCCAAGTTTACGAACAAAAATGACAGCGGCATAGAATATCACATCCACCCCTGTGGGGACCCCGACTCATAAGTCCTGATCACCCAATGCACGTGTACAGTGATCCCAGAGATCAATGCTCACTGAACACACAGAAGCTGAATAACAAGAGTCTTACATCCATACATACCGTATTACACAAGTAGGACCATTATTGTCAAGTCTTGAGTATATCATCGCAGCGGAAATCTCCGTCGATAACTTGGACCCATGCCATCTGCCTTAACCCTATAGGCATTCTGACTGGGAAGCATCCTAGCTCGCATGTTCGTCACCGAAGTATTCTTCATCATATCCTGTTCTTTCATGCACAGCCAATAAAATAACCGGTGGCAAGCCAATGAGTATGTTGAATGTACTACTTAAGCAACCCAAGAGTAATAACAGAATAATTATGCAAGGCTCTACTGCTAATTTGGCATTTTTGTGAAAAGCTAGTTTTTCACATGCAAGTATGATCATCATTTATCAAGGACATGAGTGTGTCTGCAACAAGTATCCGGAGGTTACATACATCAACATCGAGAAAGTGTTATGAACAACTCATTATCAAGCTCATCGTGACTTCCTCACGAATCATATACACAAGATTACCAAACCATGTTGTTTGTCAGAAACATATGGACGTAGCCCAAGAGCGGTTACCCAACAGTCCTTGACCATGGACACGGCTATTCGAATAGTTTTACACTCTGCAGAGTTTGCTCACTTTACCCACAAGATCCGGGGAACTTCTGTGTCATCCACGACCCGCAGTACCTCAAGTATCCGGGGTAATCACCCGATCACTATCTTTCCCTAGACGACACTAACATAGATTCCACTCGATTGGTTGTAACCCCCATGCCCAACATTTCACATCTTAAAATTGTGGAGCCTCGCTCCCATATTCATCACATACCATTGGCATGGAGTACCAATGGTGTGTCCGGTGCCCTATAAAAATAGTCATGGCCGCCCTACCTGGCACGACCCCTCCCGAGAGAGCACAACAACGACTCTCCCGTCACTAGTAATGCGGGCTCCAAGCTAGTATCGGCCTAGGTAATCAGTAATGCCCTTTCCCATATAAAGGTAGAGTGGTTGCGCATGTAAGGTTGGAATAACAGTTGCAACTTAAACCAATCCGTTTTGAAAAAAAACAACACACACACTTTCCTTGGTACACCACTTCGTCATCAAGTGGCTACCCAACTCATCATCTCCCTCATGCATAAGTGGCACCCGACGGGGTTTTCGAAAAGCCTTTGAGAATGCTTTTGTCTCCATCACCATGCATATACCCTGTCCCACTTGCGTAGAAACTACTTTAGCATCCTATCTACTCCCACCGGCATAACCCTCATAGGAAGGTAGGGTCATGCATAATGCAAGTATGAACAAGGACGTAACTAAGGCAACCTGCCAAAGTGGTTACCATCTCATCATGATTCCGATGCAACACTAATAAAGTGCTATATCACATGCATAAAAAGGGTTTCAAAGACATGGTCAAAGGGCCGCTTGCCTGGTTCATCAGAGTCTTCAAGTCTTCCGGCCCATCTCCGAGTATTTCGTCTACTTCGTCAACTAACATTGGAAACAATCATAGTAAGGAACACAACAAGGCAGAAAATAAAAGTGCTCTATAAATATGAATTTGACTTTTCTAGGACATCTCTAGTTATATGAAAAATAACCAGAGTGGTTTCGTTGGGACTAGATCAGTGGATATTTTTGAGTATTTCAATATGATAGAATCATTGGATTTATGGATTTGCAAGAAGTGTACAGAAATATATTTTTGAAAAATGAGCAATGGCACCCATTTAACAAATCATGATTTTATAAGCATCTAGGAATTGGTTTCACTGGATTTGGAGTTGAAATGATTTCCCTAGGGATTTGCAAAGTTGACAAATATGACTAAATGGCTCATTATTTTGTGTGGCACAGAAAGTATTAAGAAAAAATTTCATAACCTAAATTATGAACTTAGATGTATCTAGAAATTTGAATCATGGCATTTGGATCAAGTATGAGCTCTCTGTGATTTTCTAAAGTTCATCACAGAAATGGAAAATGGGATTTTATTTAATTTGTGTTAGGAAAGGTTTTCTGGAAAAATGTGCATGTTGCACCAACAAGTAGAGCATGATTTATGGAGTCACCAGAAATTTGAATCATCAAATTCGGAGTTAATTTGAATTATTTATGGATTTTACAAATTGTACAGAAAAGAAAAAGGAAAAAGGTTTTTACCCAAACGGGCTGAATCTGGGCGGCAACAGCGTGCATCGGGCGAGGCTTAATGGGAGGGTGCCACTGGGCCGGACCAGCAGCTCAGCCACGTGGACGATTGGGCAGCATCGAAGGCGCCTTGAATGCAGCTTACTGCGGGAAGCGGATCCGTTGGTGCCGTATCCACTTAAACGGACGGGCCCGCCTGCTGGGTCGCTAACGTGCGGGCCCTAGCGACAGGTCGTCTTCCACCTCCCGCGCGCGCTCTGGCCGCGGGGAGGAGCGGCTCCCGACGGTGATAGCCGGGGCTACAAAGTGTCTCCTGCGACGCTCCGCCCAACGGCGTTCTCAGGAGGATGAGCCGCATGCATCGGTGTACATCTCGCTTGCTGAGGAGAGCCGTAGCGGCGATGACCTGGACGACCATGGAAGAGACCATCAGCCATCTACGGCTTCGAGCATACAACGCTCCTGGGGATGAACGGTGGCGAGGGAAGGGCTTGTGATGGTGACAAGGGGGTGCGGGGCTGTCCAGGGGGAAGAGGGAGGGGTCGAGGCCTGCGGATTTGAGCAGAGGCCGGCGGCTCGGCTCTGGCCTAGGAGGAGGATGGAGAGCGCGAGGAGGGGAGTGGGTTGGTACAGGGAATGCACGGGAGGGACAAAGGGCCAAAGGAGTAGAGAGGGGGCTCGGGGGTGGCTTTAAGTAGCCGACCCGCGGCTCAACATGGACGCGGTGCACGGGTGGCCGTGGAAACGGCTCGGGCGGCAAGGGGAGCGAGTGACGGGTTGTCTACTATGCTCATGGGGGTGGAGTAGGGCGCCAGGAAGAGAGATAGGGAGCGGGGCGAGCTCCGGGTGGAGCCTCGAGCTCTCACGTGCATTAGCGGACTCGGGCGGCTCTGGGCACGCGCGGCACGGGTAGGACAGAGAGGGAAAGGATGGGGCGAACGCGGTGGCGTGTTGTGGACGTCGAGGCACCTCGACTTGCGCAAGGGGGAGGCTCGAGGTGGTCGGGGGACGCTGTCGGTGTCAAAACCGGCGGATCTCGGGTAGGGGGTCCCGATCTGTGCGTCAAGGCTGATGGTAACAAGAAGCAAGGGACACAGATGTTTACCCAGGTTCGGGCCCTCTCGATGGAGGTAAAACCCTACTTCCCACTTGATTAATATTGATGATATGGGTAGTACAAGAGTAGATCTACCACGAGATCGTAGAGGCTAAACCCTAAGAGCTAGCCTATGATGGTATGATTGTAATTGTGATCGGCCTTCTAAGGACCAACCTCTCCGGTTTTTATAGACACCGGAGAGGGCTAGGGTTTACATGGAGTCGGTTACAAGGAAGGAAATATAATATCCGGATCACCAAGCTTGCCTTCCACGCCAAGGAAAGTCCCATCCGGACACGGGCCGAAGTCTTGAGTCTTGTATCTTCACGCTTCAATAGTCCGGACGTCCTATATAGTCCGGCTGTCCGGATACCCCCTAATCCAGGACTCCCTCAGTAGCCCCTGAACCAGGCTTCAATGACGAAGAGTCCGGCGCGCAGTCTTGTCTTCGGCATTGCAGGGCGGGTTCCTCCTCCGAATACTCCAATGTAATTATCGAACACTTGAATCGTGTCCGGATCCACAAGATGATCTTCGTATGGTATAGATCTGATTTGCTGGCAATCTTCGTGTATCGTGCCCGTGCATCACGGCCTGGTCTGACGCGGACCGGCATTTCTTATCTCGTGACGACTCGCGTTACAAGACGGTTTTATTAGTCCGTCCCGTCGGGGCAGAGATCATGTTCCACTTATTATGGGATTTTCAATCAATATGGGCGCACGCCACCCCATGATGGCCGTTGGTATAACTCTGTGTGTGTTTAGATAAGCCTCAAACGGCCACACCAAGGACTCTTGATATTCATCCCCTTGATAAAAAGGGGTTGAGGTCTATGCCTCTTTTCCACCTTCCTCGCACCTTCTTATCCCTCGAGTTCTAACACCCAAAACCTAAGCTTCAACACCCCAGATACGCCGATATGTCCGGATCCGTCCCTCAAGGCCGATGGGTTGCCTCCTCGATCCAAGAGGACGACCTTGCGAAGCTTAGGGAGGTCGGATACCTGACCGCCGACATCCAACATAGGCTTCCTTCGTCCGGGCAGGTCATCCCCACTCCAGAGCCTAATGAGTGCGTCGTTTTTGTCCCGCACTTTCTCCGTGGCTTGGGCTTCACCCTCGATCCCTTTGTGAGGGGGCTCATGTTCTATTATGGGTTGGATTTTCATGATTTGGCTCCAGACGCTATCCTCCACATCTCATCGTTTATTATAGTTTGCGAGGCCTTCCTCCACGTCACCCCACACTTCGGCTTATGGCTCAAGACCTTCGATGAAGTCAAGATGATCGAGGGGCAACACGCAGAGTGCGGAGGCGCCGTAATAAGCAGGAACGCTGATGCCCCATGGCCAGAGGTCTCTTTCCCAGAAGTATACGATGTATGGCAACGGAGGTGGTTTTATTTCACGACTCCCCTAGGCACAAAGTGGGTAGGTGCTCCCGAGTTCCGCGCGGGCCCCTCGTCACAACTAGCGTCTTGGACCGACGTAGGACGGAATTGGGGGCCCGCTGGTGATATACCAGTGCTGTAGAATCGCATCCGAGAGCTTCTTGAGAGGGACATTAACCTTGTCAGCATAATGCAAGTGATGTTAATCCGACGGATGTTGTCGTGCCAACGCCGGCCTCTCCGGATGTGGGAGTTCAATCCGGAGGGTCCGCGGACTGTCAAGCACTTCTTTGGCTTGAAGCTCAAAGAGATGTGCAAATTATTCTTCGGACAGAAAGTAGTGTGTCCGGATACCACCGAGGATGCGGGCCTAAGCTGCAACCGCTTAGATGCTCAAGTAAGTGGCCCTGATACTGGACACCCTGTTTTGTATTTGTCATGATTGTTTATTTTGAAAATCATCCGCATCCAGGAATGGCTCAGCAAGGCGGAGAGGATCAGGTGTCCGGCACCACTTCCCGAAGGCTCGCCCGGCCCCACTATGGCCAAGATGCTTGACCGGGTACTTAGCAGAATGCCCTCAGGGAAAGACAAGGGGAAGGACGAAGAAGCCGAACTCCACACACTGCGCATCCGAATCGGGGGAATTGATGCCTCCCCTAAGGAGGATAAACGGGAAGGGGGAGCAAAGGCCTCCTCCCCGCGCGGGAAGAAGAAGGCTGCCTCCGAAGACTCGGGGACGAAGATGCCCATACCAGCGAAAAAGATATCACCATGGGGCTCTGCCTCGACGGGCACCCTCACCGTCGTGCCCACTCAACGGGCCAGCCCTCCACCGAGCTGTAAGTCAATTTTTAATTCGAAGGTGCTGCGTTTCTCCTAGAACAATAACCAGGGTTCGTCTTTCGCAGTCCGGCTAGCAGCCCTTCTCAACAGAGTTCGTCTTCAGGGGATCTTCCTCCGGAGATGATGGAGAGCGAGACCCCACCTACCTCTCCGGCTCATGGCCAGCGACACCGAGGTGTCGTCACGGAGGAGTCCGGATCTGCCAAGCCGGAGGCCAATCGTCGGCCGCCTGGGCTCGGGCGTTTGGCTCCATGAGGGGCGATGGTGGTCCGCAAGATTTGATGTCCGGCGGACATCTTGTGACAGCCCTCTTGGAGCGAGCTGCACTCTCAGAGGAGCATCCCTCATTGATGAGCGTGGTGCTCAGGAAGATTTCCTCCGCTACAAGCGGTTTGAATGAAGCATTTACAAGTCTTCTCAGAGGCTTTGAGGTATGTAGTGAAGAATACCATGTATTTGGCTGTGAGGCACGCGTTAGGTGTGCTCCCTATAGATAGTAGCCCCTGAGACTCTGGTTGCCCGCCCTAGGCGGCAAACGGGGGATCAAAAACTAATTTTAGTGTTGTAAACGTGTGCAGGTACCTGTGAGTCCGGACGCCGGCCAGTCCGTTGAAGTTGCCGAATCAAGGAAAATTCGATTGATTGATGCCGATATTACGCTGGTGAACGAATGGCTGGGAAAATCACAAGGTATGTGCTCTGCCTTCCTTTGTATAAGAAAATATGGAGGCGGCATGATATTAATGTAATATGTTCGGACTGCAGATGGTGCTGCTGCCGTGGAGGCCTTGAGGGCGGAACTTGTCCAAGCCAAGGAACAAGCTCGGGTTAGCAATGCGGTTGCCCTAAAGGCGGCCTAAGAATTGAGAGCCGAACAGGCTGCTCATCACCGAAGCGAGGAAAATATAGCCGAAATGGCTGTGGAGTTAAAAAAATGCCGATGACCGGTATGAGCTCCTTGAAAAGGGGCATAAGGAAAGTTTGGTCGAGCTGGACAAGGCGCGTAATGCCACCAAGGAAATACGTACCGCGCTCAGGGGTGCGCGGGAGGAACTTCAACAGGCCGGTAAAATCGCGACTGGAGGCTCCTACTTGCTGCGGAGGAAGTTTTTTGATCCGAAGTGCGCTCCCCTGGATGGGCGCTGGAGTCCAGCGGACGCGTATGCAGATTTGGCGAAGAGTACGGCTGATGCTACCAAGTTCTTCGAGGATCCGGGTGATAAAGAAGTGGAAAAGCTTTTCTGGTCGCAATTCAGTGGTCCCACTCGCCCGCTGCCATTAAGTGACAAGATGGCTGCTGTAGGAGAGCTTCACAGGTTGTCCAGTCTTGCAATGCGGTCTGTGATAGACCATCTTTGGCCGAACGGGCCTAAGCCGGATAGTTACTTTGGCTTGGTGCAGCAATTCCTTGGGGCCGTGCCTCGGATCGATGCCATGAGGAGGTCGGCGTGCATAGAGGGTGCACGGATGGCTCTTGCCCGCGTTAAAGCCTTTTGGGCTAATATGGAGGCCAATATTATAGCGACCCAAGATCCGGTGGGGGGCCAATATCCGGCCGAGCACTACTTGGCGCAGGTCACAGAAGGTGCCCGCCTAATAGAGGCGCAGTGCTTGAAGAATGTCTTATTCGAGTGATGAATCAAATTATTGTAAAAACAATGTTATTTTGGTTATAAGGCTATATTTATACTTTTTGCCGAAAGTATTATTGTGTCCCCTGTATGTCATATATATATATATATATATATATATATATATATATATATATATATATATATATGAATGTGTAATCTGAAAGATAGCAGTCATTGGCTTCAGCCCCCACGCAGACAATGCGGGGGTGTTTGCGAAAAATATGCTTAATCACACTTGATCCAACGTCTTGGTCCGTTAAGGAGGTGATCGCACGTCGATCTAGGCAACCGGACTATATAGTTGTAACACTTTCGCTTAGCCATGGGAGTCTAATGTTGGGGCTACTATGTAGCCCCTGGTACCTTCGCGTGTATCCGATGCACGGGCGTGTGTACATGACCGGGAAACGGTCCTTCGTTAATGCGGAGGGATCCTAAAGATCCCGATAAGTCTTCGATTGGTTGAACAGTCTCTCGCTGTATCATGACAGTCAGTTTTCGGCTTTCTCTACTGAGGTGCTCGTCGGGAATAACCAGGGCACAATCGCAGTAGTTCTCCTTTGGCCACCTTAGCCGATTATAACGGTACGTAAGGTGGCAAACCCAGGAGCCGGGCAAACCCAACATTTGACCAAAGACATGATTCCGAGCTGATGCATATAAGCCCAAACTCGTGATGCCGAACACTCCCGAAGGTATTTGGACTTTATAACAGATGATGAGCTCAAGAATGCCCATTCATTATAAACCCTGCCTTTCCAAGTACGTGTGTTAATCTGTCGTGGCGAAATGCCAAAAACGGCAGTATCCTGTGTGGGTATGGAACCCATGGGATGGTTAAACAACAAGAGGCAATAGAAAAGGTTTACACAGGGGCTTAATCTAAAGAGAAACCTGTTGAACGGGGCCCTGCTGCACGTCTGCGCCTTTGTCTCCGTTGTGCCGTATCCTGGAAGGGTATCGCGCGAACGTTGTCTGTGGAAAAAGGAAAACTCGTAGAAGAGTACAACGTGAGTATGTGATGGATAATAAAAGTGTAAGTCATTGGCCTGCCAATAAGGTTGAGCCAAGCGTGGGGCTTAATTAGGTAGTTATAGCCCCTGGTGTCCGCTATAGGATTACATATATGGTGCCCTGGTTCGATCTGGGCTACCGGACTCGTCTAACCGTGTCCCTGGTCTTAACGACCGGTCATATTTTTTGATGTTGGAGGTCGCTTATAGTTCGGCCACGAGGGCCATCGCATGTTCCTCTGCGCGTGACGAGCGCTCTGTTATTCCGCTAACGGTGATGACGCCACGTGGTCCGGGCATCTTGAGTGTAAGGTAGCCATAGTGCGGCAATGCATTGAAACGGGCGAAAGCCGTTCTTCCCAGCAATGCATGATAGTTGCTTTGGAAGGTTGCGATGATGAAGAGTAGCTCTTAAACACGGAGTTACACGGAGAGCCAAATGTTACCTCCAGTACAACGGAGCCCCTGCTGTGGGCTTCAACGCCTGGTATCACCCCTTCAAAGGTGGTGTCACTTCGGATAATTCTGGATGGGTCCATCCCCATCCTGCAAATAGTGTCCTCATATATTAAATTGAGACTGTTACCGCCGTCCATGAGGACGTGGGTGAGATGGTATCCGTAGATTATTGGATCAAGCACCAAGGCCTCTGATCCTCCGCGCCGAATACTAGTTCGGTCGTCCAGGTGATCAAAGGTGATCGGATAGGGCATCCAGTGGTTTGGTGTGAGTATGATGGGCTGTATATCGAGCTCGTCTTTATGCGTGCGTTCGTGCCTCCTCATGGATGTGTGAGTCGCATGGATCATGTTCACTGTTTTAACCTCTGGCGGGAATTTTTTCTGTCCCTCCGTGTTCGGCTGGCGAGGTTCATCCTCGTCTTCACTTGGTGTTTCCCTTCCCTTGTGTTCGGCATTTAATTTGCCGGCCTACTTGAAGACCCAGCACTCTCCATGCGTATGGTTTGCAGTTTTGTCAGGGGTGCCATGAATTTGGCATAGTCTGTCTAGGACTCTATTCAGACCGGACGGTCCCTCTTTGCTGCCTTTAGATGGCTTATTTTGCTGATTAGGTCGACAGCCCCCGAATTCGGCATTAACCATTGTGTTATCCGGGCTCTCTTCCTTGCTTTGGCGTTTGTTTTTATGACGCCATGGCTTCCCGTTGCCATCCCTTGTTCCGGATGTGCTAGGTCGCTGGTGCCTTTACGGGCTAGCCAGCTATCTTCTCCCACGCAGAAGAGGGTCATGAGGCTTGTTATGGCTGCCATTGTCCTTGGCTTTTTTTGGCCGAGGTGTCTGGCTAGACACTCATCACGGATGTTGTGTTTGAATGCCGCTAAGGCTTCGGCATCCGGACAATTAACAATTTGATTCTTCTTAGTGAGGAATCTGTTCCAAAGCGTGCGGGCGGATTCTCCGGGCTATTAGACTATGTGACTTAAGTCGCCAGCATCCAGAGGCCGGATATAGGTCCCTTGAAAATTGGCCCTGAAAGCGTCCTCGAGTTCCTCCCAGCTCCCAAGTAAATTTTCGGGGAGGCTTTTCAACCAAAGGCCGAGCTGGTCCCTTGATTTGAGGGGAGGTATTTGATGGCGTGGAGGTCGTCCCCATGAGCCATATGTATATGTAGGATAAAATCCTCAATCCGGACACACAGGTGCATCGTTCCGTCGTATGCCTCTATGTTCACAGGTTTAAAGCCCTGTGGAAATTCATGGTCCAGTACTTCTTCGGTGAAGCATAGGGGGTAAGCAGCCCCTCTGTATCTGGGCATGTTGTGGCATGCCGTCGGTTGTTGTCGTGTCCGGTGTTTATTCCGGACTGGTATGCGATTGGCATAATCGTTTTGGTGACCATAGTCCCTCGCCGGGGTGCGTCCTTTGGATCCATAAATGGACCTGGTTGCGCCAGCTTTCTTATTCAGGTGTTCATCTGAATCGTGTGCGGCGTCGGTAGCTGCTTTGTTGCGGCGTCGGTAGCCGCTTTGTTGCAGCTACGAAGTGGCACGGCTTCGTCATCGAATTCTGGCAGTAGCTTGTGTTTTGGATAGCTCTTTGTACGGCGATCATCGCCGTATCTTTCTTCGGTGTCTAGCACTTTGTTCCATCTACGGTTGAGCGTTTCCTGTGCGGCTTTGAGCCGTTGCTTCTACTTCTTTAAACTTCTTGCGGTGGCCGTAAGCTTTCTTTGGAGGTTATCTCGTTCCGAATGTTTTTCCGGGGTTACATCATTATCCAGACTGTTTTCCTGTGCTGGTTCGGTTTGATGACCTCGTCCGTCGGGATCATTATCCTCGGGCATCTGCTCCGAACTGTGTTCGGGGTGGCCTGGTTCGTCCTGATCCATCGCTGGATCCATATGGTCATTGTTGCCTTCGGAGTTGATTGTAGTATCGATCCTTCTGGCGCTCTTGTCACTATTTTTAATGTTGCTGGACTTAGAACGGCGTCTGCACCGTCGCTTTGGCTTTTGTCCGGGGGTTTTATCGTCCGGATTGTCGCCTTTGTCCTCTTTGGGCGTATCCACCATGTATACGTCGTGTGACGAGGGGGAAGTCCGGCGCCCCATAGATTCCGCATCTTCTCCTGCATCGTCGTCCATACCGTCGATGTCTTCGGAGTCGAAGTCGGGCACGTCGGTTAAATCATCGATCGTGGCTATGAAGTGGGTGGTGGTTTGGCCCAGAAATTTCTGTCAAAGAGAGAGTTTTCAACGAGTGCAGCATGCCGCCAAAGGGCGAGTGCTGAAAGATGTCCGCGGCGGTAAACTCCATTACCGGAGCCCAACCTGGCTCGACTGGCTCGTAGGCCACCACAGAGGTAAGGCCCGTGTTCGGCTCCACCGTCGATAATTGTGCGACCTGCGGAGCGGGGTCCAGCCCTCCGTCCTCAGGCAACACAGCCTGCTTTGGATTTAGGTCTGAGGCTACTGCGGGGGTGATACCCCGAGCTTTGTCCGATAGCAGGTCTAAGCCGTGCCCGTCGTGACTATCCAGTACCGTGCTATTGACGGTGGTTGAAGGAGCCATCAAGCCCAGTAGCGACGACACAGAGGAACTCTCAATGAAAGCACCAATGTCGGTGTCAAAACCGGCGGATGTCGGGTAGGGGGTCCCGATCTGTGCATCAAGGCTGATGGTAACAGGAACCAAGGGACACAGATGTTTACCCAGGTTTGGGCCCTCTCGATTAAACCCTAAGAGCTAGCCTATGATGGTATGATTGTAATTGTGATCGGCCTTCTAAGGACCAACCTCTCTGGTTTATATAGACATCGGAGAGGGCTAGGGTTTACATGGAGTCGGTTACAAGGAAGGAAATATAATATCCGGATCGCCAAGTTTGCCTTCCACGCCAAGGAAAGTCCCATCCGGACACGGGCCGAAGTCTTGAGTCTTGTATCTTCACTCTTCAATAGTCCGGACGTCGTATACTGTCCGGCTGTCCGGATACCCCCTAATCCAGGACTCCCTCAGTCGCGGCATCAACGGTCGCCTGCTCCGCCTCGCGCTCTAGAGCATGCAAATGGCTGGCGTCCACGGCTTTTCGCGCGCACCCGCGCGTCCACTTTTGTCTGGCATCTGCAGGAAGAGTAAACAAGAGGGAGGGAGGCTTTGGATGCTCTGGTACTTGCCAGGAGTGGGAGAGAGATGAGAATGGGAGGAAAAAGTGGCTGTCCAGAGAAGAAAAATGGGTCTCTGCCCCCCTTAATCATTGCTCCTTGGGCAGCAAAGCATGTAGGAGTTAGACGAGGAGCAGGTGAGGCCGTGGGAAAAAGTTCAGCTCATGGAGATTAGTGGAAGGGGTTGAAACATGCATTTTGACATTCTGCCAAAAGGTGTTTGATGGTGGTTTGGGCAAGAAAATGCATTCTCCTTGCCATCATATTTACCAGGAGTGAATGGCATCACATAATAGTAGTGACCACCAGTTTTGAGGCCAGATGGAGAAAGTGGCCAATGCAACTTTTGTAACCCTAGAAATCAGCAAAAATGGCTTTACCAAGATTTGGTCATGCAAATCTATTCTCCTTGATGCACCACTTGGTGTAGTGTCATCATTTGAGGATTTGAACATGTCCACAAAAATTAAGATCAAAAGGACACACTTGGCAATGTAGAGTTGTTCAAATTTGGTTCTGGACAGAAAGGGTTTTAGAACACTTTGATCATGATATCATTATCTCCAACTTGTGCCATTTTGTCTAGATGCATTATTACACAATTTGAGCATGTGCACCAAGTTTGAGAGCATTTGTACATGTTTGACAGTGCAAAGTTATTCAAATTTGAAAAAGGACAAAAGTGGTTTTGAGAGGGTTTCATGGGGTTATATTGTTCTCCATGACATGATACTTGGCAATATCATCAAGCTGGCCATTTTTGACAAGGTAGAATTTTTCTGGATTTAATGGAGAATATTTCCTGTGTAAATATTTCAAAAGCTTGAAATATCCAGAAAGGGTTTTTGAAGGATTTGACCAATAATTTGAACATGACCATGTGTTGAAACTCTTATATATGGAAAATATATGTCCACTGAGTTTCCTTGATTTTTATCAAATATTTTTGAAGCTTTAAAATAATTTTAACCTATTAAAGACCATTTCTATCCTTAAGAAAAATCCTTTAAATAAAATAGTAAAATGACTTTTAAAATTGTATTTTTGTGGTTTATGGGAGTCCTATACATAATAGGTTTCAAATATACCTTTTGAAAGATTTTTCACACCCTTAATTAAGTACTTGTAGTTCAAGTCTCAATTCAGGGGTTTTTGGAAAGCCTAATTTAGAAAATACCTTTTGGCCAAAATATTTTTGCATGAAATTATTTTTATGTTCTACACACATGGCATGATCATTGGGCAAGGCTTTCGATAAAGGAGAAGGAGTATAAGAGTTGGAGGATTTATTTGATTTTTAGAGCACTTGCAAACAGCAAACAAAAATCCAATCAAGAAAAGTCCTAAACACTCAGAAGTTTTTGTTAAACCACATTTTATCATGATTTATTAGCTTAAGTGTTGTGGCATGAAAATCAGGGTGTGATAGACCTACCCCCCTTACAAGAATCTCGTCCCCAAGATTCCCAAACTAGGCGCGGGAAGGAATACGGAAACTTAGATGTGGGGCAGTCTTCACGTCCTCATACTGCTTCTGCTTCCGTGTGGTGCTCAATAGAACCCTGAAGTACTTGATAGTGTGGCTTCGTGTATGACGTTCTGCTTGATCCAGGTTGCTAGTGGGTTTCTTGCATAGGTCAGGTTGGGCTGGGGGTCGATGGCTTGGCGATCAATGTCCTTGTTAGTGATCGGGCTAGTTAGGAAGTTGAAAACACTTTCAGAGTTGTGTCGCATGGAAAACGTTGTGCACAGTGGGTAGCTCAGGTGGTAACTCCATCTGGTAACTGTCTTCTCTTCATCTCGTGGCGATCTCGGAGGGGCTCAATAATCTTGGTGTGAGCTTCTCTTGACACGAAAATGCTAGGTTCTCTTGAGAGGAGTAGATACGCATGGTCTTTGATGCGGAAGTTTAGTTCTTGGCGACGGTGGTTTGTATAGTTCTTCCTCCTCGACGTGGCGGTCTTCAGATGTTCCTTGACCAGCTGAACGGATCTTTTTCCGTCTTCGGGTAGACAAGGAGGTCACCAAATAATGATGACAACTATCTTGTCTAAGTACTCCATGAAGACTTTGTTCACCGGGATCATAAAGTAGGCTGGGGTATTGGTGGTGGTCATGGTTGAGAGTTGGCCAGGGTCTACTTGACCTAGAGCCAAAGCCCGTGGTTGTGATTCCGACCATATCGTGGCTTGGTGGGGCTTAAGGGTTTCAAGGATTCTAGTGTGCAAGTGAACGTTTATCCCCTTATCCTTAAGCACGGTTCCTGAGATGCCAATTGTTCTATCACATCATATTACCGAAAGAATCATCTCGTATAGGTCAACTCCAATCATCATTCATCCTATTCATATCCTGATGACTCCCAAGAGGAGGTCTAACAAAATTATACATGTCTACGATCCCCAAAAATCATATGTATGGCTATCCCTAAAAATCCATGGGTAGAGCATACAAGCTGTTAAGCTCGAATTAAACATGACAATCCAAGTGCTCATCCTATTCTTTCGAGGTCTAAGATATTGCATTCCTATCCTAAGGAAACACGTCATAAGCCACTCCAAGATCTTGTTTCCTTCCTATGGGTCAACTCAAATAGCCCATTATTTCCATCGATCACTACACAATCCATTCATTCTACAAATTCAATGTCTATGGTGTTCCACATGATCTCCTGAAGTCCTTATAATCCCCCAAATACTTGAAAGGGCTATCCTTACTATAGTAAGTCCCCCAATTCTCATTATCGTGATCTGATAAACTCCAATCTCAAACTTATGTGGATCTCTAAATCAACTCCGACAATCCCAATCTCCTAGTTTATTGTCCACCGAGAAACATGATATCATGATCGAGATCTTCAGTCTAAATCCAATTTACTCGGAACCATGTAGACTTACTCACGATCTTTACTCCACTAGGATCACCTATTATTCCAAATCTCATGTCCTACGAGAATTCATACACGTTTCCCCCAAGTCATTTCGTAATGTCAACAACCTCCTATTGATATCATCTGTTCAAGTCAAAATCGTATTTCTCCAAGAATCTCAGCTTGTGATCCTAATTGTCCTACAAAATCCAGTTTACTCCAGGGTGATGAAAGTTACGCTACTCTATTAACACGATCCCACCAAGTTCATTTACAAACATGGAAGCCTCATAATCCACCAAATAGTCTCATATAATTCCTCAAAGTCATTGATATAAAATCATCAAGTCATTGTCCTCTATTCCTATATCCTCAAATAGGCCTACTGAGGGAGTCCTGGATTAGGGGGTATCCAGACAGCCGGATTATATCCTTTGGCTGGACCGTTGGACTATGAAGATACAAGATTGAAGACTTCATCTCGTGTACGGATGGTACTCTCTTGGCGTGGAAGGCAAGCTTGGTGATACGGATATGTAGATCTCCTTCTGTTGTAACCGACTCTGTGTAACCCTAGCCCCCTCCGGTGTCTATATAAACCGGAGGGTTTAGTCCGTAGGACAACAACAATCATACCATAGGCTAGCTTCTAGGGTTTAGCCTCTACAATCTCGTGGTAGATCAACTCTTGTACTACTCATATCATCAAGATCAATCAAGCAGGAACTAGGGTATTACCTCCATCGAGAGGGCCCGAACCTGGGTAAACATTGTGTCCATTGCCTCCTGTTACCATCCACCTTAGACGCATAGTTCGGGACCCCCTACCCGAGATCCGCCGGTTTTGACACCGACATTGGTGCTTTCATTGAGAGTTCCACTGTGTCGTCGCTGCAAGGTTCGATGGCCCCTTCGATCATCGACAACGATGCGGTCCAGGGTGAGGTTTTCCTCCCCGGACAGATCTTCGTGTTCGGCGGCTTCGCACTGCGGGCCAACTCGTTTGGCCATCTGGAGCAGATCGAGAGCTACGCCCCTGGCCATCAGGTCAGGTTTGGAAACGCGAATTACACTGTTGATATCCGCAGAGACTTGATTTTCGACAGATTCGGGCCCATGCCAGGTGTGCCGCACGATCTCGACGAGCACGATATAGCTCTGCCATCGGACAGTGTTCGGGAGATCACGCCAGCAACTACTCCGGCCTTCAGTCTGGAGGAGATCGTGCCATCCGTGGACGGGAGGATAGACTCCGCCACGGAGGCCGCATCCTCAATGGCGATAGAGCCAAATACTGACCTCGCCCATCACGAGAGCCGTGTCGCCGAACTGTTGGACTCGTCCTTGGCCACGGACTCCGTACCACCCACACCCATACCTATCGAATCCGATTGGGCGCCGATCATGGAGTTGACCTCCTCAGATATCTTTCAGCACTCGCCCTTCGGCGACATACTGAACTCGTTAAAACCTCTCTCCCTGTCTGGAGAACCTTGGACGAACTACGTCCGGCTAGAGTGGGATGCGGATGACGAAGAAATTTACTCCCCACCCACCACCCACTTAGTAGCCACTGTCGACGACTTAACCGACATGCTCAACTTCGACTCCGAAGACATCGATGGCATGGACAACGATGCAGGAGACGAACAGGAACCATCGCCAACAGGGCACTAGACTGCCACTTCATCACTTGATATATACATGGTGGATACACCCAAAGAAAATAATGACGAGGATGCAGCAAAAGATAGCTCCCACGACAAGCAACCAAAACGGCGCCGTAGGCGCCGCTCTAAAACCCGCCTTGGCAAAAACAGCGATAACAGCACAAGAAGAAGCCAAATTGACCCAGCGATAGAGCAGGGTGAGCCAGCGGGCGACGAATAAAGTGCGGAGCCGCTGTCCGAACACGGGGACACCGAGCGTCAAGACAACCAACCCGTCTCCGGTCAGAACAGTCCGGGCGACGACGAGCGCATCATCCTGGAAAATCAGCTGGAGAAAGAAAGGCTTATTGCCACTGCAAGAAGTGTGAAGAAGCAGAAACAAAGGCTCAAGGCCGCACAAAACACACTCAATAGTAGATGGAATAAAGTGCTCAACACGGCAGAAAAGTACGTGGCAGTCGCCACACGAAGAGCTACCCAAAGCGAAAGCTGCTGCCAGAATTCGACGAGGAGGCCTTCGAGCCTGCGCAGCCAAAAAACAATACCGCCGATCGGTCGGATCGACGACCTCGTGGCTGCGATAGGGCAGCCAACGAGGCCGCACATAAGTTAGTACATGACCGATGCGAGGACCCGCATCAACGGGCCGGCGCAACCAGATCCATCTACGGATCAAGGAAACGCGCTCCAGCACCCAGCCAACACCAAATACCACAACCATCCAAACGCCTTGGCACAGCCAAATACAGGGGTGCCGCACACCCCCTATGTTTCACCGACTAGGTATTAGACCATGAATTTCTAGAAGGGTTCAAACCAGTTAACATAGAGGCATACAACGGAACCACAGACCCTGGGGTCTGGATCGAGGACTTCATCCTCCATATTCACATGGCTCGCGGAGACGATCTCCACGCCATCAAATACTTACCCCTCAAGCTCAAAGGACCAGCTCGGCACTGGCTGAAAAGCCTCCCCGAAAATTCCATTGGAAGTTGGGAGGAGCTCGAGGACGCTTTCCGGACTAACTTTCAAGAGACTTATGTCCGACCTCCGGACGCTGATGATTTAAGTCATATAATCCAACAGCCCGGAGAGTCAGCCCGAAAGCTTTGGAACAGGTTTCTCACTAAGAAGAACCAAATTATTGACTGTCCGGATGCCGAAGCCCTAGCAGGTTTCAAGCACAGTGTTCGAGACGAATGGCTTGCCAGACACCTTGGCCAAGAAAAGCCGAGAACAATGGCAGCCCTAATAAGCCTCATGACCCGCTTTTGCGCAGGCGAGGACAGCTGGTTAGCCCGTAGCAGCACCAGCGACCCAAGCACATCCAAGGTCAGGGATGGCAATGGAAAACCGCGACGCAGTAAAAACAAGCGCCGGAATAAAGATGACAGCCCAGACAACACGACGGTAAACGCCGGATTCAGAGGCTCGCGACCGGGTCAGTGGAAAAAGCCCTCTAAAGGCAACGGAGATGGACCGACCGGCCTAAACAAGATTCTAGACAAACTATGTCAGATCCATGGCACCCCCGACAAATCTGCAAATCATACCCACAGAGAATGCTGGGTCTTCAAGCAGGCTGGCAAGCTAAATGCCGAACACAAGGGGGAGGACACTCCAAGCGAGGACAAGGATGCGCCGCCAAAGAAGACACCGGGGACAGAAAAATTCCCCGCCAAGTCAAAACAAGTAAATGTTATCCATGTGACAAAGAGGAGAGGCAAATACGCGCTCCGAAATACACAAGCCATAGAGCCCGTCACCCATGAGTTCGACCCCTGGTCGGCCTGCCCGGTCAATTTAGATCGCAGGGATCACCCAATAGGTATCTGGCAGGACGGATCAGCCGCCTTGGTGCTGGACCCAATAATAAATGGATACCATCTCACACGAGTCCTTATGGACGGCGACAGTAGTCTAAATCTGATATATCAAGACACATTCCGCAAAATGGGGATAAACCCAACAAAAATCAGCCACAATAATACTACCTTCAAGGGAGTAATACCAGGCATAGAGGCCCATTGCATGGGCCCTCTAGTACTAGAGGTTGTGTTCGGCTCGCCCGACAACTTCCGGAGCGAAAGGTTAACCTTCGACATTGCTCCATTCCGAAGTGGCTATCAAGCACTACTCGGACGAGAGGCTTTTGCCCGTTTTAATGCAATGCCGCATTACGCTTTACTCCAACTTAAAATGCCCGGTCCGCGCGGCACCATCACAGTTCCTGGAAATGTTCAGCGCTCCTTACGAACAGAAGAACGCACGGCTGCTTTAACAGCCGAACACTAGACAGCCTCACCACCAGAGATGATGACCGGTCGTTAGGACCGCGGACACGATTAGACGAGTCCGGCTAATCATTGGATAGAGATTGGTTCGATGGTTATACCTGTATAAACGGTACCAGGGGCTTCGCCGCGATAACTCGGCTCACCTCTACCCATCTCGACTTTTTAATGGTTTATTTATAATAACCAATTTTTTGCATGACAACTTTCAACTAAGTTCCTCTCTTTTACAGATGACAATCATGCCACACCCGTCCAGGATACGGCACAATGGAGACACAGGCGCAGACGTGCAGCTGGGACCCGTGCAAAGGTTTCTTTTTAGATTAAGACCCTGCGTAAACCTTTTTTACTGTCTTTTGTTGTTCACATCCTTCGGATTCTCAATACAACCGAGAAGGATGCTGACGTCTTGGCATGTGGCCACATTAGAATATTGCTCGTACCTGGACACTAGGGGTTCATTATCCAAGGGCATCATCTAAGCCCTGTATATATTTCAAAGACCAAACACCTTAGGGAGTGTTCGGCGTCGCGAGTTAGGCCTTATATGCATCAGCTCCGGATCATGTCTTTGGTCAAATGCTGGGTTTGCCTGGCTCCTGTGTTTTTGCTACCTTACGTTTCGCTCTATCAGCTAAGGTGGTACCAGGAGAACTACTGCGATTGTGCCCTGGCTAGCCCGGACGAGCACCACAGTAGAGAAAGCCGAAAACTGACTGTCATGATAAAGCGAGAGACTGGTCAACCACTCGATGACTTACCAGAATCTTCGTGATTCCTCCGCATTAACGGAGGGCCGTTTCCCAGCCAGGCATGACCACGCCCCGTATTCGGATGAGCCCGGAGCCACCAGGGGCTATATAGTAGCCCCACTGTCAAACTCCTATGGCTAAGTGAAAGTGTTAAAGCAATATAGTCCGATTGCCTAGTTCGCTGCGCTATCACCTCCTTAATGGACCAAGACGTTGGATCAAGTGTGAACACGCGTCTTCTGCGAACACCCCCGCATTATATGCGTGGGGGCTGAAGCCGATTTATCGCAAACTTTCAGGTTATATACACATATACATAAACGGCCGCACAGAAGGCATCATAACACTTTCAGGCAAAAGTATAAAAATAGCCTTTATATAATTTAGTAAAACATTGTCTTTCAATGGGAATACATGTCATTAGAACATAATATTCTTCAAGCACTGTGCTTCTATTGAACGAGCGCCTTCAAGGACCTCATCAAAGTAGTGCTCGGCTGCTACTCGGCTAACTGCCGAACTCGGGGCCGCAATTGCGGTGGCTTCCATCTCCGCTGAGGACGTTTTGACACGGGCAAGCACCATCCGTGCACCCTCGATGCACGCCGACCTCTTCATAGCATCGATGAGCGGCACAACACCAAGGAACTACTGCACCAAGCTGAAGTAACTGTTCGGCCTTGGCCCTGCCGGTCACAGGTGATCCACAACAGACCTCATGGCGAGTCCGGACAACCTATGGAGCTCGGCCCATTCGGCCATCCGCTCATTCAGAGGAAGCTGACACATTGGAGCATTAAATTGCGACCAGAACAGCTTCTCCACTTCACGATCTCTTTGATCTTTGAAGTACTCCGCCGCATCAGCAACACTTGCTGCCAAATCCAGATAGGCGTTTGCAGAACTCCACAGCCGGTCCAGAGGAGCATACTTAGGATCTACGAACTTCATCCGCAGCATAAAGGGCTTCCCAGCCGCGATATCCCCGGCGTGACACAGCTCCTCCTTCATCGCTCTAATTGCAGAGCGGGATTCCTTGGCTGCTACCATGGCCTTCTCAAACTCTGTAGCCTTCGCTTGGCTTTCCTTCTCAAGAAGCCGGTATCGGTCGACGACATCACTTAACTCAACGGCCATCTTCTCCTTACTTTGGCAATGGGCAGCCTGTTCGGCCCTCAGCTCTTCGGCCGCCTTCAGAGCGGCCACATCACTATTCTTGGCTTGCTTTTTGGCTCGGGCAAGTTCCGCCCGAAGGGTCTCCACTGCCGCAGCTCCATCTGCAGTTCACAACATGTTCAAGATAATGGCATTACGCTCCTCTTACCATATGTTGATCATCGAAGAAATTACATACCCTGCGCCTCGTCAAGCCGCTTGTTGACAAGCACGATGTCGGCATCTGCCGTGTCAAGTCGCCGTGTTAGCTCGGCAACCTCACCAGTCCGGCTAGCCATCGGACCTCCCGCCCCCTGCATATGAAGACGGCTGGATTGTTACCTAGGACTATGATCCTCTGTTTACCGCCGTTTCCGACAGCAACCAGAGTCTCAGGGGCTACTATCTGCACAGGGCACATTTAAAACATGTGCGGTACTGTCAAAAATACACACCACTTCACGTACCTCAAAACCTTTCAGCAGACTCATAAAGGCTTCATGCAACCCGCTTTCGGCGGATGAAATCCACTCAACCACCACGCCCATTAGCGCACGATGCGCTTCCGAGATAGCCGCCTGCTCTGGCAGATCCTTCAGTGCGTCCGACCGCATGTCAGGCGGAGCCGAACCCTTCCGGTTGCTCTCTTCAAGAGCCGGATACTGAGGACTTCGGGTGGCCAAAGAATCACCCTCTGGCCTTTCCGGATCGGGAGAAGCCCTCCGAGACGACACCTCGAGGTCGCCCACCTCGTAAGGCGGGATGGCATGGAGAGGCGTTTCACTCTCCATCATCTCCGGAAGAAGATCCCCCGAAGACGAACTCTGCCGAGAGGGGCTACGATCCGGACTACAAAACAGATGTTTCAGTTATTTTCCTCAGAGGTAAAGTAGGATGTTTTTTACTATTAAACCCTTTCTTACTTACAGCCCTATGGAGGGATGATCCCCTTGAGAACACTGTACGGCCGGGGTATCCCCTGGGCCAGGACCCTCTGGCAAAGATTTCTTCCCCTGTTTAGAGACTATTGTCTCCGGGCCTTCAGAGGCGGTCCTTTTCCTTCCTTGGGAAGAGGGAACTTTGGCTTCTTCTCCCCGGTTGTCCGCCTTCGCGGAGGCGTCAGCCTCTTTCTTCTCACCTTTATCCTCCCCTGAGGGCGCTTGGTAGGGCGCAAGCTCCAACATCCATGCTAGTACCGGATCCGGTGAGACCTCAGGGACGGGGGCCGGACACCTGATCATCTTCGCCTTTGCTATCCAGTCCTGGTCAAAGAGCGACTTTTCAGAATGATGTTGTGATGAATAAAAATACAACTTGTTCGGCCACATGGCGACTTACTTGGGTATCTGGACGATTGCAGCTCGTAACCCGCGTCCTCAGTGGAATCCGGACACATTGCTTGTGGTCCGAAGCACAATCTGTACATCTCCTTGGGCGTCATGCCGAGGAAGTGCTGAATAGCTCGCGGTCCCTCCGGATTGAATTCCCACAGACGGAGGGGACGACGTTTGCAGGGAAGGGTTCGGCGAAGTAACATTACTTGCATTAATGTGACCAGACCGATATCTCTTTCGAGGAGATCTCGTATGCGGCTCTGCAGTATGGGCATGTCCTTTACTGGCCCCCAGTCCAGCCCCTTGTTGATCCATGATGTTAGTCGTGGAGGGGGACCCGAGCGAAAGGCAGGAGGAGCCACCCATTTGGTACCCCTAGGGGCTGTGACATAAAACCATTCTTGTTGGCATAAGCTGGACACCTCCTGGAAGGAACCCTCGAGCCATGGGGCATCGGCGCTTTTTCTTATTACGACACCTCCGCACTCCGGGTGCCTCCCCTCGGTCATCTTCGGCTCCACTTGGAAGGTCTTGAGCCACAGGCCTAAGTGAGGGGTGATGCGGAGGAAAGCTTCGCACACGACGATAAAAGACGAGATGTGGAGAATAGAATCCGGAGCTAAGTCATGGAAATCCAGCCCATAGTAAAACATGAGCCCCCCCACGAAGGGATCTAGAGCAAGGCCTAACCCTCGGAGGAAGTGAGATATGAACACAACGCTCTCGCCGGGTTTGGGAGAGGGGATGACCTACCCTTGAGCAGGCAGCCGGTGCGGGATCTCGCCGGTCAGAAATCTGGCCTCTCTTAACTTTTTGACGTCTTCCTCCGTGACGGAGGAAGGTATCCACCGACCTTGAAGGTTGGATCCGGACATGTTTGAAGATCCGAAGCGCCTGACCTGAGCTTCGGGTGTTGGAACTCGAGGCGGGGGAAGGATTTGATTGAGTTTGAGGAGTAAAAAGGGTAGGCCGTTTATAAAGAGGGTGAATACCAAGCGTCCTCCTCGTGACCGTTTGGGACTTGCCTATAATTGAGGAGTCATATTAACGGGCACGATTGGGTTACCCACGCCCGTATTTATGAGAATCCCGTGATAAGGGGACACGATCTCTGCTTCGACAAGACGTCCCAAAGAAACTGCCTCGCGATATGCGCCAAGGCTGGTTGAGAATAACTGTTCGAATAATGGCCAGGCCGTGGTATGATGTCATGATATCAAGTGTGTCAGCAGATTAGATTGGTGTAAATATTATTCTCTCTTTGCTGGTATGTGGAACTTGTTTTGCAGAGTCGAACACTATTCTTGTGTTCAAGATCTTCTATGGAGTATTCGGAGGAGGAACCCGTCTTGCAATGCTGAAGACAATCTGCGCGCCGGACTCATCGTCATTGAAGCCTGGTTCAGGGGCTACTGAGGGAGTCCTGGATTAGGGGGTATCCGGACAGCCGAATTATATCCTTTGGCTGGACTGTTGGACTATGAAGATACAAGATTGAAGACTTCGTCTCGTGTCCGGATGGGACTCTCTTGGCGTGGAAGGCAAGCTTGGTGATATGGATATGTAGATCTCCTTCTGTTGTAACCGACTCTGTGTAACCCTAGCCCCCTCCGGTGTCTATATAAACTGGAGGGTTTAGTCCGTAGGACAACAACAATCATACCATAGGCTAGCTTCTAGGGTTTAGCCTCTATGATCTCGTGGTAGATCAACTCTTGTACTACTCATATCATCAAGATTAATCAAGCAGGAAGTAGGGTATTACCTCCATCAAGAGGGCTCGAACCTGGGTAAACATTGTGTCCCTTGCCTCCTGTTACCATCCACCTTAGACGCACCGTTCGGGACCCCCTACCCGAGATCCGCCGGTTTTGACACCGACACCTACCCTATGGCATCGTCAGTTCTCGTGCTATATTAGGATCGTAATGTGCTAGTTCACTATGTCCACTAGTTCCATAATGAACCCAGTGATAAGCAAAGTTACGGAGGCTTAACTGGTTCTCTTGCAATTCTTTGAGTTAAGCACATGGTTAAGGATTCGAGATGGGGTATCTTGTGAAGTCTCGAAGGGTCTAGGAATGGGTTTCTAATCTTGAGGGTTAAACATAACTCTACGGGGTAGCACTCGGTCATGGAGGTTGTAGCAAAAGTCTTCATTGCTAGTTGGTTGCCGAGGTGGGACCCTTGGTGCATCTTGTCTTGCTAGCCTTCAGAGATGAGAGGGAGAAGTAGCATAGAGGAGGGGAATGCCTAAAGGGGGTTCTATAGTGCAGGTGCAAACAAACGGGTGCCAAAAAGGGCCAAACAAAAGAAACAAGGTAAGGAAGGTGATATAGTCGCGTACTTGTTGCCTAGGGCAAAAGTGCGACCTATATCAAAACACAAACAAATAAAAACAAGCAACACACAATCATGGTTCTATTCGAAGCATCATACGGACTCGACTGCGCATCGGGGTACACGACTCATCCTACCCTAGGGGTTCTCGGATTCAGTAGTCGTGCTTTGCTCCGTGCCTGATGTAATCTTCTGGGTTTTCCTCAGGGGTCGCTACATCTCTTGTAGTTGTTCGATGAAACGATCTAGGTTGAGCCTGAAGATTCTTCAACAACTTCTCGCCTGTTGAAGTTATGGGGTGAAGGTGGCTCCTCGTAGCAGGCATTGACTTGGTCTTCTGTTGTCTTCTTAGTCATGACGATCCCCTTTTGTCTTCTAGGGCATTGATGGTACCAGGTAGGTAATCCTTTATGCAATGACATTAACAAGGCATAGTAGAGGTCCAACATGTCGGTTACGTTGATGACAACATTGACACCAAGAGCGGGGGATGAAGAGAACCGTTTTCCTGCTCACTATAGTAAGGTGGACCAAATGGCGAGGTTCTCATCCACCGGTGGTTGCCGATACAACAACAATAGTGGCAGGGTTACTCTATTAGCGATCTATATCATGATCTTGCATATCCTATGCCCAGATCATTGCTGGCAAAGGTCGCATCATCTTGGGGCAGTGTCAAGGGTGTCACCATCTTCTGGATCTTCATGTCCTCATTCCTTTAGGATGAATCTTTTGTTGGTATCGTTTTGTCGAGGTGTCGCCAATCTTTTGTTCAGAAGAGGTGGGTGCATGTTTGGCAAGGTGTACTCCTTCTAGGCTATCTATGAGGATTACAAGGAATCCTGTGGTCAGAGGCTTGAGGGTGCTAGCGACCGTTTGCAATAGTTTTGAAGGGGAAGAGATCGATAAGGAAAATACATCTTAGTTTTCGAAAAACTGAGAAGGGACCAGAAGTATAGATAGTTTTGAAAAACTAGTAATAGTTTTGGAAATAGTTTTACCCTAACCAACGACCATGATAACTAAGGCTTCCTACAGTCAGGATGGCTCTGATACCAGCTCTGTGGGGACCCGGACTCATAAGTCGTGATCACCAAATGCACGTGTACAGTGATCCTAGAGATCAATGCTCACTGAACACACAGAAGTTTAATAACAAGAGTCTTACATCCATACATACCGTATTACACAAGTATGACCATTATGGTCAAGTCTTGAGTATATCATCACAGTGGAAATCTTCGTCGATAACTTAGACCCATGCCATCTGCCTTAACCCTACAACCATTCTGACTGGGAAGCACCCTAGCTCGCATGTTTGTCACTGAAGTATTCTTCATCATATCCTGTTCTTTCATTCCTGGCCAATAAGATAACCAGTGGCAAGCCAATGAGTATGTTGAATGTACTCGCAAGCAACCCAAGAGTAATAACAGAATAATTATGCAAGGCTCTACTGCTAATTTGGCATTTTTGCAAAAAGCTAGCTTTTCTCATCCAAGTATGATCATCATTTATCAAGGACATGAATGTGTCTTCAACAAGTATCCGAAGGTTACAGGCATCAACATTGAGAAAGAGTTATGAACAACTCATTATCAAGCTCATCGTGACTTCCTCACGAATCATATCAACAAGATTACCAAACCATGTTGTTTGTCAGAAACATATGGATGTAGCCCAAGAGCGGTTACCCAACAGTCCTTGACCGTGGACACGACTATTCGAATAGTTTTACACTCTGCAGAGGTTGCACAATTTACCCACAAGAACCGGGGAACTTCCGTGTCATCCACGACCCGCAGTACCTCAAGTATCCGGGGTAACCACCCGATGACTATCTTTCCCTAGACGACACTAACATAGAGTCCACTTGATTGGTAGTAACCCCCGTGCCCAACATTTCAGATCTTAAAATTGTGGAGCCTCGCTCCCATATTCATCACATACCACCGCACGGGTACCAACGGTGTGTCTGGTGCCCTGTAAAAACAGTCATGGCCGCCCTACCTGGCACGACCCCGTCCCGAGAGAGTGCAACAACGACTCTCTCGTCACTTGTAATGCGGGCTCCAAGCTAGTATCGGCCTAGGTAATCAATAATGCCCTTTCCCATATAAGGGTAGATTGGTTGCGCATGTAAGGTTGGAATAACGGTCGCAACTTAAACCAATCCGTTTTGAAAAAAACAACACACACACTTGCCTCGGTACACCACTTCGTCATCAAGTGGATACCCAACCCATCATCTCCCTCAGCCATAAGTGGCACCCGACGGGGTTTTCAAAAAGCCTTTGAGAATGATTTTGTCTCCATCACCATGCATATACCCTGTCCCACTTGCGTAGCAACTACTTTAGCATCATATCTACTCCCACCGGCATAACCCTCATAGGAAGGTAGGGTCGTGCATAGTGCAAGTATCAACAAGGAAGTAACGAAGGCAACCCACCAAAGTGGTTACCATCTCGTCATGATTCCGATGCAACACTAATAAAGTGCTATATGACATGCATAAAAAGGGTTTCAAAGACATGGTCAAAGGGTCGCTTGCCTGGTTAATCAGAGTCTTCAAGTCTTCCGGCCCATCTTCGAATATTCCGTCTACTTCGTCAACTAACGTTGGAAACAATCATAGTAAGGAACACAACAAGGCAGAAAATAAAAGTGCTCTAAAAATATGAATTTGACTTTTCTTGGAAATCTCTGGTTATATGAAAAATAACCAGAGTGGTTTCGTTGGGACTAGATCAGCGGGTATTTTTTAGTATTTCAATATGATATAATCATTGGATTTATGGTATTGCAAGAAGTGTACAGAAATATATTTTTGAAAAATGAGCAAAGGCACCCATTTAACAAATCATGGTTTTATAAGCATCTAGAAATTGGTTTCACTGGATTTGGAGTTGAAATGATTTCCCTAGGGATTTGCAAAGTTGACAAACATGAAGAAATGGCTCATTATTTTGTGTGGCACAGAAAGTATTAAGAAAAATGTTCATAACCTAAATTATGAACTTAGATGTATCTAGAAATTTGAATCATGGCATTTGGATCAAGTATGAGCTCTCTGTGATTTTCTAAAGTTCATCACAGAAATGGAAAATGGGATTTTATTTAATTTGTGTTAAGATAGGTTTTCTGGGAAAATGTGCATGTTGCACCAACAGGTAGAGCATGATTTATGGAGTCACCAAAAATTTGAATCATCAAATTTGGAGTTAATTTGAATTATTTATGGATTTTAAAAATTGTACAGAAAAGAAAAAGGAAAAAGGTTTTTACCCAAACGGGCTGGATCTGGGCGGCAACAGCGTGCATCGGGCGAGGCTTAACGGCAGGGTGCCACTGGGCCGGCCCAGCAGCTCAGCCACGTGGACGATAGGGCGACGTCGAAGGCGCCTTCGCGGAGTACGCTTCTGCGCGGGGGAAGCGGATCCACTGGAGCCGTATCCACTTAAACGGACGGGCCCGCCTGCTGGGTTGCTGACGTGCTGTCACAGCCCTAGAGCTTGCTTGTAACCTAGTGGCATTGCATCCATGCATCATGTTTAATTTTCATGAAATTTGAAATGGGGATTGCCTAAACCCTAGCATTAAAGGAATTCAAATAGGCTCAACCAAAAATATTTTTCGGTGATTTCAAATGGCTTTAGAAAATGTTCATCATCTCTGGAAAAATGCTTTAAACCGAACCGGAGGTGCTGCACATTTTCATGACATATTTGGTCACCGGATTAATTCATTAAGTATTTGCATTTGGGCATTTAAATGCTATAAAATATTTTAAATTCTCAAATAATCATAAACTTAAATGTTTGCTTTGTTGGATATTTTCCAAACAGTAGGCTGAAACAAGTTTCATGATTTTTGGGGTAGCATTAGTATTTTAATAAAGCCCCGAAAGTTACGTAAAATTAGAAAACTAAAACAAATAAAAAGAGAAGAGAGAGAATCTTACCTGGATTATCTGGCGCCCACCAACTGCCCAGCCCCAGTGACCCAGCCCACCACCCCTGGCTCCCCTGTCGCCTTCCTCCTCGCGCCAAGAGGGCGTGGGGCGTCTGCGTGGCCAGGCCACACGCCGCCACCTCCTCCCCTGCCTGGCTGCCTCCTCCTCCCCTGGGCGCTTCCCGAGCGCCCACGCACCCCCGATCCCTCTCTCCCTCGCCTGTGGCCTCTCCCCTCCTCTGGCTCCCTCCCTCTCCCACCGGCGGAGCTGTCGCCCTTCGCCACCACCGCATGCCACAGGGCCTCCCTCGCTTCCCCGACTAGCCCACAAGCTCCGCCACTCCATCCTCGCCCTCCCCGCCGTCACACGCGACCGGAGAAGCCCCGAGGCGCCGCCCCGCCGCTTTCCCCTCCTCGGACCCGCCGGTCGCCTTCGCCCGATTCGTCGGCTCCGGTGCCTCCCCGAGCTCACCGATGCCATCGCTGCACCCGCCGTGAGCTCCTCTGTCATTTCCCCCTCTCCCCTGACTCGCTTTCCTCCTCTAGCCACCGTTCCCACCGCGGCTGAAGCTCGCCGCCGCCGTGCCTCGTCGCCGGCGTGGCTAGAGCCACAATGGCTCGAAGCCAACCCCACCTCTGTGCTCAGCGCAGCACCAGGAGCCCACAGCACCCCTCCGCACCTCCTGCCGTGCCTCCTAGCGACGTGCGCTCGCCCGAGCTCCGGCCGCCAAACACGTCGCCGCCGGCGCCGATTCCGCCACCCCGACCCCAGCTAACTCCACCAAGAGCTTGGCTCCTCCCGGCTCCTCCTAGATGCCCTCCATGAGCCATTTGGTCGGAATGGCAAAATTCACTTCTTGCCGCCAGCGTCGCTTCGCCCGGCTGGCTAAGCGCCCGGCTGGTGGCGTGGACTTTGACCATGGGTGGGCCTGGTTGACTCTCTGAGTCAATGACAGTGGGGCCCAGCCTGTTAACTAAATAGGTTTAGTTTTAATTAAAATTTAGTTAAGCTAATTACTCGACATGCGGGACCTTGTCAGGTTTGACCCGGACCATGTCTCGTTGACCATCGACGTCACACTTGACGTCGGTCGACGCATAATACTCTTTTCTCGGATTTAATTTAATTCAGGAAATTTCAGAAAATACCCCATACTTCAAATATTCATAACTTTTAATCCGTAACTCCAAATTAAATAATTTATATATGAAAAATGATCAGAAAAATATGAAGAATCTTTTTACCGCACTTTCATGCATGATTAAACAAGTTAACCTCACTGAATAGGATGAATCATGATTAGGGCAATTTATGAAATAACATTTGGAGTTGGAATTTGTTCTTGTTTGAATTCCACTTCAATTAACTTGGCTAGATTTTGCATTAGGTGAATTCAGTACCTTAACATGACATGTCATTCATGTGAATGTGCATTGCATTGATTGTGTTCTCTCTTGTTTGCCGGTATTTGTCCCTTCTCAGTAGACGGCGTTAAGCGATTGTTCGATGACACCGATGAAGAACTATATTATCTTCAGAAGTGTCAGGCAAGCAAAACCCCCTTGTCCATTCTGATATAATCCCACTCTCTCGCCCCTGCTCTATTTTACTGCATTAGGACAACAACGACTCATGTGTTACTTGCTGCGGTAGTTGAACCCCTTTATCCTCTCTGCATGACCTGTCATTCCACAAGAATTAGATGAAACCCACTAGCATGAGTAGGAGTTGTTTGAGCCATGTTGTGCCTACTCATTCATGCTTGTTGTCGTGCTCGCCATCGCTTAGAGTTGAGTCAGGTCTGATTCATCGGGAATGAATTGGAATGGTGTGTGAACATGTCCTATTGTGTGTGTGAGCTAAGTGTGTGAACACGATTTGGTAAAGGTAGCGGTGAGAGGCCATGTAATAGTACATGGTGGGTTGTCTCATTGCAGCCGTCCTCAGGAACTGGGTTCTGTATTTGTGATCCATGAAACAGTTACTACCACGCATTGGGATCCTTAATTGACCCTCTCGGCTTCTTAACCACCCTTGTTCCCAGTCCGGGAGTTGCAAGTAGTTTCTGGTGTTTGTAGTATCTTTGGGGCCGCATAGCGCTGACCATAGGGGTGGGTTGTGTTGCGGTAGGCACCGTGGCCCGATGTACCGATTCGCCTGCTTGGTGTCTCGGGAACCATGTACACATCGTTCGGGCTGTATGGGAAACCTCGGCGGACTCCTGCGGATGGAACCCGAATAGGCGATAAACCGGACTTGGGACTTGTGTGTTTTGGTAGGCTGTGGCCGACACCCACGTTGGGCTTCCGCTTGAAGGTTGCCGAGTACATGTCGTGTAAACGGCGGTAAGTGGTGAGAGCGTGTGTGAAGAAGTACACCCCTGCAGGGTTAACATGATCTATTCGAATAGCCGTGTCCACGGAGAAGGACTTCTGGGTTGCCTATATTCGTTCATAGAGAAGTGAAAGTGGATACTCTAAAATGCGCAAGATAAGCGTGAGTGCTATGGATGGCGTTCTCGTGAGGAGGCAGGAGCGGGTCCATAGTGGTGTATTGATATGGTGAATATGTGGACTCGTGTGCCACCTTAAAAGAGTTACTTGCGATGTAGTTCGGGATAGCCACCGAGTCAAAGCTGGCTTGCTGCAGTTAAACTCCACCACCCCTTTTGATAATGATGCATATGTAGCTAGTTACGATGTAAGTCTTGCCGAGTATGTTTGTACTCACGTTTGCTTATTTTATGTTTTGCGAGAGACTTCGTTCTCGCTAGTAGTTCCGCTTGGACTTGACGTTTAGCTTGTTACCTCAGCTACGATCTTGTGCCCTCGGCAGATCTGGTAGATAGTCGCTTCTCAGCCTTTTTCATTTATAGTTGTCTTAACTCAGACATGTTTAGCTTCCGCTTGTGTTTTGACTTGTATGCTCTGAGTGTTGGGTCATGAGACCCATGTTTGTAATATCTCGCTCCTCGGAGCCTAATGAATAAATATTTGAGTCGTAGAGTTATGTTGTGATGCCATGTTGTATCTACACATATTGAGCATATTGTGTGTATGTTTGAAATGCTTGGTATGTGTGGGATCCGACAAACTAGTTGTTTATCCTTGGCAGCCTCTCATATGGGGAAATGTAGTCTCGTGCTTCGGCGATAGTAGTCCGCTTCTGACCGGTTCACCGAGTCCTGCTAGCCCAAAGACTACCGCTTGGACACTTGATCTGGCGGCATGTGTTTCACTTCGTTCCTATATGTCCTGTCCTTCGGGAAATGTCGTGCGGTGTTATTCGAGTCCTGCCTTAGCTCTACAGCCGGTTCACCGGAGTCCTGTTAGCCCAAAGGTTACAGCCCGAATCTATACGTTGATGACCGACATGCTCGATGTGATTCATGTATGCCTCTCCCCATAGGTTAGCGCCGCTTTGGGTTCACGACTAGCCATGTCGGCCCGGGTTCTTTGTCATATGGATGCTAGCGGCACTATCATATACGTGAGCCAAAAGGCGCAAACGGTCCCGGGCCATGGTAAGGCGACACTCGTGGAAATACCGTGCGTGAGGCCGCAAAGTGATATGATGTGTTACATGCTAGATCGGTGTGACTTAGGATCGGGTCCCGACAGCGTTGGTATCGAGCCCCGATCGTCAGAGGATTACCAAGCCAAACTGGTCGGGTTGTGTCTAGAAATGCTTTAGCTATGTAAGGGAATTGATTGTGGAAGGGCGTAAGGCTCTTTTTACTCCTTATACCTCATGGCCTTCTCGATGCAGTCGTCCTATTCTCTTCTACGGGGTTTAAGAACTAGGCTTCTCATCTATCTATCAGGATGACGTGTTACTAATCCGTAGACTTTTAAGATTGTTGGTTTTAAGCCCCAGTTTAGTTCCTGCTATTTTTGATTGATAATTGTTGATCTCGGAACCTTGATATGATGTTGTTAAGTGGCTATGCCACCATTTTGCAGGATGTCTCAAATCATTTTGAGCATTTACAGCCGTTATCTTTGTCCGAGTCATCCTGTGTCTCTAAATAGTCGATGCATTTGCAAATTCTTTCCTTCCATTTCCGATGTCCTTTTGGTCGAATAAGCACACTAACCGGTGCGTTGAGGTACTTTGTTGCCTCTGCATAGATGTTGGAGCTATTATTATGAACCTAGTTGTTTAGGAAGTCACCTAGCAATTTAGCAATGCTTTTGTATCCCCAAAGGTGATGATTCCGCCATCATTCTTGAAAGCATCCCGTGATGTTATTAGTTAGTAGGCATTCTACTCCTGGGTTCGTGAACCGAGATTCACCCTACTTGTCTAATGTTGATAGTGTTGCTCGTACCTTTAGGATATTAGTAACCTTGCGATAGTCCTCGAGGTCCTCGGTATTTCCTTATTCCAAATACTACGAACCGCTTATGGCAGAAGTTCCTTGTTGAACCAAAACATCACAATAAGAGTGCTCTTGAGGAGTTCTCCATTCATAATTGTGAATCTGCCAATTCTACTTTTCTGCATGGGTTATCCGGGAGAAATGTTGAGCCTTGCTCGATATACTAATCCATGCCTCCACAACTCGAAAAATTATATGTTCCTTTGAGTTGCTCTCTTTAGTTGTATCCCGACCATCCTCTATCGATTTGATAACCAAGAGTATGTGTGCATTCGTTTATCGATGTCTATTATCCTTGTGGTCCGTCAAGCCATTCTGTTCTGGAATGACTAGGAGAAATAAACTCCAGTACCTCATCCATTTCCAGGATTGGGTCAAACTAGTTGTATCCTACAGATCAAAATGCCAATCCAGCTTTGATTCTGCTCTACCTTGGAGTGTTACCATCTTTATGTCAGGAACATCATGAGAATTGCACCTTCTCTTATGAATTCTTGTCGTAGTGATACTTCTCGCCATCATTGTTCATTCCTCGGTCCCGTGTTGATGCAACCGAATGCCGACAAGTGAATTGTGATGTGTGAAATCGATACTCCTAGCAACCTCGTTGCTTGGTAGTTAATGGACAATATTTTCATTCTTAGCGTGTTGGTTATTAAATCATCATATTAAGATTGATCGTGCTACCTAGTCCTTATTTCGTGCACCCTTCGATCAATGAGTTAGGATTATTCAATCCCTTGCTTATTTGATCATATCATCTTGCCCTGAAAAGCAAGGGTGTTCTCGAGCTTAGTAACATATCGGTGGTTTGTGATTTTCCGAATATCTTCTCGGAAGTATTACCAGGTTGTCCCCTGACTGTTATGTTGAGCTCGTGATCAAGTTGGTTTCTTGTGAACCACCTTTCTCCAAGAATCATGTTGGATATCCACGAGCTAGTTGGTTAAGCCAAACAACAACTTGGAGAGTTGGAGGATAAAAGCTTGCACGACTTAGTTCGTTCCAAAGGGATATTCTTGTGTAGTGTGTGTTGAAGAAAGATGATATCTTCATCGATTGGTCTCTGTGATCGATTCTTTGGACCTATTGTCTTATCAATCCTTTGACTTGAGTATGGGCTATTATTAAGTCAAATCAGAACCAACGATGTTCGTAATGTTGTCTTACTCGTGGTTGATCCCTCGAGCATACCCCATTACATCTTTTGGTCTGACCAATGCTATCACGTGTTCACATGATGGTGGAAGTCCAGTGATATGGAAATTCCGATGAGTTGCTGTTGAGCCCATCAGTAGCATATTGTCTCCCCCATGAGTCATGTTGAACATCAACCTAGTGTTGGAAACTTTGTAAGCAATGCTTTTGTGTGCCGTTCATGAAGCTTATGCTTGGATGGAAGAAGTGACTTCCTCTAATTCACGTGCATTAGGTGCAAGTTGCCGCCATGAATTTGAGAAAGGGTTGTTTTGGTTCCCTTGGAATCATCCCAAGTCAGTCATGCATATGTGCGAAGTATTCTGTAGTCTGAAGACTTGCAACCTTCATTCTATATGTATTCCTAGCATACCAAGCCACTGATTGATTTGTTCAAGGAGAAGAAGTTCCTTCTTAAGGCCGCAGCTTATACAAGGACTTCGTTATCCTCGATGATGGTTCCCCACCGAACTTCGGTAGTGTTCGATGATAAGACTACTACGTGGTCATACTTGTCTTGGACGTCCTGCTCACATGTATGTAGCGTAATCAGCTCATGTTTTGGAGCTTGCTATCGTAGTTCATTCCGAGAATCTTGCAACAGCCTCTCGTCGATTTGTGTTGCAAACTTTCATTTTCTTCTAGACTCGATGAGTCCGAATATCCTAACACCAACCAGATCTGAATCTCGTGCAGATATGATGGTTGGAACATTCCAACATTTGCATTTTGTTCCCAGCTTGCATCCCATCATGCCAATTTTCCATGGGCTGCCTTCTCGTGATTGTTGTCCGGGATCATCTTCAAAGTGGACTTACCATGGGTCCCATCCATCTCCGGTGATAAGCAAAATTCATCCATTGCGTTGTCTTCAACAAGGTAGTCCACATCATCCATTCTAGTCTGGTATGCCATTCCTTGCACTCCACCGCATTTATCTTTGTGAATTGCCTTAGGCTGGTATGAAGAGTTTCAATGATCTACGATTCAAAAGTAATTCTTTTGCCACTTAAGGAACAGTTCCTCGCGTCACCTCCCCTGGGGTGCCCCGTTATTGAGTCGTGGCAATTTTTTTCCTCGCCACCTTGACACCATCTACCATCTTTCTAAGCGTGGAATTGTTGCCCACTAACCACACACCGTTGTTTGTTCTTCCATCCCTCTCGATGTGTTTTGTGTCTCAACTCGAGATGTTTTTAAATCTCATTCCGTGGGTCGATCATGTTTACTTGGTCTTCGTGAAGATCGAATCATGTAGGACCTCCCTCTCTTTCCATTGTCGTGTCGAGTGAAGATCTCGAAAGCAAGACGTCAAGACCAAGATGATGGAATGAATCAACATCTTCGAGAAGGGCAAATGGATCATGAAGATTGTGATAGTTTTTTGACTCCCCTTTTCCTCTTACTTCACGTCTTGAATCTCGGTAGATTCTTGTTTAGTGGGGGTGAGTTGTCACAGCCCTAGAGCTTGCTTGTAACCTAGTGGCATTGCATCCATGCATCATGTTTAATTTTCATGAAATTTGAAATGGGGATTGCCTAAACCCTAGAATTAAAGGAATTCAAATAGGCTCAACCAAAAATATTTTTCAGTGATTTCAAATGGCTTTAGAAAATGTTCATCATTTCTGGAAAAATGCTTTAAACCAGAACTAGAGGTGCTGCACATTTTTCATGACATATTTGGTCACTGGATTAATTCATTAAGTATTTGCATTTGGGCATTTAAATGCTATAAAATATTTTAAATGCTCAAATAATCATAAACTTAAATGTTTGCTGTTGGATATTTTCCAAACAGTAGGCCCGAAACAAGTTTCATGATTTTTGGGGTAGCATTAGTATTTTTAATAAAGCCCCGAAAGTTACGTAAAATTAGAAAACTAAAACAAATAAAAAAAGAGAAGAGAGAGAATCTTACCTGGATTATCTGGCGCCCACCAACCGGCCCAGCCCCAGCGGCCCAGCCCACCACCGCCTGGCTCCCTGTCGGCTTCCTCCACGCGCCAGTAGGCAGGGGCGCGTGCCCGGCGCGCGTGGCCACACGCAGGCCACCTCCTCCCTGCCTGGCTGCCTCCTCCTCCCCTGGGCGCTTCCCGAGCGCCCACGGACCCCCGATCCCTCTCTCCCTGCGTGGCCTCTCCTCCTCGGCTCCCTCCCTCTCCCACCGAGCGGAGCTGCCGCGCCCTTCGCCACCACCGCGCGCCACAGGCCTCCCTCGCTCCCGACTAGCCCACAAGCTCCGCCACTCCATCCTCGCCCTCCCGCCGTCACTGCGACCGAGAAGCCCCGGCGCCGCCCGCCGCTTTCCCCTCCTCGGACCCGCCCGGCCACCGTCGCCCGATTAAATCGGCTCCGGTGCCTCCCAGAGCTTCGCCCGCTGCCATCGCTGCACCCGCCGTGAGCTCCTCTGTCGTTTCCCCCTCTCCCCTGACTCGCTTTCCTCCTCTAGCCACCATTCCCACCGCGGCCGAACATCGCAGCCGCCGTGCCTCGTCGCCGGCGTGGCTAGAGCCACAATGGCTCGAAGCCAACCCCACCTCTCAGGTTTCGGCCGCAGCACCAGAGCCCGCAGCACCCTCCGCACTCTCCCGCCAGGTTTCCTAGCGACGCGTGCCCGAAGCTCGCTTCGAGCTCGGCCGCTGCCAAACACGTCGCCGGCGCCGATTCCGGCCACCCCGACCCCGGCTAACTCCACCAAGAGCTTCGGCTCCTCCCCAGCTCCTCCTAGATGCCCTCCGCGGGCCATTTGGTCGCCGGAATGGCAAAATTCACTTGCGCCACCGCGTCGGGCTCGCCGGCGGCTAAACGCCGGCAGCCGACGTGGACTTTGACCACGGGTGGGCCTGGTTGACTCTCTGAGTCAATGACAGTGGGGCCCATACATTAACTAAATAGGTTTAGTTTTAATTCAAATTTAGTTAAGCTAATTACTCGACCACGCGGGACCCACTGTCGAGTTTGACCCGGACCATGTCTCGTTGACCATCGACGTCCTGCGACGTCAGTCGACGCAGTAATACTCTTTTCTGGATTTAATTTAATTCAGGAAATTTCAGAAAATACCCCAAACTTCAAATATTCATAACTTTTAATCCGTAACTCCAAATTAAATAATTTATATATGAAAAATTATCAGAAAAATATGAAGAATCTTTTTATGGCACTTTCATGCATGATTAAATAAGTTAACCTCACTGAATAGGATGAATCATGATTAGGGCAATTTATGAAATAACATTTGGAGTTGGAATTTGTTCTTGTTTAAATTCCACTTCAATTAACTTGGCTAGATTTTGCATTAGGTGAATTCAGTACCTTAACATGACATGTCATTCATGTGAATGTGCATTGCATTGATTGTGTTCTCTCTTGTTTGCGGTATTTGTCCCCTCTCGATGAGACGATGTTCCGACGATTGTTCGATGACACCGATGAAGAACTATATTATCTTCGAAGTGCCGAGCAAGCAAAACCCCTTGTCCATTCCGATATAATCCCACTCTCTCGCCCTCCTCTATTTTACTGCATTAGGACAACACCGACTCATGTGCAACTTGCTGCGGTAGTTGAACCCCTTTATCCTCTCGTGCATGACCTATCATTCCACAAGAATTAGATGAAACCCACTAGCATGAGTAGGAGTTGTTTGAGCCATGTTGTCCCTACTCATTCATGCTTGTTGTCGTGCTCATCGCTTAGAGTTGAGTCAGGTCCGATTCATCGGGAATGAATTGGAATGGTGTGTGAACATGTCCTCTTGTGTGTGTGAGCTAAGTGTGTGAACACGATTTGGTAAAGGTAGCGGTGAGAGGCCATGTATGAGTACATGGTGGGTTGTCTCATTGCAGCCGTCCTCGGGAACTGAGTTACGTGTTTGTGATCCATGAAAGCGATTACTACCACGCATTGGGATCCTTAATTGACCCTCTCGGCTTCTTAACCACCCTTGTTCCCGATGCAGGGAGTTGCAAGTAGTTTCGGTGTTTGTAGTATCTTTGGGGCCGCATAGCAGCTGACCATAGGGGTGGATTGTGTTGCGGTAGGCACCATGGCCCGGTGTACCGATTCGCCTGCTTGGTGTCTCGGGAACCCTGTACACATCGTTCGGGGCTGTATGGGAAACCTCGGCGGACTCCTGCGGATGGAATCCGAATAGGCGATAAACCTGGACTTGGGACTTGTGTGTTTAGGTAGGCTGTGGCCGACACCCACGTTGGGCTTCCGCTTGAAGGTTGCCGAGTACATGTCATGTAAACGGCGGTAAGTGGTGAGCGTGTGTGAAGAAGTACAACCCTGCGGGGTTAACATGATCTATTCGAATAGCCGTGTCCACGGAGAAGGACTTCTGGGTTGCCTATATCGGTTCATAGACAAGTGAAAGTGGATACTCTAAAATGCGCAAGATAAGCGTGAGTGCTATGGATGGCATTCTCGTGAGGGAGACGGGAGCGGGTCCATAGTGGTGTATTGATATGGTGAATATGTGGACTCGTGTGCGCCACCTTAAAAGAGTTACTTGCGATCGTAGTTCAGGATAGCCACCGAGTCAAAGCTGGCTTGCTGCAGCTTAAACTCCACCGCCTTTTGATAATGATGCATATGTAGCTAGTTCTGATGTAAGTCTTCTTTGAGTACGTTTGTACTCACGTTTGCTTATTTTATGTTTTGCAGAGAGACTTCGTTCTCGCTAGTAGTTCCGCTTGGACTTCGACGTTTAGCTTGTTACCTCAGCTACAATCTTGTGCCCTCGGCAGGATCTGGTAGATAGTCAGGTTTCTCGGCCTTTTTCATTTATAGTTGTCTGTACTCAGACATGTTTAGCTTCCGCTTGTGTTTTGACTTGTATGCTCTGAGTGTTGGGTCATGAGACCCATGTTTGTAATATCTCGCTCCTCGGAGCCTAATGAATAAATATTTGAGTCGTAGAGTTATGTTGTGATGCCATGTTGTATCTACACATATTGAGCATATTGTGTGTATGTTTGAAATGCTTGGTATGTGTGGGATCCGACAAACTAGTTGTTTATCCTTGGCAGCCTCTCATATGGGGAAATGTAGTCTCGTGTTTACGAGCGATAGTAGTCCGCTTCTGGCCGGTTCACCGGAGTCCTGCTAGCCCAAAGACTACCGCTTGGACACTTGGTAGCGGCATGTGTTTCACTTCGTTCCTATATACATCCCTTCGGGAAATGTCGCGGTGTTATTCGAGTCCTGCCTAGCTGCTTGCTGGCCGGTTCACCGGAGTCCTGTTAGCCCAGTGCTACAGCCTGAATCTATACGTTGATGACCGACATGCTCGATGTGATTCATGTATGCCTGTCCCCATAGGTTAGCGCCGCTTTGGGTTCACGACTAGCCATGTCGCCCCGGGTTCTTTGTCATATGGATGCTAGCGGCACTATCATATACGTGAGCCAAAAGGCGCAAACGGTCCCGGGCCATGGTAAGGCGACACCCGTGGAAATACCGTGCGTGAGGCCGCAAAGTGATATGATGTGTTACATGCTAGATCGGTGTGACTTAGGATCGGGTCCCGACAGCGTTGGTATCGAGCCCTCGATCAGAGGATTACCAAGCCAAACTGGTCGAAGTTGTGTCTAGAAATTCTTTAGCTATGTAAGGGAATTGATTGTGGAAGGGAACGTAAGGCTCTTTTTACTCCTTATACCTCATGGCCTTCTGATCTAAGTCATCCTCTTCTCTTCTACGGGGTTTAAGAACTAGGCTTCTCATCTATCTATCGTGATGACGTGTTACTAATCCGTAGACTTTTAAGATTGTTGGTTTTAAGCCCCGATTCAGTTCGCTATTTCGATTGATAATTGTTGATCCCGGAACCTTGATATGATGTTGTTAAGTGGCTATGCCACCATTTTGCAGGATGTCTCAAATCATTTTGAGCATTTACAGCCGTTATGCTGTCCGAGTCATCCCAGGTCTCTAAATAGTTTGATGCATTTGCAAATTCTTTCCTTCCATTTCCGATGTCCTTTTGGTCAGAATAAGCACACTAACCGGTGCGTTGAGGTACTTTGTTGCCTCTGCATAGATGTTGGAGCTATTATTATGAACCTAGTTGTTTAGGAAGTCACCTAGAAATTTAGCAATGCTTTTGTATCCCCAGTGTGATGATTAAGCCATCATTCTTGAAAGCATCCCGTGATGTTATTAGTTAGTAGGCATTCTACTCCTGGGTTCTTGAACCGAGATTCACCCTACTTGTCTAATGTTGATAGTGTTGCTCGTACCTTTAGAATATTAGTAACCTTGCGATAGTCCTCGAGGTCCGTGGTATTTCCTTCTTCCAAATACTACGAACCGCTTATGGCAGAAGTTCCTTGTTGAACCAAAACATCACAATAAGAGTGCTCTTGAGGAGTTCTCCATTCATAATTGTGAATCTGCCAATTCTACTTTTACGCATGGGTTATCCGGGAGAAATGTTGAGCCTTGCTCGATATACTAATCCATGCCTCCACAACTCGAAAAATTATATGTTCCTTTGAGTTGCTCTCTTTAGTTGTATCCCGACCATCCTCTATCGCTTGATAACCAAGAGTATGTGTGCATTCGCTTATCGATGTCTATTATCCTTGTGGTCCGTCAAGCCATTACATTGCTCGAATGACTAGGAGAAACAAACTCGATACCTCATCCATTTCCAGGATTGGGTCAAAGTAGTTGTATCCCGAGATCAAAATGCCAATCCAGCTTTGATTCTGCTCTACCTTGGAGTGTTACCATCTTTATGTCGTGAACATCATGAGAATTGCACCTTCTCTTATGAATTCTTGTCGTAGTGATACTTCTACGCCATCATTGTTCATTCCTCGGTCCCGTGTTGATGCAACCGAATGCCGACAAGTGAATTGTGATGTGTGAAATCGATACTCCTAGCAACCTCATTGCTTGGTAGTTAATGGACAATATTTTCATTCTTAGCGTGTTGGTTATTAAATCATCATATTAAGATTGATCGTGCTACCTAGTCCTTATTTCTGGTGCACCCTTCGATCAATGAGTTAGGATTATTCAATCCCTTGCTTATTTGATCATATCATCTTGCCCTGAAAAGCAAGGGTGTTCTCGAGCTTAGTAACATATCGGTGGTTTGTGATTTTCCGAATATCTTCTCGGAAGTATTACCAAGGTTGTCCCCATCGTTATGTTGAGCTCGTGATCAAGTTGGTTTCTTCTGAACCACCTTTCTCCAAGAATCTGTGTTGGATATCCCTGAGCTAGTTGGTTAAGCCAAACAACAACTTGGAGAGTTGGAGGATAAAAGCTTGCCTGACTTAGTTCGTTCCAAAGGGATATTCTTGTGTAGTGTGTGTTGAAGAAAGATGATATCTTCATCGATTGGTCTCTCGTGGATCGATTCTTTGGACCTATTGTCTTATCAATCCTTTGACTTGAGTATGGGCTATTATTAAGTCAAATCGTAACCAACGATGTTCGTAATGTTGTCTTACTCGTGGTTGATCCCTCGAGCATACCCCATTACATCTTTTGGTCTCGACCAATGCTATCACCGTGTTCACATGATGGTGGAAGTCCGGTGATATGGAAATTCCGATGAGTTCTTTGTTGAGCCCATCGGTAGCATTTTGTCTCCCCCGTGAGTCATGTTGAACATCAACCTAGTGTTGGAAACTTTGTAAGCAATGCTTTCGTGTGCCGTTCATGAAGCTTATGCTTGGATGGAAGAAGTGACTTCCTCTAATTCACGTGCATTAGATGCAAGTTGCCGCCATGAATTTGAGAAAGGGTTGTTTTGGTTCCCTTGGAATCATCCCAAGTCAGTCATGCATATGTGCGAAGTATTCTGTAGTCTGAAGACTTGCAACCTTCATTCTATATGTATTCCTAGCATACCAAGCCACTGATTGATTTGTTCAAGGAGAAGAAGTTCCTTCTTAAGACCGCAGCTTATACAAGGACTTCGTTATCCTCGATGATGGTTCCCCACCTGAACTCGGTAGTGTTCGATGATAAGACTACTACGTGGTCATACTTGTCTTGGACGTCCTGCTCACATGTATGTAGCAGAATCAGCTCATGTTTTGGAGCTTGCTATCGTAGTTCATTCCCGAGAATCTTGCAACAGCCTCTCGTCGATTTGTGTTGCAAACTTTCATTTTCTTCTAGACTCGATGAGTCCGGAATATCCTAACACCAACCAGATCTGAATCTCGAGCAGATATGATGGTTGGAACATTCCAACATTTGCATTTTGTTCCCAGCTTGCATCCCATCATGCCAATTTTCCATGGGCTGCCTTCTCGGCAGCTTGTTGTCGGGATCATCTTCAAAGTGGACTTACCATGGGTCCCATCCATCTCCGGTGATAAGCAAAATTCATCCATTGTGTTGTCTTCAACAAGGTAGTCCACATCATCCATTCTAGTCCGGGTATGCCATTCCTTGCACTCCACCAGACGATCTTTGTGAATTGCCTTAGGCTGGTATGAAGAGTTTCAATGATCTACGATTCAAAAGTAATTCTTTTTGCCACTTAAGGGAATAGTTCCTCGCGTCACCTCCACAGGGTGCCCGTTGTTGAGTCGTGGCAATTTTTTTTCCTCGCCACCTTGACACCATCTACCATCTTTCTAAGCGTGGAATTGTTGCCCACTAACCACACACCGTTGTTTGTTCTTCCATCCCTCTCGATGTGTTTTGTGTCTCAACTCGAGATGTTTTTAAATCTCATTCCGTGGGTCGATCATGTTTACTTGGTCTTCGTGAAGATCGAATCATGTAGGACCTCCCTCTCTTTCCATTGTCGTGTCGAGTGAAGATCTCGAAAGCAAGACGTCAAGACCAAGATGATGGAATGAATCAACATCTTCGAGAAGGGCAAATGGATCATGAAGATTGTGATAGTTTTGTGACTCCCCTTTTCCTCTTACTTCACGTCTTGAATCTCCGGGCCAGATTCTTCTTTAGTTCGGATCAGTTGTCACAGCCCTAGAGCTTGCTTGTAACCTAGTGGCATTGCATCCATGCATCATGTTTAATTTTCATGAAATTTGAAATGGGGATTGCCTAAACCCTAGCATTAAAGGAATTCAAATAGGCTCAACCAAAAATATTTTTCAGTGATTTCAAATGGCTTTAGAAAATGTTCATCATATCTGAAAAATGCTTTAAACCGTAACCAGAGGTGCTGCACATTTTTCATGACATATTTGGTCACCGGATTAATTCATTAAGTATTTGCATTTGGGCATTTAAATGCTATAAAATATTTTAAATGCTCAAATAATCATAAACTTAAATGTTTCTTTGTTGGATATTTTCCAAACAGTAGGCTGAAACAAGTTTCATGATTTTTGGGGTAGCATTAGTATTTTTAATAAAGCCACGAAAGTTACAGTAAAATTAGAAAACTAAAACAAATAAAAAAGAGAAGAGAGAGAATCTTACGGATTATCTGGCGCCCACCAACCGCCCAGCCCCAGTGCCCAGCCCACCACCATCCGGCTCCCCTGTCGCCTTCCTCCTCGCGCCAAGAGGGTGGGCGCTGCCAGCCTGTGGCCACACGCCGGCCACCTCCTCCCTACCTGGCTGCCTCCTCCTCCCCCTGGACGCTTCCCCGAGCGCCACGCACCCCCCCTGATCCCTCTCTCCCTCGCCCGTGGCCTCTCCCCTCCTCTGGCTCCCTCCCTCTCCCACCGAGCGGAGCTCGTCGCCGCCGCTCGCCACCACCGCGGCCACAGGGCCTCCCTCGCTCCCCCGACTAGCCCACAAGCTCCGCCACTCCATCCTCGCCCTCCCCGTCACACGCGACCGAGAAGCCCCAGGCGCCGCCCGCCGCTTTTCCCTCCTCGGACCACTTGATGCTGTCGCCCGATACGTCGGCTCCGGTGCCTCCCCGAGCTCGCCGATGCCATCGCTGCACCCGCCGTGAGCTCCTTTGTCATTTCCCCCTCTCCCCTGACTCGCTTTCCTCCTCTAGCCACCGTTCCCACCGCGGCCGAAGCTCACCGCCGCCGTGCCTCGTCGCCGGCATGGCTAGAGCCACAATGGCTCGAAGCCAACCCCACCTCTGTGCTCAGCAGCACCGAGAGCCCATGACACCCTCCGCACCTCCTGCCAGTGCCTCCTAGCAACGTGCCCGAGCTCGCCTGAAGCTCCGGCCGCCGCCAAACACATCATGGCGCCGATTCCGCCACCCCGACCCAGCTAACTCCACCAAGAGCTTGGCTCCTCCCAGCTCCTCCTAGATGCCCTCCATGAGCCATTTGGTTGCCGGAATGGCAAAATTCACTTGCGCCGCCGCGTCGGGCTCGCCGGCGGCTAAACGCCGGCAGCCGACGTGGACTTTGACCATGGGTGGGCCCTGGTTGACTCTCCTGAGTCAATGACAGGTGGGGCCCAGCCCTGTTAACTAAATAGGTTTAGTTTTAATTCAAATTTATTTAAGTTAATTACTCTGACACGCGGGACCCACTATCAGGTTTGACCCGGACCATGTCTCGTTGACCACTAGCGTCACACTGACGTCAGGCTGACGCAGTAATACTCTTTTCTGGATTTAATTTAATTCAGGAAATTTCAGAAAATACCCCAAACTTCAAATATTCATAACTTTTAATCCGTAACTCCAAATTAAATAATTTATATATGAAAAATGATCAGAAAAATATGAAGAATCTTTTTATGGCACTTTCATGCATGATTAAACAAGTTAACCTCACTGAATAGGATGAATCATTATTAGGGCAATTTATGAAATAACATTTGGAGTTGGAATTTGTTCTTGTTTGAATTCCACTTCAATTAACTTGGATAGATTTTGCATTAGGTGAATTCAGTACCTTAACATGACATGTCATTCATGTGAATGTGCATTGCATTGATTGTGTTCTCTCTTGTTTGCCGGTATTTGTCCCCTCTCGGTGAGCGATGTTCAAGCGATTGTTCGATGACACCGATGAAGAACTATATTATCTTCGAAGTGCCGTGAAAGCAAAACCCCTTGTCCATTCCGATATAATCCCACTCTCTCGCCCTGCTCTATTTTACTGCATTAGGACAACAACGACTCATGTGTTACTTGCTGCGATGGTTGAACCCCTTTATCCTCTGCATGACCTGTCATTCCACAAGAATTAGATGAAACCCACTAGCATGAGTAGGAGTTGTTTGAGCCATGTTGTGCCTACTCATTCATGCTTGTTGTCGTGCACATCTTGCTTAGAGTTGAGTCAGGTCTGATTCATCGGGAATGAATTGGAATGGTGTGTGAACATGTCCTATTGTGTGTGTGAGCTAAGTGTGTGAACACGATTTGGTAAAGGTAGCGGTGAGAGGCCATGTAGGAGTACATGGTGGGTTGTCTCATTGCAGCCGTCCTCAGGAACTGAGTTTTGTGTTTGTGATCCATGAAACAGTTACTACCACGCATTGGGATCCTTAATTGACCCTCTCGGCTTCTTAACCACCCTTGTTTCCAGTCCGGGAGTTGCAAGTAGTTTCTGGTGTTTGTAGTATCTTTGGGGCCGCACATAACGCTGACCATAGGGGTGGGTTGTGTTGCGGTAGGCTGCAAATGGCCCAGTGTACCCGATTCGCCTGCTTGGTGTCTCGGGAACCCTGTACACATCGTTCGGGGCTGTATGGGAAACCTCGGCGGACTCCTGCGGATGGAACCCGAATAGGCGATAAACCTGGACTTGGGACTTGTGTGTTTTGGTAGGCTGTGGCCGACACCCACGTTGGGCTTCCGCTTGAAGGTTGCCGAGTACATGTCGTGTAAACGGCGGTAAGTGGTGAGAGCGTGTGTGAAGAAGTACACCCCTGCAGGGTTAACATGATCTATTCGAACAGCCGTGTCCACGGAGAAGGACTTCTGGATTGCCTATATCAGTTCATAGACAAGTGAAAGTGGATACTCTAAAATGCGCAAGATAAGCGTGAGTGCTATGGATGGCGTTCTCGTAGAGAGACGGGAGCGGGTCCATAGTGGTGTATTGATATGGTGAATATGTGGACTCGTGCGCCACCTTAAAAGAGTTACTTGCGATGTAGTTCGGGATAGCCACCGAAGTCAAAGCTGGCTTGCTGCGGTTAAACTCCACCACCCCCTTTTGATAATGATGCATATGTAGCTCGTTACGATGTAAGTCTTCTTTGAGTACGTTTGTACTCACGTTTGCTTATTTTATGTTTTGCGAGAGACTTCTTTCTCGCTAGTAGTTCCGCTTGGACTTGACGTTTAGCTTGTTACCTCAGCTACGATCTTGTGCCCTCGGCGGGATCTCGGTAGATAGTCGCTTCTCAGCCTTTTTCATTTATAGTTATGCGTACTCGAGACATGTTTAGCTTCCGCTTGTGTTTTGACTTGTATGCTCACGAGTGTTGGGTCATGAGACCCATGTTTGTAATATCTCGCTCCTCGAGCCTAATGAATAAATATTTGAGTCGTAGAGTTATGTTGTGATGCCATGTTGTATCTACACATATTGAGCATATTGTGTGTATGTTTGAAATGCTTGGTATGTGTGGGATCCGACAAACTAGTTGTTTGTCCTTGGCAGCCTCTCATATGGGGAAATGTAGTCTCGTGCTTCGGCGATAGTAGTCCGCTTCTGCCGGTTCACCGGAGTCCTGCTAGCCCAAAGACTACCGCTTGGACACTTGACTGGCCGGCATGTGTTTCACTGCCGTTCCTATGTCATCCCTTCGGGAAATGTCAGCGGTGTTATTCGAGTCCTGCCTAGCACACTACTGGCCGGTTCACGAGTCCCGTTAGCCAGTGCTACAGCCCGAATCTATACATTGATGACCGACATGCTCGATGTGATTCATGTATGCCTGTCCCCATAGGTTAAGCGCCGCTTTGGTTTCACGACTAGCCATGTCGGCCCGGGTTATTTGTCATATGGATGCTAGCGGCAATATCATATACGTGAGCCAAAAGGCGCAAACGGTCCCGGGCCATGGTAAGGCGACACCCGTGGAAATACCGTGCGTGAGGCTGCAAAGTGATATGATGTGTTACATGCTAGATCGGTGTGACTTAGGATCGGGGTCCTGACACGTGCGGGCCCCAGCGGCAGGTTGTCTTCCACCTCCTGCGCGCGCTCTGGTCGCGGGGAGGAGCGGCTCCCGACGGTGACAGCCGGGGCTACAGAGCGTCTCCGGCGACGCTCCGCCCACCGGTGTTCTCAGGAGGATGAGCCACATGCATCGGTGTACGTCTCGCTTGCCGAGGAGAGCCGTAGCGGTGATGGCCTAGACGACCGTGGAAGAGGCCATGGGCCATTTTCGGCTTCGAGCATACGACACTGCTGGGGATGATCGGCGGTGAGGGCAGGGCTTGTGGTGGTGACAAGAGGGTGCGGGGCTGTTCAAGGGGAAGAGAGAGGGGCCGTGGCCTGCGGATTTAAGCAGCGGCCGGCGGCTCGGCTCCGGCCTAGGAGGAGGATGGAGAGCGCGAGGAGGGGAGTGGGTTGGTCCAGGGAATGCACGGGAGGGAGAGAGGGCCAAAGGAGTAGAGAGGGGGCTCGGGGGTGGCCTTAAGTAGCCGACCCGCGGCTCACCGTGGACGCGGCGCACGGGTGGCCGTGGAAACGGCTCAGGCGGCAAGGGGAGCGAGCGAGGGGTTGTCTGCGGTGCTCGTGGGGGTGGAGTAGGGCACCAGGAAGAGAGAGAGAGGGAGCGGGGCGAGCTCCGGGTGGAGCCACGAGCTCGCACACGCATTGGCGGGCTCGGGCGGCTCTGGGCATGCGCGGCACGGGTAGGACAGAGAGAGAAAGGAGGAGGCCAGCACGGTGGCGTGTTGCAGACGTCGAGGCACCTCGACTGGCGCAAGAGGGAGGCTCGAGGTGGTCGGGGGACGCGGCGTCAACGGTCGCCTGCTCTGCCTCACGCTCTAGAGCATGCAAAATGGCCGGCGTCCACGGCTTTTCGCGCACACCCGCGCGTCCACTTGTGTCTGGCGTCTGCAGGAAGAGTAAACAAGACGGAGAGAGGCTTTGGATGCTGTGGAATTTGCCAGGAGTGGAGAGAGATGAGAAAGGGAGGGAAAAGTAGCTGCCCAGAGAAGAAAAATGGGTCTCTGCCCCCCTTAATCATTGCTCATTGGGTAGCAAAGCATGTAGGAGTTAGAGGAGGAGTAGGTGAGGTCGTGGGAAAAAGTTCAGCTCATGGAGATTAGTGGAAGGGGTTGAAACATGCATTTTGACATTCTGCCAGAAGGTGCTTGATGGTGGTTTGGGCAAGCAAATGCATTCTCCTTGCCATCATATTTACCAGGAGTGATTGGCATCACATAATAGTAGTAAGCACCAGTTTTGAGCTTAGATGGATAAAGTGGCCAATGCAATTTTTGTAAACCCTAGAAATCAGCAGAAATGGCTTTATCAAGATTCAGTCATGCAAATCTATTCTCCTTGATGCACCACTTGGTGTAGTGTCATCATTTGAGGATTTGAACATGTCCACAAAATTCAGATCAAAAGGACACACTTGGCAATGTAGAGTTGTTCAAATTTGGTTCTAGATGTAAAGGGTTTTAGAACACTTTGATCATGATATCATTATCTCCAACTGGTGCCATTTTGTCTATACGCATTATTACACCATTTGAGCATGTGCACCAAGTTCGAGAGCATTTGGACATGTTTGACAGTGCAAAGTTGTTCAAACTTGAAAAAGGACATAAGTGGTTTTGAGAGGGTTTCATGGGGTTATACTGTTCTCCATGACATGATACTTCGCAATATCATCAAGCTGGCCATTTTCTACAAGGTAGAATTTTCCTGGATTTAATGGAGAACATTTCCTGTGTAAATATTTCAAAAGCTTGAAATATCCAGAAAGGGTTTTTGCAGGATTTGACCAATAATTTGAACATGACCATGTGTTCAAACTCTTATATATGGAAAATATATGTCTGGTGAGTTTCCTTGATTTTTATCAAATATTTTTGAAGCTTTAAAATAATTTTAACCTATTAAAGACCATTTCTGGCCTTAAGGAAAACCTTTAAATAAAATAGGAAAATGACTTTTAAAATTGTATTTTTGTGGTTTATGGGAGTCCTATACCTAATAGGTTTCAAATATACCTTTTGAAAGATTTTTCACACCCTTAATTAAGTACTTGTAGTTCAAGTCTCAATTCAGGGGTTTTTGGAAAGCCTAATTTAGAAAATACCTTTTGGCCAAAATATTTTTGCAAGAAATTATTTTTATGTTTTACACACATGACATGATCATTGGGCAAGGCTTTGGATAAAGGAGAAGGAGTTTAAGAGTTGGAGGATTTATTTGATTTTTAGAGCACTTGCGAACAACAAACAAAAATCCAATCAAGCAAAGTCCAAAACACTCATAAGTTTTTGTCAAACCACATTTTATCATGATTTATTAGCTTAAGTGTTGTGGCATGAAAATCAGGGTGTGACAACCCTGCAGCTTAGATCCTATGGTGATACGAGTTTTTACACCGTTGGAAGTGAGATCCAATGGCTTGGGAGTAGTCTTTGTAATTATGCGCAATTTCCAAACTCTCCAAAGGTTTTTTTGCAAATAAAACATTCAGGCCTCGTGTGTGCCGGTGCATCTTGGATCCAACGGCTCCCCGTTTCTCATATTAGGTGCTCCCCGTAGCTTAATTACCCGCTACGGTGATATGAGCATCTAGGTCGCATGATCAGTGATCAGATGGCACATGCATCGTACTTGTATTTTCTGCGCAATTCCCAAACTCTCTCAGCCGTATATTGCAAAAACATTCAAACCTCCTACTGCGGGCCGTTAGATCTCCGTGAACTCGTGTCCCATAGAATCTACGGTGCAGGAGCACCTCATATTCTCCCGTGCGAGAAAACATAAGGTGCTCTCGCAGCTTGGATGCTACGGTGATACGAGCTTCGAGGTCGTTTGATCTGAGATCCAATGACATCTGAGCAGTCTTTGTGCTTGTAAGTAGTGGCCGAACTCTTTGGGGGCTTTTCTGCAAAAAAATCATTCGAACCACTGAGGAGGCGTTGGATCACAAATCCAACGGCTCCGAAGAGCTTGTATCACCAAAGCATCTAAGGTGTGGTAGCACATGATATTCTTACATATAGGAGAATATGATGTCCTCCTTCATCTTAGATATTCACGGTGGTCTGAAGCTTCGAGGTTGTTTGATCTGAGATCCAATGGCATCTGAGCAGTCTTTGTGCTTGTAAGCAGGGGCCAAACTCTTTGGGGGCTTTTCTACAAAAAACCAGTCGAACCATCGAGGAGGCGTTGGGTCACAAATCCAACGGCTCCAAAGAGTTTGTATCACCAAAGCATCTAAGGTGTGGTAGCACATGATATTCTTACATACAGGAGAATATGATGTCCTCCTTCATCTTAGATGCTATGGTGATACGAGCTTCGAGGTCGTTGGATATGGGATCCAAGGGCATCTGAGTAGTTTTTGTACAAATTGTGTGCAATTCTCAAACTCATCAAGGTTTCCTGTAAAAATATTAAGACATCATGTGAGCTGATATATCTCAGATCTACAAGCTCCAAGCAACTAGTATCGGTATATAGCATCTAAGGTATGGGGGCACATGATATTCTCCCGGGGAGGAGGGGTGGGGTGCACAACCAATCGGTGGTTGGGAGGGTGGGGACAAATATAATCTAAACAACCCTAAACAGAGCTTCACAATTTTATCTAAGGTTGAGGGGGTGACCCCCGACAATCATAGCTCCGCCTAATTAAACACAAAATTTGCATGTCTTTGTAGTACTAGACTTAATATTCATGTTTCAGTTTCATGTTGGTTTTCAATATTGAATTGAGGACCATGCATGTCTTACATTTTACTCCCTTCGTTCCTAAATATTAGTCTTTTTAGAGATTTCAAGTGGACTGGCACATACGGATGTATATAGACATATTTTAGAGTGTAGATTCACTCATTTTGCTCCGTATGTAGTCGCTTGTTGAAATCTCTAAAAGACTAATATTTAGGAACATAATGAGTATTTTTGAATTCATGCCATACATGCATGGTTTGGAAAAATAGATGCACTATACTTATTGGATTGTTGTTGTGTTCGTGTGTGGGTGTCATTTGCATTGAAAAACTTAGCAGGGACACCATGAAATGTGAAATCCACGTTGAGATCACTATATCACAAACTCACTCTAATTCAACAACTCGTCATAAATCAATTACCACGTTGAGATTAGTATTTGCAAGGAAAATACGGGCATTGTAATACACATAGATTCGTTCGGCAACTTAAAAGGTTCCTTTCGTATTCTCGAATGGTAGGACCCAATGGCGTACCAGCCAGACCTTGGCTCGTGTTCATCCTAAAAAAATAAAAAATAAAAAACCGGGCTCGTGTCCTTCTGGTGGCGTGCGTGGTACGCACATTAGGCAACCCTAACCAGTCGAGCCTCCGCGTTTCGAGTTGAAATATCTAGCGGCCAGAATTCCAGCCCTAGGAAATTCCCCTCATGTCCCCGGTCCATAATGAATACCGATGAACAACGGAGGGATGCTTTAGTAACTAGACAACGTTGTGTTCAGAAAAAAAGTAACTAGACAACGTTACCTACCGTGCCGAGCACGGTTCAATTCCCTCGATGCGCCGCCAAGGTCACCCGTCAAGCTGCCTTTGCCTAGTAGTACTACTACTACTACACCGGGATGAGCATGTAATTGAGCCCGTTTGTTGGTGCATAGTATTTGAGTTAATATATCGTGCAATGCAATCGGCACGGAGGGATTATCCTTTTGCTCTGCATATATAACTTGTCTGAAGTCTAACTAAGCAAAATGTTTGACCAAATCCTTTCTTAAGAAATACAACAGGACAGATGTATGGCTTGAAAATTTATTGCATGATGCATGTTATGATATTATTTCGAATCCTGGATCTTAAATTTCAGAAATTCCAAAAGTGACCATAAATTCTTGAAAATGAGCATGGTCACGTGATATGGCACAAATATTATTTTGTAATTTTTTTTCTTCAATTTGAGACAAGTTGCTTATGACAAGTTGCACAAATGAAGAGCCAAGGTATTTTGGAACAAAGACACATCACGTTAAATGACGCTTTCACTATTGAAACTGTGGGTGTTTACGTCTTTGCCACGAGTCCCGCTTCTCATCGGCAGTGGTGCCGTCTGAGCAAGCGTGTGAGTCGACAGGAGGCTTCTTGAAGCGCATCGCTGCGCTGGCCGACAGGAGGCGTCTTGGCGAACCACTCTCGGCGAGCCTTTGACCAGCTCCGCCGCCCACCTTCGTCCCAACTGCTCCCACTTTTAATGTCGTCGGTAGCGGCAGTTTAAAATCAACCCCGCACTACCCGTATCGCTACAATCCTCTCTCTTCCTCTCCGATTCTCCGCCGTCTAGCTCCAACTAGCTCGACCTAAACGTCGCCATGCCGCATCACGATGGCCTACCCTTAGTCTTCCAGTTCTTGAGGAAGACACCCACCGAGTCTCAAGAACATAAAGGCGCTTTGGGGACGAGCTTGAATCGGCCTTGCGGGAAGGCGCCACGCTGTCCCGCTCCCGTTCCAGCTCCGTCGCCCGCTGCGCCAGCGCCCATCCCGTGGCATTGATGGGCTGGGAGCCGCACATTGTCGCCGAGCTTGATGCCACGGGGTTCCACGAGGTCCCGCCGACTTTCACGCTAGCGCGTGCACTGCGGCGCGCATGCGCTGCATGGCGTGCAGACACGCTGCGCCCGTGCCGGTGCGATGCACCTACCGGCGCATGCGCTGCGCGTCTGCAGCGTGCGTGCACTTTGGTGCCGTGCACGCGAATGTCTCCACCGCGCCGTTGGCAGCACCTATCCCTGCGCGGGTGCCAGTGCCCCCCTTAGCGGCATGGATGGCCGTTGTCGACCGCTTCCTTGCACCAACGCCAGTCGCCTCCTCCCGCCAGTTGACTCGCTCCTGGAGACCGAAGTCCAGAACATTGTGGCCTTCCTTGAAGCTAGGGCAAACATCCACGGAAATGCGCCAACAACGGCGCAAAGACGCCGCTGCCGCCGCTTTCGGTCGGTCTGACGATACAGAGCATGGCAGAGGAGCCGCTTCCCACCGCAAGACGCCCCCGCCGTCGCCGTGTAATCTAAATTTGCCATGAAAAACGTTCGGATTGCCATGCTTAAAATCCGAACTTTTATCATTTCCGTTTATTTTAGATCGATCATCGTATAATTTAAAGTTGGAGTCAGACTGGACGAAATCTATGGTTTGATCGATTGAATGTTCTGCTAGAGCCGTATCAAATTAAATATAAAATGTCATCAAGCCACATGTATTCCTTGTCATCCAACGACCTAGATCGCTTCAATGTCGAGCGCTCAACACGTTTAGCGTGCGATTAATTTCATGCCAAAAATAGTGCTGATCACATAATAACACGCAAATAATATCCAACTTAATATCCGCATGCACTTAATATACTTCCAAATTAATGTGCATTGCACGTACCTGTGACTAGTGCTGCTAGCACGTGAAACTGGTGCCGTAACTTATGAATGCGTCCAGATATGGTCAACGGCAACATCGCCCGCGAGTTCTTCGTGTATGCCTGTGCGTCTAAACGCAGAAGGGGAGGAGAGAGAGAGAGAGCACACATGGAACCCACCAGTAAGTGAAGGCGAATAGTACTATAAATAATATTACATGTTATCAATTAAATAGGATGTGGTAATATAAAAAAATTATGTGAACAAAGGGAGGTACAACAAACATTGTTGTTCTATGTATGTTGCCTATTGACCTGCGGCTTGAAGGCCCTGGTCGCATGTTCGATCCTCGTCCTTTATTTTTTAATTTGTATATGGGTCCAAATTTGTTTCATGACATGTGGGCCCCTCGATTGTGTAGTTTGTAGCACTTTAATTTGTGGGTCCAAATTTGTTCCATTCCAAGTGGACTATCGGTGTGTAGTTTTGTAGCTTATTTATAATAATTAAAGAGAACAACAGAGTTTTTTGCAATAATACCATGGTGTGACGTTGAAGCCGAGAAAGGACGTGCGGCAGAGCGATGACCGAGCCAGAGGGAAATCAACTAGGGGAGTTATGGGGTCATAGCGGTGTTTCGAGTAGTTGTGGGCCGAATGCTATGAAAATATAATCTAAACCGACCGGAATAAATGCCTACACAAATTAATCCAAGGTTGGAGTGCCCCTTGCAATGTAAATAGCTCCAGCTTTGCGAGGGATGGAGAGGTAGCTTCAATGTGTGGAAGATATGGCGTGAGAAAGCGAGGATCGAGAGACATATAGATAGAGAGACAAAGTGAGTCTGGTCCGACATTCATGGAACAAATATATATGCTCTGAAGAGCTATTGTCCGATTGAGCTTTTGGCAAGGGTGAGGGCTGTAAGATAGAGCTTGAGAGATGATCCAGTCACAGACGTGTAGATATATTTTGTGCGTGGGAGGAAGCAAGGTCGATCGATCACAGAGGGTCGTTAATGCGATCGAAAGAGTGAGACGGGTTGGAGAGAGTGACCTAGATAGACAATGTGCGTGAGAGAGTATACAATGTGAATAAGTCGAATTGGGCTCAAACATGGTGATATATCGTTTTTGTCCGAGAAAGAGCGAGGTCAATCGAGACATACAAAGAGAGAGAGAGAGAGAGAGAGAGAGAGAGAGGGAGAGAGAGAGAGAGCGAGCGTGGCCCGCCATGAGGTCGAAAGAGTGGGGGCGGCTTCGATGGACTGACCTAGATAGACAATCTGTGTGAGAGAGTATAGAGTGTGTCGATCGACGCCCGAACAAGGATATACATCATTTGTGTGTGAAAGAAAACGAGGTTAAACGAGACTCGGATAAAGAGAGCGAGATTGAGCGAGTGTGGCCCGCTGTGCGGAAGAAAGAGTGAGACAGTCTCGAGGGAGTGACCTAGATAGACAACGTGCGTGCGTGCGCACGAGAGGTTGGGGGGCTAGATAGGCAATGCATGTATTTAGCGCGAGAGGGTGAGAGGGAGAGGGAGAGAGAGAGAGAGCTGAGCATGGGGTGCAATGGCGAGTGTGTGAGGTAAATACATTTCGTAACATAGTGGAAAAAGGGGGTTGTGTAGTTGAGAGAGTTAGAGATCAAAACATGGAGAGAAAGAATGGATGTGTGTTGGAAACCGATAGCTTCCTAAGGTGGTTAGGAGAGGAAGATTGACCGATACAGGAAGTATATAGCGTGTGTGCGGGGTGGGGGGGCTAAAAACAACATTTGAATGTAGATAGTACGAGACTTAATATCGATGTTTCAATTCGGTGTACATTGTAAGATTTGAACTGAGGACCATGCATATGGGTAATTGTTTCGAATTCGTGCCATACTAGGTTTTGAAAAGTTGACATTGACTCGATTTGTTGTGCTATTTTGTAGGTCATATGTTTGAATCCATCCAAAAGTTTTCTCACTACCATGGTGTTCATCATATACATATGAATTTTACTAAAAAAGTAGCATGGATACAGTGAAATGCGAAATCCACGTTAGAATTGGAGATCGCTATGTGACACACACTCTAATTCAAATAACTAATTTTGTGACACACACTCTAATCCACATTAGCATGGATACCGTTTCGATTTTTTTTCAAATAACTCCTCATTAATTAATTTATAGTATCTCGTTTTGAATGACTAATTATTGCAAGAAAAACACGGGCATGGTAATACATATAGATTCGTTTGCATTCTCAAATGTAGGTGCACCAGGGTCGTGTCGTGGTGGTCGCGTGTGTTGGACAGACTCGTAGCACCGAGCCACCCACCCAAACAAAGGACGACGACAAAATAAGTTCACGCTTCCACGTTTCTGATCAAAATATCTGGCGGCCCCAATTCCAGCCCTGCAAAATCTCATGTCTCCACTGTCCCCTTCTGCGCCCAGATTTCTCAAATCCCTAATTCGCCGCCAACCCAAGCAAAGTTTGAATCGTCCCTCGTCTCGTCTATTTCCCTACCTCTATGCCGGATGACAACGACGAAGACGACGGTCGCGCTTCACCACCGCACCGGAGCTACCTCATCTATGCCCTCGTCCACCGCACCGGGTGGTCCACCGACAATGTCGACCGCCGCAACCGACGTGCCTCACAGACACGGACTTCCACCGCATCAGGTGCGCTTCACCGACGCCGTCTCCCAGCTCACCGGGGCTACTTCACCGAGCACATCCTCGCGCCTGCCCCGAGGCAGCTGAGGCTTCACCAACGGTCTCGTCCACCGCATCATAGTGCTCGCTGCCACTCAAGATCTGCATCCGTGCGCTGCCAATAACGCCAAATAAGATCACCCTCAACGACTCTGAAGTGACCCACACTCTAGCTAGGTGAGCATGCCCAAACGCCGGCTCGAACTAGGTATCCACACATCACTCCCTTCACTGTTCCGACGATGTTTGGATATCCTTTCACTGTTCTCTTAGCTTACACACCAATCCAACTCTGACTTTAACTCTTATTTCTTTTGGAGATATCATCTGAAACAAGCAAATCCATTTTTCAGCGAAGCATGACGGTGCTACGGGATCTGGTACACATCCTGTACACCCGTATAACCTTGTAAGTATATGTCCTCCGGTACAACAGCAATGTCGATTCCTCCTATTTGATCATCCATTCGTCGTGTCAAAAATGCTGAGGGGGATGCAAGGAGCACAAGGCCTGCACATCCAAGCAAGTGGTAACATGGACTTGTACATGGAACATCCCAAGCGCAAGCAGAGCTACAATGAGCCTGTACAACGAGCTAGCGTAAGTCCACGCATTTCATTTAATTAAATCGCATTCATGTATGATTTGTGTGCAAATGGCAGATCCACGAATTCAAGTTACCAGGCGTAACATTTAACTTAAAAATACGAAGGCACTTGCACTCGAAAATCAACATAACTTGAGAAATGTGAAGCTACATGCACTTTGAAAACCAGCTAATGATCCAAAGTAGTTCAGATTATAAACACTAAATGATGCAAGCACCAAAAACACAAAATGCAACATGGTGTAGAAGGACTACAAACATGGTATGTACCGCTTGAATATTCGTTCTCGGCTGAAAATATCGAAGTGTAATTGCACCTATAACCGGTCATAAACTGCATATCAATATATCTATCCTGCACAAGTATGCCAATAGTTTCAAACAACAGATTAGAAAAGTATTTATGCTACGTTGTCATGATACGGGACTTTTACGGTAGATGGCCTCAACGTTTCCTCAAGCCATGAAAATGCACTATAATTTGCTTGTCATCAATGCCTGCAAATCTCTATGTCTCTCTCAACATAGCAGATCATCATTATACACTAAATCCTTCAATGGGAGCTTGCACAATGCTTGCATTAGATGCCTCATTAGACACTATATGTTCATCACCAGGAGCATGTAAAATGTTTGCATCAAATCCTTCATTAGCAGTCTGTTCATTAGACACTTCAGGCTCAAGAACAACATGAGCTTGGATGTTTGCACCTGAAACTTGATTAGATACATCAGATTCAGTCAGTTCACTATTGATTGGGGGAGTTATAAAATAAGTAGAAATTGGTTTCATTTTCTCATAGATTCCCTACATACAAGCAGTTTTACAACACCGTCAGGTTTAACTATTGGCCAGAAATTGAAGAGTTGAATTAGATATAATCAGGGATGTGATGTACCTGCTCATTGCGCATGCTACTCTTGCAAGCTGCGACTGTCTGTTTGCGCAAGCTCGATGCCATGCCCGTGCTGCCGCTGCTGCCTCCCACGCGGGCTACACCCAGGGTTGGATCTTCATATTCTTGTCCTTCCATTCGCTTGAAGACCGGCGACCGCCATCCAACGACTAGCCTGGGCCAACCCGGACGACTCAAACTAGGTGCACACTTTCGAGCCACCCAAGGCGGCCGCCCATACCAGCCCCTACGGTGGCGTCGCCCCCTTTTGCATGTATGATAGGGGTAGTGAAAAATATTCCAGTGGCGCTTTTGATTTACCCACAGAATGGTTGAATTGCTTGTTTCTATGAACTGAGTTTGCCAATAATGTGAAGGATGCCAATCTTTTCATCCTATTGTAGATTGCTTAGATCTCGATATGCCAAAAGTAATCACATGAAATATGCAGTAAAAGCTAGTGTGATATGTGTGGCTACAACTAGTCTGACTAAACGTCCTCATATAACATATCAAGGACGCACCATCTTACCAGATTAACCATTCGACTTACCAATCCAGTGTGAGAAGAAAGAATTATTGGGACTGCGTATCCAAGCAATTGATGCCATGGACTCCTTCATACAACCTTGTAAGCGAAAAAGAAGTTGTAGTGTGCATGTACAAAGAACTAGCGTTAGTTTAGTTACCTGCTTCTCGGAATTTTAGTTAGCCACTTATTGCAAAATTGTTCAATTACGTTGCTTGGCTTAATTTAGTTTTCTACTGATTACATAATGCCACAGCCTGTTAATCCTATTATAGACTGCACCTATCTATGTGTTTGATACTTACTGTTAAGAATTACCTGTTTGCCTAATCTTAAATAGCTACTTGTTTGTCTGACTGGTTTGCTGTTGCAACAACGGGTTACAATGATGTTAATAACTACTTTTCAGCATCGAATTGAAACTCTTTAATTCCTTGTTTCTTTAACTGGTTTGCTGTTATAACTCCCAGTTGAGATGTTTTGCTAACTTCAACTTTTGTAAATCCAATCGGAACTTTAATGGCAAAACAGGTTAGCCCAAGATCAAAGAGCGAGGTCCCCATGGACATTGTATCATCCCACAAAGATGGCACCGCCCAATCGTGCATTATGAATTGCCAATCGCTGATGCTCTAGAGGCTAAACTAGTGGTTGAAAGAGATTCTGCTTCTGCACTTAGAGATGAAGTTGACATGTTGAGGAAGCAAACAAGCACAATCGATAGCGATACTCAAGACAACCATTAAATATTTGGTGGATTTCAAAACGAAGCAAGCTGAGACTGACCACATTGTTAAGGTCCTGAAGGAAAAAAGAAATTAAATTCCCACTTGGTAAATCATAGGTGAAATGTTCTTTCCATCGTTGAATAACCTTTGTGTTGTTTGTTCATGTAATCAATCAAACCATTTGTTTTAGATATCATGTAATAATTGTTTTTTGTTTTTGTTTTTTGTTTTTGGTTTGTAATTTTATTTGAGCACAAGTCTGTATTAATTGATAAGACTCGGAGACATTTCATTTTGATTGTTGTGCCAGACCTACAAATATGCCAATTGGGCTGAATGTGCATTCAGCAATAATAGTAGTATAGATGGACCATAAGTGGCACGCATCGGAAAGGGCCAAGATGCTGTAGTAGCTTGGCTAAAAAAAGGATGCTGTTGTAGCAAACAAAAGTACAGCGGCCTGGCTTATGTATGTTTTTTTTGAACAGTTTGCTTATGTATGTTAGTTGATATTATTGATCCATATACTCTATAAGTGTTTATATGTCTGTTATTTCTATACATTCTTGGTTGATTCACTAGGTATTTGAATCTTGTTACATCGCTTGTGTACAGATCTAAATGGGAGTACACATTATGCTGCGTGTGATATTTGAGTTGGACATGAAGTCTTCTAAATATTTGAATTCACCTTAAACTAGATTCTAGCTTCTGAATTTGAGTATCAACATTTGTAAACCATATTCATATATGACAGTGGAATACATCTTTGTTGTCCTTTTGAAGATATATAAAAACACATAGAATGATTTATAAAGATTCATATAGGAATACAAAATGGATTCAAATTTAGTTGCTGTGGTAAACGTGGATGCTTATTGCCAAAATTCGAAGAAGCGTGAAATGTCCACTCCCATGTCGGCTGCCAGAAGCCAAGTGTTTGGGAGATGGAAATTACTGTCTACCCATTACACGGACAATCCATCGGCCCGATTTCCACTGCTCTAAGTAGGGGTAGGATAGTAACTTCAATAAGACGTGACACGACCGCTTATGAGCCCATTCTGACAAAATGGGCGCCAAACATGGGCGGCAAAACACATTTGATTCAAGCCCGTCCGAAAGACCTCTATTTCTCCCTCCATTTCCCCATTCATACACGGTGGGCGGCAAAACAAACTCGACTCGGCCGAAATCGATGTAGGCAAATATTTTCAATAGGGGCAAGTTTGTAACTTCACTCAGAGGTGACACAACCGCCCTACCTGTCAGCCCCGTTCATACACCGTCGGTGCCAACCATGGGCGCCAACCACCCTCTCCTCGCCCGAAATCTCTCTGGGCAAATATTGGCGAGATGCGAGATTACCGTCGTATCCCCAACCGACGAGATGTCCAAATTTTAATCGGGGGCTAAGTTCATAACTTTCCCATATTTCAGACATGCGCGTCCCAAAAACATGGTTCCCCGTACCTCTCCCTCCATTTTCCCATTCATACACCATCCGTGCTAGAACACCATCTCCACACCAGCCTCCGTCCGCCACCCCATCCATCGCCGCCGTCCGCCACCCCATCCATCGCCGCCGTCCTCCACCACATCCATCGCCACTGTCCTCCACCATGCCGGAGCGCCTACCAAGACCGCGCCGTCCACTGCTAGAGATGGACGTTTCTCATCCACGGCAACGGACCAAGAGCCTTGCATCACGTCCTCTCGCTTCATCGGTGCTGTCGTCCTCTTTGCCGGGGCCGCTCACACGACCTTCTCTTCCACCGCAACGGGACTTATCCCCCGATGCACCCGTCTACCGTCGCAAATCTGCTTCAATGCCACTGACAGCCATCGCACCCATGATGCCTACACAACGCCGCAAGAGAGGTGGTACTTCATATCTCCTCAATTTTGATCTCAACCAGAAAATAGGTCTTAACTTGGTTACTCTACTTTCTTTTCAGCTCTTAGAATTTAGTTCTTAGTTCAAAGCAAACAACGGCTGCTAAATATCATTTCTCCGGTTTCTCCCTTTTATGATCACTATACGATCAGAAATACGTGCTTCGTGTCATAATAGCACTGCTCGACCCATCAAGCTAATCAAGCTTAGTTGTTCAAATATGAATCTGATATTATTAAAACAGATTCGTTTAATTGGTCAGCTAAATGTTCCTAAATTAGTTTCGAAAATGCATGTTCGCCGCTCGGGTGTGTATCTCTCTCTGAGGTGCCCATGGTGGGCGGCCCACCTCGGGATTTTGGGTCGTCCATGCCCCGATTCTCTCTGCTCTGCTCACGCTTCCGATCTCTACTACCCACGCCTTTGCCTGGGCGACTTGCCGTCCCAGACGGCATGACTCTAGGATGAGATGCCGACTAACAGAGGTTGGGAGCCGCTTCATGCAATAGCGTCACCGCTGCCCGGGCGCGCCGCCGTGCCTACCTTCCCAGTCCGTTCAGGGCTCAGGCGTGCAGCACCCACTAAGCCAACCCGATTTATCCTGAGATAAGTCCTCAACACTCAGCAGCCACTCCTCATCACCCATTTTCTAATTGATTCATTACTCATTAGGCAGGACTGTCATTAGGGTTTGTTGTGTGCTCAGTGCTACCTACACTTAATGGTTCAGATGTATTTCGGTAATCTTTAGTACCTGTAAAGTTCACAGGGTTTTCAAAATTCCGGCCCTAGGAACAGACACTAGTCATTTTGGATTGTTGGTCGTAGTGACATTGACCCAGATTACTACTGCAAGCCAGGTTTGTTGAAAATTTTACTTGTCTTTATTACTCATTCGATATAATATCAAATTATTAACGTCGATTAGTTGCAAACAATAAGTGCTAGACAAACTTCTTGATTTAGATTTTGGACGGTCTCTTACTACAGTTACAATTCTGCATACTTGTCCTAGTGAGCTCACAAGTAAATGATTGATTCACTACATCTATGCTTGCCTTGTCATATTTGTTGTCAATATTCTTTTAGGGTGGACCACCCTGTTTCTAACATCGCAACCGTGAGACATGAGTGAATAGTATTTCTCTATGTGATCTCTTCCATCATGTGTGGGCAATCGAACACTGCATTGTATAGAAACAAAGTGTCATTTCCAGCTTTTACATAGGCTTCGATCTTTTACAGGGAATACAATCTGCCTACTTGCTTTGTGTCGCACTACCAACACTCCACCCTTGAAGCTAAACATTATGTCACTCATAATTCCTTAGTTTATTTGTTCAAATACGAATTTCATATAATTCTCATGTTCCTACTTCAGTTTTGAAATGTGTGTCTGCCTGTTATAGAGACATAAGGGGTTTGTATTTCTGTGTGTGGTCTGGTCAGCATGGTTGGGGGTGAACTTTGCATATGCAGGGGTTTATAGGGAGACACTCTTCGAGTTCAATCCGCGATGCATTCCATAGATAACCTGACTACTTTTTCTGTTTTCATGAATCTTAGATTCTGAACAGCATCATAATGATTATGAGCGTGCACCTACAGATTCATGCTCAGAATATGATCCTAACAGTGATTCTGAGCTAGAGGGAGACCTAAGTCAATGTAGCTCCCTAGTGAAGGAGTCGAAGGAAGATGCCCTATCTTATTCACCCATCAAGGTGCTTGCTCTAACTTTCCAAGGTTATATTTGTCGCACATATCTTGCAACTGATGCTTTGCATTGCTTCTACTTTGTTGAACTGACATTAGCTTAGTTTACACATCGTGTATGTGAATACGGCCTGCCTATCCATTTTCAAGACATATTCCATCTGTCATCATACCATATTTATCCATTCAAATGATGTTCTTGTGTATCAGATGTTCAAAAGGAAGAGGGCGATTGCTGATCGTGGAGGAGCGCAAGTGTAGGACCTTGAAGTATGTCTAGAGGGGGTGTGATTAGACTACTTGACCAATTAAAAACTTAACCTTTTCCCAATTTTAGACTTTGGCAGATTTTAGCTATCTTTGAACAAGTCAAGCAATCTTCACACAATTCAAGCAAGCACGCAAAGAGTATATAGGCAGCGGAAATTAAAGCATGCAACTTGCAAGAATGTAAAGGAAAGGGTTTGGAGGATTCAAACGCAATTGGAAACACAGATGTTTTTGTCGTGGTTCCGATAGGTGGTGCTATCGTACATCCACGTTGATGGAGACTTCAACCCACGAAGGGTAACAGTTGCCTTGCTGAGTCCACGGAGGGCTCCACCCACGAAGGGTCCACGAAGAAGCAACCTTGTCTATCCCACCATGGCCGTCACACACGAAGGACTTGCCTCACTAGTGGTAGATCTTCACGAAGTAGGCGATCTCCTTGCCCTTACAAACTCCTTGGTTCAACTCCACAATCTTGTGGGAGGCTCCCACGTGACACCTAGCCAATCTAGGAGACACCACTCTCCAAGAAGTAACAAATGGTGTGTTGATGATGAACTCCTTGCTCTTGTGCTTCAAATGATAGTCTCCCCAACACTCAACTCTCTCTCACGGGATTTGGATTTGGTGGAAAGAAGATTTGAGTGGAAAGCAACTTGGGAAGGCTAGAGATCAAGATTCATATGGTTGGAATGGAATATCTTGGCCTCAACACATGAGTAGGTGGTTCTATCTCAGAACTGGTAAGCTGGAAGTGTAGGTTTGTTCTGATGGCTCTCTCCATGAATGAAGAGGAGGTGGAGGGGTATATATAGCCTCCACACAAAATCTAAAAGTTACACACAATTTACCAAACTCTGTGGGACCGAATCATCAAGCTCGATCAGACCGATTTAGTAAACCTAGTGACCGTTAGGGTTTTCGGTGGGACTGATATGCAACTCGGTAGGATCGATATGGTTAGGGTTAGGGCATAACGTAATCTCGGTGAGACCGATTACACAAACTCGGTGAGACCGATTTTGGTAATTAGCTAACCAGAGAGTTGGTCAGGTAAACTCGGTGGGACCGATTCGCTCTTTCCGTGAGACCGAAAAGTTACAAAAGGGAAACAGAGAGTTTACATTGCAATCTCGGTGGGACCGATCGCTCACTTCGGTTAGACCGAAACGTTACGAAGGGAAACAGAGAGATTACAATCCCATCTCGGTGATACCGAGATCCCTATCGGTGAAACCGATTTGCCTAGGGTTTGTGGTAGTGGCTATGACAATTGAACTCGGTGGCGCCGAATAGAAAGAATCGGTAGGGCCGAGTTTGACTTTAGGTTTAGGTCATATGTGGATGTGAGAAAGTAGTGGAGGGTTTTGGAGCATATCACTAAGCACATGAAGCAAGAGGCTCATTAAGCAACACCTCATCCGTCCTTGATAGTATTGGCTTTTCCTATAGACTCAATGTGATCTTGGATCACTAAAATGTAAAATGTAGAGTCTTGAGCTTTTGAGCTTGAGCCAATCCTTTGGCCTTAATATTTTGAGGGATCCACTTTCATCATCCATGCCATGCCATTCAATGAGCTTTCCTGAAATATTTGTCTTGGAATAGCATTAGCTCAATTAGCTATATGTTGTTATGAATTACCAAAACCACCTAGGGATAGTTGCACTTTCAATCTCCCCCTTTTTGGTAATTGATGACAACATATAGATCAAAGCTTCGATAAATGATAATAAAATTGAAAAACATCGTCGCTTTGAGAAGTATGTGATAAGCAAGAGCTCCCCCTAAATTTGTGCATATTTTAAGATTTGCTTTGGACTGCAAATGCACAAGGAATTAGGCTCATGGGTTACTCTTCCATGTCACATACATCTTGGTGGAGCGCTCAAAATAGTAAAGATTGAATACATGCACTCATCACCAAGCACAGTGAATGATCATATAAGGATAAGTAAGATAATATCATCTAGCAAGCATAAGTGTAGCTTATGATCAAAACACATGATCATCAATGTCTCACAGGTAATAGCATGGTAATAGCATAGTATCTCAAGCAATCAAAAGCAAACAAAGTTCAACCAAGAAGACAAGAGAGAACAAAAGCAAACTCTCTCTCTCTCTTGAAGCCTATGATCTACACATTTTTCTCCCCCTTTGGCAACAAGTTACCAAAAAGTTCCTAGAAAATGCATAGGACTATATCGTCTCTCAGGCTTGGTCTTCTACTGGTGGCGTAGAGATGGCTCCTTGGACGAAGACTTGATTGATGTGGTAGGAGTTGAAGGAGTTGGTGCGAAGCTGGTTGCACTTTGGAGCTGTAGCTAGAGCGGATGAAGTGACTCACGGTGTGCAATCGGCTCTGCAGCTGATCTCTGAGCTCGAGGCACTCTGGCAAATGCATCAGTTATTGTCCTGCCCTTCCTCTCCTGCATGTCATCCTGTAGCTGCTCCACAACTGACTGAATCTCAGTTACTTTGACATCAAGATCATAGAATTTTTGTTCCATGATTCTTTCCAGGCTCTCCTAGTTTTGATTTAGGGTGGCCAACCCCTTCTCAATCCGCAGAGTTGATGCTATCAAGTAACCATGTTGGTCCTTCTTGCTCTTCAAAAAGTATTCAGATGCCTCTGCTAGAGTTGGCATCTTGGCAGCCTTCTCTTTCCTTGCCTTCTCCTTCTTCTCTTGAACTTGTACTGATGATGGTTCATTCTCAGTCATGACAACTTGATTGTCCTCAAATTCAGGATAGAGAACCAAGTGTTCCTTATCCAATAGATACTTCCCTATGCCCATCTTTGAGTTAATCAACTCCTGAATTTGTGGGGCATATCCACAGCTCCTCTTTTGGTCTGCTGCCGTCCTCTTGATAGTTTCAACTATGAGGCTCATGACCTTGAATTTCTGGGGCATATCAAAAATGTGAAGCAAGTTAATTGCATGCCCTCTGATAATGTTGTGGTCACCTGATTTGGGCAACAGAGTATGCCTTAGGATCCAGCTTGATCGTAGGCAGCCACGATGTACATGTACTAGAGTAGGGGTACCCTAGTATCCCGAACTTGTGCACGGCAGTTGCAGCCCTCCATGGCAAGGCTTACCGGGTGACCGCCAAGGTCCTCCGTGGTTCCTTTGGAGCCATTCAAGAACAAAGTATTCAAGCCAAGGAGAGAAGGCCCCGGCAAGAGGAGCTTGCCGGGAAGGCCACGCAAGGCACCTAGGAGACAAGGCCCCGGCAAGAGGAGCTTGCCGGGAAGGCCCGGTGAACGACAAGCTTCCGGATGCGACAAGACAACAACCACGGCAAGGCGCTTGCCGCGGCAGACCACACTCTGTACCTGCGCTCCAGCACATCCACTAGCGTGTCGCCCTGGGACCTTTCCAGGCGCGCGTGGCAAGAGGCCGTGCGGCCGGGAGCCCGGTGGCAAGCGGCGCCGACAAGATTGCCATCGTGGCAAGCGGTGGCGCCCCCACGGTCCCTTTTCACTGTTAGGGCGGCGTGACGGGCATTTAAGGCCCTTGTCCCTGCCGTCGGGGTTAGGTATGATACATCGTACAAGTAGCTGTACCAACCACTCCTTTTCCATTTTTACCCTTGTCTACGTTGCCACCGCCGGAGACCCTTTAGCATATAAAAGGAGGCCCATGCGCATAGCGTGGGAGGGAAAAAAAAGGTTCGCCGAGAACACTTACGCTCGGTCTCGTTAGCAGCTTGTGTGTCTTGTAGCACTCGGCGCTCTGAGCAAGAACTTAATACACTCGGACATGCAGCGAGGGAGTGTTATCTCTCCGGAGAGCTCGAAGCTGGGTAAACTTTCGTGTGCTTCGCCTCGATCTGCTCTTCGTGCGACCTCCGCCCCGCCCGAACGAAAGGGGCTCGGTCCGCCCGGTCCGTAGGTGTTCGTGGGCTAGATCAGCCTGCCCCGACATCTTTGGCGCGCCAGGTAGGGGGCGTCGAGATTGTGTGAACCTGATCCGGCGTCCACACGAGCTAGATCTTCATCATCTTCATCGACATGCCACCGAAGAAGAAGGCTTCGGCGGCAGATGTTCCGTCCGCGTCAAACCCACCACCACCGGGACGGGATACTGCTCCTTCTAACATAGTTAGAAGTCCGAGCATATCCCGCTCCTCGCGTCGTTCGCCACTGCCATCCACCACTCCAGCAGAAGCTTTGGCGAGAGCTCAACTGCTCCTGGATTACCCTCCAACAGCCGACAAGGTCGATGAATGGAGGGCCACCATTCAGAGTCTCATCGACTTTGCCAACAGCGACGCTCCGCGGCAGCCGAGTGCATCGCTGCCGCGGCAGGACTGCCAAACACGAGCCGGTGGCGATGAAACCGGTGGGGGTGCAACCACCATACTCTCTCCGCCCCGAAGGCCAAGATCGCCGACTCGCCGGATCCACCTCGACAGCGACTCCACCGCATCATCGGATCCACGAGCTCGTCGCGATCAGCGCCAAGTTCTTCACGAACGACAGCGGCAAGCCGCTCGAACTGCGCATCGAAGCGCCAAGAGAAGCGGCGTCAATCCGACCAGCGCGTTGGGCCCTCCGTCGACATGCATGCGCCATGGGAACCATGCGACTTGCCGTCTGTGATGAGGTTGCCCTGCGTTCACTCGTGAGCTGCGGCAAGTCCAAAGGCCCAAAGAAGAAGAATTTCAAGCCGACGCGTGCGGAGAAGTACGATGGCAAGACGCATCCGTCGGAGTTCCTCAGCATCTACACCATCACGGTGCAAGCTGCGGGGCGAGACGACAAGATCCTGACCAACTACTTCCGCGGTGCTCAAGCCCAATGTCAGATCCTGGCTCATGCACTTGTCTGGCAACTCCATATCCTCTTGGGCAGATCTATGCCATTAGTTTGTCGGCGCCTTTACAGGCGGTCACAAGCCCCATGGCCAAGAAAGCGACCTTCATCTGCTCGCCTAGAAGGAAGGAGAGCCCTCATAAGTACATTCGGAGATTCAGCAGACGTCTACAACATCTCAGATGTCCACCCTGCGCGGTAATCAGTAGCGTTCCATCGAGCGTGCGAAACCGCAGGATGCGGAGGAGATGGTGATGTGCAAGATCGTAGACGTGAGTGAGTTATATGCCACTGGCCGACAAGTGTGCACGCGTCTTTGAGGAAGGAGGAGACTCCCGGAGAGAATACTGAAGCAGGAGGATCTGATAATGAGGAGACCGCCCCGACAAAGAAAAACCGGCGGCGGAACAACAGGAAGAAGAAAGGCAAAGATGTGCTAGTTGTTGAGCAGTCCGGCAACGGAGGTGGCGCCAAGAAAGCCAAAGCTGGTAGCTCCGGCAAGGAGGTTGCCGCTGGCACCAACTGCCAGGCTGTGGCGGTTGCCGCCAAGCAGGACGGCTCCAACAAACAGTACTGCAAGATCCACCGCACCAAGGGCCATGACCTCCAGAGCTGCAAAAGGTCGAGCAGCTTGTCGAGCAGCAGAAGGCTGAATACGAACGACGCGACAAGGAGAAGGCCCAGGAAGGTGCTGGAGGAGCTAGCAAGAAACGTCCCGGCCGAGGAGGACGCCGCGGCAAGGCCAAGTAGCGGCAAGGAGACAGACCTCCCTGCGGCCGCGACAAGGATGAAGATGACGACGATGATGAAGACATGGATGATGACAAGACCGATGAGCAGGAGTTCCAGAAAGCCACAGAGGTCCTGTGCGTTGACGGCGGTGCTTCTCTGCATACTTCACACCGCCAGCTCAAGCAGTGGATGCGGGAAGTCAATCTTTGCAGAACCATCCGTCGAGTCACGCAAGCCTCTGAAATGGTCCAAGACGCCTATCATCTTTGATATTGAGGACCACCGATCGGCGTAATCTGCGCTGGTGCTTGCCGATGTTGGTTTCACCAACTATCCGCAACCTCAAGGTCACTAAGATGCTAGTTGACGGCGGGGCGGCTTGAACCTGATCTCCTCCGCGGTGCTCCGAAACTCCGGATCCACGATGGCGAAGCTCGAAGAGACCGCACATTCCAAGGAATCAATCCGGAAGGAGCAAGCGAAGGAAAGATCACGTTGCGGTGACATTTGGCGCCGAAGTTGAACTTCAGGGCTGAGAGTGTCACTTTTGACGTTCTTGACTTTCCATTGCCTTACAATGGGATACTTGGCCGTCCAAAGACTCGCCAAATTCATGGCAGCCTCTCACTATGCATACAACATGCTGAAGATGCCAGCCCGATAAGTGTCATCTCTGTCCTGGCGACAAGAAGGATGCTCTTATCTGTATCGACAAGATCTACCGAAGCAGCAGCTGCAGTCGATTGCAAGCCACTTGCCGCTGAAGCTCCCGGGGCGAAGAAGAAGACCAAGTCCAGCAAGAGCTCTGATGCCCACTCCGGCAAGCGCACCTCTTCGGAGTGCTGCGCTACCGTCGAGGACGCACCATCGAGCTCCACCGGCAAGTGTAAGAAGACGATGGCAGCTCCACCAGAGACCAAGAAGGTGTCCGCCAAGGAGGACGACACTGGTGGTACCTTCACCATCAGTGCCACTCTCGACCCTAAATAGGAAGGCGCGCTCGTTGCTTTCCTGCGGGCGAACGTCGACGTGTTTGCGTGGCAACCGTCTGACATCCCCGGTGTTCCCAGGAAAGTAATTGAGCACCATCTTGCCGTTTGTCCTCATGCGCGGCCCGTCAAGCAGAAAGTCGAAGCGAGCGGTGGAGCGCCAAGAATTCATCGCAGAAATCAAGAAATTGGAAGTAGCAGGCCTTGTCAGAGGAGTGCTCCATCCTACGTGGTTGGCCAATCCTGTAGTTGTAAGCAAGGCAAACGGGAAATGGAGGCTTTGTATCAACTTTACCGATGTCAATAAAGCTTGTCCAAAAGACCCATTTCCCTTGCCGCGCATCGACCAGATTGTTGACTCCACGGCCGGATGTGATTTGCTTTCATTTCTGGATGCATACTCGAGATATCATCAGATCTTCATGGCAGAAGAGGATGAGGAGAAGACCGCATTCATCACCCCATGTGGCACACACTTTGTTTCGTCACGGATGCCTTTCGGATTAAAGAATGCTTTGGTTCAACATTTGCAAGAGTAGTCCATGACGCTTTTGAGCCGCAAATGCACGTAAATGTGGAAGCCTACATGGATGACATAGTGGTCAAAAGCAAGGACAAGGCGACTCGATTCAAGATTTAGACGAAACCTTTGCAAATCTGTGCAAGATCAACCTCAAGCTCAACCACGAGAAGTGTGTGTTTGGAGTCCCTTCCGCAAGCTTCTCGGGTTCTTCGTGTCTCGGGGAATTGAAGCCAATCCCGACAAGATCAAGGCCATTGAGCAGATTGAAGCACCAAAGCGCGTCAAGGATGTACGAAGACTTGCGGTTGCGTAGCTGCTCTCGGCGAGTTTATCTCTAGGTCTCATCGATGCGTGCCCTGCCATTTTTCAGAATTTTGAAAAAGGCAGGTCCGATGAAATGGACTCCGGAAGCGGAGGCTGCGCCGCAGGACTTGAAGAGATACCTCTCCTCCACTCCAACACTTGTCGCACCTAAGCCACAAGAGAAGTTGCTGCTATATATAGCGGCAACCAATCAAGTGGTTAGTGCTGCGTTAGTAGCGGAGAGGGAAGCGGATGATGAGTTAGCAACCATGGCAGATGCATCCAAATGACGAAAGGCGGGGCTTCACCGCAAGCTCTGGTCCCGACAAGGATGGATCTCTGCAGACGCATGAGAAGATGCGTAAAAGAATGGTGCAGCGCCCAGTTTACTTTGTCGGTTCCCTTCTGCAGGGGCTAGGTCAAGGTACTGCGGTGTGCAGAAATTGCTTTTCGGCCTCCTCATGGCCTCGAGAAAGCTACGCCATTACTTCCGGGCACATGAGATCACGATGCGTCACTCGTTTTCCGGCTGAAGAGGATACTGCAAAATCCAGAGGCAACAGGCAGGATTGTCGAAAGCGCATCGAACTGTCAAGCTTTGGCCTCAAGTTTGAGAGCACTTCAACTATCCAAAGCGAGCATTGGCGGAGTTCATAGCAGAATGGACGCCAACACAAGATGAAGAAATTCGTAAATGAGCATCCCGTCAAGGAAGCAAGCAAAGAGTGGCTGATGTACTTTGATGGTGCCTTCTCGCTGCAAAGGCGCGGTCTTGGCGTGCTACTTGTTGCACCCACCGGAGAGCACCTCAAGTACGTAGTCCAGATGCACTTTCCCAAGGAGCAAGCAACAAACAATACTGCAGAGTATGAAGGTTTGCTTGCGGTCCCGAGATCATGATGAGACCTTGGGATCAAGAAGCTCATTGTCGTGGGTGACTCACAGCTTGTCATCCGCCAAGTGAACAAGAGTTATCGAGTCCGTTGATGGAAGCTTATGTTGATGAAGTGAGAAAGCTAGAAGAGCACTTTGACGGCCTACAAATGGAACATGTTCCAAGAGCTCAGAATCGACATTGCCGATGGTTCGTCAAGCGTCGCACTTAAGTTACACTGTGGAACCAGGATTTTTGTGCTCAAGCTGACTCAACCGTCTGTAACGCCATCAACCGAGACAGAGCAAGAAGAGGAAGTTGATCTCTGGTGACTATTTTCGGCAGAACATCCGAAGTCGCCGTCAAGAAGGTCCTCAAGATCAACACCAAGGGTGCTGAGGAGCAGTCTGCTCAGGCAAGCCCTAGGTTTTGTTCCGATGAAGCAGACTCTCCCGACAAGTTTTGCTCAGGCAAGCTTGCCAGGGAACGTCAAGCTCCGGCTGAGCCGTAGGTTCTCGCCAGGAAGCAGATGTTCCGCAGCAGCAGATGTGCCTTTAGTCCTTGTTGTCGAGCCGCAAGCTCCAAAGATGGGCACAAAGCAGATTGTCCGTTTCCTTCAGACAGGAGAACTTCCCGAAGAGCAAGAAGAAGCGGAAAGAGTAGCCCGGCAGTCAAGTATGTACCAGTTTGTCGACAACACACTGTACAGAAGAAGACTCAACGGTGTGAAATTGAAGTGTATTCACCGGGAAGACGGACAAAAGTTGTTGGCAGAGATACATGGAGGCATATGTGGTCACCACATTGGCGCGAGCACTTGCCGCAAAGTGTTCCAAGAAGGTTTCTTTTGGCCGACAGCCCTCCGTGATGCAACTGCACAAGTAACCAAGTGTGAAGCGTGCGGTTCCATTCCAAGAAGATACACCAGCCAGCTCAAGCTCTCCAGACGATCCCTTTATCCTGGCCATTTTCGGTCTGGGGGCTCGACATCCTCGGCCCCTTTCCCCGAGCTGTTGGGGGCTTTGAGTACTTGTACGTTGCAATCGACAAGTTCACAAAGTGGCCGGAAGTGGAAGCAGTGAGGAAGGTGACAGCACAGTCAGCAGTCAAGTTCTTTAGGTCGACTGTTTGCCGCTTTGAATCCCTAACGGGATCATCACCGACAACAAGACGCAATTCACGAGCCGCACCTTCATGCGAGACGTCCAAGATCTTGGTGCCAAGGTCTGCTTCGCTTCGCTGCTCAGCCGAGAAGTAACGGTCAAGCGGAGAGGGCGAATCTTTGAAGTGCTGCTGGCTCAAGACCAGAACTTTCGACGGGCTGCACAAGTGCGAAAAGAACTGGATTGAGGGCTGCGGTGGTTCTTTGGTCGATCAGACGACGCCAAATCGAGCCACTGCCGGACACCTTTCGCTCTAGTCTATGGAGCAGAGGCAATTCTCCCCACGGAACTCGTGATAACGGATCACCTCGAGTGCTCGCTTATGATGAGCTTGAGCAAGAGCGATTGCGACAAGATGACGCTGCTCCTTGAGGAGGATCGTCTTCAGTCTTTGTCACGAGTTGCTCGATACCCGACAAGCTTTGCGCCGCTACCATGGCCGCAAAGTTATTGCCGAAGTCTCGAGGAAAGGCGACCTTGTTCTTCGGCGCATTCAGTCCGCCAAGAATTCCAACAAGTTGACGCCAAGTGGGAAGGACCTTACGGGTGAAACGAGTCACTAGGCATGGCGCTGTCATTTGAGACCGAAGATGGCATTCCAAAGGAGCAACTCACGGAACATTGAGCATCTTCGTAAGTTTTACCCGTAGAAGCGTTGCGGAACCTGTTCCGCAACCACCTTTTGTACAAGTCTTGCCGATGTTGCATGTAATCCTTTGTACAAAGCCGGGCGCAGACCCGTGCATAAAGTAAAGCTAATGTGCCGCACATCTTGTCAATTTCATGCTTTCTACTTCTATTTTGCATGCGTTATCTGACACTTTGTGCAACACCTACCCCCGGTAAGCAATAACGAGCCATAAGGCTCCATATCTTTATTTTCTCGTCTTTCTCTTTCTCAAAGAAAGGAAGGTTCCCTCGCCCACAAGTTTGCCGGGGGGAAAGGAGAAGATAATGGTGTGGACCAAGCGTCGCTCAAGGAAGTCTAGCCTTACCGGGAAGCAAACGACAGAAAAGCTAAGTTGCTAAAGTTTGAGCAATCAGTTTTAAAAATTTTAAGTTATCTTCCTCGAACGACCGTATTTTCTATGGAAAACCTGTGCGCGGAGGAACCAACTCGTAGCTAGTTGCGCCCTTACTTTGTTTCGAGTCCGCTCAACAACTTAAGTGAGATGCGACTAGTTGCGACAAGGTTTCTTGTCAAGATAAAGCACCGCCAGTCAGCTTGACGTCCCTTTTCGGCGCTTCATGACCCGGTGCCTGTTGACAAGTTCCCTAAAAGCGTAGGGCAAAAACATACAAAGGAAGGAACCAAGTAAAGGAACAAAGCAATTGCTACCCGAAATAGAGTTATATTACAAGATAGCTTGTCGCAGCTCTAATAGATTGTTCTCATAACATGACCAGCAGCGGCAAGAAAAAGACAAAGCGGGCGGCCTAATCTACGCGATCGCCCTCAACCCTCTTGATCCCGCTCACCCTGTCCATGATGGGTGCGACAAGGGTCTTGAGCGCTTCCACATCAGCATCCGTGGCAAGGACTTGAGGGCGTTGGTGAGGTTGAGGCCTGGGTTGCGGAAGGCCACCTTCATCGGCACCTTTTGAAGAGCTCCCGCAGATCTGGCGCGACTCCTCAGCCAGCTGCTTTGGGATTTCTTCCGAGTCATTTGGAGGGCCATCACCACGCCCTTGAAGAACAAGCTGAGCTTGGCGCTGGGTCGGAGGTGCTCATCGGAGGAATATCCAAGATCCTCCATCCCCAACAAGGCCAGCCTCCCCGCCGATAGCTGCAAAGAACATCCACGAGACCCTCGGTCCAGTGCTCCACATTCTCCCTAAAGGTATTCTGGCGGCAAGAAGACTTCGCCAAGAGCGCCTCGGCCTTGATCCTCTCCTTCAAGGTCACCTCATGCTCCTGGCGCCGTCCATTACCGAGTCAAGGTGGTCGGCTTCAACTCAAGATCTGCGTTGGAGTCCTTGGCGGTCTTGAGCTCCTTGCTCCTCTCGGCGAGACGTCCTGCAGCTTCGCCAAGAGTGTAGGCGTCCTTCTCGGCGCTCATGCTTGCGTGCAGCAAGCTCCTCGCCGCTCTCCTTGAGATTGGCCTCCACTGCATCACCTTCGTCTCCGGCTCCTTCCTGGCGGCCTCGGCAAGCTGCGGCAGATCCTTTGCTTCCTTGAGAGCCCGCCAAATGTTTGCTCGCGTGGCTAGATCCTCCTCATGGCTGTCAAGATTAACCTTCCTCTGCGCCAACTTGCCTTCCTCAGAGATAGCTTCTCGGCGACAAGCGGCTGTTGCTCCTCGGCTTCAGCCTTCTCGAGGAGGAAGGCTTTGTGCTCCTCGGCGAGTCGCTCCCGCCTCCTCCGCCAAGGACCAGAGCTTCCTGGTTGAGGCCCGGAGCTCCTCCGCGCTTCTCGATGTCTGCTCCCGCCCTTCGCGACAAAGCGCTTCCGGGATTCCAGCTTGGCTTGTCGGGCGGTAGAGCGGCAAGCTTCCGCAGCTGCTCCTCCTCAGACTCGCCGCTGCTGCTGTTTGGTGCGTCGACCAGCGTCAGTCCAGCGGAGGCGAGCAGCTCTTCATCAAAAGTTTCTCCTTCGGCCGGCGCCCTGGAGCTCGACGCCCATGGGAGCTTGATGAAGACGCCATCACCGGCCTTCAAATAGGCGCCGGGCTGGGGCTCTTCGGAGCCCGACGCTGCCGCAGCGGCGGAGGGATCGGCGGTCAGCGTAGCGCCTGGCGCTCCTGCGGCCTCAGGGCCGTCAGTGCGATCGCCGGACCCCTCGCCAGCTTCTGCGGCGGCAGCTTTGGCGGCCTCTTCACCGGCGGGCTCGTCAGCGCCAGCTTCTTCTTCGATGGCGCGGCGGCATCGTCGATATTCATGCTGCGTCCTCCTCACCGGCGGCCTCGGTCTCCATTGGCTCTGTGGCGGATGGATCTGACGACCGGAAAATGAAGAAAAGTCAAGCAAATATTCAAAAAGGAAATCAGAAGAAGAAGAACACAAGGAAAGTTTTCAAGCAAGAGGATTACCTGTGATAGGGTCTGCAGTCATGATCTCCGCCACAGGGGATCGCTGTGCTGTCCCCTTGCCGGAGAGCTGTCCCTTGCCGGAGAACCGCCTTGCCGGAGAACGCTCCTTGCTGGGAATCCTCCCTTGGCGGTGTAGTCAAGCAGAAGGCATGTCGAGCGGCTTGAGGCACTCTGGTAAGGCTGATCTGCTCCTACACAAATCAGCGATCGAGATATCGGCAAAGAAAGGGCACCCATGCACGCTAACGGCAGGAAGTAAACCATATACTTACGCTGGGGGCTGCGCTGGGGCTGCTTTGAGGAAGAGTTGCCGCGTCCGGCAAGGTGGTCTCGGACGTGCCTCCTGCTGTCGCGGTGGGTTCGTCCTCGATGACAATCACCGGGGCCTTGGCTCTCTTCGACGCTCTCTGGGCCAGCGTCCTGAAAAGGAATGGGTTCAGAGTGAAGCAAATCAGATACAAGACAAAGTATTCAAGCAAAGGAGACAAGGCCCCGGCAAGAGGAGCTTGCCGGGAAGGCCACCCAAGGCACCTAGGAGACAAGGCCCCGGCAAGAGGAGCTTGCCGGGAAGGCCCGGTGAGCGACAAGCTTCCGGACGCGACAAGACAACAACCACGGCAAGGCGCTTGCCGCGGCGAACCACCACTGTACTGCGCTCCGGCACATCCACTAACGTGTCGCCTGGACCTTTCCAGGCGCGCGTGGCAAGAGGCCGTGCGGCCAGCGGAGCCCGGTGGCAAGCGGCGCTGACAAGATTGCCATCGTGGCAAGCGGTGGCGCCCCTGACGGTCCCTTTCTGCACTGTTAGGGCGACGTAGACGGGCATTTAATGCCCTTGTCCCCTGCCGTCAGGGTTAGGTATGATACACTGTACAAGTAGCTGTACCAACCACTCCTTTTCCATTTTTACCCTTGTCTACGTTGCCACCTGTCGGAGACCCCTTTAGCATATAAAAGGAGGCCCATGCGCAACGTAGGGGGAGAAAAAGGGTTCGAAGCCAGAGAACACTCACGCTCGTTCTCGTTAGCAGCTTGTGTGTACTGTAGCACTCAGCGCTGCACCTGACAGAAGAAAATGAACTGATCCAAACTTGAAAGTCTCAAGTGCATCATCTGGGATCTCCTTGTACATCTGTGACATTGAGTTGTGATCCATCTTCTTCTTGGCATAAATGTCCAAGTCATCCTCACTTTCCTTTGGGGCATTGATCAGACTTGTCCATTCCTCTATGGTTGATTGGTATCTCGTTCCTTCTGACATCCAAACTATCCTGCCATCCGGATAGAAATGTGCTGTGGAGTAGAATTGCATAATGAGCTCATCATAATGAGCTTCTGCCCAACAAAATCTGCAACTCCACACACACTGAAGCTGTCATACACTCCAGGATAGTGTTCTGCATTCTCCTGAATGTAGGCCCAGTCGACCCACCTCATATCACAAACTATGGGCTTCTTATCCAATAAGATGGTCTCATAGAAGTCCTGCCGCTCCTTGGTGTGGAACCTGTAACCTCTGACAGTCCTTCTCCGGTGGCATATGGATCTGCCTCTCTCCATAGCCTCAACCCTAAGTCTCTGCTGATCTTCATGTTCTCACCATGGATGAGCATCATTGTGGTCTGGAATCTTGGGTTTGAGCTTCCTTAGGACTTGCCCTTCTTCATCTTCCTGAGCAGCAACATCAGGCGCTGGGGCCTTGTTCTTTTCAGCAGCTGGTATACTCCTTGTATTCCTCTTAGGTGCACTCTTGGGCTTGGGGGCAGCTTTGGGTGCTACTTTGGGCTTTGAAGTTGCAGCCCCTGATTTGATAGCATCACCCATCAGCTTTTGTGCCTTGGGTGCTGGTGCAGCAACCTCTTCTTCTTCCTCTTCTTCCATCATGGAAGGCTTTCCAATCACTCTGGCCATGGTCTTCTTGACCCTTTCCTTCCTTTTCTTTCCTTCAGCAGCAGCAGGCTCTTTGGGTTGGGATTCCAAAGAAGCTTGAGTGGAGACTCTGGCTTTGGACATTGGTTGTCTACCTGCTGTCTCTTGATCTTCTTCCAGGCTTAACTGTTGTTGAGCTGTACTCCTTCTTGAGCACTTTCTTCTTTGAACTAGCCTCATCCTCAACTGCCACATAATCCTCATCCTCAGACTCTGAGGTCTTCTTCTTCCTTGTCCTTGTGGCAGCCTTGGGCAAATTGCTGGGAGTGCTCCTGCTCCCCTCATCTAAGCTGCTAGAGGGACTAGTGCGCTCACTCATGTGAATCTGCTCTTCTGACTTGTTCTGGCTGTCACTTTGGTCTGACATGCTGCACACACTGACTGCTGACCCTGTGAATAGTTATAAATGAGGTAGAGTGGATGAGCATCACAAAATGCAGAATTTTTTTGCAAAAGAATGATTCAAAAAACTTAGTTTTAGTTTTCCACAGAAAGCATTTTGGATCTACCGATTTTCAAACTCGGTGATACTGAAGAAGTTTTGGAACCTAAACTAGTGAACCCAGTCAGACCAAGTCACAGTTCGGTGGCACCGAGACTGCTAGGGTTTCACAAAGTTTTAAAATCGGTCACACCGAATAGCAATTCTCGGTCAGACCGAGACTTACTAGTGCAATGGCGTTAGCCAAATCGGTGGGACCGAGTTTTTCAACTCGGTGGGTCCAAGATGGTTTCAGCGGAAACCTAACCCTAAATTTTCGAATCACACCTATTCTAAGGATTGTTTTAACTGGATAGAAGTGTTTCAATCGTGGCAAGAAGCATTATGAACACAATGTGTTGAGAATCAGACGAGGATAGCACTTTGATCGAGTTCATACCCTAGTTCGGCGGTGAACTCGCTACGGCAGCAACGGCGGAGAAGAATTCCGTTGACGGTGGTGGAGACCAGCGACAGGAGGCGGCTGGCAACGAAGTCGACGATCCGGAGACCTAGTAGGCAGAGCAAGCTATGCGCGGGCAAGGAGTTTCGGAGAAAGTTTTCCAAAATTTGCCCGTGAGAATATATAGCCCGACACTGTCGGTGTGACCGAGTGGAACAACTCGGTGGCACCGAGATGCATAACTATTAACAGTTACAGCAACTCGGTGTGACTGAAAAGTTCAAATCGGTTGCACCGAGATGAAAACCTAGATCGACTTAGTAATCTCGGTATGACCAAAATGGATGAATCGGTCAGACCGAAAATCACAAAGAAATTTTGGAAGTTTAAGTCTATGACGAATCGGGGACTCCGAGTGCTCCTCACACAGAGTGGTTCGAATCTGGCTTGATCAAATTTTGTGATGTAGCATGAATAGAGTTTGAGACGAGAAAAGCATAGATAGCTAGAGAAGGTTCTTAGGCATTCTTGTCCATCCACTTGGCCGAAGAAGAAGAAACCAATCAATCAAAACAACAAGTGGATGTCCTCGAATGAGTAAAATATACAACCAATATGCTCACACAATAAAATGACAAATGAAATATGTGACAAAGCATGCACAACCAATTCTAGCATCAATCAAACAATTGGCGATGACTAGGTCGTCTATATATGAGTATATTGACTTAGGAGTCAAATGAGAACATTTGATCATAGGTCATACTCATCGTTTAAGCTCAAGTGGGGTTACCACTTTTACATAAACCATTTATGTGTTCACATCATTAGATTTGCTTTGACTCAATTCTTAGAGTTAAGCTCCCCCTAGATGTGATATCCCCCCTTAGAGGGATGAACTAACCTTGGGTTTTGTCGATGATGACTTCATGTAGGTGTTGAAGATGTGGATGCTCAATGTTGATGTAGATCTTTTTGGAGCAAACCTTTGGAGTGAGTTGCACTTTCAATACCTACATCAGTTAGTCCCACAAGGAACAAACAAGAATATCCATAGATATAGAGTGATGCACACACAAAATGATGTCCATGAAAACATTAGGTTACCTTGTCCCTTGCCTTACCAATATGAGGGTTTGTGACTCCTTGAACTAGTGCAAGATATGGAAGATGATTTCACTTGTCCTTGCCATAATAATATGAGTGAAGAATGTTGGCGGAGTCACCCTCAATAACTCTCTAGTTCTTCTTGTTCGGGATCCACATCATCTTGATGGGAATCCTTGGTGTAGTAGTTGTACTTGATGAAGTAGAACTTGACGTAGTCTTGGGAACCCACTTGACCAAGGCCTTAGGTGCTTCTTAAAATGCATCAATCTCCTCTTGAAGCTTGTCCTTGCCTTTGTTCTTGTGGTCTTGTGGTGGAAGATCATCTTGTGCTTGTGTTCCCTTGAAGGAAGTAGGATCATACTTCTCTTGTTGAGGAACAAACTTCATCTTGGGGTATTGATCTTCTTCCCACTCTACTCCATTGGCATTGAACTTTCGTTCAAAACCAACACCTTGATTCTTCCGGTGCCTTCCTTGCTTATGCATAATTTCCTCAAATTGCTTACTCCCGCAAGGCTCTTGTATACACCTTTCTCTATAATTCCCTTCAATAAGTTGTTTTCTTGCTCAAGTGTAACTTGGCTAAGAGAATCATTAGTGGAATCAAGAGAACCACTAGAAGCAACAATATTGGATTTAGCATTGTTATTGTTACTACTAGAGGAAGAATCTTTCTTGTTCTTGTTACTAGACTTGACTTGAGGCATGTAAGTAGATAAGAGTAAACGCTTGGCAATGTAAGAAGAACTTTTCTTACGGAGATCATCGTTGATTTCTTTTAGGAACTCATGCTCTTGCTCAAGATTGAGTTTTTCAAAGCGTAACTTCTCATGAGCCCTTAAAAGTTCTCGATGATCTTCGAAGATAGTTTCATGAGCTAACTTAAGAGTGTTTAGTTCTTTAGTTAGACGCTCAATCTTCTCCTTATCATTTTCATTCGTTTCATCTTGATTAGCATGATTAATTTATGTTTCATCATAGTATTCATCACTAGAGTTGTCAACAAGTAAATCATCATCACCTAGCAAGTCATCTTCATCACTATTAAAATCAACATACTCAGGGTGTGTTACCTTAGGACCTTTGGCCATGAAGCATCTACCAATTCCTTCATTTGGTGATTCAAATATGTCGTAGGAGTTGGTTGACACAAGTGCTATACCGGCAACACCTTCATCTTGAGTGTATTTAGAGTCGGAGTGATAGCTTCTCTCGGAGTGATTTTCGGAGTCAGAGCCGGATACCCATTCACCAACATGAGCTTGATGTCTTTGTTTTTTGTAGCCTTTGATGACTTGTCCTTCCTTTCCGAATCCTTGCTTCTCCGTGAGGGTCTTCGTTCATAACGATCATCTCTAATCCTTCTCTCTCTTGATGGTGATTCTTCTCTTCTACTTCTTCTCTTGGGAGAATCTTCTCTTCTTTGTAGGGTGTCGTACACTCATTGGAATAGTGTCCGGTCTCCCACAATTGTAGCAGCTTCGCTCTCGACTAGAAGATCTTTTGTCATTGTAGGACCTCGACTTAGAGCTTCTTTCTTTGCTTCTACTCTTGTAGAATTTGTTGAAGTTCTTCAAAGATTAAGCTCAATTCTTCATTGAAGGTTTGTTTCTCACTTGATGATGTGGGGGCTTCACATGAGGCTTTGTAAGCACCACTTGACTTGTTGTGAAGTTCCTCCTTATCCTTGAGTGACATATCATGAGCAACAATTCTTCCAATGACTTCCGTTGGCTTGAGATCTTTGTAATTTGGCATCATTTGGAACAATGTGCACACGGTATCATATTTTCCATCCAATGCTCTTAGGATCTTCTTGATGATGAATCTGTCGGTCATCTCTTCACTTCCTAAGCCGGCAATCTCATTTGTGATAAGAGCAAGCCTAGAGTACATTTCAGCGACACCTTCACCATCCTTCATTTTGAATTTGTCAAGCTGACTTTGGAGCACATCCAACTTGGATTCCTTGACGGAGTCTGTACCTTCATGCATATCAATCAAAGTATCCCAAATTTCCTTTGCATTCTCAAGACGGCTGATTTTGTTGAACTCTTCGGGGCACAAGCCATTGAAGAGGATATCACAAGCTTGAGCGTTGTATTGCAGCATCTTCAACTCTTTCGCACTAGCTTCACGGTTCGGTTCTCTCCCATCAAAGAATTCACCTTGCAAACCAATACACACAATAGCCCAAACGGCGGGGTTATGTCCGAGAATATGCATTTTCATCTTATGCTTCCAACTAGCAAAATTAGTGCCATGAAAGTAAGGACCTCTACGGTGATAATTTCCCTTGCTAGACGCCATACTCTCCTAGGTTGTGAAACCAAGGCTATGACCACCAAAAGCTATGGAAATAAAAGCAAATGGAGACCAAAGCTTTGATACCACTTGTAGGACCTTGAAGTATGTCTAGAGGGGGGTGATTAGACTACTTGACCAATTAAAAACTTAACCTTTTCCCAATTTTAGACTTTGGCAGATTTTAGCTATCTTTGAACAAGTCAAGCAATCTTCACACAATTGAAGCAAGCATGCAAAGAGTATATAGGCAGCAGAAATTAAAGCATGCAACTTGCAAGAATGTAAAGGGAAGGGTTTGGAGGATTCAAACGCAATTGGAGACACGGATGTTTTTGTCGTGGTTCCGATAGGTGGTGCTATCATACATCCACGTTGATGGAGACTTAAACCCACGAAGGGTAGCAGTTGCTTGTGAGTCCACGGAGGGCTCCACCCACGAAGGGTCCACGAAGAAGCAACCTTGTCTATCCCACCATGGCCGTCGCCCACTAAGAACTTGCCTCACTAGCGGTAGATCTTCGCGAAGTAGGCGATCTCCTTGTCCTTACGAACTGCTTGGTTCAACTCCACAATCTTGTCGGAGGCTCCCAAGTGACACCTAGCCAATCTAGGAGACACCACTCTCCAAGAAGTACCAAATGGTGTGTTGATGATGAACTCCTTGCTCTTGTGCTTCAAATGATAGTCTCCCCAACACTCAACTCTCTCTGACAGGATTTGGATTTGGTGGAAAGAAGATTTGAGTGGAAAGCAACTTGGGAAGGCTAGAGATCAAGATTCATATGGTTGGAATGGAATATCTTGGCCTCAACACATGAGTAGGTGGTTCTCTCTCATAACTGGTAAGTTGGAAGTGTAGGTTTGTTCTGATGGCTCTCTCCACGAATTAAGAGGAGGTGGAGGGGTATATATAGCCTCCACACAAAATCTAAACGTTACACACAATTTACCAAACTCGGTGGGACCGAATCATCAAACTCGGTCGGACAGATTTAGTAAACCTAGTGACCGTTAGGGTTTTCGGTGGGACTGATATGCAACTCGGTAGGACCGATATGGTTAGGGTTAGGGCATAACGTAATCTCGGTGAGACCGATTACACAAACTCGATGAGACCGATTTTGGTAATTAGCTAACCAGAGAGTTGGTCAGGTAAACTCGGTGGGACCGATTCACTCTTTCGGTGAGACCGAAAAGTTACGAAAGGGAAACAGAGAGTTTACAATTCAATCTCGGTGGGACCGATCGCTCACTTCGGTTAGACCGAAATGTTACAAAGGGAAACAGAGAGATTACAATCCCATCTCGGTGAGACCGAGATCCCTATCGGTGAAATCGATTTGCCTAGGGTTTGTGGTAGTGGCTATGACAATTGAACTCAAGTGGCTTTAATAGAAAGAATCGGTAGGGCGAGTTTGACTTTAGGTTTAGGTCATATGTGGATGTGAGAAAGTAGTGGAGGGTTTTGGAGCATATCACTAAGCACATGAAGCAAGAGGCTCATTAAGCAACACCTCATCCGTCCTTGATAGTATTGGCTTTTCCTATAGACTCAATGTGATCTTGGATCACTAAAATGTAAAATGTAGAGTCTTGAGCTTTTGAGCTTGAGCCAATCCTTTGTCCTTAATATTTTGAGGATCCACTTTCATCATCCATGCCATGCCATTCATTGAGCTTTCCTGAAATATTTGTCTTGGATTAGCATTAGCTCAATGAGCTATATGTTGTTATGAATTACCAAAACCACCTAGGGATAGTTGCACTTTCAGCAAGCAAAGTATTTGGAAAAGGCAGTGGCACCTGATAAATCAAATGGCCCATTAGGTGTAGTTGCAATATCACCTGACCCACAAAACACCCCAACTCTAGCAGACTCTAGCCCTACTACACTGGTCATTTCTGATGCCCCAACTCAGCAGACCCCAACTGTAGCAAACATTATGATTGTGCCAGTTGACATAGCACCAGCTCTATGACGCAAAACCCCCATTCCAGCAAAGAGTACACCAAATCCAGTTGCCAAATCCCTTTTCGCACCAGAGAGCCCCTATTGCAGCAAATAGGACCCATGTTCCATTTCTTCCCAGTTTATAAGACAAAGCTTATATTATTGTAAGGAACTTTGTGCGCATCTTTCCTTCATGGAAAGATTATATCACAGACACAGAAAAATTTCCAGTCTTCCTCTGCAACTTATGCGTAAGTAATGTACTAATGTTATTCATGGTCATTATCGCATATGTTTCTATTGACGAAGACACAAGATTTCATTCTTTTAAATAGGCAAGGACCAAACTGGATTGTGAAGACGAGCAAGGGTCGGTTGCGCTTTTCAAGCACTCGTTGATGAAGTATCGTTCCTACCTAAGGCAAGCGCACTTCAATGGCAAGCCTCTAAACGAAATTTCTGTAAAGTCTCCGGTGCTACATTTATCCGACGGTGACTGGAATAATCTTGTTACACATTGGTCTCGGCTACAGCGTAAGGTACTATCTATGATATCACATCACAATTTGAACTACATTTCTGCATTTGCCTTAATGTCTCACTTGTAACGAAAATCATAGCGGTGAGAACATTCGTTCTCAAGGGACCACTGAGAATCTCGCAACTATCGCACCTTTGCATTGCTCTTGTGAGTACCTCTTGCCTGTATGACCATACTTACTTTCATAGCTGTTTGATTATGTAGCATCACTGCACATGTTAGCCTCGTTATTGTCCATTTGGTGGACATTATAAGATCCGTATGGACTCTTACATAAATTTAGAATCAACCCAATGATTTTGAAGAGGTTTAACTCTGCAGTCCTCTTGTAAGGACTGAACATCGTCTATGACTGTACTTACATTAATAGCTACTCCCTCCGTCCCATAATATATGAATGTTTTGTACAGTACACCAGTGTTCAAAACACTCTTGTATTATGGGAAGAGGGATTGGTTCATTGTGTAGCATTCTGCATCTTATCTCCCTCGCCCACAATTTACTAAAAAAGATCAGATCTATATTTAATCTTACCGAAAATTAGAATACAGAGACAATGCCAGTGCAGAAGTGTAGCCCATTGCTCTTGTCGGTACATTTTGTCCTGTAATGCTTGTACTTCTAGGGATTGGTAGTTGATTATGTAGCATCAATCTGCATCTTATCTTCATTATCCTCTATCCCTTCCGGTATTGTCATATCTATAATTACTCTCTACAAAATGTAGAGTACAGGCAATGCTTATGAAGAAGATTCTATGCTGAAATTCTTGAGTTATCCTTCCCTTGACATGGAGAAGCGCATTATAAAGCCGGTCTTAACTGTTAATGTAAGTCAGTCCTTCTAAAGCCTTTATCCTCAACTGTTGTTTAATTTGCTCATACTCCCTATCGTTTACTACTGTTTAGTTTGCTGTTTCTACCAAAATGCATGTTCGCAAGAACCGTAAGTTCTAAGTTTTACTTGTAAAACCAAATTCCTTATTCATACCATGCACATTACTCAATACTCCCTATATGTATGCCGATACATCTCCAACGTATCTATAATTTTTGATTGCTCCATGCTATATTATCTACTGTTTTGGACAATATTGGGCTTTATTATCCACTTTTATATTATTTTTGGGACTAACCTATTAACCGGAGGCCCAGCCCAGAATTGCTGTTTTTTGCCTATTTCAGAGTTTCGCAGAAAAAGAATATCAAACGGAGTCCAAACGGAATGAAACCTTCGGGAGCGTGATTTTTGGAACGAACATGATCCAGGAGACTTGGACCCTACATAAGAGAAGCTTCCAGGAGGCCACGAGGTAGGGGACGCGCCCACCCCCCAGGGCGCGCCCTCAACCCTAATGGGCTCCACGTTGTTCCACCGACATACTTCTTCCTCCTATATATACCTACGCACTTCAAACGATCGAATCTGAAGCCAAAACCTAATTCCACCATCGCAACCTTCTGTACTCCACGAGATCCCATCTTGGGGCCTGTTTGAGCTCCGTCGGAGGGGCATCCATCACGGAGGGCTTCTACATCAACACCATAGCCTCTCCGATGAAGTGTGAGTAGTTTACCTCAGACCTTCGGGTCCATAGTTAGTAGCTAGATGGCTTCTTTTCTCTTTTTTGATCTCAATACAATGTTCTCCCCCTCTCTCGTGGAGATCTATTCGATGTAATCTTCTTTTTGCGGTGTGTTTGTTGAGATCGATGAATTGTGGGTTTACGATCAAGATTATCTATGAACAATATTTGAATCTTCTCTGAATTCTTTTATGTATGATTGGTTATCTTTGCAAGTCTCTTCGAATTATCAGTTTGGTTTGGCCTACTAGATTGATCTTTCTTGCAATGGGAGAAGTGCTTAGCTTTGGGTTCAATCTTGCGGTGTCCTTTCCCGATGTGATGAGGGGCGGCAAGGCACGTGTTGTATTGTTGCCACCGAGGATAACAAGATGGGGTTTTTATCATATTGCATGAATTTATTCCTCTACATCATGTCATCTTGCTTAAGGCGTTACTCTGTTTTCATGAACTTAATACTCTAGATGCATGCTGGATAGCGGTCGATGAGTAGAGTAATAGTAGTAGATGCAGGTAGGAGTCGGTCTACTTGTGTCAGACGTGATGCCTATATACATGATCATACCTAGATATTCTCATAACTATGCTCAACTCTGTCAATTGCTCAACAGTAATTTGTTCACCCACTGTAAAATACTTATGTTCTTGAGAGAAGCCACTAGTGAAACCTATGGCCCCCGGGTCTATCTTCATCATATTAATCTTCCAACACTTTGTTATTGCCTTTGCTTTTTACTTTGATTTTATTTTACTTTGTATCTTTATCATAAAAATACCAAAAATATTATCCTATTATATCTATCAGATCTCACTCTCGTAAGTAATCGTGAAGGGATTGACAGCCCCTTATCGCATTGGTTGCGAGGATTTATTTGTATTGTGTAGGTGCGAGGGACTCGCGCGTAGCCTCCTACTGGATTGATACCTTGGTTCTCAAAAACTGAGGGAAATACTTACGCTACTTTGCTGCATCACCTTTTCCTCTTCAAGGGAAAACCAACGCAGTGGTCAAGAGGTAGCAAGAAGGATTTCTGGCGCCGTTGCCGGGGAGGTCTATGCAAAAGTCAACATACCAAGTACCCATCACAATCCCTTATCTCCCGCATTACATTATTTGCCATTTGCCTCTTGTTTTCCTCTCCCCCACTTCACCCTTGCCGTTTTATTCGCCCTTTTCTGTTGCTTGTCGCTATGGCTAGTCCTCTATCTTCTCCGTTGTTACCCGAGAATGAAGTTCTAAATTTCAAGCGGAGAAAATCTAAAAGACGCTTGGTATAGAATTTGCAATGCTCAAAATAGATCTACCAGGAAGCAATCTACTTCCGTTCTTCTCCGCAATTTTTATGTAGGTGCTAATCCTTGGTATAGATATATCCTTGATACCATTACCGGAGGGAATTTCTTGGGTAGCCATAATTTTGATTCTTATAATGCTATGATAGATTTGTTTGGCTCACCCCCTCTTTTGGTTAATGGAAGTATGTTAACTTTGGAGCATGTAATGCAAAGGCTTGAAATTATTGAAAATAAGGTTGTCACCGTAGAGTTAATTGAAAATTTGGATAAAAAGATCCACAACCGAATCTCTCAATATGGATCTAAAGTAGGAGTCACTTTCAAAAATATTAAAGACAAGGAACCCATAGTTAATGAGAAAATAAATCAAGATTCCACTAGGATCGATAAACTTGAAGATATCATTACCAACTTGGGAACCGCTTTTTATTCCGTAAAAAATACTCCAAGTCCTCCTACTAAAATTGCCAAGCTTATGTATGTTCCTAAAAATCTAGCAAGGAAACTGTGGATCTCAAATCTATAAGTATTCAGCCCAATCTTGTTGCTATCATTAAGGAACCATTTGCTACAAATGAATTTTTCGATCTTGTGCCTAAAAGTTTGATAATTACTAAAAAGAAAGAAATTTCTAAGGATGATAGATGTCTCATTGAAGAATTGCCTACCAAAGATGGCAATACCTAGATCTATCCTTGCTTTTATGCCTAGCTAGGGGCGATAGCGCTTGTTGGGAGGCAACCCAATTTTATTTTTAGTTTTTTTTGCTTTTTCTTCTGTTTAGGAATAAATCTTTGATCTAGCCTCTGGTTAGATGTTTTTTATGTTTTAATTAGTGTTTGTGCCAAGTTAAACCTATAGGATCTTCTTGGATGATAGTTATTTGATCTTGCAGAAATTTCTAGAAACTTTCTGTTCACGAAAACAATTGTTAAAAATCACCAGAATGTGATAAAATACTGATCCCAATTGATGCTGATCAATAAAAAAACTTTCTAGGTCTTCATATTTTGGATGAATCTTTGGAGTTCCATAAGTTTGCATTATTTACAGATTACTACAGACTGTTCTATTTTTTACAGATTCTGTTTTTCATGTGTTGTTTGCTTATTTTGATGAATCTATGGCTAGTAAAATAGTTTATAAACCATAGAGAAGTTGGAATAAAGTAGGTTTAACAACAATATAAATAAAGAATGAGTTCATTAAAGTACCTTGAAGTAGTCTTTTGTTTTCTTTCGCTAACGGAGCTCATGAGATTTCTGTTGAGTTTTGTGTTGTGAAGTTTTCGATTTTGGGTGAAGGATTTTGATGGATTATGGAACAAGGAGTGGAAAGATTCTAAACTTGGGGATGCCCATGGAACCCCCAATATAATCTAAGGACACAAAAAAGCCAAATCTTGGGGATGCCCCGGAAGGCATCCCCTCTTTCGTCTACTTCCATCGGTAACTTTACTTGGAGCTATATTTTTATTCACCACATGATATGTGTTTTGCTTGGAGCGTCTTGTATGATTTCAGTCTTTTCTTTTAGTTTACCACAACCATCCTTGCTGTACACACCTTTTGAGAGAGCCATACATGATTTGGAAATTATTAGAATACTCTATGTGCTTCACTTATATCTTTTGAGGTATATAGTTTTGCTCTAGTACTTCACTTAAATCTTTTAGAGCACGGTGGTGGATTTGTTTTATAGGAACTATTGATCTCTCATGCTTCACTTAGATTATTTTGAGAGTCTTAAATAGCATGGTAATTTTCTCAAATAATCCTAATATGCTAGGTATTCAAGATTAGTAAAAACTTTCTTATGAGTGTGTTGAATACTAAGAGAAGTTTGATGCTTGATGATTGTTTTGAGATATGGAGGTAATAATATTAAAGTCGTGCTAGTTGAGTAGTTGTGAATTTGAGAAATGCTTGTGTTGAAGTTTGCAAGTCCCTTAGCATGCACCTATGGTAAACATTATGTAACAAATTTGAAACATGAGGTGTTCTTTGATTGTCCTCCTTATGAGTGGCGGTCGGGGGACGGCGATGGTCTTTTCCTACCAATCTACCCCCTAGGAGCATGCGCGTAGTGCTTGGTTTTTGATGACTTGTAGATTTTTACAATAAGTATGTGAGTTCTTTATGACTAATGTTGAGTCCATGGATTATACGCACTCTCACCCTTCCATCATTGCTAGCCTCTTCGGAAACGTGCATTGCCCTTTCTCACATTGAGAGTTGGTGCAAACTTCGCTGGTGCATCCAAACCCTGTGATATGATACGCTCTTTCACACATAAACCTCATTATATCTTCCTCAAAACAGCCACCATACCTACCTATTATGGCATTTCCATAGCCATTCCGAGATATATTGCCATGCAACTTTCCACCATTCTGTTTATCATGACACATTCATCATTGTCATATTGCTTAGCATGATCATGTAGTTGACATAGTATTTGTGGCAAAGCCACCGTTCATAATTCTTTCATACATGTCACTCTGATTCATTGCATATCCTGCAATGCCTTGAGAGGCATTCATATAGAGTCATACTTTGTTCTAGTATCGAGTTGTAATCACTGAGTTGTAAATAAATAGAAGTGTGATGATCATTATTTAATAGAGCATTGTCCCAAAAAAAGGCCAAATAAAAAAAGTAGGCCCAAAAAAAAGGAGCAATGCTACTATCCTTTTTTTCCACACTGGTGCTTCAAAGTAGCACCATAATCTTCATGATAGAGAGTCTTTTGTTTTGTCACTTTCATATACTAGTGGGAATTTTTCATTATAGAACTTTGCTTGTATATTCCAACAATGGGCCTCCTCAAGTGCCCTAGGTCTTCGTGAGCAAGCAAGTTGGATGCACACCCACTTAGTTTCTTTTGTTCAGCTTTCATACATTTATAGCTCTAGTGCATCCGTCGCATGGCAATCCCTACTCCTTGCATTAACATCAATCGATGGGCATCTCCATAGCTCATTGATTAGCCTCGTTGATGTGAGACTTTCTCCTTTTTTGTCTTCTCCACATAACCCCCGTCATCATATTCTATTCCACCCATAGTGCTATGTCCATGGCTCGCGCTCAAATATTGTGTGGAAGTTTATAGGTTTGAGATTACTAAAGTATGAAACAATTGCTTGGCTTGTCATCGGGGTTGTGCATGATGAGAGCATTCTTGTGTGACGAAAATGGAGCATGACTAAACTCTATGATTTTATAGGGATGAACTTTCTTTGGCCATGTTATTTTGAGAAGACATAATTGCTTAGTTAGTATGCTTGAAGTATTATTATTTTTATGTCAATATGAACTTTTATCTTGAATCTTTCGGATCTGAATATTCATACCACAATTAAGAAGAATTACATTGAAATTATGCCAAGTAGCACTCTGCATCAAGAATTCTGTTTTTATCATTTACCTACTCGAGGACGAGCAGGAATTAAGCTTGGGGATGCTTGATACATGTCCAACGTATCTATAATTTTTTATTGCTCCATGCTATATTATCCACTTTTATATTATTTTTGGGACTAACCTATTAACCGGAGGCCCAACCCAGAATTGTTGTTTTTGCCTATTTCAGAGTTTTAAAGAAAAAGAATATCAAAAGGAGTCCAAACGGAATGAATCCTTCGGGAGCGTGATTTTTGGAACGAACATGATCGATGAGACTTGGACCCTGCGTAAGAGAAGCTTCCAGGAGGCCATGAGGTAGGGGGGCGCACCCTCCACCCTCGTGGGCCCCATGTTGCTCCACCTACGTACTTCTTCCTCCTATATATACCTACGTACCCACAAACAATCAGATACGGAGCCAAAAACCTAATTCCACCTCCGCAACCTTCTGTACCCACGAGATCCCATCTTGGGGCCTGTTCCGGAGCTCCGCGGAGGGGGCATCCATCACGAAGGGCTTCTACATCAACACCATAGCGTCTCCGATGAAGTGTGAGTAGTTTACCTCACACCTTCGGGTCCATAGTTAGTAGCTAGATGGCTTCTTTTCTCTTTTTGGATCTCAATACAATGTTCTCCCCCTCTCTCGTGGAGATCTATTCGATGTAATCTTCTTTTTGCGGTGTGTTTATTGAGACCGATGAATTGTGTGTTTATGATCAAGATTATCTATGAACAATATTTGAATCTTCTCTGAATTCTTTTATGTATGATTGGTTATCTTTGCAAGTCTCTTCGAATTATCAGTTTGGTTTGGCCTACTAGATTGATCTTTCTTGCAATGGGAGAAGTGCTTAGCTTTGGGTTCAACTTGCGGTGTCCTTTCCCAGTGACAGTAGGGGCAGCAAGGCACGTATTGTATTGTTGCCATCGAGGATAAAAAGATGGGGTTTTTATCATATTGCATGAATTTATCCCTCTACATCATGTCATCTTGCTCAAAGCGTTACTAACTTAATACTCTAGATGCATGCTTTGGATAGCGGTCGATGAGTGGAGTAATAGTAGTAGATGCAGGCAGGAGTCGGTCTACTTGTCTCGGACATGATGCCTATATACATGATCATACCTAGATATTCTCATAACTATGCTCAATTATGTCAATTGCTCAACAGTAATTCGTTCACCCACCGTAAAATACGTATGTTCTTGAGAGTAGCCACTAGTGAAACCTATGGCCCTCGGGTCTATCTTCATCATATTAGTCTTCCTACACTTTGTTATTGCCTTTTCTTTTTTACTTTGCTTTTATTTTACTTTGCATATTTATCATAAAAATACCAAAAATATTATCCTGTCATATCTATCAGATCTTACTCTCGTAAGTGACCGTGAAGGGATTGACAACCCCTTTATCGCATTAGTTGCAAGGATTTATTTGTATTGTGCAGGTGCGAGGGACTCGCGCGTCGCCTCCTACTGGATTGATACCTTGGTTCTCAAAAACTGAGGGAAATACTTACGCTACTTTGCTGCATCACCCTTTCCTCTTCAAGGGAAAACCAACGCAGTGCTCAAGAGGTAGCATATGCTTGTTTTTGTCGATCAATAATCCAGTGTGTGGTGAAGCAGCCCATGTTTGCACCTTGTCGTCTCCTGTTTTATCTTACTGGTGTGGCTGATGACATGAACAACATGACATGCACATTAACCAAAATAGATACAATGATTTTCTTTGCCCTTCATCTATGATTGTTATGTTGACATGGTAATCTAGTAGTGTGGTGAAGCTCCCCGCATTATGAACAATGCCAAATTATGCTATTGATATTTTGAATTTACTCTTTATTTTCTAATTTGAAATTGGATGGAATTGACAGCACAGTTATAATCTTTGTTTATACACGTGCAAAACATGTCATCTCTCTGCTTTGTTTCAGGGCGATATGCCTGATGGCATGCACAAGTCTGCTAAAGGCTGTGCGACAAACCCAACATATATTGCAGCAAAGAAGGCAAAACATCTTGAAGATACCGAGACAACACCAAAGTCTTGTCTTGATGCAGTGTTCAAGTTACTTGAGACTAGCAGACAGACAAGCTCACAGAATTCATTGTCTGAATCAGTTCGACTTCTTCAGTCCCAAGTTCTAGCAGAAAGGCATTCTGCAACTCAACTTTGACTTGAAGTCCTATCTCTAAGAAAGATTGCAGAGAACACCAATGAGAACCTCATCGCTAAACAGCTACACCTGGAAGCTATGACCGACATGCTAGGCCGGTCTCACAGCCTTTCTCAAGAAATTTATGCAATAGCCTCGTGCAAGGCTAACCTTTCTTGAACTGCCTTGGAAGTGGTCTCGGTTCAGTATTATTTTGTTACGCTGCAATGGTGCCCAGTTTTTGTAATCTGCTTCTTCGTTGCGCTTTATGATCACTGGTGGTAAACTTCTATGCCCAGTGGATGTAATATACCATAAATCCTTTATTGTATAGTGTAGGTTTATTCTTATTTACTATGCCGTAATTTCTTTATTGTATAGAGTAGGTTTGTTCTTAATTCCTACTAGTTACTGTCATCATTCACTATCTGAAAAAAAATCAGATGTAGTCGACCGGGCCGAAACATTTGCCTCTAATGGGCCTGGTGTTTAGCCGGCCACAATTGGGCCGACCTGCATCATTCTTGGGCCCGAATGATTGGGGCCTTCACACTTCTGTGAGGCCCACAACTTACACCGGCCTATATTTTAGTTGGGCCTTTTGTGGACCCAGCGCTTAGTTTGGCCCATGTAGCGTTGGACCATTAATAGGCTGAATATTGTACTGGCCTGTTACGGCCCAGATGAAACCATGGGCCTTTAGCAGGCCAAAATGCATATTGGGCCTCAATTTTCACTACTAAATCGATGGGCCTTCAAAGAAGTTGAAATGTAAACTGGGCCTTTTTGGGCCCAGTTATATCACGGGCAGTTACCAGGCCGAAACATATCTCGGGCCTTAGTTGGGCTTTAACAGGCTCAAAGTCATGTTGGGCTTAACTGTTGCCACCTTTAGCATGGGCCGTTAGTGGGCCCGATGTCCCGTCGGACCATATATGGCCCATGGGCAGCACAGGCCATTCCCAGGCCGAAATTCACACCGGGCTGAAATGGGCCCATGTCTACATCGGGCCTCTAACAGGCCGAATGTCACTAGGCTGTAATTGGGCCCAAATATTCGGCAAACAATTAATGGGCAGATCTTGCTTCGGGCCGTAAATGGGCCAAAATATTCGGCGAACAGTTAACGGGCCAGATCTGGCTTCAGGCCGTAAATGGGCCTTTATTAAGCAGGTCGTTAATGGGCTAGCCCACTAGTACCTGAGTAAGTACTACGAGCCTTTGACTGCGCCGGCCTTTTTAACCTATATGGGCCTCTGTTGGGCCGTGCCACGTGTCGACGTATCATAGGCGCTTTGGGTCCAATGAGTGGATGACTTCTGTCCCAACGGTGAGCCTACACGTGTTTCCTCCAGCCAATGATGATTTTACACGTGGAAAATCCCCATTGGTCGGGGCTGTTAACGGGTTATCGGATCCAAAACCTAACCCGATAGCTTAACGGCGTTCCGTTACGGTGGATGCCACGTGTCGGTCACTTGACGAAAGCACTTCGCGGACGCTACGATTTATCGTCATGGAAGTGAACACTTCCGTGATGATAATTTTGGTAATGTCATGGAACACTTCTACGGCAGCACAGGTATGACTATCTTGATTCTATCATAAATTTGTCATGGATGTACATGCATGACAGAAAACGTGACCTACTGTGACAAAGACGTATCATCATGGAAGCGTGTTTTTTTGTAGTGATACACACATGTATTTAAGTTTCCAATCAATACAATTATAGCATGAATAATAAACCTTTATCATGAATAAGGAAATATAATAAAAAACCATTTTATTATTGCCTCTAGGGCATATTTCCATCAATACAATACATGTAAGTTGTTGTTCATGTAGTCATTGCTTAAGTTCTCTCGCAAATTTCATGACTCACACGGTACCCAATCCACGTCTACCATAGCATGGCTAAGCAACAATTACACTATAATGATTCACAAAGTAGCGGCATGGATTATAAGGATCAAGCTAAACATATGGCTATCCTATCTGGGTTTAACATATCATAGTAGTCCTACACAAGCATACTACTGTGTTGATAGAAGGCACTACATGCAAAGTAAAAACATAGGATTGGTATGATCAAAATTGCAAGTTGCCTGTTAAGTTGATGAGGTCCTTCACACTCAAAATTCCGACAAATCTACTCTATGCACTCCAGACAATCTATCGTGATCAATCAATGATACACACATAAGCAATCAAGCAAAGATCCAAAAAGAAAGCGAAGAAAAGACTTAGGAAAACTCCAAAAACAATCAAATGAAGTTTTTGTGCAGAGCAAAATTTGAACAGTAGCAAAATTATATGATTTTGATCTCAACAGAATGGAGGTGTCATAAGCTTCAATTTGCAAAAAAAAATCAACTAAATCGAGAGTTATAAAACTCAAGTTATGGCCTATTTAAGATTAAATTTGAATATGTTCAAACTTAAAATTTTAATTTTCAACAAAGCTTTTTAGAGTGATTCTTTTTCTACTGGTTCCATGTGACTTTGTTTATTAGTAGGATTTAATTGGTGAATTTTATGATTAGTTAAAATTAGGTTTTAATGAAAAAAATAATGTGTTAGAGTTTTATAAGTTTTGTGCTATTTCTTTTAATTTTAATTGCTTTAAATTGTTTTCTTTTGTTCTTTTTGACATATTGATATTTTTCTGCTAAGCTATCAGTAGCAATTTTATATGTAGTAAAAAATTATTTTCTGTATTTTATTTCTTTTATCTTACTAGAAAACTTGTTTTGAGCATAATAGGAGTTTTATAAATGATTTTCAATTGATTCCTTTTGCATAAAATTTATTTACTGTTTTTATTTTTGTTACTTAGTAAAAACTTTATTTTTGTTTCTGTTAAAATTTATTAGTGATGTAAAATTTATTTGTAACTTGTTTTACTTGTTGTTAGTCTTTGCATTGAGTTTTAGTGTTTTCTTTGGTTTTGCTTTTGTTTTCTTTGTGTTTTCGTTGATTGTGTTATTATTAGTTTTATTTGATGTTATAGTCTTAAATTGTATGATGGTATGCTTACGTATATTTTGTTTGTTTCGATAGAGTATCCGGAGTGCGAGGCTTGTTACTTCAAGTCTTTGGAGTTTGAAGATCATCACTAAGGCAAGTCATTTGATCATGTATTTTATTACCTATGGTTTTATTACATTAGTTGTTATCCTCCCAACCATGCATGAAAGTAGGTGAATTTGATTTTGAGTACTATCATGTGGTAGGTTGAGCCCCAAATCCCCTTGTTACCAATGCCCGGAAATGTTTTAGTTATTTTACTATGCTTAGTAGACGGGGTTGGTTGAGTGAATTAGATGGGAGTTGTGATATTTAAGTTGATGACTACAACCCCAAGACTTCAAGATCTCAAGATGGACTTCCATTCACTCTTTGGGTGGAGGACGGATGGAAGGGCGCCGAAGTACCCAGTGGTTGACCCAAGGATGCATGGAGAAGCACCATGACACCTTGCAGAAAGCTTCACCAAGGTACGAAGAGACAGATGGATATACCTTGACAGAAAGCTTACCTGTGAAACAAAAAGTCACTATGGGCTCTGGCTTTGTCGACCCTAGGCGTGACTCTGGACGGACGATGCCAGCAGATGTAGAAGAACGGTAGGAAATGGATGGGCACCAGAAGTGGCCCAAAGGGACTCTACGGAAGACCATGTTTTGTTCGTCTCATCCTCAAACATCAGGCAATTCGAGGACTCAAAAGGAGGGAACGATTCTTGTGGGTAAAATGCACAAGACTCTGCAGAGTGAAATCTATCTGATTAGCCGAGTCCCCAATTATGGACATTTGAGCCTCTGGAATTGGATTTATCTGGAACTCTCCACACCAAAATAATTAATTGATGGGTTAATAATGATTGGGTATGAGACATTGGTTGCCGGAACCATCACATTAACAACAAATACTTTGTAGTAATCAAAAGCAAGTCCTTTTGTTGTAGGGAAAGTTTTGATTTTCGCAAAAATTTAAACTAGAGCCCCACAGCCAAAAATTCATATAGTGATAGCATTTATTATTGTTTTCTCTCTGTGACTTGCCGGCATATTCAAAATGCTGACCTACATGGCTGCAACGTCTCATGTTGTAGAGGATTATTTCGACCAGGAGTGAGGCTACGATCTATGCTCGATGATTACCCTTTGGAGTCGGATGGACTCACTTTCGTGTACGTCTTCTGCAGTAATTTATCTCATGAGTTGGCCTTCGGCCGAATTTATTCTATTGTAATAAAGACTCTGTATGAGATTCGATGTAATAAAACAGGTGTGATTGAACTTAGTTATATACATTGATATATTGTGTGTGCCAGCATGATCTTGGAATGGTTATTATACACAAAGACTTGACTGTATTGGGTCGGGTCGCTACAAAGAATAAACACAATACGATGCCCGAGGGGGCCATAAGGCACCCGGGCACGCCCATATGGCTTGTGGGGCCCACATAAGTCGGTTGCAACCCTTCTTTCACTGCAAGAAAGATAATATCCGGAAGAAAACCGTATTAAAATTTCAGCCCAATCGGAGTTACAGATCTCCAGAAATGTAAGAAACAATGAAGGGCCAGAAAACAGGAACACGAAACAGAAGAGAAACAGAGAGAGAGAGAGAGAGATCCAATCTTGGAGGGGATCTTGCCCTCCGAGAGCCATAGAGGACATGGACCAGAGGAGGAACTCTCCTCCCATTTTGGGGGGATACCAAGGAAGAAGAAGAAGGAGGGGCTCTTCTCCCCTCTCTCCTGGTGGTGCCGGAACACCACCGGGCAGCCATCATGATGGCGATCTACACCAACAACTTCGCTGCCATCAACACCAACTCTCTCCCACTCCATGCAGCAGTGTAAAACCTCTTCTCCCCGTTGTAATCTCTACCTAAACATGGTTTTTAATGCTACATATTATTATCTAATGATGTGTTGCCATCTGATACGTCTCCAATGTATCTATAATTTTTTATTGTTCCATGCTGTTATATTATCATTCTTGGATGTTTTACAATCATTTCATAACCATTTTATATCATTTTTGGTACTAACCTATTGACATAGTTCCCAGTGCGAGTTGTTGTTTTCTGCATGATTTTTACATCGCAGGAAATCAATATCAAACGGAGTGCAAACACAGCGAAACTTTTTGTGGATTTTTTTGGACCAAAAGACATCCAATGGGCCAAAGAAGTACCAAAGAGGGAGCCCAAGGTGAGCACAAGAAACCAGGGCGCGCCTGGAGGCCCAGGCGCGCCCTAGTGGGTTGTGCCCACCTCAGTAGCCTCCCGAACCGCCTCTTTGCTCTATAAATACCCCAATATTCCAGAAACCCTAGGGGAGTCGATGAATATCAATTCCAGCCGGCGCAAGTTCCAGAACCACTAGATCCAATCTAGACACCATCACAGAGGGGTTCATCATGTCCATTGGTGCCTCTCCGACGAGTTTGTAGTTAGTAGCTAGATGGCTTCCTCTCTCTCTTTTGATTCTCAATACAATGGCCTCTTGGAGATCCATATGATGTAACTATTTTTGCGGTGTGTTTGTTGGGATCTGATGAACTTTGAGTTTATGATCAGATCTATCTTATTATCCATGAAAGTTATTTGAGTCTTCTTTGATCTCTTATATGCATGATTGCTTATAGCCACATATTTCTTCTCCGATATTTGGGTTTTGTTTAGCCAACTTGATCTATTTATCTTGCAATGGGAAGAGGTGCTTTGTGATGGGTTCGATCTTCACGGTGCTTGATCCCAAAGGATGTAAGGGGAACCGACACGTGTATGTATCTTTGCTATTAAGGATAACAAGATGGGGTCTATTTCTACATAAATAGATCTTGTCTACATCATGTCATCATTCTTATTGCATTACTCCGTTTTTCCATGAACTTAATACACTAGATGCATGCTGGATAGTGGACTATGTGTGGAGTAATAGTAGTAGATGCAGGGAGGAGTCGGTCTACTAATCTTGGAGGTGATGCCTATATAATGATCATTTCCTAGATATTGTCATGATTATTTGAAGTTTTATCAATTCCCCAACAGTAATTCATTTACCCACCGTTTGCTATTTTTCTCGAGAGAAGCCACTAGTGCAACCTACGCCCCCGGGTCTCTTCTTTATTATATTTGCCTCCGCGATTTATTTTTATTTTCTTTTATTTTCAGATCTATTAAACCAAAAATACAAGAATACCTTGCTGCACTTTATTTGATTTGGCAATCTATCTATCAATTTATTACAACTCTCTCACGTCACTTGCCGATTTCTTGCACCGTTACCCGAAAGGGATTGACAACCCCTTTAACATGCCGGGTTGCGAGTATTTTTTATTTGTGTGCAGGTGATATTTATGTAGTGTTGCTTGGTTCTCCTACTGGTTCGGTAACCTTGGTCTCATCATTGAGGGAAATAACTACCGTTGCTGTGCTGCATCATCCCTTCCTCTTTGGGGAAATACCGACGTAGTTCTAGCAGAAATCAAAAGGAATTTTTGGCGCCGTTGCCGGGGAGACGTCATCAATATCTACCAGGTTCCTAAATCTCATCTCCTAGCAATTTAATTTACTTTCCATTTGCCTATCGTTTTCCTCTCCCCCACTTTGTTGGGGAATGTAGTAATTTCAAAAAAAATCCTACACACAGGCAAGATCATGGTGATGCATAGCAACGAGAAGGGAGAGTGATGTCTACGCAGCCTCGTAGAACGTAAGCGGAAGCATTATGACAACGCGGTTGATGTAGTCGTGCGTCTTCACGATCGACCGATCCTAGCACCAAAAGTACGGCACCTCCGTGATCTACACACGTTCGGCTCGGTTACGTCCCACGAACTCACGATCCAGCAGAGTGTCAAGGGAGAGCTTCGTCAGCACGACGGTGTGATGATGGTGATGGTGATGGTGAAGCTACCGGCGCAGGGCTTCTCCTAAGCACTGCAACGATATCACCGAGGTGGATTATGGTGGAGGGGGGCACCGCACATGGCTAAGAACAATGTCTGTTGTGTGTTCTAGGGTGCCCCCTGTCCCCATATATAAAGGAGCAAGGGGGAGGCCGGACGGCCCTTGGGGCGCGCCAAGGAGGGGAAGGAGTCCTCCCCCTAGTAGGAGTAGGACTCCCCCTTTCCTAGTCCAACTAGGAGGAGGAAGGGGGAAGGAAGGAGAGGGAGAGAGGGAGGGAAAGAGGGGGCTCCTTGTCCAATTCGGACTCCCAAGGGGGGGGCAGCCCTAGGCCCCTTCCTCTCCTTCTCACAAGGCCCATGTTGGCCCATGAGTTCCCCCGGGGATTCTGATAAACCCCTGGCACTCCGATAAATATCCGGCGACCCTCGGAACTCATCTGGTGTCCGAATATGGTCGTCCAATATATCAATCTTTATGTCACGACCATTTCGAGACTCCACGTCATGTCCGTGATCTCATCCGGGACTCCAACTATCTTCGGTACATGAAAACATATAAACTCATATACCAATCGTCATCGAACGTTAAGCGTGCGGACCCTACGGGTTCGAGAACTATGTAGACATGACCGAGACACGTCTCCGGTCAATAACCAATAGTGGAACCTGGATGTTCATATTGGCTCCTACACATTCTACGAAGATCTTTATCGGTCAGACCGCATAACAACATACGTTGTTCCCTTTGTCATCGGTATGTTACTTGCCCGAGTTTCAATCGTTGGTATCTCAATACCTAGTTCAATCTCGTTACCGGCAAGTCTCTTTACTTGTTCCATAATGGATCATCTCGTAACTAACTCATTAGTCGCATTGCTTGCAAGGCTTATAGTGATGTGCATTACCGAGAGGGCCCAGATATACCTCTCCGACAATCGGAATGACAAATCCTAATCTCGATCTATGCCAACTCAACAAGTACCATCGGAGACACCTATAGAGCACCATTATAATCACCCAATTATGTTGTGACGTTTTGTAACACACAAAGTGTTCCTCCGGTATTCGGGAGTTGCATAATCTCATAGTCATAGAAACATGTATAAGTCATGAAGAAAGCAATAGCAACATACTAAATGATCAAGTGCTAAGCTAATGGAATGGGTCAAGTCAATCAAATCATTCTCTAATGATGTGATCCCGTCAATCAAATGAAAACTCATGTCTATGGCTAGGAAACTTAACCATCTTTGATTCAACGAGCTAGTCAAGTAGAGGCATACTAGTGAAATATTGTTTGTCTATGTATTCACACATGTACTAAGTTTCCAGTTAATACAATTCTAGCATGAATAATAAACATTTATCATGATATAAGGAAATATAAATAACAACTTTATTATTGCCTCTAGGGCATATTTCCTTCAGTCTCCCATTTGCACTAGAGTCAATAATCTAGATTACACATTAATGATTCTAACACCCATGGAGTCTTGGTGTTGATCATGTTTTGCTCGTGAGAGAGGCTTAGTCAACGGGTCTGCAACATTTTGATCCGTATGTATCTTGCAAATCTCTATGTCTCCCTCCTTGACTCGATCGCGGATGGAATTGAAGCGTCTTTTGATGTGCTTGGTTCTCTTGTGAAATCTGGATTCCTTTGCCAAGGCAATTGCACCAGTATTGTCACAAAAGATTTTCATTGGACCCGATGCACTAGGTATGACGCCTAGATCGGATATGAAATCCTTCATCCAAACTCCTTCATTTGCTGCTTCCGAAGCAGCTATGTATTCCGCTTCACACGTAGAACCTGTCACGATGCTTTGCTTAGAACTACTCCAACTGACAGCTCCACCATTCAATATAAACATGTATCCGGTTTGTGACTTAGAGTCATCCGGATCAGTGTCAAAGCTTGCAACGATGTAACAATTTACGGCTCTTTGTCACCTCCATAAACGAGAAACATATCCTTAGTCCTTTTCAGGTATTTCAGGATGTTCTTGACCGTTGTCCAGTGATCCACTCCTAGATCACTTTGGTACCTCCTTGCTAAACTAATAGCAAGGCACACATCAGGTCTGGTACACAACATTGCATACATGATAGAGCCTATGGCTGAAGCATAGAGAACACCTTTCATTTTCTCTATATCTTCTGCATTGGTCGGGCATTGAGTCTGACTCAGTTTCACACCTTGTAACACAGGCAACAACCCTTTCTTTGCTTGATCCATTTTGAACTTCTTCAAAACTTTATCAAGGTATGTGCTTTGTGAAAGTCCAATTAAGTGTCTCGATCTATCTCTATAGATTTTGATGCCCAATATATAAGCAGCTTCACCGAGGTCTTTCATTGAAAAACTCTTATTCAAGTATCCTTTTATGCTACCCAGAAATTCTATATCATTTCCAATCAACAATATGTCATCCACATATAATATTAGAAAAACTACAGAGCTCCCACTCACTTTCTTGTAAATACAGGCTTCTCCAAAAGTCTGTATAAAACCATATGCTTTGATCACACTATCAAAATGTTTATTCCAACTCCGAGATGCTTGCACCAGTCCATAAATGGATCGCTGGAGCTTGCACACTTTGTTACCATCCTTTGGATCGATAAAACCTTCAATTTGCATCATATACAAATTTTCTTCCATAAATCCATTCAGGAATGCAGTCTTTACATCCATTTGCCAAATTTCATAATCATAAAATGCAACAATTGCTAACATGATTCGGACGGACTTAAGCATCGCTATGGGTGAGAAGGTCTCATCGTAGTCAACTCCTTCAAGTTGTCGAAAATCTTTCGCAACAAGTTGAGCTTTGTAGATGTGAATATTACCGTCAAGATCTGTCTTTTTCTTGAAGATCCATTTATTCTCGATGGCTTGCCGATCATCGGGCAAGTCAACTAAAGTCCACACTTTGTTCTCATACATGGGTCCCATCTTAGATTTCATGGACTCAAGCCATTTTGCGGAATCTGGGCTCATCATCTCTTCCTCATAGTTTGTAGGTTCGTCATGGTCAAGTAACATGACCTCCAGAATAGGATTACCGTACCACTCTGGTGCGGATCTTACTCTGGTTGACCTACGAGGTTTGGTAGTAACTTTATCTGAAGTTACATGATCATCATTAATAGCTTCCTCACTAATTGGTGCAGGAGTCCCAAGAACAGATTTCTGGGATGAATTACTTTCCAATAAGGGAGCAGGTATAGTTACCTCATCAAGTTCTACTTTCCTCCCACTCACTTCTTTCGAGAGAAACTCCTTCTCTAGAAAGGATCCATTCTTAGTACCGAATGTTTTTGCCTTCGGATCTGTGATAGAAGGTGTACCCAACAGTCTTCTTTGGGTATCCTATGAAGACACATTTCTCCTATTTGGGTTTGAGCTTATCAGGTTGAAGCTTTTTCACATAAGCATCGCAGCCCCAAACTTTAATAAACGACAACTTTGGTTTCTTGCCAAACCACAGTTCATAAGAAAATAAAGTTGGAGAAACTGACACCCGCTAGCCACCTGTGTGTGAAGCACGTCGGTAGAACTAGTCTCGCGTAAGCGTACGCGTAATGTCGGTCCGGGTTGCTTCATCCAACAATACCGCCGATTCAAAGTATGACATGCTGGTAAGCAGTATGACTATTATCACCCACAACTCACTTGTGTTCTACTCGTGCATATAACATCTACGCATAAACCTGGCTCGGATACCACAGTTGGGGAACGTAGTAATTTCAAAAAAAATCCTACGCACACGCAAGATCGTGGTGATGCATAGCAACAAGAGGGGAGAGTGATGTCTACGTACCCACGTAGACTGATGTCTACTACGCAACCTTCTTCTTGTAGACGTTGTTGGGCCTGCAAGTGCAGAGGTTTGTAGGACAGTAGCAAATTTCCCTCAAGTGATGACCTAAGGTTTATCAATCCGTGGGAGGCGTAGGTTGAAGATGGTCTCTCTCAAACAACCCTGCAACCAAATAACAAAGAGTCTCTTGTGTCCCCAACACACCCAATACAATGGCAAATTGTATAGGTGCACTAGTTCGGCGAAGAGATAGTGCAATATGGATGGTAGATAAAGGTTTTTGTAATCTGAAAATATAAAAATAGAAGGTAACAAGCGATAAAAGTGAGCGTAAACGGTATTGCAATGCTAGGAAACAAGGCCTAGGGTTCAGACTTTCACTAGTGCAAGTTCTCTCAAATTCATCTATTCAAACCAACACAAAGTACTTCAAAGAGTGCCCCAAAGTTTCTACCGGAGAGTCAGAGGAAAACATGTGCCAACGCCTGTGCATAAGTTCACAAACGGAACCCGCAAGTTGATCACCAAAACATACATCAAGTGGATCACGTGAATATCCCATTGTCACCACAGATAAGCACATGCAAGACATACATCAAGTGTTCTCAAATCCTTAAAGACTTAATTTGATAAGATAACTTCAAAGGGAAAACTCAATCCATTACAAGAGAGTAGAGGGGGAGAAACATCATAAGATCCAACTATAATAGCAAAGCTCGCGATACATCAAGATCGTGCCAAATCAAGAACACGAGAGAGAGAGAGAGAGAGCGATCAAACACATAGCTATTGGTACATACCCTCAGCCCCGAGGGTGAACTACTCCCTCCTCATCATGGAGAGTGCCGGGATGATGAAGATGCCCACCGATGAGGGTTCCCCCCTCCGTGAGGTGCCTAACAGGTCCCGATTGGTTTTTGGTGGCTACAGAGGCTTGCGGCGGCGGAACTCCCGATCTATTGTGCTCCCCGATGTTTTTAGGGTATATGGATATATATAGGCGAAAGAAGTTGGTCAAGGGAGCCACGAGGGGCCCACGAGGGTGGGGGCGTGCCTCCCTACCTCGTGGCTTCCTCGAAGCTTCCCTGACGTCTACTCCAAGTCTGCTGGATTGCTTCCATTCCAAAAATAACTCTCCCGAAGGTTTCATTCCGTTTGGACTCCATTTGATATTCCTTTTCTTCGAAACACAGAAATAGGCAAGAAAACAGCATTTTGGGCTGGGCCTCCGGTTAATAGGTTAGTCCCAAAATTAATATAAAAGGGTATAATAAAGCCCATTAAACATCCATGAAGGATAATATAATAGCATGAATACTTCATAAATTATAGATACATTGGAGACGTATCAGCATCCCCAAGCTTAACTCCTGCTCGTCCTCAAACAATTGCAATTCATCGAAGAAATAATTTATGAAGTGTGAATGCTAGCAGGTGCACAAGTTTGATCAAGGATAACTTCAATCACCTTTTCTAGCATCATTATATGTCATAACAGTAGCTCAACTCATAAAACTTTTCATGATCAAGTAACAAGCTATTCACATGTTAAAGCATAGATCAAAACTTTCTTGAAAACTAACAAACAATTCTCAGTCATCAAACAATTGCAATTCATCTTATTTTCAGGAAGAGTCTATGTAAGAGCTTTGATTTAGCAAATCCCACATACTCAACTATCATATAGTCTTCCATGATTGCTACCACTCAAAGCATATTTTTAGAACAAATAGCATCCATCGAACACAGAGAAAGATAGGGGCTGAATGTTTCACCTCCCAACTTATTTATCATATAGATAATTGTCAACAATAATAATTCATGATCAAATATATTTGAATTGCCATATATGCTTAGATCTTTATCCACCACATGATGCTTGCCAACTAAAAATTAGGTTGGAATGAGAAGGAATACTACTGACTCTTGCATAAAAGTAAAAGATAGGCCCTTCGCAGAGGGAAGCAGGGATTTGCAGAGGTGCCAAAGCTCAAGCTAAAACAGAGGTGAAAATAATTTTGAGAGGTATGCTTTCATTGTCAACATAACGACCAAGAGTTCCCAATATCTTCCATACTAGATACATTATAGGCGGTTCCCAAACGGAAAGGTAAAGATTTTACTCCCCCTCCACCAACAATCACACTCCACGGCTTGTCCGAAACAACGGGTGCCGCCCAACTATCATGCAATCCTGGGGAGTTTGTTTAAATTATTTGTGAATTTGTTTTTGATCTTTTGATCATAGGACTGGGCATCCCATTTACCAGCCATTTTCTCGTGAATGATGAGCGGAGTGCACTCATCGTGAGAATAACCCACCTAGCATGGAAGATACTGACAGCCCCTAGTCACTACATGAGCGATTCGGGCATACAAAATAGATTATTATTTGAAGGTTTAGAGTTTGGCACATGCAAATTTACTTGGAACGGCAGGTAAATACCGCATATAGGTAGATATGGTGGACACTCATGCAAGAAACTTGGTTCAAGGAAGTTGGATGCACAAGCAGTATTCCCACTTAGTACAGATATTTTGGCTATCAAAGGATTTTAAATAGCAAGCACCACATGTTAGAGGATCCATAACAATATAACGTCTATACAAATATACCCAAGCATAACTCATTATGTTGTCTTCCTTGTCCAACTTCAACTAATTTGCTCAGGTTCGAAAATAATTAATGGGGCTCACAATCATAGAAGATGTCCAAGATAGTATATTTATATGTTAAATCTCTCTTCCTTCAATATTCTTTCATGAATTGTTCAAGTGATCAATACAATGTTTGCTAACCTTCAATAAATTTACCACCTCTACTTCTTATATGTGAAGTCATTACTCCCCATGGGATAAGCATATGAAACATATATAATTTCAGATTTATGATATTCAAATCATTCAACTATTTACTCATAGGATATAAGTGAAGCACACGAGTAAATGACAAACTACTCCAAAAAGATATAAGTGAAGATCAATGAGTAGTTAAATAATTATGTAGCAATGTGAAGACTCTCTCTCATTTAAGAATTTCAGATCTTGGGATATTATTCAAACAGCAAGCAAAACAAAGTAAAACGACATTTCAAGGATAGCACTCATCATGTGAAAAACTTAGGCTCAATCGATACTAACCGATAATTGTTAAAGAAGAAAGGTGGGATGCCTACCGGGGCATCCCCAAGCTTAGATGCTTGAGACTTCTTGATATATTGTCTTAGGGTGCCTTGGGCATCCCCGATCTTGAGCTTTTGTGTCTCCTTAATTCCTCTCATATCATGGTTTCCTAAATCTCGAAAGCTTCATCCACACCAAACTCAACAAGAACTCATGAGATAAGTTAGTATAAACCAATGCATAAACCTTATCACTTTCTACTGTAAAAAATCACTAAAATTATTATTCAACATTGCATACTAAATGCCTCTGCATATTTAATACTCCTATCCTCAAATAGAATCATTAAACAAGCAAACATATGCAAACAATGCAAACATAACAGCAATCTGCCAAAACAGTACAATCTGTAAAGAATGCAAGATTCATCATACTTCCCTAACTCCAAACATTAAGAAATTCTACCACACTATAGAAAATTTATCAGAGCTTATAATGCAAAAAAATTCAACATTTTATCATATTCTGACTTTTCTAGGGAATAATTGAAACATAGGTAAAATATCTGTTTTGAAACAGCAACATGTATACTTACAAAATAAGCATGGTAAAGGCTATCCTTGACATTTTTATTGAAAATAGAGATGCAAAATATTATTCTAAATAACAGAAAGCAAATAATAAAAAAATAAAATAAAGCTCCAAGCAAAACACATATCATGTGGTGAATAAAAATATAGCTCCAAGTAAAGTTACCGATGAACGAAGACGAAAGAGGGGATGCCATCCGGGGCATCCCCAAGCTTAGGCTCTTGGTTGTCCTTGAATATTACCTTGGGGTGCCTTGGGCATCCCCAAGCTTAGGCTCTTGCCACTCCTTACTCCATAGTCCATCGAATCTTTACCCAAAACTTGAAAACTTCACAACACAAAACTCAACAGAAAACTCGTAAGCTCCGTTAGTATAAGAAAATAAAACCACTTTTGGTACTGTTATGAACTCATTCTAAATCCATATTAGTGTAATATCTACTGTATTACAACTTCTCTATGGTTCATACCCTCCGATACTACTCATAGATTCATCAAAATAAGCAAACAACACATAGAAAACAGAATCTGTCAAAAACAGAACAGTCTTTAGTAATCTGTATCAAACGCAAACTTCTAGAAACTCATAAAAATCTGCCAAACTAGGAAGACCTAGATAATTTGATTATTGATCTACTGCAATTGGAATCAGTATTTTATCTCTTTTTGGTGATTTTTAACAATTGTTTTCGTGAGCACAAAGTTTCTGTCTTTTTCAGCAAGATCAAATAATTATCATCCAAGAAGATCCTATAGGTCTTACTTGGCACAAACACTAACTAAAACATAAAACAACATTTAACCAGAGGCTATATGATTTATTTATTAATAAACAGGAGCAAAAACCAAAGAACAAAAATAAAATTGGGTTGCCTCCCGACAAGCGCTTTTCTTTAATGTCTTTCTAGTTAGGCATGATGATTTCAATGATGCTCACATAAAATATAAGAATTGAAACATAGCGGGAACATCATGAAGAATACGACTAGCACATTTAATTCTAACCCACTTTCTATGCATAGGGATTTTGTGAGCAAGCAACTTATGGGAACAAAAATCAACTAGCATAGGAAGGAAAAACAAGCAACTTCGAGATTTTAAGCACATAGAGAGGAAACTTGATATTATTGCAATTCCTACAAGCATATATTTCTCCCTCATAATAATTTTCAGTAGCATCATGAATGAATTCAACAATATAACCATCACATAAAGTATTATTTTCATGATCTACTTGCATAGAAATTTTACTACTCTCCACATAAGCTAATTTATTCTCATCAATAGTAGTGGGAGCAATCTCAACAAAATAACTATCATGTGAAGTATAATCCAATTGAAAATTAAAATCATGATGACAAGTTTCATGATTATCATTATTCTTAATAGCATACATGTCATCACAATAATCATCATAAATAGCAACTTTGTTATCATAATCAATTGGAACCTCTTCCGAAATAGTGGATTCATCACTAAATAAAGTTGACACTCTTCCAAATCCACTTTCATCAATAGAATCATCATAAATAGGAGGCATGATTTTATCATAATAAATTTCCTCATCAAAATTTTGGGGACAAAAAATATCATCTTCATCAAACATAGCTTCCCCAAGCTTGTGGCTTTGCATATCATTAGCATCATGGATATTCAAGGAATTCATACTAACAACATTGCAATCATGCTCATCATTCAGATATTTAGTGCCAAACATTCTAATGCATTCTTCTTCTAGCACTTGAGCACAATTATCGGAATCCTTATTTTCATGAAAGACGTTAAAAAGATGAAGCATATGATGCACTCTCAATTCCATTTTTCGTTGTAGTTTTATTTTATAAAATAAACTATTGATAAAACAAGAAAATAAAAGATTCGATTGCAAGATCTAAAGATATACCTTCTAGCACTCACCTCCCGACACGGCGCTTTAAAAGAGCTTGATGTCTACTACGCAACCTTCTTCTTGTAGACGTTGTTGGGCCTCCAAGTGCAGAGGTTTGTAGAACAGTAGCAAATTTCCTCAAGTGGATGACCTAAGGTTTATCAATCCTTGGGAGGCGTAGGTTGAAGATGGTCTCTCTCAAACAACCCTGCAACCAAATAACAAAGAGTCTCTTGTGTCCCCAACACACCCAATACAATGGTAAACTGTATACGTGCACTAGTTCGGCGAAGAGATGGTGATACAAGTGCAATATGGATGGTAGATAAAGGTTTTTGTAATCTAAAAATATAAAAACAGCAAGGTAACAAGCGATAAAAGTGAGTGTAAACGGTATTGCAATGCTAGGAAACAAGGCCTAGGTTCGTACTTTCACTAGTGCAAGTTCTCTCAACAATAATAACATAATTGGATCATATAACTATCCCTCAACATGCAACAAAGAGTCACTCCAAAGTCACTAATAGAGGAGAACAAATGAAGAGATTATTGTAAGGTATGAAACCACCTCAAATTTATTCTTTCTGATCGATCTATTCAAGAGTTCGTACTAGAATAACACCTTAAGACACAAATCAACCAAAACCCTAATTTCACCTAGATACTCCAATGTCACCTCAAGTATCCAAGGGTATGATTATACGATATGCATCACACAATATCAGATTCATCTATTCAAACCAACACGAAGTACTTCAAAGAGTGCCCCAAAGTTTCTACCGGAGAGTCAAGACGAAAACGTGTGCCAATCCCTATGCATAAGTTCACAAACGAAACCCACAAGTTGATCACTGAAACATACATCAAGTGGATCACATGAATATCCCATTGTCACCACAGATAAGCACATGCAAGACATACATCAAGTGTTCTCAAATCCTTAAAGACTCAATCCGATAAGATAACTTCAAAGGGAAAACTCAATCCATTACAAGAGAGTATAGGGGGAGAAACATTATAAGATCCAACTATAATAGCAAAGCTCGCGGTACATCAAGATCGTGCCAAATCAAGAACACGAGAGAGAGAGATCAAACACATAGCTATCGGTACATACCCTCATCCCCGAGGGTGAACTACGCCCTCCTCGTCATGGAGAGCTGGGATGATGAAGATGGCCACTGCTGAGGGTTCCCCCTCCGTGGTGCCTTTAACAGGTCCCAATTGGTTTTGGTGGCAACAGAGGCTTGCGTCGGCGGAACTCCCGATCTATTTTGCTCCTCGATGTTTTTAGGGTATATGGATATATATAGGCGAAAGAAGTCGGTCAGGGGAGCCACGAGGGGCCCACAAGGGTGGGGGCGTGCCCAGGGGGGTAGGGCGCTCCTCCCTGTCTCGTGGCTTCCTCGAAGCTTCCCTGACGTCTACTCCAAGTCTCCTGGATTGCTTCCGTTCCAAAAATAACTCTCCCGAAGGTTTCATTCCATTTGGACTCCATTTTATATTCCTTTTCTTCGAAACACTGAAATAGGCAAGAAAACAACATTTTGGGCTGGGCCTCCGGTTAACAGGTTAGTCCCAAAAATAATATAAAAAGTGTATAATAAAGCCCATTAAACATCCATGAAGGATAATGTAATAGCATGAATACTTCATAAATTATAGATACGTTGGAGACGTATCATTGACCGTAAGAGGAAGCGTTATGACAACGCGGTTGATGTAGTCGTCGTCTTCACGATCAACCGATCATAGCACCGAAAGTACGGCACCTCCGTGATCTGCACATCGCTCGCTCGGTGACGCCCCAGAACTCACGATCCAAAGGAGTGTCGAGGGAGAGCTTCACAAGACGACAACAGCGTGATGACAGTGATGATGAAGCTACTGGCGCAGGGCTTTGCCTAAGCACTGCAACGATATGACCGAGGTGGATTATGGTGGAGGGGGGCACCGCACACGGTTAAGAACAATGTCTGTTGTGTGTTCTAGGGTGCCCCCCTGCCCCGTATATAAAGGAAAAGGGGGAGGCCGGCCGGCCCTTGGGGCGCGCCTAGGAGGGGAAGGAATCCTCCTCCTAGTGGGAGTAGGACTCCCCCTTTCCTAGTCCAACTAGGAGGAGGAAGGGGGAAGAAAGGAGAGGGAGAGAGGGAGGGAAAGAGGGGGCGCTGCCCCCCCCCCCTCCTTGTCCAATTCGGACTCCCAAGGGTGGGGGCGGCCAGCCCTAGGCCCCTTCCTCTCTTTCTCACAAGGCCCATGTTGGCCCATTAGTTCCCTCGGGGGTTCCGATAATCCCCCTAGCACTCTGGTAAATATCCGGTGACCCCCGAAACTCATCCGGTGTCCGAATATAGTCGTCCAATATATCAATCTTTATGTCTCGACCATTTCGAGATTCCTCTTCATGTCCGTGATCACACCCAGGACTCCGAACTATCTTCGGTACATCAAAACACATATACTCATAATACCGATCGTCACCGAACGTTAAGTGTGCGGACCCTACAGGTTCGAGAACTATGTAGACATGACCGAGACACGTCTCTGATCAATAACCAATAGCGGAACCTGGATGTTCATATTGGCTCCTACACATTCTACGAAGATCTTTATCAGTCAAACCGCATAACAACATACGTTGTTCCCTTTGTCATCGGTATGTTACTTGCCCGAGATTCGATCGTCGGTATCTCAATACCTAGTTCAATCTCATTACCGTCAAGTCTCTTTACTCGTTCCGTAATGCATAATTTCGTAACTAAATCATTAGCCACATTGCTTGCAAGGCTTATAGTGATGTGCATTACCGAGAGGGCCCAGAGATACCTCTCCGACAATCGGAGTGACAAATCCTAATCTCGATCTATGTGAACTCAACAAGTACCATCAGAGACACCTGTAGAGCATCTTTATAATCACCCAGTTACGTTGTGACTTTTGGTAACATACAAAGTGTTCCTCCAGTATTCTGGAGTTGCATAATCTCATAGTCATAGAAACATGTATAAGTCATGAAGAAAGCAATAGCAACATACTAAACGATCAAGTGCTAAGCTAACAGAATGGGTCAAGTCAATCACATCATTCTCTAATGATGTGATCCCGTTAATCAAATGACAACTCATGTCTATGGCTAGGAAACGTAACCATCTTTGATTAACGAGCTAGTCAAGTAGAGGCATACCAGTGACACTGTCTGTGTATGTATTCACACATGTACTAAGTTTCCGGTTAATACAATTCTAGCATGAATAATAAATATTTATCATGATATAAGGAAATATAAATAACAACTTTATTATTGCCTCTAGGGCATATTTCCTTCACACTTCACACAATTTTGTCGTTTTATTCTCCCTCTTTTTCGTTCGCCGTTTTCTTGCCGGATCTGTTTTTGAGTGCAATCTTGTTGCATAGTCACAATGACTCAAGAGAACACCAAGTTGTGTGATTTCTCGAATACCAATAACAATGATTTTCTTAGCACACCAATTGCTCCACCCACCACTAGTGCGGAGTCTTGTGATATTAATACCGCTTTGCTGAATCTTGTTATGAAAGATCAATTTTCCGGTACTCCTAATGAGGATGCCGCGTCCCATCTTAACACATTCGTAGAATTATGCGATATGCAAAAGAAAAAATATGTGGACAATGATGTTGTGAAGTTTAAATTATTTCCTTTTTCTTTGCGAGATCGTGCAAAAGTTTGGTTTTCTTCTTTGCCTCGCAATAGTATCGATTCTTGGAACAAGTGCAAGGATGCTTTTCTTACTAAGTATTTTCCGCCCGCGAAAATTATTTCCCTTAGAACTCAGATCATGAATTTCAAGCAAGTTGAACATGAGCATGTTGCACAATCTTGGGGAAGGATGAAAATGATGCTAAGTAATTTCCCAACTCATGGGTTAAATCTTTGGATGATCATACAAAAAATTTACGCGGGGTTGAATTTTGTTTCTTGTAATCTTTTAGATTCCACCGTGGGTGGTACTTTTATGGAAATTACTTTGGGCGAAGCCACAAAATTGCTTGATAATATCATGGCAAATTATTGACAATGGCATAACGAAAGAGCTCCTACTAGTAAAAAAAGTTAATTCGGTTGAAGAAATTTCTTCTTTTAGTGAAAAAATTGACGCTCTTATGAAATTTGTTGCTAATAAAAGTGCTCCTATTGATTTTAATGATGTGCCTTTGTCTACTTTGATTGATAAAAATAGTGATGCCATAGATGTGAATTTTATCTCGCGAAACAATTTCAATAACAATGCTTATAGAGGTAATTTTAATCCTAGGCCTTTCCCTAGTAATTCCTCTAATAATTATGGTAATTCCCATGGTAATCCTTCTTACAATAATAATAGGAACACCTCTGATCTTGATAATAATATTAAAGAATTCATCAACACTCAAAAAAATTTCAATGCTACAATGGAAGAAAAGTTGAATAAGATGATGATTTGTCTAGAAGTGTTGATAGAATTTCTCATGATATGGAATATCTCAAGATGAAAATTTTTGTGCCTAAGGTTGAGGAATCAATTAAAGCTCTTTATGTTTCTATAGATGAAATTAAGAAAAGAACCGCTATGCTTAGAGCTAGAAGAGAATTTTTAGAAAAAGCATTTTCTAGTGATTGCTTTCATAAAAATGATGAAGATCTTAAAATGATTGGTGTTTCTTCCATTGATTCTTTGTTTGGTATAATTAAGATTTATGAAAAAGGGACTGAATAAGATTCAACTTTAGCTAGAAGGCGTCCCAATAATTCGAAAGGTGAAAATCTTGTTGAGAAAATTGATAAAAGTGGGTTTGAAGAGGTTAAAACTTTAACTAGTGATGTGCCCACTCTTTTGGATTACAAAGACTTTAATTATGATAGTTGCTCTTTGATTGATTGTATTTATTTGTTGCAATCCATGATAAATTCACCCCATGCTTATGAACAAAATAAAGCTTTTACTAGACATATTGTTGATGCTATGATGAAAGATTTGGAAGAAAAGTTGGAATTAGAAGTTTCAATTCCTAGAAAATTACATGATGAATGAGAACCTACTATCAAAGTCAAGATTAAAAATTATGAGTGTTTTGCTTTATGTGACTTGGGTGCTAGTGTTCCTAGAATTTTGAAATCTCTATGTGATGTGCTTGGTCTTACCGATATTGAAGAATGTTATTTAAATTTGCACTTGGCGGATTCTACTATTAAAAAGCCAATGGGAGGAATTATTCTTGATGTTATTATTGTTGCAAATAGGATTTTTATGCCCATAGATTTTATTGTTCTTGATATTGATTGCAATCTGTACTGTCCAATTATTCTTGGTAGACTGTTTTTACGCACTATTGGTGCCGTGATTGATATGAAAGAAGGCAATATTAAATTTCAATTTCCACTAAGGAAGGGTATGGAACACTTCCATAGAACAAGAATTAGGCCACCATATGAATAAATCATGAGGGCATCTTATGGATCTAGAAACAAAGATGGCAACACTTAGATCCTTGCTTTACACCTAGCTAGGGGCGTAAAATGATAGCGCTCGTTGGGAAGCAACCCAATGAATAAAATTTAATTTTGCCATTTTCTCTCTATTATTGTGTGTTTGAACAATTATGCTACTGTTATGATTGTCTTTTTTTGTGTTTTAGTTAGTGTTTGCGCCAAGCAAAGCCTTTGGGATCATGTTGGATGATAGTTGCTTTGATCTTGTTGAAAAACAGAAACTTTTGCGTCCAGAAAACAACTGTTAAAAATCACAGAAGCGACGAAAAATTCTGAATTTTTTACACAAGATTTATATACAAATTGCCTACGTTGTCCTAATTTTTCAGAATTTTTGGATTTACATAAGTATTCGAAATAGCTAGATTGCTACAGACTGGTCTGTTTTTGACAGATTTTGTTTTCTTTGCGTTGTGTGCTTGTTTTGATGATTCTATGGTTTTCTTTGAAGAGTTTTTGCCAAAGAAAAGTTGGAATACAGTAGATATAATGCAAGGAAAAAATATGAATGGGTTTGCAACAGTACTTATAGTAGTGATTTGTTTTCTCATACTAACGGATCTCACGAAGGTTTGTTGAGTTTTTTGTGATTGAAGTTTTGAAGTTTTGGGTGATGTTACGATGGATGAAAGAATAAGGAGTAAGAAGAGCCTAAGCTTGGGGATGCCCATGGCATCCCAAGCTATTATGCAAAGAGAAGCAATCAACTAAGCTTGGAGATGCCCGACTGGCATACCCTCTTTCTTCTAAGTTCTAACGACCATCGGTATTTTACTCGGAACTATATTTTTATTCATCACATACTATGAGTTTTGCTTGGAGCGTCTTGTATGATATGAGTCTTTGCTTGTTTTTCTTTTTATTTTAAGTCATGAATCCTTGCTGGACACACCTATTTGAGAGAGCCAAAATTATGCCTTGACTTGTTAGAATTGCTCTCTATGCTTCACTTAAATCTATATGAGCTATGGAATTGCTCTTGTGCTTCACTTATATCTTTTTGAGCATGGTGTTCTTTGTTATTTTTGAAGAAATTATCTCATGCTTCAGTTAGATTTATTTGAGAGTTAGTAAATTTTTTAAGAAATCCTCTCTTGCTTCACTTAAATTAATTTGAGAGAAAGAAATATTATGCTCATGATGTTCACTTATATTTGTTTGAACTTATCAAAAGCAACACATGAAAATTAGTCCCAAAGTGATAGATATCCAAGAAGGATAAAATAAAAACTTTCATGAAGATCATTCGACAAAATAAACTTGATTCCTTGCAATAGTTTTGAGATATGATGATGTGATATGTGAGTCATGTTGATGAGTCATTATACTTTAGTAAGAATATTGGTGTTAAGGTTTGTGATCCTACTTGTTGTGGCACCCAGTCTTAGAGCAACCGGTTTACCTTGCATTGCCAGCCCAGAGATCAAGTCTTCTGGCAATACACAACAATATGGTACAGATACAACCGCTTTATTGATACTAGTGGATTACATAGGTCTGATATTACATCGAGGGTCGAGGCCAAGCGGCACACACGGTGCTGCTGGACAGTATGTACATTATTTAATGAACATGGCGGGGCCTCGATCACACGAACTATGCGGCAGCGGAAGAACGACGAAGTGGCACTCCATAGCACAGAGACACCGACGTGGACACGGCCTAGACACGAGATGCGCTCCGATGCGAACCAACTTGCCTGAAAGATGGCATAACACGCCAGGTCAGTACATTGAATGTACTTGCAAGATCACAACAAACATAACCACGATGATAGACATGTAACATCCTAAAATTCTAAATTTTGGAATGTTATAATAAATAGATAGTTATGATTGATTGATTGATCGTGTGAAGTTGAGTGAAATACGAAACTTTTTGAAAGTTAAATGAGAGGGAATAAAATGACTTTCCCAAAACTTTCACCTTGCTTTATTGATCTCTTTGAATTCAAATTCTTTTCACCACAAAACCCTGGTGTCGGTGTACTAGAGTAGGGGTACCCTAGTATCCCGTGCTCGTACCAGACGATTCTGACACCTCAGCGAGGTTTGCCTCGTCACCCGCAAGATCCTCCGTGGCTCCTTTGGAGCCATTCAAGAACAAAGTATTTGATTAAGAAGACAAGGCCCCGGCAAGAGGAGCTTGCCGGGAAGGCCACTCAAGGCATGCAGAAGACAAGGCCCCGGCAAGAGGAGCTTGCCGGGAAGGCTCGGAGCGCGACAAGCCTCCGGACACGACAAGGATTCGGCCGCGGCAAGCAACCTCTCTCCATCTCCGCTCCAACTCATCCAGCAACGTGTCGCCATGGGACCGTTCCATGCACGCGTGTCGAGAGGCTGTGCAGCCATCGGAGAGAGCAGCGATAAGCGGCTGACAAGCTTGCCATCGTGGCGAAGCGGTGGCGCACTGACGGTCTCTGTTGCCTTTGTTTGGGCGACAGCGACGGGCATTTATTGCTTTTGTCCCTTGCCGTCGAGTTAGGTATTTTGCATCCTTGTACACTGTTCGAGTAGGTGTACCAACTCCTGTTTTACATTTGTACCCTCGCCTATGTTGCCACCTGTCGGAGACCCCTTGAGCATATAAAAGGAGGCCCATACGCAACGTAGAGGAGGTTCGGTTCATTCGACTCACTAGAGACCAGATACTCTCACGCTAGGTTTTGTAGTTCGCATCGCTCCCTAGCAAGAACACAATACATCAAACAAGCAGCAGTAGGATTTTTATCTCTCCGGAGAGCTCCGAAGCTGGGTAAACTGCTCGTGTGCCTCGCCTCGATCCGCTCTTCGTGCGATCTCCGCCCCCCCCTCCGAACCACAAAGGGGCCTGGTCCGCCGGCCCCATAGGTGTTCGTGGGTACGATCAGCCTCCCCGACACCTGGAGTGAAGATGACATGACTTCTTCCATTTATTTAAATGAAAAGGGTTGTTGAAAATATTTGAATTTCATTTGAAAATATTTCAAATTCAGAACTTTAAGCAACTCAATGATTTTCATGAGAGAAGCTAAAATGACTTCTTCAAAACATATGAAATATGAGTTGGGAGTTTAAAAGGATCAAATTTAAAGTCCTTTTGGATATTATTTTCAATTTGGAGTTATTTGGTTTTTATTCAAATTATTTTTCTCCAAAATAAAAATATATGGAAAATAGGGTAACATGATTCCCTACATCAGAAAATTGGAGATAAATAAATCTGAAATCATTTTGGTATTTTTAAAATGATTTTTGTTGGATTTTAGTAGGGCCGTAGAACTCTTTGAATTATTTGAATTTTTCTCTATTTTATTTGACTTGACAAAAATGTCCATCTTGTAGAAAATCTTTTTTTGAAAATTTTGATATATTATATGCCTATATAATTTCCTATTATTATTTATTTTGTTTTATTTATTTTCGTATGCCTGTGTTTAAAAAAACAATCCGCCGATGCAGGCCAGGCCGCGGCCTAGCCTCGCGCCGTCCCCGAGCTAGCGACGGAGTCCGTCCGCCGTACGCTGCCGCGCCGCCATGGGAGTCGTCCCCTATCCGGGCTCTCCTCGCCGTCGTGCCCCCTCCCCCACGCCACCTTGCCCCCCTGGCCCCTTAAATAGCCGGGGCCCGAGACCCGGGCCCCCGACGCCGCCTCGCCGCCGCTCGCCTCCACGCGTAGAGCCGCCGCCGCGCCCTCGCCGCCGCAGATCGCCGCCGCGTGCCGCGCCTCGCGTCGCTGCCGCGCTCCGGCGCTGCCCGCTTCATTGCCCTCATCGGCGGAGTCCGCAGCCTCGCCGGAGAGCCGCCGGAAAACCGCCACCGCTGGTTTTCCGCCGAAGACCGCCGAACCGCCAAGGACCGGTATAAAAACCGAACCCTAGATCGGCTTTTTTTGTTTTCTCGGTTTTTTTAAAACCCGGTTTAGTTTTTTTTAGTTAGAGCTATTCATAGAATGTTCTCTGTTTAGAACTAGTTAGTGAACGTTCATTATTTAGTCTTTTCTTTTTCTGTTAGTTTTAGTCAGGGACCAATCCATAGTAAGTTTCTTTACCGTTTAGCCCCTGATCTTCAAACCTTCACTACTTTTTGCTCGTTACTCGGAATTAGATGAAACCAATGCCCACTTCTTCGTTATGATCCCCTCTATCCAGTAATCCAACTCAAACATGTTTTTGAAATTTTAAAATTTGAATTAGACCAGATTTGAATTCAAACTTCGTTTGATCGTGACTTGAGTATTATAACTCCGATTTAGTCGATTATTTTTGCAAATTAAAGCTCTTGACCTGAGCTTTCTGATAAGGCCAAATTCACCCAATTTTAGTACTGTTAGAAATTGTTTTACGTTGCAAGAGTTATTTGCTTGATTTTGATGCTTTCAGAATTGTCTTCTTCGTTCTTTCCGATCTTTTGAGTGATTGCTTATGTGTGGTTAGCATTGCTTGCTTACAATAGATTGACCGGAGTGTGACGAGTAGAACTATCAGGAGTTATGAGTGTGAATCATCTTCATCAACAGTACAGGCAAGTTCACACTTTGATCATATCCCTTTCATACCCCGTTTTTATACATTAGTTTCAACCCTCAAACATTGCACGAGTAGGATTGATAACATGTGGGTATTGGGAAGTAGTTGATGAGGTAGGAACCTATTGTCCTGCATTCAAACCTTGGGAGTTACTATTACGTTATGCTTATATTGCCATGCTATGCTCGTAGGCGTGGATTGGGTTTGAGTGTATTCCATGACAGATGTGAGATTGTTTTCTTAATGATTCAACTTAAGGTGGCTACTTTAATACACATCTGGGTGGATTGGTTGCGGGCACCTGGAGAATCCAGTGTTGTCCTAGGATATCTCGAGGACCCGTGTGATCATCCTACGGCTCGCCACCCAGGCTCAAAGGGATCATAAGATTATTCATGCTAGAAACTTCCGTGTGCAGCCACAAGCCATTGTGGGCTCTGGCATAGTTGAGTAAGTTGCATGAAGCTCTTGAAGAGATAGTCTAGCAGATGTAGTGGGTTGTAGGTGGTACTGTCTATCCAGAGTAGATAGTTAATGCTTCAGAAAGACTCTGTCTCAAATCTCCGACCATGGATGTATTCGAGTCTTGTGGGGAAAAGTGCGCAAACCTTTGCAGAGTGTACAAACTAATCATGATTGGTCGTGTCCCCGGTTATGGACAATCTTGAGTATCTAGTTCTTGGATTATCATGTTGATATCAACACTTTATATAAATTAATTTGATTGGGGTTAATGATTATTATTTTGGGATTGAGTTGGAGGAACCTTCTCAATAATTTATCAACCAACTTTGTAGTTAAAAAAATTCCTTTGTAGTAGGGAAAAATTGGCTTTTCGCAAAAACATTATAACCATAGAGCTTTTCCACCAGCCAAATATGCATGTAGTGATAGCCTTTATTCATCATTATCCTATGGTGTGAATTTGCGAAGACATTCAATGTAATCGACCCTTTGTGGCTGCAACGTCTCATGTTGCGTGAATCTTCTGACGAGTAAGTGATATGTTAGGGTTACGATTTCTACACTCAACTTTGCCGTTGGTGTTGATGGGAATCCACAACCTTGTTGTTACTTCCGCTATTTGGATTGAGGTAATAGTATTTACGTTACTTTATACATGTGATTTACCTCTGTTATAAATCCTCGAGTATTGTGTGTGTCAGCATACCGATCCAGGGATGACACTTAAGCACAGAGACTTGACCGTCTGAGGTCGGGTCGCTACAAGATGGTATCAGAGCACATGTTGACTGTAGAACGTGACCCCTAGAAACTGGCAAGCCCATAGGAAGGATTTTTATCTACAACTTCATTTTCAAAAGATCTTTTACCTCTCTTCTCTTCCGAGCTTATTCAAATATTCCCTTTTAGTAGACTATACCCCTTTTCCCCTTTTGACCATATGAAAATTTGACTGATGCGACCACTCCAATAAGTACAAGACATCGGACAACCAAGACCACTACGGAATGAAGAGGATTTTACCATGCATTATAATAATGGAAACTACAACGGTTGAAGATTCCGAAGACTAGGAGAATTTGAAGGCAATTTCCAGATTTAGTATGACCTAGGAAGGCTACCCTTATGGAACTTGGCAGATTATGGAAGCTGTCAATACCCGAGATCAAGGTGTATCGGAGAAAGACCGGAACATGAAGCATTAGAACTCAAAGTTTTGTCAAGAAGACCCTAAGGCAAGAGATATCAACTATGGAATGATAGCTCATGGCGGAGACATGGGCATAGACATGGCTAACCATGGTGTTATCGCCCGCTTATGCTATTGTCACCATGCTGAGTTAAGCATGCATTTCCTCGGAAGGATTGGATGGTAGAAGGCTGATGGAGCATCTATCAGCAAAGGATGCAGTTTTAACCTTAGCTCGTGTATCGCCAGGATCTGGAATATTACATCAAGAAGTTTAGGATGGACCTTTAGAAAGCCATAATTGACAAGGAAGTACTTAGTGAAGAACTCAGGACCCAAAAGCTAAAAGTAGCCAAGCTGGAGGAGCAAAACCTCAAGATACCGGAGATTCATCAGGAACTGAAGGACAATAGGACATGGTTCATGCTAAGGATGTTGAAATCCAGAAGTTTGGAATGCAATTCCAGAAATATTAAAGGACGTCACGAGAGACTTCGCGTCAACAGAGATGGTCTGGCAAAAGAAATTGAGAAGGACAAGCATGATCAGAAGAAGCCATCGGAGACATAAACAAGAATCGAAGAGTTTGAAGATTTATTGACATTTAGAAGACCAAACCCCTGCTATACACCTACGTTAGATGCGACGTTTGTGAGCTGTCATTTGTATGTTGTTTTTCGGACAGCCACAATAAAACCTGTCTTTTCAAAACTATTGTTTGTATTGTGTGCATCCCTCTATCTCTCTTATCTCACCCCGAAACCCTTGGAACCAATAGAGGATGAATGGAGATGAAGCTTTATTTTCTGGACCGGTGAGTCAATTGGAGACAGACCGATGGATTCAGAACATGGAGGATCACATGGAGAATAACCCTATAGTCGGAAAGGATATGACCCAGCATGCTCTTCAGTGCTTTGAAAGAGGTGCCGCTACTTGGTGGAGGATGTACCAAACCATCAATGGATGACAAGGAGTAACCACTTGGAAAGAATTTAAGTTGACTTTGCTAAAGTCTCGTTTGTGTCCCAGAAATTGAAGCCTTCTGGAAAGGATATGAAGAAACCCTATGCATGCAAGCTTTGTGGAGAAATAGGACACAAGCATAAAGAACACAAGGATGAATGCCCTAATTGTGAAGGAAGTCACCCAGCTGAAGAATGCCCAACTAGGCAGATCACTTGTTTCTTGTGTGAAGGGACTACCCACTACCCTGCTAAGTGTCACATTTACCCCATGGTACAAAGAACCATCCAGCAAAAGAAAGAAGCAATGAAAGGAACCCTCATGGAATTTTTAGAAGAACCTGTGATGAAAGAAGAGGTGGAGGACACACCCGAAGAAGACACAATTAAACCCTGCACCAAGTCATGCTATTCATGTGGAGAAGAAGGACACATCTCCCAAAATAGTATGAATGGGGATCTAGTAGAATTCCCAACGGAGGAAGTAGAGTATGACCCACAGGAAATAGAAGCCCTGATTGGAACGGAAAAGTCCAGAAAGAGAAGTAGATTGGATTCCAGGAAGGATCTGAGTCATATCACCTGTTATAGGTGCAGGAGTCGTGGCACTACCTCGTGATTGCCCAAAAAGGAAGCCAAGGACCCAAGGAGGCTATATAATCACAAGCAAACCTCGAGACTTGTCAGAAGTAATAGTTTCTGTTGTAATGAAGCAGGGCACTTTGCCAGAGATTGTCCCAAGGAGAAGGAGACTTGTGATAATTAGTCGTGTATGTGAGAAGTATACTAGTAGTAGTGAGAACATTTTCCTTTATATTGAGGTGTTGAGTTGAGGCATGTAATGGAAATGTAGGAGATTGTAATAATTGGAGAATCAATAAAGTTAGCCTCGTTAGTACTGATTTGGATTTTATGAGTAGTGACTCTATGAAGAAAGATTTTGACCATTTTCGAGGATATGAGAAATATGGTCTATGGATGAGTTTGTTCATTTTAAGGGTAGTAGTAACTGTGAGAACCCTTGACCCCTGGAAAAGGTAATGATATTCCACGAAGTGGACTTCGGACAAAATAAGTACGAGCTTTGTCTCGATATGTGGGGTATCCCAAGAGTATGAATGGATGAAGTACAATTGGATACAAAGGAGGCAGAATGTTGGTAATATAGAGCAATTGTGACTCTATGATGAGTCTGAGTAATCACATCTTAGTTTTGGTACCCTTAGAAGGAAAAGAGACAGTACAATTGGATGGATTTAAGAATGCTAGGAAGCTGGATGTTGGAGTAATGATCAGTTGCCCTGATGATGAGTTCAAGGTTTACAGGTTGATGAGATGGGCCATAAACCACAAGCCCCAGGACCTGCCAAGAAGCAAGCACACTCTTGCTGAAGGAAAAACCCTGGAAGGAGTTACGATTTATCGACAGATGATCCTATAGGAGTTGACGCAAAACCTGAGAGTTGTGAAGGAATGATAGATGTTTATTTGGATTGCAGAATCAATGCATTTTTCCAAACTTGGTTCGTCGATGAGAGAAATTCTACAATGCTTGTGAGGATGACCGAGTGTTAGAATGCGAGATTCGTTAAACTATATACAAGGTAATGATTTGGGTGCGGGATGGATTGATCACCATACCGACTTACTCTTATTGTTCGCCTTGCTATATGGGATGGTAAATCGGAGTGACTTGCCTATAGTAGAGAGACGCCGATATTAAACCTTGTTTGAACCTTAGAATGGTATAAATATTTTCCCTTGTACAAGGCAGTTGTTGCCAATCGTAGGTTATACGGTGAGAATGAAGCCCAAACCCATTTCCTGCAGGAGAAACCATAAATTGTTGACCCCCATGAGATATTGATAGTTGTTTAGTATTGGCGCCAGACCCGTCAACTAAGAAGACCCAATCACAGAAGAACCTTACCAAGATGAAAGGACAGAAGAATTGCGGTAAAGGTTATGCCACTACTGAAAGAGCCCAGAGAAGGAATTTTCCTGAGGATCTGAGAAGATCGACACTGCCAACAATAAGGATGGAGTACATGAGTTTTGATGGAACCGTAACCATGCTTCTAAGGGTGGTAGCACCACAGACCCCTTGTGATGATCGATGGATTTTGAAAAGACCCCAAACCTAACCTATTTCTTTCTATCCTCTCCGAATCTCGAGGACGAGATTCATTTTAAGGGTGGTAGGTATGTAACATCCCAAAATTCTAAATTCTGGAATGTTATAATAAATATATAGTTATGATTGATTGATTGATTGATTGTGTGAAGTTGAGTGAAATTCGAAACTTTTTGAAAGTTAAATGAGAGGGAATAAAATGACTTTCCAAAAACTTTCACCTTGCTTTATTGATCTCTTTGAATTCAAATTATTTTCATCACAAAACCCTGGAGTGAAGATGACATGACTTCTTCCATTTATTTAAATGAAAAGGGTTGTTGAAAATATTTGAATTTCGTTTGAAAATATTTCAAACTCAGAACTTTAAGCAACTCAATGATTTTCACGAGAGAAGATAAAATGACTTCTTCAGAGCATATGAAATATGAGTTGGGAGTTTAAAAGGTTCAAATTTAAAGTCCTTTCGGAAATTATTTTCAACTTGGAGTTATTTGGTTTTTATTCAAATTATTTTTCTCCAAAATAAAAATATATGGAAAATAGGGTAACATGATTCCCTACATCAGAAAATTGGAGATAAATAAATTTGAAATCATTTTGGTATTTTTAAAATGATTTTTATTGGATTTTAGTAGGGCAGTAGCACTCTTTGAATTATTTGAATTCTTCTCTATTTTATTTGACTTGACAGAAATGTCCAGCTTGTAGAAAACCTTTTTCTGAAAATTTTGATATATTATATGCCTATATAATTTTTTATAATTTCTTTTGTTTTATTTATTTTCGTATGTCTGTGTTATAAAAAAACAATCCGCCGAACCGGGCCGGCCCAACCAACCGGGCCAGGCCGCGGCCCAGCCTCACGCCATCCCCGAGCTAGCGACGGACTCCGTCCGCCGTACGCCGCTGCGCCGCCATGGGAGCCTTCCCTGATCCGGGCTCTCCTCGCCATCGTGCCCCCTCCCCCACGCCACCTTGCCCTCCCCTCACCCCTTAATTAGCCGGGGCCCGAGCCTGCCTCACGCCGCCACCACCGCCGCCCATGTGCAGAATCGCCCGCTGCATCTCGCCGCCATGAGATCGCCGCCTGTGGCCCTTCATTCTTGCCCGCGTCGAGTCCGCAGCCTCGCCGGAGTACCGCCAGAAAACCGCTGCCGCTGGTTTTCCGCCGAAGACCGCCGAACCGCCAAGGACCGGTAAAAAACCGAACCCTAGATCGAATATTTTTTTTTGGTTTTCTCAGTTTTTTTTAAAACCCGATTTAGTTTTTTTTTAGTTAGAGCTATTCAAAGAACGTTCTCTATTTAGACTAGTTAGTGAACGTTCATTATTTAGTCTTTTCTTTTTCTGTTAGTTTTAGTCAGGGACCTATCCGTAGTTAGTTTCTTTACCGTTTAGCCCCTGATCTTCAAACCTTCACTACTTTTTGCTCGTTACTCGGAATTAGATGAAACCAACACCCACTTCTTCGTTATGATCCCCTCTATCCAGTAATCCAACTCAAACATGTTTTTGAAATTTTAAAATTTGAATTAGACCAGATTTGAATTCAAACTTCGTTTGATCGTGACTTGAGTATTATAACTCCGATTTAGTCGATTATTTTTGCAAATTAAAGCTCTTGACCTGAGCTTTCTGATAAGGCCAAATTCACCCAATTTTAGTACTGTTAGAAATTGTTTTACGTTGCAAGAGTTATTTGCTTGATTTTGATGCTTTCAGAATTGTCTTCTTCGTTCTTTCCGATCTTTTGAGTGATTGCTTATGTGTGGTTAGCATTGCTTGCTTACAATAGATTGACCGGAGTGTGACGAGTAGAACTATCAGGAGTTATGAGTGTGAATCATCTTCATCAACAAAGAGCAAGTTCACACTTTGATCATATCCCTTTCATACCCCTGCTTTTATACATTAGTTTCAACCCTCAAACATTGCACGAGTAGGATTGATAACATGTGGGTATTGGGAAGTAGTTGATGAGGTAGGAACCTATTGTCCTGCATTCAAACCTTGGGAGTTACTATTACGTTATGCTTATATTGCCATGCTATGCTCGTAGACATGGATTGGGTTTGAGTGTATTCCATGACATATGTCAGACTGTTTACTTAATGGTTCAACTTAAGGTGGCTACTTTAATACACATCTGGGTGGATTGGTTGCGGGCACCTGGAGAATCTAGTGTTGTCCTAGGATATCCCGGAGGACCCGTGTGATCATCCTATGGCTCGCCACCCAGGCTCAAAGGGATCATAAGATTATTCATGCTAGAAACTTCGTGTGCAGCCACAAGCCATTATGGGCTCTGGCATAGTTGAGTAAGTTGCGTGAAGCTCTTGAAGAGGCAGACTAGCAGATGTAGTGGGTTGTAGGTGGTACTGTCTATCCAGAGTAGAGAGTTAATGCTTCAGAAAGACTGTGCCTCGAATCTTCGACCATGGATGTATTCGAGTCTTGTGGGGAAAAAGTGCGCAAACCTCTGCAGAGTGTACAAACTAATCATGATTAGCCGTTTCCCCGGTTATGGACAATCTTGAGTATCTGGTTCTTGGATTATTATGTTCATCTCAATACTTTATTTAAATTAATTTGATTGGGGTTAATGATTATTATTTTGGGATTGAGTTGGAGGAACCTTCTCAATAATTTATCAACAAACTTTGTAGTTAAATAAAATATATTCCTTTGTAGTAGGGAAAAATTGGCTTTTCGCAAAAACATTATAACCATAGAGCTTTTCCACCAGCCAAATATGCATGTAGTGATAGCCTTTATTCATCATTATCCTATGGTGTGAATTTGCCAGTACATTCAATGTACTGACCCTTTGTGGCTGCAACGTCTCATGTTGCAGGCATCTTACGACGAGTAAGTGATACGTTAGGGTTACGATTTCTACACTCAACTTTGCCGTTGGTGTTGATGGGAATCCACAACCTAGTTGTTACTTATGCTATTTGGATTGAGGTAATAGTATTTATGTTATTTTATACATGCGATTTACCTTGTTATAAATCCTCGAGTACTGTGTGTGTCAGCATACCGATCCAGGGATGACACTTAAGCACAGAGACTTGACCATCTGAGGTCGAGTCGCTACAAGACAATATAATGATAATTAACCAAATTAATTTAACACAAGAAACACTACATATGCAATGCAAATAATACGTGCTCCAAGTCTCACGGACTTGCTTACCAGACGGTTACCTCGTAACCAAAAGGTGACCATACCGGGTTCACACCTAAAACCAATCCTTCATGAACACCTTAGGAGTTCATGATTTACCACGAACCAAAACATCACAACAATCGCTTAGTTTGCAAGATTTATTAGAAAAGTTGATCCATGGTGTGACTTACTCACGAGTTATGCCCATAACCGAGGACGCGGTTGTCGATAGATTACATACACTCTATAGAGGTAGCGCACTTTACCCACACTACGGAACACCTGGCCTCGCATTCCCATTCGGGTGGAACAAAGCATTCCGAAGAAACCCTCCATTTATCATGCACTCTCCCCGGCCACTCCGACCAACTCCCTCTCAGGGCTAGGTCTTGGGTGCCCCCGTGTCTACCAAAGACACCAACGGCCACCGTCGTGGCAACGATCCCAAACGGGGACAAGGTACCATAAAAGCAAAAACGAGCAGACAAGGTTATGTCTGCCTACCAGGCTAGGGTATGCACACCCATAACCTTCCCTTGCGGGAGGCATCGGTGAGAGCCACAACAAAGGACCGAATCAAGACCTTCCCATAAGGTAAATGTGGTCGCATTGAATTAAAACCCGATTCGGTGGCACCATGAGGTGATCAACATCATCTTTAAGTTGGACTTAATCAAGTTTAATTTTGATAAAAACTTTTTATCAAAAACATGATATAATACAAAACACAACCATGCAACTACTTATCATGCAAAGCAAACAACTAATATTCATGGATCAAGCTTAACCACATAATTATCTTGCAACACTATAGATCAAAACTCTCTGGTTATAACTCATTTTTATTATCAAGCAATATTTTATTTAGTTCTTTATTTAAATGAAATTATCACTAGTAAAATAGCTACCATCAATTTCCATAGCAGTATGTATAGTGCAAAATCTTACTCTACTTAACCACACAAGTTCATGCATTCAACCAATAACTAAAACAAGCATATCAAGCAGAATAAAGTAACTAGTAATTTACCAAAGTTATTTATCAAATTTTAAATGCAAATAATAACTCATATTCAAGTAGAAAATCATAGATATTGAAATAACACCATCCAAATGCTGGTGTGGCTTGCCTTAGTGTAGAGGAGGATCACACACCCCTTGGTTTGCTTCAAGACAAGCTTCTCCTTCTGAAAAGAATTTAAAAACCACAAAAATAATTGTCAAAACAAATTATGAAAATCACCAGAAATTCTAGCCAGCAAGGAAAAATCCACCTTTTGGTGTGCTGCTAGAGCTTTCTGAGACAAAGACAATGAAAAAAGAATCAAATCATTTGGACTTATGGTTTAAAATGGTGGCTGGTCAAAGTTTAGTCAAATTTCTGAATAATATTTGAATTAAACAGAAATCCTGGGGGAGGGTGACGTCGAAGGCGTAAAACAGAAATACGCCTCCACTCGTACCGCTTCGGGCACGAGTGGTGAGACCGACAGGTGGGTGCCATGCGTCAGGTGAGAGGGGGGGGGGTGAGCGACATCAGAGAGAGGTGGGGCTTCGCTGGAGCTCACACCGGCGACGAGGGGGTTTGGGGCTAGGCTGGAGGGATAGGATTGAAGCGGGGCTCGAGGAGCACCTGCCCGTACCCGTAGCTTGGCGTCGGGTGGACGGAGCTGCTCGTGGTCGAGCTCGCAAGCTTCGGTGGCGGACGGGTTTCCCCGGAGAGGTTGAAGACGACGGCTAGAGGCGGCTCCGAGGGCTCAGCGATGTCCAGGCAGCACCAGCAGGTCCCCAATGACCCGCCCAAGCAGCTGCTTGAGCTCGAGAGGCACCAGAGAGTGGCGGCTGGACTGCGGGGATCACCGGAGTCCTCTGGTCGAGGAGACGGCCAGAGGCCTGCACGACTGGGCTGCTGCTCTTCTACGTGTTCGTGGAGGTGGTGTGGAGTGGTGCTTCGCTAGAAATTGAGGAGGGGAGCGCTATATATAGCCGGAGCGAAGGGGGGGTGGACGTGTCGCCGCCGGAGCTCTCTGGACACGCGACGAATGGCGACAAGAAGCTCCAATGCGAGGGGGCAAATGCTCAGCGTCAACGCAGGAGCTTGCCCACGCTCGTAGACGAGCACAGGAGGCGGTTGGGGAAGGGGACAAGCGCACGCGCGCACTGTGGCGTTTTGGCCGCGACGCGCCCATGCTTGCTGCGGCGCCTCTGGCGTCGGCGAGCTCTAGGGAGCAGTCAAGGGTGATGGGTCAAGGCTTGTGGCGCGGCGCGGCAGTCGTCAGCAAGCGCTGCAATGAGCACGCGGGAAATGGAGAGGAAGGCGCCAGCCAGAGCGCATCGAGACGCTGCCAGGCGCCGTCTCCTCGCGCGGTCACCAAGCTGGCATGGCCAAAACGATGCCCAGGAGCGGACAAACCTTGTCTACGCGCTCGACCGTGTAGTGTTTAGTCTAGGAGGGGTGATGGCTCATGCCCAGGCCGACCAGATTGGACTCAACTAAGCTGGCAAGTTTCTGACCAGAAACTTAGTCGCCATGTTTGGCCACCTTCTAGAAGGCCATTAGGGCTGATCTCCTGGGTTTAGGGTTTCTTAGGAGGGTGTTTCAGCCCAAGAAAGCTCAAGGCTAAAAGCTCAAGGAAAAATGTACTTGCTGTACAAACTGGAAGTTTGGGCCAGAAGTGAAAAGATTTTCTACATCAATAATATTACAAAAAGTGATGCAATATTTTTGCATGGGAAGGTGTGCCAAGGTTCTAAGAATATTCACGATTTATCTTAGATTTTTCTGAGCAAGAAAAAATGGGGTTGCTTTGGAGCACAAGTTTCTGAATTGAATTGAATTTCAGAGAGAAAAATGAATATTTTTCTTTTATGAAAAATATTCATTTGATTATTTTGGAGATTTATCAGAGGAATAAAGTAGATAGGTCACTTAGGTGAAAGTCAAGGATATGCCCAAGTAACAAGTCCATTTGACATGATTCCAAAATCCAAATCAAGTCAGGGCAAAACCACGATAAAAACCAAGTCCGGAAAAAGAGAGAGAAGGCAAGTCCGGAAAAAAGAGAGAAGGCAAAACCCAGGCTGTCACACTTGTGGTGCATTATTCGGTGTTAATTATGCTTAATGCTCACTTATGAGATTTTTCATTTCTTGGTTGGTCACTTCTCAATCTTTTGTTAGCCTTCATTTTGCACTAAGTATGATCACTACTTGTGCACCCAAAATCCTTTAAACCAGTTTTGCCATATGACTCCATCATACCTACCTACATGTGGTATTATTTTGCCATTCTAAATAAATTTGTATGTGCCATCTCTAATTTTCAAAATGAACTTCTCTTTTGTGTGCTCATACCACTCTTGAAACAGTAGGGGGTGGATAATATATTTCCATGCTAGATATGTTATTCTAAAGATGAGTGAAAGTATGGTTGAAAAAGGAATAAACTTTGATTTATGTTTGGGAACTGCCTATGATATATCTAGCATGGAAAGTATTGGGAACTACTCGATCGTTCTCGTTGACAGGAAAAGCATGCCTCCCAAAATGTTTTTATCTCTATATTTTTCACTTTGAGCTCTGGCGCCTCTACAAATCCCTACTTCCCTCTGCAAAGGGCCTTTCTTTTACTTTATGCAATTTTTATTTTAAATTTGAGTCTCCATCTTCTCTTATAAAGCACCAACTAATGGGCACTATGATCGTATTTGAGCAATGGGTGTAGCTAATATGCGAGTGTATTTCATGAATGGACCAATGATTGAACATGATGGGCTAGGGATAACTTGCATTAGTGTTGATATTTTGAAAGACATGGTTGCTTGTTGATATGCTTGAGTATTTAAGTCCTCATGTCAAAACTAGACTATTGCTTCAAACCATATAAAATTCCAAATGTCCATGCTACAAAGAAAAGAATAATGTGATGACCATGTTAGGCAGCATTCCACATCAAAAATTCAGTTTTTATCATTTACCTACTGAGGACGAGCATGAATTAAGCTTGGGGATGTTGATACGTCTCCAACGTATCTATAATTTTTGATGGTTCCATGCTGTTATATTATCATTCTTGGACGTTTTACAATCATTTTATATCATTTTTTGGTACAAATCTATTGACATAGTGCCCAGTGCCAGTTGCTATTTTCTGCATTTTTTTTACATCGCAGGAAATCAATATCAAACGGAGTTCAAACACAGTGAAACTTTTTGTGGAATTTTTTTGGACCAAAAGACATCTAGTGGGCCAAAGAAGTATCGAACAGGGAGCCCGAGGTGAGCATAAGACACCAGGGCGCCCCTGGAGGCCCAGGCGCACCCTAGTGGGTTGTGAAGGAAATATGCCCTAGAGGCAATAATAAAGTTGTTATTTATATTTCCTTATATCATGATAAATGTTTATTATTCATGCTATAATTGTATTAACCGGAAACTTAGTACATGTGTGAATACATAGACAAACAGAGTGTCCCTAGTATGCATAGATCGTTAATCAAAGATGGTTAATTTTCCTAGCCATAGACATGTGTTGTCATTTGATGAATGGGATCACATCATTAGAGAATGATGTGATGGACAAGACCCATCCATTAGCTTAGCACTATGATCATTTAGTTTATTGCTATTGCTTTCTTCATAACTTATACATGTTCCTATCACTATGAGATTATGCAACTCCCGAATACCGGAGGAACACTTAGTGTGCTATCAGACGTCACAATGTAACTGGGTGATTATAAAGATGCTCTACAGGTGTCTTCGATGGTGTTTGTTGAGTTGGCATAGATCGAGATTAGGATTTGTCACTCCGATTATCGGAGAGGTATCTCTGGGCCCTCTCGGTAATGCACATCACTATAAGCCGTGCAAGCAATGTGACTAATGAGTTAGTTGCTAGATGATGCATTACGGAATGAGTAAAGAGACTTGCCGGTAACGAGATTGAACTAGGTACTGAGATACCGATGATCGAATCTTGGGCAAGTAACATACCGATGACAAAGGGAACAGCGTATGTTGTTATGCGGTTTGACCGATAAAGATCTTCATAGAATATGTAGGAACCAATATGAGCATCCAGGTTCCGCTATTTGTTATTGAACGGAGATGAGTCTCGGTCATGTCTACATAGTTCTCGAACCCGTAGGGTCCGCACGCTTAATGTTCGGTGACGATCAGTATTATGAGTTTATGTGTTTTGATGTACCGAAGGTAGTTCGGAGTCCTGGATATGGTGACGGACATGACAAGGAGTCTCGAAATGGTCAAGACATAAAGATCGATATATTGGAAGGCTATGTTTGGACACCGGAATGGTTTCGGGTGAGTTCGGGCATTTACAGGAGTGCCGGGGGGTTACCGGAAGCCCCCGGGGAGTGTATGGGCCTTATTGGGCCTTAGTGGAAAAGAGGAGGAGGCGGCCAAGGTGGGGGCGCCCCCCCCCCCAAGCCCAATTCGAATTGGGGTGGGGACCCGGCCCCCCCTTTGCTTGTCCGGCTCGCCTCCTTCCTTCCTCTCCTACTCCAACTAGGGAAGGGGGAATTCTACTCCCACCGGGAGTAGGACTCCCCCCTTGGGCGCGCCATTAGAGGGCCGGCCCTCCCCCTCCTCCACTCCTTTATATACGGGGGAGGGGGGCACCCCATAGACACACAAGTTGATTGTTTATCCATGTGCGGTGCCCCCCTCCATAGATTTCCCACCTCGGTTATATTGTTGTAGTGCTTAGGCAAAGCCCTGCGTCGGTAACTTCATCATCACCGTTATCACGCCTTCGTGCTGACGAAGCTCTCCCTCAACCTCAGCTGGATCTAGAGTTCGTGGCATGTCACCGAGCTAAACGTGTGCAGATCGCGGAGGTGCCGTACCTTCGGTGCTAAGATCGGTCGGATCGTGAAGACGTACGATTACATCAACCACGTTGTCATAATGCTTCCGCTTTCGGTCAACGAGGGTTCGTAGACAACACTCTCCCCTCTCATTGATGTGCATCACTTAGATGGATCTTGCGTGTGCGTAGAATTTTCTTTGAAATTACTGCGTTCCCGAACAGTGGTATCCGAGCCAGGTCTATACGTAGATGCTATATGCACGAGTAGAACACAAAGAGTTGTGGGCGATAATAGTCATAATTCTTACCAGCATGTCATACTTTGACTCGGCGGTATTTTTGGATGAAGTGGCTCAGACCGGCATTACGCGTACGCTTACACGAGACTGGTTCTACCAACGTGCTTCACACACAGGTGGCTAGTGGGTGTCTGTTTCTCCAACTTAAGTTGAATCAAGTGTGACTACGCCTGGTCCTTCTTGAAGGTTAAAACATCACAATTGACAAAAATCTTTGTGGTTTTGATGCGTAGGTAAGAATGCTTCTTGCTCAGCCCGTAACAGCCACGTTAAACTTGCAACAACAAAGTAGAGAACATCTAACTTTTTTTTGCAGGGCATGTTGTGATGTGATATGGTCAAGACGTGATTATATAAATTGTTGTATGATATGATCATGTTTTGTAACACAGTTATCGGCAACTGGCAGGAGCCATATGGTTGTCGCTTTATTGTATGAAATGCAATCGCCATGTAATTGCTTTACTTTATCACTAAGCGGTAGCGATAGTCGTAGAAGAAATAGTTGGCGAGACGACAACGATGCTTCGATGGAGATCAAGGTGTCAAGCCGGTGACGATGGTGATCATGACGGTGCTTTGGAGATGGAAATCAAAGGCACAAGATGATGATGGCCATATCATATCACTTATATTGATTGCATGTGATGTTTATCCTTTATGAATCTTATTTTGCTTAGTTAAAGCGGTAGCATTATAAGATGATCTATCACTAAATTTCAAGGTATAAGTGTTCCTCCTCGGTATGCACCATTACTACTGTTAAATGTCGTGCGAGACACCACGTGATGATCGGGTGTGAAAAGCTCTACGTTCACATACAACGGGTGCAAGCCAGTTTTGCACATGCAGAACACTCGGGTTAAACTTGACGACCCTAGCATATGCACATATGGCCTCGGAACACTGAGACCGAAAGGTTGAGCGTGAGTCATATAGTAGATATGGTCAACATTGATGTTCACCATTGAAAACTACTCCATCTCACGTGATGATCGGACATGGTTTAGTTGATATGGATCACGTGATCACTTAGATGATTAGAGGGATGTCTATCTAAGTGAGAGTTCTTAAGTAATATGATTAATTGAACTTTAATTTATCATGAACTTAATCCTGATAGTATTAGCATATCTATGTTGTAAATCAATAGCTCGCGATGTAGCTCCCCGTTTATTTTTGATATGTTCCTAGAGAAAAACTATGTTGAAAAATGATAGTAGCAATGAGGCGGACTAGGTCCATGATCTGAGGATTATCCTCATTGCTGCACAGAAGAATTATGTCCTTGATGCATCGCTAGGTGACGGACCTATTGCAGGAAGCGGTATGCGCGTTATGAACGTTTGGCGAAGCTCGATATGATGACTACTTGATAGTTTAGTGCACCATGCTTTACGGCTTAGAACCGGGACTTCAAAAATGTTTTGAATGCCACGGAGCATATAATATGTTCCAAGAGCTGAAATTGGTATTTCAGACTCATGCCCGAGTCGAGAGGTATGAGACCTCTGACAAGTACTTTGCCTACAAGATGGAGGAGAATAGCTCAACCAGTGAGCATGTGCTCAGATTGTCTGAGTACGACAATCACTTGAATCAAGTGGGAGTTAATCTTCAGATAAGATAGTGATTGACAGAGTTCTCTAGTCACTATCACCAAGTTACTAGAACTTCGTGATGAACTGTAATATGTAAGGAATGACAAAAACGATTCCCGAGCTCTTCGCGATGCTGAAAGCAGCGAAGGTAGAAATCAAGAAAAGCATCAAGTGTTGATGGTTGACAAGACCACTAGTTTCAAGTAAAAGGGCAAGAAAAAGAAAGGGAACTTCAAGAAGAATGGCAAGCAACTTGCCACTCCCATGAAGAAGCCCAAAGATAGACCCAAGCCTGAAACTGAATGCTTCTACTACAAAGTAAATGGTCACTGGAAGTGGAACTGCCCTAGATACTTGGCGGATAAGAAGGATGACAAAGTGAACAAAGGTATAGTTGATATACATGTTATTGATGTGTACTTTACTAGTGTTTATAGCAACCCCTCAGTATTTGATACTGGTTCGGTTACTAAGAGTAGTAACTCGAAACGGGAGTTGCAAAATAAACGGAGACTAGTTAAGGGCAAGGTGATGATGTGAGTTGGAAGTGATTCCAAGGTTGATAAGATCACCATCGCACTCTCCCTTTACCTTCGGGATTAGTGTTGAACCTAAAATAAATGTTATTTGGTGTTTGCGTTGAGCATGAATATGATTGGATCATGTTTATTGCAATACGGTTATTCATTTTAAGTCAAAGAATAATTATTGTTCTATTTACATGAATAAAACCATCTATGGTCATACACTCAATATAAATGGTTTATTGAATCTCGATCGTAGTGATACACATATTCATAATATTGAAGCCAAAATATGCAAATTTAATAATGATAGTGCAACTTATATGTGGCAATCGCTCATTTAGGTCATATTAATTGTAAAGCGCATGAAGGAACTCCATGCTGATGGACTTTTGGAATCACTTGATTATGAATCACTTGATGCTTGCGAACCATGCTTCATGGGCAAGATGACTAAGACTCCGTTCGAGCGAGAAACTGACTTATTGGAAATAATACATACTGATGTATGCGGTCCGATCAGTGTTGAGGCTTGCGGCGGGTATCGTTATTTTCTGACCTTCACAGATGATTTGAGCCGATATGGGTATATCTGCTTGATGAAACATAAGTCTGAAACATTTGAAAAGTTCAAAGAATTTCAGAGTGAAGTGGAAAATCATCGTAACAAGAAAATAAGGTTTCTACGATCTGATCATGGAGGTGAATATTTGAGTTATGAGTTTGGTCTTCATTTGAAACAATGCGGAATAGTTTCGCAACTCACGCCACCTGGAACACCATAGTGTAATGGTGTGTCTGAACATCATACCGTACTTTATTAGATATGGTGTGATCTATGATGTCTCTTACCGATTTACCACTATCATTTTAGGGTTATGCATTAGAAACAACTGCATTCACGTTAAATAGGGCACCATCTAAATCCGTTGAGATGACACCATATGAACTGTGGTTTGGCAAGAAACCCAAGTTGTCGTTTCTTAAAGTTTGGGGTTGCGATGCTTATGTGCAAAAGCTTCAACCTGATTAGCTCAAACCCAAATCGGAGAAATGTGTCTTCATAGGATACCCAAAGGAGACTATTGGGTACACCTTCTATCACAGATCCAAAGGCAAGATATTCGTTGCTAAAAATGGTTACTTTCTAGATAAGGAGTTTCTCTCGAAAAAAGTGAGTGGGAGGAAAGTAGAACTTGATGAGGTAATTGTACCTTGTCTCGAATTGGAAAGTAGTTCATCACAGAAATCAGTTCTAGTGATTTCTACACCAATTAATGAGGAAGCTAATGATGATGATCATGAAACTTCAGATCAAATTACTACCGAACCTCGTAGGTCAACCAGAGTACGGTCCGCACCAGAGTGGTACGGTAATCCTGTTTTGGATGTCATGCTACTGGACCATGATTAACCTACGGACTATGAGGAAGCGATGATGAGCCCAGATTCCATGAAATGGCTTGAGGCCATAAAATCTGAGATGGGATCCATGTATGAGAACAAAATGTGGACTTAGGTTGACTTGCCCGATGATCGGCAAGCCATGGAGAATAAATGGATCTTCAAGAGGAAGACGGACGCTGATAGTAGTGTTACTATCTACAAAGCTCGAATTGTCACAAAAGGTTTTCGACAAGTTCAAGGTGTTGACTACAATGAGATTTTCTCACTCGTAGCAATGCTTAAGTCTGTCCGAATCATGTTAGCAATTGCCACATTTTATGAAATCTGGCAAATGGATGTCAAAACTGCATTCCTTAATGGATTTCTTAAAGAAGAGTTGTATATGATGAAACAAGAAGGTTTTGTCAGTCCAAAAGGTGCTAACAAAGTGTGCAAGCTCCAGCAATCCATCTATGGACTGGTGCAAGAATCTCGGAGTTGGAATATACGCTTTGATAGTGTGATCAAAGCATATGGTTTTATACAGATTTTTTGAGAAACCTGCATTTACAAGAAAGTGAGTGGGAACACTACAACATTTCTGACAAGTATATGTGAATGATATATTGTTGATCGGAAATAATGTAGAATTTTTCTGGAAAGCATAAAGGAGTTTTGAAAGGAGTTTTTCAAAGAAAGACCTTGATGAAGCTATGTGGCACCCCGACTCAGAGAAACCGGAACACCCCGTATTCCAGCTCAGAGATCGAGGAGAAGTCTTCTGGAATACGACACTGCTTAGCATAGAACAAACCTGCTATTTATTGCAATTTATATGGGTATAAGGGGGTTACATCAGCACGGCGAAACTACGCGTGCCACGGTTGCTCCATCCAAGCAGCAGAACAACTCGACACAGCGAAATGACTCTGGTAGCGGAACAACAACGATGGTGGTGAACTCCACTCCGCAGGGGCTCTTGCTGGAACGCTTATCCTAGCTCGCAAACAGGGATTCCACGCCAAACAAGCAATCATATCCGGCATGACCTGCAAACTGGCATGACACGCCAGGTCAGTACATTAAATGTACTTGCAAGCTCACAGCAACCAAAGCAATCAAGACAGACAACAGCATGGCAATTACAGGTTAACACGGATTAACATGATACTATCAGATCAGTTATAGCATGAACAAGATGATATAGCTAGAACAATACGAGCATGGCATAAACATATGATAATACTAGCATGCAACATGATGATGCTATCATGCACCAACTTACTCTGCTCGGGTTACCTCGTAACCATCACCTGCACAAACTTACCATTACGGACATCACACGATCATCTCGGGATCCAATCAAGGTTGGTATTAACAATACAGTAGTAATAATTTATGACCACAAGGAGCTTGACTTTTACCCTTGACTCTCGCATAACACCACAAATATCCAACAAGTTGGTATTCACGATACCACAGTGATCCTCTCACGATCACATAAATAGCAACCAACTTCTTTCATCATCGAACCGGGGTTGTTATTAAGCACATTATTATTACTGTTGACCCATAGTGTGACCAACTACGAACTGGGCCCATATCCGCGGGCGTGGCTATTGATAGATTAACACACACTCTCTGCAGAGGTAGCACACTGTACCCACACCACAGAACCCATGGCGCTGCACTCCCATTCGGGTGGACCAATAGCGTTCTGACAAAATAGCTCTACTGCCATGACACACTCTCGGCCACTCAGACCAACACCCCCTTTGGATTCAGTCTTGGGTGGCCCGTGCCTACCAATAGTCTTACAGCCACCGTCGTGGCAAAACAAAAAAGGTCCCAAACAGGGACAAAAGCGCGCAAACAACTTGGGCACACAAGGCTTATGCCGTCCTACCCAGCTAAGGTAGCGCCCGTGCATAACCTTCCCTCGTTGGAGGCACCAGCGAGAGGCATGACAATAGACTGCTAGGGCCCTGCCCATACCCAAGGAAAATGTGGTTGCACTGGTCAGCTCGATATGGTGGCACCATGACTCAGCCAACATTTGTTCAAGTTCAATTAAGTCTGGTTAAACTTGAATGCAATACGCTGAGTCATATGAAAATAGCAGGATGCAACTACAATGCATGAACATGATATCAACATAAATATGGATGCAGCATAAATATTATGCATAACAACAGTGAAGCATTTATCCAGATGAGCATGGCATACTAACGAGCATAATTATCACAAGCATAACACTACTCTTAAACAGATCATGACCACTAGCATCGGGAATAGATACCATGCAATGACATAATGATAATACTACCATGCAAACATTTAACCAACTAGATGCAAAGGAAAATGCATAGCAATGGTACTCGGAACAGACGATAGTCATGCACCGAAGACCATCACCAAAGATATCCTTATGGCTGATCAGGAGAGCTCGACCTCGTCCTCTTCTTAAGCATCAGCCTCATGCCCCCCAGGCTGCAGTGGAATGTTCTGGACTGGAAAATTCGAGGAATAAAGTCAGACGATAATTTACTAGCTATTAGAAATGCTATCGAGACCTGTGGTTGTGATGTAATCTGTCTGCAAGAGACCAAGCGCATGCATTTTGATTTGGCTTTCCTTAAAACCTTTTGTCCTAAACGCTTTGACCAATTTTCTTATGTTCCCTCCCGAGGGGCTTCTGGGGGAATTATTACTATTTGGAATGGCTCTGTGCTTAATGGTTCAGCCTGTTATTCTGAAAATCATGCTCTTAGAGTTACTCTGACTTCTAAAGCTTCTGGCAATGTTTGGTCTTTATATAATATTTATGGACCTTGCCAAGGCAATGATCGGGTTCTTTTCACTGATTGGTTGTATGATCTGGATATACCGACTACGATGATTGGTTGCTAGTGGGTGACTTCAACTTTATACGATCATCCGCAAATAGAAATAAGCCGGTGACCCAAATGACATTCTAATGTTCAATGACATTATCCAGACGCAAGCTCTTATTGAAATTCCTCTCAAAGGTCGATCATACACACGAGTAACATGCGTGAGACGATCCGTTACTCGAGCAAATGGATTGGTTTCTCTCATCTTGCCATTGGACTCAATCTTTCCCCAACACATTAGTTTCAACCCTGGGGAAACCAATCTCAGATCACACACCATGTGTAGTACATATTGAAACAACTATCCCCAAAAGCAAGATCTTTCGATTCGAGAACTACTGGACTAACCACTCAAACTTCCTCCAAGTCGTGGCCACATCTTCGAACAAACCATGCCATGCCAAAAATGCTGCGGCCACCATCTGCACAAAATTGAAGAACCTTCGCTATGAGTTGAAAGCCTGGAGCAAAACCATATCCAAGCTTTCGATTCTCATCCAGAATTGCAACTAGGCCCTCCTTGAACTCGATAGACTTGAAGATCGTGACCACTTTCCTTACCTGAAGCTAATTTCAGACATATCATTAAAACCCACCTTCTGAAGCTCTTACGTTTTTAGAACGAGTATTGGAGGAAGCGGTGCACGATCAGGTACATCAAGTTTGGCACTGAAAACACAAAACTTTTCCATGCACTCGCCACTGAATGTTACATGAAGAACTCCATTGCCACACTGAAAACACCTGCTGGAACAACTATCAGTGACCACACGTCCAAGGAGGCGATTCTGTTTACCACTTACAAGCAACGTTTGGGTGAATCGTCCCCACCAGAAATGAAATTTGAGCTACCCAATATCATCAAGAGAATTGATGGACTCGTGGTTTTATCTACACCGTTTACACATCAAGAAATCGATGAGGTAGTCAGAACCATGCCCAATGACAGAGCTCCAGGACCTGACGGGTTCAATGGGCAGTTCTTGAAATCTTGCTGACACATCATAAAACATGATTTCTACAAACTGTGTGAAGAATTCTATTCTGGTAACCTTGACCTCACCAGCATTAACTCGTGTTTCATCACCCTCATCCCTAAAATCAACTCCCCTGAGACTGCTAATGACTTCAGACCGATCACGCTCCTTAACTCTTGTCTGAAGATCATAACAAAGATCTTAGCCAATCGATTGCAGAAAATTGTGCTAAAAATCGTGCACAAAAACCAATATGGCTTTCTTCGCACACGCACCATCCATGATTGTCTCGCTTGGGCTTTCGAGTACATATATCAGTGCAAGCAATCCGGAGACCCAATCATTCTGCTCAAGCTCGATTTCGCTAAAGTGTTCGACACCATAGAACACCCTGCCATGATTGCTATCATGAAGCAAATGGGATTCGATGACCGATGGATTAACTGGATCAAGAGGATTTTTGAGTCAGGTACTTCTTCCGTACTTCTGAATGGTGTCCCGGGCCGACAGTTTCAATGCAGACATGGTGTTCGTCAGGGAGACCCACTTTCTCCCCTAATTTTCGTCATGGCTGCCGACCTCCTACAAGCTGCAATTAATAATGCGTACAGACAGCGCAAGATCCACCTCCCGATCCCTTGCAATCAACCAACTGATTATCATGTGGTCCAATATGCCGACGACACCATTTTGCTGATGCCGGCATGTCCAGACCAAGCCAAAATTATGAAGCAACTGCTACTAGACTATGCTGCTTCCATCGGTCTGAAGATAAATTTCCAAAAATCGTTGCTCATACCGCTCAATGTTCAGGAGGACATGGTTGAACAACTAGCTCATTTGTGGGGATGCTCTACGGTTAAAATGCCCTTCACCTACAGGCTTGCCAATGGGCACCACCAAGCCAACCATGGTGGATCTGATGCCAATGGTGGAAAGAACGGAACGAAGACTATCCTCCTCCTTGTGTATGCTGGATCATGGTTCTAAACTGACACTCCTAAATTCGCTCATCATGCTTATATACCCAATGTGCACTCTTAGGTTCCCTCCAAAATTGATTGAACACCTTGACAATATCCGAAGGCGTTGCTTGTGGCGCAAGAAAACTGACCAAGGGGAAAAATCAACCTCCCTTGCTGCATGGGACCTGGTCTGCCGCCCCAAAAATCACGGAGGCCTAGGGATTCTTGATATCAAAATCCAAAACACAGCTCTCCTCCTAAAGTTTCTGCACAGCTTCTACAACAAGCATGACATCCCTTGGGTCCATCTGATCTGGAACACATACTACAACAACAAAGTGCCCTATACCACGGATGCTTGCGGTTCTTTCTGGTGGAGAGCATGAACTTAAGTGACATTTATAGAGGGATCTCTACGGTGCAAATTGGCGCAGGCAACACCGCGCTATTCTGGAAAGATCTCTGGAGCGACCAGCTGAACGATGAAGCTTTCCCCTGGGCTTTCTCATTCACCAAACTTGAGGATGCTTCTATCACTGACTTTCTGGAGATAACCAATATCCACACTGGCTTTCACCTTCCTCTGACACAACAGGCTCGGCAGGAACTCCAACAACTTCAAGCCCGAACTGCAGACACAACCTCGATTTGGGCAAACCTGACGAGTGGACCTACTCCTGGGGAGGCAAATACACATCGTCCAGATTCTATAAGTTCTATTTCAGGAATGTTTCCACCGATCCTGCCTTTGCTTGGATTTGGGACTCTAAATGCACGTCCAAAATCAAAGTTTTCGCTATTACCCTAGTGATAGAGTCAACACGAGAAACATGTCAAAAGGAGGCACTACAACATTGGAAACAATGTCAATCGTGCTATTTGTAGTTGCAACGTGGAAGAGACCGTGGAGCACCTTTTCTTCAATCGCCCATTTAGCCAAACATGCTAGAATGCAATTGATATTTCTTGGCCGCATAATGGGAACAGATTGCAGCTTCTCCGAGGAGGGAAACAACGTTGGCCCTCGCCATTGTTCATGGAAATCTTCATGTTATCACTGGGAATCTGGAAAGAACGCAATGGCATCATCTTGCAGGCATCCCCCACATTTAACTCTTGGAGGGCTAGACTACAAAAGGACCTGGAATTGTTATGCCATAGGGTCAAGCCCCCACTTGTAGATTTCATCTCAGCCTTCCTTGTAACCCACTTGTAACCCCCTTCACCATATCCTCCCCTCTCGGGGTGCTAACACACCTTCTTTTTTGTACTGACCCAACTTGTAATCATGTAAAACTGATACTTTGACAATAGTGATATAATATATGTGGCAGTAGGATCCTTTCCTACTGTCTTTGACCCTTCAAAAAAAAGACCATCACCAACATCAACATGTACTATTACCAAGCATGAAAGTAATACGAGAAAGACAAATGATAACTAGATGCGTCGAAACATAACACGAAGGTGAACACGAAACCATAAGTAGTACCGAAACAACGATAACAGTTGCAGTTAAACAAACAGATAGTTATTAAATGTTCAAGTTTAAAACATTGGCTACTGCATGACTATCATGCAAGTGGATGTTGTGGCTTGCCTTGGGATGAAGAAAGCTCCGGGGAGAAGTGCGGAACGACCGCGGAAAGAATCGTCGGAAAGGGTACTCTCTCGGAGGGGCTGATTAGGGGCAAGGGAAAATGGTCATTTTAAGAATGTTGAAACACAGTTAAAATGGTACCAAAAGTTCGGGCTTGACGAGACGAAGAAGTGGGCTTTGGAATCACCTAAATCGGAGTTACGGTTGCGGAGTTATTAGGAGTTGAACACCAGGGACCAATCTGTGAATAAAACTTCAACAAACAAGTCCCTGGAGGCAAAAACTGAAAGCGCCTTTGGGCAGATTACGCCTTCTGCAAAAGAAAATGTATTTTCAGCCGAAGAACAACCGAAGTACGTTTCCCCAAATGGAAAACGTATTTTGTGGAATACGCTTTCAGGAGAGAAAAGCTCAAAGATGGAAATGTGCCTCCACTTATCCACGTCATCAGCGCTTGGTCAACGCACGTGAGGCTGACGGGCGGGTCCCATGCGCAGGGGGAGGAGGCACAGGCGCTCGTCCCCTTCCTCCTGCTCGCCCTGTTCCTCACGTGAAGCAGAGGCAAAGCAGGGGAGGGGCTGCGAGGGGGCCGGCCTGCTCCGGCCGTCTCCGGCCCAAATGAGGGCACCCTGGGACCAAGCTGACCAACCGCACCCATCTAGAGGGCTAACGGGCGCCGGGGAGGGGAGGAGCGCGCGAGGCGGAGTTGGACAGAGACGGGCTCCGGCAGACGTGGTCATCGGGGCAAGGCCCTAGAGGGGCTCCGGCGAAGGGGCAAGGGCAAGGGGAGAGTCGCCGGAGTATGGGCAAGGCGATGGTGGGGGCTAGAGGTGGAGAACGGCTCGGCTGCGCGCGAATTATGGGAGGGACCGAGGCAACCATGGCGGCGTGCAGCGAGGAGATGTTCTCCGGCTCGGCTAGTGGCTAGGCGGGATCCTGGGAGTGAGTTGAGGCCGCTGGTGAGGTCGGGGCACCTCGGGGTGGGCTTATATAGCCGGGGATGCGAGGGGGTGAGGTGGCACCCACGCGGCTACTCGTCCGCACTCCGATGATGGGCACGTGCGGCCAAGAGTCACGGGGAGGGGCGTCAAGACGACGAGGGGAGACGCGGACAAGCGCTAGGGGTCACGGAGACGAGCGGAGCTCGGGGACAAGGGAGGAAGAAGCCAACAGAGGAGAAGACGATCGTCGGGGGCAAGGGCTTAGGGCGACGCAGTCAATCACGAGGAGGCTACTCGACAAGGCTGCGTGTCGAGACGAGGGGAGAACGGATGAGCACGGCGCCAAGATGGAGCCAGAGCGTGTTTGCTGCATCCAGAGTGCGTGCAAACGACACGGGCACCACAGAGACCGGCAAGGAGGGCACGCGAGAGGTTCCTGCGAGTTTTCTAGTGATGAGTCCTTGCATCACTGAGGCTGAGGGAAGCGATAGATCAAGAAGAGGTGCACTCGATCGATGGGATTTTTCCTCTGCAGTTTGCTGTATCAGTTTTGGATGAGCACTGGTGATCAACAGCAACTTGATTGGGTCAAATGTGGTTGTCTGGAATGATAGGATAGGAAGGACTACGGTCCTGGAAAGTTTTAGGGGAAATGGACCAAGATAAATCATAGTTGCTTCACAACTGAATATTTGGTCCAGAATCAACATCATGATGGTGCACTCAAATGGAGAAGCCACTTGAGCTAAAATTTGGCAAGGCAGGGTGATTTGGACATATGAAGATTCTGAAAAAGGTTTCATACCATTTGGATAAACCAAAATGGTACTTCCTTCACAACCATATCCACTGACCAGAAACTTGCACAAAATCTAGAGGAATATTGGCTAGATGGAATATGCCCAAATTTGGTAGAGATAGGTTATATGGATAAGAGAAGGCCTAGGAAAATTTACAGCCATAATGGAGCAAGATAAAATATACTTGCTTCATTAAATGAAAATTTGGACAAAACCAAAGAATTGATGCTCAGCTCACTTGGATACATTGCATGAGCTCAACTTTGGTGGAGGGCTATGATATGATGATATTGAGGGCATGCATAAATTTCAACTCATTTGGATATGCCTAGCTAGTACTTTCTTCACAACCAGTTCCCTCAGACAGGAACTTTAAAAAATTGCTCAGGAATATTTACTAGGACAATTAAGTTGAAATTTTTCATGAGGCAATTATTTGGACATGAAAAGGTGTCCAAGAAGTTTGGAGTCAATTGGGCAAAGATAAATGGCAGTTGCTTCACAATCTGCCATCCAGGACAGAATAGGAAATGAATTTATTTGAGGATGATAGGAAACATGGCCAAATAAATATTTTGCCACATTTGAGAAAGATATGACCCAAACAATTTATGAGAATTATTTGGGAATTTTAGGAGTGATGGAAATATAGGTTGCTTCACAACCTAGGGCAAATTGAGTTATTCCTTTAACAGAAAAAGGAATATTCTCAAAGAAAAGATTATTGGGATTGGTCCAAGATGGAAATGGCAAGGTCTAGGGAAGGATTTGAGGTTGACAAGCCACTCTGGAAGCAAAGAAGAGGTCATCTTCTTCAATTTCCAGACCACAAAGCCACGGAGAAAGAAAACTCAAGCAAAAATCTCAGAAAAACAAATGAAAAAGAAAGGGCAAAAAATCAGGCTGTGACAAACCTTCCCCCCTTAAATAAATCTCGTCCTCGAGATTTGGTTGCTCAGGGAACAAGTATGAATATACTGCCTTAAGGAAACCGTTTCCAACTCGGGTATCCTTTTTCCTTCGTTGATTGTTCCCATTAAATTCTTCATCTGCCTTACCTGACTGGTTCTAGGGTGGTTTGCTTTACTGTATCCATATCTTGACAGAGCTTATCTCACATTTGCATGATTATACTGGCTCCAATTCTTTTCATACCTGCTGACTTATCTGAGATTACCATGACTGAAATATATGCCTGTCTCACAAATCCGAGGGTGATTTCTGATTGTTGTGTCTGTACTGGCAACTGTCCTTGAATTAGTGATCAGATTTTCTTGATGAACACCCAAGCTCTGACTCCTTGCATTTGGTTCCTCCACTAAATGTTGGTCCATTGGGTTCCAAACAGTGAGTTGAGGCATAACCATTTTTCCTGACAGATTCTGACTTATCGCAGGAATTTCTGAATCATGCTGACTAGCTCCACTGTTTTGAGTCTCAGATTCATTCCAAATATTTGACTGTCACATGTCCTGACCAGCAGGGTATGTCCTTATATGATAGTATCCGCAGACTTGACTGACTGTGAATCTCGTGAAAGAATTTTTGTCCATGACAGGCTATCCGTTGATGCTTCACATAAGTGAGGGCACATGCTTCTAGAATGTTATTCACCATCCAAAACCAAGCAGACCCTTTAGGTGAATATCCATGGTGATCCATACTGACTTAGACTATTCGGGGTATCTACACCATGTGGGTCTTGCAACAATTTTCATACCTGCATCACCGGTCTTGCTCCTTCATTACTGTTTTCCTTGATCTGGATCCTTGGTTGAAAGAGCGGGGTCATATTACTTATTCGGGTGACCATAGGTTCTGTTGGGTGCAACATTCTGACCGGGGGAAAATGATCTTTTGAACCCTTGCAAGAAATCGGCAAATAAATCAGTAGCCACCAGAACGGTCTTTACAACTCAGATCTAGGACATCACTGAAATAGCTCAACCACGGCTCAAGATGGCCGAAAATTAGGTCGGAGCATGAGACCGTGTTGATAAGAAGAAAGTGGCAGCTCCCTAAGATAGCTGAAAAGTAGCTAAAATCGTAGGGCCACTGTCACAAAAAGGAACTCAACAGTTGTACGAGACGGCCGGAAAGCAGCTCAGAACTCGTGACAGTTGTTGAATAGAGAAATATAAAGTTGGCATCCACCCTGGATGACCAAAAACGGCTCAGAACACAGGCGTGGTGCCGTTACTAGAGAAAAGAAGAAAAAGGCTCATCAGGATATTCCAGGTTCAATGGTACTTGCACAGAGCTCAGTGTTGTCGTCAGTATTCATAGTCCTTTGTCACACTGAGGTGTATATCTGGCTTCCTTCACATATATCTGAGAATCTGATTCCCGAGGCAGACTTATGTTCTGACTGATTCTTGCTTCTGACCAACTGTTGCGGATCTGATTCTGACATCTGCTGTCAATTCACAATATACTATCTTGCACCAGTGTCGTACTGAGGACGATTGGATGGCTTATGCTGAAAACGATCAAGAGTATCTTGTTGAGGAAGACTGGGTTTTGTGTTGAAACAGGTATTGCTGGACCATCCTCCTTTCTGAGTATGTGGCACATCCGTGCTTTCTTCCAGGCATATCATGTTTCCAAATCACCCTCCACGAAGAATCAAACCTTGTATTTGAACCATACCTTTGACTGAAATTGCACTATTGGGCTTGCACATAGATTATCTTCTTGCTGATCTGATCATTTCTGTCATGAAGAGTGCACTCTGAGGCAAACTTGATTATCCATACTGTTGTAAGGAGTGCATGCTGATGCAAACATGATACTGACTGTCCATCCAGGATTCCTTTTGCATTCAGATGAGATATTCCAAATTTCACTGCAGTCTGCAGATAACTTCATTCCGTTTATTTGAGCTTCCAAATATTTGAATTCCTTGTTGATTCTTCAGGTCCGGTGTTGGTTGACGAGCAAGTTTAATGAGGGGAAAATAATGACACACCGAAGGCCCAAAGAAAGAAGCAAAAGAAATGACGAAAGCAACAAAACAAACGCACAAGCATACAAATCATATAAATAATAAAGCAGCATCACATATTACTGCTACTCACACAATAATATGCATGCACACCTAAGCACACAAGTCTCACGGAAACTCCGATATTGCGATCTAATATGATGTGGCGGTGTGCATGAAAGTGAATTCACGTGTGGAAGGAGTTGGTGTAACCAAGGCTATACCAAGCGCTGGCTGAACACCGGTAGGATATGGATAGATATGGAGGCGAGGACGGACTTGGGGATCATGGGGTCGAACACTGAGGGTACAACCACATCATCATCAAGTGTATGAATGGGAATCATACACGTCCAGAGAATTGGATGACTGGGTAAGGTATCGGTGGAAGACTGGGCTTGCTAGCATTGCCCTTTCTCTGATAACAAAGACCAGCAAGGGTTACCAGAAAGGCGAGATGGAAGGCATGATTCGGGATCGAAGCATGACTATCATCGAAATAATACGGGTGGGTAGCGGAAAGATATTAACGCGATACCTGAGCATAATTCCTGCAAATGGTGTCTGGAACACTTGGTACCAGCGCATCACTCTGCTGGGACAGAGATGACGCCAAACACCGAAGAGCAGGCATGCTGAGAAGGAGGGTGCAGGTAGTGGATCGAAACCGATACCACCTACACTCACAAGATCACTATAAGCGACCAGATAATATTCTATATGCATGCTATGCAACAACCAAATGCAACAATCAAGTGCAACAAACCAACGAGGCTCTATACTACCGCATTCTAACGTTTGCGCAGGCTAGGGCATCCTACATCCAGACCTGCTCTGATACCAAGCATGTGGCACCCCGGCTCAGAGAAACCGGAACGCCCCGTATTCCAGCCCAGGATCAAGGAGAAGTCTTCTGGAATACGGCACTGCTTAGCATAGAACAAACCAACTCTTTCTTGCAATCTATATGGGTACAAGGGGGTTACATCGGCACGGCAAAACTACACGTGCCACGGTTGCTCCATGCAAGCAGCGGAACAACTTGATGCAGCGGAATGACTCTAGCAGCGGAACAACGACGACGGTGGTGAACTCCACTCCGCAGGGACTCTTGCTGGAACGCTTATCCTAGCTCGCAAATAGGGAATCCACGGCAAACAAGTAATCATATCCGGCATGACCTGCAAACCGGCATGACACGCCAGTTCAGTACATTGAATGTACTTGCAAGCTCACAGCAACCAAAGCAAACAAGACAGACAACAGCATGGCAATTACAGGTTAACATAGATTAACATGATACTATCAGATCAACTATAACATGAACAAGATGATACAGCTAGAACAATATGAGCATGGCATAAACATATGATAATACTAGCATGCAACATGATGAAGCCATCATGCACCAACTTACTCTGTTCAGGTTACCTCGAAACCATCACTTGCACAAACTTACCATTACGGACATCACATGATCATCTCAGGATCCAATCAAGCTTGGTATTAACAATACCGTAGTAATCATTTATGACCACAAGGAGCTTGACTTTTACCCTTGACTCGCATAACACCACAAATATCCAACAAGTTGGTATTCACGATACCACAGTGATCCTCTCACGATCACATAAATATCAACCAACTTCTTTCATCATCGAACCGGGGTTGTTATTAAGCACATTATTATTACTGTTGACCCATAGTGTGACCAACTCTGAATCGGGCCCATATTCATGCAAGCGCCTATCGATAGATCTAACACACACACTCTGCAGAGGTAGCACACTGTACCCACACCACAGAACCCATGGCCTCGCACTCCATTCAGGTGGACCAACAGCGTTCCAACAAAACAAATCTACTGCCATGACACTCTCTCGGCCACTCAGACCAACACCCCCTTTGGGTTCAGTCTTGGGTGGCCCGTGCCTACCAATAGTCTTACGGCCACCGTCGTGTCAAAACAAATCGGTCCCAAACAGGGACAAAAGCGCGCAAACAACTTGGGCACACAAGGCTTATGTCGTCCTACCCGGCCAAGGTAGCACCCGTGCATAACCTTCCCTCGTTGGAGGCACCGGCGAGAGGCATGACAATAGACTGCTAGGGCCCTGCCCATACCCATGGAAAATGTGGTTGCACTGGTCAGCTCGATATGGTGGCACCATGACTCAGCCAACAGTTGTTCAAGTTCAATTAAGTCTGGTTAAACTTGAATGCAATAAGCTGAGTCATATGAAAATAACAGGATGCAACTACAATGCATGAACATGATATCAACAAAAACATGGATGCAGCATAAATATTATGCATAACAATAGTGAAGCATTTATCCAGATGAGCATGGCATACTAACGAGCATAATTATCACAAGTATAGCACTACTCATAAACACATCATGACCACTAGCATCGAGAATAGATACCATGCCATGACATAATGATAATACTACCATGCAAACATTTAACCAACTAGATGCAAAGGAACATGCATAGCAATCTAGAACAATGCATTTATAGTCATGCAATCAAGACCATCACCAACATCAACATGTACTATTACCAAGCAGGAAAGTAATAGGAGAAAGACAAATGATAACTAGATGCATCGAAACATAACATGAAGGTGAACACGAAACCATAAGTAGTACCGAAACAACGATAACAGTTGTAGTTAAACAAACAGACAGTTATTAAATGTTCAAGTTGAAAACCATGGATACTGCATGACTATCATGCATGTGGATGTTGTGGCTTTTCTGGGATGAAGAAAGCTCAGGGGGGAAGTCCGGACGACCGCGCAAAGAATCGTCGGAAAGGGTACTCTCTCGGAGGGGCTGATTAGGGGCAAGGGCAAAATGGTCATTTTCAAAATGTTGAAACATAGTGAAAACGATACCAAAAGTTCGGGCTTGAAGAGACGAAGAAATGGGCTTTGGAATCACCTAAATCGGAGTTACGGTTGTGGAGTTAGGAGGAGTTGAACACCAGGGACCAATATGTTAATAAAACTTCAACAAACAAGTCCCTAGAGGCAAATACTGAAAGCGCCTTCGGGCAGATTACGCCTTCTGCCAAATAAAACATATTATAAGCCGAAGAACAACTGAAGTACGTTTCCTCGAACGGAAAATGTATTAAGGCGAATCCGCTTTCAGGAGAGAAGTGCAAAGGCGGAAACATGCCTCCACTTATCCACGTCATCAGCGCTTGGCAAAGCAGGTGAGGCTGACGGGCGGGTCCCACGCGCAGGGGGAGGAGGCACGGGCGCTCGTCCCCTTCCTCCCGCTCGCCCTGTTCCTCGCGTGAAGCAGAGGAAGAGCAGGGGAGGGGCGGCGAGGGGGCCGGCCTGCTCCGGCCGTCTCCGGCCCAGCCGAGGGCACCGGCGGGACCGCAGCGGCCAACCGCACACATCTAGAGGGCTAGCGGGCGCCGGGGAGGGGAGGAGCGCGCGGGGCGGAGGCGGACGTGGTCTTCGTGGCACGGCCCTAGAGAGGCTCGGGCGAAGGGGCAAGGGCAAGGGGAGAGTCGCCAGAGTATGGGCAAGGCGATGCTGGGGGCTAGAGGTGGAGGAGGCTCGGCTGCGCGTGAATTTAGGGGAGGGACCGAGGCAACCATGGCGGCATAGGGCAGCGAGGAGAGGTTCTCCGGCTCGGCTAGTGGCTAGGCGGGGTCCTGGGAGTGAGTTGAGGCCGCTGGTGAGGTCGGGGCACCTCGGGGTGGGCTTATATAGCTGGGGTAGCGAGGGGGTGAGGTGGAACGCGTGCGGCTACGTGTCCGCGCTCCGGTGACGAGCACACACGACCAAGGGTAACGGGGAGGGACGGCAAGACGACGAGTGGAGACGTGGACGAGCGCGAGGGATCACGGAGACGAGCGAAGCTCGGGGACAAGGGAGGAAGAAGCCAACAGAGGAGAAGACAACGGTCGGCTACAGCGCGCGCACTGTGCGGCGAGGGGGACGGCTCACCGGAGAAGAAGACGGAGGGGGCAAGGGCTCAGGGTGACGCAGTCGATCACGAAGAGGCTACTGGACAAGGCTGCGGGTCGAGACGAGGGGAGAACGGACGAGCACAGCGCCAAGATGGAGTCTAAACGCATTTGTTGTGTCCAGAGCGCGTGCAAATTTGGAGTTGGGAGTTTAAAAGGATCAAATTTAAAAGTCCTTTTGGAAATTATTTTTAATTTGGAGTTATTTGGTATTTATTCAAATTATATTTCTCTAAAATAAAAATATATGGAAAATAGGGTAATATGATTCCCTACATCAGAAAATTGGAGATAAATAAATTTGAAATCATTTTGGTATTTTTAATATGATTTTTATTGGATTTTAGTAGGGCAGTAGCACTCTTTGACTTATTTGAATTTTTCTCTATTTTATTTGACTTGACAAAAATGTCCAGCTTGTAGAAAATCTTTTTCTAAATTTTTTGATATATTATATGTCTATATAATTTTTTATTATTTCTTTTGTTTTATTTATTTTCGTATGTCTGTGTTTCAAAAAGACTATCCGCCGAACTGGGCGGCCCGATAACCGGGCAGCCCACCACTCAGCGCCGTCTCGAAGCTAGCGACGGACTTCGTCACAGGTCACGCGCCGCCATGGGAGCCGCCCGATCCGGCTCTCCTCGCCATCGTGCCCTCCCCACGCCCACCTCGCCTCCTCGCCTTAAATAGCCGGGCCCGAGCCCGGCCCCGACGCCTCATCGCCTGGCCCACGCAGAGCCGCTGCTGCACCTCGCCATGCAGACGCCGCCGCCAAGGCCTGTAGCTGCCAAGGCCTTCATGGCCACGCTCATCGCCGAGTCCGCAGCTGCTAGAGAGTGCCGCCATGAAACCGCCGGTTTTCCGCCGAAGACCATTGAACCGCCAAGGACCTAGATAAAACCGAACCCTAGATCGGCTATTTTTTTGGTTTTCTCGGGGTTTTTTTCAAACCCGGTTTAGTTTTTTTAGTTAGAGCTATTAAAAGAACGTTCTCTGTTTAGAACTAGTTAGCGAACATTCATTATTTAGTCTTTTCTTTTTCTGTTAGTTTTAGTCAGGGACCTATCCGTAGTTAGTTTCTTTACCGTTTAGCCCCTGATCTTCAAACCTTCACTACCTTTTGCTCGTTACTCGGAATTGGATGAAACCAACGCCCACTTCTTCGTTATGATACCCTCTATCCAGTAATCCAACTCAAACATGTTTTGAAATTTTAAAATTTGAATTAGACCAGATTTGAATTCAAACTTTGTTTGATCGTAACTTGAGTATTATAACTCCGATTTAGTCGATTCATTTTTGCAAATTAAAGCTCTTGACCTAAACTTTTTGATAAGGCCAAATTCATCCAATTTTGGTACTGTTAGAAATTGTTTTACGTTGCAAGAGTTATTTGCTTGATTTTGATGCTTTTCGAATTGTCTTCTTCGTTCTTTTTGATCTTTTGAGTGATTTCTTATGTGTGGTTACTATTGCTTGCTTACGATAGATTGACCGGAGTGTGACGAGTAGAACTATCAGGAGTTATGAGTGCGAATCATGTTCATCAACAGTATAGGCAAGTTCACACTTTGATCATATCCCTTCCATACCCAGTTTTTATGCATTAGTTTCAACCCTCAAACATTGCATGAGTAGAATTGATAACATGTGGGTATTGGGAAGTAGTTGATGAGGTAGGAACCTATTGTCCTGCATTCAAACCTTGGGAGTTACTATTACGTTATGCTTATATTGCCATGCTATGCCCGTAGACATGTATTGGGTTTGAGTGTATTCCATGACATATGTGAGATTGTTTACTTGATGGTTCAACTTAAGGTGGCTACTTTAATGCACATCTGGGTGGATTGGTTGCGGGCACCTGGAGAATACAGTGTTGTCCTAGGATATCCCGGAGGACCCATGTGATCATCATACGGCTCGCCACCCAGGCTCAAAGGGATCATAAGATTATTCATGCTAGAAACTTCCGTGTGCAGCCACAAGCCATTATGGGCTCTGGAATAGTTGAGTAAGTTATGTGAAGCTCTTGAAGAGGTTGACTAGCGGATGTAGTGGGTTGTAGGTGGTACTATCTATCCAGAGTAGAGAGTTAATTCTTCAGAAAGACTGTGTCTCGAATATCCGACCATGGATGTATTCGAGTCTTGTGGGGAAAAGTGCGCAAACCTCTGCAAAGTGTACAAACTAATCATGATTAGCCGTGTCCCCGATTATGGACAATCTTGAGTATCTGGTTCTCGGATTATCATGTTGATCTCAATAATTTATTTAAATTAATTTGATTGGGGTTAATGATTATTATTTTGGGATTGAGTTGGAGGAACCTTCTCAATAATGTATCAACCAACTTTGTAGTTAAATAAAATATATTCCTTTGTAGTAGGGAACAATTGGCTTTTCGCAAAAACATTATAACCATAGAGCTTTTCCACCAGCCAAATATGCATGTAGTGATAGCCTTTATTCATCATTATCCTATGGTGTGAATTTGCCAGTACATTCAATGTACTGACCCTTTGTGGCTGCAACATCTCATGTTGCAGGAATCTTATGACGAGTAAGTGATACGTTAGGGTTACGATTTCTACACAACTTTGTCGTTGGTGTTGATGGGAATCCACAACCTAGTTGTTACTTCCGCTATTTGGATTGATGTAATAGTATTTACGTTACTTTATACATGCAATTTACCTCTGTTATAAATCCTCGAGTACTGTGTGTGTCAGCATACCGATCCAGGGATGACACTTAAGCACAGAGACTTGACCGTCTGAGGTCGGGTCGCTACAAGACAATATCATGATAATTAACCAAATTAATTTAACACAAGAAACACTACATATGCAATGCAAACAATACGTGCTCCGAGTCTCATGGACTCGCTTACCAGACGATTACCTCGTAACCAAACGGTGACCATACCGGGGTCACACCTGAAACCAATCCTTCATGAACACCTTAGGAGTTCATGATTTACCACGAACCAAAACATCACAACAATCTCTTAGTTTGTAAGATTTATTAGAAAAGTTGATCCATGGTGTGACTTACTCACGAGGTATGCCCATAACCGCGGACGCGACTATCGATAGATTAAATACACTCTCTGAGAGGTAGCGCACTTTACCCACACTATGGAACACCTGGCCTCGCATTCCCATTCGGGTGGAACAAAGCATTCCGAAGAAACCCTCCCTTTGTCATGCACTCTCCCCAGCCACTCTGACCAACTCCCTCTCAGGGCTAGGTCTTGGGTGGCCCTGTGTCTACCAAAGACACCAACGGCCACCGTCGTGGCAAAACGATCCCAAACGGGGACCAGGTACCATAAAAGCAAAAAGCGAGCGAGACAAGGTTATGTCCGCCCTGCACCAGGTATGCACACCCATAACCTTCCCTCGCGGGAGGCATCGGTGAGAGCCACAACAAAGGACCGTATCAAGACCTTCCCATAAGGTAAATGTGGTCGCACTGAATTAAAACCCGATCCAGTGGCACCATGAGGTGATCAACATCATATTTAAGTTGGACTTAATCAAGCTTAATTTTGATAAAAACTTTTTATCAAAAAGATGATATAATACAAAACACAACCATGCAACTACTCGTCATGCAAAGCAAACAACTAATATTCATGGATCAAGCTTAACCACATAATTATCTTGCATCACTATAGATCAAAACTCGCTGGTTATAACTCATTTTTATTATCAAGCAATATTTTATTTAGTTCTTTATTTAAATGAAATTATCACTAGTAAAATAGCTACCATCAATTTCCATAGCAATATGTATATGCAAAATCTTACTCTACTTAACCACACAAGTTCATGCATCCAACCAGTAACTAAAATAAGCATATCAAGCAGAATAAAGTAACTAGTAATTTACCAAAGTTATTTATCAAATTTTAAATGCCAATAAGAACTCATATTCAAGTAGAAAATCATAGATATTGAAATAACACCATCCAAATGCTGGTGTGGCTTGCCTTAGTGTAGAGGAGGATCACACCCCTCTTGGTTTGCTTCAAGACAAGCTTCTCCTTCGAAAAGAATTTAAAACCACAAAAATAATTGTCAAAACACATTCTAAAATCACCAGAAATTCTAGGCAGCAAGGAAAAATCCACCTTTTGGTGTGCTGCTAGAGCTTTCTGAGACAAAGACAATGAAAAAAGAATCAAATCATTTGGACTTATGGTTTAGAAATGGTGGCTGGTCAAAGTTTAGTCAAATTTCTAAATAATATTTGAATTAAACAGAAATCCTGGGGGAGAGTGACGTCGAAGGCGTAAAATAGAAATACGCCTCCACTCGTACCGCTTCGGGTACGAGTGGTGAGACCGACAGGTGGGTCCTGCGCGTTAGGTGAGAAGGGGGGTGAGCGAGATCAGAGAGAGGTAGGGCTTCGCCAGAGCTCACGCCGACGATGAGGGGGTTTGGGCTAGGCTGGAGGGATAGGATTGAAGCAGGGCACAAGGAGCACCTGCCCGTACCCGTAGCTTGGCGTCGGGTGGACGAAGTTGCTCGTGGTCGTGCTCGCAAGCTTCGGGGGCGGACGGGTTTCACCAGAGAGGTTGAAGACGACGGCTAGAGGCGGCTCTGAGGGCTCAGCGGTGTCCAGGAAACACCAGCAGGTCCCCAATGACCCGCCCAAGCAGCTGCTTGAGCTCGAGAGGCACCGCAGAGTGGCGACTGGACTGCGGGGATCACCGGAGTCCTCTGGTCGGGGAGATGGCCAGAGGCCTGCCCGACCGGGCTGCTGCTCTTCTACGTGTTCGTGGAGGTGGTGTGGAGTGGTGCTTGGCTAGAATTCGAGGAGGGGAGCGCTATATATAGCCGGAGCGAAGGGGGGGACGTGTCGCTGCCGGAGCTCTCTGGACACGCGGCGAACAGCGACGAGAAGCTCCAACGCAAGGGGGCAAATGCTCAGCATCAACGCAGGAGCTTTCCCACGCTCGCGGACGAGCACAGGAGGTGGTTGGGTAAGGGGACAAGCGCACGTGCGCACTGTGGCATTTTGGCCGCGACACGCCCATGCTTGCTGCGATGGCTCCGGCATCGGCGAGCGCCAGGGAACGGTCAAGGGTGATGGGTCGAGGCTTGTGGCATGGCGCGGCAGTCATTGGCAAGCGCTGGAACGAGCACGCGCGAAACGGAGAGGAAGGCGCCAGCAAGAGCGCGTCGAGATGCTGCCAGGCGCCGTCTCCTCGCGCGGTCACCAAGATGGCATGGCCAAAACGATGCCCAAGAGCGGCCAAACCTTGTGTACGCGCTCGACCGTGCAGTGTTTAGTCTAGCAGGGGTGATGGCTCATGTCCAGGCCGACCAGATTGGACTCAACTAAGCTGACAAGTTTCTGACCAGAAACTTGGTCGCCAAGTTTGGCCACCTTCTAGAAGGCCATTAGGGCTGATCTCCTGGGTTTAGGGTTTCTTAGGAGGGTGTTTCAGCCCAAGAAAGCTCAAGGCTAAAAGCTCAAGGAAAAATGTACTTGCTGTACAAACTGGAAGTTTGGTCCAGAAGTGAAAAGATTTTCTACATAAAAAATATTACAAAAAGTGATGCAATATTTTTGCATCGGTAGGTGTGCCAAGGTTCTAAGAATATTCATGATTTATCTCAGATTTTTCTGAGCAAGAAAAAATGGGGTTGCTTTGGAGCACAAGTTTCTAAATTGAATTGAATTTCAGAGAGAAAAATGAATATTCTTATTTTATGAAAAATATTCATTTGATTATTTTGGAGATTTATCCGAGGAATAAAGTAGATAGGTCACTTGGGTGAAAGTCAAGGATATGCCCAAGTGACAAGTCCATTTGACATGATTCCAAAATCCAAATCAAGTCAGGGCAAAACCACGATAAAAACCAAGTCCGGAAAAAGAGAGAGAAGGCAAGTCCGGAAAAAAGAGAGAAGGCAAAACCCAGGCTGTCACACTTGTGGTGCATTATTCGGTGTTAATTATGCTTAATGCTCGCTTATGAGATTTTTCATTTCTTGGTTGGTCACTTCTCAATCTTTTGCTAGCCTTCATTTTGCACTAAGTATGATCACTACTTGTGCATCCAAAATCCTTTAAACCAGTTTTGCCACATGACTCCACCATACCTACCTACATGTGGTATTATTTTGCCATTCTAAGCAAATTTTTATGTGCCATCTCTAATTTTCAAAATGAACTTCTCTTTTGTGTGCTCATACCGCTCATGAAATAGTAGGGGGTGGATAATATATTTCCATGCTAGATATGTTATTCCAAAGATGAGTGTTTACTCAGTTGTCATAGCACGAGAGTAAGGCAAAGGTATTAGGGATGCCCAGTCCCGAAATGAAAAATGAATTTACTTTATGTTGTGAAATAATAAATTCCTTGGAAAGTGTTGGTATGGAAGGCACCCGTGGATACAGCTAGCCATGGAAAGTGAAAGTATGGTTGAAAAAGGAATAAACTTTGATTTATGTTTGGGAACTGCCTATGATATATCTAGCATGGAAAGTATTGGGAACTACTCGATCGTTCTCGTTGACAGGAAAAGCATGCCTCCCAAAATGTTTTATCTCTATCTTTTTTGCTTTGAGCTCTGGGGCCTCTACAAATCCCTACTTCCCTCTGCAAAGGGCCTTTCTTTTACTTTATGCAATTTTTATTTTTAATTTGAGTCTCCATCTTCTCTTCTAAAGCAGCAACTAAGGGGCACTATGATCGTACTTGAGCAATGGGTGTAGCTAATATGCGACTGTGTTTCATGAATGGACCAATGATTGAACATGATGGGCTAGGGATAACTTGCTTTAGTGTAGATATTTTGAAAGACATGGTTGCTTGTTGATATGCTTGAGTATTTAAGTCCTCATGTAAAAACTAGACTATTGCTTCGAACCATATAAAATTCCAAATGTCCATGCTACAAAGAAAAGAATAATGTGATGACCATGTTAGGCAGCATTCCACATCAAAAATTCAGTTTTTATCATTTACCTCACGAGGACGAGCATGAATTAAGCTTGGGGATGCTTATACGTCTCCAACGTATCTATAATTTTTGATGGTTCCATGTTGTTATATTATCATTCTTGGATGTTTTACAATCATTTTATATCATTTTTTGGTACAAATCTATTGACATAGTGCCCAAAGGTGCTTGCTATTTTCTGCATGTTTTTTACATCGCAGGAAATCAATATCAAACGGAGTTCAAACACAGTGAAATTTTTTGTGGAATTTTTCTGGACCATAAGACGTCCAGTGGGCCAAAGAAGTATTGAACAGGGAGCCCGAGGTGAGCACAAGACACCAGGGCACGCCTGGAGGCCCAGGCGCGCCCTAGTGAGTTGTGAAGGAAATATGCCCTGGAGGCAATAATAAAGTTGTTATTTATATTTCCTTATATCATGATAAATGTTTATTATTCATGCTAGAATTGTATTAACCGGAAACTTAGTACATGTGTGAATACATAGACAAACAGAGTGTCCCTAGTATGCATAGCTCGTTAATCAAAGATGGTTAATTTTCCTAGCCATAGACATGTGTTGTCATTTGATGAACGGGATCACATCATTAGAGAATGATGTTATAGACAAGACCCATCCGATAGCTTAGCACTATGATCGGTTAGTTTATTGCTATTGCTTTCTTCATAACTTATACATGTTCCTATGACTATGAGATTATGCAACTACCGAATACCGGAGGAACAATTAGTGTGCTATCAAACGTCACAACGTAACTGGGTGATTATAAAGATGCTCTACAGGTGTCTCCGATGGTGTTTGTTGAGTTGGCATAGATCAAGATTAGGATTTATCACTCCGATTGTTGGAGAGGTATCTCTAGGCCCTCTCGGTAATGCACATCACTATAAGCCTTGCAAGCAATGTGACTAATGAGTTAGTTGCGGGATGATGCATCACGGAATGAGTAAAGAGACTTGCCGGTAACGAGATTGAACTAGGTACTGAGATACCGATGATCGAATCTCGGGCAAGTAACATACCGATGACAAAGGGAACAACGTATGTTGTTATGCGGTTTGACCGATAGAGATCTTCATAGAATATTTAGGAACCAATATGAGCATCCAGGTTCCACTATTGGTTATTGACCGGAGATGAGTCTCGGTCATGTCTACATAGTTCTCGAACCCGTAGGGTCCGCACGCTTAACGTTCGGTGACGATCAGTATTATGAGTTTATGTGTTTTGATGTACCGAAGGTAGTTCGGAGTCCCGGATATGATCACGGACATGACGGGGAGTCTCGAAATGGTCAATACATAAAGATCGATATATTGGAAGGCTATGTTTGGACATCGGAATGGTTCCTGGTGAGTTCGGGCATTTACCGGAGTACCGGTGGGTTACCGGAAGCCCCCGGGGAGTATATGGGCCTTATTGGGCCTTAGTGGAAAAGAGGAGGAGGCGGCCAAGGTGGGGGCGCCCCCCAAGCCCAAATCAAATTGGGGTGGGGGCCCGGCCCCCCTTTCCTTCTCCCTCTCTCCTCCTTCCTTCCTCTCCTACTCCAACTAGGGAAGGGGGAATCCTACTCCCACCGGGAGTAGGACTCCCCCCTTGGGCGCGCCATGAGAGGGCCGGCCCTCCCCCTCCTCCACTCCTTTATATACGGGGGAGGGGGACACCCCATAGACACACAAGTTGATTGTTTAGCCATGTGCGGTGCCCCCCTCCATAGATTTCCACCTCAGCTATATCGTTGTAGTGCTTAGGCGAAGCCCTGCGTCGGTAACTTCATCATCACCGTCATCACGCCGTCGTGCTGAGGAAGCTCTCCCTCAACCTCAGCTGGATCTAGAGTTCGTGGGATGTCACCGAGCTAAACGTGTGCAGATCGCGGAGGTGCCGTACCTTCGGTGCTAAGATCGGCCGGATCGTGAAGACGTACGACTACATCAACCGCGTTGGCATAACGCTTCCGCTTTCGGTCTACGAGGGTTCATAGACAACACCCCTCTCATTGCTATGCATCACCTAGATGGATCTTGCATGTGTGTAGGATTTTTTTTGAAATTACCGCGTTCCCGAATAGTGGCATCCGAGCCAGGTCTATACGTAGATGTTATATGCACGAGTAGAACATAAAGAGTTGTGGGCGATAATAGTCATACTTCTTACCAACATGTCATACTTTGATTCGGCGGTATTGTTGGATGAAATGGCTCAGACCGACATTACGCGTACGCTTACACGAGACTGGTTCTACCTACGTGCTTCACACACAGGTGGCTAGTGGGTGTCTATTTCTCCAACTTTAGTTGAATCGAGTGTGACTATGACTGGTCCTTCTTGAAGTTTAAAACAGCACACTTGACAAAAAAACTTTGTGGTTTTGATGCGTAGGTAAGAACGGTTCTTGCTCAGCCCGTAGCAGCCACGTTAAACTTGCAACAACAAAGTAGAGGACATCTAACTTTTTTTGCAGGGCATGTTGTGATGTGATATGGTCAAGACGTGATTATATAAATTGTTGTATGAGATGATCATGTTTTGTAACACAGTTATCGACAAGTGGCAGGAGCCATATGGTTGTCGTTTTATTGTATGAAATGCAATCGCCATGTAATTGTTTTACTTTATCACTAAGCGGTAGTGATAGTCGTAGAAGCAATAGTTGGCGAGACGACAACGATGCTTCGATGGAGATCAAGGTGTCAAGCCGGTGACGATGGTGATCATGACGGTGCTTTGGAGATGGAAATCAAAGGCACAAGATGATGATGGCCATATCATATCACTTATATTGATTGCATGTGATGTTTATCCTTTATGAATCTTATTTTGCTTAGTTCGGCGGTAGCATTATAAGATGATCTATCACTAAATTTCAAGGTATAAGTGTTCTCCCTCAGTATGCACCGTTGCTATAGTTCGTCGTGCCGAGACACCACGTGATGATCGGGTGTGATAAGCTCTACGTTCACATACAACGGGTGCAAGCCAGTTTTACACATGCAGAATACTCGGGTTAAACTTGACGACCCTAGCATATGCAGATATGGCCTCAGATAACTGAGACCGAAAGGTTGAGCGTGAATCATATAGTAGATATGATCAACATAGTGATGTTCACCATTGAAAACTACTCCATCTCACGTGATGATCGGACATGGTTTAGTTTCTATGGATCACGTGATCACTTAGATGATTAGAGGGATGTCTATCTAAGTGAGAGTTCTTAAGTAATATGATTAATTGAAATTTAATTTATCATGAACTTAATCCTGATAGTATTAGCACATCTATGTTGTAAATCAATAGCTTGCGATGTAGCTCCTCGTTTATTTTTGATATGTTCCTAGAGAAAAACTATGTTAAAAAATGATAGTAGTAATGAGGCGGACTAGGTCCATGATCTGAGGATTATCCTCATTGCTGCACAGAAGAATTATGTCCTTGATGCACCGCTAGGTGACGGATTTATTGTAGGAGCAGGTGCAGACATTATGAACGTTTGGAAAAGCTCGATATGATGACTACTTGATAGTTTAGTGCACCATGATTTACGGCTTAGAACCGGGACTTCAAAAACGTTTTGAATGCCACGGAGCATATAATATGTTCCAAGAGCTGAAATTGGTATTTCAGACTCATACCCGAGTCGAGAGGTATGAGACCTCTGACAAGTACTTTGCCTACAAGATGGTGGAGAATAGCTCAACCAGTGAGCATGTGCTCAGATTGTCTGAGTACGACAATCACTTGAATCAAGTCGGAGATAATCTCCAGATAAGATAGTGATTGACAGAGTTCTCTAGTCACTACCACCAAGTTACTAGAACTTCATGATGAACTGTAATATGTAAGGAATGACAAAAACGATTCCCGAGCTCTTCGCGATGCTGAAAGCAACGAAGGTAGAAATCAAAAGCATCAAGTGTTGAACCTAAAATAAATGTTATTTGGTGTTTGCGTTGAGCATGAATATGATTGGATCATGTTTATTGCAATAAGGTTATTCATTTTAAGTCAAAGAATAATTGTTGTTCTATTTACATGAATAAAACCATCTATGGTCATACACTCAATATAAATGGTTTATTGAATCTCGATCGTAGTGATACACATATTCATAATATTGAAGCCAAAAGATGCAAATTTAATAATGATAGTGCAACTTATATGTGGCACTGTCATTTAGGTCATATTGGTGTAAAGCGCATGAAGAAACTCCATGCTGATGGACTTTTGGAATCACTTGATTATGAATCTCTTGATGCTTGCGAACCATGCTTCATGGGCAAGATGACTAAGACTCCGTTCTCCGGAACAATGGAGCGAGCAACTGACTTATTGGAAATAATACATACTGATGTATGCGGTCTGATGAGTGTTGAGGCTTGCGGCGGGTATCGTTATTTTCTGACCTTCACAGATGATTTGAGTAGATATGGGTATATCTGTTTGATGAAACATAAGTCTGAAACATTTGAAAAGTTCAAAGAATTTCAGAGTGAAGTGGAAAATCATCGTAACAAGAAAATAAGGTTTCTACGATCTGATCATGGAGGTGAATATTTGAGTTATGAGTTTGGTATTCATTTGAAACAATGTGGAATAGTTTCACAACTCAGGCCACCTGGAACACCATAGTGTAATGGTGTGTCTGAACATCATAACCGTATTTTATTAGATATGGTGTGATCTATGATGTCTCTTACCGATTTACCACTATCGTTTTAGGGTTATGCATTAGAAACAGCTTCATTCACGTTAAATAGGGCACCATCTAAATCCGTTGAGATGACACCATATGAACTGTGGTTTGGCAAGAAACCCAAGTTGTCGTTTCTTAAAGTTTGGGGTTGCGATGCTTATGTGCAAAAGCTTCAACCTGATTAGCTCGAACCCAAATCGGAGAAATGTGTCTTCATAGGATACCCAAAGGAGACTGTTGGGTACACCTTCTATCAGAGATCCGAAGGCAAGATATTCGTTCCTAAAAATGGTTACTTTCTAGAGAAGGAGTTTCTCTCGGAAAAAATGAGTGGGAGGAAAGTAGAACTTGATGAGGTAATTGTACCTTGTCCCGAATTGGAAAGTAGTTCATCACGTAAATCAGTTCTAGTGATTCCTACACCAATTAATGAGGAAGCTAATGATGATGATCATGAAACTTGAGATCAAATTACTACCGAACCTCGAGGGTCAACCAGTAGTATGGTCCGCACTGCAGTGGTATGGTAATCCCGTTCTGGAAGTCATGTTACTGGACCATGATGAACCTACAGACTATGAGGAAGCGATGATGAGCCCAGATTCCATGAAATGGCTTGAGGCCATAAAATCTGAGATGGGATCCATGTATGAGAACAAAGTGTGGACTTTGGTTGACTTGCCCGATGATCGGCAAGCCATGGAGAATAACTGGATCTTCAAGAGGAAGACGGACGCTGATAGTAGTGTTACTATCTACAAAGCTCGAATTGTCACAAAAGGTTTTCAACAAGTTCAAGGTGTTGACTACAATGAGATTTTCTCACTCGTGGCGCTGCTTAAGTCTGTCCGAATCATGTTAGCAATTGCCACATTTTATGAAATCTGGCAAATGGATGTCAAAACTGCATTCCTTAATGGATTTCCTAAAGAATATTTGTATATGATGCAACAAGAAGGTTTTGTCAATCCTAAAGGTGCTAACAAAGTGTGCAAGCTCCAGCGATCCATCTATGGACTGGTGCAATCATATGGTTTTATACAAATTTTTTGAGAAACCTGCATTTACAAGAAAGTGAATGGGAACACTACAACATTTATGATAATTATATTTGAATGCTATATTGTTGATTGGAAATAATGTAGAATTTTTCTGGAAAGCATAAAGGAGTTTTGAAATGAGTTTTTCAAAGAAAGACCTCAATGAAGCTATGTGGCACCCCGGCTCAGAGAAACCGGAACACCCCGTATTCCAGCCCAGAGATCGAGGAGAAGTCTTCTGGAATACGGCACTGCTTAGCATAGAACAAACATGCTCTTTATTGCAATCTATATGGGTACAAGGGGGTTACATCGGCCCTGCGAAACTACGTGTGCCACGGTTGCTCCATGTAAGCAGCAGAACAACTCGACGCAGTGGAATGACTCTAGCAGCGGAACAACAACGACGGTGGTGAACTCCACTCCGTAGGGGCTCTGGCTGGAACGCTTATCCTAGCTCGGAAACAGGGAATCCACGGCAAACAAGCAATCATATCCGGCATGACCTACAAACTGGCATGGCACGCCAGGTCAGTACATTGACTATACTTGCAAGCTCACAGCAACCAAAGCAATCAAGATGCATAACAAAGATGGCAATTACAGGTTAACATGGATTAACATGATACTATCAGATCAGTTATAGCATGAACAAGATGATACAGCTAGAACAATGAGAGCATGGCATAAACATATGATAATACTAGCATGCAACATGATGATGCTATCATGCACCAACTTACTCTTTCGGGTTACCTCGTACCATCACCTGCACAAACATACCATTACGGACATCACCCGATCATCTCAGGATCCAATCAAGCTTGGTATTAACAATACCATAGTAATCATTTATGACCACAAGGAGCTTTACTTTTACCCTTGACTCTCGCATAACACCACAAATATCCAACAAGTTGGTATTCACGTTACCACAGTGATCCTCTCATGATCACATAAATATCAACCAACTTCTTTCATCATCGAACCAGGGTTGTTATTAACCACATTATTATTACCGTTGACCCATAGTGTGACCAACTACGAACTGGGCCCATATCCGCGGGCGCGGCTATTGATAGATTAACGCACACTCTCTGTAGAGGTAGCACACTGTACCCACACCACAGAACCCATGGCCCTGCACTCCCATTCGGGTGGACCAACACCGTTCCGACAAAATAGCTCTACTGCCATGACACACTCTTGACCACTCAGACCAACACCCCCTTTGGGTTCAGCCCTGGGTGGCCCGTGCCTACCAAAGGTCTTACGGCCACCGCCGTGGCAAAACAAATCGGTCCCAAACGGGGACAAAAGCCTGCAAACAACTTGGGAACACAAGGCTTATGTCGTCCTACCCGGCCAAGGTAGCGCCCGTGCATAACCTTCCCTCATTGGAGGCACCGGCGAGATGCATGACAATAGACTGCTAGGGCCCTGCCCCATACCCAAGGCAAATGTGGTTGCACTGGTCAGCTCGATATGGTGGCACCATGACTCAGCCAACAGTTGTTCAAGTTCAATTAAGTCTGGTTAAACTTGAATGCAATAAGCTGAGTCATATGAAAATAACATGACGCAACTACAATGCATGAACATGATATCAACAAAAACATGGATGCAACATAAATATTATGCATAACAACAGTGAAGCATTTATCCAGATGAGCATGGCATACTAACGAGTACAATTATCAAAAGTATAACACTACTCATAAACACATCATGACCACTAGCATCGAGAATATATGCCATGCCAAGACATAATGATAATACTACCATGCAAAAATTTAACCAACTAGATGCAAAGGAACATGCATAGCAACGGTACTCAGAACAGACGATAGTCATGCACCGAAGACCATCACCAACATAAACATGTACTACTACCAAGCATGAAAGTAATACGAGCAAGACAAATGATAACTAGATGCATCGAAACATAACACGAAGGTGAACACGAAACCATAAGTAGTACCGAAACAACGATAACAGTTGCAGTTAAACAATCAGACAGTTATTAAATGTTCAAGTTGAAAACCATGGCTAATGCATGACTATCAAGCATGTGGATGTTGTCGCTTGCCTGGGATGAAGAAAGCTCCGGGGAGAAGTGCGGAACGACTGCGGAAAGAATCGTCGTAAAGGGTACTCTCTCGGAGGGCTGATTAGGGGCAAGGGAAAAATGGTCATTTTCAGAATGTTGAAACATAGTGAAAATGGTACCAAAAGTTTGGGCTTGACGAGACGAAGAAGTGGGCTTTGGAGTCACCTAAATCGGAGTTACGGTTGTGGAGTTAGGAGGAGTTGAACACCAGGGACCAATCTGTGAATAAAACTTCAACAAACAAGTCCCTGAGGCAAAAATTGAAAGCGCCTTCGGGCAGATTATGCCTTCTGCAAAACAAAATGTATTTTCAGCCGAAGAACAACTGAAGTATGTTTCCTCAAATGGAAAACGTATTTCGTGAAATACGCTTTCAGGAGAGAAAAGCGCAAAGGCGGAAATGTGCCTCCACTTATCCACGTCATCAGCGCTTGGTCAACGCAGGTGAGGCTGACGGGTGGGTCCCATGCGCAGGGGGAGGAGGCAAAGGCTCATCCCCTTCCTCCCGCTCGCCCTGTTCCTCACGTGAAGCAGAGGCAAAGCAGGGGAGGGGCGGCGAGGGGGCCAGCCTGCTTCGACCGTCTCCGGCCCAGACGAGGGCACCGGCGGGACCGCAGCGGCCAACCGCACCCATCCAGAGGGCTAGCGGGCGCCGGGGAGTGCAGGAGCACGTGGGGCAGAGGTAGACAGAGACGGGCTCCGGCAGACGTGGTCTTCGGGGCACGGCCCTAGAGGGGCTCCGGCGAAGGGGCAAGGGCAAGAGGAGAGTCGCCGGAGTATGGGCAAGGCGATGGTGGGGGCTAGAGGTGGAGGAGGGCTCGACTGCGCGTGAATTTAGGGGAGGGACCGAGGCAACCATGGAGGCATAGGGCAGCAAGGAGAGGTTCTCCTGCTCGGCTAGTGGCTAGGTGGGGTCCTGGGAGTGAGTTGAGGCCGCTGGTGAGGTCGAGGCACCTTGGGGTGGGCTTATATAGTCGGGGCAGAGAGGGGGTGAGGTGGCACCCGCGTGGCTACGTGTCCGCACTCCGACGATGGGCACGTGCGGCCAAGGGTCACGGGGAGGGACGGCAAGACGACGAGGGGAGACGCGGACAAGCGCAAGGGGTCACGGAGACGAGCAGAGCTCGGGGACAATGGAGGAAGAAGCCAACAGAGGAGAAGATGATGGTCGGCTACAGCGCGCTGATACGTCCATTTTGCAACATGCTTTTATATCGATATTTATTGCATTATGGACTGTTATTTCACATTATGTCACAATACTTATGGCAATTCTCTCGTATTTTACAAGGTTTACATAAGGAGGGAGAATGCCGACAGCTGGAATTCTGGGCTGTAAAAGGAGCAAATATTATAGACCTATTCTGTACAACTCCAAAAGTCCTGAAACTCCACAGAATATCTTACAATAAATAATAAAAAATCCTCGCCAAAGATGAAGACCAGGGGGCCCACACCCTGTCCACGAGGGTGGGAGGCGCCCCTCCTAGGGCGCGCCCCCCTACCTCGTGGGCCCCCTGGTGGCCCTTCGATGCCCATCTTCTGCTATATGAGGTCTTTTGTCGAGAAAAAAATAGGAAGCAACCTTTCGGGACGAAACTCCGCCGCCACGAGGCGGAACCTTGGCGGAACCAATCTAGGGCTCCGGCAGAGCTGTTCTGCCGGGGACACTTCCCTCTGGGAGGGGGAAATCATCGCCATCGTCATCACCAACGCTCCTCTCATCAGGAGAGGGAAATCTCCATCAACATCTTCACCAGCACCTTCTCCTCTCAAAACCCTAGTTCATCTCTTTTATCCAATTCTTCTCTCCAAGTCCGGGATTGGTACTAGTAGGTTGCTAGTAGTGTTGATTACTCCTTGTAGTTGATGCTAGTTGGTTTATTTGGTGGAAGATCATATGTTCAGATCCATTATGCATATTAATACCCCTCTGATTATGAACATGAATATGCTTTGTGAGTAGTTACGTTTGTTCCTGAGGACATGGGAGAAGTCTTGCTATTAGTAGTCATGTGAATTTGGTATTCATTCGATATTTTGATGAGATGTATGTTGTCTAGCCTCTAGTGGTGTTATGTGAACATCGACTACATAACACTTCACCATTATTTGGGCCTAGAGGAAGGCATTGGGAAGTAATAAGTAGATGATGGGTTGCTAGAGTGACAGAAGCTTAAACCCTAGTTTATGCGTTGCTTCGTAAGGGCTGATTTGGATCCATATGTTTCATGCTATGGTTAGGTTTACCTTAATACTTTTGTTGTAGTTGCGGATGCTTGCAATAGAGGTTAATCATAAGTGGGATGTTTGTTCAAGTAAGAACAGTGCCCAAGCACCGGTCCACCCATATATCAAATTATCAAAGTACCGAAAGCGAATGATATGAACGTGATGAAAACTAGCTTGACGATAATTCCCATGTGTCCTCGGGAGCGCTTTTCTCTATATAAGAGTTTGTCCAGGCTTGTCCTTTGCTACAAAAAGGATTGGGCCACCTTGCTGCACTTTATTTACTTTTGTTACTTGTTGCCCGTTACAAATTATCCTATCACAAAACTATCTGTTACCACTTATTTCAGTACTTGCAGAGAATACCTTGCTGAAAACCACTTATCATTTCCTTCTGCTCCTCGTTGGGTTCAACACACTTACTTATCGAAAGGACTACGATAGATCCCCTATACTTGTGGGTCATCAAGACTCTTTTCTGGCGCCGCTGTCGGGAGTGAAGCGCCTTTGGTAGGTGGAATTTGGTAAGGAAAAATTTATATATAATGTGCTGAAATTTACTGTCACTTGTTACTATGGAAAGTAATCCTTTAAGGGGCTTGTTCGGGGTATCTTCACCCCGACCAGTAGAGCAAAGAGTTGCTCCTCAACCTACTGAACCTACTGAAAATGAAAATGTCTATTTTGAAATTCCTTCGGGTATGTTTGAAAAACTGCTAGCTAATACTTTTAAAGGAGATGGAACAAAACATCCTGATGAACATCTACTCTATGTGGATGAAGTTTGTGGATTATTTAAGCTTGCAGGTGTACCCGATGATGTTGTTAAGAAGAAGGTCTTCCCTTTATCTTTGAAGGGAGATGCATTGACATGGTATAGGCTATGTGATGATACGGGATCATGGAACTATAAAGGAATGAAGTTGGAATTTCATCAAAAGTATTATCCTATGCATCTTGTTCATCGTGATCGCAATTATATATATATATATATATATATATATATATAAAAACAAATATATATATATATATATATATATATAGATATATAATTTTTGGCCTCATGAAGGAGAAAGCATCGCTCAAGCTTGGGGGAGGCTTAAATCAATGTTATATTCATGCCCCAATCATGAGCTCCAGAGAGAAATAATTCTTCAAAGTTTTTATGCTTGGCTTTCTCATAATAATCAAACCATGCTCGATACTTGTAGTGCTGGCTCTTTTATGATGAAGACAATTGAATTCAAATGGAATTTATTGGATAGAATTAAACGCAACTCTAGAGATTGGGATCTCGACGAAGGTAAGGAGTCAGGTATGACACCTAAGTTTGATTGTGTTATGTCTTTTATGGATACCGATATTTTCCTTAAATTTAGCACTAAATATGGACTTGACTCTGAGATAGTAGTTGCTTTCTGTGAATCTTTTGCTACTTATGTTGATCTCACCAAGGAGAAGTGGTTTAAATATCATCCTCCCATAGAAGTAAAAGTAGCTGCACCTACTAAAGTTGAAGAAAAGATTGTCACTTATAATGATCCTATTGTTCCTACTTCTTATGTTGAGAAACGACCTTTCCCTGTTAGGATAATAGATCAAGCTAAAGCTTCAACTGTTGTTCATAAAAGTAATATTAGAACTTATACATCTCCTGAGCAAGTTAAAGTTGAACCTAATATTGCTATTGTTAAAGATCTTTTATCTGATAATATTGATGGGCATGTTATTCAATTCTGCGGTGAAACTGTCAGAATTGCCAAACCTTGTGCTAAGGATAAACATAGACCTGTGGTAGGCGTGCCTGTTATTTCTGTTAAAATAGGAGATCATTGTTATCATGGCCTATGCGATATGGGTGCTACTGCTAGTGTTATACCTTATGACTTATATAGAGAAATTAAGCATGAAATTGCACCTGCTGAGTTAGAAGATATCGATGTTACAATTAAACTTGCCAATAGAGATACTGTATCTGCAATGGGAATTGTTAGAGATGTTGAAGTCTTGTGTGGGAGAACTAAATATCCTGCTGATTTTCTTGTCCTTAGTTCCCCACAGGACAACTTTTGTCCCATTATATTTGGTAGACCCTTCTTGAATACTGTCAATGCTAGGATAGACTGCGAAAAGAATATTTTTACTATAGGCTTGGATGATATTTCCCATGAGTTTAATTTCTCTAAATTTAGTAAACAACACCATGAAGAAGAATTGCCTAGTAAGGATGAAATTATTGGTCTTGCCTCTATTGTCGTACCTCCTAGTGATCCTTTAGAACAATATTTGCTAGACCATGAAATTGATATGTTTATGAATGAGAGAAGGGAAATAGATGAAGTATTCTTTAATCAGGAACCTATTCTGAAACACAATTTGCCTGTTGAAATCTTAGGGGATCCTCCTCCACCCAAGGGTGATCCCGTGTTTGAGCTTAAACCGTTGCCTGACAATCTTAAATATGCTTATCTTGATGAAATCCTGTTATTATTAGTGCTAACCTTTCAGAGCATGAAGAAGAGAGATTATTGAAAACTCTGAAGAAGCACCGTGCTGCTATTGGATATACTCTGGATGATCTTAAGGGCATTAGTCCCACTCTATGTCAACATAAAATAAATCTGGAAGAAGATGCCAAACCAGTTGTTGATCATCAACGAAGGCTTAATCCTAAAATGAAGGAAGTGGAAAGAAAAGAAATACTAAAGCTTCTGGAGGCAGGTATAATTTGTCCCGTTGCTGATAATCAGTGGGTAAGTCCTGCCCATTGTGCCCCTAAGAAGGGAGGTATTACTGTTGTTCCTAATGATAAAGATGAATTGATCCCGCAAAGAACTATTACAGGTTATAGGATGGCAATTGATTTTCGCAAATTAAATGAAGCTACTAAGAAAGATCATTACCCCTTACCTTTTATTGATCAAATGCTAGAAAGATTATGCAAACATACACATTATTGCTTTCTAGATGGTTATTCTGGTTTCTCTGAAATACCTATGTCAGCTAAAGATCAATCTAAGACCACTTTTACATGCCCTTTTGGTACTTTTGCTTATAGACGTATGCCTTTTGGTTTATGTAATGCACCTGCTACCTTTCAAATATGCATGATGGCTATATTCTCTGACTTTTGTGAAAAGATTTGTGAGGTTTTCATGGACGACTTTTCCGTCTATGGATCTTCTTTTGATGATTGCTTGAGCAATCTTGATTGAGTTTTGCATAGATGTGAAGAAACTAATCTTGTCTTGAATTGGGAAAAGTGCCACTTTATGGTTAATGAAGGTATTGTCTTGGGACATAAAGTTTATGAAAGAGGTATTGAAGTTGACAAAGCCAATGTTGATGCTATTGAAAAGATGCCATGTCCCAAGGACATCAAAGGTATAAGAAGTTTCCTTGGTCATGCCAGATTTTATAGGAGGTTCATTAAGGACTTCTAAAAAATTTCTCGGCCTCTGACTAATTTATTACAAAAATATACACCATTTGTTTTTGATGATGATTGTGTAGAAGCATTTGAAATACTTAAGAAGGCATTAGTCTCTGCACCCATTGTTCAGCCACCTGATTGGAATTTGCCATTTGAAATTATGTGTGATGTTAGTGATTACGCTGCAGGTGCTGTTCTAGGGCAGAGAGTTGATAAGAAATTAAATGTTATCCATTATGCTAGTAAGACTCTAGACAATGCTCAAAGAAATTATGCTACTACTGAAATAGAACTCTTAGCAGTTGTATTTGCTTGTGATAAGTTTAGACCTTATATTGTTGATTCTAAAGTAACCATTCACACAAATCATGCTGCTATTAAATATCTTATGGAAAAGAAAGATGCTAAACCTAGACTCATTAGATGGGTTCTCTTGCTACAAGAATTTGATTTGCATATTGTTGATAGAAGGGGAGCTGAGAACCCCGTTGCAGACAACTTGTCTAGGTTAGAAAATATTCTTGATGACCCACTACCTATTGATGATAGCTTTTATTGATGAACAATTAAATGTCATAAATACTTCTCGTAGTACTCCTTGGTATGTTGATTATGCTGATTATATTGTTGCTAAATTCATACCACCTAGTTTCACATACCAGCAAAAGAAAAAGTTCTTCTATGATTTGAGACATTACTTTTGGGAGGACCCACATCTTTATAAAGAAGGAGTAGATGGTGTTATTAGACGTTGTGTACCTGAGCATGAACAGGAACATATCCTACGCAAGTGTCACTCCGAAGCTTATGGAGGACACCATGCTGGAGACAGAACTGCACATAAGGTATTGCAATCTGGTTTTTATTGGCCTACTCTCTTCAAGGATTCCTGTAAGTTTGTCTTATCTTGTGATGAATGTCAAAGAATTGGTAATATCAGTAGACGTCAAGAAATGCCTATGAACTATTCACTCGTTATTGAACCATTTGATGTTTGGGGCTTCGATTATATGGGACCTTTTCCTGCCTCCAATGGATATACACATATTTTAGTTGTTGTTGATTACGTTACTAAGTGGGTAGAAGCTATTCCAACTAGTAGTGCTGATCATAACACTTCTATTAAAAAGCTTAAGGAAGTTATTTTTCTGAGATTTGGAGTCCCTAGATATTTAATGACCGATGGTGGTTCACATTTTGTTCATGGTGCTTTCCGTAAAATGCTTGCTAAATATGATGTTAATCATAGAATTGCATCTCCTTATCACCCACAGTCTAGTGGTCAAGTAGAATTGAGTAATAGAGAGCTCAAATTAATTTTGCAAAAGACTGTCAATAGGTCTAGAAAGAATTGGTCTAAGAAACTTGATGATGCATTATGGGCTTATAGAAGTGCATATAAGAATCCTATGGGTATGTCTCCGTATAAAATGGTTTATGGAAAAGCATTTCACTTACCTCTCGAACTAGAACATAAGGCATATTGGGCTATTAAAGAGCTCAACTATGATTTCAAACTTTCCGGTGAAAAGAGGTTATTTGATATTAGCTCACTTGATGAATGGAGGACCCAAGCTTATGAAAATGCCAAGTTATTTAAAGAAAAAGTTAAAAGATGGCATGACAAAAGGATACAAATACGTGAGTTTAATGTAGGTGACTATGTATTGCTATACAACTATCGTTTAAGATTTTTTGCAGGAAAACTTCTCTCTAAATGGGAAGGCCCCTACGTTATCGAGGAGGTCTATCGTTCCTGCTATAAAATCAACAACTTCGAAGGCACAAATCCAAGGTGGTAAACGGTCAAAGGATCAAACATTATATCTCAGGTAACCCTATAAATGTTGAAACCAATGTTATTGAAACCGTAACCCCGAAGGAATACATAAGAGACACTTTCCAGAACGTTTCAGACCCCGAAAAGGAATAGGTATGTGGTACGGTAAGTAAACCGACTCCAAAACAGTTTTTACGGCAATATTTCTCCATCTTGGAATATTTAGAAAAATAGAAAAATAAGTAGCAGTCCGGGAAGGACACGAGGGTGGAGGGCGCGCCCTACCCCCTGGGCATGCCCCCCTACCTCGTGGGCACCTCGTGTGTCTTTCGGACTCCGTATTCTTGCACGATATGTATTTTGGTCGGTAAAAATTCATTATATATATTCTCCCGAAGGTTTTGACTCCCGTATCATGCAAATCTCCTCTGTTCTTGTCTCGAGCTGTTTTTCTGACAGATATATATCATCATGACGTCTTCAAGTGCCTCCAAGGACAAGTTCTTCGAGAAGGTCATCAGCCCTTACCTCGCGGAGGTGCTGCGACACCCTCAAACCATTGAGTTGCGTGATGGGTTGCTACACATCCGCGATGAAGAGGGACCGAAGGGGACCGGAAGCATGGAGACAAGGCTCGAAGCAGTGGAGCAACAAGTTTTCAAGTGCCAAGGGATGGGGGAACGTGGACTCAACTCCAACCACATGATGATCACGGAGTTTACCAACAAACACAAGCTGGATGCCGACAACATCAGGGAGGCCATCTTCAAGCTTCACGAGAGGATCGAGCACCTTCAAGCCCAAATCTATGACCTGCAAAACCAAAACTGTGAGTATGAATATAGATTCAAAAGGATGAGTTTGTTGGGGAACGTTGCAGAAAATAAAAAAATTTCTACGGTTTCACCAAGATCCATCTATGAGTTCTACTAAGCAACGAGTCAAGAGAGAGAGTTTGCATCTACATACCACTTGTAGATCGAGTACGGAAGCGTTCGAGGGAGTGGTGATGATGAAGACGTTCCCAACGTGATTCCGATCACCGATGACCAAGTGCTGAACGGACAACACCTCCGCGTTCAACACACGTACGGGACGATGACGTCTCCTTCGTCTTGATCCAGCAAGGAGGAAGGAGAGGTTGAGGAAGATCACTCCAATGGCAGCACGACGGCGTGATGCAGATGGAGGGATCAGATTCGGCGAGGCTTCGCCAAGCGTGTGCGGAGGAGGAGAGGTGTTGGGGAGGGAGGGCTGCGCCTTCAATGGTGTGTGCAGCCCTCCCCCACCCCTCTATTTATAGGAGGAAGGGAGAGGCCGGCCCCTCTAGATGGCATCTAGAGGGGGGCGGCGGCCAAGGGAGGAGGAAAGGGGTGGCTTGCCCCCAAGTCGGGGCGCCTTTGCCCCTTTAGGGTTTCCTCCCAAGCCCTAGCTGCATGGGCCTAGGTGGGAGGCGCCCAGCCCACCAGGCTGGCTCCCTCTCCCACTTAGCCCATGTGGCCCCCGAGGGGTGGCCTCCCGTGGACCTCCTAACTCTCCGGTGGACCTCCGGAACTCTCCCAGTGGCCCCGGTACATTACCCAGATACCCCGAAACTTTCCGAGTCCGTTTAACCACTTTCCATATATAAATCTTTACCTCGGACCATTCCGAACTCCTCGTGACGCCCCGGATCTCATCCGGACTCAACAACATTCGTAATCACATACAAGTCTTCCTATTAACCCTAAGCGTCCACCGAACCTTAAGTGTGTAGACCCTACGGGTTCGGGAGACATGCAGACATGACCGAGACGCTCTCCGGTCAATAACCAACAGCGGGATCTGGATACCCATGTTGGTTCCCACACGCCTCGATGTTGTCATCGGATGAACCCACGATGTCGAGGGTTCAAGCAACCCCGTATGATATTCCCTTTGTCGAGCGGTATGTTACTTGCCCGAGACTTCGATCGTCGGTATCCCAATACCTCGTTTAGTCTCGTTACGGCAAGTCACTTTACTCGCATCAGTAATGCATGATCCCGTGACCGGACACTTGGTCACTTTGAGCTCATTATGATGATGCACTACCGAGTGGGCCCAGTGATACCTCTCCGTCATACGGAGTGACAAATCGCCTCGATCCGTGTCAACCCAATGTACACTTTCGGAGATACCTGTAATGCACCTTTATAGTCACCCGATTCGTTGTGACGCTTTGGTACACCCAAAGCATTCCTACGGCATCCGGAGTTACACGATCTCACGGTCTAAGGAAGAGATACTTGACATTGGAAAAGCTCTAGCAAAACGAACTACACGATGTGCTATGCTTAGGATTGGGTCTTGTCCATCACGTCATTCTCCTAATGACGTGATCCCGTTGTCAATGACATCTGATGTCCATAGTCGAAACCATGACTATCTCGTCGACCAACGAGCTAGTCAACTAGAGGCTCACTAGGGACGTATTGTGGTCTATGTATTCACACGTGTATTACGATTTCCGGATAATACAGTTATAGCATGAATAAAAGACAATTATCATGAACAAGGAAATATAATAATAATGCTTTTATTATTGCCTCTAGGGCATATTTCCAACAGTCTCCCACTTGCACTAGAGTCAATAATCTAGTTACATTGTGATGAATCGAACACCCATAGAGTTCTGGTGTTGATCATGTTTTGCACGCGGAAGAGGTTTAGTCAACGGATCTGCGACATTCAGATCTGTATGCACTTTACAAATTTCTATGTCTCCATCCCGAACATTTTCACGGATGGAGTTGAAGCGACGCTTGATGTGCTCGGTCTTCTTGTGAAACCTGGGCTCCTTGGCAAGGGCAATAGCTCCGGTGTTGTCACGAGAAGAGTTTGATCGGCCCCGACACATTGGGTATGACTCCTAGGTCGGTGATGAACTCCTTCACCCAAATTGCTTCATGTGCTGCCTCCGAGGCTGCCATGTACTCCGCTTCACATGTAGATCCCGCCACGACGCTCTTCTTGCAGTACCGCACTAGCCATCGCTCCACCATTCAACATATACACGTATCCGGTTTGTGACTTAGAGTCATCCAGATCTGTGTCGGCTAAGCGTCGACGTAACCCTTTATGACGAGCTCTTCGTCACCTCCATAAACGAGAAACATGTCCTTTGTCCTTTTCGTGTACTTCAGGATATTCTTGATCATTGTCCGGTGTTCCTTGCCGGGATTACTTTGGTACCTTCCTACCAAACTTACGGCAAGGTTTACATCAGGTCCGTACACAAGATGGCATACATAATAGATCCTATGGCTGAGGCATAGGGGATGACACTCATCTCTTCTTTATCTTTTGCCGTGGTCGGGCATTGAGTCGAGCTCAATCTCACACCTTGCAATACAGGCAAGAACCCCTTCTTGGACTGATCCATTTTGAACTTCTTCAAAATCTTATCAAGGTATGTGCTTTGTGAAAGACCTATGAGGCGTCTCGATCTATCTCTATAGATCTTGATGCCTAATATATAAGCAGCTTCTCCAAGGTCCTTCATTAAAAAACACTTATTCAAGTAGGCCTTAATGCTGTCCAAGAATTCTATATCATTTCCCATCAAAAGTATGTCGTCTACATATAATATGAGAAATGCTCTGAGCTCCCACTCACTTTCTTGTAAACGCAGGCTTCTCCATAAGTCTGCATAAACCTAAACGCTTTGATCATCTCATCAAAGTGAATGTTCCAACTCCGAGATGCTTGCACCAGCCCATAAATGGATCATTTGGAGCTTGCATACTTTGTCGACATTCTTAGGATCGACAAAACCTTCCGCTGCATCATATACACCTCTTCCTTAAGATAGCCGTTAAGGAACGCTGTTTTGACGATCCATCTGCCATATCTCATAATCATAGTATGCGGCAATTGCTAACATGATTCGGACGGACTTAAGCTTCGCTACGGAGAGAAAGTCTCATCGTAGTCAATCCCTTGAACTTGCCGATAACCCTTAGCGACAAGTCGAGCTTTATAGATGGTGACATTACCATCCGCGTCCGTCTTCTTCTTAAAGATCCATTTGTTTTCTATCGCTCGCCGATCATCGGGCAAGTCACCAAAGTCCACACTTTGTTTTCATACATGGATTCTATCTCGGACTTCATGGCTTCTAGCCATTTGTTGGAATCTGGGCCCGCCATCGCTTCTTCATAGTTCGAAGGTTCATTGTTGTCTAACAACATGATTTCCAAGACAGGGGTTGCCGTACCACTGCAGTGCGGAACGTGTCCTAGTGGACCTCTGAAGTTCAAGAGCAACTTGATCCGAAGTACCTTGATCATCATCATGAATTTCCTCTTCGGTTGGTGTAGGCATCACAGGAACACTTTCCTGAGTAGCACTACTATCCTGTTCAAGAGGTAGTACTTCATCGAGTTCTACTTTCCTCCCACTTACTTCTTTCGAGAGAAACTCTTTTCCGTAAAGGATCCGTTCTTGGCAACAAAGATCTTGCCCTCGGATCTTAAGTAGAAGGTATACCCTATGGTTTCCTTAGGGTATCCTATGAAGACGCATTTTTCCGACTTGGGTTCGAGCTTTTCAGGTTGAAGTTTCTTGACATAAGCATCGCATCCCCAAACTTTTAGAAACGATACCTTAGGTTTCTTCCCAAACCATAATTCATACGGTGTCGTCTCAACGGACTTAGACGGTGCCCTATTTAAAGTGAATGTAGCTGTCTCTAGAGCGTATCCCCAAAATGATAGCGGTAAATCGGTAAGAGAGATCATAGACCGCACCATATCCAATAGAGTGCGACACTGACGTTCGGACACACCATTACGCTGAGGTGTTCCAGCGGCGTTAGTTGTGAAACGATTCCACATTTTCTTAAGTGTGTACCAAATTCGTGACTTAAATATTCTCCTCCATGATCTGATCGTAAGAATTTTATCTTTCGTCACGTTGATTCTCTACTTCATTCTGAAATTCCTTGAACTTTTCAAATGTCTCGGACTTGTGTTTCATCAAGTAGACATACCCATATCTACTCAAGTCATCTGTGAGAGTGAGAACATAACGATACCCTCCATGAGCCTCAACGCTCATTGGACCGCACACATCGGTATGTATGATTTCCAACAAGTTGGTTGCTCGCTCCATTGTTCCGAAAACGGAGTCTTGGTCATCTTGCCCATGAGGCATGGTTCGCATGTGTCAAATGATTCATAATCTAAAGACTCCAAAAGTCCATCGATGGAGCTTTTTCATGCGCTTGACACCAATGTGACCAAGGCGGCGATTACACAAGTATGTGGGACTATCGTTATCAACTTTACATCTTTTGGTATTCACACTATAAACATGTGTAATACTACGCCGAGATTCATTAAGAATAAACCATTGACCATCGAGCATGACCATAATACATATCTCTCATATAAATAGAACAACCATTATTCTCGGATTTAAATGAGTAGCCATCTCGCATTAAACAAGATCCGGATACAATATTCATGCTCAAACTTGGCACCAAATAACAATTATTAAGGTTCATAACTAATCCCGTAGGTAAATGAAGAGGTAGCGTCGGACGGCGATCACATCGACTGAACCATTCTCGACGCCAAGATCGTCACCTCGTCCTTTGCCGGTTTCCGCTTATTCCGCAGCTCCTGCCGTGAATTACAAATATGAGCAACGGCACCGGTATCAAATACCCAGGAGTAACTACGAGTACTGGCAGTGTACACATGAATTACATGTAGATCAAATATACCGTAGGTGATGACCGCCTTCATGTCCGATAAGTATTTGGGGCCGTTCCGCTTCCAAAGGACCCCTCCCTTGCAATAAAAGCACTCCGGTCTCGGGTTTGGGTCCATTCTTTGACTTCTTCCCGGCAACTTGCTTACCGGGCGCGGCAACCTCCTTGCCGTCCTTCTTGAAGTTCTTCTTACCCTTGCCCTTCTTGAACTTAGTGGTCTTATTGACCATCAACACTTGATGTTCTTTCTTGATTTCAACCTCGGTGACTTCAGATAGAGAACACTTCAGGAATGGTCTTTACCATTCCCTGCATGTTGTAGTTCATCACAAAGCTCTTGTAGCTTGGTGGGAGCGATCGAGGATTCATCAATGACCGCCTCATCGTGCAGGTTAATATTCACCGGGTCATACGGTTGTGCAACCTGCACATCTTCGTAATATGCTCACCGACAGAACTGTTTTCCTCCATCTTACAACTATAGAACTTGTCGGAGATGTCATATCTCTCGACCAAGCGTGAAGCTTGGAAAACAAGTTTCAGCTCCTCGAACATCTCATATGCTCCGTGATGCTCAAAACGCTTTTGGAGCCCCGGTTCTAAGTCAGAAGCATGCCGCACCGAACGAGGGAGTAATCATCAAGACGAGACTGCCAAGCATTCATAATGTCTTGGTTCTTCGACGGAGCGTCACCTAGCGGTGCTTCTAGGACATATTGTTTCCTGGCAGCTATGAGGATGATCCTCAAGTTCCGGACCTAGTCCGTATAGTTGCTGCCGTCATCTTTCAGCTTGGTTTTCAATAGGAACGCGTTGAAGTTCAAGTTGACATGAGCGTTGGCCATTTGATCTACAAGACATATCATTTAAAAGTTTTAGACTAAGTTCATGATAATTAAGTTCATCTAATCAAATTTAAATGAACTCCCACTTAGATAAGACATCCCTCTAGTCATCTAAGTGTTACACGATCCGAGTCGACTAGGCCGTGTCCGATCATCACGTGAGACGGACCCGGTCTCGTCGGTGAACATTCTCATGTTGATCGTATCTTCCATACGACTCGTGTTCGACCTTTCGGTCTCTGTGTTCCGAGGCCATGTCCGTACATGCTAGGCTCGTCAAGTAAACCCTAAGTGTTTTCGCGTGTGTAAATCTGTCTTACACCCGTTGTATGTGAACGTAAGAATCCTCACACCCGATCATCACGTGGTGCTTAGAAAGCATTTAACTTTGGCAACGGTGCACGCTTAGGGAAACACTTCTTGAAATTGTTGTAAGGGATCATCTTATTTACTACCGTCGTTCTAAGTAAACAAGATGTATAAACATAATAAACATCACATGCAATTATATAGTAGTGACATGATATGACCAATATCATAAAGCTCCATTGATCTCCATCTTCGGGGCTCCATGATCATCTTGTCACCGGCATGACACCATGATCTCCATCATCATGATCTCCATCATTGTGCCTCCATGAAGTTGTCACGCCAACGACTACTTCTACTTCTATGGCTAACGCTTAGCAATAAAGTAAAGTAAGTTACATGGCGTTCTTCAATGACACGCAGGTCATACAAAAATAAAGACAACTCCTATGGCTCCAGCCGGTTGTCATACTCATCGACATGCAAGTCGTGATTCCTATTACAAGAACATGATCTCATACATCACAATATGTCATTCATCATTCATCACAACTTGGCCATATCACATCACATGTCAATTGCTGCAAAAACAAGTTAGACGTCCTCTAATTGTTGTTGCATCTTTTACGTGGCTGCAATTGGGTTCTAGCAAGAACGTTTTCTTACCTACGAATAACCACAACGTGATCTTGTCAACTTCTATTTACCCTTCATAAGGACCCTTTTCATCGAATCTGCTCCAACTAAAGTAGGAGAGACAGACACCCGCCAGCCACCTTATGCATCTAGTGCATGTTAGTCGGTGGAACCGGTCTCACGTAAGCGTACATGTAAGGTTGGTCCGTGCCGCTTCATCCCACAATACCGCGGAAGCAAGATAAGACTAGTAGCGGCAAGTAAATTGACAAGATCCACGCCCACAACTAAATTGTGTTCTACTCGTGCAAAGAGAACTACGCATAGACCTAGCTCATGATGCCACTGTTGGGGAACGTTGCAGAAAATAAAAAAAATTCTACGGTTTCACCAAGATCCATCTATGAGTTCTACTAAGCAACGAGTCAAGAGAGAGAGTTTGCATCTACATACCACTTGTAGATCGAGTACGGAAGCGTTCGAGGGAGTGGTGATGATGAAGACGTTCCCAACGTGATTTCGATCACCGATGACCAAGTGCTGAACGGACAGCACCTCCGCGTTCAACACACGTCACGAGATTTACGGGCGTCTCCTTCTGCCTTGATCCAGCAAGGAGGAAGGAGAGGTTGAGGAAGATCACTCCAATGCCAGCACGACGGCGTGATGCGGATGGAGGGACCAGATTCGGCAGGGCTTCGCCAAGCGTATGCGGAGGAGGAGAGGTGTTGGGGAGGGGAGGGGCTGCGCCTTCAATGGTGTTTCCAGCCCTCCCCCCCACCCCTCTATTTATAGGAGGAAGGGAGAGGGGGCCGGCCCCCTCTAGAGGGCATCTAGAGGGGGGGGGCGCCAAGGGAGGAGGAAAGGGTGGCTTGCCCCCAAGTCGTGGGGCGCCTTTGCCCCTTTTAGGGTTTCCCTCCCAAGCCCTAGCCGCATGGGCCTAGGTGGGAGGCGCCCAGCCCACCAGGGGCTGGCTCCCTCTCCCACTTAGCCCATGTGGCCCCCCGGAGGGGTGGCCCTCCCGTGGACCTCCTGAACTCTCCTTGGCCCCAGACATTACCGGTATACCCCGAAACTTTCCTGAGTCCGTTTAACCACTTTCCATATATAAATATTTACCTCCCACCATTCCGGAACTCCTCGTGACGTCCGGGATCTCATCCGGGACTCGAACAACATTCGGTAATCACATACAAGTCTTCCTATTAACCCTAGCGTCCACCGAACCTTAAGTGTGTAGACCCTACGGGTTCGGAGACATCTGAACATGACCGAGACGCTCTCCGGTCAATAACCAACAGCGGGATCTAGATACCCATGTTGGTTCCCACACGCTCCTCGATGTTGTCATCGGATGAACCACGATGTCGAGGGTTCAAGCAACCCCGTATGATATTCCCTTTGTCAGACGGTATGTTACTTGCCCGAGACTTCGATCGTCGGTATCCCAATACCTCGCTTAGTCTCGTTACCGGCAAGTCACTTTACTCGTACCGTAATGCATGATCCCGTGACCGGACACTTGGTCACTTTGAGCTCATTATGATGATGCACTACCGAAAGTGGGCCCAAGTGATACCTCTCCGTCATGCGGAGTGACAAATCCTGTCTCGATCCGTGTCAACCTAACAGACACTTTCGGAGATACCTGTAATGCACCTTTATAGTCACCCAGTTACGTTGTGACGTTTGGTACACCCAAAGCATTCCTACGGCATCCGGGAGTTACACGATCTCACGGTCTAAGGAAGAGATACTTGACATTGGAAAAGCTCTAGCAAAACGAACTACACGATCTTTGTGCTATGCTTAGGATTGGGTCTTGTCCATCACGTCATTCTCCTAATGACGTGATCCCGTTGTCAATGACATCCGATGTCCATAGTCAGGAAACCATGACTATCTCGTCGACCAACGAGCTAGTCAATTAGAGGCTCACTAGGGACGTATTGTGGTCTATGTATTCACACGTGTATTACGATTTCCGGATAATACAGTTATAGCATGAATAAAAGACAATTATCATGAACAAGGAAATATAATAATAATGCTTTTATTATTGCCTCTAGGGCATATTTCCAACAGAGTTTGGCTGCAGATTTGAGGAACCCGGAGACTCGATCATCCTTCTATGATGGTGAGTCTATGCCTTGGAAGATGGACGACAAGCCCGCATCATCGACAACACCTCCAACTTCTTCACCAGCAAAGGAGATATAATCACATGGGTATGGGCACTCCCTTGGCAATCGCCAAGCTTGGGGAGGTGCCCCGGTATCGTATCACCATCACACTCCTATCTTTACCATTTTTCTTAGTTCGATCCTATTAGTAGTATCTTGATCTAGTAGAATAAAGTTTATGGCATGATCTACTTTTGAGTTTTGCTTTATGATCTCTCTATGTAATCGAGTCCGTGAGCTATATAATAAAGATTAGTGTTGAGTCAAGGGCTTGATTATTTTGCCATGATCTTGAGTGAAGAAAAGAAAAAGAATAAAATTAATAAAGAGTTAATATTGATCTTATTGAGAGTAATGACTTCACATAAAAGAGTATGATGATTAAAAGTTGTTGGGAGTTGGCAAACATAGCTTTGGTCATCGTTGCAATTAATAGGAAGTAATAAGGAAAGAGAGGTTTCACATATAAATATACTATTATTGACATCTTTTATGATTGGGAGCACTCATTAAAATATGACATGCTAAAGAGTTGATGTTGGACAAGGAAGACGACGTAATGAGTTGTGTTTTCTTATATCAGAGATAAAGTATGTTGTCATGGTCCTCTAACATGCTGAGCTTGCCTTTCCCCCTCGTGCTAGCCAAATTCTCAGCACCAAGTAGAGATACTACTTGTGCTTCCAAAAACCCTTAAACTAGTTTTGCCATGAGAGTCCACCATACCTATCTTTGGGTTGAGTAAGATCCTTCAAGTAAGTTGTCATCGGTGCAAAGCAATAAAATTTCTCTAAATATGTATAATTGATTGGTGTGGGAGAAATAAGCTTTATACGATCTTGTGATGTGGAAGTAATAAAACCGACGGACTGCATAATAAAGGTTCATGTCACAAGTGGCAATATAAAGTGACGTTCTTTCGCATTAATATTTAGTGCATCCAACCATAAAAGCGCATGGCAACCTCTGCTTCCCTCTGTGAAGGGCCTATCTTTTATTATTATCTTCTACTTTATGCAAGAGTCATGGTGATCTTCACCTTTCCTTTTTCATTTTATCCTTTGGCAAGCACAATATGTTGGAAAGATCCTGATGGATATATCTAATTGGATGTAGGGGAGTATGAGTTCTTATTGTTGACATTACCCTTGAGGTAAAAGATTGGGAGGCGAAACTATAAGCTCCTATCTTTCTCTGTGTCCGATTAAAACTCCCTAACCACAAGTATCGCGTGAGTGTTAGCAATTATGAAGGACTAAATGATAGTTTAGTATGTGGACTTGCTATTAAGCTCTGACATAGACTTTTTCCGATGTTATGATAAATTGCAATTGCTTCAATGACTGAGATTATAGTTTGTTGGTTCTCAATAAGGTTTATGATTTGTACTTTTGCATTGTGAATAGATTATTACTTGAGTATGAGAAATCATATGACAATATCTATATATATTGCTGTTATGAGAATAATCATGATGCCTTCATGTCCGTATTTTATTTTTATCGACACCTCTACCTCTAAACATGGGGACATATTTATCGTTATCGGCTCTCGCTTGAGGACAATCGAGGTCTAAGCTTGGGGGAGTTGATACGTCCATTTTGCATCATGCTTTTATATCGACATTTATTGCATTATGGACTGTTATTTCACATTATGTCATAATACTTATGGCTATTCTCTTTTATTTTACAAGGAGGGAGAATGCCGGCAGCTGGAATTCTGGGCTGGAAAAGGAGCAAATATTACAGACCTATTCTGCACAACTCCGAAAGTCCTGAAACTCCACGGAATATCTTACAATAAATAATAATAAATCCTCACCAAAGATAAATACCAGGGAGCCCACACCCTGTCCACGAGGATGGGGGGCGCGCACCCCCCAGGGCGCGCCCCCTACCTCATGGGCCCCCTGGTGGCCCTCCGATGCCCATCTTCTGCTATATGAGGTCTTTCGTCAAGAAAAAAATAGGAAGCAACCTTTCGGGACGAAACTCCGCCGCAACGAGGCGGAACCAATCTAGGGCTCCGGCAGAGCTGTTCTGCCGGGGACACTTCCCTCCCAGAGGGGGAAATCATCGCCATCGTCATCACCAACGCTCCTCTCATCAGGAGAGGGCAATCTCCATCAACATCTTCACCAGCACCATCTCCTCTCAAAACCCTAGTTCATCTCTTGTATCCAATTCTTCTCTCCAAGTCCGGGATTGGTACTAGTAGGTTGCTAGTAGTGTTGATTACTCCTTGTAGTTGATGCTAGTTGGTTTATTTGGTGGAAGATCATATGTTCAGATCCATTATGCATATTAATACCCCTCGATTATGAACATGAATATGCTTTGTGAGTAGTTATGTTTGTTCCTGAGGACATGGGAGAAGTCTTGCTATTAGTAGTCATGTGAATTTGGTATTCGTTCAATATTTTGATGAGATGTATGTTGTCTAGCCTCTAGTGGTGTTATGTGAATGTCGACTACATAACACTTAACCATTGTTTGGGCCTAGAGGAAGGCATTGGGAAGTAATAAGTAGATGATGGGTTGCTAGAGTGACAGAAGCATAAACCCTAGTTTATGCGTTGCTTCGCAAGGGGCTGATTTGGATCCATATGTTTCATGCTATGGTTAGGTTTACCTTAATACTTTTGTTAGAGTTGCGGATGCTTGCAATAGAGGTTAATCATAAGTGGGAAGTAATAACAGCACCCAAGCACCGGTCTACCCACATATCAAATTATCAAAGTACCAAACACGAATCATATGAACGTGATGAAAACTAGCTTGACGATAATTCCCATGTGTCCTCGGGAGCGCTTTTCTCTATATAAGAGTTTGTCTAGGCTTGGCCTTTGCTACAAAAAGGATTGGACCACCTTGCTGCACTTTATTTACTTTTGTTACTTGTTGCCCGTTACAAATTATCCTATCACAAAACTATCAGCTACCACTTATTTAAGTACTTGCAGAGAATACCTTGCTGAAAACCGCTTATCATTTCCTTCTCCTCCTCGTTGGGTTCGACACTCTTGCTTATCGAAAGGACTACGATAGATCCCTTATACTTGTGGGTCATCACGCGCGCACTGTGCGGCGAGGGGGACGGCACACCGGAGAAGAAGACGGAGGGGGCAAGGGCTCAGGGCGACGCAGTCGATCAGGAGGAGGCTACTGGACAAGGGTGCGGGTCGAGACGAGGGGAGAACAGATGAGCACAGCGCCAAGATGGAGCCAGAGCGTGTTTGCTGCATCCAGAGCGCATGCAAACGACGCGGGCACCACTGAGACCGGCAAGGAGGGCACGCGAGAGGTTGCTGCGAGTTGTCTAGTGATGAGTCTTTGCATCACTGAGGCTGAGGGAAGCGATAGATCAAGAAGAGGTGCACTGGATCGATGGGATTTTTCCTCTGCAGTTTGCTGTATCAGTTTTGGATGAGCACTGGTGATCAACATCAACTTGATTGGGTCAAATGGGGTTGTCTGGAATGATTAGGATAGGAAGGACTACGGTCTTGGAAAGTTTTAGGGGAAATGGACCAAGATAAATCATAGTTGCTTCACAACTGAATATTTGGTCCAGAATCAACATCATGATGGTGCACTCAAATGGAGAAGCCACTTGAGCTAAAATTTGGCAAGGCAGGGTGATTTGGACATATGAAGATTTTGAAAAAGGTTTCATACCATTTGGATAAACCAAAATGGTACTTCCTTCACAACCATATCCACTGACCAGAAACTTGCAAAAATTCTATAGGAATATTGGCTAGATGGAATATGCCCAAATTTGGTGGATATAGGTTATATGGATAAGAGAAGGCCTAGGAAAATTTACAGCCATAATGGAGCAAGATAAAATATACTTTCTTCATTAACTGAAAATTTGGACAGAACCAAAGAATTGATACTCAGCTCACATGGATACATTGCATGAGCTCAACTTTGGTGGAGGGCTATGATATGATGATATTGAGGGCATGCATAAATTTCAACTCATTTGGATATGCCTAGCTAGTACTTCCTTCATAACTAGTTCCCTCAGACAGGAACTTTGAAAAATTGCTTAGGAATATTTACTAGGCCAATTAAGTTGAAATTTTTAATGAGGCAATTATTTGGACATGAAAAGGTGTCCAAGAAGTTTGGAGTCAATTGGGCAAAGATAAATGGCACTTGCTTCACAATCTGCCATTCAGGACAGAATAGGAAATGAATTTATTTGAGGATGTTAGGAAACATGGCCAAAGAAATATTTTGCCAAATCTGAGAAAGATATGACCCAAACAATTTATGAGAATTATTTGGAAATTTGAGGAGTGATGGAAATATAGGTTGCTTCACAACCTAGGGCAAATTGAGTTATTCCTTTAACAGAAAAAGGAATATTATCAAAGAAAAGGTTATTGGGATTGGTCCAAGATGGAAATGGCAAGGTCTAGGGAAGGATTTGAGGTTGACAAGCCACTCTGGAAGCAAAGAAGAGGTCGTCTTCTTCAGTTTCCAGACCACAAAGCCACGAAGAAAGAAAACTCAAGCAAAAATCTCAGAAAAACAAATGAAAAAGAAAGGGCCAAAACAAGGCCGTGACAAACCTTCCCCCCTGAAAGAAATCTCGTCCTCGAGATTTGGTTGCTCAGGGAACAAGTCTGAATATACTGCCTTAAGGAAACCGTTTCCAACTCGGGTATCTTTTTTCCTTCGTTGATTGTTCCCATTAAATTCTTCATCTGCCTTACCTGACTGGTTCTGGGGTGGTTTGCTTTACTGTATCCATATCTTGACAGAGCTTATGTCACATTTGCATGCTTATACTGGCTCCTATTATTTTCATACCTGCTGACTTATCTGAGATTACCATGACTGAAATATATGCCTGTCTCACAAATCCGGGGGTGATTTCTGATTGTTGTGTCTATACTGGCAACTGTCCATGAATTAGTGATCAGATTTTCTTGATGAACACCCAAGCTCTGACTCCTTGCATTGGATTCCTCCACTAAATGTCGGTCCTTTGGGTTCAAAACAGTGAGTTGAGGCATAACCATTTTTCCTGACAGATTCAGACTTACCGTAGGAATTTCTGAATCATGCTGACTAGCTCCACTGTCTTGAGTCTCAGATTCATTCCAAAATATTTGACTGTTGCATGTCCTGACCAGCATAAAGGGGTATGTCCTTATATGATAGTATCCGCAGACTTGACTGACTGTGAATCTCGTGAAAGAATTTTTGTCCATGACAGGCTATCCGTTGATGCTTCACATAAGTGAGGGCACATGCTTCCAGACTGTTATTCACCATCCAAAACCAAGCAGACCCTTTAGGTGAATATCCATGGTGATCCATACTGACTTAGACTATTCAGGGTATCTACACCATGTGGGTCTTGCAACAATTTGCATACCTGCATCACCGGTCTTGCTCCTTCATTACTGTTTTCCTTGATCTGGATCCTTGGTTGAAAGAGCGGGGTCATATTACTTCTTTGGGTGACCATAGGTTCTGTTGGGTGCAACATTCTGACCGGGGGAAAATGATCATCTGAACCCTTGCAAGAAATCGGAAAATAAATCAGTAGCCACCAAAATGGTCTTTACAACTCAGATCTGGGACATCACTGAAATAGCTCAACCACGGGTTAAGATGGCCGAAAAGCAGCTCGGAGGATGACACCGTGTTGATAAGAAGAAAGTGGCAACTCCCTAAGATAGCTGAAAAGTAGCTAAAAGCGTAGGGCCACTGTCACAAAAAGAAACTCAACAGCTGTACGAGGGAGCCGGAAAGCAGCTCAGAACTCGTGACAGTTGTTGAATAGAGAAATATAAAGTCGGCATCCACCCTGGACGACCAAAAACGGCTCAGAACACAGGTGTGGTGCCGTTACTAGAGAAAAGAAGACAAGGGCTACACATGATCATATTCTAGGTTCACCGGTACTTGTACAGAGCTCAGTGTTGTCATCAGTGTTCATAGTCCTTTGTCAAACTGAGGTGTATATCTGGCTTCCTTCACATACATCTGAGAATCTGATTCCCGAGGTAGACTTGTGTTCTGACTGATTCTTGCTTTTGACCAACTGTTGCGGATCTGATTCTGACATCTACTGTCAATTCACAATGTACTATCTTGCACCAGTGTCGTACTAAGGACGATTGGATGGCTTATGCTGAAAACCATCGAGAGTATCTTGCTGAGGAAGACTGGGTTTTGTGTTGAAACAGGAATTGCTGGACCATCCTCCTTTCTGAGCATGTGGCACATCCATGCTTTCTTCCAGGCACATCATGTTTCCAAATCACCCTCCACGAAGAATCAAACCTTGTATCTGAATCATACCTTTGATTGAAATTGCACTGTTGGGCTTGCACATAGCTTATCTTCTTGCTGATCTGATCATTTCTGTCATGAAGAGTGCACTCTGAGGCAAACTTGATTATCCATACTGTTGTAAGGAGTGCATGCTAATGCAAACATGATATTGACTGTCCATCCAGGATTCCTTTTGCATTCAGACGAGATATTCCAAATTTCTCTATAGTCTGCTGATAACTTCATTCTATTTATCTGAGCTTCCAAATATTTGAATTCCTTGTTGATTCTTCAGGTCCGGTGTTGGTTGACGAGCAATTTTAATGAGGGGAAAATAATGACACACCGAAGGCCCAAAGAAACAAGCAAAAGAAACGACGAAAACAACAAAACAAACACACAAGCATACAAATAATATAAATAATCAAGCAACATCACATATTACTGCTACTCGCACAATATTATGCATGCACACCTAAGCACACAAGTCTCACGGAAACTCCGGTATTGCGATCTAATATGATGTGGCGGTGTGCACGAAAGTGAATTCACGTGTGGAAGGAGTTGGTGTAACCAAGGCTACACCAAGCGCTGGCTGAACACCGGTTGGATCTGGATAGATACGGAGGCGAGGACGGACTTGAGGATTATGGGGTCGAACACTGAGGGTACAACCATATAATCATCAGGTGTACGAATGGGAATCGTACACGTGCAGAGAATTGGATGACTGGGTAACGTAGCGGTGGAAGACTGGGCTTGCTGGCATTGCCCTTTCTCTGATAACAAAGATCAGCAAGGGTTACCAGAATGGCGAGATGGAAGGCACGATTCGGGATAGAAGCATCGCTATCACCGAAATAATACGGGTGGTTGGCGGAAAGATATTGACACGATACCTGAGCATAACTCCTGCAAATGGTGTCTGGAACACTTGGTACCAGGGCATCACTCTGCTGGGGCAGAGATGACGCCAAACACCGAAAAGCAGGCATGCTGAGAAGGAGGGTGCAGGTAGTGGATCGAAACCGATACCACCTACACTCACAAGATCACTATAAGCGACCAGATAATATTCTATATGCATGCTATGCAACAACCAAATGCAACAATAAAGTGCAACAAACCAACGGGGCTCTATACTACCACATTCTAACGTTCGCGCGGGCTAGGGCATCCTACAGCCAGACCTGCTCTGATACCAAGCCTGTGGCACCCCGAATCAGAGAAACTGGAATGCCCCATATTCTAGCCTAGAGATCGAGGAGAAGTCTTCTGGAATATGGCACTGCTTAGCATAGAACAAACCAGCTCTTTATTGCAATCTATATGGGTACAAGGGGGTTACATTGACATGACAAAACTATACGTGCCACGGTTGCTCCATGCAAGCAGCAGAACAACTTGATGCCGCGGAATGACTCTAGCAGCAGAACAACAACGACGGTGGTGAACTCCACTCCGCAGGGACTCTGGCTGGAACGCTTATCCTAGCTCGCAAACAGGGAATCCACAGCAAAAAGCAATCATATCCGGCATGACCTGCAAACTGGCATGACACGCCAGGTCAGTACATTGAATGTACTTGCAAGCTCACAACAACAAAAGCAATCAAGACAGACAACAACATGGCAATTACAGGTTAACACAGATTACCATGATACTATCAGATCAATTATAGCATGAACGAGATGATACAACTAGAACAATATGAGCATGGCATAAACATATGATAATACTAGCATGCAACATGATGATGCCATCATGCACCAACTTACTCTGCTCGGGTTACCTCGTAACCATCACGTGCACAAACTTACCATTACGGACATCACACGATCATCTCAGGATCCAATCAAGCTTGGTATTAACAATACCGTAGTAATCATTTATGACCACAAGGAGCTTGACTTTTACCCTTGACTCTCGCATAACACCACAAATATCCAACAAGTTGGTATTCACGATACCACAGTGATCCTCTCACGATCACATAAATATCAACCAACTTCTTTCATCATCGAACTGAGGTTGTTATTAAGCACATTATTATTACTGTTGACCCATAGTGTGACCAACTACGAACTGGGCCCATATCCGCGGGTGCGGCTATCGATAGATTTAACACACACACTCTGCAGAGGTAGCACACTGTACCCACACAATAGAACCCATGGCCTCGCACTCCCATTCGGGTGGACCAACAGCGTTCCGACAAAACAGCTATACTGCCATGACACTCTCTCGGCCACTCAGACCAACACCTCCTTTGGGTTCAGTCATGGGTGGCCCGTGCCTACCAAAGTTCTTACGGCCACCGTCGTGGCAAAACAAATCAGACCCAAACAGGGACAAAAGCATGCAAACAACTTGGGCAGACAAGGCTTATGTCATCCTACCCGGCCAAGGTAGCGCCCGTGCATAACCTTCCCTCATTGGAGGTGTCAGTGTCAAAACCGGCGGATCTCGGGTAGGGGGTCCCGAACTATGCGTCTAAGGTGGATGGTAACAGGAAGCAAGGGACACAATGTTTACCCAGGTTCGAGCCCTCTCGATGGAGGTAAAACCCTACTTCCTGCTTGATTAATATTTAAGATATGGGTAGTACAAGAGTTGATCTACCACGAGATCATAGAGGCTAAACCCTAGAAGCTAGCCTATGGTATGATTGTTGTATATATCTATCGACTAGCCTGGCCTCGGTTTATATAATGCACCAGAGGCCTAGGATAACAAGAGTCCTAGCCGAATACGCCGGTGGGGAGGAGTCCTTGTCTTGATCGCCAAGTCTTGTGGAATCTTCCTTGTATGCGGCAGCTGTCCGGACTGGCCCATGAGTATACGACCATGGGGGTCTTCGGCCCAATCTAACAGATCGGGAGACGACGTGGTGAGTACCCCCTAGTCCAGGACACCGTCAGTAGCCCCCTGAACCGGTCTTCAAGTTTGGGACGCTCCTCGATTCTTCCGAACTGTTCTTCATCTTCGATCATCGATCTTGAAAACTGGTTCACCATATCTTCTCATCTTCGATCTTGAGGATCGCCGAAGTGCATCCGAAGAGTTTACACGCCGGGCATCCGAGGAGCCCCTTTAAGTTTCCGGCCTTTATCAATGCCTTGTTATTTTTATGCCCTACCTCGGGTTTGAAGTTTTTCCCGGGAGGCAGTGTCCTCTTGCGTCCGAGCTCCAACGCCGGACTACATTCGAGGTATCTTTTGTAGCTGAGCACCAATGTCGGACTGCTTCCGAGCTCCAACGCCGAAATGTATCCCAGCTCCAACGCAGAAATGTATTCGAGCTCCAACGTCGGACTGTGTCCAAGCTCCAACGCCGGACTGTATCCGAGCTCCAACACCAGACTATATCCAAGATGTCATAGATCATCTTGCTTCAAAAAAGGTGAAGGAGTTTAGGCGAGCTTAATGCCGGAAATGCCCGCTATGGAGCTAGTCGCTAGCGCCCGAGCTTTATGCCGGACTGCTTCCAAGGTGGTGCACCACCCCGACCGCGGGCTGATTTTTTTGTGAATATTTTTAACTGGTGCAGTTTATCCTCTGCCAAGATATATTGCCAGTATCCCTCAAGGTGTGTATCAGTCTAAAATCCGAGATGCACCTGATGGAAAGCATAAACCGCTATTCCTAGTAGCCCCTGAGACTCAGGTCGATGCGTGAAATCGGCATGAGGATCAATTCCTAACTCGGCAGCATACATAGGAATAAAAACAAAGTGTAATATATTAGAGATAATAGTGATCGGCGAACGGGCCCCTGAGAGAGGGTCGTGAGAAGTCGCCGCAATGTACTAGCTTGATGCCAGATAGGTCCATATGGTACCTATTATTGTCCGAAGACATGTATGTGCATAGTTCGTTCAAGCCGAACACAGAGCACTTTGAATTCTCTGCATTGAATAAGCAATGCAGTAGCCCCTGAGACACCGGGTTGGGTGGCAACACGGATCGAGGATCGATGTTCCCCTTTAATATTTATAGATAATGAGCGCAAAGCCCAGTAGCCCCCGAGCCTTAATGTGGGCACGGGTGGCCGAATTAAGGATCGATATCCAGAGTAAAATCACAGATTATGTTTCATGATTCTATGTATCCAAGTACTTTACATCATTATTTTGACTCCATTGCGACTGTTTATCAGTTGAAAGTGGCCCATCGTTGGCTTCTACCCCTTCGTAGATACTACACAGGGTGTTTCCGCACTAACAAAACAACCCTTAGCCGACGTCTCGGTGCCCGAAGGCGGTTGTGTTAGCGGAAACGAGGCAATCAGATATGCAGGCTTTATAACTTTCGCTTAGTCATAGGAGCTTTAAACTGGGGAAGCTAGCTATGAGCCCCCGGTTAGTGTTCGGCAACATCTGAGGTCAAGCTGTAAACACTTCGGCAAATGTTATAAATGGCCCGTCATTTTTACATAGTCATCAGATCGCTAACCAGTTTACGCCTATTGTGACAGTCAGTTTTCGACTTTGTCCACTGAGGTGCTTAACCATGCGAGCTGGAAGCACAATCACAGTGGTTCTCTCTTTGCACGCCTAGCCGAACAAAGCGGAACGTAGGAGGCAAGCACAGGAGCCGGGCAACCCAACTATTGACCGAAGACACAATTCGAAACCGATGCATATATAGCAATATCCGAGAATGTTTTTGCCGAATCCCTAAAGGTGTCCGGCGTTGCCTTCATGAGACTAATGCCGAAATGCACAAATAGTTTAAAAGTGCCATAGGCTCGAAAAGCCAAAAAAAACTTATTCAAAAGTTTAATGTCTGAACTAGATCAATTGTTCGGTGCCAATCCGAAAATTGGACTTAAAAAAAGGTGCTTCTGCCGTGCTTTAACATGACACATCCTATCTCAAGACTTCAAGCGGGTCAGCCTATGGCTTCAACCTCCTTATCCCAAAAGCGGAGTGCTTCTCCGAGGCTAGTTTAGCAAATTGCACTCGAGCGGATTTACAGAGAAGCAAGGCTATCCGGCTATTGACCACACACTTGCATCGAGAAAGGAGTGATAGAAAAAGACTTTGCAACGACTAATAAGAAGAACGCTTATTATAAAGCAGCTCACATAAATTTAAGAGCCCCTGAGTGACTTGAGTAAGAGAATGATTGTATGGACCGAAGTACTTATATAATATCTATGTTCACCCGAACTTTAAACGCGTCTTAACCAACCGTCGGCTTCTCCCTCTGCGGTCAAAGACCGAAAAGTGTTATGTACTCCACCTGTCGAGAATATCGACGGTGTTTCCGATAACCAGGCAATCAGGTCATAAGGCTATAATGCATAAAGCGCTCAGGGAACTTATGCTATATTACTGATAAAGTGTAAGAAGCATCTTCGAAGAAAATAGTACCCCACCGATACCTTTCTTCGGTGCTCATTGTTAATATGGGACTTGTGCAATTGATTTTTAGTACTCATGAGTTCCGTTGTGTGCCGACCATTATTGAAAACAGTAAGAGCGCTAGCTTTCGGCTTCACCCAGTCTGAGGTCTGGCTCGGGTGACCCGATCGTGACAATAGCAGAGGTGCTCCCTTTACTCCCTAGCTAAACAATCGGAAACGTAGGGGTAAACACAGGAGCAAGGCAACCCAGCTTGCAAATCACTTAGGTCAATATGGTGCATATTGTGGCGTAATACACAAACAAGGAACGAAGCCGTACAAGTATAATCATATGCAAGAGGAAAAGCTCCAGCAAGGGAGCACCCAAGTAAACGGGGTATTTGAATTTGTCCGTCACAAACAAAGTTTGGACAAGGAAAGTTTGTACAAGCAACTTTTTTCCAAAAAAGTATAATGCTTGGTCGAACCGAACATAAATTAAAAATTTAAAACTTTGAGCATGAAGGCAACTTAGCTGGTTAATGTGTTCGGTATTGATGACGCGGTCCGAGCTTTATACCGGTCCCGAGGTGGCGGAGCAAAGAGCTCGGCACTCCGAAGTGGTGACATAGCACGGTCAATGCAGGTGTTGACGAAGCCCCCCGTCCAGCCGAGGTGACGCCAAAGGATATAGTCCGGCTGGATCGTTTTCCTGTGCACAAAAAATAGTGCAAACCAGGGGTAATAGTAATAATAATAATTAAAAAAATGTTGCATAATATATAATTTATGCGAAGTGAGTAATAAAAGAAATATGGCCTGGCGCCGAAGTCAATGTCGATGCTGGGCGTCAGTGTGATGCGGTAAAGGCGTGGGAAAGCCTGAATTCACAGGTCGGTCCGAAGTTCGGATCTTGGCGTTAAGCGGACTATGTACGGAAACTGACCGAACCACCATGCGATCGTCGTTAATGCGGCCACCATTTGATAGACATGCGTACATATGATGGACAAACCAGAGTAATAATTCCTTGGGAAAAATGAACCCTAACAAGCAAAAAATACTAGGATTAATAGCACCTGGTTTATTTGTTGTAGCAATCCGAAGGAAGGTGATTCCCAAAATTAGGACTCGATCCGCACACCCATTGCCTGTCGGGCGATAAAGCGACGGCATGGCAATACTGGCAAAGGTTGGCTTGCCGAGGCAAAGCCCTCGGTCCAGCTAACGTGACGAAGCTGGTCGGCTAGTGACGCCGAAGTCTCCGGAGTAGGTTGATGAAGAGATGGCGAAGCCCCTGGTCCAGCCGAGACGTCGAAGACTCGATGTCAGCCGATGAGTCAAAGTAGGTCGGCGTGATGGGCACCGGCTTGAAGAAGCAACAGTGCGGCCCTGCCGATGCAGGTCGTGACGTGGTTAATGCCGGCTTGATGCGATGTCGGTGTGCCCGCTCCGTGTAATCCATGGGGCGGCGATGATTTATCCTTCGCGATGCCGAACTCTTGTTTGGCTTGCCGAGATGATGATCCGAAGAAGTTGAGCTCGACTCAATAAAGTGACGACGTGTCTAGCGCAGGTCGGTAGCCTTGGAGCAATATTGCCGGACTGGTTTGACACCAGCATGATGGTGAAGATCATGTTCAGAAGATTTTAAAGTTAGTGGGGTGTGTTCGGGAACAAAACACAATACCCCATACAAAACTTCCTTCAAAAAGGATGTCCGAAATCCCGTTCATAAAAGAGACGAACTCGGGTTAGATTCGTTTTCACGCAGAACATAGATCCGAAAAGTGATGCACTAATCGGAAGGTTCCCGGAGTTTGGACGGTCGGATCGAGCTGAAATTTTGAGGGATGGTAGATATAGGAATTACGCAGCCGATCAACGGTTGGATCTTCCAAAGGAAGTCCGAGCTAGCAGCTGGACACCATGCCCTAAAACCGTCTAGATTCCCGTCCAGATTTGACAGGGCTCCGGTATATCGCGGATTGCCAGAGATTCCTCCATCGAAACTCGACAAAATTTTCCAGGGTTGTTGTAGACTCAATTCCGCACAATTCCACCGAAGCAATCGTTAAAACGACACTTGAGGAGGCGGTGGCGGCGGACACAAGTCTGATGTCCGTAAAAAAGCGATGCCGCCTCGAGGGCAATGTTGACGTTGAGCCCCGGGCTCCGGGATGATTCCTCCATGATCTTGATAGAGATCGGAGTTGATGTTGATGAAGGCCCTCATCCGAACATGACAATCGGAGGTAGGGCGCGATCCTGGTCGAACCAAGGTGACCCGGTCAGCCGGTGACGAAGATGCCAAGTCGCAGCTTGATCTCATGGGCGAGCCATCGATCTTTGCCGAACACACAGCGGAACTCTCAATGAAAGCACCAATGTCGTTGTCAAAACCGGCGGATCTCGGGTAGGGGGTCCCGAACTGTGCGTCTAAGGTGGATGTTAACAGGAAGCAAGGGACACAATGTTTACCTAGGTTCGGGCCCTCTCGATGGAGGTAAAACCCTACTTCCGGCTTGATTAATATTGAAGATATGGGTAGTACAAGAGTAGATCTACCACGAGATCGTAGAGGCTAAACCCTAGAAGCTAGCCTATGGTATGATTGTTGTATATCTCTATCAACTAGCCTGGCCTCGGTTTATATAATGCACCAAATGACCTAGGATAACAAGAGTCCTAGCCGAATCACGCCGGTGGGGAGGAGTCCTTGTCTTGATCGCCAAGTCTTGTGGAATCTTCCTTGTATCGGCAATGTCCTGGACTGGCCCATGAGTATACGGCCATGGGGGTCCTCGGCCCAATCTAACAGATCGGGAGACGACGTGGTGAGTACCCCCTAGTCCAGGACACCGTCAGGAGGCACCGGCGAGAGGCATGACAATCGACTGCTAGGGCCCTGCCCATACCCAAGGCAAATGTGGTTGCACTGGTCAGCTCGAAATGGTGGCACCATGACTCAGCCAATAGTTGTTCAAGTTCAATTAAGTCTGGTTAAACTTGAATGCAATAAGCTGAGTCATATGAAAATAACAGGATGCAACTACAATGCATGAACATGATATCAACAAAAACATGGATGCAGCATAAAATATTATGCATAACAACTGTGAAGCATTTATCCAGATGAGCATGGCATACTAACGAACATAATTATCACAAGTATAACACTACTCATAAACACATCATGACCACTAGCATCGAAAATAGATACCATGCCATGACATAATGATAATACTACCATGCAAACATTTAACCAACTAGATGCAAAGGAACATGCATAGCAACGGTACTCGAAACAGACGATAGTCATGCACCGAAGACCATCACCAACATAAACATGTACTATTACCAAGCATGAAAGTAATACGATCAAGACAAATGATAACTAGATGCATCGAAACATAACACGAAGCTGAACACAAAACCATAAGTAGTACCGAAACAACGATAACAGTTGCAGTTAAACAAACAGACCGTTATTAAATGTTCAAGTTGAAAACCATGGCTACTGCATGACTATCATGCACGTGAATGTTGTGGCTTGCCTGGGATGAGGAAAGCTCAGGGGAGAAGTGCGGAACGACCACGGAAAGAATCGTCGGAAAGGGTACTCTCTCGGAGGGGCTGATTAGGGGCAAGGGTAAAATGGTCATTTTCATAATGTTGGAACATAGTGAAAATGGTACCAAAAGTTCGGGCTTGATGATACGAAGAAGTGGGCTTTGGAATCACCTAAATCGGAGTTACGGTTGCGGAGTTAGGAGGAGTTGAACACCAGGGACCAATATGTGAATAAAACTTCAACAAACAAGTCGGTGGAGGCAAGAACTAAAAGCGCCTTCGGGCAGATTACGCCTTCTACAAAATAAAAAGTATTTTGAGCCGAAGAACAACTGAAGTACGTTTCCTCAAATGGAAAACGTATTACGTAGAATCCGCTTTCAGGAGAGAAAAGCGCAAAGGCGGAAACGTGCCTCCACTTATCCACGTCATCGGCCACCGTCAGCGGAGGTGAGGCTGACGGGCGGGGCCCACGCGCAGGGGGAGGAGGCACGGGCCCTCGTCCCATTCCTCCCGCTCGCCCTGTTCCTCACGTGAAGCAGAGGAAGAGCAGGGGAGGGGCGATGAGGGGGCCGGCCTGCTCCGGCCGTCTCCGGCCCAGCCGAGGGCACCGGCGGGACAGCAGCGGCCAACCGCACCCATCCAGAGGGCTAGCGGGCGCCAGGGAATGGAGGAGCACGCGGGCGGAGGTGGACAGAGACGGGCTCCAGCGGACGTGGTCTTCGGGGCACGGCCCTAGAGGGGCTCCGGCGAAAGGGCAAGGGCAAGGGGAGAGTCGCCGGAGTATGGGCAAGGCGATGGTGGGGGCTAGAGGTGGAGGAGGCTCGGCTACACGCGAATTTAGGGGAGGGACCGAGGCAACCATGGCGGCATAGGGCAGCGAGGAGAGGTTCTCCGGCTCGGCTAGTGGCTAGGCGGGGTCCTGGGAGTGAGTTGAGGCCGCTGGTGAGGTCGGGGCACCTCGGGGTGGGCTTATATAGCAGGGGCAGCGAGGGGGTGAGGTGGCACGCTGCCACGTGTCCGCTCGGCCCGTGACGGCACGCGGCCAAGGGTCATGGGGACGGGCGGCAAGACGACGAGGGGAGACAACGGTCACGTGCATGATACTACTTATGTTACTCCCACTATGGCCAGCCTTACTTGTCGCGAAAATGGATGTATCTAGACGTATTTTAGTTCTAGATACATCCATTTCCGAGACAAGTAATTCCAAATGGAGGGAGTACATTTAGGAACGGAGGGAGTATTAAATATGTGACAGTAAGCTTTGTAATACCCCGGCCCAAGTCGAGAGATGGTTGTGCACGAGGAGGACGAGATCATGCAGACCGAACATGAACAGGACCCGACGATGGAGCTCTCTAAGGTCTCGATGGACCTCATCGTGCTCCATTGCCCCTTGTGCCTCCGCCCCTTGACGCCTCCAGTGTATGATGTTCGAATACACCTCGTCCGTTCGGCTGATTGAGAAAGGTGCAGGTTTCTTGATTGATGTGCTGTTGGATTGATTTCTGCAGTGCAAGGGAGGGCACTGCCTGCGTGGACTGCCGCGTCGAGCGCCCGAGAACCAGCGGCAAGTGTGGCGGCGAAGCGCGGCGGTGGCTTCGACGCGGCGGAACACGGCGGTGGACTCCGTCCTTTCGTCGGTGAGGTTGAGTGCCCGCCGCGAAGGCTGTGGGCTCTACGTCACTTACCACAAGCTTCGCCGATCACCGAAAGCGCAGTTCCGCCGCTTCGCAAATACCCCGCGGCCTGCTCTGCGGCTACGGCGCCCGCCACCGCGCCTACCACTATTATCAAGACCGCTGCATCCCATGCCCGCGGCACAGTGATCCAAGACGGCAGCAGTGCTCCAAACCGCAGTGCTAATCGTCGGAGCCAAGGCTCTTGCTGTTCACGAAGGAGGACCGCCGCGCGTTTTTCTTGGTCGGTGGCGTGCTCCACATCGGTGCGCCTATCGCCGTGTCGGTCGTCTGCATCAGAGTGGGGGTGTCCCCACTGCCGCACTACTTGGCCAAGCTGTGGGCGAACGGCCCGCTGGGGGAGCCCAAAGGCACGACCGACGCCGTCAAGGTGGAAATGGAGGTGACAAGCAGGAAGGATCCCGGCGACATCGCCGTGCAAGAGCTGACCTTCTTGACAGCCCGCCTAAGCTGGCCAGGGCTAAGCTTGTGTCCCTCCACATTCAGATTGACAAGCTCACGTCCTAAATGTTTCTACAGTGCCTTCTGTTTATCTTAGTAATATGCTAATATAGGGATTACCTTGGTCTACTTTAGCTTATGAAATGGTGGGTTTTGGTGGCGACGCAACAATTACTTCGACATCAGATCAGTAATTTCCAACAGTCGAACGGATATTTTGTGTCTGTTGGATATAAAGTTCCTTTGGGTAAGAAGTACTACTTGTCATCAAAATGGATAAAAGGAGATGTATGTAGACGTATTTTAGTTCTAGATACGTCCCTTTTATCCATTTTGATGACAAGCACTCCTCCGCTCCACAATACATGCCTTCCATTTGTCAAAATATAGATGTATCTAGACATGTTTTAGTATATAGGTACATCCAAGATAGAGCCAATCGGATGGTTGAGAACACTATAATTCGTAGCTACAGATGCGTGTGTGACTCCCAGATGCAGAGGCCGGGGGTCATCATCCTCCTTTTCGAGAAAAAACAGACGCGTGTGTGAGAGGACGAGTGTGTGCGTGCATCTCTTCTCTTCCTGTATAACATACTAGTACTAAACTCAGAGTACAAGTTTTTGTGGGTGGCACGATGGTGCGTGCGAGAAGTCCCGAGAGATAGGTTTAATGCGTCTGAAAAAAGGACTAGCCTAGAGCTCACCACGCGGCTATTCCCGTCGAATGCCCCATTAACCGTAAGATATGTATACGACGGTGCCAGTTATTGCACGTAGACAAAGGTACTCCCTCCTTTCCGGTTTATGGTGAGTGGTGGAATATTTTTCGTAGTTTGCAAAAGCACCTAATTAATGCTCTTGTTTTTCTCAAAAAATTGTGTTTATCAATGCATAAATTGCAATGCATGCATGCATAAAGTACATGCATTGGTCAATTTTCTCTTAATACTTGCATGCAATGATTTAATGCACCTTGGAATCTGAACATGTGTTGGGGAACAACCAAATTGAGCCTTATAAAATGGAAAAAATGAAATTTTGAGATAAGCCCTATAAATCCGGAAAGGAGGGAGTAGAAAAAGAAGTACTCCATCCGGGAATAGTGCCGCACTTCGAAACTAGAACCGTCAATAAATTTTGAGCTTGCGTCTCGTCACATTCCAAATTACTCCATGATATATTGAATTGCAAACCTGTTCATACCGATCACAACCTAAACGGTTTCCCACTTAGGAGCATATTAGTACCATGCTATATTGAATTCCAAACCTGTTCACACGGATCACAACCTAAACGGTTTCCCACTCAGGAGCGTATTAGTACTTGGTTATAAATACTAGTATGCCAAGATGACTGCACATTCCTCCTCAACTCCTCATCCACAAAAACAAACAAGTCATTCAGCATCCTTCCCTTGCGTCTGCCATGGCCAGCGTGAGTTCTGCGTCAAGATATTGCCACCAGGGAGAGGCAAGCATGGAAGCGGAAGCACGAGAGATGTCCCGCCTCGCTGCAAGACCAGCCGACATGTCCCGCCGCATGGAAGTAGCAGCACAGAGGTCCCGCCTCGCCGCTGAAGCAGCACGGAGGTCCCGCCGCACCGTCGATGCGTAAGACTCATCCGGCAGCGCCAAGCAGCAGATGTCCCACCGCACCATGAATGCAGCAGATGTCCCGCCGCATGTGGCTGGAAAAAATTTCTCGCGGCAAAGCGGCGATCGTTAGCGCATGCATGCGATCATCCATAGCCAGATGGATCAGATCTCCGGCTTGGCGAGGTTGCAGGACGACGTGAAAGCCTCGTTTGAACAGGCTACCAGCGTCATCCGGCAACTAAGGGAGGGCAATGAGAGGCTCCGGGCCGAGCGCGACCTGCTGAGGGAGATGATTGTCCGAAGTGCAGACCAGCAGGAGGAGACCAGTGCCTTGTTGAAGAGGACCGGCGTCATCGTCAAGAAACTTATGGACGAGAATGACATGCTCCGCAACGAGCGCCAACGGCTGGTGGAGGAATCCGTGGATGTTCTCAAGCGGTGTCTTGAGGACACGAAGAGCTCATCGCCGCCGCCGCAAAGACTAGTTCCCGCGGCCTGCAAAGAACGCATCAAGAAAGTAGAGATCGATGAGCCAGATCCTTTTCTTCCTTCTTCTTTTTCCCTTGTGTATTTCGGGCGTAGCCGCATGTGCCTTTTTTAATTATCTTTCTAATTATGTAAGACAATTAATCGTCCTTATCTTTCTGTGGAAGATCAATGTTGCGAGGCTGGAATGAAGAAAACTCTTGATGTGGCGACCCTGGCGTTGCTGTTCTTCTAGTTGTTGTTGGGCTTCCTTCAGTTTCCTGGTTTCTTTTGATGTAATAATCGGTTTAGGATGTGGATTGTGTCGTCGGTTGTGAAATGTTGGGTTCTAGCGCGGATGTTTGGCCTTTGTTGGCCTCTTGGGATGTTGCGATTTCAATCTGGTACTCCCTTCGTCTCATAATGTAAGACATTTTTTGACACTATACTAGTGTCAAAAAGTGTCTTATATTATGGGACGGAGGGAGTAGCTTTTAGTCTTTCGTGTTAGGATGGAGTTGTGCTGAACTTCTTGTGAATTGTGGTGGTTTTCAGTAATGAAAATCGGAAGGGGCAAGCCCTTCTTTGACCAAAAAAAACCGTCCTTATATATTCATCAGTGTTGCTATAAGTCGCAGTAGATGCTATATAGGTCCGTCGGATCTTACATCAAGATCCGTGCTTTCAGATTTTCTCTTTTCTCTCTTAAATCTCAGTCGAGTGAGACATAGCCACGCCATTAAACAGAGGCTCGGGCGCCATTAATGGAGACCTTGGAGAGAGGTGGACGACATATGGAGGTCAAAGGGCTCTCCTCCCGATAAGCACGCGCAGGGGTCTGATCGCACGCCTCTCGTACTCAAATAGCTACCATGCACGGTGCCTCCTAGCTAATAAAAAATGGGGACGCGTGGCGGCACGTAAATGGTACTAGTAAGTAGAACACCCACGGTTTCAATAATACTTGTGTTTCCGATTGTAACGTGACATCACTTGTTCCAAAATGACTTTGTTCATTGTTAATGTGTGCGCCTTCGCAAATCGGACTGCAAATTTACCACAGCATGTTGGTGCCATGTCATGGCACCAAGCCAAGTTTCATTATTTTCATGTGTGTTTTGGATTTACAGGAATTAAAAAAAACTAAGTTTCTCAATGTTTCCAACCCAGCCACGACGCCCAGAATTTTGAATTTCATTCCCATTTCTTGCATGGAACCTAGAAATTTACCGGAGGACACACATGTGATTTTTCAACCAACTTTGGTGCACTGGAACATGTGCTTGTATTTCAAATTTGAATTATGCACACAAAGGTGACACGTTCCCTCCCAAAACCACGAGCCTTCTTGAGAGAAGCTCCGATTTGCAAGAAGCTTATACCAAAATTTGTTCCTATTCGGCAATTTTTTTTACCACGGCATGGTACTACCATGACATGACACCATGCCAAGTTTCATGATTTTAAAACCAAGTTTCTCAATGTTCTCGACCGAGCCACGATGCCCAGATGTTTGAATCTTATTCTCATTTTTTGCATGGGAGTAAAAATTCACCTGAGGACACAAAATGAGATTTTCAACCAACTTTGGTGCACGGGAGCACGTGCTTGTAGTTCAAATTTGAATTATGCACATTAAATGACCAAAAACTCAACTAATGTGTAAATAAAGCCAAACCAAGCCGGAATAATTCCAAAATTTAACAGGACATTCATGTAGTTCTATGTTGCCTTTGTAAATAAACTCAAGGGGGACAACGTATATCGTTTCGCACTCAAAGGTGACATGTTGCCTCTCAGAACCACGAGCCTTCTTGAGAGAAGCTTCGGTTTGCAAGAAGCTAATAACAAAATCTGTTACTATTCGGCCATTTTTTTACCACAACATGGTAGTACCATGACATGACATCCATGCCAAGTTTCATGATTTTTAGACGTGTTTTGGATTTACAAGAATTTTAAAACCAAGGTTCTCAACGTTCTCGGCCGAGCCACGATGCCCAAATGTCTTAATTTTATTCTCATTTCTTGCATGGGACCTAGAAATTCACCCGAGGACACAAATGTGATTTTTCAACCAACTTTGGTGCACGAGAGCATGTGCTTGTAGTTCAAATTTGACTTATGCACATTAAATGACCAGAAACTCAAATAATGTATAAAAAACGACAAACGAATCCGGAATAATTCCAAAATTTAACATGGCACAAATGTAGTTCTATGTTGCCATTGTTAAGAAACTCAAGGGGGGGGGGGCAGCGTATATCGTTTCACACTCAAAGGTGGCACGTTCCCTCTTAGAACCACGAGCTTCCAAATCGGCCCAATTTTTTACCACAACATGTTAGTGCCATGACATGACACCATGCCAAGTTTCATGATTTCCAGCCGAGTTTTTGATTTACATGAATTTAAAATCTAAGTTTCTCGATGTTCTCGGCAGAGTCATGATGTGACGCCCGGATAATTAAGCTACAGTAACCTTCTACTAATGATGCCACGTCGCCATGATTACTGTTGCTAATCTCGCGTTAGTTCAAAACGATTCAAATCCAAAATTTAATTAAAGGCAAACAACAAAAGTTTTCAAACTTAAAAACAAAAATGTTCAATAAATAGTAGATAAATCAAAGGCTAGGATAAAATCGTAAACAACATTGTTGAAATATGATAAGTCATCTAAACAATCTCAAACAGTGGCTGAATACATTATTTAATAACCTTTTAATTAATCTAAATCTAATATGAAATAGTATTTCACCCAAACTAGTTTTTGGTGCTAGGATCTAATGCACTGCAATTTGTGAGCTAGCTCCCCTATATTATAAAAATCAATTAGGTGCTAGACATTTAAAAAAAGAAAAAGGGAAAACAAAGAAAAAAACAAAACAAAACAAATGGGGGAGGGGGCAGACCCCTCCTGGGCTGCTTGGCCCACTTTCCCCACCGGCCCATGTCGGCCCGCCCCCACTCTCCCTTATCCCCTGGAACCAGAAACCCTAACCCCCCACGCACCCATTTCCACCCCCCGTCGACCGCTCCTCCTCCCCTGATCTGGATCGAGATCGGGGGCAAGGACCGATGTGACGCCCCCGATTCAATCGTACACTAATCATGCACGCAAATGTGTACGATCAAGATCAGGGACTCACGGGAAGATATCACAACACAACTCTAAAACATAAATAAGTCATACAAGCATCATAATACAAGCCAGGGCCTCGAGGGCTCGAATGCAAGTGCTCGATCATAGACGAAGCCAGTCGAAGCAACAATATCTGAAAGTACGTACATAAGTTAAACAAGTTTGCCTTAAGAAGGCTAGCACAAAACAGGATACAGATCGAAGAGGCGCATGCCTCCTGCTCGATCCTCCTAAACTACTCACTGTAAATCGTCAGCGGGCTGCACGTAGTAGTAGGCGCCTCCAGTGTAGTAGTCGTCATCGACGGTGGCGTCTGGCTCCTGGGCTCCATCGTCTAGTCGCAGCAACCAAGTAGAGATAGGGGGAAAAAGGGGGAACAAGGCAACCGTGAGTACTCATCCAAAGTACTCGCAAGCAAGGAGCTACACTACATATGCATGGATATATGTGTAAAGGGCCATATCAGTGGACCGAATCGCAGAAAGCTGCAATAAGAGGGGGATAGCTAGTCTTATCGAAGACTATGCTTCTGGTCACCTGTCTTGCAACAGGTAGAAGAGGGCAGGTTGAAGTCCTCCAAGTAACATCACATAGCAATACTCCTACCCGGCGATCCCCTCCTCGTTGCCCTGAGAGAGAGCGACCACCGGTTGTATCTGGCACTTGGAAGGGTGTGTTTTAATAAGTATCCGGTTCTAGTTGTCATAAGCTCAAGGTACAACTCCAAGTCGCCCCTGTTATCAAGATCATGACTATTCGAATAGATTAACTTCACTGCAGGGTGCACCAACTTACCCAAAGACGCTTTGATCCCATTTGGCCGGACACACTTTCTGCGTCATGCTCGGCCGGAAGATCAACACGTCGCAGCCCCACCTAGGCTCAACGGAGAGGCCAAGACGCCGGTCTAAACCTAAGCGCGAGGGTCCAGGCCCATCGCCTGAGCACACACTGCACGTTGTGTACGCTACCGGAAGCAGACCTAGCCTAGTGGCGTTCAGTCCAATCCGGCAGCGCCCGCCGATCGGCCGACGTCACGAAGTGCCGGTGATACCACGACGGGATACCCATAACTACTCCAGCGTAGATGGTTAGTGCGTATAGGCTCGTAGCCAACTCAGATCAAATACCAAGATCTCGTTAAGCGTGTTAAGTATCCACGAACGCCGAATAGGGCCAGGCCCACCTCTCTCCTAGGCGGTCTCAACCTTCCCTGTCGCTCCGCCTCAAAGATCCACTCATGGTGCTCCACAAGCCGACCCGTCTTTAGTCTCCACATGTATCATGTATAAGTATATAGTATATACCCGAGATCACCTCCCGAGTGATCTCGGCCCAATAGTATAGCACAGCAGACGGACAAGAATGTAGGGCCACAGATGAAAATACTAGCACCCTATACTAAGCATATAGGACTGCAGGTAAAGGTAACAACAGTAGAAGCAAGGACAAGCTATGCAGCAGTATAGGATTAACTGAAAGTAGTAACATGCTACACTACTCTAATGCAAGAAGTATAGAGAAAAGTAGGCGATATCTGGTGATCAAAGGGGGGGCCTGCCTAGTTGTTCTGGCAAGAGAGAGGGGTCGTCAACTCCGTAGTCGAACTGGGCAGCAGCAGCGTCGGTCTCGTAGTCTACCGGAGAGAAGAGGGGGGAAGAAACAATGAATACCATGTAAACAGATGCATATCGATGCATGACAAGACAAGTAACGATGCTAGGCGTGCCCTAACGTGGTATGAGGTGGTACCGGTTAAGGGGGGAAACATCCGGGAAAGTATTCCCGGTGTTTCGCGTTCTCGGGCAGAGGAGCCGGAGGGGGAAAGTTGCGAGTTCGATAGGTTAGGGGGGTGTGGCGGACAAACGGATTGCGTGACCGGAATCGTCTCGTCGTTCTGAGCAACTTTCATGTTGAAAATATTTTAATCCGAGTTACGGATTAAAAGATATGATTTTCTAAAGATTTTATTAATTTCTGGACTTTAATTAATTATTTAATCCAACATTATCCAGAATAGTAAATCTTGGCGTCGGCATGACATCGAGGGTGATGTCAGCAGTCAACGCTGACCATTGACCTGGTCAACCTGACGTGTGGGTCCAGTGGGACCCACCTGTCATTCTCTGTTTAGTTTAATTACAGATTAGTTAATTTAATTAGTGATTAGGTTAATCTAATCAGGATTAATTGACTTAATTAATTAATTAATTAATATTTTAGTTATTTTATTTATTTATTATTTATTTATTTAATATATTTATTATTATTATTTCTTATTCCTTTTCTTAAAAAAAACGTTCTGGGGTGGGCCCCAATTGTCATTGGGCCAAATATGCGGTTCATGCGGTGTCGGGTGTCGCACGATCGGGCGAAAGTGCCAGACGACAAAGTGGGGGCGCCAACCAGGCGTGGCGAGGCCGCCAGGTCAGCCGACGCCACGACGCCGCCAAGGAACGGAGGGCGGCGCACGGAGGGCTGCAAGAGCAAAGCAAGCTGGGAGGCGCGTGAACGGGTGAGCAGGGGGCGTGGCGGCGTGGTTCCGGCCTATGGCCGGTCGGAGCAGTGGGGGAACGGAGGCGAGGGCGCCACGACGGGCGAAAGCGGCGAGCGGTGGTGCTCAAGGGACAGGGGGAGAGGGAACCGTGCGCGAGAAAGCGCAATGGTGCGGGCGAGGCCACGGTGAGCGCTGGCCGCCGTGAGCGGGCCGGGCGCTGGCCTTTGAGGCCGGACGGGCAGGTGCGGCGACGGTGGTGGCCGGGCGCGTGGGCCGAAAGCACGGGAGCAGCGTCGCCGGAGGGAGAGGAGGCCGGGTTGGAGGCGGTCGGTGGAGGGCAGCGGCGTGCAGGGGACGCCTGCAGGCTCGGAGGCGGACGAGGCCCGTGCGTGAGGGGACGCGACCGTGCGTGGCCGTGCGTCTGGCGCTGACTCGAAGCGTCAGGGCTGCTGTGGCCGGCAGCGTGGCGCCGGCGGCCGGCGGGCGCGCCGCCCGGGAAGGGACCGACGGCAGCGTGCTGAGCGCGAAGCGGTGACCGCGGGGAAAGGTGGAAGGAAGGGGCGCTCACGAAGGGGGCAGGCGACGGGCAAGGCTCGGGGCGGTCGGGGAGGACCAGCGAGGAGGAGGAGGAGGAGGCGCGTCAAGGGCGACGAGGCTCAAGGGCGATGGTGGTCTCATCCCTCGATCCCGATCCAATCGGGGGAGAGGGGGAGAGATATTTTCGGGAGGGGGAAGTGTCGGTGGGAGGGGGGGGACGTGGGTTGGACCGATTGGAAGTGGGCGGTGGCTTATGGGGGGTGCGGGGTGGGCCGGCCTGGCGGCTTTGGTAGGTTGGGCGGTTAGCCCAAGGTGGGGTTTCTCTTCTCCTTTTTTGATAGTTTTAGGTTTTAGTTTTTTTCTGTTTTGTTCTTAACTCATTTTAAATTACTTAGACATTTTATAAAAATGTGTTTACTCCATCATAATTACCGATGCAATATTTGGCAACCCCCGAACATTTTAGTTTTAATTTTTGAAAACTTTTATTGCTATCATAAATTTGAATTTGAATTTCGAAACAGTTTTGAATTAACCCGTGATTAACTACAGTGATGAGGTTACTTGGCACCATCAACGTGAGATTATCAGTAGCATGATTATCCCAAGCGTTACAAATCTCCTCCACTACAAGAAATCTCGTCCGAGATTTAGGAGGTAGAAGGAAAGAGTGCGGGTATTCATCACGCAGACGATCCTCTCGTTCCCAAGTGTCTTCATCTTCGTAATGGTGCGACCCTTTGGACTTTGAGGAACTTGATCGCCTTTCCGGCGCAGCGTGCGGCGTTCAGCTTGGTCGAGAATGCGGACGGATGCTCTTTACAGAGAGGTCCTGTTGCAATTCGAGCACTTCATGGTCCACTTTGCTCGGATTGGGTCCTTGAAGCAGCGTCGGAGTTGTGACACGTGGAACACATCGTGAACTCCGAGAAAGGTTTGGCGGAAGTTCCAGTTGATATGCCACTTTTCCACGCCTTTCCAGAATAGTGAATGGGCCAATATAGCGAGAAGCTAGCTTGCCCTTGATCCCGAAGCGGTGAACACCCTTCATTGGTGTAACGCAAAGATAGGCCTTTTCGCCAGGTTGATAGACCATGTCTTTATGATGACGGTCATAATTACTCTTTTGACGTGACTGAGCAGTCTTGAGATTCTCGCGAATAATGCGGACTTGTTCTTGACATGTTGGATAATATCCGGACGAAGAGTGGGCGTTCCCCAGTTTGACCGATTCGGAGGGGTTCGCACTTTCGTCCATATAACACTTCAAGGGGCCATCTTCGCACTAGCTTGATAGCTATTATTATAAGAGAACTCAGCATACGGAGAGATTCCTCCCTTTCTTTCCGAAGGAAATAACACAAGCTCGAAGCATGTCTTCGAGAACTTGGTTGACACATTCAACTTGCCCTTGTATTTGCGGATGAAACGCAGATCTTGAAAGATAAGTGAGTACCCATAGCTTCTTGAAAACTTGCCCGTAATCTTGAAGTGAATAAGCTGCCACGGTCCGAACCGATAACCAGTGGAATACCGTGAAGTGAAACAATTCTGGACATGTAGAGCGTTGCAAGTCGACTAGCAGTGATCGCTTCTTTGTTGCCGGAAAATGTGCAACTTTAGAAAGCCGGTCAATGACGACAAGAATAGCATCATTACCTTTCTGCGACTTGGGAAATCCGATAGCAGAAGTCCATCTCAACATGGTCCCATTTCCATTCGGGAATAGAGATAGGTTGCGAGTCCCAAAGCAGGCCTTTGATGTTACGCTTTGATCTGACGGCAAACGTCACATTCAAGAACATAACGAGCAATGTCTTGCTTCATATTAGACCACCAGAATCTCTGACGAATGTCTTGGTACATCTTTGTACTACCAGGATGGATACATAGAGGCGTATCATGAGCTTCTTTCATAACCACATGAGTCATATTCAGGTTTTCCTTCTTACATGTCACCACTAGGCGGCCTTTGAAGTACAAGGCGCCATCATCAGCAATAGTGAAGAATGATGGCTTTCCTTCTTTGAGGTCTCGCTTAATCTTGTAGACTTCAGAGTCATATCCCTGCATTGTCTTGATGGAGCTCACGAGATCGGGTTCGACAACCCGAGGTATAGAGGGAACCACAGGAAACAACACGGAGATTCATCTTGCGGAACTCCGGAGGAGGGGGAGCGAGTGCACCGGAGGAACAATATGAAGGTTCAGACTTTACGAACTCTTCAACAAGTGAGGGCTGAACCTTGTGAATCTGGAGGTGGCTGCAGAAGACTTGCGGCTTAAAGCATCGGCCATTACATTAGCCTTGCACAGGGTATAGGAAATACCCAAATCAAAGTCTCTGCAACAGTCTCCATCCATCTCTGGCCGACGGAGGTTCAGTGTCTGGCTGAGTAAACAGATACTTGTGCTTTGGTGGTCGGTGAAGATCTCGCAACGACACGAGAAGGTAATGTCGCCACTGCTTCAGTGCATGAATGACAGCAGCAAGTTCGAGGTCGTGAACTGGGTAGTTCTCTTCGTGAGGGCGCAATTGCCGAGAGGCATAAGCAACCACTTTGCACTCTTGCATTAGGACACAGCCTAATCTTTGACGGGAAGCGTCGCAGGAAATGACGAAGTCCTTCTTAGTATCAGGAGGAGCTAGTACTGGGGCAGAAGTCAACTTGTCTTTGAGTGCCTAGAAACTTTCCTGACATTTATCTGTCCATTGGAACTTGACGCCCTTATGCAGCAAAGTTAGTCGAGGCACGGCAATCTTGGAGAAGTTCTCGACGAATCGGCGACAATAGGTGGCGAGGACCGAGAAAACTTCCGACTTGCTTAACGTTCTTGGAGGAGTCCAATCGAGAATAGCCTGAACTCTTTCAGGGTTGACGGCAATACCATCCTTAGAGATGACATGCCCAAGATAGGTTACTTCGGAAGCCAGAATTCACATTTGGAGAACTTGGCATAAAGTTGATGCTCTCGTAGCTTTTCCGACAAAGGACGAAGATGTTCAGCATGCTCTTCTTCGTTCTTAGAAAATACCAGGATATCATCCGGATAAACCACATTTAACTTGTCGAGGTAATCCATGAATATATAGTTCATCGGTAGAGAAGGTGGTCGGAGCATTGGTTAAGCCGAAACACATGACGGTGTACTCGTATGAACCATAACGAGTCACAAAGGCGGTCTTTGGGATATCCTCCTCACGAACACGGATCTGGTGGTAACCCAACCTCAAGTCGAGTTTAGAGAACACTGATGAACCAGCTAGTTGATCATACAGATCATTGATCCGAGGAAGAGGATACTTATTCTGAATGGTAGCTTGGTTTATAGGACGGTAATCTTGGACCAATCGGTTTGTCCCATCCTTCTTCTTGACAAAGAGAGAAGGTGCTCCCCAAGGAGAGCAACTTAGGCGAATGAAACCACTGTGAAGAGACTTGTCGATTTCCTCCTTGAGCTCAAGGAGTTCATGCAGCGGCATCTTGTAGGGTCGCTTGGCTATAGGAGTGGTGCCTGGTTTCAAGTCGATGACGAATTCAACAGCTCTAGCAGGGGGAATCCCTGGAAGTTCTTCGTGAAAGGCGTCACGGAAGTCGCGAGCGACAGGAATGTTTTCAATGCCCTCGAGGGTGCGGCGTTCAATGCATTCAATGCATAGAGCCTTGCCTCGGCATTCTCGAACAGAACGAGCATTGTAGCTTATTATTTCATCGGAAGGGTGTAGCGGATGGAAGGTCTTAGTGGCGCAAGCGATTGAAGCGTGCGCTTTCAACCAATCCATCCCCAAAATGAGGTCGATGTTAGACGTCTTGAGGATAATGGGTGAGGCATAGAATTCCAGCCCTTCGATTTCCACGGGACGTCGGCGCCAACCATGGAGGTTTGACATTGTCCCAAGGGGTTTTACCACTACCGAAGAGTTCATCTCCTCACACTTAACGTCGTGCTTGTATGCAAAATCTTGACATGAATGAATGCGATGCTCTGAATCGAATAAAACAGATGTAGGTACCGAATTTACGAGGAGTGTACCCATCACAAGAGCAGGCTGGTCTTGAGCTTCGTTCGGATCAACGTGGTTGGCATGAACTTCGACCATAAGGCTTGGCATTGTTGTTGCGGGGTTGGTTGCTTCCACGGCCCGGTCATTTGGAAGGGCCAGCTGATTCTGGTTCTGGTTGCATTCTCTAGCACGGTGCCCTGGTTGTCCACACCTGAAGCACAAACCATTATTGGGGGTGGGAACAGGAGCTTGGGGTGGTGGAGCTGGAAGCTTTGGCTGCCTAGTTGGAGTAGGCAGACGAGGTGCAACATAGCTTTGCCTTGGGGTAGGTGCATTCGGCTGGTACATGCTGTTGGGAATCCATATCTTACCTGCGAGGGCGGGCCGAAGATGAGCCCGTGTCACGGTTCTTTGTTAGAGCTCTGGTATTCCTGCGGACCAGTTTTGACATTGATAGCTTTGTTCACCAAGGTGGCGAAATCAGCAAAGTCGTGCACTAGAAGTGCGAGCTTGATGTCGACCTTAAGGCCGCCACGGAACTTCTCTGTCTGCGTGCATCGGTTGCAATGTCCTCTTGACATAGCGAGACAAGTCTAGGAACTCTCACGATAAGCTTCAACAGTCTTGTTGCCTTGGGTGAGGTTATGAACTCACGCTTCTTCCGATCCATGACTCCTTGAAGGATGAAGCGGGCACGGAAAGCAACTTGGAAGTCTGGCCGGTGATGATTGTTCCAGGTGGTCGAAATGCGCCGGTGGCTGTCCCACCATTGAGCTACGGGTCCCTTCAGGAAGAAGGAAGCAACGGTGACATAGCTGGCAGGGGCTACATCAGCAGACTCCATCTCATAGGTGATGTCACGGAGCCAGTCATCAGCATCCAGGGGCTGGGTTGAGCTGCAGTACATACTTGGGTTGAGGCGCATGAAATCCTGCAGAGTTACTGTGTTTGGCTGCTGGTCCATATTGGAGCGAGGAAACTGAGCCCTCATGTTCTCCATGAACTGGCGATTCATCTCAAGCTGTTGGATCATACCAGCCATGTACTCAGGCGGTGGTGGGAAGTTGCCACCACGACCACGACCAATGGTCTAACCATCCTGCTAATACATAACAGGGTAGTTCGGCATTTGAGAAATTTGCAAAGGACAAGAATCATTCATGATCAAACATGCATAATGAAAGCGACGATAGAAACTACATAGTAGTCGGCATATCTTACAGAAGGGATCATGCATAGAGTTCGGTACACAGAGTTCAGTACATAGATTAAGACATCATAGGCGGCACGCAGGCTCGCGATGAATGCATCTAACACTAACAAGCAAGCCTATACCAGTCCCACGCGGTACTGCGGAGGTAGCTGTAGCCTGAAAGCTGGTAGTGTGGCAGCGGATAGTCCTCCACGTCAGTGACCTGGGGGCCGCAGATACTCTAGTGCAGAACCCGACGACCAAGTGGCAGAAGAGGACCAAGTGCAGGAGAGTAGCCTCCCACATCTGGCCATCTGACACCCTGGGGCATGACGGTCCTGGCTGGGTAGATCGCAGAACGCGGCAGCTCTCTGGATCGGACAAAGGGGTGCAACAGTCGAGCACGGTAAAAAAGTCTTTGGACGGGTGGTGTACAACTCATGGCGAAGAGCTCGGTTAGCTCGATCCAGCCCATCGACATGCGTAACAAAGTTACGATGGTAGAAGGGCTCTCGTGACGATGGAGTAGGCAGCGGTAGTAACCCTCCTCACCAACATCGGACTCGATGGCGATGTGCACGAAGGGGAGGTGTCCAACTCCCGATACTCTCCACGAAGACGTGTCAGAGCAGCATAAGCAGCATCATGGACTGCCATATCAATAGTCACCCCAACACCATGTGCAGTAGAGGTGGACGATGGCTCGGTACTGCTCCTGGTTAAAGTCCTGGTACTCCTCAAAGACGGTGTACTCAGGGTGCCAGCGATAACCCAGATAGGTCATCATCTTTGCTAGCACCGCAGGTGATCCCAAGGCACCAATGGTCGTCGTGTGGCGCACGACCTGCCTCGTGGGTTCCATCTGAAAACAAAGATGTTTCAAAGGAGTCAATTGACAGTGTGGAAATTGATCAAAATACAATTCCAAGGAATAACTATGGCTTTATCCAACTTTGGGGTGAATGTGGTCATGGGATCCTAGTGTTAGTCAGTAAATTCGTTTAACCCAAGTAGAAGAGAGTTCAGAGTCCTAGAGTAAAGATCGAGGAGTAAAATATCCTATTACCACCCGATGGCGACATGGGCCCGTAAGGCACACAGCCAAGTTAGTAAAAGTTTTTGCAATGTCTAGACTCGACTTCGGCCAAGGAGTGTGGAAGGGGGATTCTTACAGCAAATGGCTCGATACCAACTTGTGGCGCCCCGATTCAATCGTACACTAATCATGCACGCAAATGTATGCGATCAAGATCGAGGACTCACGGAAGATATCACAACACAACTCTAAAACATAAATAAGTCATACAAGCATCATAATACAAGCCGGGGGCCTCGAGGGCTCGAATACAAGTGCTCGATCATAGACGAGTCAGTGGAAGCAACAATATCTGAGTACGAGACATAAGTTAAACAAGTTTGCCTTAAGAAGGCTAGCACAAACCAGGATACTGAGATCGAAAGAGGTGCGGGCCTCCTGCTCAGGATCCTCCTAAACTACTCACAGTGGGTAAATCGTCGGGCTGCTGCGTAGTAGTAGGCGCCTCCGGTGTAGTAGTAGTCATCGACGGTGGCGTCGCTCCTGGGCTCCATCGTCCGTCGCAGCAACCGAGTAGAGATAGGGGAAAAGGGGAACAAGGCAACCGTGAGTACTCATCCAAATTACTCGCAAGCAAGGAGCTATACTACATATGCATGGATATATGTGTAAAGGGCCATATCGGTGGACTGAACTACGAAAGCCGTAATAAGAGGGGATAGCTAGTCTTATCGAAGACTACGCTTCTGGTCACCTTCGTCTTGCAACAGGTAGAAGAGGGTAGGTTGAAGTCCTCCAAGTAACATCACATAGCAATAATCCTACCCGGCGATCCCCTCCTCTTTTCCCTGAGAGAGAGCGACCACCGGTTGTATCTGATACTTGGAAGGGTGTGTTTTAATAAGTATCCGGTTCTAGTTGTCATAAGGTCAAGGTACAACTCCAAGTCGTCCTGTTACCGAAGATCACGGCTATTCGAGTAGATTAACTTCCCTGCAGGGGTGCACCAACTTACCCAGCACGCTTGATCCCATTTGGCCGGACACACTTTCCTGGGACATGACCGGCCGCGGAAGATCAACACGTCGCAACCCCACCTAGGCTCAACAGAGAGGCCAGCACGCCGGTCTAAACCTAAGCGCCAGTGCAGGCCCATCGCCTGAAAGCACACTGCACATTGCGTGACGCGCCGAAGCAGACCTAGCCTAGTGGCGTTCGGTCCAATCCGGTAGCGCGCTCGATCGGCTGACGTCACGAAGTGCTTCGGCTGATACCACGACGTCGGGATACCCATAACTACTCCCACGTAGATGGTTAGTGCGTATAGGCTCGTAGCCAACTCAGATCAAATACCAAGATCTCGTTAAGCATGTTAAGTATCCGCGAACGCCGAACAGGGCCAGGCCCACCTCTCTCCTAGGCGGTCTCAACCTGCCTGTCGCTCCGCCTCAAAGATCCACTCATGGTGCTCCACAAGCCGACCGTCTTTAGTCTCCACATGTATCATGTATAAGTATATAGTATATACCCGAGATCACCTCCCGAGTGATCTCGGCCCAATCAATATAGCATGTAAGGCGGACAAGAATGTAGGGCCACAGATGAAAATACTAGCATCCTATACTAAGCATATAGGACTGCGGTAAAGGTAACAACAAGAGAAGCAAGGACAAGGCTATGCAAAGAACATAGGATTAATCGAAAGCGATAACATGCTACACTACTCTAATGCAAGCATTATAGAGAAGAGTAGGCGATATCAGTGATCAAAGGGGGGGCTTGCCTGGTTGTTACAGCAAGAGAGAGGGTCGTCAACTCCGTAGTCGAATCAAGGCGGCAGCAGCTGTCGGTCTCGTAGTCCACCGGAGAGAAGAGGAAGAAACAATGAATACCATGTAAACAGATGCATATCGATGCATGACAAGACAAGTAACGATGCTAGGCGTGCCCTAACGTGGTATGAGGTGGTACCGGTTAAGGAAACATCCGGAAAGTATTCCGGTGTTTCGCTTTCAAGAGGAGCCGAGGGGAAAGTTGCGAGTTCGATAGGTTAGGGGGGTGTGGCGGACGAACGGATTGCGTATCCAGAATCGTCTCGTCGTTCTGAGCAACTTTCATGTTGAAAATATTTTAATCCGAGTTACGGATTAAAAGATATGATTTTCTAAAGATTTTATTAATTTCTGGAATTTAATTAATTATTTAATCCAACATTATCCAGAATAGTAAATGCTGACGTCAGCATGACATCAGGGTGATGTCAGCAGTCAACGTTGACCATTGACCTGGTCAACTGACGTGTGGGTCCAGTGGGACCCACCTGTCATTCTCTGTTTAGTTTAATTACAGATTAGTTAATTTAATTAGTGATTAGGTTAATCTAATCAGGATTAATTGAGCTAATTAATTAATTAATTAATTAATTAATTAATATTTTAATTATTTTATTTATTTATTATTTATTTATTTAATATATTTTTTTATTCCTTTTTAAAAAAACGTTCTGGGGTGGGCCCCAATTGTCATTGGGCGAGGCCGATCTTGGGTTCTTAGTCTTGGGTGTCGGCGCCGACTAAGCGAAGTGCCAGATCGACAAAGTGGCGCCACCCAGGCGTGGCGAGGCCTCCGGCGTGGCCGCCGGCGCTCACGACGCCGGCCAAGGGAACGGAGGGCGGCGCCACGGGAGGGCGGCAAGAGCAGCAGCGGGGGAGGCGCGGTGAACGGGGTGAGCAGGGGGGCGTGCGGCGTGGGGTTCCGGCGGCCTATGGCCGGTCGGAGCAGGGGGAACGGAGGCGAGGGCGCCGTCGACGGGGCGAGCGGCGAGCGGTGGTGCTCGCGCGGGGACAGGGGGGAGAGGGAACCGGTGCGGGAGTGGGGCAATGGTGCGGGGCGAGGCCACGGTGAGCGCGGGCCGCCGTGAGCGCGGCCGGGGCGCGTCTTGAGGCCGGACGGGGCAGGTGCGGCGACGGTGGTGGCCGGGGCGCGTGGCCGAGGCGGGGGAGCACGGGGCCAGCGTCGCCGGAGGGAGAGGAGGCCGGGGTTGGAGGCGATTCGGTGGAGGGCCGGCGACGGCGTGCAGGGGACGGCGCACGGGCTCGGGAGGCGGGACGAGGCCCGTGCGTGAGGGGGGACGCGACCGTGCGTGGCCGTCGCGTCGCGAAGGCGAGCGGCCCGGGCGTCAGGGGCCGCGCTGTGGCAGCGTGAGCACGTCTTGGCGCCCGGCGAGGCGCGGGCGCGGCCGCCCGGGGAGGGACCGGCGACGGCGTGGTCGGAGCGCGGGCGGTGACCGCGGGGAAAGGTGGAAGGAAGGGGGGGCGCTCACGGGGGGGGGGGGAGTAGGGGACGGGGCAGTGGGCTCGGGGGCGGTCGGGGAGGACCGGCGAGGAGGAGGACGAGCGAGGAGGCGGCGTTCGGCGGCGACGAGGCCTGGCGGCGATGGTGGTCTCCTCCCTCGATCCCGATCCAATCGGGGGAGAGGGGAGAGATATTTTCGGGAGGGGGGAAGTGTCGGTGGGGGGGACGTGGGTTGGACCGATTGGAAGTGGGCGGTGGCTTATGGGGGGTGCGGGGTGGGCCGGCCTGGCCGGCCTGTTTGCCAGCTGGGCCGGTTGGCCCAACGGGTGGGGTTTCTCTTCTCCCCTTTTTTTTGATAGTTTTAGGTTTTTAGTTTTTTTTTCTGTTTTGTTCTTAACTCAATTTCAATTACTTAGACATTTTATAAAAATGTGTTTACTCCACCATAATTACCGATGCAATATTTGGCAACCCCCGAACATTTTAGTTTTAATTTTTGAAAAATTTAATTGCTATCATAAATTTGAATTTGAATTTCGAAACAGTTTTGAATTAACCCATGATTAACTACAATGACAGAGGTGACGTGGCACCATCAACGTGAGATTACTGTAGCATGATTATCCGGGCGTTACAACCCGAATGGCCGCCCGACGCCGCTCCATGCTCCATGCCGAACCCACGCCGGCGACCCTACCGCGGTGGACGAGCCACCCGCCGGCGACGAACCCCTCTTCCTCGCGCCATGCCACGACCTCTTCCTCATCGGACCCCGCTATCGTCGCCGTCACCTCGTCGCCGAACGCCATCGCCGGCCTGCTTCCTCCCCGTCGACCTCCTCAACCCCCATTGCCCCGAATCCCTACCGGCCTTGTGTGCACGCGCCTATCCCTCCTCTCTCTCTCCCTCGGCCCGACGTGCTCCTCCGCGTGCACCCGTGCCGGCCACGCGCCCACGCCGCCCCGCTCCTACTTGGTGCTGCCGGCCACGACCTGGCCGAACGCCTCGGCGTCCACACCCGACGCATGGCCGCGCCCCCTGCTCCTCTGTGAGCCGCTGCGCCCGTTGTGCTGCTCTCCCCTGCGCGCCCGGACTGCTCACCGCCTCGCACGCGCCCCGCCCCGTGCGCGCCCACCGTGGCCGCCTCCCCTGCTGCTGCTCTTGCCGCCCTCCCATGGCGCCGCCCTCCATTCCCTTGGCCAGCGTCGTGGGCGCCGGCGGCCTCGCCACGCCCGTGGCTGGCGCCCCCCCTGCCTGTCGATCTGGGCGATCGCCCAGTCGGGCACCGACACCCAGCACCCGCAAACCCGCATCGCCCCTCTGGCCCGATGACAATTGGGGCCCACGCCCCAGAACGGCTTTATAAAAAAAGAGAATTAAAAATAATAATAATAATAAATTTAATTAATTAATTAATTAAATTAATTAACTAAATTAATCCTATTTAGTTAACCTAATTAACTAGTTAGTTTAATTAAACAGTAATTAGATTACTTAAACCCTAATTAGACTAAACAATCAATGACGATCGGGTCCCACACGTCAGTTGACCAGTCAACGCCTCTGTTGACTGCTGACGTCATGCTGACGTCATACTGACGTCAGCGTGCACTGTTCTGGATAATGTTGAATTAAAATATTTAAATTAATCCTAAAAATGATTTAAAACTTTAAAAATTAATATAAAATAAACCGTAGCTCAGATGGAAAAACTTTCTACATGAAAGTTGCTCAGAACGACGAGACGAATCCGAATACGCAGCCCGTTCGTCCGCCACGCGTCCCTAGCATAGTGAACCTGCAACATTTCACCTCCGGTTCATCTATCCGAAAACACGGAACACCGGGGATATTTTCCCGGATGTTTCCCCCCTTCACCGGTATGACCTCATACCGCGTTAGAACACGTCTAGCTCTGCTTGTTGTCCTGTTATGCACTTGCTTGCTATGTATTTACTGTTTCTTCCCCCTCTTCTCTCCGGTAGACCCCGTGACGATTTACGTCGATGCCCCCTGTGGTCGACTACGTCACCGACGACCCCTCCTTCTTGTCTGAGCAACCAGGCAAGCCCCCCCTTGATCACCAGATATCGCCTATTCTTCTCTATATTGCTTGCATTAGAGTAGTGTAGCATGTTACCGCTTTCAGTTAATCCTATACTGCTTCATAGCCTGTCGTTGCTACTACTGTTGTTACCTTTACCTGCTATCCTACTGCTTAGTATAGGATGCTAGTGTTCCATCAGTGGCCCTACACTCCTGTCTGCGCCATGCTATACTACTGGGCTGTGATCACTTCGGGAGGTGATCACGGGCATATACTATATACTTTACACTGTTACATTACATGTGATACTGTTCGGAGATGGGGGCTGAAAGGACAGGTGGCTCCATCCCGGTAGAGGTGGGCCTGGGTTCCCGACGGCCCCTGACTGTTACTTTGTGGCGGAGCGACAGGGCAGGTTGAGACCACCTAGGAGAGAGGTGGGCCTGGCCCTGGTCGGCGTTCGCGGATACTTAGCACGCTTGACGAGATCTAGGTATTTGATCTGAGTTTGGCCATTTGGTCTATACGCACTAACCAACTACGCGGGAACAGTTATGGGCACTCGACGTCGTGGTATCAGCCGAAGCACTTCGTGACGTCGTGGCGGCGCATACGCCGGATTGGAACGTAGGCCTGCTCTTGTATTAAGGGGGCTAGTTCTGCTTCCGGCCGCCCACGCAACGTGCAGGTTTGCTAAGGGCGATGGGCCCAGACCCCTGTGCGCTTCTGACCTCTCTGTTGTGCCTAGGTGGGGCTGCGACGTGTTGATCTTCCGCGGCTAGGCATGACCAAGGAAAGTGTGTCCGGCCAAATGGGATCAAGCGTGTTGGGTTATGTGGTGCACCCTTGCAGGGAAGTTAATCTATTCGAATAGCCGTGATCTTCGGTAACAGGACGACTTAGAGTTGTACCTTGACCTTATGACAACTAGAACTGGATACTTAATAAAACACACCCTTCCAAGTGCCAGATATAACCCGGTGATCACTCTCTAACAGGGCAATGAGGAGGGGATCGCCGGGTAGGATTATGCTATGCGATGCTACTTGGAGGACTTCAATCTACTCTTTTCTACATGTCAAGAAGACGGAGGCTGCGAAGCGTAGTCTTCGACAAGATTAGTTATCCCTTCTTATTCTGGCATTCTGCAGTTCAGTCCACTGATATGGCCCTTTACACATATATCCATGCATATGTAGTGTAGCTCCTTGCTTGCGAGTACTTTGGATGAGTACTCACTGTTGCCTTGTTCCCCCTTTTTCCCCTATCTCTATCCGATTGCTGCGACCAGACGACGGGGCCCAGGAGCCAGACGCCACCATCGATGACGACTACTACACCGTAGGTGCCTACTACTACGTGCAGCCCGCTGATGACGACCAGGAGTAGTTAGGAGGATCCCAGGCAGGAGGCCTGCGCCTCTTTCGATCTGTATCCCAGTTTGTTCTAACCTTCCTAAGGCAAACTTGTTTAACTTATGTCTGTACTCAGATATTGTTGCTTCCGCTGACTTCTGTGATCGAGCACTTGTATTCGAGCCCTCGAGGCCTCGGCTTGTATTATGATGCTTGTATGACTTATTTATGTTTTAGAGTTGTGTTGTGATATCTTCCCGTGAGTCCACGATCTTGATCGCATTACGTTTGCGTGTATGATTAGTGTACGATTGAATCGGGGGCGTCACAAGTTGGTATCAGAGCCGACTGCCTGTAGGAATCCCCTTTCCAACTCCTTGGCCGAAGTCGAGTCTAGTCATTGAAAAAGTTTTTACTAACATGGTTGTGTGCCTTAAGGGCCCACGTCGCCATTGGGTGGTATTAGGATCTTTTATTCCCCGACCTATACTCTGGGACTCTGATCTCTCTTCTATTCGGGTTAAATGAATTTGATAAACACTAACATTAGGTTCTCGTAACAACTTTCTACCGGAGAGCCCCTTTTGCAGATGATCGTCTTGCTGCACCAGAAGATTCCGAAGATACTCTCCGAGGTTTTCCCGAGACCCTTGTGCCCACCGACTTTACAATCCCCTACCACCGATATACCCTTATGGATAACTACCTACAATTGTCGTTCATACCTTCATCCTCAGTTGCTCTTGTTATTACAAGATGCCCTAAATTGCTCTTCGTTGTTCCGAAAATCTTTTAAACTTACTGCCTTGTCGTTCTTTACCACATGAATATCCCTATTGAAAATTCCTTGCACTTATTGAGTATCTATTCATCCCCAGTTGTTCGTATGCTTCATAAGATACTCTGAAATACTATCCGACCTTCTGAGCATCCTCTTCAAACTATTGCTCTGCAAATACTTTTATGCTTACATTATGGGTGCTCCCATATCACTAGCAATATTCACTAGTAACTTTTGACACCGTCATTTTGATCCTATTGATTCAACAGGTGTGTGAATGCACACAATCATCAATCAACCCTTCTAAATTAGCTTTCTGACTCAGACGTCATTTTGAACATGAGCTGGTTCTCGACCAAACTATTGGTCATCAATTGTGACTCTGGTCTATTCAACTTATCCATCCTTGATCAGAGCGAGTTCTTCTGATCCTTTGTTTTGGAAATCGTAATTCCTTTGTTATCTAAGCATCGAATTATTCAGATGTTCTATAATATGATGCCCGTGCATTCTTCTTCCTCTGGTTGAGTATCGATGTTCACATCAGATCCCTTGTGGACCATCGGTTCCTTTGTTGGATTTTATCCGACAGTGTCCTTCATATTGAATAACCTTGAGAGCCTTTCCATGGGTATATAATGCCTTTGGTAAATTGTATCATCTGCTTTTGAACAATGCTCTACTTTCGAGCTTGTATTATTTACCCCGAAGTTTGTGGTATATGTTCCAAGATGCCCTGATGGGTTGAACCTATGCCTTCCTTAATATGTGTGAACTCGGAAGTTTTCACGGGTCATACTCATCTGGTATTTCACCAGGTAAAACTTTCAACACTAATGTCATTATCGAAACGAGAAGTGAATGTAAGGTTATGCTTTGGAGAAGTGGGAGTCGACCTTGAACTTTGTGTTCATGCCCATGGACCCGAGGTGGAACTTATCATGGAAGCTTCTCGTAGTAATAATAATCCCCTTGTTATAACTTCTTCTCTTATCTATGCTTGGTCTTTTGCGACCGTGGTTTCGACCATATTGTTCTTCCTTGATCCCATTTCTTGGACAAGTTTAAGTGCTTGCCTTCTGCAAATGATTTCACTTGTCCAACCTCTATCCCGCTCTACCCTTGAGTATACCCTCTGGTACCGCGAGAATATCATGAAACTACATAACTTCTTATGGGTTCTTCATCAACTGTTATTTCTCACCGATTCCAATTTTCCTGGGTTCTGGGTTGTCGTCAACCGAGAAAACTAATAAGTGAATCAATTCCGCACTTCGATTCGATAACTCTAAGTATTCTTCATTGCTTATGAGTTTATTAATCCTTCAAGTCATTGCTATCCTGATCGGCTATATCATTATCGTGCAACTTTTTAACTATGCTACCCGGTCCTTCTTCCCAGAGCATAAATTTCGACGATGAGCTAATCCTACGTCGATCTTCCTCGTCATATCATTTGTCCTTGAACAACAAGCTAGATTTCAAGTTTGTGTCGTACCCATGGTTTTAATTACTATTTGCTTGATCATTCATTTGACTTGATGTCATCGCCGATCGGTTACATCTTCTTGAAACCTCTCGAGAAATGTGACGTGATCATCATGAACATTCTGAGATATTCCAAGATATCAATTGAATTCATGATGAGAAATAACATCCTTTCCCTCGATGATTGGTGCTATCATTGACCACTTTATTGCCTTCCGTTCAACACAAACTTGTTCATGTTTTGTGTATACCTTGAGATCCTTGCTATCAAACATTTGTTCTCCTTTACCTTGGAGTATTACCATCTTTTGTGTCAAGAATGTTGTGAGAGTTTCACCACCTCTTAGGAAATTCTTGATGCTGTAATACTTCTGGCCATCTCCGGTCATATCTTTGTCCCGTGTTGTTTCTAACCGGATTACCAACCTTTGAACTATGAGGTGTGAATTCAAAACTTCTAGTAACCCTATTGTGTTGAAGTTAATGGTCGGCCGTTCATTCTTGGACTATTGATTATTGAATCACCATTCCGACGTTGGTCGTGCAACCCAGCCCATATTCGGGTGCACCTTTCAACCAATGTTTAAATTGTGTATGTTTTCCTTGAGCATACATCATTATACCATTTGATCTGACAAATGTTATTTCCTTGTTCACATAATTGTGGAAATCCATCTTTTTGGAAATCTTGATGAGTTGTTGCTGAGCATCAGCCACCTCCTCATCCTCTCCTTAGTTTAATGATGAACTCTTGTTTCGGAACTCACTCCCATAGTTCATTTCTCGAGAATCTTACAGTGTCATCCCGTCAATTTGTGTTGCACCTTTCTTCTCAGGCATCCTGAGCCTGAGGTATCCTGACACCAATCATATCTGAATCTCCATCAGATATGATGGTTGGAACATATTTACAAGAGTTATAACGCTAGTCTTCATAAGACCCGGTAAGGTGATGTCATGCCTAGCACCCCTGGCCGGAGGACCTATTGTTATATTTGTTCCTTTTTGGCAAGGTTAACCATTCTTCCATGAGGGAATTGTAAGACTTATTCTATAAGTTATTCCTGATGAATTCTTTGTGTATCCAAAGTCTGATCTTCACCTGTTGGCCATGTCAATGCTATCTCAAAGCATGTCTATGGTACTCCAATTTTCAACAAGAACATTTGAAGCCCAATGTTAAATGTTTCCTGCTCAATTATCCAAACACCGTTGTATGGGTAATGTCATGAAATTTATCTCCCCTTACCTAAAGAGTTTTCTACGTTATATCCTGTCATGGATATCGTGCTCTGCTTGTCCTTGGGAAGGATATACCCTTGAAATAGGTGTTTAAACACATTTTCCTTTCCGTTGTTTTGTTCAAACTTTCTTATAATCTACTTAATCGAAAGCAAAGTGGTAATTCCCTGCTTAGGTAAGCACCTCGTGGTACAACTCTGCCAGTAAGACCCTGTTACTATTGTTGGTGACATTTTGGTAACCACCGATGGACGAGAACTTTGCCTATTGGTCCGCCTCGTTGCAACGAGCAGGAAAATGGTTCTCTTCGTCCCTCGCCCTTGGTACCAACGTTGTTGCCAACATAACTGACCGGTTATTCTCTGACATGCCTTGCTTACATGATCGTGCAAGACATCACCCCTCTTTCTACTTTTAACCCACATGGTGGGCCCATAACCCACAGTTCTACAGGATCGAAACCTGACTTTCCTATACCCCCTGTTCCTAAAGCTATTCCTCGCGCTTGGCTTCGTATGAAAGATCACGAGCCACCTTCCTAGTGATCTATTCTAGTATCAGACACAATACTTATTCCCGTTGCTTTGAACCCCTTTCACGCCTTGTAACAGGCATCAAACTATTGCCTGCCCGCTCGAAACTTCCATGATACCTCCTTACTTTGCTCTCGATACTTTCTTAAGTTTCAATTCGAGAGTTACTTCCCACCACCTTCCCCGATGTTATTGACCAGATAGTTAACCTTGCAGAGGTTCGTTCCCCCGGAATACCCACCCTTTATTCTTACGTAAGTACGATGGAATCCCGAAGAAAGGATGACGACTTGATCATGATGACCTGAAGTAGAGAAATGAAGACATCAATGTAATGGATCGACCTCTTCGAGAAGAGCAACCAAGACTGGGAACACTCGCTAGAATTTCGTAACCAAAACTTTCCCCCCTTGCACCCCTCTTAAACCTCGGGACGAGATTTCTTGTAGTGGAGGAGAATTGTGACGCCCGGATAATTAAGCTACAGTAACCTTCTACTAATGATGCCACGTCGCCATGATTACTGTTGCTAATATCGCGTTAGTTCAAAACGATTCAAATTCAAAATTTAATTAAAGGCAAACAACAAAAGTTTTCAAACTTAAAAACAAAAATGTCCAATAAATAGTAGGTAGATCAGAGGCTAGGATAAAATCGTAAACAACATTTTTGAAATATGATAAGTCATCTAAACAATCTCAAACAGTGGTTGAATACATTATTTAATAACCTTTTAATTAATCTAAATCTAATATGAAATAGTATTTCACCCAAACTAGTTTTTGGTGATTGGATCTAATGCACTGAAATTTGTTAGATAGCTCCCATATATTATAAAAATCAATTAGGTGCTAGACATTTAAAAAAAGAAAAAGGGAAAACAAAGAAAAAAACAAAACAAAACAAATGGGGGGAGGGGGGAGACCCCTCCTGGGCTGCTTGGCCCACTTTCCCCACCGGCCCATGTCGGCCCGCCCCCACTCTCCCTTATCCCCTGGACCCAGAAACCCTAACCACCCACGCACCCATTTCCACCCACTTCGCCCGCTCCTCCTCCCCCGATCTGGATCAAGATCGGGGGCAAGGACCGAACTGCCGCGGACGCCGCCCTGGCTCCGTGATCGAGCCCTGCGCCGCCCGGCGACCCTACCGTGGTGGACGAGCCACCCGCCGGTGACAAACCCCTCTTCCTCGCGCCGTGCCACGGCCTCTTCCTCATCGGACCCCGCTATCGTCGCCGTCACCTCGTCGCCGGATGCCATCGCCGACCCGCTCCCTCCCCGTCGCCCGGTCGTCCCCGTCGACCTCCTCAACCCCCATTGCCCCGAATCCCTACCGGCCCGTGAGCACGCGCCTATCCCTCCTCTCTCTCTCCCTCGGCCCGACGTGCTCCTCCGCGTGCACCCGTGCCGGCCACGCGCCCACGCCGCCCCGCTCCTACTTGGTGCTGCCACGACACAGCCAACGCCTCGGCGTCCACACCCGACGCATGGCCGCGCCCCTGCTCCTCTGTGAGCCGCTGCGCCCGTTGTGCTGCTCTCCCCTGCGCACCCGGACTGCTCACCACCTTGCACGCGCCCCGCCCCGTGCGCGGCCACCGTGGCCACCTCCCCTGCTGCTGCTCTTGCCGCCTCCCGTGGCGCCGCCCTCCGTTCCCATGGCTGCGTCGTGAGCGCCGGCGGCCACGCCGGCGGCCTCGCCACGCCCGTGGCTGGCGCCCCCCCTGCCTGTCGATCTGGGCACTCGCCCAGTCGGGCGCCGACACCCAGCACCCGCAAACCCGCATCGGCCCCCTGGCCCAATGACAATTGGGGCCCATGCCCCAGAACGGTTTTATAAAAAAAGAGAATTAAAAAAAATAATAATAATAAATTTATTTAAATTAATTAACTAAATTAATCCTATTTAGTTAACCTAATTAACTAGTTAGTTTAATTAAACAGTAATTAGATTACTTAAACCCTAATTAGACTAAACAATCAATGACGATTGGGTCCCACACGTCAGTTGACGATCAACGCCTCATTGATTGCTGGACGTCATCTTGACGTCGGCGTGCACTTTAATGCGATAATGTTGAATTAAAATATTTAAATTAATCCTAAAAATGATTTAAAACTTTAAAAATTAATATAAAATAAACCGTAGCTCAGATGGAAAAACTTTCTACATGAAAGTTGCTCAGAACGACGAGACGAATCTGGATACGCAGCCCGTTCGTCCACCACACATCTCTAGCATAGTGAACCTGCAACATTTCACCTCTGGTTCATCTTTCCAAAAACACGGAACACCCGGGATATTTTCCCGGATGTTTCCCCCCTTCATCGGTATCACCTCATACCGCGTTAGCACACGTCTAGCTCTGCTTGTTGTCCTGTTATGCACTTGCTTGCTATGTATTTACTGTGTCTCCCCCGTCTTCTCTCCGGTAGACCCGTGCGGATCTTTGATGCCCACAGTGGTCGACTACGTCACCGGCGACCCCTCCTTCTTGTCTGAGCAACCAGGCAAGCCCCCCCTTTGATCACCAGATATCGCTATTCTTCTATATACTGCTTGCATTAGAGTAGTGTAGCATGTTACTGTTTTCCGTTAATCCTATCTTTGCTGCATAGCCTTTGTCGTTGCTACTATCATTGTTACCTTTACCTGCTATCCTCTTGCTTAGTATAGGATGCTAGTGTTCCATCGGTGGCCCTACACTCCCGTCTGTCCCGCCATGCTATACTCTTGGCTGTGATCACTTTGGGAGGTGATCACGGGCATATACTATATACTTTACACTGTTACCTTACCTGTGGTACTGTTTGGAGATGGGGGCTGAAAGGACAGGTGGCTCCATCCCGGTAGAGGTGGGCCTGGGTTCCCGACGGCCCCCGACTGTTACTTTGTGGCGGAGCGACAGGGCAGGTTGTGACCACCTAGGAGAGAGGTGGGCCTGGCCCTGGTCGGCGTTCGCGGATACTTAACACGCTTAACGAGATCTTGGTATTTGATCTGAGTCTGGCCATTTGGTCTATACGCACTAACCAACTACGCGAGAACCGTTATGGGCACTCGACGTCGTGGTATCACCGGCACTTCGTGACGCCGTGGCGTCGGCGGCCCGGCGTCGCGGATTGGAACATGGGCCTGCTCTTGTATTAAGTGGGCTAGATTACGCTTCCGGCCGCCCGCATAGCGTCTTGGTGTGCTAAAGGGCGATGGGCGGACCCACAGGCGCTTAGGTTTAGACGGCGTCTTGACCTCTCTGTTGTGCCTAGGTGGGGCTGCGGCGTGTTGATCTTCAGCGGCGGGCATGACCCAGGAAAGTGTGTCCGCCAAATGGGATCAAGCGTGTTGGGTTATGTGGTGCACCCTGCAGTGAAGTTAATCTATTGAATAGCCGTGATCTTCGGTAATAGGGACGACTTGGAGTTGTACCTTGACCTTATGACAACTAGAACTGGATACTTAATAAAACACACCCTTCCAAGTGCGGATATAACCCGGTGATCGCTCTCTAACGAGGCAATGAGGAGGGATCACCGGTAGGATTATGCTATGTGATGCTACTTGGAGGACTTGATCTACTCTCTTCTACATGCTTTGCAAGGCGGAGGCTGCGGAAGCGTAGTCTTCGACGGGATTAGTTATCTCCCTCTTATTACGGCATTACGATTCAGTCCACTGATATGGCCCTTTACACATATATCCATGCATATGTAGTGTAGCTCCTTGCTTGCGAGTACTTTGGATGAGTACTCACGGTTGCCTTGTTCCCCCTTCTTCCCCTATCTCTATCCGATTGCTGCGACCTGACGACGGAGCCCAGGAGCCAGACGCCATCGTCGATGACGACTACACCGGAGGTGCCTACTACTACGTGCAGCCCGCTGACGACGACCAGGAGTAGTTAGGAGGATCCCAGGTAGGAGGCCTGCGCCTCTTTCGATCTGTATCCTAGTTTGTGCTAGCCTTCCTAAGGCAAACTTGTTTAACTTATGTCTGTACTCAGATATTGTTGCTTCCGCTGACTCGTCTGTGATCGAGCACTTGTATTCGAGCCCTCGAGGCCCCTGGCTTGTATTATGATGCTTGTATGACTTATTTATGTTTTAGAGTTGTGTTGTGATATCTTCCCGTGAGTCCCTGATCTTGATCGTACACGTTTGCGTGTATGATTAGTGTACGATTAAATCGGGGGCGTCACACATGACGCCCAGATGTTTGAATTTCATTCTCATTTCTTCCATGGGACCTAGAAATTCAACCAAGGACACACATGTGATTTTTCAACCCACTTTGGTGCACCGGAGCATGTGCATGCAATTCATATTTAGATTATGCACATTAAAAGTCCAGAAACTCAATTAATGTGTAAAAAAGGCCAAACGAACCCGGAATAATTCCAAATTTAACAGGGCACTCATATAGTTCTATGTTGCCTCTATAAAGAAAACCAGGGGGTAGCGTATATCGTTTCACACACAAAGGTGACACGTTCCCTCTCAGAATCACGAGGCTTGTTGAGAGAATCTCCGGTTTTGCAAGAAGCTTCTACCAAAACTTGTCCCAATTCAGCCAAATATTATACGTATGAAAATAGGGTTTAGATTATCCTGAACATCTCGCTACCTAGACCAATAATGTACTATGATTTGAATTCAACATAAAATGGATACAAATATTTGAAATGGAGAGCGTATGGTACATGTAGTTCATAGTGAAATATGATTACTGCTATATGCATGTCTTTTTGTTATCAAGATAATATTTAAATTATTGTATAACTTGACAACTATCGTATTCAAATAAGGAAAATTGATTCAAATTTAGTCCATATGGTAGACGACAATATATATGTTCACATGGTGGAGTAAAATGTTCATATATGATGGAAGATCAGAATGTACGACTACATCAATTATAAACCGCAAGATCACCTAATGATATATTTGAATTCAACATAACGTGGATTCAAAAATTGAAATTCAAGATCATGGCATCTGTAATCATATAAAAAGGGACATTACTCTTTCTTTCGTGGGAATTGATTTGTTTTTGTTGTTGTTGAGGGAAGTGCGAATCGATTTGGTACTGTGCAGGGTAATCTTGTTCTCCCGATTTTTTTACATTTTTCTTGTAGTTTTTTCAATGGCATCTATAGCAATATAGTGAAAGGGGACATGACTCTCTTGTGTCTTGTATGGTTTTTTTTACACGTTAAGTTTGTTCTGCCGAACAAGGAATCCGCAGCTTGTTATCCCGAAATTTTCAAGCTCGAGTATCTTTTGTCTCACCTGCTTTGAAACTCCCGCTTCTTCAACCCGCGTCGCGCCTTGTTATCCCAAAATTTGGACGCGCGCGAGAACTCCCTCCTCATCCGAAATCGCTCTCGCAGCCCAGACACGTGAAGTCCCCCTTCTACCCCTTAGCCGGAAATGAAGCTCCACGTCGCGGTGTCAAAACCGGTGGGGGTACGCTGGTAACTTACCCTACATTTCAGACAAGCGCGTCCCTAAGCTTGGCTCCCCCTCCCCCTTTGCCCCCCATTCGTACACCGAGGCCGCCAAAACCTGCGAAACCCCATGCTCCTCCGTCGGCTTCCCGACCGCCGCCCAACCGGAGACTCTTCCCCTACTACGTTGTCCACCGCAACAGCTCGCCGTCCCTCATCCACTGCACCGGATGAGGATCCGTTGTCGATCTCGTCGTCTCGCCGGATCAGCCGCCCCGTCCTCCACCTCCAAGGAGCTGCCCCGACGTTTGCCTCGTCTATCGCGCCACCTCAATCCCCATAGCATCGTCTTGACCTGCCCCACCGGAACCGCAGTACCCTCACCAATTCCTCCGACGAAGCCGAGGCCAACTTGGCGCCACCAAGGAGGTTCTGCACTCACCGCTGCATTTTATCTTTTATTCGATCTCACGGGGCTGCCGATGCTCGATACCGAGCAGACATGGCGTCTCCATCGACGGCGCCGTCACCGGCCACATCATCTATGACGTCTCTCCCCCATGTCGTTGCTTCCTCGGCGGCGACTTCCACAACGGCACTAGCTGTAGCTGCTTCGGCTCTCGCCCACGCTGCAGATCTGTTCTTGCTGTCGGCCGCGTTGTTGCACTGCTCCTGCTTTCGTTCGTGCTGCTGCTCTGATCTTGCTCTTGCTTGCGCTGCTGCTGCTGCTGCACGACCTCCGGCAGCTACAGGAGTTGCTGCTTTAGCACTCGCTCGCGGTGCTACTGCACAACTTGCTCTCTGTTAGTGCGTTCCCTGCTCGAGCGTCTGCTGATTTAGATCACTGCTTCTCTACTACTAGTGCTCGAACGCCCTAAACATCTATTGCAATGCTCTATTACTAGTTCAATCAGTTCGACAGTAAAATTCAGTTTATTTGTGAAGTTCATTTTCTTCGATTAAGTTCAGAGTGAACAGTACTTACAACATCTGTCATGCGTGGTGGCGCGGCTGATGCGTTTTACATCTAGCACTTTTTGGTGATGTATTTTACATCATCTATTGCAGATGATATTAGGGTCCCACTTCAGATTAAAGTTGTCTGTCTTTTCATGCTTCAGCCTTGTCGCCGTACACCTTAGCGGAGCTGCTCCAACGACGGAACCGTCCATCACTACGAGCAAGACCGGCGCCGTTTCCAGAGGCCTCGGATCTTCTTCCCCCGCTTCGACAGTCACCAAAGATCATCACCATCCTCCACGTCCAACCCAATGATGCTGAGGTCCACAAGGCTATGCCAAAGAGGTTGTACACTCATCGCTTCACTTTGTTTCTCCATTCCTATGTTCTTCCAATTCATGTGAGCCAAACACCTAGGTTGACTAAAATCCTATGTTTCCAAATGCTCTATTTTGCACGTGCATTCCTATCCTATTCCTGTGTTTTTCCTGTCCCTGCGTTTATAGAATCCTCCAATTCTAAGGAGCCCTTACAGATTTACTTCATTTTCAGATTGGCGTCAAAGAAAACTCTATGTGTTATGCCCTGCTCCTGCCGTGCCGTCATCCACCCCACCTGAGGTGCACCATTGACAGAAGCATTCACTTCAGCGAGACCCCCCCTGCAGACTTTCTTTCGCCGCCTCAGATCATCTTCCCCGTTGCGGACAGCCACGCCAACTGCATTACCATCATCGACTGAGTAGATGAACCTGAGGAGTAGATAGTTCCGCAAGAGAGGTCACAGTCTTTCGTGTTTGCTTACGTTATACATCGGTTATTATTACCTGCTACTTTATCGTTCAATCTTGAGTTCTGAATTGCCCATGGGTCTCATATCGAGCCAGCAACAAATAGTATATGTCTACTATCTGGTTCATCTGGGGTCTTCTATGTGGTTCATGTTGGGTGGGCAACAAACAATAGATGATCCATTGTCTATCTTTTTAAAATGAAGCTATAATCTACCTGCTATCATTAGTTTAGGATCCATCCACTCGTTTGCTACCATCAGTCTTGATTTTTACATGCACCCCTTAGGCCTTACAAAATCTAACTATTTTTTTATTATGCATGTCAGATATTGTACACAATCGTACTGAACATGTAGAGAAAAAGAGAAGACCGTTAACGTCTTGAATATAATGTCATGCCGACGCTGCTCCATGGTGGGCGAAGTGCCTCCCCCCCTCTCTCCTGCATTTCCAGATTGTATTCCAGAGGAAGATAACTGTTCAGATGGAGATTCAGAAGGAGCCGACCATGCCTGTTTACCACCTGAGGTGCTTGTTCTAACCTGGCATGCTGATGTTGGTCATATCATGCATATGGCGCCTTGCATTGCTTACATTATACATCTTATATGTCATCATCTTAGTTTAGATTTGCTTGTGTGAATGCTACCTGTTTGGTTTCTATATCATACTCCCACCATTCCTAAATATTTGTCTTTTTAGAGATTTCAACAAGTGACTACATACGGAACAAAATGAGTGAATCTACACTCTAAAATATGTCTATATACATCCGTATGTGGTAGTCTATTTAAAATCTCTAAAAAGACAAATATTTAGGAACGGAGGGAGTCTATGGGAATTATGCAATGCCATCTTCTTTAGCCGGGCATCATATCGTGAATCATGCAATGCCATCCTGTTTAGCCACCATCGTATATGTGAATTGTATCGTGCCATATTTTTTCCATAATGTATTTCATTTGTCAACAATGTTTATACATTCATCTACTCTTCCTGCATCAGCCATTTGAGTCGGTCATGGGAAAATCTGGAGTGAAAACAAGGTCTTCTCGAGCAAATCCTTTGCTACACATCAATGCAGATTTCTTGCTGGTTATATATAGCTCCTCAGAGGAGGATTCAGAGAGAGATGACCAGTCATATCCCCCCCCCCGAGGTGCATGCTCTAACTTGGCTGGGTTATATTGCTCATATCATGCATATGGTGTCTTGCATTGCCATGCCATCTGCTTAGATTAGACATGCTTTGTGTGAATGCCTCCTGTTTGCTTTCTATATCAGATATGTGAATTATGCAATGCCATGTTTTTCAGACAGTTATCATATATGTGGATTATGCACCGCCATGGAGCCAGGCATCATATATGTGAATTATCTCATGCCATCTTTTTTTACATTACGTATTCCATTTGTCGACAATCTGTGTATATTGAACTACTCTTCACGTGTATCAGCCATTTGAGCCGGTTATGGAAAAATCTGGAGTGAAAACAAGGTCTTCAGAGCAGGCAATGGTACCTGTTGAAGCATATATCTCGATGGTTAGGGGAGCTCCTCGGAGGAGGATTCAGAGACGGATGACCAGTCCTATATCCCACCTGAGGTGTATGCTCTAAGTTGCAATGTTTATATTTCTCATATGATGCATATGGTGTCTTGCATTGCTTAGTTTAGACATCATATGCACAATATTGAATTCTATCTGCTTAGTTTAAAGATCATACATGCGGGTGCCAACTGCTTAGTATATGAATCAATTATGTCAATTATATCATGCCATCCTGTATACTTAGACAACATGTATGTGAATTATTTCATCCCAACCTATTTTAGAAAGACATCATATAGTTTTGTCATGTCATCCTGTTTAGGTACTCATCATATGTTGAATTATGCCATTATATCCTATTAAGTTATCCATCATATATCTGAAACTGTGTCATGCTATCCTGTTTAGTTAGGCATCATATATGTGAAATTGTGTCATGCTTTGTCTCTGTTTGGTTAGACAACATATATGTGAATTACCACATCATCTATCATACAATGTCTCAGACGTTCAATTTCTTTTCTTGTTTATCAGCCATTTGAATTGGAGGGTGATGGCAGTATCTAAGGGAGCAAAACCCATTCTTCACAAAAGACAAGTATACCCATCAATGCAGATAGAACCATGGTTGTCTTGGCCCACAAACTAGCCCCACCACACATAATCGAGACTCTTCCAGATTGCACACTTACACCATTGGGCGTAGAACCAGCTACAACCCATCTAACCGAACCCCAATGGATAGTAACCCACTTATAGTTGACAAAGCACCATGTCCACCACAGTACCCCCACACGAGCAGTTTGTAAAGCTACTGTAGTGCCCAAAGCACGAAGACCACCACAGCTAACCCAAACTCCACGTTTAAAGCAGAAGAGCAACTGTTCTCAGGTCAGATTCCGTAGCTATGGTCTATACTACTTTGCTGTTGCATCACTGTATTTACTCATACTAACTACTTTTGTCAGGGGTTGGGTGCGACATATGCCAAGGGATGGCTTATCATGGTGGGGGCGAGTAGAACGTCGCCGGTGCCTGGAAACGGATTGAGCCGAAGACATGCACGCCGGCGGATCTTACACAGCTTCAGGGCTCTCCGTGGAGATAACACCCCTACTGCTGCTCTACGGGTCTCCGCATGATCACTATGGCAAAGTGGGTACAAGGTTGCTCCTTGAGCTGTTTCCTGGAGGTGGGAGAAGGCAAGGCTAGCTCCCTCCTTCCTGTATGATCTGGTCTAGTGCTAAAAGATGGATCCCCCTTTGCATGGGTGCCCTGGGGGCTTATATAGGCCTACCCCTCAGGGGGACAATGGTAATCCGGCTGGGCGCGGGTCCCAGCCATCTGTCTCTCAGGCCGCCGTCTTCTCCGCCGACTGCTGGGGCCCGTCGACGGGCCCGGTACGGAGCTGACAGCCTTATCCGCCGCGGGCGGGTCTTGCCGGCTGCGGATTACTGTAGCCGTGCTTCTAATGACGCTGGCTTGGTCATGGGGTCATGGCAACAGTGCCGCCGCCTGACGAGCGATCACTGTTGCCATTCCCCGTCTTGTCTGGTTAATGGCGTGCGGGGCCCGTGGGAGGGGCTAGCCGACTCCTGGGGGCCGACTCCCAACGGGTCCGTCTTGTGGCGCTCTCGCCGTCTTCTGTACCCCCGCTGACAAGTGGGACCCGCCGTCTCTGGGTCGTACAGACAGGCCGTCGTGGGCACAGGGCGCCGCCCACGGGGGCTGATGTCAGGGCTGGCATGGCAACAGTGCCGCGCCAGATGGAGATCTCCGTTGATGCAGCGCCTGTGGCCTTGCGCCTTCGCCATAACGAGGCGAGAATGGGCCTCGCGGTGGCCGTACCCCGTCCCGTCCATCATTGCGAAGGCATGAGGTGGTGGTCGCTGGGTCGACTCCCCATAGTCGGCTTCTCTGGAAGCCGCCCGATTAGAGTCGGCTTATCTCAAGTCGTCCACAGGACTCGGCCGTGAGGGCGATCGGCGGCCTTGCCGCCGACTCTCAAAAGTGGCTCTTCATCTTGGGGTCTTGAGGCGCGAGCCTGCCCGATGTCTTGAAAGGTTCAGGGGCTCTGGTTTGCCTACCCGTGGCCCATTACTCCGACAGTAGTCCCCGAAGCTGGTGAGGCGCCGAGGGTGACATGTCGAGGAGCCTCAACAGTTTCATCCTTCTGGTGGTGGAATCTGGGCCTTGCTCGCCGTCCTCCTCTAGGCCGACTAGCTGGAGCCGGACTTGCAGAAGGCCGTCTTGCCCCTTAAAGAGTTTGAAAGTCGTAGCGGGATCCAGGCAGCGTGCCTGATAAACTTCCAGGCAGCTGCCCATTGTGGACCCGTCGCGTGGCGCCATGAGGCAGGGTTAGTCTGCCCACCCACGCGCGTGACGGGACAGGTCGTCAGGCGGGACCCGCCTCTACCGCGCCTCGGCGAGCGAACGGATCCGTTGCGGCCGTGCGGACGGTTGGGGTTCCCATGTCGTAACTGGGTGCAATAACTTCGTGTGGTAAATCATGGGGGGCGTGGGGTCCTGGGCGCAGTTAATCCCACGTCCACCCCATCGGCTTCTCAGCCCATGAGCCTATAAGTAGGCGGGAGGAGGGGGGCGGCGAAGCACACACACCCATCTTCCCTACTCCCTTCGCTTCCTCTTGCTTCTTCTTCCTCTCGCTGCCGCCACGCCGAACCACGCCACGCCCGCTGCGGTGAGCTCTTCCTCTGCCGCCGCACCTCCTGCCATGCGCTCCGGCGTGTGGGACGGCTCCGAGGTGGATGACGACCACATTGAGTTCCTTCGCAAGACGCGTCGTCTCCCCGGCAAGAACCTAGTGCGAACTGCGCCCGCCACCGGCGAGGGAAGTATCGCCGGCGCCGGAGGAGGGCGAGCGGGTCGTATTCCACTCGCACCTCATGCGCGGCCTAGGGCTGCCGGCGAGCGGATTCTTCCGCTCCTTCTTGGAGTTCCACGGGCTCCAGCCGCACCACCTTACTCCGAACACGGTGATGCTGCTGGCTGCCTTCGCCACCTTGTGCAAAGGCTTCCTCGGCGTTCTCCCACCATCGAGCTATGGGGGGAGTTCTTCCAGTCCAAGCTCGGCACACGCCGTCGCGGCGTGCCAGCCAATCACGGTGCCTTCATCGCGATCTGCGGAGATCGGTGGCCGACAACCCGTTTCCCACCATCTCGCTGATTAAGTCGGTGAAGATGTGGCAGCGATCTTATTTTTATGTGAAGAACGTCGCCTCGTAAGCGGCGGGTCAATCTGCCCGTTCTGAAGCCGGGCGCACGGCTCAGGAGGCTCCCCAGCTGGTCCCACCGGGCCAGGACGCTGACTCCCGCTGGTGCCGCCGCCATCGCGCGACTCTAAGTGCTGATGCAGTCGGAGGGTTTGACCGGGGCCGACCTGCTGGCCGCCTTCGTGGCGCGCCGAGTCCTCCCGCTCCAAGGCCGACCTCATCTGATCTGTCAGATGAGCGGCCACCGGGACCCAAGTCGGATGTGCTCCAAGGACATGCCCCACGCGGAGGTGGCGGACACGGTGAACTACATCGCGAACTGCAATCTCACGGCGGATTGGCGGTTCGGCAAGGAGCCGTACTCACGCGCCAACCCCCCGCCTGTTGTAAGTCGTCTCTCTTCTTCTTCTGTTTTCTTTTTCAGCCGAATCCGACTTCTGATCTTTTTTGTTTTTTCGAGTCAGAACCCCCTCATCATGAAGGAAATATGCCCTAGAGGCAATAATGAAGTTATTATTTATTTCCTCATATCATGATCAATGTTTATTATTCATGCTAGAATTGTATTACCCGGAAACATGATACATGTGTGAATACATAGACAAACATAATGTCACTAGTATGCATCTACTTGACTAGCTCATTAATCAAAGATGGTTATGTTTCCTAACCATAGACATGTGTTGTCATTTGATTAACGGGGTCACATCATTAGGAGAATGATGTGATTGACTTGACCCATTCCGTTAGCCTAGCACTTGATCGTTTAGTATGTTGATATTGCTTTCTTCATGACTTATACAAAGTTCCTACAACTATGAGATTATGCAACTCCCGTTTACCCTAGGAACACTTTGTGTGCTACCAAACGTCCTGGCAACGTGAATCGGGTGATTATAAAGGTGCTCTAAAGGTGTCTCCGAAGGTATATGTTGGGTTGGCGTATTTCGAGATTAGGTTTTGTCACTCCGATTGTCGGAGAGGTATCTCTGGGCCCTCTCGGTAATACACATCACTTGAGCCTTGCAAGCATTGTAACTAATGAGTTAGTTACGGGATGATGTATTACGGAGCGAGTAAAGAGACTTCTTTGGTAACGAGATTGAACTAGGTATTGGATACCGACGATCGAATCTCGGGCAAGTAACATACCGATGACAAAGGGAACAACGTATGTTGTTATGCGGTTTGACCGATAAAGATCTTCGTAGAATATGTAGGAACCAATATGAACATCCAGGTTCCACAATTGGTTATTGACCGGAAACAGTTATAGGTCATGTCTACATAGTTCTCGAACTCATAGGGTCCGCACGCTTAACGTTACGATGACAGTTTTATTATGAGTTTATAAATTTTGATGTACCTAAGGTTGTTCGGAGTCCCGGATGTGATCACGGACATGACGAGGAGTCTCGAAATGGTCGAGACATAAAGATCGGTATATTGGACGACTATATTCGGACACCGGAAGTGTTCCGGGTGATTTCAGAGAAAACCGGAGTACCGGAGGGGTTACCGGAACCCCCCGAGGAAGTATTGGGCCTTAGTGGGCCTGAGAGGAGAGAGAGGGCAGCAGCCCAGGAGGTGGCGCGCCCCCCCATGGGGAGTCCGAATTGGACTAGGGAGGGGGGGCCTCTTTCCCTCTCCCTCTCCCTCTCTTTCCTTCCCCCTCTCTCTTCCTAGTTGGACTAGGAAAGGGGAGTCCTACTCCCACTAGGAGGAGGACTCCCCCCTCCTTGGCGCGCCCCCTAGGGCCGGCCGGCCTCCCCCTTGCTCCTTTATATACGGGGGCAGGGGGGCACCCTAGAACACACAAGTTGATCTTCGTGATCGTTCCTTAGCCGTGTGGTGCCCCCCTCCACCATATTCCACCTCGATCATATCGTTGCGGTGCTTAGGCGAAGCCCTGCGTCGGTAGAACATCATCATCATCACCACGCCGTCGTCTTGTGGAACTCATCCCCGACACCTGCTGGATCGAGTCCGGGATCGTCATCAAGCTGAACGTGTGCGTAACACGGAGGTGCCGTACGTTCGGTGCTTGGATCGGTCGGATCGTGAAGACGTACGACTACATCAACCGCGTTGTCATAACGCTTCCGCCTTCGGTCTACGAGGGTACGTGGACACACTCTCCCCTCTTGTTGCTATGCATCACCATGATCTTGCGTGTGCGTAGGAAATTTTTTGAAATTACTATGTTCCCTAACAGTGGCATCAGAGCCTGGTTTTATGCGTTGATGTTATATGCACGAGTAGAACACAAGTGAGTTGTGGGCGATACAAGTCATCTTGCTTACCCGACATGTCATACTTGGTTCAGCGGTATTGTTGGATGAAGCGTCCGGACCGACATTACGCGTGCAGCTTCTGCGAGACTGGTTCTACCGACGTGCTTTGCACACGGTGGCTAGCGGGTGTCGGTTTCTCCAACTTTAGTTGAACGAGTGTGGCTCGCCCGGTCCTTGCGATGGTTAAAACAACACTAACTTGACGAACTATCGTTGTGGTTTTGATGCGAGGTAAGAACGGTTCTTGCTCAGCCCGTAGCAGCCACGTAAAACTTGCAACAACAAAGTAGAGGACGTATAACTTGTTTTTGCAGGGTATGTTGTGATGTGATATGGTCAAGACATGATGCTATATTTTATTGTATGAGATGATCATGTTTTGTAACTGAGTTATCGGCAACTGGAAGGAGCCATATGGTTGTCGCTTTATTGTATGAAATGCAAACGCATACATAATTGCTTTTACTTTATCACTAGGCGGTAGCGATAGTCATAGAAGCAATAGTTGGCGAGGCGACAACGATGCTACGATGGAGATCAAGGTGTCGCGCTGTGGCGATGGTGATCATGACGGTGCTTGAGATGGAGATCACAAGCACAAGATGATGATGGCCATATCATATCACTTATATTGATTGCATGTGATGTTTATCCTTTATGCATCTTATCTTGCTTTGATTGACGGTAGCATTTTCAGATGATCTCTCACTAAATCTCCCTGAGTATGCACCGTTGCCAAAGTTCGTCGTGCCCAGACACCACGTGATGATCGGGTGTGATAAGCTCAACGTCCATCTACAACGGGTGCAAGCCAGTTTTGCACACGCGGAATACTCAGGTTAAACTTGACGAGCCTAGCATATGCAGATATGGCCTCGGAACACGGAGACCTAAAGGTCGAGCATGAATCATATAGTAGATATGATCAACATAGTGATGTTCACCATTGAAAACTACTCCATCTCACGTGATCACTTAGATGACTAGAGAGATGTCTGTCTGAGTGGGAGTTCTTAAGTAATATGATTAATTGAACTTAAATTTAGCATGAACTTAGTACCTGATAGTATTTTGCTCATCTATGTTTGTTGTAGATAGATGGCTCGTCTTTGTTGTTCCGTTGAATTTTAATGCGTTAGATTGAGAAAGCAAAGTTGAAAGATGATGGTAGCAATTACACGGATCGGGTCCGTAACTTGAGGATTATCCTCATTGCTGCATGAAGAATTACGCCCCGAAGCACCGGGCTGGGTGCCGTGCCTGCTGCAGGAACAACGCCAGATGTTATGAGCGTCTGGCAGAGCAAAGTTGATGACTACTCAATAGTTCGATGTGACATGCTTTATGGCTTAGAACCGGGTCTTCAACGACGTTTTGAGCGTCATGGAGCATATGAGATGTTCCAGGAGTTGAAGTTAATATTTCAAGCAAATGCCCGGATTGAGAGATATGAAGTCTCCAATAAGTTCTATAGCTGCAAGATGGAGGAGAATAGTTACGTCGGTGAGCATATACTCAAAATGTCTGGGTATAATAATCACTTGATTCAACCGGGAGTTAATCTTCCGGATGATAAGCGTCATTGATGAAATTCTCCAATCATCGCCACCAAGCTACAAGAGCTTCGTGATGAACTATAATATGCAAGGGATGAACAAGACAATTCCCGAGCTCTTCGCAATGCTAAAAGCTGCGGAGGTAGAAATCAAGAAGGAGCATCAAGTGTTGATGGTCAACAAGACCACTAGTTTCAAGAAAAGGGCAAAGGGAAGAAGAAGGAACTTCAAAAGAACAGCAAACAAGTTGCCGCTCAAGAGAAGAAACCCAAGTCTGGACCTAAGCCACAACTGAGTGCTTCTCTGCCAAGCAAACTGGTCCTTTGAAGCGGAACTGCCCCAAGTATTTGGCGGATAAGAAGGATGGCAAGGTGAACAAAGGTATATGTAATATACATGTTATTGATGTGTACCTTACTAGAGCTCACAGTAGCACCTGGGTATTCGATACTGGTTCTGTTGCTAATATTTGCAACTCGAAACAGGGACTACGGAATAAGCGAACACCGCTAAGGGCGAGGTGACGATGCGCGCGGGAAATGGTTCCAAAGTCGATGTGATCGCGGTCGGCACGCTACCTCTACATCTACCTTCGTGATTAGTTTTAGACCTGAATAATTGTTATTTGGTGCCAGTGTTGAGCATGAACATTATATCTGGATCTTGTTTGATGCGAGACGGTTATTCATTTAAATCGAGAGAATAATGGTTGTTCTATTTATATGAGTAATATCTTTTATGGTCATGCACCCTTAAAGAGTGGTCTATTTTTGATGAATCTCGATAGTAGTAATACACATATTCATAATGTTGAAGCCAAAGATGCAGAGTTGATAATGATAGTGCAACTTATTTGTGGCACTACCGTTTAGGTCATATCAGTGTAAAACGCATGAACAAACTCCATACTGATGGACTTTTGGTATCACTTGATTATGGATCACTTGGTACTTGCGAACCGTGCCTCATGGGCAAGATCACTAAAACACCGTTCTCCGGTACTATGGAGAGAGCAACAGATTTGTTGGAAATCATACATATAGATGTATGTGGTCCGATGAATGTTGAGGCTCGTGGCGGATATCGTTATTTTCTCACCTTCACAGATGATTTAAGCGAGATACGGGTATATCTACTTAATGAAGCATAAATCTGAAACATTTGAAAAGTTCAAAGAATTTCAGAGTGAAGTTGAAAATCATCGTAACAAGAAAATAAAGTTTCTACAATCTGATCGTGGAGGAGAATATTTGAGTTACGAGTTTGGTCTACATTTGAAACAGTGCGGAATAGTTTCACAACTTACGCCACCTGGAACACCACAACGTAATGGTGTGTCCGTATGTCGTAATCGTACTTTACTAGATATGGTGCGATCTATGATATCTCTTACCGATTTACCGCTATCGTTTTGGGGTTATGCTTTAGAGACGGTCGCATTCATGTTAAATAGGGCACCATCAAAATCCGTTGAGACGACTCCTTATGAACTATGGTTTGGCAAGAAACCAAAGTTGTCGTTTCTGAAAGTTTGGGGCTGCGATGCTTATGTGAAAAAACTTCAACCTGATAAGCTCGAACCCAAATCGGAAAAATGTGTCTTCATAGGATACCCAAAGAATCAGTTGGGTACAATTTCTATCATAGATCCGAAGGCAAGACATTTGTTGCTAAGAATGGATCCTTTCTAGAGAAGGAGTTTCTCTCGAAAGAAGTGAGTGGGAGGAAAGTAGAACTTGATGAGGTAACAGTACCAACTCCCTTATTGGAAAGTAGTTCATCACAGAAATCAGTTCCGGTGACACCGACACCAATTATTGAGGAAGTTAATGATGATGATCATGAAACTTCAGATCAAGTTGTTACTGAACTTCGTAGATCAACCAGAGTAAGATCCGCACCAGAGTGGTACGGTAATCCTATTCTGGAAGTCATGCTACTAGATCATGGTGAACCTACGAACTATGAAGAAGCGACGGTGTGCCCAGATTCCGCAGAATGGCTTGAAGCCATGAAATCTGAGATGGGATCCATGTATGAGAACAAAGTGTGGACTTTGGTTGACTTGCCCAGTGGTCGGCAAGCAATAGAGAATAAATGGATCTTCAAGAAGAAGACGGATGCTGACAGTAATGTTATTGTTTACAATGCTCGACTTGTTGCAAAAGGTTTTCGACAAGTTCAAGGGGTTGACTACGATGAGACCTTCTCACCTGTACCGATGCTTAAGTCTGTCCGAATCATGTTAGCGATTGCCGCATTTTATGATTATGAAATATGGCAAATGGATGTCAAAACTGCATTCCTGAATGGATTTCTGGAAGAAGAGTTGTATATGATGCAACTAGAAGGTTTTGTCGATCCTAAGGGAGCTAACAAAGTGTGCAAGCTCCAGCGATCAATTTATGGTCTGGTGCAAGCCTCTCGGAGTTGGAATAAACGCTTTGATAGTGTGATCAAAGCATATGGTTTTATACAGACTTTTGGAGAAGCATGTATTTACAAGAAAGTGAGTGGGAGCTCTGTAGCATTTCTGATATTATATGTGGACGACATATTGTTGATTGGAAATGATATAGAATTTCTGGATATCATAAAAGGATACTTGAATAAAAGTTTTTCAATGAAAGACCTCGGTGAAGCTGCTTACATATTGGGCATCAAGATCAATAGATATAGATCAAGACGCTTGATTGGACTTTCACAATGCACATACCTTGATAAAGTTTTGAAGAAGTTCAATACGGATCAGGCAAAGAAAGGGTCTTTCCTGTATTACAAGGTGTGAAGTTGAGTCATACTCAATGCCCAACCACTGCAGAAGATAGAGAGAAAATGAAAGGAGTTCCCTATGCTTCAGCCATAGGCTCTATCATGTATGCAATGTTGTGTACCAGACCTGATGTGTGCCTTGCTATTAGTTTAGCAGGGAGGTACCAAAGTAATCCAGGAGTGGATCACTGGACAACGGTCAAGAACATCCTGAAATACCTGAAAAGGACTAAGGATATGTTTCTCGTTTATGGAGGTGACAAAGAGCTTGTCGTAAAGGGTTACGTCGATGCAAGCTTTGACACTGATCCGGACGATTCTAAATCGCAAACCGGATACGTATTTATATTAAACGGTGGAGCTGTCAGTTGGTGCAGTTCTAAACAAAGCGTTGTAGCGGGATCTACATGTGAAGAGGAGTACATAGCTGCTTCGGAAGCAGCAAATGAAGGAGTCTGAATGAAGGAGTTCATTTTCGATCTAGGTGTCATACCTAGTGCATCGGGACCAATGAAGATCTTACAGTAACGATCTTGGTGCAATTGCCTTGGCAAAGGAATCCAGATTTCACAAGAGGACCAAGAACATCAAGAGACGCTTCAATTCCATCCGGGACCAAGTCCAGGTGGGAGACATAGAGATTTGCAAGATACATACAGATCTGAAAGTTGCAGACCCGTTGACTAAGCCTCTTCCACGAGCAAAACAAGATCAGCACCAAGACTCCATGGGTGTTAGAATCATTACTATGTAATCTAGATTATTGACTCTAGTGCAAGTGGGAGACTGAAGGACATATGCCCTAGAGGTAATAATAAAGTTATTATTTATTTCCTCATATCATGATAAATGTTTATTATTCATGCTAGAATTGTATTACCCGGAAACATGATACATGTGTGAATACATAGACAAACATAATGTCACTAGTATGCTTCTACTTGACTAGCTCATTAATTAAAGATGGTTATGTTTCCTAACCATAGACATGTGTTGTCATTTGATTAACGGGGTCACATCATTAGGAGAATGATGTGATTGACTTGACCCATTCCGTTAGCCTAGCACTTGATCGTTTAGTATGTTGCTATTGCTTTCTTCATGACTTATACAAAGTTCCTACAACTATGAGATTATGCAACTCCCGTTTACCCTAGGAACACTTTGTGTGCTACCAAACGTCACAACGTAACTGGGTGATTATAAAGGTGCTCTACAGGTGTCTCCGAAGGTACATGTTGGGTTGGCGTATTTCGAGATTAGGTTCTGTCACTCCGATTGTCAGAGAGGTATCTCTGGGCCCTCTCGGTAACACACATCACTTGAGCCTTGCAAGCATTGTAACTAATGAGTTAGTTACGGGATGATGTATTACGGAACGAGTAAAGAGACTTGCTGGTAACGAGATTGAACTAGGTATTGGATACCGACGATCAAATCTCAGGCAAGTAACATACCGATGACAAAGGGAACAACGTATGTTGTTATGCGGTTTGACCGATAAAGATCTTAAAGAATATGTAGGAACCAATATGAACATCCAGGTTCCACTATTTGTTATTGACCGGAAACAGTTCTAGGTCATGTCTACATAGTTCTCGAACCCGTAGGGTCCGCACGCTTAACGTTACGATGACAGTTTTATTATGAGTTTATAAGTTTTGATGTACCGAAGGTTGTTCGCAGTCCTGGATGTGATCACAGACATGACGAGGAGTCTCGAAATGGTCGAGACATAAAGATTGATATATTGTACGACTATATTCGGACACCGGAAGTGTTCCGGGTGATTTCGGAGAAAAACTGAGATCTGGGAGGGTTACGGAACCCCCCGGGGAAGTATTGGGCCTTAGTGGGCCTGAGGGGAGAGAGAGGGCTGCAGCCCAGGAGGTGGCGCGCCCCCCATGGGGAGTCCGAATTGGACTAGGGGGGCGGCCCCTCTTTCCCTCTCCCTCTCCCTCTCCCTCTCTTTCCTTCCCCCTCTCTCTTCCTAGTTGGACTAGGAAAGGGGAGTCCTACTCCCACTAGGAGGAGGACTCCCCCCTCGTTGGCGCGCCCCCTAGGGACGGCCGGCCTCCCCCCTTGCTCCTTTATCTACGGGGGTAGGGGGGTACCCTAGAACACACAAGTTGATCTTTGTGATCGTTCCTTAGCCGTGTGGGGTGCCCCCCACCACCATATTCCACCTCGGTCATATCGTTGCGGTGCTTAGGCGAAGCCCTGCGTCGGTAGAACATCATCATCGTCACCACGCCGTCGTGCTGACGGAACTCATTCCCGACACCCTGCTGGATCGGAGTCCGGGGATCGTCATCGAGCTGAATGTGTGCAGAACACGGAGGTGCCGTACGTTCGGTGCTTGGATCGGTCCGATCGTGAAGATGTACGACTACATCAACCGCGTTGTCATAACGCTTCCGCTTTCGGTCTATGAGGGTACGTGGACACAATCTCCCCTCTCGTTGCTATGCATCACCATGATCTTGCGTGTGCGTAGGAAACTTTTTGAAATTACTACGTTCCCCAACACACCCAGCCTTCAGCCGGCACCACGGACCGGCCCGTCAGTTCGTCCCCGACCGAGCAGAGAGCAACATCGACGACCCTGACTTGGGGGCGGCGGTGATGGAGGCCGACGCCAAAGGAGGAGGAGGAGGAGCAGGCGGCTTCAGGCCCTCGGCCACCTTTGCCGACTGGCCTGATGACGACCCCGAGGGGGAAGTTGCCCCGCGCCACCAGTCAAAGGTCGGCCAGCCGAGCGCGAGTTCCTCCGCCGGCTTGGATGGTCAAGGCGGCGCGAAGAAGCGCCGGGCCGGGCCGAGCTTGCTTGGCAGCCGGTCGAAGAAGTTCAAGGGGGCGACCAAGCGGCAAGAGGCGGTCGCAAAGGCCAACCGCTTCCGCAAGGAAGTGAAAAAGCCGCCACTGGTCTCTGCGTAAGTGCTTCCACCTTTTGTCTTGTTTTCTTCTGGTGAATCTTGTCCAAATCTTTTACATGCCTTCCTCGCCTGTGGCTCCTTACTTTTGAGAGGGTCGCCGCCGCCTCCATCATGGGGTCGGTAGAGACGTCTGCCACTACTCGGCAGATTGACCCCGCCGCCGACCTCCGGGAGGCGACGGAGCGGAACGCGCAGGAGAAGCGCGACGAGGAAGAAGCCGCCCGCCTGGAGAAGGCGGAGGCCGAGAAGGCGGCGGCCTCCGCCCAGAAGAAGCTGGATGAGGCCGAAGCCGCCGTCGCGGCAAAGCGGCGAGCTGAGGAGGCCGCGCACCGCCAATCGGCGTTGCTCGTCATCCCGCTGAGCTCCGCGCCGCCGCCCCCGGAGTTCACGGGGCAGACTGGGGGAGCCGGCGGCGAGAACCCCATCATGGAGCGGTAAGGCGGCGAGACCTCCATGTCGGACACGGCCGTGCCGCCACCGCCGCCTCCGCCACCGTCTGGGAGCGCGCAAGGTAAACAGCTGGCGGACCCGCCGGTGCCGCCGACTGAGGTCGAGGCCATGGCGAAGGAGCTCCTTCAAGTCTCCTTGCCAGTGCGCCGCCATCTTGAGAAGGCGATTTCGGCGCCACGCCCCTTGGAGACCGGTGCCGCCAGCTCGGCCATCCCAGACGCCGAGGCGACGAGCGCCGCGCCCGTTGGGTGGCTGTGAGGAGGCGGCACATGCCCGCTGAACCAGGCGCTTCTGGACGTTCAGGCGAAGCTGCGAGCCGAGGGTGACGCCATCCAGAACTGCACCAAGGCGCATCTGGCGTCGCGAGCAGCCGTCCGGGTATGGTTTGTTCTTTTGACTTTGTTTTTCTTGTTCTTCTTTGTGGGGGCGCGCCAGCGCACCCACTGGGTGTAGTCCCCGAGTTTCAGGCCGGCTGCTGAGCAGGCGGCTCGGAACTCCATCTGGTGAGTTCCAAATATTTACCTTTGTCTAAAATACCTATCACAGGACTATCACAACCTACGCGTCACTGCCTTCAACCGCAATGTTGAGGAGCTGGGCAAGCGGACTGCCGACTTGTCGGAGAGCCGGAGTGAGTCCTCCTTCTTCTTCGCGGGGGCGCGCTGGCGCACCCGCGGGCTGTAGTCCCCGAGATTCGGGCCGACTGCTGAGCAGTCGGGCCGGATCTTCCCGACGACCTTCTTTGTTGAGGACTTAACGTCCTTTTTATTTTTATTCTTCAGAGGCCAACGCCACTCTTCAGCAGCAGCTGGGTGAAGCCATCACTGCCTTGCGTGCCAAGGGGGAGGAGTGCAGCAAGCTCGCCGCAGAGCGCGACCTGCTGGTTGCGTAGCTGGCAGAGCAAAGGGAGCTGCTTAAGAAGGCGCAGGACAAGGCGGAGAATAAAGAGACTGCTCTCCTGGCCGAATTCGAAAGCGAGCGCTCCTCCTGGACCGACAAGGAGGCACTGCTGACCTCCGGCTTCCATGAGATCGAGGACATCGTCGACGGTGAGTTTCTTTACTTTCTTTCTTTGAGCCGCTGACTATAGGTCGGGCTGACTCCTGATTTTTTGACTTGCTTCTTTTTCGTCTTGGCAGACTTCTTCCCTGGCCACACGCAGGCGGCCACTCAAGCCATCGAGGCTGATTGCAAGGCGCGGAGGGCAAATGGTGCGGATATTGCCGCCAACGCCCCCCAGACCCTTGATGAGCAGCTTCTGAGCATCGAGGCTCGTCTGCGGCCGGCCCATCGGATGCTGCGCCGGCTTCAACGTGTCGGCGCCCAGGCGATTGCTGCCCTGTGGCCAGACATGCCAGTTCTGCGCACTCCCAGTCGGACTGCCGACTGGCTGGAGGTCGCGGCTGGCCGTCTTGAGGCCTGGAAGGGTTCCTCGGCCCGGGCTGGAGCGCGCCAGGCCTTGGAATTCGTCAAGGCGTGGTATCCAGGGCTGGACCTGGACCGGCTGGCCACGCTCTGGTCAGAGGCCCAGGCGGAGCTGATAGCTGTGGAAGACACCCTCGTCGAGCATGCGGCGGCGATCGCCGACTACACAGACACCAGCGTCTTCATCCCTGAGCAGGCTGAAGACGGTGGGGAGGCGCCGCCAGAGTGGTTCGGGATGAACCCGGATTATGACAAGGACTCTGCGGAGGTGATCGGCTCCAGCGCCGAGGAGGAAGGCGAGGCGGAGGATGGAGGTGAGACGGAGGCGCCAGAAGACGGAGCGGGCGACCATCCTCAGCTCGACCGCGCCTCCAGCAACGAGCTGCGCCCGACCGAGCCGGCTGCCGCTGGAGACGATCAAGCCGAGATCGCCTTGACCCGGCCGCCCCGGCGCCTGACACCGCCGTCTCTTCCGACCCTCCGAACCCGTCTGCTGCTTCCTAGGCTGCAGTCTTGCCTTTATTTTATCTGCTTTAGTAGTCTTTGAAGAACTTGTTAATTGCTTGAATTCCACCCGGGCTGTATAGCCCAGGGGTGTATTTTGAACTTCTGCTTGAAGATTCGCCAAGGGCCTATGATATGTAAATATTTATCCGAATTCTATCTTTCCTTGCTCATTGCTCCTTTGGATTTTTCCTTTGCCGCCTTCCCTTAGTTGCCGCCTTGCCAGTCGGACAACCGTTCTACAGACTGCCGCTGGATCAAATGCTTGGCTGCTTTTGGGAAGGCAAGTACTTGGCCATTTTTCGAGTCTTTTTAACAAGTTGGATAGAAAGCGGCAAGCCGACTACTCAAGAGTAGGTTGTGCGAAGAGAGGCTGGAAGCCGGCTCAAGCTATGTTTATGCTTTGAGTCCTTAGCCTTTTTTCATGTGGGCGCCCATTCTTCCTTACTCCTGCCCACCAAGCGATTCTCTGCCGGCTGCAGCTTCTGACGGGAGATGGCTTAGGCACCACACACTACTTGTTCGACTGCAGGAAGCATTCCATAGCGCGAGGCGGCGAGTCCCCGGGCCGACTAGTCGAACCCGGTGCCAAGCGGCATAACAAAGAGTAGCATACTCGAAGGCATAATTCTTATCATATAGATAACAAAAAGGGCAGTCCCCGAGCTCGTCTCGGGGGGCCCGAAGTCTTGGTACTTTAATACAAAGGGTAGCATGGTACATACTGCATCAACTGTAAAATCTTCGGAGAAGATTTGCATTCCATGGCCGTTCCGTCTCTTTGCCGGAGTCGTCCCTCTTGCGTGCTCGGGGCTTCTGAGCGTCGATCAGGTAGTAGGAGTCGTTGCCCAGCACTTTGCTGATAATGAAGGGGCCTTCCCAAGGCGCCGACAGCTTGTGCTGGCCGGCTGTTCGCTGGATCAGTCGGAGCACAAGGTCGCCCTCTTGGAAAGATCTCGGCCTGACCTTCCTGTTGTAGTATCGGCGCAGGCTCTGCTGGTAGATGCTGGACCTGCTGAGTGCCAATAGCCGGCCATCTTCCAGCAGATCGACACCGTCTTGACGTGCTTCTTCTGCTTCCTCCTCGGTGTACATGGTGACTCGCGGGGAGTCGAACTCTAGGTCCGTTGGGATGACGGCTTCAACACCGTAGATGAGGAAGAAAGGTGTGAAGCCGGTTGACTTGTTTGGAGTCGTGCGCAGACTCCGGAAGGGCGGTTGGCAACTCATCAAGCCAACAGCCGGCGAACGCCTCGATGGTTCGACCAGTCGAGGCTTGATGCCAGACAGGATGAGGCCGTTTGCTCGCTCCACCTGGACGTTTGACTGCGGATGGGCGATGGACGCTAAGTCTAGTCGGGTGCCCTGTGTCGCGCAGAAACGGGCCAAGGCGCCTTTGGCAAAATTTGTGCCATTGTCGGTGATTATGTTGTGTGGTATGCCGTACCGAATCGTGATGTCGGAGATGAAAGTCACTGCAGCCGGACCATTCAACTTCTTGATGGGCTTTACTTCTATCCACTTGGTGAACTTGTCCACCGCGACAAGTAAGTGAGTTAGGCCGCCTCGTGCTGTTTTGAATGGTCCCACCATGTCCAGGCCCCAAACCGCAAAGGGCCAGGCGATGGGGATAGTCTTGAGTGCGGAAGCCGGCTGATGCGGCTTGGAGCAGAACTTCTGGCACCCTTTGCATTTTTGGACTAATTCCTTGGCCTCTTCTAGGGCAGTTGGCCAGAAGAAACCGTGTCAAAAGGCTTTGGCGACGAGTGCTCTTGAGGCCGCATGGTGGCCGCACTCGCCTTGATGGATGTCTTTGAGAATTGCTTGGCCTTGCTCTGGCTCGACGCAACGCTGGTAGACACCAGTGACGCTGCGCCTGACCAGCTCTCTATTGACTATGGTGTAGGATGCCGCTCGGCGTTGTACTTGCCGAGCCAAGATTACATCGGTTGGCAGCTCTTTGCTCACTAGGAACTTGAGGATGGGCTGGGCCCATGAGGGTGCTGCTATTTCTTCAACTGCCAGCACCGCGACTTGGGCGAGGGCGGCTGGGCTGGGAGGCGGCGGGCTGGAGTCCGCGGCCGCTTGCTGGATTGATGAAGTCCCCGGGCCGACTGGTGCAGTCCCCGGGCCGAGCTCTGGAGTCTTCGGACTGGTCGCCGCAGTCCCCGGGCCGGGTTCTGAAGTCCCCGGGCCGGCTTCGACTGCGGCGTTCTTGGAGCCATCTGTAAGAATTCTCGTGCCGTCTGCTGGGGCTCTTGAGTCGGATCCGACTTCTTCGGGGGGAGCCGGCACAAAGATGGAGTCTGATTCTGGTGAAGGCTTGACAGACGGCTTGAGGAGGCGCTGAAGGGCGACGCCGGATGGTATTGCTTGGCGGGTGGAGCCGATTCGTGCCAGGGTGTCTGCTTGGTCGTTGTCATTTCTTGGCACGTGAAGGAACTCGCACCCCTCGAAATATCCGCTGAGTTGTTGTACAAGGAAACGGTAGCTCGCCATGTTTGCATCTTTGGCGTCCCAATCGCCAGATGACTGCTGGACCACTAAATCGGAGTCGCCATAACACAGGATCCGGCGAATGCCAAGTTCTTTGGCAAGCCGGAGCCCGTGAATGAGCGCCAGATTCGGGCGACGTTGTTGGAGGCGGCGAAATGGATCTGCAGCGCATATTTGAGCTTGTCGCCTTTGGGGGAAGTGAGGACAACACCGGCTCCCAAGTCGGTGCGCATCTTGGAGCCATCGAAATGTATCCGCAGATGGGTGGAGTCGAAGGCCGGCGGTATCGGGTCTTAGCCCGGTCGGCGAGGAAGTTGGCGATGCTTGCGACTTGATGGCGGTCGCGGGGCTGGTAGTAGATGGTGTAGGGAGCCAGCTCTATGGCCCATTTGGCCACTCGCCGAAGCATCTCGACTTCTGATGATCTCGGCTAGTGGGGTTGTGCAAACCACAGTGATTGGATGCTCTTGAAAGTAAGGCTTCAACTTCTTGGCGGCAAAGTGCACGCCGTAGCACATCTTCTGGTAGTGGGGGTAGTTCTGCTTGGAGGTCGACAGTACTTCGCTCAGGTAATATACCGGTCTCTGGACAGGTAGCGCCTTGCCTTCCTCCTTGCGTTCAACTACAATGACTATGCTGACTACCCGGCTGGTGGCGGCAATGTACAGGAGCATGGGCTCTTTAGGAGTCGGGGCCGCCAGCACAGGGGGAGTAGTCAACATTTTCTTCAACTGGAGAAAAGCTTCGTCCGCCTTGTGGTTCCATTCGAAAAAGGTGGTCTTCTTCACGAGCTGGTATAAAGGGAGAGCTTTCTCGCCCAGCCGACTGATGAATCGGTTGATGGACGCCAAGCAGCCGATGAACATTTGCACATCTAGCAGTCGGCCGGGTACCTCCATCCTCTCGATGGCCTTGATCTTTACAGGGTTGCACTCTATGCCGCGTTCAGAGACCAGGAAGCCAAGGAGTTGGCCGGCTGGTACTCCAAAGACGCACTTCTCCAGGTTGAGCTTGATCTGGAATCGTAGCGAGTTCTCAAAGGTTTCCTTAAGGTCTTCCAGCAGTGTTCCATGCTTTTCCGTCTTCACCACCACATCGTCCACGTAGACGTGGGCGTTTCTGCCGAGTTGCTTGAGGAGGCACTTCTGCATGCAACGCTGAAAGGTGGCGCCGGCATTCCTCAAGCCGAACGTCATGGTCAGGTAGCAGAAGGCTCCAAACGGCGTGATGAAGGCGGTCTTCAGTCTGTCAGCCGGGTTCAACTTGATCTGGTGATATCCTGAATATGCATCTAAGAAGCTCAATAGCTCGCATCCGGCTGTGGAGTCTATCAACTGATCAATTCTCGGCAGAGCGAATGGGTCCTTGGGGCAAGCTTTGTTGAGGCTTGTGTAGTCAATACACATCCGCCACTGCTTGTTCATCTTCAGCACCAGGACCGGGTTTGCTAACCATTCTGGAAAAAACACTTCCGTAATGAAGCCGGTTGCTAGGAGTCGGGCTATCTCTTCTCCAACAACTCTTCTCTTCTCTTCTGACAGTGGCGCAAAGGGCTGCTGACGGGCTTCACATCAGATCGGACATGTAACTTGTGCTCGGCGAATTCAGCCGGTACACTGGCATGTCTTTAGGGGACCATGCGAAGATGTCCCGATTCTCACGGAGGAAATCGATGAGCTCGCTTTTCCTATTTGCTGTCAAGGTTTGCACCTATGACAGCGTACCTCTCTGGGTGCTCCGGGTCCAAGGGTATCTTCTTCGTTTCTTTGGCGGCTTGAACGAACCCTCAGCTTCCGACTCCTTGGGGTTGGGCGATATCTCGGGCTGCTTGCCGGCCATCGCCACAACCCGATCGAGAAGCCGCTTCTCAGCTGCGATCACCAGGGACTCGGCTAGCCGACTGCTTTCAGCCGCGCAAGCGGACGACTTTATGTAGTCGCTGGCTATGGTCAGAATCCCCTTGGAACTCGGCATCTTCATCTTGAGGTAGGCGTAGTGGGGGACCTCCATGAACTTGGCCAAAGCAGGTCGGCCAAGCAACGCATGGTACGGACTTTCGAGGTCCACCACTTCAAACCAAACTGGCTCTCAGCGGAAATGATCTTTGTCTCCAAAGAGGACGTCTATCAGGATCTTGCTGATTGGTGAGCAGGAAAGGCCAGGAACAATGCCGTGGAACACAAATCCGGCTGTTCGAGTTGTCTTTGCTTGATTCCTAACTTCTCCATGGTATCCTTGTACATGATGTTGATGCTACGCCTCCGTCTATCGGCACTTTCGCGAGAAGCGGCGACCGCCTATCTGTGGCAAAGGTGGCACCCAAGACCGAAGCGTCTGAGCCCGGACTCGGCAACACCTCCGGGTGATCAGCTCTGCTCCAACCGATAGGCTTCTCGCATCAAAGGCATGAACTCGAGTATCTGATGCTACTGCACTCACCTCTTCTTCTTCTGCAGCCGCCGCTACGTCGATCGTCGGCCACTGGTGAACACCATATAGGCTCCGTGCTCTTACGGGTACTCATCTTGTCTTTGCGGCCGGCTGACAACCGATCTTTGGGGCGGCAGTGGAGGCGGCGGCCTAGCAGGCGGGGAGGCAGGAGGCCGTCTCCCTTGGCAATCCTGGTGAGCCGGTGGCACTTCTGGGTGGTGTGGTTTGACGGCTTCGCGCGTTGTGGTGCGAGGACCATCTAGAGTCTGCTTTCGTAGAGAAGGCCGGCAACCAGCTTGGACTTGCCGCCTTCGCCGCTTGGTCGAAGCTGCCCCTCCGCCGCCGGTCTTCGGATCGTCGCAACCTGCCGGGTCACTTTGGAAGCCGGCTGTGGGGCCTTGCGCTTGTGATCGTTACATTGTTGTCGCCGACCGGGCGTCTCCACCGGAGTTACGGGAACCTGAGGGGCCACTTTGCCGGTCGCACTAACTTGAATCTCCGCCTTCATGGAGGAGTCGGCCGTGGCGTACTTGTCTGCTATGATCAGCAGCTCGTCGAGGGTCTCCGGCTTGTCGCAGAGGAGCTTGTGCTTGAGGAGGGTGCCTTCTCTGCACCCGGCAGTGAAGTACTCGATAGCCTGCACCTCGTGCACGCCCTCGTAGGAGTTCCGAAGCTTCGGCCCGGTAGCGTGAGGTAGTCGCGAGTTGACTCGTTGGGGCCTTGCACGCACAAGGAAAGCTGGCGAGGCTTGGGAGGTCGCTTGTACGTGTTTGTGAAGTTGCGGACGAAGGCTTCGGTGAAGTCGACCCAGCTGTTGATGCTGCGGGGCTTGAGCTATTCAACCATGTCCGGACCGTGCCACGGAGCATGAGTGGAACATACTTTACGGCAACACGCTTGTTGCCGTTCGCTATGTTGACGGCCGTGGAGTAGTCAACCAGCCGCCTTCCGCTTTACGGAGTCGGTGTACTTGGGCGTATCTCGGGGAGCGTGAACCCTTTGGGAAAGGGCTGCGTCTCGGATGCAAGGTCCAAAACAGGCGGACCTAACTCGTCTTCTTCTTCCAGCGCCAGGATCGGTGGAGTCGGTCGATCCGGTGGCGGGCGTCATTTCTCCGACTCCTCTCGGCGGCCAAGGCGGTCGCCGAGAGTCGGATGCTCGACGGGTGGCGGGGAGACTCGCCTTTCTTTGCGAGGAGGAGGAGGCAAATAGTCGTCCCGCCGTTCCACTGCTCTTGGGCGGCCGTCTTGGTCGCGCTCGATGGTGATGTGAGCCCGACTGTGGCTGACAGCCGGATCCTTGTATATTCTTCCGCGGACACCTCCAGTCGGTGTCCGAGACGTCGCGCCTTGATCTCGGCGGGGAGGCAAGTCATTGTTTTGTCGTTGCGGCGCCTCTGTGCGGTAGCCGGCTTCGTTCTGTGTGGCAGCCCTGTCGAGGAGCTGCTGGACTCGCTCCGTCATCAGGCGGCGCTCTTCACCCTCGAAGTTGTCTAGCTCATCCACCGCCGCCTGGGCGGCGCGGATGTTCTCCGCAGGCGTGGTGTACACAGGGCGATTGGCCCCGAACAGGTTGGCGATGGCCACGCCGCTGCTGGATCGCCTAGGCGGCTAGGCCCGATTGGGGCGGCGAGCCGCCCGCCCACAGCGCGATCCATCTCACGCTGGTAGGCTTCTGACAAGTGTCTCATGCTTGCCAGCTTCTTCGCGCCTTCGACGAGCTGAAGGCGGCGTGCCTCCAGCATCTCAGCGTCAGTGTCTTGCGGAATAGGCGCGGTCAGGTCTTGCAGAGCCGCGTCGAGTGGGTCATGAGCTCCTTCACCGGAATGCTCGCCATGACCGATGACGAGCACCTCTGTGATGGTGCTTCTGCCGCTCTCCGCGCGAGGGAGCGGCTCGTCGTAGACCACCACGTTGGTGGGGAACGCGTCGAGCGACGCGGTGTCGGAGTCGACCAGCATTGGGTCGGTGGAGCCTACGGACTCCAAGTCCACGGCAGGCTCGCCGGCGACGTGGAGTTGGTCAAGGAGGCCCGCGAGGAGGCTCTCGGGGCCGCCCGTGCCTGCGTCGGATGCAGGCTCGTCGGAGAGGCGAACCTCGCCGACAAGTTCGGCGAGGCAGCCGGGCTGCGAGCGATCTCAGCGCCGTGCAGGCATCAGCGCAGACTCCGTCTGGCGTGTCGGGCTGGCTGCGCTCGCCAGGGAGAAAAAGGGTTCCCGTCCAGAGCAGGTCTCCGGACGACGGTGCACCTCGCCCCAAGGTGGGCGCCAAATGTCGGGGGTTGGGTGCGACATATGCCAAGGGATGGCTTATCATGGTGGGGGTGAGTAGAACGTCGCCGGTGCCTGGAAACGAGATGAGGCGAAGACATGCACGCCGGCAGATCTTACCTAGCTTCAGGGCTCTCCGTGGAGATAACACCCCTACTGCTGCTCTGCGGGGTCTCCGCATGATCACTATGGCAAAGTGGGTACAAGGTTGCTCCTTGAGCTGTTTCCTGGAGGTAGGAGAAGGCAAGGCTAGCTCCTCCTTCCTATATGATCTCGCCTAGTGCTAAAATGGATCCCCCTTTGCATGGGTGCCACAGGGGCTTATATAGGCCTACCCCTCGTGGGTACAATGGTAATCCGGCTGGGCGCGGGTCCCAGCCGTCATCTCTCAAAGCCGTCGTCTTCTCCGCTTTGGGGCCCATTGGTGGGCCCCGTCGGCCGACGGCAGGCAGCCGACAGGCCTTGTCTGCCCATGCGGGTCTTGCCGGCGGATTATCAGTAACCTGCTTCTAATGATCTTTGGCTTGGTCATGGGGTCATAACCTTGATGCCGCCCGCTGACGAAGCGATCACTGTTGCCATTCCCCGTCTTGTCTGGTTAATGGCGTGCGGGGCCCGTGGGAGGGGCTAGCCGACTCCTGGGGGCCGACTCCCAACAGGTCCGTCTTGTGGCGCTCTCGCCATCTTCTGTGCCCCCGCTGATAAGTGGGACCCGCCGTCTCTGGGTCGTACAGACAGGCCATCGTGGCAGGCGCCGCCACGGGCTGATGTCGAGGCTGGCATGGCAACAAGCGCCCGGATGGAGATCTCCGCTGATGCGGCGATCAGGCCATGCCATGCCCTTCGCATAACGGGCAGGAATGGGCAGCGCGGTGGCCGTACCCCGTCCCGTCCATCATTGCGAAGGCAGTAGGTGGTAGGAGTCGCGGGCCGACTCCCCATAGTCGGCTTCTCTGGAAGCCGCCAGTTAGGAGTCGGCTTATCTCGAAGTCGTCCCTAGGACTCGGCCGTGAGGGGCAGTCGGCGGCCTTGCCGCCGACTCTCAAAAACGGCTCTTCATCTTGGGGTCTTGACGGGCGCAGCCTGCCCCGATGTCTTGAAAGGTTCAGGGGCTCAGGTTTGCCTACCTGTGGCCCATTACTCCGACAACTTTCGAATTTGAAGGATCCAATTGAAACTCCATCGGCGCAACAGGTAAGTTTTAAACCTATTTCTTTAACTGGATTGTTGTTCTAACTTCTTGCTCTATGTTGATTTTAGTTTAAGTTGTATAAACAGTTATGTTCTCATGTGATGCACATTACAAGTGGTGCCAATGCTGTGTAGTTTCTCACACTTATATTTTGTCTATGCTGTTGTGTCTTAAAAATATATGAGTTGAACTGTGTCTTTATCTTGATTAGGGAACATAAACTAGAATGATATGGACAATATAGTGACCATAGTACATAGATATATGTTTGTTTCATGCTGTTATCCTGTCCACCTTACTACTGAACCGGTTTACCAAAATGAGTTTGGTATACTACAAGCGAAACCTGTGATGTGTCTCCTTGTTTCTCTTGTAGTATGCAAACAGAATATTGGAGAAGAGCACCCCACTATGCAATGGTAGAGAAAGTAATGCACATAAGGTTCTAGATAGTGAGACAACCCTGTTGGTCTCCAAGAATGGTGATAAAAACAATCTTGTAGACAGTGAGAAAACCCGACAGTCCTGCGTTGATGTAGTGTTCGAGATTCTTGGCGATCTTTGGTACAAGCTCTTGAACTCTCACGAATCACTTCGGCTTCTTTAGTCTCAGCTACAAGCTGAAATGCATCAGTCAGCTGTGCTGTGACAAAAATCCGAAGGACTGAGGAAGTCCCTGCAGAATTCAGATGCGTACTTTCTTGTGCAACAACAAGCGTTGGAGGATTTAAGCGCCAAACAAGAGAAAGTTAATAAGCTTGCAAAGCATCTTGCCAGCATTATGGGTACCCAGGATATTGTTTCTTGAACTCTTCTAAAGTGGTTTCAGTTATGGACTTGTTTTGCTGCGGCGTTTATATGCTGCTGTGTTCCCTATATTTGCACTCATGGTGAACTTTGATGCCCAGTGGATGTATTATGTGTAATAGCTGTGATAGCCTAGCATAAGTTGCTTGCTTATTTATTTCCTTGTTGTCTTGATTATCTGTTTGCTTGTAGCCAGTGCAGTTCTTTTTCTGCGGTTTGCTAGGGCTACAATAACCTATGTTTTAAAACTAGGCCACAATAACCATGGGCTAATATTCACTGTAGTGACACTGGGCCTCCTACGGGTCAGAGAAAGCGATGGGCCTTCTACGGGCCATAGAAACGATGAGGCCTTCTACGGGCCATAGAAACATTGGGCCTTCTACGATTCAGAGAAACAATGGGCCTTCTACGGGTCAGATCATCAATGGGCCTTATACGGGCGTATGATCGATTAACAAACATGGGCCAATAACAGGCCGCATTATGGCCGTAAATGGGCTAGAGTTGGAATCGTCCGTTATGGGCCGACCATAACGGGCCATCATTAATAGGCTGTATTTGATGACGCTATGAAAACGGCCCAATGTATTAACGGACCACAAATGGGCCGACTGTAACCACGGGCTGAATTTGGCCAACAAGCGTAAAATAGCGAACGGGCCGTAAGTACACGAATGCTGGAAATGAGCCCAAGAATAAATGGGCTCTGAGAAGGCCGAAAGATAACATGGGCTGGAAACGTCCCAACTGAATAACGGGCCCTTAATGGGTATAAAGTGATACATTATTCATTACGGGCCAGTTTCACCACGGCCATTAATGGGTCTAAAGTGATACCTTTGTTCATTGCGGGCCGCTTTCACCACGGTCGTTAATAGGCCAAGAGTTACATAGGGCCTCATATGGGCCGAAGACGTCATGGGCCATACATGGGCCAAGAAAACGGGCTGGAATCATATTGGATGGCCCGATAACGCCATCGGGCCTAATTCGGATAGGGCGAACGGGCCTTGGGCTAGCGGGTCAGTAAATGGGCTATATGCGAACAGTGCCGTTAACGGGCTTTCCATGGGCGGCCGTCACCTTTTGACCAAGTCAAACGGGCCGGCCTTTTCACTGGAATGGGCCTCTGTTGGGTCGTGCCACGTGTCGACGTATCATAGGCGCCTTCTGTCCAATGAGTGGATGACAACTGTCCCAACAATGAGCCGACACGTGTTTCCTCCAGCCAATGATGATTTTACACGTGGAAAATCCCCATTCGTCGGGGCTGTTAACGGGTTATCGGATCCAAAACCCGACCCGATAGCTTAACGACGTTCCGTTACGGTGGATGCCACGTGTCGGTCACCCTTGATGAAAGCACTTCTGTGACGCGTGATTTATCGTCATGGAAGTGGACACTTCCGTGATGATAGTTTTGGTAATGTATGGAACACTTCTACGACAGCCCATGTATGACTATCTTGATTCTGTCGTAAATTTGTCATGGATGTACGTGCATGACAAAAAACGCGACCTACTGTGACAAACGCGTATCATCACGGAAGTGTATTTTTTTGTAGTGGAGAGTGATAGAAACTTATACCCGAGTAAGGGGATTGTTGCGTATGGGAGTAAAGAGGACTTGTTACTTAATGCTATGTTTGGGTTTTACCTTAATGATCTTTGGTAGTTGTGGATGCTTGCTGGAGTTCTAATCATAAGTGCATATGATCCGAATACGGAAAGTATGTTAGCTCATGACTCTCCCTCATATAAAGTTGCAATAATAATTACCTGTCTAGTTACTGACTGCCTAGGGACAAATCCTTCTCTTGTGCTACAAAAGCTTTCTACTAAACAACTAAACGTTATTATCTTGAAAATTACTCCTAGTTTTATTCTCGCTAAGTACATCTAGTTTTATTCTTGCAAACTTATCGTCACCTACAAAGTAGTTTCATACTTGTTCTAGGTAAAGTGAACATTAAGTATGCGTAGAGTTGTATCGGTGGTCGATCAAACTTGAAGCGAATATTATATCTACATTTAGCTCCTTGTTGATTTCGACACTCTTATTTATCAAAATAGCTATAATTGATCCCCTATACTTGTAGGTTATCAACGACTGCTCCAAAACACCTACAAACACAACAAAATAAAGAACACTAACAAAAACTAAAGACTATGCAATGCTCGTGTTAAAAGGGATACAAACTAGTAATGATGCATAATGGACATATGAAATGTATGAATAGCTCGATGGGACGATAAATGGATGTAACACATTTGCTTTAAATATGGGTCTAAAATAGAGCCATCAGTGACCCCTGGATTCCAAGGGGTGCACCCTTCAAGCCGATCACACCAAAACACCGTTGGAGGTTAAAATGGGTCGCTGATCTCTTGACTATTGAAGGGGTGTGGAACTTAATGCTCTCCAGGCAACATTTTTTCCAATGGATGTCAGAGAAACTCTGAAAATTAAGCCATCTTGCCTTGCTTTAAGCGGACTCCATTGCATGACACCCGGTCAGCTCAGCGTATAACATGGCCCTGTGACGAGGTTAGGGCAAGGCGTCGGTGAGTCAAGCACCAGACCTGATGGATCACGATCTATAGGGAAGTTCTTGTGGGGTTGTGCAGCTCCACCTAAAGTCTGCGTCTTTGCATGGAAAATAGTTTGCGAGGCATTAGCTACTTGTTCGCACATGAACACGCCACCATGTACCCTCGATGTCGAGGGTGATGCACTGCAGCTCACGTCAAAGGAGATCTGTCCTGAAGCGCGGTATGCAAGCAATTTGGCAGGCGCTTTTGAAGACCCGAAACCCCACACGCCCGGGAGGGACCCCGTCAAGGCGCGCGACAACTATGGGCTGACCTAGGTCGACCTGATCGCCCCTAGGGCCTCGAGGTTCACCGCCCTGCAACAAGAAGAACAAGAGAGAGAGATAAAAGTAAAGGTAAAACTTGTAGATGATTTGATCGATTGTGTGTTGTTCAATCGGTCATCACCTCTCATCTATTTATGAGGCGGCTGGACTTTCCGTACAAAAAAAGGACTCCAAATCCCGTCCAAATCTTTCCAAAATTAACCGAACTCGGATTAGGTATGTCTGTAACAGCAGTTTGGGTTTTCTGTTTCACAGGCCAAATACAACCTCAGATGAAGATGTCCAAAAGTAGATTTAACTGTTTCGACGAGGCGAACAACTTTCATGTTGAACGTTTTTTGATTCGAGGCCGTCTTAAGGGCCGAATCTCTCATGAAAAACAGTCGATTGGTGCCGCTACCCATCACACACGTGTCTGGTGGGGTACGCCGTATGTAGCCTCCTGGCAGGGCTGCATTCGAATGGCTCTAACTTTTGCATACAATCTTGAATTGAGATAATTTTCATATAAAAATCAATCGATTCGACGAGACGAAGACAATCCGTGTAGAACATTTTCTCATATGAGGTCTTCTCGGGGGCTTAATGGGCCAAACTGTACTCTGAGTATAAGATCTTAGTACTTTGAGCATAGTTTCGGCCTTCGAGATGAAATTGGTCGGCGATGGCCAAAACTTCAAAGATGTTCATATCAACAATATGAAACTCTTTCATTTGAGGTCGTCTTAAATAAGTTCTTGACCGTGCCAAAATTTGGTGTCAACACATGCCCCCCTGTTTTTCGGCAACGCTTGTGTGCCGGAAAATAACTTGCACATAGCTTGTTCTAAGGACGATGTCAACACTCCATCGGCCATTTTGCATGTTCTTAGGATGATAAGTTTATATCGTCCATTGCTTGTGTGAATATGCTTATCCAAGCTTGGGTGAAACATTCTCAACTTCATTAATTCGACTATAAAGAACTTCATTAATTCGACTATAAAGTTCCATAGATATGCATGTCAAAACCATCCATCAACCATATTGTCCACCCTTCCGCTAGGATCTTGCAGATAATCAACAATGCTGAACTTTCTCGAATCCTTGATTTTGCCAGCATAAAATTTTCATTAGTAGCCGAAGCAGTGGGTTTTGGTTCGGCCTTACCTACGTTTTCGAGAATAATCATCGGCTATTGATAGATATATGCAATACACCATGATCAACATAGTAGCCGGATGCTTGTTGTGCCAACACATTTGCTCTTCAATTGTCATGTCTAGATATGTGAGCAGTATTAAAGCAACCCAAGGTAAAATTTACATCTAGACATACCACAAGATAAATATAATTGATTTGTCAAAACATTGATAACCCTTGAATATTTGTTGCACTTCTCATAACGAATCACCGAACGCCTCAATATGTGTAGCACCTATGGCAACCAAAGGCTTGTCTCGCTTTCCAATCAAACTAAGGACGATGTTCGGATACTACACCGGCCATGCTTTGACATATTCTTAGGTCGATGGATAAATATCGTCCATTAACATAAGATCCATGTAAACTTCATCCACCAAATCAAGTATAGCCGAAATAAAGAAATGAAATGACAAATCAAATATTTCGGCCCTTTGGATTAGAAATAAACTTGTAGCTAATCAAATATAGAGTGACTTGGTAATACCCTTTCATGATATAAGAATTTATATTGCATCCATGGATCTAAATAAGCCCATGGACGATGACCGATCGTACCTGGGGATGAAATCCATGGCAAAGACATAAATGGCATGTTGGGCGAATATGGATGATGTGTTAGCCAAAGATTTTGATGGGCTGATGCAAACCTTCGGCTTAATTGGTTTTTGCTTCCAGCCTTCTCTTTCTTCACTCTTGTAACACTTGTTGCAATAGAAGGTTGCACATCATTTTTATTTTGACTGCTCCTCTTGGGAACCCATGCCATGTTCTTCTTTTTCAGCTCTTGTGCACTAAGCTTTTGTAATTACTTCTTTCGCCAATACAGTAAGCCGAGTTGGCACCTTGGCTGTGATTTTGTTTCGATCAATGGCAATTCTTTTCTGGCCTTGTGCACCCTCAAATTCTTTTCTTCAAACTTGGCACTTTGACTCTTAACAATTGATTGCTTCACTTCTTTGCCTTTTATAGACAATGTGAGCTCTTTAATTGGCTCTTTATCTTTTAAGATCAAATCTGAATTGGCACTCTTGCGACCATCTTTTTTAACTCGATAAACTTGCTTGACCACCTCTTTCTTGTTCCTTGAGCTCTGGACCGATTCCTTATGATTGAAACGGTATTTGACATGTGATTGTTCAAATGTTGATCTTTTGGGATCTGCATAATATTTGTGAGATGGTCTAAAATAATATGAAGAATGTGCCCTTGTATCATACCTGTCCCATGATGGATATGAATTTACATGATCATAGGAAGTATCCATGGCATTGGCATTGGCGGCAAAAAATATGGATATGAATATACTGCATTAGGATTCACATTCTGCCAATACCGATCCTCGAGTTTGCGCCTACGGGGTGGTCTTGATGCTCTTCAATTACTTGGCTGATAAGCACTGTTTTCCTCACTTATCTTCTGATATTTTTCCAATAGTTGCGCGAAAATGACTTTCGGCCTTTTACCTTTGTGCTTACCTCGGCCTTTGCTTTCTTTTGGTTTGCTTTCATAGATCATTAGATTTTCTTGCTTCCCCCCAGTCCTTGGCCTCTTCATTGTACCTTCGATGGAATTCTTGCCCTCAAGTTTATGTTCAATATGCTCTTCAATAACTTATTTACTTGAAGGCTTGATCCCGTCACCAATAGTTTTTACCTTCTCATATTTAAATGGGTCGGCTTGAAGCAACCGATGCAAAAAAAATCATTAGGACCAATTGGAATAGAGTGGACATCTCTTGGTGTTTCAACAAATTTCAATCGTCCTTTATCAATGGCCGATTTAACTATTTGAGAAACATGTTGTAATCCTCAAAATTATGCTTGGACGAATCATGCAACTTACAATACATTCGTTCCTGGGTTGATGGCTTGACATGGTGATCAAGAATTCGAATGTAATTATTTTTTAGTAACAAATCAAATATTTGATCACACATGCGTGAATTGAAGGTATACTTATTTGTTAGCCTGTATTGCTGTGATAACGGTTTTGGAGGTAAGCAAACGAATGGTTCAAATTTGGAATCCCCCCATTCGGCTATGCAATGCATTTTGCACTCTATATCCGATGTCTTTCGATAAGATATCATAATAGCATCGGTTTTCTAAAAAGAATTTAACTTTGGCTTTAAATTTCTGAAACGAAAATAGTTAGAGCATACATGTCTCCATTGGGACCAAATGCAAGCCAAGTAATAAATAAGCAAAGCTACCCAATTAGATACAACTTTAGATAAAGCAATAGGGAAAGCCTTGGCTGCAACAATAAGTCACTATCGGTCTTTATAAATGGCGCAATGGGTTGACCGATATGCTCAATAACAATTTTATTGCTAACAAGTAATTTACCCTTCTTCATTAGTCTTTCAAAAGTACTTATGAGGATTTTTCTAATAGATGCATCAACTATGAAGTTGCGACCAAATCTGGAAATAGGAAAATTACTTGCTAGGCATACCTCTTCAAATATGTTGGGAGAGCGTGATGATGGTGTGACTTGAAAAATATCTTGCTCCATCTTAGGATGGCTACCTAACGCCTTATCATCATCTTTTTCTTAATTCCATGCATAATTACTTTGAAGATCCTTGTCAGCCAAACTTTGTTCAGCTACTTGCTCTTGTCCTTGAGGCTTGTCAATTTCTACGGCACGAAACTCATAGGGCAGGAAATTGGTTCCATTAACTTTGGAAAAATCAAGCACCGCTGTTTTCCTATGCTTGCCACGCCCTTTCTCAGTGATGCTTGCCTCTTTGGATTTGATGGATTCAAAATATATACAACTTGATCCGTCTTTTTTAACCGAAGCCCTTTTAGTTTCTGAATCATCATTCTTTTCAACGGTTATATCGATTGTCAAGGCTTATTTTCTATGAGCTAATTCCCTATCAATTGTCTCTTGGTGAAGTACTTGCACCCTATCGCGCAAAGCTTTAACTCCCCTCTCTAGATTAGTTTGCCCACTCTAGATTAGTTTGCCCCCAATGCTTTTAGGATCTTTCGGCAATGAACTATTAGTGTTGCCGAAATTTTGCAACTGTGTAGGGGGTGTATAATATGCTGCGGTACTAGGTGGAGGTGTATGCACTATTGTATAATGATATGCTCTTCGCCAATTCTATCAATTGATGAAGTTTCATCTTCTTGCAAAACTCTAGCCTTTATTGCAGCATAATCAGGAAACAACTCCTTTTCATATTGTTCAAGTCAAAGAGCACTAATCCTCTTTTTTGTGCCAAGAACTTTTTAAGGCAGCCACAATCACTTCTGGAAGGGATTGCTCCACAATACTTTTAGCTTCTTTCGGCAATGATTCGTGAGTGTTGCCAAAATTCTGAAATTGCTTAGATCATGCATTATATGCTACAGTATTAGATGACAACACATGTGTTCCTGCAAATTTTTCACTTATTCGGCTATGACCATGAAAGTGCGGGGCCGAATTATGAACATCTTCAATTGCGTACGGTGCTGCAAATTTACTAACAAGAGATGTAGCATATGATGGTTGAGAGTAATTGGCCGAATAACTAGTAGTAGCATGGCCAATTCTCCCATCCATCGGCATGGTTGAACTAGTATATTGCAAACTAGTTGCCGATGAATAAAAAGGTGAAACACTGATGTCGCTTCAACTATGTCGGTATTACCCCAAACAGGAAGGGATGATGCAGCACATCAACGGTAGGTATTTCCCTCAGTGATGAGACCAAGGTTATCCAACAAGTAGGAGAACCACACAACACCACATTGTTGGGGAACGTAGTAATTTCAAAAAATTTCCTACGCACACGCAAGATCATGGTGATGGCATAGCAACGAGAGGGGAGAGTATTGTCCACGCATCTCGTAGACCATAAGCGAAGCGTTATGACAACGCTGGTTGATGTAGTCGTGCGTCTTCACGATCCGACCGATCCAAGTACCAAATGTACGGCACCTCCGAGTTCAGCACACGCTCAGCTCGATGACGATCCCGGGCTCCGATCCGAAAGCGTCGGGGATGAGTTCCACAAGACGACGACGCAGGACGATGATGATGCTCTACGGCGAGGCTTCGCCTAAACTCCGCGATGATATGACCGAGGTGGAATATGGTGGAGGGGGGCACCGCACACGGCTAAGGAACGATCCGTAGATCAACTTGTGTATTCTGGGGTGCTCCCCTGCCCCCGTATATAAAGGAGGGAGGGGGAGGTGCGGCCGGCCCCCAAGGGGTGCGCCTGGAGGAGTCCTACTCCCATCGGGAGTAGGACTCCCCCCCTCTTGCCTTGTTGGAGAAGGAAAGGGGAAGGGAAAGAGGAAGAGGCGCCGCCCCTCTCCTTGTCCTATTAGGACTAGGGGAGGGGCGCGGCCTGCCCCGCCGCCCTCCTCTTCTCCCACATGGCCCACTAAGGCCCATTAACCCCGGGAGGGTTCAGTAACCCCGGTGTTCCTAAAATCCCGATTTCACCGGAACCATTCCGATATCCAAATATAGGCTTCCAATATATCAATCTTTATGTCTCGACCATTTCGAGACTCCTCGTCATGTCCGTGATCACATCTGGGACTCCGAACAAACTTCGGTACATCAAAACTTGTAAACTCATAATAAAACCGTCATCGTAACGTTAAGCGTGCGGACCCTACGGGTTCGAGAACTATGTAGACATGACCTAGAACTATTCTTGGTCAATAACCAAGAGCGGAACCTGGATGCCCATATTGGTTTCTACATATTCTACGAAGATCTTTATCGGTCAAACCGCATAACGACATACGTTGTTCCCTTTGTCATCGGTATGTTACTTGCCGAGATTCGATCGTCGGTATCCAATACCTAGTTCAATCTCGCTACGGCAAGTATCTTTACTCGCTCAGTAATACATCATCTCAAGAACTAACTTATTAGTTGCAATGCTTGCAAGGCTTATGTGATGTGTATTACCGAGAAGGCCCAGAGATACCTCTCCGACAATCGGAGTGACAAAACCTAATCTCGAAATACGCCAACCCAACATGTACCTTTGGAGACACCTGTAGTACTCCTTTATAATCACCCAGTTACGTTGTGACGTTTGGTAGCACCAAAGTGTTCCTCCGTAAACGGAGTTGCATAATCTCATAGTTACCGGAACATGTATAAGTCATGAAGAAAGCAATAGCAATATACTAAACGATCAAGTGCTAGGCTAACGGAATGGGTCATGTCAATCACATCATTCTCCTAATGATGTGATCCCATTAATCAAATAACAACACATGTCTATGGTTAGGAAACATAACCATCTTTTAATAAGCTAGTCAAGTAGATAATATGTATCATGTTTATATGTTTGTCTATGTATTCACACATATATCATGTTTCCGGTTAATACAATTCTAGCATGAATATTAAACATTTATCATGATATGAGGAAATAAATAATAACTTTGTTATTGCCTCTAGGGCATTTTTCCTTGATCTCCCACTTGCGATGAGAGTCAATAATCTAGATTACACAGTAATGATTCTAACACCTCTGGAGTCTTGGTGCTGATCATGTTTTGCTCGTGGAAGAGGCTTAGTCAACGGGTCTGCAACATTCAGATCCGTATGTATCTTGCAAATCTCTATGTCTCCCACCTGGAATTGGTCCCGGATGGAATTGAAGCGTCTCTTGATATCCTTGGTCTTCTTGTGAAATATGGATTCCTTTGCCAAGGCAATTGCACCAGTATTGTCACAGAAGATCTTCATTGGTCCCGATGCACTAGGTATGACACCTAGATCGGAAATGAACTCTTTCATCCAGACTCCTTCACTTGTTGCTTCCGAAGCAGCTATGTACTCCGCTTCACATGTAGATCCCGCCACGACGCTTTGTTTGGAACTGCACCAACTGACAGCTCCACCGTTTAATAAAAACACGTATCCGGTTTGCGATTTAGAATCGTCCGGATCAGTGTCAAAGCTTGCATCGACGTAACCATTTACGACTAGCTCTTTGTCACCTCCATATACGAGAAACATATCCTTAGTCCTTTTCGTGTATTTCGGGATGTTCTTGACCGTTGTCCAAGATCCACTCTGGATTACTTTGGTACCTTCCTGCCAAGCTTATTGCTAAGCATACGTCAGTCCGTACACAGACATTGCATACATGATAGAGCCTATGGCTGAAACATAGGAACATCTTTCATTTTCTCTCTATCTTCCGATGTGGTCGGGCATTGAGTCCTGACTCAGACCTTGTAATACAGGTAAAAATCCTTTCTTTGCACGATCCATTTTGAACTTTTTCAAAACTTTATCAAGGTATGTGCTTTGTGAAAGTCCAATTAAGCATCTTGATCTATCTCTATAGATCTTGATGCCCAATATGTAAGCAGCTTCACCGAGGTCTTTCATTGAAATTTTTTGTTTAAGTATCCTTTTATGCTATCCAGAAATTCTATATCATTTCCAATTAATAATATGTCGTCCACATATAATATTAGAAATGCTACAGAGCTCCCACTCACTTTCTTGTAAATACAGGCTTCTCCAAAAGTCTCAGATAAAACCATATGCTTTGATCACACTATCAAAGCGTTTATTCCAACTCCGAGAAGCTTGCACCAGACCATAAATTGATCGTTGGAGCTTGCACACTTTGTTAGCACCTTTTGGATCAACAAAACCTTCTGGTTGCATTATATACAACTCTTCTTCTAGAAATCCATTCAAGAATGCAGTTTTGACATCCATTTGCCAAATTTCATAATCATAGAATGCAGCAATTGCTAACATGATTCGGACAGACTTTAGCATCGCTACGGGTGAGAAAGTCTCATCGTAGTCAACCCCTTGAACTTGTCGAAAACCTTTCGTAACAAGTCGAGCTTTATAGACAGTTACATTGCCATCAGCGTCAGTCTTCTTCTTAAAGATCCATTTATTCTCAATGGCTTGCCGATCATCGGGCAAGTCAACCAAAGTCCATACTTTGTTTTCATACATGGATCCCATCTCAGATTTCATGGCTTCCAGCCATTTTTGCGAATCTGGGCTCACCATCGCTTCTTCATAGTTTGTAGGTTCACCATGGTCAAGTAACATGACTTCCGTAATAGGATTACCGTACCATCACTGCAGTGCGGATCTTACTCTAGTTGACCTACATAGTTCAGTAGAAACTTGATCTGAAGTTTCATGATCATCATCATTAACTTCCTCACTAATTGGTGTAGGTGTCACAGGAACCGATTTTTGTGATGAACCATTTTCCAATAAGGGAGCTAGTACTGTTACCTCATCAAGTTCCACTTTTCTCCCACTCACTTCTTTCGAGAGAAACTCCTTCTCTAGAAAGGATCCATTCTTAGCAACGAATGTCTTGCCTTCGGATCTGTGATAGAAGGTGTACCCAACTGTTTCCTTTGGGTATCCTATGAAGACACATTTTTCCGATTTGGGTTCAAGCTTATCAGGGTGAAGTTTTTTCACATAAGCATCGCAGCCCCAAACTTTCAGAAACGACAACTTTGGTTTCTTGCCAAACCATAGTTCATAAGGAGTCGTCTTAACGGATTTTGATGGTGCCCTATTTAACGTGAATGCGGCCGTCTCTAAAGCATAACCCCAAAACGATAGCGGTAAATCGATAAGAGACATCATAGATCGCACCATATCTAGTAAAGTACGATTACGACGTTCGGACACACCATTACGCTGTGGTGTTCGGTATGGCGTTAGTTGCGAAACTATTCCGCAATTTTTCAAATGTAGACCAAACTCGTAACTCAAATATTCTCCTCCACGATCAGATCGTAGAAACTTTATTTTCTTGTTATGATGATTTTCAACTTCAATCTGAAATTCTTTGAACTTTTCAAATGTTTCAGATTTATGTTTCATTAAGAAGATATACCCATATCTGCTTAAATCATCTGTGAAGGTGAGAAAATAACGATATCCGCCACGAGCTTCAACATTCATCGGACCACATACATCAGATGTATGATTTCCAACAAATCTGCTGTTGCTCTCCTTAGAACCGGAGAACGGTGTTTTAGTCATCTTGCCTATGAGGCACGGTTAGCAAGTACCAAGTGATTCATAATCAAGTGATTCCAAAAGTCCATCGGTATGGAGTTTCTTCATGCGCTTTACAATCGATATGACCTAAACGGCAAGTGCCACAAATAAGTTGCACTATCATTATTAACTTTGCATCTTTTGGCTTCGACATTATGAATATGTGTATTACTACTATCGAGATTTAATAAAAATAGACCACTCTTCAAGGGTGCATGACCATAAAAGATATTACTCATATAAATAGAACAACCATTATTCTAAGATTTAAATGAATAACCGTCTCGCATCAAACAAGATCCAGATATAATGTTCATGCTCAACGCTAGCACCAAATAACAATTATTTAGGTCTAAAACTAATCCCGATGGTAGATGTAGAGGTAGCGTGCGACCGCGATCACATCGACTTTGGAACCGCTTTCCAACGCGCATCGTCACCTCGTCCTTGGCGGTGCTCGCTTATTCTCAGTAGTCCCTGTTTTGAGTTGCAAATATTAGCAATGTAACCAGTATCAAATACCCGTGTGCTACTACGAGCTCTAGTAAGGTACACATCAATAACATGTATATCACATATACCTTTGTTCACCTTGCCATCCTTCTTATCCGCCAAATACTTGGGGCAGTTCCGCTTCAAAGGACCAGTTTGCTTGCAGTAGAAACTCTCGATTTCAGGCTTAGGTCCAGACTTGGGTTTCTTCTCTTGAGCAGCAACTTTCTTGCTGTTCTTTTGAAGTTCCCCTTCTTCTTCCCTTTGCCCTTTTCTTGAAACTAGTGGTCTTGTTGACCATCAACACTTGATGCTCTTTCTTGATTTCTACCTCCGCAGCTTTTAGCATTGCGAAGAGCTCGGGAATTGTTTTGGTCATCCCTTGCATATTATAGTTCATCACGAAGCTCTTGTAGCTTGGTGGCAGTGATTGGAGAATTCTGTCAATGACACTATCATCCGGAAGATTAACTCCTAGTTGAATCAAGTGATTATTATACCCAGACATTTTGAGTATATGCTCACTGACAGAACTATTCTCCTCCATCTTGCAGCTATAGAACTTATTGGAGACTTCATATCTCTCAATTCGGGCATTTGCTTGAAATATTAACTTCAACTCTTGGAACATCTCATATGCTCCATGACGCTCAAAACGTCGTTGAAGACCCGGTTCTAAGCCGTAAAGCATGGCACACCGAACTATAGAGTAGTCATCGACTTTGCTCGCCAGACGCTCACAACTTCTGGCGTTGTTCTAGCAGGCACGCACCCGCCGGTGCTTCCATGACGTAATTCTTCCGTGCAGCAATGAGGATAATCACGAAATTCTGGACCCGATCCGTGTAATTGCTACCATCATCTTTCAACTTTGCTTTCTCAAGGAATGCATTAAAATTCAACGGAACAACAAAGACGAGCCATCTATCTACAAACATAGATAATCAAAATACTATCAGTACTAAGTTCATGATAAATTTAAGTTCAATTAATCATATTACTCAAGAACTCCCACTTAGACAGACATCTATCTAGTCATCTAAGTGATCACGTGATCCAAATCAACTAAACCATAACCGATCATCACGTGAGATGGAGTAGTTTTCAATGGTGAACATCACTATGTTGATCATATCTACTATATGATTCACGCCGACCTTTCGGTCTCCGGCGTTACGAGGCCATAACTGCATATGCTAGGCTCGTCAAGTTTAACTGAGTATTCTGCGTGTGCAAAACTGGCTTGCACCCGTTGTAGATGGACGTGGAGCTTATCACACCCGAACATCACGTGGTGTCCGGCACGACGAACTTTGGCAACGGTGCATACTCAGGGAGAACACGTCTTGATAATTTTAGTGAGAGATCATCTTGAAATGCTACCGTCAATCAAAGCAAGATAAGATGCATAAAGGATAAACATCACATGCAATCAATATAAGTGATATGATATGGCCATCATCATCTTGTGCTTGTGATCTCCATCTCAAGCACCGTCGTGATCACCATCGTCACCGGCGCGACACCTTGATCTCCATCGTAGCATCGTTGTCGCCTCGCCAACTATTGCTTCTCGACTATCGCTACCGCTTAGTGATAAAGTAAAGCAATTACATGGCGCTTGCATTTCATACAATAAAGCGACAACCATATGGCTCCTGCCAGTTGCCGATAACTCGGTTACAAAACATGATCATCTCATACAATAAAATATAGCATCACGTCTTGACCATATCACATCACAACATGCCCCTGCAAAAACAAGTTAGACGTCCTCTACTTTGTTGTTGCAAGTTTTACGTGGCTGCTACGGGCTGAGCAAGAACCGTTCTTACCTACGCATCAACACCACCACGATAGTTTGTCAAGTTGGTGCTGTTTTAACCTTCGCGAGGACCGGGCGTAGCCACTCAGTTCAACTAAAGTGAGAGAGACAGACACCCGCCACCACCTTTAAGCAACGAGTGCTCGCAACGGTGAAACCAGTCTCGCGTAAGCGTACGCGTAATGTCGGTCCGGGCCGCTTCATCTCACAATACCGCCGAACCAAAGTATGACATGCTGGTAAGCAGTATGACTTGTATCGCCCACAACTCACTTTTGTTCTACTCGTGCATATAACATCAACGCATAAAACCAGGCTCGGATGCCACTGTTGGGGAACGTAGTAATTTCAAAAATTTCCTACGCACACGCAAGATCATGGTGATGGCATAGCAACGAGAGGGGAGAGTATTGTCCACGTACCATCGTAGACCGTAAGAGGAAGCGTTATGACAACGCGGTTGATGTAGTCGTACGTCTTCACGATCCGACCGATCCAAGTACCGAATGTACGGCACCTCCGAGTTCAGCACACGTTCAGCTCGATGACGATCCCCGGGCTCCGATCCAGCAAAGTGTCGGGGATGAGTTCCGTCAGCACGATGGCGTGGTGACGATGATGATGCTCTACCGGCGCAGGGCTTCGCCTAAACTCCGCGACGATATGACCGAGGTGGAATATGGTGGAGGGGGGCACCGCACACGGCTAAGGAACGATCCGTAGATCAACTTGTGTATTCTGGGGTGCTCCCCTGCCCCCGTATATAAAGGAGGGAGGGGGAGGTTCGGCCGGCCCCCAAAGTGCGCTGGAGAGTCCTACTCCCACCGAGTAGGACTCCCTCTTGCCTTGTTGGAGAAGGAAAGGGGAAGGAAAGAGGAAGGGGGCGCCCCCTCTCCTGTCCTATTCGAACTAGGGGAGGGCGCGGCCTACCCTGGCCGGCCCTCCTCTTCTCCCACATGGCCCACTAAGGCCCATTAATCCCCGGGAGGGTTCCGGTAACCCCCGGTGTTCCGGTAAAATCCCGATTTCACCCGGAACCATTCCGATATCCAAATATAGGCTTCCAATATATCAATCTTTATGTCTCGACCATTTCGAGACTCCTCGTCATGTCCGTGATCACATCTGGGACTCGAACAAACTTCGTACATCAAAACTTGTAAACTCATAATAAAACTGTCATCGTAACGTTAGCGTGCGGACCCTACGGGTTCGAGAACTATGTAGACATGACCTAGAACTATTCTTGGTCAATAACCAATAGTGGAACCTGGATGCCCATATTGGTTCCTACATATTCTACGGAGATCTTTATCGGTCAAACCGCATAACGACATACGTTGTTCCCTTTGTCATCGGTATGTTACTTGCCCGAGATTCGATCGTCATTATCCAATACCTAGTTCAATCTCGTTACCGGCAAGTCTCTTTACTCGTTCCGTAATACATCATCTCGCAACTAACTTATTAGTTGCAATGCTTGCAAGGCTTATGTGATGTGTATTACCGAGAAGGCCCAGAGATACCTCTCCGACAATCGGAGTGACAAAACCTAATCTCGAAATACGCCAACCCAACATGTACCTTTGGAAACACCTGTAGTACTCCTTTATAATCACCCGATTACGTTGTGACGTTTGGTAGCACCAAAGTGTTCCTCCCAGAACGGGAGTTGCATAATCTCATAGTGACCGGAACATGTATAAGTCATGAAGAAAGCAATAGCAATACACTAAACGATCAAGTGCTAGGCTAACGGAATGGGTCATGTCAATCACATCATTCTCCTAATGATGTGATCCCATTAATCAAATAACAACACATGTCTATGGTTAGGAAACATTACCATCTTTGATTAATGAGCTAGTCAAGTAGAGGCATACTAGTGACTTATATGTTTGTCTATGTATTCACACATGTATCATGTTTCCGGTTAATACAATTCTAGCATGAATAATAAACATTTATCATGATATGAGGAAATAAATAATAACTTTATTATTGCCTCTAGGGCATATTTCCTTCACACATAAACAGCTCCTGCACACAAAGAACAAATACTTGCAACCCAACGTAAGAGAGGGGTTGTCAACCCCCCGCGGGTAAAAGGATAGGTAAAATTGTAGTAGATTGGATAAACAGATCTTGCGGGAATGCAAGATAAATTTTTTGTAGAAAGGTATTTTTGTGTTTGGATCTGAAAATAAAGGCAAATAAAAATAGATCTTGAAGGAAAATATAATAAAGAAGAGACCCGAGGGCCGTAGATTTCACTAGTGGCTTCTCTTGAGAGAAATAACATACAGTGGGTAAACAAATTACTATTGGGCAATTGATAGAACTACGAATAATCATGACGATATCTAGGCAATGTTAATTATATAGGCATCATGTCCAAGATTAGTAGACCGACTCCTGCCTGCATCTACTACTATTACTCCACACATGGACCGCTATCCATCATGCATCTAGTGTATTAATTTCTTGGAGAAATGGAGTAATGCAATAAGAACAATGACATGATGTAGATAAGATCTATTTATGTAGAAATAGACCCCATCTTGTTATCCTTAATGGAAACGATACATACGTGTCGGTTCCCCTTTTGTCATTGGGATCAAGCACCGTAAGACCTAACATGTTCATCACATATTCTTTTCTTTGTAGCATGGACATTTGGACTTTTATATGATTCAAAGCAATAGTCTAGTTTTGACATGAAGATTTTAATACTCAAGCATATCAACAAGCAACCATGTCTTTCAAAATATCAACACTAAAGCAAGTTATCCCTAGCACATTATGCTCAATAATTGATCCGTTCATGAAACACACTCGCATATTAGCTACACCCAATGCTCAAGTACGATGTTGGTGTACAAAAGTAGGGGTCCTATTTGTACCCCTTTACTTGTGCACAGGCAATTGCAGCCCCACCTGAGGCCACGCTTGGCGGGGCAGAGGAAGCAAAGACACAAGACGAGCGAAGCAACGCCAAGCCAGAGATACGAAGAGCAGAAGGGCGAGGTGAACTCCCCCGACAAGGCCCTTGCCTGGGCAGCCTCCACAGCCTCGGCAAGAACCTTGCCCGGGCAACTTGCCAAACGCCAGTATGGCTGCCACCCTTGAGCCTAAGAGTTCCAAACGCCCTCAACCACATTGGAACCAAAGCTCGGGAGGTGCCTCCGTGGTGGCATGCAAATCTTTGTGAAGACCAGAAGCACACAAGACTAGATGATAACCAGAAGACGACGATCCTCGGCAAGATCCTTGCCGAGGATACCCACGAAACCCCCGACAAGACCCTTGCCGAGGACGACCACGATGCCGCAGCAAGACCCTTGTCGGGGCCCCGGCAAGACTCTTGCCGAAGACATCCGCGGGGTCGCAGCCCGGCCTGCACCCACCAAGACTCCACCGCCGTTCCCATGCAGCTGCCAGCCCTCCAACTAGGCGAGCACCTGTGTGGCGACGTGTGGCCTCTAGGCCAACTCAGCAAGCACCTGTGTGGTGGCATGCAGATCTTCGTGAAGACTGCCACCGCATCAACTCAGCAGCCATCCAGCCAGCGTGGCACTACACGCCTCGTCAGCTCGGTCGCGCGTCGAAGCCAGGCGACAGCTGGGACGAGCTTCCTTGTCGTCCCCGATAAAGCAAGAAGGGCACGTCGGCAGCGCATTAAATGCATTTGTCCTACGGTGCCAGAGGATAGACTCGACCATTGTATAGCTTTCCACCTCCTGTGTGCCACTGTGGCAACCCCTTTGTCTATAAAAGGAGGCCCATGCGTCTTGAGAGAGGATTCAGACACTTTGGACCTTGCACGCCTTGTAGTTAGTCCAAGAAGATCAGATAAACATAAACCAGCAGGAGTAGGGTATTACGCATCGCATGCGGCCCGAACCTGGATAATCCCCCTACGTTGTTCTTCTAATCCCGCTCTTCCCACAGCCCCGTGCCCGCCAACTGTATTAAAAGGGATTCTTCGTGGTCCCATAGGTGTCTTATCGCCCGACATCTTTGGCGCGCCAGGTAGGGGGCGCGAGCGGTTGAAATCTAGTTTTGGAGCTGACGCGTCGACTCTTTCATGGGGATGGCTCGAAGGGAGAGGGCGACGTTGATCAGCCACCCTCTGGTGCCGTCCGCAGCTTCGACAGCCATTCGCGTGGCCCGAAAAGCTAAGTCATGCAAAATTTCAGCTAATTTCATTTATATAAGCATGTATTCCTCGAAAGATCTCTTTCCTTGTATGGGAACCTGCACGCGATGGGACCCTTCCGCTATTGGCAACGCCCTTGTCTATGTCTCGAGTCCGCTCAACAGTTCATGCGGCCGCGCTGAGAAAGGCAAGGTGGCCTACCCGCTACTAGCCGCGCTCTTGTCCTGTTTCGAGTCTGCTCGACAGTTCAAGCGACCACGCTGGGAGCGGCAAGGTGGCTTGCCCGGTAGCAAGCGCCTCCCCGGCAGGCTGCTAAGGATCCGTCCTCAAAGCACCCCGCCATGGGTTTACGCACCGGCAGCCTTATCCAACCAGGCATAGGGTGCGAACATACAAAGAGAGATCTAACAGGAAGATAGCACGCTCGATCTTAAAATACTGCAGAGTTATATTACACCAAATAATCGCCGCGGTTCTAACTTAAGATAAAATTGTCTTGGTCTTGAACTCACAACAGCAACGAGAAACGGGGTGCCTAGTCCCGGCGCTGGCCCTCCACCCTCTCAACTCTGTCGACGCAGTCGATGATGGGCTTGATGCGCTCCTTGAGCACCGCGAGGTCCGCCTCCTCCGGCAAGCTCTCCAACGCGTTGGCAAAGTTGACGGTGGGGTTCCAGAATGCCACCTTGGTGAGCATCTTGGTCAGGGCGCCCCGGCAGAGCCTCGGACTCGTTGGCCACAAAAGCTGCCCGGTTGGAGCGGAGCTGCTCCAGGGCTCCAAGAACGACCTCGAAGAACAGGGTCAGTTTGGCATTGGGACTCACATTCGGCTCCGGGGCGTACCTAATGTTCGGCATCCCCATGGCAGCCAGCTTCGTGGTGGTCTTGCCGGCGATGTCGGCGAGGTGGCTGACCCAACGGTTTATGCCCTCCGCATACTCCTTGTGTTCGCCGGCGTCACTCCTCCGCAGCTGCCTCTCCTCCTCTAGGTCCTTGGTCAGGGTCTCTTCCCGGGCCCTGACCTCCGAAAGCGTCCCCTCAAGACCCTCCAGCTTCAGCTTCAGGTCTTTGACGGAGTCATTGGCCTTGGAGAGCAGCTCGGCCTTGCCAAGGACTGCGGCCTGCGCCTCTACCAGAGCGTCGTTGATTGTGTCTCTCCTTCGCCAGCTCCAGGACTTGTTTCTTCAGCCCACCCCGCTCCACTTCCAGCTTATTCACCTTGCCGGCATGGACCTGGGCTTTAGCATTGAGTGCCTCCTTGTGCCTCTGCTCCAGCTCCTGGGTCCGCTGCACAGTAAGCTTCTCGACCTCCTCATCCTTGTCGCGGAGGGTGGCGGTGAGCGCCTCCTCACAAGCGGCAAGGTCCTCCTCCTGGGAGTTCAGCTCCGCCTGGTGCTGGTGCCGGGCGGCCTCGTCCTTGGCGGCCTGTTCCTTTGCTGCCTCCTGGGCTTTCTCGACATCGGCCTGCTGCCGGATAAGCTCCTGTTTGTACTCAGCCAGCAGATCCTGGGAAACCTTCAGTTCCCTATGGGCCTGGCGGAACCAGGCCTGCGTCTCGGTGACGCGCCCCTCGAGATCCGCCTCCGCACTACAAAAAAAAGACACATCCGTGACATTTTGGGCCGAACAAAAAAATTTCTGTCATACATATGACACTTCTATGACGATAATTGTGACAAAATCCGGTATCATCATAGATGTGGTGGGCTCCTACTTCTATGAAAAAAATCATGACAGAAAATGGGCTTTTTGTCCTGGGCAGGCCGGAGACGCAGCTGCATGACATTCTTTGGGTCGTCCATGACAGAAAAAACTGTGGTAGAAGCGAGGGGGAGGAAAATTTCGAGGAGTTCCCGGTTACGGTGGGAGGTCGGGGGCCGAGCGATGCGCGTTTCTCTCATACACGTACACACGTGTATGTGAGGCGTTGGCTCTAACTGAACCCGAGCGAGCGATTGCCCTGCAGGCTACACGTTACTGAACCCGAGCGATCGATCGATGGCTGTTAACTGAACCCGATCGAGCGATCGATGGCTATTAACTGAACCCGATCGGCGATTCGCCGCTCACTGCTAATCAAGCCGATCGATTGGATGAACGAGTGAGCGTTGCGGGGGTTGGATGAATCAGGAGCGGTGGCGTTGCCTCTGGATGAACAGGACCCCGTGGTGTGGAGGGCTGGATGAACAGTAGATGGTAGAGGGGTGCCCGTGGAGGGGTGGTTGAACAGGACCTCGTGGTGTGGAGGGCTGGATGAACAGTAGACGGTGGAGGGGTGGTTGAACAGTAGCCGGTGGAATAGCGCGAAGTGGAGGCTGGATGAACAGGAGCCCGTGGAGGCTGGAGGAGGTCGACGGTAGCCCGTGGAGGCTGGAGGAGGTCGACGGTGGAGATGAACAGTATCCCGTGGAGTCCCGTTTTGCGGTACGCCACACCCCTCCCGATGAATAGGACCCTCGTTTCGACCGTAGCGCTCCAACACAAGTCCGTTTCGTCCGTTTTGCAGTACGCCACACCCCTCCCGATGAACATGACCCCCGTTTTGACCGTAGGAGGTCCGTTTCGTCCGTTTTGCGGTATGCCACACCCCTCCCTATCAACAGGACCCCCGTTTTGACCGTAGGAGGTCTGTTTCATCCGTTTTGTGGTACACCACACCCCTCCCGATCAACAGGACCCCCGTTTCGATCGTAGGAGATCTGTTTCGTTCGTTTTGCGGTACGCCACACCCCTCCCGATCAACAGGACCCCCATTTCGACCGTAGGAGGTCTGCTTCTTCGCTTTTCAGATGCGCCACACCCCTCCCGATCAACAGGACCCCCGTTTCGACCGTAGGAGGTTCGTTTCCTCCGTTTTGCGGTACGCCACACTCCTCCCGATCAACAGGACCCCCGTTTCGATCGTAGGAGGTCCGATTCCTCCGTTTTGCAGTACGACACACCCCTCCCCATGAACACGATGCATTCTATTGCCTCCCCATGAACACGAGCATTCCGTTGCCTCCCCATGAACACGACGACGATGTTGTTCCTCCGTTCCAACCCAGCCATGTACACGAGCCCTGGCCGTACGTACGCGCGAGTAGGCGCTCGAGACCCCTCCCGTATGTACACATACGTGGCCGTATTTTCTTTCTTGCACCCTGGCCGCTGTACGTACGTGTACAAGCTACGTGCACGCCTCTACTACGACATGTGCACGCCTCTACATCGACCAGTATGTATGTACACGTTCGCGACCAGAATGACAACGCTACGTACGCTTCGACCAGGTGGGTCCCGACTGTCAGGCACTTCCTTGCCTGCGAAGATGTAGCTGGTGGGTCCCAGCAATGTGGGGTGAATCGCTTTTTGCCTTGACGCACTTCCTTGCGTGCGAAGATGTAGCTAGTGGGTCCCAGCGGTCGGGGTGAATCGTTTTTGTGCCCGGACGCACTTCCTTGCGCGTGCGAAGGTGTAGCTGGTGGGTCCCAATACCGTCGAGGCGAATCGTTTTTTGTGCCCGGACGCACTTCCTTGCATGCGAAGATGAAGCTGGTGGGTCCCAGCAGTCAGGGGGAAACGTTTTTTCCGCGAAATACAGTGGCCCGTCCGGTGGGTCCCAGCTGTCAGGTGGAGGAATCATTTTTTCCGCGTAATAAGGAGGCACTTCCTTGCTGCGGCCATGGACCCAGCTGTCAGCCTCTCCACATACAGTCCACGTCCGATGGAAGTCGTTCCTTGACCACGTTGACCAGGCCGCGCCGAGAGCACCACGGCGAGGCCTAGGAAGGGGACGACGTGTAGCCGGGGAAGACGCGACAGTGGAAGCCTGCGCGGAGAGGAGTATGAGGGTTCACTGGGGCTGCGGTGTGACACTGCCGTCGCCACAGGGCCTGGCCAGTAGGGGGGACAGTAGGGGGCGGTGAGGCCTCCACGGCAGCATAGCCGGCCACAGGAGGTAGGAGCATGCGGCACGACCGGCGCTGCTTTGGGCGGCCGGAGCAAGAAGACCAGAGGTTGAAGAAGCACTGCGGCCGTTGGATGGACATCGTACGGCCACTGGAGCTAGAATCGTTCATATTGACTAAGTTGACAAAGCCCTCCGTCCCCGTCAACTTTGTTGGCCCATAAGTCATCCTCCCACTATGGTGGGTCCCAGCTAGCAGGGGGTATTCATTTTTTGTGCGTAATAAGGAGGCACTTCCTTGCGTGCAAAGATATAGTTGGTGGGTCTAACATGTTAGCGGGGGGAACGTTTTTTTGTGAAATACATAGGCCCTTCCGGTGGGTCCCAGCTGTCAGGTGGAGGAATCATTATTTTGCGCTTACAGTCCACGGCCGATGGATGTCATTCGTTGACCACGTTGACCAGGCCGCGCCGAGAGCACCATGGCGGTGGACGGTGGCGAGGCCTAGGAAGGGAACGACACATAGCCGGGGAAGACTCGGCAATGGTTGCCCACGCGGTGAGGAGTACGAGGGTTTACTGGTCCGAGTCCCACCGGAGTAGGGTGAGGAGGAGGTGTGGGTGAGTAGAGGAATGGCCTGGCCAGCAATGAAGTAGGGTGAGGCGATGCGCTTTGTGCGGCAAAGACAACCGGCCACTGGAGGTGGGAGCAGCAGTCCCACCGAGCTGGTTTGGGCGGCCGGAGCAAGAAGATCGATATTGAAGAAGAAGACGGCCGTTGGATTAACATCCAACGGTCACTGCTGCTAGAATCGTTTGTGGACTAAGTTGACAAAGCCAAAGTACACGTCAACCTAGTAGACCCACAAGTCAGCCTCCAAAACTGTTCCAAACAGCATACAGCCCGAAATTTCTAGCCAGATTCAAATTAATTTTAAATCTAAATATACCTTAATCTAAATTCAATGAAATTTTACCCGCACAAAAACAATGAAATTTAAAATATTAAAATTCGAAAGAAAACAGTATTTTGGAACTAATTGCCTGTTTGTTGTATTTTTTTCATTTCACGGCCCATTTATTATTACTTATAGCCCATTTCTTATTACTTATAGCCCATTTTCTGGGCAAAATGCATCCCTCCTCGTCTTGAAAGATTTTCGGCCCAGCAGGGCGTAGAAAAGCAAGTAGGCCTACGTTGGTTATTCTACAAAAAACAAAATAGCTGGCTAGCCATTTTCAGAAAGGAAAAAAACAAACTGGGCTGGTCATGTGCTAAACATATGAAATAAAAGCCTGGGCTAGACGGGCCACGGGTCCCGCACAACCCAGTTGATACCCTTCTCCGCCTTGAAAAACAAAATTACTGCAGCTGCTTTGGGTCCCTACTGTCATCCTCACCATGTACAGTCATCTCCTTATTCCTCTCGGTTGTTGAACATGGTGACAACACCGGAGGGCGGCGCCGCGGCGAGCGAACCGAGGCGGAGGACGATGGTGAGGCCTTGGACGGGAACGAACAGGAGCCGGGGAAGATCACAGCCAGTTGTGGGAGGCGGGAGCAGGCGGTCCCGCCGGCGTTGGTTTGGCTTTGGCGGCTCGAGGAAGAAGAGACTGAAGAAACGCGACAGACGTTGAATGTCAATCCAACGGTCAAGGTTGGCACAATCGTTTGTTGACTAAGCAGACACCAAGTAGCATACTTCTTTATATATAGGAAGAAAACTGCGAGGAAAATGCGTTCGTCTGCCGTCCTCCTCCTCCTCACAGGGAACGTTCGCCACATAAGTGACTAGCACCCTTGGTTTTCAACCGAGAGGTCTTGGGTTCGAGTCCCAGGAACTCTCAATTTTTTCCTCCTTCCTTCCTCGCAAAAAAAGGGAAAGAAAATCAAAGACTTGGGAAGGCGTACAGAACAAGCTAGTGTACTAGTAAAGAGACGTTGCCGAGTTTAAGAAAAAAAAGAAAGACGTGCTCCTGTAGCTGGTTCGAATCCAAACCTAGACTATGACTATATATGGTGCTATGCTACTCTGCAAGTAATGAAACTGACATATCCAACGTCCGTTTCTCCTCTTCTCTACTTACTCTGCCTAGCATCAGAAGCTCTGGCTACAGCAACCATGTCTGTTGGCTGCTCGTCCACCTGCTCTTCAGCAGGCAATAACCAGATATGCGCCAATTCGCCACCCGTACCATCGCCTGTGGGTCTCATCACACCCGGCCAAGACGCAGACCGCAGCCGATTGCTCATCGCAACCCGCTGCCGTTGGTGTGGTGCCACTACTGCAAATCACGCAGAGTCATCCGTCGCGTCTCAACCACAATCCGCAACCCTGGCCGAGTCTTCTACAAATGCCCGAATCATGGGGTAATAATATGTTTAAGTGTTTTTCTGCTACTTTCAGTTGCTAATTTATTTAATAGTTTGGTTGATGGTCTTCCAATTTGATTCATGCAGAAAAGGGAAGATTCGTGTGATTTGTATTTCTGGGAAGTTGCTGATGTGGGGGAATGCAACTACGCTGATTATTTGGTTAGCCGAGGAATCCCAATACCAGCAGGTTGGGGTGTTGGACAAGTAACTGAAGGAACGGTAGAAGAGGAAGATGCAGAGCAGAAGGTTAAAGATGCAGTTCCTCTGATCATGGCCAAGTAACAGCTGTTGAACGACCTTGACAGCAATGAGGAGATGAAAGAGCTTGTGAAGATAATGGGGAAAATCGATGTGCTCTGTAGGATGATTGTCTCTTTATTTGCAGTGTATGTAGCACTCGTGATGTATTTAGTGGCTACGACATGAGCACTTTGCTGAAACTAGTAATGAATTAAACTTGTGTAGCAGGCTGGGTATAGTGTTATGAACATCTAATGATTTATATTTACAGAAATCAGGGGGTATCCCCTTTTGCTCATATAAATAAATAAATAGCAGAGGCCATGTCGGGTCAGCTTTGTTCTCATTCGAAGACGTCGAGCAAATTGCAGTCCAACAGCAAATTATGTCATCAAATTCAAGTTTCACAGCCAAATATGAGTACAACTAAACAACAATGTCATCATGTTTTAGTTGTCATACAATCACCAAACACAAATCAGCATACATAACAAGTGATGTTCCCACAGCAAAATACTAAACAACATGTTCATCAGGTTTCAGTTGTCATAGCAAACACAATTTCACGTAGTAGATAAAAAAACGTCTTCTGACAGGCAAATACGACAAAAGCAATGTAATCATCATCCGCAGCAGCAGCGTCAACATCTTCGCCATGTGTATCTGTCTAAATCGTAATTCCCCACGGTGTCATCTTCTTCTTCGTCCTCGAACGTTGGCTTCTTCTTGATCAACTCTTGTATGTCCACAGCACGATAGGCAATCTTTTCGCCGGCGTCATTGACGTGATGGTTCTCGAAGATATTAGGAACATCTGTGTTATCTTGTACATCAGAGCGATGTAAGCATCATCTTGTTGTGCAACTTCACTAAACGAATTCCTCTGCTCAAACCTTTGCAATACTCTCCGATCGTCATGCGTGCAAATGTGTCTTCCAAGAAAAATATCTGTGTTGCTTGATTTGCCAAAATAAAAGGCTCGTTGGTCCGGTACGCCGCCTTGACATTGATGGATTTGAAATAATCATCAGCTCTGGGTTTTGCGATCCTCGAAAACATGTTATACCAACGACAAAGACAATGTAACCACACAACGATGATCCTCGAAATCGAGATATATCGCAACTGAACAATGTCTGTTATGTTAGCATACATTTCAGTTGTCTCTTTGTCATACGTATCCGTGCTCATGATGGCACTGTTTTGTGTCTTCCTGCCTTCTTCTTGTGCAAGGGTGTTGTAGCGCACATCTCCAAGAACGCAAGATTCATAATGTCTTACCCGAGTATCAGGACCCATTGCTAGTGAGTAAAGGGCATCATCAACTGCCTGCCCATCCTCCCGCATCTTCTTAACCTATGGTTAGAAAATAGACAAGCTGGTCATCTTATGTACTCAATATATTAAAAAACTGACAGTGCACTTCAAAAGCTTACATGGTTCTTGAACCATTTCGCAAATCCTGCCATAACCAGTTTGTCAATGTTTCTTGGATTTTGCGGCAGTAACTCCTCTTTGTAGATGCTGCACAACATAGTGATCGCGTCAAACATGAATGTGCTGCAAGTTTAGTATATTACAATGTATAAGCTGCAGTACTGCACTTACTTGATATAAGGTAGTATCTCAGGACAGTTATTCAACACATACCAAACCATTTTATCCAAATCTTTAGGTTTGTCCTCTTGTCGACTCTTCCCTGTAACTCGAACAGAATAATCGAAAACATTGAGCCCGGGATTGTCTTCACCCACCTCTTTGCTAAGCTGATCACCGTTTCAATGTATTTTGAGCAGAATGTCAATGCTTCAGAGCAATGTAGGCCTCTGCAATGGAACCCTCGGGTCTAGCTCTGTTCCTAACATAGCCCTTGAAAGTGCCTAGCCGCCTTTCAATAGGGTACATCCAGCCATACTGTACTGGACCTCTAAGTAGTGCCTCATCAGGTAGATGAACATCCAAATGCACCATCACATCAAAGAAGGCTGGAGGATATATCTTCTCAAGGTCGCATAGGATAGTTGGTATCTTGTCTCTAAGACGCTCCAAAGCATCTATCTTGATATCCCTACTGCAGAGTTCCCTGAAGAATTGTCCCAACTCGCAATCGCTCAGATAAGTCGTATGCCCAATCCTCTAGGATAACAGGTAAAACCCTTTGAAGTAGGACGTGGCAGTCATGAGTTTTCGACCCTTGTACCTTGTTTCCATCTGCACTGACTCTCCTTTAAGGGTTGGAAGCAAATCCATGTGGGAATCTCACACGTGACAGGACCTCGCAGAATTCTTTTCTTTTTACCTTGTCCAAGACGCATACAACCGGTGCCATATCCCGTGGTTTACCTTCATCTTGCACCTGCAAATCCTTTTCTCGATACCCAGTGTGTCAAATCAATCCTAGATTTTAAGGTATCTTTCGTCTTGCCTTCAATATTAAGAAGTGTGCCGATAATGTTGTCACATATATTTTTCTCGATGTGCATCACATCAAGATTATGCCGCAGATCCAAATCTTTCCAATACTCCAAGTCCCACAAAGTGGACCTGCGGGTAAACAATAATCTCTCTTCTACCCTGCGACGCTTCCTTTTCCCGCTACCATTACCAGGATGGTTTCCTGGTGTAATATGCCTAACCTTCTCTAATTCCACTTGCAACTCATCGGCGGTGAGCCTCTTTGGCGCATCACGGTTTTCATGCTTCGCATTGAACACATGTCTTCGGTATTTTCTAGGATGCAGCTTGTCCTTGGCAAGGAAACGGCGGTGTCCAATGTAACAGATATTGCTAAGTATTGCATATGACAGCGGATTCCTATCACAACGAACACATGCATTATAACCATGTGTCGTTCGCCCTAACATAGTGCCCAAAGCAGGATAATCATGGATGCACCAAATTATAACAGCACGGAGAAATAAATCAGCTGGTGGGCTGCTATATAGGTCTCGAGTGAGAACACCCTTCCATAGTTGTTGAAGTTCCTCCACAAGAGGCTCCATGAACAAATCAAAATCCTTTCCAGGACTTTTTGGACCTGGGATGAGCAAGGCCATCATGTAGTTTGATTCTTTGGTGTAGACATTTGGAGGCATGTTGTAAGGGATAACAAAGCACTGGCCACATGCTATATGTGGCGCCTGGTGGCCAAATGGGTTAAATCCATCTGAAGCTAAGCCAAGTCTAATGTTTCTCGGGTCAGCAGAAAACTCTTTGTATTTATCATTGAAGCTTTTCCACTCACTACCATGAGATGGATGGATCATTACATTCTGATCTATGTACTCCTGGTTCCTAGAATGCCACAGTACATCCTCTCTTGTTTCAAAGATCATGAAACAACCTCGCAATCTTGGTGTAATTGGAAAATGTCTCGTAACATTATGAGGAATCCTCTTCACAAAGATCGCCATCTTTCCATCTTGATGATTTGCATTTCGGGCATTCACTTAAGTTGGCATAATCCTTTCGGAACAAAACACAATTATTCTTACAAACATGGATCATATCATATCCAATTCCAACTGCACGAAGGAAATTCTTCATTTTACTGTAGGTGTGTGGCAGCTCAGACGCATCTCGGAAAGATTTGCGGAAAGCAGCCAACATCGCATCGAATGATTTGTTGGTCATCCGCTCAGATGTCTTCACCTGAAGAAAGGTGACCATAGCTGAGAATATCGACAACTTATTTCCTGGGTGACAAAGCGTTGCATTGTTCCAACATGCGGGCCCACCGCTTTTTCTTCTGCAGGTGAAAGTTCACGGAATGCACGAGCATTTCGTAGCATTGTTTCAATGTTGGTCAAACTCAATGGCTCCGCCACCACCACCTCCTCCTCCTCTTCCACCTGAGCATCAGGCAGATCAAGATGGTGATCTGCTGCTTCCACGTAGTCAATAACATTGACGTTCACAGCTTCACCATGATGAACCCACCTAGTATATATGACCGACATCCCATACAAGTGTAGATGATTTTGCACAGTTGACTGGGGTCTTGTAACTGAATTCATACAACTGCTAGACGGACAGAGCACATCTGATTTCGGACCACCGTACTCAGCTCTGATAAAGTTCATGAAGTTTTCAACCCCCTCGACATATGCAGTGGAGAATCTTCGAGCAGAAGTTATCCGAGTCATGTCCATCTGTTAGACATACAAATTAGTTCTTCTACTAGATATTACAGAAAAACATATATGATTTTTTATGAAGTCCAGAAAAAATACCTAGGTCGATGTCTAAAGCTATGGCCAGATATTTGGACGAGCAGATCTAAGTACCGAAATGTATGTAAAGCTAATTCAGCAAACAGATTTGAGTGCCTAATTATGGCAGGCTGTTTCAGCAGTCAATGAGGCCGAGCACACAGCCATCGAACTATCGAAGGCCATTGCAGCAACAAAGATCGAGTATAAAACGGTGTAGAGCTATTTCACCTAACAGATTGGCTACTAGACCATGGCAATCTACGTCACAATAAATATATGGCAAGATATCTTAGCAACTAATTGGCCTTGGCATGCCATCTCAGCTAAGCAGGTTGAGTGCAGAACAGGGCAAGGAAGCTTCTTAAGGAGAGCATATTGACAGTAAACTACTTCGGCAAACAGTGAGATTAACAACGTCTATCAGCTAACATTCAGCGCTACACAGATACGTCTCCAACGTATATATAATTTTTTATTGCTCCATGCTACATTATCTACTGTTTTGGACCATATTGGGCTTTATTTTCCACTTTTATATTATTTTTGGGACTAACCTATTAACCGTAGGCCCAGCCCAGAATTGTTCTTTTTTGCATATTTCAGTGTTTCGAAGAAACGGAATATCAAACGGAGTCCAAACGGAATGAAACCTTCGGGAACGTGATTTTCTCAACAGATATAATCCAGGAGACTTGGACCTTCCGTCAAGAAACAAAGGAGCTGGCCACGAGGGTGGAGGGCGCCCCCCTAGGGTGTGCCCCTGCCTCGTGGGCCCCCCTTTGCTCCACCAACGTACTCCTTCCTCCTATATATACCTACGTACCCCCAAACGATCAGAGACGGAGCCAAAAACCTAATTCCACCGCCGCAACTTTCTGTATCCACGAGATGCCATCTTGGGGCCTGTTCCGGAGCTCTTCCGGAAGGGGAATCCACCATAGAGGGCTTCTACATCAACACCATAGCCTCTCCGATGAAGTGTGAGTAGTTTACTTCAGACCTTAGGGTCCATAGTTAGTAGCTAGATGGCTTCTTCTCTCTTTTTGGATCTCAATACAATGTTCTCCCCTCTCTCGTGGAGATCTATTCGATGTAATCTTCTTTTTGCGGTGTGTTTGTTGAGATCGATGAATTGTGGGTTTATGATGAAGTTTATCTATGAACAATATTTGAATCTTCTCTGAATTCTTTTATGTATGATTGGTTATCTTTGCAAGTCTCTTCGAATTGTCAGTTTATTTTGGCCAGCTAGATTGGTTTTTCTTGCAATGGGAGAAGTGCTTAGCTTTGGGTTCAATCTTGCGGTGTCCTTTCCCAAAGGATGTAGGGGAAGCAAGGCACGTATTGTATTGTTGCCATCGAGGATAACAAGATGGGGTTTTTATCATATTGCATGAATCTATCCCTCTACATCATGTCATCTTGCTTAAGGCGTTACTCTGTTTTCTTGAACTTAATACTCTAGATGCATGCTGGATAGCAGTCGATGAGTGGAGTAATAGTAGTAGATGCAGGAAGGATTCGGTCTACTTGTCTCAGACGTGATGCCTATATACATGATCATACCTAGATACTCTCATAACTATGCTCAATTCTGTCAATTGCTCAACAGTAATTTGTTCACCCACCGTAGAATATGTATGCTCTTGAGAGAAGCCACTAGTGAAACCTATGGCCCCTGGGTCTATTATCATCATATAAATCTTCCATCACTTTATTATTGCTTTGCTTTTTTACTTTACTTTTTATTTTACTTTGCATCTTTATATCAAAAATACCAAAAATATTATCTATCAGATCTCACTCCCTTTAGTGACCGTGAAGGGATTGACAACCCCTAATCGCGTTGGTTGCGTTGAGCTATTGTTTTTGTGTAGGTGCAAGGGACTTGCGCGTGGCCTCCTACTGGATTGATACCTTGGTTCTCGAAAACTGAGGGAAATACTTACGCTACTCTGCTGCATTATCCTCTCCTCTTCGGGGAAATCCAACGCAAGCTCAAGAGGTAGCAAGAAGAATTTCTGGCGCCCGTTCTTTGGGGAGTCTACGCAAAAGTCAACATACCAAGTACCCATCACAATTCCCTATCTCCCGCATTACATTATTTGCCATTTGCCTCTCGTTTTCCTCTCCCCCACTTCACCCTTGCCGTTTTATTTGCCCTCTCTTTCCCTATCTCCTCCTTTCTTTTCCGTTTGCCTTCCCGTTATCATGGCTGATCAAAAAGAACTAAGGGTCCTTTCCAGGGTTCCAGTACCTTGGATAACTACTCTATCCTCTATAAGCTCATAAATAATGATGCTATGGAAAGACCCACTGGGGTTACCAATGAGAACTTAAATAATTTTGATGAAGATGACTCTGGAATTTTTCGTTATTTACTTCATGAGTCTTTAAAAGATGCTTGGGATAGGTTATTAAGGATTCGGGCTAGCTATGTACCACAATATCAAATTCAGGTTTACTTAAAAAGTTTCTATATTGGATTGCCCGCTTCTTTCAAGCAAGTTCTAGATTCTATTTTTGAAGAAGGTTTTCTTGAAGGGAATGCTATAGATACCTACTGTCGGATTTTGGGTTCCGGCAGACCCTTGAGGTTCGAACACTGGGGTGCGCGCGGAGATCCTACCCTCCACCGTCTCGTACCTCGCCGAATCGCAGGGACCTAAACTACTAAATGGAACAGCACAAGAGACACAAGATTTATACTAGTTCGGACCACCGTTGTGGTGTAATACCCTACTCTAGTTTGTGGTGTGGTGGATTGCCTCAGGGGCTGATGATGAACAGTACAAGGAAGAACAACCTCGTGAGGGTCTGTTCTTGGCGGGTGCGATGAACTGCTAAGTGGTGTTCAGTCGCTCTAGCTTGAGGATCGGGTCTCTGTCTTTCTCTGGATCTCTCTTCCCTCTCTGAGTGTGGCTACTCCTATTTATAGGCGAAGGCCCTGGGCCTCTTCCCAAATATTGAGCGGGAAGGGCGCCAACAATTGGCCATTTTGAAGGGGAACAGTGGGTACACTTATTCTGACTAAAGTTGGTCCTCGCTTGCCAAAGGCTCTGGTGATGACTCCTGCTTAGGCTCCACGATGACTCCCTTCCAGCCGTTGGGCTGGTCTTGGTCTTGTTGCACCGAAACGGATGCCTTTGCTTGATGCTCTCGCCTGCGCTTGCTCCCTTTGCACCAAAGAGGACAGGAGGACGCTGCGCGGGCTGGCGCCCTTGGTCATCATGGCTTGCGTCATGGGCACCTCGCGAGGTACCCTGCCTTGAACTCTCTGCCTCCTCATGAGCCAGCCTGACGAGGCCGTGCCTGAGGAAGCTCCTTGTCGTCCGCCCCGCGAGGCTTGGCCCCTCGCGAGGGTCTTGAGCTTGCGTTGATGAAGATGGGCTGTCCTGGGCCTCCTTTGAGCCATGCCGCAGGCCGCAGGCAGGCAAGTCTGGGGGACCCCGTTCCCAGAACGCCGACAAGAGCCCGGGCCCATGGCGCGCCGAACTTGGCCGAGCAGAGAGGCGAAAGGGCAAGTGCTGAGCGTCATGGGTCTAACAGCCTGCGGCCTTGGGCGCCGCGTGGCGGTTGATTGGACGTGGGCGGCACTGCTTCCCCCACGCCTCCTTATTTCGTGCCTTGCTAGGCGGACACGCTGCTGTACACATCCGTTCCCCTCTCTGCTGTCTGTTCGCCCCTGTCCTTCCCCCTCTCGAACTCCAGCTTCCATTTTCAATCCAATCTCGAATCTCCCCCTGCCCCTTCCAATCGCCATGGCTCCGACGAAGAAGGGGAAAGGGAAGAAACCTGTGCCTCCGCCTCGCTCGCTGCCGCCGGCGGCCTCCGCCGTCGACCCGTCGATCATACTCAATCTAGAGGGCTTGGGCAAGGTTAGTTCGGCTCTGGCCACCACCTTCAACGAATGCGGGAGGACGACGGCCTGGCCCGCGTCCCACTTCTCCATCAACAGGATAGTCACTAAGGTCCGGTATTTTGCTGACGCCCTGTGGGCGGGGCTGCTTCCCCCCTTCTCGGATTTCTTTAATGCCGTGCTTTCCCATTATCAGATCCACATGATGCATCTGGGTCCTGAGTCTATCACTCTCATCTCGGTCTTCGCCTTTGTTTGTGAAGCAATGATGGGCATCCTTCCTTCGGTTGCCTTGTTGCGCCACTTCTTCTCTCTGCGCCTTGTCGACCGCACCCAATGCTCGGCGTGCATGAGCTTCGTCGCCGCGCCCGAGACAGCGGCCTCAGGGATTGACTTCAGCCTCCCTCCGTGTAACACCCCGGATGTAACTTTCCATATTTGTAACTCCAACTCTTGCCATTTTCGGCATTGTGATATGATATTCCCTCCGTGGTTGGGTTTTTCTTCATTTTTGCATTTTGTCCATGTCACCATGTGCATCGCATTCGCATACGTGTTCGTCTCATGCATCCGAGCATTTTCCCCGTTGTCCGTTTTGCAATCCGACACTCCTATGTCCCCCGGCGTCCCCTTTTACATTTTTTCGTGAGCGGGTACTAAACTTTCTCGGAATGGACCGAGGTTTGTCAAGTGGCCTTGGTACACCACCGGTAGACCACCTGTCGAGTTTCGGGTCATTTGGAGCTCGTTTGGTACTCCAACGGTTAACCGCACTCTCGCAAAGGCCTCTTTTAAGTTGCCGCCCAACACCCTTTCAAAACAGCCCAATAACCCATCTAAGTCACTTCCATGCTCTCCGTCGTCGGATCACGATCGTGTGGGCGAAAACAGCACTCCATTTGGAGCTTCCTAGCTCCTTCTACCTATAAAAACACCCCCTCCCCCGAAATCCCGGATCAATTCCAACCTTAACCCTAGCCCCGCTCCTCTCCGCGCCGCCGGACGCATCCGGACCGGGCCGGAGACGTCGCGCCCTCGCCCGACGGCCGCCCGGCCGCCCATGACCCTCACGCTCCGGCCGCCTCACCCGCCCGCCGCGTCGCCACCGCCGCCCGTCCCGGCGCCGCCCTTCGCCGCCTCCCGGCCTCGGCGCCCGCGCAGGCCTCTCCTCTCCGGCAAGCCGCCGCCAGCCGCCTCTGTTCGCGCGCCCCGGATCCGATCTGAGACGGTTGACTTCTCCCCCGAATTCCTCAGTCATTTTCTGTCAGTATTTTGTTGCATTTTCATCATACCATAACTTTGCACTCGTGGCTCCGTTTCGGGCGTGTAGCATACCGTAATGTTCGCCTAGATGAGTAGATCATTTCATTCCATTGCATCATTTACATTGGAGCTCATCTTGATGCCCGAAATGCTGTTAGAAGAGGGCTATGTGATGTTAGTTTCAGATTCTTAACAGAACATGCACTTTTGTCATTTTTGCCATGATTAATTTGTGCGTCCTATGAACTTGAGTCCTACATGTGTTTTGTAATATGCCATGCCATATTTACAGGGGTGTATGCCATGTATTTTTGTGATCTCTGTGGTGACTAGCACAAGCATGCAAACTAGGCTTCATGATGTTGCTGATTTCAGCCCCTGTTTTGCTGATATTTTTATGCTATGTTAACTTGATGCTACCGAGAGATGCATGCATATTTTGAGATACTTCAGTAAGGATGTTTTGAACATATGGTTATGCTCTATCCATCCATGCCCTTTTTTGCAATTATGGAGTGCCATAGCTTGAGTCAATCTAGCTCTACTTTTGCTATAAAATGTTTCCTGGCAGATTGTTTACATGTTATTCAAATTTTTCAAGCTTGTTGTAGTTGATCCGTGTATGCTATGATGTTGTTCTTGCCGTGTATAGCTTCTATGCCATGTATTCTTTATGGATGTATGCTTAGTTTATCATGAAATGCTCTGTAGTGAGTGCATCGAGCTCTTAAACATTCCTACTTGTTATCTGTTTTTGTCATGCCCTGTTGCTGAATCTGTAACGAAACTTGCTATGTTTACATGGGTGCTATTACATTTTCTGATCCCTTTTGGCTCATGGTCAGTAAGGAACTTGTGTTCTATGCTTTCAGTAGATTCATTCCATGCCTTGTTTTGCTATTATAAGTTACTGTAGCATGATGTTTGCTTGCTCTGAACATTGCTTCCTGATGCTGATTCTGCCATGTTCAGTATTTTCTCTAAGTCTATGAAGCTGATATGTTTTGCACTTTTTCCATGCTTGTTTGGACCTGTTATGGTGTGATTTAGCCACAGCCCAGTGTTCATCCTTTGTCAAGCATCTTGAGCAGATCACTGCCATACGCTTTTCTTGTACGTTTGGGTGCAGTAGCTTAATTTCTTGTTGCTTGCTATGTGGCATCATGCTGTTAATGGCAGATTTGTGCCATTCTTGTTTTGCTCGTCATTTGCAAACCGTGCATCCGATTCCGGTGATCTTTATATCGATTTCAACCGAAATCATCTCACCTTTCTAGCGGCATACTTGGTTTGCCAAGTTGATGCATGGTTCATCATTTTCCTTCCGGAGCACGCATACGCATTGCATATCACATCTCGCATATCATGCCATGTATTGCATCATGTTGCTTGTGCATTGCACCGTGATTTATTGTGGTTCCATTGTTTGTGTTCTTGCTTTGGGTAGAGCCGGGAGACGAGTACGTGAATGAGGAACCTGTTGAGAAAGCTTACGAGGATCAAGCTTTCGACAACTCTGAGAACTTTGCAGGTAAGATGACCATACCCTCGAAATCACTTCTATCTTTGCTTGCTAGATGCTCGCTCTTTTGCTATGCCTATGCTACGATGCCTATCACTTGCTTATCTTGCCACCCATATTGCCATGTCAAGCCTCTAACCATCCTTTCCTAGCAAACCGTTGTTTGGCTATGTTACCGCTTTGCTCGGCCCTCTTATAAGCGTTGCTAGTTGCGGAGAAGATGAAGTTTGTTCCTTGTTGGAACATGGAGATGTTGTTCCTTGTTGGAACATGTTTACTTGTTGGGATATCACAATATCTATTGTTTAATTAATGCATCTATATACTTGGTAAAGGGTGGAAGACTCGGCCTTATGCCTGATGTTTTGTTCCACTCTTGCCGCCTTAGTTTCCGTCATACCGGTGTTATGTTCCTTGATTTCGCGTTCCTTACACGGTTGGGTGATTTATGGGACCCTCTTGACAGTTCGCTTTAAATAAGACTCCTCCAGCAAGGCCCAACATTGGTTTTACCATTTTCCACCTAAGCCTTTTTCCCCTGGGTTTTCGCGAGCCCGAGGGTCATCTTTATTTACCCCCCCGGGCCAGTGCTCCTTCAAGTGTTGGTCCGAACCGAGCTACCAAGGGCCACCTCGGGGAAACTTCAGGGTTGGTTTTACTCGTAGCTAGTCTCATCCGGATGTGCCCTGAGAACGAGATATGTGCAGCTCCTATCGGGATTTGTCGGCACAATCGGGCGGTTTTCCTGGTCTTGTTTTATTGCTGTCGAAATGTCTTGTAGTCCGGGATTCCGAGACTGATCGGGTCTTCCCGGTAGAAGGAATATCCTTCGTTGACCGTGAGAGCTTATAATGGGCTAAGTTGGGACACCCCTGCAGGGTATTATCTTTCGAAAGTCGTGCATGGTTATGAGGTAGATGGGAATTTGTTAATGTCCGGTTGTAGAAAACCCGAAGTTGACCTTAATTAATACACATCAATCAAGTGTGTAACCGTGATGGTCTCTTCTCGGCGGAGTCCGGAAGTGAACACGGTGTTGGAGTTATGCTTGACGTAAGTAGTTCATGATCACTTCTTGATCGCTACTAGCTTCACGACCGTGCCTTGCTTCTCTTCTCGCTCTCTTTTGCGAATGTAGCCACCATATATGCTAGTCGCTTGCTGCAGCTCCACCTCACAACTCTGTCCTTCCTATAAGCTTAAATAGTCTTGATCTCGCAGGTGTGAGATTGCTGAGTCCCGTGACTCACAGATTCTACCAAAACAATTGCAGGTCTTGTGATGCAGTCAGATGACGCAACCGAGCTCAAGTGGGAGTTCGACCAGGAACGTGGTCGTTACTATGTGTCTTTTCCTGATGATCAGTAGTGGAGCCCAGTTGGGACGATCGGGGATCTATTTAGCATTTGGGGTAGTCTTCTTTTATTTTGGTTCCGTAGTCGGACCTTGAGTGTAATCTGGATGATGGATGTTTATTTATGTACTATGTGAAGTGGCGACTGTAAGCCAACTATGTATCTCTTTCCCTTATGTATTACATGGGTTGTGTGAAGATTACCTCACTTGCGACATTGCTTTCAATGCGGTTATGCCTCTAAGTCGTGCTTCGACACGTGGGAGATATAGCCGCATCGAGGGCGTTACAAGTTGGTATCAGAGCCATCCCCGACTTAGGAGCCCCTACTTGATTGTTTGCTTGCGTTGTTGAGTCTAGAACAAAAATGTTTTGAGTCTTAGGATTTTATATATCGGAGAGTAGGATTATTTTTACTCCCCAGTCCCTTCGTCGCTCTGGTGAGGTCTCCTGACGTAGAAGTTTTGACTCTCCTCTCCTCAAATTTCACTAAAAAAATTTAGGATCACGCGGGTATCTTGGAATCGTTCCGATGGTTTTGTGACGAGAACATTGTTCTTGGTGCCTCCTGACATTTAGGGGTTGTGGCAGTTTCCCGGGGAGTTGAGCTGCGAGGTGTTGTCGTCACAATTTTATCGTTGCAGTTCTGGAATACCTGAGCTTTGCCGACATCGAAAATCTCTTTTGTACAGTTGTTGGTGAGATAACCCCGATAACTTGATCTTGGGCGAGCTTCGGAAGTATTGCCATGACTCGTATAATGGATGCTTTTCAAGGTCGAGGTACCACGATTTCAAGGTTTCTTGGTTATGTGTTGACGGATGGATACAATTTGGATCTAGGTATTGTTAGTTTGGGTGATATATTTTGTGTCCCCCTGTATCCCCAACACCGGATTGCATAACCGTAAAGTTTCGGGAGTTTATAGGTGGGATTCAAGTAGCTCCTAGCATTTCTTCCCTTGGATATTTGGTTTGTGATTGGGTAATCCTTACCACTTATTTGTTCCAGTCGTACCTTGTTATTTTTTCATCAACCCTTAATCAAGTGGCTTCTCACCTTAATGGACGTGTGATGTTAGCTTTTGGAATTCATTCGTTCATCCTTGTTCGAATGTTTATGGTGAAGACAATATGTTGCAATTTCTATCCGTTGATTCAACTTGTCTATCTGTCTATCAAAGTGCTAACGGATGTCACCCTCTTCAGGATGGCTCCGCCAACGCGTCTGAATCCGGAACGCAATGATGGGAGTCAGTCAAACCCTCCACCTCCACCTCCGCCTCCGGAGGCATGGCAAGCTATCATGGCAGCCACCAATGCAAATGCTCAGATGATTTTGCAACTCTTGCAAGAGCGTACCCAAGGGCAAGGCAATCAAGGAAATCAAGGTCAAGGCAACAACCAGCCGCACTTTGCTACCCTCAATTAGTTCCTCGCTAATCAGTCGAAGTCTTTCAGCTTCTGTGTCGAGGCCACAGACGCCGACGATTGGCTTGTGGACATCTGCAAACATTTTGAATGTAGCAATGTCGGACACGAGGACTTTGTCAAGTTTGCTTCGTTTCAACTCAAGGACCAAGCTGCCGAAAGTGGTACCAAAGAATACAAAGATTCGAGAGAAGGTCGTGTAATTACACTGGGATGAGTTCCGCCGAGACTTCAAAGCTCACCACATTCGAAAAGTGTTGTTGAGAGCAAGCGTGAGGAGTTCCGCAATCTCAAGCAAGGCAACATGTCGTGTATCAATACAATATCCAGTTCGAAACTTCGCTCACTTTGCTAAGCAAGGCGTCCACGATGAAAAGAGTATGATCCATCAATTCAGAGGTGGTCTCGAGAGAAGATCTGCAATTAGCTCTCGTGCTTTTTGAGCCGTAAAAGTATGATGAATTCTACAACATGGCCTTTGAAGCAAGAAGCTGCCCAGCTCAAATGTGAGGCTTCTAAGAAGAGAATCGGGGATGCGATTCAGTCTTCTTCTTCCTCTCAAGTGGCAGCTAAGCGGCAGAATTTCTACCTTCCTCCTCCTCCGTTCCGTCGGCCTTATCGTGAGAAAAACTCAGGTGGTCGTGGATCTTCCCACCCACCCAACCCAAAGCTATCGTAACAAGTCTAATTCTCAAGCTCCAAGGTCAAATGCTCCTTATTACCGTCCGCTCTCGTGAGGTGACTTGCAACAAATGTCGATAGAAAAGGTCACTATGCGAACAGGTGCTTCAACCAAAGGCGCCTTCCGCCTCCTCCTCCTCCTGTGAGATCTTCCAGCAATGCAGTGGTCAAGCATAATCCAAAGCATGCAAAGGTGAACATGATGAATGCAGTGCAAGCGGAGGAATCTACTGACGTGATAATGGGTAATCTTCCAGTTTATGATATTCCTGCAAAAATTTTATTTGATACCGGTGCATCGCATTCTTTCATGTCATATCCTTTTGCATCGAAGCACAATTTTGACACAGAGGAGTTACCTAAAGCTATGCAAGTTATTTCTCCGGCTAAGTGTTTGAGCTCTAGCATGATGGTTCCGAATGTTGGTATCAAGATGGGCGACTATAAATTTCTGTCTAAACCAATTGTCCTTGGTGACTCGGATATTGATCTTATTCTTGGGATGGACTGGCTTTCTCAGCACAAAGCTCAGCTTGATTGTGCTGCCAGGGAAATTCAATTAACTCACTCTTCTGAGGATGTGATCATCTATGCCGCTTCGTGATGAAACCATTCGGTTGTTTTCTCTCAATGAGAAGGGCGAGTTGAATGCTATCTCTCGATTCGATCGTTTGTGAGTACCAAGATGTCTTTCCGGAAGAGCTTCCAGAATGCCTCCTCACCGGCGGTTGAATTCATTATCGATCTTGAGCCCGCATCGAACCCGTTTGCAAGCGTCCATACAAGCTTGGACCTAATGAGCTGAAGGAATTGAAGAAGCATTTCGATGAACAAGAGCGTCTGGGTTTGATCGGACCGAGTTCATCTCCTTGGGGTTGTGGTGTTCTTTTGTCCGGAAGAAGGATGGCACGGACCGACTTTGTGTCGATTACCGTCCATTGAATAAAAAGACAATCAAGAACAAGTATCCACTTCCCAACATCAATGAGCTTTTAGAGCAACTCAAAGGTGCTAAAGTGTTCTCCAAGCTTGACCTTCGTATGGGTTATCATCAGATTCGCATTCGTGAACAATATATTCCCAAGACAGCATTCAGAACAAGCTTTGGTTCTTATGAATATACTGTCATGTATTTCGGCCTCGTCAATGCTCCTCCAACATTCTCTCGAATGATGAACTTCATCTTCAACCCCTACACCAATGAATTCATCTTGGTCTATCTTGATGATATTTTGGTCTTCTCCAAGAATAAGAAGGATCATGCCAAACATTTGCGATTGGTGCTCGACAAGCACGAGAGCATCAATTCTATCTTGAAGTTTTCCAAATGTGAATTTTGGCTTGATGAAGTGCTTTACCTTGGTCATATCATCTCCGCCAAGGGCATCGCTGTTAATCCCGAGAAGGTGTCTGCGGTTGTGAATTGGGAACCTCCTCGGAATGTCAAGCGACTTAGTTTTCTTGGACTTGCAAGCTATTGCGAAGATTTGTTGAGAACTTCTCTATGATTGCATAGCCTCTTTCCAACCTCCTCCGGAAGCACGTGAAGTATGTCTGGTCTCCACGAGTGTGACGTTGCTTTCAATACTCTCAAAGAGAAACTCGTCACAGCTCCTGTCTTGACTCCTCCTGATGAATCCAAGCCATTCGAAGTTTTCTGTGATGCTTCTCTTCAAGGTCTCGGTGCTGTGCTAATGCAAGAGAAGAAAGTTGTGGCCTATACCTCTCGTCAGCTAAAGCTCAACGAAAAGAACTACCCCACTCATGATCTTGAGTTGGCGGCAGTTGTCCATGCATTAATAACATGGAGACATCTCTTGTTGGGAAGGAAAGTGGACATATTCACCGATCACAAGAGTCTCAAGTATATCTTCACTCAACCCAACCTCAACCTCGTGCAAACTCGATGGGTGAAATGATTCAAGAGTACAACCCAAGTATTGAATATACTCGGGCAAGGCCAATGTGATTGCAGATGCTTTGAGCAGGAAGGCTTCTTTGCAACAGTTTAATCCTCAAGCCCTTCCAACCGGATCTTTGTGAAGCTTTCCGCAAGCTGAATCTTCAAATTGTTCCTCAAGGCTTTCTTGCCAACCTCATAGTCTCTCCTACTTTGGAAGACCAAATTCTTGAGGCTCAACTCCTGGATGCCATGGTGAAAAAGGTGAAACGTGGTATCAACAAGGGCATTTCCAAATACAAGTGCTTCCACATTGATGACAAAGATACTCTTTTCTTCGAGGACCGGATTATGGTTCCTAAGGGTGATCTACATAAAGTCATTATGAACGAGGCACACAATTCGCTTCTATCCATTCATCCTGGAAGTACGAAGATGTACCATGACCTCAAGCAGTCATATTGGTGGACTCGAATGAAGCGAGAAATTGCTCAATTCGTGAATGAGTGTGATGTCTGCGAAGAGTGAAAGCGAACACCAAAGACCAGCTGGTCTCCTCCAACCTCTTGCTATTCCGAATGGAAGTTTGATCATATCGAAATGGACTTCGTATTTGGATTTCCAAAGTCCAAGCGTGGAAATGATGCTATCTTCGTTGTCATTGACAAGCTTACTAAAGTGGCTCATTTTCTTCCTATCAAAGAATATATCACAGCAGCTCAGTTGGCAGAGCTATACACATCCAGGATTGTCTCCTTGCACGGCATTCCACAAGTGATCTCTTCAGACCGTGGCAGCATCTTTACCTCCAAGTTTTGGTATTTTTTTTAGAAGGGCATGGGCACCAACATTCGTTTCAACACAGCTTTCCACCCTCAAACAAGTGGCCAAGTCGAGCGAGTCAATCAAATCCTTGAAGACATGCTCAGGGCTTGTGTCATTTACTTCGGTATGAAGTGGGAAGATTGTCTTCCATATGCCGAGTTCTCCTACAACAACAGCTTCCAAGCGAGTTCGAGCAATGCCCCATTCGAAATTCTCTATGGCAGAAAGTGCCGTACTCCTCTCAATTGGTCCGAGACAATTGAGCGCCAACTTCTTGGCAACGACTTGATCCACGAAGCGAAGAGATGTGCAAAGTCATTCGTGAGAATCTCAAAGCCGCATAATCGCGCCCGGAAGAGCTATTATGATGACAAGCACCGTGATGTGGTTTTGAAATCGAGACCAGGTCTACCTCGCGTCTCTCCAATGAAAGGCACTTCAACCCGATATCAAAGGGAAGCTTGCCCCTAGATACGTGGGTCCTTTCAAGATCATTGGCAAAAGAGGCGATCTCGCCTATCAACGAGCTCCGTCCAACCGCGAGCGTGCGATGTGTTTCATGTGTCACAACCGCAGAAGTGCTTCAAGACGCTGGCGCACTATCAACTTCGAAGAAATTGACCTCCAAGAAGATCTCTCTTATCATGAGCACCCGTTGCTATTCTTGAAGAAACTGGCGCAAGACTCGCAACAAGTCAATCAAATTCACGAAAGTGAAGTGGTCACACCATTCCGACCGAGAAGCCACACAGGGGCCGAGGATCACCTCCGTTCGAATATCCGGAGTTCTTTCAGTCCTAGATCTCGGGGACGAGATCCTCTTGTAGTGGTGGAGTGTTGTAACACCCCGGATGTAACTTTCCATATTTGTAACTCCAACTCTTTCCATTTTCGGCATTGTGATATGATATTCCCTCCGTGGTTGGGTTTTTCTTCATTTTTGCATTTTGTCCATGTCATCATGTGCATCGCATTCGCATACGTGTTCGTCTCATGCATCCGAGCATTTTCCCCGTTGTCCGTTTTGCAATCCGGCACTCCTATGTCCCCCGGCGTCCCCTTTTACATTTTTCCGTGGCCGGGTACTAAACTTTCTCGGAATGGACCGAGGTCTGTCAAGTGGCCTTGGTACACCACCGTGAACCACTGTCGAGTTTGGTCATTTGGAGCTCGTTTGGTACTCCAACGGTTAACCGCACTCTCGCAAAGGCCTCTTTTAAGTTGCCGCCCAACACCCTTTCAAAACAGCCCAATAAGCCATCTAAGTCACTTCCATGCTCTCCGTCGTCGGATCACGATCGTGTGGGCGAAAACCGCACTCCATTTGGAGCTTCCTAGCTCCTTCTACCTATAAAAACACCCCTCCCGAAATCCGGATCAATTCCTACCCTAACCCTAGCCCGCTCCTCTCGCGCCGACGCATCCGGACCGGGCGGACACGTCCGCCGCCGCCGCCCGAATGGCCGCCAGCCGTGCGTGGCGCGCCCGCCGCCGCCGCCGCCCGGCCATGAGGCCCTCCCGGCCCGCCGCCCGCCCGCCGCCCGCCGCCCGCCGCCCTACGCCCGGCCGGCCTCCGCTCCGGCCGCCGCCTCACCACCGGCCCGTCGGCCACCGCCGCCCGTCCGGCGCGGGCCAGCTTCGACCTCCGCCCAGCGTCGCCGCCTCGACCTCGGCCCCGCTGCCTCTCCTCTCCGGCAACCCGCCGCCAGCCGCCTCGGTTCGCGCGCCCCGGATCCGATCTGAGATGGTTGACTTCTCCTCCCCCGAATTCCTCAAGTCGTTTTATGTCAGTATTTTGTTGCATTTTCATCATGCCATAACTTTGCACTCGTTGCTTTGTTTCGGGCGTGTAGCATACCTAAATGTTCGTCTCGATGAATAGAGCATTACGTTCGATTGCATCATTTACATTTGAGCTCATCTTGATGCCCTAAATGCTGTTAGAAGAGGGTTATGTGATGTTAGTTTCAGATTCTTAACAGAACATGCACTTTTGTCATTTTTGCCATGATTGATGTGTGCGTCCTATCAACTTGAGTCCTACATGTATTTTTTAATATGCCATTCCATCTTTACAGTGGTGTATGCCATGTATTTTTGTGATCTCTGTGGTGACTAGCACAAGCATGCAAACTAGGCTTCATGATGTTGCTGATTTCAGCCCCTGTTTTGCTGATATTTGTATGCCATGTTAACTTGATGCTACCGAGAGATCCATGCATATTTTGAGATACTTCAGTAAGGATGTTTTGAAAATATGGTTATTCTCTATCCATCCATGCCCTTGTTTACAATTATTGAGTGCCATAGCTTGAGTCAATTGAGCTCTACTTTTGCTATAAAATGTTTCCTGGCAGATTGTTTACATGTTATTCAATTTTGACAAGGTTGTTGTAGTTGATCCGTGTATGATATAATGTTTTTCTTGCCATGTATAGCTTCTATGCCATGTCTTCTTGATGGATGTATGCTTAGTTTATCATGAAATACTCTGTAGTGAGTGCATCGAGCTCTTAAACGTGCCTACTTGTTATCTGTTTTTGTCATGCCCTGTTGCTGAATCTGTAACGAAACTTGCTATGTTTACATGGGTGCTATTATATTTTCTGATCACTTTTGGTTCATGCTCAGTACGGGACTGTTGTTCTATGCTTTGAGTAGATTCATGCCATGCCTTTTTTTGCTATTATAAGTTCCTGTAGCATGATGTTTGCTTGCTCTGAACATTGCTTCCTGATGCTGATTCTGCCATGTTCAGTATTTTCTCTAAGTCTGTGAAGCTGATATGTTTTGCACTTTTGCCATGCTTGTTTGGACCTGTTATGGTGTGATTTAGCCGTAGCTCAGTGTTCATCTTTTGTCAAGAATCTTGTGTAGATCACTGCCATATGCTTTTCTGGTACGTTTGGGTGCAGTAACTTAATTTCTTGTTGCTTGCTATCTGGCATCATGCTGTTAATGGCAGATTTGTGCCATTCTTGTTTTGCTCGTCATTTGCAAACCGTGTATCCGATTCCGGTGATCTTTATATCGATTTCAACCGAAATCATCTCACCTTTCCAGCGGCATACTTGGTTTGCCAAGTTGATGCCTGGTTCATCATTTTCCTTCCGGAGCACGCATACGCATTGCATATCACATCTCGCATATCATGCCATGTATTGCATCATGTTGCTTGTGCATTGCACCGTCATTTATTGTGGTTCCATTGTTTGTGTTCTTGATTTGAGTAGAGCCGGGAGACGAGTACGTGAACGAGGAACCTGTTGAGAACGCTTACGAGGATCTAGCTTTCGACAACTCTGATAACTTTGCAGGCAAGATGACCATACCCTCGAAATCACTTCTATCTTTGCTTGCTAGATGCTCGCTCTTTTGCTATGCCTATGCTACGATGCCTATCACTTGCTTATCTTTCCACCCATATTGCCATGTCAAACCTCTAACCATCCTTTCCTAGCAAACCGTTGTTTGGCTATGTTACCGCTTTACTTTCGGCCCCTCTTATAGCGTTGCTAGTTGCGAGGAGAAGATGAAGTTTGTTCCTTGTTGGAACATGTTTACTTGTTGGGATATCACAATATCTATTGTTTAATTAATGCATCTATATACTTGGTAAAGGGTGGAAGACTCGGCCTTATGCACGATGTTTTGTTCCACTCTTGCCGCCTTAGTTTCCGTCATACGGTGTTATGTTCCTTGATTTCGCGTTCCTTACGGTTGGGTGATTTATGGGACCCTCTTGACAGTTCGCTTTAAATAAGACTCCTCCGGCAAGGCCCAACATTGGTTTTACCATTTTCCACCTAAGCCTTTTTCCACAGGTTTTCGCGAGCCCGAGGGTCATCTTTATTTACACCCCGGGCGGTGCTCTTTCGAGTGTTGGTCCGAATCGAGCTACTGAGGGCCACCTCGGGAAACTTCAGGGTTGGTTTTACTCGTAGCTAGTCTCATCCGGATGTGCCACGAGCGAGATATGTGCAGCTCCTATCGGGATTTGTCGGCTGTCGGGCGGTTTTCCTAGTCTTGTTTTATTGCCGTCGAAATGTCTTGTAGTCCGGGATTCGAGATCGATCGGGTCTTCCCGGTAGAAGGAATATCCTTCGTTGACCGTGAGAGCTTATAATGGGCTAAATTGGGACACCCCTGCAGGGTATTATCTTTGGAAAGCCGTGCCCGCGGTTATGAGGCAGATGGGAATTTGTTAATGTCCGGTTGTAGAAAACCCGAAGTTGACCTTAATTAATACACATCAACCGCGTGTGTAACCGTGATGGTCTCTTCTCGTCGAGTCCGGAAGTGAACACGGTGTTGGAGTTATGCTTGGCGTAAGTAGTTCAGGATCACTTCTTGATCGCTACTAGCTTCACGACCGTGCCTTGCTTCTCTTCTCGCTCTCTTTTGCGAATGTAGCCACCATATATGCTAGTCGCTTGCTGCAGCTCCACCTCACAACTCCGTCCTTCCTATAAGCTTAAATAGTCTTGATCTCGCGGGTGTGAGATTGCCGAGTCCCGTGACTCACAGATTCTACCAAAAGCGATTGCAGTGCCGATGATGCCGGTCACGGATGACGCAACCGAGCTCAAGTGGGAGTTCAACGAGGAACGTGGTCGTTACTATGTGTCTTTTCCTAATGATCAGTAGTGGAGCCCAGTTGGGACGATCGGGGATCTGTTTAGCATTTGGGGTAGTCTTCTTTTATTTTGGTTCCGTAGTCGGACCTTGAGTGTAATCTGGATGATGGATGTTTATTTATGTCTTGTGTGAAGTGGCGACTGTAAGCCAACTATGTATCTCTTTCCCTTATGTATTACATGGGTTGTGTGAAGATTACCTCACTTGCGGCATTGCTTTCAATGCGGTTATGCCTCTAAGTCGTGCTTCGACACGTGGGAGATATAGCCGCATCGAGGCGTTACACTCCAGCGGCTGAGTTCCGCGAGAGGTGGTTATGCGTGGATGTGGGGTGCCCAGCCCCACGCTATCGGAGCCAACCTCACTGCTGTCCCCTATTCAGGTGGGGCCGGAGGCGCTTTCAAGCCCTCGGCTCATCTTTGTCTAAGCGCCCGCTTGGCGTTTCGAGGTCGCTTGCTGTGGCGCCCAAGGTGGTGAAGGAGTTCTGACGTGCCGCATTGCTCCTTCCAACGCCATTCCCACCGGATGTGGGCCTTGGCGGGCTTTGGTGATCGTATGAGGCTCCGGGAAGAAGACCTGACGCTGAAGCGCTAAGGAAAGTGCTCCTGGTCTGTTGGCGACCCCAACCTGGTGGCATCCGGCATGGGGGGCCTTCTTTGTACCTCTGCCCGAGCAGGTGATTTTGTGAACGAGATGCCTATCTTCGATGAATGGGGGCGCGCCCGCTGGTCTCGAGGGCCTCGCGAGAATCCGATGATGGTGGCAGTCCTTCCGATCGGCCAAGGCGGCTCCTCCTCAAGTGGCGGAGCAGGGAGGCACGAGCCGCTGAGGTCAAGGACCCCCCGGGGTGACAAGGCACGGGCGGCAGCTCATGAGGGAGCAGCTCACGAGGCTCATGCCGCCCTTGGTGAGGCGGCAGGCAGCCCGCGGCGCCTGCGGATGGAGCCCCGAGGCCCTATGCTTCTCTTGGTGAGGCGGCCATCGGTAGCGCGTCGGCGGGCGCCCACGCAGGTCGCCTTGATGCTTCCCCTCGCCCTTGAGCTGACCCTAACGCTCAAATCTTGGGTCGCTTCCATGTGGACTTGAGGCCCTCAGGAAGAAGGGAAGCCACAGGCGATGATTACCCTTGTCGCCCTCTTGAAGCGTAGGAAGTATTTCTCCAGCGATGAGTAAGCCTCCTCCTTCTCCGGCTCCCGATCCTTCTGCTGCTTGTGCGATCCTTGCCTGCAGTCCCTTCCTGCCGAGCTCACGGAGACGGGTGAGGAGCCGTCCCCCCCGGCTTCGCCCCCTCCTCCGTCCTTGAGTGCTCCGAGCAGTGGAGCCCTTGTGGTGAGGGCGACCGGGAAGGCAGACCGTCCCGAGGCGCATCGTGGCCCTGCGCGCCTCGCGACCCTTCCTCGCGAGCCTTCTCGTGGCATAGCTAGCCTGCCGTGGGCTTCTCGCCTGGTCGTGGACGGCGATTGGCTGAGGCGCTTCTTGCGCCCTACGTCTGGGGATGGGCTGGCTCCAGGCCGGGCTTCTGGCGCGGCGTGCCCAGCCTTTGCAAGGGTGCCAGCCCCCAGCCCCCTGCCCGGAGGGGGAGTGCTGATTCGCGGCTCCCGGCGCCCGCTTGGGGCGGCTGATGGTGTGGAGGACGTGCTCGAGCGCGCTCGAGAGCGTCGCGCTCTTCGCCAAGGATTCCTTCGAAGGGAGGCTGATGCGGTGAGCCTGCTTGGTGAAGAGCTCGCTGATGAAGACGCGCGCCTTGAGGCCGAGGGCCTGCGCCTGGCCGCAGAGAGGCGCGAGCTGGAGGGCGTTGTCGCCCTTGCGCGCCACTAGCGCGACCTTGATGATGAAGAGGCCAAGGCGCCGCTGGGAGCCTCTCGGGAGGCCTGTTCTCGGGCAGTCGAGGAGGCCCGGGAAGCTAACATGCAGCGAGAGGTGGCGGACGAGCGGGCACGGGAACTCCTGGCCCAGTGTCACTCACTGGAGGAGCAAGTGGAGCTGCGCGAGGCAGCCCTCGCATCGATGAAGGTGGCCTCCGGCGACCCGGCGGAGCTCCAGAAGCGTGAGGAGGCGTTGACGCTGGAAGCCGCCGAGCGCGCATGCGAGTACGAGCGCTTGGAGACGAGGGAGCGCTTGGCGACGCGGGCGGAGGATGAGGTCGCTGCACGGGAAGCCCGCGTCCTTGAGGAGGTTGGACGCCGAGTGGCGGCGGCGCGCTCGAACCTCGAGCGCGAGTTTGAGGAGAGGCTGGGGTTGATCAAGGCCGAGGCTGAAGGCAGGACTGCTGCCTTGAGGGCCAAGCTGGAGGAAGCGACGCGGCGGGCCGATGCTCTTCGGGTCGCCCTCGAGGTGGCGCAGGGGGAGTCAACCACCTCTCAGGCCGAGGCGCTCCTTCTTCGCCAACGGGTGGAGGAGGCCGAGGCCGTCGCGCACCAGAATGCGGATGAGATGCGTCAGCGGCGAATCCTGGAGCATGAGCACGGCCCCATGCTTGCCACGCTCCGGGAAAGAGCCAACGCAGCCTTGGGTAATATCTGCGAGGCGGCAGTTGGCGAGCCGCACACGGTTAACTACGCCGGCAACCTTCAGTTCTTCACCGACGTGGTGGCGCGGCTGGAGGCGCGGTCGGTCAGGGCCAATAGGTTGGTGGAGGAGAGGAGCTGCGCGCTGCTTGGGCGCGCCTTTTCTCGTGTCTTCAGCCATCTCCAGGACATGGACCCCCACTTCGACTTTGACGCGGCTATCGCCCCAGTTCCCCAGGCCGTCCGGGGCGACCTGGCGCACTGGGTGGAAGACAATGTGGATGCTCTCGTCCGGGCCTTCGCTTCGGACAACGACGGCGTGGTCGTGGCCGCCGATGAGGGCGGCATGGTGAACGGCCCAGACGCCGCCGACGGCCACGCAGACAGTGACGGCGAGGCCAGCGATGCCAGCAACGGCTCGCGAGGTGCTCCTGAGGACGCATTGGGGGATTTATCCGACTGATCATATATTGTCCCTGTTCCGTTGCCCAGCATGAATAGAACTCAGGTTTTGGCTTGATGGCTGTGAGAGCATTTTGGGAGGGGAAGCCCCTCATGTAAAACTTGTGTTCATCGTATTAGCAGGTGTTACATCGCCCATACGCCCGCGCCAAGTGGTTGGCTAAGCGATGTGCTGGTTGGCTGATTTACCTTTGTTTCGTACGAGTCCTGAGATAGCCTGTGGGAGGCTTCGGTGACCTGAGTGTCTCCTGATCGAATCCGTAGGATCTGCAGTAAAAACCCTCCGGAGAGGACGTGGCGGCGACAGGCTGGGCTGCGTGCAAGCTAGGCCTGGCCCGGCTCGCGAGGGCTCATGAGGGAGGCAGCTGAGGCGGAGTGGCAACCGAAACACGAGAGATTTGCTCGAACGAGACTAAGCACCCCTTCCCCGGACACACACAAATCTCAAATTTGAATCCAACTTAAATCCAGCGGGGGAAAGTGACAACCAAATGGAAAGGCGAAGAAAGCAGAAGAAAAGCCGCGTCCGGCACCTAGTCTAGTCTTGGACGTCTTCTCACCAGAGCGGAGTTAAGTGCTGCCACTCGGCGTGGGAGGGAGCCCCAGGGCCTGAGGCCGGCACCCCTGAGACTCCGGGGCGTGTACAGCCCCACACATTATTACGTGAGAGTGTCACGGGGCGGCGAGCTTCACAGGCACTGGGCCTTCTTCACAGGTACCGGCCTTGCTTCATATCGCCAGACGAGGGCCCCGCCTTGCGCCACACTCTAGTGCCATCAACGACGACCAGAAACCAGGACGCCGCCGATGGGGTAGAGCGGTCGCCAGCAGTTCCCCCGACGACCACGGGTCCTCCGCCAGGGGCAGGCCTTGAGGCACCTCCCCAGCGGAGGGCCTACCTCCTGAGAACGCCTTGCTCCGAACGCCGCGGTGGTGATGTCAGATCTCTGCCCCTCTCCGACAGCCCCCTGCGCCCTCCTCCCGAGGGGTAGGAGACTGCAGGAGCGGGGCAGCCGCCCATCGTGGCGACCTGTACCTCCTGCGATCTATGGTCAGCGTATGTTTGCTCTTGAGGAAGTAGCGGTACCCGATAATCGTCGCCCCCGGCGTGACCAGTGGGACCGTCTCGAGGCTCCTGGAAGAGCTCGGCTTCTGGCGCCTCATCACCCCAGCTCGGGCTGAGAAGCGAGCCTTGTTCTCCCTCATGCAGGTGTCCTTGGTCCATCATGTGGGGCACGTATTCTTCTGGTGCCGTCATCCCGAAGGCCACGCCGTAGTGCTGAGCGTGTCATGCGGCTCTGCTTGATGCGCCCACCGTGGGGTGGCGGTGTGGCGGCCCACCTGCGGCGTGGGTCACGTCGAGTCCTTCTTCTCCGCGGGTCGGGGGCGGGGGCAACCCCGCCCGCCCGGCCTTCAGTAACCGCCCGGTGTTGGGGTAGCTTTGGAGCCAGCGAACGCAGCGTGGAGTCCCCGTGCGGGCTGCCACAGGCCTGAGATGGAAGCTGGGTGCGAAGGGTGAGCCCCGAGGCGGCAAAGCCAGGAGCTCCGCCACTCGCTCCAGCAGCACGTCGCGGCCGCTCTCCAGCAGCCTACACTGCAGCAGCTCTCGGGCCACTTTGAGCGCGGCCCTCGAGTTCGCCTGCTCCCAGCGGGTGTACGGTGACGTGGTCGCGGTGTGATTGGAGGCCCTTGCTGCCGACCGCGCCTGCTGCGGCATGAGGGCCGTTGAAGCCTGTCCGCGTCGCCCGCGGCCCGCAGCGCCCTGCGGACCGCGAGCTGCACAGGCAGGGTCGCCCGAGGCGAGCTTTCTGTGGCGGGCCACGCCGCCCAAGGATCTGGGTTGCCCGCTTGGTCGCCGGACATGGTGATGACGATGCGACGGAGCACGAGGTGGCAGAAGGTGTATTCCGGCGCACCCCTACCTGGCGCGCCAAATGTCGGATTTCGGGTTCCGGCAGACCCTTGAGGTTCGAACACTGGGTTGCGCGCAGAGATCCAACCCTCCACCGTCTCGTACCTCGCCGAATCGCAGGGACCTAAACTACTAAATGGAACAGCACAAGAGACACAAGATTTATACTAGTTCGGGCCACCGTTGTGGTGTAATACCCTACTCTAGTTTGTGGTGTGGTGGATTGCCTCGGGGGCTGATGATGAATAAGATAAGGAAGAACAGCCTCGCGAGGGTCATTCTTGGCGGGTGCGGTGATGAACTGCTAAGTGGTGTTGATCGCTCTAGCTTGAGGATCGGGTCTCTGTCTTTCTCTGGATCTCTCTTCCCTCTCTGAGTGTGGCTACTCCTATTTATAGGCGAAGGCCCTGGGCCTCTTCCCAAATATTGAGCGGGAAGGGCGCCAACAATTGGCCATTTTGAAGGGGAACTGCGGGTAGACTTATCCTGACTAAAGTTGGTCCTCGCCTGCCAAAGGCTCTGGTAATGACGCCTGCTTGGGCTCCACGATGACTCCCTTCCAGCCGTTGGGGCTGGTCTTGGTTTTGTTGCACCGAAACGGATGCCTTTGCTTGATTCTCTCGCCTGCGCTTGCTCCCTTTGCACCAAAGAGGAAAGGAGGACGCTGCGTGGGCTGGCGCCCGGCTGGCGCCCTTGGACGTCATGGCTTGCGTCATGCACCTCGCGAGGTACACTGCCTTGAACTCTCCGCCTCCTCATGAGCCAGACTGACGAGGCCGTGCCTGAGGAAGCTCCTTGTCGTCCGCCCCGCGAGGCTTGGCCCCTCGCGAGGGTCTTGAGCTTGCGTTGATGAAGATGGGCTGTCCTGGGCCTCCTTTGAGCCACGCCGCAGGCCGCAGGCAGGCAAGTCTGGGACCCCGTCCCCAGAACACCAACACCTATGAAAGAATCAAAACTATATTTGGGCACCCCATGAATGATAAGGTTGAATCTACCACCCTCTTATGCTTCTATCAAAATGAAATTATCAAAGAGATGAAATCTAGTTTAGATGCAAATTTCCGTAACGTGCTTAATCTTACTTCCTCCATTAGTGGCGATGTGCTTTCCCAAAATAGAAATATAAATGCCATAGAAAGGAAATTTTCTCTTTTCTTTCCGAGTACCAAAGATGGCAATACCTAGATCTATCCTTGCTTTTATGCCTAGCTAGGGGCGTTAAACGATAGCGCTTGTTGTGAGGCAACCCAATTTTAATTTTAGTTTTTTGTTTTTGTTTCTGTTTAGGAATAAATAATCCATCTACTTTCTGTTTAGATTTGTTTTTATCTTTTAATTAGTGTTTGTGCCAAGTTAAACCTATAGGATCTTCTTTGATGATAGTTATTTGATCTTGCTGTAATTTCCAGAAACATTCTGTTCACGAAACAAATTATTGAAAATCATCAGAACGTGATAAAATACTGATTCCAATTTCTGCTGATCAATAAACAAATTTCCTAGGTCTTCCTATTTTGGCTGAAATTTTGGAGTTCTAGAAGTTTGCGTTAGTTACAGATTGCTACAGACTGTTCTGTTTTTGACAGATTCTGTTTATTGTGTGTTGTTTGCTTATTTTGACGAATCTATGGCTAGTAAAATAGTTTATAAACCATATAGAAGTTGGAATAAAGTAGGTTTAACACCAATATAATTAAATAATGAGTTCGTTACAGTACCTTAAAGTGGTCTTTTGTTTTCTTTCGCTAACGGAGCTCACGAGATTTCTGTTGAGTTTTGTGTTGTGAAGTTTTCAAGTTTTGGGTGAAATCTTTTGATGGATTATGGAACAAGGAGTGGCAAGAGCCTAAGCTTGGGGATGCCCATGGCACCCCCAATATAATACAAGGACACCAGAAAGTCAAAGCTTGGGGATGCCCCGGAAGGCATCCCCTCTTTCTTCTACTTCCATCGGTAACTTTACTTGGAGCTATATTTTTATTCACCACATGATATGTGTTTTGCTTGGAGCGTCATGTATGATTTGAGTCTTTACTTTTTAGTTTACCAGAATCATCCTTTCTGTACACACCTTTTGATAGAGCTACATGAATTGGAATTTATTAGAATACTCATAGTGCTTCACTTATATCTTTTGAGCTTGATAGTTTTGCTCATAGTGCTTCACTTATATCTTTTGATCTTGATAGTTTTGTTCATAGTGCTTCACTTATATCTTTTGAGCTTGATAGTTTTGCTCATAATGCTTCACTTATATCTTTTTGAGCTTTATAATTTTGCTCTAGTACTTCACTTATATCTTTTAGAGAACGGTGGTGGATTTGTTTTATAGAAACTATTGACCTCTCATGCTTCACTTAGATTATTTTGAGAGTCTTAAATAGCATGGTAATTTGCTTAATAATAATAATATGCTTGGTATTCAAGATTTGTAAAACTTCCTTTTTAGTGCGTTGAATACTAAGAAAAGTTTGATGCTTGATAATTGTTTTGAAATATGAAGATGGTGATATTAGAGTCATGCTAGTTGAGTAGTTCTGAATTTGAGAAATACTTGTGTTAAAGTTTGTGATTCCCGTAGCATGCACATATGGTGAACCGTTATGTGATGAAGTCGGAGCATGATTTATTTATTGATTGTCTTCCTTATGAGTGGCGGTCGGGGACGAGTGATGGTCTTTTCCTACCAATCTATCCCCCTAGGAGCATGCGCGTAATACTTTGCTTTGATAACTTCTAGATTTTTGCAATAAGTATATGAGTTCTTTATGACTAATGTTGAGTCCATGGATTACGCACTTTTCCCATCCTTCCACCATTGCTAGCCTCTCTAATACCGCGCACTTTTCACCGGTATCATACACCCACCATATACCTTCCTCAAAACAGCCACCATACCTACCTATCGTGGCATTTCCATACCATTCCAAGATATATTGCCATGCAACTTTCCACCGTTCCGTTTATTATGACACGCTCCATCATTGTCATATTGCTTGCATGATCATGTAGTTGACATCGTATTTGTGGCAAAGCCACCGTTCATAATTCTTTTGTACATGTCACTCTTGATTCATTGCATGTCCCGGTACACCGCCGGAGGCATTCATATAGAGTCATATTTGTTCTAAGTATCGAGTTGTAATTGTTGAGTTGTAAGAAAATAAAAGTGTGATGATCATCATTATTAGAGCATTGTCCCAAGTGAGGAAAGGATGATGGAGACTATGATTCCCCCATAAGTCGGGATGAGACTCCAGACGAAAAAAAAGAAAAAGAAAAGAGGCCAAAAAAAAGAGAAAAGGCCCAAATAAAAAATGAGAGAAAAAGAGAGAAGGGACAATGTTACTATCCTTTTACCACACTTGTGCTTCAAAGTAGCACCAAGATCTTCATGATAGAGAGTCTCTCATTTTGTCACTTTCATATACTAGTGGGAATTTTTCATTATATAACTTGGCTTGTATATTCCAATGATGGGCTTCCTCAAAATGCCCTAGGTCTTCGTGAGCAAGCAAGTTGGATGCACACCCACTTAGTTTTTTTGTTGAGCTTTCATATACTTATAGCTCTAGTGCATCAGTTGCATGGCAATCCCTACTCACTCACATTGATATCTATTGATGGGCATCTCCATATCCCGTTGATACGCCTAGTTGATGTGAGACTATCTTCCCTCTTTTTGTCTTCTCCACAACCACCATTCTAGTCCACATATAGTGCTATATCCATGGCTCACGCTCATGTATTGCGTGAAAATTGAAAAAGTTTTGAGAATGTCATAAGTATGAAACAATTGCTTGGCTTGTCATCGGGGTTGTGCATGATTTAAATATTTTGTGTGGGGAAGATAGAGCATAGCCAGACTATATGATTTTGTAGGGATAACTTTCTTTGGCCATGTTATTTTGAGAAGACATGATTGCTTTGTTAGTATGCTTGAAGTATTATTATTTTTATATCAATATGAACTTTTGTCTTGAATCTTTCGGATCTGAATATTCATACCACAATTAAGAAGAATTACATTGAAATTATGCCAAGTAGCACTCCGCATCAAAATTCTCTTTTTTATCATTTACCTACTCGAGGACGAGCAGGAATTAAGCTTGGGGATGCCTGATACGTCTCCAACGTATCTATAATTTTTGATTGCTCCATGCTACATTATCAACTATTTTGGACCATATTGGGCTTTATTTTCCACTTTTATATTATTTTTTGGGACTAACCTATTAACCGGAGGACCAGCCCAGAATTGCTGTTTTTTGCCTATTTAGTGTTTCGAAGAAACGGAATATCAAACGGAGTCCAAACGGAATGAAACCTTCGGGAACGTGATTTTCTACAGATATGATCCAGGAGACTTGGACCCTCCGTCAAGAAACAAAGGAGCTGGCCACGAGGGTGGAGGGCGCGCCCCCCCGCCTCGTGGGCCCCCCTTTGCTCCACCGACGTACTCCTTCCTCCTATATATACCTACATACCACCAAACGATCAGAGACGGAGCCAAAAACCTAATTCCACCGCCGCAACTTTCTGTATCCACGAGATCCCATCTTGGGGCCTGTTCTGGAGCTCCGCCAGAAGGGGAATCCACAACGGAGGGCTTCTACATCAACACCATAGCCTCTCCGATGAAGTGTGAGTAGTTTACTTCAGACCTTTGGGTCCATAGTTAGTAGCTAGATGGCTTCTTCTCTCTTTTTGGATCTCTATACAATGTTCTCCCCCTCTCTCATGGAGATCTATTCGACGTAATCTTCTTTTTGCGGTGTGATTGTTGAGACCGATGAATTGTGGGTTTATGATCAAGATTATCTATGAACAATATTTGAATCTTCTCTGAATTCTTTTATGTATGATTGGTTATCTTTGCAAGTCTCTTCGAATTGTCAGTTTAGTTTGGCCAGCTAGATTGGTTTTTCTTGCAATGGGAGAAGTGCTTAGCTTTGGGTTCAATCTTGCGGTGTCCTTTCCCAGTGACAGAAGGGGCAGCAAGGCACGTATTGTATTGTTGCCATCGAGGATAACAAGATGGTTTTTTTATCATATTGCATGAATCTATCCCTCTACATCATATCATCTTGCTTAAGGTGTTACTCTGTTTTCTTGAACTTAATACTCTAGATGCATCTTTGGATAGCGGTCGATGAGTGGAGTAATAGTAGTAGATGCGAGGTGAGTCGGTCTACTTGTCTCAGACGTGATGCCTATATACATGATCATACCTAGATACTCTCATAACTATGCTCAGTTCTGTCAATTGCTCAACAGTAATTTTTTCACCCACCGTAGAATATTTATGCTCTTGAGAGAAGCCACTGGTGAAACCTATGCCCCCCGGGTCTATTCTCATCATATCAATCTTCCATCACTTTATTATTGCTTTACCTTTTTACTTTACTTTTTATTTTACTTTGCATCTTTATATAAAAAATACCAAAAATATTATCTATCAGATCTCACTCCCTTTAGTGACCGTGAAGGGATTGACAACCCCTAATTGCGTTGGTTGCGTTGAGCTATTGTTTTTGTGTAGGTGCGAGGGACTTGCGCGTGGCCTCCTACTGGATTGATACCTTGGTTCTCAAAAACTGAGGGAAATACTTACACTACTCTATTGCATTATCCTCTCCTCTTCGGGGAAATCCAACGCAAGCTCAAGAGGTAGCATACACCGACATGAACGGGGCCTCAGTTGTCGGATTTCGGGTTCCGGCAGACCCTTGAGGTTCGAACACTGGGGTGCGCGCAGAGATCCAACCCTCCACCGTCTCGCACTTCATCGAATCGCAGGGACCTAAACTACTAAACAGAACAGCACAAGAGACACGAGATTTATACTGGTTCAGGCCACCATTGTGGTGTAATACCATACTCCAGTGTGTGGTGTGGTGGATTGCCTCTTGGGATGATGAGGAACAATACAAGGAAGAACAGCCTCGCGAGGGTCTGTTCTTGGCGGGTGCAATGAACAGCTAGGTGGTGTTCAGTCGCTCTAGCTACTGGTCTCTTGATGAGGATTCGGATCCCTTTTCGTCTCTCCAAGATGCCAGATCCCTCTACTATGGTGGCTAGCTCTACTTATATAGGCTAAGGCCCTGGGCCTCTTCCCAAATATTGAGCAGGAAGGGCGCCAACAATTGGCCATTTTGGAGGGGAACAACGGGTACACTTATCCTGACTAAAGTTGGTCCTCTCCTGCCAAAGGCTCCGTGATGACGCCTTTGCTTGGGCTCCACGATGACTCCTTCCAGCCGTTGGGCTGGTCTTGGTCTTGTTGCAATCAAACGGATGCCTTTGCTTGATGCTCTCGCTGCGCTTGCTCCCTTTGCACCAAAGAGGAAAGGAGGATGTCATGCAGTTGGCACCCGATCGCTGTCACATCCCGATTCAGGCCTTGCTTGTTTTTGCTTTGGCATCCATGCATCATGTTTAAATTCTATGAAAATTGAAATGGGGACTGCCTAAGCCCTAGCACCAAAGCAATTCAAATAGGTTCAAATTCAAAAAAAAAATTCAAAAACCCAAATTGGTTTGCAAAAATATTCATGATTAATGGAAAAGGGTGAAAACCATATCCGGAGATGATGGATATTTTTCCAAGACATTTTTGGATATTTGAATAAACCATATTGTATTTGAATTGGGGCATTTAAAAAACTATTAATATTTTTAAATGCTCCAACAATTACGAAAAATAGTTAAGGGCCTCTGTAATATTTCAGTTAATGCCCAAAATTATTTTCAGGATTTATGAAATGATTTGGTTTATAAACTAAATCAAAATGAGCAAATAATAGAAAAACAAAAACAGTTAAAAAGGAAAGAGAGAGAGCTCACTGGCAGCCACTTACACGGCCCACGAACCCAGCCTTCTCCCCCTCCCTCGCTGGCCCAGTGGTGGCCCAGCCCACCACCGCCTCGCCGCTCGTCGTCTTCCTCTGCCCGAGGGCGAGGCGAGGCGTGGCGCTTGCCCGGGCCACCCACGCCACCTCCACCTTCCGGCTCTCCTCCTCGACACCGTGGACGCCACGCGCCTCCCGAACCCCTCGCTCTCTCCCTCTCCCTCGTTCCCTCCTCGGTCTCGCTCTCTCTCCCGAACCCGAGCAGGCTCGCCCGGGCGCCGATCGCCGTACCCGCGGCCACAGCCACCCCCTTGCCCCTCTGCCGTCCCCAGGAGCTCCGCCTCGACCCCCTCTTCCACCCCACCGATCCACGGCCCGCCGGAGGCCCTGCTTCATTGTCATCGCGGTCATCCCCAACCTCGGGCAACCGAGCCCCTCGCCGTCGATTCGCTGCACTCCGGCCGCCCCCGAGCCCACTGACCCTCCAAACGGACTCACGGTGAGCCCCGCATCGTCTCCCCCTTCTCCCCTGGTCGCGCCCGCCCTCTAGGCCGTAGCCCTGCCGTGGCCGAGCTTCCCCTGCCGCCGGCCATGTCGCCGCCGTCCCTGCAGCCGCTTGAACTCGATTAGGAGCGCGTCATCGTGCTCACCACGACTCCAGGAGTCCGGAGAGCCCCTCGATGAGTTTCCCCGCGCTCTGTAGGCCTGCGCCGCTCGAACCCGTAGCTCCGGCCACCGCCACGGACTCGTTTCCGCGAACTCCGGCCACCCCGCACCTCCCGCTAGTCTCCTTAGATGCCAGCGAGCCAGGCGTCACGTAGGGCCCTCCGCCTCTCTTTTGGTCACCGGAGGAGGAAACCCGCACCCCTCCGTCTGCCTCTGGCTCACGGCCCGAGCAGCGGTCAACTCCGCGAGTTGACCCGGGTTTGGCCTAGTTTGACTTCCCGGAGCCATCGACATGCGGGCCCCGCCTGCTAACTAATCTAGTTTAGGTTTAAACTAATTTAACTTAACCTAGGTTAGTGCTAATTGACTAGGTTAGTTTAGTTAGTCCCCACATGTGGCCCCACACGTCGGGTTTGACCCAGGTTGATCTTGTCGACGGTCTTTGGCGTCATCTTGGCGCAATTATTTGATTTTCTGGATTTAATTTAATTCAGGAAATTTCGAAAACACCCCAAACTTCAAATATTCATAACTTTTAATCAGAACTCCAAATTAAATAATTTATATATGAAAAATGATCGTAAAAAATATGAAGAATCTGTTTAGGCCATGATCATGCATGTTTGAACAAGTTAACCTCACTGAATAGGATGAATCATGATTAGGGCAAATTATGAAATAACATTTGGAGTTGGAGTTTAACCTTGTTTGAATTCCACTTCAATTAACTTGGCTAGATATTGCATTAGGTGAATTCAGTACCTTAACATGACATGTCATTCATGTGAATGTGCATTGCATTGATTGTGTTCTCTCTTGTTTGTTTGCCGGTAATTGCCTCTCTCGATAGACGACGTTCCGACGATTGTTCGACAACACCGATGAAGAACTATATTATCTTCAGAAGTGCCAGGCAAGCAAAACCCCCTTGTTCATTCCGATATAATCCCACTCTCTCGCTCCTGCTCTATTTTATTGCATTAGGACAACAACGACTCATGTGTTACTTGCTGCGGTAGCTGAACCCCTTTATCCTCTGCATGACCTGTCATTCCACAGTAATTAGATGAAACCCACTAGCATGAGTAGGAGTTGTTTGAGCCCTGTTGTGCCTACTCATTTTGCTTGTTTGTCATGCCTGCTATCGCTTAGAGTTGAGTCAGGTCCGATTCATCGGGAATGAATTGGAATGGTTGTGTGAACATGTCCTATTGTGTGTGAGCTAAGTGTGTGAACACGATTTGGTAAAAGGTAGCGGTGAGAGGCCATGTAGGAGTACATGGTGGGTTGTCTCATTGTAGCCGTCCTCGTGAACTGAGTTCTATGTTTGTGATCCATGAAACAGTTACTACCACGCATTGGGATCCTTAATTGACCCTCTCGGCTTCTTAACCACCCTTGTCCTCGGTCCGAGTTGCAAGTAGTTTACGTGTTTGTAGTATCTTTGGGGGCCGCCGCATGGCTGACCATAGGGGTGGGTTGTGTTGCGGTAGGCACCGTGGGTCTGATGTACCGATTCGCCTGCTTGGTGTCTCGGGAACCTGTACACATCGTTCGGGGCTGTATGGGAAACCTCGGCCGACTCCCTGCGGATGGAACCCGAATAGGCGATAAACCCGACTTGTGACTTGAGTGTTTAGGTAGGCCGTGGCCGACACCCACGTTGGGCTTCCGCTTGAAGGTTGCCGAGTACATGTCGTGTAAACGGCGGTAAGTGGTGAGAGCGTGTGTGAATAAGTACACCCCTGCAGGGTTAATATGATCTATTCGAATAGCCGTGTCCGCGGAAAAGGACTTCTGGGTTACCTATATCAGTTCATAGACAAGTGAAAGTGGATACTCTAAAATGCGCAAGATAAGCGTGAGTGCTATGGATGGCGTTCTCGTAGGGAGACGGGAGCGGATCCATAGTGGTGTATTGATATGGTGAATATGTGGACTCGTGTGCGCCACCTCAAAAGAGTTAATTGCGGTAGTAGTTCAGATAGCCACCGAGTCAAAGCTGGCTTGCTGCAGTCAAACTCCACCACCCCCTTTTGATAATGATGCATATGTAGCTAGATCTGATGTAAGTCTTGCTGAGTACGTTTGTACTCACGTTTGCTTATTTTACGTTTTGCAGAGAGACTTCAGTCTCGCTAGTAGTTCCGCTTGGACTTCGACGGTTAGCTTGATACCTCAGCTACGATCTTGTGCCTCGGCAGGATCTGGTAGATAGTCAGGCTTCTCAGCCCTTCTTCATTTATAGTTGTCTGTACTCAGACATGTTTAGCTTCCGCTTGTGCTTTGACTTGTATGCTCTGAGTGTTGGGTCATGATACCCATGTTTGTAATATCTCGCTCCTCGGAGCCTATTGAATAAATATTTGAGTCGTAGAGTTATGTTGTGATGCCATGTTGTATCTACACATATTGAGCATATTGTGTGTATGTTTGAAATGCTTAGTATGTGTGGGATCCGACAAACTAGTTGTTTATCCTTGGCAGCCTCTCATATGGGGAAATGTAGTCTCGTGCTTCGGCGATAGTAGTCCGCTGCAGCCCGGTTCACTGGAGTCCTGCTAGCCCAGATTACCGCTTGGACACCGACCGGCGGCATGTGTTTCACTTCGTTCCTATGTCTGTTCCTTCGGGAAATGTCACGCGGTGTTATTCGAGTCCTGCCTAGCCTGCTACAGCCCGGGATAGCGGAGTCCTCATAGCCCAAAGGCTACAGCCCGAATTTATACGTTGATGACCGACATGCTCGGTGTGATTCATGTATGCCTGTCCCCATGGGTTAGCGCCGCTTTGGGTTCACGACTAGCCATGTCGGCCCGAGTTCTTTGTCATATGGATGCTAGCGACACTATCATATACGTGAGCCAAAAGGCATAAACGGTCCCGGGCCATGGTAAGGCGACACCGTGGGAATACCGTGCGTGAGGCCGCAAAGTGATATGATGTGTTACATGCTAGATCGGTGTGACTAGGATCGGGTCCCCGACGTTGGTATCGAGAGCTCGATCGTCAGAGGATTTCCAAACCAAACCGGTCGAAGTTGTTTCTAGAAATGCTTTAGTTATGTAAGGGAATTGATTGTGGAAGGGAACGTAAGGCTCTTTTTACTTCTTATACCTCATGGCCTTCTGATCTGAGTCAACCTCTTCTCTTCTACGGGTTTAAAAATTAGGCTTCTCTTCTATCTATCAGGATGACGTGTTACTAATCCGTAGACTTTTAAGATTGTTGGTTTTAAGCCCCAGTTCAGTTCCTACTACTTCTGTATGATAATTGCTGATCTCGGAACCTTGATATTGTGATGTTGAGTGGTTATGCCACCATTTTTGCAGGATGTCTCAAATCATTTTGAGCATTTACAGCCGTTATGCTGTCCGAGTCATCCCAGGTCTCTGAATAGTCCGACGCATTTGCAAATCCTTTCCTTCCGTTCCGATGTCCTTTTGACCAGATTAATCACACAAATTAGTATGTTGAGGTACTCCACTGCCTCGGCATAGATGTTGGAGCTACTATTATGACCTAGTTGTTTAGGAAGTCACCTAGAAATTTAGCAATGCTTTTGTATCCCCAGTGTGATGATTCTGGCCATTATTCTTGAAAGCATCCCGCGATGCAATTTAGATTAGTAGGTATTCTAATCGGGGTTCTTGAACCCGAGATTCACCCTACTTCATATTGTTAGTATTTGCTAGTTCCTTTAGGATACTAGTAACTTGCGATAGTCCTCGAGGTCCGTGGTATTTCCTTCTTCCAAATACTATGAACCGCTTATGGCGTAAGTTCTTTTGAACCAAAAGATCACAATCGTAGTACTCTTGAGGAGTTCTCCATTCCATATTGTGAATCTGCCAATTCTACTTTCTCGCATGGGTTATCTGGGAGAAATGTTGAGCCTTGCTCGATATACTAATCCATGCTTCCACAACTCGAAAAATTATATGTTCCTTTGAGTTGCTCTCTTTAGTTGTATCCCGACCATCCTCTATCAATTGATAGTCAAGGGTATGTGTGCGATCATGTTTATCGATGTCTATTATCCTTGTGGTTCGTCAAGCCATTCTGTTCTGGAATGACTAGGAGAAACAAACTCCAGTACCTCATCCATTTCCAGGATTGGGTCAAAGCAGTTGTATTCCGCAGATCAAAATGTCAATCCAGCTTTGATTCTGCTCTACCTTGGAGTGTTACCATCTTTATGTCAGGAACATCATGAGAATTGCACCTTCTCTTATGAATTCTTGATGCAGTGATACTTGTCGCCATCATTATTCATTCCTCGGTTCCGAGTTGTTGAAACCGGAATGCCGACGAGTGAATTGTGATGTGTGAAATCAATACTCCGAGCAACTCGTTGCTCGGCAGCTAGTGGACAATATCCTCACTCTTAGCGTGTTGATTATTAAATCATCATCCTAAGATTGATCGTGCTACCTAGTCCTTATTTCTGGTGCACCCTTCGATCAATGGGATAGGATTATTCAATCCCTTGCTTATTTGATCATATCATCTTGCCCTCAAAAGCAAGATTGTTCTCGAGCTTAGTAACATACGGTGGTCGTGACTTTCCAAATATCTTCTTGGAAGTGTTACCGGGTTGTCTCCTGACTGTTATGTTGAGCTCGTGATCAAGTTGGTTTCTTTGTGAACCACCTTTCTCCAAGAATCTGTGTTGGATATCCCTAAGCTAGTTGGTTAAGCTAGACAACAACTTGGAGAGTTGGAAGATAAAAGCTTGCCTAACCTAGTTCGATCCAATGGGATATTCTTGTGTAGTGTGTGTCGAAGAAAGATGATATCTTCATCGATTGGTCCTCGTGATCAGTTGCTGGATCTATTGTCTTATCAATCCTTTGATTTGAGTATGGGCTATCGTCAAATCAAATCAGTACCAACGATATTCGTAATGTTTTCTTACTCGTGGTTGATCCCTCGGGCATACACCATTACATCTTTTGGTCTGACCAATACTATTACCGTGTTCACATGATGGTGGAAGTCCAGTGATATGGAAATTCCGATGAGTTGCTGTTGAGCCCATCAGTAGCATTTTGTCTCCCCCCATGAGTCATGTTGAACATCAACCTAGTGTTGGAAACTTGTGTAAGCATTCCTTCGTGTTCCGCTCATGAAGCCTATGCTTGGATGGAAAGAGTGACTTCCTCGAATTCATGTGCTTTAGGTGTAAGTTGCCGCCATGAATTCGGGAAAGGTTTGTTTTGTTTTCTATGGTACCATCCCAAGTCAGTCATGCATGTGCAAAGTATTCTATGGTTTGATAGACTGATCATCTTCATTCCGTATGTATCCCTATCACACCAAGCCACTGATTGATTGGTTCAGGGACAAGAAGTTTCTTCATAAGAGCTAATCATATGAATTATGCAAGGACTTCAATATCCTCGTTGATGGTTCCCCACCTGAACTCGGTAGTGTTTTATGATAAGACTACTATGTGGTCATTCTTGTCTTGGACAACATGTTCACATGTTAGTAGCAGAACCGGCTCATGTTTTGGAGCTTGCTATCGTAGTTCATTCCCGAGAATCTCGCAACATCTTCTCGTCGATTTGTGTTGCAAACTTTCATCTTCTTCTAGACTCGATGAGTCTGGAATATCTTAACACCAACTAGATCTGAATCTCAGGCAGATATGATAGTTGGAACATTCCCAACATTTGCATTTTGTTCCCAGCTTGCATCCCATCGTGCCAATTTTCCATGGTCTGCCTTCTCAGCAGTTGCTGTCCAGGATCATCTTCAACAGTGGACTTACCATGGGTCCCATCCATTTCCGGTGATAAGCAAAAATCATCCATTGCGTTGTCTTCAACAAGGTAGTCCACATCATCCATTCTAGTCTAGGTATGCCATTCCTTGCACCCCACCAAACGATCTTTTGTGAATTGCCTTAGGCTGGTATGAAGAGTTTCAATGATCTCTGATTCAAAAGTAATTCTTTTTGCCACTTAAGGGAATAGTTCCTCGCGTCACCTCCCCTGAGGTGCCCCGCTATTGAATCATGGTAAATATTTCCTCGCCACCTTGACACCATCCACCATCTTTCTAAGCGTGGAATTGTTGCCCACCTAATCACACACCGTTGTTTGTTCTCCTATCCCTCTCGATGTGTTTTGTGTCTCAACTCGAGATGTTTTTTAAATCTCATCCCGTGAGTCGAACATGTTTACTTGATCTTCGTGAAGATCGAATCATGTAGGGTTTCCCCCTACTTTCTCGCTGTCGTGTCGGTGTAGATTTCGATAGCAAAGACGTCAAGACCAAGATGATGGAATGAATCAACATCTTCGAGAAGGACAAATGGATCATGAAGATCGTGATAGTTTTGTGACTTCCTTTTTCCCCTTACCTCACGTCTTGAATCTCGGGGCGAGATTCTTGTTTAGTGGGGGTGAGTTGTCACATCCCCAGTTCAGGCCTTGCTTGTTTTTGCTTTGGCATCCACGCATCATGTTTAAATTCTATGAAAATTGAAATGGGGACTGCCTAAGCCCTAGCACCAAAGCAATTCAAATAGGTTCAAATTCAAAAAAATATTTTCAAAAACCCAAATTGGTTTGCAAAAATATTCATGATTAATGGAAAAGGGTGAAAACCATATCCAGAGATGATGGATATTTTTCCAAGACATTTTTGGATATTTGAATAAACCATATTGTATTTGAATTGGGGCATTTAAAAAAAACTATTAATATTTTTAAATGCTCCAACAATTCTGAAAAATAGTTAAGGGCCTCTGTAATATTTCAGTTAATGCCCAAAATTATTTTCAGGATTTATGAAATGATTTGGTTTATAAACTAAATCAAAAGCAGAGCAAATAATAGAAAAACAAAAAGCAGTTAAAAAGGAAAGAGAGAGAGCTCACTGGCAGCCACTTACTCGCCCACGAACCGCCCAGCCTTCTCCCCTCCCTCGCTGGCCCAAATGGTGGCCCAGCCCACCACCGCCTCGGCCATTGTCGTCTTCCTCTGCCAGTAGGCAGAGGCGAGGCGTGGCGCTTGCCCGACGGCCACCGACGCCACCTCCTGCTTCCGGCTCTCCTCCTCGACACCGTGGACGCCACGCGCCTCCCCGAACCCCCTCGCTCTCTCCCTCTCCCTCGTTCCCTCCTCAGTCTCGCTCTCTCTCCCGAACCCGAACGAGCTCGCCGGCGCCGATCGCCGTGCAGCGGCCACAGCCACCCCTTGCCCCTCTGCCGTCCCAGGAGCTCCGCCTCGACCCCTCTTCCACCCCACCGATCCACGGCCCTCCGAGGCTCCTGCTTCATTGTCATCGCGGTCATCCCCAACCTCGGGCAACCGAGCCCCTCGCCGATTCGCCCGCCTCCGGCCGCCCCGAGCCCACTGACCCTCCAAACGGACTCACGGTGAGCCCGCGCCGTCTCCCCTTCTCCCTGGTCGCGCCCGCCCTCTAGGCCGTAGCCACTGCCGTGGCCGAAGCTTCCCTCGCCCGGCCATGTCGCCGCCCCGTCCTGCGCTTGAACTCGATTAGGAGCGCGTCATCGTGCTCACCGCGACTCCAGGAGTCCGGAGAGCCTCGATGAGTTTCCCAGCTCTGTAGGCCTGCGCCGCCGAACCCGTAGCTCGGCCACCGCCTCGGACTCGCTTCCGCGAACTCCGCCACCCCGCACCTCCCGCTAGTCTCCTTAGATGCGCCGAGCCCGGGCGTCACGTGGGGCCCTCCGCCTCTCTTTTGGTCACCGGAGGAGGAAACCCGCACCCTCCGTCGTCTCTGGCTCCGCCGGCGAGCCATGGGTCAACTCCGCGAGTTGACCCGGGTTTGGCCTAGTTTGACTTCCCCGGAGCCACTGACATGCGGGCCCGCCCGGCTAACTAATCTAGTTTAGGTTTAAACTAATTTAACTTAACCTAGGTTAGTGCTAATTGACTAGGTTAGTTTAGTTAGTCACTGACGTGTGGCCCCACACGTCAGGTTTGACCCTTGGTTGATCACGACGCGGTGTTGGACGTCATCTTGACGCAATTATTTGATTTTCTGGATTTAATTTAATTCAGGAAATTTCGAAAACACCCCAAACTTCAAATATTCATAACTTTTAATCAGAACTCCAAATTAAATAATTTATATATGAAAAATGATCAGAAAAATATGAAGAATCTGTTTAGGCCATGATCATGCATGTTTGAACAAGTTAACCTCACTGAATAGGATGAATCATGATTAGGGCAAATTATGAAATAACATTTGGAGTTGGAGTTTAACCTTGTTTGAATTCCACTTCAATTAACTTGGCTAGATATTGCATTAGGTGAATTCAGTACCTTAACATGACATGTCATTCATGTGAATGTGCATTGCATTGATTGTGTTCTCTCTTGTTTGTTTGCCGGTAATTGCCTCTCTCGATAGACGACGTTCCGACGATTGTTCGATGACACCGATGAGGAACTATATTATCTTCAGAAGTGCCAGGCAAGCAAAACCCCCTTGTTCATTCCGATATAATCCCACTCTCTCGCTCCTGCTCTATTTTATTGCATTAGGACAACAACGACTCATGTGTTACTTGCTGCGGTAGCTGAACCCCTTTATCCTCTCGCATGACCTGTCATTCCACAAGAATTAGATGAAACCCACTAGCATGAGTAGGAGTTGTTTGAGCCCTGTTGTGCCTACTCATTTTGCTTGTTTGTCATGCCTGCCATCGCTTAGAGTTGAGTCAGGTCCGATTCATCAGAATGAATTGGAATGGTTGTGTGAACATGTCCTATTGTGTGTGAGCTAAGTGTGTGAACACGATTTGGTAAAGGTAGCGGTGAGAGGCCATGTAGGAGTACATGGTGGGTTGTCTCATTGCAGCCACCCTCGTGAACTGAGTTCTGTGTTTGTGATCCATGAAACAGTTACTACCACGCATTGGGATCCTTAATTGACCCTCTCGGCTTCTTAACCACCCTTGTCCTCGGTCAACCGAGTTGCAAGTAGTTTCGGTGTTTGTAGTATCTTTGGGGCCGCATAGCGTCGACCATAGGGGTGGGTTGTGTTGCGGTAGGCACCGTGGCCCGGTGTACCGATTCGCCTGCTTGGTGTCTCGGGAACCCTGTACACATCGTTCGGGGCTGTATGGGAAACCTCGGCGGACTCCTGCGGATGGAACCCGAATAGGCGATAAACCTGGACTTGGGACTTGTGTGTTTAGGTAGGCCGTGGCCGACACCCACGTTGGGCTTCCGCTTGAAGGTTGCCGAGTACATGTCGTGTAAACGGGCGGTAAGTGGTGAGCGTGTGTGAAGAAGTACACCCTGCAGGGTTAATATGATCTATTCGAATAGCCGTGTCCGCATGGAAAAGGACTTCGGTTACCTATATCAGTTCATAGACAAGTGAAAGTGGCTACTCTAAACGGCGCAAGATAAGCGTGAGTGCTATGGATGGCGTTCTCGTAGGGAGACGGGAGCGGATCCATAGTGGTGTATTGATATGGTGAATATGTGGACTCGTGTGCGCCACCTCAAAAGAGTTAATTGCAGTAGTAGTTCAGGATAGCCACCGAGTCAAAGCTGGCTTGCTGCAGTCAAACTCCACCACCCCCTTTTGATAATGATGCATATGTAGCTAGATCTGATGTAAGTCTTGCTGAGTACGTTTGTACTCACGTTTGCTTATTTTACGTTTTGCAGAGACTTGGCCTCGCTAGTAGTTCCGCTTGGACTTGACGGTTAGCTTGATACCTCAGCTACGATCTTGTGCCTCGGCGAGATCTCGGTAGATAGTCGTGCTTCTCAGCCCTTCTTCATTTATAGTTATGCGTACTCGGACATGTTTAGCTTCCGCTTGTGCTTTGACTTGTATGCTCGAGTGTTGGGTCATGATACCCATGTTTGTAATATCTCGCTCCTCGGAGCCTATTGAATAAATATTTGAGTCGTAGAGTTATGTTGTGATGCCATGTTGTATCTACACATATTGAGCATATTGTGTGTATGTTTGAAATGCTTAGTATGTGTGGGATCCGACAAACTAGTTGTTTATCCTTGGCAGCCTCTCATATGGGGAAATGTAGTCTCGTGCTTCGAGCGATAGTAGTCCGCTACAGCCCGGTTAACTGAGTCCTGCTAGCCCAAAGACTACTGCTTGGACACCTGACTGGACGGCATGTGTTTCACTTCGTTCCTATGTCTGTCCCTTCGGGGAAATGTCACGCGGTGTTATTCGGAGTCCTGCCTAGCCTGCTACAGCCCGGGATAGCGGAGTCCTGTTAGCCCAGTGCTACAGCCCGAATTTATACGTTGATGACCGACATGCTCGATGTGATTCATGTATGCCTGTCCCCATGGGTTAGCGCCGCTTTGGGTTCACGACTAGCCATGTCGGCCCGGGTTCTTTGTCATATGGATGCTAGCGACACTATCATATACGTGAGCCAAAAGGCGCAAACGGTCCCGGGCCATGGTAAGGCGACACCCGTGGGAATACCGTGCGTGAGGCCGCAAAGTGATATGATGTGTTACATGCTAGATCGGTGTGACTAGGATCGGGGTCCTGATACTGGCGCCCTTGGTCGTCATGTCTTGCGTCATGGGCACCTTGCGAGGTACCCTGCCTTGAACTCTCCGCCTCCTCATGAGCCAGCCTGACGAGGCCGTTCCTGAGGAAGCTCCTTGTCGTCCGCCCCGCAAGGTTGGCCCCTCGCGAGGGTCTTGAGCTTGCGTTGATGAAGATGGGCTGTCCTGGGCCTCCTTCGAGCCACGCCGCAGCAGCGCAGCGAGCAAGTCCGGGACCCCGTTCCCGAACGCCGACAAGAGCCCGGGCCCACGGCGCGCCCGGACTTGGCCGAGCAGAGGGGCGAAAGGGCAAGTGTGAAGCGTCGCGGGCCCTAACAGTCTGCGGCCTTGGGCGTCGCGTGGCGGTTGATTGGACGTGTGCGCATCTGCAACCGCGTGGGTTGATAACAGAGCGGCATCTTCCTTGCTTCCTTTACTTTCTCCGATTCTTTGCTCGAGATCCCCTTTCTTGCGCCTCTCCTCTCCGCTTCCAAGATCTTGAGATCCACTCCGCTGCGTGCCACGGCAAGTAATGGCTCCTCGCCAAGCCCGGCGAGCCTGGTACTCTCTGCCTTGGACCCGCCAAATGTGTCAGGCGAGCCTGCATACTGGTGCGCCGGATGGCGGAGGCGCAGTGCGTCAATGGAGCGGAAGCGTTCAAGGCCGGCTCCGTCGCCCCTGAGGGTCGGGGGAGTACCTTCTACCCGTTCTTCATGAGCGCCATCATTGCTGGTCTGGTGCCTCCCTTTTCTGAGTTCTTCTTCTCCGTCCTCCGTCATTACAACATTCAAGCTCTGCACCTCCATCCCAACTCCGTCCTTCTTCTGTCAATCTTCGCCTACTATTGTGAGGCCCATGTTGGGGTGAAGCCCTCGGTGGCCTTGCTGCGCCACTATTTCTCCCTCCGAACCTCCAGTGGTTCCGCCTCCGTGTGCGCGAGCTTCGTCGCATACGGCGGATCCATCGCCATTTCAAACCCTGGGAAGTGGATCGAGGGCTTCAGGAGCAAGTGGGTCTTGGTGGATGCTGGGCGCATCCACCCACGGCTGATCCTGCCCACAGAGCACCCCGAGAGCTCCGACGACTGGTCCCGAGTGGAGCTTCTGGATCCCCGCGCGAAGCTGGTGCTGGAGAAGATGGATGCAGATCTGAATCCGGCCAACACGGCGGTGGCGAAGCTGACGGTCTTGTCGCGCTTGAGGGAGTTCTGGAGCACCAACTGCTCCGCCCGTCGATGCTCGCTTCCGATGTGGAGGCCTCACTCGAGCCCGTGTACAGCCAGCGAGGATATGGCGACGGTCCTCGAGTCCTTGGTTGGGGGCGATGTGGCGAGATCGAGGCGCCCAGCGCCCTTGTTCCTTCGCGAGGATTGGGAGCAGGTAGTGGGGCCCATGCCTGTCTTCAATGGGGACGGGCCCATGCCCGTGGAGGCTCCGGAGGACCTGGTGGACGTGTCCTCTTCCGACTCCAACGAAGAGGTGGAGGAAAGAGAGCCGGGAGAGGGGGTTGATTCGGGGGCGGAGTCAAGGGCTCCTCCCCTGCAGTGCAGGTCCCGCATTCTCCGCCTCCCCCAGAGTGACGACGACGAGGATGAGGATGAGCGTGGAGGACGAGGATGAGCGATGAGGTTGCTCAAGTCCACCAGCGACGACCTGTAAGTGCCTGCTTCCCGTCTTGATTATTGCTCCGTCGACGAGATCTGATGTCCATGTCCTTCGGCCAGGCTGGCGCCTGCGGCGAAGAATCCAAAGGGGACTCGTGAGGCCCCATCCGTGGCGGTGCCTCTGCCCGAAAAAGAAGGTGATCCTGGCGCCCGGGCCTCTACTGCCAGGCGTCCTCACAGGCCCTGGCTGAGCTCTTTGGCGGGCTCACCCTTGACCCAAAGCGACTCAGAGGTGCCCTTGCTTGCCGCTGCCTCCACTTGTTGCCGTGGTGCCGCTGGTTCCGCCTCGGTATGATGGTCACAGCCGTCTTCTCCTCCTACTCCACCGACCGCTGCTCCTCCGAATGTTGTTCTGGATCGCGCTGTTGCCGGACTGGACCGCCTGCGGCAGGATCTTCTGGGCGCCGACTCCCGTCTGATGGCCGGGCGTTTGGAGCTGGCTTCTGGCTGGATTCGCTCCGATGCTTCGATTCGAGTGGCGCTGGTCCAGGCCTCGACGGCTTGCGACGAGGAGAAGCAGGCTATTCGTGAGGCGAAGATTGCCCGCGATGCTGCCCTGGGGGAGGCAGCTAGCATCCAAGGTCGCTGTGAGACGCTGGAGAGCAAGCTGAAGGGCCTGCAGAACCAGCTTGCCGAGGAGGCCCGCCTCCGCCAGGAGCAGGAGGAAAGCATGAAGGCTCGCGAGGCGGTCGTCAAGGACCGGGAGGCTAGGCTTAAGAAGCACCGCGACCGCCTAGGCACGCTGGGGCAGGAGCTGGAGGCGGGGAAGGTCGAGCTGGACGACAAGGCGCGGGTTCTTGCCGAAGATCGCGTGGCCTTCACAGATATGGAGGTGAAGGCTCGCACCTTGCTGAGGGAGCTTTATGATAGTGGCCTGGAGCCCAGCGGTAGCGGCAGGGCGGCCGCCAAGCTGCTTCCCTTCCCGGTTCACGCTCTTGAAGATGTCTCCTTGGTCTTGGCCCCACGGCCGAGGCCGAGGCGCGTGTCTTGTCTTCATGACCGACGCGGGTCCTCACCCACGCCTACCTTCGCGATCCCAGCGTCGACAGACAGCTCTTTGGAGCCAGAAGCGGCGAGCATGCAGCTGCCAGCCGAGGTGTGAAGGGTCGCGCGGAGGCTCTGTTGGGAAGTTCCGGCCTTCAGCACCAAGCAAGCGAGGCGCTGCCCGGCCTGCTGCTCCACGAGGCGAACCCACTCCGCGCTGCTCCACCGCCGACAAGTGACTCCGTTGTGGCTCATGTCATGCTTTTAATTCCTGCACATGTATCATGCCTCGGGGAGGCGTTTAAACTTGCATTTGGTATTGCGATAATAGTGTGGACTGTAATATTTGCTTTTGAATTCCTTGAAATTTGCGCTTCCTACTTGCTTATGTTCTACGCCGGCAGAGCCCGGCCCCGCGCATACCTCAGTCGCCGTTAGCCCCGACCGGAAACCAGGACGGGACCAAGGAGTGCGGGGCTATGTGACAAGTCAGGCTCTGAGTCGCGATGCTCGTGGAGTCCCCGTTAGCGCCTGAACAGCAAGTAGGGAGGTGAGGCAGGCGGATCTACCGTTCTCGTCTGCAGAGCCCGGCCCGCGCATACCTCACCGCCGTTAGCCTTCCGGAACTAATGGGTGAGGGGCTACGTGACCGATTAGGCTCTGAGTCGCGATGCTCAGAGTCCCCTTGACGCTCAAACGGCATTACGTACCTTGGCTCCGCCAGAGTGACGTCATGACGAACCAGGCCCGAGGGGCCTGGCTGGGTGGCATGCGTCTGGGCGTGACCCAGGCGCAGCCCCCGTGCCCAGCCCCCTCGCGCGGCGCTCCCGAGGGGAGGCGTTGCGACGAGGCCGGACACTGAGCTCTGGGCTCCCTGAGGTTGATGCGACCCGGAGGCCACCCTCAGTTGTTTATCACCAGCGCAGAGCATAGCGCTTCCGCATGCGTACGGGCATAGCCGCTCCTCGGCAGTGTCGTCAGCCAGCGCGGAGCATGGTGCATCCACTGGAACGTGGGAGGGTCTCCCCACCGGGAGGAGCCCCAGGCGATACAGCCCCACCCCGACACGTGGCTGGCACAAGAGGGCTAGACAAGGTGTGTCTGGGCACCCGTGAGCGGTAGCGGGACTCACGGGGCCCTACCTCAAGGCGGGTTGCGCTGGCTCTGGGCCTTATCTTCGAAAGTGTGTTCACGCAAATTTGGCCAGATGCGGTGCTCTCGTCTTGGTCCGGCTCTCGGGCTGGTCTCGGCCGTCGGGCAAGCCAGTCGCGATGCCATGGACAAGACCAGAGGGTGAGGGCGGAGAGCGGTAGGAGCCCTGAGTCGCGATGCTCGTGCACCCCCTTTAACGCTGCGCAAGCTGGGTTAGATGATGAAACTCTCGTCCTCGGGTCCGGCTCTCGGGCTGGTCTCAGCCGTCGGCTGGCAAGCCAGTCGCGATGCCATGGACAAGACCAGAGGGTGAGGGCGGAGAGCCGGTAGGAGCCCCGAGTCGCGATGCTCAGCACCCCCTTTAACGCGCAAGCTAGGTCGAGATCTGACAACTCTACCTCCTCGGGTCCGGCTCTCGGGCTGGTCTCGGCCGTCGGCGGCAAGCCGGTCGCGATGCCATGGACAAGACCAGAGGGTGAGGGCCAGAGCGGTAGGAGCCACGAGTCACGATGCTCGTGCACCCCCCTTTAACGTGCAAGATTCCGCCACCCAGGAAAAGGCACCAAATAACAAGCATGGTGGAGCGAGAGCATAGTCCTAAGGAAAAAGTAGGACGGATACATGCCGCTGGGACTGGCCCGAGCGGCTTGGGGATGATGCATCCCGAGGGGCACCCCCAACAGGATAGGCTAATGACATGAAATAAAAGGGATACATGCCGCAGGGACGGACCCATGTGGCCTAGGAATAATGCGGCCCTGAAGGCACTCCCAGCCGGGAATAAAACTTAAAGATGTCACCTGGTGATGTTGAGGACGAAGGGGTGTTGGTGTAGCAGACTCGGTGGGCTGCGGGAGCCGACCTCACGAGCCCCCAGGCCCAGGGGCCTCGGGAGGATCCGAAGGCGCTGGCGGCTCCTCGCGGGCCATCTCCATCTCCGCCAGGGCTGCGGCGTGCCTGACCTCTTGAGCCTCCAGGATGGCCCTCATGAGATGCTGGTGCGCAGCTGCCGCGTTTGGTAGGCCCTAAGGCATGCGCACGTAGCTGTGGGGCGGACCCTCGCAACGTCCCACTCGTGAGGGCCAGAGGCGCTCTTGAGACGCGGCTCGGTTGAGCCCTGGTATGTCGATGCAGACGCGCAGCCCACCATCCTCGCCTGGATGGGGGGCCACAGCGGGTAGGCGGCGGCTACCCCTCATGACCCTTGACTCCTGTAGCTCCTGAATGGCCTTGCTGACGAACTCCTGAGGGTTCGGCCCTCCTTGCCTTGCTCCTGCTTGCGGGAAACGTGCTTCGAAACACGCCTCCATGTGGTGCCCAAACGCCTCCCTCGTGACCCTGGCGAGGTCGGCGGCCCTCTAGGGGAGAGCCCCCGAGCCCTGCCTGAGGAGGGCGCCGGGCGCGCTTTCCTATGCGATGGAAGGAGGCTCGCCCTGGCCCGGTGCGGGCCCTGAGGGGCCTGTCTCTTGAGGAGCCGGGCCGGTCGATGTCTTCTTCTTCTTGGGTGCGGCCTTGGGAGGCCTCCTGCTGCTGTGGTCTGGGTCTTCTAGCGATGTGGCCTGAAAGGCTCGCTCCAGGGAGCACACTGCGTCTCTCTCTTCACAGGGCACCGTGATGACCCCGCCGCTTCCTGGCATCTTGAGGACGTTGTAGCCGTGGTGGAGTTCTGACCATGAATTTGGCCAACGCTGGGTACCCGAGGATGGCGTTGTCTGGCAGGCGAATGTGGGCGACGTCGAAGTCGATGAGCTCGGTGCAGTAGTTGTCGCGAGCCCCGAAGGTGACAGGAAGGCGGACCTGCCCGATCGGGACCGTGGAGCCGTCGGTGACTCCGGAGAAAGGCTTGGTTGGCTGAAGCTGACTGTAAGGCACTTGAAGATTGTTGAATGCATCCACAGACAGGACGTTGAGCCCTGCTCCGCCGTCGATGAGGGTCTTGGTGACCAGCACGTTGTTGATGATTGGGGAACAAAGCATCGGGAGAACTCCGGCTGTGGCTGCGCACTTGAGCTGATCCGCTGAGCTGAACGTGATGGCGCACGCCGACCACCTGAGAGGGCGCGTGGCCTCGAGCTTGGGGAGGACGGCATTCACTTCGCGGGTGAACTGCTTGAAGATGCACTGAGAGGCTGGGGCTTGAGCTCCGCCCAGATGCAAAGCGATCGCACGCGCTTCACAGAAGCCCCCAGCCCCCTCGTCCTGATGACGGTCTTCAATTCTCCTTGGCGGCGGCGGCAGTGGAGGGAGGCCTGCGTTCCCCTGCGGGCGATCCTCGCGAGGCTGATCCCTCCGGCCTCCCTCGCGAGGCGGGTCTTGCCAACGGTCCTCGCGAGGTTGGTTGCGCCACCCTTGGCGCGGGCCATGGTCTTCCCAGCGTCTGCATTCCTTCCTCCTCCTCGGCCAGAGCCCCGTCGCTGCGCCAGGCGTCTGCCGACCCTTCCTTCAGACGTCTGACCGGAGCTCTTGGCATTCATTGGTGTTGTGGGTGTGGAGGTCATGGTACACGCAGTACCGGCTGCCCTTGGAGGACTCGGGCTGATCTACGCCTCGCTTGGTGTCTGGTTCGGCCATGTACGGCAGCCCCTGCGCTTCATGTCCTTGGCCTTGGACTTCTTTTCTTGGGATCCGCCGGGCAGCTCGAGGAGGAGAGGCGCCTCCTCAGCCCCTGGCGCGCACTTGGTCGCCAAGTTGAACAGCTCCAGGGAGGTGCACAGATCTTCATGCATCGCCAGCTCCTCCTTCATCTTGACGTCACGCACGCCGTCGGAGAAGGCAGAGATGATGGCCTCCTCCGTTACCCTGGGGATCTTGAGGCGCGCGTTGTTGAAGCGCTGGATGTACTTTTGCAGGGTTTCCCCTGGCTGCTGCTTGATTCGGCGCATGTCGCTCACGGCGGGTGGCCGGTCGCGAGTACCCTGGAAGTTGGCGATGAAGCGGGTACGCATCTCGGCCCAGGAAGAGATCGTGCCTGGGGCCAGATTCAGGAGCCAGGTGCGGGCTCCGTCCTTGAGCGCCATGGGAAACCAGTTCGCCATGACCTTTTCATCCCCTTTGGCAGCCTCGATGCCCAGCTCGTAGAGCTGGAGGAACTCCGTAGGGTCAGCTGTGCCGTCATAGCGAGGAGGCAGGTCTGGCTTGAACTTGGCGGGCCACGCGACGCTGCACAGCTCGGAGGTGAACGCAGCGGCAACCCGCCCGTGGCTGGGGCCTCGGACGGCAGAGAGCTTGGTCTTGCGGGCCTCCCTGCGCCGCGGCTGGGGGCAGCGCAGGGTCTTGACGTGCCGGAGCGGGGAGCGCTCGGGCAGCTTCTTGTGGGCGAGGAACTTCTTGACAGCTCTGCTCTTGCCGCGCCGGCGCCTGGCGGAACGGGTTCCGCCCAGGGGCCGTGCGCCTTGGGGCCAGGGCGCCTTCTTGAGGAGGAGGCGGCTGAGGCGCCCCGGGAGCTTCATCGCCCGCGCGGGGCGGGGTGCGGTGCAGCGAGACGGCAGCGAAGCGGCTCTGCGGCAGCGAAGCTTCGGCGACTTCGGTCGAGCCATTCTTCGTAAAGCTGTCGTCGGCAGAAGCGATGTAGAGCTTCGTTTGCCGCGATGAGTGCAGCCCGGGACTCCATGGCCGTGCGGGGTGCGTGTGATGAAGAACCAGCGGGGGTGAGTGAAGGCGTGGCGGTGCGGCCGTCCCGCCTCATGGACGGGTGCTGGGACGATGCTTGCTGCTCGTTCCCCGCCGGGCCGGTGGCGGCGTTGACGGCAGGTGACGCGGAATGATGAGGGCGCCCGACGGAGGCTGTCAGGTGACATGGGAGGCGAGGGCGGCTTGGCACTCAGCGCTTGGCCCAACGGGCGTCGTACATGGTTGCGGTGCTCGGGAAGAACGAGGCGACGAAAAGGCGATTCGGCGCACCCTACCGGCGCGCCAAATGTCGGATTTCGGGTTCCGCAGACCCTTGAGGTTTGAACACTGGGGTGCGTATGGAGATCCAACCTCCACCGTCTCGCGCCGCCGAATCGCAGGGACCTAAACTACTAAAATGTAACAGCACAAGAGACACGAGATTTATCTTTGGTTCAGGCCACCATTGTGGTGTAATACCCTACTCCAGTGTGTGGTGTGGTGGATTGCCTCTTGGGCTGATGAGGAACAATACAAGGAAGAACAGCCTCGCGAGGGTCTGTTCTTGGCGGGTGCGATGAACAGCTAGGTGGTGTTCAATCGCTCTAGCTACTGGTTCCTTGATGATGATTCGGATCCCTTTTCGTCTCTCCAAGATGCCAGATCCCTCTACTATGGTGGCTAGCTCTACTATATAGGCTAAGGCCCTGGGCCTCTTCCCAAATATTGAGCGGGAAGGGCGCCAACAATTGGCCATTTTGAAGGGGAACAGCGAGTACACTTATCCTGACTAAAGTTGGTCCTCGCATGCCAAAGGCTCTGGTCAAGACTCATCCTTGGGCTCCACGATGACACCCAACCAGCCGTTGTGCTCATCTTGGTCTTGTTGCACCGAAACGGATGCCTTTGCTTGATGATCTCGCCTGCGCTTGCTCCCTTTGCACCAAAGAGGAAAGGAGGACGCTGCGCGTGCTGGCGCCCGACTGGCGCCCTTGGTCGTCATGGCTTGCGTCATGGGCACCTCGCGAGGTACCTGCCTTGAACTCTCCGCCTCCTCATGAGCCACCCTGACGAGGCCGTGCCCCAGGAAGCTCCTTGTCGTCCGCCCCGCGAGGCATGGCCCCTCGCGAGGGTCTTGAGCTTGCGTTGATGAAGATGGGCTGTCCTGGGCCTCCTTCGAGCCACGCCACAGCCGTAGGCGAGCAAGTCTGGGACCCCGTTCCCTGCATCGACATCGATCTAGAATGCGCGTCACCGTGGGAGAAAGCTGACCGCCGTGCGACTCCACACAAACGTCGCCCGGTGATGGCGGGCGGGACCGTGCGCCTCCACAAGAACGTAGCCAGAGGTGGCGGCGCGGCTAGAGGACGACAGTCTACGAGAGTGTAACATCCCAAATTTTTTAATTTGGAATGCTATACATAGGTCATCCATGAATATCATATTTTATTGCATCTTCGTTCCGCAATCCTCGAAATCCTAAGCAACTCAAGGACCCTCGGAGAGAGTTGGGGATTTTCCGGGTTTCATATTTGATTTTATCAAATAGTGAAAACGAGGATTTTTTATTTTAATTATTTTTCTCTCCGAAGAAATAAATATATTTCATAATAAAATAAATGAGGGGAGATAATATGACTTCTTCAAAACAATTGAAATATTGGAGGAAAAATGTTAAAATCATTTGTTGGATTTTATTTGAGTTTATTTGGATTTTATTTGCATTAGAAAAATTGCACGTTTTCAAAATTTCATCTTCGGGCCAATAAAATGTTCATCTCGTTCTAAATATTTTTTTTAGACGGTGAAAATTTGTTTTGGCATTTTTAGATTTTTATTTTAATTTTATAGGGTTTATTTTCTGTCGGCGGAATATTTTTTAAAAAAAGTTTCCCCGCGCCCGACAGGGCCTAAGGCCCAGCCGAGCCAGGCCGGCCCTAGCCACCGCCGCCTCGTGCGCGCGCGCCAGCCCCGCCGCTGCCCGGACGAGGAGTCCGAGCCGGACTCCATCGCCGCCGCCGCCTTGGCCCCTCACTCCAAGCCGCCTCCTCTTTATATACGCCCAACCCGCCGCCACACCACCACCGGCCCCGCCGTCCCGAGCCGCGCCTGCCGCCGCCCGCCCGCGCTAGCCGTCGCCGCTAGCCGCCGCCGCCGCCGCCAAGCCCCGCCGCCTCGCCGGAGGTATCCGCCAGATCCGCCGCCGGTTTTTTTTAAACCGTTCGGTTTTTTTAGAAACCCTAGTTTTTTTTAATTAGATCAGTTTTTCTCCGGTTTATTTATTTAGCGAGCGTTCGCTCGTTCGTTCGTTTTAACGAACGCATTCTTCGTTTAGATCCAGATAACGAACGTTCGTTCGTTAGTCTGTTCGTCAGTTTTTCTTTTTCTCAGATTTATTCCGTGATTTCTCTGATCGCGATTTCTGATCCAATCCTAGTTTCCGTTTATCTTTTCGCTCGTTAGTCGGAATCAGGCAATTCAAGCGCCTAGACCTTCGTCTCGAGACCCTCTTTTCGCTTAAACAACTTAAACAAGATTTTGATACTATAAAATTTGACCTTAGTTCAGATTAGTAAACGGATCTTGTTTCTTCCGCCGTTTGAGTTTCGTTGCTCCGTTTGGTTTGATTCTTTTTTAGAACCGGAGTTCTTAAGTTGAACTTTCTGGTCAGCCTCTTTTATTTGAGTTTTGCTTGTGCATCTTTGCTTGTTTCTTATGTATGTTATTGTTTGCTTGCGATAGAACTCCCGGAGTGCGAAGCGTGTTACTATGAGTCTCTAGGATTCGTGGATCGTCAGCGAGGCAAGTAACACTTTGATGATACTCTTTTCATACCCAGTTTTTATGCATTAGCTCAATCCTCAAACATTGCATGGTTAGGATGTCTTTAACTTGTGGATTGGGAAGTAGTAGTTGAGGTAGAACCTATTGCCCTGTTACTATCAAACCCTTGGGAGTTACTTCTACGTGTTGGTTATATTGCTATGCTATGCTCGTAGACGTGGTTGGGTTTGAGTGAATCCATGACAGATGTGAGATTGTTAATTAATGGTTTAATTTAAGGTGGCAACTTTAATGCACATCTGGGTGGATTGGGGCACCTGGGGAACCAGTGTTATGCCTTTATTTTTGGAAATCCCGGGGTACCCGTGTGATCTTCCTATGGACCGCCACCAGTGCTCAAAGGGGCCGAGATTATTCATGCTAGAAACTTCCGTGTGCAGCCACAAGCTACTATGGGTTCTAGCATAGTTGAGTAGGTTACGTGAAGCTCTTGAAGAGGTAGATCAGCAGGTAGTGGGTTTTGTAGGTTTGGTATGGTCTACCGGAGTAGAGAGTTAATGTTTACGAAGATCGTGTCTCGGTCATCCGTTTCTCAAACACCGTGCAGTGCGAGAAATCAACGGAGGCGATCGAGTCTTGTGGGGAAAAGTGCGCAAACCTATGCAGAGTGTACAATCTAATCATGGTTAGCTGTGTCCCTGATTATGGAAAATTTTGAGTATCTAGTACTTGAGTTATCACATGTATCTCATCACTCTTGAATTAATATTGTTGGGTTGTTAACTACTTTAATTGGGATTGAGTTGGGGTTATACCTTCTCAATGTTTCAACCACCATGATAGTTAAATTAAAAAACTATTACTTTGTTGTAGGGAAAAATTGGCTTTTCGCAAAACTATAACCATAGAGCTTTCCACCAGCCAAATATGCATGTAGTGATAGCATTATTCTATTTCTGCTCTATTGTGTTATATTGCCAGCATATTCCATGTGCTGACCCGTTCTCGGGCTGCAACATATTATGTTGCAGACTTTTGAAACAAGGAGTAAGGTTCGTTAGATCTTTGCCATGCAGCTCAGCTATGCCGTTGGAGTTGATGGACTCACTTTATCTTCCAAGCCTTCCGCTGTTATCGCATTAGATGGCCTTAAGCCATATTATTGTAATAAGTTCTCTTTTGAGACATTCGATGTAATAAGTGTGTGATTGCTACTCTGTTATAAATCCTTCGAGTACTGTGTGTGTCAGCATTACTGATCCAGGGATGACACTGGAACACAGAGACTTGACCATCTGAGGTCGGGTCGCTACAGAGAGCGTACTGTGGGAGCGAGAGGATCGACGAACCGCGGCGCCGACGTATCGGCGCGGCGGGGAGGGCGGCTTTGGCTGAGCGAATGGAGTGGTGGGGGACAGGGGGAAGGGGGGTTTGGAGAATATTATTGGCTAGTTGGCCGAAGGGCGGTTGAATCGGATTTGGGGGGAATTTTTGGGTGTGGGGGAGGATTTTTCGCGGTGGGCGGGGAGTTTGGCGCATGGTCGGTTTCTCCAAGTGCGATTACACGTGTCGCTGAAGAAGAGGCAAGCGAGCGTGTTCCGTTTGTGTGAGCCGTGTGTAGGACCCGAGCGTGTGTGGGGTGCAATGCGACCGCGACAGAGTGCCGTGAGTGTACCGCCTTTTTTCCTTTTAAACTAGGTGCTTCGCCCCTTAAAAATTTGTTGCTTCATACGATCCATCGATACTACTACTAGTAATCCGGTGTCGCGACTAAAAGCGGGCGCGGGTCTTTTCCGTCGCGATATCTTTGGAAGGTTGGCTTAGTTGGGTTTTTTAGGACGAGTAATGCTATACCTATGTAATCCCAGTTACGTAATTAACATAATGTGAAACGTGTGAGATGTTGATTGTAGATTGGGGGGAGGGAGGGGCCCACCACCATGAAAATCAGGGGAGGAGAGAGAGAGGCAATTTACGTTAGCCCTTTCGTAGGTTCCCGTAGATGTAGAAAGATGTGAAATGTGTGAATGTGTAGTGGACGTACTATTGGAGTGCCTAAGATAATTTGTGTATGTATAGACCCTATGTGTTTATTTTACTTCGCAAGTTAGATTTGTCTCGGTTCAATAAAAAGCAGAGTTGGTAATGATGGTGTGCCTGTCATCCTGCAATATAGGTCGTCCGATCTATATCTAACGGATAGGAAGGAAACTATGACAATTTACCCGCACTCCTCTCCACATTTGCAGATAAGGCTTTGCCTCGTTCATCCTTTTCTCCTACAAGATCTTGATCTTACGTAACGCATACGAGCATCTTGCTAGTACTCCTACAATATGTATATTATTGTGAAAGTTCATATACACCGGCCGAGATTAATGCAAACACGGCAGATTTTCATTACATTTCAAACTTTTATAGGACGGAAAAATAAAAGAAACCCGACCCTAAACCTATTCTACGGCGGCGACCGACGTCCTCCATCTGCGATCTCTATGTACGGGGGCGGGGTTCAAGACCCGTGAAGTGAAGGTGCGGTCTCCGGCGAGGAAGAGTAGAACACGGGATACAGACCGGCCAGTTGGCACACCATGCCCTGCCGCCTCCCATGCCCTACTCATCCTCGAAGGAGTCCCCGGCCTCGGTGGTGCCGGACGTTGGACGGCGGCAAGTAGGACGCGTGGCTGACGGTGCTCCGTCGTCACCGCCAGCGTACACCGCTTGTGCGGTCGCGTCCGCGTCCAGCTACGCCGCTATTGCGTCGCGAGAGGCGACTTGAGCGAGGGCGGCGACCTCGAGCTTCATCCCCGAAGACAAGCTCTCCCGTAGAGCGTTCGCACTTGCGGTCATGGCGGATGTGGTGCTAGGTAGGAGGACGATGCACTATGGTGTGGAGGTTAGCTGGGCATTGCCGCTTTAAGTAGCGCATTCCGGTGAGGCCAAGCGTCCGGGTGCGTCATTAAGTCGCCGGAGTTGGTTCCTCGGGCACCGAGCCTCTTAACGACAACATACGAACGGACGGCATGAATGCGGCAGTCGGGCGCCCGGTGGGAACGCACCACGACGGCGCGAGGGACGAGGGTTTTGGTGTGCCGGTAGTCACCGCGGTCGTGGCAACGTTGGAGATGCCCTTTGCTCAAATGCGATCCCCGCATGTCATTGAAAAAGCAAGACGACCCGGCATGGTCTCAGGTCCAGAGGATGCAGTTGGCCGCGCTACACCACTCCGCGGACGCGTCGCGGCGCCCCGTGCATCCTCGACGAGCCGGGTGTTGGGGTGTGTTTGGATTGTGGCCAAAGTGCACCTTACCAAAATTTTGGTCATGACCCAAAGATTGGTCTTTGTTTGGATGGTTGCCATTTTTTGGCATGCCAATGAACTCTAGCCAACTCTAGTTCATTTTTCTTGCCAATGTCGGCCAAATCATGGGCAACCAATACCTCAACCAAAATTTTGGCTACCCAATGCTTTGATGGGCCAACCTTGGGCACAAATCAAACATACCGTTGGTCGTGCCACAGCAATAACACCACCCTCGGTACACTGAAACCGACCGTGTCTAGCAACAATATGAGCGTGTCGCTCACCGCGGTCGTCGTGTCCAGAGGCGGTGCTAGAGCTGCGCCCAGTTGTTGGCGAGGAGGTCGTGGGCCAGCTCCTCCATTGGACTAGTCTGCGCTACGTCGTCCGATGGGTGTGCCCCACATGTCGGTTTCCCTGTTTTCCCGGCCATATTCGAGCGTCCGTGCTCCACGTTGCGCATTAGGCCTTTCACTATGTAGGCCAAGCGAGACAACTTATTGTTTATTTGAGCCGTTCAAGTATAATCATGTGGCATTTGCTTCTTTCTCATTCCTCTCAACCCTCTTCTCCATCGATCATGTCGCCTCCAATCGAGTCCATCCTCCCGCATGCCTCATTTGAACATTTCGCGGGTATCATTCGCATGTACCCACCCTAGTCCTCTTTCAATAGATCTCCGGACCCGAGATGAAATCGAGAGGAACGAGTTGTCACATCCCTAATTCTGGTCCGACCTATGCCAGCTTCCATGTGTGCATCATGTTTAAATTCAAATGAAATTTGAATTGAGGAATTTTCCAAGCCTCAGAAAACCCCTAAAAGAACCAACATTTAAATCTCATCAAATGAGTCCAAGAAAATGTTCCTGTTATTCTGTGAAAATATTGGCATGAGGTAAAATTAAAACCAATATTTTTGGAGTCATAGAAATATTTTATTTGGGCCTTTGATTTAAATCAATAATATATTTGGGTTGGAATTATTTCTGTTATATAAGAAATAATGTCCAAATAATCCTAAACTGATATGTTCCATGTTGGATATGATCTAAACAAGGAATGTACAGTTAGGTGATTTTTGGAAATACCTAAGTATTTTTTAGAAAAACCACAAAGTTGCAGAAAATAGATAACAGGTAATAAAAAGAGAGAGAGAGAAAGGAAACCTACCTGGCATCACCTGTCAGCAGCCAGTGGCCAGCCCACCGGCCGGCCCAGCCTCAGCCGGGCGCCAGTCCTCTCCCACCTCTCGCCAGTAGGACGAGAGGCGTGTGGCCGCCGTGCGCGCCCACGCGCCCCGGCCACCTCCTGCTTGCCGCTTCTCCCTGGACGTCCCCAGAGACACCACGCGCTCCCCTCGTCCCCTCCCGCTATCCCCCGTGCTCATTCCCCCCCTGGACCTCTCTCTCTCACCCACCTGATCGGGTTCATCGTCGCCGATCGCCACCACCACGGCCACCGCCTCCCCCTCGCCTCTCCGACATGCCCAGGAGCTCCGCCACCGTCGCCTATGCCTCTCTGTCGACTCACGCGACGCCAAACGCCCCGAAGCACCGCCCCCGACCTCGTCTCCGTCGTTCGGCCGCCGAGATCGCTGGCGACCTCCCGTCTTCATCAGCTCCTCCCCGACCTCGCCGACCCGCTCGTCGTGACCGTGGTGAGCTGCTGGCCGTTTTCGCCCTCTTCATTCTCTTCCTCGCATGCTGTAGCGACCACACCAAGCTCGACCGCACCTGCCGCCGCTTGCGCCCGCCGCCGACGCGGCCCCGGCAACCAAACGGTCGGGCGTCGTGTCCAACATGCTCGCCACCTCGCGTAGTTTTTGTAGGTGCCATGAACGCGCAGGCACGGCCGCTGCAGCCCCGTAGCCACAAACTCCCGAACGCCGGTGCCACCCCGAGCTCGTTTCCGGCGAGCTCCGGCCGTCCCCGCTGCTGCCGCATGCCGCTCTGGATGCGGGCGAGCCCCAGCTCCCTGCGCGTTCCCTCATCTGCTCAATTGGGCGCCGGAGGAGCAATCCCGAGCCATTCCACCGCGTCTGCTGCCGCCGGCGGCTAAACGCCGATGGTTTAGCCCCGGGTTGCCCAGGGGTTTGACCCCCCTGGGTCATTGACATGTGGGCCCCGGCCCCACTGACATTTTAGTTAGGTTTAACTTAAGGTTAATTAACAATATTAATTAGCTGAGTCGATGACATATGGGTCCCGTTGCCAGGTTTGACTTTGGTTAGGCGCTGTTGACCAGCTGACGTCACAGTGATGCAGTGCTGACGCAATAACTCATTTTCTGGATTTATTCTTTTACAGGAAATTCCAGAAAATAGCCAAAACTTCTAAAAATCATAGAAAATCAACCGTAGCTCCAAATCAAACAAATTATATATGAAAAATGATCAGAAAAATCCAATCTATCCATCTGTACTGGTTTCATGCATGTTTAAACAATTTAACCTTGATGTTTAGATGAAACAAGTTAATGCACTAATATAACCTATTAAAATGGGTTTGCATTTGAATCTTTGGTTCAAATGGACTCATCTCAATCTGTTCTAGCTTGCATTAGACCAAAACACATTCATAAAGCCATGTCATAGCATGCATCATATTGTGCATTGCATTGATCGTGTTTCTTCTCTGTTTGCCGGTGTTGTTCCCCCTCGGTTGACGTTGTACCGACGTTGTGATCGTTGACACTGATGAAGACTCAATGCTATCTTCAGAAGTGCCAGGCAAGCAAAAACCCCTTGTTCATTCCGAAACAATCCCACTCTCTCGCTCCTACTCTCTTTTCTTGCATTAGGACAACAACGATTTATACATTACTTGCTGCGGTAGTTGAACCCTTATCCTCTGCATGACCTGTCATTGCCACGATAAATAGATGAAACCCACTAGCATGAGTAGGAGTTGTTTGAGCCCTGATGTGCCTACTCATTCATGCTTGTTTGTCATGCCTGCTATTGCTTAGAGTTGTGTCGGTCCGATTCATCCGGATGAATCGAAGGTGTGTGAACATGTCCTCTTGTTGAGAGCTAAGTGTGTGAATACGATTTGGTACCGGTAGCGGTGAGAGGCCATGTAGGAGTACATGGTGGGTTGTCTCATTGAAACCGTCCTCAGGAACTGAGTTTTGTGTTTGTGATCCATGAACAGCTACTACCACACATTGGGATCCTTAATTGACTCTCTCGACTTATTAACCGCCCTATCCTCTGTCCAGGAGTTGCAACTAGTTTCTGGTGTTTATAGGATATGTGTTGGAGGCCGTGCGTAGCGCTGACCCTAGGGGTGGGTTATGATGCGGTAGATACACCATGGCCCGGTGTACCGACCGCCCGTTTGGTGTCTCGGGAACCATGCACACATCGTTTGGGGCTGTGAGCGAAACCCCGGCTGGATCTCCTTGCGGATGGAACCCGAATAGGCGATAAACCTCGACTAGAGACTTGTGTGGTCAGTCAGGTCGTGGCCGACTCCCTCGCCAGGCTTTCGCTTGAAGGTTGCCGAGACACACAACATGTACATGGTGGTAAGTGTCGAGAGCGTGTGTGAAGAAGTACACCCCTATAGGGTTATAAATGATCTATTCGAATAGCCGTGTCCGCGGTAAAGGACTTCACAGGTTGCTGTACAGTTCATAGACAAGTGAAAGTGGATACTCTAAAATGCGCAAGATAAGCGTGAGTGCTATGGATGGCGTTCTCGTAGGGAGATGGTAGCGGATCCATAGTGGTGTATTGATTTGGTTAATATGTGGACTCGTGTGCGCCACCTCAAAAGAGTTACTTGCGATGCGTAGTTCGTGATAGCCACAGTCAAAGCTGGCTTGCTGCAGTTAAACTCCACCACCACTTTATTGATACCGATGCATATGTAGCTAGTTCTGATGTAAGTCTTGCTGGGTACATTTGTACTCACGTTTGCCTATTTTATGTTTTGCAGAGAGATGTCAGTCTCACTAGTAGTTCCGTGTGGACTTCGACGTTTAGCTTGATACCTCAGCTACGATCTTGTGCCCTCGGCAGGATCTGGTAGATAGTCAGACTTCTAAGCCTTTTTCATTTGTAGATGTCTGTACTCAGATATGTTCAGCTTCCGCGTGTGCTTTGATTTGTATGCTCTGAATGTTGGGTCATGAGACCCATGTTTGTAATATCTCGCTCCTCGGAGCCTAATGAATAATACTTGAGTTGTAGAGTTATGTTGTGATGCCATGTTGTATTTACACATATCGAGCATATTGCGTGTATGATTGAAATGCTTGGTATGTGTGGGATCCGACAACCTAGTTGTTTATCCTTGGTAGCCTCTCTTATGGGGAAATGTAATCTTGTGCTTCCTTGAGCCATAGTAGTCCGCTACAGCCCGGTTCACCGGAGTCATGCTAGCCCAAAGACTACCGCCTCGGAACACTTGACTGGCCGGCATGTGATTCACTTAGTTCTGTATGCATCCCTACGGGAAATGTCACACGGTGACATCCGGAGTCCTGCCTAGCCTGCTACAGTCCGAGTTCCCGGAGTCCTGTTAGCCCAGTGCTACAGCCCGGATTCACACGCTGCTGACCGACATGCTCGAAGTTGATTCATGTATGCCTGTCCCCATGGGTTAGTACCGCTTTGGGTTCACGACTAGCCATGTCGGCCCGGATTCTCTGTCATATGGATGCTAGCGACACCATCATATACGTGAGCCAAAAGGCGCAAACAGTCTTGGGCCATGGTAAGGTGACACCCGTGGGAATACCGTGCGTGAGGCCGCAAAGTGATATGAGGTGTTACCGGCTAGATCGATGTGACTTGGAATCGGGGTCCTGACACGAGTGGGGGCACGTGATACCTAAGGCGGATTCAAAATTTTGAACCGGTGATCATAGCATCCGCAAATCATATATAAAGGGTATTCAATGTTTGTTTCGTTTTTTAACGTACAATATACTCCCTCCTATCCTTTCTAGTTTACATATAAGTTTTATGTGTAGTCAAATTATCTCTACTTTGATCAAAAAGGTATCAACATTCAACAACGCCCAATCAATATTGTTAGATTCATACGTACTCCTAGATTTGTACTCGAGATGGTTTCGAATTTGACTATTGACAAGATTAATAGTACATGAGATGTATAATGTGAAAATTATATTATTGGAAACTCCTTTCACATACGAATTTGGCCGTATGCTTTGTGTAAGTTGCATGTCATATATTATTACTCTAACATTTGGTCAAAGTTAGCCTCAAAAAACGCATTAGACCACTGTATGCTTTACATAAGTTGCATGTCATATATTATTACTCTAACATTTGTGTAAGTTGCATGTCATATATTATTACTCTAACATTTGGTCAAAGTAGTATAGTGGAAGTGGATCCTCCGACGTAGGTATCCTGCCTTACCCTCCATTTCGGTCACTTCTTTGGCAGACCCCATGCTTGCTAGGCCCCGCATGTCGGTTACTCAATGGGTTCGCCACGTCGAGATCCTCATCCGTAGTATACTCCCTCTATTATTATTTACTCCGCATAAAACAAAGGGAGTGGTGGTATAATAAATGACGCGGGCGGGGGAGGGGGAGGGACGTCGGTTTGCTCTCAACTGCGGTCCCACAAGCGAGCGAAAACGCACGACAAAGCGTGTTCCATTCGGTGAGCGACGTGAAGGGTCCAGCGTGCCGGGCTGCAACGCGAACACGACAAGAGCGATGTACAGTCAAAACCGATTGACCGGTCGTCATCGGAACCACTATTCACACTAACCTTCGCCGCTCGGCCTCGCCAGCCATCGCCCGAAAACCACACCAAATCTCCAGCCCATTCCCCCACCTTTCGATCCCCTAGCCCGCATCAAGCGTCCCCTAGTTCGCCGGAAAGCCATGGTGCGCCGCAAGATCACTTACTACAAGATGCTGACGCCGGAGCGCCGCGCAGAAATCTTGGCGGCGGTCGACGCCATAGACCTCTGTTCCCAAGCTCGCTTTGCGGCGGGCCAATCCTCAAGTTCTCTAGAGCCAAGCTACGAGGAGGAGGAAGCCGATCCAATGTTTATGGCGGAGGTCGCGGCGCAGAAGGCCCCCGATGGGTATGAGACGATGGACGTCGACTTCCTGCCGGCGTCCGAGTCACCCATGGTGCAGGCGGACCAGCGGTTTAACATGGCGATACTAAAGGAGGACCGGGAGGCAGAGGCTCAACTCCACGCGGAGCGCGCGCATGCCGCTGCCATCGAGGCTCTCCTGCAGGCGGAACCGGATGTCGTGGATGTGAACCGAGCGGCGGAGGCTCAACTTGAGGCAGAGCGCGCGGATGCTGCTGCCATCGAGGCCCTCCTGCAAGCGGAACTGGACGTCCTGGACTTGAACCGGGCGGCAGAGGCTCGACTTGACGCAGAGCGCGCGGATGCCGCTCTCATCGACGCCCTCCTGCAGGCGGAACCGGATGTCCTGGACTTGAACCGGGCGGCGAAGGCTCGACTTGACGCGGAGCGCGCGCATGCCGCTGCCATCGAGGCCCTCCTGCAAGCAGAACCAGACATCCTCGAATTGAACCGGGTTGTGCTCTCATCCGTGCAGAGCGCCGGCACGCTCCGCTTGAACAAGTAGCTGGAAGCCGAGGACAACCACGGTGCGGAGACACACGTCGGCAGCAACGGCTGGTTTGCGCCGGCAGCCAAAGACGACGAGGTCGTCTCTTTCCATGAGCAGTGATAGTTTTTCTTTATGTTGTTGTTTTTATGGATCTTTTGCTGTGTAAAAACATATATTTGTTATGCAAGTCGCCTGACTTGGGTCAGTCTACCATTTCAGGCGGTTCGATGAATATCCTACGTCTCCTAACCCTTCTTTCCTTCTTCCTCACCTCTTCTTCTTCCCCAATAGACCACCGCACGGGCCGTACGGATACTCCCCAACATGCGGTTGGATAAACAAACGAAAATTATGTGTCAGCGATAGGATGACTGAGTTTGGTTTGTTCACATGCGACAAAGACGTGTCGATGAGGGTGCGTTCCTTGGTTGGTTTTGGCGGCGTGGAGCGATCAGTGTGAGGGTGCGGTGCGACCGCGGCGTGCAGGAGCGACCGTGTGAGGGTGCGGTGCGACCGCGACAACCGTGCGCAAGTGTACCTCCTTCTCATTTCAAAAACTTTAGGCAAGCTTGGCAAAAATGTGTGGCGAAGTTTGGCAATGCAAGGCCTAGACCCAAACAGGATAAGTACGTACGTACTAGGAGTACTAGTGTTAAAAAAGAAAGGCGGGTTTTCCTTCAGGGATTTAATCGATACAAATCCTCGTTTCACGTGTCAATTAATGCGTATTTTTTCTCCAAAGACCAAAGAGCTAACCATCTCACTCCTCGTCGCTTGATTAATGCAGCGCCATGAAAACCAACCTTCTCACTTCCGCATGCATGTAGGGATATTAATGTCCTTGGTTTCTAACCCCATCAATTTTGCCTCGATTAGTGTTAGTGGCCCATTGCAAATTGTAATTTTGATATACTGGCCTTGTGTATAAAAAAATGGAGGTAGTAACTATATTTGACTTCCTTCCCCATTGCGGTGACGTCGACGATATATTTTTTTTGTGGTTTGGCGAAGTGCGTTCGACGAAGAACACCATTGAGGAAGACCACGGTAAGTGGTTCGCAAGTGCCGCCTGCAAGCCGAGACAACCGCCTTATTTGTATCCAGGAAGTCCTTTACTAGTACTACTAGGAGTACTAGTGCGGTGAGATGATTTCTCTAAGAAGACAATGGAGAAGCGGAGTCAGCGAAGAGTGAAATGATGGTTGCTTCGTCCGTGCTTTTGTGATTTGACGCCTCACTGCTTTCTGATTTGTGATAGAAGGGACAGGGGAGTAGACTCTGTGCTCTATATTGTACTACATGCGTCCAAGCATGGGAGAAAGAGAGACGTTGCATTTTTCTATTCCTTCAATCAATCAATCAGGGAGCTTCGGTTCCATCTTTTTGGCTTTGGCAACACCGTCCACAATGGTTCCCACGATGCCAAAAAGCTATTTTCACATTTGGCTACACATTATGGATGCCCTTAACCGTACCACTTGGTTTTGCTCCTGTGTGCTATCTATACAAATCTCAATTATATTGATCTAAAAAATTATAGAATCAAGATTAGTAAAAAGGAGGCGATTTTGCCGCGCGGATGGCGGGGAAGGTTTCTTATTTGAGCAATGCTACATCCACGTAATGGTTTACGTAAAGTTACGAACTGATGTGATGTGGGACTATTTGATTGGATTAAAGTAGAGGATTAGGCCCACCCCACCTGAAAATCAGGGGGGCATATATAGATTAGATGGAATGTATACGTAGCAGCTACGTAGCCCTTTGTAAGTCTAGGATTAGGCTTCTTATTTTCGGACGTTGTCCTGGCTGTTTGCTAATATGCAGTCCCACGTGTCAGTGCTTTACCAAGCCTATCAGCATCCCACATGAGGAAGAACAATGGCAGAAGCAACACGTGGTTAAGTTGAAGAAGATGAGGGAGAAGCGGATTCAGCAACGAGTGAAATGATGGTTGCTTCGTCCCTCCAACTTCTTTTTTTAGCATTATTACTTGTCCCTCCAACTTAACTGCGGGAAAGGTGCAGCTTTGTGATTTGACGTCTCATTGCTCATTACTACATCGGCGCCATGACTGGGGTGCTTCACCCCGGCTGCTCTGCACTGTATTCCGGTATGGCACGTGGACCCGGTAGCTTGATGTCCCATATGTCGGCGAAAGGGGCTAGAAGATTTATGAAAGCGAGCGCTCCACTCTTACGACGGAGAAGTAGACGACACGACGGCCCAGTGAACTGTCACTTATACTGTATAGTACTATAGTTTTGTTGTTTCGCACGATCCATCGATACAAACCCGATTAAACAGGAAAGGGCGGGATTTTTCCCGCGCGGTAGATGATACTGGCCATACATTTTAAAGACAATTTTAATGTATGCAAACTGAATAATTATAAGTAACAATATGATATCTACTCTATACCTACTAATAAAGCAATGTGCGTTTCTCCAATTTTTTCATCCGTTCACCATCGAAATTTATTTTTCTATCCGAGGTGGTACTAATTTTTTGTGCGCACGTCTATTTTTTTAGCAATCCAGAATTCTATAGTTGGCCCGCACACGTTGTGGCCCGGCAAAGCAAGCCCACTTATTTTCATGCCCATGTAGCCGAGAAAAGCCTTTTACTCGCACTATGCGATAGATAGCCCGCGATCGCACAGGGCGCCAAAGACTGGGCCGGCCCGTTTTGTTTTTCCGAGCAACTTTTTTTTGTATTTTTACTTTATTTCATAGTTCGAAATTTTAAAAAAAAACCAGAACTTAATTTTTTGTCAAATTTCAGATTTCTTTTTTGAGTGACAATATTTCTTCGCCTTTTTGAAAATGTTTGGAACGGTAATTTATTTTCTCGTTCCGATTTTTCTTCAAACTCATAAGTATTCAGAAAAATGTTACCGCTTTAAAATACACGTATTTAAAAAATATTCGATTATTGAAATATATTATTGTCTTCTTAAAATGTTCACAGATTCAAAACAATGTCTGCGTACCTCTATTTTTTAGCAATCCAGCATTTTATACTCGGCCTGCACACGCTGTGGCCCAGCAAAGCCAGCCCATGTAGCCGCGAAAAGCCTTTTTCTCACCCTGTGCGGTAGATAGTCGGTGACCGCACAGGGCAACCAAGACTGGGCCGCTCCGTTTTGTTTTTTCGTCCAAATTTATTTCTATTTCAACTTTATTTCAGAATTTAAAATTTTCAAAAAAATTCAGAACTTGAATTTTTGCCTATTTTCCGATTTTTTAGTTATAATATTGTCTTCCCTCTTTTACAAATGTTTGGAACATTAATATATTTTCCCGTTCCAATTTTTCTCCGAAATCATAAATATTCAAAAAAATGTTTGGAATTTAAAAAATATGTATTTTAAAAAATATTCTGCTTTTGATATATATTATTGTCGTCGTAAAATGTTAACAGATTCAAAACAATGTCTGCGTACGTCTATTTATCTTTTGTAATATATTTTTGAAATTTATTTTTATATCCGAGGTGGACTAAATTTTTGTGTGTACTTCTATTTTTTTAGCAATTCATAATTTTATACTTGTCCCGCACACGCTGTGGCCCAGGAAAGCCAGCGCACTTATTTGTCTGCCCATGTATCCGCGAAAGGCCATTTTCTCGCGCTGCACGGTACATAATCGGTCATCACACATGGGGCCGAAGACTGGGCCGGTACGTTTTAGTTTGCCGTCCAAATTTATTTGTATTTTTACTTTATTTCACAATTCAAAATTTTCAAAAGAAGTTCAGAAGCTGAATTTTTTGTCTTCCCCTATTTAAAATGTTTGGAACATTAATTTATTTTCTTGTTTCGATTTGTTTTTCAAATATATAAATATTCAAAAAAATTGGGCTTTAAACAAAATGTATTTGAAAAAATATTCAATTACTGAAATATATTATTTTTTTAGTAAAATGTTCATAGGTTCAAAATAATGTATGTTTTTGGAAGCATATTTCATAAATTTGTTTGAATGTTTAAAACATGTTCCGTTTTCAGAAATCGGTCACAAATAATAAAATGTTTGAGTTTTGATAAAATTTTCATGTCTTCAGAAAATTATGTTGTTTCAAATTTTGGTCATGTTTTTTGCGACATGTACGGAATATTATAGACATTGTTCGTAATTTAAAAAAACATGTTTTCAAGAATATTCGGGTATTCATATTTTAAAAAAGTTAAAAAATATTTTAAATCCAATGTTGCACTTCAATTTTTGAAATATATTATTGTTTTAGTAAAATGTTCATAGATTCAGAATAATGTCTGCGTTTGAAAACATATTTGATAAATTTGTTTTGAATGTTCAAAACATGTTCCGTTTCCAAAAGTCGGTCACAAATAATAAAATGTTCGGGTTTTGATAAAAGGTTCATGTCTTCGGAAAATGATGTCGTTTCAAATTTTGGTCTTGTTTTTTGCAAAATGTATGGAATATTATAAACTTTGTTCGTAATTTTTAAAAAATCACGTTTCCAAGAATATTCAGTAATTCATATTTTAAAAAAGTTCAAAAAATGTTTTAAATCCGACGTTGCACTGTCTTCTTAATTATTCAAGCCGGCCATTGCTTAGCAGTAGGAGTTTGTTGCCGTGGCTAGCGGCACACGATTGGGTAAGGTCATGTGTTCAATCGTTCAACACGTAGTTTTTTGGATTATTACTCGTCCCTCGCAAACACAGCTTATTTCGGTGCCAGCCAGTGGGCTGGCCCAGACACGAACTGTTATGTGTCTCACGCGCTATTTGACGCAACAAGCATCATGTAGTAGCTCCCACACAGCTGCCCTAAGAAAAGAAAAACATACATGTATAGATTTTGTTCCATCCATTCCGTACGTAGTTCCTCTTTTTTTGGATATCCCCTGGGTGGGTCAAACTGGACCTACCACGTATTTCTCTTTCTGTCGGATGGGCGAGCAGCAAAAACCAAAGGGCGCAAGGGGATTGGACTATGAAAAAAAAGGTACCAGCTGGGTGGCCGCCACCACGCTGACCAGCCCCACCACTATCAAAATCTGGCGCGCCAAAGATGACCCGTGAGAAGACCGCAACTCCTCGCTCTGTCGCCCACCACCGTGGAGACCGTTTTTGATGAACACATCAATTATCTCTCCCGCTTCTTCTTGCAAAAAAAAGTATCTCCCCGTTGCAACGCACGGACATATGTGCTAGTAAAACTAAAAACACATATGATTTATTGTGTTAGAGTGTAGTAGTAGTGTTGTATTGCATAGTTGTTAGATGTAACATGCGAGAACATGTAAAGATGTAGTTTTGGAGGGCCTACAGAGAGAAAAGCGTAATACGGTCACCGAACTTCAGAATAAGCTGATTATGGTCACTATATACGTTTTGCGGTGATTATATGGTCACTTGCTCACAGTTCAGCATCGGATTGCACTCCGTTGACCGGTCAAATAGTCTGCGTGGCGCCATGTTGACTAGTTAAATTGACCACGTTCCTTGTGGGTCCCACCTGTCAGTTTGCATAGGCAAAAGGTCAGATAAACACAAATTTACGCAGGCGCGACAACACTCCAACCCGTGCACGGGAATCACCTGGTTGTGTATGTGTGTCTGCCGAGCTGATGTGCGCATGCACGTGTAGGTTGAGCACTTGAGCGTGAGAGTGTGTGTTGGTCGTGTGTTGTACTGGTGTGTGCATGCATGCGTGCGTGTGTGCGTGTGAGTGTTGCGTGCGTGCGTGGCCGCGTGTGTACGTGTGAGTGTTGCGTGCGTGCGTGGGTGCATGTGCTTGTGTGAGTGTTGCGTGGATGTAGTTCGTGTGCATGCGTGCGTGTGTGTATAATCACCACACCAGCTCATGTGTGTTAAAACAGACGGCTCAGCATACCAATACAAGGCCACCTTGTCCGCTGTGCCCGCGGTCATGGCTTCGAACCACCGTCCAAATATTTTTTTGCCATTTGTTTTCATTCTTACTAGCAAGATGCCCATGCGTTGCACGTAACATCAAGATGCGTTTGTATGACTTTTTATCTTGTGAGAGAAAATGATGAACGAGGGAAGGCCTTATTTGCAAATGTGGAGAGGTGTGTGGGTACCTTTTTGCAAAATTGCCATAGTTTCTTTCCTATCCGTCAGATATAAATCGGACGGCCTATATTGCAGGATGGTGGGCACACCATCATCACCAACTCTGTTTTTTATAAGAGTGTATTTTATGCATTTTATAAGAGTGTAGATGTAGAGTAGATACAAGTCGACAGGTGGGCACGATGGTAGTGAGATAATGTGATGCAACACTAGAGGTGCCATGTGGAGCGTTTAACTGGTCAACTAGTCATGTCATGAGCAAATACAGAGTTGTACAGTGAGCCCGTGACTGTATAATAACCACTAAACGTAAATGGTGACCGTAATGAGTGGATTTTGAAGTCCAATGTACGTATCGTGCTTTCGCTTCAAATACAATGATCGTTATTGCATATATCGCGAGAGAAAGATGAAACATGCGTGAATTTTCTGGGGGCTTACTTTTAGAGGACCTGGAGATAGTTTTGTGTGCATACGTGAAAGGGGCGTACATGGGGAGTATGCGATGGAGAGAGATATGCTCTTCGTTTCTCTTTATTTTGACTAACTTTGTATATAGTATAAAAATATACAAATTCACAGTGCGGAATAAATATCATTGTGGGCACCATGTAATGCAAATTAGCGTTCGTACTCCTCCATATAACTTTGTAATATTGTATATATGTTGAAACTCTAAAATAATTTTTTGGCCACACTTTATTCAAAAGGAATGTTGTATGCGAAATAAACGTGAAGAGAGGGCTTTTTAGATCAATGGGGTACGTGATGTAACATGTGTGAATGTGTAGTTGATGCATTTGGCGGGGCCTAGAGAGGTATGTGTGTGTATTACGTATTCGAGAGAGGCATGGATAGAGGGGCCGACGGGGGCGTGGGAGAGATAGCACAAGAAATGAGAGTGGTCTAGAGAGAGAGAGAGATTTAATATGACGTCACGACAAGAGATTCCATTCCCTTGAGTGTGTATACGCACGGGGGGAGGGAATAGAGGCACCAGGAGAAATTTTCTGTGTGTGTGGTCTTTGTGTTGGTATGTGTGGGTGTGAAAGATAATGAGACATGGGGGCAGAGGGTGTGTCACCACGTGAGGTCCGGTGGGTCGAGGTGAGGCCCTTCGTTCGGTTTAAGTCTGCGCCACATTGGTCGGCCCGTGACGCATTTAGGAAGACCCATGGATGACTAGTCGTACAAGACAAAGATAGCAGAATTGTGAAGGACTCTGTGTCCACTGACAAAGCCAGCTAGGATTTGTAACCCTAGGTTCTCGGACTAAGGTAACCCCTTTATCTCTCATATTACTATTCATCCAACCTAACTTTAAGGGGCATCCTACAGAATGCTCTGCTAGAATCATACTCGTCGATTAGGAAGAGAGGTGTGAGACAATGCGTGAGAAACAGGAGTAAAGATAATGTGCGTACATGAGACACGTAGGCAGGTCCATGTATATAGAAAGGGTCGATGAGGATTGTGCGTGTGTATGTTTGCGAGAGGAAGAGTGCTTGTGATAAAGATTAGTGAAAACAGTTGTAAATGGTTACGAGAGGAAGGGAGGGTTATCTAGAGCATGTGTGCGAGAAAGACACCTCGGGAGAGAGTGTGTGAGCATGTGTGAGAGACCACCGATGGAGAGTGAAACTACACGTAAAAGACTGCTCTACACGTTGATTAAAGATATAAATTGTATCCAAATATTAGGATGGGGTCATGATATTTGCAATTCGCGTAAGGAGCGGTCATTGATCCATCAGACATCTAGATTCTATCGAATTTGAGCATGTCTATGTTATTATTTGACACAATTGATCCACATAGTTAGTATTTTGAACTCCAGACAATGCACTGCTTTAGCAATTGAATATAAACGTGAGTATAGTTCATGTTGTGTGTGTAAAGCACATTATACATACGAAAGTTACACAATGGACATTATAAATAGCTACCTATGAACTAGCATACATTTGAATTCAACTTAAGGTGGTTCAAAAAAATCTAATTCAACATCAAGTCCATTCAATTATTTGAATTTGATATCATGGCATTTGTAAACCATACCTAAATTATGGGGGCACCAATCTTTGCTCTGATTTTGTACATAATAGCATATGTAGTCGTGTACAAAATAGATTCAAATTTAGCTCCTCCATTCCAAAATAATCGTAGCTTTAGGATTTTCAAGTGTCAAAATTTCAAAAAGAAGCGCATAATTCAATGAGGTTTTCAAACATACAAGGTCAAATATAATGTTGTCTATTTAGGTCAATCCTTATAGTTCAAGAGTACTCTAAACGTGAATGCTTGTGTTTCAAAATTTCGAACGAAGCGCCGAAAGAGCCTCTACTACTTGAAACCGCGTGAGACCAATGTTTGGTAGTACAAGGAAATTAATTTTCTAATAACTCCGACACGTGAAACCTACCGGCCCGACGTCCAAAGGTCTAAACCGGGGTAGGTTTGTAGCTTCATCTAGACGCCACGCAACCGCATCCGAAAAAAATTCATACACAATGGCCGCCTAAGCACACATGCGAGCGGCCGAAATCGCTCCCGCCCACTATTTGGGACACCTGGGATTACCATCCTGCCCCCGACCCGCAGTAGGTCCGAAATGTAAGAGGGGGGCAAAGTTTGTACTTTCCCCAAATTTCAAACAAGCGCGTCCCATCTTCTGCAAAAAAGCCAAAAGCAAGCGCGTCCCAGACCGAAACATGGCCCCCCAACCCGTCCGATTCCCCATTCGTACTCAGTGGGCGCCAAAACTACCTTTCCACCAGCCGCGAAACCCCGACGTCCTCCGTCCGCCACCCCATCCCACCCATCAACCACCGCCCTCCTCCATCACGCCGGAGCCGATACCCTGACGTCTTCGTCCACCGCAACCTCAACCGCAATGCCCTCCATGGCTAGTATTTGAAGCCGAGGCCGAGCCGTCCATACCCGAGCCAGTTCAACCACGCCGTCCTGCGCCTCACCGCTGCCGCTCCAACTTCGCCACCCTCCACCGCACCAGAGTTGTTCCTGCTACGCCGTCCTTCGCCGCCTCGGATCTGCTTCCCCTCCGCCGACATACGGCCACGGCAACACAGTCAACAATTTGGCCATGGGTTCGTCCAAGCCTACACCCTCCAAAACATCGGTTTCCCCGATAAAAAGAAGAAGATCGGCGCGACATGTGGAGGTGACCACACCGACAACCGAAAAAGGTACTCCTCTTCCCTTATTCGTGCAAATCTTACGTCTCTGCTTGCACGGTATTCATCCCACAGAAGACACTAGTTGATGGATTCTTCTTGATACTAGATGTTCCTAGTAACTCGCGATGCACAAGGTTTCTCCTCATATACTATTTCACCTTAACTAGAGGTCCGTCGCCCCCCTGAATTTCAATTTCTAGCCAGTTGATTCCCAATTAACGGAAGCATTTCACGGTGTAACAGGCGCTAGTACGCCTATTACGCCGGGGAAGCAGCATATGGTGTTTATCTTAGGGCGTGTGCGGTCTAGAGCTATTGGCGCCCGATCCGGAGGTCGGCCGGGATTAAAGGATGGCACTGGGCGCCGCCAAGCACGGGCGGTGGTGTGAGGTCGATGGGAGGGCGGGCGGCGGAGGCAGGGTCTGGGCCGGTGGTCGTGGTTCGAGAAAGATCGTCAACAAGTGATCGTGGGAGGTAGACGAAGGCCATCTGCCTGCCTTATAGATCGGACGGTTCATTAAAAAAATCGACTGGCCTATTTATTTTCAGTCGACTGTTATCTTAGATATGACCACATGTGGTGGTGTGCTGGAGGAGTACCTGCATTTCCTGTGCTCATATATTACAAAATCATGCGGAGTAGAATCTAATTTTGTTTGCCATGCAATGTTGTAGAGCTATCATATGTCTCCTGTCATTTATTTTCCAGCCACTTGCTATCTCGCTACTTTTACAATTGCACTAGTTACGCACAGTTCACCCTTACTCTCACTATTGTGGTTTTATGCAAGGGTATTTCAGACTCTGCTGCCATGAGAGAAGCCAAAAGAAAAGAGAGAAGTCGCTCCCAGACTTACAGATGCGGGTAGGCAAGACATGTTACAACGCTATAAAGGGTGCAGTGTCAGTGGATGGAGACGGTAAACGTAGCTCTGGAGTTGATGACCTCGCTCGCAATGAACCACCATCCCAGGTACTTGCTTTAACTTTGCGGTGTCATATTTGGTTGCATGTTCCATATGGTGTCTAGCTTGTATTCGAAAGGCCGAAGTCGGTAGGATAAGGAAAGATATTTTTTACATGAACCACCATCCCGTGAGCACCAGAAGACAAATAGCTAGTCAGGGCCTTTGGCCGAGCCAAAGTGACAAGCCCAACAAAGATAGGCATCACACAGAAGCCAACTAAAAAGGCTGTGATGGTGGCGAAGCAGCCCGCCTCCCACTAGGCTCCTGTGTCCTAGATGATCATGCTCACCACTCCACCGGATGTCTAGCCTCAGTATTGCTTCCAATTTGGTTAAATTGCATCCGCTTAGCTTACACATTATACCTTTGAATATGACATGCCTTTCTGTTTTTGGTACATACTAGTACATATGTGTATTAACCATGTTCTTACATCAAACTAATGTTCTTGTGTATCCCTCATCAATCACTTATGACGAGGCAGGAAGGCAAGGGGACTACTCCTCATTTAAAGAATGCAGCCTCAGCCTCCCGACATGATTCTCAAGAAACAGAAATGCTAGATGAAGATAGTGAACGTACCTCTGTAGTTGATTACAAAGATTTCCCTACACTAGCATCGCAGTGCTTGCTCTAACTTGGCAGCGTGATATGTGGTTGCATGTTGCATATGGTGTCTAGATTGTAATCCTTCCAATCTGGTTAAACTGCATGTGCTAGTCTGCTTAGCTTATACATTATACCTGTTAATGTGACATGCCTTGTTGTATTTAGTACATAGTACATCTGTCTATTAAGCATGTCCTTACATAAAACTATTGATTTTTTTGTATCCCGCATCAATCAACATGACGAGACACCTTTAGTATATGAAGTGCGATATTAGTTGCATCTTTCATATGATTTATAGCATGCGCTGCTTCTAATTTGTTGAAATTCCATTTATGATGGGACGCTTTAACTTGGCAGAGTCATATTGGTTGCATCTTTCATGTGGTGTCTAGCTTGCATTACTTCTTATTTTCTAGAATGGTTTCTGCTTAGTTTACACAAACAGTTGTGAACATGCCATGCCGTCCTGTTTTTCATACATATTCCATCCTGGTATCATGTGTTTGCCTTACATCAAAGTAGTGATTGTCAGTATCATACATGAATGAGTTCTAAAGAGAGAATTTTATTGCTTTTTCTTGTCGGTTTTACTTGAAAATTCAAAACCAATAAAGCAGAAGGAAGTTAGCAAGGCAGCGGATAAAGGTGCTCCTTCCGAACGGAGGACCTCTACAGTTTCTACTCCTCCACACCCCCAAGATGATTTCCAAGACAACACATGCATAGACACTCAACAAAGCTATGTTTATGATGAGCACGTCTCCCCTAGTGCAGCATCATCGGTGCTCCCATTAACTTGGCACTATTATATGTGGTTGCATGTTATGTGTGATGTCTAGCTTGTATTGCTTCTATTTTTTTTGAATTCCATCTGCTTACTTTACACATTATACTTGAATAAGACACGTGTTCATGTTTCTAGAACATACAATATCTATCTATCACACCATGTTCTTACATCAAATTACTACTGTTGTGTAACCTGCGACAATCACTTATCATAAGACACGTTTGACTTCGGAGTGTGACATAGGTTACATCTCACATTCTTTTCTAGCTTGTACTACTGATTTGTTGAAATGGCACTTATGACGAGACAATTTTAACTTGGTAGAGTGATATTCGTTGCATCTTTCATATGGTGTCTAGCTTTCATTGCTTCTAATTTGTTGAAATGCCTTCTCCTTAGTTTACACATCATAAGCTATGAATATGCAATCTTTGTGAATATGCAATGGCACTAATGACGAGAGACCTCTAACATGGTAGTGTGATGTTGTTTGCATCTTGCATATGATTTATTTCTTGTACTGCTTCGCATTTGTTTAAACGACATTTATGATGAGACATTGTTAACTTGGCAGAGCGATATTTGCAGCATCTTTCATATGGTGTCTACCTTCCATTGCATTGCTTCTAATTTGGTGAAATGTCTGCTTCTTAGTTTACACATCATAGTTCTGGTTATCTCTTCCGTCTTGTTTTTCATACATATTACATCCTCCTATCATGTGGTTGTCTAACATCAAAGTTTAGTTCGTCTGCATCACGCATCAATTTGTTACGAAGAACTAAATTGTTATTCGCTTTTCTTGTCGGCTTGACTTAACATGGCACGAGAGAAAGAGGAAGAAACATAGAATGGCAGGGAATGAGAAGTGGATGAATCCTGCAGATTCTGCTTTGATGCGATGGTGCAATAGAAGGTCAAAGTCCAGCAGAAAATTCTACAAACACGGCATCCCATGCTACACGAGTTGCAAAAAAGCCAAGCGAAACAAATAGCTGCCACCAAACAAGCAGAGACAACCCTAGTTCTTGCAACACCTACCACAAGAGATTACCAAATTTGCCACGACTTACTCGTATGCGTCAATCGAGCTAGCAAAGACGTTCCCAAGCTCCCTTGCCACCCAACACTACTTCCCAAGCACTCTTGACACAAGACGAGTTGGCAATATCAGATGAACCTTGTGAACTTCAACAGCAAGAAGGTAGTTGCTGGAGTCAAGTTCTGATTGCATGCTTCTTTATATGTAGTCTCACAATTTGATGTACACTAACACTTCCTATGTTCGTTGTTGGACTAGCACCTAGGCGCAAGAGGAAACAAACATCAAGGATAATGCTCGATAGGTTAACTAAATCTAGAGGAGGAAGAATGGAGATCCGTTTTGAGGCAGGTTTAAAAAGGCCACATGATGCTACAGAGTCAGCCAAGTTAGTATCAGAGGCAGTGGTTGCCGTTAGGTGTCATGTACGTATCCTCCCAACATGTATTTAGCACAGGAATGACAAAGACGAAACCCAGTTCAACACCTTCCTCGACCATTTATCTGTAAGTATGGTTATGTATGGAAACTAGTAATATCGTCTTGCTCTGTCCCATACTTTCTAGGTTGCTGATAATGTGACTCCCATAATTTTCAACAGATGAGGTTCAAGTTGGATAGCCAAGATGATGCAACCAGACAAGCTTGCACCCATGTTTTCAAGTCTGCTCTGTGACAAGATGTCGGTATAACTTGAGGAAAACTCACTTTGAAGGCAAGGCTAACGGTGAACTTTCCCAAACATCTCCAAAGGAAAATATATCGGATGAAGACCGGAGGGCCTTGTTAAACACCGGTCTCGATCCAAGTATCGGTACAATATATATATGTGATCAGATCACATGTTGAAGTCCTATTTACGCATGTGCCACACAAATCTATCTTCTTGTAGGTGAACTGTTCAAAGAACAAGGCCAACCGTACGAAAGTGAAATTCCAACAGACGACAAGATCTCGTAGCTATATTGCACACTGCGAGGCTCTTGTAATTAGCTGCTATTTCACTCTTTTCGTTGTACCATATTATCATATCTATATTGACTTGTTCGAAATGCAGAGGAAAGCCCGCAAGGACTAAAAAGTACCTGAACCAAATGATGTGGAAATCTTCAAGGACTGTCACACCAGCAAGAAGAAGGACATGACTACACCAGTCAAAGCCGCTGTTGTAAGTCCTTAGTCCTCATGCCTTTTAACTACTACTTACTCTGACTTGTGCCTTGAACTGCATGGTTTGCAACAAATGTCTATTACTCCTTTCAATTTTATACACAATTGTCTTAGCGTATCATTGCACCTTACAATGTTTAAAAGAGAGGAGTGATGTTCCTTTGATCTTGATCCGTAATCTAGTTCCGTGCTGGACTTGCCCACACAATGTTACAATTGCATGTTTGTCTGTTCTCAATTGTTTTGTGATATGAATGATGTCATACTGTGCTTACCGTATTATAAACTTCGTCTCTTTATCCTTAGCCCTCAATACAATGTGAAGAAATAGACAATACATTAGCGATGGTACATGGTCATATGTTTGGAACCTGGTTTTATTATGTACTTTGCAATAAAATACAACTAATATTTTACATGGGTTCACCGTAATAAGTTACGTATATAGACCAAAGCTATTTTGTTTGGTTTTGCTGCCTCCTTAATATCTTCTCGCTCGTACTACTAATGTAAAACCTCAACTTTTCAAATGAGCTATGGAAAAATGGTGGAACCGCCACCTTACGAAGGTGGCGAGGCAACTATAACCGCAATGTCGACTCTTCTTTGCGGTGGGTCAAGATGCACAATCCACTAACGATTGCCAAAAGCACGTTCTACATAATCTTGGGTTGGTTGTTAAGGCAATATCGTCCAAACTGCCTCATGATCAAGATATGCAAGCTCAAAGCAATGTTGTATCTGTGCTCCAGACACAAGTCCATTCCCTAACAGAGACCCTTTGTGAAACAAGGAGAAACATTGCTCAATGTCATCAAGATATGCATGGTTTTGAAACCAGACTATCAGACATTTGCTATGTTGTTCAGGAGCCTAGGGGAAATGAAGGCGAAGGTTATGGTGCTCCATCGAACAATACAGCATGAAAACATAACAATCAGGTCAAATGAATCGAAGCTTACAACTTCGGTGGTGCATTTATCTCGCTAGACTGTTAAGTTTTATGCCAACCTTCCTTTTGTTATATAGTTGTAATTTGTTTTGGTGCGATACAAAATTTATTCTTAACGTGCAGCCATCGGCTGAAGAAAACAGCAAGCCATTTTTTGTATAGTGTAGGGTGTTCTCTATATTTGCACTGGTGGCGATTTTTGATGCCGAGTGGATGTAATCTGTGCAATCGCCTTAATAGCCTAGCGTTAGTTTCGGCCTTATTTATTTCCTAGTCTTCTTTTTCCTTGGTTTGCTAGTGGCCGCAACTACCATGGGCCATATACGGGCCGTAGGATCCATGGGTCTCCTACGGGCCGTCGATAAATGGGCCTGTAATCGGTGGGCCTCGAGCCGTCGGATAAATGGGTCTACATGGGCCGTGTCGGGCGTAATTGGTATCGGCCCGGCGGTAACAGTCGTTAACAGCCGTAGGGACAGCAAAGGCTTAATTCTGTCACAGGCATAACGGGTCGTTAATGGGCCAAAATATATGACGGGCTGGAAACGGCGCAACGAGTTAACAGGCCAGAAACGGGCCGACTCTTGCCATGGGCCGAATTTGGCCCATTAGGGTAACAGGCCAGTAACGGGCCGACTCTTGCCATGGGCCGAATTTGGCCCATTAGGGGAACAGGCCAGTAACGGGCCGACTCTTGCCATGGGCCAAATTTGGCCCATTAGGGGAACATGCCAGTAACGGGCCGGAAGTAATCGAGGGCCGAAAAGGATCCCAAGAACGTATGGGCCGTCAATAGGCCGAAAGCTAACACGGGCTGGAAACGGCCCATGTAAATCACGGGCCGTTAACGGGTATAAAGAAAATTACTGTTCATTATGGGCTAGAGTCACCGTGGGCCTGTAAAGGGCCGAAAGATACGAAGGCCTCGTATGGGCCGAAAGACATCATGGGACATACATGGGCCAAAAGTGAAATGGGCTGGGGTTATATTCGATGGCCCACATGACGTTGTTGGGCCGATTTCCTTTAGGGCCTAACGGGCCGTGATTTAACGGGCCGTAAAATGGGCTATTTGCAAAGAGACCATTAACAGGCTTTTCATGGGCCAGCCCGTTAACTTTTGACCAAGTCAAACGGGCCGGCTTTGTAAGCTAAATGGGCCAGTGGTGGGTCGTGGCACGTGTCGACAAATCATAGGCGCCTATCTGACCCACTGAGTGACACGTGTTTCATCCGGCCAATAAGAATTTTACACGTGGAAATTTCCCATTGGTCGGGGCTATTAACGGGTTATCGGATCCAAAACCCGACCCGGTAGCTTAACGGCGTTCCGTTACGGTGGATGCCACGTGTCAGTCACCCTTGACGAAAGAACTTCTGTGACACGTGATTTATCGTCATGGAAGTGGACACTTCCGTGATGATAATTTTGGTAATGTCATGGAACACTTCTACGACAAAGACGGTATGACTATCTTGATTCTGTCATAAATTTGTCATGGATGTACATGCATGACAAAAAATGCGACCTACTGTGACAAACATGTATCATCACGGAAGTTTATTTTGTTTTGTAGTGCCGCCTTGTCCACCACCGCCATCCTGGATTTTGCCTTGTCCAGGCGGGCACGGTGAAGCGCCTAGAGCTTCTGGAAGTTGGCGCTCATGGCCCGAAGCAGCTGCTCCTCTTGGGAACCGCCGCCACTGGCACTCGGTTCGTCAACAACCTCGAGCCCGGCGGTGGCGAGCGCCTCGTCGTTGAACACCTCCCCCTCAGTTGGCGCCCTGGTGATCGCCGTTCCCGGGAGGTGGACGAACAGGTCGTCGACCACCTTTAGGTATTTGCCTGAGCCAGAGGCAGTAGAGGAGGAAGGTTGGTCATCAACCACCCCCTTCTCGGCAGCGGCCTTGCCGGCCTCTCTGGCACGTCCCTTGCTGGCCTCCTCGACAGCGGCCTTGTCGGCCTCCCTGACATGCCCCTTGGCGGCATCCTTAGCGGCAGTCTTGGCGGCCTCCTCGGCCGCGATCTTGTCGGCCTCGGCCTCGGTGTCCCTGGCGACCTCCTCGATGACGGTGTCAATGTCCCCCCAGTCCACCGCGGATGGGTCTGGATACCAAGGAGGGGAATGAGGCGGAGCCAAGGTGGGAAGAAGTGGCGCCCTCCCCGCTAGCATTCGTTGTTGGGGCAGAACCCCCGGCACCCAAGTTCTCCTCCTCCTCCTCCATAGGCATGGGCTCGGTGGTGGATGCCCTTGCCGGGGATGCCCCACAAGGTGGCGTAGTCGAGAGGGGCGGCATGTTGGGGGTGGCCCTCGGCGGCTCCTCCAGCTGTCGTTCTTCTCCTGCAAACCCGGCAAGATCAGCGTCAAGGATTCACACCCCAAAATTCATCAATGGAGGAGTGAGTGATGAGCTTACGCTGGGGGCTGAACTGGGGGCTACGCCGGGGGCTGCTATCCGGGCTGCTATCCACCAGCAACAGCGTATGTGAAGTACCCGCCGGGGGCTTGTCGCCTATCGAGGCCTTAGCCCTCTTCGCCACCCTCTGGGCCAGCGTCTCCACGTCCCTGCGAAGATAACACCAAATCAGAGAAGGATAACGCAAGAGTAAAGCAGGAGATGATGTGGGGGCGAAATACTTACTCTTCCTCCACCTCCTCCTCCACTAGCTTCCTCTTCCTCGTCGGGCTAAAAGATCCAAGGTCAAACTCGCCTTCCAAGGTGTTGTCCGAAGGAGAAGGGACAGGGTCCGGTACCGCTTGGATGAGGAGGAAGCAGTCGCTATCCTCTTCACCACCGCGGCCTTCGCCGCATTATTCGCTGCCGCGGCCTTCATCGCCCTCGTCTCGCGCACGAGCTGCTCCTGGGGCAGCTGCCGCTGCGTGATCCTGCCAGGCCCGACCGGCTCACCAGAGCTGGCCCGCCGCAAGATGGGCTGCCTCCCCATGACCGGGGGGTCGTTCACCTCGACCTCCTCTTCGAACGACTCGTCGCTCGCGTCTTCAACTAGGGGGCCCTCGGCGTTGGCGCCGCTGGCCTCCCCGGCAGACCCCGCCCACTACATGAGCTCCCTCTCCTCCGCGGCTGCGTCGGCCTCGTCCTCCATGCCGCCAACGCTGCCGGCCTCCCTGGCGAGCGCCGCCTCTTTCGCCCTGGTGGCGATGTAGTCCAGCTCGGCCTTGGTGGTGTCCTGGATGAGCAGCGGCTCGTCGCGGACATAAGCCTCCGACAAAGTGTCGAAGAACTCCTGCACCTTCTCCGCTGGCGGCTCGGCCCAGGACGGGTCAAGACCATGCGCGTTGAAGTCCGGCATCATGGCGATGATGGCGGACTGGCGAGAGTTGTTGCTCAGTGGGACCACTCCCACCGGCAACCCAAGCAGGGGCCCCTTTCCGGCCTTCGCGGCCTTGCGGGTCCTCTCAGCCCTGCCGTCGCCGTCCAAGTCGAGCTGAAAGAGCCTTTGGCAGAAGTGGGCGTGCCCCATCACCGTGAAATTATGCTTCAGGCCGGGGCGGAGCCTCATGACATCGGTCGCGTTCCTGAAATCCCAGGCCGGCCTCCCCTTGTTGTGTAGCGGGGCGACTCGGCGCCAGATGAAGTCGGCCACGATCATCTCGAGGGTGAGCCCGGCCATGGTGAGACGATGGATCCTGGTGGTGAAGACCGTGAGCTTCTCGTCGTTGGTGTCGAGGTCGCTCCGGTCCTTACGGCGGGTCGGCGGGCTCTGACGAACCCGGCAGAACTCCTGCGGGTCCTTCTCCTCGATCCTGAAAGTGCAACTATCCCTAGGTGGTTTTGGTAATTCATAACAACATATAGCTCATTGAGCTAATGCTATTCCAAGACTATTATTTCAGGAAAGCTCAATGAATGGCATGGCATGGATAATGAAATTGGATCCCTCAAAATACTAAGGACAAAGGATTGGCTCAAGCTCAAAAGCTCAAGACTCTTCATTTTACAATTTTAGTGATCCAAGATCACATTGAGTCTATAGGAAAAGCCAATACTATCAAGAAGGGATGAGGTGTTGCTTAATGAGCCTTTTGCTTCATGTGCTTAGTGATATGCTCCAAAACCCTCAACTACTTTCCCACATCCACAAATGACCTAAACCTAAAGCCAAAATCGGTCACACCGATTCTTTCTATCCGCGCCACCGATTCCAAAAGTCATAGCCACTGCCACAAACCCTAAGCAAATCGGTCTTACCGATAGGGATCTCGGTCTCACCGAGATGGGGTTACAATCTCTCTGTTTCCCTTCGTAACGTTTGGTCCAACCGAAGTCGCGATCAGTCCCACCGAGATTGCAATGTAAACTCTCTGTTTCCTTTTTGTAACATTTCAGTCTCACCGAAAAGAGCAAATCGGTCCCACCGAGTTTACCTGACCAACTCTCTGGTTAGCTAATTACCAAAATCGGTCTCACCGAGTTTGTGTAATCGGCCTCACCGAGATTACGTTATGCCCTAACCCTAACCATATCGCTCTCACCGAGATGCATGTCAGTCCCACCGAAAATCACTAACGGTCACTAGGTTTACTAAATCGGTCTGACCGAGTTTAACTATTCGGTCCCACCGAGTTTAGCAGATTGTGTGTAACGGTTAGATTTTGTGTGGAGGCTATATATACCCCTCCACCTCCTCTTCATTCGTGGAGAGAGCCATCAGATTGAACCTACACTTCCAACTTACCATTTTTGAGAGAGAACCACCTACTCATGTGTTGAGGCCAAGATATTCCATTCCTACCATATGAGTCTTGATCTCTAGCCTTCTCCAAGTTGCTTTCCACTCAATCCCTCTTTCCACCAGATCCAAATCCTATGAGAGAGAGTTGAGTGTTGGGGAGACTATCATTTGAAGCACAAGAGCAAGGAGTTCATCATCAACACACCATTTGTTACTTCTTGGAGAGTGGTGTCTCCTAGATTGGCTAGGTGTCACTTGGGAGCCTCCGACAAGATTGTGGAGTTGAACCAAGGAGTTTGTAAGGGCAAGGAGATCGCCTACTTCGTGAAGATCTACCGCTAGTGAGGCAAGTCCTTCGTGGGCGATGGCCATGGTGGGATAGACAAGGTTGCTACTTCGTGGACCCTTCGTGGGTGGAGCCCTCCGTGGACTCGCGCAACCGTTACCCTTCATGGGTTGAAGTCTCCATCAACGTGGAGGTACGATAGCACCACCTATCGAAACCACGCCAAAAACATCCGTGTCTCCAATTGCGTTTGAATCCTCTAAACCCTACCCCTTACTTTCTAGCAAGTTGCATGCTTTAATTTCCGCTGCCAATATACTCTTTGCATGCTTGCTTGAATTGTGTGATGATTGCTTGACTTGTCCTAAAATAGCTAAAATCTGCCAAACTATAAAATTGGGAAAAGGTAAAGTTTTTATTGGTCAAGTAGTCTAATCACCCCCCCTCTAGACATACTTCAAGGTCCTACAGATCCAGTACCACCGGCCCCGCCACTCCTCCCACCTCTCCTTCTGGGCACCCTCCGGGTACGCAACTTTCTCCTGGGTCCTCGGGATCCAGGCGATGCTCCCAGAGATGGCGCCCCCTAGTTGGAGGCGAGGGTAGAAGTAGTGAAGGAAGAGCGTCGTGCTAGGGAGCACCCCGGCAGAGCCCTCGCAGAGGTGGCAAAGAAAGCCATGCACGCCACGGCATCCGGCGTAAGGTCCAAAAGATAGAAGTCGTAGGTGTGCATGACGTCATTGGAGAAGTCAGAGAAAGGGGGCAGAGCCCGACAGAGAAGAAATCGATGAAGAAGGGGTACCGATTTGGGCCGTCCTTAGCAAAATCGGCAGGGACAATGCGCGTGGCAGGGTGCCCCATTGTCTTCCTCCCCAACAGGGGCAAGAAGAGGTTCTTGAGGTGGACCGCACCGACCGTCGACAGGAAGTAGGCGAGCTACATCTGCCGCACCGCCGACTCGCTCTGCGGCGCCTCCTTCTCCCCAACATCCTTGGCCGCTCTCTTGCCCCTGCTGGTTTTGGGCGCCATGGCAGCTGGAAGGGGGCGAAGGATCAAGAGCAATGGAGGCGCAGCTGCAGCAAGCAGAGGCAAGAACTTCGAATCTTTCGCCTGAGGAAGGAGAGAGGAACGGGGGTTCCAAGATTGGAAGAGGCGCAGAGGGTAAATGAGCAGCACGCCTGCGGGTTTTCCCTTTTATGGGGAAGGTGCGGGCCGCCTCTTTAGCATTCACCACGATGTGATGCATGAGGCCAGCAACCGCCCCACGCATGACCCCCACGTCACGTGCGACCCCCACGTCACGCATTCAACGTGGGTCATGGGGAAGCGCAGCGAGCGAGGGAGGTACTTCAGTAAAAACTCTGCCGCACGCGAGCCCGCGCACTGTTCTGGGCCTGGCCCAATAAAGCCCCGTGCTTATATGTGGCCCAGGCCCGGGGGCTCCTGTTAGTGTACAAAATTAGGGGTCCTATTTGTACCCCTTTACTTGTGTGCGGGTAGTTGCAGCCCCACCTGAGGCCTCGCTTGGCAGAACAGAGGAAGCAAAGACACAAGACGGACGAAGCAACGCAAGCCAGAGACACAAAGAGCAGAAGGGCGAGGTGAACTCCCCTGGCAAGGCCCTTGCCGGGGCAGCCTCCACAGCCCCGGCAAGAACCTTGCTAGGGCAACTTGCCCAACGCCAACAGGGCTGCCCCCCTTGAGCCTGAGATTTCCAAACGCCCTCAGCCACATTGGAACCAAAGCTCGGGAGGTGCCTCTGTGGTGGCATGCAGATCTTTGTGAAGACCAAAAGCACACAAGACTAGATGATAACCAGAAGACAACGATCCTCAGCAAGATCCTTGCCGAGGATACCCATGAAACCCCTGGGAAGACCCTTGCCGGGGACGACCACGATGCCGTGGAAAGACCCTTGCCGGGGCCCCGGCAAGACTCTTGACGAAGACATCCGCGGGGTGGCAGCCCGGCCCGCACCCATCAAGACTCCACTGCCGTTCCCATGCAGCTGTCAGCCCTCCAACTAGGCGAGCACCTGCGTGGTAACGTGCGGCCTCTAGGCCAACTCAGCAAGCACCTGCATGGTGGCATGCATATCTTCGTGAAGACTCTGCCACCGCATCAACTCAGCAGCCAGCCAGCCAGCGTGGCACTACACGCCTCGTCACCTCGAGGCGCGTCGAAGCCAGGCGAAGCGGCGACAGCTGGGACAAGCTTCCTTGCCGTCCCCGATAAAGCAAGAAGGGCACGTTGGCAGCGCATTAAATGCGTTTGTCCTACGGTGCCAGAGGATAGACTCGACCACTGTATAGCTTTCCACCTCCTGTGTGCCACTGTGGCATCCCCTTTGTCTATAAAAGGAGGCCCGCGGCGTACTGAGAGAGGATTCAGACTCTTTGGACCTTGCACGCCTTGTAGCTAGTCCAAGAAGATTAGATAAACATAAACCAGCAGGAGTAGGGTATTACGCATCACATGCGGACCGAATCTGGATAATCCCCATGCGTTGTTCTTCTAATCCCGCTCTTCCCACAGCCCCGCGCCCGCCAACCGTAGCAAAAGGGATTCTTCGTGGTCCCATAGGTGTCGTATCTCCCGACATATGATCATAGTGCCTCTTAGTTGGTGCTTTATAAGAGAAGTTGGAGACTCAAATAAAAATAAGTAATTGCATAAAGTAAAAGAAAGGCCCTTCGCAGAGGGAAGTAGGGATTTGTAGAGGTGCCACAGCTCAAAGCAAAAAAAAAGGTAGAGATAAAACATTTTGGGTGGCATGCTTTTCCTGTCAACGAAAACGATCAAGTAGTTCCCAATACTTTCCATGCTAGATATATCATAGGCGGTTCCCAAACAGAAAATAAAGTTTATTCCTTTTTCCACCATACTTTCAAATTCCGCGGCTAACCGAATCCACGGGTGCCGTCCATACCAACACTTTCCAAGGAATTTATTATTTGACAACATAAAGTAAATTCATTTTCATTTCGGGACTGGGCATCCCTAATACCTTTACTGTACCTAAAGACAAGTGAATAAACACTCATCTTGAGAATAACACATCTAGGATGGAAAAATATAAGCCACGCCATACCGTTTCATCAGCGGTACGAGGACACAAAAAGGAAATTTATTTTGAAAATTAGAGATGGCACATCCAAATTTTCTTAGAACGGCACGAAAATACCGCATATAGGTAGGTATAGTGGACTCATATGGCAAAACTGGGTTTAAGGATTTTGGATGCACAAGTAGTGATCATACTTAGTGCAAATGAAGGCTAGCAAAAGACTGGGAAGCATCCAACCAAGAAACGAAAAATCTCATAAGCGAGCATTAAGCATAACTAACATCGAATAATGCACCACAAGTAGGATATAATTTCGTTGCATAACTATTGACTTTCGTGCTTGCATAGGGAATCACAAACCTTAACACCAATATTCTTACAAAAGCATAATTACATGACTCACATATTATATCAACATATCGCAGAACTATTACAAGGAATCAAGTTTATTTTGTCCAATGACCTTCATGAATTTTTTTATTATATCCCTCTTGAATATCTATCACTTTGGGACTAATTTCATATGTTTCTTTTGATAACTCAATCAAATCTAAGTGAAGAACATGAGCATAAAAATTTTCTTCTCTCGAAATAATCTAAGTGAAGCAAGAGAGAATTTCTAAAAAAAATACTAACTCTCAAATAAATCTAAGTGAAGCATGAGAGCATTTCTTCAATAATAATGAAGCACAACATGCTCAAAAAGATATAATTGAAGCACTAGAGCAATTCCATAGAGAGATATCCAACCGCTTATTGCAAAGAGTAATCAAAGTATTCATTCGATTGAGGTTCCCACTAATATGCTTGAGGGGTTCATTATATTTTTGCAACTCGGCCATATGTTTCTGAAAACCACCCAACTTGTCTAAGATTTGAACCCCTTCTTGAGTAAAAGAAATCCCCTTTTTGGTGGGTGGAATTCCCAAGATCCCTTCTAAGATCCCATAAGCAATATTAGCATCAAGTTCGATAAAATTTCCTTTAGCGGCAAAATCTAGAAGTTGCCTATGATGCAAGGCTAATCCTATATAAAAATTTCGAAGCAAAATCTTTGCATCCCCTTTTAGGTTGCTAATGCGATAAGATTCCATTAGCCTATACGAAGCTTCTTTCAAATTTTCTCCTTGCCTCTGCTTGAAGTATAAAACTTCAAAATCCGGAGATAAAGGAGTAGTAGTCGTGCTAGCCATAGTGACAAGGCGACCAAGCAAGATCACACACATAAACAGATCTGACGAGAAAACGGCGAACGAAAAGAGGGCGAATAAAATGACAATTTTTTATGAAGTGCGGGAGAGAAAAACGAGAGGCAAATGGCAAATAATGTAAATTGAAAGGAGATTAGATTTGTGATTAGGAGATGGTGTCTCCCTGGCAATGGCGCTAGAAATTCCCTTTCATGTCGCTTGAACTACGTCGGTATTTCCCCAAAGAGGAAGGGATGATGCAGCACATCAATGGTAGGTATTTCCCTCAGTGATGACACCAAGGTTATCGAACCAGTAGGAGAACCACGCAACACCAAGTAAACATCTCCTGCACACAAAGAATAAATACTTGCAACCCGACGTAAGAGAGGGGTTGTCAATCCCTCATGGGTAAAAGGATAGGTAAAACTGTAGTAGATTGGATAAATAGATCTCGCGGGAACGCGATATAAAATAAATAAATAAAAATTGCAGCAAAGTATTTTTTTTTGTTTTTGGATTAATAGATCTGAAAATAAAGGCAAATAAAAATAGATCTCGAAGTCAAATATAATAATGAAGAGACCCGGGGGCCGTAGATTTCACTAATGGCTTCTATCGAGAGAAATAGCATACGGTGGGTAAACAAATTACTGTTGGGAAATTGATAGAACTTCGAATAATCTTGACGATATCCAGGCAATGATCATTATATAGGCATCACGTCCAAGATTAGTAGACCGACTCCTACCTGCATCTACTACTATTACTCCACACATGGACCGCTATCCAACATGCATCTAGTGTATTAAGTTCATGGAGAAACGAAGTAATGCAATAAGAACGATGACATGATGTAGACAAGATCTATTTATGTAGAAATAGACCCCGTCTTGTTATCCTTAATGGCAACGATACATACGTGTCGGTTCCCCTTTTATCATTGGGATCAAGCACCGTAAGATCGAACCCATCACAAAGCACCTCCTCCCATGGCAAGGAAAATCAATCTAGTCGGCCTAACTAAACCAAAGATTCGAAGAATAAATACACGACTATAAGCAATCATGCATATAAGAGATCAAAAGACTCAAATAATTTTCATGGATAAAAACATAGATCTGATCATAAACTCAAAGTTCATCGGATCCCAACAAACACACCGCAAAAGAGTTACATCAAATAGATCTCCAAGAGACCATTGTATTGAGAATCAAATGAGAGAGAGGAATCCATCTAGCTACTAACTACGGACCCGTAGGTCTACAATGAACTACTCACGCATCATCGGAGAGGCACCAATGAGGACGATGAACCCCTCCGTGATGGTGTCTAGATTGGATCTATGGTTTCTGGAACTTGCGGCGGGTAGAATTGATTTTTGTCGACTCCCCTAGGGTTTCTGGAATATTGGGTTATTTATAGATTAAAGAGGCGGTGCAGGAGGCCACCGAGGTTGTGTCACTATGAGGAAATTAGAGCCAAGCTTGGAAATTTTATTGATCTACAACTTCACACCAATGCTATCTCGGTAACAAGTATTTACTTCATGCATATATATAGAAGTGAGGTCAACCTTGTGTAGGTTGTATCATGGCATGAATTTCTTGACTCGTTCCTGTGATACTTGTTTCCTTTTTCAAAGCATCCCAACAATGATCTCTTGTTGCTAGTTGTGATGTCTTTGATGGTTGTGTGTTTGGAGTTCATTAATATACAATAATATTATATTAAGCCATGTGCCATGCTTTCAAGCAAAGATCTCATTGGTATATTTTATGACTCCGTTTGGATATCTTATTCCTTCCTTTTGCAACTATTTTATGTGTACATCCTTCTTTGTGGATATCATCTACCTAGTATCTTATACACGTGAGAGAAGTTACATCTCTAGTTGATATCCCTATTCTTTCATGTCCACCATTTCATTCACTTTTTATATCTTTTTGGTGGCTCCATGGAAGCATTTGTTGAATGAGTGCATGTCTTACCTCTTTGCATCTTAGTGCACTCATGTTTGGTGAAGATTTGTGTCCTCATGCCTGTCTTGACAAGCCTATTATTTCCTATCTTCATCATGGGTTGTCACAAGCTTTGATTTTTAGGTTACTATTAGTGAGCTTGTGAACCCATTTGCTTGATGTGTGTGTGTGACCTTCTTAACCCGTGTGTGTGTGGGAAGGACATGTCTTGCACCTTGTATCTCATTTACTCAAGGCTATGTTGATGCTTAATTCTCATCCTTATACTAGTCTTCTCAAGTGTTTTTACGTGTCTCACACACATCATTTTGGTTGTGCCTATTCTTAGATTGCCTCATGTACATGTTGCTCAACCATATGTTTGTTGCAAACGCTAGGCTTCTTTTCTTATCTATGTTTGCTTGCAATTGTTGTGTGTTCCTATTGATTTTGGGGGAGTGATGATCCTATTTTGTACACTCGTATCCAAATAATAAAAAAAATCTAAATTGTGCACAAATCATGGGGAGCTTCTCTATTTTTCTTAGAACACTCCTTTACCCAAATCGTAATATTCTTTTATCCTTTTGGCTCGTCGAATCTTTTGATTGCTTGCTTCACTTTGTGTTATGCAAATGAGATCAATTTGTGCCATGAGCTTTGTGCCATGTACCTTGCTATTATGACTAGGCTCAAGTTGTATAATAGTTGATTCACTTGTGGATATCATGTTCTTATCAATTGCAACCTTTCTTTTTGTGTATATGAGTTTCTTTATGGATACATATCATGATTATTATTGGCCACTTAGAAATTTTTATACATGAAAACGTTCATATGGTTGTATCTGATTGCGTTCTATAGATTCCGAGCTCCTTTAATTGTTCATCATTGAATATGTGCATTTGTTTTCACTCACATGTTGGGATATGCACACATCAAGAAACGAACTTCGTACTATATTGGTCTGCTAGATGTTTTGTCTTCCATTTTGGCATTTGGTGCCAATGGGGAGAAGTTTAGAGGGTTTAAGATAAATATCTTTTGTAATTCTTGTTGTCACTCATGCATATCTACCCTTGTTATATATTCTTATTGCATGAATGAGCATTGTATATAGGGAAATCTCCTCCTAGTTTATGTCAACCGATATATGCAATGACATTCAAAGTTCATTCACACATGCATATATTGTGGGGGAGTTTGCTCTATATACTATGGGTGTACTATCATCAAATGCTTGTGTAGTGTCTTGATGATAGTACAACCATCCCAAGTATACAATTTATTCATTACATAAACCCTCTTGTTGAGATTGTCATCAATTACCAAAATGGGGAGATTGAAAGTACATGTAGTCCCCATGTGTGGTTTTGGTAATTAATTAATGACAATCCTTATGGACTAATGTTTGCATTGAGATATACATTTGAAGATTAGTCCCATTGGAAAATGATTGAAGAATAATGGAAGAAAACTCCTTTGAAGCAACAATTACATCGAGATGATCAAAATGGAGTTCATTGGAGTATCTTAAGGGTTTCCATGCTTAGAGCTATGGTTTGAGCCATAATGGATCAAGATCTTAAAGAGGATGATTTGAATGATGAATTCTAGGAGTGGCTCAAAGATATGATCATAATGGACTCATGTGTTGAGTCATAATTGAGCAAGCTATTCAAGTGAAGAATTCAATATATCCTTCATGACGTCAAGATTAAACATGGAGTAGAGATATAGGTTGACCAAGATGAAGCTCAAAAGATCGAACTCTAAATGGTCAACACACGAGCACAAATGATGCACCACATAGGATCTTGTGGTATGATAAGAAATTATAAATTGCACTCTGTGTACTAACCCATACTATGTGTTGTCTATGTTTTTGAGGGTTAGGTGATTCTCATGGGCTCGCATCAAGAAAGAGATTTCAAGTGTCTATGAGAGGGCGACATCAAGTGTTGGTGATCATGGTTGACAAGGGCAAGTTCAAGATAACCATCCCAAAAGGATTACATGCTTGAAGCTTGTGGATGATCACATGATGGACAAGTGAAGATGAATACAAAGCAAAGCTTCCCCACATTGTGTATGAGGGAGAGACTTGAAGACTTCACCAATGTCTTGCCTTCATCTTGAGCCAAGAAGAAACATCAACATCAAGCTCAAGTGAACGGCTTGTGTCAAAGGTATTAGTTCCTTTGACGTTAGTGTTGTGGAGTGATGACCACCAAAGAAACATATACACTCAAGAATGGATTCTTGATAGCTATGTAGTGTAGCTATTTTATGATTCTTGAGTTATAGGGATCCCGCACTATTAAGAGGGGATCAAAGGGGTTTGTGATGGATTTGCTCAAGTCAACATCTTCTATACACAATTCCACTCATATCCTATATACCAAAGAAAAGCCAAAGCCAAATAGTTTCCCAAAATATATGATCTAACCTTTGCATAATTTGAACCCTCCATTTTGGTTTATTTTGGGTGGTTCTCTATCTGAGGACTTGGAGCTTTTCCATAGCTTCAAAAGCAGGCCCAAGATCATCAAAATCGGAGTCCGGATGTGAAAGTTATGCATGTTTTAGTTTTGGGGTTCCTGCTGTTATTTTGGCCGGACGTCCGTAACGTCCGGAAATCCGATCGCCAATCCAGAATCAAGCGGACGGAAATCCGGTAAGTTCGGACGTTCGGTCTCCGGACGTCCGGAAAATGTCGGACGTCCGTCAAACCTGTTCGCAAATATCCTGATACATTAAATGCGATGGCGTGCTACAGCGTCGGACGTCCGTGTTCCACCGGACGTCCGTGCTCGTTGCCACGGACGTCCGGAACCCTCCGGACGTCGACACTTTCACATCGAAGCATTCTTACGGATGTCCGGCCCCGCCGGACGACCGTATCCTGTACGATTGGTTTGTGGGTCACACTTTTCACAGCGGCCGGTCGTCCGATGATTGTCGGACGTCCGGCGCTCTACGGACGTCCGGTCCTTCCTGATTGCCCGGACGTCCGGACACTTCCGGACGTCCGACTCCTCCACAACAGGAACATTTTTGTGGATGTCCGGAACCCTCCGGACGTCCGACACTTTCTGAGCAGAATTCCCCCAACGGCCAGATTTGTGCCCATGCTATAAATATCCCTTCACCACTTCGTGGAGGGTGAGCAACACAACTATCTTGACCCACACTTGAAGAAAAGCTCCCTCTCCTTCTCCTACCTCAAATCTTAGATCTCAAGAGATTTGTGAGAGTTCTTGTGGGAGATTCCAATCAAGTGATAGATCCACTCCCTCTCCCTCTCTTGACCAAAGGAATTCGTGATTTGAGCAAGTCTTGAGCATTTCCCCTTGATCTTGTTACTCTTGGAGGTTGGAGACTCCTAGGCGGTAGGAGTGCTCCGGTGAGGAATCAACTTGTGATTTGTCCCCCGGAAAGTTTGTGAAGGTTTGGAGGCCACCTCAAGGTCTTCCACTAGTGGTTGGGAATCGCCTTCGTGGTGATATCTCAAGGAGAATAGGGTGAGCCTTCGTGGCATTGGTGTGCCTTCGTGGTAACATCCACCTCTCTAACGGTGACTAGCTTTCCTCCAAGGAAGTGAACATCGGGATACATCATCGTCTCTGTGACTTCAAGTTATCCCTAACCCTAACTCCTTACTTGTGGTTTACCTTGGTAACTTGACCGCGCATTCACTATTCTTGTTGTCCTCATTATATTGTGTTGGTTACCATATCGTAGAGATTATTTAGGCCAACACTTTATAGTCCATAATTCATACTTCCTACTATTGTTCTATCTTGTGTTTAGTGTGAACTGCTAGCTTGTAACATATCTTGTGTAAGCTTGTAATGCTTACTTGAGTTTGCTTGTATCATTCAATTCCATATATTGTGATACAATTTGTGTAAGCTTGTATTCCCTACTTGTGGGTGTCTGTATTATTCATTTCCATATCTCGTGATATACATTGAGTAAGTTTGTGTAACTTACTTGTGCTTACTCATATCCTCGTTGTTCTCATCTTGTTTATGCTAAGTTGTTGGTGCACTTAGTGAGCCTAGTATATTTAGGATTTGTGCTTGAAAAGTATCCGCTTAGTTTATTTCCGCATTAGGATATAGCCAAATCCGTAAAAGATTTTAAAACGCCTATTCACCCCCCCCCCTCTAGGCGACACCGTGGTCCTTTCAATTGGTATCAGATCTAGGTCTCTCCTTATTAGGCTTAACCGCCTAGAGAGTAACGATGTCGACTAGTGAACTAGTGCATGATGACACATTTTGTTTTAATGGCACAAATTACATTATGTGGAGATTACGCATGCTTTATCACTTTTCGGGCCATGGGTCCAAATGCTTTTATGGATTGTGGTTGTAGGAATTCAAATCTAAAGGATGGACAATCTCCGTCACTTGGTGATATGCATCTTGATAGTGAAGCTTTAAGTATCATTCACCAAGCTATAAGCTTCGAGGTGTTCAAGTCAATTTCGTCTTGTTCATTGGCTCATGATGCTTGGACCAAAATTGAAGATATATATGGTGGGTCCAATCTTCATGAAGACAATATTCTTTTGGGGAGTTAATGGAGGAGTTCTCCACATTTTTAAATCATGAAGAGCTCTCTATTGCTTCCACCTCCGATTACTTGCATACCTCAACATCTTTCACTTCACCAACATGTGGCATACCACAAGAGGAAATCAATAAAGATGAGGCATGCTTGATTGATGAAGAATCCTCCTCTCAAAAGAATCATCATCAACCCCTTGTGTTCACATGTGCCTCATGGCAAGAGGTAATGACGAGGTATCATCTTCTCTTAGTGATAATGATGATAGTTGTAATGAGGAAGATGATGAAGTCTTGACTCAAAATCTGTATGAGATTGGGAAAACTCTTCAGTAGAGCTAAAATAACACTTAGGTTCCAAGATGTTCTTGCTTGCTTTGAAAAAGCGTAATGGTTTATTTCTCAATGAGGAAGCTAAAAGTGAACAGCTTGAACATGAACTTGCTAAGGCTCATGAAACGCTTCGTGACTTGAGGTCTTCAAAAGAAGAGATTAACGTTACTCATTGTAAGCTTAAAGAGGATTTTGAGCTCCTTCTCCTTGAATGCAATAGTGTCAAGGGAGAGCTCATAAAACTCTCTAAGTCTCATGAGGAGCTTCAATCAACTCATGAGAAGTCACTAAGTTCTACTTGCTCCTCTCATATTGATAATGATGTCTGTGCTACTAACTCGATTTCATGTGAAGCATCAATTTTGAAGGAGAATGTTGAGCTATGTGCTCAACTTGCTTTGCTAACAAGAAATTATGGGAAATTGGGAGAAAGTCATAAAAGCTCTCAGGCACTCATGATGATCTTCTAATCTCTCATGATGAGTTAAAGTTAGCTCATGAGGCTATGGTCACCAAGGTAAAATCATGTGAGTCTCATGTGGATATTAGCACATCTTCTACTAGAAATGCCTTATTGTCCTGCTAGTCCTTGCAATTCCTCTCTACATGATATTGGTACATCTTGTAATGAATTGCTCACCATGCCTTTTGCTCTAACAATGAAGCTTCTACTTCCTCTAGTTCTTTTGTTAATACTAACCTTGTAGAGGAAAATAAAGAGCTCAAGGCCCAAGTCACTAGTTTGACGAAAGACTTGGAAAAATGTTGTGATAATATATTGAGTGTGCAAAAGGACCCTCAAGACAAAATAGGACTTGATTTCATCTCCAACAAGAAGAAGTTCAAGAACAAGAAGAAGGAACAAGATCAAGTCAAGAATTGGCCAACATTACTTGCTTCAAGTGCAAGAATGTTGGACACCATGTGAGATCATGTCCATTGAAGAAGAAGGCTTCAAATGTGAAGCATCAAGGGAAGTGGCCTCAAGTTCAATATCAAGATAATGAAAGGCCTCTTCCCATGCCTAACCAAGATAATGCTCTCCAAGTTGAAAAGGTAAAGAAGAAGAGAAAGGGGAGCACATGTTGCTATAATTGCCGTAAGAAGGGACACATAGCTTCATCTTGTCCCAACGGTAACATATCTAAGCCTCCTATAGTCAATAATCATTATTCGCTAAGGAAGGATATTTTTGGCAATGTGTTTGCCAAGTTTGTGGGTTCCCAAAGAAGTTTGAAAGTGGACAAGACCATTTGGGTTGCCAAGCCTATTGTTACTAACTTCTTAGGACCCAACTTGGTTGGGGACCATCAAGCTCAAACTTGATCAATAGGTGTGTGGAGGGCATTGTAGACTTGGCTACTTCATGAAGAAAAACTATTTTCACCATATGTTATGTTTAATGCCAAGTCAAGTGGATTATCATCATATCTATCAATCCAATGCTCCTCTTTGCGGTAACTTGTACTTGCATTGTTTACATTGAAAGTTGCTATGTCCCTTGCATGTTTAGGTTTTGTACCTAGCATGTGCTTTTATAGTTGTGCTTCCTAGTATGCTTGATTTGTGTTATCTAGCATGTGTAGGTCGCAATGCACTTCATATATTTGTGTGTGTGGTTTCAAGACTGTAGTGCTTCATTAGTTGAATCTTAGTTGGCTCTTTTGAGATATTAATGGATCATCACATTATGGGGGAGTGCTATGATTTACGCATTTCACAAACCTTAAATGTGTATGTCTGTGGGATACCACCTACTATTGTTAGTGCAATATTATCTAGTTACTATGTGGTATGTAAAGCTCATTTGAAACTCAAATTCTCATCCATTAATTATCCTTAGTTGGGTTTCATTTGCTTCTTGTGGATAATACATGGATCATCATATTGTGGGGAGTGATATGCTTTGTGCATATCACAATCCTTGTTAATATGAACAATTGAGGGATGCCACTTAGAATTTATATTTGAGATTATCTTATATCTCCGTGGCATGCAATGTCTTATTTACGTATGGCATTCTTGTGCGGTTTTGCTCATGGTTATCTTTAAAATCATATTTGGAAAATCATTTGATTAAAGCTATTCCAATTCTTGCTTTGCATAATGATCTATCTAGTTGGAATGTTAATATTATTCTATCCAAGCATTGTGTTTATTTCTAAATTCTCATGTTATGCTTGTGTTAGTATAGATGATCATGTACTTATTTGGTTTCTACAATCAATGATAACCCGAAATACCATTTTATTTGAATTCATCTTATTGCTCTATATAAGAGTTTGTTATCTCATTGTTTATAGTGTCCTATATCTATTTGAGTGAGATATTCCTATGAGTATGTGTGCAATGCATATCTTATATGCTCATTGTTTTTTTCATATGTTGAACTTTGGGTGCTATCATATGTTGATTTGTCATTTTGATTCATTTTGGTCAATATTGGAAGTATTAACGGTTATGTGGTCATTTGTCCAATTTGTATCTCCCTGGATTTTGGTAGGCTTGTGCATGCATATTTACTATGTGTAAATTCACATGCCTTGTTTGCCTTATTTGATCCAATATATATATGGTAAATCCATCAAATTCTTAATAGCTATGATGTGCATGAAATTCAAATTCATATCAATAGGCACATATTTAAGTGGGTTTACCCTATGTGTTGTAGTTATGCTAACTACTTCGGACCCAATAAGTTTGGGGACCATATTGTACTTAAAATGTTTTAGGTACATTTGAGAAGCATTGGGTGCTTGGCTTATTCATGAAGGTGGTGGCACTATGAGGAAATTAGAGCCAAGCTTGGACATTTTATTGATCTACAACTTCATACCAATGCTATCTCGGTAACAAGTATTTACTTCATGCATATATATAGAAGTGAGGTCAACCTTGTGTAGGTTGTATCATGGCATGAATTTCTTGACTCGTTCTGTGATACTTGTTTCCTTTCTCAAAGCATCCCAACAATGATCTCTTGTTGCTAGTTGTGATGTCTTTGATGGTTGTGTGTTTGGAGTTCATTAATATACAATAATATTATATTAAGCCATGTGCCATGCTTTCAAGCAAAGATCTCATTGGTATATTTTATGACTCCCGTTTGGATATCTTATTCCTTCCTTTTGCAACTATTTTATGTGTACATCCTTCTTTGTGGATATCATCTACCTAGTATCTTATACACGTGAGAGAAGTTACATCTCTAGTTGATATCCCTATTCTTTCATGTCCACCATTTCATTCACTTTTTATATCTTTTTGGTGGCTCCATGGAAGCATTTGTTGAATGAGTGCATGTCTTACCTCTTTGCATCTTAGTGCACTCATGTTTGGTGAAGATTTGTGTCCTCATGCCTGTCTTGACAAGCCTATTATTTCCTATCTTCATCATGGGTTGTCACAAGCTTTGATTTTTAGGTTACTATTAGTGAGCTTGTGAACCCATTTGCTTGATGTGTGTGTGTGACCTTCTTAACTTCGTGTGTGTGTGGGAAGGACATGTCTTGCACCTTGTATCTCATTTACTCAAGGCTATGTTGATGCTTAATTCTCATCCTTATACTAGTCTTCTCAAGTGTTTTTACGTGTCTCACACACATCATTTTGGTTGTGCCTATTCTTAGATTGCCTCATGTACATGTTGCTCAACCATATGTTTGTTGCAAACGCTAGGCTTCTTTTCTTATCTATGTTTGCTTGCAATTGTTGTGTGTTCCTATTGATTTTGGGGAGTGATGATCCTATTTTGTACACTCGTATCCAAATAATAAAAAAATCTAAATTGTGCACAAATCATGGGGAGCTTCTCTATTTTTCTTAGAACACTCCTTTACCCAAATCGTAATATTCTTTTTATCCTTTTGGCTCGTCAATCTTTTGATTGCTTGCTTCACTTTGTGTTATGCAAATGAGATCAATTTGTGCCATGAGCTTTGTGCCATGTACCTTGCTATTATGACTAGGCTCAAGTTGTATAATAGTTGATTCACTTGTGGATATCATGTTCTTATCAATTGCAACCTTTCTTTTTGTGTATATGAGTTTCTTTATGGATACATATCATGATTATTATTGGCCACTTAGAAATTTTTATACATGAAAACGTTCATATGTTTGTATCTGGTTGCGTTCTATAGATTCCGAGCTCCTTTAATTGTTCATCATTGAATATGTGCATTTGTTTTCACTCACATGTTGGGATATGCACACATCAAGAACGAACTCGTACTATATTGGTCTGCTAGATGTTTTGTCTTCCATTTTGGCATTTGGTGCCAATGGGGAGAAGTTTAGAGGGTTTAAGATAAATATCTTTTGTAATTCTTGTTGTCACTCATGCATATCTACCCTTGTTATATATTCTTATTGCATGAATGAGCATTGTATATAGGAAATCTCCTCCTAGTTTATGTCAACCGATATATGCAATGACATTCAAAGTTCATTCACACATGCATATATTGTGGGGAGTTTGCTCTATATACTATGGGTGTACTATCATCAAATGCTTGTGTAGTGTCTTGATGATAGTACAACCATCCCAAGTATACAATTTATTCATTACATAAACCCTCTTGTTGAGATTGTCATCAATTACCAAAATGGGGAGATTGAAAGTACATGTAGTCCCCATGTGTGGTTTGGTAATTAATTAATGACAATCCTTATGGACTAATGTTTGCATTGAGATATACATTTGAAGATTAGTCCCATTGGAAAATGATTGAAGAATAATGGAAGAAAACTCCTTTGAAGCAACAATTACATCGAGATGATCAAAATGGAGTTCATTGGAGTATCTTAAGGGTTTCCATGCTTAGAGCTATGGTTTGAGCCATAATGGATCAAGATCTTAAAGAGGATGATTTGAATGATGAATTCTAGGAGTGGCTCAAAGATATGATCATAATGGACTCATGTGTTGAGTCATAATTGAGCAAGCTATTCAAGTGAAGAATTCAATATATCCTTCATGACGTCAAGATTAAACATGGAGTAGAGATATAGGTTGACCAAGATGAAGCTCAAAAGATCGAACTCTAAATGGTCAACACACGAGCACAAATGATGCACCACATAGGATCTTGTGGTATGATAAGAAATTATAAATTGCACTCTGTGTACTAACCCATACTATGTGTTGTCTATGTTTTTGAGGGTTAGGTGATTCTCATGGGCTCGCATCAAGAAAGAGATTTCAAGTGTCTATGAGAGGACGACATCAAGTGTTGGTGATCATGGTTGACAAGGGCAAGTTCAAGATAACCATCCCAAAAGGATTACATGCTTGAAGCTTGTGGATGATCACATGATGGACAAGTGAAGATGAATACAAAGCAAAGCTTCCCCACATTGTGTATGAGGGAGAGACTTGAAGACTTCACCAATGTCTTGCCTTCATCTTGAGCCAAGAAGAAACATCAACATCAAGCTCAAGTGACCGGCTTGTGTCAAAGGTATTAGTTCCTTTGACGTTAGTGTTGTGGAGTGATGACCACCAAAGAAACATATACACTCAAGAATGGATTCTTGATAGCTATGTAGTGTAGCTATTTTATGATTCTTGAGTTATAGGGATCCCGCACTATTAAGAGGGGATCAAAGGGGTTTGTGATGGATTTGCTCAAGTCAACATCTTCTATACACAATTCCACTCATATCCTATATACCAAAGAAAAGCCAAAGCCAAATAGTTTCCCAAAATATATGATCTAAACTTTGCATAATTTGAACCCTCCATTTTGGTTTATTTTGGGTGGTTCTCTATCTGAGGACTTGGAGCTTTTCCATAGCTTCAAAACGAGCCCAAGATCATCAAAATCGGAGTCCGGATGTGAAAGTTATGCATGTTTTAGTTTTGGGGTTCCTGCTGTTATTTTGGCCGGACGTCCGGTAACGTCCGGAAATCCGTGCGCCAATCCAGAATCAAACGGACGGAAATCCGGTAAGTTCCGGACGTTCGGTCTCCGGACGTCCGGAAAATGTCGGACGTCCGTCAAACCTGTTTCGCAAATATCCTGATACATTAAATGCGATGGCGTGCTATAGCCGTCGGACGTCTGGTGTTCCACCGGACGTCCGTGCCTGTTTACACCGGACGTCCGGAACCCTCCGGACGTCGACACTTTCACATCGAAGCATTCTTACGGATGTCCGCCCCTTTCGGACGCACCGTATCCTGTACATTGGTTTGTGGGTCACACTTTTCACAGCGGCGGTCGTCTGATGATTGTCGGACGTCCGGCGCTCTACGGACGTCCGGTCCTTCCTGATTGCCCGGACGTCCGGACACTTCCGGACGTCCGACTCCTCCACAACAGGAACATTTTTGTGGATGTCCGGAACCCTCCGGACGTCCGACACTTTCCTGAGCAGAATTCCCCCCCAACGGCCAGATTTGTGCCCATGCTATAAATATCCCTTCACCACTTCGTGGAGGGGTGAGCAACACAACTATCTTGACCCACACTTGAAGAAAAGCTCCTCTCCTTCTCCTACCTCAAATCTTAGATCCCGAAGAGATTTGTGAGAGTTCTTGTGGGAGATTCCAATCAAGTGATAGATCCACTCCCTCTCCTTCTCTTGACCAAAGGAATTCGTGATTTGAGCAAGTCTTGAGCATTTCCCCTTGATCTTGTTACTCTTGGAGGTTGGAGACTCCTAGGCGGTAGGAGTGCTCGGTGAGGAATCAACTTGTGATTTGTCCCCCGGAAAGTTTGTGAAGGTTTGGAGGCCACCTCAAGGTCTTCCACTAGTGGTTGGGAATCGCCTTCGTGGTGATATCTCAAGGAGAATAGGGTGAGCCTTCGTGGCATTGGTGTGCCTTCGTGGTAACATCCACCTCTCTAACGGTGACTAGCTTTCCTCCAAGGAAGTGAACATCGGGATACATCATCGTCTCTGTGACTTCGGTTATCCCTAACCCTAACTCCTTACTTGTGGTTTACCTTGGTAACTTGACCGCGCATTCACTATTCTTGTTGTCCTCATTATATTGTGTTGGTTACCATATCGTAGAGATTATTTAGGCCAACACTTTATAGTCCATAATTCATACTTCCTACTATTGTTCTATCTTGTGTTTAGTGTGAACTGCTAGCTTGTAACATATCTTGTGTAAGCTTGTAATGCTTACTTGAGTTTGCTTGTATCATTCAATTCCATATATTGTGATACAATTTGTGTAAGCTTGTATTCCCTACTTGTGGGTGTCTGTATTATTCATTTCCATATCTCGTGATATACATTGAGTAAGTTTGTGTAACTTACTTGTGCTTACTCATATCCTCGTTGTTCTCATCTTGTTTATGCTAAGTTGTTGGTGCACTTAGTGAGCCTAGTATATTTAGGATTTGTGCTTGAAAAGTATCCGCTTAGTTTATTTCCGCATTAGGATATAGCCAAATCCGTAAAAGATTTTAAAACGCATATTCACCCCCCCCCCTCTAGGCGACACCGTGGTCCTTTCAATTGGTATCAGAGCTAGGTCTCTCCTTATTAGGCTTAACCGCCTAGAGAGTAACGATGTCGACTAGTGAACTAGTGCATGATGACACATTTTGTTTTAATGGCACAAATTACATTATGTGGAGATTACGCATGCTTTATCACTTTCGGGCCATGGGTCCAAATGCTTTATGGATTGTGGTTGTAGGAATTCAAATCTAAAGGATGGACAATCTCCGTCACTTGGTGATATGCATCTTGATAGTGAAGCTTTAAGTATCATTCACCAAGCTATAAGCTTCGAGGTGTTCAAGTCAATTTCGTCTTGTTCATTGGCTCATGATGCTTGGACCAAAATTGAAGATATATATGGTGGGTCCAATCTTCATGAAGACAATATTCTTTTTGGGAGTTAATGGAGGAGTTCTCCACATTTTTAAATCATGAAGAGCTCTCTATTGCTTCCACCTCCGATTACTTGCATACCTCAACATCTTTCACTTCACCAACATGTGGCATACCACAAGAGGAAATCAATAAAGATGAGGCATGCTTGATTGATGAAGAATCCTCCTCTCCAAAAGAATCATCATCAACCCCTTGTGTTCACATGTGCCTCATGGCAAGAGGTAATGACGAGGTATCATCTTCTCTTAGTGATAATGATGATAGTTGTAATGAGGAAGATGATGAAGTCTTGACTCAAAATCTGTATGAGATTGGGAAAACTCTTCGTAGAGCTAAAAATAACACTTAGGTTCCAAGATGTTCTTGCTTGCTTTGAAAAACGTAATGGTTTATTTCTCAATGAGGAAGCTAAAAGTGAACAGCTTGAACATGAACTTGCTAAGGCTCATGAAACGCTTAGTGACTTGAGGTCTTCAAAAGAAGAGATTAACGTTACTCATTGTAAGCTTAAAGAGGATTTTGAGCTCCTTCTCCTTGAATGCAATAGTGTCAAGGGAGAGCTCATAAAACTCTCTAAGTCTCATGAGGAGCTTCAATCAACTCATGAGAAGTCACTAAGTTCTACTTGCTCCTCTCATATTGATAATGATGTCTGTGCTACTAACTCGATTTCATGTGAAGCATCAATTTTGAAGGAGAATGTTGAGCTATGTGCTCAACTTGCTTTGCTAACAAGAAATTATGGGAAATTGGGAGAAAGTCATAAAAGCTCTCAGGCACTCATGATGATCTTCTAATCTCTCATGATGAGTTAAAGTTAGCTCATGAGGCTATGGTCACCAAGGTAAAATCATGTGAGTCTCATGTGGATATTAGCACATCTTCTACTAGAAATGCCTTATTGTCCTGTGCTAGTCCTTGCAATTCCTCTCTACATGATATTGGTACATCTTGTAATGAATTGCTCACCATGCCTTTTTGCTCTAACAATGAAGCTTCTACTTCCTCTAGTTCTTTTGTTAATACTAACCTTGTAGAGGAAAATAAAGAGCTCAAGGCCCAAGTCACTAGTTTGACGTAAAGACTTGGAAAAATGTTGTGATAATATATTGAGTGTGCAAAAGGACCCTCAAGACAAAATAGGACTTGATTTCATCTCCAACAAGAAGAAGTTCAAGAACAAGAAGAAGGAACAAGATCAAGTCAAGAATTGGCCAACATTACTTGCTTCAAGTGCAAGAATGTTGGACACCATGTGAGATCATGTCCATTGAAGAAGAAGGCTTCAAATGTGAAGCATCAAGGGAAGTGGCCTCAAGTTCAATATCAAGATAATGAAAGGCCTCTTCCCATGCCTAACCAAGATAATGCTCTCCAAGTTGAAAAGGTAAAGAAGAAGAGAAAGGGGAGCACATGTTGCTATAATTGCCGTAAGAAGGGACACATAGCTTCATCTTGTCCCAACGGTAACATATCTAAGCCTCCTATAGTCAATAATCATTATTCGCTAAGGAAGGATATTGTTGGCAATGTGTTTGCCAAGTTTGTGGGTTCCCAAAGAAGTTTGAAAGTGGACAAGACCATTTGGGTTGCCAAGCCTATTGTTACTAACTTCTTAGGACCCAACTTGGTTGGGGACCATCAAGCTCAAACTTGATCAATAGGTGTGTGGAGGGCATTGTAGACTTGGCTACTTCATGAAGAAAAACTATTTTCACCATATGTTATGTTTAATGCCAAGTCAAGTGGATTATCATCATATCTATCAATCCAATGCTCCTCTTTATGTAACTTGTACTTGCATTGTTTACATTGAAAGTTGCTATGTCCCTTGCATGTTTAGGTTTTGTACCTAGCATGTGCTTTTATAGTTGTGCTTCCTAGTATGCTTGATTTGTGTTATCTAGCATGTGTAGGTCGCAATGCAGTTCATATATTTGTGTGTGTGGTTTCAAGACTGTATTGCTTCATTAGTTGAATCTTAGTTGGCTCTTTTGAGATATTAATGGATCATCACATTATGGGGGAGTGCTATGATTTACGCATTTCACAAACCTTAAATGTGTATGTCTGTGGGATACCACCTACTATTGTTAGTGCAATATTATCTAGTTACTATGTGGTATGTAAAGCTCATTTGAAACTCAAATTCTCATCCATTAATTATCCTTAGTTGGGTTTCATTTGCTTCTTGTGGATAATACATGGATCATCATATTGTGGGGGAGTGATATGCTTTGTGCATATCACAATCCTTGTTAATATGAACAATTGAGGGATGCCACTTAGAATTTATATTTGAGATTATCTTATATCTCCGTGGCATGCAATGTCTTATTTACGTATGGCATTCTTGTGCGGTTTTGCTCATGGTTATCTTTAAAATCATATTTGGAAAATCATTTGATTAAAGCTATTCCAATTCTTGCTTTGCATAATGATCTATCTAGTTGGAATGTTAATATTATTCTATCCAAGCATTGTGTTTATTTCTAAATTCTCATGTTATGCTTGTGTTAGTATAGATGATCATGTACTTATTTGGTTTCTACACCGAATGATAACCCGAAATACCATTTTATTTGAATTCATCTTATTGCTCTATATAAGAGTTTGTTATCTCATTGTTTATAGTGTCCTATATCTATTTGAGTGAGATATTCCTATGAGTATGTGTGCAATGCATATCTTATATGCTCATTGTTTTTTTCATATGTTGAACTTTGGGTGCTATCATATGTTGATTTGTCATTTTGATTCATTTTGGTCAATATTGGAAGTATTAACGGTTATGTGGTCATTTGTCCAATTTGTATCTCCTGGATTTTAGTAGGCTTGTGCATGCATATTTACTATGTGTAAATTCACATGCCTTGTTTGCCTTATTTGATCCAATATATATATGGTAAATCCATCAAATTCTTAATAGCTATGATGTGCATGAAATTCAAATTCATATCAATAGGCACATATTTAAGTGGGTTTACCCTATGTGTTGTAGTTATGCTAACTACTTGGACCCAATAAGTTTGGGGACCATATTGTACTTAAAATGTTTTAGGTACATTTGAGAAGCATTGGGTGCTTGGCTTATTCATGAAGGTGGTGGCACTATGAGGAAATTAGAGCCAAGCTTGGACATTTTATTGATCTACAACTTCATACCAATGCTATCTCGGTAACAAGTATTTACTTCATGCATATATATAGAAGTGAGGTCAACCTTGTGTAGGTTGTATCATGGCATGAATTTCTTGACTCGTTCTGTGATACTTGTTTCCTTTCTCAAAGCATCCCAACAATGATCTCTTGTTGCTAGTTGTGATGTCTTTGATGGTTGTGTGTTTGGAGTTCATTAATATACAATAATATTATATTAAGCCATGTGCCATGCTTTCAAGCAAAGATCTCATTGGTATATTTTATGACTCCCGTTTGGATATCTTATTCCTTCCTTTTGCAACTATTTTATGTGTACATCCTTCTTTGTGGATATCATCTACCTAGTATCTTATACACGTGAGAGAAGTTACATCTCTAGTTGATATCCCTATTCTTTCATGTCCACCATTTCATTCACTTTTTATATCTTTTTGGTGGCTCCATGGAAGCATTTGTTGAATGAGTGCATGTCTTACCTCTTTGCATCTTAGTGCACTCATGTTTGGTGAAGATTTGTGTCCTCATGCCTGTCTTGACAAGCCTATTATTTCCTATCTTCATCATGGGTTGTCACAAGCTTTGATTTTTAGGTTACTATTAGTGAGCTTGTGAACCCATTTGCTTGATGTGTGTGTGTGACCTTCTTAACTTCGTGTGTGTGTGGGAAGGACATGTCTTGCACCTTGTATCTCATTTACTCAAGGCTATGTTGATGCTTAATTCTCATCCTTATACTAGTCTTCTCAAGTGTTTTTACGTGTCTCACACACATCATTTTGGTTGTGCCTATTCTTAGATTGCCTCATGTACATGTTGCTCAACCATATGTTTGTTGCAAACGCTAGGCTTCTTTTCTTATCTATGTTTGCTTGCAATTGTTGTGTGTTCCTATTGATTTTGGGGAGTGATGATCCTATTTTGTACACTCGTATCCAAATAATAAAAAATCTAAATTGTGCACAAATCATGGGGAGCTTCTCTATTTTTCTTAGAACACTCCTTTACCCAAATCGTAATATTCTTTTATCCTTTTGGCTCGTCGAATCTTTTGATTGCTTGCTTCACTTTGTGTTATGCAAATGAGATCAATTTGTGCCATGAGCTTTGTGCCATGTACCTTGCTATTATGACTAGGCTCAAGTTGTATAATAGTTGATTCACTTGTGGATATCATGTTCTTATCAATTGCAACCTTTCTTTTTGTGTATATGAGTTTCTTTATGGATACATATCATGATTATTATTGGCCACTTAGAAATTTTTATACATGAAAACGTTCATATGTTTGTATCTGATTGCGTTCTATAGATTCCGAGCTCCTTTAATTGTTCATCATTGAATATGTGCATTTGTTTTCACTCACATGTTGGGATATGCACACATCAAGAACGAACTCGTACTATATTGGTCTGCTAGATGTTTTGTCTTCCATTTTGGCATTTGGTGCCAATGGGGGAGAAGTTTAGAGGGTTTAAGATAAATATCTTTTGTAATTCTTGTTGTCACTCATGCATATCTACCCTTGTTATATATTCTTATTGCATGAATGAGCATTGTATATAGGGAAATCTCCTCCTAGTTTATGTCAACCGATATATGCAATGACATTCAAAGTTCATTCACACATGCATATATTGTGGGGAGTTTGCTCTATATACTATGGGTGTACTATCATCAAATGCTTGTGTAGTGTCTTGATGATAGTACAACCATCCCAAGTATACAATTTATTCATTACATAAACCCTCTTGTTGAGATTGTCATCAATTACCAAAATGGGGAGATTGAAAGTACATGTAGTCCCCATGTGTGGTTTTTGGTAATTAATTAATGACAATCCTTATGGACTAATGTTTGCATTGAGATATACATTTGAAGATTAGTCCCATTGGAAAATGATTGAAGAATAATGGAAGAAAACTCCTTTGAAGCAACAATTACATCGAGATGATCAAAATGGAGTTCATTGGAGTATCTTAAGGGTTTCCATGCTTAGAGCTATGGTTTGAGCCATAATGGATCAAGATCTTAAAGAGGATGATTTGAATGATGAATTCTAGGAGTGGCTCAAAGATATGATCATAATGGACTCATGTGTTGAGTCATAATTGAGCAAGCTATTCAAGTGAAGAATTCAATATATCCTTCATGACGTCAAGATTAAACATGGAGTAGAGATATAGGTTGACCAAGATGAAGCTCAAAAGATCGAACTCTAAATGGTCAACACACGAGCACAAATGATGCACCACATAGGATCTTGTGGTATGATAAGAAATTATAAATTGCACTCTGTGTACTAACCCATACTATGTGTTGTCTATGTTTTTGAGGGTTAGGTGATTCTCATGGGCTCGCATCAAGAAAGAGATTTCAAGTGTCTATGAGAGGACGACATCAAGTGTTGGTGATCATGGTTGACAAGGGCAAGTTCAAGATAACCATCCCAAAAGGATTACATGCTTGAAGCTTGTGGATGATCACATGATGGACAAGTGAAGATGAATACAAAGCAAAGCTTCCCCACATTGTGTATGAGGGAGAGACTTGAAGACTTCACCAATGTCTTGCCTTCATCTTGAGCCAAGAAGAAACATCAACATCAAGCTCAAGTGAACGGCTTGTGTCAAAGGTATTAGTTCCTTTGACGTTAGTGTTGTGGAGTGATGACCACCAAAGAAACATATACACTCAAGAATGGATTCTTGATAGCTATGTAGTGTAGCTATTTTTATGATTCTTGAGTTATAGGGATCCCGCACTATTAAGAGGGGATCAAAGGGGTTTGTGATGGATTTGCTCAAGTCAACATCTTCTATACACAATTCCACTCATATCCTATATACCAAAGAAAAGCCAAAGCCAAATAGTTTCCCAAAATATATGATCTAACCTTTGCATAATTTGAACCCTCCATTTTGGTTTATTTTGGGTGGTTCTCTATCTGAGGACTTGGAGCTTTTCCATAGCTTCAAACGAGCCCAAGATCATCAAAATCGGAGTCCGGATGTGAAAGTTATGCATGTTTTAGTTTTGGGGTTCCTGCTGTTATTTTGGCCGGACGTCCGGTAACGTCCGGAAATCCGGTCGCCAATCCGTAATCAAGCGGACGGAAATCCGGTAAGTTCCGGACGTTCGGTCTCCGGACGTCCGGAAAATGTCGGACGTCCGTCAAACCTGTTTCGCAAATATCCCGATACATTAAATGCGATGGCGTGCTACAGCCGTCGGACGTCCGGTGTTCCACCGGACGTCCGGTGCCTGTTTTGCCACCGGACGTCCGGAACCCTCCGGACGTCTGACACTTTCACATCAGAAGCATTCTTACAGATGTCCGGCCCGCTTTCGGACGACCGTATCCTGTACATTGGTTTGTGGGTCACACTTTTCACAGCGGCGGTCGTCTGATGATTGTCGGACGTCCGGCTCACGGACGTCCGGTCCTACCTGATTGCCCGGACGTCCGGACACTTCCGGACGTCCGACTCCTCCCCAACAGGAACATTTGTGTGGATGTCCGGAACCCTCCGGACGTCCGACACTTTCCTGAGCAGAATTCCCCCAACGGCCAGATTTGTGCCCATGCTATAAATATCCCTTCACCACTTCGTGGAGGGTGAGCAACACAACTATCTTGACCCACACTTGAAGAAAAGCTCCCTCTCCTTCTCCTACCTCAAATCTTAGATCCCGAAGAGATTTGTGAGAGTTCTTGTGGGAGATTCCAATCAAGTGATAGATCCACTCCTCTCCTTCTCTTGACCAAAGGAATTCGTGATTTGAGCAAGTCTTGAGCATTTCCCCTTGATCTTGTTACTCTTGGAGGTTGGAGACTCCTAGGCGGTAGGAGTGCTCGGTGAGGAATCAACTTGTGATTTGTCCCCCGGAAAGTTTGTGAAGGTTTGGAGGCCACCTCAAGGTCTTCCACTAGTGGTTGGGAATCGCCTTCGTGGTGATATCTCAAGGAGAATAGGGTGAGCCTTCGTGGCATTGGTGTGCCTTCGTGGTAACATCCACCTCTCTAACGGTGACTAGCTTTCCTCCAAGGAAGTGAACATCGGGATACATCATCGTCTCTGTGACTTGAGTTATCCCTAACCCTAACTCCTTACTTGTGGTTTACCTTGGTAACTTGACCGCGCATTCACTATTCTTGTTGTCCTCATTATATTGTGTTGGTTACCATATCGTAGAGATTATTTAGGCCAACACTTTATAGTCCGCAATTCATACTTCCTACTATTGTTCTATCTTGTGTTTAGTGTGAACTGCTAGCTTGTAACATATCTTGTGTAAGCTTGTAATGCTTACTTGAGTTTGCTTGTATCATTCAATTCCATATATTGTGATACAATTTGTGTAAGCTTGTATTCCCTACTTGTGGGTGTCTCTATTATTCATTTCCATATCTCGTGATATACATTGAGTAAGTTTGTGTAACTTACTTGTGCTTACTCATATCCTCGTTGTTCTCATCTTGTTTATGCTAAGTTGTTGGTGCACTTAGTGAGCCTAGTATATTTAGGATTTGTGCTTGAAAAGTATCCGCTTAGTTTATTTCCGCATTAGGATATAGCCAAATCCGTAAAAGATTTTAAAACGCCTATTCACCCCCTCAAGGCGACACCGTGGTCCTATCAATTGGTATCAGAGCTAGGTCTCTCCTTATTAGGCTTAACCGCCAAGAGAGTAACGATGTCGACTAGTGAACTACTGCATGATGACACAATTTGTTTTAATGGCACAAATTACATTATGTGGAGATTACGCATGCTTTATCACTTTCGGCCATGGGTCCAAATGCTTTCTTGGATTGTGGTTGTAGGAATTCAAATCTAAAGGATGGACAATCTCCGTCACTTGGTGATATGCATCTTGATAGTGAAGCTTTAAGTATCATTCACCAAGCTATAAGCTTCGAGGTGTTCAAGTCAATTTCGTCTTGTTCATTGGCTCATGATGCTTGGACCAAAATTGAAGATATATATGGTGGGTCCAATCTTCATGAAGACAATATTCTTTTGGGGAGTTAATGGAGGAGTTCTCCACATTTTTAAATCATGAAGAGCTCTCTATTGCTTCCACCTCCGATTACTTGCATACCTCAACATCTTTCACTTCACCAACATGTGGCATACCACAAGAGGAAATCAATAAAGATGAGGCATGCTTGATTGATGAAGAATCCTCCTCTCCAAAAGAATCATCATCAACCCCTTGTGTTCACATGTGCCTCATGGCAAGAGGTAATGACGAGGTATCATCTTCTCTTAGTGATAATGATGATAGTTGTAATGAGGAAGATGATGAAGTCTTGACTCAAAATCTATATGAGATTGGGAAAACTCTTCAGAGAGCTAAAAAATAACACTTAGGTTCCAAGATGTTCTTGCTTGCTTTGAAAAACGTAATGGTTTATTTCTCAATGAGGAAGCTAAAAGTGAACAGCTTGAACATGAACTTGCTAAGGCTCATGAAACGCTTAGTGACTTGAGGTCTTCAAAAGAAGAGATTAACGTTACTCATTTTAAGCTTAAAGAGGATTTTGAGCTCCTTCTCCTTGAATGCAATAGTGTCAAGGGAGAGCTCATAAAACTCTCTAAGTCTCATGAGGAGCTTCAATCAACTCATGAGAAGTCACTAAGTTCTACTTGCTCCTCTCATATTGATAATGATGTCTGTGCTACTAACTCGATTTCATGTGAAGCATCAATTTTGAAGGAGAATGTTGAGCTATGTGCTCAACTTGCTTTGCTAACAAGAAATTATGGGAAATTGGGAGAAAGTCATAAAAAGCTCTCAGGCACTCATGATGATCTTCTAATCTCTCATGATGAGTTAAAGTTAGCTCATGAGGCTATGGTCACCAAGGTAAAATCATGTGAGTCTCATGTGGATATTAGCACATCTTCTACTAGAAATGCCTTATTGTCCTGTGCTAGTCCTTGCAATTCCTCTCTACATGATATTGGTACATCTTGTAATGAATTGCTCACCATGCCTTTTGCTCTAACAATGAAGCTTCTACTTCCTCTAGTTCTTTTGTTAATACTAACCTTGTAGAGGAAAATAAAGAGCTCAAGGCCCAAGTCACTAGTTTGACGAAGACTTGGAAAAATGTTGTGATAATATATTGAGTGTGCAAAAGGACCCTCAAGACAAAATAGGACTTGATTTCATCTCCAACAAGAAGAAGTTCAAGAACAAGAAGAAGGAACAAGATCAAGTCAAGAATTGGCCAACATTACTTGCTTCAAGTGCAAGAATGTTGGACACCATGTGAGATCATGTCCATTGAAGAAGAAGGCTTCAAATGTGAAGCATCAAGGGAAGTGGCCTCAAGTTCAATATCAAGATAATGAAAGGCCTCTTCCCATGCCTAACCAAGATAATGCTCTCCAAGTTGAAAAGGTAAAGAAGAAGAGAAAGGGGAGCACATGTTGCTATAATTGCCGTAAGAAGGGACACATAGCTTCATCTTGTCCCAACGGTAACATATCTAAGCCTCCTATAGTCAATAATCATTATTCGCTAAGGAAGGATATTGTTGGCAATGTGTTTGCCAAGTTTGTGGGTTCCCAAAGAAGTTTGAAAGTGGACAAGACCATTTGGGTTGCCAAGCCTATTGTTACTAACTTCTTAGGACCCAACTTGGTTGGGGACCATCAAGCTCAAACTTGATCAATAGGTGTGTGGAGGGCATTGTAGACTTGGCTACTTCATGAAGAAAAACTATTTTCACCATATGTTATGTTTAATGCCAAGTCAAGTGGATTATCATCATATCTATCAATCCAATGCTCCTCTTTGCGGTAACTTGTACTTGCATTGTTTACATTGAAAGTTGCTATGTCCCTTGCATGTTTAGGTTTTGTACCTAGCATGTGCTTTTATAGTTGTGCTTCCTAGTATGCTTGATTTGTGTTATCTAGCATGTGTAGGTCGCAATGCACTTCATATATTTGTGTGTGTGGTTTCAAGACTGTATTGCTTCATTAGTTGAATCTTAGTTGGCTCTTTTTAGATATTAATGGATCATCACATTATGGGGGAGTGCTATGATTTACGCATTTCACAAACCTTAAATGTGTATGTCTGTGGGATACCACCTACTATTGTTAGTGCAATATTATCTAGTTACTATGTGGTATGTAAAGCTCATTTGAAACTCAAATTCTCATCCATTAATTATCCTTAGTTGGGTTTCATTTGCTTCTTGTGGATAATACATGGATCATCATATAGTGGGGAGTGATATGCTTTGTGCATATCACAATCCTTGTTAATATGAACAATTGAGGGATGCCACTTAGAATTTATATTTGAGATTATCTTATATCTCCGTGGCATGCAATGTCTTATTTACGTATGGCATTCTTGTGCGGTTTTGCTCATGGTTATCTTTAAAATCATATTTGGAAAATCATTTGATTAAAGCTATTCCAATTCTTGCTTTGCATAATGATCTATCTAGTTGGAATGTTAATATTATTCTATCCAAGCATTGTGTTTATTTCTAAATTCTCATGTTATGCTTGTGTTAGTATAGATGATCATGTACTTATTTGGTTTCTACAATCAATGATAACCCGAAATACCATTTTATTTGAATTCATCTTATTGCTCTATATAAGAGTTTGTTATCTCATTGTTTATAGTGTCCTATATCTATTTGAGTGAGATATTCCTATGAGTATGTGTGCAATGCATATCTTATATGCTCATTGTTTTTTTCATATGTTGAACTTTGGGTGCTATCATATGTTGATTTGTCATTTTGATTCATTTTGGTCAATATTGGAAGTATTAACGGTTATGTGGTCATTTGTCCAATTTGTATCTCCCTGGATTTTGGTAGGCTTGTGCATGCATATTTACTATGTGTAAATTCACATGCCTTGTTTGCCTTATTTGATCCAATATATATATGGTAAATCCATCAAATTCTTAATAGCTATGATGTGCATGAAATTCAAATTCATATCAATAGGCACATATTTAAGTGGGTTTACCCTATGTGTTGTAGTTATGCTAACTACTTCGGACCCAATAAGTTTGGGGACCATATTGTACTTAAAATGTTTTAGGTACATTTGAGAAGCATTGGGTGCTTGGCTTATTCATGAAGGTGGTGGCACTATGAGGAAATTAGAGCCAAGCTTGGACATTTTATTGATCTACAACTTCATACCAATGCTATCTCGGTAACAAGTATTTACTTCATGCATATATATAGAAGTGAGGTCAACCTTGTGTAGGTTGTATCATGGCATGAATTTCTTGACTCGTTCCTGTGATACTTGTTTCCTTTCTCAAAGCATCCCAACAATGATCTCTTGTTGCTAGTTGTGATGTCTTTGATGGTTGTGTGTTTGGAGTTCATTAATATACAATAATATTATATTAAGCCATGTGCCATGCTTTCAAGCAAAGATCTCATTGGTATATTTTATGACTCCCGTTTGGATATCTTATTCCTTCCTTTTGCAACTATTTTATGTGTACATCCTTCTTTGTGGATATCATCTACCTAGTATCTTATACACGTGAGAGAAGTTACATCTCTAGTTGATATCCCTATTCTTTCATGTCCACCATTTCATTCACTTTTTATATCTTTTTGGTGGCTCCATGGAAGCATTTGTTGAATGAGTGCATGTCTTACCTCTTTGCATCTTAGTGCACTCATGTTTGGTGAAGATTTGTGTCCTCATGCCTGTCTTGACAAGCCTATTATTTCCTATCTTCATCATGGGTTGTCACAAGCTTTGATTTTTAGGTTACTATTAGTGAGCTTGTGAACCCATTTGCTTGATGTGTGTGTGTGACCTTCTTAACTTCGTGTGTGTGTGGGAAGGACATGTCTTGCACCTTGTATCTCATTTACTCAAGGCTATGTTGATGCTTAATTCTCATCCTTATACTAGTCTTCTCAAGTGTTTTTACGTGTCTCACACACATCATTTTGGTTGTGCCTATTCTTAGATTGCCTCATGTACATGTTGCTCAACCATATGTTTGTTGCAAACGCTAGGCTTCTTTTCTTATCTATGTTTGCTTGCAATTGTTGTGTGTTCCTATTGATTTTGGGGGAGTGATGATCCTATTTTGTACACTCGTATCCTAATAATAAAAAAATCTAAATTGTGCACAAATCATGGGGAGCTTCTCTATTTTTCTTAGAACACTCCTTTACCCAAATCGTAATATTCTTTTATCCTTTTGGCTCGTCGAATCTTTTGATTGCTTGCTTCACTTTGTGTTATGCAAATGAGATCAATTTGTGCCATGAGCTTTGTGCCATGTACCTTGCTATTATGACTAGGCTCAAGTTGTATAATAGTTGATTCACTTGTGGATATCATGTTCTTATCAATTGCAACCTTTCTTTTTGTGTATATGAGTTTCTTTATGGATACATATCATGATTATTATTGGCCACTTAGAAATTTTTATACATGAAAACGTTCATATGTTTGTATCTGATTATGCGTTCTATAGATTCCGAGCTCCTTTAATTGTTCATCATTGAATATGTGCATTTGTTTTCACTCACATGTTGGGATATGCACACATCAAGAAACGAACTTCGTACTATATTGGTCTGCTAGATGTTTTGTCTTCCATTTTGGCATTTGGTGCCAATGGGGAGAAGTTTAGAGGGTTTAAGATAAATATCTTTTGTAATTCTTGTTGTCACTCATGCATATCTACCCTTGTTATATATTCTTATTGCATGAATGAGCATTGTATATAGGGAAATCTCCTCCTAGTTTATGTCAACCGATATATGCAATGACATTCAAAGTTCATTCACACATGCATATATTGTGGGGAGTTTGCTCTATATACTATGGGTGTACTATCATCAAATGCTTGTGTAGTGTCTTGATGATAGTACAACCATCCCAAGTATACAATTTATTCATTACATAAACCCTCTTGTTGAGATTGTCATCAATTACCAAAATGGGGAGATTGAAAGTACATGTAGTCCCCATGTGTGGTTTTGGTAATTAATTAATGACAATCCTTATGGACTAATGTTTGCATTGAGATATACATTTGAAGATTAGTCCCATTGGAAAATGATTGAAGAATAATGGAAGAAAACTCCTTTGAAGCAACAATTACATCGAGATGATCAAAATGGAGTTCATTGGAGTATCTTAAGGGTTTCCATGCTTAGAGCTATGGTTTGAGCCATAATGGATCAAGATCTTAAAGAGGATGATTTGAATGATGAATTCTAGGAGTGGCTCAAAGATATGATCATAATGGACTCATGTGTTGAGTCATAATTGAGCAAGCTATTCAAGTGAAGAATTCAATATATCCTTCATGACGTCAAGATTAAACATGGAGTAGAGATATGGGTTGACCAAGATGAAGCTCAAAAGATCGAACTCTAAATGGTCAACACACGAGCACAAATGATGCACCACATAGGATCTTGTGGTATGATAAGAAATTATAAATTGCACTCTGTGTACTAACCCATACTATGTGTTGTCTATGTTTTTGAGGGTTAGGTGATTCTCATGGGCTCGCATCAAGAAAGAGATTTCAAGTGTCTATGAGAGGACGACATCAAGTGTTGGTGATCATGGTTGACAAGGGCAAGTTCAAGATAACCATCCCAAAAGGATTACATGCTTGAAGCTTGTGGATGATCACATGATGGACAAGTGAAGATGAATACAAAGCAAAGCTTCCCCACATTGTGTATGAGGGAGAGACTTGAAGACTTCACCAATGTCTTGCCTTCATCTTGAGCCAAGAAGAAACATCAACATCAAGCTCAAGTGAACGGCTTGTGTCAAAGGTATTAGTTCCTTTGACGTTAGTGTTGTGGAGTGATGACCACCAAAGAAACATATACACTCAAGAATGGATTCTTGATAGCTATGTAGTGTAGCTATTTTTATGATTCTTGAGTTATAGGGATCCCGCACTATTAAGAGGGGATCAAAGGGGTTTGTGATGGATTTGCTCAAGTCAACATCTTCTATACACAATTCCACTCATATCCTATATACCAAAGAAAAGCCAAAGCCAAATAGTTTCCCAAAATATATGATCTAACCTTTGCATAATTTGAACCCTCCATTTTGGTTTATTTTGGGTGGTTCTCTATCTGAGGACTTGGAGCTTTTCCATAGCTTCAAAAGCGAGCCCAAGATCATCAAAATCGGAGTCCGGATGTGAAAGTTATGCATGTTTTAGTTTTGGGGTTCCTGCTGTTATTTTGGCCGGACGTCCGGTAACGTCCGGAAATCCGTGCGCCAATCCGTAATCAAACGGACGGAAATCCGGTAAGTTCCGGACGTTGGTCTCCGGACGTCCGGAAAATGTCGGACGTCCGTCAAACCTGTTTCGCAAATATCCTGATACATTCGCTCGATGGCGTGCTACAGCCGTCGGACGTCCGGTGTTCCACCGGCGTCCGTGCTCGTTTTACACGGACGTCCGGAACCCTCCGGACGTCGACACTTTCACATCGAAGCATTCTTACGGATGTCCGGCCCGCCGGACGACCGTATCCTGTACATTGGTTTGTGGGTCACACTTTTCACAGCGGCCGGTCGTCTGATGATTGTCGGACGTCCGGCGCTCTCTGACGTCCGGTCCTTCCTCGATTGCCGGACGTCCGGACACTTCCGGACGTCGACTCCTCCACAACAGGAACATTTTTGTGGATGTCCGGAACCCTCCGGACGTCCGACACTTTCCTGAGCAGAATTCCCCCCCAACGGCCAGATTTGTGCCCATGCTATAAATATCCCTTCACCACTTCGTGGAGGGGTGAGCAACACAACTATCTTGACCCACACTTGAAGAAAAGCTCCCTCTCCCTTCTCCTACCTCAAATCTTAGATCCCGAAGAGATTTGTGAGAGTTCTTGTGGGAGATTCCAATCAAGTGATAGATCCACTCCCTCTCCTTCTCTTGACCAAAGGAATTCGTGATTTGAGCAAGTCTTGAGCATTTCCCCCTTGATCTTGTTACTCTTGGAGGTTGGAGACTCCTAGGCGGTAGGAGTGCTCCGGTGAGGAATCAACTTGTGATTTGTCCCCCGGAAAGTTTGTGAAGGTTTGGAGGCCACCTCAAGGTCTTCCACTAGTGGTTGGGAATCGCCTTCGTGGTGATATCTCAAGGAGAATAGGGTGAGCCTTCGTGGCATTGGTGTGCCTTCGTGGTAACATCCACCTCTCTAACGGTGACTAGCTTTCCTCCAAGGAAGTGAACATCGGGATACATCATCGCCTCTCGTGACTTCGGTTATCCCTAACCCTAACTCCTTACTTGTGGTTTACCTTGGTAACTTGACCGCGCATTCACTATTCTTGTTGTCCTCATTATATTGTGTTGGTTACCATATCGTAGAGATTATTTAGGCCAACACTTTATAGTCCGCAATTCATACTTCCTACTATTGTTCTATCTTGTGTTTAGTGTGAACTGCTAGCTTGTAACATATCTTGTGTAAGCTTGTAATGCTTACTTGAGTTTGCTTGTATCATTCAATTCCATATATTGTGATACAATTTGTGTAAGCTTGTATTCCCTACTTGTGGGTGTCTCAGATTATTCATTTCCATATCTCGTGATATACATTGAGTAAGTTTGTGTAACTTACTTGTGCTTACTCATATCCTCGTTGTTCTCATCTTGTTTATGCTAAGTTGTTGGTGCACTTAGTGAGCCTAGTATATTTAGGATTTGTGCTTGAAAAGTATCCGCTTAGTTTATTTCCGCATTAGGATATAGCCAAATCCGTAAAAGATTTTAAAACGCCTATTCACCCCCCTCTAGGCGACACCGTGGTCCTTTCAATTGGTATCAGAGCTAGGTCTCTCCTTATTAGGCTTAACCGCCTAGAGAGTAACGATGTCGACTAGTGAACTAGTGCATGATGACACATTTTGTTTTAATGGCACAAATTACATTATGTGGAGATTACGCATGCTTTATCACTTTCGGGCCATGGGTCCAAATGCTTTATGGATTGTGGTTGTAGGGAATTCAAATCTAAAGGATGGACAATCTCCGTCACTTGGTGATATGCATCTTGATAGTGAAGCTTTAAGTATCATTCACCAAGCTATAAGCTTCGAGGTGTTCAAGTCAATTTCGTCTTGTTCATTGGCTCATGATGCTTGGACCAAAATTGAAGATATATATGGTGGGTCCAATCTTCATGAAGACAATATTCTTTTTGGGGAGTTAATGGAGGAGTTCTCCACATTTTTAAATCATGAAGAGCTCTCTATTGCTTCCACCTCCGATTACTTGCATACCTCAACATCTTTCACTTCACCAACATGTGGCATACCACAAGAGGAAATCAATAAAGATGAGGCATGCTTGATTGATGAAGAATCCTCCTCTCCAAAAGAATCATCATCAACCCCTTGTGTTCACATGTGCCTCATGGCAAGAGGTAATGACGAGGTATCATCTTCTCTTAGTGATAATGATGATAGTTGTAATGAGGAAGATGATGAAGTCTTGACTCAAAATCTGTATGAGATTGGGAAAACTCTTCAGAGAGCTAAAAATAACACTTAGGTTCCAACATGTTCTTGCTTGCTTTGAAAAACGTAATGGTTTATTTCTCAATGAGGAAGCTAAAAGTGAACAGCTTGAACATGAACTTGCTAAGGCTCATGAAACGCTTAGTGACTTGAGGTCTTCAAAAGAAGAGATTAACGTTACTCATTGTAAGCTTAAAGAGGATTTTGAGCTCCTTCTCCTTGAATGCAATAGTGTCAAGGGAGAGCTCATAAAACTCTCTAAGTCTCATGAGGAGCTTCAATCAACTCATGAGAAGTCACTAAGTTCTACTTGCTCCTCTCATATTGATAATGATGTCTGTGCTACTAACTCGATTTCATGTGAAGCATCAATTTTGAAGGAGAATGTTGAGCTATGTGCTCAACTTGCTTTGCTAACAAGAAATTATGGGAAATTGGGAGAAAGTCATAAAAAGCTCTCAGGCACTCATGATGATCTTCTAATCTCTCATGATGAGTTAAAGTTAGCTCATGAGGCTATGGTCACCAAGGTAAAATCATGTGAGTCTCATGTGGATATTAGCACATCTTCTACTAGAAATGCCTTATTGTCCTGTGCTAGTCCTTGCAATTCCTCTCTACATGATATTGGTACATCTTGTAATGAATTGCTCACCATGCCTTTTTGCTCTAACAATGAAGCTTCTACTTCCTCTAGTTCTTTTGTTAATACTAACCTTGTAGAGGAAAATAAAGAGCTCAAGGCCCAAGTCACTAGTTTGAAGAAAGACTTGGAAAAATGTTGTGATAATATATTGAGTGTGCAAAAGGACCCTCAAGACAAAATAGGACTTGATTTCATCTCCAACAAGAAGAAGTTCAAGAACAAGAAGAAGGAACAAGATCAAGTCAAGAATTGGCCAACATTACTTGCTTCAAGTGCAAGAATGTTGGACACCATGTGAGATCATGTCCATTGAAGAAGAATGCTTCAAATGTGAAGCATCAAGGGAAGTGGCCTCAAGTTCAATATCAAGATAATGAAAGGCCTCTTCCCATGCCTAACCAAGATAATGCTCTCCAAGTTGAAAAGGTAAAGAAGAAGAGAAAGGGGAGCACATGTTGCTATAATTGCCGTAAGAAGGGACACATAGCTTCATCTTGTCCCAACGGTAACATATCTAAGCCTCCTATAGTCAATAATCATTATTCGCTAAGGAAGGATATTGTTGGCAATGTGTTTGCCAAGTTTGTGGGTTCCCAAAGAAGTTTGAAAGTGGACAAGACCATTTGGGTTGCCAAGCCTATTGTTACTAACTTCTTAGGACCCAACTTGGTTGGGGACCATCAAGCTCAAACTTGATCAATAGGTGTGTGGAGGGCATTGTAGACTTGGCTACTTCATGAAAAAAACTATTTTCACCATATGTTATGTTTAATGCCAAGTCAAGTGGATTATCATCATATCTATCAATCCAATGCTCCTCTTTGCGGTAACTTGTACTTGCATTGTTTACATTGAAAGTTGCTATGTCCCTTGCATGTTTAGGTTTTGTACCTAGCATGTGCTTTTATAGTTGTGCTTCCTAGTATGCTTGATTTGTGTTATCTAGCATGTGTAGGTCGCAATGCACTTCATATATTTGTGTGTGTGGTTTCAAGACTGTATTGCTTAATTAGTTGAATCTTAGTTGGCTCTTTTGAGATATTAATGGATCATCACATTATGGGGGAGTGCTATGATTTACGCATTTCACAAACCTTAAATGTGTATGTCTGTGGGATACCACCTACTATTGTTAGTGCAATATTATCTAGTTACTATGTGGTATGTAAAGCTCATTTGAAACTCAAATTCTCATCCATTAATTATCCTTAGTTGGGTTTCATTTGCTTCTTGTGGATAATACATGGATCATCATATTGTGGGGAGTGATATGCTTTGTGCATATCACAATCCTTGTTAATATGAACAATTGAGGGATGCCACTTAGAATTTATATTTGAGATTATCTTATATCTCCGTGGCATGCAATGTCTTATTTACGTATGGCATTCTTGTGCGGTTTTGCTCATGGTTATCTTTAAAATCATATTTGGAAAATCATTTGATTAAAGCTATTCCAATTCTTGCTTTGCATAATGATCTATCTAGTTGGAATGTTAATATTATTCTATCCAAGCATTGTGTTTATTTCTAAATTCTCATGTTATGCTTGTGTTAGTATAGATGATCATGTACTTATTTGGTTTCTACAATCAATGATAACCCGAAATACCATTTTATTTGAATTCATCTTATTGCTCTATATAAGAGTTTGTTATCTCATTGTTTATAGTGTCCTATATCTATTTGAGTGAGATATTCCTATGAGTATGTGTGCAATGCATATCTTATATGCTCATTGTTTTTTTTTCATATGTTGAACTTTGGGTGCTATCATATGTTGATTTGTCATTTTGATTCATTTTGGTCAATATTGGAAGTATTAACGGTTATGTGGTCATTTGTCCAATTTGTATCTCCCTGGATTTTGGTAGGCTTGTGCATGCATATTTACTATGTGTAAATTCACATGCCTTGTTTGCCTTATTTGATCCAATATATATATGGTAAATCCATCAAATTCTTAATAGCTATGATGTGCATGAAATTCAAATTCATATCAATAGGCACATATTTAAGTGGGTTTACCCTATGTGTTGTAGTTATGCTAACTACTTGGACCCAATAAGTTTGGGGACCATATTGTACTTAAAATGTTTTAGGTACATTTGAGAAGCATTGGGTGCTTGGCTTATTCATGAAGGTGGTGGCACTATGAGGAAATTAGAGCCAAGCTTGGACATTTTATTGATCTACAACTTCATACCAATGCTATCTCGGTAACAAGTATTTACTTCATGCATATATATAGAAGTGAGGTCAACCTTGTGTAGGTTGTATCATGGCATGAATTTCTTGACTCGTTCTGTGATACTTGTTTCCTTTCTCAAAGCATCCCAACAATGATCTCTTGTTGCTAGTTGTGATGTCTTTGATGGTTGTGTGTTTGGAGTTCACTAATATACAATAATATTATATTAAGCCATGTGCCATGCTTTCAAGCAAAGATCTCATTGGTATATTTTATGACTCCGTTTGGATATCTTATTCCTTCCTTTTGCAACTATTTTATGTGTACATCCTTCTTTGTGGATATCATCTACCTAGTATCTTATACACGTGAGAGAAGTTACATCTCTAGTTGATATCCCTATTCTTTCATGTCCACCATTTCATTCACTTTTTATATCTTTTTGGTGGCTCCATGGAAGCATTTGTTGAATGAGTGCATGTCTTACCTCTTTGCATCTTAGTGCACTCATGTTTGGTGAAGATTTGTGTCCTCATGCCTGTCTTGACAAGCCTATTATTTCCTATCTTCATCATGGGTTGTCACAAGCTTTGATTTTTAGGTTACTATTAGTGAGCTTGTGAACCCATTTGCTTGATGTGTGTGTGTGACCTTCTTAACTTCGTGTGTGTGTGGGAAGGACATGTCTTGCACCTTGTATCTCATTTACTCAAGGCTATGTTGATGCTTAATTCTCATCCTTATACTAGTCTTCTCAAGTGTTTTTACGTGTCTCACACACATCATTTTGGTTGTGCCTATTCTTAGATTGCCTCATGTACATGTTGCTCAACCATATGTTTGTTGCAAACGCTAGGCTTCTTTTCTTATCTATGTTTGCTTGCAATTGTTGTGTGTTCCTATTGATTTTGGGGAGTGATGATCCTATTTTGTACACTCGTATCCAAATAATAAAAAATCTAAATTGTGCACAAATCATGGGGAGCTTCTCTATTTTTCTTAGAACACTCCTTTACCCAAATCGTAATATTCTTTTATCCTTTTGGCTCGTCAATCTTTTGATTGCTTGCTTCACTTTGTGTTATGCAAATGAGATCAATTTGTGCCATGAGCTTTGTGCCATGTACCTTGTTATTATGACTAGGCTCAAGTTGTATAATAGTTGATTCACTTGTGGATATCATGTTCTTATCAATTGCAACCTTTCTTTTTGTGTATATGAGTTTCTTTATGGATACATATCATGATTATTATTGGCCACTTAGAAATTTTTATACATGAAAACGTTCATATGTTTGTATCTGATTGCGTTCTATAGATTCCGAGCTCCTTTAATTGTTCATCATTGAATATGTGCATTTGTTTTCACTCACATGTTGGGATATGCACACATCAAGAAATCGAACTCGTACTATATTGGTCTGCTAGATGTTTTGTCTTCCATTTTGGCATTTGGTGCCAATGGGGGAGAAGTTTAGAGGGTTTAAGATAAATATCTTTTGTAATTCTTGTTGTCACTCATGCATATCTACCCTTGTTATATATTCTTATTGCATGAATGAGCATTGTATATAGGGAAATCTCCTCCTAGTTTATGTCAACCGATATATGCAATGACATTCAAAGTTCATTCACACATGCATATATTGTGGGGAGTTTGCTCTATATACTATGGGTGTACTATCATCAAATGCTTGTGTAGTGTCTTGATGATAGTACAACCATCCCAAGTATACAATTTATTCATTACATAAACCCTCTTGTTGAGATTGTCATCAATTACCAAAATGGGGAGATTGAAAGTACATGTAGTCCCCATGTGTGGTTTTGGTAATTAATTAATGACAATCCTTATGGACTAATGTTTGCATTGAGATATACATTTGAAGATTAGTCCCATTGGAAAATGATTGAAGAATAATGGAAGAAAACTCCTTTGAAGCAACAATTACATCGAGATGATCAAAATGGAGTTCATTGGAGTATCTTAAGGGTTTCCATGCTTAGAGCTATGGTTTGAGCCATAATGGATCAAGATCTTAAAGAGGATGATTTGAATGATGAATTCTAGGAGTGGCTCAAAGATATGATCATAATGGACTCATGTGTTGAGTCATAATTGAGCAAGCTATTCAAGTGAAGAATTCAATATATCCTTCATGACGTCAAGATTAAACATGGAGTAGAGATATAGGTTGACCAAGATGAAGCTCAAAAGATCGAACTCTAAATGGTCAACACACGAGCACAAATGATGCACCACATAGGATCTTGTGGTATGATAAGAAATTATAAATTGCACTCTGTGTACTAACCCATACTATGTGTTGTCTATGTTTTTGAGGGTTAGGTGATTCTCATGGGCTCGCATCAAGAAAGAGATTTCAAGTGTCTATGAGAGGACGACATCAAGTGTTGGTGATCATGGTTGACAAGGGCAAGTTCAAGATAACCATCCCAAAAGGATTACATGCTTGAAGCTTGTGGATGATCACATGATGGACAAGTGAAGATGAATACAAAGCAAAGCTTCCCCACATTGTGTATGAGGGAGAGACTTGAAGACTTCACCAATGTCTTGCCTTCATCTTGAGCCAAGAAGAAACATCAACATCAAGCTCAAGTGAACGGCTTGTGTCAAAGGTATTAGTTCCTTTGACGTTAGTGTTGTGGAGTGATGACCACCAAAGAAACATATACACTCAAGAATGGATTCTTGATAGCTATGTAGTGTAGCTATTTTTATGATTCTTGAGTTATAGGGATCCCGCACTATTAAGAGGGGATCAAAGGGGTTTGTGATGGATTTGCTCAAGTCAACATCTTCTATACACAATTCCACTCATATCCTATATACCAAAGAAAAGCCAAAGCCAAATAGTTTCCCAAAATATATGATCTAACCTTTGCATAATTTGAACCTCCATTTTGGTTTATTTTGGGTGGTTCTCTATCTGAGGACTTGGAGCTTTTCCATAGCTTCAAAACGAGCCCAAGATCATCAAAATCGGAGTCCGGATGTGAAAGTTATGCATGTTTTAGTTTTGGGGTTCCTGCTGTTATTTTGGCCGGACGTCCGTAACGTCCGGAAATCCGTGCGCCAATCCGTAATCAAACGGACGGAAATCCGGTAAGTTTCGACGTTGGTCTCCGGACGTCCGGAAAATGTCGGACGTCCGTCAAACCTGTTTCGCAAATATCCTGATACATTCGTTCGATGGCGTTATACAGCCGGACGTCCGGTGTTCCACCGGACGTCCGTGCCTGTTTTTACCGGACGTCCGGAATTCCTCCGGACGTCGACACTTTCACATCGAAGCATTCTTATGGATGTCCGCCCGCCGGACGCACCGTATCCTTTACATTGGTTTGTGGGTCACACTTTTCACAGCGGCCGGTCGTCCGATGATTGTCGGACGTCCGGCGCTCTCGGACGTCCGGTCCTTCGATTGCCGGACGTCCGGACACTTCCGGACGTCCGACTCCTCCACAACAGAACATTTTTGTGGATGTCCGAACCCTCCGGACGTCCGACACTTTCCTGAGCAGAATTCCCCCCCAACGGCCAGATTTGTGCCCATGCTATAAATATCCCTTCACCACTTCGTGGAGGGGTGAGCAACACAACTATCTTGACCCACACTTGAAGAAAAGCTCCCTCTCCCTTCTCCTACCTCAAATCTTAGATCCCAAGAGATTTGTGAGAGTTCTTGTGGAGATTCCAATCAAGTGATAGATCCACTCCCTCTCCTTCTCTTGACCAAAGGAATTCGTGATTTGAGCAAGTCTTGAGCATTTCCCTTGATCTTGTTACTCTTGGAGGTTGGAGACTCCTAGGCGGTAGGAGTGCTCCGGTGAGGAATCAACTTGTGATTTGTCCCCCGGAAAGTTTGTGAAGGTTTGGAGGCCACCTCAAGGTCTTCCACTAGTGGTTGGGAATCGCCTTCGTGGTGATATCTCAAGGAGAATAGGGTGAGCCTTCGTGGCATTGGTGTGCCTTCGTGGTAACATCCACCTCTCTAACGGTGACTAGCTTTCCTCCAAGGAAGTGAACATCGGGATACATCATCGCCTCTGTGACTTTGTTATCCCTAACCCTAACTCCTTACTTGTGGTTTACCTTGGTAACTTGACCGCGCATTCACTATTCTTGTTGTCCTCATTATATTGTGTTGGTTACCATATCGTAGAGATTATTTAGGCCAACACTTTATAGTCCATAATTCATACTTCCTACTATTGTTCTATCTTGTGTTTAGTGTGAACTGCTAGCTTGTAACATATCTTGTGTAAGCTTGTAATGCTTACTTGAGTTTGCTTGTATCATTCAATTCCATATATTGTGATACAATTTGTGTAAGCTTGTATTCCCTACTTGTGGGTGTCTCAGATTATTCATTTCCATATCTCGTGATATACATTGAGTAAGTTTGTGTAACTTACTTGTGCTTACTCATATCCTCGTTGTTCTCATCTTGTTTATGCTAAGTTGTTGGTGCACTTAGTGAGCCTAGTATATTTAGGATTTGTGCTTGAAAAGTATCCGCTTAGTTTATTTCCGCATTAGGATATAGCCAAATCCGTAAAAGATTTTAAAACGCCTATTCACCCCCCCTCTAGGCGACACCGTGGTCCTTTCAACTATGTCAATAGGTTAGTCCCGAAAATGATATAAAGTTGCTATAAAATGATTGTAAAACATCCAAGAATAATTGTCGGTGTGAAAACCGGCGCATCTCGGGTAGGGGGTCCCGAACTGTGCGTCTAAGGCGGATGGTAACAGGAGGCGGGGGACACGATGTTTACCCAGGTTCGGGCCCTCTCGATGGAGGTAATACCCTACTTCCTGCTTGATTGATCTTGATGATATGAGTATTACAAGAGTTGATCTACCACGAGATCGTAGAGGCTAAACCCTAGAAGCTAGCTTATGGTATGATTGTTGTTGTCCTACGGACTAAACCCTCTGGTTTATATGGACACCGGAGGGGGCTAGGGTTACACAGAGTCGGTTACAAGGGAGGAGATCTACATATCCGTATTGCCAAGCTTGCCTTCCACGCCAAGGAGAGTCCCATCCGGACACGGGAAGAAGTCTTCAATCTTGTATCTTCATAGTCCAACAGTCCGGCTGTCTGGAAACCCCCTAATCCAGGACTCCCTCAGTAGCCCCTGAACCAGGCTTCAATGACGATGGGTCCAGCGTGCAGATTGTCTTCGGCATTGCAAGGCGGGTTCTTCCCCCGAATACTCCATAGAAGATTTTGAACACAAGGATAGTGTCCGGCTCTGCAAAACAAGTTCCGCATACCACCGTAGAGAGAATAATGTTCCCACACATCTAATCTCCTGACACGTTTGACAGCATGACATCACACCACGGCCCGGCCATTATTCGAACCATTTTTCTCAACTAGTCACTGCACATATCGCGAGGCGGTTTCCTTGGCACGTCTTGTCGAAGCAGAGATTGTGTCCCCTTATCACAAGATTCTCATCAATACGAATGTGGGTAACCCAACCACGCCATCAATTACGGCGCCCGGGGAATAAGCGGCTTTACCAGGAGAGTGGGGAGGCACATCGCCTCTTCCGCCCTTATAAAGGGACAAGGATTTACTCTTTTCACCCACGCCTTCTTCCCGATTCATTCCCTTCTGCTCAAGCTCCAGCGCCCAGCGCTCCTCTTCTCTGCCCACAAAAGGTCTTCTGAAGATGTCCGGATCCGGAGTAGGAGGCAAATGGATGGCCTCTATCGTCCGAGAGAAGGATATCAAAAAGCTTCGGAAGGCCGGGTATCTGGCCAAGAAAACCAGCCACCATCTCCCGACGGCGGGACAGATTGTCCCTACTCTGGAACCCCACGAGAGGGCTGTATTCCTTCCTCAACATCTTGACATTCATTGTCGTGTGCGAGGCTTTTCTTCACATTTCACCGCACTTCGGTTTATGGCCGAAGATTTTTAACGTGAAGCCCAAGGTGGTGGGCGGCGAGCACGTCCGAGTGTGGGGGCGCCATGGTGAGCAACATGCCCAACGTCATATGGCCAATGGGAACCTTTAATGATTCTGTCAAGGAGTGGCAACAGCAGTGGTTTTATATCACTGAGCCGCGCGGCACGGAGTGGGCCGCCTCTCCCGAGTTCCGATCCGGCGCCCCCTGCGGCTTACATCCTGGGTCAAGAAAGGCCTGGACTGGTCCTCGTCTGATGAACTGTCGGTGCTCCAGGCGCGTGTTAAAGATATGGGAGACAAGAACATTGAACTTGTCAATGTGGTCCAGGTGATGTTAGTTCGCCGGATCTTGCCTTGTCAGCACCGGACTTGCAATTTATGGGAATTTGATCCGGCCAGGCCCCAAACCTTGCGAGAGCTTTACGACTCCTCGCACAAGGATATCTGGAAGGCACTTTTCAAGTCCAGCAAATCGTGGCCGGACTCCGCCGAGGACCGTGGGTACCAACTGTCCTGCCCGGCAAGTTCGGTGAGTTATCAAACTTTTCTATCCGCGTAACCCAAAGGAAGCGCTTGTCGTGTTTTATACTATTCTCCCAGTGCTGGACGAAGAAGGCGGAGCGGATCCATTGTCCGGCCCCGCTGCCCGAAGAACCGGCCATCCCACTTCTGATGAAGATGTTGGTCCCGGCGCCTTACAAGGTGCCGAAAAAGACGGCCTAGAAGGAGGCCAAAAAGACCCGGGGCGGCCTTCGTCACCGCGGCACTTCAGACACAATATCCGAAGGCTCCAGTGCCCATTCCGCCTCCGAAGAGGATGAGGAGGAGGAAGATAAATCCCCTGCGGGGGGAAGAAAGAAGAGGACAGCCTCCGTACACTTGGAGGCCGAGCTGCCCAAAAGGGGAAAGGCTCCTCTTCCGGAGGAGTCCACTGCCGCCGCCGACAGCGGCCCGGCATGGGATTCCAGGGCCCAGCCCCTGGTGAACTCGTAAGTGTATAAAATCCGAGTATGTTTTAGGCGTCCGGACTCATCGTGACTTAGTATTTTAACCTAAGCCATATTTTTGCAGTCCGGCGAGGTCCGTACCAAACAATCCTCATCAGAGGACTTGTTGAGCTCAAATGCTATGGAGAGCGGGACGCCCCCAAAGACCCCTTCCTGCAAACAGGTGCATAACACCGAGGCTTCGTCCCAGAAGGACCCCGGCCAAGGAGGAAAGGAAAAAACCATGAAGGCGGCGCCTGGAGGTCAAACCTCAGGGGCCGAACACATGGGGGAAAAGATTCCCATGGGGGCTGACGGCAGGAGCGATACTGAGTTCGGCTCCCAGCCGGATGCGATTTCAGAGACCTATACGGCTCCAGGATCAAGCAGGCACCCTCCTTTGGCTGGAGGGGGAGTGCCTGTTCCATCGGCGACCTCTGTCTATCCAGAAGTGTCGGATGCTTTGCTAGTGGCGTTGAAAGACGCCTCCATCGTTGATGAACACCGTGCTCTTATGGGTGCGCTGATTGAGAAGATTCAGTCAACTAAGAGTGGACTGAACAAAGCCTGTATCAGCCTTATGAAAGGCTTTGAGGTATGTTGTATGAGTTATCGAAGAGTGTCATAGTATAGATAGTAGCCCCCGATACTCTGTTCGCTGAAAGAAAGAACCGGATAGAGGATCGAATTTTATGTTTGCAGGAAGACTCATTGAATGGCATCTATTTCTCTTCTGGTATAAGAAGGTGTCTGTAACGGCTGCTTCTTCTCATACTGCAGAGATCTCCGGGCTGAATCAAAGTCTGAAGCGGGCCACAGAAGAACTCGGCCAATTGAAAATGCAGTTGAGGGATAAACAAGGTATGCACAAGTCTTGTTTGCATTTACTGCGAATCAATTTTCAGTATAAACTGAGCTTTATGACTTGCGCTAGGGATGGTGAACGAAGTCGAAGCCCTTCAGAAGATTGTGGCCGAGGCCGAGAAAAGGGCAGCCACTGAGCAGGCTCTTCGTGAGAAGCATGAGGCCAGGGTTATTAAGGCTGAGCAGGAGCTACAAGAGGCCGTGAGGAAATGCGAGACCTTGGAGCAGATTTTAACGGAGAAGGAAGCCGAACTCACCAAGGCGCGTCAGGCCATGAGCAATGCCCAGGAGGAAACCCAAAGCACCCTGCAAGAGATCCAAGAGGCGAGAAAGATCGCGGCCGGTAAGGCTTTTTCCCTGTAGAGTAAGTATTTAGGGAAAACTTATGTTTCTAATTTTGAATCCGGATTTCTCAGGGTTATTTGCCGAGCTACCTCGTAGCATATCAGATGCCGCTCAATTTTACCAAGTCGAACAAAGGAAAACTGCAGATAAGCTCTTCTGGTCGCAGTATTTGGCATCGAATTATCCGGTGCCTTTTACCGATAAGCTGAAATAGCTGGTCAAACTGCATAAGGCGGCTGAACTAGCCATGGAAGATTTGGTTATCCAGCTATGGCCTGCCGAGCCGATTCCAAGCAGCTACTTCGGGCTCGTGAAGCGGCTCGTGAAGCGGCTCGTGAGCGCTTGCCCTTGACTTGACGTCATCAAGTGGTCGGTCTGCGTAGAAGGTGCGCGAATGGCCTTCGCCCGTGCAAAGGTGCACTGGGGGAAGATGGATGCCGAAAAGCTGATGACCGAAGGACCGCCAGAGGGGAAGGAGCACCGCAAGCCCGAATTATATTATGAGAGTGTCCTGAAAGGATCCTACCTTGCAGCGGGGCTATGCACCAAGGACATTATATTTCCATGAGTGCCAATCATGTTGTCCTTTGTAGTGTTTGAACAAGGTCGTTTATTTATCGCCTGTTTACCCTCCTGTGCGGCCGTTTTATATATTAAACCCGAGAGTTGGCGATGCTTCGCCTTTACGTAAGAAATGCAGGGGTGTTCGGGTAAACTCGAGCACTCTTTATCCCAGTTACGGGTCCTTCAAGGAGGTGCTCAAAGACAACGAACTGTGCAATCGGACTATAGGGCTTTATCACTCTCACTTAGCCATAGGAGCTTTAGTATGGTGGCGCAGCCCCGGTGTTCGGAAGACCGCACTAGGGGCTCTATAAGCACCTGATCGGAGAAAAAACCGATCCATCGCACACTGCATTGGTTATAGCATTATGCGGGAGAAATCCTTAAAGATTTTGTGACCTCTCGAACAGCTGACCAGCTCTCACCGTATCATGACAGTCAGTTTTCGGCTTTCTCTACTGAGGTGCTCGTCCAGAAGAACCGGGACTCAATCGCAGTATTTCTCCCAGTGCTACCTTAGCCGATATAGTGGAACGTAAGGTACCAAAACATGGGAGCCGGGCAAACCCAACTATTGACCCAAGACATGATTCGGAGCTGATGCATATAATGCTATAGGTTCGGGGTGCCGAGCTTCCATGAAGGTGTTCGAACTTTACTGCCGTGTTATGGGTAAAACGAAGCCCCTGGCATATTTTAAGGCATATCGATGTGTACTGATGCCACTTGACAGAATGATTTCAATAAGAAATAACAGCAGGTAAGCGTTATATAAATCCATATGTTGTATTTGAATAGTACGTCTATGCATATGGGTACAAGTAATGGAAAAAAAGGAATATGATTGCGTAACCTGCTGAGACCAGGGGGAAGAGGCTGAGTGCGGATCCATAATATAGACGGACGGTCACTGCGGGGAATGTCTAAGGATTCCTTTACGCATTCCAGATGCCTCCGTGTAGCCCGTCCTGGTCGGCGCAAAGGTGAACCTGCGAAGGAAATGTAAGAAATATTTTTGTGCCGGAGGACGGTTGAGCCACTGAGTTCGGCCTGTCCTGGCCTTCGCCGGAGTGTTTCGTGAGCCCTGGACAGGTCGGGCTATCCTTCCGCGAAGTAGTTCGGAGTCCCTTGACGGTGTCCGGAAGCCTGGACGTCAGCTCGAGGTTCGGCTGCAAGGTGCCGTTCGTTGTTTCTGCTGCTAAGGCAGTGGTGTATATGTTGGTGCCGAGGGAAGGTTCGGCCTTGCCATTAACCGTGATGACGCCGCGTGGACCGGGCATCTTGAGCTTACGGTAGGCATAATGTGGCACCGCGTTGAATCGAGGGAATGCGGTTCATCCGAGCAGTGCTTGATAACTACTGCGGAAAGGGACGATTTCGAAGATTAACTCTTCGGTACGACAATTTTCTGGTGGTCCGAAGACTACCTCAAGGGTAATGGAGCTTGTACAGCGAGTCTCTTCACCTGGTATAATGCCTCTGAAAGTGGCTTTAGTGGGTTTGATCGCCAAATGATCGATGCCCATCTTGCGCACTGTGTCTTGGTAAAGCAGATTTAGACTGCTACCGCCGTCCATGAGGACTCGAGTGAGGTGGAACCCGTCTATTATTGGGTCGAGGACTAGTGCGGCTGGATTGCCCTGATTGGCGTTAACCGGACGATCTGTGCGGTTGAAGGTGACTGGCCCCAGTTTGTATTGTGGGACGACTAGTTCCGTTGAGTCACCATCCCTAAGGATGCATGAACGGTCCGCATTGGTAATTTGGGTGGTATTTACCACATTCACCGATTGAATATGCGGGGGAAATTTCTTTTGCCCTCCTGTGTTCGGTGGTCTGGGCTCTTCGTCGCTGTCGTCACTTTGAGACCCCCTTTGTCTTTGGCGCCGCCTGCCGCTTGTTTGAAGACCCAGCATTCTCTGCTGGTATGGGTGGTCATGCTTACGGGGTGCCATGAATTTGGCATTGGCGATCGAGTATGCGGTCCAGACTGGATGGACCCAGATTTTAATTTTTGGGTGGCCCATTCCGTTGACCGGACTTTGAGCCCCTGAACCCACATTAACTGCCGTATTTTCGGCATTTTCACCATATTTGCGGCTTGTGTTTGTTGCGTCGTGGTTTGTCGTTGCTATCCCTGGCTTCTGATATGCCAGGTTTGCTTGCTGTATTGGTACTACGAGCCAACCAGCTATCTTCGCTCGCACAAAAGCGGGTCATAAGTGTCGCGAGGGCTGCCATGGATTTTGGCTTCTCTTGGCTGAGGTGTCGGGCGAGCCACTCGTCACGGATGTTATGCTTGAATGCCGCTAAGGCCTCAGCATCCGGACAGTCGACTATTTGGTTTTTCTTGGTTAGGAACCGGGTCCAGAATTTCCTGGCCGATTCTCACCGTCTTTGAGTTATATGACTTAAATCGTCGGCGTCCGTGCCGCCATAAGTGCCACTGAAATTGTCCAGAATGCCTCTGCCGAGCTCTCCCAACTTCCGATGGAGTTTGCCGGCAAGCTATTGAGCCAATGCCGAGCGGCCCTTTGAGTTTTAGCGGGAGATACTTGATGGCATGTAGGTCATCCCCGCGGGCCATGTGAATGTGGAGGAAGAAGTCTTCTATCCATACCGCGGGGTCTGTAGTACCATCGTATGAAAAGATGTTTACGGGTTTAAACCCTTCCGGGAATTCGTGATCCATTACTTCATCAGTGAAGCATAGGGGGTGTGCGGCGCCTCTGTGCCGGTCTATATCACGACGCAGTTCATGCGAATATTGTCTACCGTGTTCGGCTCGGCCGGATTTGCTTTTAGTATATCCGGCGTGACGATCATCGTCACGTGTTGATGCGCGCTCCCGTGATCCGTAGATCGATCTTGCATGTTTTGCCCTGTTTTCCAATACACCTCGCAGGTTCCGCGTGTTGCCCCGGGCCTTGGTATTTCTGCTTGATTCGCGGCAGGGTGCGGGCTGGACTTCGGGCTGAAATGCCTCTCTGTCTCGGCCACGAGGTGGCCGATTAGCCGCATCATACGCTGGTGATGTAGGTTTGATGCTTCCTCCTCTAGTTGAGGTAGCAACCTGCGCTTTGGATAACTCTTGGTTGGGCGTTGAGTTCGTATTCCTCGGCCGCAAGGACTTGGTCCATTTGTGCGCTAGCAAATCTTGATCAGCTCGAAGGCTGTTGTTGCTTTTTCTTGAGCTATTTCTTTGTGGCTATAAGCCGGCACTTGAAGCGCTCCTGCTCGATGGGATCCTCAGGCACGATAAATTCTTCGTCGCCGAGGCTCACCTCGTCTTCGGAGAGAGGCATGCAATTGTCATCCTCCGTTTCTCCATCTGCTGCCTGTTCTGGAGGGCTAGCTTGTCCATCCTCCTGCTCTAACTCTGGCTGGAGGGGATTGTCATTGTCTTCGGCACTATCCGGAGTGTTATTGTCTCTTGTGTCGGTATCATTGCTTTTGATATGGCTAGACTTAGAGCGGCGCCGCTGACGTCGATGCTTAGGTTGCTTCTTGGAGGGGTCATCCTCCGTTGTCTTGTCGCCATTGCCTTCTTTGGGGGTATCCACCATATATATATCATATGATGAGGTGGCGGTCCAGCATACTGTGGGCGGTGGTTCCTGTTCGTCTCGCATCGTCGTCCATACCGTCGATGTCTGTGAGTCGAAGTCGGCGTGTCGGTTAAATCATCGACAGTGGCTACTAAGTGGGTGGTGGGTGGGCAGCGAATTTTTCGTCGTCCGCATCCCATTCTAGCCGGACATAGTTCGGCCAAGGTTCTTTTGACAAGGAGAGAGACCTTAATGAATTTAGCACATCGCCGAAAGGCGAGTGCTGAAAGATATCCGCGGAGGTAAACTCCATGATCCGCGCCCAATCAGATTCGATAGGCACGGACGCAAGCGGCTCGGAGTCCGTGGCCGAAGATGAATCCAGTGGTTCGGCAACACAGCTCTCGTAAGGGGTGAAGTTAGTATCCGGCTCTATCGCCACTGAAAGTGCGGCCTCCATGGGGGGGGTCTATCCACCCGTCCTCGGATGGCGCAATTTGCTCCGGATTGAAGGCCGGAGTAGTTGCAGGTGTGATCTCCCGAACACTGTCCGACGGTAGAGCTAAATCATGCTCGTCGTGATCGTGCGGCGCACCTGGCATGGGCTCGAACCCGTCGAAGATCAAGTCTCCACGGATGTCGGCAGTGTAGTTCAAATTTCCGAACCTGACCTCGTGGCTAGGGGCGTAGCTCTCGATCTGCTCTAGATGGCCAAGCGAGTTGGCCCGCGATCTTGGCCGCCGAATACAAAGATCTGTCCGGGGAGGAAAACCTCACCCTGGACCGCATCGTTACCGATGATCGAAGGAGCCATCAAGCCCTACGGTGACGGCATAGTGGAACTCTCAATGAAAGCACCAATGTCTGTGTCAAAACCGGCAGATCTCGGGAATGGGATCCCAAACTGTGCGTCTAAGGCGGATGGTAACAGGAGGCGGGGGACACGATGTTTTCCAGGTTCGGGCCCTCTCGATGGAGGTAATACCCTACTTCCTGCTGGATTGATCTTGATGAATATGAGTATTACAAGAGTTGATCTACCACAAGATCGTAGAGGCTAAACCCTAGAAGCTAGCCTATGGTATGATTGTTGTTGTCCTACGGACTAAACCCTCCGGTTTATATAAAAACCGGAGGGGGCTAGGGTTACATAGAGTCGGTTACAAGGGAGGAGATCTACATATCCGTATTGCCAAGCTTGCCTTCCACGCCAAGGAGAGTCCCACTCGGACATGGGACGAAGTCTTCAATCTTGTATCTTCATAGTCCAACAGTCCGGCTAAAGGATATAGTCCGGCTGTCCGGAGACCCCCTAATCCAGGACTCCCTCAATGATAATATAACAACATGGAGCAATAAAAAATTATAGATACATTGGAGACGTATCAAACACTTTGCCGCATGCTATTGGAAGTTCCTACACGAGGTGTTTCAACTTGATCGACCAAACTTTTCATGTCGTTCATCGGCATAACGAGTTGTGGGGTTGCCGATGCATGAGAGTTGGAGTACATATGGTACATGTTACTAGTATCATAATAAGTTGAAGCATGTAAATTACTTTGAATCGGCATTTGCACGTAATTAGATGCATGATTGAAAAAACTAGGGCTGGCCGATAGAGTATACTCATTGAACGATCTAGTAACACCATATGAATTATTTGCATCTATAGTAGAGAATTGGGTATTCATATTACCTTTGTAGATTGCAAACCCTAGATGATGATCTCTTCGTAGAAAGAACGGGCTGGAGACCGTTCAAAGTTTTGTCCCCAGCTGAGTCACCAAAAAGTGTGTTCGGACACGAGCACGTCACCGTCTACCCTCGACGCCGGGGGTGATGCACCGCAGCTCACGTCGAAGGAGATCCGCTCGGAAGCGCGGTACGCAAGCAATCCGATGGGCGCTTTTGAAGACCCGAAACCCCACACGCCCGGGAGGGACCCCGTCAGGGCGCGCGACGGCTATGGGCTGCTCTAGGTCGACCTGATCGCTCCTAGGGCCTCTAGGTACACCGCCCTGCAATAAGAAGAACAGACGAAGAATGAGGAAGAAGAAGAACAAGAGAGAGATAAAAGTAAAGGTAAAACTTGTAGATGATTTGATCGATTGTGTGTTGTTCAATCGACCGTCACCTCTCATCTATTTATGAGGTGGCTGGACTTTACGTACAAGAAAAGTACACCAAATCCCCTCCAAATCTTTCCAAAATTAACCGAACTCAGATTAGGTGTGTCTGAGACAACAGTTCGGTTTTTGTGTTTCACAGTCCAAATACAACCTCGGATGAAGATGTGCCTAAAAGAAAATTTAACCGTTTCGACGAGGCGAACAACTTTCAATGTTTTTTGATTCGAGGCCGTCTTGAGGGCCGAATCTCTCACGCAAAACAGCCAATTGGTGGCGCTACCCATCAGACACGTGTCTGGTGGGGCGAGCCATATGTAGCCTTCTGGCGTGGTTGCATTCGAATGGCTCTAACTTTTGCATACGGTCTCGTATTGGCATGATTTTAATATTAAAATCGATCAATTCGACAAGACAAAGACAATCTGTATAGAACATTTTCTCATATGAGATCGTCTTGGGGGCTTAATCGGCCAAACTGTACTCTAAATATAAGATCTTAGTACTTTGAGTATAGTTTCGGCCTTCGAGATGAAATCGGACTACGATGGCCCAAACTTTAAAGATGTTCATATCAATAATACGGTACTCTTTCATGTAGATCACTTCTCCATTTGAGGCCATCTTAAATAAATTCTTAACCGTGCTAAAATCTGGTGTCAACAATACTCAAGGAAACAAGCATCAACGACACATTGAGAGTGCAAGGATGTGCAGGATTTGTGGGCAGGAAGACGAAATTGCGCATCATCTGCTCATTCGGTGCCCTCATGCTTGTAATATCTGGACTGAAATGAGAAGCGTGTGGACTCTGCCGCGTGCTGATGCCCTTAGAAACTCAGAACAAGACTCAGGCCCGTCCTAGAGGGAGGCCAAGGTGGGCGACCGCACAGGGCCCCCAAAAATTTGGGGCCCCCAAATAACTAGGTACTTAGTATCTTTACCCAGCAGCAAGGAAGGCCCAAGTAAAAGTACCCTGTACCTGCAACAACGCCAGCCCTCGAGGCCTGCTAATAACATGATTGTATCGATTGGCCTGGCCGTTCCATTAATCGCTAGCAATCCGCCTGGCTTCCGCGGTTCCGCCGCGCCAATCTCTTTGCGGCACTACCTGCCGCCAATTGCACAGGACGTCGCCTCCTGCCTTCCGCCATCGGCGATTGCCCGTCTGCCTCAGTCCTCCACTGCTAGTCAATTAGGTATCGTCATGTTGTCTACTTAATTTTCTCCCTTTTCGTTATCACTAGTAATTGATCTCCCCGACCTAGATTAGGAGTAGTAGTGAGTTGGATGAAATTATGTGTCCCCTGGTCTAGGTAGGTAACGAATTTATTTGTCCATGGTGTTAGATTAGGTGTACAGAAAGTTCCTTAGGAGTAGGCCGAGATTAAGTTTGTTCCTGATCAATTGTACTTGTTTTGATATCTTTATTCACAGTAATTAGGCAGTGTCCTGTTTAAATAATGAACCGTTAAGTTTCTTTGATTTATAATAACAGGAAGATGTTTATTCTCGATCCTTGTAATGTTTTCAAGAAATAGTAAGTATGATTCAGATTGCAAAAAGTGTGAGAAGAAGCAAAAACTAGAAGCACAAGTTCAATCTCAAAGGGGTGCTCTTGACATATTTATTATGCCAGAATCTCCTTGAAGTTCTAAAAATCAAACTCCCAATGATAATGTTGATGACGGGCATGGTGATGATGCTACCATTGAAGTGAGACCGAGGCTGACAGTGCGAATGAAGATGTTGTTGTTAATTGTACATGAAGGTGATGGTGCTAATATTGGCACCAAAGATATGATTGAAGGATTCTGCTTTTCGATAGAACATGAGGTTAGCTTATTGCTTTAGTGCCCTTTCATTATATTTTAACATTTGTATTTCATATATGTCTAAATAGTGTGCAAAATAAAACATACTTGAAATCACATAATAAAGTGAAAGTATGTTTTAGGTACATTAGTTCTTTTGTTATATGCAATTTTCAAAATTTGGGGCCTAATTTTGATTTCTGGCCCAGGGCACCGAATTTCTGGAGACGGCCCTGACCAGACTGGTTGTTAATGCTACTCCAAGAATTGAATAAAACACAACACATGCTAGTCGTAACGACATTATGGCGTGCGTGGCATGTGCATAACAAGCTAACTCATGGTATGCTGATGATACCTATCGAATTGTTTAGACGGTTCTTGTGAGGATATGCAGACTCTTTGTTCATGATCAGCAATACCCGCATGCGGATATAGCCAAGGTAAAACAGCCGACTGATCCGAGTGGATGTGTTACAAGCAGGATTCGTATGCCCGGTAATTGATGTTGGATGGGTGCTTCAACTTTGATTGCTCTTAAAGCATCTATAACCGGATTTGACAAATCAGATCCTCTATATATCTGTGAACGTGCCCGGACGCGTCCGTAAAACGCATTCGGACGGGCCTTCATATCTCGTTCCTGGTATCCACATATCTTAAATTCAGACTCTTAAATCTATGCACGTTGATCATACACGTCAATATCGTACTTAAATAACAAATGTTGGTATCGAAAATACATAGCTCTTATATAAAATTTATTTTAAGTGCACAACTCAAACATTAGCTCCTTGATTTTCATTGTGGGTTCACATATGCTTCACGAGATCATTGAGTAGTTGCGCATGCACCTGATTATCTCAAAGATTCCAATGCATCTGTAGAAAGTTCATAAGCTGAGCTGCATCTTGATCTTTCAAGATTTGAACTTGTTCTCTAGGCGCTTCAAAATCATTGGTTAGATCAACATCATCACCCTCATCCTCGACAATCATATTGTGCATAAAAACACAATATGCCATGAGCTGCCATAAAGTTTTTAATTCCCACATCATTCCAGCTCCACGAACAATTCCCCAACGAGTTTGAAGCACTCCGAATTCCCTCTCCACATCCTTCCTAGTTGCTTCCTGTATTGTTGCAAAGTGGTTTTGTTTGTTGCCCCGTGGTTCGAATATGGTCTTCACAAACGCCGCCCACTGTGGATAGATGCCATTGGCAAGATAGTATACCATGTAGTCACGGCCATTGACAGCGTAGTTGCACGGCGGGGATTCCCCATTACAAAGCCTCCTGAACACCGGATATCATTGAAGCACGTTTATGTCGTTGTGAGAACCTAGCATTTCAAAAAAAGCACGCCAAATCCATAAGTCATGTGACACCACCGCTTCTAGTGTGATGGTGGACTCTTTGGTGTAATTCTGAAGCCACCGAATGTCCGAGCCAATACCAAACAAACATCGCACCAAAGCTTAACATCTAAAACCGGATGTCCAGCTCAGTCACATACCAGGACTGGGTCACACACCGGACCATTGCACTCTTCTTGGGTGTGACCTTGATACATTGTATTGATTTTCGCCTGATTTTTCATAAATTAACTGGACAATTCTCTTCTTTTTGAGGCAAAACTTTTGCTTCCGTTTAAAGAAAAAAATTCAACTCTTCAGTTTCATGTTCGATCTTGATCGCATCAAACTCCCCATTTCTTGCTTGAATGTCTTGAATGATGAAGGATCAAACGCCAAAGGATATCTCAGATGCTTCACAAATCTGTAGGATATAGCTACTTGCACTTTACATGGTACAGATCAGATGCCAGATCAATACCTGGACGCCCCTATATCTCTCTTTCAGCGAGTTCAGCTTCCGACTCGCCGAAGGGGGCGAGCCAGATGGGTCGGCCCACGCGCACGGGAGGCCACAGCCTGTTTTTCTGTTTTTTTTTACATTTTTTGTTTTCGTTTTTGCTTTGTTTTTATACTTTTGTTTATACTTTAAACTATTATAAATATATACAAAAAAACACTCTAAAAACATTTGGAAAATGTTGAACAAGTATTTAAAATATGTTAATCAAGCATTCAGAAATTATTGGATATGTATTTGAAAAATGTTGAATAAGTATTTGAAAAATGTCAATAAAGCAATCCAAAAATCTTGAACATGTATTTGAAAAATGTTGAACAATTATTTGAAAAAATGTCAATCAAGCATTCAGAAAATGTTAAACAAGTATTTGAAAAATGTTAATTAAGCATTCAAAAAATGTTGAACAAGTATTTGAAAAATGTTAATCAAGCATTCGGAAAATGTTAAACGTGTATAGCAAAATTGTTGATCATGTATTAAAAATGATGATTTTTTAACATGTATATAAAAATGTTAATCAGGAATTTTAAAAATGTTGAACAAGTATTTGAAAAATGTTAATCAAGCATTTCGAAAATGTTAAATGTGTAAAAAATGTTGACCAGGTGGAGTAAACAGCAGACGTCATGAGCGCGTATCCATGGCTTATTGATTCATAATGCGTCATGAGTACATACTAGACGTAAAAAATGAGTATATACTAAGCTAGGGCGTAGGAGAACGCTTGCTGCAGCGCCTTGTACAAGACGCTACAAGACGCACGCTGCCTTACGCACGCACGCACGCACGCATTTGTGGCATGGATCTCTCAAAAAAAATTGTGCCATGCCCCTTTCTGGTTGCAGTTTGGGGGTGAGACCAGCCCGGTCGTGTCGCTGTTCCACTAGTATAAGGTGCCGTGCATGCAAAAGAAAATGGCAAAATACCAGTATTTGAATGAGACAAGTCATATCATGACCATTGTACTCCGATCATCATGATAGCATGTTATACACAAAGTGCAGAGTTAACAACTGAGACATGTTCCGTAGAGAAAAAACAAAATCAAGCATGTTTGCATCGTAAGTATAAGAGTTAACAACGGAGACATCTTGTGCACATCATGATCATTGTACTCTAACCGGAGCTATACATCTCAGTTGATGAAGAAAACTGTTTGTGCCTCGGATCAAACTGACTTCTTTTTGTACCCGTGGAGCAGCTCCTCTCAAAACCGTGAAAAGCCAGGCAGACCGATCAGGTGATCGCTATGTGGCCTGATAATAAAATGATAAAAAGTGAATATTAGATAATGCGACCAGGCTCAGTATAATCTGATAAGTAACGGCAGCATGAATTCTAGCACAATGGGAACGCAGATAAGTAAACCTGAAAATGGTATGTCTCTTACCTGATCACTTGGTAGGTGAACAGTCGGTGAACCTTGAGGTTCGGCAGCCGACGACCAGCATTCCAGAGTCGCTTGTATAAAACAGGCATCATCAAGGGCGTCTTGAACTGAATCACCCTTTCCAGTTCATCCACTGTGTAGTCCCATATCTTCCTGTACATGAATCCGTGGCATCTCACGTGTCTCCAGAAGTCAGTGTAGTCCTCATCGTCCGTGAGTGTGACCCTGCTGGGAAAGAACCACTCACCAAGGATTACATTGCCCTCTGCGATTGTCTGCCAATAGATACGGTAAGGAGACTCTGTGATGACATATTTGCGAACGTGTGCTGGGCAAGCCGTGGATGTGACAAAGTCATAGAGATCCATGTAGGCTGTTCCCCGCAGATGGAGCGGCAGCAGAGCAGCTGGATAGATCTGAGGATATCCATTCTCGAGACGGGTGTTCTCCAGGTCATAGCACAGATCCACGAAGTCCAGTGGTAAGTTCAGATACCTGTCCTCTTGGGGGATGCTGTTCAAGAGGAGCCTCTTCATCGTGAGGGAGGTGCTTCTGAAGTCTATATTCGTGCTGAATCTGGTCTTGGCGATGATTGGGACGCCGTCCTTGAGCATCAATCGTCCATGGCCATCCACAAGAACATCTTCCTCTGTCAATGGATTGAGAAGAGAAAATCCGAGCCTATTCATCCTGTCTATGTCAAGAAGTATCCCGTGGCAAAATGGCTTGCCTTCCTCCCTCAACAGCAAGTGAGGCAATACCGGGTTCACCTCACCAAGGATAGGGATATCCACCGGCACTCTGTCCACTAGCCGAACCTCATTACAGTATGCATCTGGAGTAAAAAGTGGAAAGGTGGTTGTGCACCCAAAATAACCCCTGTCGTAGTACCAGAATTTCCTGTTGCATTTGGCTTTGTTAGACACGGCATTGCTAATGCATGAATACAAGATTCAGATAGTCCCACAAACAAAGGCCAAGGAAGCATAACAAATCTTTACAACACAGAATATCTTAGCGTGATTGAGAACCTTTAACCACATCAAACACAAATATTAAAGTGAGTACCTAGAACTCATCTAGATGAGATATAATTTGGTCTCATTCACTTTAAAACAAGAACAGATACAACCCAGATCAGCATACACACATCTTATAGCATCACATCCAATGGCTATAAAAGATGAATGAGACCAAATAATATCTCATCTAGATGAGTTCTAGCAAAACTGAATATTAAATTATAGACATATACTTCATGAATATACATTAAAAGTGAGTTGCATGTTAAACATGTCATCCAATACTCCTACTACTACTAATTGTGCAATTAATTGTGGATGATATTTCTTAATCAAGTATGGAAGAATTTGTTTTCCTAGTAGTAGTACTACTAGTGGACAGAAAAGGATGGGAACGTTGAGTAGTGCACAAACATGCAAAACTACTGTGACTATTAACTGCCAACTGCACACTAAGAAGCATGACATTTCTTAACGAAGTATAGATAATTATAGTCCTCGGCAAAACTAGAGGGCACTCCCATACGTGCGAAGTGGATGATTGTACCTTGGTCTCTGGGCTGAAGCAGATGACAGGACTCTAGAATCAGATGGCAGGATAGAATCGTATCGCTGAAATCTCTGGATGGCATCATCAGAGAAGTAGCGACTTCCACTTGCCGACCAAGGGCCAGGGACACCTATCCTCATCGGATGGCGAACAGATCCAAAGGACTGGCGTGCACAGTTGGATGATTTGCTCGTTTGGAGCTTCCCAGCAACAGCAACCCTGCTGTACGAAGCACACAGGGAAATTACCACTACGATTCATATACAATCCGTCTCGTGCTGCTGACAAGAGACGCTTACTGTCGTGGAATTGTCACGGCAGATGTTCTCCTTAAAGGACTTAGTCGCGGGGCCATCGTACGATAGTTGGCGCCCACCGTGGGGCTATCGCACGATGGTTTGATGATCTTAGAGTGCAAGTTCGAAGGACTCGAAGGCTATGCTGTGGGCCGGATGATCAAGAGTCGTCGCGGCAAGCTCTACATCGACGATGCAGGCTGGGGCCCCGAGGCCGGCTCGATTGAGTACGGGTATCGGGTCCCCTTTGGTAGCCTACACGTGTTCATCGGCAAGATCGGTGAGCCAGGGCTGAGCCGGACATCTGCACCGACCTCGTCGAGACGGCTCGTGAGCGAAACCTGCCCGCTAAACCGGGTCATCAGCGTGCTTTCGTGGAAGTCATCCACGGAAGAAACTACGAGGACGGATCGGCATCGTGGCGAAACCGTTGTCTACTCGGATGACGAGTCATCATTGGAGAAACCGAATCTCTGTACCGGTACAAGATGGCGGATTGGGGGCTGTTCCGACGGTGACAGATTCCCGGACCCTTTGATCCGCCTAACCGGGTTGGAATATTCATGGCGGTACACAAGCGGCCTTCACTCCTCAACCGCCGCGACAATGGTCGCGGTTCGGCAATGACGGTGGCAGCCGGGCGAGGAGGCCCCCGCGCCGCCGGCTCAAGTTTTATCAGAACTATTTGATGCGTTGGTTGTGCTCATGGCAGAGGCTAACCCGGCAGATCAAGATCTGCATAACGCAGAGATTGCAAAGGTGAAGGAGCAAATCACTCAGGCTAAAGCGGATCTGGCAGCTACAGACGCTAGGATGGTGGCAGAGCGGGCCGCTTTGGATGCGCAGCTTATAGGCTCATCTTTGGATCGTAATGCGCCGCATGAAGTCATGAAAAGAAAGTACAGATCCCGCCCCTCGGTTTTCGAGGAAGAGACCTCTTCAACACCCCGTGAGCGGGGACCAAGAATCCGCCGCCCGGTGGTGAACCGGGCGGAAGCACTCGACGAAGCGCCGATTCAGCCTCGTGTGATAGATCTACCTCGCCATCATGCCGGCGGCGCCTCAAGCTGTGCAAACACCTCCGTGTCACTACTCCAACCCTATGGATAACCTTGTTGCGGCTGCGGCGCGGTTGGAGGCGATTCCAATCGAAGGCGATTCACCACAGGCGGTGGAAACACGCCGGGTCAAAGAGCTCCTTAGGACGGCTCTGGTCCAACAGGAAGCATATTCAAACAGCCGCGATCGGATCCACTCCACCCCCCGCCCGAGCCGGAGCTATAGCAGCATGCAGATGAACCGCCGTGTCAAGTAATGCGCGGTGCACCCCGCGGCAACAACCCGGCGGGTGGTTTCGAAAACGCTCAAGAGGTGGTGGACCGGGCCAGGGCACGCAGGGAGGCCGAGTTAGCAGCACAGCATCAAGATTATCAGCTTGCGCCGGTTCGACCGACTATCTTCGAGCCTGGAGTTACATCTAGCTCTTTGGGGGTGCCTTGCCTTGTCCCCGCTTTTACGCAATATACGCTTGCCCAAAGATTTCAAGGGGCCACGCAAGGTGCCCAATTATACCGCCGATCGGCTCGTAAGCATGGATAGAAAGCTATGAGATGGTCATGGAGATGCCGGATGTGGATGAAGCTGCATGTGCAAAGTATTTTACCATGATGCTTGAAGGTACGGCCCGTGCATTTGGTTGAAAAACTTGCCACCCAATTCCATCGGTTCATGGACCCGATTGCGGACCCGGTTCATTCAGAATTTCAAAGACACTGTAAGCAGCCCATGTCATGGTGGACTTGGCGGCTTGTGTCCAGCCGAGGAGAATCCACAACCCATTGGTGCGCGCGTTTCAGAAGTTCTACATTCTTCAGACCGGATCAACATTGATTCTGCAATCTTAACCCTAGAGGGCAACTGCCGGTTCGAGCCTTTAAAATTGAAGCCGGGTCGCATGAAGCGTTTTTGCAATGACATGGGCACTCTCATGGGCGTTTTAGTGAAGTATGCTGATTTTGATAGTACCAAGGATCCTGAGTCCGAGGAGGATGAAACAGGGAAGGGAAAACAGAACAACAACTCCAGAGGCCAGCGGCATCAGTCGACGGGTAATGGAGGAAACAAGCGTAAGGCGAATGGTAACATGGGCTTCGTAGCCAACACCAACGTGCAGGACAAGGGTCACCGGCGCAAGGGTAAACATCCGAACCGAGGTGGTGCGCCTAATCACAATCGGACCGGTTGAATTATCTATTGAATTAACCTTGTCTGAAGCATGGGACGAAGGAGGCGCCAGCAAACCACCTCTGGAAGGATTGTTACATTATGCAGGAGTTCAAAAGTTCCAACGCTTTCTGGTATGATCAAGGCCCCGACGGCGGTTCAGGGTCCGGCCCGGGTTACGGTGGAGGAAATTCGGTCCGTAGTTTAATGGTAATCCGCGAGCGTAACAATCAAGACAATCGTAACAACCAAGGTGGTTACAATCAGCAGCAGCAGCAGTCGGGTTATCAAAGCAATCCGAAGCGGTTGAATGGTGGATGATATCACGTCTTCACCACTAGCTTGGACAAGCGAGACCGGAAACTTGAAGCGGGCGATCAACGTTGTTGAACCGGCCGTGCCGCATTACCTACGCTGGCCAGAGCAGCCTATTGTGTGGAGTAGAGAGGATCATCCTCCCCGGGTTGACAATCCGGGTCAGCTAGCCCTAGTGGTGGCGCCTCAGGTGGGAGGATACAAGTTCACCAAGGTGCTTATGGACGGAGGAGCAGCATCAACATCTCAGCATTATGAGACCTTCCGTCGTATGGGGTTAACGGATAAACATCTCAAGCCGTCAATACAGTGTTTCATGGTGTGGTGCCCGGCAAGTCAGCATATCCGGTTGGTAAAATAGCTCGAGGTGGCCTTTGGGGATGAACATGACTCCGGATCGGAAACATTGACATTTGAAGTGGTGAAAATTCAAAGCCCTTACCACGCCTGTTTGGGCGGCCGGCTTATGCCAAGTTTATGGCGCGACCTTGTTATGTCTATTTGCAGCTAAAAATGCCGAGTCACAAAGGGACGATAACGGTTCATGGGAGCCGCAAGATCGCTTTAGAGTGTGAGGAAGGTGATGCGGCTTACGCAGAGTCGATTTGTGCCACCGAAGAGCTAAAGTACTATAAAGACAATGTTGATCCGGCGGATATGACCCCGTTGAAGAAACCAACTACAGAGCACGACCCGGATCTGAAGTTTAAATCGGCGGCTGAGACTAAGCTTGTTGACTTTGTGCCCGGTGATTCGTCCAAGCAGTTCATCATCAGTGCTAACTTGGATCCTAAATAGGAAAGCGCGCTCATCGAAGTTCATCCGTGAGAATCGGGACATTTTTGCATGGAAGCCTTCGACATGCCGGGTATACCGAGGGAACTCGCCGAGCACACTCTTAATGTTGATCCCAAGTACAAACCGGTAAAGCAGTTTCTTCGCCCGGTTTAACGAGGAAAGGCGTAAGGCCATTGGAGAGGAGGTTGCTGGGCTATTAGCAGCAGGTTTTATCGTTGAAGTTTTCCATCCGAGTGGCTTGCTAATCCGGTGCTTTGGTCCTTAAGAAAAAGCGGCACTTGGCGCATGTGTGTGGATTACACAGATCTTAACAAGGCTTGTCCAGCAGATCCTTTTGCCCTCCCCCGCATTGACCAGATTATTGATGCTACGATGGGTTGTGAGCGTTTGAGCTTTTTGGATGCATATTCTAGATATCATCAGATCAAAATGGCGGTTAAGGACCAGGAGAAGACAGCGTTTATCACTCCCTTTGGAGCCTTCTGCTATGTGTCTATGCCTTTTGGGCTCAAGAGCGCCCAAGCAACTTATCAGCGGTGCGTACATAATTGCTTGCATGAACAGATCGGCCGTTACGTACATGCTTATGTGGATGATATAGTGGTTAAGTCAAGGAAGAACGAAACACTGATTGAGTATTTGAAAGAAACCTTTGACAACTTGCGGGTGTACAAGATGATGCTTAACCCGGCCAAATGTGTTTTCAGTGTTTCGGCAGGCAAGTTATTGGGTTTCCTTGTGTCCAACAGGGGGATTGAAGCTAATCCGGAGAAGATTACATCTATCACCTCCCTGGCTAAGCCAAAGTGTATCAATGATGTCCAGCGATTGGCGGGCCGGATTGCCTTGTTGAGCCGGTTTATCGGCCGCCTCGAGAGAAGGCCATTCCTTTATACCGGATCTTTGAAGAAGACAGATCGGTTTATGCGGAGCCTTTGATGAAGCGTTGGAGGATTTAAAGAGGCAATTGGCCAACCGCTGTTCGCCGCTCCCATTGACAAGGAGCCGCTTCTGCTATATGTTGTTGCTAATGCCAGGGCAGTTAGCGTAGCCATTGTGGTCGAGCGGAAGGAGGCAGGGAAGGAGTATCCGGTTCAACGTCCGGTTTATTATATCAGCGAGGGCTCATTGAGTCCAAGCAGATATATCCGCATTGGCAGAAGCTGGTGTATGGAGTTTTTATGGCAAGCCGGAAGCTGAAGCAGTATTTTCAAGGGCATCCCATCACGGTGGTTAGTTCAGCTCCCTTGGGCGATATCATACAGAACCGGGAAGCGACTGGACGGATTGCTAAGTGGGCCATAGAGCTTGGGTCGCACGGTTTAAGGTATGTACCTCGGACGGCGGTGAAGTCTCAAGCACTTGTGGATTTCATTAATGATTGTACGGAGTTACAAGCGCCTGAAAAAAAGCCGGATCATACCTATTGGACCATCCACTTTGACGGGTCCAGGCAATTGGAGGGCTCGGGGGCTGGAGTTGTGTTAACTTCCCCACGAGGTGAAAAGTTTGTTACGTCCTCCGCTTAATGTTCCCTTGTACTAACAATGCAGCTGAGTATGAAGCCTTGCTCCATGGTCTTCGGATGGCTAATGAGATGAATCTAAGCCGAGTTAAGTGCTTCGGTGACTCGGACTTGGTGGCCCAACAAGTGTCAGGCACTTGGGATTCCAAAGACCCACTCATGGCTGCATATCGTCGGGAGGTGGATGTTGTTGCAGGACATTTTAAAGGCTATCGTGGACCATGTGGATCGTCGGAAGAACGAAGCGGCGGACGCTTTAAGCCGGTTGGGCTCTCAACGCAAACCGGTCCCGCCCAATGTCTTCCTTGATGTACTGCACAATCCGTCAGTCAAGCTTCCTGATGAAGTAGATTTGGCTATTCCTGATCCGGAGGCTCAGTTGGTGGCAGCCCTACATGTCATTCCGGATTGGACGCTCCCTTATTTGGCGTACATGAGCCGAGGCGAGTTACCAGAAGATGAGACGTTGGCCCGACAGATAGTTCGGCGGTCCAAGTCTATGACCATTGTTAATGGCGAGTTGCATCATTGCGATTAAGGTGTCGAGGCGTTTCAGCGTTGTGTGTCCCCCGAGGAAGGCTGTGAAATATTGCGTGAGATCCACGAAGGGGATCGTGGTCACCACGCCGGTTCAAAATCCTTGGTGGCTAAGGCGTTCGCCATGGTTTTTATTGGTTGACCGCCCATGCCGATGCGGAACATCTGGTCAGCGATGTGATGGTTGCGGAAGTTTTCTCGACGTGCCAGATACCGCCCAAGAATTGAGGATGATTCCAATTACTTGGCCGTTTGCGACATTTGGGGCTGGACATGGTGGGACCTTTTAAAAGGTCCAAGGACAAGAAGACACACTTCTTTGGTAGCGATCGACAAATTTACAAAGTGGGTTGAGGCAGAGCACATTAGCAAGTGTGATGCGGCCACGGCGGTTCAGTTCATCAAAAGGGTGATCTTCCGGTTTGGGTTTCCACACAGTATCATCACAGATAATGGTACCAATTTGTCAAAAGGTGTCATGAAGGAGTTTTATGAACGTGAGCACATCCGGCTTGACGTTTCTTCAGTAGCTCACCCATAGTCCAATGGTTAAGCGAGCAGGCTAATCGGAGATCCCGAGAGGTATCAAGCCCGGCTTATGGTCCCTTTACAGAGGACGCCGGGCTGTTGGGTAGAAGAGCTACCATCTGTGTTATGGAGTATAAATACTACCCCGAACAGATCCACGGGATACACACCGTTCTTTATGGTCTATGGAGCGGAGGCGGTCCTCCCCAGCGATATCCGTCATGACTCGCCTCGTGTGGCAGCCTATGTTGAGGCAGATAACGAGGCAGCACGGTAGGACGCTTTGGATCGACTGGATGAGGAACGAGATATGGTGGCTGCTCGCTCGGCGATTTACCAGCAGGACCTTCGTCGGTATCACAGTCGACGGGTCAGAACCAGAACCTTTCAAGAAGGAGACTTGGTGCTTCGGCTCATTCAAGACCGCATGATATGCACAAGTTATCCCCACCTTGGGAAGGGCCTTTTGTGGTCAGCAAGAATCTGCACAATGGGTCATACTATCGATTGATATTCGAGAGCATAAAGACTCACGCACGCCGAAGAGGAGACCAACAGCCGTGGAACATAGCTCATCTTCGCCTTATTATACCCGAGCCATCGGCTCTCCTTATGTACATATTATGACAATGTATATACTATGAATAAAAGCAATAAACCGGAGCCTCGGCTAAAGCGGGGTATCCGTTCTGTAAAAATCCGGCTTGGGTACATGGAGTTGTTGTCTTAAAACGGCCTCCGGTTTATCCCTTGAGCTTGCTCTTCAGAAGCTTTTAGATTTCACTTGGGGGCTTGGTCGTATCCGAACCAATGCCACACCTCTTGATGGGCGAAAGCCACCGGATCACTTGGGGACATGGTCAAGTCTGAACCAACACGCCTCTTGATCGGCCTAAGGCCATAGAGTCACTTGGGGCTTGGTCGAACCCGAACCATTGCCACGCCACTTGATCGGCATAATGCCACGGTTTCGATTGGGGACCCGCTGACTTGAACCGTAGCTACACCTTATGGGGAGCTTGGTCGTGTCCGACCATGATAATACCATCTGATCGGCTCAGTAAAGCCTCTTTCTGCAAATTGTTATTTGAATCTTTGTTGCGTTTTTAAACCGATAACATTTTTTCAAACCGGTTCAACCAGTCAATCGACGGCTTTCGGTTTATGTTAATCCGGAAATAACTTTTCCGGTTTGACTTTTCCTGTTAACATCCCATTATGGAGTAATAGGGGGCTTAACATGACCCGGCATGGTTTACATGGTAAACCGGCGTTATAGATACAGGAGCTGTTTTCTCCTTTGACGGTAATGGTTTATACAACCTCCGCTTCGGGTTGGCTAAGCCAACCGCATGCCCGACAATGGCAGGTATTTTTGTATCACAAAATTTTGATCATATACCTCAATATTTCCTTACATATACATATGAGCGTCACAAACCGGTGGCGACACAAGCCGCCGTGGCAGTTTAAGAATTTGTGATTGCAGGCAAAATAGATTGAAGGTTTCGATTATTCAATCAAAAGTATCAGCACCTCTGCGCGAAGGTTGCAGACTGAAGGCATAAAAGCATATTCAAAAACAGAAGTGCTGGCTATTCTAATACAAGGCCTTCCGAGGCCCAACATTTCGAATGGCGTTATGACTAGCAGCTTATGATGCATCAACCGGCTTGACGGATTAAGCTTCCTCGCCGGGTTGACGTGAAGAAGATGGGTCGTCAGCGTCGGTTCAACTTCTTCCTCTTCATCACCCAAAGGCCGGAAGTCATTGGTAGACCATCAATCCGGTTTAAAGCCCGAAGATGCCTCTTCACTTATAAGCTCAGCGGATCAACGCGTCAGGCATAAGTGTGCTTACGGATTGAGGAACAAGGTTACGCACTTACGGAATGACAAATTCCACCCGCTTGTTGTTTGCATCATAGAAAGAGCGGTAAACCGCCAGTTGGCTTCGCTGCCATTGACTTCGCCAGAGGACGCATCTCCTTTGTTATTCGTTTGAGGGCGTTGTTATCAAAGGCTTCATTGCTTTCTTGAGCCGGGAAGCCCTTGGCTATGTCAGCCGGATCAAGGTCCGCTATCCACGCCTTGGCGCGCGTTAAAGCCAATAAAGTGCCAGCTCGGGCCGCGGATCGCTTCAACTCTCCAAGTTGTGCCGGAATCATGGATAGCCGGTCCAGCGTATCTTTGATCAAGGACGGAGCTGTGTTATCATACGATGTAACGATATGACTCATTGGTGCCGTATACCGCTGCTCAATCAGCGTGTATGCAGCCTTGAGCTTCTTCCGCATATCGAGCCCGGATGAGCAATACGCTTCCCTATACCGGTTTAAGACAGCTCGAGTTAATCCGGCGGAAATATCAAAACGGAATAGTAATCAGTGAAAAATCTCTTACCAAAGATCGCAGAGGTCATGGCATTAATTTGGCGCTTTAGTCCGGTGAGCTCTTCTGTCACCGGTTTAAGAGCCGCTTCAGCATCTTCCGCCCGTTTTAGCAAACCAGCCTTCTCGGTGTCCCAGTTGGCCTGCTCGGATTTATACCACTCCTTGAGCTGCTCCATAGTGGTCAAGGCAGTGTTCAATTCATCTTTGGCCTTGGTGGCTTCTGCTTGTTGAGTCTTCAGATTGGCACGAAGGTCCTTGAGTTGTACGGTTTGCTGCTATATCTCACTCTGATAAAAAATGGATCACGTTAGTTGTTTCATTATGAAGTCCCAAGCTCAATACAGGTATTCAACTTGGCACTTGGGGGCTAATGGCTAATTGATCTCATCTTGCTATGGTGATACATGTTAAGTCCCGGTTTAACTATGCTAAGTTGAACCGCCCTTGGGGGCTACATCCTTTGAAGTTTGAGACATGAGTTTTATATTAAGTCCCGGTTTAACTATGCTCAGTTGAACCGGCCCTTGGGGGCTACTACACAACAAAAGTACAAGAGAGGCATAACTCCTTACCTCATAGCGTTCCTTCATACGATTCACCAGACCAGCTTCAAAGTCACGACTTGTGTAGAGTCGGTTCAGGAAGCCGGAGTGAAGTTCTTAGGCAGAGAAGTTATCATAAGCTGACAGATCGGTTTTTCCCTTCTCTTTACTCATGGCAGTAGACTCTTCCTTGGCGCTGTGTTTTGAGGAAGAGACAGAACTGGAAAATCTGCTAAGTGTGGACAGAAACAGGTTTCACATATGAATGGAGGTAATTTGGATCTACCGAAGATGCAGTAAGGAAAAATTTCTGCGACCCATGCAAGCCTTATAAAGGGCAGGGAAGTTCGTGCGTTCTAACAAGAGGGTCTGAACAAAAGGAAAGAGGTGCAAAGTGCTAAACCAAGGCGGAGCGATTACTACAGGATATATGCTACGGTTGGATTAAAAAGCCATGGCGGAGCAGGTATGAAGAGACTAGGGATGAACACCTATGAACGACGATATGAACAGGAGCCTCAAGATGCAGATCTAGGGCATGAGGAGGAGCCTTACCCGATGCACAGAACAGCGGAGGAGCGCCGAAAGTCTCTGGTACAACCAGGTTGATGCAGCGGCCTTGCACTGACGCGGCGTTCGGAGGTCGGAGGCGACGGCGGAGCTTCAGAGCTGGAGCGTCGCGAGGAAGAAGAAGCGCGGAAGGAGGAAGAAGAGAAAGGGCCTTCCGGTCTATTTATAATGAGACAGAGTAATTAATGTGCACGAGAATGGAGGAGTTAAAAGCGGCGCAGGCGCGGCCGGTCGCCTCGATTTCCGTGATAGTATTAAATGAAGGGAATCTTACTGTTTGGGCTTCTTTAATAAAGATGACGTCAAGATGCTCTGTTGCTGTGGTCGGAGGATGACGTCACGGCGGTTTAAGCAGATGGCGGTTTACGAAATATGAAGGAAGAGATTCAGAGTTTCCTAAGATGTTGAAGATTAACATGAACAGGTTCAAGTCAATCTGGGGCCTAATGTTGGGGATGTAACTACTGAATATAAACCGCCGTGAAGGGGCCGGTTTACCATCGGCCATAATTGGGGCCCACGAAGACTCAGAAGGTGGCGATTGCTGTAGAGCTTAGAGGCCCAGAGCCCAGGGGCGAGTTAGGGCCCATAATGGTAAAACCGCCGTAACCATGTAACTTGTGTTGTAAGATAAGAGAGAGAAGAGACCGAGCCGGACACTTGTATGAGCCGGCCTCGGGACTCTGTAGACTGGCCGGACGTCAACCCGTGTATATAAGGGGACGATCCGTGGCGGTTTAGGGACGCACAACAACAATTCGAGGCTTAGGCGAAGCTATTGCTCCCTAGTCGCCGAAATCGCATCAATCCCATCACAAACTAGACGTAGGCTTTTACCTTCATCGAAGGGGCCGAACTAGTATAAACTCTCGTGTCTTTGCGTCCACTTTAACCCCTCTAAGTTAACCCGTACGATGGCCCCGCGACTAAGTCCTTTCATGAGGACATCTGCCGTGACAATTCCACGACACTTACCCTGGGGTCGGAGGAGCGGGGAGTGAGCCCAGGGATGTCGAAACAGCACGCGGCGTGGCACCGGAGTAGACCCTGAACAACCGGAACATGTGTTAATACTCCAATTACCACGAAATCCCCGCCTCACGTTCTTTGAACAGAGACGCGCACCTCGGGTTCGAGTCGGAGGTACCCCAGCTTTGCCCGTAGATGTTGAATCAACGCACGGGGCCTGCCTAGCTTGGCGTGCTGTGGAGAATATGGACGAGGACAGAGGCGAGGGGTCAAGATAGCAGGTGTCCCGGCGATCACCGTAGAAGAGACCGGTGCCAACTGGTGGCCGCCGAACAACCTAATCCAACAAAAGCAAAACCGCTGCATGAATCATGCCAAGGAATCCGTCGCTTTCGAGTTCTTCAGAGAAATGCATACCTCGGATTCGAGGGCGCGGCGGTGGCGGCGGTGGCGGCGGCGGCGGCGGCGTGACGGTGACGGTGATGCCGCGCACACATTGGCGCATGGACCGGCACTCCTCGGGGTTGGCCGGACGACGGACGAGGTAGCCGCACTCGGAGGTCGTGGGGACGACAATGGCGACATGGAAGCAAAGCGGTTGAGCACGAATTCCACCGCCCGGCGATCGCCGAGTGCGAGAAACGCGCAGCATTGCTCGAGCCTATGGGGGAAATGTCTAGAAAGCCCTACCAACTCCCCTTTTCTACACCAATGCCATTCCTTTCTCAATTATTGTGCGTCGATGCATATCTCGACGGCGACGCCAGAGGCACGGGAAACGAGACCCGGAAATGGGGACCCACCACTCCATGCGACGCAGGCGGTGCACGCTGATTGGTTGGCGTGGGTTCTGCGCTGCAGCCATGGTCTCGCCCGAAATTTACTCTCATATTAAATTTTGAATTTCAATCTTTTAGGGCAAGAGTGTTCAAATTAAGATTTGTTTGTATTTTCGTCTCCGTGCAACAAGGCACTGTAAATACTGACATGTATATAGAAAATGATCAAAAAAAATTAGTACTAGTGAGCGTCCAGTGCCCAGAAAAAAAAAGGACACTCGGAGTACTATACTAGACGATCCATGTTTCTTTTCTCCAAGAGCAAAATGATCTTACGCTCTGCGGACTTGTGCGCTCTGACCACCAACATTCCCGAATTTTTTTTCGAATTGTTTAAAGATTGCTCACCACACGAACTAGTACGAAGGTTTATAGAACACGAACTAGTAGTAAACCTTTTAAAAGGGTTCATCGACGTTCATAGCAGTTTTTACCATCTTTTACTGCTTATATATGTGCCATGTTTGTCAGCCAGTGGCATCCATCGCTTCATCATCTTTTCTCCCTTTGCCGAAATTACAAGGTGGCACATCCACCTTTTCTGCGTCATAACCGCATTCGGGTTCGTGCGTGCTGGTGCCGTGTCGCAGGGGCGCGTCACGAGCATGCTCGGAAGTCGGAAGCCCCGCCGAGAGTTGTACCGAAGGGGTTTTCGCCATGTGTAGCACCCTGCGGACTGTGGGCGTGCACTCACGCTGCGTCGCGGCTATTACGAGAGACGGCATGACGGAGTAAGAAGGAGCAACCGCCGCTGTTGACGTGTCCTCTGTTGTCGAGGTTTGGCCGTAGTCGTCCAAGATAACGGTGACGCGATGGGTTGATAGTGCTGGGCTTGGAACGTCGGTGTGACCAGGGCTATCAATGGACATGGAGGTGCATTCTTTTTTTAGTTGCCACCGTTTAGGCTGGTCATAGTGGGGAGTAACTTATACTAGTGTTATGCATATGACACTAATCTAAATTACTAACTGATAGTATCATAGATGACTTCATTTATTAGCTTGTAGACTCATCCTTTTTGGGAAGCGCTATGTTACAGTAACATATTATGTTACTTTAAGGCTGGCCATAGTGGGGGTAACATAAGTAGTAACATGCACTTGGGACTCGCAAACATGCTTATGTAGCAGGCAATTAAAGAAGAGAGAGATGGTTATAGTAACATAGGTAGATACCGTAACATAATAAATATTATTCTACTATGTGTCATGCATGGCAATAAATGAGACTACCTATGATACTATGCACTATGGATGTAGTATCATATACCAGTATCATATGCATGATACTAGTATATGATACTCCCCACTATGACCAGCCTAAACACCTCTCTCCTTATTAACTACATGCCACATAAGCAAACATTTCTTGAAAATACGCTATGTTACTATCTAAGTTACTCCCACTATGACTAACCTTATGACCTTTCTTGATGAGCACAGCTAATTAGTAGGGCCTTGATGGCTCGAAGCGAATAACAGCGGACTCCAAGGCCCTTTATCTTCTCTGTCTTGCCATTTGCTTTGATATAAAATATCTTCTATGTTTGGCGATTTTCTTTTTTTATATTAAACTAGCACAAATGTTCGTGCATTGTAACGGGAGAAAAATTTAAGCTGGATTTAAATTAAGTCAGAATTGTTAGGCTGATCATAGTGGGGAGTAACTTAGACTAGTAACATGCATATGTTACTAGTCTATGTTACTACCTTCATAATGGGTAGTAATATATGGATAGTAACATGTAAGCCATCATTAATTGAGATATAGACTTATTTTACCTCAGGGTGTGTTGTGTTACAGTAACATATTATGTTACCACAAATAGCTCTCTTTTCATTAACTTCATGCCACATAAGCAAATTTGTCTTGGGTTGTGTTATGTTACTACCTAAGTTACTCCCACTATAACTAGCTTTAGATCTCATTCATCTCACACGGTCACAAATTATGTATGAATATGGATAGAGGAAGGGAATAATTAAAAATCTAGTGCATCTGAAAAGTCTTAAATATGGTTACGCTCATTTGTAGTAATAGTGTAAAAATAATGTTATTGTGGTCATGCCTACTACAGTTTCATTTCACTAAAAAAAACTAGAATCAAGAATGGAGGGGAAAAGTACGGAACTTTTGTTAAAAAATGTTGAATCAACGTGCTTGATTTTCTGTTAAAAATCAATTTAATAAGGCAAAGTCTCCGAAATAAAATAACACAACATTAGATTTCCCAATGATTAATTTCTTGTTTTGCAAAAATATTCGATCTATTATAAAGATTCACGGGAAGGACAAAGTATCCAAACATAATAAAAATTACATTGAGGTCCATGGATAAGCGAACGACCATTGCCGCCGCCAGAACGAGCCGTCAACGTGTTGTTGTCGCCGCTCCCATACCGAAGCCGACCTGACCTTGTCGATGACAGCCGGGAAGTCTTCGTGCATGTGCCCCTAAGGACCAGCATTCAGGAGCCGCAGTCGTCGTCATTGCATCCTTCAATCAATCTATAGGCGAAGCTGACACCAAATCTGATGGGGAACATGGTAATTTCAAAAAAATTCCTACGCACACGCAAGATCATGGTGATGCATAGCAACGAGAGGGGAGAGTGTTGTCCACGTACCCTCGTAGACCGAAAGCGGAAGCGTTAGCACAACGTGGTTGATGTAGTCGTACGTCTTCACGATCCGACCGATCAAATACCGAACGCACGGCACCTCCGAGTTCAGCACACGTTCAGCCCGATGACGTCCCTCAAACTCCGATCCAGCCGAGTGTTGAGGGAGAGTTTCGTCAGCACGACGGCGTGGTGACGGTGATGATGTTCTACCGACGTAGGGCTTCGCCTAAGCACCGCTACGACATTATCGAGGTGGACTATAGTGGAGGGGGCACCGCACACGGCTAAAAGATCAATGATCAATTGTTGTGTCTTTAGGGTGCCCCTTGCCCCCGTATATAAAGGAGCAAGGGGGGAGAGGCAGGCCAGAGGGGAGGGCGCCAGAGGAGTCCTACTCCCACCGGGAGTAGGACTCCCTCCCTTTTCCTTGTTGGATTAGGAGAGGAGAGGGGGAAAGGAAAGGGGGCGCCTGAAAGGATCGAGAAGAGGTCTCTAGAGGGGGGTGATTAGACACTAAGTACCAAAAGTTGCAGTTTCTAATTTATTTAAGTTGAAGTGGAGTTTTTGCACAAGTTTAACCAACACAATACATATCAAGCAAGCATGCAAAGAGCATATGAGCAGCGAAAAGTAAAGCATGCAACTTGCAAGAATGTGAAGGGAAGGGTTTGGAGAATTCAAACGCAATTGGACACACGGATGTTTTTGTCATGGTTCCGATAGGTGGTGCTATCGTACATCCATGTTGATGGAGACTTCAACCCACGAAGGATAACGGTTCTTGTGAGTCCACGGAGGGCTCCACCCACGAAGGGTCCACGAAGAAGCAACCTTGTCTATCCCACCATGGCCGTCGCCCATGATGGACTTGCCTCACTAGCGGTAGATCTTCACGAAGTAGGCAATCTCCTTGCCCTTACAAACTCCTTGGTTCAACTCCACAATCTTGTCGGAGGCTCCCAAGTGACACCTAGCCAATCTAGGAGACACCACTCTCCAAGAAGTAACAAATGGTGTGTTGATGATGAACTCCTTGCTCTTGTGCTTCAAATGATAGTCTCCCCAACACTCAACTCTCTCTCGTAAGATTGGATTTGGTAGAAAGAAGATTTGAGTGGAAAGAAACTTGGTAAAGGCTAGAGATCAAAATTCATATGGTAAGAATGGAATATCTTGGTCTGAACACAAGTGTAGGTGATTCTCTCTCAGAAAATGTGAACTGGAAGTGTAGGTTTGTTCTGATAGCTCTCTCCACGAATGAATAGGAGGTGGAGGGGTATATATAGCCTCCACATAAAATCTAATTGTTACACACAACTTGCCAAACTCGATGGGACCGAATTAACAAACTCGGTCGGACCGATTCAGCAAATCTAGTGATCGTTAGGATTTTCGGTGGGACCGACACGCAACTCGGTAGGACCGATATGATTAGGGTTAGGGCATAACGTAATCTCGATGAGACCGATTACACAAACTCGGTGATACCGATTTTGGAAATAAGCTAACCAGAGAGTCGGTCAGGTAAACTCTGTGGGACCGATTTGCTCATTTCGGTGAGACCGAAATATTACAAAAGGGAAACCGAGAGTTTACATTGCAATCTCGGTTGGACCGATCGCTCATCTCGATGGGACCAAAATGTTACGAAGGGAAACAGAGAGATTACAATCCCATCTCGGTGAGACCGAGATCCCTATCGGTGAGACCGATTTGTCCAGGGTTTGTGGCAGTGGCTATGACATCTGAACTTGGTGGCGCCGGATAGAAAGAATCTGTGGGGCCGAGTTTGACTTTTGATTTGGGTCATATGTGGATGTGAGAAAGTAATTGAGGGCTTTGGAGCATATCACTAAGCATTTTGAGCAAGAGCCTCATTAAGCAACACCTCATCCCTCATTGATAGTATTGGCTTTTCCTATAGACTCAATGTGATCTTGGATCACTAAAATAGAAAGTGTAGAGTCTTGAGCTTGGAGCTTGAGCCAATCCTTTTGTCCTTAGCATCTAGAAGGGGTTTCACATCCTCTAGTCCATGCCACTTCATTGCTGAACTTATCTGAAACATACTAGGTAAAAGTGTTAGTCCAACAAGAAATATGTTGACATTAATTACCAAAACCACCTAGGGAGCACTTGTGCTTTCAATCTCCCCCTTTTTGGTAATTGATGGCAACATACATCAAAGCTTTAGATAAAGATATTGAGAATAGTAAGTAAAGCTTTGGAAAGACATGTAACATGCATAGGCTCCCCCTACATGTATGCAATCATGTGAATATGGAATATAGGAGCATGTGAATGCATAAACATGATAGAGTAAGCAATGTGTTACATGTATCTTGGCTATATGCATCAGAGCAAATGATGTGAATATGAGAAATGTACCTTCATGCTCATGAGTCCTTCTTGCAAACAAGTATGTACATCAAAGAAGAATTTCTCATTCACATGACTGTGATGCATGTACTTACCTTGTGGTCTTGAGTTGGCTTAGGATGGGATGAACCTGCGTAAACAAGGTTAGATAACACAGATACACCTACTGGCCAGAGTAAACAAAAGAAACCACAAGAGTACCAAGACTGGGATGACATGTAGAGTGAGTACTAAGTACCACATTATATAGACATGTCCCAAAGGGTAAAGATGTGCAATAAATTCAAGGATTTCCTTCCCTTAGATGTCTTGCTCGCCCTGAATCTAGCATGGGATACTGGGAGAAGATAGGGAACTGAAAATCAGAGCAAAAATAGAGCTAATGCAAACGAGCAAATATGAACATGTCTTTCCCCTCTTGAAGACATGTGACTTCTCTCCTCTTGAACACCAAGCATCTGGGGTCCCTGATGATTACTCTTTCTTCCCATGAGTATTCTCTCCCCCTATAGATATGATTAGGCTTTGATGTGATCTCTCTCTCCCCCTTTGACATCAATTTCCAAGAAGGGCTCTTCTGGATTTTTGTCATGATGGGTTTGGTCCTTGAGTCACAGAACAAAGCAGCAAGTTGAATGGGATGCTGGTCGAGGACAAGATTCATTGAGTGGAGTTGGATCAAAAGAATGCAGAAACAAGTGGCAAGATGTCTTTCCTATAGTGAAATCGGTGACACCGAGTTGGATGGTTCGGTGGTACCGAAAGGATTCGGTTGGACCGAAAGCATCAGACCGGTGAGAACGAGTTCATCACAGAGAAAACACTTGTCACCTCAGCTCACTAGACAAGTAAGATCTCACAAGGATTTGCAAGGAACTAACTGACGGATTTGCAATGAATTGGATACAAGGAATGCAGAATAGAAAATAAAGGAGAAGAAACTAAAAAAGGAGTCTAGATGAAGTTTTTTTTAAAGAGGGTAAACAACTATGCATGAGACAAATGCAAGAGCATAGAAAGAATACAAGAGAACTTCATCTAGAATTGGTTGGCGACAAAGTCACCTATGTTAGAGTATATTGACTTAGGAGTCAAGTGAGATCACTTGATCATAGGTCATACTCATCGTTTAAGCTTAAAATGGGGTTACCATTTTTCGTTTAAGCAACTTGATATATTCGCATCTTGTTGAGTTGCTTTGACTCATGACTTGGAGTAAAGCTTCTCTAAGATGGAATATCATACCTTGGGTGGTGGTGTTGATCATGATCATGTAGTTGAACTTGTGCGGGTTGCTCAAGGTTGATGTAGTTCATCAAGAGTTGGGAGCACCACTTGGAGTTTGAGTTCATCTACCTACATGGGTTAGTTTTTGCAAGGAAGAGCACTTGTGTATCCAAAATGACAATCATGAAACTCAACATAGAATTTGTCAAAGGATATGTTTGAATGGTTGCGTGCTTCCTTGTCTTCATCCACCATTGTGTAGAGACTTGGTGATATGGAAATTGCTCAAGATGTGAGTGAGTTGCAATCTCATAGATTTAGATTCATCCAAGTACCTTCACGGGTTAGATAACATCCAAGGTGCAAATATATCCAAGACATAAGATAGTCAACATAAGAGAAATATCAAGGATTAGTCATAGGCTCATGCTTTGCATGTATAAAATGGAGCTCCTACTCCAAGTTTGAAGCATCAATGATGTTCAATTCACCTCTTAACCTGCAAAACACTTTCTCATCAAGTGGTTTGGTAAAAATATCGGCTAATTGCTTATCGGTGCGAACATGCTTAAGATTAATGTCCCCTTTGGCTACATGGTCTCGAATGAAATGATGACAAACTTCAATATGTTTAGTTCGATAATGTTGCACGAGATTGTGAGCAATATTAATAGCACTTTCATTGTCACACAACAATGGAACATGTTTCACATATATCCTATAATCTTTAAGAGTTTGGGTCATCCAAAGTAATTGAGCACAACATGATCCAGCGGCAATGTATTCCGCTTCGGCGGTGGATAAGGATACCGAGTTTTGTTTCTTGGAGGACCAAGACACAAGAGATCTACCTTGTATGGATTTCTTGGTAGATTTCTTGGTAGATCTCTTGGATACCAAATTTCTTGGAGGACCAAGACACAAGAGATACTTAATCCATACCCAAAGTGGACTTTCTATCAACCTTGTCTCCGGCATAGTCCGAGTAGTAGTAGCCTACAAGATTAAAGGAAGCCCTCTTTGGATACCAAATGCCAAAATTTGGTGTATGGATTAAGTATCTCACTATCCTTTTCACGGCCTTAAGATGACACTCTTTAGGGGCAGCTTGATATCGTGCACACATGCACACACTTAGCATAATATCGGGACGTGAAGCACATAGATATAACAATGAACCAATCATAGAGCGATAAACCTTTTGATCAACCGGTTCACCATCTTTGGTTAAATCAAGATGTCCACTAGTAGGCATGGGTGTAGTCATACCTTTGTATTCTTGCATATTGAACTTCTTAAATAAGTCCTTGGTGTGCTTCGTTTGAGAGACAAAGGTACCTTCCTTAGTTTGCTTGATTTGCAAACCAAGAAAGAATTTGAGTTCACTCATCATCGACATCTCAAACTTCTCCGACATTAGCTTTCCAAACTTTTCACTAAAATGAGGGTTAGTTGATCCAAATATAATATCATCGACATAAATTTGGCACACAAATAGTTCTCCATTAACCCTTTTAGTAAAAAGAGTAGAATCTATTTTTCCAATTTCAAAGCCTTTTTCAATAAGGAACTTGGTCAATCATTTATACCACGCTCTAGGAGCTTGTTTAAGACCATAAAGAGCTTTGTGAAGTTTGTAAACATGATTAGGTTTCTTAGGATTGACAAAGCCGGGAGGTTGCTTAACATAAACTTCCTCCTCAATTTCACCATTTAGAAAAGCACTTTTAATGTCCATTTGGTACAAGGTAATATCATGGTAATTAGCATAAGCAAGTAAGATGCGAATGGACTCAAGTCTAGCCACGGGAGCATATGTCTCACCATAGTCCATACCTTCGACTTGTGTGTAGCCTTGGGCGACTAGGCATGCTTTGTTGTGGACGACTTGACCATCTTCATCTTGCTTGTTGCAAAACACCCATTTGGTACCAATGATGTTGAGGTTGTTGTCGGGCTTCTCGACCAATGTCCATACTTGATTTCTCTCAAAGTTGGGTAGCTCTTCATGCATAGCGTTTATCCAATCCGGATCTTCCAATGCTTCTTCAAACTTCATAGGTTCAATGCTAGAGATGAATGAATAATGTTCACAAAAGTTAGCTAAACGAGTTTTAGAGCGAGTGATTCTCCTGGTTTGGATATCATTGTAGATTTGCTCGACAGGATGATCTTTGGTGATTCTTGCTCAAATTCGTGGGAGCTTTGGCTTGGTTCAGGGTGGAACATCTTCTTCATCTTGTTCTTCTTCTTGGCCTTCTTCATTGTTGACTTTGTCATTCTCTTGTCGTGGTGGAGAAGGAGGTTGTTGATATTCATCTTGGTGTGCTTCCTCGTTTTCTTCGTCTTGGTGTGTCCCACTTGTGGATGCTTCCATATCAATTCTTGGTTCACCTTGTCGTGAGGTAGAAGCTTCCACTTGGACGGACAAGGTACTCTCCTTCACCTCCGTTGGACGGATCTTGCCAATAGAAAAGTCTTGGATTGCTTCCAAAGGGTCTTTGTCTCCTACTTCAATTGGCAATTGCTCTACTTGCGAGCCGTTAGATTCATCAAACTTCACATCTCCCGTCTCTTCAACCTTTCGGGTGAAATTGTTGTAGAGACGGTAAGTGTGAGAGTTTGAGCCATAACCAAGTAGGAAACCTTCATGAGATCTAGGAGCAAATTTAGAATGACGATGCTTATCAAGAATGTAGCATTTTGAGCCAAATACTCGAAAGTATCCAACTTGGGGTTTGTTACCGATGAGGAGCTCGTATGCCATCTTGTCGAGTAGCTTGTGAAGATACACGCGATTTTTTGCATGACAAGCTGTCTCAACCGCTTCCGCCCAAAAGTGTTTTGACGTCTTGTACTCATCAAGCATCGTTCTTGCCATCTCAATAAGAGTCCGGTTCTTCCTCTCAATGACTCCATTTTGTTGAGGTGTGTACGTAGCTGAGAACTCATGTGAAATCCCTTCTTCGTCAAGAAAGATATCCACATTTGCGTTCTTGAACTCCGTTCCGTTGTCGCTTCGAACCTTCTTGATCTTCACGTCAAATTGATTTTGGGCCTTCCTAGAGAAGTTTTTGAAGATCCTTTGGACCTGCGATTTGTCATCTAGAAAGAACACCCACGTAAATCTTGAAAAATCATCGACTATGACTAGTCCAATGAGTTACCACCGAGACTCTTGTAGGCATTTGGACCAAAGAGATCCATGTGAAGTAGCTCGAGTGGTCTTCTCATGGTCATGATGTTCTTCACGGGATGCCTTCCTCCAACCTGTTTACCTGCTTGACAAGCGCTGCAAAGTCTATCCTTGTCAAATATGACATCTTTTACTCCAAGGATATGATCACCTTTAATGAGCTTATCAAGATTTCGCATACCCACATGACCTAGCCTCCTATGCCACAGCCAACCCTTAGAAGATTTGGCAATTAAGCAAGTTCTAGGTTGAGCCTTTTCAGTGAAATCAACAATGTAAAGATCACCTCTACGTATACCAGTAAAGACCATTTTACGATTGTCTCTATGAAATACTTGGCAATCTACTTCAGTGAACAGGACATTGAAACCGAAATCAGCAAGTCTAGAAACTGAAAGTAAATTGTACCCAAGAGATTCAACGAGCATGCCATTTTGTATGGAGCTATCATGTGAGATGGCCACCTTACTGAGGCCAACCACCTTACCCTTTGAGTTATCACCAAAAGTGACATATTTTCGAGGACCGTCGTTTTCAGCAAGCTCACGGAACATGTCTTTATCTCCGATCATGTGATCGGTACATCCACTATCAAGAACCCATTCCTTTCCTCCTGCCATGTAGCCGCGAAGATTTGCCATAAGACCAAAGTGTCTCATTGCATCATCAAGATCATAGTCACTATCATCATCCTCATCATAGTATCCATGTTCAACATCATCTTGTGATTGATCAATTCCTAGAGAGGGTAATTCATTAGACAAATGATCATTTCTATGATTATCTTTATGAATTCTAATGGCTTCGGAAATGATATTGCTAATGATCCCAACATCTCCTATGGCACGCATGAGATTTGTAAGCTCAAATAGACAATCACCAAAGCTAGGATCAATAGAATTCATCTTACTCAAGGCAATAGACTTATGAAGAATTTCATCTAAATTTTTCAAGGAATAATCTGGAAATCGTACCTCAAGAAATCTCCATATAGTATAGGCACAATCAAGAGTAGGCAAACTAGCAATCAAAATTTTGGGCAATCCTCTTATGATAAGATTGATAGTTCTAAGATTGCGAATCATGTCAAGATCCTCTTCGTGTGTGGGATGCAAGGGATCAATATGAGGTGCACAAGGGCTAGTAATGTACTTGTTCAAATGATATTTATTGAAAATCTCAAGCATTTCATTTTTCCACTCATAAAAATATTCTCCATCAAGAATGGGCACTCTATGTCTAAGACTCCCCAAAGTAGACACATCCATCTTCCTCCAAAGGTGTTTAAACCAAGGCAATGGAGACCAAAGCTCTATACCAATTGAAAGGATCGAGAAGAGGTGTCTAGAGGGGGGTGATTAGACACTAAGTACCAAAAGTTGCAGTTTTTAATTTCTTTAAGTTGAAGTGGAGTTTTGGCACAAGTTTAACCAACGCAATACATATCAAGCAAGCATGCAAAGAGTATATGAGCAGCGGAAAGTAAAGCATGCAACTTGCAAGAATGTGAAGGGAAGGGTTTGGAGAATTCAAACGCAATTGGAGACACAGATGTTTTTGTCGTGGTTCTGATAGGTGGTGCTGTCGTACATCCACGTTGATGGAGACTTCAACCCATGAAGGGAAACGGTTGCGCGAGTCCACGGAGGCTCCACCCACGAAGGTTCTATGAAGAAGCAACCTTGTCTATCCCACCATGGCCGTCGCCAACGAAGGATTTGCCTCACTAGCGGCAGATCTTCACGAAGTAGGCGATCTCCTTGCCCTTACAAACTCCTTGGTTCAACTCCACAATCTTGTTGGAGGCTCCCAAGTGACACCTAGCCAATCTAGGAGACACCACTCTCCAAGAAGTAACAAATGGTGTGTTGATGATGAACTCCTTGCTCTTGTGCTTCAAATGATAGTCTCCCCAACACTCAACTCTCTCTCATAGGATTGGATTTGGTAGAAAGAAGATTTGAGTGAAAAGCAACTTGGGAAAGGCTAGAGATCAAGATTCATATGGTAGGAATGGAATATCTTGGTCTCAACACAAGTGTAGGTGGTTCTCTCTCAGAAAATGTGAATTGGAAGTGTAGGTTTGTTCTGATGGCTCTCTCCACGAATGAAGAGGAGGTGGAGGGGTATATATAGCCTCCACACAAAATCTAACCGTTACACACAACTTGCCAAACTCGGTGGGTCCGAATTAACAAACTCGGTCGGACCGATTCAGCAAATCTAGTGACCGTTAGGATTTTCGGTGGGACCGACACGCAACTCGGTAGGACCGATATGATTAGGGTTAGGGCATAACATAGTCTCGGTGAGACCGACATACAAACTCGGTGAGACCGATTTTGGTAATAAGCTAACCAGAGAGTTGGTCAGGTAAACTCGGTGGGACCAATTTGCTCATTTCGGTGAGACCGAAATATTACAAAAGGGAAACCGAGAGTTTACATTGCAATCTCGGTTGGACCGGTCGCTCATCTCGGTGGGACCGAAATGTTACAAAGGGAAACAGAAATATTACAATCCCATCTCGGTGAGACCGAGATCCCTATCGGTGAGACCGATTTGCCTAGGGTTTGTGGCAGTGGCTATGACATCTGAACTTGGTGGCGCCGGATAGAAAGAATCGGTGGGGCCGAGTTTGACTTTTGATTTGGGTCATATGTGGATGTAAGAAAGTAGTTGAGGGCTTTGGAGCATATCACTAAGCATTTTGAGCAAGAGCCTCATTAAGCAACACCTCATCCCTCCTTGATAGTATTGGCTTTTCCTATAGACTCAATGTGATCTTGGATCACTAAAATAGAAAGTGTAGAGTCTTGAGCTTGGAGCTTGAGCCAATCCTTTTGTCCTTAGCATCTAGAAGGGGTTTCACACCCTCTAGTCCATGCCACTTCATTGTTGAACTTATCTGAAACATACTAGGTAAAAGTGTTAGTCCAACAAGAGATATGTTGACATTAATTACCAAAACCACCTAGGGAGCACTTGTGCTTTCAACACCGCCCCCTCCTTGTCCAATTCAGATTTGGGGGGAGGGGAGCGCGGCTGCCCCTTGGCCGCCTCTCCTCTTCCACCAATTGGGCCCATGAGGCCCAATAACCTCCGGGGGGTTCCGGTAACCCCCCGGTACTCCGGTATATATCCGATAACCCCCGGAGCCATTCCGGTGTCCGAATATAGTCGTCCAACATATCAATCTTCATGTCTCGACCATTTCGAGACTCCTCGTTATGTCCGTGATCACATCCGGGACCCCGAACAACCTTCGGTACATCAAAACATATAAACTCATAATATAACTATCATCAAAACTTTAAGCGTGCAGACCCTACGGGTTCGAGAACTATGTAGACATGACCGAGACACGTCTCCGGTCAATAACAAATAGCGGAACCTAGATGCTCATATTGGCTCCCACATATTCTACGAAGATCTTTATCGGTCAGACCGCATAACAACATACGTTGTTCCCTTTGTCATCGGTATGTTACTTGCCGAGATTCGATCGTCGGTATCTCAATACCTAGTTCAATATCATTACCGGCAAGTCTCTTTACTTGTTCTATAATACATCATCCCGCAACTAACTCATAAGTTGCCATGCTTGCAAGGCTTACGTGATGTGCATTATCGGGTGGCCCCAGAGATACCTCTTCGACAATCTGAGTGACAAATCCTATTATCGAAATACGCCAACCCAACAAGTACTTTCGGAGACACCTGTAGAGCACCTTTATAATCACCCAGTTACGTTGTGACGTTTGGTAGCACACAAAGTGTTCCTCCGGTAAACGGGAGTTGCATAATCTCATAGTCATAGGTACATGTATAAGTCATGAAGAAAGCAATAGCAGAATACTAAGCGATGGGTAATGCGAAGCTAACGGAATGGGTCAAGTCAATCACATCATTCTCCTAATGATGTGATCCTGTTAATCAAATGACAACTCATGTCAATGGCTAGGAAACATAACCATCTTTGATCAATGAGCTAGTCAAGTAGAGGCATACTAGTGACACTCTGTTTGTCTATGTATTCACACAAGTATTATGTTTCCGGTTAATACAATTTTAGCATGAATAATAAACATTTATCATGATATAAGGAAATAAATAATAACTTTATTATTGCCTCTAGGGCATATTTCCTTCAGTCTCCCACTTGCACTAGAGTCAATAATCTAGATTATACAGTAATGATTCTAACACCCATGGAGCCTTGGTGCTGATCATGTTTTGCTCGTGGAAGAGGCTTAGTCAACGGGTCATAACATTCAGATCCGTATGTATCTTGCAAATTTCTATGTCTCCCACCTGGACTAGATCCCGGATGGAATTGAAGCGTCTCTTGATGTGCTTGGTTCTTTTGTGAAATCTGGATTCCTTCGCCAAGGCAATTGCACCAGTATATCACAAAAGATTTTCATTGGACCCGATGCACTAGGTATGACACCTAGATTGGATATGAACTCCTTCATCCAGACTCCTTCATTTGCTGCTTCCGAAGCAGCTATGTACTCCGCTTCACACGTAGATCCCGCCACGACACTTTGTTTAGAACTGCACCAACTCACAGCTCCATCGTTCAATGTAAACACGTATCCGGTTTGTGATTTAGAATCATCCGGATCAGTGTCAAAGCTTGCATCAACGTAATCATTTACGATGAGCTCTTTGTCACCTTCATAAACGAGAAACATATCCTTAGTCCTTTTCAGGTATTTTAGGATGTTCTTGACTGCTGTCCAGTGATCCACTCCTGGATTACTTTGGTACCTCCTGCTAAACTTATAGCAAGGCACACATCAGGTCTGGTACACAGCATTGCATACATGATAGAGCCTATGGCTGAAGCATAGGGAACATCTTTCATTTTCTCTCTATCTTCTGCAGTGGTCGGGCATTGAGTCTTACTCAACTTCACACCTTATAACACAGGCAAGAACCCTTTCTTTGCTTGATCCATTTTGAACTTCTTCAAAACTTTGTCAAGGTATGTGCTTTGTGAAAGTCCAATTAAACGTCTTGATCTATCTCTATAGATCTTGATGCCTGCTACCCCTTGAGCACTGCGTTGGTTTTCCCTTGAAGAGGAAAGGGTGATGCAACAAAGTAGCATAAGAATTTCCCTCAGTTTTTTAGAACCAAGGTATCAATCCAGTAGGAGGCTACGCGCGAGTCCCTCGCACCTACACAAAACAAATAAATCCTCGCAACCAACGCGATAAGGGGTTGTCAATCCCTACAGGTCACTTACGAGAGTGAGATATGATAGATATGATAGGATAATATTTTTGGTATTTTTATGATAAAGATGCAAAAGTAAAGTAAAAAGCAAAGGAAATAACTAAGTGTTGGAAGATAAATATGATGAAGATAGACCCGGGGGCCATAGGTTTCACTAGTGGCTTCTCTCAAGAGCATAAGTATTTTACGGTGGGTGAACAAATTACTGTTGAGCAATTGATGTAATTGAGCATAGTTATGAGAATATCTAGGTATGATCATGTATATAGGCATCACGTCTGAGACAAGTAGACCGACTCACTTTGCATCTACTACTATTACTCCACTCATCGACCGCTATCCAGCATGCATCTAGAGTATTAAGTTCATGAAAACAGAGTAACGCCTTAAGCAAGATGACATGATATAGAAAATAAATTCATGCAATATGATAAAAAACCCATCTTGTTATCCTCAATGGCAACAATACAATACGTGCCTTGCTGCCCCCTCACATCCTTTGGAAAGGACACCGCAAGATTGAACCCAAAGCTAAGCACTTCTCCCATTGCAAGAAATATTAATCTAGTAGGCCAAACCAAACTGATAATTTGAATAGACTTGCAAAGATAACCAATCATACATAAAAGAATTCAGAGAAGATTCAAATATTGTTCATAGATAAACTTGATCATAAACCCACAATTCATCGATCTCAACAAACACACCACAAAAAGAAGATTACATCAAATAGATCTCCACGAGGGGGAGAACATTGTATTGAGATTCAAAAAGAGAGAAGAAGCCATCTAGCTAATAACTATGGACCCGAAGGTCTGAGGTAAACTACTCACACTTCATCGGAGGGGCTATGGTGTTGATGTAGAAGCCCTCCGTGATGGATGCCCTCCGTGAGCTCCTAACAGGCCCCAAGTTGGGATCTCGTGGAGTGCATGAAGGTTGCGGCGATGGAATTAGGTTTTGGCTCCGTGTCGATCGTTAGGGGTGCGTAGGTATATATAGGAGGAAGAAGCACGTTGGTGGAGCAACAGGGGCCCACGAGGGTGGAGGGCGCATACAGGTGGGGTAGGCGCGCCCCTACCTCGTGGCCTCCTGAAGCTTCTCTTACGTAGGGTCCAAGTCTCCTGGATCATGTTCGCTCCAAAATCACGCTCCCGAAGGTTTCATTCCATTTGGACTCCGTTTGATATTCTTTTTCTGCGAAACTCAAATAGGCAAAAACAACAATTACAGGCTGGGCCTCCGGTTATGAGTTAGACCCAAAAATAATATAAAAGTGAATAATAAAGCCCAATAATGTCCAAAACAGAAGATAATATAGCATGGAGCAATCAAAAGTTATAGATACGTTGGAGACGTATCAAGCATCCCCAAGCTTAATTCCTGCTCGTCCTCGAGTAGGTAAATGATAAAAACAGAATTTTTGATGCGGAGTGCTACTAGGCATAATTTCAATGTAATTCTTCTTCATTGTGGTATGAATATTCAGATCCGAAGATTCAAGATAAAAGTTCATATTGACATAAAAATAATAATACTTCAAGCATACTAACTAAGCAATTATGTCCTCTTAAAATAACATGGCCAAAGAAAGTTCATCCCTACAAAATCATATAGTTTAGTCATGCTCCATTTTCACACACACAAGAATGCTCTCATCATGCACAACCCCGATGACAAGCCAAGCAATTGTTTCATACATTAGTAATCTCAAAACTATAAATCCTCACGCAATATATGAGCGCGAGCCATGGACATAGCACTATGGGTGGAAGTGGAATAGAATATGATGATGGGGGTTATGTGGAGAAGACAAAAAAAGGAGAAAGTCTCACATCAACGAGGCTAATCAATGAGCTATGGAGATGCCCATCGATTGATGTTAATGCAAGGAGTAGGGATTGCCATGCAACGGATGCACTAGAGCTATAAATGTATGGAAGCTCAACAAAAGAAACTAAGTGTGTGCATCCAACTTGCTTGCTCACGAAGACCTAGGGCACTTGCGGAGGCCCATTGTTGGAATATACAAGCCAAGTTCTATAATGAAAAATTCCACTAGTATATGAAAGTGACAAAACAAGAGACTCTCTATCACGAAGATTATGGTGCTACTTTGAAGCACAAGTGTGGTAAAGGATAGTAACATTGTCCCTTCTCTCTTTTCTCTCATTTTTTGGGCCTTCTCTTTTTTATGGCCTTTCTCTCTCTCTCCCTCTTTTTATATTCCTCACTTGGGACAATTCTCTAGAAAATGATGATCATCACACTTCTATTTATTTACAACTCAATGATTACAACTCGATACTAGACCAAAGTATGACTCTATATGAATGCCTCCCATGTGTACCGGATATGCAATGAACCAAGAGTGACATGTATGAAAGAATTATGAACAGTGGATTTTCCACAAATACTATGTCAACTACATGATCATGCTAAGCAATATGACAATGATGAACGTGTCATGATAAACGGAATGGTGGAAAGTTGCATGGCAATATATCTCGGAATGTCTATGGAAATGCCATAATAGGTAGGTATGGTGGCTGTTTTGAGGAAGATATAAGGAGGTTTATGTGTGAAAGAGCGTATCATATCACGGGGTTTGAATGCACCGGCGAAGTTTGCACCAACTCTCAATGTGAGAAAGGGCAATGCACGGCATCGAAGAGGCTAGCAAGGATGGAAGGGCGAGAGTGCTATAATCCATGGACTCAACATTAGTCATAAAGAACTCACATACTAATTGCAAAAATCTAGAAGTCATCAAAAACCAAGCACTACGCGCATGCTCCTAGGGGGATAGATTGGTAGGAAAAGACCATCGCCGTCCTGCACCGCCACTCATAAGGAGGACAATCAAAGAACACCTCATGTTTCAAATTTGTTACATAACGTTTACCATACGTGCATGCTACGGGATTTGCAAACTTAAACACAAGTATTTCTCAAATTCACAACTAATCAACTAGCACGACTTTAATATTATTACCTCCATATCTCAAAACAATCATCAAGCATCAAACTTCTCTTAGTATTCAACACACTCATAAGAAAGTTTTTACTATTCTTGGATACCTAGCATATTAGGATTATTTAAGCAAATTACCATGCTATTTAAGACTCTCAAAATAATCTAAGTGAAGCATGAGAGATCAAAAGTTTCTATAAAACAAATCCACCACCGTGCTCTAAAAGATATAAGTGAAGTACTAGAGCAAAACTATATAACTCAAAAGATATAAGTGAAGCACATAGAGTATTCTAATAATTTTAGAATCATGCGTGTCTCTCTCAAAAGGTGTGTACAGCAAGGATGATTGTGGTAAACTAAAAAGCAAAGAACCAAATAATACAAGACGCTCCAAGCAAAACACATATCATGTGGTGAATAAAAATATAGCTCCAAGTAAAGTTACCGATGGAAGTAGATTTAAAGAGGGGATGCCTTCCGGGGCATCCCCAAGCTTTGGATTTTTGGTGTACTTAGATTATATTGGGGTGCCATGGGCATCCCCAAGCTTAGGCTCTTGCCACTCCTTGTTCCATAATCCATCAAATCTTTCACCCAAAACTTGAAAACTTCACAACACAAAACTTAACAGAAAATCTCGTGAGCTCCGTTAGCAAAAGAAAACAAAAGAACACTTCAAGTTAATGTAATGAACTCATTCTTTATTTATATTGGTGTTAAACCTAATTTATTCCAACTTATCCATGGTTTATAAACTATTTTAATAGCCATAGATTCATCAAAATAAGCAAACGACACATGAAAAACAGAATCTGTCAAAAACAGAACAGTCTGTAGTAATCTGTAACTAACGCAAACTTTTGGTAATCCAAAAAATCAGTAAAAATAGGAAGACATAGAAAATTTGTTTATTGATCCGCAGCAATTGGAATCAGTATTTTATCACGTTATGGTGATTTTTAAAAATTATTTTTGTGAACAGAAAGTTTCTGGAAATTTCCGCAAGATCAAATATCTATCATCCAAGAAGATCCTATAGGTTTAACTTGGCACAAACACTAATTAAAACATAAAAACACATATAACCAGAGGCTAGAACAAATATTTATTCCTAAACAGAATCAAAAATCAAAAAAACTAAAAATAAAATTGGGTTGCCTCCCAACAAGCGCTATCGTTTAACACCCCTAGCTAGGCATAAAAGCAAGGATAGATCTAGGTATTGCCATCTTTGGTAGGCAATCCATAAGTGGCTCTCATAATAGTTCATAAGGTAGTTTTATTTTCTTCCTAGGGAAGTTCTCCATGCCTTTCTTTAGTGGAAATTGGAATCTAATATTCCCTTCCTTCATATCAATAATTGCACCAATCGTTCTAAGGAAAGGTCTACCAAGAATAATAGGACATGAAGGATTGCAATCTATATCAAGAACGATAAAATCTACAGGCACATAATTCCTATTTGCAACAATAAGAACATCATTAATTCTTCCCATAGGTTTCTTAATGGTGGAATCCGCAAGGTGCAAGTTTAAAGAGCAATCATCAAAATCACGGAAACCTAGCAAATCGCACAAAGTTTTGGGAATAGTGGAAACACTAGCACCCAAATCACATAAAGCATAGAACAAATGATCTTTAATCTTAATTTTAATAGTAGGTTCCAACTCATCATAAAGTTTTCTAGGGATAGAAACTTCCAACTCAAGTTTTTCTTCATAAGATTGCATCAAAGCATCAACGATATGTTTGGTAAAAGCTTTATTTTGACTATAAGCATGAGAAGAATTTAGCACGGATTGCAACAAGGAAATACAATCTATCAAAGAGCAATTATCATAATTAAATTCCTTGAAATCCAAAATAGTGGGTTTATTAACATCTAGGGTTTCGTTCTCTTCAATCCCACTTTTATCAATTTTAGCATCAAGATCTAAAAACTCCGAATTTTTGGAACGCCTTCTAGGTAAAGGTGGATCATATTCAGTCCCATCATTATCAAGATTCATATTGCAAAACAAAGATTTAATAGGGGACACATCAATAACTTTTAGATCTTCATCTCTATTTTCATAGAAATTTGAAGAACACGCTTTCATAAAGCAATCTTTCTTATCACGCATCCTAGCGGTTCTTTCTTTGCACTCATCAATGGAAATTGCATGGCTTTGAGAGACTCATTGATATCATGCTTAGGAGTAATAGATCTAAGTTTTAAAGAATCAACATCAAGAGAAATTCTATCAACGTTCCTAGCCAATTCATCAACTTTAAGCAATTTCTCTTCAAGCAAAGCATTGAAATTCTTTTGTGAATTCATAAACTCTTTAACACTAGTCTCAAATTCAGAGGGCATCTTATTAAAATTTCCATAAGAGTTGTTGTAGGAATTACCAGAATTATTAGAGGAATTACTAGGATAAGGCCTAGGATTAAAGTTTCCTCTATACGCGTTGTTACCAAAATTATTCCTACCAACAAAATTCACTTCCATATATTCATTATTACTCTCAATCAAAGTAGACAAAGGCATATCATTAGGATCAGAAAAAAAACTCTTAGTAGCAAATAATTTCATAAGTTCATCCATCTTTCCACTCAAAACATTAATTTCTTCTATCGCATGCACTTTTTTATTAGTAGATCTTTCAAAGGTGCCATTGAGAATAATTAACCATAATATTATCTAGGAGTTTATTAGCTTCTCCTAAAGTGATTTTCATAAAAGTGCCTCCCGTGGCCGAATCTAAAAGATTTCTAGAAGCAAAATTAAATCCGGCATAATTTTTTGTATAATCATCCACAAATTCAAACCATGAGTAGGGAAATTACGTATCATTAATTTCATCCTCTCCCAAGCTTGTGCAACATGTTCATGATCAAGTTGCTTAAAATTCATAATATCATTTCTAAGAGAGATGATCTTAGCGGGAGGAAAATATTTAGAGATAAAAGCATCTTTGCACTTATTCCAAGAATCAATACTATATTTAGGCAAAGACGAAAACCAAGCTTTAGCACGATCTCTAAGTAAAAAAGGAAATAGCTTCAATTTAACAATATCATTATCAACATCTTTCTTCTTTTGAATATGACACAAATCAACAAAGTTATTTAGATGAGTAGCGGCATCTTCACTAGGAAGGCCGGCAAATTGATCTTTCATGACAAGATTCAACAAAGCAGCATTGATTTCACAAGATTCAGTATTGGTAAGAGGAGCAATCGGAGTGCTAAGGAAATCATTATTGTTGGTACTGGTAAAGTCACATAATTTGGTATTATCTTGAGCCATCGTGACAAACAAGCAATCCAACACACGAGCAAACAAAAAGCAAGCGAAAAAGAGGTGAACAAAAAAGAGAGGGCGAATAAAACGGCAAGGGTGAAGTGGGGGAGAGGAAAACGAGAGGCAAATGGCAAATAATGTAATGCGGGAGATAAGGGTTTGTGATGGGTACTTGGTATGTTGACTTTTGCGTAGATGTCCCCGGCAACGGCGCCAGAAATCATTCTTGCTACCTCTTGAGCACTGAGTTGGTTTTCCCTTGAAGAGGAAAGGGTGATGCAGCAAAGTAGCGTAACTATTTCCCTCAGTTTTTGAGAACCAAGGTATCAATCCAGTAGGAGGCTACGCGCGAGTCCCTCGCACCTACACAAAACAAATAAATCCTCACAACCAACGCGATAAGGGGTTGTCAATCCCTACACGGTCACTTACGAGAGTGAGATCTGATAGATATGACAGGATAATATTTTTGGTGTTTTTATGATAAAGATGCAAAAGTAAAATAAAAGCAAAGGAAACAACTAAGTGTTGGAAGATTAATATGATGAAGATAGACCCGGGGGGCATAGGTTTCACTAGTGGCTTCTCTCAAGAGCATAAGTATTTTATGTTGGGTGAACAAATTACTGTTGAGCAATTGACAAAATTGAGCATAGTTATGAGAATATCTAGGTATGATCATGTATATAGGCATCACATCCGAGACAAGTAGACCAACTCCTGCCTGCATCTACTACTATTACTCCACTCATCGACCGCTATCCAGCATGCATCTAGAGTATTAAGTTCATGAAAAAAGAGTAACTCCTTAAGCAAGATGACATGATGTAGAGGGATAAATTCATGCAATATGATAAAACCCCCATCTTGTTATCCTCGATGGCAACAATACAATACGTGCCTTGCTGCCCCTGCTGTCACTAGGAAAGGACACCACAAGATTGAACCCAAAGCTAAGCACTTCTCCCATTGCAAGAAAGATCAATCTAGTAGGCCAAACCAAACTGATAATTCGAAGAGACTTGCAAAAATAACCAATCATACATAAAAGAATTCAGAGAAAATTCAAATATTTTTCATAGATAAACTTGATCATAAACCCACAATTCATCGATCTCAACAAACACACCGCAAAAAGAAGATTATATCAAATAGATCTCCACGAGAGAGGGGGAGAACATTGTATTGAGATCCAAAAAGAGAGAAGAAGCCATCTAGCTAATAACTATGGACCTGAAGGTCTGAGGTAAACTACTCACACTTCATCGGAGGGGCTATGGTGTTGATGTAGAAGCCCTCCGTGATGGATGCCCCCTCCGGCGGAGCTCCGGAACAGGCTCCAAGATGGGATCTCGTGGGTACATAAGGTTGCGGCGGTGGAATTAGGTTTTTGGCTCTGTATCTGATCGTTTGGGAGTACGTAGGTATATATAGGAGGAAGAAGTACGTCGGTGGAGCAACAAGGGGCCCACGAGGGTGGAGGGCGCGCCCCCCTACCTCGTGGCCTCCTGGAAGCTTCTCTTACTTAGGGCCCAAGTCTCCTGGATCATGTTCGTTCCAAAAATCACGCTCCCGAAGGTTTCATTCCGTTTGGACTCCGTTTGGACTTCGTTTGATATTCTTTTTCTGCGAAACTCCGAAATAGGCAAAAAACAGCAATTCTGGGCTGGGCCTCCGGTTAATAGGTTAGTCCCAAAAATAATATAAAAGTGAATAATAAAGCCCAATAATGTCCAAATCAAAAGCTAATATAGCATGGAGCAATCAAAAATTATAGATACGTTGGAGACGTATCAATGCCCAATATATAAGCAGCTTCCCGAGGTCCTTCATTGAAAAACTCTTATTCAGGTATCGCTTTATGCTATCCAGAAATTCTATATCATTTCCAATCAGCAATATGTCATCCACATATAATATCAGAAATGCTACAGAGCTCCCACTCACTTTCTTGTAAATACAGGTTTCTCAAAAAGTCTGTATAAAACCAAATGCTTTGATCACACTATCAAAGTGTTTATTCCAACTCCGAGAGGCTTGCACTAGTCCATAAATGGATCGCTGGAGCTTACACACTTTGTTAGCTCCTTTTGGATCGACAAAACCTTCCGTTTGCATCATATACAACTCTTCTTCCAGAAATCCATTCAGGAATGCAGGTTTGACATCCATTTGCCAAATTTCATAATCATAAAATGCAGCAATTGCTAACATGATTCGGACAGACTTAAGCATCTCTACGGGTGAGAAGGTCTCATCGTAGTCAACCCCTTGAACTTGTCGAAAACCTTTTGCAACAACTCGAGCTTTATAGACAGTAACATTACCGTCAGCGTCCGTCTTCTTCTTGAAGATTCATTTATTCTCAATGGCTTGCCGATCATCGGGAAAGTCAACCAAAGTCCACACTTTGTTCTCATACATGGATCCCATCTCAGATTTCATGGCCTCAAGCCATTTTGCGGAATCTGGGCTCACCATCGCTTCTTCATAGTTCGTAGGTTCGTCATGGTCTAGCAACATAACTTCCAGAACAGGATTACCGTACCACTCTGGTGCGGATCTTACTCTTGTTGACCTACGAGGTTCAGTAACAACTTGATCTGAAGTTTCATGATCATCATCATTAACTTCCTCACTAATTGGTGTAGGTGTCGTGGAAACCGGTTTATGTGATGAACTACTTTCCAATAAGGGAGCAGGTATAGTTACCTCATCAAGTTCTACTTTCCTCCCACTCACTTGTTTCGAGAGAAACTCCTTCTCTAGAAAGATTCCAAATTTAGCAACAAAAGTCTTGCATTCGGATCCGTGATAGAAGGTGTACCCAACAGTCTCTTTTGGGTATCCTATGAAGACACATTTTTCTGATTTGGGTTCGAGCTTATCAGGTTGAAGCTTTTTCACATAAGCATCGCAGCCCCAAACTCTAAGAAACGACAACTTTGGTTTCTTGCCAAACCACAGTTCATAAGGCGTCATCTCAACGGATTTCGATGGTGTCCTATTTAACGTGAATGCAGCCGTCTCTAAAGCATAACCACAAAACGATAGCGGTAAATCAGTAAGAGACATCATAGATCGCACCATATCAATTAAAGTACGATTACGACGTTCGGACACACCATTACGCTGTTGTGTTCCGGGTGGCGTGAGTTGCGAAACTATTCCGCATTGTTTCAAATGAAGACCAAACTCGTAACTCAAATATTCTCCTCCAAGATCAGATCGTAGAAACTTTATTTTCTTGTTATGATGATTTTCAACTTCACTCTGAAATTCTTTGAACTTTTCAAATGTTTCAGACTTATGTTTCATTAAGTAGATATACCCATATCTGCTCAAATCATCTGTGAAGGTGAGAAAATAACGATATCCGCCACGAGCCTCAATATTCATCGGACCACATACATCTGTATGTATGATTTCCAACAAATCTGTTGCTCGCTCCATAGTACCGGAGAACGGCGTTTTAGTCATCTTGCCCATGAGGCACGGTTCGCAAGTACCAAGTGATTCATAATCAAGTGGTTCCAAAAGTCCATCAGTATGGAGTTTCTTCATGCGCTTTACACCGATATGACCTAAACGGTAGTGCCACAAATATGTTGCACTATCATTATCAACTCTGCATCTTTTGGCTTCAATATTATGAATATGTGTATCACTATTATCGAGATTCAACAAAAATAGACCACTCTTCAAGGGTGCATGACCATAAAAGACATTACTCATATAAATAGAACAACCATTATTCTCTGATTTAAATGAATAACGGTCTCGCATCAAACAAGATCCAGATATAATGTTCATGCTCAACGCTGGCACCAAATAACAATTATTTAGGTCTAAAACTAATCCCGAAGGTAGATGTAGAGGTAGCGTGCCGAACGCGATCACATCGACTTTGGAACCATTTCGCACACGCATCGTCACCTCGTCCTTAGCCAATCTTTGCTTAATCCGTAGTCCCTGTTTCGAGTTGCAAATATTAGCAACACAACCAGTATCAAATACCCAGGTGCTAGTGTGAGCATTAGTAAGGTACACATCAATAACATGTATATCACATATACCTTTGTTCACCTTGCCATCCTTCTTATTCGCCAAATACTTGGGGCAGTTCCGCTTCCAGTGACCAGTATGCTTGCAGTAGAAGCACTCAGTCTCAGGCTTAGGCCCAGACTTGGGTTTCTTCTCCTGAGCAGCAACTTGCATGTTGTTCTTCTTGAAGTTCCTCTTCTTCTTCCCATTGCCCTTTTCTTGGAAATCGGTGGTCTTATTGACCATCAACACTTGATGCTCCTTCTTGATTTCTACCTCCGCAGCCTTTAGCATTGCGAAGAGCTCGGGAATTGTCTTATCCATCCCTTGCATGTTATAGTTCATCACGAAGCTCTTGTAGCTTTGTGGCAGTGATTGAAGAATTCTGTTAATGACGCTATCATCCGGAAGATTAACTCCCAGTTGAATCAAGTGATTGTTATGCCCAGACATTTTGAGTATATGCTCATTGACAGAACTATTCTCCTCCATCTTGCAGCTGTAGAACTTATTGGAGACTTCATATCTCTCAATCCGGGCATTTGCTTGAAATATTAACTTCAACTCTTGGAACATCTTATATGCTCCATGACGTTCAAAACATCGTTGAAGACCCGGTTCTAAGCTGTAAAGCATGGCACACTGAACTATCGAGTAGTCATCAGCTTTGCTCTGCCAGACGTTCATAACATCTGGTGTTGCTCCTGCAGCAGGTCTGGCACCCAGCGGTGCTTCCAGGACGTAATTCTTCTGTGTAGCAATGAGGATAATCCTCAAGTTACGGACCCAGTCTGTGTAATTGCTACCATCATCTTTCAACTTTGCTTTCTCAAGGAAAGCATTAAAATTCAACGGAACAACAACACGGGCCATCTATCTACAATCAACATAGACAAGCAAAATACTATCAGGTACTAAGTTCATGATAAATTTAAGTTAAATTAATCATATTACTTAAGAACTCCCACTTAGATAGACATCCCTCCAATCCTCTAAGTGATCACGTGATCCAAATCAACTAAACCATGTCCGATCATCACGTGAGATGGAGTAGTTTCAATGGTGAACATTACTATGTTGATCATATCTACTATATGATTCACGCTCGACCTTTTGGTCTCCGTGTTCCGAGGCCATATCTATTATATGCTAGGCTCGTCAAGTTTAACCTGAGTGATCCGCGTGTGCAACTGTTTTGCACCTGTTGTATTTGAACGTAGAGCCTATCACACTCGATCATCACGTGGTGTCTCAGCATGAAGAACTTTCGCAACGGTGCATACTCAGGGAGAACACTTTATACTTTGATAATTTAGTGAGAGATCATCTTAAAATGCTACCGTCAATCAAAGCAAGATAAGATGCCTAAAAAGATAAACATCACATGCAATCAATATAAGTAATATGATATGGCCATCATCATCTTGTGCTTGTGATCTCCATATCCGAAGCACCGTCATGATCACCATCGTCACCGGCGCGACACCTTGATCTCCATCGTAGCATCATTGTCGTCTCACCAATCTTATGCTTCTACGACTATCGCTACCGCTTAGTGATAAAGTAAAGCATTACAGGGCGATTGCATTGCATACAATAAAGCGACAACCATATGGCTCCTGCCAGTTGCCGATAACTCGGTTACAAAACATGATCATCTCATACAATAAAATTTAGCATCATGCCTTGACCATATCACATCACAACATGCCCTGCAAAAACAAGTTAGACATCCTCTACTTTGTTGTTGCAAATTTTACGTGGCTGCTACGGGCTTAGCAATAACCCTTCTTACCTACGCATCAAAACCACAACGATAGTTTGTCAAGTTGGTGTTGTTTTAACCTTCGCAAGGACCAGGCGTAGTCACACTTGGTTCAACTAAAGTTGGAGAAACTGACACCCGCCAGCCACCTGTGTGCAAAGCACGTCGGTAGAACCAGTCTCGCGTAAGCGTCTGGCGTAATGTCGGTCCGGGCCGCTTCATCCAACAATACCGCCGAACCAAAGTATGACATGCTGGTAAGCAGTATGACTTATGTCGCCCACAACTCACTTGTGTTCTACTCGTGCATATGACATCTACGCATAAAACCTGGCTCGGATGCCACTGATGGGGAACGTAGTAATTAAAAAAAAAATCCTACGCACACGCAAGATCATGGTGATGCATAGCAATGAGAGGGGAGAGTGTTGTCCACGTACCCTCATAGACCGAAAGCGGAAGCGTTAGCACAACGCAGTTGATGTAGTCGTACGTCTTCACGATCCGACCGATCAAGTACCGAACGCACGGCACCTCCGACTTCAGCACACGTTCAGCCCGATGACGTCCCTCGAAGTCCGATCCAGCCGAGTGTTGAGGGAGAATTTCGTCAGCACGACGGCGTGGTGATGATGATGATGTTCTACCGACGCAGGGCTTCGCCTAAGAACCGCTACAACATTATCGAGGTGGACTATGGTGGAGGGGGGTGTTGGTGTCAAAACCGGCGGATCTTGGGTAGGGGGTCCCGATCTGTGCGTCAAGGCTGATGGTAACAGGAAGCAAGGGACACAGATGTTTACCCAGGTTCGGGCCCTCTCGATGGAGGTAAAACCCTACTTCCTGCTTGATTAATATTGATGATATGGGTAGTACAAGAGTAGATCTACCACGAGATCGTAGAGGCTAAACCCTAAGAGCTATCCTATGATGGTATGATTGTAATTGTGATCGGCCTTCTAAGGACCAACCTCTCTGGTTTATATAAACACGGAGAGGGCTAGGGTTTACATGGAGTCGGTTACAAGGAAGGAAATATAATATCCGGATCACCAAGCTTGCCTTCCACGCCAAGGAAAGTCCCATCCGGACACGGGCCGAAATCTTGAGTCTTGTATCTTCATGCTTCAATAGTCTGGACCTCGTATACAGTCCGGCTGTCCGGATACCCCCTAATCCAGGACTCCCTCAGTAGCCCCTAAACCAGGCTTCAATGACGACGAGTCCGGCACGCAGTATTGTCTTCGGCATTGCAAGGCGGGTTCCTTCTCCAAATACTCCAAAGTACCTGTTACGACGAATTGTGTCCGACCTCCAATAAATGTCATGCTCCTCGGCTTCGGTGCCTCAGTAATGACCATCTCCATGCGTCGGGCGAATGCGAGGAGTCGAGGCATTTATGCATTAGCCACCCTCGATCCTTCGGGTTAACCGTCTATTTGAAGGGACGGGAATTCTCAGATCCAAACCTCACTCTCCCTCCCAGAGCCATCATCCAACAGAGCACTCCGTGAAAAGCCATTCCAATGGCCGACCGTCGCAGCTCTTCTGCGTGCCCTTCTCATTCCAAGTCGGGGGATTGGGGAGAGTGCTCAGTTCCTCATGGCCGTTTGATGAAGCTACAAACCCAAGGGTTTCTCCCACCGGCGTTCATGGTCTCCATCCGGGCTGGAATAGTCACTTATGATGGAGGGGAACAAGCAGAGGGATCTCCAGAGGAGCGCATATGCCTGATCCCGCATCTGTTGAGGGGCGTCGTATTTCCTATCCACCCGTTTCTTCGCGGGCTCCTGGAGTTCTACGGCCTCCAGTTGCATGATCTCACCCCTGCCTCTATTCTGCACATAGCAGGGTATGTTGCCCTTTGCGAGCTGTTTTTAGGCTGCGGACCACACTTCGAATTATGGAGGAAGTTGTTCTGCCTCGTCCCCCGCACCCAGGGGGAGTCCCTATGTCAAGTGGGCAGGGCCGAAGTATGGCGCATTGCCGGGACCGGATACCTGTCCGGCACTCCTGAGAAGGCACCAGAAAACTGGCCTTCAGAGTGGTTCTATATAAACGACGTCCCCATTCCGGATCCAGTCCGGCCAGGTCTCCGCCAGTTCAGCAACGCCCCGCCGAGGGCACGCCTGAGCTGGCGCCCCCGGGGTCCTCAAGAAGAGGACACAAGGGAAATACTCCTCCTAATGGACAGGATAAAGTTACTGGCCAAATCCGGGCTGACGATAGTTGAGGTTATGGCGATATGCATAAGACGGGGAGTGCAGCCGCTCCAATATCGGGGGAAGCCCATGTGGCATTTCAACGGGGAAGATGACGCCACCCGCTGCGGTCGTAAGGGTCCGGACTCCGCTGCCGCTCTGGCTAGGATATTGTCCGATTTGTACAAAGGGGAAGAGGAGGAATTCCTTCGCATAAAAATGCGGGACAGATTCTCCATGTACAACCCCCCAGCGTGGGTAAGTTGCCATTCTTTTTCCCTGCTTTAATTACTCTAGCGTTCTTCTGCTAAGCTTACTTGCATCAATGCTTCTGGGCAGGAACTAAGGAGGGCCGTAGAAGGAATCTTCAGCCCCCCCCCCCCCCCGCAACCAGAGGACCCTGGAAGGGCCCTAGATCCGGGACTTAAAGTGGATCCGGATATCACTGTGGAGCTTGTCAACGGGGTATTTTATCAGGCGAGCTGGGATGGCACCCTAGTTGCCATTACGGCCGACTACCCTAGACTGCTCCCCGCATCGCGTGTAAGCCGAACTGAAAAACCCTATCCTTCAAAGAGGACTCTTCCCAGGTATTACAATTTACCTTTGAGGCGTCGTTCTATTTGCAGAAGCAACGGCCGGAGCGAGGGGCCGAGCCCCTAGGGACTCGTCAACCACGGGCGTCCAGATCGGGCAGGCTCAAGAGGAAGGCGGTGAGGGTTGACACACCGCTACAGAGGTAAAGCAATAACCCGTCCTGTAATTGTAGAATTTAAAATATGTCAGCGTCCTTTGTGTCTGGTAGGATGAGGAATAACCGGATTATATCCGGCGACCCTACCAATCACGCCTCCACCAGCCGAGTTCCAAAACCGGCTTCGGGGGCGGAGGCGGACACAGGGCCTGCACCGCATAACTCTCCAACAGAGGGTGCGAATATGCTCTCGGCCACAAATTCCGAAGTAGAGAGCGCCATGAATCACAGGCGCCGACGGGCCGTACTTCCGAACAACATCTTTTCCGAAGAGGCCTTTAATGCCTTCAATTCGGGAGACGCATACATCCAAGCTGCTCAAGGCGGGCTTGCTCGGCGACGCATCAAAGATACCAAAGATATACGGGTAAGAAAATTTGATAGGCATGTGTAGCAGTAGACCCTGACACTTGAAACGGTTGAAACAACTGTTTTAAGGATCAATTTATGCACAGGTCCTTGTAGAGAAGAACGAGCAATTGTCTCGGGAGCTGGAGGGTTGCAAGGACGAACTGAGGGCTGCAGTTGCCAAATTAGGGGAACCCCAAAAGCCCTCGCCTGGTAACAATTTTCATGATTGCACGAAGATGCACCAGTTAGTAAATGGCCGATGTGACAAGTCTAACACAAAATTCTGCAGACAATCCTGGGGTGAATCCGGAGGGTGTAAGAGAGGACGCGTCGCATCTCAGAAAGCAGCTGGAGGCTGGCGAGTGCATTCTTACGCGAATTAGGCGGGAGAAGAACGATCTTCAAGATGCCAAAGTTCAGCTAGACGTGGAGTTAAAAGATCTCCGTGCTCAGCTGGCGGACTCCGTGAAGGAGAACAGGAGGCTTCGACACGGCATTTATGGTAAGTGCCAAGACAAACTGTTGCATAGTTCGGCGAGGAAGTATATTGAAATTTTTTGCCTGCAGGGATGTTAACGGGTCGCCCTGAGGAGGAGATGCCCTCATCTGCAAATGATTTACTGCAAGAACTTTCGCAACTGCATGAGCGAGCTCGGCAAGTGATGCAGGGTGTTCTTCAGGCTTTGTGGCCATCAAGCCTACTGCCGAATGGCATGGAGGAACTTGCGGACCTGCTTCGAGGAGCCCGGCGGCGCTTCCGTCTATGGAAGATATCAGCATGCCGGCAAGGAGCAAGAGAAGCCTGGGCAATGGTGAAGACGCGCTACACCAAGCTGGACCCGAACCATATGGCCGAAGTGGGACCGGCGGGGCCCGATGGGCAAGAAATTCCCGTAAGTCTGGTGTATGACCAGGTAGCGTTAGCCGCTAAGTACTCTCAACAGGATTGTAAGCTAGACAGCCTGTTGGATGGTATAGAAGAGGAATGTAATCAGTCCAAGTGATCGTAATTTAATGGGCTTAAGTAGCCCCTAGCCGGATTAAAATCATTTGTCATGGCGGACCTTTTCGCTTCAGCCCCCGGACCCTATAGTCCGGGGTGTGTCCGAATACCCACTCAGTTATACAAAACTGGGGTATGCGTGGAAACAAGGCGTAGGGGTCATAAGTGCTTGAATAGACAAGTACCCAACTATTTATGTTATATTACATGGATAGTAAGAAACATCTTCCAGAGAGAATAGTTCCGTTAGGGGTACCTTTCCCTGGTTATGCATGCGACGATGCACATGTCCGGACTGCGAACGATGGCGCAGGATACAAGACTTCTAGGGATTCATGTTATAATAAATGAACACATCTTTTGTTCATCGACCAAATATTCTCTTAAGGAAGCTAGCTTTCGGCTTCACCCAGTCTGAGGTACACATCCGGCTGAACCGGCAGTAACAATCGCAGAGGTGCTCCCCTTATGCCCTAGCCGAATTAACGGGAACGTAGGGCATAAACACAAGAGCCAGGAAACCCAGCTTGGCAACATCTTAAGTCACATCGATGCATATAATGGTGAAGAAAAGGCACATATGGAAAAAGAATGCATATGTGATGGGCAGAAAGCCATGTGAGTAATCATTTTTAGCTTCCGTATAGGAAGCCCCCAGGTATTGCTTACACACTGAGGGCGGCCGGAGTGATCCGAAAATCAGCACTTTATTGAATACTTTGTGTGAAGAGAAAAAAGGTCGAGAAAGGAAAATGGGATGGGGCATAAATAAAAGGGAGGGGTTAGGAGACAAACACTGTGTTCGGCGCTAGGCGTAGAATCTCCGTAGTCTTGTCGCGTTCCATGGGTTCGGCTCGAGTCTGTTATCGGAGGCATTACATAAGCGGTACGCTCCTCCGGTGAGAACTTTGTCAATGACGAAGGGACCCTCCCACTTGTGTTTGAGTTTTTCCTTCTTCTTCTCCGGTAGTCGTAGAACGAGCTCGCCAATATTGTAAGTTTTGGCCCGCACTTCTCTGCTTTGGTATCGTCGAGCCTGCTGCTGATAGAATGCGAAACGGGCTTTTGTGACATCACGCTCCTCCTCCAGGGCATCCAGATTATCCTGCTGATCTAACTCGGCTTCCTTCTCTTCGCACATGCGTACGCGTGGCGAATCATGTATTATGTCGCAAGGTAATACTGCTTCCGCGCCGTACACCAGAAAAAATGGTGTGTATCCGGTGGTGCGATTTGGCGTGGTCAAGAGCTCCCCAGTACGGAGTCGAGCTCCTCCACCCAAAGGCGTATCCGACTCTGTCAAGGATCGCACTAGCCTGGGTTTGATGCCGCTCATAATGAGACCATTTGCCCGCTCTACCGGCCGTTAGTTTGTGGATGGTAGACGGAAGCGTAATCGAGCTTGATGCCCATTTTTGCGCACCAAGTTTTCACTTCGTCAGTGAAATTTGAGCCATTATCGGTGATGATGCTTTGTGGGGACAACATATCGATTATGCGACCCGGATATGAAGTCTATTACTGGTCCGGATTCGGCCGTTTTGACTGGTGTGGCCTCTATCCATTTGGTGAATTTATCCACCATGACCAGTAGGTATTTTTTCTTATGGCTTCCCCCTTTAAGGGGTCCGACCATATCCAGCCCCCAGACCGCGAAGGGCCAAGTTATAGGGATGGTTTGAAGAGCAGTAGGGGGCATGTGACTCTGATTGGCGAAGAGTTGGCAGCCGACGCAATGTTGGACGAGGTCCTGTGCGTCTGCCTGGGTCGTTGGCCAATAGAAGCCTATACAGAAGGCCTTGCTGATCAGTGCTCGAGCCGCGGCGTGATGTCCGCCCAGACCGACATGAATTTCAGCCAAGAGTTGCCGTCCTTCCTCTTCGGAGATGCACCTTTGGAGCACTCCGGTCGCGCTTTTCTTGTAGAGTTCCCCTTCATGGACCTTGTAAGCTTTAGAGCGCCAGACTAGGCAGCGTGCTTTGTTTTGGTCTTCGGCGAGCTCCTACCTTTTTAGGTAGGCCAAGAAGGGTTCGGTCCACGGGGCGATTACAGCCATGATCTCGTGGGCCGAGGACGTTATTTCGGGGGTAGAGCCTCCGACTATGTCTGATGGTTCGAGTCCGGGGTGTATTCGGATCCGTGCTAATGTTGCCGGACTTCTTCCCATACCACGGATGGCTTGAACAGCCATTCCAGGAATATATTAGGTGGGACAGGGTCGCGTTTAGCGCCGATGCGAGCGAGGACATCCGCCGCTTGATTGTTTTCTCGAGCCACATGGTGGAATTCGAGCCCCTCAAACCGAGCTGACATTTTGAGGACGACATTTTGGTAGGCCACCATTTTCGGGTCCTTGGCATCAAAATCTCCGTTTATCTGTGATATTGCGAGGTTTGAGTCCCCGCGCACTTCTAGGCGTTGAATACCCATAGAGACTGCCATTCGAAGACCGTGCAACAGAGCCTCGTATTCGGCTGCATTGTTGGAGTATGTGTATAATATTTGGAGGACGTACTGGACTGTGTCTCTGGTGGGAGACGTCAGGACTACACCTGCTCCCAATCCAGCCAGCATTTTAGAGCCGTCGAAGTGCATGATCCAATTTGAGTATGCGCCGTACTCTTTAGGGAGTTCGGCTTCTGTCCATTCGGCAACGAAGTCAGCCAACACTTGCGACTTGATGGCCCGCCGTGGTTTGTACGTTATGTCGAACGGGAGGAGCTCAATGGCCCATTTGGCAATCCGGTCCGTAGCATCGCGGTTATTTATTATGTCACTGAGTGGTACTTCAGAGGCCACTGTAATCGAACACTCTTGAAAGTAGTGTCGTAGCTTCCAGGATGCCATGAACACCGCGTATGGTATTTTTTGATAGTGTGGGTATCGGGATTTGCATGGGGTTAGGACCGTGGACACGTAGTAGACCGGCTTTTGGAGCGGGTATTTGTACCCGTTAGCCTCTCGTTCAACGACGAGCACTGCGCTTATGACTTGATGTGTTGCAGCTATGTACAACAGCATAGGTTCGTCGATATTCGGCGCTGTTAGGACTGGATTACTGGCCAGTAAGGTCTTTATTTCATCGAGTCCGGCCGCGGCTGCATTCGTCCATACGATCGGTGCGCCGCAGGAGGCGGTAAAGAGGCAATGCCTTTTCTCCTAGCCTGGAGATAAAGCGGCTCAAAGCGGCCACGCATCCGGCTAGCTTCTGGATGTGCTTGAGGTCTGTTGGTATAGCCAACTGAGACAAAGCTCGGATTTTTGCCGGGTTCGCTTCAATTCCTCTATTGGAAACAATGAAGCCTAGCAGTTTCCCTGATGGGACGCCGAAGACGCACTTTTTCGGATTCAACTTGATGTCGTATGTCCGGAGGTTTTCGAATGTGAGCTTCAAGTCATCTATCAAGGTTTCGACGTGTCTAGTTTTTATGACCACGTCGTCCACATATGCTTCTACTATTTTGCCGATTTGTTTTTCCAGGCATGTTTGAATCATGCGTTGATAGGTTGCGCCGGCATTCTTGAGCCCGAAGGGCATAGTGTTGAAGCAAAAAGGGCCATATGGCGTTATAAAAGCTGTTGCAGCTTGGTCAGACTCTGCCATCTTTATTTGATAGTATCCAGAGTATGCATCGAGAAAACACAGCGAGTTATGTCCTGCTGTGGCATCGATGATTTGATTGATGCGAGGGAGGGGAAAGGGATCCTTGGGGAAAGCCTTATTGAGGTCTTTGAAGTCGACGCATAGGCGCCAGGATTTGTTTGGTACCATCACCAAATTTGCCAGCCACTACGGATGTTTGATATCTCTGATGAATCCGGCCTCGAGTAACTTGGCTAACTCTTCCCCCATTGCCTGCCGTTTGGGCTCTGAGAATCGCCTTAGGGTCTGCTTGACTAGTTTATATCCTTTTAGAATATTGAGGCTATGTTCGGCCAGTCTGCGCGGGATGCCTGGCATGTCCGATGGGTGCCAGGCGAAAATGTCCCAATTCTCGCGTAAGAAATCTCGCAGTGCGGCGTCAATCGCGGGGCTCAGCTGTGTCCCGATGGAAGCTGTCTTCGTGGGGTCCGTTGGATGGACCTGGAATTTGACTATCTCGTCTGCAGGTTTAAATGAGGTGGACTTGGGTTGCTTGTCTAGTATCACGTCGTGCCTGTCCACGGTGGCCCGCAGTGTTGTTAACTCTTCGGCTGCTAGGGCCTCGGATAATGCCTCCAGGGCTAGTGCTGCGGTTTTGTTTTCGGCGCGAAGTGCGACGTCTGGGTCACTAGCTAGAGTGATGATTCCATTGGGCCCGGGCATTTTAAGCTTCATGTACCCATAATGGGGTATAGCTTGAAAGCTTGCAAACGCGTCCCGCCCTAAAAGGGTGTGGTATCCGCTGCTGAAAGGGGCCACTTGGAATGTGATTTCTTCAGACCTATAATTCTCCGGGTCTTAGAATACCACGTCAAGTGTGATTTTTCCCGCACACCGTGCTTCCCGACTAGGGATAATTCCCCTGAAGGTTGTACCGCTTTGTTCAATGCGGCCTTTGTCAATTTCCATCTTGCTGAGTGTCTCTTCATAGATCAAATTTAATCAGCTTCCACCATCCATGAGCACTTTGGTGAGCCGAAATCCGTCCATGATTGGGCTAAGAACCATAGCGGCTGGTGCCCAGACAGTCCGGGATCGAGGTTCGTCACTGGCGTTAAAAGTTATAGCAGTGTCGTTCCAAGGGTTTATTTTTGCCACATGGTAAATTTCAGCGGAGCTTCGACGAGCTCGCTTGCGCCTATTGTTCGAGGCAAAAGTCTCGAAGACTGTTAGTACCGTATTGTGTTCGCTGGCAGGATGTTGTTCCGTTGTGTGGCCCATAAGAAGATCTTCGCCACTTTTTGCCACCTGCCGGAGTATCCAACATGCCTTAAGGCTATGAGTCGGTGGTGTATCCGGAGTACTGTGGAGCTTACATGGCCCGTCGAGCCATTCTTCCAATACGGATCTACGCCGGAGTGGGCTTTGGTTTCTTGGGGTTGGGTCGGACGACTTATGAGAGTTCGTCTGCTTAATTCGGACAAAGGTTTTGGCGAGAGCGTATTATCCCGTAACTCTGTTTGGGTCTTCCAAGCGCTCTCCATCGCACAGTACTTCCGTACTATGGTTGCCAAGTCCGCGAAGCGTACTATGTCGCGGTGGCTTATAGCATTGAGGAGTCCTTCGTCCGTGCAGTTTTTGCAGAAAGGTGAGACCACATCCTCTTCGCAGCAGTCCCTGACCTTGTTAAGCGCAAGGAGGAATCTGGCCCAGTAGCGATGTACGGTTTCCTGGGGCTCTTGCCTGATGCGAGAGAGACAGTTTAGGTCCGGTTTAGAGTCCAGATTTTGATCTGGTCTGACGCCCAAGGGCGTGGGCGGCCCTGAGCTAAACAGCTCAGTATTCGGGGCGCCCAATTTCTTCGGCCCGATGCCCGATTCTAAGTCCGGGACCTGGGTCAGGTTCTCTTATGAGCGGGTTTTTGGTCAAGGAGTTCAGTGATCCGAACAAAACTTGTCCTCAAAGTCGAGGGGCAATCCGTGTGTGGTTCCTCCACTATCCCTATCTTGTGGGTGGCCGGCGAGGACCTGATGTCCCTCTGGTCGGGTTTAAGCCCAATCCGGCCATAGTCTGTAGCGACTCCCAGAGCGGCGATGCGATCCAAGAGTTCGTTAAGGGAGGAGAGCTCCATTGGATCCATCTGTTCGGCAAGTTCCGAACCGACGCGAAGGTTATGATTGATGACCCGAGAAGTCATCGTCGATGCCACCGCCGATGGGGCGGCCATGATAAAGCCGCCAAGCCGGAGCGTCCGGCCTACAGCCAGAGCCCCCTCCGAAGTAATGTTGTCTTTGACGATAAGACGAGCCATCGAGCCTGACGGCGACGACACGGAGGAACTCTCAATGAAAGCACCAATGTCGGTGTCAAAACCAGCGGATCTCGGGTAAGGGGTCCCGATCTGTGCGTCAAGGCTGATGGTAACAGGAAGCAAGGGACACAGATGTTTACCTGTGTTCGGGCCCTCTCGATGGAGGTAAAACCCTACTTCCTGCTTGATTAATATTGATGATATGGGTAGTACAAGAGTAGATCTACCACGAGATCATAGAGGCTAAACCCTAAGAGCTAGCCTATGATGGTATGATTGTAATTGTGATCGGCCTTCCAAGGACCAACCTCTCCGGTTTATATAGACACCGGAGAGGGCTAGGGTTTACATGGAGTCGGTTACAAGGAAGCAAATATAATATCCGGATCGCCAAGCTTGCCTTCCACGCCAAGGAAAGTCCCATCCAGACACGGGCCAAAATCTTGAGTCTTGTATCTTCACGCTTCAATAGTCCGGACGTCGTATACAGTCCGGCTGTCCGGATACCCCCTAATCCAGGACTCCCTCAGGGGGCACCGCACACGGCTAAAAGATCAATGACCAATTGTTGTGTCTCTAGGGTGCCCCCTGCCCCCGTATATAAAGGAGCAAGGGGAGGAGAGGCGACCGGCTAGGAGGGGCGCGCCAGGAGGAGTCCTACTCCCACCGGGAGTAGGACTCCCTCCCTTTTCCTTGTTGGATTAGGAGAGGAGAGGGAAGGAGAGAGAGGGGAAAGGAAAGGGGGGCGCCGCCCCCCTCCTTGTCCAATTCGGACTTGGGGGGGGAGGGGCGCGTGACTGTCCCCTGGCCGCCTCTCCTCTTCCACCAATTGGGCCCATGAGGCCCAATAACCTCCGGGGGGGTTCCGGTAACCCCCCGGTACTCCGGTATATATCTGATAACCCCCGAAACCATTCCGGTGTTCGAATATAGTCGTCCAATATATCAATCTTCATGTCTCGACCATTTCGAGACTCCTCGTTATGTCTGTGATCACATCCGGGACTCCGAACAACCTTCGATACATCAAAACATATAAACTCATAATATAACTGGCATCGAAACTTTGTTGGCGGACCCTACGGGTTCGAGAACTATGTAGACATGACCGAGACACGCCTTCGCTCAATAACCAATAGCGGAACCTGGATGCTCATATTGGCTCCCACATATTCTACGTAAGATCTTTATCGGTCGATCGCATAACAACATACGTTGTTCCCTTTGTCATCGGTATGTTACTTGCCCGAGATTCGATCGTCGATATCTGAATACCTAGTTCAATATCGCTACCGGCAAGTCTCTTTACTCGCTCAGAATACATCATCCCATAACTAACTCATTAGTTGCAATGCTTGCAAGGTTTAAGTGATGTGCATTATCGAGTGGGCCGTAGATACCTCTTCGACAATCGGAGTGACAAATCCTAATCTCAAAATACGCCAACCCAACAAGTACCTTCGGAGACACCAGAGAGCACCTTTATAATCACCCGATTCGTTGTGACGTTTGGTAGCACACAAAGTGTTCCTCCCAGAACGGAGTTGCATAATCTCATAGTCATAGGAACATGTATAAGTCATGAAGAAAGCAATAGCAGAATACTAAACGATCATGTGCTAAGCTAACGGAATGGTTCAAGTCAATCACATCATTCTCCTAATGATGTGATCCCATTAATCAAATGACAACTCATGTCAATGGCTAGGAAACATAACCATCTTTGATCAATGAGCTAGTCAAGTAGAGGCATACTAGTGACACTCTGTTTGTCTATGTATTCACACAAGTAATGTCGGTCCGGGCCGCTTCATCCAACAATACCGCCGAACCAAAGTATGACATGCTGGTAAGCAGTATTACTTGTATCGCCCACAACTCACTTTTGTTCTACTCATGCATATAACATCTACGCATAAAACCTGGATCGGATGCCACTGTTGGGGAACATAGTAATTTCAAAAATTTCCTACGCACACGCAAGATCATGGTGATGCATAGCAATGAGAGGGGAGACTGTTGTCTACGTACGCTCGTAGACCGTAAGCAGAAGCGTTTATCAACGCGGTTGATGTAGTCGTACACCTTCCCGATCCGTCCCGATCAAGTACCGAACGTACAACACCTTCGCGTTCAGCACACGTTCAGCTCGATGATGTCGTCGCCTTCTTGATCCAGCAAGAGGGGCGAAGTAGTAGATGAGTTCCGGCAGCAAGACGACGGGCAGTACGGTGTTGGTGAAGAACAATCTCCGCAGGGCTTCACCTAAGCACTACAAAAACTATGACGGAGGATAAACTAGAGGGGACGGGGTTGCCGGCACACGGCTTGGTGTTTCTTGTTGTGTCTTGAGTGCTAGCCCTACCCCTCTATTTATATGTTGAGCCCTCGGGTCGAAACTTGGAGCAAAAGCCTCCTCAAAGTCGGTTTTGCCCGAAAGGCAAGAGTCCTTCTCGGACTCTAGGGCTAGAACCCAGGGTTCCCGGCGTCTACCCCCTAGACGCCAGGGCTCCTGGCGTCTAGCCTCTCCGCTAAACTTCCTTTTGCACTTTCCAAAAGCCTCGTGGGGTTTCCCCTTTGGCCCAAATAAAGTGTTCTCGTACCCAAACATTTGGGGAAACATCCAGAACCCCTTCCGATGAATTCCGGAACCCTTCCGAAGACCAAACACTATTATCCCATATAGCAATCTTTATCTCCGGACCATTCCAGAGTTCCTCGTCATGTCTATGATCTTATCCGGAACTCCGAACAACATTCGGTTACCAACATACATAACTCATAAATACTATATCGTCAACGAACGTTAAGCGTGCGGACACTACGGGTTCGAGAACTATGTAGACATGACCGAGACATCTCTCTCGTCAATAACCAATAGCGGAACCTGGATGCCCATATTGGCTCCTACATATTCTACGAGGATCTTTATCGGTCGAACCGCATAACAACATACGTTGTTCCCTTTGTCATCGGTATGTTACTTGCCCGAGGTTCGACCATCGGTATCTCAATACCTAGTTCAATCTCATTACCGACAAGTCTCTTTACTCGTTCCATAATACATCATCCCGCAACTAACTCATTAGTTACAATGCTTGCAAGGCTTATAGTGATGTGTATTATCGAGTGGGCCTGCAGATACCTCTCTGACAATCGGAGTGACAAATCCTAATCTCGAAATACGCCAACTCAACAAGTACCTTCGGAGACACCTGTAGAGCACCTTTATAACCACCCAGTTACGTTGTGACGTTTTGTAGCACACAAAGTATTCCTTCGGTAAACGGGAGTTGCATAATCTCATAGTCACAGGAACATGTATAAGTCATGAAGAAAGCAATAGCAACATACTAAACGATCAAGTGCTAAGCTAACGGAATGGGTCAAGTGAATCACATCATTCTCCTAATGATGTGATCCCGTTAATCAAATGATAACTCATGTCTATGGCTAGGAAACATAACCATCTTTCATCAACGAGCTAGTCAAGTAGAGGCATACTAGTGACACTCTGTTTGTGTATGTATTCACACATGTATCATGTTTCCGGTTAATACAATTCTAGCATGAATAATAAACATTTATCATGATATAAGGAAATAAATAATAACTTTATTATTGCCTCTAGGGCATATTTCCTTCAAAATCTCGTTGTTGTGTACGCACAACGAGAAACCTTTACCTCGCCACTCCCAGAAGCTTGCAAGAATCTACATCGGAACTCCGTCTAATCCGTCCCGATAAACTAACTTGAGGAGGATCAGAGCTAAGAAGGCTGACTCGAAGAAGAAACGCCGCCATCCATCTAAGTGCCGCCCTCGCGAGAACCAAAACCCTACCTATCTAAGAGCATCTCCACCCACGCCCCCAGAAAGGCCTCCCCAGGCGATTTTTTCGCGCCGGCGCCGAAAAGACGGCCCAGTCACGCCCTAGGATCCCGATTTTCGCCGGCCTGGGCCGAAATCAGCGCCGGCAGACCCAGGCCGAACCCAGCACGCTGGGGGGCGCCTGGGGGCGCCGGGCAAATCGTTTTTGGTGCGAAAGAGTGCGGGCTTGCCGAGTCAGCGAGACGGGGCGCTTCGTCGCCCTCATTGTCGGTGTCAAAACCGGCGGATCTCGGGTAGGGGGTCCCGATCTGTGCGTCAAGGCTGATGGTAACAGGAAGCAAGTGACACAGATGTTTACCCAAGTTCGGGCCCTCTCGACGGAGGTAAAACCCTACTTCCTCCTTGATTAATATTGATGATATGGGTAGTACAAGAGTAGATCTACCACGAGATCGTAGAGGCTAAACCCTAAGAGCTAGCCTATGATGGTATGATTGTAATTGTGATCGTCCTTCTAAGGACCAACCTCTCCGGTTTATATAGACACCGGAGAGGGCTAGGGTTTACATGGAGTCGGTTACAAGGAAGGAAATATAATATCCGGATCGCCAAGCTTGCCTTCCACGCCAAGGAAAGTCCCATCCGGACATGGTCGAAGTCTTGAGTCTTGTATCTTCACGCTTCAATAGTCCGGACGTCGTATACAGTCCGGCTGTCCGGATACCCCCTAATCCAGGACTCCCTCAGTAGCCCCTGAACCAGGCTTCAATGACGATGAGTCCGGCGCGCAATATTGCCTTCGGCATTGCAGGGCGGGTTCGTCCTCCGAATACTCCAAGGTAATTATCGAACACTTGAATTGTGTCCGGATCCACAAGATGATCTTTGTATGGTATAGATCTGATTTGCTGGCAATCTTCGTGTATCATGCCCGTGCATTGTGGCCTGGTCCGACGCGGACCGACATTTCTTACCCCGTGACGACTCGCGTTACAAGACAGTTTTATTAGCCCGTCCCGTCGGGGCAGAGATCGTGTTCCACTTATTACGGGATTTTTCCGTCAATATGGGCGCACGCCGCCCCACGACGGCCGTTGGTATAACTCCGTGTGTGTTTAGATAATCCTCAAACGGCCACACCAAGGACTCTTGATATTCATCCCCTTTATAAAAAGGGGTCGAGGTCTATGCCTCTTTTCCACCTTCCTCGCACCTTCTTATCCCTCGAGTTCTAACACCCGAAACCTAAGCTTCAACACCCCAGATCCGCCGATATGTCCGGATCCGTCCCTCAAGGCCGATGGGTTGCCTCCTCGATCCAAGAGGACGACATTGCAAAGCTTAGGGAGGTCGGATACCTGACCGCCGACATCCAACACAGGATTCCTGCGTCCGTGCAGGTCATCCCCACTCCGGAGCCTAATGAGTGCGTCATTTTTGTCCCGCATTTTCTCCGTGGCTTGGGCTTCACCCTCGATCCCTTTGTGAGGGGGCTCATGTTCTACTATGGGTTGGATTTTCACGATTTGGATCCAGACGCTATCCTCCACATCTCGTTGTTTATTATAGTGTGCGAGGCCTTCCTCCACGTCACCCCACACTTCGGCTTATGGCTCAAGACCTTCAGTGTGAAGCCGAAGATGATCGAGGGGCGACACACGGAGTGCGGAGGCACCGTAATAACCAGGAACGCTGATGCCCCATGGCCAGAGGGCTCTTTCCCATAAGTATCCGATGTATGGCAACGGTGGTGGTTTTATGTCACGACTCCCCGAGGCACAAAGTGGGTAGCTGCTCCCGAGTTCCACGCGCCCCCCCGTCCCAACTAGCGTCTTGGACCAACGTAGGACGGAATTGGGGGCCCGCTGGTGATATACCAGTGCTGCAGAATCGCATCTGGGAGCTTCTTGAGAGGGACATTAACCTTGTCAGCATAATGCAAGTGATGTTAATCCGATGGATGTTGCCGTGCCAACACCGGCCTCTCCGGATGTGGGAGTTCAATCCGGAGGGTCCGCGGACTGTCAAGCACTTCTTCGGCTTGAAGTTCAAAGAGATGTGCAAATTGTTCTTCGTGTGGAAAGTAGTGTGTCCGGATACCACCGAGGATGCGGGCCGAAGCTGCAACCGCTTAGATACTCAAGTAAGTGGCCCTGATACCTGACATCCTGTTTTGTATTTGTCATGATTGTTTATTTTGAAAATCATCCGCGTCCAGGAATGGCTCAGCAAGGCGGAGAGGATCAGGTGTCCGGCGCCACTTCTCGAAGGCTCGCCCGGCCCCACTATGGCCAAGATGCTTGATCGGGTAATTAGCAGAATGCCCTCGGGGAAACACAAGGGGAAGGACGAAGAAGTCGAACTCCACACACTACGCATCCGAACCGGGGGAATTGATGCCTCCCCTAAGGAGGACAAACAGGAAGGGGGAGCTAAGGCCTCCTCCCCGCGCGGGAAGAAGAGGGCTACCTCCGAAGTCTCGGGGACGAAGATGCCCATACCAGCGAAAAAGATATCACCAGGGGGCTCTGCCTCGACGGGCACCCTCACCAAGCCGTGCCCACTCAACGGGCCAGCCCTCCACCGAGCTGTAAGTCAATTTTTAATTCGAAGGTGCTGCTTTTCTCCTAGATCAATAACCAGGGTTCGTCTTTCGCACTCCGGCTAGCAGCCCTTCTCAACAGAGTTCGTCTTAGGGGGATCTTCCTCCAGAGATAATGGAGAGCGAGACTCCACCTACCTCTCCAGCTCGTGAAGCGGGCGACACCGAGGTGTCGTCATGGAGGAGTCCGGATCTGCCGAAGCCGGAGGCCAATGCGTCAGCCGCCCTGGGCTTGGAGCGTTTGGCTCCCGCGAGGGGCGATGGGCAGGGTCCGGCACAGTTCGATGTCCGGCCGGACATACTGACGGGCCTACTGGAGCGAGCTGCGCTCTCAGAGGAGCATCGCTCATTGATGAGCGTGGTGCTCAGGAAGATTTCCTCCGCTACAAGCGGTTTGAATGAAGCATTTACAAGTCTGCTCAGAGGCTTTGAGGTATGTAGTGAAGAATACCCTGTATTTGGCTGTGAGGCACGCGTTAGGTGTGCTCCCTATAGATAGTAGCCCCTGAGACTCTGGTTGCCCACCCTAGGCGGCAAATGGGGGATCAAAAACTAAGTTTTAGTGTTGTAAACGTGTGTAGGTACCTGTGAGTCCGGACGCCGGCCAGTCCGTTGAAGTTGCCGAATTAACAAGGTAAATTCAATCGATTGATGCCGATATTACGCTGGTGAATGAGCCGCTGGACAAATCACAAGGTATGTGCTCTGCCTTCCTTTGTTGCTGCTTCCCCCGTATGGCCTCCTCCGTTACCCCGGGGATCTTGAGGCGCGCATTGTTGAAGCACTGGATGTACTTTTGCAGGGTTTCCCCTGGTTGCTGCTTGATACGGTGCATGTCGCTCACGGCAGGTGGCCGGTCGCGAGTACCCTGGAAGTTGGCGATGAAGCGGGTACGCATCTCGGCCCAGGAAGAGATCGTGTCTGGGGCCAGATTCAGGAGCCAGGTGCGGGACCCGTCCTTGAGCGCCATAGGGAACCAGTTCGCCATGACCTTTTCATCCCCGTTGGCAGCCTCGATGCCCAGCTCAGAGCGGAGGAACTCCGTGGGGTCACTGTACCGTCGTAGCGAGGAGGCAGGTCTGGCTTGAACATGGCGGGCCACGCGACCGCTGCAGCCTTCGGAGGTGAAGGCGCGGCAGCCCGCTGCGTGCCGCTGGGGCCTCGGACGACGAGCTTGGTCTTGTGGGCCTCCTGTGCATGCGGCCGGGGCAGCGCAGGGTCTTGACGTGTTGGAGTGGGGAGCGCTTGGGCAGCTTTTTGCGGGCGAGGAACTTCTTGACAGCTCTGCTCTTGCCGCGCCGGCGCCTGGCGGAACGGGTTCCGCCCAGGGACCGCGTGCCTTGGGGCCAGGGCGCCTTCTTGAGGAGGAGGCGGCTGATGCGCCCGGAGTTTATCGCCAGCAAGGCGGTGCGGTGGCAATGAGATGGACGGCTGGGCGCCTCTGCCAGCGCAGACGAGCTTCAGCGACTTCGGTCGAGCCATTCTTCGTAAACGTCGTCGGCAGAAGCGGTAGCGCAGGAGCTCGTTTACGCGATGAGTGCAGCTCGGGCCTCCATGGCCTTGCTGAAACGCACGCGTGGCGAAGAGCCAGCGGGGGTGAGTGAAGGCGTGGCGGTGCGGCGCCCCGCCTCATGGAAGGGTGCCGGGGCGATGCTTGCTGCCGTTCGGGCCGGGCAGTGGCGGCGTTGACAGCGAGTGACGGGAACGATGAGGGCGCCCGCCGATGGGAGCTGTCTGGGCGACATGGGAGGCGAAGCGGCTCGGCGCTTCAGCGCCGACGACGGGCGTCGAACATTATTCTGCGGTGGTCGGGAAGAACGAGGCGACGAAGGTATTCCGCGCACTTTACCGGGCGCGCCAAATGTCGGATTTCGGGTTCCGGCAGACCCTTGAGGTTCGAACACTGGGGTGCGCGTGGAGATCCAACCTTCCACCGTGTCGCACCTGTCCGAATCGCTGGGACCTAAACTACTAAACAGAACAGCACAAGAGACACAAGATTTATACTAGTTCGGGCCACCGTTGTGGTGTAATACCCTACTCTAGTTTGTGCGTGGTGGATTGCCTCTGGGGCTGATGAGGAACAGTACAAGGAAGAACAGCCTCGCGAGGGTCTGTTCTTGGTGGGTGTGATGAACTACTAGGTGGTGTCCCGTCGCTCTAGCTTGAGGATCGGGTCTCTGTCTTTCTCTGGATTCCAGATCCCTTCTTCTAGCTGCCCCTGCTCTGAGTGTGGCTACTCCTATTTATAGGCGAAGGCCCTGGGCCTCTTCCCAAATATTGAGCGGGAAGGGCGCCAACAATTGGCCATTTTGAAGGGGAACAGCGGGTATACTTATCCTGACTAAAATTGGTCCTTGCCTGCCAAAGGCTCTGGTGATGACGCCTGCTTGGGCTCCATGATGACTCCCTTCCAGCCGTTGGGGCTGGTCTTGGTCTTGTTGCACCGAAACGGATGCCTTTGCTATGCTCTCGCCTGTGCTTGCTCCCTTTGCACCAAAGAGGAAAGGAGGAGGGCTTGCTGGCCGGGCACCCGATCGGGCGCCCTTGGTCGTCATGGCTTGCGTCATGGGCACCTCGCGAGGTACCCTGCCTTGAACTCTCCGCCTCCTCATGAGCCATCCTGACGAGGCCGTGCCTGAGGAAGCTCCTGGTCGTCCGCCCCGCGAGGCTTGGCCCCTCGCGAGGGTCTTGAGCTTGTGTTGATGAAGATGGGCTATCCTGGGCCTCCTTTGAGCCACGCCGCAGGCCGCAGGCAGGCAAGTCTGGGGACCCCCGTTCCCAGAACGCCGACAACTGTTCTTTGACGAACATCCGGAACCAACGGTGCGCTCCCTTGTAGCTTTTTGCAAAGGAGTTAGCTTGGAGAGGGGTGGCCCTGGAGGGGCGGTGCCAGTGGAGCAGCAGGTCGGTGGAGGATGGCACTGGAGGCAAGGGTGGAGGTGGCTGGCGATTGGGAGCACGAGGTCTCCGTCAGTGACGGCCATGAGGCATGAGCATCATTTGCCATGTTGGAGTTAACTTTTGGGTGTGTATAGGACACATCTAGATGTGACATAGTTATGTGACATCTAAGCTCATGTCCACTCTGATTGTGGTCTATTTTTTTTGTCCTAGTCTTTTTTCGTTTCTTGTTGTTGCATTATATATTTGTGCGAGCTTAGATGTGATATCCTTAAAAACATCTAGATGTGAATTAGTCAAATTGTTAACTTTTTCCTTTTTTGAAGATGAATTTTCTGCTCGATCGAATAGAACCGGTTTTTTAAGTAGTGAAACTTCTTCTTTGAACTGTTTTAATTTCGTGCATCTTTTCATATGTACTGCTGATATGTGAAGTTAACTGAATGGAAGTTAACCGCTGTCGGTGTACTAGAGTAGGGGTACCCTAGTATCCCGAACTTGTGCACGGGCAGTTGCAGCCCTCCGCGGCAGGGCTAACCGGGTGACCGCCAAGATCTTCCATGGTTCCTTTGGATCCATTCAAGAACAAAGTATTTAAGCCAAGGAGACAAAGCCCCGGCAAGAGGAGCTTGCCGGGAAGGCCACCCAAGGCACATACAAGACAAGGCCCCGACAAGAGGAGCTTGCCGGGAAGGCCACCCAAGGCACATACAAGACAAGGCCCCGGCAAGAGGAGCTTGCCGGGAAGGCCCGGCGAGCGACAAGCTTCCGGGCGCGACAAGACAACAACCACGGCAAGGCGCTTGCCGCGGCAGACCACCTCTCTATACCTACGCTCCAGCACATCACTAACGTGTCGCCCTGGGACCTTTCCAGGCGCTGGCGAAGGTCAGGCAGCCAGCGGTGCGAGGTGGCAAGCGGCACTGGCAAGTTTGCCATCGTGGCGAACGGTGGCGCCCCTGACGGTCCCTGTTTGCACTGTGAGGGCGACTAGACGGGCATTTAATTCCCTTGTCCCCTGCCGTCAGGGTTAGGTATGGTACACTATACACTGTACAAGTAGGTGTACCAACCACTATTTTTCCATTTGTACCCCCGTCTACGTTGCCACCTGTCGGAGCCCCTTGAGCATATAAAAGGAGGCCCATGCGCAACGTAGAAGAGGTTGGTCGATCAGTTCCCTCCACGCTCAGTCTCGTTAGCAGCTCGTGTGTACTGTAGCACTCAGCGCTCCTGAGCAAGAACGCAATACACCTAGACATGCAGCAGTAGGAGTATTATCTCTCCGGAGAGCTCCGAAGCTGGGTAAACCTCTCGCGTGCTTCGCCTCGATCCGCTCTTCGTGCGACCTCCGCTCCCCGCCGAACCGAAAGGGGCTCGGTCCGCCAGTCCCATAGGTGTTCGTGGGCCAGATCAGCCTGCCCTCGACATCTTTGGCGCGCTGTAGGGGCAGCGCCGAGGTTGTGTGAACCTGATCCGGCGTCCACGCTGAAGCTAGATCTTCATCATCTTCATCAACATGCCACCGAAGAAGAAAGCTTCGCGGCGTAAGCCCGTCGCGTCGAACCCACCACCACCGGAGCAAACAGGTGGTGGGGTAGACGCCGGCGGAAGAATGGACAGCGACGGGGAGCTCACGGTGCTGCCAAGTCCAAGAGACAAGGCTCTGAGACCTCGGCGTCCGTGACATGCACCGCGCCCGTCTCAGAGGCGCCAAGACCGACAGCGTCATGGCATTCACAATGCCATACGTTCGTTGGACCAAGATCAAGCCGAGGATCTCGGGATGCTCAAGACCAGCATGCACGCCAACATCTTTGGCGCTGAAGCGAGGCACGGTCGCCGGACGGGATATCGCTCCTTCTAACATAGTTAGAAGTCCGAGCATATCACGCTCCTCGCGCCGTTCGCCACAGCCACCCACCACTCCAGCAGAAGCTTTGGCGAGAGCCCAACTGCTCCTGGATTACCCTCCAACAGCCGACAAGGTCGATGAATGGAGGGCCACCATTCAGAGTCTCATCGGCTTCGCCAACGGCGACGCTCCGCGGCAACCGGGTGCATCGCTGCCGCGACAGGACTGCCAAACACGAGCCGGTAGCGACGAGACCGGTGGGGGTGCAGCCACCATGCACTCTCCGCCCCGAAGGCCAAGATCGACGATTCGCTGGATCCACCTCGACAGCGACTCCACCGCGTCATCGGATCCACGAGCTCGTCGCGATCAGCGCCAAGTTCTACACGATCGACAGCAAGAAGACGCTCGAACTCGCATCGAGCGCCGAAGAGAAGCGCGACATCAATCCGACAAGCGCGCTGGGCCCTTTGTTGACATGCACGCGCCGGAGGAACCAGGCGACTTGCCGTACGCGGTGGGTTGCCCTGCGTTCACTTGTGAGCTGCGGCAAGTCCAGTGGCCCAGCAAGAAAAACTTCAAGCCAGACGTACCAGAGAAGTACGACGGCAAGACGCATCCGTCGGAGTTCCTCAACATCTACACCATCGCTGTGCAAAGCTGCCGGGGCGAGACGACAAGATCCTTGCTAACTACTTCCCCGGTGCTCAAGCCCAATGTCGATCTGGCTCATGCACTTGCCGGACAACTCCATATCTTCTTGGGCAGATCTATGCCATCAGTTTGTTGGCGCCTTTACAGCGCCACAAGCCCATGGCCAAGAAAGCGACCTTCATCTGCCGCCCGGAAGGAAGGAGAGCCCTGCGCAAGTATATTCAAAGATTTAGCCGTGTACAGACAACATCCCGGATGTCCACCTGCCGTGGTGATCAAGCGCGTTCCATCGAGCGTGCGAACCGCAGGATGCGGAGGAGATGGCGATGTGCAAGATCGTAGACGTCGATGAGCTATATGCCCCGCCGACAAGTGTGCACGTACGTCAAGAAGGGAGGAGACTCCGGAGAAAATACCGGGCAAAGAGGATCTCGACAAGGAGGAGACCGCCCGCAAAGAAGAGCCGTGGCGGGCAACAGGAAAAAGAAAGGTAGAGATGTGCTAGTTGTTGAGCAGTCCGGCAACGGAGGTGGCGCCAAGAACGCCAAGGCTGGTAGCTCCGGCAAGGAGGTTGCCGCTGGCACCAACTGCCAGTCTTTGGCGGTCGCCGACAAGCAGGACGGCTCCGCAAGCGATCTTGCAAGATCCACCGCACCAAGGGCCATGACCTCCAGAGCTGCAAGAAGGTCGAGCAGCTTGTCGAGCAGCGTAAAGCTGAATACGAACGACGCGACAAGGAGAAAGCCCAGGAAGGTGCTGGAGGAGCTAGCAAGAAACGTCCCGGCCGGGTAGGGCGCCGCGGCAAGGCCAAGCAGCGGCAAGGAGACAGGCCTCCCCACGGCCGCGACAAGGACGACGGCATTTAATGACGACGGCGAGGACATGGATGATGACGAGGCCGTTGAGCAGGAGTTCCGGAAAGCCACGAGAGGTCACATGCGTTGTGGCGGTGCTTCTCGCACACTTCACACCGCCAACTCAAGCAAAGTGGATGCGGGAAGTCAATGCAGCAGAAACATCCATCTAGTCACGCAGGCCTCTGAAATGGTAAAGCACGCCTAAAATATTTGATATTGATGACCAACCTGACCATGTAACTGCGGTCGGGTGCTTGCTGATGTTGGTTTCACCAACTATCCGCAACCTCAAGGTTACCAAGATGTTAGTTGACGGCGGGGCCGGCTTGAATCTGATCTCCTCTGCGGTGCTCCAGAAACTCCAGATCCCTGATGGCGAGCTCGAAGAAACCGCACATTCCAAGGAATCAACACAGGAAGGAGCAAGCCGAAGGGAAAGATCACGTTGCGGTGACATTTGGCAGCGAGTTGAACTTCGTAACCCAGAGGGTCACCTTTGACGTTGTTGACTTTCCATTGCCCTACAATGGGATACTTGGTCGCCCAAAGACTTCGCCAAATTCATGGCGGCCTCTCACTATGCCTACAACATGCTGAAGATGCCAGGCCCGATAGGTGTCATCTCTATTCCTGGCGACAAGAAGGATGCTCTTATCTGCACCGACAAGATCTACCGGGAAGCAGCAAATGCAACAGATTGCAAGCCACTTGCCGCTGAAGCTCCCGGGGGGAAGAAGAAGACCAGGTCCGGCAAGAGCTCTGATGCCCACTCCTGCAAGCGCACCTCTCCGGAGTGCTGCGCTACCGTCGAGGACGCACCATCGAGCTCCACCGGCAAGTGTAAGAAGACAATGACGGCTCCACCAGAGACCAAGAAGGTGTCCGCCAAGGAGGACGGCACTGGTGGTACCTTCACCATCGCTGCCTCTCTCGACCCTAAATAGGAAGGCGCTCGTTGCTTTTCCTGCGGGCTAACGTCGGCGTGTTTGCGTGACAACCGTCGACATCCCCGTGTTCCCGTGAAAGTAATTGAGCACCATCTTGCCGTTTGTCCTCATCGCGGCCGTCAAGCGAAAGTCAGGAAGCAAGCGGTGGAGGCGTCAAGAGTTCATCGCGGAAGAAATCAAGAAACCGGAAGCGGCAGGCCTTGTCGAGGAGTGCTCCATCCCTACGTGGTTGGCCAATCCTGTAGTTGTACGCAAGGCTAACGGGAAATGGAGGCTTTGTATCGACTTTACAGATGTCAATAAAGCTTGTCCCAAAGACCCATTTCCCTTGCCGCGCATCGACCAGATTGTTGACTCCACGGCCGGATGTGATTTGCTTTCATTTCTGGATGCATACTCAGGATATCATCAAATCTTCATGGAAGAAGAAGATGAGGAGAAGACCGCATTCATCACCCCATGTGGCACATACTGTTTTGTACGGATGCCCTTTGGGTTAAAGAATGCTGGTTCAACGTTTGCAAGAGTAGTTCATGACGCTTTTGAGCCAAAAATGCACAGAAATGTGGAAGCCTACATGGATGACATAGTGGTCAAAAGCAAGGACAAGGCGACCCTAATTCAAGATTTAGATGAAACCTTTGCAAATATGCGCAAGATCAACCTCAAGCTCAACCCCGAGAAGTGTGTGTTCGGAGTCCCTTCCGGCAAGCTTCTCGGGTTCTTCATCTCGGTCTCAGGATTTGAAGCCAATCCCGACAAGATCAAGGCCATTGAGCGGATTGAAGCACCAAAGCGTGTCAAGGATGTACGAAGACTTGCCGATTATGTAGCTGCTCTCGGCGAGTTTATCTCTAGATCTGCTGAAGCGCGCCTGCCATTCTTCAAAATTTTGAAGAAGGCAGGTCCGATGCAATGGACTCGGAAGCGGAGGCTGCGCGAGACTTGAAGAGATACATCCTCCACTCCAACACTTGTCGCACCTAGGCCACAAGAGAAGTTGCTGCTATATATAGCGGCAACCAATCAAAGTGGTTAGTGCTGCGTTAGTAGCGGAGAGGAGGCGGATGATGAACTAGCAACCATGGCGGATGCATCCAGCGACAAGCGAGGGGCTTCGCCCGGCAAGCTCTGGTCCCGACAAGGATAGATCTGCGCGCACACATGAGAAGATGCGTAAAAGGATGGTGCAGCGCCAGCTTTACTTTGTCGGTTCCCTTCGTGAAGGGGCTAGGTCAAGGTACTCTGGTGTGCAGAAATTGCTTTCGGCCTCCTCATGGCCTCGAGAAAGCTGCGCCATTACTTCCGAGCACATGAGATCCACAGTTGTCACTCGCTTTCCGGCTGAAGAGGATCTTTGCAAAATCTAGAGGCAACAGCAGGATTGTCGAGTGGGCACTTTGGGAACTGTCAAGCTTTGGCCTCGTGTTTGAGAGCACTTCAACTATCCAAAGCGAGCATTGGCGGAGTTCATAGCAGAATGGACGCCAACACCAGATGAAGAAATTCCAGAAACGAGCGTTCCCGTCAAGGAAGCAAGCAAAGAGTGGCTGATGTACTTTGATGGTGCCTTCTCGCTGCAAGGCGCCGGTGCGGGCGTGCTACTTGTTGCACCCACCGGAGAGCACCTCAAGTACGTGGTCCAGATGCACTTTCCCAAGGAGCAAGCAACAAACAATACTGCAGAGTATGAAGGTTTGCTTGCCGGTCTCGAGATCATGATAGACCTTGGGATCAAGAAGTTCATTGTCAGGGGTGACTCACAGCTTGTTATCCGCCAAGTGAAAAAGAATTATCAGAGTCCGTTGATGGAAGCTTATGTTGATGAAGTGAGAAAGCTAGAAGAGCACTTTGACGGCCTACAGATGGAATATATTCCAAGAGCTCAGAACGACATTGCCGATGGCCTGTCAAAGTGCGCCGCACTTAAGCTACCTGTGGAACCAGGGATTTTTGTGCTCAAGCTGACTCAACCGTCTGTAACACCATCAACTGGGCAGAGCAAGAAGAGGAAGTTGATCTTTGGTGACTCTTTTCCGGCAGAGCTTCCCGAAGCCGCCGCCAAGAAGGTCCCCAAGATCGACACCAACAGCGCTGAGGAGCAGTCTGCTCCGACAAGCTCTAGGGTTTGTTTTGTTGAAGCAGACGCTCCCGACAAGCTTTGCTCCGGCAAGCTTGCCAGGGAACGTCAAGCTCCGGCTGAGCCGCAGGTTCTTGCCGTGGAAGCTGATGTTCCCGCAGCAGCAGATGTGCCTTTAGTCCTTGTTGTCGAGCCGCAAGCTCCAGCATGGGCGCAACAGATTGTCCATTTCCTTCAGACAGGAGAACTTCCGAAGAGCAAGAAGAAGCTGAGAGAGTAGCTCGGCGATCAAGTATGTACCAGTTTGTCGACGACACCTTTGCATGTAAGAAGACTCAACGGTGTGAAATTGAAGTGTATTCACCGAAGACGGACAAAAGCTGTTGGCGAGAGATACATGGAGGCATATGGGGTCACCCTATTGGCGCCGAGCACTTGCCGACAAAGCGTTCCTAAGCAAGGTTTCTTTTGGCCGACAACCCCTCGAGGATACTGCTGCACAAGTAACCAAGTGTGAAGCGTGCAGTTCCATTCCAAGCGAGATACACCACCAGCTCAAGCTCTCCAGACGATCCCTTTATCCTGGCCATTTTCGGTCTGGGGGCTCAACATCCTCGGCCCCTTCCCCCGAGCTGTCGGGGGCTTTGAGTACTTGTACGTTGCAATCGACAAGTTCACAAAGTGGCCGGAAGTGGAAGCAGTGAGGAAGGTGACAACACAGTCATTAGTCAAGTTCTTCAGGTCGATTGTTTGCCGTTTCGGAATCCCTAACAGGATCATCACCGACAATGGCACGCAGTTCACGAGCCGCACCTTCATGCAGTACGTCCAAGATCTTGGCGCCAAGGTCTGCTTCGCTTCGCTGCTCATCCGAGAAGCAGCGGTCAGCGGAGAGGGCAAATGCTGAAGTGCTGCGCTGGCTCAAGACCGTAACTTTCGACGGGCTGCACAAGTGTGGAAGAAAGCTGGATTGAGGAGCTGCCGGTGGTTCTTTGGTCGTCGGGGCGACGCCAAATCGAGCCAGCGGCGGACACCTTTCGCTCTAGTCTATGGAGCAGAGGCAGTTCTCCCCACGGAACTTCGATATCTGAATGCGCCTCGAGTGCTCGCTTATGATGAGCTTGAGCAAGAGCAGCTGCGACAAGATGACGCTGCTCCTTGAGGAAGATCGTCTTCATTTCTTGTCTGAGCTGCTTTCGGTACCGACAAGCTTTAACGCCCGCTTACCATAGCCGCAAAGTCAATGCCGAAATGTCGAGGAAGGCGACCTTGTTCTTGGCGCGTTCAGTCCGCCAAGAATTCCAACAAGTTGACGCCGAAGTGGGAAGGCCCTTATTGGGTGAAGCGAGTCACTAGGCACGGCGCCGTCGCCTTGAGACCGAAGATTGCATTACGGTGAGCAACTCCTCGAACATTGAGCATCTTCATAAGTTTTACCCGTAGAAGCGCGGTTCTTGGAACCTGTTCGGCAACCACCTTTTGTACAAGTCTTGCCGCTGTTGCATGTAATCCTTTGTACAAAGCCGGGCGCAGACCCCGTGCATAAGTAAAGCTAGCGTGCTCCGCACATCTTGTCAATTTCATGCTTTCCACTTCTATTTTGCATACGTTATCTGACACGTTGTGCAACACCTACCCCTGGTAAGTGATAACGAGCCACAAGGATCCATATCTTTATTTTCTCTTCTTTCTCTTTTTCAAAGAAAGGAAGGTTCCCTCGCACACAAGTTTGCCGGGGGGAAAGGAGAAGATAATGGTGTGGACCAAGCGTCGCTCAAGGATGTCTAGCCTTACCGGAAGCAAGCGACGGAAAAGCTAAGTTGCCAAAGTTTGAGCAATCAGTTTTAATTTTTTAAGTTATCTTCCTTGAACGCAATCGAACTTTGTATGGAAAACACGTGCGCGGAAGGAACCAACTCGTAGCTAGTTGCGCCCTTACTTTGTTTGAGTCCGCTCAACAACTTAAGTGAGCTGCGACTAGTTGCGACAAGGTTGCTTGGCGAAGCGAAGCACCGCTTGACAAGCTGGCGGACGTCCACTTTTCGGCCTTCATGACTCGGGTGCCCGCCCCGACAAGTTCCCTAAAAGCATAGGGCAAAAACATACAAAGGAAGGAATCGAGTAAATGAAATAACATAGCAATTGATACTCAAAATAGAGTTATATTACAAGATAGCTTGCCACAGCTCTAATGGATTGTTCTTATAACATGACCAGCAGCGGCAAGAGAAAGAGAAAACAGGCGGTCTAATCTACGCGATCGCCCTCAACCCTCTTGATTCCGCTCACCCATCCACAATGGAGTGCGACAAGGGTCTTGGCGCCTCCACATCGACATCCGGCAGCGAGGGACTTGAGGGCGTTGGTGAGGTTGAGGCCTGGATTGCGGAAGGCCACCTTCATCGGCACCTTTTGAAGAGCCCCAGCAGATCTGGCGTGACTCCTCGGCCAGCTGCTTTGGGACTTCTTCCGGAGTCAGCTGGAGGCCCTTCACCACGCCCTTGAAGAACAAGCTAAGCTTGGCGCTGGGTTGGAGGTGCTCGTCGAGGAATATCCAAGATCCACCATCCCGGCTCCATCAGCTCCCTGTGGATGGCTGCAGCAGTATCCACGAGACCTTCGGTCCAGTGCTCCACGTTCTCCCTCAAGGCACTCTGGGCGGCAACAGCACTCGCCAGCAGCCCCTCGTCGGCCTTGATCTTCTTCTTCAATGCCGCCTCCTGCTCCCACAGCACCGTCCGGCGCTGAGTCAAAGTAGTTAGCTTCAACTCAAGGTCTGCATTGGAGTCCCACTGGCGGCGCTGAGCTCCTTGCTCCTCTCGGCGAGGCGGCCCTGCAGCTCGCCAAGAGTGTAGGCGTCCTTCTCACGCTCGTGCTTGAGTGCAGCAAGCTCCTCGCCGCTCTTCTTGAGGCTGGCCTCCAACTGCGCCACCTTCGTCTCCAGCTCCTTCTTGGCGGCCTCGGCAGCTGCGGCAACATCCTTTGCTTCCTTGAGAGCCCCGCCAAATGTTTCCTCGCGCATGGCAAGATCCTCCTCGTGGCTGTCAAGGTTAACCTTCCGCTGCGCCAACTCACCTTCCTGCGCAGACAGCTTCTCAGCGGCAAGCCGTTGTTCCTCCTCAGCTTCGGCCTTCTTGAGGATGAAGGCCTTGCGCTCCTCGGCGAGTTGCTCCCGCTCCTCCGCCAAGGACCAGAGAGCTTCCTGGTTGCGGCCCCGGAGCTCCTCCGCGCGCTTCTCGATGTCTGCTCCCGCCTTTGCGACAAGCGCCTCCCGGGATTCCAGCTTGGCTTGTCGGGCGCGGTAGAGCGACAACAACTTCCGCAGCAGCTGCTCCTCCTCAGGCTCGCTGCTGCTGCTGCTTGGCGCGTCGACCAGCGTCAGTCCGGCGGAGGCGAGCAGCTCTTCATCGAAGGTTTCCCCTTCGGCCGGCTCCCTGGAGCTCGACTCCCATGGGAGCTTGATGAAGACGCCATCGCCGGCCTTCAAGTAGGCGCTGGCTGGGCTCTTGAACTGGCAGCTGCAGCAGCCAGCGGAGGATCGGCGGTCGGCGTGGCGCCCGGCGCTCCTGTGGCCTCGAAGGTCGTCGGTCGATCGCCCGGACCCTCGCCCGGCTTCTGCGGCGGCAGCTTTGGCGGCCTCTTCACCGGCGGGCTCGTCAGCGCCGGCTTCTTCTTCCATGGCGGCGGCTTCATCAGTGTTGCCGCGCACATCCTCCTCGCCGGCGACCTCGGTCTCCATTGGCTCTGTGGCGGATGGATGAAGAAGTCAAGCAAATATTCAAAGACAAAATCAGAAGAAGAAAAACACAAGGGAAGTACTCAGGCGAGAAGGTTACCTGCGGCGGGGGCTGCGGTCATGGTTTCCGCCGCCAAGGGGTCGCTGGTGCCGTCCCTTGCCGGAGAGCTGCCCCTTGCCGGAGAAGCCCCTTTCTTTGGAGGGCGGCTCCTTGCCGGGAATCCACCCTTGGCGGCGTAGTCGAAGCAGAAGGAGGCTGCTCTGCTCCTACACAAATCAACAGTCAGATATCAGCAAGGAGAAAGCACCCATGCACGCCGAACAGCAAAAAGTAGACCATATGCTTACGCTGGGGGCTGCTTTGAAGAAGGGTTGCCTCATCCGGCAAGGTGGTCTCGGACGCGCCTCCTCTTGTCATGATGAGTTTCGTCCTCGATGACGACCACCGGGGTCTTGGGTCTCTTCGATATCCTCTAGGCCAGCGTCCTGAAAAGGAATGGATTCAGAGTAAAGCAAATCAGATACAAGACAAAGCAACAAATCGAAGAATTACAAGTACAGCAAGGAATCTTACTCTTCCTCTTCCTCGTCGGAGCTGAGCGGAGAGGTCGAGTCTGGCCCGCCTCGATGCGACGAGGCGGAGGTGGGTTCCCTTGGGCGCTTGGCGGGAGCGGGACCGGTGGCCTGCGAGGCCCGCTCCGGTGCTGGGCGTGAGGTGCTCCGCGGCAATGCTTGCCGCGGTGGATGTCGTGCAAGGCGCCGCGTCTGGCCTGCTGTTAGCCCGTCTGCCGCCCAGCTGCGTCTCGGCCTTGCGAAGACGCCTTCTTGGTGGAGCTGGTGGCTCGCTTCGCAAGCTGCTTGGAGGCGGGAGGATGCGCCCTCGGCGGGTTCGCTCGACTTGGCTTCGAGTTCGGGCAGCTCCTCCTCGTCGGCAAACTCCTTTATTTCGACAAGGCTTGCCGCCTCGGCTGCCTCTGCCTCCTCCACAGTGAAGCCAAACTCGCCCGCGGCAGCGGCTGCTGCCGCCTCTTCTAGCCTGGTGGCGATGCGCTGCATCTCATCGTCAGTAGTGTCGCGGGTGAGGCCCCTCTGCTCGTCGGGGCGGACCGGCATTTCCACCAGATTGTCAAAAAACTGCCGCACCACATCATCTGCCGGCTCTTTCCAAGTTGGGACAATTCCATGTGAGTCGCACAACGGCATCATTGCACGGATGCGGTCAAGTGCGGAATTGTTGCACAGCGGAACGACACCCCTCGGCAACCTAAACATCTCCGGATGATCAGGATCGGGCTTGAACAACTCTAAGAGCATCGCGTCAAGCTCCAAGATAGTGAAGTTGAAGTTGAGGCCCGGGCGCAGCCTCATGATGTCTGCTGCGTTCTGAAATTCCTGTGCAGGTCTCCTTCTCTCCTGCACAAGAAGCGTCTGTGGCGGCGAAGAAAGTCCGCGCCATAGCAGGTTTACAAAGTGAGTCCGGCAAGTCTTAGGCGGAGGATTCGGGTGACCGCGATCTTCAGCCTAAGCGTCTTCCGGGCCAGATTGCTCCAATCATTGCCGCGCACTCTACTGGGGTTTACATTTGGCGTGAACGGCGGCGGAGTTCTCCTCAACAATCCAGCACCAATCCGCCCTCCACTCCTCCCATTTGCTACGGAGCTCTCACTCCAGATAAGCTTCCTTTTGCCGACCACAGAGATCCAAGCGATTCCTCCGACAAGGGGCTCTCCTCTCTCAACACGGGGTAAAAAGAAGTAGCGGAAAAGAGCTACATTTGGGTGGACTCCGACAAAGTTTTCGCAGATGTGCGAAACTGCCATGGTCAGAACGACATTGGGGGTGAAATCAAGGAGGCGGAACCCGTAGGTGTTCATTATGTCACAAAAGAATTCAGAGAAAGGCGGGCAGAGCCCGCAGTAGAAGAAGAGCGCGAAGAAGGGATACCCTATCGGGGCCAGTTCATGGCGATGGCGGGAGCACCTTCGTGCGCCGGATGCGCCCGCGTCTCCGTCGACCGTGAAGAGGTAGTAGTTCTCCCTCAGCTCCCTCGCGGCGAGCTGAGGGGGGAAGATGGCCCGCTCCTTCCGCAGCGCCGCAAGCCGCTGCCTCGGCCGACTTCACGGCCTTCCCCTTGTCGGCTTTCGGGCCCATGGCGGAGGCGGTGGAGGAGATCGACGGCGTTGAGGGTGCTGGTGGCGATGTGGGGCGGAGCGCCGCTCTCTTCAGCCTTGAGAAGAAGGGGGGAGCGGCGGTGGTTTTTCGATGGGACAGCAACTGGCAAGGTGAGCGGCGTGCCCCTGTTTCCCCTGCTTATAAAGAGGGAGGCGGGCGTTCGATTTTCCTAATAAAGAAACCCCACGATCTCGCCCACGATCTCTCACACGACGCCACGCCTGGCGCGTGCCATTAGTGGGGGCGTGGTGGAGTCCGGGGTGAGTTATGGTGTGACCTGGGCCGTGTGCCCGTGCCTGTTTTGGGCCTGGCCCAACAGCGCTCGGCACCATGTGTGGCCCAGGCCGGGGCTCTGTCGGTGTACTAGAGTAGGGTACCCTAGTATCCCGAACTTGTGCCTGGCGATTGCAGCCCTCAGCGGCGTGGCTAACTGGTGACTCTTCCATGGTTCCTTTGGAACCATTCAAGAACAAAGTATTTAAGCCAAGGAGACAAAGCCCCGGCAAGAGGAGCTTGCCGAGAAGGCCACCCAAGGCACATACAAGACAAGGCCCCGGCAAGAGGAGCTTGCCGGGAAGGCCACCCAAGGCACATACAAGACAAGGCCCGGCAAGAGGAGCTTGCGGGAAGGCCAGCGGCGACAAGCTTCCGGGCGCGACAAGACAACAACTGCGGCAAAGGCGCTTGCCGCATGCAGACCACCTCTCTCAGACCTACGCTCCAGCACATCCACTAACATGTCTCCACAGGACCTTTCCAGGGCGCTGTGGCGAGAGGTCGTGCAAAGCCACGCGCGAGGTGGCAAGCGGCACCGGCAAGTTTGCCATCGTGGCGAACGGTGGCGCCCTGACGGTCCTCGTTTGCACCGTGAGGGCGATTAGGCGGGCATTTAATGCCCTTGTCCCCTGTCGGGGTTAGGTATGGTACCTTGTACCTTGTACAAGTAGGTGTACCAACCACTATTTTCCATTTGTACCCACGTCGTTGCCACCTGCCGGAGCCCCTTGAGCATATAAAAGGAGGCCCATGCATAGCGTAGAAGTGGTTGGTCGATCAGTTCCCTCCACGCTCGATCTCTTTAGCAGCTTCGTGTGTCAGTAGCACTCAAGCGCTCTGAGCAAGAACGCAATACACCTAGACATGCAGCAGTAGGAGTATTATCTCTTCGGAGAGCTCCGAAGCTGGGTAAACCTCTCGCGTGCTTCGCCTCGATCTGCTCTTCGCGCGACCTCCGCTCCCTGCCGAACCGAAAGGGGCTCGGTCCGCCGGTCCCATAGGTGTTCGTGGGCCAGATCAGCCTGCCCCGACAACCGCTCCTTTTTTATAGCATATCTTCACGAAGTACTAGTAGTTAACTGAACTGAAGCTACTACGTACCTTGCAAGCCAAGTGCCAATTTTTGTTTAGCAAGTGGATTGCAAGTGTTCTTTGACTCATCGAACTACTTGGTGGCGCAAGTAATCGTACCTTCTTTTACACATATAGTGCTCTTTTGATACATGTACACTTTCAAACCAAAGTTCTGTAAGATGTTTCTAGACATGAGTTTTTTTAGGAGAGCCGAACTGAACCTAAAGGCACAAGCTAACTGCTGGACTATAGGTAACTGATGGTTTCTCCGAGTAAAAAAGTTTTTAAAAAAAACTAACTGTTGTTTTTGCTAACTGCTACACATACCCCCAAGTGAACCACCACAACATCTAAAAGCTAACAGTTGTTTTTTGCTTATATAATGAGACTTTTTGTGCTGAAAAAACCATAGAACAACTGCTCCAAATTTCTAAATAAACTGCCATTTTATTTTATTCAATAATGAACTGTACTCTTTATGGGTTTTTTAGTTAACTGCAGATATTCCAAAGTTAATTCCCCCAGGCTTTTCTATGTTTTTTTATACATAACTGCTGAAACCGCAGGAGTTAACCAAGCCACCAACAAAATGTGGACTTAAAAAAGAGGGAGTCACGGACAGTGACATGATACATTTTCATAAAATTATCTAGTTTTACTTATGGTGCACAAAGGAACAAGTATTGCAGTGCACTCATAAAAAAATGAAGGAACTTCTCTCTACCACACGTAGGCTGATAGCAAAGTGTCCCAAATACCTAAGTATCAAAAACTACAGTAATTTAGCCTGTAGGTATGAAATACCACGGTTTTAACATATCAGAATATTTTGTAGTATTGATAATACAGACAACCTGTTTGGCCATCCCATTTTTAGCGACACAAAATTAGCTAGCTAAAACCATTAGCAGCTGCAAACACACGTGCTTTTCTAGTTAGCTAGCCATTTTATGCAATTACTCGGCCATGCACACGGCGTAGAAGACACGTATTCTAGCTGGCTATCCAGACGGCAACAACGTCTTCAAAACAATCTTGTGGTTGGCTATAATTTGGAGCACCAAATGGAAGCGAGCTAACTAAATCACCAATCAGAAGATCCTAATAAAACGGTCTTGGACATGAGGTGTGTTGAGAAAGAAGGTATGAGCGAGAGACTCTTTTCTCAGCAAGCTCAGTTTTAAAAAAAGAGGTATGTGGTTCTTTTTTTTATGCAGAGAAAATACTGTGGTTTGCCAAAAACTGAAGTATTAAAATCACGTTTTTAGAGACAGGCAAACAACCCTTTGTAAGAAAAACTATAGTATTACAAAAAACTGCAGTATTCTGGGAATACTTAGAAAATACTTTGTTATCAAACGGGGCCGTAATCTTATTCTTTCACATTGCTTGTCTTTTCCTTTTCTTACTCAATAACTGTAAGCACTAATACTCTTAACTGCACTATAGAAACTGGACCAAATGAACTCCATGGGTGCTGCCATCTCACCCGTCATTGACGGTGCAATGAAACAATTTTTTATAAGTGGTGTTTGTTCTTCTCAAAGTATATTCCTTAATCGCAATGGCTAACTAGTGGAACTATACGTAAAAGTCAAAACACAAACAGAAAGAACCAGATTTGAGAACTTCAAAAACTATAAACTATGTAACTGTTGAACTATACACAACCGCTGCCAATGCCTACTAGTATTTTTCAGAGAGAACAACCATGTACAGTTAAAAAATGCTAACTCTGTTGGGGGGAAGTTGATGCTGGTCGACGCATGAAGTGAGGCCGGCTAGTTTAGGGAAATTAAATTCACCATTTTGTCAGGTAAAGCTACCTGCATAGGCCGACTGGGTTAACTTCTATTTTTCAGTTAAGCTAACTACATAAGGCCATCGAAGCAGAGATATGGAAGCCATGGATCTAGAGGCAGGGGAGGAGCCACATCGGAATCATGTGCCGGACCAGGAGGTAGAGGGAAGCAACAGCCAACAATTTGGGGAGCAAGAGAAGAGGGTTGGCATCCTCGGTCGCCATGGCCATGGCGAACCGAGCATGAGGTCGGGGGAGTGGTGGCACTGGAGGCAAGGGTGGAGGGGGTTGGCTGGGTGGTGATGGGAGAATGAGGCCACCGTGGGAGGAGCATGGCGGAGGCCACCGCATGGCGACAACGAGTCCATCGGTCGGATCTCGTGGATGGGAGCCAGGCCGGAGAGAGAATGCTGGTGAAGAGGGGCGCCGACCGGTGGTTGTAGGAGCGAGAGATGTGCACGGCTGTGGCAGGCAGGTCCACTACTGGGAGCATGGTCAGGCTCATGGTGGTCATTGCCGGAGCAGCGGGGGTAGCTGCCATACAGTCATCATGGCGCCCGTGCTCCCGCGTGGCTCCATGAAGTCAGGGCGGAGCCGATGCAGACAAGGAGGGCGAGCCCGACTTGCATGGCCTGACGGCGAGGGGACGAGCGCAACGGGGGCTACGAACCGGGGAAAGTGGCCGGTCGGGATGAGGTGTGGCGCAGGGAGGTAGAGAGGTGGGGCACGAACCGGCGCTGGGAGGGAGAGAGGTGGGGCACGGGAAGGTGCAGGGAGGCGATAAGCTCGAGGCGGGCTAGGTAGGCAGCCGGAGTAGGAGGGGAACGGACTCAGGTGGCGGGGCACGATCCCGATCCCGATCGGGTCGACAGAGGAAAGTGAAGAGGTGGTCGCTGGTGGTGCCTTTTTTCACTTGTTCTGCTCGCTGTCGCTCGCTGCACGCCTGAGGAAGGAACATGTAAGAGGTGGTCGCGCTGCAGCTGGGGGCAGACCGGAGCTTGCTTGCTCCCTCGCGGCGCCAGAGCGCCGCTCGCTCGCTTGCCCCCTTGGGGAAAAGAAACAAGATAGTCGGGGGGAGGTGGTTTCTGAATAAGTTTATTTAGGAACTCTAGAGGGGTGTTGCAGAATAGTCCCACCATATATATATATATATATATATATATATATATATATATATATATAGTAACACTATTATAAACACAGGATTATAATAGTTATTCTGATCACAGCGCCCCTATATAGGCGCCACGCTGTGCTGCCGAACCCGTGCGATCTAAAGATACAAAAAAAATCCCCACCCACCCCACCCGCACCGTACCGTACCCCCGCCTCCACCCACTCTCGCCGCCATGTCGGCAGTGCCCAGCGCGGCGGCGCCTGACCCCGCAACCCACCCCCGCCGGCGCCGGCCTGCTCCCATCCGCCCTGCCGCCTGCAACCCGCCGAACCCCAGTCGGCCACCGCCCTGAACTTCCTCTCGGATCCTCCCAATCCAGGCGCCACTTGCGCTGCTGTGCTACAGGGCATCCCACCCCCGCGCGCCACTGCCCCAGGATCCGGCAGCCGCCCCGCCATCGCCCACGGATCTTGCCGCCTGCCCGCCATCGCCCACGGATCCGGTCACCGCCACACCATCGCCCATGGATCCGGCCGCCGCCGCGCCATCGCCCACCTTCCTCCTCCGGCCAGGTGTGCAGCCCTGCGCTCCGCCATGGTGCACCTGCACCTGCACCTGCTTCCTCAAGCGCGAGTCCCCCTGGCAACCCCCACCCGCCGCCACAGCAGCTACGCCGATTGAGGCCCTGCCCAACAGTATGATATTTTTGGTGTTCCCGCTACTGAAAACAGAGGAGAACGGCTGCTTGGATTTTCTCTGAACTTCCTTGTTCTTCACTGTGGTGATACATGCTCAACTCTTCCGCTATGAACTCCTGCAAAACAAGTATGTATGATGCTAGCTAGAAGATGAATTCGGTCAAGGAAAAGAGTGTTGCATGTTTGCTAACAATAGTTGTTATCTGAAGCTGCACATTTACAGCAAAACATGTTCAAGAAAAAGAGTGTTGCATGTTCGGATGCTCCTTGCCTTTAATTTTGATCTTTAGTTTTCTAAACTGAATTGGACTGTTTGTCATCTTCTTCCTAATTTTCCCATGTGAAAATTGTATGAAAATGAAGGAATGGTGCAGGTGGGCGAGCTAGCTTTGAGGCGTGGTCTTGCTCGCCGGCGTGGGGAGGGTCACTTGGTGCTCTTGACCCACTTGGCCTTGATCCTCACCCTCTCGATGCTCTGCTTCACCGTCCTCGTGATGCTCGCCTTGGTCCTGCTCTTGAAGAACTCCTCTGCCTCGTCACCCTTCTAAATGCATGGCGAGTTGAGACAAATCAACAATGATTCCTCCGTGTTAGCAGATTGTAAGTTTCATTTGTGCACATGCATTTGCTTGTATATGAGCGTGGCATATAACAGGTTATGACATTTACCGGTGAGACAGTGACGGTGATGAAATAGGTGAGCAGGTGTCCAGTGAAGGTCTCTGCTATGTAGTCCCATTTTTCTGGAACCACGGACAAGGCATTTAGTTAGCACAGAAGAAGAACGGAGATGAAAAAAATAGCAATGAATACCTTCAACCATGTCCATGCCACCTCATGCACTGCTGCAGTCACTCCGTGGAGCACAAATATGCAATCATGATTCCTTACCTATGGATGAGTTTAGCTGGCTGAAAGTAAACTGTATCATTGAAAATGTTATATCGCTTCCTTGTTACCTCAGACGATAGCAGGAAATTCAGCGCTTCACGAACAACATCAGGGTCAGGGGACGATGCCAAAGAACCTTCAAAGAGGATCATAAATTTTGTGAGATTCCACAAATCTCATTTTAACTTATAAATAACGAAAGGGAAATAGTAGCTTACCAAGAACACGGACTTTTTCCTGGCTCAGATCAGTTTCCCTGTGAATCTTCAAGAGAGATTCATACCCACTTTTGTTTGACTTGTTCACGGTCTCCATCAGTGCAACATATGCAGCCTGTACAATACAGTAAGATGGTTAACAAGTGGACTCCACATAGTTTGCAAGGTTATATAGCTATATGCTTAATTTATGTTTTATCACAGTGCTAACCTTTCGGACATCTGGTGGGAGGAGTGGCGTCTCTCTGTCTTCCAGAAAGACATTAAATCGACGGACAACCTCGTCTATGGTAGACTAATGGCCTAGTTCCGCAAGAGAAGATAAGAGGGTACCTCTTAACAGTGCATTCAGGTGACCCTCCCCAGCATGCCTGTCATTTTTAATATCACAAAAATCAGTGCATATAGTCGATGAGAAAATCATATACAAAAAACAGAAAGATAACAACAAAAAGATGTAAGAAAAACCTTGAAGTTCAACTAGAAGAGCCAGATAAGTTCATTACACCCTTCGGCGGAGCATGAGTCTTGGGTGTGTGCGTCTTGAGTGTGTGCTATTCGTGTGGGTGTCCACATGCGTGTCTACGACACGTATGTGTAACCAATGGAGGTCTATCATAGGGTTTTTTCATATCTAAAAAATACATGTTATAAATAGTTAACGAAATGTTAACCAAAAACAAAACTAATGCAAAATGGCCCAAAGAATAAGCCCACCCCGTTTGGCAGTTCAGCGATAAAAACCTAGAAGTTCAAATTAAAATAACGGAGAAGTTCGAAGTTTTCACGTAACCAAAGAGAAGTTCAGGTAGATAACTGTCAGAAGTTCACCTACTACACGTTGTGATAAAATTACAAACGAAAATACGTCACAGAAGTTCAACGTGAAAACAGCAGGAAGTTCAACTACTACACTGAATGAATTTCAGATGAAAAACTTTTAAAACCGCCGCGAGTATGAAAAAATGATCAACGGGAAACTTGCGTGTTTACAACAGCTTATTCATGTGCAGCAGAAGTTCAAGTCAAACTAACGGGGCGATTCAGCACTTATTTTCTTGAAAAAGTGGAGAAAATTATACATGCTCTGTAGGTCAAAAGTTTGGTTTTAATTTATGTTTTGCGGAGGTCAAAATGTTGTGTTCGAGAAGGTCAAGTGTGTTATCTCTACAAGTTCAAAATAAATTTGAACATGCATGGTAAAACATGCAAGAAAACAAAAAGGGAGAAGTTCAATCTCTAAAGATGATGCGGTTCAATGTGTAAACCAATGTTGAATGAAAACAAAAAGAAAATGAGAAGTTCAATTTCTAAAGATGAAGCGGTTCGACGTGCTAAACAATGTTGAAATAAAATAAAAAGGAAAGGAGAAGTTCAATTTCTAAAGATGACGCGTTTTGATGTGCAAACCAATGCAAAAACACACACAAAAATGTTGTTTTGGTGTCTTAAAATATTTTTATTCATAAAAAATGATTAAGAAATAAAACCAAGAAAACCATATTAAAAAGATGGAGAAGTTCGATGATTATAGAAAACTCAGATTTAGCTCGTTATTAAAAATACGGCAGAGTGAAAACAGTAAGAAGTTCAACATGAAAACAACAGGAAGTTCAATTACTACACGAAATGAATTTCGGATGAAAAACTTTAAAACCGTCGCGAGTATGAAAAAATGATCAACACGGGAAAGTTGCGTGTTTACAGCAGCTTTCCATCGGTATATCATTTGCTCAATTCCGGTAAGTGTTCCGATGCGTGGATGGAGAGCTACGGGCAAAAAAAGCACGTGAAAAACAGAGTGAAGTTCAAGGTTTCATACCGATAAGTTCAGGTACTTCATGCAATGCATTTTTCACGAATCTGTTTCGCGATAAAGGCAGAACGAATGATCTCGTCATTTTCCAAATTACTTGAAAACGGCAGAGAATCACAGAAAACCATCAACATGAATAAGTTTCGCATTTTCCTTAGCTTTTCAACGGTATATTATTTGACCCATTTCGATAAAGTGTGTGGAAATTACAGCGAAAATACGTTTTTAGCCATTTTGAAAACTGACATAAAATAGTAAGGAATTGGGAGAAATAATATATACCAAAAAGTTTTGCATTTCCTCAAGCTTTCCAACGCCATATCATTTGCTGCATTCGGACGGACGAAAAAATTCGCTCGAAAATACGAACTCGGTAGGACTTGGACCATTTTCTAAATTACTCTTAAACCATTAAATATTAGAAAAAAACTTTTAATATGAAAAAGTAGCGCATTTTCATAAGCTTTCTAACACCATATCATATGCCTCCATTGGATTAGCCGTTTATAAATGACATCAAAAAACGAACTCAGCTGTTGGGTTTACGAAATTTTACATTTTTTCAAATTACTCTTTAACCGTAGGGAATTAGAGAAAACTTTCAACCTGTGGAAGGAGCAGTTTTTCAGCAGCTTTCCAAAGCCATATTACTTGCCTCATTCCGATAAACGGTTTAGAAATGCGATCGAAATTACGATTCACGTTTTTTGTGGCAAGAAAAAACGGTTTTTAAAACTGCTCTTAAACCGATTACATTTTGCGAAAAATTTAACTTGGGTCATGATACTCGTGTCCATAGCTTTCCAACGGTATATAGGAAGCCCTATTTGGGCAATGTTGCGGGAAGTTCAACCTAGCACATGGGGAAGTTCAGGTCGAACAACTCAGGCAGTAAAATCGCAAAATACGCGAGTTCTTCATGACCCGAGAGCAAAATCCGCCTATGAGCGAGATTCCTATCTAAAACGAGTATTTAGTTGCTAAAAATTGTTTGAAGATTACACTTACGTCATATGGAACACGACTAACCGTAAAAACTCACGGTAGAAAACACGATTCATAGAAGATAGCCCAAGGTCGTGTTCAGAGTAGAGAGAAGTTCAAAGCATGTACAAACAAAAATACATTACAGAAGTTCAACGTGAAAACAACATGAAGTTCAACTACTATGCTGAATGAATTTCAGATGAAAAAACTTTTAAAATAGTTGCGAGTATGAAAAAATGGTCAACACGGGAAAGTTGTGTGTTTACAGCAGCTTTCCATCGGTATATCACTTGCTCAATTCCGTTGAGTGGATGGAGAGCTAGGAGTAGCAGATAGAGATATACGAGAAAAAAAAGAACGTGAAAAACAGAGTGAAGTTCAAGGTTTCATACCGAGAAGTTCAGGTACTTCACGCGATGCATTTTTGGTGAATCTGTTCCGCGATAAAGGAAGAACGAATGATCTCGCCGTTTTTGAAATTAATTGAAAACGCCTAGGAATGAGAGAAAACTGTTAACATGAAAAAGTTTCGCATTTTTCATAGATTTTCAGCGGTATATTATTTGCGTTATTCCGATAAAGTTCATAGAAAATACGGCGAAAATACCTTTTTCACCATTTTCGAAACAAACTTAAAACCGTAAAGAATTGGGAGAAATATTACATACAAAAAAGTTTCGCATTTGTTAAAGCTTTCCCATGCCATATCATTTGCTGCATTTGGACGCACGGTTAAAAACTTAGCTCGAAAATACGAACTCGATAGGACTTGGACCATTTTCTAAATTACTCTTAAACCATTCAGAATTAGGAAAAAAACTTCCAGATGAAAAATTAGCGCATTTTCATAAGCTTTCCAACACCATATCATATACCTCCATTGGATTAGCCGTTTAGAAATGACATCGAAAAAACGAACTCAGTTGTTCGGTTTACGAAATTTTACGTTTTTTCAAATTACTCTTTAACCATAGGGAACTAGAGAAAACTTTCAACATGTGGAATGAGCGGTTTTGCAGCAGCTTTCCAACGCCATATTATATGCCTCATTCCAATAAACGGTTTACAAATGCGATCGAAAATACGATTCACGTTTTTTCTGTGAAGAAAAAACGGTTTTCAAAACTGCTCTTAAACCGCTTATATTTTGCCAAAAAATTAAGTTGGGTCATGATATTGGTGTCCTTAGCTTTCCAACGGTATATCGCAAGCCCCATTTGGGCAATGTTGGTGGAAGTTCAACCTAGTTCACATAGAAGGTCAGGTGCGTTACTGAGGCAGTTGAGGTTGTGATCAGAATATTATTCTGATCCCGTGATCAAAATAGTGTTTATATATATATATATATATATATATATATATATATATATATATATATATATATATATATATGAATGTGTAATCCGAAGATAGCGATGTTGGCTTATTTACGCAGACAATGCGGGGGTGTTCGCGAAAAATATGCTTAATCACACTTGATCCAACGTCTTGGTCCGTTGAGGAGGTGATCGCACGTCGAACTAGGCAATTGGACTATATAGCTGTAACACTTTCGCTTAGCCATGGGAGTCTAATGTTGGGGCTACTATGTAGCCCCTGGTACCTTCGCGTGTATCCGAGTACGGGCGCGTGTGTACATGACCGGGAAACGGTCCTTCGTTAATGCGGAGGGATCCTAAAGATCCCGATAAGTCTTTGAGTGGTTGAACAGTCTCTCGCTGTATCATAGCGATCAGTTTTCGGCTTTCTCTACTGAGGTGCTCGTCCGGAATAACCAGGGCACAATCGTAGTAGTTCTCCTTTGGCCACCTTAGCCGATGATAATGGAACGTAAGGCGGAAAACCCAGGAGCCGGGAAAACCCAACATTTGACCAAAGACATAATTCAGAGCTGATGCATATAAGGCCAAACTCGTGACGCCTAACACTCCCGAAGGTATTCGGACTTTATAACAGATGATGAGCTCAAGAATGCCCATTCATTATAAATCCTGCGTTTCCAGAAATGCGTTCGTTAATGCAATAGTGGCGAAATGCCAAAAACGGCAGTATCCTCTGTGGGTATGGAACCCATGGGATGGTTAAACAACAAGAGGCAATAGAAAAGGTTTACACATGGGGCTTAATCTAAAGAGAAACCTGTTGAACGGGGCCCTACTGCACGTCTGCGCCTTTGTCTCCGTTGTGCCATATCCTGGAAGGGTATCGCGCGAACGTTGTGCATGGAAAAAGGAAAACTTCGTAGAAGAGTACAACGTGAGTATCACGATGGATAATAAAGTGTAAGCCATTGGCCTGCCAATAAGGTTGAGCCAAGCGTGGGGCTTAATTAGGTAGTTATAGCCCCTGGTGTCCGCTATAGGATTACATATATGGTGCCCTGGTTCGATCTGGGCTACCGGACTCGTCTAACCGTGTCCTTGGTCTTAATGACCGGTCATATTTTTTAATGTTGGAGGTCGCTTATAGTCCGGCCGCGAGGGCCATCGCGTGTTCCTCTACGCGTGACGAGCGTTCTGTTATTCCGCTAACGGTGAAGATGCCACATGGTCCGAGCATCTTGAGTGTAAGGTAGCCATAGTGCAGCAATGCGTTGAAACGGGCGAAAGTCGTTCTTCCCAGCAATGCATGATAGTTGCTTTGGAAGGTTGCGATGATGAAGAGTAGATCTTCGCTTCTGGAGTTGCCTGGAGAGCCAAATGTTACCTCCAGTACAACGGAGGCCCCTGCCAGGCTTCAATGCAGTATCACCCCTTCAAAGGTGGTGTCACTTTGGCTAATTCTGGATGGGTCTATCCCCATCCTGCGGATAGTGTCCTCATATATTAAATGGAGACTCCTACCGCCGTCCATAAGGACGTGGGTGCGATGGTATCCGTCGATTATTGGGTCAAGCACCAAGGCCTCTGATCCTCCATGCTGAATACTAGTTCGGTCGTCCAGGTGATCGAAGGTGATCGGATAGGGCATCCAGTGGTTTGGTGTGAGTATGATGGGCTGTATATCGAGCGCGTCTTTATGCGCACGTTCGTGCCTCCTCATGGATGTGTGAGTCGCGTGGATCGTGTTCACTGTTTTAACCTCTCGCGGGAATTTTTTCTGTCCCTCCGTGTTCGGCTGGCGAGGTTCATCCTTGTCTTCACTTGGTGTTTCCCTTCCCTTGTGTTCGGCATTTAATTTGCCGGCCTGCTTGAAGACCCAGCACTTTCTGTGCGTATGGTTTGCAGGTTTATCTGGGTGTGCTTTGGCATGCCATCGGCTGTTGTTGTGTCCGGTGTTTATTCCGGACTGGTATGCGATTGGCGTAATCGTTTTGGTGACCATATTCCCTCGCCAGGGTGCGTCCTTTGGATCCATAAATGGACCTGGTTGCGCCAGCTTTCTTATTCAGGTGTTCACGTGAATCGTGTGCGGCGTGGGTAGCCGCTTTGTTGCGGCTACAAAGTGGCACGGCTTTGTCATCGAATTCTGGCAGTAGCTTGCGTTTTGGATAGCTCTTTGTACGGTGATCATCGCTGTATCTTTCTTCAGTGTCTAGCACTTCGTTCCTTCTACGGTTGAGCATTTCCTGTGCGGCTTTGAGCCGTTGCTTCTGCTTCTTTAGACTTCTTGCGGTGGCCGTAAGCTTTCTGTGGAGGTTATCTCGTTCCACATGTTTTTCGGGGTTGCATCATTATCCGGACTATTTTCCTGTGCTGGTTCGGTTTGATGACCTCGTCCATCGAGATCATTATCCTCGGGCGTCTGCTCTGAACTGTGTTCGGGGTGGCCTGGTTCGTCCTGCTCCATCGCTGGATCCATATGGTCGTTGTTGCCTTCGGAGTTGATTGTAGTATCGATCCTTCTGGTGCTCTTGTCACTATTTTTACTGTTGCTGGACTTAGAACAGCGTCTGCGTCGTCGCTTTGGCTTTTGTCCGGGGGTTTTATCGTCCGGATTGTCGCCTTTGTCCTCTTTGGGCGTATCCACCATATATACATCGTGTGACGAGGGGGAAGTCCAGCGCCCCCTAGATTCTGCATCTTCTCCTGCATCATCGTCCATACCGCTGGCGATGTCTTGGTCGAAGTCGGCACGCGTCGGTTAAATCATCGATCGTGGCTATGAAGTGGGTGGTGGGTGGGCAATGAATTTCTTCGTAAATCGCTTCCCACTCGAACCGGACGTAGTTTGGCCCAAAAATTTCTGTCAAAGAGAGAGTTTTCAACGAGTGCAGCATGTCGCCAAAGGGCGAGTGCTAAAAGATGTCTGCGGCGGTAAACTCCATTACCGGAGCCCAACCTGGCTCAATCGGCTCGGGAGTGCGTGGACCGGACTCAACATCCGGATACAGATCCGGGGGTCTGGAGTCGTAGGCCACCACAGAGGTAAGGCCCGTGTTCGGCTCCACCACCGATAATTCGCTGACTGCGGAGCGGGTCCAGCCTCCGATCCTCGTGCAACGCAGCTCGCCCGGATTTAGGTCCGAGGCTACCTGCGGGGTGATACCCGAGCTTTGTCCGATAGCAGGTCTAAGCCGTGCCCGTCGTGACTATCCGTACCATGTTATTGGCGGTGGTTGAAGAAGCCATCAAGCCCGATGGCGGCGACGCATACGTAAGAACTCTCAATGAAAGCACCAATGTCGGTGTCAAAACCGGCGGATCTCGGTAGGGGTCCCGATCTGTGCGTCAAGGCTGATGGTAACAGGAAGCAAGGGACACAGATGTTAACCAGGTTCGTGCCCTCTCGATGGAGGCAAAACCCTACTTCCTTCTTGATTAATATTGATGATATGGGTAGTACAAGAGTAGATCTACCACGAGATCGTAGAGGCTAAACCCTAAGAGCTAGCCTATGATGGTATGATTTTAATTGTGATCGGCCTTCTAAGGACCAACCTCTCCGGTTTATATAGACACCGGAGAGGGCTAGGGTTTACATGGAGTCGGTTACAAGGAAGGAAATATAATATCCGGATCGCCAAGCTTGCCTTCCACGCCAAGGAAAGTCCCATCCGGACACGGGCCGAAGTCTTGAGTCTTGAATCTTCACACTTCAATAGTCCGGACGTCGTATACAGTCCGGCTGTCCGGATACCCCCTAATCCAGGACTCCCTCACTCATTGTCGGAGTAAATGACCACGGGTAGCCTAGCCAGCTCCCCCTGGTTCTTCTGAAAAATTACGAGCTGATCGAGCCCTCAAGCATCCAAGACGTGGGGCCGCCTTCCCTTGGCCGGCTGTCTCTCAGGCCTACTACCGGGAGGCGGCCCAACCCAAAACCCACAGGAGGAAGGCCACCAGAGGGCCGACTCGAAGAAGCCGGCCACAAGGAGGCCGACTCTAAGAAGCCGGCCCCCCAGCAGGCGGCCAAGACTGCACCCTCAAACTTTGCACCCTCGTAACAGCAATGAGACGGGGCGTGGCTATAGTGTAGCCTGCCACCCCCGAATCCCGGAACGCGCATGGCCACAGTGCACCGTACGGGGCGGCCATCACCCATCCGGCGCGGCACTGTTACCATGTTGACCATGACGTCCCCCTGACAAGCTGTCAGGACGGCCCGCAGGTGGCGGGCCCCTCCAGTCAGTGAGATGCCCGAAGGTGGCCAGGCCTCCTCCAGCCGGCCTGGGATATGGCCGGCTCCTAGTAGCCGGCTTGCTCCCTCCGTCGAAGGAGGCGCCTCATTAAGGAGACAAGATGAGGTAAGGCTACAGTGATCGCCGCCAAGGCGGCAGCACTGTAGCCATGCTTACCTTGATGAAGCCCTCATCATCAGGAGTGAGGCAACAGAATTGACCCTCGACAAGGCCCCAAGTGGGGCCAGCTTGTCGACCAGGAAGCCGCGGCTTGCGGGACCCACCGGTCAGGCGGGCCCAAGCGGAGAAGCCGACGAGCATAGACACAGCGGACGGCTAGGGCCGCGCCCGGATTAACATTGTACCCCTAGGGGGTAGGCCTATATAAACCCCCCAGGGCACCCATGCAAAGGGTTGATCTCTTAGAGTTTTAGACACCACATAGAGGGAAGAGGAGAGCTAGCCGTGCCCTTCTTCTTCCTCTCACCGAAACAGCTCAAGGAGCCTCTTGTAGCTACTTGTTCACCTAGTGATCATGCGGAGACCCCGCAGAGCAGCAGTAAGGGTGTTATCTCCAATGAGAGCCCCGAAGCTGGGTAAGATTCGTCGGCGTGCATGTCTTCGCCTCATCCCGTTTCCAGGCACCGGCGACGTCTTATTGGCTCCCACAATGATAAGCCACCCATTGGCATATGTCGCACCCACCACCCGACATTTGGCGCCCATCATGGGGCCAGGTGCACCGTTGTCCGGAGACCTGTGCGGGCGAGAACCTCTTCCTTCCCAATGAAGCGTAGCCAGCCCGGCCGCCGATGGCGCTTGCCCCGACAAGGCTGCAAGGCGCCATCGACGCCTGGCGGCGAGCTGCCTCGCCGATCTTCTTGGCGAAGCTCGCATCTCCGACGAGCCCGCCTCCGACGCGGGCACAGGCTGCCTCGAGAGCCACCTCGTCAGCCTCCTCGACCAACTCCACGTCTCCAGTGAGCCTGCTGTGGATTTGGAGTCGATTGGCTCCACCGACCCGATGCTTGTTGACTTCGACACGGCGTAGCTCGACGCCTTCCCCACCAACATTGTGATCTTCAACGACCCGCTCCCTCGAGACGACAGCTGTGGCAGCACCATCACCGAGGTGCTGGTCATAAGCCAAGGCGCTGCCTCTGGCGAGAACGCCCACGACGCCCTGCAAGCGGCGCTCCACGACTTGTCCGTCCCCCTCCCGGCCGACGCCGACGCCTAGACACTGGAGGCACGCCGCCTCGCCCTCATTGCGGAGGGCCAGAAGATAGCCTCCATGAGACGCCTCACTGAGGCTCATCAGCGCAAAGTCGACCGCGCCGCCTTTGGCACGCCACCTCCTAATGGGCCGAGTCGAATCAGCGTCATCAAGAAGCGTGGCGCAGCCATCGCCAACATGCTGGGAGCAGACCGCCCAGTCTACGCCACTCCCCTCGAGAACCTACGAGCCGCCCAGGCGGCCGTAGACGAGCTGAATGGATCGGGGCGAAGAGCTCCCCACATGACCAGACGCATCCAGCAGCTGATCAATGTAGCCGCACATGCAACCGAAGCGGCGTCCGTGCGAAGAAGTCCTCCCCACGCCGGAGCACGCGGCGCAACGTCGCCGGGACGCCGCATCGCGGCAACACCAGCACGGCAAGGAAAGGAGCCGGCAGCTAGCCGTAGTCAGACTCGGATCTCTATCGAGTGCGACGCAGAAGGCCTCCCTCGAGCCGTGGAGCGACGAGGCAATCCGCTTCCTCCTCCACCTCGTGGGGAGAGATACCCCACTCCGCCGCCTGTCACGCATCTGACCCTCAGCGTCCGACTAGGCCGCTGCGAAGGAGTCGGCGAGAACGACGCCCGCCATCGGATCGACCGCCTAGCGCGATCCTTGGCGCTGGAAGAAGAAGACGATGTCGGGCCACCTTGCGTCAGCCCCCGCATCTACGACGATCCCTTCCCCAAAGGGTTCTCGCTCCCAAGAGACACGCCCAAGTACAACGGCTCCGTGAAGCCGAAAGATTTGTTTATCGACTACTCCACCGCAGTCAGCATAGCGAACGGCAACAGGCGCGTTGCCGTAAAGTATGTCCCCCTCATGCTCCTAGGCACGGTGCGTACCTGGCTCAACAGCCTCAAGCCTTACAGCATCAACAGCTGGCTAGACTTCACAGAAGCCTTCATCCGCAACTTCACCAGCACCTACAAGCGGGCTCCCAAGCCCCGACAGCTCTCCTTGTGCGTTCAAGGGCCCACTGAATCAACTCGCGATTACCTCACGCATTGGGCCGAGCTCTGCAACTCCTGCGAAGGGGTGCACGAGGTTCAAGCAATAGAATACTTCACCACCGGGTGCCGAGAGGGCACCCTCCTCAAGCACAAACTCCTCTGCGACGAGCCGACTACCCTCGACGAGCTGCTAGTCATAGCAGACAAGTACGCCACGACCGACTCTTCAATGAAGACCGAGCTCCGGGTAGACGCCTTTGGGAAGGTGCTCAATCCGGCTCCCAAGACGCCGGCTGGGGACTCCAGTCGACGCCCGTATCAGAACGACAACAAGCGCAAGGGCCCTATACCGCCTTCAACCAGTCGGGAGGTGGCCACAGTCGAAGGTGAGCAACCCGAGGGGCGGCCCGCGCCCAAGAAGCAGAAGGGCGGCAGGCTGGATTGGCATCCGGCTTTCTCCTACAAGCAAGCCCTTGATGCCCCTTGCAAGTTCCACAGCGGCGCGAAGCCGTCCAACCACACAACCCGGAAATGCCACTGGCTCACGCGAATCTCTAAAGGCGAAGGGCTTGTGCCGCCTCCGCCTGCTGGTCAGCCACCTCCGGCTCCTCAACCGCCGGCCGCTCGGCCAGCAGTCGGAGCTGTTCAAGACGAGTTCCCCGACGAGCATGCCGCCTACGTCGTCTTTACAAGCCAGCCCGAGGACCGGCGCAGCCGGCACCGACAGCACCAAGAAGTCAACGCGGTCGCCTCCAACAACCCTGAGTACATGCAATTGGTCGAAGAAAGGCGCGCTCCGGTGGAGCCGGGCCGACCACCCAGAGGTGATGCCGTCCCCCGGCTCTTATGCATTGGTTTTGGATGCCACCCTAGCAACAGACAGGCGTGCTGCCCGTTTCTCCCGTGTGCTGATAGATGGCGGGAGTAGCATCAACATACTGTACCGTGACACCATGGAGAAGCTGAACATCAAGACGAAGCAGCTCATGTCTAGTCGGACCGTGTTCCATGGCATCGTACTCGGCCTGTCCTGCTCACCAATCGGCAAGATCAAGATAGATGTTCTCTTTGGGGACAAGGATCATTTCCGCCGAGAAGCAATATGGTTTGAGGTGGTGGACCTTGAGAGCCCTTATCATGCACTACTTGGCCGACCTGCTCTGGTCAAGTTCATGGCTATGCCCCACTACGCCTACCTCAAGATGAAGATGCCGAGTACCAAGGGCATCATCACCATAGCCGGCGATTACAAGAAATCCTCTGAGTGTGCAGCTGCTAGCAGCCGGCTGCCCGAGTCCCTCGTGATTGCCGAAGAGAAGAAGATGCTGGACTGAGTCATGGGTATGGCCGGCAAGCAGCTGGCCCTGTCCCCCGACCCCAAGGAGTGTGATGCCCAAGGTTCTTTCCAGCCGGCCAAAGAAACAAAGAAGATCCCTCTGGACCCGGAGCACCCAGAAAGGTTTGTCGTCATTGGGGCAAACCTGGACAGCAAATAGGAAGGCGAAGCTCACGATTTCCTCCGTGAGAATCAGGACATCTTCGCATGGTCCCCCAAGGACATGCCGGGTGTTCCGAAGGAATTCGCCGAGCACAAGCTACACGTCCGAGCAGACGCAAAACCAGTCAAGCAGCCCCTCCGCCGACTATCGGAGGAGAAGAGAAGGATTGTAGGAGAAGAATAGCCCGGCTTCTAGCAGCCGTCTTCATAATGGAGGTGCTCTTTCTGGAGTGGCTTGCCAATCCGGTCCTCGTACTGAAGAAAAATAACAAGTGGCGCATGTGTATAGACTACACTAGCCTCAACAAAGCCTGCCCCAAAGATCCTTTTGCCCTGCCAAGGATTGATCAAGTGATAGAATCCACAGCCGGATGCGAGCTGTTGAGTTTCTTGGATGCCTACTCAGGCTACCAGCAGATAAAGTTGGATCCAGCCGAACGCCTGAAGACCGCCTTCATCACACCATTCGGAGCTTTCTATTACTTGACTATGACATTCGGCTTGAGAAATGCCGGTGCCACTTTTCAGCGTTGCATGCAGAAATGCCTCCTCAAGCAGCTCGGCAGAAATGCCCACGTCTATGTAGACGATATTGTGGTGAAGACGGAGAAGCACGACACCCTGCTGGAAGACCTCAAGGAAACATTTGAAAACCTGCGCCGGTTTCATATCAAGCTCAACCCCGAGAAATGCGTGTTCGGAGTACCAAATGCCAGCTTCTAGGTTTCTGGTCTCCTAACGCTGCATCGAATGCAACCCAAGAAAGATCAAAGCCATTGAGAGAATGGAGATTCCCACCAAGCTGCGAGACGCCCAGAAGTTTACCGGTGCCCGGCCTCCCCGAATCACGCTTTATCGGCCCGGCTTGAGAAAGCTCTCCTCCTCTACCGACTCATGAAGAAGACCACTCACTTCGAGTTGAACGACCAAGCCGACCAAGCTTTCCATGAACTGAAGAAGATGCTAGCCACACCGCCTGTCTTGGCGGCGCCGACTGAGAAAGAGCCCATGCTCATTTACATTGCCGCTACCAGCCGGGTGGTCAGCACCGTCATCATGGTTCAGCGCCCGGAAGAAGGATTAGCTCAGCCAGTCCAGAGGCCGGTGTATTATTTAAGTGAAGTACTATCCACCTCAAAGCCGAACTACCCGCACTACCAGAAGATGTGCTATGGTGTGTACTTCACCGCCAAGAAGCTCAAGCCCTACTTTCAAGAGCACCCCATCACGGTCGTGTGCACTGCCCTTCAGCCACGAGATCATAGGCAGCCGGGATGCATCTGGCCGGGTGGCAAAATGGGCCATTGAGCTGACCCCTTACACAATCTTCTACCAGCCTCGCACCGCCATCAAGTCCCAAGCATTGGCTGAGTTCCTCGTCGACTAGGCCGAGACCCAGTACCTGCCGCCGGCTCCCGACTCCACTCATTGGCGGATGCACTTCGATGGGTCCAAGATGCGCACCGGCTTGGGAGCCGGCATCATCCTCCCTCTCCCAAAGGCGACAAGCTCATATACACATTGCAAATTCATTTTGCCGCCTCCAACAATGTGGCCGAGTACGAGGCGCTCATACACGGGCTCCGGCTAGCCAAAGAACTCGGCATCCGCCTGATCCTGTGCTATGGCGACTCGGATTTGGTGGTTCAACAATCATCTGGTTACTGGGACACCAAGGACGCAAACATGGCAAGCTACCGCTTCTGTCGGAGTATTAGGCCACGGGTAGGCCAACCCGAGCCCCGGACCTTTCAAGACAACGGGGCAGGCTGCGCCCCTCAAGACCCCAAGACGAAGAGCCGCCTTTTGTCCTGTGGACGGCTTCGAGATAAGCCGACTCAACCGGGCGGCTTCTAGAGAAGCTCACTATGGGGAGTCGCCCGCCGACTCCAACCACCTCCGACCTCCACGCAACCACGGATAGGATGGGGTGCGGCCGCTGCCGCCCATCCCTGCCCCTGCTCGCGGAAAGGGCGTATATGGCCACAAAGTCCCGCATCGGCTGAGATCTCCGTCCCGCGCTGCACTATTGCACGCTGCCCTCGACATCAGCCCTGGTGGGCGCCCTGTGTCCACGACGGCCTGTCTGTACGACCCGGAGACGGCGGGACCCGCCTGTCGGGGGGGTGCAGAAGACGGCGAGAGCGCCACAAGACGGGCCCGTTGGGACTCGGCCCCCAGGAGTCGGCCGGCCCCTCCCACAAGTCCCGCACGCCATTAACCAGACAAGACAGGGAATGGCAATAGTGATCGCCCGTCAGGCGGCGGCACTGTTGCCATGACCCCATGACCAAGCCAGCGTCATTAGAAGTGCGGCTCAAAGAATCCGCAGTAGCGGCAAGACTCACCACAAGGCGGACAAGGCCTGTCGGGCCCCATGTCATGTTTGGCCGGGCGGGGCCCACTAGTCGGCGGGCCCCAAAGTAGCTTGGTGGAGAAGACGGCGACTGAGAGATGACAGACGGCTGGGACCCGTGCACCGGATTATTATTGTACCCTTGGGTAGGCCTATCTAAACCCCCCGGGGCACCCATGCAAGAGGTTGGACCCTAATAGTTTTAGACACACATAGAGGGAAGAGAAGAGCTAGCCATGCCCTTCTCCTTCCTCACCCCGAACAACTCAAGGAGCAACCTTGTACCCACTTTGCCATAGTGATTCATCGAGACCCCCGCAGAGCAGCAAGAGGGGTAATTATCTCCACGGAGAGCCCTGAAGCTGGGTAAGATCTGCCGGCGTGCATGCGTTCGCCCATCCCGCTTCTGTGCACCGCGACGCTTCTACTCGCCCCACCATGATAAGCCATCCTTTGGCATATGTCGCACCTAACACCCGACATTTGGCGCCCACCGTGGGGCCTGGTGCACCGTCGTCTGAGACCTGCTCGACGGGAACCTTTTCTCCTCGGGCGAAGCGCAGCCAGCCCGGCCCGTCAGACGGAGTCTGCGCCGATGCGCTGCACGATGCTGAGATCGCCTGCACAGCCAGCTGCCTCGTCGAACTTGTCGGCGAGGTTCGCCTCTCCGACGAGCCTGCATCCGACGCAGGCACGGGCAGCCCCGAGAGCCTCCTCGCGGGCCTCCTCGACCAACTCCACGTCGCCGGCGAGCCTTCCACGGACTTGGAGTCCGTAGGCTCCACCGACCCGATGCTGCCGACCGACACCGCTGCCGACGCGTTCCCCACTAACGCGTGGTGGTCACGACGAGCCGCTCCCTCGCCATGAAAGCGCGGAAGCACCGCCACGGCGTTTCGCCATCAGTCATGGCGCAGCATTCCGCCAAGGAGCTCGTGACCTCTCGACGCTGCCCTGCAAGACCTGACCGCGCCTATTCTGTAAGACGCCGACGCCGAGATGCTTTGGAGGCACGCCGCCTTCGGCCGAAGGCGCGAGGAAGCTGGCAAGCATGAGACGCTTGTCAGAAGCCTACCAGCGTGAGATGGATCATGCTGTGGGCGGCTCGCCGGTCCCGACTGGGCCTAGCCGCCTAGGCACGGTCCAATAGTGCAGCATGGCCATCGCCAACCTGTTCGGGGCCAATCGCCCTGTGTACGCCACGCCGGCGGAGAACATCTGTGCTGCCCAGGCCGCGGCGGATGAGCTGGACAACTTCGAGGGTGAAGAGCACCGCCAGATGACGGAGCGAGTCCAGCAGCTCCTCGACGTGGCTGCCGCGCAGAACGAGGCCGGCTGCCACACAGAGGCGCTGCAACGACAAAACGACGACCTGCCTCCCCGCCGAGATCAAGGCGCGACATCTCGGACATCGACTGGCGGTATCCGCGGAAGAAAAAACGAGGATCAAGCTGTCAGCCACAGTCGGACTCATATCTCCATCGAGGGCAACCAAGACGGCCGCCCAAGAGCAGTGGAACGGCGGGACGACTATCTGCCTCCTCCTCCTCGCAAGGAAAGGCGAGTCTCCCCGCCACCCGTCGAGCATCCGACTCTCGGCGACCGCCTTGGCCGCCGAGAGGGAGTCAGAGAAAACGACGCCCGCCACCGGATCGACCGACTCCATCGGTCCCTGGCACTGGAAGAAGAAGACGAGTTGGGTCCGCCCTGTTTCGGACCTCGCATCCGAGACGAGCCCTTTCCCAAAGGGTTCACACTCCCCCGAGATACGCCCAAGTACACCGCCCGTGAAAGCCGGAAGACTGGCTGGTTGACTACTCCACGGCCGTCAACATAGCGAATGGCAACAAGCGTGTTGCCGTAAAGTATGTTCCGCTCATGCTCCAGGGCATGGCCCGGACATGGTTGAACAGCCTGAAGCCCCGCAGCATCAACAGCTGGGTCGACTTCACCGAAGCCTTCGTCCGCAACTTCACAAGCACGTACAAGCGACCTCCCAAGCCTCGCCAGCTTTCCTTGTGCGTGCAAGGCCCCAACGAGTCGACTCGCGACTACCTCACGCGCTGGGCCGAGCTTCGGAACTCCTGCGAGGGTGCGCACGAGGTGCAAGCTATCGAGTACTTCACCGCCGGTGCGTAGAAGGCACCCTCCTCAAGCACAAGCTCCTTTTGCGACGAGCCGAAACCCTCGACGAGCCGCTGACCATAGCAGCATAAGTACGCCACAGCCGACTCCTCCATGAAGGCGGAGATTGAAATTAGTGCAACCGCAAAGTGGCCCTCAGTTCCCGAACTCCGGCCGAGACACCAATGGCGACAACAATAGAACGATCACAAGCGCAAGAGGCCTCCCATACCGGCTTCTAGCAGCCGGCAGGTTGCATGGCGATTGAAGACCGGCAATGGAGGGGCAGCCTCCGCCAAGCGATGTAAAGGAGGCAAGTCCAACTGGTTGCCGGCCTTCTCTTCTGAACAGACTCTAGCTGGTCCCCGCAAGTTCCATAGCGGCGCCAAGCCGTCCAAACCACACCACCGGAAGTGCCACCGGCTCACCAGATCGCCAAAGAGACGGCCTTTGTTTCCTCACCGCTTCAGCCGCCGCCTCCACCGCCCAAGACACTGGTTGTCGAGCCGGTCGGCAGTGCAAGATGAGTACCCAGAAGAGCACGGAGCCTATGTGGTGTTCACCAGTGTGGCCGACGATCGACGCAGCAGGCGGCAGCAGCAGCAAGAGGTGAATGCAGTAGCATCAGATACTCCAGAATTCATGCACTGGTCCGAGAGGCCTATCAGTTGGAGCAGAGCTGACCACCCAGAGGTGATGCCGAGTCCGGGCTCCTACGCCCTGGTCTTGGGAGCCACCCTTGCCGCAGATAGGCGGGCCGCTCGCTTCTCCCGAGTGCTGATAGACGGAGGCAGCAACATCAACATCCTGTACAAGGACATGATGGAGAAGTTAGGAATCAAGCAAAGACAGCTTCAGAGCAGCCGGACTGTGTTCCACGGCATTGTACCTGGCCTTTCCTGCTCACCGATCGGCAAGATCCTGATAGATGTCCTCTTTGGGGACAAAGATCATTTCTGCCGAGAGCCAGTTTGGTTCGAAGTGGTGGACCTTGAAAGTCCGTACCATGCTCTGCTTGGCCGACCTGCTTTGGCCAAGTTCATGGCTGTCCCCCACTACGCCTACCTCAAGATGGAGATGCCGAGTTCCAAGGGGATTCTGACCGTAGCCGGCGACTACAGAAAGTCGTCCGCTTAAGTGCAGGCTGGAAAGCGCCTTCGACTAGTCGAAGTCTTTGATGATCGCGGTGAGAAGCGGCTTCTTGATCGGGTTGTATGGCGATGGCGGCAAGTAGCCCGAAATATCGCCCAACCCCAAGGAGTCGGAAGTCGAGTGCCTGCTCAAGCCGCTAAAGAAACAAAGAAGATACCCTTGGACCCGGAGCACCGGAGAGGTACGCCGCCATAGGTGCAAACCTTGACAGCAAATAGGAAGGCGAAGCCTGCCGATTTCCTTCGTGAGAATCGACATTTTCGATGGTCCCCTAAAGACATGCCAGGTGTACCGACGGAATTCGCCGAGCACAAGTTACATGCCCGATCTGATGTGAAGCCCGTCAGGCAGCCCTTGCGCCTCCTGTCAGAAGAGAAGAGAAGAGTTGTTGGAGAAGAGATAGCCCGGCTCCTAGCAGCCGGTTTCATTATGGAAGTGTTCTTTCCAGAATGGTTAGCAAACCCGTGCCGGTAATCGAAGAAGAACAAGCAAAGGGCGGATGTGTATTGACTACACAAGCCTCAACAAAGCTTGCCCCAAGGACCCATTCGCTCTGCCGAGAATTGATCAGGTGATAGACTCCACAGCCGGATGCGAGCTGTTGAGCTTCTTAGATGAATATTTCGGATATCACCAGATCAAGCTGAACCCGGCTGACAGACTGAAGACCACCTTCATCACGCCGTTTGGAGCCTTCTGCTACCTGACCATGACATTTGGCTTAAGGAATGCTATCGCCACCTTTAAGCGTTGCATGAAGAAGTGACTCCTCAAGCAACTTGGCAGAAACGCCCACGTCTACGTGGATGATGTGGTGGTGAAGACGGAAAAGCGAGGAACACTGCTGGAAGACCTTAAGGAAACCTTTGAGAACCTGCGCCGATTCTAGATCAAGCTCAACCCTGAGAAGTGCGTCTTCGGAGTATCAGCCGGCCAACTCATTGGTTTCCTGGTCTTTGAATGCGGCATAGAGTGCAACCCTGTGAAGATCAAGGCCATCGAGAGGATGGAAGTACCCCGCCGACTGCTAGATGTGCAAAAGTTCACCGCCGCTTACGCCCATCACCGATTCATCACCGGCCGGCAAGGAGAAAGCTCTCCTTTATACCAGCTCATGAAGAAGACCACCTTCTTCAAATGGAACCACATGGACGTAAGCTTTTCTCCAGTTGAAGAAAATGTTGACTACTCCCCATGTGATTGATGCACCGACTCCTAAAGAGCTCAAGCTCCTGTTCATTGCCGCAACCAGCCGGGTAGTCAGCACAATCATCGTAGTTGAGCGCAAGGAGGAAGGCAAGGCGCCACTGTCCAGAGACCGGTATATTACCCGAGCGAAATCTGTCGACCTCCAAGCAGAACTACCCCCACGCCAAGATGTGCTACGGCGTGCACTTTGCCGCCAAGAAGTTGAAGCCTTACTTTCAAGAGCATCCAATCACTGTGGTTTGCACAACCCCACTAGCCGAGATCATCGGAAGCCGAGATGCTTCTGGCCGAGTGGCCAAATGGGCCATAGAGCTGGCCCCCTACACATTCTATTACCAGCCCCGCACCGCCATCAAGTCACAAGCACTGGCCGACTTCCTCGTCGACTGGGCCGAGACCCAGTACCTGCCGCCAGCACCCGACTCCACCCATTGGCGGATGCATTTCGATGGCTCCAAGATGCGCCGGTGTTGTCCTCACCTCCCCCAAAGGATACAAGCTCAAATATGCGCTGCAGATCCATTTCGCCGCCTCCAACAACGTAGCCGAATACGAGGCGCTCATTCACGGGCTCCGGCTTGCCAAAGAACTTGGCATTCGCCGGATCCTGTGTTATGGCGACTCCGACTTGGTGGTCCAACAGTCATCTGGCGATTGGGACGCCAAGGATGCAAACATGGTGAGCTACCGTTTCCTTGTACAGAACTCGGTTGATATTTTGAGGTGCGAGTTCCTTCACGTGCCAAGAAATGACAACGACCAAGCGGACACTTGCACGAATCGGCTCCACCCGCCAGTAATACCATCCGGCGTCGCCCTTCAGCGCCTCCTCAAGCCATCTGTCAAGCCTTCACCAGAATCAGACTCTATCTTTGTGCCGGCTCCCCCTAAAGAAGTCGGATCCGACTCAAAAGCCTCGGCAGATGGCACGAGAACTCTTACAGATGGCCCCAAGAATGCCGCAGTCGAAGCCGGCCCTGGGACTTCAGAACCCGGCCCAGGGACTGCGGCGACCATTGCGAAGACTCCAAAGCTCGGCCCGGGGACTGCACCCGGTCGGCCGGGGACTTCATCAATCCAAAGAAGCGTCAGCAGACCCGCCCGCCGCCTCCCAGCCCAGCCGCCCTCGTCCAAGTAGCGATCTTGGCAGTTGAAGAAATAGCAGCACCCTCATGGGCCCAGCCCATCCTGAAGTTCCTAGTAAGCGGAGAGCTACCAACCGATGAAATCTTGGCTCGGCAAGTACAACACCGAGCGACAGCCTACACCATAGTCAACAGAGAGCTGGTCGGTAGCGGCGTTCATCGGTGTCTACCAGCGCGTTAAGGCCGTGCGGAAGCAAGGCCAAGAGATTCTCAAGACATTCATCAAGGCGAAAAGTGCAGCCACCATGCGGCCTCAAGAGCACTCTCGCCGCCAAAGCCTTCCGACACGGTTTCTTCCGCCAGCTGCCCTAGAAGAGGCCATGGAATTAGTGCAAAATGCAAGGGTGCCAGATGTTCCGCTCCAAGTCAGATCAGCCAAGCTTCCGCACTCAAGACTATCCCCATCGCCTGGCCCTTTGCTGTTTGGGGCCTGGACATGGTAGGACCATTCAAAGCAGCACGAGGTGGCCTAACTCATTTACTTGTTGCGGTGGACAAGTTCACCAAGTGGATAGAAGTAAAGCCCATCAAGAAGTTGAATGGTCCAACTGCAGTGGCTTTCATCGCCGACATCACGACTCGGTATGGCGTACCACACAGCATCATCACCGACAATGGCACAAATTTTGCCAAAGGCGCCTCGCCCGCTTTCTCGCCGACACAAGGCATCCGATCGACTTAGCGTCCGCTGCCCATCCGGCAGTCAAACGGCCAGTGGAGCGAGCAAACGGCCTCATCCTCGTTCGCATCAAGCCTCGACTGGTCGAACCATCGAGCGTTCGCCGGGCTGTTGCTATTTGATGAGTTGCCGTACCGTCATCCGAGTTTGCGCACTACTCCAAACTAGTCAACCGGTTTCACACCCTTCTTCCTCGCTTCACGGTCTCAAGCCGTCATCCCAACGGACATAGAGTTCGACTCCGTGAGTTACCATGTACACCGAGGAGGAAGCGTAAGAAGCACGCCAAGATGGCGCCGATATGTCGGAAGAGGGCCGACTGTTGGCACTCAGCCGTCCAAAGATTTACCAGCAGAGCTCGCGCCGCTACTACAACAGGAAGGTCGTCAGCCGAGATCTTTCCAAGAGGGTGACCTTGTGTCTGACCGATCCAGCGAACCGCCGGACAGCACAAGTTGTCGGGCGCCTTTGGGAAGGCCCTTCATTATCAGCAAAGTGCTGGGCAATGACTCCTACTATCCGATCGCCCGCTCGAAGCCCGAGCACGCATAAGAGGGACGACTCCCAAGAAAGAGACTAACGACCATGGAATGCAAATCTTCTCCAAGATTTTACAGTTGATGCAGTATGTACCATGCTACCTTTTGTGTTAAAGTACCAAGACTTCGGGCCCCCCGAGATGAGCTCGGGGACTGCCCTTTTTTGTTATCTGTATGATAAGAATTATGCCTTCGAGTATGTTACTCTTTGTTATGCCGCTTGGCACCGGGTTCGACTAGTCGGCCCGGGGACTCGCCGCCTTGCGCTATGAAATGCTTCCTGCAGTCGGACAAGTAGTGTGCAGTGCCTAAGCCGTCTCCTGTCAGAAGCCGCAGCTCTTTGAGCGACTGTTTGGTGGGCAGGAGTAAGGAAGAATGGGCGCCCACATGAAAAATGGCTAAGGACCCAAAGCATAAACATAGCTAAAGCCGGCTTCCAGCCCCTCTTCGCAAAACCGACTCTTGAGTAGTCGGTTTGCCGCTTTCATCCAACTTGTTAAAAGACTCTAAAAAACGGTTATACTTGCCTTCCCAAGAGTAGCCAAAGCACTTGATCCAAGCGGCAATCGCAGAGCGGTTGTCCCGACCGCAAGTCGGCGACTAAGGGAAGGCGGCAAAGGAAAAAGCCATAAGAGCAACGAGCAAGGAATGACAGAATTAGGATAAATATTTACATAGCAGAGGCCCTCGGCCGAATCTTCGAGCAGAAGTTCAAAATACACCCTGCGGGTGGAATTGTGTGAATTAACAAGTTTTTCAAAGACTACTAAAGCAGGTAAAATAAAGGCAAGACGGCAGCCTAGGAAGCGGCAGACGGGTTTGGAGGGCCGGAGGAGATGGCGGTGTCGGGCGCGGCTCGTTGCTGGAGGCGCGGTCGAGCTAAGACTGGTCGCCCGCTCCGTCTTCTGGCGCCTCCGTCTCACCTCCGTCCTCCGCCTCGCCTTCCTCCTTGGCGCTGGAGCCGATCACCTCCGCCGAGTCCTCGTCATAAGCCGAGTTCATCCCGAACAACTCCGGCGGCGCCTCCCCGCCGTCCTCAGCCTGCTCAGGGACGAAGACGCTGGTGTCCGTGTAGTCGGTGATCGCCGCCGCACGCTCGATGAGGGCGTCTTCCGCAGCCAGCAGCTCCGCCTGGCCTTCGACCGAACGCTGCCAGCCGGTCCAGATTCAGCCCTCGACACCACGCCTTGACGAATTCCAAGGCCCGCGCGCTCAGCCGGGCCGGAACCCTTCCAGTGCCTCAAGGCAATACCCGCGACCTCCAGCCAGTCGGCAGTCTGACTGGGAGTGCGCAGAACCGGCATGCCTGGCCATAGGGCAGCGATCGCCTGGGAGCCGACACGTTGAAGCCGGCGCAGCATCCGATGGGCCGGCCGCAGACGAGCCTCGATGCTCGTAAGCCGCCATTAAGGGTCCGGGGCGTTGGCAGCAATCTCCGCACAATTTTCCCTCCGCGCCTCGTGATCAACCTCGATGGCTTGATTGGCCGCCTGCGTGTGGCCAGGGAAGAAGTCTGCCAAGACGAAAAAGAAGCAAGCCAAAAACCCAGGAGTCAGCCCGACCTATAGTCAGCGGCTCAAAGAAGGAAAGTAAAGAAACTCACCGTCGACGATGTCCTCGATTTCATGGAAGCCAGAGGTCAGCTGTGCCTCCTTGTCGGTCCAGGAGGAGCGCTCGCTTTCAAACTCGGCCAGGAGAGCAGCCTCTTTCTTCCCTGCCTCGTCCTGCGCCTTCTTCTATAGCTCCCTTTGTTCCGCCAAATGCGTAGCTGCCAGGTCGCGCTCATGGCGAGCTTGCTGCACTCCTCCCCCTTGGCCCGCAAGGCGGTGTCGGCCGAGCCCAGCTGCCGTCGGAGAGTGGCGTTGGCCTCTGAAGAATAAAAAGAAAAAGGACGTTAAAGTCGCCAACTAAGAAGGTCACTGGGAAGATCCGGCCCGACTGCTCAGTAGTCGGCCCGAATCTCGAGGACTACAGCCCGTGGGTGTGCTAGCGCGCCCCCGTGAAGAAGAAAGAAGACTCACCCCGGCTCCTCGACAAGTCGGCGGCCCGCTTGCCCAGCTCCTCAACATTGCAGTTGAAGGCAGTGACGCGGAGGTTGTGATACTCCTGTGATAAGCATTTCAGACAAAGGTAAATATTTGGAATTCGCCAGATAGAGTTTCGAGTCGCTCGCCAGAGCCGGCACGAAACTTCGGGGATTACACCTCAGCAGGCCGCGCCGCCTTCACAGAGAAGAACAAGAAAAACAAACTCAAATAAGAAAGCATACCCGAACGGCGGTTCGCGACGCCAGTGCACCTTGGTGTGCGATTCGATGGCGTCGCCGCTCGCAACCGCTGAAACGCCCGTAAGCGCTTGGTTCAGCGGGCATGTGCTGCCTCCTTGCACCCACCCAACGGGCGCTGCGCTTGTCGCCTCGGCGTCTGGGATGGCCGAGCTGGCGGCGCCGGTCTCCAAGGGGCGTGGCGCCGAAGTCGCCTTCTCAAGACGGTGCGCACTGGCGAGGCGACTTGAAGGAGCAGCTTCGCCACGGCCTCGTCTTCAGTCGGAGGCACCGGCGGGTCCACCTGCTGTTTACCTTGTGCGCTCCCAGACGGCGGTGGCGGCACGGCCGTGCCCGACATGGAGGCCTCGCCGCCTTCCTTCTCCATGATGGGGTGCTCGCCGGCAGCTCCCTCCGTCTGCCCTGTGAACTCTGGCGGCGGCGGCGCGGGGCTCAGCCGGGTGACGAGCAACGCCGATTGAGGCGCTGCCTCGGCCTCCTGCCGCTTTGCGACGGCGGCTTCGGCCTCATCCAGCTTCCTCTCGGGCGGAAGCCGCCTTCTCGGCCTCCGCCTTCTCCAGTCGGCAGCTTCTTCCTCGTCAGCGCTTTTCCTGCGGCGTTCCTGGCCGCCTCCCGGAGGTCGGCGGCGTGGTCAATCCGCCGAGTAGTGGCGGACGTCTCTGCCGACTCCATGATGGAGGCGGCGGCGACCCTCTCTAAAGTAAGGGGAGCCCTGATGCGAGGAAGACGTGTAAAAGATTTGGACAAGATTCACCGGAAGAAAACAAGACAAAAGCGGAAGCACTTACGCGGAGACCAGTGGAGGCTTTTTCACTTCCTTGCAGAAGCGGTTGGCCTTTGCGACTACCTCTTCCCTCTTGGTCGCGGCGGCCGTCCCCTTGAACTTCTTCGCCCGGCCGCCAAGAAAGCTCGGCCCGGCCCGGCGCTTCTTCGCGCCGCCTTGACCACCCAAGCCGGCGGAGGAACTCACGCTCGGCTGGCCGACCTTCGGTTGGCAGCGTGGGGCGACTTCCCTCGCCGTCATCTTCAGCCCGATCGGCGAAGGTAGCCGAGGGCCTGAAGTCGTCGCCTCGTCCTCCTCCTTCGGCGTCGGCCTCCATCGCCGCCGCCCCAAGTCAGGGTCGCCGACGCGTTGCTCTCCGCCCGGTCGGGTACGAACTCACGGGCCGGCCCTGTGGTGCCGGCTGAAGGCTGCATGAGGGGGTTCTAACTCGAAAAAACCAAAAAAGATCAGAGGTCGAATTCGGCTGAGAAAGAAAACAGAAGAGGAAGAGAGACGACTTACCACAAAGCGGGGTTGGCGATGAAAGTCTGGCTCCTTGCCGAACTGCTGCCAATCCCGTGAGATTGCAGTTCGCAATGTAGTTCACCGTGTCCGCCACCTCCGCGTGGGGCATGTCCTTGGAGCAGCACAACCCCGGGGTCCTGGTGGCCGCTCATCGGCCGGATCGGATGAGGTCGGCCTTGGAGCGAAGGACTCGGCGCGCCACGGCGGCCAGCAGGTCGGCCTCGGTCAAGCCCTCCGACCGCGTCAGCACTCGGAGTCGCCATGACGGCGCGGCGGGCGCCAGCAGAGTCGGCTGGCCGACCGGTGGGACCAGCCGGGAGCCTCTCGCCAAGACGCCCGGCTTTGTAAGGTGGCAGATTGACCCAGTCGCCTTCTGGAGCGACGTTCTTCACATAGAAGTAGGATCACTGCCACATCTTCACCGACTTGATCAGCGGAATGGTGGGAAACGGGTTGTCGGCCACCGATCTCCGCATCACGATGAAGGTGCCGCATAGAGCCGGCACGCCGACGACGTGCGTGCCGAGCTTGGACTGGAAGAATTCCCCCAGCTCGATGGTGGGGAGAACGCCGCGAAGCCTTTGCACAAGGTGGCGAAGGCAGCCAGCAGCACCACCGTATTCGGAGTGAGGTGGTGCTGCTGGAGCCCGTGGAACTCCAAGAAGGCGCGGAAGAAACCGCTCGCCGGCAGCCCTAGGCCGCGCATGAGGTGCGAGCGGAACACGACCCGCTCGCCCTCCTCCGGCGCCGACGACATTTCTCCCGCTGGCGCGGCGTGGGTCGGCACTAGGCTCTTGCCGGGGAGGCAGCGCGTCTGGCGGAGGAATTTGATGTGGTCGTCGTCCACCTTGGAGCCGTCCCACACGCAGGAGCGCGCGGCAGGAGGTGCAATGGCGGAGGAAGAGCTCATCGCCGCGGCGTGGCGTGGTTCGGCGCGGCGGCGGCAAAAGGAAGAAGAAGCTGGAGGAAGCGGGGGGAGCAGGGAGATGGGCGCGCGTGCTTCGCCGCCCCCTTCCTCCCGCCTACTTATAGGCTCATGGGCTGAGAAGCCAATGGGGCGAGCGTGGGATTAACTACGCCCAGGAACCCACGCCCCCACGATTTAACCCACGAAGTTATCGCTACTAGCCACGACGCCGTGGAACCCCAACCGCTCGCGACGCCAGCAACGGATCCGTTCAGCCGAGGCGCCGGTCGTGAGCGGGTCCCGCCGACGGCCTGTCTGCCACGGCGTGGGCAGATCGACCCGCCGCGTGGCGCCACGCGACGCGTCCGCAACGGGCAGCGCTGCTCGAAGCTTATCAGGCACGCGGCCTGGATCCCACTACGACTTTCAAACCCTTTAAGGAGCAAGACGGCCTTCTGCGAGTCCTACTCCAGCTAGTCGGCCTAGAGGAAGACGGCGAGCAAGGCCCAGATTCTTTCACCAGAGGGATGAAACTGTTGAGGCTCCTCGACACGTCGCCCTCGACGCCTCACCAGCTTTGGGGACTACTGTCGGAGTATTGGGCCACGGGTAGGCCAACCCGAGCACCGGAACTTTCAAGACAACGGGGCAGGCTGCGCCCCTCAAGACCCCAAGACGAAGAGCCGCCTTTTGAGAATCGGCGGCAAGGCCGCCGACTGCCCCTCACGGCCGAGTCCCGTGGACGGCCGAGATAAGCCGACTCCCAACGGGCGGCTTCCAGATAAGCCCGGCTATGGGAGTCGGCCCGCGACTCCAACCACCTCCACGCCACGCAACCACGGATGGGATGGGGTGCGGCCGCTGCCGCCCATCCCTGCCCTGTTCATGAAGGGCGGGCATGGCCTGGCTACAGCGTCGTGCAGACCGACGGAGATCTCCGTCCGCGCGGCATCAAGGTTACGCCGCCCTCGACATGAGCCCTGTGGGCGGCGCCTGCCCCACGACGGCCCGTCTGCATTTAATTCAAGACGGGTGGACCCTTTGTCGGGCGAAGGTGCGGAAGACGGCGAGACCGCCACAAGACGGGACCGTTGGGAGTCGGCCCCCAGGAGTCGGCCGACCCCTCCCACGAGTCTCGCACGCCATTAACCAGACAAGACAGGGAATGGCAACAGTGATTACCCGTCAGGCGGCGGCACTGTTGCCATGACCCCATGACCAAGCCAGCGTCATTAGAGGCGCGGCTTACGTGAATCCGCAGAATCGGCAAGACTACCGCCATGGCGGGACAAGGCTCGTCGGCCCCATGCCGGGCCCGTCAAGGGCCCCAAAGAATGGGCGGAGAAGACGGCGACCTGAGAGACAAACGGCTGGGACCCGCGCCCAGCCGGATTACCATTGTACCCCCGGGGGGTAGGCCTGTATAAACCCCCCGGGGCACCCATGCAAGAGGTTGGACCTTAATAGTTTTAGACACACATAGAGGGAAGAGAAGAGCTAACCGTGCCCTTCTCCTTCCTGACCCCGAACAGCTCAAGGAGCAACCTTGTACCCACTTTGCCATAGTGATCATGCGGAGACCCCGCAGAGCAGTTGTAGGGGTATTATCTCCACGGAGAGCCCTGAAGCTGGGTAAGATCCGCCGGCGTGCATGCCTTCGCCTCATCCCATTTCCAGGCACCGGCAACGTTCTACTCGCCCCCACCATGATAAGCCATCCTTTGGCATATGTCGCACCCAACCCCCGACAACTTCCTTGTTCAGCAAATCAGCGGGTATTTTGAAGGATGCGAGTTCCTCCACGTGCCATGGGCCGACAACGAGCAAGCAGATGCCCTGGCACGGATAGGCTCCACTCGAGAAGCTATACCAACCGACGTCTCTCTCCAACGCCTCCTCAAGCCGTCTATCAAGCCGTCTCCAGAATCCGATTCCATCTTCGTACCGCCTAACCCCGACGCAGCCGGTTCCGGCTTGGGGAACCAAGCAGGCGGCTCGGGGACTCCGATAGGCGGCCCGGGGACTTCGATAGGTGGCCCGAGGACTTCGATAGGTGGCCCGGGGACTTCGACATGCGGCTCGGGGACTGCCATAGTCGCACCCGGCCCGGGAATTCAGAGCCCGGCCCGGGGACTACGACAGTCGGCCCGGGGACTGCATCGACACAGCAGGCAGTGGCCGACTCTAGCTCTTCACCACCCAGCCCACCCACCCCTCGGTCGCAGTGAGTCAGGCCGGCATAGAAGAAGTCACAGCCCCATCATGGGCCCAACCCATCCTCAACTTGCTGATAAACAGAGAGCTGCCGGATGACAAGATCACGACAAGACAAGTCCAACACCGAGCCAGAGCATACACAATTGTTAACAGAGAGCTCGTTAGGCGCAGTGTCACTGGAGTCTTCCAGCGCCGCGTCGAGCCAGAGTAGGGCATAGCAATCTTCCACCACGCGGCCTCAAGATCACTCGTCGCCAAAGCTTTCCGCCATGGTTTCTTCTGGTCGACTGCTTTGGATGACGCCAAGGAGTTAGTCAAATACTGCAAAGGGTGCCAAGTCTTCAGCTCCAAGCAACACTTGCCGGATTCTGCACTTAAGACCATTCCCCTCACCTGGCCTTTTGCCATCTGGGGATTGGATATGGTGGGCCTGTTCAAGACGGCACGTGGCGGCATGACACACCTGCTCGTTGCCGTGGACAAATTTACCAGGTGGATTGAAGCAAAGCCGATCAAGAAGCTGAATGGGCCGACTGCCATGACATTCATCGTAGATATTACAACCCGGTACGGCGTACCACACAACATCATCACCGACAATGGCATGAATTTTGCCAAGGGAGCATTGGCACGTTTCTGCGCGACACAGGGCATCCGACTGGACTTAGCGTCCGTTGCCCACCCGCAGTCAAACGGCCAAGTCAAGCGAGCAAACGGCCTCATCCTTTCCGGCGTCAAGCCCCGATCGGTCGTAAGCATCGAGCGTTCGCCGCTGTTGGCTCGGGACGAGCTGCTGGCCGCCCTCCTCGAGTCTGCAACTACCCCGAACAAGTCAACCGTCTTCACCCCTTTCTTCCTTGTATATGGTGCCGAGGCCGTCATCCCAACTGACATCGAGTTCGACTCGCCTCAGGTCACTATGTACACGGAAGCGGAGGCCAAGGAAGATGCCAAGACGGGCGTCGACCTGTCGGAAGAAAGCCGCTGTTAGCTCCTCACCGTCCGCCATCTACCAGCGGGGTTTGCGCCGCCACTACCAGTCGGAAGGTCAAGCCAAGATCCTTCCAAGAGGGTGACTGCGTTCGGCTGATCCAAATGGACAACCGCCAGCACAAGCTCTCGGCCCCTTGGGAAGGCCCTTTCGTCATCAGCAGAGCATTAGGAAACGACTCCTACTACCTGATCGACGCCGAGGTCAAGGCACGCAAGAGAGATGATTCTGGCAAGGAGTCGGAACGACCATGGAACACCAATCTCCTCTGAAGATTTTACAGTTAAAAAGCAGTATGTACCACGCTACCTTTTGTACTAAGTATGAGACAACGGGCCCCCTGAGAAACACTCGGGAACTATCCTCTTTTATCTATGAATGATGAGTATCATGCCTATGACTATGTTACTACATTCATTTTTCTCGTCCAGCACCGGGTTCGACCAGTCGGCCCGGGGACTTGCCGACTTGAGTTATATTCAAGTTCCACCTGCAATGTATTAAGTAGTGTGTCGGCACCCAAGCCCTCTTCTGTCGAAAAGCCGCAGCTCGTAGAATCGGCTGTCCGGCTGGCAAGAGTCAAAGGCGTGAAAGGATGCCCACATGAAAAACGGCTAAGGACTAACGAGCTTATATAATCTAAAGCCGCTCCTCGCCTACCGATCGCCAGAGCAGCCGGCCGGTCAAGCTTCCAATTCACCTTGCTACAATCTAAGAAAGCTCGAGTACTTGTCTTCCCAAAATGGCCAAGTTCCTCTGACCCACAGACCGCAGAGCAGCTGTCCCATTTGGGAAGGCGGCTAACGACCAAGGGAAGGCGGCAAAGGAAACAGACTAAGGAAAAAAAGCAAATATGAATGGAAGCCAAACACATGCAAGATTATATTTACACAAAAGGCCTTCGAAAGGCCAGCATTCAACATAGTTTGAATACACCCCCAGTGGGTGGAACTACGCGAATTTAATAAATAGATGTTCAAAGAGTAACGAGCAGGAAAGCAAGGACAGCAGATCAGGCCAAGGGAACGACGGGCGAGTCCGGCAGGTCGATGGAGATGGCAGTGTCGGCTGGAGGAGTGGCCGGCTGGCGGGTCTCGGCTTGATCATCACCTCTGGTAGACGGCGCGCTCGCATGCGCCCCGTTGCTGGAGGCACGATCAAGCTGAAGCTGGCTGGTCGCTTCACCATCTGGCACAACGTCTTCGCCACCTTCCCCTTCTTCATCTTTGCCCTTATCGCTGGAAGTGATCTCCTCCGCCGAATCTTCACCCTCTGTCGGGTTCAGCCCGAACCACTCCTCCGGCTGAGCGACGCCGTCATCATTCACCTCAGGAGCAAGGACGCTGGTGTCAGTATAGTCGGTGATCGTCGAGGCGCGCTGGATGATAGCTGGCCGCACCGCCACCAGCTCTTCGTCGGCCTCCTGCCACCAGGTGCTCAGTTGGGTCAAGCTCAGCCTAGGATACCAGGCTCGGACGAACTCCAGCGCCCGCCTGGCACCGGACCGAGCTGCAGAGGCCTTCCAGGCCTCTAAACGGCCGACTGCAACCTCCAGCCGGCCGGCACCTGACTGGGTGCGGAATCGCCGCCTCACGGGCCAGAGAGGGATTGCCAAAGTTGTGCCCCTAAGACGCCGAAGATGGCGGAGCATGCGGTGAGCCGGCTGCAGACGGGCCTGGATCGCCCGGCTGCTCCTCAAGTGTCCGGCTAGCATCCGCGCGATCTCGACCCGAGCCTGCCGGGCGTGCCCATGTGGGCCTCGATGGCTTGGGTGGCGGCGACGGAACAACCAGGAAAGTAATCTGCACAAAAAAAAGAAAAAACAGCACAAAGTCAGAAGATAAACCAGAGGACAAGGGGCAAGCAAAGGGACGAAGAGGAAGGCGGCCTACCGTCGATCAAATCCTCAACCCGTCCATAGCCCTCTTTCAGCACTTGCTCCGCCTCTGCCCAGCCTGCCGCCTCGGTCTCTTATTTGGCTTTGAGGGCGGCCTCGCTGTCCTGCGCCTTCTTCAGGGCCGCCTTATGGCTCTCTTCCTGGACGGCCAGTTTCTTGGCTAGGCGGTCACGTTCCTGGGCCAAGGCGTTGCACTCAGCTTCCTTGGCACGAAGGGCGGTATGGATCCCGCCTAGCTGCTCCCTCAAGTCGGCATTGGCCCCTGCAAACATGGAGAAAAAGGAAAAAGCAGTAAGGAAGAAGTCGTCAGGAAAGATCCGACCCGAATCTCGGGGACTACACCCAGTGGGTGCGCTGACGCGCCCCCACGTGAGATAAAAGAAACGAAGCACTTACTCCGGCTATCAGTCAGATCAGCGGTCTTCTGGTTCAGCTCCTGGGCCTGGGAGTTGAAGGCAGCCGCGTGGAGATTATGATATTCCTGGAAATAGAATGGAGGTGCGAATAAGAACAAGACAGCAAATCGAAGCTTACTATAAGTTCCAAGTCACCGCTTTCAGCAAGAAACTCGGAACTCGGGGACTACACCCATCGGGGACCATAAAGCGCTTTTGGCTCACGTATATGATAGTGTCGCTAGCATCCATATGACGAAGAACCCGGCCGACATGGCTAGTCGTGAACCCAAAGCGGCACTAACCCATGGGAACAGGCATACATGGATCACATCGAGCATGTCGGTCATCAACGTGTGAATTGCTATAGCACTTGGGCTAACAGACTCCGGGAACCCGGGCTGTAGCAAAGTTAGGCAGGACTCCGGATGTCATCGCGCGACATTTCCCGAAGGCGATGCATACACAGAACGAAGTGAAACACATGTCCCGGCCAAAGTGTCCGTAGCAAGAGTCTTTGGGCTAAGCGTGACTCCGGTGAACTGGCTGTAGCCGACTACTATTGCTCAGGAAGCACTAGACTATATTTCCCCATATGAGAGGCTGCCAAGGATAAACAACTAGATTGTCGGATCCCACACATACCGAGCATTTCAAACATACACACAATATGCTCAATATGTGTAAATACAACATGGCATCACAACATAACTCTACGACTCAAATATTTATTCATTAGGCTCCCAGGAGTGGGATATTACAAACATGGGTCTCATGACCCAACACTCAGAGCATACAAGTCAAAGCACAAGTGAAGCTTAACATGTCTAAGTACAGACATCTACAAATGAAAAAGGCTGAGAAGCCTGACTATCTACCAGATCCTGCCGAGGGCACAAGATCGTAGCTGAGGAAACAAGCTAAACGTCGAAGTCCACGCGGAACTACTAGCGAGACTGGCGTCTCTCTGCAAAACATAAAATAAGCAAACGTGAGTACAAATGTACTCAGCAAGACTTACATTAGAACTAACTACATATGCATCATTATCAACAAAGGGGGTGGTGGAGTTTCACTGCTGCAAGCCAGCTTTGACTCGGTGGCTATTCTGAACTACGACTGCAAGTAACTCTTTTGAGGTGGCGCACACGAGTCCACATATTCACCATATCAATACACCACTATGGACCCGCTCCCGTCTCCCTCACGAGAACGCCATCCAAAGCACTCACGCTTATCTTGCGCATTTTAGAGTATCCACTTTCACTAGTCTATGAACCGATATAGGCAACCCGAAGTCCTTTTCCTGGGGACACGGCTATTCAATAGATCATGTTAACCCTGCAGGGGTGTGCTTCTTCACACACGTTCTCACCACTTACCGCCGTTTACACGACACGTACTCGGCAACCTTCAAGCGGAAGCCCAACATGGGTGTCGGCCACAGCCTACCTAAACACTCAAGTCTCTAGTCCAGGTTTATCGCCTATTCAGGTTCCATCATGAGGGAGTCCGCCGAGGTTTCCACATACGGCCCCGAACGATGTGTGCAGGTTCCCGAGATACCAAATGGGCATTCGTTTTACACCGTGCCACGGTGTATCTACCGCATCATAGCCCACCCCTAGGGTCAGCGCTACGCACGGCCTCCAACACATATCCTACAAACATCAGAAACTAGTTGCAACTCCTGGACAGAGAACAAGGGTGGTTGAGAATCCGAGAGGGTCCATTGGTTTCGGTCCCAATGCGTGGTAGTAACTGTTTCATGGATCGCAAACACAGAACTCAGTTCCTGAGGACGGTTTCAATGAGACAACCCACCATGTACTCCTACATGGCCTCTCACCGCTACCTTTACCAAATCGTGTTCACACACTTAGCTCTCAACAGTAGGACATGTTTACACACCTCCGATTCATCCCGATGAATCGACCTGACTCAACTCTATGCAAAGCAGTGCATGACAAACAAGCATGAATGAGTAGGCACAACAGGCTCAAACAACTCCTACTCATGCTAGTGGGTTTCATCTATTTCTTGTGGAATGACAAGTCATGCGAGAGGATAATGGGGTTCAGCTACCGCAACAAGTAATGAGATGAATCGTTGTTGTCCTAATGCAAGAAAAGAGAGCAGGAGCGAAAGAGTGGGATTGTATCGGAATGAACAAGGGGTTTTGCTTGCACGCACTCCACGAAGATATTATAGCTCTTCATCGGTGTCATCGAACTCATCGTCGGAACCACGCCTATCGAGAGGGGACAAACACCGCAAGCGAGAAAGAACACAATCAATGCAATGCACATTCACATGAATGACATGTCATGTTAAGGTACTGAATTCACCTAATGCAATATCTAGCCAAGTTAATCAAGTGGAACTCGAACAAGAACAAATTCCAACTCCAAATGTTATTTCATAAATTGCCCTAATCATAATTTGTCCTATTCAGTGAGGTTAACTTGTTCAAACATGCATGATCATGGCATAAACAGATTCTTCATATTTTTCTGATCATTTTTCATATATAACTTATTTCCATTGGAGTTATAGATTATTTTCTATCAATTTTAGAAGTTCTAACCATTTTCTGAAATTTCCAAATAATTTAGAATTAGAAATAATCCAGGAAAATGATTACTGCGTCAGCCTGACGTCAGTGTGACGTTAGCAGGTCAACAGGTCGGGTCCAGGTCAAACCTGGCACGTGGGTCCCGCGTGTCAGTGTCATTAGTTTAACTAATTAGATTAACTCCTAATCTAAGGTTGACTAGGGGCGGGGACCACATGGTCAAATGGGTCAAACCAGCCGTCGACATGACGCCGGCGAGGCCCGATGCGGCGGCGGCTTCGAATTTGGTCCTCCGTCGACCAAATCGACGGTGGAGACGCGCTACGAACAGCTGGTGAACTCGCGCATCGAGTGGTGGTGGCGGTTGGTCCTGGGGTGGCCGGAGTTGTCGCCGTCGTCGACCAAGGCAGTCGCCGGAGCTCGGGTGAGCTCGGGGTCGACCCTACGGTGGCCGGGGAGGCTCGTGCAGGGCACCTATGTGCTCTACGTGGTGCGGGAAGGCAGTTGAGCACGACGGCCGGACCGCTAGGTGGCCGGAGGCTCGTCGGCGGCGATCACAGGCGGCGGCGCGTGCGGGCGAGCATGGTGCAACGGCTATGGCGCATGAAAGCGAGAACGGAGAGGGGGAAAAGGTTCGGTGGCTCACGGCGGTTGCAGTAGACATCGAAGCGGGCTCAGGGAAGGCCGGACGGCGACGAGTCAACGATGGGGATCCGCGGCGGCCGACGATGAAGAAGAGGTCGGTGACGGTGTTTTGAGGCGTCTGGCGTCGAGTGAGTCGACGGGGAGGACGAGGGCGTCGAAGCGGAGGCCATGGACACGTCGGCGAGGCGAGGGAGGGCCTGTGGCCGCGGTGGTTCTAGTCGGCGGCGACCGCTGCGCTCGGGTGAGCTTAGGGAAGAGAGCCAGGGAGGAGAGAGAGAGAGCAGCGAGTGAGGGAGAGGAGCGAGGGGACACGGGGCGTCGTCGTGGCGTCGCTAGGAGGGCCGGGGAAGCAGGAGGTGGCGTGCGATGGCCGTGCGCGCGTCGGGCACGCGCTCATCCTCCTGGCAGAGGAGGAAGGCGATAGGGAAGGAGGCGGTGGTGGGCTGGGCCGGCCAGCTCTGATCTTTGGGCAGCAGTGGGCTGCGTAAGCGGTGAGTTCCAACCCTTTCTATTTTTGTTTCTGTTTTCTAATTTGCAGTTTGTTTTGATCCAGTTTTAAAAACCTAATCAATTTTATAAATCCTGAAAATATTCACGGGCACTTTCTGAATTATTTCAGTGGCCCACAAATACTTTCAACATTATTTGAGCATTTAAATTATTTATAGTGTTTAAATGCCCAAAGTCAAATAGTTTAAGGTTTAGTTCAAAATCCAGGAATGACCTATAAAATATGTTCATCATTTTTGGAAGAGGTTTTCACCTTTATCATAAGTCATGAACATTTCCAAAGGGCATTCTGGGTCATTGAGAAAATATTTTATTTGGACCTAGTTTGATTTGATCTGGTGCTAGGGTTTGGATCAATCCCCATTCAAGTTTCATGAAATTTAAACATGATGCATGGATGCAATGCAACTAATTACAAACAACTCTGGGGCTGTGACAACTCACCCCCACTAAACAAGAATCTTGTCCCGAGATTCAAGACGTGAGGTAAGAAGACAGAGGGTACAAACTAACATGGTCTTCACGATCCAAGTTACACTTCATAGGAACGTTGACACGATCACCATCTTTGTCTCGACGTCTTGCCTTGAGAACTACATCCAACATGACAACGAGAAGAAAAGGGGGAATTTCGAAGAATCGATATTCTTGAGGTTCGAACAATTTAGGATCATCTTAATGATCCAAGATCAACTCCTGGAATGAGACATAAAAAACATCTCTGGAGCGGAGAGGTAACACATGCATCAGGAGGGACGGAGGAAACAATTTTACGAGGGTTTCAAAATAGCGAGGGAAGTTGCCATGATTCCAAAACGGGGCACCTCAGGGGAGGTGACGCGAAGAACTATTCCCTTAAGTGGCAAAAAGAATTACTTTTGATTCAAAGACCATTGAAACTCTTCATACCAGCCTAAGGCAATTCACAACGATCGTTTGGCGGAGTGCAAAGGAATGGCATACCCGGACTAGAATGGATGATGTGGACTACCTTGTTGAAGACAACACAATGGATGATTTTTGCTTATCATTGGAGGTGGAGGGGACCCATGGTAGGACCACTTTTGAGGATGATCCTGAACAAGAATTACTAAGAAGGCAGCCCATAGTGAAATGGCACAAGGACGGTGCAAGCTGGGAACGAAATGCAACTGTTGGAATGTTCCAACCATCATATCTGCCTGAGAATCAGATCCGATTGGTGATAGGATACTTCAGACTCAGCATGTCCGAAAAGAAAGGTCGCAACACAAACCGACGAGATGACGTTGCGAGATTCTCGGGATATGAACTACGATAGAAAGCTCCAAAACATGAGCTGGTTCTGCTACACACATGTGAACATGTTGTCCTAGACAAGCATGATCACATGGTAGTCTTATAATAAAACACTACCGAAGTTCAAGGTTGGGAACCATCATCGAGGATAACGAAGTCCTAACATAAGTCATGACTAGTTGTTATGAAGGAACTCCTTCTCCTTGAACAAATCAATCGGTGGCTTGGTGTGCTAGGGATACATATAGGATGAAGGTTGCAAGTCTCCGCACTACGTAATACTTCGCACGTATGCATGACTGATTTGGGATGATTCCAAAGGAAACAAAACAAACCTTTCTCAAATTCATGGCGGCAACTTACACCTAAAGCACATGAATTTGAGGAAGTCACTTCTTCCATCCAAGCATAGGCTTCATGAACGGCACACGAAGGCATTGCTTACAAAGTTTCCAACGCTAGGTTGAGGTTCAACATGAATCATGGGGGAGACAAAATGCTACTGATGGGCTCAACAGCAACTCATCGGAATTTCCATATCACTGAACTTCCAACATCATGTGAACACGGTGATAGCATTGGTCAGACCAAAAGATGTAATGGTGTATGCTCGAGGGATCAACCACGAGTAAGACAACATTATGAACATCGTTGGTTCTGATTTGACTTGAGGATAGCCCATACCCAAGTCAAAGTTTTGACAAGGCAGTAGATCCAACAACTGATCACGTGGACCAACCGATGGAGATATCATCTTTCTTCAACACACACGCACCCTCAAGGATATCCCTTAGTGACGAACTAAGTCGGGCAAGCTTTTATCTTCCAACTCTCCAAGTTGTTGTTTAGCTCAACCAATCGGCTCGTGGGTATCCAACACAGATTCTTGGAGAATGGGTGGTTTGGAGGAAAACCAACATGATCACGAACTCAACATAGCGGTCGGTGACAACCTGGTGATACTTCCGAGAAGATAATCGGAATATCACAACCACCGGTATGTTGCTAAGCTCGAGAACAACCTTGCTTTTCAGGGCAAGATGATATGATCAAAAGAGTGGGGGATTGACACAATCCTAACTCATTGATCGAAGAGTGCACCAGAAATAAGGACTAGGTAGCACAATCTATCTTAGAATGATGATTCAAGGACCAACACACTAAGAATGAAATTATTGTCCATTAACTACCAAGCAACACTGTTGCTAGGAGTATAAATTTCACACACCACAATTCACTTGTCGGCATTCCGGTTATAACAACATAGGACCAAGGAATGAATAATGATAGCGAGAAGTATCACTACGTCAAGAATTCATGAGAAATGGTGCAATTCTCATGACACTCTTGACATAAAGATGGTAACACTCCGAGGTAGAACAGAACAAAGCTAGATTGGCATTTTGATCTGTGGAATACAACTACTTTGACCCAATCCTAGAAATTGACAAGGTACTGGAGTTTGTTTCTCCTAGTCATTCCAGAATAGAATGGCTCGACGGACCACAAGAATAATAGGCATCGATGAACACGAATGCACAATTACTCCTGACTATCAATTGAAAGACGAAGGTCGGAATACAATCAAGAGGGACAACTCAAAGGAACATATAACTTTTCGAGTTGTGGAGTCATGGATTAGTATGTCGAGCAAAGTTCAACATTTCTTCCGAATAGCCCATGCGAAAGGGTAGAACTGGCAAATTCACAATTATATATGGAGAACTCCTCAAGAGTACTCTGATTGTGATCCTTCGTTCAGCGAGGAACTTACGCCATAAGCGGTTCATAGTATTTGGAAGAAGGAAATACCACAGACCTCGAGGACTATCGCAAAGTTACTAGTATCCTAAAGGAACTAGCAAACACTATCAACATGAGGTAAGTAGGGTGAATCTCGGGTTCAGAAACCCAAGAGTAGAATGCCTACTACTAAGTGGCATCACGGTATGCTTTCGAGATTGATGGCCAGAGTCATCACACCGGAGACACAAAAGCATTGCTAAATTACTAGGTGACTTCCTAAAACACCTAGGGTCATAATAATAGCTCCAACATATATGCCGAGGCAACAAAGTACCTCAACTCACCGATTAGTATGCTTATTCTCGACCAAAAGGACATCAGAACGGAAAGAAAGGATTTGCAAATGCATCGGACTATTCAGAGACACAGGATGACTCGAGACAAAGATAACGGCTGTAAATGCTCAAAATGATTTGAGACATCCTGCAAAAATGGTGGCATAACCACTCAGAAGCACAATATCAAGGTTCCAAGACCAACTATGAACATACAGAAGTAGTAGAAACTGAACTGGGGCTTAAAACCAACAATTTTAAAAGTCTATGGATTAGTAACACGTCATCCTGATAGATAGATGAGAAGCCTAGTTCTTAAACCCCGTAGAAGAGAAGAGGTTGACTCGGATCGTAAGGCCATGAGGTATAAGGAGTAAAAAGAGCCTTATGTTCCCTTCCCCAATCAATTCCCTTACATAACTAAAGCATTTCTAGACACAACTTCGACCAGTTTGGCTTGGTAATCCAACAGGCAGTCAGGCTCTGATACCAACGCTGTCAGGACCCCGATTCAAAGTCACATCGATCTAGCCGGTAACACCTCATATCACTTTGCGGCCTCACGCACGGTATTCCCACGGGTGTCGCCTTACCATGGCCCGGGACCGTTTGCGCCTTTTGGCTCACGTATATGATAGTGTCGCTAGCATCCATATGATAGAGAACCTGGGCCGACATGGCTAGTCGTGAACCCAAAGCGGCACTAACCCATGGGAACAGGCATACATGGATCACATCGAGCATGTCGGTCATCAACGTGTGTATCCGAGCTGTAGCACTGGGCTAACAGGACTCCGGGAACCCGGGCTGTAGCAAGCTAGGCAGAAATCCGGATGTCACCGCATGACATTTCCCCGAAGGGACAGACACAGGAACGAAGTGAAACACATGCCGGCCAGTCAAGTGTCCAGAGCAGTAGTGCTGGGCTAGCAGGACTCCGGTGAACCGGGCTGTAGCCGACTACTATTGCTCAGGAAGCACTAGACTATATTTCCCCATATGAGAGGCTGCCAAGGATAAACAACTAGATTGTCGGATCCCACACATACCGAGCATTTCAAACATACACACAATATGCTCAATATGTGTAAATACAACATGGCATCACAACATAACTCTACGACTCGAATATTTATTCATTAGGCTCCGAGGAGCGGGATATTACAAACATGGGTCTCATGACCCAACACTCAGAGCATACAAGTCAAAGCACAAGCGGAAGCTTAACATGTCTGAGTACAGACATCTATAAATGAAAAAGGCTGAGAAGCCTGACTATCTACCAGATCCTGCCGAGGGCACAAGATCGTAGCTAAGGAAACTAGATAAACGTCGAAGTCCACGCGGAACTACTAGCGAGACTGGCGTCTCTCTGCAAAACATAAAATAAGCAAACGTGAGTACAAATGTACTCAGCAAGACATACATCAGAACTAACTACATATGCATCATTATCAACAAAGAGGGTGGTGGAGTTTGACTGCAGCAAGCCAGCTTTGACTCGGTGGCTATTCTGAACTACGACTGCAAGTAACTCTTTTGAGGTGGCGCACACGAGTCCACATATTCACCATATCAATACACCACTATGGACCCGCTCCCGTCTCCCTACGAGAACGCCATCCATAGCGCTCACGCTTATCTTGCGCATTTTAGAGTATCCACTTTCACTTGTCTATGAACTGATATAGGCAACCCAGAAGTCCTTTTCCGCGGACACGACTATTCGAATAGATCATGTTAACCCTGCAGGGGTGTACTTCTTCACACCTGCTCTCACCACTTACCGCCGTTTCCACGACATGTACTCGGCAACCTTCAACCGACAAGCCCAACGTGGGTGTCGGCCACAGCCTACCTAAACACTCAAGTCTCTAGTCCAGGTTTATCGCCTATTCAGGTTCCATCCGCCGGGAGTCCGGCCGAGGTTTCCACATACAGCCCCGAACGATGTGTGCAGGGTTCCCGAGATACCAAACGGGCATTCGGTACACCGTGCCACGATGTATCTACCGCATCATAGCCCAACCCTAGGGTCAGCGCTATGCACGGCCTCCAACACATATCCTACGAACATCAGAAACTAGTTGCAACTCTTGGACAGAGAACAAGGGTGGTTAAGAAGCCGAGAGGGTCCATTGGTTTCGGGCCCAATGCGTGGTAGTAACTGTTTCATGGATCACAAACACAGAACTCAGTTCCTGAGGACGGTTTCAATGAGACAACCCACCATGTACTCCTACATGGCCTCTCACCGCTACCTTTACCAAATCGTGTTCACACACTTAGCTCTCAACAGTAGGACATGTTTACACACCTCCGATTCATCCCGATGAATCAGACCTGACTCAACTCTATGCAGTAGCAGGCATGACAAACAAGCATGAATGAGTAGGCACAACAGGGCTCAAACAACTCCTACTCATGCTAGTGGGTTTCATCTATTTACTGTGGAATGACAGGTCATGCAGAGGATAAAGGGGTTCAGCTACCGCAGCAAGTAATGTGATGAATCGTTGTTGTCCTAATACAAAGAAAAGAGAGCAGGAGCGAGAGAGTGGGATTGTATCGGAATGAACAAGGGGGTTTTGCTTGCCCGGCACTCCTGAAGATATTATAGCTCTTCATCGGTGTCATCGAACGCATCGTCGGAACCACGTCTATCGAGAGGGGACAAACACCGGCAACTGAGAAAGAACACAATCAATGCAATGCACATTCACATGAATGACATGTCATGTTCAGGTACTGAATTCACCTAATGCAATATCTAGCCAAGTTAATTGAAGTGGAACTCGAACAAGAACAAATTCCAACTCCAAATGTTATTTCATAAATTTCCCTAATCATCATTTGTCCTATTCAGTGAGTTTAACTTGTTCAAACATGCATGATCATGGCATTAACAGATTCTTCATATTTTTCTGATCATTTTTCATATATAACTTATTTCCATTGGAGTTATAGATTATTTTCTATGAATTTTAGGAGTTCTAACCATTTTCTGAAATGTCCAAATCATTTAGAATTAGAAGTAATCCAGGAAAATGATTACTGCGTCAGCCTGACGTTAGTGTGACGTCAGCAGGTCAACAGGTCGGGTCCAGGTCAAACCTGGCGCGTGGGTCCCGCGTGTCAGTGTCATTAGTTTAACTAATTAGATTACCATTAGATTAACTCCTAATCTAAGGTTGACTAGGGGCGGGGCCCACATGGTCAAATGGGTCAAACCCGCCGGCGACGTGACGCCGGCGAGGCCCGATGCGGCGGCGACTTCGGATTTGGTCCTCCGTCGACCAAATTGATGACGGAGACGCGCTACAGACTGCTGGTGAACTCGCGCATCGAGTGGTGGTGGCTGTTGGGCCTGGGGTGGCCGGAGTTGTCGCCGGCGTCGACCTTGGCGGTCGCCGGCGTCGACCTTGGCGGTCGCCGGAGCTCGGGTGAGCTCGGGTTCGATGCTACGGTGGTCGGGGAGGCTCGTGCAGGGCACCTATGTGCTCTATGTGGCGCGGGAAGGGAGTTGAGCAAGACGGCCGGACCGCTAGGTGGCCGGAGGCTCGTCGGTGGTGATCACAGGCGGCGACACATGCAGGTGAGCAAGGTGCGGCGGCTATGGCGCACGAAAGCGAGAACAGAGAGGGGGAAAAGGTTTGGTGGCTCACGGCGGTTGCAGCAGACGTCGAAGCGGGCTCGGGGAAGGCCGGACGGCGACGAGTCGACGATGGGGATCCGTGGCGGCCGACGATGAAGAAGAGGTCGGTGACGGCGTTTTGAGGCATCCGGCATCGAGTGAGTCGACGGGGAGGACGAGGGCGTCGAAGCCGAGGCCATGGACACGTCGGCGAGGCGAGGGAGGGCCTGTGGCCGCGGTGGTTCTAGTCGGCGGCGACGGCTGCGCTCGGGTGAGCTCAGGGAAGAGAGCCAGGGGAGGAGAGAGAGAGCAGCGAGTGAGGGAGAGGAGCGAGGGGACACGGGGCGTCGTCGTGGCGTCGCTAGGAGGGCCGGGGAAGCAGGAGGTGGCGTGCGGTGGCCGTGCGCGCGTCGGGCACGCGCTCATCCTCCTGGCAGAGGAGGAAGGCGACAGGGAAGGAGGCGGTGGTGGGCTGGGCTGGCCAGCTACAGTGCTGGGCCGGTTGGTGGGCTGCGCAGGTAAGCTAGGTAAGTTCTAACCCTTTCTATTTTTGTTTCTGTTTTCTAATTTGCAGTTTGTTTTTGATCCAGTTTTACAAACCAAATCAATTTTATAAATCCTGAAAATATTCACAGGCACTTTCTGAATTATTTCAGTGCCCCACAAATACTTCCAACATTATTTGAGCATTTAAATTATTTATAGTGTTTAAATGCCCAAAGTCAAATAGTTTAAGGTTTAATTCAAAAATCCAGGAATGACCTATAAAATATGTTCATCATTTTTGGAAGAGGTTTTCACCTTTATCATAAGTCATGAACATTTCCAAAGGGCATTCTAGGTCATTGAGAAAATATTTTATTTGGACCTAGTTTGATTCGATCTGGTGCTAGGGTTTGGATCAATCCCCATTTCAAGTTTCATGAAATTTAAACATGATGCATGGATGCAATGCAACTAATTACAAACAACTCTGGGGCTGTGAAACCATGGAACGGAGGGGGATGACGAGCTGTGGAGGTTGGTTGCGCAGGTCCTCCGCCTCCCTGTCCGCAGCCGCGGCCTCAGCCTGATCCTTGGTCGTCGCGTCGGCTTGCGCCTCAGCCGACTTCTCCTTCGCCTCCTGGGCGGCCCTCCACTCCTCCGCTTCCCGCTCCTCCCGCACCTCCCGCGTGTTCCGCTCCGTTGCCTCCAGGAGATCCACGCGGCGGGAGCTCGAAGACCCTCCCGCCTGTCCGACTACGGAGGCGGCAGGAACCCGCTCGAGGGAAAGCGGCGCCCTGTTTGACCAATCAAGAAAAAGGCTCAGAAGAGCCTCAACCAAAGAGAAGAAAGAAAAGTGTGGGAAAATTGATACTCACGCCGAAACCGCCTGCGGCTGCTTCACCACCTTGCGGAAGCGGGCCGCCTTCACAGCCGCCTCGTCCCGCTTGGTCGCCGCCGTGGAACCCATGGGCTTTTTCGGCCGGCTGCCAAAGAGAGTCGGCGCGCCCCGGCGTTTCTGCGCGCCACCCCGGGAAGCCGGCGCGGCAGATGGGCCCGCACCTTGGTGATCAGACGCTGGCTGACGACGCAGAGTAACTTCGGCATCATCGTCATCCGGCCAGTCCCCGAAGCTGGCTCCACGCTCGGGGCCACCTGCCTCGCCGCCTCCCCCTACGACGGCTTCGTCCAGGGCGGCCACCCCCAAGTCTGGATCGTCCACGTCGTCCACCACGCGGTCGGGCATGAACTGGCGCTCTGGCCCCGCGGCTCCGGCCGCTGGTCGAAGAAGGGGACTCTGCCAAAAAACAAGCCGGCTGGTCAAGAGTCGGCCATTGTGAACCCGGCAACAAGAGAAGAAAAGAGGGGAAACTTACCGTAGGCGGGGGATTGGCTCGAGAATACGGCTCCTTGCCGTACCGCCAGTCCTCGGTGAGCTTGCAGTTGGAGATGTAGTTCACCATGTAAGATACGTCGTCATGGGGCATCTCCTTGGTGCTCAGCCGGCTTGGGTCGAAGCGGCCGCTCATCTGGAAGATCATGTGCGGCCGGCCTTGGAGCGGGAGCACCCGGCGCTCCATGAAGGCGGCCACCAGGTCGGCCCCGACCAGGCCCTCCGACTGGACTATCACCCGGAGCCGGGCGACGGCAGCAGCTCCAGTCGGAGACAGCGTCCTGGCTCGGTAGGACCACGAAGGCTGCCTCCCAGCCGGCGGGCCGGCTATGTAAGCCGGCAAATTGACGAAGTCGCCTTGCGGGGCGACGTTCTTCACGTAAAAGTAGGACTGCTGCTAGAGCTTCACCGACTGGATCACCGGAATGGGCGGAAATGGGTTGTTGTCGCTCGACCTCCGCATGGTGATGAAGGCGCCACAGGGGGCGGGCACGCCCGCGGTGACGGTGTTGAGCTTGCACTGAAAAAACTCCCCCCACAGCTCGAGGGTGGGAAGGACGCCAAGAAAATCCTTTCAAAGTGTGACGAAGGCCGACAACAGCATCACCGTGTTGGGGGTGAGGTGATGTGGCTGGAGATGGTAAAATTCGAGAAAGGAGCGGAAGAACCCGCTCGCCGGCAGGCCGAGGCCGCGCAGGCAGTGCGAGTGGAAGATTACCCGCTCGTCTTCCTCCGGCGCCGGCAAGACCTCCGTCTTCGGCGCGAGGCGGGCCCGCACGTAACCCGTGCCCGGCAGCCGCCGCGTCTTGCGGAGCCAGTCGATGTGGTCCTCATGGACGTTGGAACCATCCCAAGAGCTGGATAGCCCCATGGGGACGAGGAAGCAACGAAGGATGCGCGAACCAGCTGCGGCGGGGCTACGACGAGCCAAAAAGGTTGACGGCGAGACAGCGCGGCAGTGAGGCGCTGCGGCAGCGGAGGAGAGGAGAAGGAAGAAGAAGAAAGGGTGGAGCGAGGGCGAGCGTGCGAGCGTCTACCGCTCCCCCTCCTCCCCCTACTTATAGGCTCGTGCGGCGGAGCCAAGGAGGCGAGGCGTGGGGGGGCCATGGGATAAACTGCGCCCACTTCCCCACGTCTCGCAATTATCATGCCCTAAAAGGTGTGCGGAAACCGCCGCGGGGAGGTGAGCGGTTTGTTCGGGCTGTAGAAGATCTGCACATGGGCCGAGGCATAGGAGTGGCGGGCCCCGGCCTGCGGCAACGTCCCATCGCGCGTGTGGGCTGGCAGGCCTTCCCCGCTGACGGCCGCCATGTGGCGCGCGAGTGGCATGCGGTCAGCGCGCGACTCGGCTCGCGTGCCCTCTGGTTCCCGTTTTCAAGCTACAAAGCCTCCCAAGGACGGCGCACCTACTCGAAGCCGGCTCCTAAGCTGCCGGCTCTTCAGGATAGGAAGCTGATAGAGATTCTCGTCCTCTCTTCAGCCTCGAAGCCCAACCAGCTTCGGGGACTACTGTCAGACTAAATGACCACGGGTAGCCTAGCCAGTTCCCCCTGGTTCTTCTGAAAAATTACGAGCCGATCGAGCCCTCAAGCATCCAAGACGCGGGGCCGCCTTCCCTTGGCCGGCTGTCTCTCAGGCCGGCTACCGGGAGGCGGCCCGGCCCAAAACCCACAGGAGGAAGGCCACCAGAGGGCCGACTCCAAGAAGCCGGCCATGAGGAGGCCGACTCCAAGAAGCCGGCCCCCCAGCAGGCGGCCAAGATTGCACCCTCAAACTTTGCACCCTCATAACGACGATGAGACGGGGCGTGGCTACAGTGAAGACTGCCACCCCCGAATCCCGGAGCGCGCATGGCCACAGTGCACCGTACGGGGCGGCCATCACCCGTCCGGCGCGACACTGTTACCATGTTGACCATGAGGTCCCCCCTGACAAGCTGTCAGGACGGCCCGCAGGCGGCGGGCCCCTCCAGTCAGTGAGATACCCGAAGGCGGCCAGGCATCCTTCAGCCGGCCTGGGATATGGCCGGCTCCCAGTAGCCGGCTTGCTCCCTCCCTCGAAGGAGGCGCCTCATTAAGGAGACAAGATGAGGTAAGGCTACAGTGATCGCTGCCAAGGCGGCAGCACTGTAGCCATGCTTGCCTCGACGAAGCCCTCATCATCAGGAGTGAGGCAACCGTAACCAGCCCCCGACAAGGCCCCCAGCGGTGGGGCCAGCTTGTCGACCAGGAATCTGAAGAACGGCGGGACCCACCAAAGTGAGTGGGGCCCCGGCAAGCGAGAAGCCATGAGCGTAGACACTGACGGCTAGGGCCCGCGCCCAGCCGGATTACCATTGTACCCCTGGGGGGTAGGCCTATATAAACCCCCCCAGGGCACCCATGCAAAGGGTTGATCTCTTAGAGTTTTAGACACCACATAGAGGGAAGAGGAGAGCTAGTCGTGCCCTTCTTCTTCCTCTCACCGAAACAGCTCAAGGAGCCTCTTGTAGCTACTTGTTCACCTAGTGATCATGCGGAGACCCCGCAGAGTAGCAGTAGGGGTGTTATCTCCAAGAAGAGCCCCGAAGCTGGGTAAGATTCGCCGGCGTGCATGTCTTCGCCTCATCTCGTTCCCAGGCACCGGCGACGTCTTATTGGCTCCCACAATGATAAGCCACCCGTTGGCATATGTCGCACCCACCACCCGACACTCATCGCCTTGGTTCCCGCAGGAATCAATGCCAAGGCTGCCGCCGCCGGTCAGCCTTGCCATTGATTCCTCACGGGCGGCAAGTCACGGGGCGGCGCACCGACGCCTCCCCTCCCACACGCGCATACACACGGGCGCGGCTATATAAGCCGGTGGCCTCCCTCGCCTCTGGCCACACCAGCTCTAGCCGCCGAGCTCTCCCTCTCCTTCTCCCGTGCGCCACTGTCGAGCCCTCCCTCTCCCTCTCTCGTGCGCTGCCGCCAAGCCCTCCCTCTCCCCCCCACCGATAGCCCCGATGGCCGAACGTTTCTCCGGCGACGAGGCGGCGGCCAACGGCTTCGGCCGCCGCTCGCTCCGCGAACAGGAGTCATGGCTCCTGTTCGAGGCCAACATCTCGGTGCCGCCGGACATGCGCACCGGGCCGACGGGGTGGAGCCTCGGCAACGGGGGAGTGCCCATTCCCTATTTCCCGACGCCGCGGCGCGTGCCTCCTACTTCCCCGCCGAGGTCGAGATCGTGCGTGCCTCCCTCACCGACGAGCTGCGCGCCCTCCCCCAGTACGCCGCCGACAACCACCCGGCGTGGGCGGCGTACTTTGAGCGCCGTCAGCAGCAGAGGCTGGCGTCCACCAATGGGGCGCCGGTGGTGGGCGGCACGAAGAACAGAGAGGGGCGTCATCTATGGTGGGGCGTCCCCGGCCGCACGCTCGAGGGCGTGCTAACGCACCTTGAGGGCGGCAACAACCCGCCACTGGCGTACCCATCCCCGGTGAGGGCGGCCGCCCCGGCCCACCGCCGACGCGCCGGGCAATGGATGCCCAGGAGGTTCGTCTCCTCCTCGTCTTCTTCCTCGCACTCTTCTTCCCACTCCTTCGGCTCTCCGGCGCTGCTCGGCGTCAAGGCCGAGCCCGCGTCGGAGACGCCGCTCGGCCGGTGCACTCGCAGCGCCGGCATCGTCATCAACGAGGGCGGCCGGCGCGCCTCCTCATCGGCTCCACCGCGCTTCGTCAAGCCAAAGACGGAGCCGGGGCTCGCGCCGGTGAAAACGGAGCCCGGTCTCCCCGCCGTGAAGACGGAGCACGGCGATGCGGAGCTCGACGACGACGCGGCCCTAGAATGGGCGTGCAAGGACTCCCTGAAGATGGCGAGGGAGCGCCAGTGCGCCGCCCTGCGGCGGTTCGAGCAGCGCCGCCGGGGCTGCGATGAAGGTGGAGTCGTCGTCATCGAAGACAGCGACGACGACGACGCACCGCCGCCACCAGTCCGCATTGGCGACGCCGGTCAGGGGTCCACCAGGGACGGCCGCGTCAAGGAGGAGAAGGCCGCCGACGATGACTGCGGCGAGGATGGCGGTGACGACGGCGACTACTCGGCGTTCAGTGATTTCTTTTTTTAGTTATATTTCCTATGTAATTTGTGGCGCGAACATGTGAATATATATGCCAAAGTTTGCTGAAATTTAGCCGTGTTTAACCGATCTTCGACGAACTTTTTTTTTGAAAAAATTATACCCATCTGGGGGCGGCCCTGGGGCCGGCGACTGGGGACCAACTCGCCCCTGGGCCCTTTTTTTGCACCGGGTCACCCCCAGGCGGCGATTTTAGGCGCCCCCTGGGGGGCTAACGGTTGGAGATGCTCTAAGCCAAAACACCAGAAATACCCTCCCCGCCACCATTTTCCGAAACGGCAGACGGAGGGGAGGCGAATCCACAGGCTCGCTGATGAAGATCGAAGGAAAGAAGGCATCTCCTAATCGCCTTGCGAGAGGAGAAATAAGTATGTCTTTCTGTTCTTCCCAATGATTAATTTCAGAGCGAACCAACCTGTGGTTGGATGGTTAGAGGGACAGTGGTATCCCCAGCCTAAGAAAAAGGGTTTCCCCTCGCTTTGTATTACAAAGCAACTATCCGATACAACCAACGATAGGGGCTGGGGCGGAAGCAGCACAAACACGCCCGAAAGAAAGGAAAGAGAAAAAAGAAAAGAAGCAAATGCCAATAACGGCGGATCGACAAAAACGACAAAGCCTCGTGACTGGCCAAGGCCCACCGGAGATCGCCCACCAAGCTCCGAGACTCCGAAGTGCCGTACCCAACAACACCTCCAAGAAGGGACATGACGATGACGACGCTATTGTCAAGGGTTTCACCCGGTACACGGCGAGGAGAGAGGAAGGGTAGCCCCGACGCCCTCCAGGAAGGTCCGACAGCACCCTCAGGCGCCACCGCGTCGGTGTCGGCCAAGCCAACAGAGATTTCTCCCGATCCCAGCCTCTACCTCAGGCACTCCGGAGCTCGCCACCAGACCGACCACCACCCTACGCCAACACGGACACGAAGCTTCCCACGCTGTCTCACCGCGGCACCGCGAAGAGGGTCTGCACAACAAAGAAGAGGAGCCGGGACTAGGGCAACAACACCGTCGGCATACGGGAGGGCCCCACCTCCACCGTCCATGACGGTAGCCGACCGGACGCCATGGCAGGAGCCTACCGGGCCCGTGGCCCCACAGGCCTGGCCGGGCCCTCAAAGGCCTGGAAAACTCCCGCCTCCACGCAACAGCTGGCACGCCGTTAGCGTTGATGTCCCAGTCCAAGCCGCTCCCCTGCCTCCTCATACATAGAGCGTCGCGGTCGCGCCGGAGCCGACCCGCAAGGACCCAGAAGGGACCCTACGGGCCCAGATCTGGGCCGGGGACGCGTCACCGGCCGGCCAGCACCACTAGACCACCCGCCGACAAGAGGCGACACCACCACGGCGAGCACCGCCGGCCTCCACACCAGGACGCCGGACCGCCACCGGTCGAGGCGCACCGCCGCCGGCCATCACCGCCCGAGCAGGGGAGGACCGCGCCTGGAAGGCAAGCCCACCGCCAAGATCACGCTGCCGAGGGCTGGCGGCGCAGCCGACGGCGGCGGGAGGAGGGAGGCGCGGGAGGGGCTGGAGGCGTGCGGTGGAGGGGCCCCCGGTCACCTCGCTCGGGGAGGCGGCGCAGGGGTATGGGGGCATGGAGGGGGGTGGGGGAGGAGGAGGGGCTAGCGGCTCCGGTGGGCTTCGGCCGTCGTGGCGGCGGCTCCGCCTGGGGGAGCCGGCGGCGGTGGCGGGGAACCCTAGGAGTGGGTGACCCGTTGCTAGCTTTTTAGCTGCTCGATGTTGTTGTATGAAGTCAACTTGCCTTTTTCGTGGTATCCCCAGCCCACCAGGGTTCAAGTCCTGGTGCTCGCATTATTCCTGAATTTATTTCAGGATTTCCGACGATGCGCTTGGGAGGAGACGTTCCCGTCGACGACGAGGCGCCTACGGTGACTTCGTAAATTTCAAGACGACATTGCCGGCTCAGTCTCTCGAAGGTGCTCATAGGGGTAGGGTGTACGTGTGTGCGTTCATAGGGATGAGTGTATGCACGTATGTATGAGCGCTTGCGTCTGTACTAATGTTAAAAAATGATTAATTTCAGCGTCTCGCTTGCACTAATTACCCCGCACGTATACGCCTCTTCCTTCCCTTGCTCGTACTCATGCCCACTAAACGTGCATCAACAATCCTGAGCCATGAACAGTTTGTATTTGTAACCTATTGACAATGACATGTCGTTGTCGTGCAATCTATCCTCCTAGTTAGGAGCCAATCAACCACGCAAATTTAATTTCCCACAACCCGCTTTTAATTTTTCTCGAATATGCACGAGTATACGTGTTATTCATTAAACAAGGAGGGGAGAGAGACTTCCAAAAGCTCCACGGTTTTACAAAATATTTCCATGCAGATTTTATCCGACACCACCTCACTCTCTACGCAAACTACTCTCGGCCTGTCCGCACTCCACTTGCCTCCTCGAAGCCAGTTATCTCGCCCTTGAATATCCCTGCTTTTGCCCAGAGCCTACCCTCGACTTGGATTCTTTCTGTGATCCTTGTCAGTGATGGGAATTGAACACAATGCCGTTGAGGGGTTTCCAGATCATCCACATACCAAGGAGGCACTTGGCTCGTGTAGCCCTCCTGTGTCCCGTATCCTAATCATGCCTGATGCAGCAGTCGCCTATAGTCTGATCATGCCGCGACTCAAGTCGGATCAAACTCGCTTTTAATCAACACTGCAAATTTATCTCACAATCTGGATTGTAATTACCCCAAACCATGCAGATTTAATTTCCCACAAACTATTTTTAATCAGCCATGTGGATTTATCCAACAATCTGGCTTTAATGGTGCCCATTTAGATATAATCTCTCACAACCCCTCATGTGTAGCCATCGGTATTAATTTTTGGGGGTTAATTATTCCCTTCATTTCCCACCTGGACCAAGACATCTTTCTCTTTCATGATTTTGCAGACCGCCTATTGATACTCGAAATAAACCATAAACATACAAAAACTGGTGATTTTTTTATAAAGAGGTGGTAGAAGTCAATTCGTAGATGAGCCTCTTGGAGAACGTTGCATGGAAAACAAAAATTTTCTACGCACAGGCAAGATCTATCCATGGAGATGTATAGCTACGAGAGGGGAGAGCATCTTCATACCTTTGAAGATCGCTAAGCGGAAGCGTTTATCAACATGGTTGATGTAGTCGTACACCTTCACGATCCGTTCCGATCAAGTACCGAACGTACGACACCTCCGCTTTCAGCACATGTTCAGCTCGATTACGTCCTCACCTTCTTGATCCAGCAAGACGTGCGAAGTAGTAGATGAGTTCCGGCAGCACGACGGCGTGGTGATGGTGGTGGTGAAGAACAATCTCTGCAGGGCTTCGTCAAGCACACTGAAAACTAGGACGAAGGATAAACTAGAGGGACGGGGTTGCCGGCACACGGCTTGGTGTATCTTGATGTGTTTTGGGTGCTAGCCCTGGCCATCTATTTATATGTTGAGCCTTGGGGTCGAAACTTGGAGAAAGAGCCTCCCCAAAGTCGGTTTTGCTCGCAAGGAAGAATCCTTCTCGGACTTCCAGGACCAGACGCCACAGTCTTAGGTGTCTGGCACAAACGCCATGGGCCTCGGCGTCTGGCCCAGGGCCAGACGCCAGGGTCTCCTGCGTTTGGTCCCTAACCTCTGCAAAACATCCTTTTACACCGACCTAAAGCCTCGTGGGTCTTATTACCCCTTGGCCTAACCATATCATCCTATGTATCAATCTTTACCTCCGGACCATTCCGGAGCTCCTTGTCATGTCCGTGATCTCATCCGGGACTAATATGTCTCCGTCGTATCTATACTTTTTGATTGTTCCATGCCAATATTATGCAACTTTCATACACGTTTGGCAACTTTTTATACTATTTTTGGAACTAACATATTGAACCAGTGCCCAGTACCAGTTCCTGTTTGTTGTATGATTTTTGTTTCGCAGAAAATCCATATCAAATGGAGTCTAAACGCGATAAAAACTTACGGAGATTTTTTTGGAATATATGTGATTTTTTGGGAAAAAGAATCAATGCGGGACGATGCCCGAAGGGGGCACAAGTCAGGGGGCGCACCCCAGGGGGTAGGGTGCCCTGGGCCCTTGTGGTCACCCCATAAGGCGGTTGGTGCCCTTCTTTCGCAACAAGAAAGCTAATTATCTGGATAAAAATCGTGTTAAAATTTCAGCCCAATCGGAGTTACGAATCTCTGGGAATTTAAGAAACGGTGAAAGGCCAGAATCTGGGAGCGCAGAAACAGAGAGAGATCCAATCTCGGAGGGGCTCCCGCCCCTCCACCCCCATGGAGGCCAAGGACCAGAGGGGAAACCCGAGGTCAAGGAAGAAGAAGAAGGAGGGGGGCTCTCTCCCCCTCTCTCCCGATTGCACCGGAATGCTGTCGGGGCCATCGTCGTGACGACGATCTACACCAACAACTTCACCGTTGTCATCACCAACTCTCTCCCCCTCTATGCATCAGTGTAACACCCCTTCCCCTCGCTGTAATCTCTACTTAAACATGGTGCTCAATTCTATATATTATTTCCCAATGATGTATGGCTATAAGATCCGTTTTGTCCTATGGGTTCATTGATGATCGTGATTGGTTTGAGTTGCATGTTTTATTATTGGTGATGTCCTATGGTGCTCTCCGTGTCGTGCAAGCATGAGGGGTCCCCACTGTAGGGTTTGGAATATGTTCATGGTTTGATTATTGTCTGTGTTGCGTGAGTGATAGAAACACAAACACGGATAAGTGGGTTATATATGGCGTATGGGAATAAAGAGGAATTGATACTTTAATGCTATGGTTGGTTTTACCTTAATGATCTTTAGTAGTTACGGATGCTTGCTAGAGTTCCAGTCATAAGTACATATGATCCAAGAAGAGGAGGTATGTTATCTTATGCCTCTCCCTCATATAAAATTGCAAGAATGATTACCGGTCTAGTTATCGATTGGCTAGGGACAAATAACTTTCTCGTGACAAAAAGATCTCTACTAAAACTAACTTAGTTGTTTCTTTATCAAAACAGCCCCTATTTTTTATTTTCGTTTTCTTTATTATCTTGCAAACTTATCCTATCACACCTACAAAGTACTTCTAGTTTCATACTTGTTCTAGGTAAAGTGAACGTTAAGCGTGCGTAGAGTTGTATCGGCGGTCGATAGAACTTGAGGGAATATTTGTTGAGAAAACCCCATTCAAATGTATGATGGGAGACACATTGGATCAATGTGAATACTTTAGGGATTATCGATTGATTCAAAAAGGGAAGTTGTTATGGGATCAAATTCATATGTTGCATTAGTATGATCGGGAACTATGCTTGAGATATGATTATACTTGTTGTTTTAGGATGAAGGCTCCACACCTTCCCTTTTCATGCAAATTTAACGATAATGAAACCTTAGCTTCTTATGCTAAAGGTATTTATGATTACTATGATGTGGAACGAATAGAAGAATTCGTTGTTTTTAAGGGTGCTTATGAAATTGAATCTTTGTTTGAAAAGTATGAAGCTTTTGATGATGATGTTTATAGGCCTAAATTTTTTGCTATACTTAAATATTTCTATGAGAATTATGAATACAATGCCGATATTGATGCATTTATTGAGAAAGTCTCCGATGTCCAAGAAGAGACTGATATTTTGCAGGAATCTATGGAAGAAGAAATTGCTGAAATTGTGAGCTCATTGGATGAAAAAGATGATGAGGAGAGCGAAGAACAAAAGGAGGAAGAGCGGATTAGCTACCCGTGCCCACCTTCTAATGAGAGTAACTCTTCAACTCATACATTGTTTAATTTCCCTTCATGCTTACCGAAGGATGAATGCCATGTTGATTGCTATGATCCCTTTGATTCGTTTGAAATATCCCTTTTTTGTGAACTTGATGCTTGTTATGCTTGTGGCCATGATGCCAATATGAATTATGCTTATGGATATGAACTTGCTATAGTTCCTTATGTTAAGAATGAAATTGTTTCTATTGCACCCACGCATGATAGTCCTGTTATCTTTTTGAATTCTCCCAACAACACTATATTGGAGAAGTTTGTGCTTATTAAGGACTATATTGATGGGTTGCATTCTGCTATTGCACATGATGATTTTGATAGATATAATATGCATGTGCTTGTTGCTCCTACTTGCAATTATTATGAGAGGGGAAATACATCCCTGCCTCTCTATGTTTCCAATATGATAAAATTGCAAGAAACTATTTATGCTATGTACCGGCCTTTACTTTGTGTGCATGAATTGTTCTTTTATGACATGCTGATGCATAGGAAGAGAGTTAGACTTTGTTGTTGCATTATATATGTTACTTTGTGCTCACTAATAAATTATAAATCATTGTTAATTAAATTGGCTTCGATATACCTTGGGATCCGGGTAGATCCAGTACTTGAGCACTATATGCCTAGCATAATGGCTTTAAAGAAAGCGCTGCCAGGGAGACAACCCGGAAGTTTTAGTGAGTCATTTATTTCTGTTGAGTACTTCTAAAAAAGTTTAAAAACAAAAATAAAGTGGGGAACCTAAAACTTTTCAAAAATAAAAGTGAAAGTAAGAAGGACGAGCACCGTTGAAGTGGGGAGCTCCTTGAACTTTGTTCATGCCCATGGAAACTTTGTGAATCTTAATTACATAAACTTTTCAACAAAAATAATTATCCCCTTGTACAAATCCATTGTATTATAAAAATAATGTGCCAAGATTTACCTTTAGGATTATTAGATTGCTTGTTTGGTATGTGCGGTGCAAAAATAGAAACTTTTGTTCCTAGAAACAGAATTGTTTAAATTCACTGGAACGTGATAAAATTCTGAAATTTTTACACAATACTGCTATGAATTTTTTTTATTTTGTTCTAGCTTTTCAGAATTTGTAGAGTCACATAAGTATGGTGAATGTTCAGATTACTACAAACTGTCCTGTTTTTGACAGATTCTGTTTTTGATGCACTGTTTTGCTCGTTTTGGCCATCCATGCCTTCCCATACTTGATCGGGTATCCGAATAGTTCCTCAATCGATGTCATGAGAAACTTGACCTTCACGGTTGGATCATGTGCTATTTGATTCAACAATTTGTAGCCTAGATACTCAGACGTGAGTTGACGGTGTCATTTGCTTCGGTCGGCCTTGTCCGGGGGTATGCACGTGTGAGTGCCAACATGAATCTTCAACACCCATTGAGGGAGTCCGGGATTAGGGGGTATCCGGACAGCCGGACTATATCCTTTGGCCGGACTGTTGGACTATGAAGATACAAGATTGAAGACTTCATCTCGTGTCCGGATGGGACTCTCTTGGCGTGGAAGGCAAGCTTGGCGATACGAATATGTAGATCTCCTCCTGTTGTAACCGACTCTATGTAACCCTAGCCCCCTCTGGTGTCTATATAAACCGAAGAGTTTAGTCCGTAGGACAACAACAATCATACCATAGGCTAGCTTCTAGGGTTTAGCCTCTATGATCTCGTGGTAAATCAACTCTTGTACTACTCATATCAATAATATCAATCAAGAAGGAAGTAGGGTATTACCTCCATCATGAGGGCCCGAACCTGGGTAAACATTGTGTCCCTTGCCTCCTGTTACCATCCGCCTTAGACGCACAGTTCGGGACCCCCTACCCGAGATCCGCCGGTTTTGACACCGACATTGGTGCTTTCATTCAGAGTTCCACTGTGCCGTCACCGTAAGGAAGGATGTCTCATCTCGTTGTCAAGGACAGCGTCACCTCTGGGGGAGCCCTGGCTATCGGCCAGACTCTCCGGCTAGGCGATTTCGTCATGACTGCCCGTTCGGCTGCTGCACCGACGATGACTTCTCGGGTCATCGAAAACAGCCTCCACGCCGGCTCAGAACTTGCCGAGCAGATGGATCCAATGGAGCTCTCTTCCCTAAATGAGCTCTTCGATCGCATCGCCGCTTTTGGAGTCGCTACGGACTACGATTGGATCGGGCTTAAACCCGACCAAAGGGAGATTAACTCTCCGCCGGCCACCCATCAGATAGCGGTGGTGGAGGCACAATGCGATAATTCTTCCTCAATCTTGAGGACAAGCTATGTCCGGATTCCAGAGCTCTCTGAGACGGATACCCGTATACGAAAGGACATCTCCCAAGCCTTGAACCTAGAATCAGGCAGTGGGCCAGACCTATCGGGCAGCATCCCGGAGCCCGAACCTCCAAGATTGGAAACTCCCATGCCCCTGGGTCTCAGATCGGGTCAGGGTCCGGACTCAAATCCGCCCACCCACCCAGATACAAGCGATCTATCCCATATTAGACAAGTGCCCCAGGAAACAGTACATCACTATTGGGCCAGATTCCTCCTTGTAATGAACAAGGTCAAGGACTGTCGTGAGGAAGACGCAATTTCATTCTTCTGCAATAATTGCACAGACAAGGGAATCCTTAACGCCATAAGCCGCCGCAACATAGCACACTTCGCTGACTTGGCGGCCATAGTACGGAAGTACTGTGCGATGGAGAGTGCCTGGAAAACCGAAACAAAATTTTGGATAACCCGGCTTTGGCTAAACACCCAGTCCGAATTAAAAGGGTGCAGCCTCGTAAGTCACCCGATTCAATGGCAAAAAAGCAAAAGCCCACTACAGGGCATGGAACCGTATTGGAGGGATGGCTTAACGGACCCTGCAAAATTCACAGTACGGTGGATACCACACCAACACACAGCCTTAGAGCATGTTGGGTACTCCGGCAGGTTGCTAAGAGCGGCGAGGATCTCCTCATTCAAAACACCGCAGAGCAACATCCCGTGAATTACAATACGGTCTTAACAGTCTTCGAGACATTCGCCTCAAATAATAGGCGCAAGCGAGCACTCCGCAGCCTTTCCGAGATCTACCAGGTGGCAGCAATAAATCCATGGAGCGACACGGCTATCACCTTCAATGCCAGTGACGGACCTAAATGTCGAACAGCCCAAGTACCAGCCGCATTAGTCCTTAGTCCAATTGTGGACGGCTTTTGGCTCACTAAAGTGCTCATGGACGGCGGCAGCGGATTAAACCTCATTTACGAGGAAACTCTCCACAAAGTGGAATTAGACTGGAACCGCATTGAGCAAAGCAGCACAACCTTTAGAGGAATCATCCCAAGTCGGGAGGCACATTTCGCTGGGAAAATCTGAAAGCACAAGTGCTCCCTGGGTGATTTTGGTAATTACTGTCAACATATCTCTTGTTGGACTAACACTTTTACCTAATATGTTTCAGACAAGTTCAACAATGGAGTGGCATGGACTAGAGGATGTGGAACCCCTTCAAGATGCTAAGAACAAAGGATTGGCTCAAGCTCCAAGCTCAAGACTCTACACTTTCTATTTTAGTGATCCAAGATCACATTGAGTCTATAGGAAAAGTCAATACTATCAAGAGGGGATGAGATGTTGCTTAATGAGTTTCTTGCTCTCTGATGCTTAGTGATATGCTCCAAAGCCCTCAACTACTTTCTCACATCCACATATGTCCTAAACCAAAAGTCAAACTCGGCCCCACCGATTCTTTCTATCCGGCGCCACCGAGTTCAGATGTCTTAGCCACTGCCACAAACCCTAGGCAAATCGGTTTCACCGACAGGGATCTCGGTCTCACCGAGATGGGATTGTAATCTCTATGTGTATGTCCATTACCAAATTCGGTCTCACCGAGTTTAAGTAATTGGTACTACCGAGATTACAATGCAAACTCTCTGGTTAACTTATTACCAAAATCGGTCCCACCGAATTTGTGTAATCGGTCTCACCGAGTTTGCCTGACCAACTCTCTGGTGAGCTTATTACGAAAATCGGTCTCACCGACTTTGTGTAATCGGTCTCACCGAGATTACGTTATGCCCTAACCCTAACCATATCGGTCCTACCGAGTTGCATGTCGGTCCCGCCGAAAATCCTAACGGTCACTAGATTTGCTAAATCGGTCCGACCGAGTTTACCAATTCGGTCCCACCGAGTTTGGCAAGTTGTGTGTAACGGTTAGATTTTGTGTGGAGGCTATAAATACCCCTCCACCCACTCTTCATTCGTGGAGAGAGCCATCAGAACGAACCTACACTTCCAGTATCCATTTTCTGAGAGAGAACCACCTACTCATGTGTTGAGGCCAAGATATTCCATTCCTACCATATGAATCTTGATCTCTAGCCTTCCCCAAGTTGCTTTCCACTCAAATCTTCTTTCCACCAAATCCAAATCCAGAGAGAGAGTTGAGTGTTGGGGAGACTATCATTTGAAGCACAAGAGCAAGGAGTTCATCATCAACACACCATTTGTTACTACTTGGAGAGTGGTGTCTCCTAGATTGGCTAGGTGTCACTTGGGAGCCTCCAACAAGATTGTGGAGTTGAACCAAGGAGTTTGTAAGGGCAAGGAGATCGCCTACTTCGTGAAGATCTACCGCTAGTGAGGCAAGTCCTTCGTGGGCGGCGACCATGGTGGGATAGACAAGGTTGCTTCTTCGTGGACCCTTCGTGGGTGGAGCCCTCCGTGGACTCGCAAGAACTGCTACCCTTCATGGGTTGAAGTCTCCATCAACGTGGATGTACGATAGCACCACCTATCGGAACCACGACAAAAACATCCGTGTCTCCAATTGCGTTTGAATCCTCCAAACCCTTTCCTTTACATTCTTGCACGTTGCATGCTTTACTTTCCGCTGCTCATATACTCTTTGCTTGCTTGCTTGATATGTAATGTGAGTGTTAAACTTGTGCCTAAACTCCACTTAAACTTAAAGAAGTTAAAAACTGCAACTTTTGGTACTTAGTGTCTAATCACCCCCCCTCTAGACACCTTTTCTCGATCCCTTTCAATTGGTATCAGAGCTTTGGTCTCCATTGCTTTGGTTTAAACACCATTGGAGGAAGATGGATGAGTCTACTATTGGGAGTCTTAGACATAGAGTGCCTATACTTGATGGAGAGTATTTTCATGAGTGGAAAAATGAGATGCTTGTGATTTTCAATCAACATCATTTGAACAAGTACATTGCTAGTCCTTGTGCACCTCATGTTGATCCTATGCATCCTACTCTTGATGAGTCAATTGACATGATTCGCAATCTTAGAACTATTGAACTTATCACTAGAGGCTTGCTTAGAAACTTGATAGGATGTTTGCCTACTCTTAAGTGTGCCTACACCATATGGAAATTTCTTGAAGAACGTTTTCCAAATTATTCCTTGAAAAATCTAGATGATATTCTCAATAAGTCTATTGCCTTGAGTAAGATGAATTCTAGTGATCCTATGTTTGGTGTTTGTTTGTTTGAGCTTACAAACCTTATGCGTGCCAAAGGAGATGTTGGAATTACTAGTGATATTATTTCCGAAGCTATAAAAATTCATAAGCAAGATCATTGTCAAACTCAGTCTAACAAATCACCCTCTCTACGATTTGATCCACCACATGACGATGTTGAACATGGATACTATGATGAGGATGATGATAGTGACTTTGATCTTGATGATGCAATGAGACACTTTGGTCTTATGGCAAATCTTTGGGGATATATGGCAGGAGGAAAGGAATGGTTCTTGATAGTGGATGTACCAATCACATGACCAGAGATAAAGACATGTTTCGGGAGCTTGCTGAAAACAATGGTCCTCGAAAGTATGTCACTTTCGGTGACAACTCAAAGGGTAAGGTGGTTGGCCTCGGTAAGGTGGCCATATCACATGCTAGCTCCATACAAAATGTCATGCTCGTTGAATCTCTTGGATACAACTTACTTTCAGTATCTAGACTTGCTGATTTCGGTTTTAATGTCCTATTCACTAAAGTAGATTGCCAAGTGTTTCGCAGAGATAATCATAAAATGGTGTTTACCGGTGTGCGTAGAGGTGATCTATACATTGTTGATGTCACTAAAAAGGCTCAACCTAGAACTTGCTTTATTGCTAAATCCTCTAATGGTTGGTTATGGCATAGACGATTAGGGCAAGTTGGCATGCGAAACCTTGACAAGCTTATTAAAGGAAATCATATCCTTGGAGTTAACGATGTCATATTTGATAAGGATAGACTTTGCGGTAGCTTGTCGAGCGAGTAAACAGGTTGGAGGAAGGCATCCCATGAAGAACATCAAGACCACAAGGAGGCCACTCGAGCTACTTCACATGGATCTCTTTGGTCCCAACGCCTACAAGAGTCTCGGTGGAAATTCGTTTGGTCTAGTTATAGTTGATGATTTTTCAAGATTTACGTGGGTGTTCTTTCTCGATGATAAATCGCAGGTTCAAAAGATCTTCAAAAAATTTGCTAGGAAGGCCCAAAATCAATTTGAAGTAAAGATCAAGAAAGTTCGCAGCGACAACGGAATGGAGTTCAAGAACGCAAATGTGGACACCTTTCTTGACGAAGAAGGGATTTCACACGAGTTCTCGGCTACGTACACACCTCAACAAAATGGAGTTGTTGAGAGGAAGAACCGGACGCTCATCGAAATGGCGAGAACTATGCTTGATGAGTACAAGATGCCGAAGCACTTTTGGGCGGAAGTGGTTGAGACAGCTTGTCATGCAACAAATCGCTTGTATCTTCACAAGTTACTCGGCAAGACGGCATACGAGCTTCTCACCGGTAACAAAAGCCAAGTTGGATACTTGCGAGTATTCGGCTCAAAGTGCTACATTCTTGATAAGCATCATCGTTTTAAATTTGCTCCTAAGTCTCATGAAGGTTTCCTACTTGGTTATGGCTCAAACTCTCACACATACCGTGTCTACAACAATTTCACCAGAAAGGTTGAAGAAACGGTAGATGTGAAGTTTGATGAATCTAACGTCTCGCAAGTAGAGCAATTGCCAATTGATATAGGAGACAAAGACCCCTCGGAAGCAATTCAAGACTTGTCTATTTGCAAGATTCGTCCAAAGGAGATGAAGGAGAGTACCTCGTCCGTCCAAGTGGAAGCTTCTACCTCACGACAAGGTGAACCAAGAGCTGATATGGAAGCATCCACAAGTGGGACACACCAAGATGAAGAAAACGAGGAAGTGCACCAAGATGAACGTCAACAACCTCCTTCTCCACCACGACAAGAGAACGACAACGCCAACAATGAAGAAGGCCAAGAAGAAGAACAAGATGAAGAAGATGTTCAACCAAGACCCAAGCAAAAGCTTTCACGAGTTCGAGCAAGAATCGCTAAAGACCATCCCGTCGAGCAAATCTACAATGATATCCAAACCGGGAGAATCACTCGCTCTAAAACTCGTTTAGCTAACTTTTGTGAACACTATTCATTCATCTCTAGCATTGAACCTATGAAGGTTGAAGAAGCATTGGAAGATTCGGATTGGATAAACGCCATGCACGAAGAGCTACACAACTTTGAGAGAAATCAAGTTTGGACATTGGTTGAGAAGCCCGACAACAACCACAACATCATCGGTACCAAATGGGTGTTTCGCAACAAGCAAGATGGAGATGGACAAGTAGTTCACAACAAAGCACGTCTCGTCGCCCAAGGCTACACACAAGTCGAAGGTATGGACTATGGTGAGACTTATGATCCCCTTGCTAGACTTGAGTCCATTCGCATCTTACTTGCCTATGCTAATCACCATGATATCACCTTGTACCAAATGGACATTAAAAGTGCTTTTCTAAATGGTGAAATAGAGGAGGAAGTTTATGTTAAACAACCTCCCGGCTTTGTTAATCCTAAGAAAGCTGGTCATATTTACAAACTTCACAAAGCTCTTTATGGTCTTAAACAAGCTCCTAGAGCGTGGTATAAATGCTTGACCAAGTTCCTTATTGAAAAAGGCTTTGAAATCGGAAAAATTGATTCTACTCTTTTTACTAAAAGGGTCAACGGAGAACTATTTGTGTGCCAAATCTATGTTGATGATATTATATTTGGTTCTACTAACCCTCATTTTAGTGAAAAGTTCGGAAAGCTAATGTCGGAGAAGTTTGAGATGTCTATGATGAGTGAACTCAAATTCTTTCTTGGTTTGGAAATCAAGCAAACTAAGGAAGGTACCTTTGTCTCTCAAACAAAGTACACCAAGGACTTATTCAAGAAGTTCAATATGCAAGAATGCAAAGGTATGACTACACCCATGCCTACTAGTGGACATCTTGATTTGACCAAAGATGGTGAACCGGTCGATCAAAAGGTTTATCGCTCTATGATTAGTTCATTGTTATATCTATGTGCTTCACGTCCCGATATCATGCTAAGTGTGTGCATGTGTGCACGATATCAAGCTGCTCCTAAAGAATGTCATCTTAAGGTCGTGAAAAGGATAGTGAGATACTTAATCCATACACCAAATTTTGGCATTTGGTATCCTAAGAGGGCCTCTTTCGATCTTGTTGGCTACTCCGACTCGCACTATGCCGGTGACAAGGTTGATAGAAAGTCCACTTCGGGTACTTGTCAATTTCTTGGCAGATCTCTTGTGTCTTGGAATTCCAAGAAACAAAACTCGGTATCCTTATCCACCGCCGAAGCGGAATACATTGCCGCTGGTTCATGTTGTGCTCAATTACTTTGGGTGATCCAAACTCTTAAAGATTATGGGATATATGTGAAACATGTTCCATTACTTTGTGACAATGAAAGTGCTATCAAGATTGCTCACAATCCCGTGCAACACTCTCGAACTAAGCATATTGAAGTTCGTCATCATTTCATTCGAGATCATGTTGCTAAGGGTGACATTAATCTTAAGCATGTTCGCACCGAAAAGCAATTAGCGGATATATTCACTAAACCACTTGATGAGAAAGTGTTTTACAGGTTAAGAGGTGAATTGAACATCATTGATGCTTGAAACTTGGAGTAGGAACTCCATTGGATACATGCAAGACATGAGCTTATGACTAATCCTTGATATTTCTCTTATGATGATAATCTTATATCTTGGATATATTTGCACCTTGCATGTTATCTAACCCTTGTAGGTACTTGGATGAATCTAAGTCTATGAGATTGCAACTCACTCAGATCTTGAGCAATCTTTACATCACCAAGTCTCTACACAATGGTGGTTGAAGACAAGGAAGCACGAAACCATTCAAACATATCCTTTGACAAATTCTATGTTGAGTTTCATGATTGTCATTTTGGATACACAAGTGCTCTTCCTTGCAAGAACTAACCCATGTAGGTAGATGAACTCAAATTCCAAGTGGTGCTCCCAACTCTTGATGAGCTACATCAACCTTGAGCAACCCACACAAGTTCAACTACATGATCACGATCAACACCACCACCCAAGGTATGTTATTCCATCTTAGAGAAGCTTTACTCCAAGACATGAGTCAAAGCAACTCGACAAGATGTGAATACATCAAGATGCTTAAATGAAAAATGGTAACCCCATTTTCAGCTTAAACGATGAGTATAACCTATGATCAAGTGATCTCACTTGACTCCGAAGTCAATATACTCTAACATAGGTGACTTTATCGCCGACCATCTCTAGATGAAGTTCTCTTGTGTTCTTTTTTTGTGCTCTTGCATTTGTCTCATGCATATTTGTTTCCTATTTCAAAAAAAAACTTCATCTAGATTTCTTTTCTTTTCTATTTTGTTCTGCATTCCCTGCATCCAATTCATTGCAAATCTTTCAGTTAATTCCTTGCAAATCCTTGTGAGATCTTACTTGTCTAGTGAGCTTAGGTTACAAGTGTTTTATCAGTGATGAACTCGGTCACGCCGGTTTCTTGTCTTCGGTCTAACCGAAATCATTCTGTGCAATTGAAGCATACCACTCGGTGCCACCGATTTCACTACAGGAAAAACATTTTGCCACTTATTCCTGCATTACTTTTGATCCAGCTCCACTCCATGAATCGTGTCCTCTACAAGCATCACATTTTTATCGATGCTTTATGCGTGTGACTCAAGGACCAAACCCATTCACGACAAATTCCAAGGCCCTTCTTGGAAATTGATGTCAAAGGGGGAGAGAGAGATCACATCAAAGCCTTATCACTTCAACAGGGGGAGAAAGATATCTCCAGGGGGAGAGAATACTCAAGAAGAGAGTAATCTTCAAGGATCCCAGATGCTTGGTGTTCAAGAGGAGAGATGCCACATGTCTTCTTCAGGGGAAAGATATGTTCATATGTGCTTATTTGCATTAGCTCTATTCATTTGTTTGTTTGAGCTCTGATTCTGCATTTTGCTCTAATTTTTCTGTTCCCTATCTTCTCCCAGTATCCCATGCTAGATTCAGGGGAAGCAAGACATCTAAGGGAAAGAAATTCTTTAAATTCATTGCACATCTTTACCTTTGGGGACATCTCTATATTCAATGTGGTACTTAGTACTCACTCTCTACATGTCATCCCAGTCTTGGTACTCTTGTGGCTTCTTTTGCTTGCTCCGCCAAGAGGGTGTATCTGTGTTATCTGACCCTATTTTCACAGGTTCATTCCATCCTAAGCCAACTCAAGACCACAAGGTAAGTATATGCATCATAGTCATGTGTATGAGGAATTCTTGCTGATGTACATACTGTTTGCAAGAAGGACTCAGGAGCATGAAGGTACATTTCCCATTGTCACATCCCTAGCTTCTGGCATAGTACTAGGCTAACTTCATGTGTGCATCATGTTTAAACTTTGAAAGAAACTTGAAATGGGGATTGTTCAAGCCCTAGCACCAAATGAATTCAAATAGGCTCAAATAAAATCACTTCCAATAAACCCAAAGTGACTTCAGGAAAAGTCCATCATTTTTGAAACTGGTGAAAACCTCTGACAAAAATTGGTGCATATTTTTCCTAGGTCATTTCAGGTTTTTGGATTAAATCATAAGTATTTGAATTGGAGCATTTAATGGCTATAAATATTTTTAAATGCTTCAATAATTCTGAAAACATTTGAGGGCTGTTAGCAAACATTTCAAAAGTGCCCACAAATTTTCTCAGCAGTTTTTAAAAAATGGTTTAGTATTATTACTAAATCAAAAACAGAAAAGCAAATTAGAAAACAGTAACTAAACTAGAAAGAGAGAGAGAGTAACCTTACCTGACGCTTACATGAGGCCCACTCACCTGGTGGCCCAGCAGATTCGGCCGAGCCCCACCAGGGCGCCTTTGGGCTTCTTCCACCTCTGCCAAGAGGGCGAGGCGTGTCGACGCCAGCCACCCGAGGCCTCCACCTCCTCCCTCCCAGCCTGCCTGGCTCCTCCTCGATGCCCCAGGCGACGCCACGCAACCCTTGGCCCCTCTCCTCTCTCCCTGGACCTCTCTCCTCCTCTCTAGTCCCTCCCCGCAGCACCACCGGGCGCAGCCGATGCCGCCGACGCCGTTTGCCGCGGCCAGGGCCACCGCCACGCCTCTCCAACGCACCAAGGAGCTCTGCCATGACCTGCCTTTCGTCTCCGCCGAGCCAAACGACGCCGGAAGGCCTTCTCCGTCGCCTTCGAGCTAGCCACTACCGCATCTGCTCGCCGGCCGTCGCTGTCGTTCGCGCGCTGGAGGTCGTCCCCGAGCCCGTTGAGCTACCCTGCTGCCTCCCTGTGAGCGCCCGCTTCGATCTCCCCTCTTCCCCGGCCTCTTCTCGTACTCTAGCCTCGGCTCCATCTCCGGCCAAAGCTGTGATCCGCCAGCGATGTCGCCGCCGTCACCTGCAGCCGCTGAGGCTCAAAACCGAGCGCGGCATCGTGCTCCTAGCATCTTCAGGAGCTCGGTGAGCCCCTTAGCCAGCTCCCCCGTCCACTGTGGCCTCGCCCCGCTCGAACCCATAGCTCCGGCCGCCGCACTTGCCATCGCTGCCGTCGATGTAGTGCACCCCAGCTGCTGTCGTTGGCCGCAGTGGATGCGCGCGAGCCTGGGCGTCTCGTAGAGCCTCTCCGACGCTCGTTTGGTCGCGTGAGCTGCGATTTCGAGCACCTCCGCCGTCTCTAGTGTCGCCGGCGACGAGCCGTGGACCAAGTCCGGCGAAGTTGACCTGTTTGACCTGGGGTTTGACCCCCCCCCCAGGGTCACTGACGTGCGGGCCCGTCTCTGCCTTTAATTAGATTTAGGTTAGTGCTAATTAACCCTGACAGTTAGTTTAGTCACTAACCAGTGGGCCCAAGCCATAATTAAACCATGTTAGTGCTAACGTAACACTAACCAACCCTGTTAGTTAGCTGTTACACTGACATGTGGGCCCCAACCGTCAGGTTTGACCTGGGCTGGCGCCTTTGACCTGGTGACGTCACCCCGACGTCTTGCTAACGCCGTTAATCTTTTTCTTTATTTATTCTTATTCAGGAAATTCCAGAAATTAGTATGAACTTCTAAAATTCATAGAAATTCAACCTTAACTCCAAATGAAATAATTTATATATGAAAAATTATCAGAAAAATCCGATCTATCCATCTGTACCATTTTCATGCATGATAGAACAACTTATGGCTGCTGTTTAGGACAATTCAATTAAATGGCATTTAAGAAATCACATATGGAGTTTGAATTTGAATCTTTTATTCAAACCAACTTCATTTAATCTGCTGCTAGTTGCATTAGTTCAAACCACAGCATATTGCCATGTCATAGCATGCATCATATTGTCGCATTGTATTGATTGTGTCCTTCTGTGTTTGCCGGTAATCGTCCCCTCGCAGTAGACGATGTTCCGACGACGAGATCGATGACACTGATGAAGACTCAATGTTATCTTCGAAGTGCCGTGAAAGCAAAACCCCTTGTTCATTCCGATACAATCCCACTCTCTCGCTCCTGCTCACATTTATTGCAGTAGGATAACAACGATTCATCAGTTACTTGCTGCGGTAGCTGAACCCCTTTATCCTCTGCATGACCTGTCATTCCACAGTAAATAGATGAAACCCACTAGCATGAGCCCTGATGTGCCTACTCATTCATGCTTGTTTGTCATGCCTGCTACTTCTTAGTGTTGAGTTAGGTCTGATTCATCGGGAATGAATCGGAGGTGTGTGAACATGTCCTACTGTTGAGAGCTAAGTGTGTGAACACGATTTGGTAAAGGTAGCGGTGAGAGGCCATGTAGGAGTACATGGTGGGTTGTCTCATTGCAGCCGTCCTCGAACTGAAGTTACGTGTTTGTGATCCATGAACAATTACTACCACACATTGGGCTCCGGGCGCCCAAGCTCTCTCGACTTATTAATCAACTAGATCTCTGTCCGTGAGTTGCAACTAGTTTCGGTGTTTGTAGGTAGTGTTATTAGTCTACCAAGTGGCACCCGCATGTGGGCTTGGGACAGACTAGGCACCGTGGCCGGGTATGCCTAGCGTCGCCCGTTTGGTGGGCTTGGAACCATGTACACATCGTTTGGGGCCGTGAGCGACACCCCGGCCGGATCTCCTTGCAGATGGAACCCGAATAGGCGATAAACCTGGACTAGAGACTTGTGTGGTTAGTCAGGTCGTGGCCGACTCCCTCACCAGGCTTCCGCTTGAAGGTTGCCGAGATACACAAGGCGTAGATGGCGGTAAGTGGCGAGAGCGTGTGTGAAGAAGTACACCCCTGCAGGGTTAATATGATCTATTCGAATAGCCGTGTTCGCGGTAAAGGACTTCTAGGTTGCCTATAATAGTTCATAGACAAGTGAAACTGGATACTCTAAAATGCGCAAGATAAGCGTGAGTGCTATGGATGGCGTTCTCGTAGGGAGACGGGAGCGGATTAGTGGTGTATTGATATGGTGAATATGTGGACTCGTGTGCGCCACCTCAAAAGAGTTACTTTCAGTCGTAGTTCAGGATAGCCACCGAGTCAAAGCTGGCTTGCTGCAGTCAAACTCCACCACCCCCTTTGTTGATAATGATGCATATGTAGATAGTTCTGATGTAAGTCTTGTTGAGTACGTTTGTACTCATGTTTGCTTATTTTATGTTTTGCAGAGAGACGCGTCGGTCGCTAGTAGTTCCGCTTGGACTTCGACGTTTAGCTTGTTACCTCAGCTACGATCTTGTGCCCTCGGCAAGATCTGGTAGATAGTCAGGCTTCTCAGCCTTTTTCATTTGTAGATGTCTGTACTCAGACATGTTAAGCTTCCGCTTGTGCTTTGACTTGTATGCTTTGAGTGTTGGGTCATGAGACCCATGTTTGTAATATCTCGCTCCTCGGAGCCTAATGAATAAATACTTTGAGTCGTAGAATTATGTTGTGATGCCATGTTGTATTTACACATATTGAGCATATTGTGTGTATGTTTGAAATGCTTGGTATGTGTGGGATCCGACAATCTAGTTGTTTATCCTTGGCAGCCTCTCATATGGGGAAATGTAGTCTTGTGCTTCCTGAGCGATAGTAGTCCGCTACAGCCCGGTTCACCGGAGTCCTGCTAGCCCAGCACTACTGCTCTGGGCACTTGACTGGCCCGCATGTGTTTCACTTCATTTATGTGTCTGTCCCTTCGGGGAAATGTCACGCGGTGACATCCGGAGTCCTGCCTAGCCTGCTACAGCCCGGGTTACCGGAGTCCTGTTAGCCCAGTGCTACAGCCCGGATTCATACGTTGATGACCGACATGCTCGATGTGATTCATGTATGCCTGTCCCCATGGGTTAGTGCCGCTTTGGGTTCACGACTAGCCATGTCGGCCCGGTTCTCTGTCATATGGATGCTAGCGACACTATCATATACGTGAGCCAAAAGGCGCAAACGGTCCCGGGCCATGGTAAGGCGACACCCGTGGGAATACCGTGCGTGAGGCCGCAAAGTGATATGAGGTGTTACCGGCTAGATCGATGTGACTTGGAATCGTGGTCCTGACAGCGTTGGTATCAGAGCCTGACTGCCTGTAGGATTACCAAGCCAAACCGGTCAAAGTTGTGTCTAGAAATGATTTAGTTATGTAAGGGAATTGATTGTGGAAGGGAACGTAAGGCTCTTTTTACTCCTTATACCTCATGGCCTTCTGATCTGAGTCAACCTCTTCTTTTCTACGGGGATTAAGAATTAGGCCTTCTCATCTATCTATCAGGATGACGTGTTACTAATCCATAGACTTTTAAGATTGTTGGTTTTACGCCCCAGTTCAGTTTCTACTATTTCCGTATGTTCATAGTTGGTCTCAAAACCCTGATATTGTGATGTTGAGTGGTTATGCCACCATTTTGCAGGATGTCTCAAATCATTTTGAGCATTTACAGCCGTTATGCTGTCCGAGTCATCCCAGGTCTCTAAATAGTCTGATGCATTTGCAAATCCCTTCTCTCCATTTCTAATGATCATCTGGGCCAGATTAATCACACAAATTAGTATGTGGAGGTACTCTGCTGCCTCAACATATATGTTGGAGTTTTTATTATGACCTAGGTGTTTTAGGGAGTCACCTAGTAATCTAGCCATGTTTTGTGTTCCCAGTGTGATGATTCCGGCCATTATTCTCGAAAGCATCTCAGGATGCCATTCAAGAGTAGGTATTCTATTCACAGGTTCTTGAACCCGAGATTCACCCTACTTACTTCATGTTGATAGTAATTGCTAGCTCCCTTATGTTATTAGTAACCTTTGCATTAGTCCTCGAGGTCCGTGGTATTTCTTTCTTTCGAATACCATGAACCAATAAGGCGTAAGTCTTTGAATTAAAAGATCACAAACTGTGGTGCTCTTGAGGGGTACTCCATTCTATATTGTGACTCTGCCAGTTCTACCTTCTCTGCATGGATTATCCGGAAGAAATGTTGAGCTTTGCTCGACATACTAATCTATGCATCCACAACTCAGAAAATTATATGTTCCTTTGAGTTGCTCTCTTTAGTTGTATCCCGACCATCCTCTATCAGTTGATAACCAAGAGTATGGGTGCATTTGTGTTCATCGATGCCCTGTTATTCTTGTGGTCCGTCAAGCCATTCTATTCCGGAATGACTAGGAGAAACAAACTCCAGTACCTCATCCATTTCTAGGATTGGGTCAAAGTAGTTGTATTCCGCAGATCAAATGCAATCAGGCTTTTGTTCTGTTCTACCCTGAAGTATTACCCACTATATGTCAGGAATGTCATGAGAATTGCACCATTCTATGAACTCTTGATGCAGTGATACTTCTCGCCATCCTTATTCATTCCTCGGTCCCCGTGTTATTGTAACCGGAATGCCGACAAGTGAACCATGATGTGTGAAATCAATACTCCTAGCAACCTTGTTGCTTGGTAGTTAAAGGACAATAATTTCATTCTTAGCTTGTTGGTTATTGAATCATCATTCTAAGATAGACTATGCCACCTAGTCCTTATTTCTGGTGCACTCTTCGATCAATGAGTTAGGATTATATCAATCCCTTGCTCTTTGATCATATCGTCTTGCCCTGAAAAGAAAGATTGTTCTCGAGCTTAGTAATATATCGGTGGTTCGTGATATTCCGAATATCTTCTCGGAAGTATCACCAGGTTGTCACCTGACCGCTATGTTGAGTCCGTGATCAAATTGGTTTTCTTGTAAACCACCCTTTCTCCAGGAATCTGTGTTGGATACCCTGAGCTAGTTGGTTAAGCTAAACAACAACTTGGAGAGTTGGAAGATAAAAGCTTGTCTAACTTAGTTCATTTCCAAGGGGATATCTTGTGTGTGTGTGTTGAAGAAATATGATATCTTCACCGATTGGTCCTATGATCAGTTAATGGACCTATCATCTTATCCAATCTTTGATTTGAGTGTGGGCTATTCTCAGATCAAATCAGAACCAACGATATTTGTAATGTTGTCTTACTCGTGGTTTTTCCTCGAGCATACACCATTATATTCTTTGGTATGACCAATGCTATCACCGTGTTCACTTAACTGTGGAATTCCTTTTATATGGAAACCTGGATGAACTGTTGTTGAGCCCATCGACAACATCCTTATCTCCTCCATGATTTTGTTGAACATCAAGCTAGTGTTAGAAACTTGTGTAAGCATTTTCTTCATGCCCCGTTCATGAAGCATGTTTGGATGAAAGAAGTGACTTCCTTTGATTCACGTGCATTTGATGTAAGTTGCTGCCGTGAATTCGAGAAAGTTAGTTTTGCTTCCTCCGGAATCATCCCAAGTCAGTCATGTACGTGCGAAGAATTCTGTGGTCTGTTAGACTGATCATCTTCATTCCATATGTATATCCTAGCACACCAAGCCACTGATTGAGTTGTTCAAAGATAAAGGAGTCTGTCCAAGGTGAACTCTTTGGACTTCCACGCGTGGAGACTTCGATGTCATTAATGATGGTTCCCCACCTGAACTCGGTAGTGTTTTATTGTAAGACTACCATGTGATAATGTTTTGTCTGGGACAACATGTTCACATGTATGTAGCAGAACCAGCTCATGCCTTGGAGTTTTCTATCGTAGTTCATTTCCCGAGAATCTCGCAACGTCATCTCATCGATTTGTGTTGCAAACTTTCATTTTTCTTTCTAGATTTGATGAGTCTGGAATATCCTGACACCAACCATATCTGAATCTCAGGCAGATATGATGGTTGGAACATTTCCCAAGAACTATAGTATCGGTCTCTCTGTAACCCGGTAAAGTGGATGTCGTGGCCAATACACCCAACCGGAAGATCTATTATTGTAGTATCTTGATTGAAGAAGTTGGTCACCTTCCCATAAGGATTTCGTAGGATTTACTCCTTAGTTGTTCCTTATGGATTTTCTTTTGTGCTCCCGAAGTCCGACCTTTTACTTGATGTTCTAGATACCAAACCATGTAAATGGGTTACGCTAGCACATCAAGGAGAGCATTAGAAGCGGAGTGCTAAATGTCTCTCGGTCGATCATCCAGATTTTACTTCCTTCGCTCCGCTAAGGTAAAAACTGAGAAGGTGTTACCTTCCTTTGCATCTGCATCGTCCACCACTATTCATCATGGTAGTATGTTGTGTTGCCAGGATCCTTGACACGGATGTTGGTAAAACCTTGATGAATATGGAAATGCTCAAGTTCTTGAGAGCACGCGCAAGAAAAATCATTCCTTGCGTTGTCTTCAACAAGGTAGTCCACATCATCCATTCTAGTCCGAGTATGTCATTCTTTTGAACTCCTTCAAATGATCGATTGTGAATGCCTTAGGCTGGTTTAAAGAGTTTCAATGATCTCTGAATCAAAAGTAATTCTTTTTGCCACCTAAGGGCACAGTTCTACGAGTCACCTTTCCTAAGGTGTCCCATTATGGAATCATGGCAATCATCTCCTTGTTACTTTGAAACCATGCACCATTTTACTTAAGCGTGGAACGGTCGCCTACCAATTTGAACCTTCGTCATCCGTTTCTTTTCCACCATTCCTAATGTGTGTTTGGTGTCTCAACTCAAGAGATGTTCTTACGTCTCACTCCATGAACTGATCTTGAGTTGCTCGATCTTCAAGAAGATTAAATCCTGTAGGGTTTCCCCTCTTTCTGTTGTCGTGTCGAGTGAAGATCTCGAAAACAAAGACGTCAAGACCAAGATGATGGAATGAATCAACATCTTCGAGAAGGGCAATTGGATCGAGAAGGTTGTGATAGTTTTGTGGCCCTCTGTCATCTTACCTCACGTCCTGAATCTCGGGACGAGATTCCTGTTTAGTGGGGGTGAGTTGTCACATCTCTAGCTTCTGGCATTGCACTAGGCTAACTTCATGTGTGCATCATGTTTAAACTTTGAAAGAAACTTGAAATGGGGATTGTTCAAGCCCTAGCACCAAATGAATTCAAATAGGCACAAAAAAAAACACTTCCAATAAACCCAAAGTGACTTGTGAAAAGTCCATCATTTTTGAAACTGATGAAAACCTCTGACAAAAATTGATGCATATTTTTCCTAGGTCATTTCAGGTTTTTGGATTAAATCATAAGTATTTGAATTGGAGCATTTAATGGCTATAAATATTTTTAAATGCTTCAATAATTCTGAAAACATTTGAGGGCTGTTAGTAAACATTTCAAAAGTGCCCACAAATTTTCTCAGAGTTTTAAAAAATGGTTTAGTATTATTACTAAATCAAAACAGAAAAGCAAATTAGAAAACAGTAACTAAACTAGAAAGAGAGAGAGAGTAACTCTTACTCGACGCACTGAGGCCCACTCACTGGTGGCCCAAAGTGATTCGGCCCAGCCCACCAGGGGCGCCTTGGTCTTCTTCCACCTGTGCCAGTAGGCAGAGGCGTGTCGACGCCAGCGCGCCCGAGGCCTCCACCTCCTCCCTCCCAGCCTACCTGGCTCCTCCTCGATGCCCCAGGCGACGCCACGCAACCCTTGGCCCCTCTCCTCTCTCCCTGGACCTCTCTCCTCCTCTCTAGTCCCTCCCTCAGCACCACCGGGCGCAGCCGACGCTGCTTGCCGCTGCCAGGCCACCGCCACGCCTCCAACGCACCAAGGAGCTCGCCATGACCTGCCTTTCGTCTCCGCCGAGCCAAACGACGCCGAAGGCCTTCTCCGTCTCCTTCGAAGCTAGCCATCGCCAGATCTGCCGCCGCCGCCGTCGCTGCTCGTTGGAGGTCGTCCCCGAGCCCGTTGAGCTACCCTGCTGCCTCCCTATGAGCGCCCGCTTCGATCTCCCCTCTTCCCCGGCCTCTTTTCGTACTCTAGCCGCGGCTCCATCTCCGGCCGAAGCTGTGATCCGCCGGCGACGTCGCCGCCGTCACCTGCAGCCGCTGAGGCTCAAAACCGAGCGCGGCATCGTGCTCCTAGCATCTTCAGGAGCTCGGTGAGCCCCTTAGCCAGCTTCCCTGGCCCATCGTGGCCTCGCCCGCCGAACTTCGTAGCTCCGGCTGCCGCACTTGCCATCGCCGCCCGTCGATGTAGTGCACCCAGCTGCTGCCGTTGGCGCGATGGATGCGCGCTGTGGGCGTCTCGTAGAGCCTCTCCGACGCTCGTTTGGTCGCGTGAGCTGCGATTCCGAGCACCTCCGCCGTCTCTAGTGTCGCCGGCGACGAGCCGTGGACCAAGTCTGGCGAAGTTGACCCGTTTGACCTGGGGTTTGACCCCCCCCCCAGGGTCACTGACGTGCGGGCCCGTCTTTGTTAGCCTTTAATTAGATTTAGGTTAGTGCTAATTAACCCTGACAGTTATTTTAGTCACTAACCAGTGGGCACAGGCCCTAATTAACCCAAGTTAGTGCTAACGTAACACTAACCAACCCTGTTAGTTAGCTATTACACTGACATGTGGGCCCCAGCCGTCAGGTTTGACCTGGGCTGGCGCCTTTGACCTGGTGACGTCACCCCGACGTCTTGATGACGCCGTTAATCTTTTTCTTTATTTATTCTTATTCAGGAAATTCCAGAAATTAGTATAAACTTCTAAAATTCATAGAAATTCAACCTTAACTCCAAATGAAATAATTTATATATGAAAAATTATCAGAAAAATCCAATCTATCCATCTGTACCATTTTCATGCATGATAGAACAACTTATGGCTGCTGTTTAGGACAATTCAATTAAATGGCATTTAAGAAATCACATATGGAGTTTGAATTTGAATCTTTTATTCAAACCAACTTCATTTAATCTGCTGCTAGTTGCATTAGCTCAAACCACAGCATATTGCCATGTCATAGCATGCATCATATTGTCGCATTGCATTGATTGTGTCCTTCTGTGTTTGCCGGTAATCGTCCCCTCTCAGTAGACGATGTTCCGACGACGAGATCGATGACACTGATAAAGACTCAATGTTATCTTCGAAGTGCCGGGCAAGCAAAACCCCTTGTTCATTCCGATACAATCCCACTCTCTCGCTTCGCTCTCTTTTACCGTGCATTAGGACAACAACGATTCATCTATTACTTGCTGCGGTAGCTGAACCCCTTTATCCTCTGCATGACCTGTCATTCCACAGTAAATAGATGAAACCCACTAGCATGAGTAGGAGTTGTTTGAGCCCTGATGTGCCTACTCATTCATGCTTGTTTGTCATGCCTGCTACTGCTTAGAGTTGAGTCAGGTCTGATTCATCGGGAATGAATCGGAGGTGTGTGAACATGTCCTACTGTTGAGAGCTAAGTGTGTGAACACGATTTGGTAAAGGTAGCGATGAGAGGCCATGTAGGAGTACATGGTGGGTTGTCTCATTGCAGCCGTCCTCAGGAACTGAGCTCTGTGTTTGTGATCCATGAATAGTTACTACCACACATTGGGCTCCGGGCGCTCCAAGCTCTCTCGACTTATTAATCAACTTGATCTCTGTCCAGGAGTTGCAACTAGTTTCTGGTGTTTGTATGTAGTGTTAGTAGTCTACCAAGTGGCACCCTGCAGGTGGGCTTGGGACAGACTAGGCACCGTGGCCGGGTATGCCAAGCATCGCCCGTTTGGTGGGCTTGGAACCCTGTACACATCGTTTGGGGCCGTGAGCGACACCCCGGCCGGATCTCCTTGCGGATGGAACCCGAATAGGCGATAAACCCGGATCTCCTTACTGAGTACGTTTGTACTCACGTTTGCTTATTTTATGTTTTGCAGAGAGACGTCAGTCTCACTAGTAGTTCCGCTTGGACTTCGACGTTTAGCTTGTTACCACAGCTACGATCTTGTGCCCTCGGCAGATCTCGGTAGATAGTCGGGCTTCTCAGCCTTTTTCATTTGTAGGTGTCTATACTCAGACATGTTAAGCTTCCGCTTGTGCTTTGACTTGTATGCTCTGAGTGTTGGGTCATGAGACCCATGTTTGTAATATCTCGCTCCTTGGAGCCTAATGAATAAATACTTTGAGTCGTAGAGTTATGTTGTGATGCCATGTTGTATTTACACATATTGAGCATATTGTGTGTATGTTTGAAATGCTTGGTATGTGTGGGATCCGACAATCTAGTTGTTTATCCTTGGCAGCCTCTCATATGGGGAAATGTAGTCTAGTGCTTATTGAGCGATAGTAGTCCGCTTCTGACCCGGTTCACCGGAGTCCTGCTAGCCCAAAGACTACTCTTTCTGGACACTTGATCGGCCCGCATGTGTTTCACTTCGTTTACGTGGTTCTGTCCTTCGGGAAATGTCACGCGGTGACATCCGGAGTCCTCGCCTAGCCTGCTACAGCCCGGGTTACCGGAGTCCTCATAGCCCAAAGGTTACAGCCCGGATTCATACGTTGATGACCGACATGCTCGATGTGATTCATGTATGCCTGTCCCCATGGGTTAGTGCCGCTTTGGGTTCACGACTAGCCATGTCGGCCCGGGTTCTCTGTCATATGCATGCTAGCGACACTATCATATACGTGAGCCAAAAGGCGCAAACGGTCCCGGGCCATGGTAAAGCGACACCCGTGGGAATACCGTGCGTGAGGCCGCAAAGTGATATGAGGTGTTACCTGCTAGATCGATGTGACTTGGAATCGGGGTCCTGACACCCATATTCACATCATTTGCTCTGATGCATATAGCCAAGATACATGTAACACATTGCTTACTCTGTCATGGTTATGCTCTCACATGTTTCTATATTCCATATCCACATGATTGCATACATGTAGGGGGAGCCTATGCATGTTACATGTCTTTCCAAAGCTTTACTCATAATTCTTTATATCTTTATCTAATGCTTTGATGTATGTTTTCATCAATTACCAAAAAGGGGGAGATTGAAAGCACAAGTGCTCCTTGGGTGATTTTGGTAATTAATGTCAACATATCTCTTGTTGGACTAACACTGTTACCTAGTATGTTTCAGACAAGTTCAACAATGGAGTGGCATGGACTAGAGGATGTGGAACCCCTTCAAGATGCTAAGAACAAAGGATTGGCTCAAGCTCCAAGCTCAAGACTCTACACTTTCTATTCTAGTGATCCAAAATCACATTGAGTCTATGGGAAAAGCCAATACTATCAAGAGGGTATGAGGTGTTGCTTAATGAGTTTCTTGCTCTACATTGCTTAGTGATATGCTCCAAAGCCCTCAACTACTTTCTCACATCCACATATGTCCTAAACCAAAATTCAAACTCGGCCCCACCGATTCTTTCTATCCGGCGCCACCAAGTTCAGATGTCTTAGCCACTGCCACAAACCCTAGGCAAATCGGTTTCACCGATAGGGATCTCGATCTCACCGGGATGGGATTGTAATCTCTCTGTGTATGTCCATTACCAAATTCGGTCTCACCGAGTTTAAGTAATCGGTACTACCGAGATTACAATGCAAACTCTCTGGTTAACTTATTACCAAAATCGGTCCCACCGAATTTGTGTAATCGGTCTCACCGAGTTTGCCTGACCAACTCTCTGGTTAGCTTATTACCAAAATCGGTCTCACCGAGTTTGTGTAATCGGTCTCGCCGAGATTACGTTATGCCCTAACCCTAACCATATCGGTCCTACCGAGTTGCATGTCGGTCCCACCTAAAATCCTAATGGTCACTAGATTTGCTAAATCGGTCCGACCGAGTTTACCAATTCGGTCCCACCGAGTTTGGCAAGTTGTGTGTAATGGTTAGATTTTGTGTTGAGGCTATAAATACCCCTCCACCCACTCTTCATTCGTGGAGAGAGCCATCAGAACGAACCTACACTTCCAAAGATCCATTTTCCGAGAGAGAACCACCTACTCATGTGTTGAGGCCAAGATATTACATTCCTTCCATATGAATCTTGATCTCTAGCCTTCCCCAAGTTGCTTTCCACTCAAATCTTCTTTCCACCAAATCCAAATCCTGTGACAGAGAGTTGAGTGTTGGGGAGACTATCATTTGAAGCACAAGAGCAAGGAGTTCATCATCAACACACCATTTGTTACTTCTTGGAGAGTGGTGTCTCCTAGATTGGCTAGGTGTCACTTGGGAGCATCCAACAAGATTGTGGAGTTGAACCAAGGAGTTTGTAAGGGCAAGGAGATCGCCTACTTCGTGAAGATCTACCACTAGTGAGGCAAGTCCTTCGTGGGCGACGGCCATGGTGGGATAGACAAGGTTGCTTCTTCGTGGACCCTTCACCGGTGGAGCCCTCTGTGGACTCTCGCCAAGAACTGCTACCCTTCATGGGTTGAAGTCTCCATCAACGTGGATGTACGATAGCACCACCTATCAGAACCACGACAAGAACATCCATGTCTCAAATTGCGTTTGAATCCTCCAAACCCTTCCCTTTACATTCTTGCACGTTGCATGCTTTACTTTCCGCCGCTCATATACTCTTTGCATGATTGCTTGATATGTATTGTGAGTGTTAAACTTGTGCCTAAACTCCACTTAAACTTAAAGAAGTTAAAAACTGCAACTTTTGGTACTTAGTGTCTAATCACCCCCCCCCCTCTAGACACCTCTTCTCGATCCCTTTCAAAATCACACTAGATGTGGTATTCGGCACACCGGAAAATTATAGGTCCGAAGAAATAACATTCCAAGTGGCCCCGTTCAGTAGTGGATACCACGCCCTTCTAGGGCGGGAGGCATTCACGATCTTCCAAGCTATACCCCATTATGGGTACATGAAGCTCAAAATGCCTAGGACCAATGGAATTATCACTCTAGCTAGTGATCCAGACATAGCACTCCGCGCTGAAAACAAAACAGCCGCACTAGCCCTCGAGGCACTATTCGAAGCCCTAGCGGCAGAGGAGTTAACTGCGCTACGCTCGACCGTGGACAGGGACGACGTGATACTCGACAAGAGATCCAAGTCCACCTCTTTCAAACCAGCGGATGAAATAGTCAAATTCCAAGTCCACCCAATGGGCCCTACCAAAACAGCCTCAATTGGGGCACAGTTAAACCCCGTTGTGGACGCCGCACTATGGGAGTTCCTGCGCGAGAAATGGGATATATTTGCCTTGCACCCATCAGATATGCCAGGAATCCCACGCAGGTTGGCCGAGCATAGCCTTAACATTCTAAAAGGATTCAAGTCGGTTAAGCAGACTCTTCGGTGTTTTTCTGAACCTAAGCGACAAGCTATGGGTGAGGAGCTAGCCAAGTTATTGGAGGCCGGATTCATCAGAGAAATAAAACACCCGGACTAGCTAGCAAACCTGGTGATGGTACCAAAGAAGGACAAATCCTGGCTGTTGGGGAACGTAGTAATTTCAAAAAAAATCCTACGCACACGCAAGATCATGGTGATGGCATAGCAACGAGAGGGGAGAGTATTGTCCACGTACCCTCGTAGACCGTAAGCGGAAACGTTATGACAATGCGGTTGATGTAGTCGTACGTCTTCACGATCCGACTGATCCAAGTACCGAACGTACGGCACCTCCGAGTTCAGCACACGTTCAGTTCGATGACGATCCCCGGGCTCCGATCCAGCAAAGCGTAGGGGATGAGTTCCGTCAGCACGACGGCGTGGTGACGATGATGATGCTCTACCGGCGCAGGGCTTCGCCTAAACTCCGCGATGATATGACCGAGGTGGAATATGGTGGAGGGGGCACCGCACACGGCTAAGGAACGATCCGTAGATCAACTTGTGTGTCCATGGGGTGCCCCCTGCCCTCAGATATAAAGGAGCAAGGGGAGGAGGCCGGCCCTAGGAGGCGCGCCAAGTGTGGAGTCCTACTAGGACTCCCTAGTCCTAGTAGGATTCCACCTCCCTTGTTGGAGTAGGAGAAGGGGAAAGAGGGGAGAGGAATAAGGAAAAGGGGCTGCGCCTTGTCCAGTCGGACCAGACGGGGGGCGCAGGCCTCCTTCCTTTTGGCCTCTCTCCTCTATTCCCGTATGGCCCAATAAGGCCCATATACTCCCCGGCGAATTCCCGTAACTCTCCGGTACTTCGAAAAATACCCGAATCACTCGGAACCTGGAACTATTCTTGGTCAATAACCAATAGCGGAACCTGGATGCTCATATTGGCTCCTACATATTCTACGAAGATCTTTATCGGTCAAACCGCATAACAACATACGTTGTTCCTTTGTCATCGGTATGTTACTTGCCCGAGATTTGATCGTCGGTATCCAATACCTAGTTCAATCTCATCTTGGCAAGTCTCTTTACTGCTACGTAATGCATCATTCTCAGAACTAACTCATTAGCTATATTGCTTGCAAGGCTTATAGTGATGTGCATTACCGAGAAGGCCCAGAGATACCTCTCCAGAGCAATCGGAGTGACAAAACCTAATCTCGAAATCGCCAACCCAACATGTACCTTTGGAGACACCTGTAGTACTCCTTTATAATCACCCATTACGTTGTGACGTTTGGTAGCACCCAAAGTGTTCCTCCGGTAAACGGGAGTTGCATAATCTCATAGTTACAGGAACATGTATAAGTCATGAAGAAAGCAATAGCAATATACTAAACGATCAAGTGCTAGGCTAACGGATTGGGTCAATGCAATCACATCATTCTCCTAATGATGTGATCCCATTAATCAAATAACAACACATGTCTATGGTTAGGAAACATAACCATCTTTGATTAATGAGCTAGTCAAGTAGAGGCAAACTAGTGACTATATGTTTGTCTATGTATCATGTTTCCGGTTAATACAATTCTAGCATGAATAATAAACATTTATCATGAAATAAGGAAATAAATAATAACTTTATTATTGCCTCTAGGGCATATTTCCTTCAGTCTCCCACTTGCACTAGAGTCAATAATCTAGTTCACATCATCATGTGATTCAACACTAATATTCACATCTGTATGTGATTAACACCCATAGTTCACATCTTCATGTGACCAACACCCAAAGGGTTTAGTAGAGTCAATAATCTAGTTCACATCGCTATGTGATTAACACCCAAAGAGTACTAAGGTATGATCATGTTTTTCTCGTGAGAGAAGCTTAGTCAACCGGTCTGTCACATTCAGAGCCGTATGTATTTTGCAAATATTCTATGTCTACAATGCTCTGCACGGAGCTACTCTAGCTAATTGCTCCCACTTTCAATACGTATCCAGATTGAGACTTAGAGTCATCTGGATCAGTGTAAAAAGCTTGCATCGACGTAACTCTTTACGACGGGCTCTTTTATCACCTCCATAATCGAGAATATTTCCTTAGTCCTCACTAAGGATGTTCTTGACCAATGTCCAGTGATCTACTCCTAGATCACTATTGTACTCCCTTGCCAAATTCAGAGCAAGGTATACAATAGGTCCGATACATAGCATAGCATACTTTATAGAACCTATGATCGAGGCATAGGGAATGACTTTCATTCTCTTTTCTATTTTCTGCCATGGTCGGATTTGAGTCTTACTCAATTTCACACGTTTGCAACACGTGCAAGAACTTTTCTTTGACTTTTCCATTTTGAACTACTTCAAAATCTTGACAAGGTATGTACTTATTGAAAAACTTATCAAGCGTCTTGATCTATCTCAATAGATCTTGATGCTCAATATGTAAGTAGCTTTACTGAGGTCTTTCTTTTAAAGAACTCCTTTTAAATACTCCTTTATGCTTTCCAGAAAAATTATACATCATTTCTGATCAACAATATGTTACTCACATATATTTATCAAAAAGGCGGTAGTGCTCCCACTCACTTTATTGTAAATACAGGCTTCACCGCAAGTCTCAGATAAAACTATATGCTTTGATCAACTTATCAAAGCGTGTATTCCAACTCTGAGATGCTTGCACCAGTCCATAGATGGATCGCTGGAGCTTGCACATTTTGTTAGCTCCTTTAGGATTGACAAAACCTTCTGGTTGCATCATATACAACTCTTCTTTAATAAATCCATTAAAGAATGTTGTTTTGACATCCATTTGCCAGATTTCATAAAATGTGGCAATTGCTAACATGATTTGGACAGACTTAAGCAACGCTAGAGTTGAGAAAATCTCATTGTAGTCAACACCTTGAACTTGTCGAAAACCTTTTGCAACAAGTCAAGCTTTGTAGATAGTAGCACTACTATCAGTGTCCGTCTTCCTCTTGAAGATCCATTTATTTAACTTGACTTGCTGATCATCGAAAGGTGTCAACCAAAGTCCCCACTTTGTTCTTATATATGGATCCTATCTCAGATTTTATGGCCTCAAGCCATTTCATGAATCTGGGCTCATCATCGCTTCCTCATAGTTCGTGAGGTTCATCATGGTCTAGTAACATGACTTCTAGAATAGGATTACCGTACCACATTGGTGCGGATCTTATTTTGGAAGACCTACGAGGTTCGGTAGTAACTTGATCTGAAGCTTCATGATCATCATCATTAGCTTCCTCACTGATTGGTGTAGGAATCACGAGGAACTGATTTCTATGATGAACTACTTTCCAATTCGGGAGAAGGTACAATTACCTTATCAAGCTCTACTTTCCTCCCACTCACTTCTTTCGAGAGAAACTTCTTCTCTAGAAAGGATCCATCTTAACAACGAATAACTTGCCTTCGGATCTGTGATAGAAGGTGTACCCAATAGTTACCTTTGGGTATTCTATGAAGACGCACTTTTCCGATTTGGGTTCGAGCTTATCGGGTTGAAACCTTTTCATATAAGCATCGCAACTCCAAGCTTTAAGAAACGACAGCTTAGGTTTACTGCTAAACCATAGTTCATACGGTGTCATCTCAGCGGATTTAGATGGTGCCCTATTAAACGTGAATGCAGCTGTCTCTAATGCATAACCCCAAAACGATAGTGGTAAATCGGTAAGATACATCATAGATCGCACCATATCCAATAAAGTGCGTTTACGACGTTCGGACACACCATTATGTTGTGGTGTTCCATGTGGCGTGAGCTGTGAAACTATTCCACTTTGTTTTAATTGAAGACCAAACTCGTAACTCAAATATTCATCTCCACGACCAGATCACAGAAACTTTATTTTCTTGTTACGATGATTTTCGACTTCACTCTGAAATTCTTTGAACTTTTCAACTATTTCAGACTTATGTTTCATCAAGAAGATATACGCATATCTGCTCAAATCATCTGTGAAGGTCGAGAAAATAATGATACTTGCCACGGGCATCAACACTCATTGGGTCGCATACATTGGTATGTATTATTTCCAACAAGTCAAGAGCTTCGTTCCATTGTTCCGAGAAGCGGAGTTTTAGTCATCTTGCCCAAAAAGCACGGTTCACAAGCATCAAATGACTCATAACCAAGTGATTCCGAAAATCCATCTTTATGGAGTTTCTTCATGCGTTTTACACCGATATGACCCAAACGGCAGTGCCACAAATAAGTTGCACTATCATTATTAACTTTGCATCTTTTGGCATCAATATTATGAATATGTGTATCACTACAATCGAGATCCAACAAACTATTTTCATTGGGTGTATAACCATCGAAGGTTTTATTCATGTAAACAGAATAACAATTATTCTTTAACTTTAAATGAATAACCGTTTTGCAATAAACATGATCAAATCATATTCATGCTCAACGCAAACGCTAAATAACATTTATTTGGATTTTAACACTAATCTCGGAAATATAGGGAGTGTATGATGATGATCATATCAATCTTGGAACTATTTCCAACACTCATCGTCACTTCCCCTCAACTAGTCTCTGTTTATTATGTAACTCCTGTTTCGAGTTACTAATCTTAGCAACCGAACAAGTATCAAATACTCGGGGCTACTATAAACACTAGTAAGGCACACATCAAACACCAGATATCAAATATACCCTTGTTCACTTTGCCACCCTTCTTATCTACCAAATATTCAGGTCATTTCTGCTCCCAAAGGATCATTTCCTTTGCAAGAGAAGCACTCGGTTTCAGGCTTTGGTCCAGCTTTGGGCTTCTTCAAGGGAGCGACAACTTGCTTGTCATTCTACTTGAAGTTCCCTTTCTTTCCCTTTGCCCTTTTCTTGAAACTAGTGGTCTTGTCAATCATCAACACTTGATGCTCTTTTCTTGATTTCTACCTTCGTCGATTTTAGCATCACGAAGAGCTTGGGAATTACTTTTGTCATCCCTTGCATATTATAGTTCATCACGAAGTTCTACTAACTTGGTGATGGTGACTAGAGAATTCTGTCAATTACTATCTTATCTGGAAGATTAACTCCCACTTGATTCAAGCGATTGAAGTACCTGCATAATCTGAGCACATGCTCACTAGTTGAGCGATTCTCCTCCATCTTTTAGCTATAGAACTTGTTGGAGACTTCATATCTCTCAACTCGGGTATTTTCTTGAAATATTAACTTACATTCCTGGAACATCTCATATGGTCTGTGACGTTCAAAACGTGTTTGAAGTCCCGATTCTAATCCGTTAAGCATGGTGCACTAAACTATCAAGTAGTCATCATATTGAGCTAGCCAAACGTTCATAACGTCTGCATCTGCTCCTGCAATAGGTCTGTCACCTAGCGGTGCATCAATGACATAATTCTTCTGTGCAGCAATGAGGATAAACCTCAGATCACGGATCCAATCCGCATCATTGCTACTAACATCTTTCAACACAGTTTTCTCTAGGGACATATTAAAAATAAACATATGAAAGCAACAAACATAGGGAAGCAACAATGCGAGCTATTGATCTACAACATAATTTGCAAAATACTACCAGGACTAAGTTCATGATAAATTGAAGTTCAATTAATCATATTACTTAAGAACTCCCACTTAGATAGACATCCTCTAATCTTCTAAGTGATTACGTGATCCATATCAACTACACCATGTCCGATCGTCACGTGAGATGGAGTAGTTTCAACGGTGAACATCAATATGTTGATCATATCTACTATATGATTCACGCTCGACCTTTCGGTCTCCGTGTTCGAAGCCATATCTGTTATATGCTAGGCTCGTCAAGTTTAACTCGAGTATTCCGCGTGCAACTGTTTTGCACCCGTTGTATATGAGCGTAGAGCTTATCACACCCGATCATCACGTGGTGTCCGGGCACGACGAACTTTGGCAACGGTGCATACTCGTGGAGAACACTTCTTGATAATTTTAGTGAGAGATCATCTTAAAATGCTACCGTCAATCAAAGCAAGATAAGATGCATAAAGGATAAACATCACATGCAATCAATATAAGTGATATGATATGGCCATCATCATCTTGTGCTTGTGATCTCCATCTCCGAAGCACCGTCATGATCACCATCGTCACCGGTAGCGACACCTTGATCTCCATCGTAGCATCGTTGTCGTCTCGCCAACTATTGCTTCTCGACTATCGCTACCGCTTAGTGATAAAGTAAAAGCAATTACATGGCGTTGCATTTCATACAATAAAGCCACAACCATATGGCTCCTGCCGATTGCGGATAACTCGGTTACAAAACATGATCATCTCATACAATAAAATATAGCATCACGTCTTGACCATATCACATCACAACATGCCCTGCAAAAACAAGTTAGACGTCCTCTACTTTGTTGTTGCAAGTTTTACGTGGCTGCTACGGGCTGAGCAAGAACCGTTCTTACCTACGCATCAAAACCACAACGATAGTTTGTCAAGTTGGTGTTGTTTTAACCTTCGCAAGGACCGGGCGTAGCCACACTCGATTCAACTAAAGTGAGAGAGCGGACACCCGCCAGTCACCTTTAAGCAACGAGTGCTCGCAGCGGTGAAACCAGTCTCGCGTAAGCGTCTGGCGTAATGTCGGTCCGGGCCGCTTCATCTCACAATACCGCCCGAACCAAAGTATGACATGCTGGTAAGCAAGATGACTTGTATCGCCCACAACTCACTTGTGTTCTACTCGTGCATACGACATCTACGCATAAAACCAGGCTCGGATGCCGCCTTTGTTGGTGAACGTAGTAATTTCAAAAAATTTCCTACGCACACGCAAGTTCATGGTGATGGCATAGCAACGAGAGGGAGAGTATTGTCCACGTACCCTCGTAGACCGTAAGCGGAAGCGTTATGACAACGCGGTTGATGTAGTCGTACGTCTTCACGATCCGACCGATCCAAGTACCGAACGTACGGCACCTCCGAGTTCATCACACGTTCAGCTCGATGACGATCCCCGGGCTCCGATCCAGCAAAGCGTAGGGGATGAGTTCCGTTAGCACGACGGCGTGGTGACGATGATGATGCTCTACCGGCGCAGGGCTTCGCCTAAACCCCGCGACGATATGACCGAGGTGGAATATGGTGGAGGGGGGCACCGCACACGGCTAAGGAACGATCCGTAGATCAACTTGTGTGTCATGGGGTGCCCCCCTGCCCCTGTATATAAAGGAGCAAGGGGGGAGGAGGCCGGCCCTAGGAGGGGGCGCGCCAAGTGTGGAGTCCTACTAGGACTCCCTAGTCCTAGTAGGATTCCACCTCCCTTGTTGGAGTAGGAGAAGGGGAAGGAGGGGGAGAGGAATAAGGAAAGGGGGGCTGCGCCCCTTGTCCAATTCGGACCAGAGGGGGCGAGGCCTCCTTCCTTTGACCTCTCTCCTCTATTCCCGTATGGCCCAATAAGGCCCATATACTCCCCCGCGAATTCCAACTCTCCGGTACTCCGAAAAATACCCGAATCACTCGGAACCTTTCCGAACTCCGAATATAGTCGTTCAATATATCAATCTTTACGTCTCGACCATTTCAAGACTCCTCGTCATGTCCCCGATCTCATCCGGGACTCCGAACTCCTTCGGTACATCAAAACTCATAATATAACTGTCATCAAAACCTTAAGCGTGCGGACCTTACGGGTTCGAGAACTATGTAGACATGACCTAGAACTATTCTTGGTCAATAACCAATAGCGGAACCTGGATGCTCATATTGGCTCCTACATATTCTACGAAGATCTTTATCGGTCAAACCGCATAACAACATCGTTGTTCCCTTTGTCATCGGTATGTTACTTGCCCGAGATTTGATCGTCGGTATCCAATACCTAGTTCAATCTCGTTACTGGCAAGTCTCTTTACTCGTTACGTAATGCATCATTCGTAACTAACTCATTAGCTATACTGCTTGCAAGGCTTATAGTGATGTGCATTACCGAGAGAGCCCAGAGATACCTCTCCGACAATCGGAGTGACAAAACCTAATCTCGAAATACGCCAACCCAATATGTACCTTTGGAGACACCTGTAGTACTCCTTTATAATCACCCAGTTATGTTGTGACGTTTGGTAGCACCCAAAGTGTTCCTCCGTAAACGGGAGTTGCATAATCTCATAGTTACAGGAACATGTATAAGTCATGAAGAAAGCAATAGCAATATACTAAACGATCAAGTGCTAGGCTAACGGAATGGGTCATGTCAATCACAGCATTCTCCTAATGATGTGATCCCATTAATCAAATAACAACACATGTCTATGGTTAGGAAACATAACCATCTTTGATTAATGAGCTAGTCAAGTAGAGGCATACTAGTGACTATATGTTTGTCTATGTATTCACACATGTATCATGTTTCCGGTTAATACAATTCTAGCATGAATAATAAACATTTATCATGAAATAAGGAAATAAATAATAACTTTATTATTGCCTCTAGGGCATATTTCCTTGAGTGGCGCCTATGTGTCGATTTCAAAGACCTCAATAAAGCTTGCCCAAAGGATCCCTTCCCCCTCCCCCGCATCGATCAAATTATCGACGCCACCGCGGGACACGACTCATTGTGCTTCCTCGACGCATACTCCGGCTAGCACCAAATCAAGATGGCCGAGTCCGACCAAGCCGCAACGGCGTTTATCACGCCCTATGGCCCCTTCTGTTTCAACACAATGCCTTTCGGGCTTAAGAACACCGGTGCAACGTATCAACGCATGATTCAGACATGCCTGGAAAAGCAGATTGGCAAAACAGTGGAAGCATACGTAGATGATGTGGTCGTCGAAACCAGACACGCCGACTCTTTAATAGACGACTTGAGGCTTACGTTCAACAACCTCCGAACATACGACATCAAGCTCAATTCGGAAAAATGCGTTTTCGGCGTGCCTGCCGGAAAGCTCCTGGGTTTCATCGTCTCCAGTAGAGGAATTGAAGCAAATCCGGCTAAAATCCGAGCCCTGTCACAATTGGCTATCCCAATAGACCTCAAACAAATCCAGAAATTAACTGGATGCGTTGCGGCCTTAAGCCTCTTTATCTCCTGATTATGAGATACCCCTTTATCGCCTTCTTCGGCGCACCGAACACTTCAAGTGGACGGATGTTGCCACGGCCGGATTGGAAGAAATAAAAGCCATACTGGCCACCAACCCAATCCTGGCCGCGCCAAACATCGGTGAACCAATGCTGCTATATATAGCGGCGACTCATCAAGTCGTAAGCGCAGTGCTCGTCGTCGAACGAGAAATGGACGGACATAAATTCCTCCTTCAAAAGCCGGTATATTATGTATCCACTGTCCTCACCCCATGCAAATCACGGTACCCGCATTATCAAAAGATAGCGTATGTGGTATTCATGGCATCCCGGAAACTACGACACTACTTTCAAGAGTGTTCAATTATTGTGGCCTCGGAAGTGCCACTGAACGACATAATAAACAACCGCGACGCCACAGGCCAGATTGCCAAATGGGCCATTGAGCTTCTCCCGTTCGACATAACATATAAACCTCGGCGAGCTATTAAGTCGCAGGTATTGGCCGATTTTGTCGCCGAATGGACAGAAGCCGAACTCCCTAAAGTGTACAGCGCATACTCCAATTGGATTATGCACTTCGACGACTCTAAAATGTTGGCCGGTCTGGGGGCTGGCGTCGTCCTGACGTCCCCTACCGGAGATACAGTCCAATATGTACTCCAAATACTGTACATAGACTCCAACAATGCTGCCGAATACGAGGCCCTGTTACATGGTCTCCGGATGGCAGTTTCCATGGACATTCAACGCCTGGAGGTGCGCGGGGACCCGAACCTCGCAATATCCCAAATAAATGGAGACTTCGACGCTAAAGATCCAAAAATGGCGGCTTATCGCAATGCCGTACTCAAGATGTCAGCTTGGTTCGAGGGGCTCGAATTCCACCATGTGGCTCGGGAAAACAATCAGGCGGCTGATATCCTCGCCCGTATCGGCACTAAGCGTGATCCGGTCCCACCCAACATATTCTTGGAAAGGTTGTTTAAGCCATCTGTGGTATGGGAAGGGGAAACAAGCAACAACAGCCCGGACCCGGCTACAACGCTAGATACCGAACACTCTGACATAATCGGTGGCTCCGCCACCGAAATAACACCTTCAGCCCACATAATAATGGCCGTCATCGCCCCATGGACTGAACCATTCCTAGCCTACCTAACCAGGCAGGAACTTCTCGAGGACCAAAATGAGGCACGCTGCATTGTGCGGCGATCTAAAGCTTACAAGGTCCACAAGGGAGAGCTCTATAAGAAAAACACCACCAGAGTACTTCAAAGGTGCATCTCCGAAGAGGAAGGCCGGAAGCTTCTGGCAGAAATCCACGCCGAACTCGGTGGCCACCACGTCGCAGCCCGGGCCCTCGCAAGTAAGGCCTTCCGTATGGGATTTTATTGGCCGATGGCGCGGGCAGATGCACATGACTTGGTCCAACGCTGCGTCGGTTGCCAGCTTTTTGCAAACCAAAGCCATATGCCACCCGTCGCCCTACAAACAATCCCCATTACCTGGCCTATTGCGGTCTGGGGGCTTGACATGGTTGGACCCCTTAAAGGGGGAACCCATAAGAAAAAATACTTCATCGGTAATGGTGGATAAATTCACCAAATGGATAGAAGCCAAACCTGTTAAAATGGCCGAATCCGGACCAGTGATAGACTTCATATCCAGGGTTGTACACCGTTATGGTGTCCCCCACTGCATCATCATGGACAACGGCACGAACTTCACTACCGACGAGGTGAAACTATGGTGCAGCAACATGGGCATCAAGCTCGATTATGCTTCTGTCTATCATCCACAAACTAACGGTCTAGTCGAACGAGCAAATGGTCTTATCATGAGCGGCATCAAACTCAGATTAGTGCGGTCCTTAAAGGAATCTAACACGCATTGGGTAGAGGAGCTCGACTCCGTACTTTGGGGGCTACGGACCACGCCGAATCGCACTACCGGATACACACTATTCTTTATGGTGTACGGCGCAGAGGCGGTTCGGCCCTGCGACATACTTCATGACTCACCTCGAGTGCGCATGTATGAAGAAAGAGAGGCTGAGCTCGATCGGCAGGACAGTTTGGACGCCCTCGAGGAGGAGCGTGACGTGGCAAAAGCTCGTTCCGCATTCTATCGACAATGTGCTAGAAGATACCAAAGCAGAGAAGTACGGGCCAAAACTTATAATGTTGGCGAACTCGTTCTACGCCTATCGGAGAAGAAAAAGGACAAGCTCAACCCCAAATGGGAAGGTCCCTTCGTTATTGACCAGGTTTTAACCGGTGGAGCGTACCGTCTGCGGGATGGATCAGACAATCGACTCGAGCCAAATCCATGGAACGCAGCCAGACTCCAAAGATTCTATGCCTAGTCCCGGACTCCGTGTTCGTATCCTTACCTCTGTCAAATTTTTATACATTCGTTATCTATCTTTTCTTTCTTTATTTCTTCCCCTTTTCTTTCGAGGCCTTGAAGGGCTAAAATCTGTTTTGACTACACAATCTTGATGTGCCAGCCGTGCTCATTATACCTGTGGGCTTCTTGTATAGAAGCTTAATTATTTTATGGGCTTCATGCCCCGCACATGTGTTATTCTTCCGCATGTACCTTTTTCGCCACTATATGCATCGATATGACTTAAGTTTTGTCCAAGCAGGGTTTCCTGGCTCTTGTATTTATGCCATACGTTCCCGTTAATTCGGCTAGGGCATAAGGGGAGCACCTCTGCGATTATTCTTGTGGTCGGTGGGATGTGTACCTCGGTGGGTGAAGCCGAAGCTAAGCGTTCTTAAGGGAATATTCGATTCGGTGAATAAAAGATGACTTTTTATTTTTCCCATTTGCCCCCAGATGTTTTTTCCTGCGTCTCTTCTCGCAGTTCGGACATGCACATTAGGGCATGTGTACCCAGGGAAAGGAACCCTTAACGGAACTATTCTCCCTGGAAGATGTTTCTTACTACCCATGTAATATAACATAACTAGTTGGGTACTTGTCTATTCAAGCACTTATGACCCCTACGCCTGGTTTCCACGCATACCCCGGTTTTCACATAACTGAGCGGGTATTCGGATACACTCCAGACTATCGGGTCTAGAGGTTGAAGCAAAAAGGTCCGCCATGACAAATGATTTACAATGCGGCTGGAGACATTCTACATGTCATTTAAATTACATAATCACTTAGACTAATTAAATTCTTCTTCTATACCATCCAACAGGCTGTCTAGCCTACAATCCTGTTGGGAATACTTGGCGGCTAACTCTACTTGGTGATACACCAAACTGACAGGGATTTCTTTCCCATCGGGCCCCACAGGTCCGACCTCGGCCATGTGGTTTGGGTCAGCCTTGGTATACCGCGTCTTCACCATGGTCCAGGCTTCCCTGGCACCTTGACGATAGGCCGATACCTTCCATAATCGGAAGCGCCGCCGCGCTCCCTTGAGCTTCTCCGCAAGCTCTCCAAGGCCTTCGGGCAGGGAGACGGATGGCCACAAGGCCTGGGCAATACCTTGCATCACCTGCCGAACTTGTTCGTGCAGTTGTGAGAGCTCTGGTAGAAGATCACCCGCAGACCCGGGCATCTCATTCGCGGGACGACCTATCAGCATACCTGCAGACATAACTCTATTAGCTGGCTTCTTCGCCGACTCTTTTTAAAGTTCGTTCAAGCACTTACTAAAAATGCTGCGTCGAAGCGCCTTGTTCTCCTTCGCGGAGTCCGACAGCTGGGCACGAACATCCTTTAGTTCCACGCTCAGCTGGGTATTGGCATCTTGGAGATCGTTTTTCTCCTGCCTAACCTTTGTAAGCACGCTTCGCCGACCTTTAGCTGCCGTGTGACATGTTGCTCATCCGATTCACTCCGGCATCATCTGCAATATTTATTGTCGAATTGCATGCATGTCGCATCCTATATGGTACCTGTCATTCTTTAAAGCAGGTGTTACGGAGGGGCCTTCTCGGACTCCTTCAATGCAGCCATCATGACTCGTAGCTAGGCCTTGCACCCTTCCAGCTCTTGAGACAATTGGGTATTCTTCTCTGCAGAACTCAGATCAATAATGATCCTTAAATCAGTTGTGCCAACTACTTCAAGTCTCAGGGGCTACCGATATATGTAATCATCAAATTTTCTTACCCGTATATCTTTTACATACTAGTCCGTGGCTGTGGCAAGACCGTTTTTAGCGGCACGGATGTACGCGTCTCCCGAGTTGAAGGCGTCAAACGCCTCTTGAGAGAAACAAGCATCACGAAGTACGGCCCGGCGACGCCTGTGATTCATGGCGCTCTCCACTTCGGAATTTGTAGCGGAGATTTTATCCGCATCCTCTGTAGGAGGAACGTCCGACGCGTGCCCCGCCTCCGTGTCCGGCCCTGGAGCCCGGCTAGTGGAGGCGTGATCGGCAACTTCTCCGGATATAGTCCGGCGAGTGTTTTTCCTTCTGGGAAACATGGGTGTTATTATGTTTTCAAAGAAAACACCCACGGAGCGAGGTTTTATATTGTCACAGCCCTAGAGCTTGCTTGTAACTAGTGGCATTGCATCCATGCATCATGTTTAATTCTCATGAAATTTGAAATGGGGATGACCAAACCCTAGCACCAAAGCAATTCAAATAGGTTCAACTTCAAAATATTTTCAGTAATCCAAATGGCCTTAAAACCCTAGCACATTTTTCATGACATATTTGGTCACTGGATTAATTCATTAAGTATTTGCATTTGGGCATTTAAATGCTATAAAATATTTTAAATGCTCAAATAATCATAAACTTAAATGTTTGCTGTTGGATATTTTCCAAACAGTAGGCCTGAAACAAGTTTCATGATTTTTGGGGTAGTATTAGTATTTTTAATAAAGCCACGGAAATTACAGAGTAATAGAAAACTGAAATAAATAGAAAAAGAGAGAGAGGAACGACTGCCACTTACTCCGGGCGCCCCATCCGCCCACCTCAGAGCAGCCCGGTGGGCAAAGCCAGCCCAGCCCACCTACCGCTCATCGTCTTCCTCTGCCAAGAGGGCGGAGGAGAACGACGCAGCGCCCGAGCTCGCCACGACTCCTCCTGCTCGCATGCCTCACCGAAGGGCCTCAAGCCCCTCCTCTGCGCCCGCTCTGGACCCCTGGACCCCTCTCGCTTCTCCCTCGCTCTGGTTCCCTCTCCCTTCCTCGCTCTCTCCCGAACACTGCCGTCGCCGCCGCCGCCACCACCGCTGACCACAGGCCCTCCCTCGCTTCCCGACTAGCCCACAAGCTCCGCCACTCCATCCTCGCCCTCCCCGCCGTCACCGGAGAAGCCCGAGGCGCCGCCCGCCCGCTTTTCCCCTCCTCGGACCACTTGATCGCCGTCGCCCGGTCGTCGGCTCGGACCGTCCCGACCTCGCCAGCGTCCGTCGTCTTATTTGTGAGCCCCGCACGAACCTTCCTCTCCCGATGCTGATTTCTTTCCCTAACCGCCAACCGCCACAACCGAGAGCTCTTCGCGCCCGGCCATGTCGCCGCCGTGGCCACCGTGACCTATAGCCGCAACCGAGCGCTTCACCGCACCCACCATGTTCCCAGGAGCCCGCAGCACCCCTCCGCACCTCCTGCCGTGCCTCCTAGCGACGTGCCCGAGCTCGCCCGAGCTCGCCCGAGCTCCGGCCGCCGCCAAACACGTCGCCGGCGCCGATTCCGACCACCCCGACCCCGACTAACTCCACCAAGAGCTTCGGCTCCTCCCCAGCTCCTCCTAGATGCCCTCCGCGGGCCATTTGGTCGCCGGAGTGGCTAAAACCACTCTCGCCACAGCGTCGCTCATGACTGGGCATGATAGCCGACTTTGACTTTGACCGGTGGGCCTGGTTGACTCTCTTGAGTCAATGACAGTGGGGCCAAATACATTAACTATTTAGGATTAGTTTTAATTAATTTTTAGTTAAGCTAATTATCTTTGACACGCTGACCCACCGTCGAGTTTGACCCGGACCATGTCCGTTGACCACTGACGTCACTGCGACGTCAGGTGATGCAATAATTGATTTTTTGGATTTAATTTAATTCAGGAAATTTCGTAAAATACCCCAAACTTCAAATATTCATAACTTTTAATCAGCAACTCCAAATTAAATAATTTATATATGAAAATGATCAGAAAAATATGAAGAATCTGTTTATGCCATGATCATGCATGTTTGAACAAGTTAACCTCACTGAATAGGATGAATCATGATTAGGGCAAATTATGAAATAACCTTTGGAGTTGGAATTTATTCTTGTTTGAATTCCACTTCAATTAACTTGGCTACATATTGCATTAGGTGAATTCAGTACCTTAACATGACATGTCATTCATGTGAATGTGCATTGCATTGATTGTGTTCTCTCTAGTTTGCCGGTAATTGTCCCCTCTCAGTAGACGACGTTCCGACGATTGTTCGATGACACCGATGAATAACTATATTATCTTCAGAAGTGCCAGGCAAGCAAAACCCCCTTGTCCATTCTGATATAATCCCACTCTCTAGCTCCTGCTCTATTTTACTGCATTAGGACAACAACGATTCAACTGTTACTTGTTGCGGTAGCTGAACCCCTTTATCCTCTGCATGACCTGTCATTCCACAGTAATTAGATTAAACCCACTAGCATGAGTAGGAGTTGCTTGAGCCATGTTGTGCCTACTCATTCATGCTTGTTTGTCATGCCTGCTTGCTTAGAGTTGAGTCAGGTCTGATTCATCGGGAATGAATCGGAGGTGTGAACATGTCCCATCTGCGTGTGTGAGCTAAGGGTGTGAACACGATTTGGTAAAGGTAGCGGTGAGAGGCCATGTAGGAGTACATGGTGGGTTGTCTCATTGCAGCCGTCCTCGAGGAACTGAGTTACGTGTTTGTGATCCATGAAACAGTTACTACCACGCATTGGGCCCGAAACCAATGGACCCTCTCGGCTTCTTAACCACCCTTGTTCCCGGTCAGGAGTTGCAAGTAGTTTCGGTGTTTGTAGCATCTTTGGGGCCGACGCAACGCTGACCGTAGGGGTGGGTTGTGTTGCGGTAGGCACCATGGCCCGGTGTACCGATTCGCCCGTTTGGTGTCTCGGGAACCCTGCACACATCGTTCGGGGCTGTATGGGAAACCTCGGTCGGACTCCCTGCGGATGGAACCCGAATAGGCGATAAACGTGGACTAGGGACTTGTGTGTTTAGGTAGGTCGTGGCCGACACCCACGTTGGGCTTCCGCTTGAAGGTTGCCGAGTACATGTCGTGTAAACGGCGATAAGTGGTGAAAGCGTGTGTGAAGAAGTACACCCCTGCAGGTTAATATGATCTATTCGAATAGCCGTGTCCACGGAGAAGGACTTCTGGATTGCCTATATCGGTTCATAGACAAGTGAAAGTGGATACTCTAAAATGCAAGATAAGCGTGAGTGCTATGGATGGCATTCTCGTAGGGAGACGGGAGCGGGTCCATAGTGGTGTATTGATATGGTGAATATGTGGACTCGTGCGCCACCTCAAAAGAGTTACTTGCGATGTAGTTCAGGATAGCCACCGAGTCAAAGCTGGCTTGCTGCGGTCAAACTCCACCACCCCTTTTGATAATGATGCATATGTAGCTAGTTACGATGTAAGTCTTCTTTGAGTATGCGTTTGTACTCACGTTTGCTTATTTTATGTTTTGCGGAGAGACTTGGTCTCGCTAGTAGTTCCGCTTGGACTTGACGGTTAGCTTGTTACCTCAGCTACGATCTTGTGCCCTCGGCAGATCTGGTAGATAGTCGGGCTTCTCGGCCTTCTTCATTTATAGTTATGCGTACTTTCGGACATGTTTAGCTTCCGCTTGTGCTTCGACTTGTATGCTCTGAGTGTTGGGTCATGAGACTCATGTTTGTAATATCTTGCTCCTCGGAGCCTATTGAATAAATATTTGAGTCGTAGAGTTATGTTGTGATGCCATGTTCTATCTACACATATTGAGCATATTGTGTGTATGTTTGAAATGCCTGGTATGTGTGGGATCCGACAAACTAGTTGTTTATCCTTGGCAGCCTCTCATATGGGGAAATGTAGTCTCGTGCTTCGAGCGATAGTAGTCCGCTACAGCCGGTTCACCGGAGTCCTGCTAGCCCAAAGACTACCGCTTGGACACTTGATTTGGTGGCATGTGTTTCACTTCGTTCCTATGTCTGTCCCTTCGGGGAAATGTCACGCGGTGTTATTCGGAGTCCTGCCTAGCCTGCTACAGCCCGGGATACCGAAGTCCTGTTAGCCCAGTGCTACAGCCCGAATTTATACGTTGATGACCGACATGCTCGATGTGATTCATGTATGCCTGTCCCCATAGGTTAGCGCCGCTTTGGGTTCACGACTAGCCATGTCGGCCGGGTTCTCTGTCATATGGATGCTAGCGACACTATCATATACGTGAGCCAAAAGACGCAAACGGTTCCGGGCCATGGTAAGGCGACACCGTGGGAATACCGTGCGTGAGGCCGCAAAGTGATATGAGGTGTTACCGGCTAGACCGATGTGACTTGGAATCGGGGTCCTGACAGCGTTGGTATCAGAGCTTTGTTGTCAGAGGATTACCAAGCCAAATTGGTCGAAGTTGTGTCTAGAAATGCTTTAGTTATGTAAGGGAATTGATTGTGGAAGGGAACGTAAGGCTCTTTTTACTCCTTATACCTCATGGCCTTCTGATCTAAGTCATCTTCTTCTCTTCTACGGGGTGAAGAACTAGGCCTTCTCATCTATCTATCAGGATGACGTGTTACTAATCCATAGACCCTTAAGAATGTTGGTTTTAATCCCCAGTTCAGTTCCTACTATTTCTGTATGATAATTGTTGATCTCGGAACCTTGATATTGTGATGTTGAGTGGTTATGCCACCATTTTTGCAGGATGTCTCAAATCATTTTGAGCATTTACAGCCGTTATGTTGTCCGAGTCATCCCAGGTCTCTAAATAGTCTGATGCATTTGCAAATCCTTTCCTTCCTTTCCGATGTCCTTTTGGTCAGAATAAGCACACTAATCGGTAAGTTGAGGTACTTTGTTGCCTCGGCATAGATGTTGGAGCTATTATTATGACCCTAGTTGTTTAGGAAGTCATCTAGCAATTTAGCTATGTTTTTGTATCCCCAGTGTGATGATTCTGGCCATTATTCTCGAAAGCATCCCGTGATGTTATTAGTTAGTAGGCATTCTATTCCTGGGTTCTTGAACCCATGATTCACCTTACTTCATGTTGATAGTGTTGCTAGTTCCTTTAGGATATTAGTAACTTTGTGATAGTCCTCGAGGTCCGTGGTATTTCCTTCTTCCAAATATCATGAACTGCTTAAGGCAGAAATTCTTTGAATTAAAAGATCACAATCAGAGTACTCTTGAGGAGTTCTCCATTCATAATCGTGACTCTGCTGGTCTTACCTTCTCTGCATGGGTTATCCGGGAGAAATGTTGAGCTTTGCTCGATATACTAATCCATGCCTCCACAACTCGAAAAATTATATGTTCCTTTGAGTTGCTCTCTTTAGTTGTATCCCGACCATCCTCTATCGCTTGATAACCAAGAGTATGTGTGCATTCGTTTATCGATGTCTATTATCCTTGTGGTCCGTCAAGCCATTACATTGCTCGAATGACTAGGAGAAACAAACTCCGATACCTCATCCATATCTAGGATTGGGTCAAAGCGGTTGTATTCCGCAGATCGAAATGCCAATCCAGCTTTTGCTCATTGTACCTTGGAGTGTTACCATCTTTATGTCAAGTGTGTCATGAGAATTGCACCACTCTCATGAATTCTTGACGTAGTGATACTTCACACCATCATTGTTCATTCCTCGGTTCCGTGTTGTCGAAACCGGAATGCCGACTAGTGAATTGTGATGTGTGAAATCGATACTCCTAGCAACCTCGTTGCTTGGTAGTTAATGGACAATATTTTCATTCTTAGCGTGTTGGTTATTAAATCATCATCCTAAGATTGATCGTGCTACCTAGTCCTTATTTCTGGTGCACACTTCGATTGATGAGTTAGGATTATATCAATCCCTTGCTCATTTGATCATATCGTCTTGCCCTCAAAAGCAAGATTGTTCTCGAGCTTAGTAACATACCGGTGGTCCGTGACTTTCCAAATATCTTCTTGGAAGTGTTACCTGGTTGTCTCCTGACTGTTATGTTGAGCTCGTGATCAAGTTGGTTTCCTGTGAACCATCATTTCTCCAAGAATCTGTGTTGGATATCCACGAGCTAGTTGGTTAAGCTAGACAACAACTTGGAGAGTTGGAAGATAAAAGCTTGCCTAACTTAGTTCGTTCCAAAAGGATATTTTTGTGTAGTGTGTGTTGAAGAAAGATGACATCTTCATCGATTGGTCCTCGTGATCGATTCTTTGGACCTATTGTCTTATTAATCCTTTGATTTGAGTGTGGGCTATCGTCAAATCAAATCAGTATAACGATGCTCGTAATGTTGTCTTACTCGTGGTTGATCCCTCGAGCATGCCCCATTACATCTTTTGGTCGACCAATACTATCACCGTGTTCACATGATGGTGGAAGTCCAAAGGATATGGAAATTCCGATGAGTTACTGTTGAGCCCATTAGCAGCATTTTTGTCTCCCCCATGAGTCATGTTGAACATCAACCTAGTATTAGAAACTTGTGTAAGCATTTCTTCATGTTTCGTTCATGAAGCATATGTTTGGATGAAAGTAGTGACTTCCTCTAATTCACGTGCATTAGGTGCAAGTTGCCGCCGTGGATTTGAGAAAGGTTTGTTTTGCCTCCTCTGGAATCATCCCAATTCAGTCATGCATACGTGCGAAGTATCCTGTAGTTCGGAGACTTGCAACCTTCGTCCTATATGTGTTCCTAGCACACCAAGCCACTGGCTGATTTGTTCAGGGACAAGAAGTTTCTTCATAAGAGCTAATCATATGACTTATGCAAGGACTTCGATATCCTCGATGATGGCTCCCCACCTGAACTCGGTAGTGTTTTGTTGTAAGACTACCATGCGGTCATTCTTGTCATGGACAACGTGTTCACTTGTTTGTAGCAGAACCAGCTCATGTTTTGGAGCTTGCTATCGTAGTTCTTTTCCCGAGAATCTCGCAACGTCATCTCGTCGATTTGTGTTGCAAACTTCATTTTTCCCTCTAGGCTGGATGGTCTGGAATATCCTGACACCAACCAGATCTGAATCTCGTGCGAGATATGATGGTTGGAACCTTCCCAACATTTGCATTTTGTTCCCAGCTTGCATCCCATCGTGCCAATTTTCCATGGGCTGCCCTCCTCAAAGAGTTGATGTCTAGGATCATCCTCAAAATTGGACTTACCATGGGTCCCATCCATTTCCGATGATAAGCAAATCATCCATTGCGTTGTCTTCAACAAGGTAGTCCACATCATCCATTCTAGCCTGGGTATGCCACTCCTTTGCACTCCACCAAACGATCGTTTGTGATTGCCTTAGGCTGGTATAAAGAGTTCCAATGATCTATGGATCAAAAGTAATTCTTTTTGCCACTTAAGGGAATAATTCTACGAGTTACCTTTTCTAAGGTCTTCCGTTATGGAATCATGGCAATCATCTCCTTGTTACTTTGAAACATGCACCATTTTACTTAAGCGTGGAATGGTTGCCTACCAATTTGAACCTTCGTCATCCATTGCTTCTTCATCATTCCTAATGTGTGTTTGGTGTCTCAACTCAAGAGTTGTTCTTACGCCTCTCCATGAACTGATCTTGAGTTGCTCGATCTTCAAGAAGATTAAATCCTGTAGGGTTTCCCCCTCTTTCTGTTGTTGTGTCGAGTGAAGATCTCGAAAGCAAAGACGTCAAGACCAAGATGATGGAATCAATCAACATTTTCGAGAAGGGAAAATGGATCATGAAGATTGTGATAGTTCTGTGACTCCCCTTTTCCTCTTACCTCACGTCTTGAATCTCAAGTGAGATTCTTGTTTAGTGGGGGTGAGTTGTCACAGCCCTAGAGCTTGCTTGTAACTAGTGGCATTGCATCCATGCATCATGTTTAATTCTCATGAAATTTGAAATGGGGATGACCAAACCCTAGCACCAAAGCAATTCAAAGAGGTTCAACTTCAAAATATTTACAGTAATCCAAATGGCCTTAAAAAATGTTCATCATTTCTGGAAAAATGTTTTAAACCATAACCAGAGGTGTTGCACATTTTTCATGACATATTTGGTCACTGGATTAATTCATTAAGTATTTGCATTTGGGCATTTAAATGCTATAAAATATTTTAAATGCTCAAATAATCATAAACTTAAATGTTTGCTGTTGGATATTTTCCAAACAGTAGGCTGAAACAAGTTTCATGATTTTTGGGGTAGTATTAGTATTTTTAATAAAGCCCTGGAAATTACAGAGTAATAGAAAACTGAAATAAATAGAAAAAGAGAGAGAGAGGAACGTACCTGGCCACTTACCTGGCGCCCCATCCGGCCCACCTCTGTAGCAGCCCGGCCGGGCAAAGCCACCAGCCCACCTACCCGCTCATCGTCTTCCTCTGCCAGTAGGCAGAGGAGGGGCACGACGCACGCGCCCGAGCTCGCCACGACTCCTCCCTGCTCGCATGCCTCACCGAAGGGCCTCGAAGCCCCTCCTCTGCGCCGCTCTGGACCCCCTGGACCCCCTCTGCTTCTCCCTCGCTCTCTGGTTCCCTCTCCCCTTCCTGGCTCTCTCCCGAACACACGCTGCCGCCGCTGCCACCACCGCGCCACAGGCCCTCCTCGCTTCCCGACTAGCCCCACAAGCTCCGCCACTCCATCTCGCCCTCCCTGCCGTCTGCGTGACCGAGAAGCCCGAGGCGCTGCCCCACCGCTTTTCCCCTCCTCGGACCCGCTGTCGCCGTCACCCGATTCGTCGGCTCGGACCGTCCCGACTCGCTGAAGCGTCTGTCGTCTTCATTGTGAGCCCCGCACCGAACCTTCCTCTCCCTGATGCCGATTTATTTCCCTAACCGCGTAACCGCCAGAATCGAGAGCTCTTCGCCGCCCGGCCATGTCGCCGCCGTGTACCGTGACCTATAGCCGCAACCGAGCGCTTCACCGCACCACCATGTTCCCGAGAGCCCGCAGCACCCCTCCGCACCTCTGTCAGGTTGCCTCCTAGCGGCGTGCTCGAGCTCGCCGAGCTCCGGCCGCCCGCCAAACACGTCGCCGGCGCCGATTCCGCCACCCGACCCGACTAACTCCACCAAGAGCTTGGCTCCTCCCAGCCTCCTCCTAGATGCCCTCCATGGGCCATTTGGTCGCCGGAGTGGCCAAAACCACTCTCGCCGCGTCGCTCACCGTGGCTAGACGCCGATAGCCGACTTTGACTTTGACCGGTGGGCCCTGGTTGACTCTGCTGAGTCAATGACAGGTGGGGCCCAGCCCTGTTAACTATTTAGGATTAGTTTTAATTAATTTTTAGTTAAGCTAATTATGCTGACACGCGGGACCCGCCGTCAGGTTTGACCCGGACCATGTGTCGTTGACCACTGACGTCACACTGACGTCAGGCTGACGCAGTAATTGATTTTCTGGATTTAATTTAATTCAGGAAATTTTAGAAAATACCCCAAACTTCAAATATTCATAACTTTTAATCTGTAACTCCAAATTAAATAATTTATATATGAAAAATGATCAGAAAAATATGAAGAATATGTTTATGCCATGGTCATGCATGTTTGAACAAGTTAACCTCACTGAATAGGATGAATCATGATTAGGGCAAATTATGAAATAACATTTGGAGTTGGAATTTATTCTTGTGTGAATTCCACTTCAATTAACTTGGCTAGATATTGCATTAGGTGAATTCAGTACCTTAACATGACATGTCATTCATGTGAATGTGCATTGCATTGATTGTGTTCTCTCTAGTTTGCCGGTAATTGTCCCCTCTCGGTGAGACGACGTTATCGATTGTTCGATGACACCGATGAAGAACTATATTATCTTCAGAAGTGCCAGGCAAGCAAAACCCCCTTGTCCATTCCGATATAATCCCACTCTCTTGCTCCTGCTCTATTTTACTGCATTAGGACAACAACGATTCAACTGTTACTTGTTGCGGTAGCTGAACCCCTTTATCCTCTGCATGACCTGTCATTCCACAGTAATTAGATTAAACCCACTAGCATGAGTAGGAGTTGCTTGAGCCATGTTGTGCCTACTCATTCATGCTTGTTTGTCATGCCTGCTACTGCTTAGAGTTGAGTCAGGTCTGATTCATCGGGAATGAATCGGAGGTGTGTGAACATGTCCTACTGCGTGTGTGAGCTAAGGGTGTGAACACGATTTGGTAAAGGTAGCGGTGAGAGGCCATGTAGGAGTACATGGTGGGTTGTCTCATTGCAGCCGTCCTCAGGCCCGAAGTTACGTGTTTGTGATCCATGAAAGCAGTTACTACCACGCATTGGGCCCGAAACCAATGGACCCTCTCGGCTTCTTAACCACCCTTGTTCCCGGTCAAGAGTTGCAAGTAGTTTCGGTGTTTGTAGCATCTTTGGGGGCCGCACGCATAGCCGACCGTAGGGGTGGGTTGTGTTGTTGCGGTAGGCACCGTGTCTGATGTACCGAGTCGCCCGTTTGGTGTCTCGGGAACCCTACACACATCGTTCGGGGCTGTATGGGAAACCTCGGCCGGACTCCCTGCGGATGGAACCCGAATAGGCGATAAACCTGGAATAGGGACTTGTGTTTTTAGGTAGGTCGTGGCCGACACCCACGTGGGGCTTCCGCTTGAAGGTTGCCGAGTACATGTCGTGTAAACGGCGATAAGTGGTGAAAGCGTGTGTGAAGAAGTACTCCCATGCAGGGTTATAATTGATCTATTCGAATAGACGTGTCCACTGAGATGGTCGTCTGTGTTGCCTATATCATTTATTAGACTAGTGAATGTTGATACTCTAAATTGCGCAAGATATGCTTGAGTGGTATGGTTTGCGTTCTCGTAGGGAGGCGGGAGCGGGTCCATAGTGGTGTATTGATATGGTGAATATGTGGACTCGTAGCGCCCACCTCAAAAGAGTTACTTGTAGTCGTAGTTCAGATAGCCACCGAGTCAAAGCTGGCTTGCTGCGGTCAAACTCCACCACCCCTTTTGATAATGATGCATATGTAGCTAGTTACGATGTAAGTCTTCTTTGGTGCGTTTGTACTCACGTTTACTTATTTTATGTTTTGCGAGAGAGACTTGGTCTCGCTAGTAGTTCCGCTTGGACTTGACGATTAGCTTGTTACCTCAGCTACGATCTTGTGCCCTCGGCAGGATCTGGTAGATAGTCGACTTCTCAGCCTTCTTCATTTATAGTTGTCTGTACTTTCGGACATGTTTAGCTTCCGCTTGTGCTTCGACTTGTATGCTCTGAGTGTGGGTCATGAGACCCATGTTTGTAATATCTCGCTCCTCGGAGCCTATTGAATAAATATTTGAGTCGTAGAGTTATGTTGTGATGCCATGTTGTATCTACACATATTGAGCATATTGTGTGTATGTTTGAAATGCAGTATGTGTGGGATCCGACAAACTAGTTGTTTATCCTTGGCAGCCTCTCATATGGGGAAATGTAGTCTCGTGCTTCGGCGATAGTAGTCCGCTACAGCCCGGTTCACCGTAGTCCTGCTAGCCCAAAGACTACTGCTTGGACACTTGATCTGGCCGGCATGTGTTTCACTTCGTTCCTATGTCCATCTTCGGGAAATGTCACGCGGTGTTATTCGAGTCCTGCCTTAGCTCACAACCGGGATACCGGAGTCCTGTTAGCCCAGTGCTACAGCCCGAATTTATACGTTGATGACCGACATGCTCGATGTGATTCATGTATGCCTGTCCCCATAGGTTAGCGCCGCTTTGGGCTCACGACTAGCCATGTCGGGCCGGGTTCTCTGTCATATGGATGCTAGCGACACTATCATATACGTGAGCCAAAATACGCAAACGGTCCCGGGCCATGGTAAGGCGACACCCGTGGGAATACCGTGCGTGAGGCCGCAAAGTGATATGAGGTGTTACCGGCTAGATCGATGTGACTTGGAATCGGGGTCCTGACATATATCATACCTTCGCGCCGGCGTCTCAGTCCGAACCGCTTTCCTTTTCAGCCTGCCTGGCCTCGGTACCCCTTGTTGGCAACTCGCCACGGGCTCGGCATGGCGTCCGGAGGACCTTCCCTCTAAGACACCGTACAGATACGGTAGGTGAGGTGCATGGAAAGGGATACTTCTCAAAGGTTGGGCCCCTGGTCTCACTTACCTGCGAGGCAGGGAGTAGCCCCGGATAGTCGGCTGTAATAGCCACCATGGCCTCATCACGACTTAATTGATAAAATATCCTATCGATCAGCTCCACGAATATGTCCGGATCCTCTTGAAGGCCGGGGTCGAGGGACCTTTCAGGTTCCTCTGGTTGTGGAGGTGGGCTGTTGATCTCCCTTACTGCCTTACGCAGCTCCTGCGGTGAAAGGGCAAAATAAGATATTTATTGTGGAAATGCGGAAGGGAAGGGCATGAAAAGTGGCAGCTTACCCAGCTCGGAGGATTGCACATGGAGAATCCGTCCCGCGGCTTGATGCGGAGGAACTCCTCTTCCTCTCCCTTGTACAGACCGGACATAATTTTTGCCAGAGCAGCAACTGAGTCCGGCCCCTTATGGCCGCAGCGGGTGGCATCGTCTTCCCCGTTAAAATCCCACATAGGGCGGCCTCGATATTTAAGCGGCTGCGCTCCTCGCATAATGCATATTGACATAACCTCGGTTGTAGTCAGTCCTGATAGAGCCAGCACCTTTATCCGGCCCATCAGGTAAGAAACGTCTCTATCATCTTCCTCCCGAGGGCTCCTTGGTCGCCAGCTTAGGCGCTTCTTTAGAGGAGCATTATTAAACTCAGGAAGGCCAATCCGAATAGGATCCGGAAGAGGGACGTCCTCTATATAGAACCACTCTGAAGGCCAGTCTTCGGACGTCTTCTTTGGGGTACCGGATAGGTATCCGGACCCGGCGATGCGCCATATTTCGGCTCGGCCCACTTGAAATATTGAGCCCCTCTATGTACAGGGCACAAGGTAGAATAGCCTCTTCCACAGTGCGAAATGGGCTTCGTAGCCCAGAAACAGCTCGCAAAGGGCCACATAACCAGCGATGTGCAATATGGAGGCAGGGGTGAGATTATGCAATTGGAGGCCGTAAAACTCTAGGAGCCCTCGTAGGAACGGATGGATTGGAAATCCAAGTCCCCTGAATAAATAAGGAACGAGACATACCCGCTCCCTCTTGGAGGGGTCGGGAAAGCTCTCCGCTTGCTCTCTGCCATTATAGGTGGCAAGCCCGGCTCGAACAGGCACCATGTACGTCGGGGGGAGGCATCCCTGTGTCTGTAGCTTCACTAATTGGCTATGCGGGACGGAACACTTCATCCAATCTCCGAGCTTAGGGATACGGGAGCGAGAGGAGGAGCTGCGCGGGCCGGCCATGTTGGGATGGGTTTCGGCTCAAGTGCTCCGATGAATGCTCGCTGAAGAATGGTGTGATTTGGATCTGAGAATCCTCGTCTCTTTAAGTAGGAAGTTTGTTCACATAGCTAGGGTGTTAAATGTAAAAACTCCCTGGCTTCTCGCATTCGTTTGACACATGGGAGATGGCCATTATTGGGCGTGGAAGCCAAGAAGCGCAAGTATTTATGAGAAGCCGGGCACTATTTAACAGGTATTCGGGATTTGGAGAAGAACCCGCCTTGCAATGCCGAAGACAATCTGCGCGCCGGACTCATTGTCATGGAAGCCTGGTTCGGGGGCTACTGAGAGAGTCCTGGATTAGGGGGTAACCGGACAGCCGGACTATATCCTTTGGCCTGACTGTTGGACTATGAAGATACAAGATTGAAGACTTCGTCTCGTGTCCGGATGGGACTCTCTTGGCGTGGAAGGCAAGCTTGGCGATACAGATATGTAGATCTCCTCCTGTTATCGACTCTGTGTAACCCTAGCCCTCCGTGTCTATATAAACCGGAGGGTTTAGTCTCAGGACAACAACAATCATACCATAGGCTAGCTTCTAGGGTTTAGCCTCTACGATCTCGTGGTAGATCAACTCTTGTACTACTCATATCATCAAGATCGATCAAGCAGGAAGTAGGGTATTACCTCCATCGTGAGGGCCTGAACCTGGGTAAATATTGTGTCCCTTGCCTCCTGTTACCATCCGCCTTAGACGCACAGTTCGGGACCCCCTACCCGAGATCCGCCGGTTTTGACACCGACACCCATTGCCCGGTTTCTTTGATTTTTCTACCGCGGACCTTCCATTTGCAACCTTCTTGGTCACATATGACTGTGTGCGAACTTTTGATTTGAATGACCAACAACAAACGGCCTATGGTTCCTAATGGCATAGTCACACAACCATATCTTGAACTCTACCAAAGAACCAAACTTGATGCCTTTCTTCAAATGAGCATTCTCATCCTCATTTTCTGGCCGAGCATCACTGAATTTGGGGCACGGTGTTGGCTCAGACAACCCGAATCTCAGCCCACCGTCAACAATGGCATTGTCTGCAAGACTCACATCCCTAAACAACGGTAACCCTCTCTCCTTGCAGGTCACCTTTTTGTAGATTTCATTTTCTTGCGCAGTCAACCCATCCTCATCCAATTCTTCCTCCGGGCCCTCGTCATCCGAGTTATACCCACACATACGGTTATAAGGGAGGGTACGGTCCATGTCTTGTTGCCGCACAATGACATCCAAGTTACCAATTGGATTTTAATGAATCTCTTCATTCTCCCCGTAAGCATCCTCTTGAGCAACAATAGCATCATCATCAACATGACCACTAGCATCTTCTTCAACATGAGGAATAACATCATGTCGGAGTACTATGGCGCTAGCATTGATATGATCTTCATTGGGTTGGCTACTTGGTGGTTGGCTAGAACAATTGGGGATATACACCTCGGCACTATCATCATGTATTGGGGAGGATGCATTGCGGTTCAAATCAATTTGCAAGGAGGAGGATCAACCTTTGTGGCAAAGATCTCAAGAGACTTGCCTTGTGATGCATCTACTTTGTCCTTGTACACATTACAATGCAATTGGGAGGTGATGGGCATACTCTTTAATCGGGACTTTACTCCCAATCCAACGTCATACCTCCCAATAAGCGTAACCTCGACATTTGGGTCATTCCAATGTAAGACGCTTCTCACTTTAACTACGAGATCATCAAAGCTTGGACTTGTGTCAAAAACCAAAGCCTCTTCCCCTTTATCGTCATGTCCAAGCATAAATGTCATCTTGTCCAAATAATGAACATTTACGAGCTTATGCATCTAAGAAATTGGAAACAATAAAATCAATCCATATATGTCATCCAACCAACTCAAATGGACAAATAAACTAAATTTTGCACAAATTGGACAAATAACTACTATTCATAGACAAGTTAACCTAAACCATTAACCCTAACCCTAACCATAACCCACAACATAACCACTATAACCGTAACCCTAACCCCTAACCTAACGCTAACCCTTGCCATAAATGCATCATAAATGCACACAACAAGATCAACACCTAGGGTTTGCAATAAATTGACCAAATCAACACAAAACAAAGATCTCAACCAATCAAAAGGAGGGGAAATGGGGGAGGTACCTTGGGTGACGAAAATGCTCCGGATCCATCGGTGAAATCTCAAGCAAATGGAGGCGATCTAGGGTGGTTTGTGAGCGGGAGAGAGGGGGGAGAGGGGCTGAGCACGGGTGTCGGTGTCAAAACCGGCGGATCTCGGGTAGGGGGTCCCGAACTGTGCGTCTAGGCGGATGGTAACAGGAGACAAGGGACACGATGTTTTTACCCAGGTTCGGGCCCTCTCGATGGAGGTAATACCCTACTCCTGCTTGAATAATATTGATGATATGGGTAGTACAAGAGTAGATCTACCACGAGATCAGAGAGGCTAAACCCTAGAAGCTAGCCTATGGTATGATTGTTGTTCGTCCTATGGACTAAAACCCTCCGGTTTATATAGACACCCGGATAGGGTTAGGGTTACCTGAGTCGGTTACAATGGTAGGAGATCTACATATCCGTATCGCCAAGCTTGCCTTCCACGCCAAGGAAAGTCCCATCCGGACACGGGACGAAGTCTTCAATCTTGTATCTTCATAGTCTTGGAGTCCGCCAAAGATGATAGTTCGCTATCCGGACACCCCTAGTTCAGACTCCTCAAGAGCCCCTGAACCAGGCTTCAATGACGACGAGTCCGGCGCCGCATATTGTCTTCGGCATTGCAAGGCGGGTTCCTCCTCCGAATACTTCATAGAAGATTTCGAACACCAGGATAGTGTCCGGCTCTGCAAAACAAGTTCCACATACCACCGTAGAGAGAATAACTTTTGCACAGATCTGCTGACGTATTCCGCGGCGTGACATCGCACCACGGCCAGGCCTTTATATGAATCATTTTTACTGTTCCAGCTTAGCGCGTTTAGCGAGGCGGTTTCCTTGGCACGTCTTATCAAAGCATAGATCGTTCCCCTTATTCTGGGATTCTCGTCAATATGGACGTGGGTAACCCATCCGCGCCATTGATTACGACGCTTGGGAGATAAGCGAGTTTTACCAGGCTGGTGGGGGACGCATAGCTTTGTCCGTCCATATAAGGGGATAAGGATCCACCTTTTCACCTACGCCCTCTTCCTCCTTTGCTTATCCATTTCTGCGCACTCGAGCTCCAGCGCCCAAGTCCGCACATCCCACCTCAACCTTCTCCAACTATGTCCGGAGCGGGAGGCAGGTGGATGGCCTCCTCCGTCACGGAGGGGCACATCACAAAGCTGCGGAGGCCGGATACTTGTCCGGCGACATCGCGTGTCGGCTACCCGACGAGGCAGCTCATTCCAACCCCGAGGCCCCATGAGAGGGTGGTGTTTCTCCCCCACTTCCTCCGCGGACTAGGTTTTCCACTTCACCCATTTGTCCGGGGGCTCATGTTCTACTACGGCCTGGACTTCCACGACCTGGCCCCAAATTTCATCCTCAACATCTCGGTGTTCATCGTCGTGTGTAAGGCCTTCCTCTGCATCCAGCCCCACTTCGGCTTATGGCTTAAGATCTTCAATGTCAGGCCGAAGGTAGTGGGCGGCTGTCAAGCGGAGTGCGGAGGCGCCATGGTTGGCAAGATGGCCAAAGTCCTATGGCTCGAGGGCTCCTTCGTGGAGACAATAAAGGGGTGGCAATCGGGGTGGTTCTACATCACCGAGCCGCGCGACTCCAAATGGGTGGCGGCCCCCGAATTGAGATCTGGCTTCCCCACACGGCTCTCATCATGGAAAGAGACGGGCCTAATGTGGGGGAATTCCGACGAGTTGTACGGACTCAAAACCTGCGTCCGAAACCTGGTGGACAAGAATCTCAGGCTTGTCAACGTAATCCAGGTGATGCTCATCCGCCGGATTCTCCCATGCCAACAACGGGCCTTCAAATTGTGGGAGTTCGATCCGGCACAACACTCAACTCTAAAAAGGCTCTACGACACTACGTACAAAGATGCCTGGAAGGTGTTGTTCAAGGGCGCCGAGGCTCCCACATCCGCTACCGAAGATCGTGGATTCAGCTCGAAGCGTCAAGCCAGCGAGGTGAGTTATTTTACCCTTTATGGGACCCTTTTTTCATAGTTTGACTCTATGCGGGATCTAAAACTCCCTAACCTTTAATAGGACTGGTTGAAGACGTCCGGACAGGTTAACTGTCCGGCTCCTTTGCCAGAAGGCCCAACGGACGCCCGATTGACGGGGCTGCTGGCTCCGGTACCTCATGTGGTGCCGGAGAAGAAGGCCAAGAAGGAGGCCACGGGAACTCGAAGGAGCTCCCGACGCCAGGTGCTGTCAGATTCTGAAGCAGAATCTTCTCCTGAGAACGAGGAGGAGGAAAAAGCCTCTCCCAGTGAAGAGGAGAGGAAAGGAAGGCCGCCCCAACCGGGAGGCCGAAGGGTCCAAGAAGGGAAGGACCCTTCCTCCGGACTTCTCCACCAACGCCGACAACGACGAGGAGGAGTGGCCAACAAGGGCCAAGCCCCTGGCGAGATCGTAAGTGTCCGGATACCCAAGGCTTTTTTCTATTGCATAGTGTTCTCTAATGCTGAACAATCATGCAGCCCGCCCAAGGGCGAGCTCGCCGCTTCGTCGAGCGGGTCCCTGAGTTCGTCGGAAATGGAGAGTACTTCACTTCCGGCCGCCTCCTCACCTCATGCTACGGACGACGCCGAGGTGGGGCACCAAGGGGGGCCTGGTCAAGAGGAGGTGGCGCAGGAGACGCCGCAAGGCAGCCTCCCGGACTCCAGGCTCGAGGGGAGCAAGACCCCCAGGGGCTCTAATCCCGACCCTCGTCCGGACTCCATCGAACCTTGATGGTTTCAAGTCAAAAGCGGCCCCTTCGTAGGAAGGGTAAGACGCCGGTGTCCTCCGTCCAACCGAGGCACCGAATAACTTATTGAGGCGCTAACAGCGCCTCCATCGAGGAGGAGCACCGCACTGTTATGAGTGTGGTGATCCAGAAAGTTCAGTCCGCCAAGAGCGGGCTGACTGAAGCCTGTACCAGCCTTCTAACAGGCTTTGAGGTAAGTTTAGAATATGTAAAAATATTACCGCATAGAGAGTAGCCCCTGATGCTTAGTTCGGTGTTCGGAAAGAAAAGCCGAACTAAGGATCTAAAAAGATATACGCAGGAGTCTAACATAAGTATGTCAATATGGGAATGCAGGCTGCGCTGCTGACCTCTGCCGCACTGACTTCGGAGGTCAATGCATTGAAGCAGAGCCTCGAGCGGTCCGAGAACGAGCTCGGCCTTGCCAAGAAGCAGCTCGAGGACAAGGAAGGTAAGTAATACCTTATAAAAGAAATACCTTATAGAAAGGATTTGGTTGCAAAAAAATAACAGGAATAACATGGGTACTGCAGGGGCCACGAGCGAGGTGGCGACCCTGAAGGAGGCGGTGTCCGCTGCTGAAAACAAAGCGGCTGCGGAGCGCACCGAGCGAGAGAAGCAGGAGGAGTGGGTGGCGGAGGTGCAACAAGAGCTCCAGGCTCTCGTGGAAAAACACGAGAGGTTGGAGCGTGACTCGAAGACTCGAGAGTCCGAGCTCGCCTCGGCTCTTGAGGGTGCCAAAGCCGCTAAGGCCGAAGCCCAAAAAGCCCTGCAAGAAATTGAGTCATTAAAGAAGATAGGGGCGGGTAAGGCATTCTTTATGCAAAGCAAGCATGTGAAAGTGAATTACCTATTACTTACCCGGATTCGGACCTCTCCAGGAGCGTTCGCAGATCTGCAATGCAGTGTGTCTGATGTTGCCGCGTTCTACCGCGCCAAGGAGGGGAGCTCGACAGAGAAGGTGTTCTGGTCTCAGTATGCTGAGGCCGGACATCCGGTGCCCCTAAGCGACCAGTGAAGCGGTGGTCGAGCTCACAAGGTCGCCGAACAGGCCATGAAGGGCCTCATAGTTCGGTGTGGCCATCGGAAGCCATGCCCGGAGCTACTTTGGGCTAGTCTGGCTGGTGGACGCCTGTCCATGGATTGAGGTCATCAAGCGCTCCTCTGCATTGAAGGTGCCCGTCGGGCCCTTGCCCGTGCTAAAGTGCACTGGGGCAAGCTGGATGCGGAGAAGCTTGTGATGGACGGGCCACCGAAGGGCAAGGAGCATCGCACGCCCGAAATGTACTGTGAGGGCCTCCTAAAGGGTGCCCGCCGTACAGCGGATGAGTTCTCCAAAGATGTAATTTTTGAATAGACTCGCATTTGTTATCCTGTACGCTGAAAACTTGTTTATATGCGCTAAGCAACGCTTGTTAATTTAAAATATTACCTTCTGTGCGGCTGTTTATCAAAGTTGAGAGATGGCAAGTCGTTGGCTTCACCCCCATGCCACGAAAGTCTTTGGGGTGTTCAGGATAAACTTGAGCACTCTTGTTCCCATTCTTGGGTCCATGTAGGGAGGCGCTCAACGCAACGAACAAGGCAACCGGACTTATAGTGCTTGAACACTCTCACTTAGCCATAGAATTCTATAATTTTAAATTTTGGCGAAGCCCCTAGTATTCGGAAGACCGAATTCGGGGCGCTATCCACGCCTTGGTCGGACAATGTCGGTTCCTCGCTCTAAGCGGCATAGGTCTTTAGGCACCCGAAAAAACCTCTCGAACAGCGACCGGCTCTCGCCCTATCATGACGGTCAGTTTTAGCTTTCTCCACTGAGGTGCTCAGCCCAGCTCAACCGGGGCACAATCGCAGTGGTTATCCTAGTGCTACCTTAGCCGATATAACGGAACGTAAGGTACCAAAACATAGGAGCCGGGCAAACCCAACTATTGACCCAAGACATGATTCGGAGCCGATGCATATAATGTTATAAGTTCGGGGTGCCGCACTTGTGAAAGTGTTCGGACTTATCACACCATAATTTTGTGGTACTTAAGCCCTTGGTGTATTGGCCGTACCAAAGTGTACGGGTGCAACATGTCGTGAAATGAACATCTTTATAGATAAAGAAAGGAGTGCAATAATAGGCAAAAGCTATGTATTGTTTATTCAAAAAGGTACTGCAATGAAAGCAGAATGATACAAATAGTGCGATAAGTAAGGGATGGGACTATTTAACATGTCCCCCTCCAGGGGTAAGCTGTGGGATGGTATGTAAAATAGGTATAATGCTCGTAATAGAGACCGCCTGAACACTCGACGTAGCTTTCTGCTTCCCTGGCTGTTGCATCGTGAATTCGGCAATAAGTGCCGGACAGGGCTTCTGGAAAACGGAGTCCTGAAAGTAAGAAAAAAGAAGAAAGAAAAAGAATGACACAATTGGGAGCCCCTAGTGCGGTTGAGCCGCATTCAGGCGTGTCGTGGTCGTGCCCTCCCTTATGCCCATGGTATCTCCAGAGCGTAGTTATGTACGCATAATCTTGGCTTCAGCGGTTTCGCGAGGCTGGGGTTGGGGCTGGATTACTCTGGCGATGCTTGGATCGTGCAGGCGGTCTTGTTGTAGGTTACTCGGCGGCGCTTGGCGGTGTCCGGACGCTTAGTGGCCGGACTCGAGAATTGCTGTGAGAGGCTGCTTTGCACCTCCGCGCGAGCTGCCGTGTGCTCCTCCGTTCGGAGAAGGCGTTCGGTGTGTTCCATTGACCGTGATTACTCCTCGAGGGCTGGCATCTTGAGCTTGAGTTATGCGTGGTGCGGCACCGCATTGAACTTTGCAAATGCGGTTCGTCCAAGCAAAGGCGTGATAGCCGCCATGGAACGGGACTATGTCGAAGATTAACTCTTCGCCGGAAGTTATCCGGGATCCGAAGACCACTTCGAGTGTAACCGAGCCTGCATAATTGGCCTCTACTCCTGGTATGACGCCTTTAAAGGTCGTCTTTGTAGGTTTAATCCTTGAGGGGTCTATGCCCATTTTGCGCCGTATCCCGATAAAGCAGGTTCAGGCTGCTACCGCCGTCCATCGTGACTCGTGAGGTGAAATCCGTCGATAATTGGGTCAAGAACCAATGCGGCGAAACCGCCGTGATGGATGCTAGTGGGGTGGTCCCTTCGATCCAAGGTGATCGGGTAGGAAGACCATGGGTTGAACTTCGGGGCGACTGGCTCCATCGCATATACGTCCCTTAGTGCACGCTTCTGCTCCCTTTTGGGTATATGGGTTGCGTATATCATGTTCACCGTCCGCACTTGTGTGGGGAAGCCCTTCATCCTCTATTGTTCGGGCCGGGCTCTTCCTCGTCGCCGCTATGCAGCCCCTTGTCATTGAGTTCGGCACTTAGCTTGCTGCTTGCTTGAACACCCAACAATCCCTGTTGGTGTGGTTGGCTCTTTTCGGGGTGCCATGTATCCGCATGGCGATCGAGTATTCGGTCCAAGTTGGACGGGCCCTAGGTATTTCTTTTGAATGGCTTCTTCCGCTGACCAGGTTTAGAGCCTCTGAATCCGGCATTTACGTTCGTATCTTCAGCATTATCGCCGTTAATGCGGTGCTTGTTCTTATTGCGACGCGACCTGCCATTGCTGTCCTTGGTATCCGAACTATCACGGTGTTTGGCCAAGTTGTTACTACGAGCTAGCCAGCTGTCCTCTCCCGCACAAAAGTGGGTCATGAGTGTTGTGAGCGCTGCCATGGATTTCGACTTTTCCTGTCCTAGGTGCTGGGCAAGCCACTCGTCGCGGATGTTATGTTTGAAGGCTGCAAGGGCCTCTGCATCCGGACAGTCAACGATTTGACTTTTCTTTGTTAGGAACCGTGTCCAGAATTGTTCCGCCGATTCTTCCGGGCTGCTGAATTATATGGCTAACGCCATCGGCGCCTGGTGGTCGCACATATGTGCCCCGGAAGTTATCAAGGAATGTGGCTTCCGTGTCCTCCCAACAACCAATTGATTCTGGCGGCAAGCTGTTGAGCCAATGTCGAGCTGGTCCTTTAAGCTTGAGTGGGAGGTATTTGATGGCATGTAGATCATCACCGCGGGCCATGTGGATATGGAGGAGATAGTCCTCGATCCGCATCGCAGGATCTGTGGTACCATCATATGATTCGATGTTTACGGGTTTGAAGCCCTCGAGGATTTGATGATCCATTACTTCATCCGTGAAGCATAGTGGGTGTCTTGGCTCCTCAGATTGGGCTATATCACGACGTAGCTCATATGAGCTTTGTCTATTGTGTTTGGCCCGCCGGGTTTGTTGTATCCGCGCGACGGTAATCATCCCGAAGTCGCTACGCCCACGCGTCCGTGAGATCGATCTTGTATGTTTTGCCTTATCCTCCAATATATCTCGCAAGTCCGGTGCATTTTCCCGTGCCTTGGTACTTTTTGAGCGGCGTCGGGGTGCGGCTTGAGCAGAGGGCCGAGAGGCTTCTCTGTCGCGGCCACGGGGTGGCCGGTCTGCCACTTCATGCGCTGGTGATGTAGGTTTGGGTGCTGCTTCCTCTAATTGGGGTAGCAGCCTGCATTTGGGGTAGCTTTTGGAGGGGCGTTCGAGTTCATACTCTTCGGCTACAAGGACTTCAGTCCATCTGTCAGCTAGCAGGTCTTGGTCAGCTCTAAGTTGTTGCTGCTTTTTCTTGAGGCTGCTTGTCGTGGCTATAAGCCTGCATTTGAAACGCCTCCTGTTCGGGCGAGATCCTCGTGCACGCACGAATTCATCGTCGTCGAGGCTTGCCTCATCTTCGGAGGGAGGCGCATAATTATCGCCCTCGACCTCTCTTTCTGCCAGACCGTCAGGCGGACTTGCTTCTCCCTCCTCCTATGCCGAGTCCTGCTTTGGAGGGGTTGTCTTCGCATTGTCCGGGTGTTATTGTCTCCGTGCGGAATCACCGCTTTTCTTGTGGCGTGATTTAGAACGGCGTCAGCCGTGTCGGCATTTGGGTTGTTTCTTGGGGGTCATCCTCGCCGTTCCATCGCCATTCCCATCTTTTGGGATGTCCACCATGTATATGTCGTATGACGAGGTGGCCTTCCAAAGGCCCTCAGTAGGCGCCTGGTCTTGGTCATCTCCGCCATCGCCGTCCATACCGTCGATGTCTTTGGAGTCGAAGTCGAGCATGTCGGTTAAATAAATCGACAAGGGCTACAAAGTGGGTGGTGGGTGGGCGTTGAATTTCTTCGTCGTCTGCATCCCAACCTTCCTGTCCGTAGTCCGGCCAGGGCTCTCCGGATAAAGAGAGAGACTTTAGTGAGTTCAGGATACCGCCAAAGGGCGAGTGCTGAAAGAGGTCCGCGGTGGTGAATTCCATGACCGGTGCCCAATCGGATTCGATTGGCAGGGGCGCGGAGGGTTCGGAGTCCGGAGAAGAGTCCGGCACCTTCGAGTCACGAGCTTCGCAAAGGAAAGGGAGGGTGTTCGGCTCGATCACCATAGAGATTTCAGCCCCCGAGGCGGTGTCCAACCAACCGTCCTCGATCGGCGAATCCGGCTCCGGATTAAGGGTCGGAGCGGATGCTGGTGCGGCCTCGAGGCAATTGTTCGGCGGCGAGCTAGATCATACCCATCAAGGCAAAGGTGGCACGCTGGTACGTGGCTCGAATCCGTTGAAGATCAAGTCTCCGCGGACATCGGCCGTATAGTTCAAACTTCCAAATCGACCTGATGGCTGGGGCATAGCTTTCGATCTGCTCCGGATGGCCTAAGCGAATTGGCCCGCAGCAAAGCCGCCCGAATCTGAAGATCTGTCCGGGAGAAAAATCTCTCCCGGACCGCGTCGTTGTTGATGGTCGAAGGAGCCATCGGGCCTATAGGTGACGACACGGAGGAACTCTCAATGAAAGCACCAATGTCGGTGTCAAAACCGCGGATCTCGGGTAGGGGGTCCCGAATCATGCGTCTAGGCGGATGGTAACAGGAGACAAGGGACACGATGTTTCTACCTGTGTTCGGGCCCTCTCGATGGAGGTAATACCCTACTCCTGCTTCATTAATATTGATGATATGGGTAGTACAAGAGTAGATCTACCACGAGATCGAGAGGCTAAACCCTAGAATCTAGCCTATGGTATGATTGTTGTTAGATCCTCTGGACTAAAACCCTCCGATTTATATAGACACCGGATAGGGTTAGGGTTACACAGAGTCGGTTACAATGGTAGGAGATCTACATATCCGTATCACCAAGCTTGCCTTCCACGCCAAGGAAAGTCCCATCCGTACACGGGACAAAGTCTTCAATCTTGTATCTTCATAGTCTTGGAGTCCGGCCAAAGATGATAGTTCGGCTATCCGGACACCCGCTAGTCCAGGACTCCCTCAACGGGGAAGAAGCTGAGTGGGGAAGAAGAGTGGTGGTGGGGCCCACAAACCAGCCCCTTATCCACCTTATCCACCACCCAGGACCCTACCGCCAGAGGGGCTGGCGGTAGGCTTCAGTACCCTACCGCCAGAGACCATGGCGGTAGGCCCTTTTCCATGTTAGCACACGCCGACGGCCGTCAGTCGCCGTCAAGGGGCCTACCACCAGAGCCCATGGCAGTAGCACGTGCACACCTACCACCATCCCCCCTGGCAGTAGGCAAAAGGGTCAGATCCCGAAAAATTTCCAAACGGGGGTCAGATCCTGAATTTGTTTGCAAAAAGGGTCAACACAAATTTTTGCCTACTCATTTGCATCCAGAAGGTGATGGGTTCGAATCCCAGGCTCCACTGTTTCCCTTTTTCTTTCTCTCTGTTCATAGATTCTTCAGTCCAGATCGGTTCGACGTGTTGTGTGTTCTAGGGCCGAATCCCTCTCACATCATAGATGCATCCTAGCACAACTGGTTGACCACGGTTTGAATCATCCAGGGGGTCCTGGGTTCAAACCCCAGCACACCCTCTTTTTATTTTGTTTTGAGTTCTGTTTTGTTCCCCAGCACACACACTTAGGCCTCATTCGCTTCTGGGTGGCTGCACTGTGCTGCAATCCGGCCCGTGCATATTTTTTCCCACTCTGTGTATTTTAGCATTTTCCAATGCATTCTTATTTACTGAAATGCCACTATTTTGCATTGTCAATAACTTTATATCCATGCATCCAAATGGAACATGGTATATAGGTAAAATGCTTATAATTTCATGCAGTTTCACAATATCCAACTTGCATCCATGTTTAAAATGATTAAACTTGTTGTTTGCATTAATTTGCATACATATCATGTTAAAATGGTTTATTTCATAACTAAATAACCATAGCTTCGAATTAAGTAAACTCTATATGTATATGAGGTAGAAAAATGTATAGATTAACATGGTGCACTTACTTTGCATGTTTAACAACTTTAAAATATGATTTAGGGCAGAACAGTACCAAATTCAAAATATGCATATGTGGTTTTTCCGAAATTATTGTTTGTTATTTCCGGCCTCATTTAAACTTGCCTAGATAGGTAGTTTAATTATGCTTCACCTCTTGCCATGTTAACCAACATTTAATCTTGTCTTGTTCCTTAACGAGAGCAAACTAAATAACTTGAATGTGGTGTTTCTTCAATATGCAACTCGTTGCATATTGAGCTCCACTTAATTTGTAGAATTGTTTGTTGAACTTTGTCATGACATGCCTCATTAAACCGGACATGCATCATACTTGGTTGCGCATCATGTCATGTTTATGTGATGGTTGTTTACCGTTTGTTTGCTTCTTTACGGTGTTGCTTCTTCTTGATAGTTCCGGTAACGTTGCAATTGTGAGGATTCGTTCGACTACGTGGGTTTGTCTTCTTCATGGATTCGGTCTTCTTCCTAGCGGGATTTCAGGCAAGATGACCGTTACCCTGCATACCACTACTATCTTTTCTTTGCTAGTTGTCTCGATGCTATCGCTATGTCGCGCTACCAACCAATTGTTTATCAAGCCTCCCAAATTGCCATGATAGCCTCTAACCCTTTCCACCATCCTAGCAAACCGTTGTTTGGCTATGTTACCGCTTTGCTCAACCCCTCTTATAGTGTTGCTAGTTGCAGGTGCAGTTGCAGGCTGTTCCATGTTGGCACATGGATATCTTGGATATCATGGGATATCACAATATCTCTTACTTAATTAATGCATCTATATACTTGGTAAAGGGTGGAAGGCTTAGCCTTTTTCTTGGTGTTTTGTTCCACTCTTGCCGCCCTAGTTTCCGTCATACCGGTGTTATGTTCCTTGATTTTACATCCCTAACACGATGAGGGTTTATGGGCCCCTCTTGACAGTTCGCTTTGAATAAAACTCTTCCAGCAAGGCCCAACATTGGTTTTACCATTTGCCCAACATAATAACTAAACCTGATATTAAATTTGACGCATAGGGAGTTAGCGCTACCCAAGGAGTAATTCAACACAATACAAGGGGTCGGTGATGATGGTGTTGGTCCCAAATAGAGCCACTTGCGGTGCCACCTGAAGGAAATATGCCCTAGAGGCAATAATAAAGTTAGTATTTATTTCCTTATATCATGATAAATGTTTATTATTCATGCTAGAATTGTATTAACCGGAAACATGATACATGTGTGAACACATACACAAACAGAGTGTCACTAGTATGCCTCTACTTGACTAGCTCGTTGATCAAAGATGGTTATGTTTCCTAGCCATAGACATGAGTTATCATTTGATTAACGAGATCACATCATTAGGAGAATGATGTGATTGACTTGACCCATTCCGTTAGCTTAGCACTTGATCGTTTAGTATGTTGCTATTGCTTTCTTCATGACTTATACATGTTCCTATGACTATGAGAATATGAAACTCCTGTTTACCGGAGGAATACTTTGTGTGCTACCAAACGTCACAACGTAACTGGGTGGTTATAAAGGTGCTCTACAGGTGTCTCCGAAGGTACTTGTTGAGTTGGTGTAATTCGAGATTAGGATTTGTCACTCCGATTGTCAGAGAGGTATCTCTGGGCCCACTCGATAATACACATCACTATAAGCCTTGCAAGCATTGTAACTAATGAGTTAGTTGCGGGATGATGTATTATGGAACGAGTAAAGAGACTTGTCGGTAACGAGATTGAACTAGGTATTGAGATACCGACGGTCAAACCTCGGGCAAGTAACATACCGATGACAAAGGGAACAACGTATGTTGTTACGCAGTTCGACCGATAAAGATTCTCGTAGAATATGTAGGAGCCAATATGGGCATCCAGGTTCCGCTATTGGTTATTGACCAGAGAGATGTCTCGGTCATGTCTACATAGTTCTCGAACCCGTAGGGTCCGCACGCTTAACGTTCGTTGACGATATAGTATTTATGAGTTATGTATGTTGGTAACCGAATGTTGTTCGGAGTTTCGGATAAGATCACAGACATGACGAGGAACTCTGGAATGGTCTGGAGATAAAGATTGCTATATGGGATAATAGTGTTTGGTCTTCGGAAGGGTTCCGGAATTCATCGGAAGGGGTTCTGGATGTTTCCCCAAATGTTTGGATACGAGAACACTTTATTTGGGCCAAAGGGGAAGCCCATGAGGCTTTTGGAAAGTGCAAAAGGAAGTTTAGCAGAGAGGCTAGACGCCAGGAACCCTGGCGTCTAGGGGGTAGACGCCGGGAACCCTGGGTTCTAGCCCTGGAGTCCGAGAAGGACTCTTGCCTTTCGGGAAAAACCGACTTTGAGGAGGCTTTTGCTCCAAGTTTCGACCCCAGGGCTCAACATATAAATAGAGGGGTAGGGCTAGCACCCAAGACACAACAAGAAACGCCAAGCCGTGTGCCGGCAACCCCGTCCCCTCTAGTTTATCCTCCGTCATAGTTTTTGTAGTGCTTAGGTTAAGCCCTGCGGAGATTGTTCTTCACCAACACCATCACCACGCCGTCGTGCTGCCGGAACTCATCTACTACTTCGCCCCTCTTGCTGGATCAAGAAGGCGACGACATCATCGAGCTGAACGTGTGCTGAACGCGAAGGTGTTGTACGTTCGGTACTTGATCGGGACGGATCGTGAAGGTGTACGACTACATCAACCGCGTTGATAAACGCTTCCGCTTACGGTCTACGAGTGTACGTAGACAACAGTCTCCCCTCTCATTGCTATGCATCACCATGATCTTGCGTGTGCGTAGGAAATTTTTGAAATTACTATGTTCCCCAACAGTGGCATCCGATCCAGGTTTTATGCGTAGATGTTATATGCACGAGTAGAACACAAGTGAGTTGTGGGCGATATAAGTAATACTGCTTACCAAAGATGTCATACTTTGGTTCGGCGGTATTGTTGGATGAAACGGCCCGGACCGACATTACGCGTACGCTTACGCGAGACTGGTTCTACCGACGTGCTTTGCACACAGGTGGCTGACGGGTGTCTGTTTCTCCAACTTTAGTTGAACCGAGTGTGGCTACGCTCGGTCCTTGTGAAGGTTAAAACAACACTAACTTGACGAAATATCGTTGTGGTTTTGATGCGTAGGTAAGAACGGTTCTTGCTCAGCCCGTAGCAGCCACGTAAAACTTGCAACAACAAAGTAGATGATGTCTAACTTGTTTTTGTAGGGCATGTTGTGATGTGATATGGTCAAGACATGATGCTATATTTTATTGTATGAGATGATCATGTTTTGTAACCGAGTTATCGGCAACTGGCAGGAGCCATATGGTTGTCGCTTTATTGTATGCAATGCAATCGCCCTGTAATTGCTTTACTTTATCACTAAGCGGTAGCGATAGTCGTAGAAGCAATAGTTGGCGAGTCGATGATGATGCTACGATGGAGATCAAGGTGTCGGCGCCGGTGGCGATGGTGATCATGTGATTGCTTCAGAGATGGAGATCACAAGCACAAGATGATGATGGCCATATCATATCACTTGTATTGATTGCATGTGATTTTTATCATTTATGCATCTTATTTTGCTTAGATCGACGGTAGCATTATAAGATGATCTCTCACTTAATTTCAAGGTATAAGTGTTCTCCTGAGTATGCACCATTGCGAAAGTTCTTCATGCTGAGACACCACATGATGATCGGGTGTGATAAGCTCTACGTTCAAATACAATGGGTGCAAGACAGGTTTGCACACGCGGAATACTCAGGTTAAACTTGACGAGCCTAGCATATGCAGATATGGCCTCGAAACACTGAGACTGAAAGGTCGAGCGTGAATCATATAGAAGATATGATCAACATAGTGATGTTCACCATTGAAAACTACTCCATCTCACGTGATGATCGGACATGGTTTAGTTGATATGGATCACGTGATCACTTAGATGATTAGAGGGATGTCTATCTAAGTGGGAGTTCTTAAGTAATATGATTAATTGAACTTTAATTTATCATGAACTTAGTCCTGGTAGTATTAGCATATCTATGTTGTAGATCAATAGCTCGCGTTTAGCTCCCCTGTTTTATTTTTTGATATGTTCCTTGAGAAAACTAAGTTGAAAGATGTTAGTAGCAATGATGCAGATTGGATCCGTGATCTGAGTATTATACTCATTGCTACATAGAAGAATTATGTCCTTGATGCACCGCTAGGTGATAGACCGATTGTAGGAGCAGATGCAGACGTTATGAACGTTTGGCAAGCTCGATATGATGACTACTTGATAGTTTAGTGCACCATGCTTTACGGCTTAGAATCGGGGCTTCAAAGACGTTTTTGAAATGCCACGGAGCATATGAGATGTTCCAAGAGTTGAAATTAGTATTTCAGACTCATGCCCATGTCGAAAGGTATGAGACCTTTGACAAGTACTTTGCCTACAAGATGGATGAGAATAGCTCAGCTAGTGAGCATATGCTCAGAATGTCTGAGTACTACAATCACTTGAATCAAGTGGGAGTTAATCTTCCAGATAAGATAGTGATTGACAGAGTTCTCTAGTCACTATCACCAAGTTACTAGAACTTCGTGATGAACTATAATATGCAAGGGATAACGGAAATGATTCCCAAGCTCTTCGTGATGCTGAAATCGACGAAGGTAGAAATCAAGAAAAGCATCAAGTGTTGATGGTTGACAAGACCACTAGTTTCAAGAAAAGGGAAGAAGGGAAGAAGGGGGACTTCAAGAAGAACGGCAAGCAAGCTGCTACTCAAGTGAAGACGCCCAAGTCTGGACCTAAGCCTGAGACTAAGTGCTTCTACTACAAAAGGACTGGTCACTGGAAGTGGAACTGCCCTAGATACTTGGCGGATAAGAAGGATGGCAAAGTGAACAAAGGTATATTGGATATACATGTTATTAATGTGTACTTTACTAGTGTTTATAGCAACCCTCGGCATTTTATATTGGTTCCGTTGCTAAGAGTAGTAACTCGAAATGGGAGTTGCAGAATGAACAGAAACTAGTTAAGGGTGAGGGGACGATGTGTGTTGGAAGTAGTTCCAAGATTGATATGATCATCATTGCACACTCCCTACACTTTCGGGATTAGTGTTGAACCTAAATAAGTGTTATTTGGTGTTTGCGTTGAGCATGAATATGATTTGATCATGTTTATTGCAATACGGTTATTCATTTAAGTTAGAGAATAATTGTTGTTCTGTTTACATGAATAAAACCTTCTATGGTCATACACCCAATGAAAATGGTTTGTTGGATCTCGGTCGTAGTGATACACATATTCATAATATTGAAGCCAAAAGATGCAAAGTTAATAATGACAGTGCAACTTATTTGTGGCACTACCGTTTAAGTCATATTGGTGTAAAGCGCATGAAGAAACTCCATGCTGATGGGATTTTGGAATCACTTGATTATGAATCACTTGATGCTTGCGAACCATGACTTATGGGCAAGATGACTAAAAGTCCGTTCTCCGGAACAATGGAGCGAGCAACTGACTTATTGGAAATAATACATACTGATGTATGCGATCCGATGAGTGTTGAGGCTCGCGGTGGGTATCATTATTTTCTGACCTTCATAGATGATTTGAGTAGATGTGGGTATATCTACTTGATGAAACATAAGTCTGAAACATTTGAAAAGTTCATATAATTTCAGACTGAAGTGGAAAATCATCGTAACAAGAAAATAAAGTTTCTACGATCTGATCGTGGAGGAGAATATTTGAGTTACGAGTTTGGTATTCATTTGGAACAATGCAGAATAGTTTCACAACTCACGCCACCTGGAACACCACAGCGTAATGGTGTGTCCGAACATCGTAACCGTACTTTATTGGATATGGTGCAATCTATGATGTCTCTTTCCGATTTACCACTATCGTTTTGGGGTTATGCATTAGAGACAACTGCATTCACATTAAATAGGGCACCATCTAAATCCGTTGAGACGACACCATATGAACTGTGGTTTGGCAAGAAACCAAAGTTGTCATTTCTTAAAGTTTGGGGTTGCGATGCTTATGTGAAAAAGTTTCATCCTGATAAGCTCAAACCCAAATCGGAGAAAAATGTCTTCATAGGATACCCAAAGGAGACAGCTGGGTACACCTTCTATCACAGATCCGAAGGCAAGACATTCGTTGCTAAGAATGGATCCTTTCTAGAGAAGGAGTTTCTCTCGAAAGAAGTGAGTGGGAGGAAAGTAGAACTTGATGAGGTAATCTGCACTGCTCCCTTATTGGAAAGTAGTTCATCACAGAAACCGGTTCCTGTGACACCTACACCAATTAGTGAGGAAGTTAATGATGATGATCATGAAACTTCAGATCAAGTTACTACCAAACCTCGTAGGTCAACCAGAGTAAAATCCCCACGAGAGTGGTACGGTAATCCTGTTATGGAGGTCATGTTACTAGACCATGACGAACCTACGAACTATGAGGAAGCGATGATGAGCCTAGATTCCGCAAAATGGCTTGAGGCCATGAAATCTGAGATGGGATCCATGTATGAGAACAAAGTATGGATTTTGGTTGACTTGCCGGATGATCGGCAAGCCATCGAAAATAAATGGATCTTCAAGAAGACAGACGCTGATGGTAATGTTACTGTCTACAAAGCTAGACTTTTCAAAAAAGGTTTTGACAAAGTTCAAGGAGTTGACTACAATGAGACCTTCTCACTCGTAGAGATGCTTAAGTCTGTCCGAATCATGTTAGCAAATTGCCACATCTTATGAAATCTGGCAAATTGATATAAAGACTGCATTCCCGAATAGATTTCTGGAAGAAGAGTTGTATATGATGCAACCTCAAGGTTTTATCGATCCAAAGGATGCTAACAAAGTGTGCAAGCTCCAAATCCATCTATGGACTGGTGCAAGCATCTCGGAGTTGGAATATACGCTTTGATGAGTTGATAAAAGCATATAGTTTTATACAGACTTGCGGTGAAGCCTGTATTTACAAGAAAGTGAGTGGGAGCACTACAACATTTCTGATAAATATATGTGAATGACATATTGTTGATCGGAAATAATGTAGAATTTTCTGGAAAGCATAAAGGAGTATTTGAAAGGAGTTTTTCAAATAAAGACCCGGTGAAGCTGCTTACATATTGAGCATCAAGATGTATAGAGATAGATCAAGACGCTTGATAAGTTTTTTCAATGAGTACATACCTTGACAAGATTTTGAAGTAGTTCAAAATAGAACAGTCAAAGAAAGAGTTCTTGCCTGTGTTACAAGGTGTGAAATTGAGTAAGACTCAAAGCCCGACCACGACACAAGATAGAAAGAGAATGAAAGTCATTCCCTATGCCTCAGCCATAGGTTATATAAAGTATGCCATGTCTGTGTACCAGATCTATTGTATACCCTACAATCGAGTTTAGCAAGGAGTACAATAGTGATCTAGGAGTAGATCACTGGACAGCGGTCAAAATTATCCTTAGTGGAATAAGGATATGTTTCTCGATTATGGAGGTGACAAAAGGTTCATCGTAAAGGGTTACGTCGATGCAAGTTTTGACAATGATCCAGATAACTCTAAGTCTCAATCTGGATACATATTGAAAGTGGGAGCAATTAGCTAGAGTAGCTCCGTGCAGAGCATTGTTGACATAGAAATTTGCAAAATACATACGGATCTGAATGTTGCGCACTGTTGACTAAACTTCTCTCACAAGCAAAACATGATCACACCTTAGTACTCTTTGGGTGTTAATCACATAGCGATGTGAACTAGATTATTGACTCTTGTAAACCCTTTGGGTGTTGGTCACATGACGATGTGAACTATGGGTGTTAATCACATGGTGATGTGAACTATTGGTGTTAAATCACATGGCGATGTGAACTAGATTATTGACTCTAGTGCAAGTGGGAGATCAAGGAAATATGCCCTAGAGGCCATAATAAAGTTAGTATTTATTTCCTTATATCATGATAAATGTTTATTATTCATGCTAGAATTGTATTAACCGGAAACATGATACATGTGTGAATACATACACAAGCAGTGTCACTAGTATGCCTCTACTTGACTAGCTCGTTGATCAAAGATGGTTATGTTTCCTAGCCATAGACATGAGTTGTCATTTGATTAACGGGATCACATCATTAGGAGAATGATGTGATTGACTTGACCCATTTTCATTAGCTTAGCACTTGATTGTTTAGTATGTTGCTATTGCTTTCTTCATGACTTATACATGTTCCTATGACTATGAGATACTCCCATTTACCGGAGGAACACTTTGTGTGCTACCAAACGTCACAACGTAACTGGGTGATTATAAAGGTGCTCTGCAGGTGTCTCCGAAGGTACTTGTTGAGTTGGCATATTTCAAGATTAGGATTTGTCACTCCGATTGTCGGAGAGGTATCTCTGGGCCCACTCGATAATACACATCACTATAAGCCTTGCAAGCATTGTAACTAATGAGTTAGTTGCGGGATGATGTATTATGGAACGAGTAAAGAGACTTGCCGATAACGAGATTGAACTAGGTATTGAGATACCGAGGATCGAACCTCGGGCAAGTAACTGTTGGGGAACGTTGCTGAAAATAAATTTTTTCCTACGGTTTCACCAAGATCCATCTATGAGTTCATCTAGCAACGAGTGATAGGAGTGCATCTACATACCTTTGTAGATCGCGAGCGGAAGCGTTCAAGAGAACAGGGTTGAGGGAGTCGTACTCGTCTTGATCCAAATCACCGATGACCAAGTGCCGAACGGACAGCACCTCCGCGTTCAACACACGTACGGAGCGGATGATGTCTCCTGCACCTTGATACAGCAAGGAGGAGGGAGAGGTTGAAGAAGATCCAGCAGCACGACGGCGTGGTGGTGGATGCAGCAGGGTTCCGACAGAGCTTCGTCGAGCTTTTGCGAGAGGGAGAGGTGTAGCAGGGGAGAGGGAGAGGTGTAGCAGGGGAGAGGGAGGCGCCAAGACTTGGGGTGCGGCTGTCCTCCCTCCCCCCTTTATATAGGCCCCCTGGGGGTGCGCCGGCCCCTCTAGATCCCATCTAGATGGGGGGCGGCGGCCAAGGGGGAGGCTTGCCCCCCAAGGCAAGTGGGGCGCCCCCCACCCCTAGGGTTTCCAACCCTAGGCGCAGGGGGGCCCAAGGGGGGCGCATCAGCCCACTAGGGGCTGGTTCCCTCCCCACTTCAGCCCACGGGGCCCTCCGGGGTAGGTGGCCCCACCCGATGGACCCCCGGGACCCTTCCGATGGTCCCGGTACAATACCGGTGACCCCCGAAACTCTCCCGATGGCCGAAACAGCACTTCCTATATATAATTCTTTACCTCCGGACCATTCCGGAACTCCTCGTGATGTCCGGGATCTCATCCGGGACTCCGAACAACTTTCAGTTTGCTGCATACTCATATCTCTACAACCCTAGCGTCACCGAACCTTAAGTGTGTAGACCCTACCGGTTCGGGAGACACATAGACATGACCGAGACGGATCTCCGGTCAATAACCAACAGCGAGATCTGGATACCCATGTTGGCTCCCACATGCTCCTCGATGATCTCATCGGATGAACCACGATGTCGAGGATTCAAGCAACCCCGTATACAATTCCCTTTGTCAATCGGTATGTTACTTGCCCGAGATTCGATCGTCGGTATCCCAATACCTCGTTCAATCTCGTTACCCGACAAGTCACTTTACTCGCATCAGTAATGCATGATCCCGTGACCAAACACTTGGTCACTTTGAGCTCATTATGATGATGCATTACCGAGTGGGCCCAATGATACCTCTCCGTAATACGGAGTGACAAATCCAGCCTCGATCCGTGTCAACCCAACAGACACTTTCGGAGATACCGTAGTGCACCTTTATAGTCACCCGCCACGTTGTGACATTTGGTACACCCAAAGCACTCCTACGGTATCCGGGAGTTACACGATCTCATGGTCTAAGGAAAAGATACTTGACATTGGAAAAGCTCTAGCAAAACGAACTACACGATCTTGTGCTATGCTTAGGATTGGGTCTTGTCCATCACATCATTCTCCTAATGATGTGATCCCGTTATCAATGACATCCAATGTCCATAGTCAGAAACCATGACTATCTGTTGATCAACGAGCTAGTCAACTAGAGGCTCACTAGGGACATATAGTAGTCTATGTATTCACATGTGTATTACTATTTCCGGATAATACAATTATAGCATGAATAAAAGACAATTATCACGAACAAGGAAATATAATAATAATCCTTTTATTATTGCCTCTAGGGCATATTTCAAACAGTCTCCCACTTGCACTAGAGTCAATAATCTAGTTACATTGTGATGAACCGAACACCCCGAGAGTCTTGGTGTTGATCATGTTTTGCTCATGAAGAGGTTTAGTCAACGGATCTGCGACATTCGTGATCCGTATGCACTTTGCAAATTTCTATGTCTCCATCTTGAACATTTTCACGAATGGAGTTGAAGCGACGCTTGATGTGCTCGGTCTTCTTGTGAAACCCGGCTCCTTGGCAAGTGCAATAGCTCCAGTGTTGTCACAGAAGAGTTTGATCGGCCGCGATGCATTGGGTATGACTCCTAGGTCGGTGATGAACTCCTTCACCCAAATTGCTTCATGCGCTGCCTCCGAGGATGCCATGTACTCCGCTTCACATGTAGATCTCGCCACGACGCTCTGCTTGCAGCTGCACCAGCCATCGCTCCACCATTCAACATATACACGTATCCGGTTTGTGACTTAGAGTCATCCGGATCTGTGTCGGAAGCTAAGCGTCGACGTAACCTTTACGACGAGCTCTTCGTCACCTCCATAAACGAAACATGTCCTTAGTCCTTTTCGTGTACTTCAGGATATGTTTGATACCGTTCAAAGGTTCCTTGCGGGATTACTTTGGTACCTTCCTACCAAACTTACGGCAAGGTTTACATCAGGTCTGGTACACAGCATGTCATACATAATAGAACCTATGGCTGATGCATAGGGGATGCCACTCATCTCTTCTATATCTTCTGCGTGGTCGGACATTGAGCCGAGCTCAATTTCACACCTTATGTCTGAGCAAGAACCCTTTCTTGGACTGATCCATTTTGAACTTCTTCAATATCTTATCAAGGTATGTGCTTTGTGAAAGACCTATGAGGCGTCTCGATCTATCCCTATAGATCTTGATGCCTAATATGTAAGCAGCTTCTCCAAGGTCCTTCATTGAAAAACTCTTATTCAAGTAGGCCTTAGTGTTGTCCAAAAGTTCTATACCATTTCCCATCAAAAGTATGTCATCTACATATAATATGAGAAATGCTACAGAGCTCCCACTCACTTTCTTGTAAACGCAGGCTTCTCCATAAGTCTGCATAAACCCAAACGCTTTGATCATCTCATCAAAGCGAATGTTCCAACTCCGAGATGCTTGCACCAGCCCATAAATGGATCGCTGGAGCTTGCATACCTTGTTAGCATTCTTAGGGTCGACAAAACCTTCCGCTGCATCATATACAGTTCTTCCTTAAGATAGCCGTTAAGGAATGCCGTTTTGACGTCAATTTGCCATATCTCATAATCATAGTATGCGGCAATTGCTAACATGATTCGAACGGACTTCAGCTTCGCTACGGGAGAGAAAGTCTCATCATAGTCAACCCCTTGAACTTGCCGATAACCCTTAGCGACAAGTCGAGCTTTATAGATGGTAACATTACCATCCGCGTCCGTCTTCTTCTTAAAGATCCATTTGTTTTCTATCGCTCACCGATCATCGGGTAAGTCTATCAAAGTCCATACTTTGTTTTCATACATGGATCCTATCTCGGATTGCATGGCTTCAAGCCATTGTTGGAATCTGGGCCCGCCATCGCTTCTTCATAGTTCGAAGGTTCACCGTTGTCTAACAACATGATTTCCAGGACAGGGTTGCCATACTACTCTGGTGTGGAACGTGCCCTTGTGGACCTACGAAGTTCAGTAGCAACTTGATCTGAAGTACCTTGATCATCATCATTAATTTCCTCTCCAGTAGGTGTAGGCACCACAGGAACATTTTCCTGAGTTGCACTACTTTCCGGTTCAAGAGGTAGTACTTCATCGAGTTCTACTTTCCTCCCACTTACTCCTTTCGAGAGAAACTCTTTTCGAGAAAGGATTTGTTCTTGGCAACAAAGATCTTGCCTTCGGATCTAAGGTAGAAGGTATACCCAATGGTTTCCTTAGGGTATCCTATGAAGACGCATTTTCCGACTTGGGTTCGAGCTTTTTCAGGTTGAAGTTTCTTGACATAAGCATCGCATCCCCAAACTTTTAGAAACGACAGCTTAGGTTTCTTGCCAAACCATAATTCATACGGTGTCGTCTCAACGGATTTAGACGGTGCCCTATTTAAAGTGAATGTAACTGTCTCTAGAGCGTATCCCCAAAATGATAGCGGCAAATCAGTAAGAGACATCATAGATCGTACCATATCCAATAGAGTGCGATTACGACGTTCGGACACGCCCGTTCTACCGAGGTGTTCCAGCGGCGTGAGTTGTGAAACGATTCCACATTTCCTTAAGTGTGTACCAAATTCGTGACTTAAATATTCTCCTCCATGATCTGATCGTAAGAACTTTATTTTTTGGTCACGTTGATTCTCTACCTCATTCTGAAATTCCTTGAACTTTTCAAAGGTCTCAGACTTGTGTTTCATCAAGTACACATACCCATATCTACTCAAGTCATCAGTGAGAGTGAGAACATAACGATATCCTCCGCGAGCCTCAATGCTCATTGGACCACACACATTGGTATGTATGATTTCCAATAAGTTGGTTGCTCGCTCCATTGTTCCGGAGAACGGAGTCTTGGTCATTTTGCCCATAAGGCATGGTTCGCATGTGTCAAATGATTCATAATCGAGAGACTCTAAAAGTCCATCAAGATGGAGCTTCTTCATGCGCTTGACACCAATGTGACCAAGGCGGCAAAGCCACAAGTATATGGGACTATCGTTATCAACTTTACATCTTTTGGTATTCACACTATGAATATGTGTAACATCACGTTCGAGATTCATTAAGAATAAACCATTAACCATCGGAGCATGACCATAAAACATATCTCTCATATAAATAGAACAACCATTATTCTCGGATTTAAATGAGTAGCCATCTCGCATTAAACGAGATCCTGATACAATGTTCATGCTCAAACTTGGCACTAAATAACAATTATTGAGGTTTAAAACTAATCCGTAGATAAATGTAGAGGTAGCGTGCCGACGGCGATCACATCGACCTTGGAACCATTCCCGACGCCAATCGTCACCTCGTTCTTCGCCAGCCTCCGCTTATTCCGCGGCTCCTGCCAGTGAGTTACATATATGAGCAAAGGCACCGTATCAAATACCGGGGAGTTACTACGGTACTGGTAAGGTACACATCAATTACATGTATATCAAATATACCTTTAGTGTTGCCGGCCTTCTTGTTCTGCTAAGTATTTGGGGCAGTTCCGCTTCCGGTGACCCTTCCCTTTGCAATAAAGGACTCGATCTCGTGCTTGGGTCCATTCTTTGACTTCTTCCGACAACCGGCTTACTGGGCGCCGGCAACATCCTTGCCTCCTTCTTGAAGTTCTTCTTACCCTTGCCCTTCTTGAACTTAGTGGTTTTATTGACCATCAACACTTGATGTTCTTTCTTGATTTGTACCTCTGACTTCAAGCATTGAAAATACTTCAGGAATAGTTTTCACCATCCCCGCATATTGTATTTCATCATAAAGCTCTTGTAGCTCGGTGGGAGCAATCAAGGATTCTATCAATGACGGCCTCGTCCGGAGGTTAATGTCCGATTGGGACAAGCGGTTGTGCAACCCGGACATTTTGAGTATGTGCTCACCGATGTAACTATTTTCCTCCATCTTACAACTATAGAACTTGTCGGAGACTTCATATCTCTCGACCGGGCATGAGCTTGGAAACCCATTTTCAGCTCCTCGAACATCTCATATGCTCCGTGTTGCTCAAAACGCTTTTGGAGCCCCGGTTCTAAGTCAGTAAAGCATGCCGCATCGAACGAGGGAGTAATCATCAAGACGTGATCGCCAAGCGTTCATAACTTCTTGTTTCTCTGGGATGGGTGCTTCACCTAGCGTTGATTATAGGAAATATTGTTTCTTGACAGCTATGAGGGTGATCCTCATGTTCCGGACCCAGTACAAATAGTTGTTGACATCATCTTTCAGCTTGGTTTTCTCTAGGAGCAGCGTTGAAGTTCATGGTGACATGAGCGTTGGCCATTTGATCTACAAGACATTTTGCAAAGATTTTAGACTAACGTTCATGATAATTAAGTTCATCTAATCAAATTATTTAATGAACTCCCACTCAGATTTGACATCCCTCTAGTCATCTAAGTGTTACATGATCCGAGTCGACTAGGTCGTGTCTGATCATCACGTGAGACGGACTAGTCATCGTCGGTGAACAACTCCATGTTGATCGTATCTTCCATACGACTCATGTTCGACCTTTCGGTCTCTTGTGTTACGAGGCCATGTCATACATGCTAGGCTTGTCAAGTTAACCTAAGTGTTTTGCATGTGTAAAACTGTCTTACACCCGTTGTAAGTGAATGTAGGAATCTATCACACCCGATCATCACGTGGTGCTTCGAAACGACGACTTTATCAACGGCGCACAGTTAAGGAGAACACTTACTTAAAATTATTATAAGGGATCATCTTATTTACTACCGTCGTTCTAAGTAAACAAGATGCATAAACATAATAAACATCACATGCAATTATATAGTAGTGACATGATATGGCCAATATCATATAGCTCCTTTGATCTCCATCTTCGGGGCTCCATGATCATCTTGTCACCGGCATGACACCATGATCTCCATCAACATGATATCATTCATCATTCATCACAACTTTTGGCCATATCACATCACAAGGCAATTGCTGCAAAAACAAGTTAGACGTCCTCTAATTGTTGTTGCATCTTTTACGTGGCTGCAATAGGGTTCTAGCAAGAACGTTTTCTTACCTCTGAAAAACCTGGCGTGATTTGTCAACTTCTATTTACCCTTCATAAGGACCCTTTTCATCGAATCCGCTCCAACTAAAGTGGGAGAGACACACACCCGCTAGCCACCTTATGCAACTAGTGCATGTCAGTCGGTGGAACCTGTCTCACGTAAGCGTACGTGTAAGGTCGGTCCGGGCCGCTTCATCCCACAATACCGCTGAAGCAAAATAAGACTAGTAACGGCAAGAAAGTTGACAACATCTACGTCCACAACAGATTTGTGTTCTACTCGTGCAATAGAGAACTACGCATAAACCTGGCTCATGATGCCACTGTTGGGGAACGTTGCAGAAAATAAAAAAATTCCTACGGTTTCACCAAGATCCATCTATGAGTTCATCTAGCAACGAGTGATAGGAGTGCATCTACATACCTTTGTAGATCACGAGCGGAAGCGTTCAAGAGAACGGGGTTGAGGGAGTCGTACTGCCGTGATCCAAATCACCGATGACCAAGTGCCGAACGGACAGCACCTCCGCGTTCAACACACGTCTTGGCCGGATGACGTCTCCGCACCTTGATCCAGCAAGGAGGAGGGAGAGGTTGAATAAGATCCAGCAGCCTGACGGCGTGGTGGTGGATGCAGTGAGGTTCGGCAGAGCTTTGCCGAGCTTCTGCGAGAGGGAGAGGTGTAGCAGGGGAGAGGAAGGCGCCAAGACTTAGGGTGCGGCTGCCCTCCCTCCCCCCTTTATATAGGCCCCCTCGGGGGGCGCCGGCCCCTCTAGATCCCATCTAGATGGGGGGCGGCGGCCAAGGGGGGAGGCTTGCCCCCCAAGGCAAGTGGGGCGCCCCCCACCCCTAGGGTTTCCAACCCTAGGCGCAGGGGGGCCCAAGGGGGGGCGCACCAGCCCACTAGGGGCTGGTTCCCTCCCCACTTCAGCCCACGGGGCCCTCCGGGATAGGTGGCCCCACCCGGTGGACCCCCGGGACCCTTCCGGTGGTCCCGGTACAATACCGGTGACCCCCGAAACTCTCCCGATGGCCGAAACAGCACTTCCTATATACAAATCTTTACATCCGAACCATTCCGGAACTCCTCGTGATGTCCGGGATCTCATCCGGGACTCCGAACAACTTTCGGTTTGCTGCATACTCATATCTCTACAACCCTAGCGTCACCGAACCTTAAGTGTGTAGACCCTACGGGTTTGCGAGACACGTAGACATGACCGAGACGGATCTCCGGTCAATAACCAACAAGCGAGATCTGGATACCCATGTTGGCTCCCACATGCTCCTCGATGATCTCATCGGATGAACCACGATGTCGAGGATTCAAGCAACCCCGTATACAATTCCCTTTGTCAATCGGTATGTTACTTGCCCGAGATTCGATCGTCGGTATCCCAATACCTCGTTCAATCTCGTTACCGGCAAGTCACTTTACTCGTACCATAATGCATGATCCTGTGACCAAACACTTGGTCACTTTGAGCTCATTATGATGATGCATTACCGAGTGGGCCCAGTGATACCTCTCCGTAATACGGAGTGACAAATCCCAGTCTCGATCCGTGTCAACCCAACAGACACTTTCGGAGATACCTGTAGTGCACCTTTATAGTCACCCAGTTACGTTGTGACGTTTGGTACACCCAAAGCACTCCTACGATATCCTGGAGTTACACGATCTCATGGTCTAAGGAAAAGATACTTGACATTGGAAAAGCTCTAGCAAAACGAACTACACGATCTTGTGCTATGCTTAGGATTGGGTCTTGTCCATCACATCATTCTCCTAATGATGTGATCCCGTTATCAATGACATCCAATGTCCATAGTCAGGAAACCATGACTATCTGTTGATCAACGAGCTAGTCAACTAGAGGCTCACTAGGGACACATAGTAGTCTATGTATTCACACGTGTATTACGATTTCCGGATAATACAATTATAGCATGAATAAAAGACAATTATCACGAACAAGGAAATATAATAATAATCCTTTTATTATTGCCTCTAGGGCATATTTCCATGATAACATACCGATGACAAAGGGAACAACGTATGTTGTTATGCGGTTCGACCGATAAAGATCTTCGTAGAATATGTAGGAGCCAATATGGGCATCCAGGTTCCGCTATTGGTTATTGACCAGAGAGATGTCTCGGTCATGTCTACATAGTTCTCGAACCCGTAGGGCCCGCACACTTAACGTTCGTTGACGATATAGTATTTATGAGTTATATATGTTGGTAACCGAATGTTGTTCGGAGTTCCGGATAAGATCACGGACATGAGAGGAACTCCGGAATGGTCCAGAGATAAAGATTGATATATGGGATAATAGTGTTTGGTCTTCGGAAGGGTTCCGGAATTCATCGGAAGGGGTTCTGGATGTTTCCCCAAATGTTTGGGTACGAGAACACTTTATTTGGGCCAAACAGGAAAGCCCACGAGGCTTTTGGAAAGTGCAAAAGGAAGTTTAGCGGAGAGGCTAGACGCCAGGAACCCTGGCGTCTAGGGGGTAGACGCCGGGAACCCTGGGTTCTAGCCCTGGAGTCCGAGAAGGACTCTTGCCTTCGAAAAAACCGACTTTGAGGAGGCTTTTGCTCCAAGTTTCGACCCCAGGGCTCAACATATAAATAGAGGGGTAGGGCTAGCACCCAAGACACAACAAGAAACACCAAGCCGTGTGCCGGCAACCCCGTCCCCTCTAGTTTATCCTCCGTCATAGTTTTTGTAGTGCTTAGGCGAAGCCCTGCGGAGATTGTTCTTCACCAACACCATCACCACGCCGTCGTGCTGCCGGAACTCATCTACTACTTCGCCCCTCTTGCTAGATCAAGAAGGCAACGACATCATCGAACTGAACGTGTGCTGAACGCGAAGGTGCCGTACGTTCGGTACTTGATCGAGACGGATCGTGAAGGTGTACGACTACATCAACCGCGTTGATAAACGCTTCCGATTACGGTCTATGAGCGTACTCAGATAACACTCTCCCCTCTTGTTGCTATGCATCACCATGATCTTGCGTGTGCGTAGGAATTTTTTTGAAATTACTATGTTCCCCAACACCACCCCTTCACCCAGGGTTTTCGGTTGCCGTACGTACTGATCATCCGGACGTGGCCTGAGATGAGATACGCACGGCTACTATCAGGGTGTCGGCACGCCGGGAGGTCTTGCTGGATTAGTTTGACCATTGTCGAAATGTCTTGTGCACCGGGATTCCGAGTCTGATCGGAGGGTCCCGAGATGGAGGATTGTCTCCGCGGATCATGAGCTTATCATGGGCTAAGTTGGGACACCCTGCAGGGTTTAAATATTCGAGAGCCGTGCCCGCGGTTATGTGGCAGATGGGAGTTCTTAATATCCGGTTGTAGAGAACTTGACATCGGACCCGAAATAAAATACACCAACCGCGTGCGTAACCGTGACTGTCTCTTTTCGAATGAGTCGAGAAGGGAACATGGTTGGGTTATGTTTGAACGTAAGTAGTTCAGGATCACTTCTTGATCATTATTAGTTTGCGATCGTTTGTGTAGCTTCTCGTCTTACTCTTGTACTCGTAAGTTAGCCACCATAAAATGCTTAGTCACTTGCTGCAACCTCACCACTTATCCATTCCATACCCATTAAGCTTTGCTAGTCTTGATACCCATGGTAATGGGATTGCTGAGTCCTCGTGGCTCACAGATTACTACAACAACAGTTGCAGATACAAGTAATGCGATGATCCGACGTGAGGGCGATGTTCACTTGTTTTGGAGTTCTTCTGCTTCTTCTTCGATCAGGGGATAGGTTCCTGGTCGGCAGCCTGGGCTAGCAGGGTGGATGTCATTTGAGTTTCTGTTTGTGTTACATCCGTAGTCGGATGTTGTTCTCATGTACGATGTATTGATGTATTCTTGTGGCATTTGTATGCGATGTATCCCCATGTATTATGTAATGGTACGATGTAATGATATCCACCCTGCAAAGCGTCTTCAATATGCGGCTCTATCCTTGGTGGGACCTTCGAGTTCCTCTCGGATAGGATCGCATATTGCGCGTGACAGAGTAGGAGAAGGAAAGGGGGGTGGCGCCATCTTGGACATTTTCAACAAAGTTGCCAAGAGTAAGTCCAAATCTATGTCCACTAAATAGTATGGGAAATCTACTAAAATGTTCAACAATTTTCTATGCTCAACACAAATATCATGTTCTACCGACATTTTCAACAAAATTGCCATGTTCCCGTGGCAGGTAGCAGAAGAGCATCTAGAGATTTATTCATGCATCATCATATAGGATATGTAATTTCGTGAAAGCCATGATTCAAACAAGGAAATTCTAAGGCCATCCCACTCAACGTCTGGTGTGTACGCACACAATCACCAGCAACTCAAGGCACTATTAGTCGATCTGCTACAAAAAACATGAGTTACAGGAAAGGAAGTCGCCACATAATCTATACATAGTTCAACCTAGGAACATGAGCACTAAAAGTGGATATTTTTGCCAAACCCCTCCTGGAAACTATGCTAGAGCTATATGCCTTGCTACTTTTGGTTGTCAAAATTGATAGGGCTACACCACAAGCATCTAATGTACTTTCTGGTGCAAATATCCAGCCATTGTGGTATCTTGCAAAAAAACCCAGCCATTGTGGTCTTTTTTGCAGGAAAGCCCTCAGCTCTATTCATCAGCAAACAACAATACAGAGAATTCCCTGGAAAGAACAAAATTACAATGCAGATCATGGAGGCCCAGCCTTTCGTCAGAGTGTACCGATGGCGCCGCTGCCACCCTCCGTCATGCCAGAGCCGGGCTAACCCTTGTTGATCACGCAGCCTGGTAAGTCATCAATGCATAGGCCCGGAAGGACCACCACCCGGAGGAAGGAGACGCCGGAAAAGTTGCTGCCAAAGAACTCGAACAAAGAGCTTCGTCACCGGAAAAACAACGGAGATCCACCTCTTGTACAAGCGGCGGCCAAATCGAGGCCGAGCATCGATTCGCCGCCACGCCATCCCCACAAACTCCACCATGAGGGCGGAGGAATCCTCGTGGCAGCGGAGCTAGACCGAGGACACAAAATCTCCACGACGCGGTTGCGGCTCCGCCACAACAACTACGCTGGAGCACCAAGAATCGACAGTCACCGGATCTACGAGCAAGCACCACCGAAGCTCGTCGGCGCCGCCCAAAGGACCTTGCGGAGGTGGGGAAGAGCTCCGATCTTTGTTATTCCACAGCGACACCGCCGCCCCAAAGGACCTTGAGGAGGTGGGGAAGAGCTCCAAGATCGTCATTCCACAATGACGCCGCCCGACACCATCTCGCCAAAGACCATCGGGAGACACTATCATACTATGTAGACACCTCGAGCACGGACCGAGGTCTCCCCACTCTCCACCGGACGGAAAAGCAGCCGGAGAGGGAGAGATCGCCAAACCGGCCGTCGGAACGAGGGACGCGGTGAACTCCTTTTCGCCTCTCCGCGACCACGGTTACTATTGTGGAACACATACGTTATGCAACCATTGTGGTCATCATATGACAGTGCCTACATAAATGCTTCCCTGCAAATGGACGTGTGATATTGCCGATGCATTTAGAATAACAATATTTATGTTGTGTCCTTATAGGACACATTTTTCAATTATAAAGATGTTTCGACTAATACACGAACATATATTCAAAAAAGCCTGAACACTTTTTAAATTACATGATTTTTTAAAAATGATTAAAACTTTTAAATTCCTGATTTTTTTTCTCAAAAATATGCAAACTTTTTATTCAGGCACATACACTTTCGAAATTTCTGTGAACATCTGTTTCTAATGAGTGAACACTATTTAGAAATGTGCCAACACATTTTTAGTAACATGAACACTTTTGAAAACACGAAGAGATTTCTTAGAAGCGTGGACACATATTTAAAGTTTCAAGAAACAATTTTCAAAATGAGCTAACACTTGTTATGAAATTTTCTATTTTTTCAAGATGAAAGAAGCACATGACTTTTTTTTGGTACGATGATCTTTTTAAATAGCCTAAAAATTATTTTAAGTAAAGGTGAAATAAAAAGTAACAAAAAGGCAAGAAAAACAAGGAAATAACTAAAGTTATGAGTCAAGATGCGTAGACATGGTCGAAAGTCGAAATACTCGGTTAATGGGCTGGACCAGCCTGTAACGCCCCGGATTCGATGCGCCAGGTGTCTTCCAGTTATTCGCCGTCTTTGCCATGTCATTTGCTTGCGTGTTGCACTTTGCCATGTCATCATCTGCATTTTTTATCATGTCGTCATGTGCATCGCATTTGCATACGTGTTCGTCTCATGCATCCGAGCATTTTCCCCGTTGTCCGTTTTGCAATCCGGCACTCCTATGTCTCCCAGCGCCCCCTTTTGCCTCTTTTCATGTGCGGGTGTTAAACGGTCTCGGAATGGACCGAGGTTTGTCAAGCGGCCTTGGTATAGCACCGGTAGACCGCCTGTCAAGTTTCGTGCCATTTGGAGGTCGTTTGATACTCCAACGGTTAACCGGGTAACCGCAAAAGCCTCCTTCTCTTTGCAGCCCAACACCCCTTCCAAAGTGGCCCAAAACCCAGCAAACTCCCCTCCATGCTCTCGGTCATTCGATCACGATCGCGTGGCCGAAAACCGCTCCTCATTTGGACACTCCTAGCTCCCTCTACCTATATATATGTGTCTCCCTCCGAATTTCTCGCGCAGATCAAACCCTAGCAAATCTCCCTCCGCGCCGCCGGACATGTCCGCCCGCGCCCCGCGCCAATCCGAAGATGCCACGTGGCCTCCCGCCGCCGTCCGCGCCGCCCGACCCAGAGGCCTGAGTCGAACCCAGCAGCCCGCCGCTACGCCGCCGCAGCCACTCCCGCGCCCTCCGCCGCCTCGCGCCGCCGCCGGCGCCGCCTCCGCCCGGCCGCGCCCTCGCCCGGCCGACCCGGCACCCGCGCCTCGGTCCGCCGCCGCCTCCCGACCAGCGTCCGCGGCTGCGCGCCCGCCACAGCGCCCTCGCCGGACCGGCCACCGGAGAACCCGCCGCCTCCTCCTCCGTGTCGGCGCCCAGATCCGCCGCCCATGCCCGGATCCGGTCGGCCCCACCTCGCCGGCGACCTCCCGGCCTCTTCAAGGCGTCCCGTCCAACTCCGGCAGCGCCCCGTCTCCGGCGTTCCTCGAGAGCCGTGCTCGATCCAGATCCGGTCAAACGAGGTTGACCCCCGAAAATCCTCCAAGTCTGCATTATTTTTAGCATATTTCTTCGCATCATAACTCTGCATCCGTAGCTCCGTTTCATGCGTGTGATATGTCAAATTGTTCGCCTCGACGAGTAAATCATTTCATCTCATTGCAGAATTTTCATTTGAGCTCATTTTGATGCCCGAAATGCTGTTAGAAGAGGGCTATGTGATGTTAGTTTCAGATTTTTATCAGTACATGCACTTTTGTCATTTTTGCCATGATTGATGTGTGCACCCTATGAACTTGAGTCCTACATGTGTTTTGTAATATGCCATGCCATCTTTACAGGGGTGCTATCCATGTATTTGTGTGATTCCTGTAGTGAGTGCATCAAGCTTGTTAAGTAGGGTACTTGCTGTTGCTGTTTTGCATGTCTGAATCTGCTATATCATGAAGCTATGTTAACCTGCTTATACAAGTCATTATATACATAATATGGAGATGTTCACTAAGGATGTTTTGTTATACATGTCTTGCTCTATCCATCCATGCCCATGGTTGTAATTATAGCCTACTGTAACTTGTTGTAATCTTGCTCTAAAGTTGCTAAATAATGTTGCTGTCATCCTGTTAACATTAGGTTCAATGTTGGCATGATTGTTGTTAGTGATCCATGCACTCTATGATGTTGTTATTGCCATGTATAGCTTCTATGCCATGTCTTCTTACTGTGAGTTTCCTTGCCATGCCATGCATTGCTCTGTGGTGAGTGGTTCAGGCTCACCAACATGCCTACTTATTGTTGTTCCTGCCATGTATGAATCTGTAATATAACTTGCCATGTCTAGATGGGTGCCATCATATTTTCTGTGCCCTTTTGGCTCATGGTCAGTAAGGGACTTCTATTATATGCAATTAGTAGATTCATTCCATGCCTTTGTTTTCCATGCTAAGTTCTTGTAACATGTTGTTTGATAGCTCTAAACATTGCAACCTGATGTTATTTCCTGATTAGTCTGAAACTGTTATTATTTGCAATCTTGCCATGTCCTTTTGAGCATGTTCTAGTGATTTATGGAGATAGATCAGTGTTCATGTTTTGTTATGCTTTACCTGTACTTCATGTCCATGCCTTTTTTTCACGTTGAGATGTTGTAGTATGTTGTTTCGGTGCTTGCAATATGCCTAGTTGCTGTTTTGGACAGATTGTTGCTATAACTTGTATTGTCTGTATGTGTTGAACCGTTGCTCCGTTTTGAGTGTGCTCTATATGAAACTTGCTTGATTTTGCATGTAGCTTCATATTATAATGTTGCATCCTTGTTTTGAGGTGTTTGCTTGATGTTTGTATGCATTTCGCATCAATGCCATGTTTAACTTGTTTTGCTCATATCTTCTAGGCCGTAGCTCCGAATTAAATGAACTTTATATGTAACTTGACTAGAATTTCGTGTAAATCATCGTGGTGCATCTTAACTTGCTGTTTAACAACTTGAACATAAGGTTTATTCAGATCTGGGCCAATTTCGAAATATGCATGTGAGGACTTACCGGAATTGTCCTATGTTGCTTCCGGCCTCATTTAAACTTGCCTTGATGTGTTGTTCTTGTTTGCATCATCTCTTGCCATGAGTAGCCTCATCTAGCTTTACCATGCATCATGCTTGTTGTGTATCATGTCTTGTTCATGTGTGGTGTGTTTACTATGTTGTGTGCTTCTTCTTGTTAGTTCCTGTTTCGTTGCGATCGTGAGGATTCGTTCGTCTACGCTTGGTTCGGCTTCATCCGTTTGTCTTCTTCATGGACTCGTTCTTCTTCCTAGCGGGATTTCAGGCAAGATGACCGCTACCCTGGATCTCACTACTATCATTGCTATGCTAGTTGCTTCGTTCTATCGCTATGCTGCGCTACCTATTACCTGATGCTCAAGCCTCCCAAATTGCCATGTCAGCCTCTAACCTTTTGCACCCTTCCTAGCAAACCGTTGTTTGGCTATGTCACCGCTTTGCTCAGCCCCTCTTATAGCGTTGTTAGTTGCAGGTGAAGATGAAGTATTGTTCCTTGTTGGAACATGGAGATGTTGTTCCTTGTTGGAACATGTTTACTTGTTGGGATATCACAATATACCTTATATTATTAACGCATCTATATACTTGGTAAAGGGTGGAAGGCTCGGCCTTATGCACAGTGTTTTGTTCCACTCTTGCCGCCCTAGTTTCCGTCATATCGGTATTCTGTTCCCGGATTTTGCGTCCCTAACGCGGTCGGGTGATTTATGGGACCCCCTTGACAGTTCGCTTTGAATAAGACTCCTCCAGCAAGGCCCAACATTGGTTTTACCATTTGCCTCACCACCACCTAAATTTCCCTTGGGAGTAATTAACCCGAGGGTCATCTTTATTTAGCCCCCCCGGGCCAGTGCTTGTCTAAGTGCTGGTCCGAACCAACTACTGCGGGGCCACCTTGAGGCAACCTGAGGGTTGGTTTTACTCGTAGCTAGTCTCATCCGGTGTTGCCACGAGAGCGAGATATGTGCAGCTCCTATCGGGATTGTCGGCGCATCAGGCGGTTTCTTTGGTCTTGTTTTTGTAGCGACCGGACCGAATGGATCTAGTGCTCTGTGCTCGGTGTCATCCACGGATCGAATGTCGACACCACACAAGATTTCGAAGGATTTATAGCAGAGTAGCAATCACACACTTATTACATCGTTGTCCACAAGGGAACTTAATACAATAATATGGCTTAAGGCCATCTAATAATAACAATGAAGGCTTGGAAGACAAGTGAGTCCATCAACTCCATCGGCATCATCGAGTATAGAACCACGACCTAACACCTTACTGTTGCGAAAAAGTCTCGCAACGTGAAAGTTGCAGCCCGAGAACGGGTCAAGACATGGAATATCTTTGGCAATGTAACACATAGAGAACAATGAAGCAACAAGCCTATACTACATGCATATATGGCTGGTGGTAAGGCTCTCTGATTTACATTTTGCATAAAGCTGGTTTTTCCCTACATCAAAGGAATAATTTTATTTAACTATCATGGTGGTTGTTAAACATTGAGAATGGTTGACAGTATCCTCAATCCCAATTAAAAGTACTCATTAAAAACCCAATAACTTTATTATTAGAGTAACATGTTGAGATTCACATGATATTCAAGTACTAGATACTCAAGATGTCCATAACCGGGGACACGGCTAATCATGATTAGTTTATACACTCTGCAGAGGTTTGCGCACTTTTCCCCACAAGACTCGATCGCCTCCGCTTGGTTCTCGCACTTCATGGTGTTTGAGAGGCGGATGACCGAGACACGATCTTTCGAGCGCTTAGCACCTTACTTGTGGGTAGACCGGTACACCTACTTTCCCCTACATCTGCTAGTCTACCCGTAAGAGTTCGCACAACTTAGTCAACTATGCGAGCCCATAATTGGCTTGTGGCTGCACACGGAAGTTTCTAGTTTGAATAATCTTATGATCCCTTAGAGCACAGGTGGCGGTCCAAGAAAAAGCAGGCAAGTCCTCGATAGAAATCAGGTGCCTCAATCCACCAGGATGTGTGTTTAAGTTGCCACCTTAGATAAACCATTAAATTAACAATCTCACATCTGTCATGGATATCACTCACCCAATCCACGTCTACTAGCATAGCATGGCATAATAAGCAAACGTAGAAGTAACTCCCAAGGTTTCATAAGTAAAAGCAGTAATAGGTACTACCTCAATCTACTTCCCAAACCCACAATTTAATTAGATCCTAAACATGCAAGTGTTTGAGGATTGATCTAATGCAATAAAACTGGGTAGTAGAAAAGGTATGATCAAGTGTTACTTGCCTTGCTGATGATCCGCGAGACCTAGGGATTCGAAGTAACAAGCGGCGCACTCTGGGTGATCTAACGCAGACAAACAACAAGCATACAATAAGTACTCATCTAATGCACGGGGAAATCTCAAATAAAAGATCTAACCAGATAGTTCAACTTAAGAACCACAGTTGCAAAAGAATCGAATCAAATAAAGCATCGAAAGTCGGAACTCGAGAGAGAACGACTCGGTTTAGCAAATCTGAAACTAAGTCAAAATTTACAGTAGCAAAACTCTGTGTAAGTAGGTTAGTCGGAACGACGGTTTAAATAACGAAACTCGAGCGCTTGAATCACCGATTCCGATAAGCGAGCAAGAAATAAAACAGATTTGAAAATCGGATCGAAATCGAATCGAAAATAACGTATTAAATCCGATTAAAATCAAACGACGAACGGATTAAATAACGGACGTTCGTTAACAGAACTAATCCAACGAACACATTCATTGAAACGAACGGTTCGGTGAACGTTCGTTAATTAAGAAAACCGAAAAATAATAAAACCGTCTAGGTTTTTGAAAAAAAACCGAACAACGAACGAAAACCGGATCGGGTTTTTCTAAAAAAAACCGGATCGGGCGGGCGGCGCGGCTACCTCCGGTGGCTTGCCATGGCGGGCTCAGCGAGGCTCGGCGGCGGGTGAGGTCGGAAGGCGGCGAGGCGGCGACGGCGGGGGGGCTCAGGCGGCGGCGGCTCGGGTGGAGGGCGGCGGTGGCTCGGGGTGAGAGAGAGGGGGCGGTATAAATAGAAGGGGGCTGGCGGCAGGAAGGGCTGGCGGCGGCGGCGGCGTGTCCGACCCGGACACGGGCGGCGGGTGGCGTCTTGGCGGGGCTCACATGGCGGGCGTCTTGTGAGGAGAGAGGGAGGTGGGCCGGGCGCATGGGCCGGGCTGGGCCTTGGCCTGTGGGGCGCGATTTTTTTAAAAAACAAAACAAAGCGGATTAAAAAATACCAAAGCGAACTCCGATTTTAATAAAAATAATTTTCCCGACTCCTAAAAATGAGTCGAACAAAATGAACTTTAAAAAGCAGCAAACATGCATAAATTTTTAAAATGCTCATTTTGCCTAAGCAAAATAAATCTTCCAAAACCAAATTTTGATTTATTTATAATATCTTCATTTTTCCTAAATATTGGGAAAGTCATATTATTCCCTCTCTTAAGTTTTTATAGGAAAAAATTTATGAAGATAATTAAATAAATCCAATGATCCTATTTTCAAGATTTGAGAAATAAATCCCAAATATGAAAATAATGAAACTTCCAACTCTCTCCGAGGGTCCTTGAGTTGCGTGAAATTTTCTAGGATCGGAAAAATGCGAGAAAATATGATATGCATGATGACCTAATGTATAACATTCCAAATTGAAAATTTGGGATGTTACAAACCTACCCTTTAAGATGAATCTCCCTCGAGATTCGGGTTAACTAGAAAATAGGTGAGGTGGTCCTTGAGCAAAACTTCCTCTCTTTCCCGGTGGCTTCATCCTCGGTGTGGTGGCTCCAATTGAACTTTGCAAAACTTGATAACCTTGTTGCGGGTAACTCTGCTGGCATAATCGAGAATCTTAACGGTTTTTCCTCATATGTCAAGTCATCCTTCAATGAATTGCTTCCAGTGTACTGTGTCTCTTAACGGTACCTCTGCTATCTCGGGTGACATTTCTTCAATCGAGAAACATGGAATACATCATGAACTCCTGACAGTCCTTCCGTAATTCCAACTTATAAGCAACTTCTCCCATGCGTTGCAAAATCTTATACGGTCCAACGAAGCGTGGTGCTAACTTTCCTTTAACTCCAAAACGCTTAACTCCTCAAGCGGGGATACTCGAGATATACTCTGTCTCCGACTTCATACTCAATCGCTTGCGCTTTGAATCGGCATAGCTCTTTTTATGCGGATCGGCTACCTTGAGCACATCTCGAATCAACTTAACTCTCTGTTGAGACTCCTTAATCAAATCTGGTCCAAACAATCGACGATCTCCGTTTAGTCCCATAACAACGGTGTCCTGCACCTTCTTCCATACTGAGCCTCGAAGGTGCCATCTTCAAGCTGGTTTGGTAACTGTTGTTGTAGGAAAATTCTGCATCTGACAAATTGTCATCCCGGCTAGATCCATAATCTAGGGAACAAGCTCTCAAAGCATGTCCTCCAAAATCTGATTGACTCTCTCGGTGCATCCATCGGTGCAATGGGTGGAAAGCTGCATCTTGAATTCCAATCGGGTTCCCAATGTTTCGTGCAACTAGTTCCAAAATTTCGAGGTAAACCGGGTTCCTCTATACGATCTGATGCTCCTCGGAACTCCGTGTAAGCACACAATTCTGGTCATGTATATCTTTGCCAACTTAGCAATCGCTATAGGTGGTCTTGGTGGAATGAAATGAGCTACCTTTGTTAAGCGGTCGACTATAACCCAAATCGAGTCGTATCCTGAGCGAGTCTTTGGCAATCCTATGATAAAATCCATGCCTAGTTTATCCCACTTCCATTCGGTATCGGCAATGGTTGTAACAATCCTGGCCGCTTCGATGTTCTGCCTTTACTTTCGACATACATCGCAAACTGCTACATACTCCGCAATATCCTTCTTCATTCGGTCCACCGGAAAGTATTCTTCAAATCCAAGTACATCTTGGTATTTCTGGGTGAATCGAATAGGGTGAATCATGGGCTTCTTGTAAAATCAACTTCCCGATCTACGGGTCATTGGGCACATAAACACGGTCTTCAAACCATAGGGTATCATGCTCATCCTCACGAAATCCTTTAGCTTTTCCTTTGCTCATTTTCTCCTTTATAGAGGCAACTTCCTTATCCGCCTTTTGGGCTTCTCGATTTTGTCCATTAGTGTTGACTGAATTTCCAATGCTGCTACATAGCCTCTCGGAACTATTTCCAAACATAGCTCTCGAAGGTCCTCGGCTAACTCATTGGGTATTCCTCCCATCATTAGAGTATTGACGTGGCTCTTACGGCTCAATGCGTCAGCTACGACATTAGCCTTTCCGGGGTGATAGTGCAATCTCATATCATAATCCTTGATAAGCTCTAACCATCTCCTTTGTCTGAGATTTAATTCCTTCTGTGTGAAAATGTACTTCAAACTCTTGTGATCCGTGTATACTTCACAATGGTTTCCAATGAGAAAATGCCTCCATGTCTTCAAGGCATGTACAACGGCTGCTAACTCCAAATCATGAGTGGCATAATTCAACTCATGGGGCTTAAGTTGTCGTGAAGCATACGAAACAACTCTCCCTTCCTGCATAAGCACTGCTCCAAGTCCTCGACGTGAAGCGTGCAATACACCTCATAATCCTTAGTCTCGATCGGCAATATCAAGACTGGTGAGGTAACCAATCTTTTCTTCAACTCCTGAAAACTTGCCTCACAGTCCTCGGTCCATATAAATTTGTTTTCCTTTTTCAACAATTACATCATAGGCTTAGCAATCCTTGAGAAATTCTCAATGAATCTTCGGTAGTATCCTGCGAGTCCAAGGAAACTCCGAATCTCTCCAACTGTCGTTGGTGCTTCCCATTTGGTTACGGTCTCAACTTTTGTGGGGTCAACTGCTATTCCTTCTCCGGATATAACATGTCCGAGAAATCCAACTTCCTTTAGCCAAAACTCACATTTGCTTTGAACTTGGCATACAACTGGTGTTCCCTCAGTTTCTCCAAAACCAATCGCAAATGTTCCTTGTGTTCCTCTTCATTCTTCGAGAAAATCAAAATGTCATCAATGAACACCACGACGAACTTATCCAAAACTCCATAAACACTTTGTTCATCAGGTTCATGAAATAGGCTAGTCGTTAGTCGGTCCAAATGACATAACGGTATACTCGTATAGTCCATATCTCGTGGTAAATGCTGTCTTGGGTATGTCCTGCTCCCGAATCTTCAATCGATGGTACCACGATCACAAGTCGATCTTGGAAAACACCTTGGCTCCTTGCAAGCGATCAAACAGATCATTTATCATAGGTAGTGGGTACTTGTTCTTGATTGTTACTTCATTCAATCCACGATAATCAACAACCATTCTTAACGATCCATCCTTCTTCTCCACTAGCAAAACGGGTGATCCCCAAGGTGAAGAACTTGGGCGTATAAAACCTTTATCCAAAAGCTCCTTAATCTGCTTCTTGATTTCCGCCAAATCCTGTGCGGGCATCCTATATGGTCGCTTCGATATTGGGCCTGTTCCTGGCAAAAGTTCTATCAAAAACTCAATGTCTCTATCTGGTGGCATTCCTGGCAACTCTTCCGGAAATACATCAGGAAAATCCTTCACCACTGGTACTTCTTCCTGCACCACTCCTGATAGGCAATTAACTTGCGCTCTTCTCGGCTGATGCCGTGATACATACTTAATCTTTCTTCCTTCTGGTGTTGTGAGAAAAATCGTCTTACTTGCGCAATCGATGTTTCCTCCATACATCGACAGCCAATCCATACCGAGAATTACATCAAATCCTTGTGATTCCGTAATGATCAAATCCGTCGGGAATACATGCCTTCCTATACTTAATGGCACTTGAAAACATCCTTGTTCCGCCATATACTCCGCTCTGGTGAGCTTACTAGCAAAGGGTTTTAAGAATCCGGTAGGTAGGCTATACTTCTCTACAAATCCCTTGATATGTATGAATGCGATGCACGGTATCGAAAAGAACTAGTGCAGTAAATGACTTAACCAAAAACTTACCGATTCGTGCATCGGGCTGATCTTCAACCTCCTCCACTTCAATGTGGTTCACATCCCCTATTGAAAGGGTTGGGCTTCTTTCGAGCTTCCATTGCCATTTCCATTCTGCCTTACAGGCAGTCATTGGCATAATGCCTAGTCTTGCGGCACTTAAAGCAAGTAATATGACTCAGTCTACTTTGGATGGTGTTGACGGGTTGGTGCGATTACGTGCATTGCTTCCTCCATTCCCGTTCCCATTCTTGGTGCTGTTATGGTTATGCGAATTACCTCCTCCATGGGTATCTTTGAAACTGAATTCGACTTAGGGTATAACGAGGTTTCTGAGCTCCGTAGTTATACTTCCCTTGCCCATACTTCCGCTTACGGTTCTCAATTTCTTTCTTGCTTTCCTTCAATCATGAGGGCTCGGTCTACTAACTCCTGGTAGTTATTGAAACTGGCTACCATCAACGGCATCTTGAACTCATCATTCAGTCCCTCTAGAAACTTCTCCTGTTTAGCTGCATCGGTAGCAACGTCATCCGGGGCATAACGTGCTAGTTTACTAAAGTCATCCACGCATCTTGTGCCAACAGTCCTTCCTCCTTGGCGTAAGTTGCGAAACTCACGCTTCTTCATGGCCATAGCTCCTGCTGAAACATGGGCGGTCACGGAAAGCTTCTTTGGCCCGATCCCATGTGGCGGTGTCTACGAGGTAAGTGGGCTGTGAAATTCTCCCACCATCTTCTTGCGGGTCCTTCAAGCTGATGTGCTGCAAACTTCACTCTTTCTCCATCTGTGCATCCTGCGGTGGTCGGCTCCTTCCTATCTTGCGGGCAGGTCATACTGCTACAATCGGCTCGGTGCTCTTTGGAATACACCGCGGGTTTAGTCTAAGGAAGCGAGTCGAGATGATCCGCAGTGGTGGTGGTGGTGGGTTGTTGTTGTTGTTGCCACAGTTACGCACCAATGTTTGAATCGGGGTATACTGCTTCTTTGGATCGGTTGGGTGATCTCTGGCGGAAAAGCGAATCCGGGTCGGCGTCTCGGAGGCATCGATGGGTTTAGAAAAGATGAGAATTTAGAATAGAATGAGGTCTAAGGGGATCATTACCCAAATGCACATGAGCAAATACACACAAAATCACTTCATTCAATCAAACAAGGGCTTACAACGATCTAACTATCGCAAAAGTGTGTGTACTATAATGTTTACATGGGGGAATACTACTAATATGTGGGGGACTTCTACTAATTTGAACCGGTGGAAGACTCCATAATGTGCACTCCAACCGTCTTCAAAGTCGGGTTCACTTGGATCCGAATCGGTGTCGTCGATGTTGATGTAGTCGCTTGGGCAATCGACATCTTGGTCTTCATTCCTGGCGCCAACTTCTTCTTGAGTTCTTCAATCTCGTACTTAAGATCGTTATTGTGTCTTGCTAGAGCTACGATCTCGTCCATATAGTCCTTGCGAGTTGTCTTTAGTTCTTCTTCAAGTTCGATGATCCTTCCCTTTGCATTCTGCAACTCCAACATATCATTGCACATCTGATTCTCCTGGCGTCGAATGTGCTGGTTTAACTCCTGGATGAACGCTGCAATGGATCTATCCTTCTTGGTGCTGATGACGTCCCATTTGTTATCTCGGCGTCCGTAAATCTGGTAGATAGTGTCCTTGAGGTCTTCTTGATAAACTTCTCCAATGCGTCCCATGGTGATGTGAGCTGCCATGCTCTTTCCCAGACTCCAAGTTGGTGCACTGAAAACTCTATCTATAGGCTTGGTGATTGGGGCGAATGTCCTTCTGGAACGTGAGCGTGAATCTTCCAGCGCTCCTCTTGAGCAGAGTGGCGTTGAAAGTCCGGTGAAGCTTCGTAGTCCAATGTTCGTGTACTTGGTAACTTCCTTCAAGTGAAATCCAAAGGTGTGCCTTCATCCGGTTGGGTGTACTTGATCTTGGCGTCCTTCATCCTAAAGAGAGTAGAAAAGATGAGGAGTTAGAAAATGGGAAGAGAATAGTGATCTATGGCTTTATCTTAGTGGTCGTGTCCTCTGATCGGCGTGTGCTCGATACCATTCTCTGTGGCGACTGCACCGAATGGATCTAGTGCTCTGTGCTCGATGTCATCCACGGATCGATGTCTTGACACCACAAGATGCCGAAGGATTTATAGCGAGTAGCAATCACACACTTATTACATCGTTGTCCACAAGGGAACTTAATACAATAATATGGCTTAAGGCCATCTAATAATAACAGCGGAAGGCTTGGAAGACAAGTGAGTCCATCAACTCCATCGGCATCACTGTATAGAACCACGACCTAACACCTTACTGGAAATGCGAAAAATGCATAGCGTGAAAGTTGCAGCCGAGAACGAATTGACACATGGAATATGCCGGCAATGTAACACATAGAGAACAATGAAGCAACAAGCCTATACTACATGCATATATGGCTGGTGGTAAGGCTCTCTGATTTACATTTTTGCATAAAGCTGGTTTTTCCCTACATCAAAGGAATACTTTTATTTAACTATCATGGTGGTTGTTAAACATTGAGAATGGTTGACAACATCCTCAATCCCAATTAAAAAGTACTCATTAAAAACCCAATAACTTTATTATTAGAGTAACATGTTGAGATTCACATGATATTCAAGTACTAGATACTCAAGATGTCCATAACCGGGGACACGGCTAATCATGATTAGTTTTTACACTCTGCAGAGGTTTTGCGCACTTTTCCCCACAAGACTCGATCGCCTCCGCTTGGTTCTCGCACTTCATGGTGTTTGAGAGACGGATGACCGAGACATTCTTTCGGCGCTTAGCACCTTACTTGTGGGTAGACCCGGTACACCTACTTTCCCCTACATCTCGCTAGTCTACCCGTAGAGTTCGCACAACTTAGTCAACTATGCCAGAGCCCATAATTGGCTTGTGGCTGCACACGGAAGTTTCTAGTTTGAATAATCTTATGATCCCTTAGAGCACAGGTGGCGGTCCGAAGAAAAACAGGCAAGTCCTGATAGAAACCAGTGCCTCAATCCACCCGGATGTGTGTTTAAGTTGCCACCTTAGATAAACCATTAAATTAACAATCTCACATCATCATGGATATCACTCACCCAATCCACGTCTACTAGCATAGCATGGCATAATAAGCAAACGTAGAAGTAACTCCCAAGGTTTCATAAGTAAAACAGGTAATAGGTACTACCTCAATCTACTTCCCAAACCCACAATTTAATTAGATCCTAAACATGCAAGTGTTTGAGGATTGATCTAATGCAATAAAACTGGGTAGTAGAAAAGGTATGATCAAGTGTTACTTGCCTTGCTGATGATCCGCGAGACCTAGGGATTCGAAGTAACAAGCGGCGCACTCCGGGTGATCTAACGCAGACAAACAACAAGCATACAATAAGTACTCATCTAATGCACGGGGAAATCTCGAATAAAAGATCTAACCAGATAGTTCAACTTAAGAACCACAGTTGCAAAAGAATCGAATCAAATAAAGCATCGAAAGTCGGAACTCGAGAGAGCATTTCGGTTTAGCAAATCTGAAACTAAGTCAAAATTTTACAGTAGCAAAACTCTGTGTAAGTAGGTTAGTCGGAACGGCGGTTTAAATATGAAACTCAGGCGCTTGAATCACCTGATTCGATAAACGAGCAAGAAATAAAACAGATTTGAAAATCGGATCGGAAATCGAATCTCAAAAATAACGGATTAAATCCGATTAAAAGCAAACGACGAACGGATTAAATAACGGACGTTCGTTAACAGAACTAATCCAACGAACACATTCATTGAAACGAACGGTTCGGTGAACGTTTGTTAATTAAGAAAACCGAAAAAAAATAAAACCGTCTAGGTTTTTGAAAAAAAACCGAACAACGAACGAAAACCGGATCGGGTTTTTCTAAATAAAAACCGGATCGGGGCGGGGCGGCGGCTTCCTCCGGTGCTTCGCCGGCGGGGCTCCAAGGCTCGGGTCCCAGGTCAGCGGGTCGGAAGGGGCGGCGAGGGGCGACGGGCGACGGCGGGGGCTCCGGCCGACGGCGGCGGCCAAGCTCGGGTGGAGGGCGGCGGCTGGGTGAGAGAGAGGGGGGGCTGTATAAATAGAAGGGCTGGCCGGCTTGGGGAAGGGCAGGGGCGGCGGCGGCGGCGTGTTCGACCCGGACAGGCGGCGGGCGGTGGCGTCTTGGCGGGGCTCACATGGGCGGCGTCTTGAGGGAGAGAGGAGGTGGCTGGCGGCGGGCCGGGCTGGCTGGCTGGGCCGGCTGGGCCTTGGCCCGGGGGGGGGCGCGATTTTTTTTATTTAAAACAAAACAAACGGATTAAAAAAATACCAAACGAACTCTGATTTTAATAAAAATAATTTTCCCCGACTCCTAAAAATGAGTCGAACAAAATGAACTTTAAAAACGGCAAACATGCATAAATTTTAAAATGCCCATTTTGCCTAAGCAAAATAAATCTTCCAAAACCAAATTTTGATTTATTTATAATATCTTCATTTTTCCTAAATATTGGGAAAGTCATATTATTCCCTCTCTTAAGTTTTTATAGGAAAAACTTTATGAAGATAATTAAATAAATCCAATGATCCTATTTTCAAGATTTGAGAAATAAATCCCAAATATGAAAATAATGAAACTTCCAACTCTCTCCGAGGGTCCTTGAGTTGCGTGAAATTTTCTAGGATCGGAAAAATGCGAGAAAATATGATATGCATGATGACCTAATGTATAACATTCCAAATTGAAAATTTGGGATGTTACAGATTTATTCTTTGTCGAAATGTCTTGTAGCCGGGATTAGAGACTGATCGGGTCTTCCCGGGAGAAGGAATATCCTTCGTTGATCGCGAGAGCTTACCATGGGCTAAGTTGGGACACCCTGCAGGGTATAAACTTTCGAGAGCCGTGCCCGCGGTTATGTGGCAGATGGGAATTTGTTAATATCCGGTTGTAGTAAACTTGAAGTAAACTCTTCTAAAATACACCAACCGTGTGCGTAACCGTGAGTGTCTCTTTTAGGGGATGATCGAGAGGAGAACACGGTTTCTGGGTTATGTCTGACGTAAGTAGGAGTTCAGGATCACTTCTTGATCATTGCTAGTTGACGACCGTTCCTTTGTTTCTCTTCTCGCTCTCATTTGCGTATGTTAGCCACCATATATGCTTAGCCGCTGCAACCTCACCACTTTACCCCTTCCTTTCCCATTAAGCTTTGCTAGTCTTGATACCCATGGTAATGGGATTCTTTGAGTCCTCGTGGCTCACAGATTACTACACCACCGATTGCAGGTGCAGGTTTGCGATGATCATGACGTGAGAGCGATGTTTGCTTGTGTTGGAGTTCTTCTTCTGCTTCTTCTTCGATCAGGGGATAGGTTCCAGGTCGGCAGCCTGGGCTAGCAGGGTGGATGTCGTTTGAGTTTCTGTTTATGTTTCATCCGTAGTCGGATGATGCTCTGATGTATTGTGATGTTGTATTCGTGTAGCATTGTATGCCTTATGTATGTATCCACATCTATTATGTAATGTTGATGTAATGATATCCACCTTGCAAAAGCGTCTTCAAGATGCGCTTCTATCCTTGGTGGGACCTTCGAGTTTCTTTTGGATAGAGTCACGTCTTGGGCGTGACACAGCCTCTATGGTAATAGGCCATGCGCTGCTACAAATCCCAGCTTACAAAGGCACACAACAGGCTGGCCCAAGGAGCTTGGTAGCACCACATGGCTTTTTTTAGAACAATCTCGTGAAGCTTTTATTTAACTTGTCACATTGTTTACAGGGATGAAAATAAGGTTACCCAGATTGCCTAACCAAATATGCTGGTCAACCCCAAGCGAAAGAGCATGCTTCGCTAAAATATGCGTACACAGGCCACAAAGGCACGCACGGGCTGGCCCAGGGAGCTTCGATGCACGAGCACATTGGTTGTAGTTTTTACCAGCTTTTGGAAACCTTTATCGTTTTATCTAATTCGTACAGATGAACGAGTGACGGTATTGCTGCACCAATTCAACTGTAGTTTCTTTAACTTTGCTAAAAAAAACTGTAGTTTCTTTAATGAGGTCTTGATAGTTTTTGATCTTGCAAATATTGATATTATGGAGAAGATGTGTACAAAAATTTCATTGCAATTCTTAGTTATATGAATTACTTTGCAATTTATTGGATCAGGATCCAAAGCAATGTATTTGCAATGATTACAAGTATGATAGCTATAGGCGTTTCTAAAAAAACATTGGTTATAATTTTTCTGTAATTTTTTGTTGTTTTTATATTAGCTTATGTCGTCTCTTCTAGTAGGTTATTTTTTTATTTTTGTTTTTATTTACAATTTTTATTACTTTTTAACATGAACACAATTTCCAATTGATGTAATTTTGTTTAAAATAAATAAATATTTTAGAAGATAGTAGGTATTTTTTAAATTTTATTTTACTTTTTATGATTAATTTTTTCTACTAATTTTAATTTTTTAAATCATTTTTAAAATACAGGCGACCGGTACTTTGGGCCGGTCCACGTGCGCGTTATAGGGCAAACTCATGAATGGGAGCCCCAAACTGATGTACGTAGGCTAGGCCTGCCGCTGTAGACAACAGATCCATATAGCCTACACTTCGCCTCCTTCGCCGCCTATTCCCTCACGCGAGCGAACGACCAGAGAGGCCTCCTTCCCGAGCGCGACAGCTAGGGTTCCAAGCCGCCGCCGGCCCGCCCGCGGCGCGTCCAGCTGGCCGAAGCCTCCGCCGCCCCGCCGCCCAGCCGCCGGTACCGGAGCTCCCGCCCAGCAAGGCCGCCGTCCCGGAGCTACGCTGCCGTCCAGTCCATAGGCAGGTAGCCACCACTCCGTCCTCATCCCCCCTCCCTCCTTCCTCTTGCATCCTGCAGTTGTTCAATTTTCTCCTGATTTTTGTATTGGATGAGCACTTGCTGTAGATCAGATATTTGTGAGAATAAAATGATGACTATTTCTGATGAGTACTTGCTGCATGATTTTTCCAGTGCATGTTCAAGTTTACATGTGAAAGGATTTTGCTTGATAGGTGTTTGTGATAATGCTTGTAGGTTCAAATGTTTACAAATTGTAGTTTGATTTAACTTTTTCAGATGAGCAAATGTTTTGGTTTAAACATGTTAGCAGTGAAACATGCAATGACTGACGATATATGAGAAGGAAAAGATTAAGTTGTTTTATCTGCATCATCCTGACCTGAAATCAAAGCTCAGCAGTAGTCTTTGTTATACTGGCCGAAATTGGTTAAGACACTAGTACTAGTGGTATTGTTGGCATGATAGACGTCCCTAATCTTGTTTTTGATTGGGAATATAGTGGTACTGTTATGCTATATTGTTGAGTTTAACAGTCAGACCTAAAATATTACCGTTTAAAGTGATTGTTCCTCCTTTTGCATGTGAGCTGATTGATCTTCAGGTTCCACCTTTTGTATTATGTCACGATTGATGTACAGCTAACTAAAGATTTGATTTTCTGCTCCATATTCATTTTATACTTGCTAAAAGTCTAATTCTATCCCTTTGGAACTTGGAATTGGAACAGTGCATCAACATTCTCAATTGAAGAGGTTTGGAGCTGCCTCGGCATCCTCAGGAGAACAAACAAGAAGGTAATCTGCTGTTTCTAGCTTCTACACATTTTAGCATATCCCTGTATTTGCTCTTTTCCAAAATGGCGAATTTATGATCCGTATCTGTGCATTTTAGTTGCTACTCCACCGTCGCAGGAACCCGGTAATACTTTTTTTCACAATCCATGATATCGATTTTATCAAAGGTGAATAATTTGAGTTATTTTTCTCCTGCAATCAGGATTAAGCAGGACCAGTTCATTATCGGTTTATACAGAAAATTCTGATTGTAGAAGACAATAATGAGCTGCCGCCGCTTTGTTAATATGGTTGTTGACACCGTCATTGGTGACCGCCATGCCTACGCTCTTCACCGCATCAATATGTCGGGCTTATTTTACCCAACCAAGCCAATAACAACACAGCAAGGAGGAGCAGATGCAAAAGATGGTGATACGGTTGAGTCCAGTGAGCTGCCTCGCCCTGCCATGTCCTTCTACCCCTGCCGAAATAACGGGGCTCCGGTCGGGAGTGTGGAATTCATGCCCGTCAGCAGAGACAAGAACGACGTCCTCACCATCGACCAGGATGGCCGAACCTTGATGTACAGTGTTGCCTCACGTGCCTTCCACATCCTACCGCCACTGCAGACACCCATATGGGAGCCTACCTCCGTGATCGCTGGTGGCAAGCTCAATGTGATGAAAAGCTCCCCCTTCCCCACCACCTCCCACTGCTTCGAGGCTCTCATCTATGGCCACCACCCTGAAATGGACTATCTCCCAGAGTGCTGGTACTGGCGTTCTCTCCCACCGCCTCCCTTCAGGAACAGCAACCATCGTCTCGATGAGAACCAATTTATTGGTGGAGGCTATGCAGATGAGGATGGCGACCTATCTAGAGTCACTGCCTACACGGTTGTGAATGATTTAGATATCTGGGTGTCACAGGGTGGAACGACCTACTCCTTTGACACGGTGAGCAGGTGCATGGACCAGTCTTGGAGAGTGGACGCTGCCATTCCGAGGCCATGCTGAGTACATCCCGGAGAACAAGCTCTGGTTTGGCTTGTCATCTGATGGGGACTTGCTTTGCACCTCTGACCTCAGTAGCACGTCAAGGCCTCCTCAGCTGCACAATCTGTGGAAGGAGCTAGCGCCACCTAAGGAATGGTTCCTTCACCACTCCTACCTCGTGTACTTAGGCTCTGGCAAGTTTTGCATCGCCAAGTTCTTTGAGACAGGTCGGATATCCAACACTCAGTACAATGAGAGGTTCGCAGTGCTCACCGGCGTGGAGGTGAAGCGCTGTGGCAAGCATGGAACAGAGCTCCGGATGGTCAAGCACGGGTCCAGGCGCTATAGCCTGAACAAACAATCTTACTTCCGGGTATTCTAGCTGAATGGTGAATTAGAGGAGGTGGAACGCTGCAACAATGTTTGGCAGATAGATGGCTCTACAGCCTGAACTACCAATATTTCTTTCAGGTATCAACAAAATAAATCAGTCGAGCTGGAGAGCGAACATTTCTCAGGTATATTACATTATATGTTATATCAATGGTATATGTTCTGAGTCGTTGCTAGTACGAATTGCTTGGATCGAACCTTGTATCCTGTAGTTTCTGTGCTACTGTTCAGTTCAGTGTGCACAATCTGATCGCTTGTAACTGAAGGTTGTTAATGTATAAAGTGATCAATTTCGGATTTGACAACTTTCTCTTTACCACTGTTTCAAGAAACGCTTCTCGTTTTTGGCCATGATGACAGTGTTATTATTTTTGGACCGGGATGAGCACAGTACATTGAAATATTCTGCAATGACTTTCATGTCTTTCTCTTACTTGTTGTGTTCATTTCATGTGTACTCTATCTTGGGGAAGACAAAGGCAATTTTTGCAAAGGGTATTTGTCCTGGCAGTATAAATGTCACTACCGGAAAATTGGTCCTTGCCGAGTATCGAACCACCGGAGCTCGGCGAAGACAACGTAAGCCGAGTAAGGTTCTCAGCAACACAACAAAGGCAGGCCGTTGCTAAGAGGCAGGTAAGTTGTACCCGGCAAAAAAATAAACTCGCTTATATCAACTATGCCGATTTCCAGGAAGGCCGAACTCGGCAAAGTTTGAGCGACGCGGCGAAGACGGCTTCTATTGTGTGCTCTGTCACGGCAGGCTGCATATGCCGAGCGCCCGTGTTATGCTACTCAGCATAGTTATCGTTCGACTTTTTTTTTCTCCCGCCACGTTGACCTCTTTGCAGAGACTAGGGATGTCAACCGGGCCCGTTTAATCCTGTTTAAAGTCCACTTATGATATGATAGTTCAAAAAGATTTTTTGTTTGTTTGAGGAAAATGAACTATCAAGCTAGCAAAAACTAACTAAACGGGATTGCGGACGCCATTTATTTGCCACTTACATCCCTAGCCGAGATCTGATGGAAGAAACTCGGCATAGCATTGCCACTTCGTTAACCCCGCGCTATATATTAGAGCATCTCCCGCCGCGCCCTCAACATATCCCCCAAGGCCCTTTTTCCTCGCCAGCGCAGAAATTTTGGCCCATTAGAGCATCTCCCGCAGCGCTCCTAGAAGTCCAGTTTTCGCCGGTTAGACCAATTTTGGCGTCGGCGGACCCAGGCCGAACCTGGCGCGCTGGGGGCGCTGGGGGAAACATTTTTGGCGCGAAAAGGAGTGGGTCTGCCGAGTCAGCGACTCGCCGCCTTCGTCGTCGTCATCGCCACGGTTCCCGCGGGAATCAATGTCAAGGGTGCCGTGCTGCCGCGCCGGTCAGCCTTCCATTGATGCCTCACGGGTGGCGCAGTGAAGGCCTGGCGACGCGCGTCCCGCCCGCTCTCGCTACACGGGACACGGCGGCAGCTCTCCCACTGCCCATCCGCGGCTATAAAAGCCGTCCTCCCTCGCTGGTGAACGCACAAAGCTCTCGCCACCGACGCCCTTTTCTCTGCCTCTCGCCGTCGACGCCTCGCCCTCCCACTCTCTCCCCCGTAGAAGGCAATGGCCGAGCACTTCCCAGGCGACGGCGCAACGCCGAACGGCTTCGGCCGCCGCCAGCTGCACGAGGATGAGGCACGCCTCCTCTACGAGGCAGACTACCCGACGCCCTTGGACATGCGGGTGCCGGGCACCTGGAGGCTTAGTGCCCACGGCGTCTCGGTGCGGCCCGTGCCCATCGGAGCGGCCTGGCGCGCCGAAATCGCACGCATCCGGTCTTCGTTGTCGGATCCGCAGCGGAGCCAGCCGAGGTTTGCCCCCGACAACAACGCGCTGTGGACAGCGTACTTCGAGCGGCGCCACGAGGAGCAGGTCGTCACCACCAACGGCATCGAGCCCCGCGGTCGCCACAACTCCGAGGGACGACGCCTATGGTGGGGCGTCCCAGGCCACACCCTCGAGGCCGTCCTCGAGTACATCGAGGCCGGCAACACGTCGCGCCTGGAGTACCCACCGCCCCCTCCTTCTCTCGCCGCCGCGGCAGCTCCTAGACGCCGTGATGAATGGGGACGGCGACATCGTCAACGTCGGGCTCTGGCTCTCTCTCGTCCAGCTCGCCGGCGCTTCGCCCCGTCAAGCCGGAGCCACAGGAGACGCCACTTGGGCGCCGCACCCGCGGCGGCGCCCTCGTCATCAACGAGGGCGGCCGCCCCTCTCCTTGTTCTTATCGCCTCGTCCAGCCGAAGACCAAACCGGGTTTGCTCCCCGTGAAGGAGCACGAGGACATGGCCGCCGCCAACGAGACCGCCCTCAAATGGGCGCAGGAGGACTACGCCCGCGAGCAGCTGGAGCGCCAGCGGCGGGCCTTCGAGGAGATCGCTGCTTGGCGCCGCGGACGCGAGGAGGGCGGCGTGGCTGTCCTCGACAGCGACGACGAGGATGTGTCCGGGCCGTCCAACCCCCCACGAATCGGTGACGTTGGTCAGGGGTGCAGCAGGGACGGCGGCGGCACCCAACACGACGGCGACTACACCCGATTCTACAGGCTCCTCGGCATGCAGAAGGCGGGCGACGGCGGTGGCTGGGTGTAGTCGTTTTCTAGTTTATGTTTTTACTTCGTGTTTTTAAGTTCTTTGTACAAATATCAATGAAATCGCCTAGTTTGGACGAAATTGTGTCGTGTTTTGGCCGATTTCATGTCTAAAAAACGGCGTCTGGGGCGACCTGGGGCGGTGGCTAGGAACCCAGTCGGCACCACGCCGAAATTATTGCTGGTTCGCCCCTAGGCGGTGATATTTCAAGCGCCTGGGGGGCCGAATGGCTAGAGATGCTCTTACAAACCGAGCGCCCGGCCAACTCAGGTATAACCTAGCCGCCGCCGTGTCCTCCTTCCCATCGTCGCTGCGCCACGACATCCTTTCTCCCCACATAGGCGCTATGGTTGCACGGCCCCGTGCATCTTCCCCGTCGTCGATGTCTCCAACGCCCGATTCCACCTTCGGCCGCCCCGGCCACCTCTCTTCGGAGGCGCTCCTCTTCCCACTGGCGCACTTTGGCTGAATACCACGGTCCGGACATCATCCTCCACCAGCGGACGACCGGTAAACCGTAGTGACTTTTTCAACATTTTTTCTTTATGTAAAAATGTTAAATAATTATTTTTTAATTGTTTAGCAATTAGGTTTTAGGGTAGGACGATATAGCAATTTTAATTGATGCGCACTAGTTCATTGATAAAAAATAGAAAAAGAAAGAGAAAGAAAATTAAAGGAAATTAAAAAATAAAAGAAGTTACTAGTAAAACATCGCTATCTTTTTTTTTGAGAATCACATTGTTATCTTTTGTTAAAATGTGGATATGAGTGGAAATATTTGCAAATACTATCTTTCATATGTGTTGTACATAGCTATATGTTACATGTGACTTTTTTTTGTGATAAATAATGGCATGTTTGTATAATCCCATTGTTAAAGTCTGAGCAAAAATGAAGCATTCTCAGGGCATTGGATTTTCGGCTGTCGGATTGGGTGTCCAAACGAGTTCTGTCCTTTGAATCGCGAGATGGATTGATCCGGGCCGACGAATGCAAGATGGATCGATTCGGGCCGTATACAAAGTCGGTTACAGAGAAAGGAATCTTCATATCGGGGCACCAAGCATGCCTTCCACGCCAAGGAGAGTCCCATCCGGACACGGGAGAGAGTCTTCGGTCTTGTATCTTCACACCCATCAGTCCGGCCCACGTACTATAGTCCGGACGCCCAAGGACCCCTTAATCCAGTACTCCCTCACACCCCCAATAGGTCAACGAGTTATACACCCTTTTCATGGTTTATGGTGCTGAAGCAGTTCTTCCAAGCGATATTCGTCATGACTCGCCCAGAGTGGCGGCTTATGTGGTGGCTAACAATGAGACGGCGCGTCAAAATGCTTTGGATGCTCTTGAGGAGGAGCGTGATCTTGCGGTGGCTCATTAGCAATATATCAGCAAGACATACGTCACTATCACAACCATAGAGTTCGAAGCCGGACCTTTCAGGAGGGCGACTTAGTGCTTCGTTTGATTCAAGTTCAGACAAGGATGCATAAGCTTTCACCTCCTTGGTAAGGGCCCTTTGTGGTCAGCAAAAACCTCAACAACGGGTCTTACTACCTCATCGACATACGTGAAAACAAAGATTCCCGCAGATATGAGGAGGAGACTCGCAGGCCCTGGAACATTGCTCATCTTCAGCATTACTACACTTGAGCCATTAGCTCTCATCATTGTATGTACCTTCATTGATGTACATATATTTTGATGATCAACTTAATAAAGCTGGCATCCCCAAATTTCGGGGCCTCTGTCGTTTCAACACATATTTTCTGTGCCTGAGTCTTCATTGGTTGATCATAAGGTCACTTGTGGGCTTCCAACTCACTGAGTTTAGCTTCCGTACCCTCCTTGACCGGCTTTATATGACATATATGGGTTAAACCTGCCTGTTTGCAACTTGCTACTCCGCCAGGTGACCCACCACACTCTTGACAGTCAATCTTTATATGACCGTGAACTTGTCAGGGTTAAAACGACGGTTTATGTCATGTGAGAGCCGGCTTACAGAAAGCTAGGATAAACTCACCTATCTGCTATAGTCTCTCCGCTATGTGGCCCATTCGTACTCTTAACAGTCAATCTTCTCGGAAGACCCTGAACTAGTTAAAGTTAAACGACGAATTTATGTCACGTGAGAGCCAGCTTACGGGATGAAAGGCTTTATGCCAAGCTTCTTTGAGGTAAAAAATTGAGTTTTTCAAAAACCACTCTTTCTGAGTCGTGCCCTACAAGCGAATTCACAAGTATTTGAGATATACATGTTTATATTCTCTATTTCTGTTTTGCAGAAATTATTTACGGAGGAGGAGTTCCCGGTCATACAGATCCAGGTTATATTGCTCCACGTTGAGCTTATTCTGGCTATAAGCTGCCAAAGTGATCTTTTCAAAGACCAGATATGACTATAAGTCACCCTGGATTGTTGGGTTATTAACTCGCCCTGAGTTTTGACTTTAAGTCGCCAGTATAAGCATTGATGTGTCTTTTCAGTTCATATGACAAGACAAGGATATTAACAAGCCAAAACAGGCATCAACAGCTTCATTCAAAGATATAAAGGTTCAAGCTACTGAAACACAAGTTGGTAAAAACATGCACGAAGCCATGGCGGAAGCGGATAACTGTTTTAAACTAGCTATTACAAGGCGACAGCTGAGCCCAAAAGTTTTTCGCTTAAATGTTTCTGGAGTTACATCACTCCTTTGAGCCAGCCTCAGCACCGTCCCAGTTCTGACCAGCCGAGTTAATGTCATCATGGTTCCTTGAGGTAGAGGCCTCCGGGTCATGACGTGTCGCCTCTTTGTTGTCTGCCATCTGGAGATCACCCGACGTCCATTCGATGCCAGTTAACGCCTCCAAGGTTGCCTCATCATTAAGGATATCAGAAGGGTTAATATCAGGAGCGAAAGTATGCTTACACCTTTGAGGGGTTAAGTCTACAATTGGAAGAGAGGGCAGCTTGATACGAGCATCGTTGCTATCATAAGTCGCCTAATACTTGGTTAAATCTAGTTCGTGCGCGAGTTGACATGCTAAGGGCCTCATCTCTGTGACACACCTGGCAAAATCAGTTTCTTCAAAGACACCCTCGTCGTCATTAAACTCTGGACACCCGCTAACCATCTCCGTTGGGTCCAATTCTGATTGCCAAGCTTTGGCATGGCCTAAGGCAGTAATAGCACCCACGCGGGCGGCTCACAGTTTTAGCTCTTCCACTTGGGCTGGCACTGTGGATAAGTGTTCCAGCACATTTCTTATGAGGGATGGCGGCTGCCTTCCATTTGAGATGGCCACGAGTGTCCGAAGGGCGCCAACATATAATTGTTATGCCAAAGAATATATGACTTTCAGCTTCATCACTGCAGTTTGTCCAAAGCTAGCACTTCTGGTGCCTATTAAACAATTTAAACTTGAGTCGCTTGGCGAGTTAAAAATCACGTTACAAATCGCCAGGAGGGTGAAAGCACTGGTAAAGGTTTATGAATTGTTTAGTTGAATACAAGTCTCAACTTACCAAAGATGGCGGCTACCATTTGAGATATGTGTTGTTTTAAGCCGGCAAACTCTTCAACAACTGGCTTAAGTTGCTTCTCAGCATCTTCCGCTCTTTTCAGCAGCGAAGCTTTTTCAGTCTCCCAGCCGGTTCTTTCGGCGTCAAAGCTTGCCTTGATCTTTTCAATATCTTCTAATGAAGCTTTGAGTTTTAACTCGCCCTTGATGGTCTCAGCCTGTTGAAGCTCTACATTTTTCTTTTAGTCGCCAACTTACGACTCCTTTAGGTTTAAGGCTTCCTGAGAGATGAATTTGGGACCATGGTTGCAGATCAGTATTGAACAGATTTATTATGATAAGATTATTCAAGTCCCAAATCCATTGCGTGCAAGCACTTGGCACTTGGGGGCTAATGTAGGTCATTTCAAATTATATTAGAACCAGGCTCAACAATAAGCTAGCCCTTGGGGGATACATACTTTCCTTTTTACTAAGTTATGGCAAGACACAAATTGTCTCTTCAAGATAAACCGGCTTTGGGAGCTACATACAGATTCTTTACAAAGTTATTTAGTGAGACCCAAGATCTTACCAAGATAAGCTGGCCCTTGGGGGCTACACGATTCTTTGCAAAGTGATTATTTAGTGAAACTTGGCTCATCTCGACAAGATAAGTCGGCTCTTGGGGGTTACATGAGTATACATGTGTAAGACAAAGAAGGGTTAACTTCATACCTCATATTTTTGCTTCATCAAGTTAACTAAGCCGACCTCCATGTCGCGGCTTGTATGAAGGCGACTGTCGGATTCGGGGTTCCGCAGACCCTTGAGAGGTTCAAAATCTAGAGTGCGTGCGAAGAACTCTCTCTTCCCAGTTTTCCTGCACAACGACTCCACGGCCTAGCTCGACGAACCCAAGGGACAAGAGACACATCAGTTTATCCTGGTTCGTGTCACCTTGAGGTGTAATACCCTACTCCAGCTTTGTGGTGGATTGCCCGAAATTTGAGGATGAACTAGTATGCAGTGGATGAACAGCCTCAGGAGTTGAGGTGTTCTTGAGCTCGATGAGCTGGTGAGATGGTCAGGGTGGAATTGATCCTCTTCATCTATGGTGGTGGCTAAGTCCTACTTATAGTGGCCTTGGTCCTCTTCCCAAACGTAGGCGGGAAGGGATCCCGGAACGGCCAAATTTGAAGGGAGACAACTACTACAAGCTATCCCGACAAAAGTAGTCTTCGCCTGCAAAAGGCTCTGGCGGTGACGCCGCGGTGGGCTCCGCGATGACCTCCGTCCTGCCGTCCTGCCAGTCTTAGTGTTGTTGTACCGATATGGAAACATGTGCTTGATTCCTTGGGACCCCGCGCCTACTCTTGCCTCCTTAGCACCAAAGAGGAAACTGGTACACTGCTCCCGCTGGTGCCCGCCTGGCCTTGGTCGTCATGGCTCACGTCATATGAACCTCGTGAGGTGCACCTTGCATAGATATTTCCGCTCCTCGGGAGCCAGCCTAGCGAGGCCATCCCCCAGGGAGGTCTTGGTGTCATCCGCCTCGCGAGGCTTGGCCGCTCGCGAGGGTCTTGGGCTGTTGTTGCTGAAGTTGGGCCGTACCGGGCCATTGACAGAGCCACGTCATGGGCTGCAGGCAGGCAAGTCTGGGTACCACCGTTCCCAGGACGCCGACAGTAGCCCCCGGGCCCAAGGCGCGCTCGAACTTGACTTCGAGGTGAAGCCAAAGGGCAAGGGCGGAGCGCCGCGGGCCCCAACCACCTGCGGCCTCGGTCTAGCGTGGCGATTGATGGGACGTGGGCGCCTCCGCTTCCCCACGCTGCCTCGGCAACCGCTCGACTTGATGAGACTCTGCTGCATGCAAAGAAAAACCATCATTACATGCGATTGTGGAGGCTGGCGGTTGGCCTCCTCTTGGCTATAAATGAGGAGAGGGGCGGAGCCCTCTTTGCTCATATCCTTCTTCTCGTCGCTCGCTCTTTCTCCTTCCTCTCCGCCCCGCCGTCTTGCTGTGGCTCCCATGGTGCCGATTAGGAGGTTTTCTACGGCGGAGAAAGGGAAAACTCCCCTCGAGAAGCAGGGACCGCTCCCGCTGAAGAGAAGGCTGAGCCGCCCCCACAACACCGACGACAGGCCAGTGGTGGCGCAGCCTTGGTACAAGCGACCTCCACCCGGCTTCCCGCTTCCCCTATACACCCAGGCGCAAGGCTCCGAAGGAGGCAGCAGCTCCGCGCGCCACGCTAGTCACGGCCGCGGCGGCCAGGCTGAGGTCGCGCGAGGTGTGGGCCCGCGAGCCCACGCTGAAGGCTCCTCATGAAGTTCGTGGTGTGGGCGGTGATGCCCCGTGCACGTGGATTCGGCTTCCGCGGTTCTTTGCCAAGGAAAAGCCACCGAGGAGGCCACTTGAGCTGTGGCTGCAGCACGCCGGGTGCTGCAGTCAGGCCGCGGGGGTGGAAGTCGAGGTCGTCTCCCTGGGTAAAATCTTCATGACCCGAGGATGGGGCGAGGACGCCCGCTCTTTCCGCGCGGAGGGGGCCCTCGCCATCCATTCCGAGTATGACGACGCCTCCACACTGTTCTTCAAGGTCTTCGACGAGGAAGGCCGCCGCCTGGAGTGCTGCCCCGGAGGAAGCCGCCAGCATGGCGCGACAACGTGCGTTGAGCCTGCTCCCGGTCCTACCGCTAGCTTCTCCAGCAGCAGTGACTCTCCCGAGCCTAGCGAGTCCTCGGAGTCAAGCGACGACAGCTATGTGCCTCCAAGCTCCCACCGTGCCAGGAGCGTGGCAGCGGCATCCGCTCGGCGTCGTCGATGACCTGGATGGGGTTGGAGTCGACCTCTCGTGGCCCATTCTTGATGATGGCGTCAACGGCGATGCCCGTAGTTAGGGCTCCTTGAGGTTTTTCTTCTTTTGTTCCCTATGAGGAATCGAGACAAACCCCGTGGGGATATGTAAAGAACCTGTAATGCTTTTGCTCCAATGTTTATTATTCCTGTTATAAGGCTGCAGTTGTGTATCTTGCTTCGACATTGTCCCCCCTTTTCGTCCTCGTGGTAGCTTAGCGCTCTACGCCGGCAGGTCCCAGTCCCCAGGCAAGCTTCAACCATCACTGGTATGCTAGGTCGCGATGCTGTGGTCAAGGCCAGGAGGTGAGTGGCCCAAGGTCCGGTAAGATATCCTGAGGCGCGATCCTCAAGAGGTCCCATTTGGCGTGCAAGCAGCTTCCTGAAGGCTGAAAAGGAAGGCAACATTGCCGGAGCAAGGCTGCAAGAGTCCAAAATTCCAGACAGCGGCGTCGCACTAGCATGAATAGGTGACTTGTCTTACTGATCCTGAGGCGATTCCTTTGTGCGGTGCCCGTTTTGCGTTTTAGCGGTGGTGCTACCACTTCATGACCTCCTCTTTCCTCGCTCATCTAAGTCCTCTACGTCCTCGGGTGCCGACCCTCAAGCGAAGCTCAGTTGCTGCTGGTATGCCAGGTCGCCATGCCGTGGTCAAGGCCAGGGGGTGAGGGCTGGAGAGTCAGTAGGAGCTCCCGAGGTGCGATGCTCGGGAGCCCCCCTTTAACGTGCAAGAGAATCACGTGAAAAAGGGGCACCTGGCGGGGCCACCCGTAGCTAAGCTCTGGAGATTCCTGTGGGTTACTCTGGGAGGGGGGGAGAACATAACTCATAATCACGTTTGCTGCACTGCCTCTGATCTTTCCGCAAGAAGATGAATGCACTGAGGATCTGGTGAGGTGACGTGCGCGGGACAGGCCGCGAGCCAGAGCTCGATCTCTCATGTCTATCAGCGTTGCAGGGACGGACATGAGCACAAGCACCGTGCCAGCATGTGTAACCCCTATTGCGGGATGAGCAGGAGGCCGGCCAGCAACGCGGGAGGCCGCGAAGGGTGGCAGGCGAGCAGGTGACAATATAAATCATCTTATGGGAGGAGGTAAATCTAGCTCTGATAGATGCAAGAACGATACATGCCGCAGGGATAGACCCACGCGGCTTGGGGATGATGCAGCCCGAGGGGCGCCCCCAACAGAGCGACTGGAAGATGTAAGGAAGATACATGCCATAGGGACAGGCCCATGCAGTCTGGGGATAATGCAGCCCGAGGGGCGCCCCCAACTGAACAAACTGGAAAATGTCACTTGGCACCGTTGCTGAAGAGATGTTGAAGTAGCTGAAGATGCGTGCTGGAGAGGTTGCTCGTCACGAGCCGCCTGGGTCATGAACCTCGGGAGGCTCTGGAGGCTCGGGAGGCTCGTGAAGAACCGTCTCCATCTCCGCCAGGACCGCGTGGTGCCTGGCCTCCTGATCCGCCATGATGCTTCGTAGGCAGCGCTGGAAGGTAACTGCTACGTCTTGAGCTTGGGTTGGTTTTCCCCGAAGAGGAGAGGATGATGCAGCAGAGTAGCGTAAGTATTTCCCTCAGTTTTTGAGAACCAAGGTATCAATCCAGTAGGAGGCCACGCCAAGTCCCTCGTACTGCACAAAGCGATAGCTACTCACAACCAACGCGATTAGGGGTTGTCAATCCCTTCACGGTCACTTACGAGAGTGAGATCTGATAGAGATAATATTTTTGGTATTTTTGGTATAAAGATGCAAAGTGAAAAGTAAAAGCAAAGTAAAAACAAAGCAAGTAAATGAAGTGATAGAGGTTGATATGATGAGAATAGACCCGGGGGACATAGGTTTCACTAGTGGCTTCTCTCAAGAGCATAGATATTATACGGTGGGTGAACAAATTACCGTTGAGCAATTGACATAATTGATCATAGTTATGAGGTTATCTAGGTATGATCATGTATATAGGCATCACGTCCGAGACAAGTGGATCAAAACGATTCTGCATCTACTACTATTACTCCACTCATCGACCGCTATCCAGCATGCATCTAGAGTATTAAGTTAAAAACAGAGTAACGCCTTAAGCAAGATGACATGATGTAGAGGAATAAATTCATGCAATATGATAAATACCCCATCTTGTTATCCTCGATGGCAACAATACAATGCGTGCCTTGCAACCCTTTACATCCTTTGGGTAAGGACACCGCAAGATTGAACCCAAAGCTAAGCACTTCTCCCATTGCAAGAACTATCAATCTAGTTGGCCAAACCAAACGGATAATTCGAAGAGACTGTCTGTGTACTAGAGTAGGGGTACCCTAGTATCCCGAACTCGTGCACAGATAGTTGCAGCACCCCGCGGCAGGGTTTGCCTGGTCACCGCCAAGATCCCCCGTGGCTCCTTTGGACCCATTCAAGAACAAAGTATTTGACCAAGAAGACAAGTCCCCGGCAAGAGGAGCTTGCCGGGAAGGCCACTCAAGGCACGCAGAAGACAAGGCCCGGCAAGAGGAGCTTGCGGGAAGGCTCGAGCGCCGACAAGCCTCCGGACGCGACAAGGATTCCAGCTGCGGCAAAGGCGCTTGCTGCAGGCAACCTCTCTTCATCTCCGCTCCAGCTCATCCATCAACGTGTCGCCATGGGACCATTCCATGCGCAGCGTGTCAAAAGGTCTGTGCAGCCAGCGGGGAGCAGCGATAAGCGGCTGACAAGCTTGCCATCGTGGCGGCGGAGGCGCACTGACGGTCTCTGTTGCCTTTGTTTAGGCGACACGCACGGGCATTTAATGCTTTGTCCCTTACCGTCGAAAGTTAGGTATATTGCATCAGATAATCGCTCAAGTAGGTGTACCAACTACTGTTTTACATTCGTACCCTCATCTACGTTGCCACACTGTCGGGGACCCCTTGAGCATATAAAAGGAGGCCCATGCATAGCGTAGAAAGGGTTCGCCAGTTCGACTCATTCGAGACCAGAGACACTCACGCTTAGGTTTTGTAGCTCTCATCGCTCCCTAGCAAGAACACAATACAAACCGGACAAGCAGCAGTAGGAGTTTTATCTCTCCGGAGAGCTCGGCTGGGTAAACTGCTGATGTGCCTCGCCTCGATCCGCTCTTCGTGCGGTCTCCGCCCCCTCCGAACCACAAGGGGCCTGGTCCGCCCGGCCCCATAGGTGTTCGTGGGTCCGATCAGCCTCCCGACATCCTGGCGCACGGAGATGTCGGGGAGGCTGATCGACCCACGAACCACAAGGGGCCTGGTCCGCCGGCCCCATAGGTGTTCGTGGGTCCGATCAGCCTCCCCGACAGAGACTTGCAAAGATAACTCAATCATACATAAAAGAATTTAGAGAATATTCAAATATTATTCGTAGATAAGCTGGATCATAAACCCACAATTCATCGGTCTCAACAAACACACCGCAAAAATAAGATTACATCGAATAGATCTCCACGAGAGAGGGGGAGAACATTGTATTGAGATCCAAAAAGAGAGAAGAAGCCATCTAGCTACTCGCTATGGACCCGAAGGTCTGAAGTAAACTACTCACACTTCATCGGAGGGGCTATGGTGTTGATGTAGAAGCCCTCCGTGGTGGATGCCCCCTCCGTGAGCTCCTAATAGGCCCCAAGATGGGATCTCGTGGATCTGAGGAAAGGTGCAGCGGTGGAATTAGGTTTTTGGCTCCTGTTCTGATCGTTTGGGGATACGTAGGTATATATAGGAGGAAGGAGTACGTCGGTGGAGCGTCAGGGGGCCCACGAGGTAGGGGGGCATGCCTAGGGGGGGCGCCCTCCACCCTCCTGACCGCCTCTGGCACTTCTTGGAGTAGGGTCCAAGTCTCCTGGATCACGTTCGGTGAGAAAATCACGTTCCCGAAGGTTTCATTCCGTTTGGACTCTGTTTTATATTCCGTTTCTTCGAAACACTGAAATAGGCAAAAACCAGCAATTCTGGGCTGGGCCTCCGGTTAATAGGTTAGTCCCAAAAGTAATATAAAAGTGGAAAATAAAGCCCAATATAGTCCAAAACAGTAGATAAAGTAGCATGGAGCAATAAAAAATTATAGATACGTTGGAGACGTATCAGGCATCCCCAAGCTTAATTCCTGCTCGTCCTCGAGTAGGTAAATGATAAAAAAAGAATTTTTGATGCGGAGTTCATCATTGGAATATACAAGCCAAGTTCTATAATGAAAAATTCCCACTAGTATATGAAAGTGACAAAATGAGAGACTCTCTATCATGAAGATCTTAGTGCTACTTTGAAGCACAATATATGAGACTCACTACATGAAGAACAAGGTGCTACTTTGAAGCACAATATATGAGACTTACTACATGAAGAACAAGGTGCTACTTTGAAGCACAAGTGTGGTAAAGGGATAGTAGCATTGTCCCTTCTCTCTTTTTCTCTCTTTTTTTGGGGCTTTCTTTTTTTTTGGCCTTGCTCTTTTTTTTCGTTCGGAGTCTCATCGCGACTTATGGGGGAATCATAGTCTCCATCATCCTTTTCTCACTTGGGACAATGCCCTAATAATGATGATCATCACACTTTTATTTCTCTTACAACTCAACAATTACAACTCGAAACTTAGAACAAAATATGACTCTATATGAATGCCTCCGTGATGTCTGCAGGATGGTGCAATGAATCCAGAGTGACATGTATGGAAAATAATGCATGGTGGCTTTGCCACAAATACGATGTCAACTACATGATCATGCAATGGCAATATGACAAAAGTAATGTATGTCATAATAATGATGATGGAAGTTGCATGGCAATATATCTCGGAATGGCTATGGAAATGCCATGATAGGTAGGTATGGTGGCTGTTTTGAGGAAGATATAAGGAGGTTTATGTGTGAAAGAGCGTATCATATCATGGGGTTTGGATGCACCGGTGAAGTTTGCACCAACTCTGAAGGTGAGAAAGGGCAATGCACGGTACCGAAGAGGCTAGCAAATGCGGAAAGGTAAAAGTGCGTATAATCCATGGACTCAACATTAGTCAAAAGAACTCATATACTTATTGCAAAAATTTAGAAGCCATCAAAAATCAAGTACTACGCGCAATGCTCCTAGGGGAATAGATTGGTAGGAAAAGACCATCGCCGTCCCCGACCGCCACTCATAAGGATGCACAAGCCGTACACTTCATGTTTCAAATTTGTTACACAACTTTAACCATACGTGCATGCTATGGGACTTGCAAACTTCAACACAAGTATTTCTCAAATTCACAATTATCAACTAGCACGACTTTGATATTATTACCTCCATATCTCAAAACAATTATTAAGCATTAAATTTATTTTAGTATTCAATTCACTCAAAAGAAAGTTTCACATATCTTGAATACCAAGTATATTAACATTAAGCAAATTACCATGCTATTAACGACTCTCAAAATAATCTAAGTGAAGCATGAGAGATCAAGTTTCTTTAAAACAAATCCACCACCGTGCTCTAAAAGTTCTAAGTGAAGCACTAGAGCAAAAATTATCACGCTCAAAAGATATAAGTGAAGCACTACGAGCAAAACTATCAAGCTCAAAAGATATAAGTGAAGCACATAGAGTATTCTAACAAATTCCAAATCATGTATGGCTCTCTCAAAAGTTGTGTACAGCAAGGATGATTGTGGTAAACTAACAAGCAAAGACGCAAATAATACAAGACGCTCCAAGCAAAACACAAATCATGTTGGTGAATAAAAATATAGCTCCAAGTAAATTACCGATGGAAGTGAACGAAAGAGGGGATGCCTTCCGGGGCATCCCCAAGCTTTGACTTTTTGGTGTCCTTGGATTATATTGGGGGTGACATGGGCATCCCCAAGCTTAGGCACTTGCCACTCCTTGTTCCATAATCCATCAAAAGAATTCACCCAAAACTTGAAAACTTCACAACACAAAACTCAATAGAAATCTCGTGAGCTCCGTTAGAGAAAGAAAACAAAAGACTACTTTATACTGTAATGAACTCATTCTTTATTTATATTGGTGTTAAACCTATTGTATTACAATTTCTCTATGCATCATAAACTATTTTACTAGCCATAGAATCATCAAAATAAGCAAACAACACACGCAAAACAGAACCTGTCAAAAACAGAACAGTCTGTAGTAATATGTAACTAACGCAAACTTCTGGAACCCAAGAAATTCTACCAAAATTATAAGACATGTAGAATTTGTTAATTGATCAGCAACAAGTGGAATAAATATTTTATCATGTTCTGGCGATTTTGAACAATTCAGGCACTGAGCGCAAAGATTCTGGAAATTACAACAAGATCAAATAACTATCTCACAAGAAGATCCAATAGGTTTAACTTGGCACAAACACTAATTAAAAGATAAAACCAAATCTAAACAGAGGATAGATGGATTATTTATTTCTGAACAGAAGAAAAAACAAAACTAAAAATAAAATTGGGTTGCCTCCCTACAAGCGCTTTTCTTTAAAGCCTTTTTAGCTAGGCATTGAGATTTCAATGATGCTCACAAGAAAGACAAGAATTGAGGCACAAAGAGAGCATCATTGTTAGGACCCCGATTCCAAGTCACATCGATCTAGCCGGTAACACCTCATATCACTTTGCGGCCTCACACACGGTATTCGCACGGGTGTCGCCTTACCATGGCCCGGGACCGTTTGCGCCTTTTGGCTCACGTATATGATAGTGTCGCTAGCATCCATATGACAGAGAACCCGGGCCGACATGGCTAGTCGTGAACCCAAAGCGGCGCTAACCCATGGGGACAGGCATACATGAATCGTGATCGAGCATGTCGGTCATCAACGTGTGAATCCGGGCTGTAGCATCGGGCTAACAGGACTCGGTATCCCGGCCATGTAGCAGGCTAGGCAGGACTCGGATGTCACCGCGTGACATTTCCGAAGGGACGGACATAGGAACGAAGTGAAACACATGCCGGCCGATCAAGTGTCCGGAGAAGCGGTAGTCTTTGGGCTAGCGAGGACTCCGGTGAAGCAGGCATGGCGGACTACTATCGCCAGAAGCACTAGACTACATTTCCCCATATGAGAGGCTGCCAAGGATAAACAACTAGATTTTCAATCCCACACATACCAAGCATTTCAAACATACACACAATATGCTCAATATGTGTAAATACAACGTATGGCGTCACAACATAACTCTCTGACTCAAATATTTATTCATTAGGCTCCGAGGAGCGAGATATTACAAACATGGGTCTCATGACCCACACTCGTGAGCATACAAGTCAAAGCACAAGCGGAAGCTTAACATGTCTCGAGTACGTACATCTACAAATGAAAAAGGCTGAGAAGCGACTATCTACCAGATCCTGCCGAGGGCACAAGATCGTAGCCGAGGTAACAAGCTAAGCGTCAAGTCCAAGCAGAACTACTAGCGAGGACCGACGCGTCTCTCGCAAAACATAAAATAAGCAAACGTGAGTACAAACGCATTACTCAGAAGACATACATCGTAACTATCTACATATGCATCATTATCAACAAAGGGGGTGGTGGAGTTTGACTGACAAAGAAGCCAGCTTTGACTCGATGCTAACCTGAACTACTAATGCAAGTAACTCTTTTGAGGTGGCGCACACGAGTCCACATATTCACCATATCAATACTCCACTATGGATCCGCTCCCGTCTCCCTACGAGAACGCCATCCATAGCACTCACGCTTATCTTGCGCATTTTAGAGTATCCACTTTCACTTGTCTATGAACTGATATAGGCAACCCAGAAGTCCTTTACCGCGGACACGGCTATTCGAATAGATCATATTAACCCTGCAAGGGTGTACTTCTTCACACACGCTCTCGCCACTTACCGCCATGTACACCTTGTGTATCTCGACAACCTTCAAGCGGAAGCCTGGCGAGGGAGTCGGCCACGACCTGACTAACCTCACAAGTCTCTAGTCCAGGTTTATCGCCTATTCTGGTTCCATCCGCAAGGAGATCCGGCCGGGGTGTCGCTCACGGCCCCAAACGATGTGTGCAGGGTTCCCAAGCCCACCTCGACGGGTGGATCTATGCTTGGTACACCGTGCCACGATGCCTAGTCTGTCCCAAGCCCACCTGCGGGTGCCACTTGGTAGACTACTAACACTACCTACAAACACCGTAAACTAGTTGCAACTCCTGGACATAGATCAAGTTGATTAATAAGTCGAGAGGGGCACTTAAGCATTCCAATGCATGGTAGTAACTGTCCATGGATCACAAACACAGAACTCAGTTCCTGAGGACGGCTGCAATGAGACAACCCACCATGTACTCCTACATGGCCTCTGACCGCTACCTTTACCAAATCGTGTTCACACACTTAGCTCACACACGGTAGAACATGTTCACACAACCATTCCAATTCATTCCCGATGAATCAGACCTAACTCAACTCTAGGCAGTAGTAGGCATGGCAAACAAGCATGAATGAGTAGGCACAACAGGGCTCAAACAACTCCTACTCATGCTAGTGGGTTTCATCTAATTCTTTGTGGAATGACAAGTCATCACGAGGAGGATAAAGGGGTTCAGCTACCGCAGCAAGTAACACATGAGTCGTTGTTGTCCTAATGCAGTAACATAGAGCAGGAGCGAGAGAGTGGGATTATATCGGAATGAACAAGGGGGTTTTGCTTGCCTGGCACTTTTGAAGATATTATAGTTCTTCATCGGTGTCATCGAACTCATCGTCGATGACGTCTGCTCACGGAGAGGGACAAATACCGGCAAACAAGGAAGAACACAATCAATGCAGTGCACAATATGATGCATGATCATGACATGTCGAATGCTGTGATTTGAGCTAATGCAACTAGCAGCAAGTTAAATGGAGTTGGTTTGAACACTAGGTTCAAATTCAAACTCCATATGTGATGGTTTAAATGCCCTTTATATGATTTGTTCTAAACAGCAGCTATAAGTTGTTCCAACATGCATGAAAATGGTACAGATGGATAGACTGGATTTTTCTGATCATTTTTCATATATAAATTATTTAAATCTGAGCTACGGTTGAATTACTATGAATTTTAGAAGTTTTGGGCATTTTCTGGAATTTCCTGGAAAAGAATAAATCCAGAAAAGGCATTACTGCGTCAGCATTGCGTCACTATGACGTCAGCGGTCAACTGACCCGGTCCAGGTCAAACCTGACCCGTGGGGCCTACCTGTCATTGACTAACTAAACTAACCTAGTTTAATTAGCACTAACCTAGGTTAAGCTAATTTAGTTTAAACCTAAACTAGATTAGTTAGCAGGCAGGCCCGCATGTCATGGACCTGTGGAGGTCAACCCCTCGGTCAATCGAGGCTAACTTCGCGGCTCGGCCTTGGCGACGATAGGCGCCGGAGGGCTCGGGTTCGCGCTACAGGGCACCGTTTGATGCGCGGGTTGCACCTATGGGTTCCTGGGAGTGAGGCGCATCCATTGGTGGCGATGGTAGGAGCTGCGGTGGTCGGGATCGACGGCGGCGACCAAATCGGCGGCAGCCGGAGTTCGGGTGCATGCGGTTTTGGTGCTACGGGGCACGGCGGGGCGAACGGCCTGGTGCTACGGCCTCCTGGGATCTCGGTGAGCACGGAGGCATGCTCAAAAACGGGCGGGGGCGACTGTGGTCACGGCAACGGCATGGCACGGCGGCGGCAAGCTCACGGGTCCGGCGGAAACAATGGCTAGAGCGGCCAATCGGCATAGGAAGAAGAGGGGAACGGTTGAGCGGCTCACTGCGAGTCCAACGAGCGCGAGGGCGAGGCCGGGGACGCTCTGTGGCCGGTGAATCGAGGAACGGCGACCGTCGGTGCGGAGGACGAAGATGGCGTCGAGGACGGCGTTGTAGGGCTTCCGGCAAGGCGTGTCTCGGTGGGGAGGAAGAGGGGGTCGAGGCGGAGCGTCTTGGCGGCCGGGCGAGGCAAGGGGAGCACAGATGGTTGTGGCAACGGCGTCGGCGGGCGAGCTCCGCTGGGCGCTGCGTGGAGAGAGCAGAGGAGGGGAGAGCGTTCGGGAGAGAGGAGAGGGCCGAGGTCGGGCGGCGTGAGGAGAAAGCCCGAGGCGTCGTGGTGGCCTCGATGTGTGAGCGGCAGGGGAGGTGCGTGGCGCCTCGGGCGCGCGTGCGCTGTCTCCCTCCTCTGCCTACTGGGTCGGGCCAGGTGGGCCGGGCCAGCACAAGTGAGGCCCGGGTAAGTGGGCTGCCAGGTGAGTTTTTCTGCTCTGTTTTAAATTTGTTCTGTTTTCTATTTTTTCTGCAGCTTTGTGGCTTTATTAAAAATACTAAATCAATCCCAAAAATCATGCAACTGCTCATGACCACTGTTGGAAATACATCCTACAGTAAACATTTCAGTTTGGGATTATTTGTGCATTTAAAATATTTTATAGTATTTAAATGCCCAAATGCAAATAAGTAATGATTTAATTCAAAAATCCAGAATGGCCTAGGAAAATGTGCACCATTTTTGGGAGAGGTTCTAGACCAATCCAAAAATAATGAACTTTTCTAAAGAGCATTTTGGGTTCATTGAGAATATTTTTATTTGAACCTAGTTGATTTGATCCGGTGCTAGGGTTTGAGCAATCCCCATTTCAAATTTCTTAGAAATTTAAACATGATGACATGATGAGCAAGCAAAGTCAAGCAAGGCCGATCTGGGGCTGTGACAGCTCACCCCCACTAAACAAGAATCTCGTCCCGAGATTCAAGACGTGAGGTAAAAAGTCAGAGGGGTCACAAGCTAACACGATCTTCACGATCCAACTGTCCTTCTCAAGATGTTGATTCATTGCTTCATATTGATCTTGACGTCTTTGCTATCGAGAACTCCATCCAACACGACAATGACAGAGAGGAACTCAGAGGAATCGATCTTCTTAAAGATCGAGCGACTCATGATCAACTCACGGAATGAGATGGTGAAACATCTCGAGTTGAGACACCAAACACATCGAGAGGGATGGAAGAACAAACGATGGGGTTTGATTGGTGGGCAACAATTCCACGCTTAGAAAGATGATGGATGGTGTCAAGGTGGCGAGGAAATATTTACCATGATCCCGTAACGGGGCACCTTGGGAAAAGTGACGCAAAGAACTATTCCCTTAAGTGACAAAAAGAATTACTTTTGATCCATAGATCATTGGAACTCTTTATACCAGCCTAAGGCAATCACAATCGATCATTTGAAGGAGTTCGAAAGAATGACATACTCGGACTAGAATGGATGATGTGGACTACCTTGTTGAAGACAACATAATGGATGATTTGCTTATCATCGGAAATGGATGGGACCCATGGTAAGTCCACTTTTGAGGATGATCCTAGACAGGAATTACTAAGAAGGCAGCCCATAGTGAAATGGCACAAAGACGGTGCAAGCTAGGAACAAGATGCAAATGTTGGAATGTTCCAACCATCATATCTGCCTGAGATTCAGATCTGGTTAGTAACAGGATACTTCAGACTCAGCATGTCCGAAAAGAAAGGTTGCAACACAAATCGACGAGATGACGTTGCGATATTCTCGGGATATGAACTACGATAGTAATCTCCAAAACATGAGCTGGTTTCGCTACATACATGTGCGCATGTTGTCCAAGACAAGAATGGCCACATAGTAGTCTTATAATAAAATACTATCAAGTTCTGGTCGGGAACCATCATCAAGGATTTCGAAGTCTTTACGCAAGTCCATGGATTAGATCCCAAGCATAGACTTCTCTTCCTTGAACAAGTCAATCAGTGGCTTGGTGTGCTAAGAATACATATAGAATGGAGGCGGCCAACCTATCAAACCATAGAATACCTCGCACATGCATGACTGACTTGGGATGATTCCAAAGGAGTCAAAAACAATCTTTCTCGAACTCGCGAGGGCAACTTGCATTAGATGCACATGAGTTAGGGAAAGTCACTTCTTTCATCCAAACATATGCTTCACAAACGGTCATGAAGAAAATGCTTACACAAGTTTCCAATACTAGGTTAATGTTCAACATGAATCATGGGGGAGACAAGATGTTGTTGATGGGCTCAACAACAATTCATCGGTATTTCCATATCACTGGATTTCCACCATCATGTGAACACGGTGATAGCATTGGTCAGACCAAAGATGTAATGGTGTATGCTCGAGGGATCAACCACGAGTAAGATAACATTACGAACATCGTTGGTACTGATTTGATTTGACGATAGCCCATACTCAAATCAAGGGTTGGATAAGACAATAGCACCGACAACGGACCACGAAGATCCATCAACGAAGATTTCATCTTTCTTCGACACACACACACACATACACAAGGATATCCCTTAGAGATGAACTAAGCCAGGTAAGCTTTATCTTCCAACTCTCCAAGTTGTTGTCTAGCTTAACCAACTAGCTCAGGGATATCCAACACAGATTCTTGGAGAAAGGGTGGTTCACAAGAAACCAACTTGATCACGAGCTCAACATAACAGTCAGGAAACAACCCGGTAACACTTCCAAGAAGATATCTGGAAAGTCACGAACCACCGGTATGTTACTAAGCTCGAGAACGATCTTGCTTTGAGGGCAAGACGATATGATCAAATGAGTGAGGACTTGACAGGATCCTAACTCATCAATTGAAGAATGCACCAGAAATAAGGACTAGGTAGCACGATCAATCTTAGGATGATGATTTAGTGATCAACACGCTAAGAATGAGAATATTGTCCATTAACTACCAAGCAACGAGTTGCTAGGAGTATCGATTTCACACATCACAATTCATTTGCCGGTATTCCGGTTGCGACAACACGGAACCGAGGAACGAGTAATGATGGCGAGAAGTATCACTGCGTCAAGAATTCATAAGGGGTGGTGCAATTCTCATGACACACTTGACATAAAGATGGTAACACTCCAAGGTACATCGAGCAAAAGCTGGATTGGCATTTTGATCTGCGGAATACAAATCGCTTTGACCCAATCCTGGATATGGATGAGGTAATCGAGTTTGTTTCTCCTAGTCATTCCGAGCAGAATGGCTTGACGGACCACAAGAAAAATGGGCATCGATGAGGACGAGAGCACGACTACTCTCGACTATCAACCGATAGACGGGTATCGTATACAACTAAGGAGGAACAACTCGAGGAACATATAACTTTTCGAGTTGTGGAGGCATGGATTAGTATATCGAGCAAAGCTCAACATTTCTCCCGGATAACCCATGCGGAAAGGGTAGAACTGGCAGTGTCACAATTATGAATGGAGAACTCCTCAAAGTACTCTGATTATGATCTTTTAGTTCAAAGAACTTCTGCCTTATTGGTTCATGGTATTTGGAAGAAGGAAATACCACAGACCTCGAGGGCTATCACAAAGTTACTAGTAACCTAAGGGAGCTAGCAATTACTATCAACATGAAGTAAGTAGGGTGAATCTCGGGTTCAAGAACCCAGGAGTAGAATACCTACTACTAAGTGGCATCACGGGATGCTTTCGAGAATGATGGCCAGAATCATCACACTGGGGACACAAAGCATGGCTGGATTACTAAGTGATACTCTAGACACCTAGGGTCATAATAATAACTCCAACATATATGTCGAGGCAATAGGGTACCTCAACTCACCGATTAGTGTGCTTAATCTGGCCCAAAGGACATCGAGGAACTGGAGGAAGGAATTTGCAAATGCATCGAGATAGTTTAGAAACCCAGGATGACTCGGACAGATAAGCATGGACGCCCCGATTCAATCGTACACTAATCATGCACGCATAACGTGTACGATCAAGATCGAGGACTCACGGGAAGATATCACAACACAACTCTAAAACATAAATAAGTCATACAAGCATCATAATACAAGCCAAGGGCCTCGAGGGCTCGAATACAAGTGCTCGATCATAGACGAGTCAGCGGAAGCAACAATATCTGAGTACAGACATAAGTTAAACAAGTTTGCCATAAGATGGCTAGCACAAACTGGGATACAGATCGAAAGAGGCGCAGGCCTCCTGCCTGGGATCCTCCTAAACTACTCCAGGTCGTCGTTCGCGGGCTGCACGTAGTGGTAGGCACCTTTAGTGTAGTATTCGTCATCGACGGTGGCGTCTGCCTCCTGGGCTCCATCGTCTGGTCGCAGCAACCGAGTAGAGATAGGGGGAAAAGGGGGAACAAGGCAACCGTGAGTACTCATCCAAAGTACTCGCAAGCAAGGAGCTACACTACATATGCATGGATATATGTGTAAAGGGCCATATCAGTGGACTGAATCTGCAATGCCGTAATAAGAGGGGATATCTAATCACAGCCGAAGACTACGCTTCAGCAGCCTCCATCTTGCAACATGTAGAAGGGAGTAGATCAAGTCCTCCAAGTAGCATCACATAGCAATAATCCTACCCGTGATCCCTCCTCATTGCCACGAGAGAGCGACCCACCGTTGTATCGGCACTTGGAAGGGTGTGTTTTATTAAGTATCCGGTTCTAGTTGTCATAAGGTCAAGGTACAACTCCAAGTCGTCCTGTTACCAAGATCACGGCTATTCAATAGATTAACTTCCTGCAGGGTGCACCACATAACCCAACACGCTTGATCCCATTTGGCGGACACACTTTCTGGGTCATGCCCGGCCGCGGAAGATCAACACGTCGCAGCCCACCTAGGCTCAACAGAGAGGTCAAGACGCCGGTCTAAACCTAAAGCGCGCAGGGTGCAGGCCCATCGCCTGTGCACACTGCATGTTGCGTGGGCCGGGCAGACCTAGCCTAGTGGCGTTCGATCCAATCCGTGGCGCGCCGCCGGCCCCTGACGTCACGAAGTGCCGGTGATACCACGACGCCGAAAGTGCCCATATCTCTCCCACGTGGTTGGTTAGTGCGTATAGGCCCGTGGCAGGACTCGGATCAAATTCCAAGATCTCGTCAAGCGTGTTAAGTATCCGCGAGCAGCGAGCAGGCCAGGCCCACCTCTCTCCTAGGCGGTCTCAACCTGCCGCCTGTCGCTCCGCCACAAAGATCCACTCATGGTGCTCCACCAGCCGACCCGACTTTAGTCTCCACATTTATCATGTATAAAGTATATAGTATATACCCGTGATCACCTCCCGAGTGATCACGGCCCGATAGTATAGCACAGCAGACGGACAAGAATGTAGGGCCACAGATGAAAATACTAGCATCCTATACTAAGCATGTAGGATTGAAGGTAAAGGTAACAAATGATAGTAGCAAGGACAAAGCTATGCATCGAGGTAGGTATAACGGAAAGCAGTAACATGCTACACTACTCTAATGCAAGAAGTATAGAGTAGAATAGGCGATATCTGGTGATCAAGGGGGGGCTTGCCTGGTTGCTCTGCAAGAGAGAGGGGTCGACAACTCCGTAGTCGAATCAAGCGGCAGCAGCGTCGGTCTCGTAGTCTACCGGAGAGAAGAGGGGGGAGAAACAATAAATATAATGCAAACATAAGCATGACGGTGCATGACAAGAAAATGTGCGGTGCTAGGTGTGCCCTAACACGGTAGGAGGTGATACCGACGAAGGGGGAAAACATCCGGGAAAGTATCCCCGGTGTTTTGCGTTTTCGGGCAGAGGAGCCGGAGGGGGAAAGTTGCGAGTTCGATAGGTTAGGGGTGTGTGGCGGACGAACGGACTGCGTATCCGGATTCGTCTCGTCGTTCTGAGCAACTTTCATGTTGAAAATAATTTAATCCGAGTTACGGATTAAAAGATATGATTTTCTAAATATTTTATTAATTTCTGGAATTTAATTAATCATTTAATTTAATTTGAAATTGGATATATGACATCAGCATGATGTCATGCTGACATCATTAGTCAACATGGTTGACTGGTCAACCTGACCAGTGGGTCCCACTGTTCAGTGACACATTTTAATTACACATATTAATTAACCTAATCAGGATTAATAAGGGGTGGGCCCCATTATCATTGACTGACTAATTAATTACCTAACAGTTTAATTAGTTTAGTTATTTGATTAGTTTAATTAATCAAAATTAATTAAGTTAATTAATTCTTTAATTATTATTATTATTATTTATTTATTTGTAAATGTTCTAGGCGCTGGGGCCCGTTTGTCATAGGCCCATGGCCTTAATCTGCCACTGGTGCACGGGTGCCAGAAAGCCGACAACGAATGAGCGCCGCTTTGGGCGCCAGATCGCGGGCGCCGGAGCAAGGGGAGGCCGGTGGCCACGGCGGTGGAGGCGAGGGGCCGGTGCTAGTGGCACGCGGCGGGCGCGGTGGCGCTGTGGAGGCGGAGAGGGCGGAGACGAGGCGCGGTCGAAGCGCAAGGGGTTGCAGGCTGCCAAGACGGCACGGATCAAGGGCGACGGCACAATGGGACGGCGCGGCGCTGGCCAAGCGCTGCCCGCCATGTGATGGGCCGGAGGCGCGAGGCGCGGGCGACGGTCATGGGCGAGAAGAGAGGAGGACCAGGGGCCGAGCGAGACGCCTGGGCGGGCACCGCAGGTTGGCCGGGTGAGTCTGCGGGCGACGGCGGAGCCGAGCGCAGGGAGAGGCAGGTGCGCAGGGAGAGAGGAGAGGGTGAGCTCACAGGGGACGGTAGGGTTCGTGGCAATGGGGCGTGGGAGGTAGGCGGGGACGACCAGCGTCGAGGGGCAGTCCGGCGTGGTGGAGGAAGCAGGCCAGTGGGGAGTTCGGTGGTGTGGGGCTCAGCGGCACGTCGCTAAGCGGCGGTGATTCGATCCGAAGTGGTGGTGGTGCTCCGGCGACGGAGTGGTGGGGCGAGCAGCCCGGGCGACGGCGGCGTCGGGGATGGATGTGGCGTCGGGCTCGGGCGACGAGGCAGGGTCGCCCGATCCCGATCCGGTCGAGGAGAAGTGGGAGGAGTGAGTGGGGATCGTGGGGTTAGGGTTTGCGGGGGGTGAGGGAATAAGGGGCGTGGGACGGGCGGTTGGGCCGACCGGCCGGGCCGGAGCCCAGTGGGGGGGTGTCTTTTCCTTTCCTTTTTTTTGTTCTGTTATCTTTTCTTCTTTTTATTTTTATTTTTCTATTCTGTTTTATTTTAGATACACATTATTTTTAGTTTAAAAATAATGATAACAACTCTTAAATTAATGTTTGAGAACCACCCACCGCCATAAATGTTTTACCCAGAAATAAATTATTTTAGAATTTTATTAATTGAAAAAGGTATTCACTTAATTGTTTTTGCTGCTGTTTTAATCACTTTAGAGTAATTAAATATTTTATAAAAATGTTATTTCTCCACCAAGACTATCCATGATTTATTTGTCACAATAAGAACATTTTAGTTTTGAGTATCGAAAACTTTTTTTGCTTGACTTTAATTCGAATTTGAATTTGGATCGGTTCTAATCTAACACGAGATTAGCAACAGTTATCGTGGTGACGTGGCATCATAACAGAGGGTTACTGTAGCTTGATTACCCGGGCGTCACAATTCTCCTCCACTACAAGAAATCTCGTCCCGAGATTTACGCGGTGGAGTAAGGGGGGGAAGGTGCTGGTAGCGAAAAACCTAATGAGTCTTCTCGATCTTGGCTGCCCTTTCGAAGAGTTGATCCCTTTCTTTGATGTCTTCATTTCTCTGCTTCAAGTCACCATGATAAAGTCATCATCCTTTCTTCAGGATCTCCATCGTCCTACGAACGTGGCCAGGGGAAAATTCTCCGAAAGAACGCATCTCCACAAAGCTGGGCATCAGCCGGTGAACTCAATGGGAAATACACGAGGTACCCCACGAGTTGTATTTCAGTGAATTCGTTGAGTGCAATATATGATGGTACCAAAGTTTCAAATGGGTAGGCAATCATTCGATGCCTGAGATGTGCTGGAATGGGGGCTTGACAACGAGAATAACATGGTGTTTGATTCCAGGATGAATAATGGTATAGAATTTAGCTCGTGAATCACATACGAAGCCAGGTGCAAAGGATACATTAGAATCCGGGTTGTAAAGAAGAGTCGGGTTTCGATCCAGTGGACCTGTGGGTTATGGGCCCACCATGTGGGTTGAAAGTAGGAAGGGTGGTGACATCTTGCACAGCCGCGACAGGGAGGCATGTCAGTGAATAGCTAGTCAGCTATGCTGGCAACAATGTCGGTACCTAGGGCGAGGGACGAAGAGAACCATTTTCCTGCTCGCAAGGCGAGGCGGACCAAAAGGCAAAGTTCTCGTCCATCGGTGGCTACCAGAATGTCATCAACAATAGTAACAAGGTCTTCTTGATGTAATTGTACATCGAGGCATTTACATAAGCAGGAGAATATTACTACTTAGATCATATAGATCACAAGAAAGGTTAAACCAAACAATGGAAAGGAAAATATGATTATCAGATTAAACCGAAAGCAATGGAAAGGAAAATATGTTAAAACACATATTTCAGGGTATTTCCTTCCCAAGGACAAACAAAGTATGATATCCGTGACGAGGATATAATGTAGAAAACCCTCTAGATAGGGGGAGAGAAATTTTCATGACATTACCCATACAGTGTTTGGATAATCGAGCAAGAAACATTTAGCATTGGGCTTCAAATGTTATTATTGAAAATTGGGGTTACCACGGACATGCTTCGAGATAGCATTGACATGGTCTTCAAGCAAAGTTCGGACTTTGGATACACAAAGGATCCATCAGATAACTTATTAAACAAGGCATTCAAGTTCCTCATGGAAAATTGGTTAACCTTGTTAAAAAGGAAACTATAACAATAGGCCCTTCGCCGGTGTGCTAGGCATGACATCACCTTACCGAGTCATATAAAGACCGATGTTATAACTCTTGGAAATATGTTCCAACCATCATATCGACCGAGGTTCAGATCCAATTGGTGTCGTGGATAACTCCGACTTAGAATGCCCGAGAAGAAAAGGTGCAACACAATTGATGAGATGGCAATGTAAGATTCTCGGGAAATGAACTATGAAGTGATTTCCGTTAACAAGAGTTCATCATTAACCCAAGGAGAGGACAAGGAGGTGTCTGGTGAACTCAACGGCAATTCATCGAGATTTCCAAAAGATGGATTTCCACAATTAAGTGAACAAGGAGATAACATTTGTCAGATCAAATGATATAAGGAAGTATGCTCAAGGAAAGCATACACAATTAAATATTGGTTGGAAGGTGCGCCCAAAATATGGGTTGGGTTGCACGACCAATGTCAGAATGGTGATTCAATAAGCCATAGACATAGAATGAAACTATAGACCAATAACTTCAAAGCAAGAGGGTTGCTCGAAGTTTAGAATTTACACATCACAGACCATTTGTCGGTATTCCGGTTAGAAACAACACGGGGACCAAGAAAAGAATGGTGATGTTAATAAGTATCACTGGTATCAAGAATTCTTAAGGGCGGTGAGTTTCTCACGACATCCTTGACATAAAAGATGGTAATACTCCAAAGTAAATAAGAACAGATGCTGGATAGTAAGGATCTCAAGGTATAACACAAAACACGAACAAGTTTGTGTTGGAAAGAAGGCAAGGATGTAGTCGATGACAACACAAATCATCGAGGGGGAAGGATGGTAATTCTCATCATGAATTTGATTAATATTCTGGAAGAGCTTAGAATGTTGATAATGATCACGACACATTTGTCGAGAGATTACCTGAAGATGTAATCGATCGTGATGACATCAAGTCAAAGGAATGATGAAGCAAGAGGTTATTGGAACCATGGGTAGGACACAAACTTGATATCAAGCTTGTTGTTCAAGGCGAACTGATATGACGAGGAAGATCGACGTAAGCTTAGCTCATCATCGAAAGTTGTGCTCCGGGATTACGGACCAGGTAGCATAGTTAAAGTTTAGCATGATAATGATATAGCCGAACAGACTAGGAATGACTTGAAGGATTAATAAATTTGTAAGCAGTGAAGGGTTCAAATACTTGTTGAATCGCAATGCGAACTCGATTCAGTTATCGGTGTCTTTGAGTTTATAATAACTCAGAGCCCGTGAAAAATTTAAATCAGTGAGAAGGTAGTACTAGATGAACTCATAAAAGTTATGCAGTTCCAAATTCTCGAGATACCAGGGGGTAATACTCGATGACAGATCAAAGTAGAGGTTGGACTGGGGCATTGCTCTGTAGAAGACAAGTGCTTAAACTTGCACGAGAAATGGTATTTAAAGGAGAACATGGTCGGAACCATGATTGCAAAAAGGCCAGATCCCAGATATAAGATGATCTTGTACCAAGGGAATAATTAATTTTTAAAAGAAGCTTCGATGAGAAGATGTACATCGTGTCCATGGGCATGAACACCAAGTTCAAGGTCGACTCCCACTTCTCCAATGCACAACCTTTCATTCACTTCTCGCGTTCAATGAAGTTGTAGTGTTGAAATTTTATCCGAAAAATACCGGAAGAGTAATGACTCGTGAAAACTTTCGAGTTCACACATATTAAGGAAGGCATAGGTTCAACCCATCGGGGCATCTTAGAATCATATACCAGAATCTTTAGAAGTAATTAACTCAAGCTCGAAGGCAGAGCATGGTTGAGAAAGCAGAGGATACAATTACCAAAGGCATTATGTATCAGAGGAAGGGCTCACAAGGTTATTGAATATGAAGGGCGTTGTCAGATAAAATCCAACAAAGGATCTGGTGGTCCACATGGGATCTGACGTGAGCATCGGTACTCAACTAGAGGAAGAAGAATGCAAGGAGATCAGATTATAGAAACAACTGACTAACACAATGGTCAAATGCAAAGGAATTATGATTTCCAAACCAAGGGATCAGAAGCAATGCTTTGATTAGGGATGGATAAGTTGAATAGACTTAGGGGTACAATCGATGGCAATCTGATTGGTCGAGAACCAGCTCATGTTCAAAATGACGTCTGAGCCGGGAGGATGAATTCTAGGATCTGATTGAGGATTGCGAGCATTCACAACATATCGAGTCAATGGGCTCAAAATGATAATGACAATGGATGCCAACAAGATTACTAGACTTATGGGATTAACCATAATGCAAGTAATCAAGAATTTCGAGAGCAATAGGATGCTCGAATTTTCGGAAGATCGAATAGTTTTTCGAGGATTGGTGACATACATGAATCAACTGGGGATGAGCGGATATTCGGTAAGTGCGAGAAATGATCCGTAGGGGTATTCATGTAGCAAAGAACTGCAAGGCAATAGGCGCAAAGTATTCTCGGAACATTAGAGAGAATTTCGGGGCATCTTGTAATAACAAGATTAATCGGGAATAAAAGTAAGAACGACAGCGTAAGTATTTATCCATAGGGATGTTTCGGTAGGGAATTACAAAAGCGGTGCACAAGGTCTCGAGAGAATATCGGAGAGTATCTTCAAATTCTTCTGGTTCACGGAGCAATCACCTGTAGTGAGGGGTTCTCCGGGAGGAAGTAGTAACGAGATCCTAAAGTTAGATTTTAGTAAAAATCGTTTAACCCGAATAGAAGAGAGTTCAGAATCCCAGAGTAAAGATCGAGGAGTAAAAGATCCTAATACCACCCAATGGCGACGTGGGCCCGTAAGGCACACAGCCATGTTAGTAAAAGTTTTGCAATGACTAGACTCGACTTCGGCCAAGGAGTATGGAAGGGGGATTCCTACCGGCAGTCGGCTCTGATACCAACTTGTGACGGCCACGATTCAATCGTACACTAATCATGCACGCAAACGTGTACGATCAAGATCAGGGACTCACGGGAAGATATCAGAACACAACTCTAAAACATAAATAAGTCATACAAGCATCGTAATACAAGCCAGAGGCCTCGAGGGCTCGAATACAAGTGCTCGATCATAGACGAAGTCGTGGAAGCAACAATATCTGAGTACGCACATAAGTTAAACAAGTTTGCCATAAGATGGCTAGCACAAACCGGGATACAGATCGAAGAGGCGCAGCCTCCCGCTCGGGATCCTCCTAAACTACTCCGAATTAAATGCGTCCATGCGGGCTGCACGTAGTGTGGTAGGCACCTCCGGTGTAGTAGTCGCCATCGACGGTGGCGTCGCTCCTGGGCTCCATCGTGCAGTCGCAGCAACCGAGTAGAGATAGGGGAAAAGGGGAACAAGGCAACCGTGAGTACTCATCCAAAGTACTCGCAAGCAAGGAGCTACACTACATATGCATGGATATATGTGTAAAGGGCCATATCAGTGGACTGAACTGCAGAATGCCATAATAAGAGGGGGATATCTAACCCTGTCGAAGACTACGCTTCTGGCAGCCTCCATCTTGCAACATGTAGAAGGGAGTAGACTGAAGTCCTCCAAGTAGCATCACATAGCAATAATCCTACCCGGTGATCCCCTCCTTATTGCCCTGAGAGAGCGACCACCAGTTGTATCCGCACTTGGAAGGGTGTGCTTTATTAAGTATCCGGTTCTAGTTGTCATAAGGTCAAGGTACAACTCCAAGTCGTCACATTACCGAAGATCACGGCTATTCGAATAGATTAACTTCCTGCAGGGGTGCACCACATAACCCAACACGCTTTGATCCCATTTGGCCGGACAAACTTTCTGGGTCATGCCCGCCGCGGAAGATCAACACGCCGCAGCCCCACCTAGGCTCAACAGAGAGGTCAAGACGCCGGTCTAAACCTAAGCGCCAGAGGATCTGGGCCCATCGCCTGGGCACACACGCATGTTGCGTGGGCGGCCGGCAGACCTAGCCTAGTGGCGTTCGATCCAATCCGGCCGCGCCGCTCGATCGACGTCACGAAGTGCTTCGGCTGATACCACGACGCCGAGTGCCCATATCTCTCCCACGTAGTTGGTTAGTGCGTATAGGCCCGTAGCCAGACTCAGATCAAATACCAAGATCTCGTTAAGCATGTTAAGTATCCGCGAACGCCGAATAGGGCCAGGCCCACCTCTCTCCTAGGCGTTCTCAACTTACCCTGTCGCTCCGCCACAAAGATCCACTCATGGTGCTCCACCAAATTAACCCGACTTTAGTCTCCACATGTATCATGTATAAAGTATATAGTATATACCCGTGATCACCTCCCGAGTGATCACGACCCGATAGTATAGCACAGCAGACGGACAAGAATGTAGGGCCAGAGATGAAAATACTAGCATCCTATACTAAGCATGTAGGATTGAAGGTAAAGGTAACAATAAAGAGTAGCAAGGACAGGCTATGCATCAGGATAGGTATAACGGAAAGCAGTAACATGCTACACTACTCTAATGCAAGCAGTATAGAGTAGAATAGGCGATATCTGGTGATCAAGGGGGGGGGCTTGCCTGGTTGCTCTGGCAAGAGAGAGGGGTCGTCAACTCCGTAGTCGAACTGGGCAGCAGCAGCGTCGGTCTCGTAGTCTACCGGAGAGAAGAGGGGGAAGAAACAATAAATATAATGCAAACATAAGCATGACGGTGCATGACAAGAAAATGTGCGGTGCTAGATGTGCCCTAACGCGGTAGGAGGTGAAACCGACGAAGGGGGAAAACATCCGGGAAAGTATCCCCGGTGTTTTGCGTTTTTGGGCAGAGGAGCCGGAGGGGGAAAGTTGCGAGTTCGATAGGTTAGGGGTGTGTGGCGGACGAACGGACTGCATATCCGGATTCGTCTCGTCGTTCTAAGCAACTTTCATGTTGAAAATAATTTAAACCGAGTTACGGATTAAAAGATATGATTTTCTAAATATTTTATTAATTTCTGGAATTTAATTAATCATTTAATTTAATTTGAAATTGGATTTATGACATCAACATGATGTCATGCTGACATCAGCAGTCAACAGGGTTGACTGGTCAACCTGACAAGTGGGTCCCACTGGTCAGTGACACATTTTAATTACACATATTAATTAACCTAACCAGGATTAATTAGGGGTGGGCCCCATTATCATTGACTGACTAATTAATTACCTAATGCTTAATTAGTTTAGTTATTTGATTAGTTTAATTAATCAAAATTAATTAAGTTAATTAATTCTTTAATTATTATTTATTTATTTGTAAATGTTCTCAAGGCGTCAGTCTGCTTGTCATAGGCCCATGGCCTTAACGGAAGGTGCACGTGCCAGTGCAAGAAAGACGGGCGACACCGAATGAGCGCACGCCTTGGGCGCCCAGATCCGCGCCAAGGCCGAGCAAGGGGGAGGCCGGTGGCCACGGGCGGTGGAGGCGAGGGCCGGTGCGGCTAGTGGCACGCGGGCGGGTGGCGCGCCTGGAGGCGGAGAGGGCGTAGACGAGGCGCGGTCGAAGCGCGGCGGGGTTGCAGGCCGCCAAAGACGGCACGGTGATCATGGGCGACGGGCACAGCCGACGGGCGCGGGCGCTGCCAGCGCGCAGCCGCCTGGTGAGCGCTGGGCCGGAGGCGCGAGGCGCGCGACGGGTCGCGGGCGAGGAAGAGAGGAGGACCGGGGCCGGAGCAAGACGCGGGCGGGCACCGCAGGTTGGCCGGGTGAGTCTGTCTGCGGGCGACGGGCGTGAGCCGAGCGCAGGGGAGAGGCAGGGTGCGTGAGGGAGAGAGAGAGGGTGAGCTCACAGGGACGGTAGGGTTCGTGGCAATGGGGCGTGGGGAGGTAGGCGGGGACGACGGTGTCGAGGGGGCAGTCCGGCATGGTGGAGGAAGCAGGCCGGCGGGGGAGTTCGGTGAGGTGTGGGGCTCCAGGCGGCGTCGCTGGCGGCGGCGATTCGATCCGAGCGGTGGTGGTGCTCCGGTGACGGAGTGGTGGGGCAAGGCAGCCCGACGATGGCGGGGCGGCGGCTGGGATGGACGCCTGCTGCCTCGGGAGACGGAACGGGTCGCCTGATCCCGATCCAATCGGGGAGAGTGGGAGGAGTGAGTGGGGATCGTGGGGTTAGGGTTTGCGGGGGTGAGGGAATAAGGGGCGTGGACGGGCGGTTGGGCGGCCGGGCACGCCGAGCCCCGTGGGGGGGTGTCTTTTCCTTTCTTTTTTTTGTTCTGTTATCTTTTCTTCTTTTTATTTTTATTTTTCTGTTCTATTTTATTTTAGATACACATTATTTTTAGTTTAAAAAAATTATAACAACTCTTAAATTAATGTTTGAGAACCACCCACCGCCATAAATGTTTTACCCAGAAATAAATTAGTTTAGAATTTTATTAATTGAAAAAGGTATTCACTTAATTGTTTTTGCTGCTGTTTTAATCACTTTAGAGTAATTAATTATTTTATAAAAAATGTTATTTCTCCACCAAGACTATCCATGATTTATTTGTCACAATAAGAACATTTTAGTTTTGAGTATCGAAAACTTTTTTTGCTTGACTTTAATTCGAATTTGAATTTGGATCGGTTCTAATCTAACACGAGATTAGCAACAGTTATCGTGGTGATGTGGCATCATAACAGAGGGTTACTGTAGCTTGATTACCCGGGCGTCACAACAACGGCTATAAATGCTCAAAATGGTTTGAGACATCCTGCAAAATGGTGGCATAACCACTCAACAACATCATTTCAAGGTTTCGAGATCAACATCTAACATACAGAAGTAGTAGAAACTGAACTGGCTTAAAACCAACAATATTAAAGGTCTATGGATTAGTAACACGTCATCCTGATAGATAGATGAGAAGCCTAGTTCTTAACCCCGTAGAAGAGAAGAGGATGACTCAGATCAGAAGGCCATAAGGTATAAGGAGTAAAAAGAGCCTTACGTTCCCTTCCACAATCAATTCCCCTACATAACTAAAGCATTTCTAGACACAACTTCGACCAGTTTGGCTTGGTAATCCTACAGGCAGTCAGGCTCTGATACCAACGCTGTCAGGACCCCGATTCCAAGTCACATCGATCTAGCCGGTAACACCTCATATCACTTTGCGGCCTCACGCACGGTATTCCCACGGGTGTCGCCTTACCATGGCCCGGGACCGTTTGCGCCTTTTGGCTCACATATATGATAGTGTCGCTAGCATCCATATGACAGAGAACCCAGGCCGACATGGCTAGTCGTGAACCCAAAGCGGCGCTAACCCATGGGGACATGCATACATGAATCACATCGAGCATGTCGGTCATCAACGTGTGAATCCGTGCTGTAGCACTGGGCTAACAGGACTCCGGTATCCCGGGCTGTAGCAGGCTAGGCAGGACTCCGGATGTCATCAAGCGTGACATTTCCTGAAGGGATGCATATAGGAACGAAGTGAAACACATGCCGGCCAGTCAAGTGTCCAGAGCAGTAGTGCTGGGCTAGCAGGACTCCGGTGAACCGGGCTGTAGCGGAATACTATCGCTCAGGAAGCACTAGACTACATTTCATATGAGAGGCTGCCAAGGATAAACAACTAGATTGTCGGATCCCACACATACCAAGCATTTCAAACATACACACAATATGCTCAATATGTGTAAATACAACATGGCGTCACAACATAACTCTCGACTCAAATATTTATTCATTAGGCTCCGAGGAGCGAGATATTACAAACATGGGTCTCATGACCCAACACTCGTGAAAGCATACAAGTCAAAGCACAAGCGGAAGCTTAACATGTCCGAGTACGTACATCTACAAATGAAAAAGGCCGAGAAGCCCGACTATCTACCGAGATCTGCCGAGGCACAAGATCGTAGCTGAGGTAACAAGCTAAACGTCAAGTCCAAGCAGAACTACTAAGCGAGACCGACGTCTCTCTCGCAAAACATAAAATAAGCAAACGTGAGTACAAACGTACTCAGCAAGACTTACATCGTAACTATCTACATATGCATCATTATCAACAAAGGGGTGGTGGAGTTTGACCGCAGCAAGCCAGCTTTGACTCAAGGCTATCCCGAACTACATTTGCAAGTAACTCTTTTGAGGTGGCGCACGAGTCCACATATTCACCATATCAATACTCCACTATGGATCCGCTCCCGTCTCCCTACGAGAACGCCATCCATAGCACTCACGCTTATCTTGCGCATTTTAGAGTATCCACTCTCACTTGTCTATGAACTGATATAGGCAGCCGAGAAGTCCTTTACCGCGGACACGGCTATTCGAATAGATCATATTAACCCTGCAGGGGTGTACTTCTTCACACACGCTCTCGCCACTTACCGAGACGTACACCTTGTGTATCTCGGCAACCTTCAAGCGGAAGCCTGGCGAGGGAGTCGGCGACGACCTGACTAACCACACATGTCTCTAGTCCAGGTTTATCGCCTATTCGGGTTCCATCCGCAAGGAGATCCGGCCGGGGTGTCGCTCACGGCCCCATACGATGTGTGCAGGGTTCCCAAGCCAACCTCGTGGGTGGATCTACTCTTGGTACACCGTGCCACGGTGCCTAGTCTGTCCCAAGCCCACCTGTACCGGGTGCCACTTGGTAGACTACTAACACTACCTACAAACACCAGAAACTAGTTGCAACTCCTGGACAGAGGTCAAGTTGATTAATAAGTCGAGAGGGGCACTTAAGCATTCCAATGCGTGGTAGTAACTGTTCATGGATCAAAAACACAGAACTCAGTTCCTGAGGACGGCTGCAATGAGACAACCCACCATGTACTCCTACATGGCCTCTCACGGCTACCTTTACCAAATCGTGCTCACACACTTAGCTCACACATGGTAGAACATGTTCACACAACCATTCCAATTCATTCCCGATGAATCAGACCTGAATCAACTCTAGGCAGTAGCAGGCATGACAAACAAAGCATGAATGAGTAGGCACAACAGGGCTCAAACAACTCCTACTCATGCTAGTGGGTTTCATCTAATTACTTGTGGAATGACAGGTCATCACGCAGAGGATAAAGGGGTTCAGCTACATGACAAGTAACACATGAGTCGTTGTTGTCCTAATGCAGTAAAATAGAGCAGGAGCGAGAGAGTGGGATTGTATCTGAATGAACAAGGGGTTTTTGCTTGCCTGGAACTTTTGAAGATATTATAGTTCTTCATCGGTGTCATCGAACTCATCGTCGGTACGTCGTCTACTGAGAGGGGACAAATACCGGCAAACAAGGAAGAACACAATCAATGCAGTGCACAATATGATGCATGATCATGACATGTCAGAATGCTGTGATTTGAGCTAATGCAACTAGCAGCAAGTTAAATGGAGTTGGTTTGAACACTAGGTTGAAATTCAAACTCCATATGTGATGGTTTAAATGCCCTTTATATGATTTGTTCTAAACAGCAGCTATAATTTGTTCCAACATGCATGAAAATGGTACAGATGGATAGATTAGATTTTTCTGATCATTTTTCATATATAAATTATTTCAATCTGAGCTACGGTTGAATTACTATGAATTTTAGAAGTTTTGGGCATTTTTAAGAATTTCACGGAAAGAATAAATCCAGAAAAGGCATTATCACTTGCCAAGACATTGCGTCACTATGACGTCGTCGGTCAACTGACCCGGTCCAGGTCAAACCTGACCTGTGGGGCCTACCTGTCATTGACTAACTAAACTAACCTAGTTTAATTAGCACTAACCTAGGTTAAGCTAATTTAGTTTAAACCTAAACTAGATTAGTTAACCCAAGGCGAACCGCATGTCATGGACCTGGGGGAGGTCAACCCCAGGTCAATCGAGGCTAACTTCATGGCGGCTCGGCCTTGGCGACGATCGTCTTGGCGGAGGGCTCGGGTTCGCGCTACAGGGCACCGTTTGATGCGCGGGTTGCACCTATGGGTTCCTGGGAGTGAGGCGCATCCATTGGTGGCCGTGGTAGGAGCTGCGGTGGTCGGGATCGATGGCGGCGACCAAATCGGCGGTAGCCGGAGTTCGGGTGCATGCGGTTTTGGTGCTACGGGGCACGGCGGGGCGAACGGCCTGGTGCTACGGCCTCCTGGGATCTCGGTGAGCACGGAGGCATGCTCAAAAACGGGCGGGGGCGACTGTGGCCACGGCAACGGCATGGCACGGCGGCGGCAAGCTCCCGGGTCGGGCGGAAACAACGGCTAGAGCGGCCAATCGGCATGGGAAGAAGAGGGGAATGGTTCAGCGGCTCAACGCGAGTCCAACGAGCGCGAGGGCGAGGCCGGGGACGCTCTGTGGCCGGTGAATCGAGCAACGGCGGCCGTCGGTGCGGAGGACGAAGATGGCGTCGAGGACGGTGTTGTAGGGCTTCCGGCAGGGCGTGTCTCGGTGGGGAGGAAGAGGGGGTCGAGGCGGAGGCGTCTTAAGCGCGTCGGCGTGGCGAGGGGAGCACGGTGGTTGTGGCAAATGGCGTCGACGGCGACGAGCTCCGCTCGGGCGCGTGCAGGGAGAGAGCAGAGGAGGGGGAGAGCGTTCGGGAGAGAGGAGAGGGGCCAGGGTCGGGGCGGCGCCAAGGAGAAAGCCCGAGGCGTCGTGGTGGCCTCAGTGACGCAGGCGAGCAGGGAGGTGCGTGGCGCCAGCGCGCATCTGTCTCCTCCTCGCCGCCTCTTGGCGAGGTAGGTGATGACTGCATGGTTAGGTGGGCCGGCCAAGCACAAGTGAGGCCCGGGTAAGTGGGCTGCCAGTGAGTTTTTCTGCTCTGTTTTAAATTTGTTCTGCTTTTCTATTTTTCTGCAGCTTTGTGGCTTTATTAAAATACTAAATCAATCCCAAAATCATGCAATCAGCTCATGACCACTGTTGGAAATACATCCCTACAAGAAACATTTCAGTTTGGGATTATTTGAGCATTTAAAATATTTTATAGTATTTAAATGCCCAAATGCAAATAAGTAATGATTTAATTCAAAAATCCAGAATGGCCTAGGAAAATGTGCACCATTTTTGGGAGAGGTTCTAGACCAATCCAAAATAATGAACTTTTCTGAAGAGCATTTTGGGTTCATTGAGAATATTTTTATTTGAACCTAGTTGATTTGATCTGGTGCTAGGGTTTGAGCAATCCCCATTTCAAATTTCTTAGAAATTTAAACATGATGACATTAGGAGCAAGCAAAGTCAAGCAAGGCCGATCTGGGGCTGTGACAATCATAAATATGTGACAAACACACTTAAGTCTAACATACTTCCTATTCTAGGCTTATTATAGGCAAACAAATTATCGTAGCAAGCAAAAACTAGCATATGCAAGGAAGCGGAAAGGAACAATAGCAATCTCAACATATCAAGAGGTAATTTAGTAACATGAAAAATTTCTATAACCATATTTTCCTCTCTCATAATAATTATATGTAGGATCATAAGAATATTCAACAATATAGCTATCACATAACATATTCTCAACACGATCCACATGCATGCAAAGTTGACACTCTTCCGAAATAGTGGGATTAACATTAAGTAAAGTCATGACCTCTCCAAACCCACTTTTATGAAAAACTTCACAAGATTGAACATTCTCCAAATATGTGGGATCTAAAGTTGACACTCTTCCGAACCCACTTTCAATATTATTGCAAACAATATTATCAATCTCATATTCATCATGGGGCTTAAATAAATTTTCAAGATCATAAGAAGAATCACCCCAATCATGATCATTGCAACAAGTAGTAGACATAGCAAAACTAGCATCCCCAAGATTAGGGTTTTGCATATTATTAGCATAATTGACATCAAGATGATTTATAGTAAAATCATTGCAATCATGCTTTTCATCGAAGGAACTATCAAGTATGGGCGCAATAGCAACGATCTCATGTTTAACATAAGGAACTATAGCAAATTCATCTTCATAAATATTGGCATCATAGCCACAAGAATAGCAAGCATCATGTTCATCAAGGGATATTTCAATCAAATCATCGGAATCATCATTATCTATAGATTCATGCATATCATTATTTCCTTCCAAAGCAACTGTCATTCTTTCAATAAATTCTTGGACATAGACATTATCAGCAAGGTTTTCATTGCAATATTTAAGTATGATGGAATTTTCAGGTTTGTTGAGAGTAAAATCATACTTTTCAATCAAAGAAGCAACTTCATGAGCACCCTTAAAAACGACAGATTCTTCAATTTGTTCGATATCATAGTAACTATAAACACCCTTTGCATAAGAAGATAAGATTTCATTATCATTGAACTCACATAGGTAGGGAAGGTGTTTTTTAGGGCTCTTAGAGCAACAAGTAAAATCACACACTTCACAAAGATTCAAAGCATAGCATAGTAGACTATTTATATGATATTGTAAGAGTCTCCCTTTTTCAGACAAACAGTGACGCACAAAATGAGCATGCACATCTAAAGATTTCCCATCAACTAGGCTAGTTGGGGATTCAGCATGAGCGCTTAAGGATCGAAGATGATCCAAGTAGAACACTTTAAGTGGATCCATAACAATAGACTTTTAGCAAGCAAAGATGCAAGCAAATATAAGGCACATGGTAACACAAGCAAACAAGAAGCAAGCGGAAAAGAGAGGCGAATAAAAGCGGCAAGGGTGAAGTGGGGAGAGGAAAAGCGAGAGGCAAATGGCAAATAATGTAATGCGAGAGATAGGGATTGTGATGGGTACTTGGTATGTTGACTTTATGTAGGCCTCCCGGCAACGGCGCCAGAAATCCTTCTTGCTACGACTTGAGCTTGCGTTGGTTTTCCCCGAAGAGGATAGGATGATGCAGCACATTAGCGTAAGTATTTCCCTCAGTTTTTGAGTACCAAGGTATCAATCCAGTAGGAGGCCACACGCAAGTCCCTCGTACCTGCACAAAACGATAGCTACTCACAACCAACACGATTAGGGGTTGTCAGTCCCTTTACGGTCACTTACGAGAGTGAGATCTGATAGAGATAATATTTTTGGTATTTTTGGTATAAAGATGCAAAGTGAAAAGTAAAAGCAAAGTAAAAACAAAGCTAGTAAATAAAGTGATAGAGATTGATATGATGAGAATAGACCCGGGGGCCATAGGTTTCCCTAGTGGCTTCTCTCAAGAGCATAGATATTCTACGGTGGGTGAACAAATTACTGTTGAGAAATTGACAGAATTGAGCATAGTTATGAGGTTATATAGGTATGATCATGTATATAGGCATCACGTCCGAGACAAGTAGATCGAAACGATTCTGCATCTACTACTATTACTCCACTCTTCGACGGCTATCCAAAGATGCATCTAGAGTATTAAGTTAAAAACAGAGTAACGCCTTAAGCAAGATGACATGATGTAGAGGAATAAATTCATGCAATATGATAAATACCCGTCTTGTTATCCTCGATGGCAACAATAAAATACGTGCCTTGCAACCCTTTCTGTCACTGGGTAAGGACACCGCAAGATTGAACCCAAAGCTAAGCACTTCTCCCATTGCAAGAACTACCAATCTAGTTGGCCAAACCAAACGGATAATTCGAAGAGACTTGCAAAGATAACTCAATCATACATAAAAGAATTCAGAGAAGATTCAAATATTATTCATAGATAAGCTGGATCATAAACCCACAATTCATCGGTCTCAACAAACACACCGCAAAAAGAAGATTACATCGAATAGATCTCCATGAGAGAGGGGAGAACATTGTATTGAGATCCAAAAGAGAGAAGAAGCCATCTAGCTACTAGCTATGGACCCAAGGTCTGAAGTAAACTACTCACACTTCATCGGAGGGGCTATGGTGTTGATGTAGAAGCCCTCCATGGTGGATGCCCCTCCGTGAGCCTCGAACAGGCCCCAAGATGGGATATCGTGGATACAGGAAGGTACGGCGGTGGAATTAGGTTTTTCGCTCCTGTTCTGACCATTTGGGGATACGTAGGTATATATAGGAGGAAGGAGTACGTCGATGGAGCGTCAGGGGGCCCACGAGGTAGGGGCGCGCCCATGGGGGCCCCTCCACCCTCGTGACCGCCTCTGGCACTTCTTGGAGTAGGGTCCAAGTCTCCTGGATCACGTTCGGTGAGAAAATCATGTTCCCGAAGGTTTCATTCCGTTTGGACTCCGTTTGATATTCCGTTTCTTCGAAACACTGAAATAGGCAAAAAACAGCAATTCTGGGTTGGGCCTCCGGTTAATAGGTTAGTCCCAAAAGTAATATAAAAGTGGAAAATAAAGCCCAATATAGTCCAAAATAGTAGATAAAGTAGCATGGAGCAATCAATAATTATAGATACGTTGGAGACGTATCAGTAACAGCCGCGCTCGGCAGGCCAAAGGGCATGCGAACATAGGTGTGAGGCGGACCCTCCCACTGACCAACGCACGATGGCCAGAAGCGCTCTTGAGATGCGTCTCTGTTGAGCCCTGGAATGTTGACGCATATGCGCAGCTTGTTGTCCTCGCCAGGACAAGGAGCCGCGCCAGGTGGTGGGCGGCGGTCTTCGCGCATGGCTCTCGTCTCTTGAAGCTCCTCGGTCGCCTTGGTGATGAACTCCCAAGCACCTGGCACCCTGTGCCTTGTGCCCTCGCGAGGGAAGCGTGAGATGAAGCATGCCTCCATGTGGTGCCCGAGCGCCTCCCTCGTGACATTGACTAAGTTAGAGGCCCTCCAGAAGAGAGCCCCCGAGCCCAGCCTGAGGAGGGCGCCGGACGCCCCTTCCTATGTGAGAGAGGGAGGCGCCCCATCCGTGGGCGCAGGTCCTGAGGTGGTGCCGCTGGAGACACCGCTCTCCTGAGGCTCTTGGCGGAGCATCTGCTTCTTCTTGGGGACAACCTCAAGAGGGTAGATGGCGCCTTCGTTGTCTGGGTCTTCGACTACCGCGGCCTGGTAGGCGCGCTCGAGGGAACACATTGCGTCCTTCTCCTCGCAGGCGATCGTGATGATGTCGCGGTTCCCCAGCATCTTGAGGACGTTGTAGCCATGCTGGGTCACCGCCATGAACTTGGCCAGGGCCGGATATCCAAGGATGGCATTGTACGAAAGGCGGATGTGGGTGACGTCGAAGTCGATGAGCTCGGTGCGGTAGTTGTCGCATTGGCTGAAGGTGACAGGGAGGCAGATCTTCCCTATCAGGGTGGTTGAGCCATCGGTCACTCCTGAGAAAGGATTGATGGGCTGCAGCTGATCGTATGGTACTTGGAGGTGGTCGAACGTCTCGATGGAAAGAACATTGAGCCCTGCGTCGCCATCGATGAGGGTCTTAGTGACAAGGACATTGCTGATGACGGGCGAGCAAAGCATTGGGAGGGCGCTGGCAGTTGCCGCACACTTGAGCTGGTTGGACGAGCTGAAGGTGATGGTGCACTTGGACCACCTGAGCGAACATGTGGCCTCGAGCCTGGGGAGGCCCGCGTTCACCTCGCGAGCGAACTGCTTGAAGATGTGTCGTGGTATTCTCACGGGGGGGGGGGGTGCGAGGCGACAGATGCCACAGGGTGGCTTAGTGTGAGGGCAAGACTGTGGCCGGGATATCTAGGGACGGGTATGCGAGTATCACGCGGTGGTTTACCCAGGTTCGAGGCTCTCCGGAGAGATAATACCCCTACTCCTGCATGTCTAAATATATGTGGTGTACATGTCTGATACAGAGTTGCTCCTGGAGCTGTATTTGAGATCAGTTGCATAGGCATCTGGGTTGGTATATGTCTCATATGTGTGTATGAACTAGCTAGCAAGTGGGAGTGGGTGTTCCCAAGGATTCATTGTGGCCGGCCAAGTGTGTGTGGCGTGAGCATGTATGCATGCGTGTGAGTGTGAGGAGTGGATGGATGGCTAGCTTATATATAGGATGAGCTAGCTTAGGATGTAAGCTAGGTAGGCACGGTTTAGCTAGCTAGCTAGTGGCATGGTGGGGATGTCATGCTTGTCTCCTGGGTCACTTCATAAATAGTGCCCACGGACAAGTGACACTGTACATGATGGCTTGAGGTGACGCGTGCACAGTGCCGGGTACGTCCATCTCGTTGGTGTCACCTGTTGACTTCGGGCAGCCGGGCGTTAGCGCAGTCGGCAGTCGGACGGGGAGCAGGCCGGGTGGCCAGTCGGTCCGGGCAGTTGGACAGGGGGCAGCCTGGGCGACCTGAGCAGTCAGACTGAGGGGATTTGCTAGCCCTGATGTCTTGAAATATCGTGTCGGTGTACAAAAGAAGGGGCTCTCCTTTTTACCCCCTTTACTTGTGCACGGGCAGTCAAAGCCCCCCCCCCCCCCGCCACGACCACGCATAATAGGGTAGGAAAGGGAAGCCGGAGAGAAGCCGAGGACACAAGACGGACAAAGCAACGACAAGGACCAAGGCCACAAAGATCAGATGGGTGAAGCAGGTCCCCCCCGGCAAGGGTCCTTGCCGGGGCATCCTCAGCAACCCCGGCAAGACCCTTGCTGGGGCAGCTTGCCCACGCTAGCCGAAGCGAGCCACCCTTGAGCCCACCAACGCCCGACAAACGCGTTGGGACAAGGCTCGGGATGCACCTCTATGGTGGCATGCAGATCTTTGTGAAGACAAAGAATGGACAAGATCAAATGAGGATAGAAAGGCAACCATCCTCACCGGAGGAACCCACGAGACCGCCGGCAAGATCCTTGCCGGGGACGCCTGCGCGCCACGGCAAGACCCTTGCTGGGCCACCCGGCAAGACCCTTGTCGGGCCACCCGGCAAGGCCCTCGCCCAGCGCACCAGCAGGGCCACTGCCAGGCCCGCGCCAGCCAAGCTTCCGCCGCCGTTCGCATGCAGCTGCCGACCTGACTAGCTAGGCAGGCACCTGCGTGGCAACATGCAGCCCTTCGTGGAGGCTCCACTACCGCACCAACTCAGCTGCCTGCCTGCCTACATGGTACCGCATGCATCACTGGCCAGGGCGCGTGTCGAGGCTTGAAGAAGCGGCGACGGACGGGACGGGCCTCGCCCCCGTCCCCGATAAAGTGAAGGGACACCTAAGCCCCGCATTAAATGTGCTTTGTCCTGTAATACCAGCGATAAGTTTGCAACGCTGTAGCACTTTCCACCTCCTGTGTGCCACTGTGGCAGCCCCTTTCGCCTATAAAAGGAGGCCCCAGGCACACAGGAGGAGGATTCAGCTTTTTCAAACCCCACAGCACCTAGAGTTAGTTCAAGAGCTCAAGAACACTAAATACATCCACCAAAGCAGGATCGTAGGGTTTTACGCACCTTTGCGGCCCGAACCTGGGTAAATCCCTTTGTGCTGTCTGCTAGTCCTGCTCTTCTCACGATCCCCACGCCCCGCAACCGTAGAAGGGATCCCAGTGATTCCATAGGTGTCATTTCCCACCGACATCTTTGGCACGCCAGGTAGGGGGCGCAATTGTGAGAATCTGGTCTGGTAGTTAGCATAGCAATTCTTGGTCGCTTTCGGTTTCTGAGAAGAAGGCGGCTGGAGGAACGACGCCGGCTCGGCGACAGAAAAGCTAAGTTATTCAGAGCCTTGGATTACTTCTTCTTTTTTTACACTTGAGGTTATCGTCCTCGGAGATCTCGCCTATGTATGAGAAACCTGCACGCGAAGGGGCCCTCCCGCAATTGGCAACGCCCTTGTTCTATTTCGAGTCCACTCAACAGCTGAAAGCGGCTACGTCGAAAGTGGCGGGGTAGCCTTCCGCACCTGGCAACGCTCCCAATTCTGTCTCGAGTCAAGCTCGACAGTTTGGGCGGCCACGCTAGGGGCGGCAAGGTGGTTCGTCCAGCAGCAAGCATACCCGGCAGGCCAATGAGGATCCGTCCCCAACATGCCGCCTTGGGTTTACGCGCCGGTGAACCTACCCAGTAACGTAGGGAAGACATACAAAGGAAAATTGAACAGGAAAAAACATGCATGATTCTGAAAGTGCTGCAGAGTTATATTACATCAAATTGTTGCTGTGGTCCTAATTAGAGATAGCGATTGTCTTGGTTGTGGACCTGCAGTGGCAAAAAAGAATGGGATGCCTAATCCCGGCGCTGGCCCTCCACCCCCAGAATTCCACCGACACGCCTGATGATGGGCTTGATGCACTCCCTGAGCAGCGCGAGGTCAGTACTCTCCCGCAAGTTCTCCAGCGCGGCGCCGAAGTCGAGGTCGGGGTTCCAGTGCACCACCTTGGTGAGAACCTTGGTCACAGCACCCTGGCAAAGCCTCCAGGACTCCTCGGCCAGCGAGGCCGCCCGGTTGGCGTGGAGCCGCTCCAGAGCACCGACGACCTTCTCAAAGAACATGGTCAGGCTGCAATTGGCGCTCACGCTCCGCTCGGGGGCGTACCTCACGTCTGGCATCCCCATGACGGCCAGCTGCGCGGCAGCTTGGTTAGCGACGGTGGCGAGGCATTCTAGCCAACGGTTCTCGCCCGCCACGTGGTACGCGAAGTTGAGTCCCTCGTTCATCCGCAACTGCTTCTCGGCCTCCAGCTCCTTGGCCAGGATCCCCTCCCGGGTTTTGGCCTCCGACAGCACCCTCTCGAGACCCTCCAGCTTCAGCTGGAGGTCTTTGATGGAGTTGTTGGCCTCGGAGAGCTATCCAGCCTTGCCGACGACCGTGCCCTGTGCCTCGGTCCGGAAACTGTTGAGCGTGTCCTTCTCCTGGGACAGCTTCAAGGCCTGCTCCTTCAGCCTGTCGCGCTCCACCTCTAGCTCCTCCACCTTGCCGGCGTAGACCTGGCTTGGGCATCGAGTGCCTCCTTGTGCCTCTACTCCAGCTCACTGGTCCGCTGCAAGACAAGCTTCTCCACCTCGGCATCCTTGCCGCGAAGCATGGCGGCGAGCTTCGCCTCGCGTGCGGCGAGGTCCTTCTCCTGGGAATTCAGCGTAGCCTCGCGCTGGATCCGAACGGCTTCGGCTTCCGCGGCCAAGTTCTTTCCCGCTTCTTGAGCTTTCTCGACGTCGGCAAGCTTCATGGTGAGCTACACGTCGCGCTTGGCCTGCTCACTCCGGGCGGCCTTGAGCTCCTCGTGGGCCTCGCGGAGCCAGTCCTGCGCCTCGGCAACGCGCTCCTGGAGGTCCGCCTCCGCCTTCTCCACCACCGCCGTCCTGGACTTAGCCTTGTCCAGGAGGGCGCGGTGGAGCTTCTGGAGCTTCCGGAAGCTGGAGCCCATCGCGTGGAGGAGCTGCTCTTCCTGCGAACCGCCGCCACCAACGATCGGCTCGTCGACGACTTCGAGCCCGGCAGCGGCAAGCACCTCGTCGTCGGACACTTCTCCCTCAACGGGTGTCCTGGTGCTCGACGCGCATGGGAGGTGGACGAACAAGTCGTTGCTCACCCTCAGGTACTTGCCGGAGCCAGAAGCAGCAGAGGAGGAAGGCTGGTCGCCAACCTCCTCCTCCTCCTCCCCGGCGGGCCCCTTGCCGGCCTCGTCAGCGGCAGCCTTGTCGGCCTCCTCGGCAGGCCCTTCGGCGGTGTCCTTGGCAGCGTCCTTGGTGGCATCCTCGGCGGCAATCTTCTCGGCGTCCGCCTCAGCGGCCTTGGCGACGCCCTCGATGATGGCGTCCACGTCCTCTAGGTTCACCGCGGAGGAATCTGGGCGCCGAAGAAGGGGGTGAGGCAAGGCCAGGACCAAGGTCCTGAAAGAAAAAAGAACATGGACGGTCTGCGAACGGCTTACCAGTACCGGTACCGGGCCGGGAAACAGAAGTCCTCTCCCCGCCAACATTTGGCGTCGAGGCAAAGCCGCCAGCACCCAAGTTCTCCTCTTCCTCCTCCATGCGTGTGGGCCCGGTACTTGGCGCCCTTGCCGGGGACGCCCCTCGGGGCAGCGTGGTCGATGGGGTCGGCGTGTTGGGAGTGGCCCTCTATGGCTCCTCCTGCCGCTGCTCTCCTCCTGCATACCCGGCAAGGTCAGCGCCAAAGTGTCGTGCCCCTGGCATGTGTCGACGGAGGAAGAGTGACGAACGTACGCTGGGGGCTATGCCGGGGCTGCTGTCCGGGCTGCTCAACACCACCAACGGTGCCCTCGAAGTACCAGCCGAGGGCTGGCCAGCCGCCGAGACCTTGGACCTCTTCACTATCTGGGCTAGCGTCTCCACGTCCCTGCAAATGGTTATTACAAGTCAAGACAAGCAACACAGGGTGAGGAGACGGGGATATGGGGCAGCCTCGGTGCAGCCGGCAGGAATGACGCGCATGGCAGGATGCCCTGAATTCTTCCATCCCGTCTTCACTCCCACCGTGGGCTTGAAGGAGTCCCGAAGCTCGAACACGTCAACCATCGAGGGGAAGACAACAGACTGCATCCGCTGCACCACCAGCGCACTCTCCGGCGGCTCCGCGGCTCCGGCGTCCTTGACCACTCCCTTGCCCCTGGTGGATTTCGGTGCCATGGCGGCTAGGGGAGGAGGACAGGACAGAGGGCGGCGGAGACGCAACAACGGCGAGCAGGAGTGAAGCTTGAAGAAGAAGGGAAAGGCAGGCGGAGGTCTCTGGGATTGGGGTTGCGCGAAGGGTAAAAGGAATAGTACGCCCGCGGTTATTCCTTTTTATGGGGGAGCCGCGGGGCGCGCTGCCCATTTACTGCGATATGACGCGTGCGTGTGGAAACCGCCCCATGCATGCCGCCCACGTCACGCATGCCCCTCCACGCCGCACCGCGCGCGGGTCGTGGGAAGCGGAGTGCGCGAAGAGTCTTACCACGGTAATAATCCGCCCCAACTGCCCGCGCACCGTGCTGGCCCTGGCCCAACAACGCGCTGCGCTTATGTATGGCCCAGGCCCGGGGGCTCCTGTCGGTGTACAAAAGAAGGGGCTCTCCTTTTTACCCTCTTTACTTGTGCACGGGCAGTCAGAGCCCCCCCGCCACGACCACGCATAACATGGTAGGAAAGGGAAGCCGGAGAGAAGCCGAGGACACAAGACAGACAAAGCAACGACAAGGAAATAGGCCACAAAGATCAGATGGGCGAAGCAGGTCCCCCCCGGCAAGGGTCCTTGCCGGGGCAGCCTCAGCAGCCCCGGCAAGACCCTTGCCGGGGAAGCTCGCCCACGCCAGTCGGGCGAGCCACCCTTGAGCCCACGAACGCCCGACAAACGTGTTGGGACAGGGCTCGGGAGGCACCTCTGTGGTGGCATGCTGATCTTTGTGAAGAAAAAGAATGGACAAGATCAAATGAGGATCGGAAGGCAACCATCCTCACCGGAGGAATCCACGAGACCCCCGGCAAGATCCTTGCCGGGGACGCCTGCGCGCCACGGCAAGACCCTTGCCGGGCCACCCGTCAAGACCCTTGTCGGGCCACCTGGCAAGGCCCTCGCCCAGCGCACCAGCAGGGCCACTGCCAGGCCTGCGCCAGCCAAGCTTCCACCGCTGTTCACATGCAGCTGCTGACCCGACTAGCTGGGCAGGCACCTGCGTGGCATCAGGCAGCCCTCCATGGAGGCTCCACCACCGCACCACCTCAGCTGCCTGCCTGCCTACATGGCACCGCATGCATCACTGGCCAGGGCGCGTGTCGAGGCTTGAAGAAGCGGCAACGGACGGGACGGGCCTCGCCCCCGTCCCCGATAAAGTGAAGGGACACCTAAGCCCCGCATTAAATGTGCTTTGTCGTGTAATACCAGCGATAAGTTCGCAACGCAGTAGCACTTTCCACCTCATGTGTGCCACTGTGGCAGCCCCTTTTGCCTATAAAAGGAGGCCCCAGGCACACGGGAAGAGGATTCGACTTTTTCAAACCCCACAGCACCTAGAGCTAGTTCAAGAGCTCAAGAACACTAAATACATCCACCAAAGCAGGATTGTAGGGTTTTACGCACCTTTGCGGCCCAAACCTGGGTAATTCCCTTTGTGCTGTCTGCTAGTCCCATTCTTCTCACGATCCCCGCGCCCCGCAACCGTAGAAGGGATTCCAAGTATCCCATAGGTGTCGTTTCCCACCGACATATCGTCTTGCCGTCTCGGGGTACCCGTGGTCAATTACCGCGACAGTAGCCCCCGAGCCTCCGGGCAACTTGGCGAAGTTGGGCGGAGGTTTTTTAGCGGGTGTTGATGTAGAAGATGTAGATGACGACCGGCTACGGACCACAGCCGGCGCGGTTTGCTTCCGGCGGGGGCGCGCAAGCGCCCCCGCTGGGTGTAGCCTCCGAGCCTCCGAGCGATGAGGGGGGGGGGGTTCCCCACAGAAATGATCATGCAAAAGACAAAGTTAGTCCACACAGATATATCAAATGTTTACTTTTAGCATTGCAAGTTTTATGCGGAGGGTGCCGACTCAGTTTCATCTAAGCCCCCTTAATCTTTTTCGTGTTCCCTCCACTCTTTGGCTTGTGCTCTCGCTTGCCGGACAGCCGATCTGCGGTCTGTGGCTGAGAGTGGGTCACGAAGTGGAGTGTACGGTACTCAGATTCCGGGAGCAGATTTGACCGAGCAGATACTCGTAAAGGAAACGGGCGGGTCGCCCGAACCATTTTTCTTACCGGACGTTTTTCGCGTGGGTGGCCTCCAGCATTCACTTTTGCTCGGCGGACAGCCGCTCTGCGGTCTGTGACTAAGAGTGGGCCTTCGGTACCGTGCACGCTAACTAACGTCTCATGCCAAGCGGCCAGCCTACAGGCCAACTCTGGCTGATGCCGGGGCGCATAGTGATGCAACTGTAATAAAATGCGGAGATAGCCCCTGAGCATCGCTCGAGGTTTTCCGTGCTCTCGCGGTGCAAAAATATGCGGGTGAGTAGCTTACATGGATTTTCGTGTAGCCGAGGCGGAGTTGCCGGAGACAATCGGCGCGGCTCAGCGCTGGCTGAGCGCGCCGGCACACCGGCTGGGTGTAGCCTTCGAGCCTCTGAGTGCTCAAAGGGGGTCTAGCCGGTCAGGCTTGACCGGCCTGGCGGTAAGCGGGACGCGGCCGAGCCAGCTTGGCACAGCCGGCCAGGCGGCGTGGCATCTGGCAGCACCCTTTTTCTTCTTTCTTCTCTTCTGCTGGCTACTGGCAGCCGGACGAAACTCTTCTTGTCTCCTATTTTTGTTTCTTGCAATCTTCCCTGGGGACGCACCAGCGCACCCACTGGGTGTAGCCCTTGAGATTCGGGCCGACTGCTGAGAAGTCAGGCCGGATCTCCCGGCAACTACTTTGTCTTCTTCCTTGCGGGGGCGCGTGAGCGCACCCACAGGGTGTAGCCCCCGAGATACGGGCCAACTGCTGAGCAGTCGAGCCGGATCTCCCGGCAAATACTTTGTTTTCTTCCTCACGGAGGCGCGTGAGCGCACCCGTTGGGTGTAGCCCCCGAGATTCGGGCCGACTACTGAGCAGTCGGGCCGGATCTCCCGGTGACTACTTTGTCTTCTTTCTTCTTCTGTTAATCCAGCTGTGGGTAGCCAGACGCACATTTTTTCATCCAACTGGGCAGTCGGCCGTGCAGAAACAAGCGGCGACTTCGCATCCCATCTCTTTTTTCTTTTTTCTTTTTTTCGCGAGGAGCAGCCGACTTGACTTTTCTTCTTTTCCTCGGGGCAGCCAGCCCCGTTCTGTTTTCTTTGAGTCATTTTACGGTGCATCCGGACGATATGGACTGTCCGTCGGAGCGAATTCGACGGTCCAGATCCGATGCAATACGCTGATGTCACATGTATTCTATCAGACCCCGAGGGGCATTTTCGGGAGAAAAAATATTTCAAACTAATATGATTTTCCCTCCCAAATATTTCAAGGGTATTCTCGGTACGAATTTCATTGCTTTTTTCGGTTCGGTTTTTATCCCGTTCTTATTCCTCGCCGCCGCTAGGGTTTTGTCCCGTTCTTATTCCTCGTCGCGCCCTCCCCGCCTTCGTCACTTGGCAGGATCTAGCCAGCGTCATGCCCCTCCCTCCCTCGTCGCCGGCAGGATCTAGCCGTGTGTCGCGGCCCCTCCCTCCCTCGTCGCCAGCAGGATCTAACTCCCTCGCGATCTCGCACCACCTTTTCAACAAACAGTAGAGAAGGCCCACTGCCCTCCACGCGATGGTTGCCGACGAAGAGTCGGCGCCATCCCACCTCCCAGTCCTCCATGCGGGTCCTCCAATTGGTTGTTAATTTGCGTCCTCTACATATCATTTCTCAGCCATGGCTACAGCTTTGATCTGGCCATGCATTTTGGATCATGTTCTGAGGGACTAGATGAAGCCGGCCGCCGGCCTCGACGGCCAGCCCCATTTGTCCAGCTCCGACTGCATGATTTACGAACGTTCAATCGTTGTATTCAACATGTATTCTTTCAATTTGGCTGATAGGTGAGATTTGGAGATCAATAGGGATGATAAGCTATTAATTTTAGAATGTACTATAAACAATTCATAGCTTATGTTGCTCAATATTTATGATGCTTGCTTCTTCTTGTGCAATTCTTTGGACTAGGATCAACAGACTTGGCATGTGCTTTATATGAAAAATTAGATTCACATGGGATATCCACCTTTTCAAGATTGCTGTTAATTCTTATTATGATGTTTTAGCCTTGTTAAAGGGAGAGTAATGGTCCTCGCAAAAAGCAGATAGAAAGGAATGAGCATTTCATTCTTCCATATGTTGCATTTCATTCTTCCGTGTTTAGTTATGTCCAACATTTGTTACATGCACACACTTGACAAGGTTAGTACAAGTAGTAATTTTTCCTCTGCTTTTGCGAGGGCTATGATGTAACATGCTATGTGATTCCCTGAGGCAGGATGGATGTACCATGGCCACACCACTGTGCTCCTGAAGGTGATCGCTTCAATTCAGCGTTGCAGCACCTGCAGAGGCCCCCTGTCGGTGTCAAAACCGGTGGATCTCGGGTAGGGGGTCCCGAACTGTGCGTCTAGGCGGATGGTAACAGGAGACAAGGGACACGATGTTTTTACCCAGGTTCGGGCCCTCTCGATGGAGGTAATACCCTACTCACTGCTTGATTAATATTGATGATATGGGTAGTACAAGAGTAGATCTACCACGAGATCGAGAGGCTAAACCCTAGAAGCTAGCCTATGGTATGGTTGCTGTTCCCCTACGGACTAAAATCCTCCGGTTTATATAGACACCGGATAGGTTAGGGTTACACAGAGTCGGTTACAATGGTAGGAGATCTACATATCCGTATCGCCAAGCTTGCCTTCCACGCCAAGGAAAGTCCATCCGGACACGGGACGAAGTCTTCAATCTTGTATCTTCATAGTCCAAGAGTCCGGCCAACGGTGATAGTCCGGCTATCCAGACACCCCCTAATCCGGGACTCCCTCAGTAGCCCCCGAACCAGGCTTCAATGACGATGAGTCCGGCGCGTTGATTGTCTTCGGCATTGCGAGGCGGGTTCTTCTCCAAATTCCATATACTTGTCGAATAGTGTCCGCCTTCTGATAAATGCTGCGCTCCTTGGCTACGCCCAATACTGGCCATCTTCCACGTGTTTGAATGAATGCGAAAAGCCAGGGTATTTTTACACTTACCCCCCTAACTGCGCAAATGAGCCGCCTATAAAAGGGACGAGGATCTAGATCTGAGTCACACCATTCCCCCTCTGCGAACTTTCATCAGAGCGCCTCTGACAAAACCCCACTCCATCATGGACAGTCGACGCGGCTCCTCCTCTCACGCTCCCAGCCCTCAGCCTGGAAATTGGGAGAGATGCTCAGTCCCGCATAACGAGCTAGTTATACTCCAAACCAAGGGATTTCTTCCCTCGGCCTTCATGGTTCCGGTTCGAGCCGGACTCGCCACCTACAAGGGCGGAAAGCAAGCGGAGAGTGTCCCTGATCCCTCTAAAGGAGAGCAGGTATGCTTTATCTCTTATCTAGTAAGAGGACTCGAATTTCCAATCCATCCGTTTCTCCGGGGGCTCTTGGAGTTCTACGGCCTCCAGTTGCACCACCTTACGCCTGCCTCCATTTTGCACATCACGGGCTTCGTGGCCCTTTGCGAACTGTTCTTGGGCGTCGAGGTTCATTTTGTGCTGTGGAAGAGATTATTCTGCCTAGTACCCCATTCTCATGAGGGATCAATATATCAAGTGGGCGGAGCCGAACTATGGCGCATCGCCGGGACAGGATATCTATCCGGAACCCTGAAGAAGGCGTCCGAAGACTGGCCTTCGGAATGGTTTTACATGGAGGACGTCCCGCTGCCGGATCCTATTCGGATCGGCCTTCCGGAGTTTAGCAATGCTCCTCTAAAGAAGCGCCTAAGCTGGCGCCATGAGCCCCCTGGAGGGAAAATGACCGGATGTCCTTTACTTGATGAGCCGAATAAGATTATCGGCTCATGCGGATTGACCATGATTGGAGTCATGGCAATCTGCATTATGAGGAGTGCAGCCGCTCCAATATAGGGGCCACCCCATGTGGGACTTCAATGGGGAGGACGATGCCACCCGCCATGGCCGCAAAGGGCCGGGATCGGTCACCGAACTGGTGAAGACCTTGTCTGCCATGTATAAAGGGGAGGAGGAGGATTTTTTCCGCGTCAACCCACTGAGCGAGTTTTCTTCGAATAATCCTCGAAGTTGGGTAAGCAAACATCTTTGTGGCCTATCCGATCCATGTTCCCGTGATTAAATATCTCATTTCATGGTTTCTGTGCAGGAACTGCGCCGGGCCATGGAGAAGATACACAGCCCGCCCCCACAACCCGAGGATCCAGAACGGTCCCTCGATCTGGCCTCCGAAGAGGATCCGGATATAAAGGTGGAGTTGATCGACGGGGTGTTCCACCAACTTAGCATCGACAATGCTTTGGTTGCCATTACGGTGATTACCGGAATACTTCCAAACCTCGCAGTAATGGCGAGACCGAGGTCCCAATACTCTGATAATGACCCATCCGTGCTTATTTCTTGATCACCGTATACCAATGGTGTTTCGCAGGGGGTGCCTTCGAGGCAGGAGGCCGAGCCCGCGGAGGCTAGCCAACAAGGGGCAGTGCGGCCCCATAGGCTAAAAAGAAGTGCGGTCCGGATCGAAACTCCGTCGCAACGGTATGGCGTGTCACCATATTCCCAGGATTGATTCCTGGAAGGCGTACTAACGCTGGTGCTCTTTTCAGGAAAAAGAGCGCCGGGATCGAGTCCCGAGAGGTTGCCAATCGAACCTCCGCCACCAGGCTCCAAAGCCGGGTCCGAAGCGGAGGCGAAGACGAGGCGCGTCGTCGGATGCTCCTCCGAAGAGGATGCCGACAGATTGTCCGCCACCAACTCCGAGGTGGAGAGCGCCATGAATCACAAAGCGCCGCCGGACAGTTCTTCGTGACGCATGTTTCTCCCAAGAGGCCTTGAATGCCTTCAATTCGGGAGATGCGCACCTCCGTGCCGCTCAAGATGGTCTAGCCAGAGCCACAGAGCAGTATGTAAAGGACATACGGGTGAGGAAATTTGATGATTATATATGCCAAGTAGTCTCGAGACTTAAAATAGTTAGAATAACTGATTGAAGGATCATTTGTTACGCAGGATCTTACAAAAAGAATACCCGACTGTCCCAAGAGCTTGAAGAATGCAAGGCCCAACTTGAGGCCGCACTAGCCGCCACAGGGGGAGCCACAGAGACCCCTCCGTAATATATGCTTCAAAAGATAAATAGTTTATGAAGTGCGGCGGGTGTGTAAATCTGACAAAACTATTGCATATGGCGCCGGACTAGATCCGGACAAGCAACAACTCTTGCGCCAGCTAAAGGCCGGCGAGAGCGTGCTTACGAGGGTGCGGCAGGAGAAAAATAACCTCCAAGATGCCAACACCCAACTGGGTGAGGAACTAAAGGATGTTCGTGCCCAGTTGTCTGACTCCGTAAAGGAGAATCGACGGCTTCGTCGCGGCATTTTCAGTAAGTGCTTGAGCAAACTTTGAAAGAGTTCGGCGAGGAAGGCGACTAACATAAACATGTATGTAGGTTTGCTCACAGGTCGTCCTGAGGAGGAGATGCCCAGTTCTTGGTGATCTTCTTCCCGAATCGTCGGCTACCGCATTTTAACGAAGTTCGGCATGTGATGAAAGGCGTCGGTCAGGCCTTGTGGCCATCTCTCTCCTGCCGAAGGCATTGGGGAGCCGGGCAGAGCGGCTTCAAGGAGCACGGCGGTGCTTCCGACTATGGAAGATATCGGCCTGCCGTCCGTGGCGCCAGGAGGCTTGGGCCATGGTAAAGACGCGGTACATGAAGGCTGACCCAAACCACATGGCGAGGTCGGACCCGTGGGGCCTGATGGGAAGGAGATCCTCAGTAAGCTTCGTGTACGGCCAAGTAGAATTGGCCGCCAAGTATTCCCAGCAAGATTGTAAATTAGATAGCCTATTAGATGGCATTGAGGAGGAATACAATGAGTCGAGTTGACTATGTAATTGAATATGACATAAAAAATGTCTTCTAGCCGGATTGTAGATCGTTTGTCATAGCGGACCTTTTCGCTTCGACCTCGGGACCCAACAGTCCGGAGTGTGTCCGAATACCCTCGCGGTTATATAAGAACCGGGGCATGCATGGAGACAAGGCATAGGGGTCATTATTGCTGTATCAGACAAGTGCCCAACTAGTTATGTTATATTACATGGATAGTAAGAAACATCTTCCAGGGAGAATAGTTCCGTTAAGGGTTCCTTTTCATTTGGGAGGCATGCCCTAAAGTGCATGTCCAAACTGCTAAGAAAGTAGAAAATCATCCGGGGCAGATGGATAAATAGTTAAAAATCATCTTTCAGTTCACCGAATCGAATATTCCCTTAAGAACGCTAGCTTTCTCGCTTCACCCGATCGAGGTACACATCCTGCCGACCCGGCAAGAATAATCGCAGAGGTGCTCCCTTTACCACCTAGCCGAACAATCGGGAATGTAGGGTAAGCACAGGAGCCGAACAACCCAGCTTGGCCAAAACTTAAGTCATATCGATGCATATAATGGTGAATGAAAGGTACATGCGGAAGTTTGCCACATGTGTTGGGCATGAAGCCCATATAAATAAGCTTCTGTTAAAGAAGCCCCCAGGTATAATGAGCGTGGACAGCACGTCAAATATGTGCGAATAAAGTGCAAACGAGCCTCTAAAGGCTTCAAGAAGAAGGAGGAAGAAGGAGAGAAATAAAAGACAGCAAAAATAGAAAATGTGGACGGAGGAAGGAGGCGAACTTGGAGTCCGGCGCTTAGGCGTAGAATCTTAGAGGCGGGCTGCGTTCCATGGGTTCGGCTCGAGTTGGTTATCCGATGCGTTTACATAAGCGGTATGCTCCGCCGATCAGGACCTGGTCGATGATGAAGGGACCTTCCCATTTGGGCTTGAGTTTGTCCTTTTTCTTGTCCGGCAGGCGTAGAACTAGTTCGCCAACATTGTAAGCTTTGGCCCGTACTTCCCTGCTTTGATATCTTGAGCCTGATGTTGATAAAATGCGGAACGAAGCTTTTGCCACGCCGCGCTCCTCCTCCAATGCGTCAAACTATCCTGCCGATCGAGCTCGACTTCTATTTCTTCATACATGCGCACGCGAGGTGAGTCATGAATTATGTCGCGAGGCAGGACTGCCTTCGCACCGTACACCATAAAAATGGTGTGAATCCGGTAGTACGATTCGCGTGGTCCGCAGCCCCCAGTCTGAGTCAAGCTCCTCAACCCGGTGCATGTTAGATTCCTTGAGGGACCGCACTAGTCCGGGTTTAATGCCGCTCATGATTAGACCGCGTTTGCTCGCTCGACTTGGCCGTTGGTTTGAGGGTGATAGACTGAGGCGTAATCGAGCTTGATGCCCATGTTTTTGCACCATAATTTGACCTCATCGGCCGTGAAGTTGGTGCCGTTATCGATGATGATACTTTGTGGGGACACCGTAATGGTGAACTACCCCGATATGAAGTCTATCACCGGTCCGGATTCGGCCGTTTTAACGACTTGGCCTCTATCCATTTGGTGAATTTATCCACCATGACCAATAGGTATTTTTGCTTGTGGGTTCCCCCCTTAAGGGGTCCAACCATGTCAAGCCCCCAGACTGCGAACGGCCATGTGATGGGTATAGTTTTGAGGGCGGTGGGTGGCATGTGGCTTTGGTTAGCAAAAAGCTGGCAACCGACACATCGTTGGACTAAATCCTGCGCATCTGCCCGGGCCGTCGGCCAATAAAATCCTGTACGGAAGGCCTTGCCTACAAGGGCCGGGCTGCGGCGTGGTGCCCACCCAGTCCGGCATGAATTTCAGCCGGAGGTTTCGCTCTTCCTCTTGAGATACACCTTTGAAGAACTCCTGTTGTGCTTTTCTTAAAAGCTCTCCTCATGGACTTTATAGGCTTTGGATCGCCGTACTATGCAGCGAGCCTCATTTTGGTCTTTGGGGAGTTCTGCCTAGTTAGGTAGGCTAGGAATGGTTCCGTCGCACGGGCGATAATCGCCATTATTTCGTGAGCGGAGGTGTTATCTCGGTGGCGAGCCTCCGATTGTGTCGAAGTGTTCGGTGTCGCAAGGCGGTTGGGTCCGGAGTGTTATTTCCGGACTCCCCTTCCCATAGTACGGATGGCTTGAACAACCATTCCAGGAAGATGTTGGGCAGGACGGCATCGCGTTTGGCGCCGATGCGTGCCAATATGTCCGCCGCCTGGTTGTTATCCGGGCTATATGATGAAATTCGAGCCCTTCGAACCGTCTTTGACATTTTTAGGACCGCATTGCGGTACGCTGCCATTTTCGGATCTTTGGCATCAAAGTCTCCATTTATTTGAGATATCGCGAGGTTCGAATGCCCGCGCACCTCTAGGCATTTAATGCCCATAGAGACTGCCATACGGAGGCCGTGCAGAAGGGCCTCGTATTCGGCTGCGTTATTGGAGTCCGTATACATTATTTGAACGACATATTGGACTGTGTCCTCGGTTGGGGACGTCAGGACGACGCCAGCCCCCAGGCCGGCCAACATTTTAGAGCCGTCAAAGTGCATGATCCAATTGGAGTATGCGCCGTACTCTTTAGGGAGTTCGGCTTCGGTCCATTCGGCCACGAAGTCGACCAAAACCTGTGACTTAATAGCTCGTCGTGGCTTATAGGTTATGTCGAATGGAAGGAGCTCTATGGCCCATTTAGCAATCCGGCCCGTCGCGTCATGATTGTTTATAATGTCGTTAAGAGGTACTTGAGGCTACCATTATCGAACACTCTTGAAAGTAGTGTCGCAGCTTCCGGGATGCCATGAACACCGCGTATGCTATCTTTTGATAGTGTGGGTACCGGGAATTGCATGGAGTTAGGACAGTGGACACATAGTAAACCGGTTTTTGAAGAGGGAACCGGTGTCCGTCCATTTCTCGTTCGACGACGAGCACCGCGCTGAAAACTTGATGTGTTGCGGCGATATATAATAGCATTGTTTGCCTACGTTGGGCGCGGCCAGGACCGGATTCCAATATGGCTTTTATTTCTTCGAGTCCGGCCGTGGCGGCATCCGTCCACTCTAAGTGTTCGGTGCGCCGGAGGAGGCGGTAAAGGGGTAACGCCTTTTCCCCTAAACGGGAAATAAAGCGGCTTAGAGCCGCTACGCATCCAGTCAATTTTTGTATTTGTTTGAGGTCTTTTGGAATATCCAATTGTGACAGAGCTCGGATCTTGGCTGGGTTTGCTTCAATTCCTCTATCGGACACGCCGAAGACGCATTTTTCCGGATTGAGCTTAATGTCATACTTTCAGAGATTGTCCAATGTGAGCCTCAAGTCGTCTACTAGAGTTTCGACATGCTTGGATTTGACAACCACGTCATCTACATATGCTTCCACTGTTTTGCCGATCTGGTTTGCGGACATGTACGAATCATCTTGTTGATATGTTGCACCGCTGCTTTTGAGCCCAGGGCATTGTGTTGAAGCAGAATGGGCCGTATGGAGTGATGAATCTTTGTTGCAGCTTGGTGCAGCTCCACCATCTTGATTTGGTGGTAGCCGAGTAATGCGTTGAAGAAGCACAATGAGTCGTGTCTCTTGTAGCATCGATAATTTGATCAATGCGAGGGAGGGGCAGGGATCCTTTGGGCAAGCCTTATTAAGGTCTTTGAAATCAACACATAGGCGCCAGATTTATCCTTCTTTGGTACCATCACCGGTTTGCTAGCCAGTCCGGATGTTTTATATCTCTGATGAATCCGGCTTCCGGAAGTTTGGCTAGCTCTTCTCCCATGGCCTATCTCTTGGGTTCTAAAAGCAATCAAGAGCTTGTTTGGTGGCTTGAATCCTCTTAGGATATTTAGGCAGTGCTTTCGCCAACCGACGTGGGATTCTGGCATGTCCAAGGGTGCCGAGCAAAAATGTCCCAGTTTTCTCGTAGAAATTCTCGTAGTGCGGTATCTACATTAGGGTTTAATTGTGCGCCAATGGAGGCCGTCTTTGCAGGGTCCGTTGGGTGGACTTGGAATTTGACTATTTCATCCGCTGGTTTAAAAGAGGTGGACTTGGATCTTTTATCAAGTATCACATCGTCCCTGTTCACCGTGGAGCGCATCGCACTGAGTTCCTCGGCCGCTAGGGCTTCAGATAGTGCCTCGAGGGCTAGTGCGACTGTCTTGTTTTCGGCGCGGAGTGCTATATTCGGATCACTAGCGAGAGTGATGATTCCGTTAGGTCCGGGCATTTTAAGCTTCATGTACCCATAATGGGGTATAGCTTGAAAAATTGTGAATGCCTCTCGCCCTAATAAAGCGTGATATCCGCTGTTGAACGGGGCCACTTGAAATGTGACCTCCTCGGACCTGTAATTGTCCAGCGAGCCGAACACTACGTCCGATGTGATTTTTCCGTGCAACATGCTTCCCGGCTAGGGATTATTCCTCTAAAGGTTGTGCTGCTTCGCTCAATGCGGTTCCAGTCTATCTCCATTTTTCAGAGGGTTTCCTCGTAGATGAGGTTTAGTCCGCTGCCGCCATCCATGAGTACCTTAGTAAGTCGAAAGCCTTCCACTATTGGACTGAGGACCAATGCGGCTGGTGCTCGGGCTGTTCGGAATTTGGGTTAAATCACTGGCATTAAAGGTAATAGCCGTGTCACTCCATGGATTTATTGTTGCTACTTGGTAGACTTCGGCAAGGTTGCGGAGTGTTCGTTTCCGCATGTTATTTGATGCGAAAGTCTCAAAGACTGTTAACACCATACTGGTATTGCTGGGCTGGGATTCTGAAGCTAGAAGCTCTTCGCCACTTTTGGCCACCTGCCGTAGTATCCAACATGCTCGAAGGCTATGGGTTGGAGTGGCCAGCCCTCCACTACGGTTCCGTTTAGCCAACCCTCCAGTACGGTTCCGTACCCTTTAGGGGTTTTTTGTTTTTTGGATGTTTAATCCAGGTGCTTGGTAATGATGCACCCTTTTATTTCGGAGTAGTGATGTATTCGGGGCCGGATTATCCCAAAATTTACTTTCGGTTTTCCAAGCACTCTCCATCGCACAGTACTTTTGTACTATGGTCACCAATTCAGCAAAACGTGTAATTTCGCGATGACTTATGGCGTTTACGATTCCCTTGTCCGCGCAATTATTGCAAAAAAGTGGCAGTCCTTTATCCTGTCCATAACCAGGAGGAATCTGGCCCAGTAATGATGTACTGTTTCAGCGGGCTCTTGCCGAATTCGGGATAGATCGCTAATGTTTGGGTGGGCGGGTGGAACTAGATCCGGAACCCCGTCCAATTTAAGACTCAGGGGCCGAGAAGTTTCCGAACTCGGAAGTTTGGATTTTTGAATGCTATCCGATGAATCCAACCCGCCGCCTGACTTTAAGTTCAGGACTTGATCGACATCCGTCCCTCTGCGGGAATCCGGCATGGAGGGATCGGGAATCCGGACGTAGCTAGTCCTTAAGATAGAAGAAGGATCGCCGCATTGCTCCTCTATCACAGCAACATGATGAGTAGCCTGGGGAGAGTTGATCTCTCTCAGATCGGTTTAGGCCCAATCCGGTCGTAGTCTGTGGCGACTCCCAGGGCGGTGATGCGACCCAAGAGCTCGTTTACGGAGGAGAGCTCGATCGGATCCAACTGTTCGGCAAGTTCCAAATTAACGTGAAGATTGGTTTCGATGACTCGAGAGGTCATCGTCGGCGCGGTGGTCGAACTGGCGGTCATAAGAAAACCACCTAGCCGAAGAGTCTGACCAGTGGCCAAGGCTCCTTTGGTGATAGTATCATCTTTAAAGACGGGATGAGGCATCCTTCCCGGCGGCAACGCATGAGGAACTCTCAATGAAAGCACCAATGTCGGTGTCAAAACCAGCGGATCTCGGGTAGGGGTCCTGAATCGTATGCGTCTAGGCGGATGGTAACAGGAGACAAGGGACACGATGTTTTTACCTAGGTTCGGGCCCTCTCGATGGAGGTAATACCGTACTCCTGCTTGATTAATATTGATAATATGGGTAGTACAAGAGTGGATTTACCACGAGATCAGAGAGGCTAAACCCTAGAAGCTAGCCTATGGTATGATTGTTGTTCGTCCTACGGACTACAACCCTCCGGTTTATATAAACACCGGATAGGTTAGGGTTACACAGAGTCGGTTACAATGGTAGGAGATCTACATATCTGTATCGCCAAGCTTGCCTTCCACGCCAAGGAAAGTTCATCCGGACACGGGACGAAGTCTTCAATCTTGTATCTTCATAGTCCAGGAGTCCGGCCAACGGTGATAGTCCGGCTATCCGGACACCCCTAATCCGGGACTCCCTCACCCCCTATGGTACGTGCTTTACTTTTGTTATCCTATGCTCTATTTTTTTGGCTTTGCGGCCTGCCTACGAGACATAGCTGGGATTGCTATTTCTCTCGTATGAAAATAGACATATCATAATCCACTATTCTTCTAGGGTTGCCCCAGGCACCATTCTTTGTCACATGGTACTAAAAAGCAAATATAGATTTCTACGAGATACCGTAGAGACCAAATTTATTTCAAGCAAAATATAGTAACCAATATTATTGAAGTTTTACAACTTGACTCATGTGCAATGGACTAAGAACACGGCTAGGAAACCTTCTTCGGGACTAAAACCCAACCACACCCTACTCTATCGCTTTATGGCCAAGTGAACACTCCACCTTTCTTTGGACTAACTGCTTGCATCTTAAATGCGTCTTCAACCGCAGCTGCATCCGATAGCCTAGAATGGTACTGCTTGAACCTATTCCTGTACTTCATTTTGTTGTAGGGTGAATCGACAAGCACAATAGGTAGCTCTTTTCTGAATTTCTCGATGTACGCCTACATGCAAGGATATGTTAGTATCGTTCCTTTACCTTCAGAAAATGACAAAATTTTAGGTGTTACTTTACGTACTTCGTCATACTGCTTGATCAGTTTTAGTCCCGTAAATAATTCGATGTTCTTCACATGTACGATTGCACAACAAGAACTGCAACATTTTATGTTGTTAGATCAGCATTTCACATATTAACAATCTAAAACAAAAACAAAAGCTAATATTTTTTACTGACGTTTCATCGGATTTTGGCACATTAATGTTCCGTACTGGCCATTGCGTCACGTTAATGTCTTCCCATGCATTGCTTTCTATCCCCTTGACTTGCCTCGCTGCTCTCGGATGTGCTTCCATCCCACGTACACTGCAAGCCCAATGGGATGAGAAGTTGCCTCACGACTAATACTAACATACGATGTCAAATCCTTTGTTATAATTAAATATGTTGAAATTCTCACCATGTTATGTACTTCTTTGGGTACCATATAGTGGAAAAGTGAATCAAGAACTTGAATCTCCTTCCTTCTGGGGTTTACGACCACAAGTAACCAGTGGACGCCTTTGCTGTTCGTAGTTAGGAAAACCTGGATTGCACAGTTAATTTGATCAACATGTATAGTAATAAAAAAATATGTTCAAAGTCAGGTTAAAATACCATATCATGTTTCAGGTAGCTGGTGCCTTGTGTTGTTCCAGGAATGCCTGCCAAAGCGTCCTCGTAGCACTCCTCTATCCTACCATCTCTTTCGAGCTTAGCGACACCGGCCACCTTCTCAATGTAAACAAGTGGGCCGTCCCATGTGTCAATTGGGTCATCATGACTTGATGAGCTGGATCGCAGCATCAACCACCTACAACAATAATCAAGTTAATTGTATTGTACACAAATGAAACTTCATAAACTAATTTATGAAATATCTTACTTTGTCACCCAACCATACGGCTTCTTCAGATCCATCTTTTTGGGTGAGGCATTGCAAATGCTTCGATAGCACGACAATGTCATCAACTAAGACCATTTGTTTTTCATTATTTGTACTATTGATCAGTGACGCCACAAAATCCTGTCGAACCACATCTAGCTGGTCCCTCTGGGTTTCAATAACTTTTGACCTCTTTTTTAAGTTGCTAGAGCCGATTTTCCTCTTTTTATTGTTCGTGTCCTCGGAATAATTTGTAGACTCTGATGGAGTCTTGTTTTTCCTCTTTTTCTTCTCAGTATCATACGAAGCATACTCGTCATTCTTAAATAATTGCAATACCACATTTTTCTTTTCGCCCCCATGATTTGGTGGCGTCGATTCAACCACACTTACTTCTTGCTTCTTTCGAAAAGATTCATCATGGCAGTCATCATCTGCGAAGGCACGGGGCTCTTCGCACTCGCGATCCCGTAACCTTCACAGAGTGCTGCTTACTCCATATGTTGAGCGGAATCATCATAAGAAATAAACCGCATGTTAGCCTTTAGCGATTCTTCCTCAATTATAGGTAAATGTGCATCACCGAATTCTTCAAGGCTTGTGGTGGCTTTGGAATGCATTTGCTTATCCAAACTAGGAGCACCACGGATATCATCCACCTCTTTCAAAAGCTTATGAATACCAATTGAGATCCTGTTTGATTTTCTACCAACTCTTTCAAATGCTTCATCCTACACGTGGAAGATCACATGTTATTTACGAAGCGACAATGATTGTTTCATAATTAAGTTAACATGCGTACGTTAAATTTTTCATCAAGGTTCTTCATTGGGGGCTCCATGTCATCATTTTTTATTCCCTGCTTACAATGGTGCTTAGCAGCGACCTCCATGACATCATTTTGTTTCCCCTGGTCAGAAGCATGCTCAACATTCTCAACAGAGGCCTCCATTGGGTGTGAAGGTGCCCCGAGGTCAGAAAGATGTATGTCCTCCGATCCTGAAATATTCCGTTGCGTTTTGTCTTTAAAAATACATGTTAGTGCTGGGTGTTTTCATAGTAAACTAATTTAGAAAAACCTTCTACACATAAATTTCCAATTATATACACTAATCTCATAATTCTAGGCTTACGTTCAATTCTTTGATGAGGTCCTCTGTGAGCTTGCCATTTGTATGGATGCGCCTAAGGCACTCATCCATTTTCTTTTCAAGGGTGCACATCCTATCAACTTGTTGTGCACTAGCCTCCCGCACGAGGGAGGCAACTTCTTACAAATCGGTCGATACACGTCCGACGAGTACCTTAATCTAAGACTTTGAAGCAGTTAGAATCATATAACTTCATACTAGTTGCAATGTTACAATATATATTGGGTGCACGATGTAACTCATTTACACGACCACAAGTCTTGGTTTGGCGGTAATACCATCTCGTCTTTGGAATGAAAGGCCTCATCGAGGTCCTCAACATCTTGCAGTTTAATTGTCGTTATTATGATTTAGAAAATATACATGTTACATAATCCAGGCAATGTGCTGACATTTTACCTCTCCAACTCCTAGATAATTATTCTGGATTATAGTGTCAACCTTTTTTGCTTTCTCCTCGCTCCAGTTCTGGATCAATGGCCTTAACCTTGATTCATACGAGATGCTAGAGTCCAATTGGTGCACTCTGAACTTCTCGTAGTACCATGTCTGCATGACAACAAAAGCAGTTTACAAATATTCTCGTACATTATGTAATGTATGTTAGGTAAGTGATAATTGTACTACTACGAGTTACCTGCAGCGGTGGTAGATTCCTCCAATTGCCTCACCATTTACAAAATTCTTCACGCTATCCATAAGATAGTCAGCGTTAGCTGTCCAAGATTTGTGCCCTTTATCGTCTCAACGTTTCTAACAATCCCAATATATTTGTTATCCACATACTCCTCTTTTGTTCGGCATACAAATTTGCCTATGGTGTACAAGACAAATGGCACGACAAAATTTGGTGTCTTTGTCGCCTTTCATCTTGGCTAGCAATCCTTTGAAAGTTATTTTGGTGTCATTACGGTCTTTCAGTTTCTTCCACAACTCCACATTATCATCAAGATTTGAAGGGACGTGCTTCTTCTCATGGCAGGGCATGCCTGTTATATGCGCTACATCTTCTAGTGTGATCCTACATGGTCTCCCGTTCATGATAAAGGCATCCTGCTCTGCATCATATGAATTAGCGATGGCCATGCATAGTACACGTCTGATTTTGATGCTAGGTGTCTTGAGAAGTCCACCAGTCCTATCAAGCTGGATGTACATCCTTTGCTGCGTGTTTAATCCCTTTATGAACTCCTCATATGGCGGCAAAGAAGCATCCACAGGTTCAATGGATGTGCAAGTGTGATTAGATTCAGCATGGTATACAATTTAAACACTCATACAGATGAATACACCTTATATATACCAACATAAAAATTGTGCTCTACGCTACTTCATGAGGTAATTTGTTTACAAGCAAGCTGAGTTCCATGAATGTGCAAATACTAGCACTAGATTCAGCTTGGTTACGTTTGAACGGTCATATAAGGTAATCTCCATTGCAAGGCGCTGATCTAAAATAAAATCAAGATTCGAAAATAAAAAACTATCCAACCGTGGTCCCCTCAACTCTAGGCGCTAATCATGGTCAGCAGTATGGAATTAAAACATGGGCCATCGATGCCTTCCATAAGTCGTGCGAAAGGAAAAAAGAAGGCAAGCGCCCGCTGCCCTAATTGGAATTAATCAATGAGCTGCCAATCTGGTAGGAAACAAATCCTAGCGCCCTCCCCTAATGCCCCAAAACTTAATTTGTTTAAAAACATGTTGAGTTACATGAATATGCAAACAACGAGTGGGGTTGCAGCAAGAGATCATGGGATTAAGATCGTGGCACGAAAAATAGCAGCAGCTGGAGTAGGAGATCGTGGGGAGTTACCTAAGAATTCATGTTTGGCTCCGTCGTTCGGTCTTGCTGGATTCCTGGATTGCTCCGTCCTTCAGTCTTGCTGAGTAAAGGCGGCGCAGAAGGACGAACTATGATATATGAGGTTTCAAAGGATCCCTATTTATAGGGATCGTAACAACCCGGGCATATATCCACGTATAGATTTCTTTGGTTGGAGGAAATCAAGGAGGGACCCACACTGGTTGAATATTAGAGGCGTCGAGAGTTTAGCAAAGGTAAGTTATGGTGTAAAAAACTAAGGTAAGTTGCATAACAACACTTAGGTCTCACGAGAATCACGATCGTCAAAAGATATAGTTCCCGTTTCTTTGAAAAACAGCCAAAAGAACTGGACCGCTTTTTTTAGGGCAAGCATTTAGCTTTATTACGGCCACCAGCTCGGTGCTGAAAGCATCCGCGGCATGATCAACGCGTCCAGCCCACGCAGCCACCACCTCTCCTGTGTGATCCCGCGCAACCATGCTCCATCCCCCTTGCATGCCATCTTCAATGAATGCCCCGTCGACTGGAGGAGGGGACCAGCGAGGTGCGCTTGCTGGCGGGAAGGTTGTTTTGCAGAAACACCCCTGGTACTCTCCGGCCGTGCATGCAACCCTAGCAGCGAATTGCGTGTGATCCATCGGCTCGGCTTGTCTCCCTCTCGGACTTTGTTGCGCTGAGCCCACCATTGCCACCACATGATGATAACCAACATCCGGTCCTAAAGTCAACTAGGATTAACTGTTCACACGTGAAGTATTTTCCTCTCTCTTGTTAAGCTATTTTATTGCCCATCCGTGCTCATACCTTTTCTCCTCGTATATGTGAGACCAAATTTTGTTGACAATACTGAATCATGTCTGGTGCTGCTCAAGATGGCACGACACCATGGTTTTCGCTTCGGTGAGATTCAGCACTCACTGCAATATTTGCCTTTAATATATCAGCCTCACTGAATTTCAGCCAAAATATTTCAGCACTCGCTGAAATTTTTCTGGAACTTCTAACTAGCGATGTTAAAAAAATTCTGAAACTTCTAACTAGCGGTGTAATTGTTCTAAGTCTTGTCCAGACTCCGACGAAACTTAAATATAAATTTAAGAATTCAATTAACCTTCCTAAGCTTCAAATTCTTGTCAAAAGCAAATATATGTTTCAGCGTCTCCCATGCAGACCAAATTAATTTCAAGAATAGTATTTGGAACCAGTACTGTGAAGTATTACAACTTGATTAATCCGCCTTTGGACTAAGAACATGGCTAGGAAACCTTCTTGGGACTAAAACCAAACCACACCCTACTCTCTTGCTTCATAACCAAATGTACACTCCATGTCTAAGAATGGACCATTGCTTTGGACTAAATGCTTGCATCTTCATGATCTTCAATCATTGTTTTGCATCCGATAGGCTAGCATTGTCGTCTTGACCTTTTCATGGACTTCAATTTGTTGTAGGGCGAATTAAGAAGGACAACAGGCAGCTCTCTTCTATAATTGTCGATGTATGCCTGCATGGGAGGATATGTTAGTATCGTTCCATATGTTTACAAAATTGAGAGAACTTTAGGTGTTACTCTGCGTACTTGGTCATAATGCAGTCTAAGATCTTCTCCCGTAAAGAATTCGATGTTCTTCAGCATGTAGAGTGCACAAGAAGAACTACAACAATTAATTCTATTAGCAGCATTTCACGTATTAACAATGAAAAACATAATTAGAAGCTAATACTATTGGTGACTTGTCATCTTGTCTTGTACGGGCACATGCTTTACTGTCCATTGGGTCACGTTAATGTCTTGCCATACATGGCTTTGTGGTCCATTGATTCGTAGCGATGCTCTCAGATGTGCTTCCACCCCACGTATCTGCCAAAGTCCATGGTATGAGAAGTTGATCACAGTTCATGGCTAGGTATGATGCTAAATCCTGTGTTATATTGAAAGACGTTTAAAATCTCACCACGTGAACCACTTGTGTGCGGTCTAGGTAGCCGAAAAGTGAATCAAGAATCTGAATCTCCCTCCTTATGGGGTTTACGACCACAAGGAACCAATGTGTGTTCGCCATGTTCGTAGGTAGAAAAACCTGGACAGCAAAGATGATCACATCAACATGCATAATAATTAGAAAAATAAATGTGTTTATGTCATGGTGAGATGGTACCAGATCATGTCTGAGGTAGTTGTCTCCTTTTATTGTTCCATGACTGCCCGCCAAAGCGGCCTCGTGGCAGTTCTCTACCTTACCATCTCTTTCGAGCATAGCGACGCCGACCACCCTCTCAATGTAAACCAGCTGCCCATCCCTTATGTCATTAGGATGATCATGACGCATTATCTGAATCACAGCATCAACCAACTAAAACAAAATTCAAGTTAAATTGTGGCATTCAAAAGAAATTCAAGTTAATTGTACTGTGCAAAAGAAAATTGATAAACTAATTTGGGCAAATATCTTACTTCATCACCCAACCATTTGTCATCTTAGCCTACATCTGTCATGGTGAGGCATTGCATATATACATTGCAGAACAATGTCATCAATTACCACCAATTGTTTATCAAGATCTGAGGTGTTGATAATTTCGGCCACATAACTCTATCGAAACTTGTCAAGGTTGGTCTCCAGCGTCGAAGCACATGTGTCTGTATCTTTTAAATTGCTTGCACGGTTTTTCCTCTTTGTATTCTTTGTGTCCTTGGAATCATTGGTAGACTCCGATGGAGTCCTGTTTTTCTTTCTCTTCTTCTCACTATCATACATAACAAAATCTTCATTGCACAATAATGAAGATGCCACTCTTTTCCGGCTGCTCGCACGAGTTGGTAGCATGGAATCAACCCCACTATCTTGTCGCTGCTTTGCTAAAGAATCATCATAGTTGTCCTCATCAACTGGGAAGACATGGGGCTCTTCAGGCTCCCTTATTCCCTTAGCCTTGGCAGACCGATTGGTTGCTTTTGGTACCTGCCTCTGCACCCACCTCAATCTTGACATCTTCATCATCTTGATTTCTTCTTTCTTGAGTCTTTTCGCACATTCTCATTGTGCCTCAAATTCAGAGGATCTGTGATTGAAATGAAGCACTTGTTAGCTTGCAATCTGCGTGAAATAAAAAACAAAACCAGTTAACTGTAAAATGTGCATCACCCGGAAAGCTTCAAGGCTTGTGGTGGCTTTGGAATGCTTTCGCGAATCCAAACTTCGGAGCACCCTGCGATGCATCCACCTCTTTATAAAGCTGTGAAACATTCTTGAGACTCTCCTTGCAAGCTGCGATACAACTCTGTCTTCTTCATCCTGAGCGTGGAAGATCATATGTTAGCTACGAATCTATGTTAACTTAAAACAAAATCGGTTAGATGTAAAATGTGTATCACCATAGAAAGCTTCAAGGCTAATCTTGGCTTTTGAATGCTTTCGCGATTATAAACTGGGACCAGGCTGCAAATCTTCAGATACGTTCTTCTTGGGGGCATCCATGTAATCTTTTTGTATTCCCTTAGCAGAAATGCCTTTGGCAATGACCTGCGTGTCATCTTTTTTATTTTGGCTGGCGATTAGTATTCTCTCCTGGGACCTCCATTGGTTCCGCAGGTACTCCCAGGTTAGATAGCTGTATGTCCTCGACTCCTGGGCGATCAGCATCAAATATTCCATAGCGGTGGTTATTTAAAAAAATGTGTTAGTGTGGAGAGTATTGACAGTAAAGTTATTTATTGAAACTCACAATGGTATACTTACATTGAATTCTGTGATGAGGTCATCCGATAAATGCGTAGATTACGCGAAGATGCGCCTAAGGCACTTTCGTCCATTTTTTTTTCAAGGGTGCACATCCTATCAAATTGTTGTGCACTAGCCTCCCGCACAATGGAGACAAGTTCTTTCAAATCAGCCAATACACGGCCCATGAGTGCCTTATCCTGCAAATTCCAAGCGATTAGGAGCATATGACTTCGATTGTACTTGCAAAGTTACAATATATATTTGTGCATGATTTTCATCATTTACCTGGCCGTCATTCTTTGGTTTGACCGGCGTCCCAACTGGTGGCGGATTGAAAGGCTGCAGCAGGTCATCGACATACAACATGTTAGTGTCGTTAGTATCATTCAAAACATATGGTACATAATCCAGGAACACAGTCTTAACATTTTACCTCTCCAACCCCTATATAATTTTTGTTGATTATGTTGTCAACCTTCTGTGCCTTCTCGTCACTCCAGTTTTGGATCAGCGGCCTTAACCTTGATGCATACGAGATGGTAGAGTCCAATTGGTGCACCCTCCACTTCTCGCGATACCACGTCTGCATTATTACAACAAAAACAGCTTAGACAATTTTCCATAAAATTAAATGTATGGTATGTTAATTATGATTGTATTACTGCGGTAGTGGTAGGTTGCCCTCAGTTGCTCCACCATTTACAAATTTCTGGCGCTAGCCATCGGATGGTCAGCGTAAGCTGTCCAAAATTGGTGCTCTTTATTGTCTCAACGTTTCTAACAATCCCAAGGTATCTGTTGTCCACATCTTTCTTTGTGTTGTCGGGCATACATATTTGCCTATAGTTTACAAGACAAATGGCACGACAAAATTAGGTGTCTTTGTCGCCTTTCATCTTGGCTAGCAATCCTTTCAAAGTTACTTTTGTGTCGATTGGGGTCTTTCGGTTCCTTCCACAAGTCCAAAGTATCGTTGTGATTTGAAGAGGCGTGATTCTTCCCCATGCGAGGCAGGCACATTATATGCTCCACATCTTTTAGTGTGATCCTACATGGTCTCCCATTAATTATAAAGGCATCCTGCTACGTATCATATGAATAGCGATGGCACAGCACGATGGGCGTCTCATTCTCATGCCGAGTCTTGAGAAGTTCACCTAGTCCAATCAACTCGTCGATTCTTTGTGTGTTTAAATCTTTTATGAACTTCTCATATTGCAGCAAAGAAGCAACTTTGAGTTCCACTGAATGTACAAATAGTGTGATTAGATTACGTATGGTATTCATTTAAACACGCATAGAACCGACCAATCTATGCCAATATCAAAATTGTGATCTCTGATCTTGCATGAAATCATAGAGCTTCTGGGCCATACACCAGACATAGAAAAACAAGCTATCTATGTTGGCAAATTGACTGATAATAGTATTGATTTTTAGTAGAAAGAGCAGACTTTGGTCTATGTACACTTCTAAAGTTTCAGGCGTCACGCTTACGAAAATAATTGCATACATGATCAGAAGATCAATAGTTTATAGATAATCTCGAAAAAGGAATGTAGCAGTTCCATTGCAAGCATTCAAGAGCACATACTCCTTAGTTCCGATCAGATTAAAAAGATCAATTAGTAAAGACCATGCAAAATTAAAGGGAATCACCAACAGTTTCAATCACTTTGGAGATTAAGAACTGATTTAGAAAGCCTATGCAAAAATTAGCAATTTCCAAATTTTAAGGCATATAAACAGAGATGATGTCACGACCGGTTTTTCAACAAAATACTTATTGAGAAACCGATCTTATTATTCCCTGCACAGGAGAATCCTCCTTACCGGTAGACAAATTCTTGATACAGAAATCCAGAAGTACTAAATATATTACAGGGTTGAGCTGAGGTTGCTCAACAATTTTATTACAAGCACGCCAATAATATACATAAAGGCGGATATGGCACAGGGGTGTGGTGGCGTACTCTTGACTCATATTTAAGCGTGGTGGTGGATATGTCATAGTGAAGTGGGTGGCGTTGACTCCTACTCTTACTGACTCATCGAGCATCAAAGTGAGGCTCGATGATTTATTCGAGTAGCGAGCGGATATGGTACAAGCGATAAATTCCGAGGATCGCCGCAGGACTGTTGGGACTCCTCTAGGCGCGGACTCGCTATCAAACTCTTCATCCATAGGATCGCCTTCGTCAACATCTGGCCAAATCAACAAGCCGGTGAGTACTTTGAATGTACTACGCAAGACAGTTCGGACATAAGATATAACAAATGTAAGCCACGATGCAACATGAGCAATTTGCAATGCACACTCAAATGATAAACTTGCACGACATGATAAATAAAAGGAAGTCGGGCGGTAGTCCTCCCGAAATCCCAACAGAAATAACTGAAACCGATCGAGTGTCTGAAACGACACCTCGAATGGTGAACAAATAAATTAACATGCCGCAGTCGGGCGTCTAAGCGACACCACATAAAGGTCTTATATTGAAAAGTAAATGACAATGCGTGCCACAGTCGGACGTCGAAGCGACATCATATAAAGGGCTTATATCGTAAGTAAATAACAAGAGTGCCACAGTCGGACATCTGAGCGACATCACATAAAGGGCTTATATCGGAAGTAAATAACAAGAGTGCCACAGTCGGACGTCTGAGCGACATCACATAAAGGGCTTATATCGAAAATAAATAACAAGAGTGCCACAGTCGGACGTCGGCGACATCACATAAAGGGCTTATAACGAAAGTAAATAATAAGAGTGCCGCACGATCGGACGTCTGGCGACATCACATAAAGGGCTTATATCGAAAGTAAATAACAAGAGTGCCATAGTCGGACGTCTGAGCGACATCACATAAAGGGCTTATATCGAAAGTAAATAACAAGAGTGCCACAGTCGGACGCCTGAGCGACATCACATAAAGGGCTTATATTTTATTGTCATATTCAAGAAGTATAGACCATTCCAAGGAAAATACTCAACACGTAATAAACGAGTTAGTCCATCCACAGGAGTAATCATATAGTCGAGTTTTCCACACATGGTTGTTCACCGAAGATCATCAAGGATACTGACACTGAGATTGACAAGGACAAGTTGAACGCCGATCTTGATCATAGATATGATTACTTGGATGAGTTTGACTCTGCAGAGTTTGTACTATTAAACCACAGCCGACGGATTTCAGTAGTCGCAAGGGACTAGTTCCGTTTACGGTATTTTTGAAGAAACACATCTAACCAGTACACACCCAATTCCACATTCCGCTGCCAGGAATCACCCTAGGCAACGTTCAAGAAAAACTCTAAGGCAGGAGGTCACAACCTCGAATAGCATGGGATCAAATTTATCTCGCGCGCTCTAAGGGGTGCCCCCTCTCGGTCCCAACCAGAAACACCCATGCTCCCTGACCGGATGACAAGCTTTAATCCAGGGCCATGGAACCCTCATCGCGGCCTCTCTGTTTGGTGTGTACCAGTAAAGAGGTTTGCAACTTACTAAACCATATTCCATAAAGAAAACATGTGGTAGTACAAGGAAAAGAACGGGTGATCACGTGACTTGATTCACGTTGACACTGGAGTTAAGTTGTTTGGCATAAGACTGGCATGCTACAACAATACCATTGTACCACCCATCATGTCACCTCATGATCCTGGAAACTCACATCGTATCACATATCGAGTTTTGAAGCTCACTTGCAATGGCTTTGCATGTAATATAACTCTTACCGATATGCATATAATCATGCCATGAACTGACCGCTCAATGCAAACATGCAAAACACTCATCATATCAAAGGTTCAAACATGCTTGCCTGGTTAGGAGTAGTCGAGTCTAGCTCGGTGAAGTTCGCGGTCCGTCACCTCTTAGGTATCTACGGTATAAGAAAAAGATACGTACTAACGTAAATACCGTGTGTGCACAAAAAGTGTTCCAAATATTTTTCAAATAAATATGATAAAAAACTATACAGAAAAATAAAGGTGACAGAAAAAGAATCAATCAAAACTCATTTTCTGTTTAGAAGTTATAAAGGTTTTAGTCCGAGGACTTATGCGTAATAAACGAAAGTTCGAGGCTAGCTTATAAAAACAGAAAACGATTCGATTAAAAACCCGCCAACTCCAAAGGAAAACGTAACCTGCCCTAAGGCGTTTTCAGAAAATGTTTCAAAAAAAGAATAAAAAAGCTGACGGGGGGGGTCCCACTTGTCGGGTTTAAACTACGAAACGATCCACCGTGGCCCGAGAGGTCTTGAGTGGCAGCAGCGATCCACGGCGAGTTAGGAGGAGTGGGTGGTACCTCTACGGGTTCCTTGGGTCCTTCCACACATGGGTGGTGGAGTTGGTCGGCCGAGCACCACGTCGTGGCGGCCTCAACTCCGTGACGGTGGTTGAGGCGTTAGTGGATCTCGTCGGGAGGGCTACACAAAGCGAATTGATGCTCGGGTTAGAACCTTTGGGTGCACGGAGGGCTATTGACGAGGTTTGGGGGTCGGGGGTTGCCTCACCTGAGTGGATCAAGCTGGATCCCGAGGCGGATCGGGGCGGCCGGAGTCGGGGAAGGAGATCTCCTCGGGGTCCTCCTGGTGGCTTGGCCGGGCTCTGGTGAGGTGGAGTGGAGGTGCGGGGTCGAGAACACGCTCGGGACCTCCTTTTATAGATGATCCGAGGCGGTGGCCGTGAACGGAAATCTCCGGCGATGATTACGGTGGTGCAACGGTTGGTCAGGCGGTTTAGGGGGCTAGGCATCACCGTGGAGGTTCTTGGTTTGGTTTAGGCGCTAAACTTGGCCTGCCTTGGCTGCTACTCAAGTTACGAGCGGAGCAGGCGCCACGAACCTGGCGGCGGGAGGCCTTCTGCGCGCTGCTCGAGCCACAGCGACAGCGCCTTGTGACATCTTGTGAGCAAGCGGTGCCGCGGAGGCCTCGGGTGGTTTGGGCGGTCTTTGGGCCAGGCGCCCAGCTGAGGCTGATCCTGCTGGCCGCCTCGGTTGTCTCTGCCACCGCGAAGTTGCGGCGTCGGCGGGACACGTCGGCACCTACGGTGGCGTCCGTCAAGGGATCGTCTTGGCGCTTCTGGATAAGAGGAAGGAGCAGTCGCAAGGCTCGAGAGAGTGCCTTTGGTGAGATCGGCGCCCGACTCTAAAGAAAGCGACCTTTGTCGGTCGGTGAACTCTTGAACTCTTGGAAAATGAAGCAACCTTGATTACTGTCAGGTGTTTGATGAAATGATTTTGGCATGTGGGGATTTTATATGGAGCTGATCTTTGGTGGGGTGGCCTCTCAATGCACCTGGGGGCTGCCTGAATTTTGGTAGAATTTTTGGAGAAGGAAAAATATGAATTTCACGAAATTTTCCAAATCTGGTCCAAACTTGCAGTGTGTGAAACTTGAAAATTTTGAACTAAGGAAGAGTGGATCTTGATGGATCTAGGTTGGGGTTGCTAGGGACTAGCCAGAGGAGTTGGTTTGAGGTCAAAACTCAAAGGAAATCAGACACTTCCTTTGTAAATCACCTAGGCCCAAAATAAAAGACATAATTACTTTTGGGGATAAAATAAATGGAATAAAATTCAAAAATGGGTTGAACTTGTTTGGATAGAATATTTGGCTTGGCCCAAAGTGGAGGAGTGGTTTTGGGAGAAATTTTGACATGAGGCATTGTAAAACAATGAGGGTTGCAAACAAAAGAGTAGCCCCAAAACCCATATGGTCTCTTTTTAATAGAAATTTAATTTTCAACAATTTATTGAGATGAGTTAAAATCAGAAGGAAGGTTTTTAAAACCAAGCACCAAGGTTGATAAAGATACAAAAATAAAATACTTGTCATAGGAGAATTTTTTTGAAAAGGAGGGGCTTTTGGAAAGATTTTAAATGGCCTCCTTCAAATAAAAAAGAGGGTTTTGTCAAAAACCAAACAAAAATCTTTGGAGTGTCACAACACCTCGCCCTTAAAAAATCTACGTTCGAGATTTCAGGTGATCCTCAAATAGGTGTGGGTGTTACGCTTTCGAAGAAAATCCTCTCTTTCCCATGTTGCCTCGTCTTCGGTGTGATTGCTCCACTATACTTTGAAAAACTTGATTACCTTCTGACGGGTTCTCCTTTCAGACTCCTCCAATATTCTTATTGGGTGTTCCCTATAGGTGAGGTATGGCTGTACATCAATGTCCTCATGGGATACCTGCTTTTCTGGGTTGCTCACACATTTCCTCAACTGTGAGACGTGGAACACGTCGTGGACGTCGGACAACTCTTGGGTAGGTCTAGGCTGGTAGGCTCTTTGTGCCTCTTCGTGCTACTACGGAAGGGTCCGATAAATCTTAGTGCTAGCTTTCATTTAACCTTGACCCGTTGTAGGCCCCTCATAGGAGATACTCGGAGGTACACATACTCACGGGTTCAAAAGCGGCTCCCGATGTTTCCAATCGTAATAACTCTTACATCGGCTTTGAGCTGTTTTGAGTACTGTCTGACCAGCCTAACTTTCTCCTCGGCTTCCTTGAGCATATCGGGGACCGAAGATCTGACATCTCCGGTCTCGACCAATTCAATGGAGTCTGACATCTCCGTCCATACAAAGGCTTGAAGGGTGCCATTTGCGAGCTGGCTTAGTAGCTTGTTGTTGTATGCAAACTTCGGCATATGGCAAGCTTTCTTCCAAGCGGTCCCATATGTGAGGACACACGCTCTCGGCATGTCCTCTAGTATTTAGTTTCTGGCGTTCGGTTTGTCCATCGATGCAGGGGTGGTATCTTTGTCTTGAATGCCGATTGAGTACCGAGCTTGTTGCAATTGATCCCAAAATCTATAGGCGGATTGAGTGCCTCGGTCGGATATTATAGTCTTTGGGACTCCATGCGAGCAAACTATGCGAGAGAGATAAAGCTTAGCAAGCTTACGAGTGGTGTAGGTTGTCTTTACGGGAATGAAATGTGCCACCTTGGTTAATCTATGCATGATGACCCATATGGCATCATTTCCGTGTTGTGACCAAGGTAGTCCAACAATAAAGTCCATCCCGATCTCATCGCATTTCCACTCGGGTATCTGTTTGGCTGCAATAACCACCTGCCGGTTTACGATGCCGGCCTTAATGCGTTGACATGAATCACAACATGCAATGAAGGTGGCTATATCCCTCTTCATGCCATGCCACCAAAACTTTTCCTGGATGTCTTTGTACATTTTGGTTCCTCCCGGGTGGATCGAATCTGAGGCGGTGTGGCCTTGGCTAGGATTTGCTGTTTGAGGTCCTCTATATTTGGTATGCAAAGTCTGTCTCCGTACCATAGTATTCCCTCATTGTCTATGATAAATTCAGAGGCCTTGCCCAAACTCACTTTCCTTTTTATGCCTTCGATGCTGGGGTGTCCATGCCGAGCCTCCTTAATTTTCTCCATTAAGGTAGGCTGTATATCCAAGTTTGACACGTCGCCTTCGGCGACCATTATCATGTTGAGTTTGGCGAACTCTTGTTGAAGTTCAGGTCTCAAGTCTAGTAGACAGTCGTTGTCCGAACTGGGGTTTCGGCTAAGAGCATCTGCCACAACATTTGCCTTTCCTGGATGGTAGTGAATTCCGATGTCATAATCTTTCACTAATTCCAACCAACGCCGTTGTCGTAAACTGAGTTCCGGTGTTGTGAAAATGTACTTGAGGCTTTTATGGTCCGTGTATATTTCACAATGGTTTCCAAGTAAAAAGTGCCTCCACTCCTTGAGTGCATGAATGACTGCTGCCAGTTCCAAATCATGCGTAGGATAATTTTCTTCATGCTTGCGTAGTTGCACGGAGGCATCTGCGACTACCTTGCCTTCTTGCATTATCGCATCCAAGGCCCTTCTGGAGGCGTCACAATATACCTCAAAACTTTTGTGTATATGCAGCACAACCAATCTTTGGTCTTTGTTGTTAATTTCCTTTTGAGGTCTTGGAAACTTTTCTGTAGCTTCCGTCCAAACAAATTTCTTGTCCTTCTTGAGCAAGCTGCGTCATTGGCTTTGCTATGGTGAAGAACCCTTCAATGAACCTTGGTAATACCCTGCCATTCCCAATAAACTTCTTACATCCGTTCTGTTGGCTGGTGGTTTCTAACCAAATGCGGCCTTGACCTTCTCTGGGTCTATGGCAATACCTTCCTGTGTTAACACATGGCCTAGGAAACCAACTTGTCACAACCAAAATTCACATTTGCTGAACTTGGTGTATAATTGATTTTTCCTTAATTCCCCTAGTACAATTCTGAGATGTTCAACATGCTCTTCTGGTGTCTTGGAGTATACCAGAATATCATCGATAAACACCACAACAAACTTTTCCATAAATCTCATAAACACTTTGTTCATGAGGTGAACGAAATATCTTGAGGCGTTGGTCGGACCAAAGCGGCATCACTTTGTAAACTCATACAACCCGTGTCTGGAGGTGAAGGCTGTCTTGGGGATATCTTACATCCGTACTTTCAATTGATGGTATCCCGACCTTAAGTCAATCTTTGAAAACCTTGGCTTGGCGAGCTGGTCAAATAAATCATTTATCCGTGGCATCGGATATTTGTTCTTGATTGTGACCATGTTGAGTGCTCGATAGTCTATACACAATCTCAGTGTCCCATCCTTTTTCTTGGCAAATAAAACTAGAGAGCTCCAAGGTGAGGAGCTGGCTCGAATGAATCCTTTGTCTAGTAATTCTTTTATTTGCTTCTTTAATTCCACCAACTCTGAGGGTGCCATTCTGTATGGTTTCTTGTAAATGGGGGTGGTTCCAGGTGCTAGCTCAATGCTGAATTCTATCTCCCGGTCTGGTGGCATGCCTGGTAGTTCTTCAGGAAATACGTATGGAAACTCACACACTACTGGAACTTTGTTTAAATCAGAAACGTCCACCTTGTTCAACCTCGGTTGCCGGGATATTTTTCTCTCTTGATCTAAAACTTTTATTGTCTTCCCGTGATGGTGGGTAAAAATTACTGTCCGGTTAGGCGGTCAATAAATCCTTTGTTGGTGGTTAACCAATCCATTCCTAGGATGACATCCGGTCCCTTATTTTCCAATACAATAAGGTTGGCGTGAAACTTCAATCCCTCAAACTCAATAACCACACCTTGGCGGTAACTACGAGTAACTTGCTTAATCCCGGGGGACTTGATGATCATGGATTTTTCCGGAAGCATCGAAAAATCATTTTGCAAAGCAAATCTCTTTGAAATGAGCAGTGAAGCTCGAGAATCAAACAAAACCGTGGCGGTATTGTGTTGACGGGGAACATACCGAGTCACGATATCCGGGGCATTCTGTGCTTCCACCTTGGTCACATGGTTCAAGTGACCCTTCTTGTGATTATTATTGGGGTTGAAATTATTGCGGCTTGGGTGCTGAATTATTCCCACCGTGGTTGGCGTGGGGCCGAGTTTCTTGGCTTTGGGCCTTTGCTTGGCATAGTGCCCTTCTTCTCCTAAGCGTAGCAAGTAACACTGGGCGGTATGTGAAATCCTTGTCCCTCGCATGATAATTCTTGATCAAGCGCGATATTGGTTGTGGCCTTGTTTGCTCCACTTTTACGGAAGTCGGTCTTGCTTGGTTGTTGCGAGCTTGAGTAGTTTGGTCCCTCTTGCGCTTGCGAAAATCGTCCAAACTGCGGCGCTCATTTTCCAGGGTAATGGCCTTGTCCACAAGTGTTTTGAAGTCTGGAAATATGTGTACAACCAGCTGGCATTTCAGTGCTGGTGCAAGACCGTCCAGAAACTTTTCCATCTTCTTACTTTCCGTCATTTGTTCTTCGTTGGCGTAGCGAGATAACTGAGTAAACTGGCTGCTGTACTTTCGATCACCGTCATGCCTCTTTGCTTGAGGTCGTCAAACTCCCTCTTCTTGATTTTCATAACGCTTTTGGGAATATGCGCCCCACGAAAACCTTCTTTAAATTCCTCCCAGGTGATGTTATTCTCATTTGGGTGCATGTGTAGGAAATTTTCCTCCATGATGCAGCTGCTCCTGTGAGGTAGTGAGGTGCATATAGCACCTTCTCACGGTCTAAACATTGTGCAATAATCAATTTCCTTTCAATGTCTCGAAGCCAGTCATCGGCCTCAAGAGGTTTGTCGATGTCTTGAGAAAGTTGGGGGCCAGCGTCTTTTGTAGCTCGACAATTTGGATTCTTCTTTGAAAGCAGTCCTTGGTGATTTCCCATATTGATAACCTGGTTCATTATTTCTTGGTGTTGTTGCTGGCTTTGCTCATAAAAGCGGCACACTTGAAAAAAGCTGTCTCACTGCCTGTTGACTTGACTGTCCTGTGTGAAGTTGTTGCTGGTTTTGGGTGCCATAATTCTCTTCGGCGGATTTGGCATGGAGCAGGTCAGGGCGAGACATTTTCCACTCTGGGGATATATTTTAAAAATCATAAGGAAAAGAAATTGAGCCGTAAAAATAATTAAATCACGAAATCTTTTTAACCACTCCAAGATTTTTCAAGAAAATATTTGATAAGCGCATACGGAGAAGAACCGCTCGATTACATATTTTACCGCATAAGCAGTAATTATACAATACATCACTCGGGATCTTGGCGTACACAATCGACATATTATTTTAGGCTAGTGCACTTCTCCCGGTTCCTACATGAGGCGCATACAAACTACTTCTCACAACCTATATACATATAAACATATCATACAAGCTGGCGCCAGCAGGTTGCTAGGCGTACTCGATCGGAGATGGTAAGGACTTCCCTTGGCCTGCCGAGGTGAGGCCCGATGGCCTGGGACTCAACCTCCTCCTCACTAATAGGCTCCAGGCGTGAAGTGCTGCGCTGAGAAGCTGGAGGCGGCGCGAGAAGGCGATGCAACACGGACTGGGGCAGGCACAATGGCGGTGCCACACGGATTTGGAGTGGGCGCAATAGGTGGTGCAACCACGGATTTGGAGTGGGTGCGATGACCTTGTCGAACTCCTCGGTGGTAGGCAGGCGGCAGGCGGTGGCGAGGATGGCAGGTGAATAAGATCTTGAGGGCGAGGCGAAGGTCGATGGTGGTCTTTGTGTGTAGGAGCTCCCTCCTGTTGGCGGCCTGACCATGGGTGAGTCCATGCGGGCAGCCACAAGGTCATCCACAAGGTTGTCGAAGGCTGCCTCCGGTGCACGGAGGTATTCAACAAGCATCTCAATAGCCTCGTCTCGCTCTCCCACAGAGGCAAGCGAATGCATAGTGACACGTGTATGGCACGTGGCATGGAAAAATGCGATGTGGCGAGTCTTCATCGAAGGAAGTACATCCGGAGGCGAGCTATCGCCTCACGGGCAGCCATCTACATGGCATGCCTCTCCGTAAACATGGCCTGCCAACAAAGCGGAATTGGCATGACTCTGAGCGTCCTCCCTTGAACTGTCACAGTGACAGTGCGTAGACATCTTGTCGCTGATCTTGTCTTTGGTAGAGTGTGACCACTGGGCGAACCGATGGCCCAATCACGATCTTGACGATGTAGGTGAGGAGCTTGATAAATCCCTCAGGAACATTGGCGAACACCTGTGACTCATAGTCGCTGCTAGCCATCTACAAAAGTAGAAAAAAATTCCAAATAGTCAGATCATAAATTTATGATGACTAACAGAAAAATTGCTACGTTTTGCAAAAATGCTAAAATCGCACTAAAACGCTAATAACCGATTAGCGATCGCACCTAGTGGCTTCCTACAGTCAGCCTGGCTCTGGTACCAAGTTTGTCACGACCGGTTTTTCAACAAATACTTATTGAGAAACCGATCTTATTATTCCCAGCACAGGAGAATCCTCCTTACTGGTAGACAGATTCTTGATACAGAAATCCAGAAGTACTAAATATATTACAGGGTTGAGCTGTGGTTGCTCAACAATTTTATTACAAGCACGCCAATAATATACATAAAGGCGGATATGGCACAAGGGTGTGGTGGCATACTACTGACTCGTATTTAAACGTGGTGGTGGATATGTCACAGTGAAGTGGGTGACGTTGACTCCTACTCTTACAGCTCATCGAACTCGAAGTGAGGCTCGATGATTTATTCGGGTAGCGGAAGCGGATATGGTACAAGTGATAAATTCCAGGATCGCATGGGACTGACTGGGACTCCTCTAGGCGCCGGACTCGCTATCAAACTCTTCATCCATAGGATCGCCTTCGTCAACATCTGGCCAAATCAACAAGCCAGGTGAGTACTTTGAATGTACTACTTAAGGCAGTTCGGACATAAGATATAACAAATGTAAGCACGATGCAACATGAGCAATTTGCAATGCAGACTCAAATGATAAACTTGCGACATGATAAATAAAAGGAAGTGAGGCGGTAGTCCTCGAAATCCCAGCGAAATAAGCTGAAACCGATCGAGTGTATGCGAAGCGACACCTCGAATGGTGAACAAATAAATTAACATGCATGATCGAGGCGTCTAAGCGACACCACATAAAAGGCTTATATTGAAAAGTAAATGACAATGCGTGCCACAGTCAGACGTCGAAGCGACATCACATAAAGGGCTTATATCGTAAGTAAATAACAAGAGTGCCACAGTTGGACGTCTGAGCGACATCACATAAAGGGCTTATATCAAAAGTAAATAACAAGAGTGCCACGATCGGACGTCTGGCGACATCACATAAAGGGCTTATATCGAAAATAAATAACAAGAGTGCCACGATCGGACGTCGGCGACATCACATAAAGGGCTTATATCGAAAGTAAATAACAGAGTGCCACGATCGGACGTCTGGCGACATCACATAAAGGGCTTATATCAAAGTAAATAACAAGAGTGCCACGATCGGACATCGGCGACATCACATAAAGGGCTTATAAATAACAAGAGTGCCACAGTCAGACGTCTGAGCGACATCACATAAAGGGCTTATATTTCATTGTCATATTTTAGCAGTATAGACCATTCCAAGGAAAATACTCAGCACATAATAAACGGGTTAGTCCATCCACATGTGTAATCACATAGTCGAGTTTTCCGCACATGGTTGTTCACCGGAGATCGTCAAGGATCACGACCTTTGAGATTGACAAGGACAAATTGAATGCCGACCTTGATCATAGATATGATTACTTGGATGAGTTTGACTCTGCGAGTTTGTACTATTAAACCACGATAGCAGTTTTAGTAGTCGCAAAGGACTAGTTCCGTTTACGGTATTTTAGAAGAAACACATCTAACGATACACACCCAATTCCACATTCCGCTGCCGGGAATCACCCTGAAACGCGTTCAAGAAAAACTCTAAGGCAGGAGGTCACAACCTCGAATAGCATGGGATCAAATTTATCTCCACGGCGCTCTAAGGGTGCCGCCCTCTCGGTCCCAACCGGAAACACCCATGCTCCCTGACGGATGGCGGGCTTTAATCCGGGGCCATGGAACCCTCATCCCGGCCTCTCTGTTTGGTGTGTACCGGAAAGAGGTTTGCAACTTACTAAACCATATTCCATAAAGAAAACATGTGGTAGTACAAGGAAAAGAGCGGGTGATCACGTGACTTGATTCACGTTGACCTTTGGAGTTAAGTTGTTTGGCATAAGGCGGCATGCTACAACAATACCATCTTACAACCCATCATGTCACCACATGATCCTGTAAACTCACATCGTATGACACATCGAGTTTCGAAGCTCACTTGCAATGGCTTTGCATGTAATATAACTCATACCGATATGCATATAATCATGCCATGAACTGACCGCTCAATGCAAACATGCAAAACACTCATCATATCAAAGGTTCAAACATGCTTGGCTGGTTCGGAGTAGTCGGAGTCTAGCTCGGTGAAGTTCGCGGTCCCGTCACCTCTTCCGGTATCTACGGTATAAGAAAAAGATACGTACTAACATAAATACCGTGTGTGCATAAAAAGTGTTCCAAATATTTTTCAAATAAATATGATAAAAAACTAGATAGAAAAATAAAGGTGACAGAAAAAGAATCAATCAAAACTCATTTTCTTTTTAAAAGTTATAAAGCTTTTAGTCCAGGGACTTGTCTGTAATGAAACAGAAAGTTCCCAGGGGCTAGCTTATAAAAAAAGAAAACGGTTCGATTAAAAACCCGCCAACTCCAAAGGAAGGTGTATCCTGCCCGAAGGCGTTTTCAGAAAACGTTTCAAAAAGTATAAAAAGCTGACGGCGGGTCCCACTCATCGGGTTTAAACTCTGAAACAGAGTCACCGGCGCCCGAGAGCTGCGGTGGTGGCGGCCCGGCGATCCACAGTGAGTTAGGAGGAGTGGGTGGTACCTCACGGGTTCCTTGGGTCCTTCACTTTTGTGGGTGGTGGAGTTGGTCGGCAGCGAGCACCACATCGGCCCGGCCTCAACTCCCGTGAGGCGGTGGTTCGAGGCGTTGGTGGATCTCGTCGGGGAGGCTACAGGCAATTGGCCTTTCGGGTTAGAAAGCGGGTGCAACAGAGACTCTTGGCCGAGGTTTGGGGGTGGGGTGGCCTCACTGAGTGGATCAAGCCGAAGCCCGAGGCGGATCGGGCGGCGGAGTCGGGAAGGAGACCTCCTCGGGGTCCTCCTGGTGGCTTGGCTGGGCTCTGGTGAGGTGGAGTGGAGGTCTTGAGGTCGAGAAGCAGCTCGGGACCACCTTTATAGATGATCCGGCGGTGGCCATGAACGGAAATCTCCAGCGACGATTACGGTGGTGCAACGGTTGGTCAGGCGGTTTAGGGGGCTAGGCATCACCGTGGAGGTTTACTAGTTTGGTTTAGGCGCTAAACTTGGCCTGCCTTGGCTGCTACTCCAAGTTCGAGCAGGCAGGCGCCGCGAACTGCGTCGGCGGAAGGGCGCGATCTCGCTGCTTTCGAGCCCGCAGCGGCGATGCCAGTCTTGAGCAAGCGAACAGGCAACCGCGTGGATGCCTTGGGTGGTTTGGGCGGTGATGGACGGCGCCGAAAGCTAGGCTGATCCCTGTTGGCCGCCTCGGTTGTCTCTGCCACCGCAGAAGTTGCCGGCGTCGGCGGGACACGTCACCACCGATGGTGGCAGCCGTCCAAGGGATCGTGCGGCACTCTAGATAAGAGGAAGGAGCAGTGCGCAAGGCTCCAGAGAGTGCACTGGTGAGATCGATGCCCGACTACGAAGAAAGCGACCTTGTCGGTCGGTGAACCTTGAACTCTCACGAAAATGAACGACCTTGATTACTGTCGGTGTTCGATGAAATGATTTTGGCATGCGGGGATTTTATCTGGAGCTGATCTTTTGTGGGGTGGCCTGTCAATGCACCTGGGGGCTGCCTGAATTTTGGTAGAATTTTTGGAGAAGGAAAAATATGAATTTCACCAAATTTGCCAAATCTGGTCCAAACTTGCAGTGTGTGAAACTTGAAAATTTTGAACTAAGGAAGAGTGGATCTTGATGGATCTAGGTTGGGGGTTCTAGGGACTAGCTAGAGGAGTTGGTTTGAGGTCAAAACTCAAAGGAAATCAAACACTTCCTTTGTAAATCACCTAGGCCCAAAATAAAAGACAGAGTTACTTTTGGGGATAAAATAAATGGAATAAAATTCAAAAATGGGTTGAACTTGTTTGAATAGAATATTTGGCTTGGCCCAAAGTGGAGGAGGGGTTTTGGGAGAAATTTTGACATGAGGCATTTTAAAACAATGAGGGTTGCAAACAAAAGAGTAGCCCCAAAACCCATATGGTCTCTTTTTAATAGAAATTTAATTTTCAACAATTTATTGAGATGAGTTAAATCAGAAGGAAGGTTTTTAAAACCAAACACCAAGGTTGAGAAAGATACAAAAATAAAATACTTGTCATAGGAGATTTTTTTTGAAAAGGAGGGGATTTTGGAAAGATTTTAAATGGCCTCCTTCAAATAAAAAAAGGGTTTTGTCAAAACCAAGCAAAAATCTTTGGAGTGTCATAGACGATAACCCTGATTTTATTGCACATCTAAGTCCTATGTCATTGATTTTATGCTAAGATTAGATGCAAGCCTTTTTTAATCATTTTTCTTTTCTTTCAGACACACCCATCTCCTTCGGTAAAATAGGGAAAATTATGGGATTGCATGCAGACTTGGGAAGGAGGAGTATCACGAGAATACAAGGATCTCGTCGTTACGAAGGATTCTCTCGATGGCGGCCGGCTCCATTGCCGTTCGCTTTCATCTTTTAACCGCCCGACTTCTCCGGCGTGCCCTTCTCTTTTCGCGGCTTCTCGACATGCCCTTCTCATTCATCTCGGGATTCCGGCCTTGAGCCGAAGATGACGGCTCCGTCGGTTTCACCGACACAGGAGCTACTTTGGGCAGCGTGGGGTGGTAATTGGTGTAGTCATGGAAGGCTAGGTATGGGGCGTGGGGTGGGGGCGTCGGTGGAGTATTTATAGGGGATTTGGGATCTCACGAAGAGGTAGTTTTAGATCACGTAATGTTTTTTTGGGCGATGCTATTGCGTGCGCGCTCGCTCTGGCGAGCGATTTCTGACTAGACAGGCTTTATTAGGTTACCACGTCCAAACAAGAATCCCTTTAAATTAGGAAGGAGAGAGATAACTGAAGAGATTTTATAGAGAATATCTTACCTGCGCACGTTGAAATCAGGGGGGCATAGAGATTAGAGGGGAGATCTCTTTAGGCCCACCTGAAAATCGAAGCGAAAAGATTAGAATCGTGGGGATAGAGATTGGGATCAAGCGTTGCTAGGCTCGCTCGTCAAAAGCGTTTTCAGTTGTTGTTTTTATCAAGTTTTTTTTGAGAATTTTTTATCAACTTAATCTCAACCGTGAAGCGTTTGGGCTTCTTGTGCTTTCTTATCTGGGCCTATTACAATGGGATGAGCCCATTTTAAATGAGAACATAAGAAAGAAAGCGAGGACTCAACAGTGAGGCCAGCCCCCTCCCAATTATTTAGGGGCGGGCATGCTGTGAGGCGCCGTCCTCACTGCCACAACTCTCCAAAAACGGTTCCTCTGCCTCTGCGTCTTCTCAATTCCCTCTTCCTCTGCGTCGCCCACTCTCCCAACGATCTGTCTTATGGAACAGTGAGTTCTCCTTCCCGTCAATTTTGTTAGTAGTTCTCCGATGTAGCTTTGTCGATGGCCTTCTTCTTGTCAATTTCTTGTTCCCCTGCTTCTTTATTTTGTGCGCACAGATTCAACTGCCTTCAACATGCGTTGCCTTATGAGAATTTTGCACACAGATTCATCTGCATGCAACACAAATAACTGCCTTCTTTATTTTTCTCCTGCTTCTTTAGTTTGTACACACAGATTCATCTGCATGGGCGATGAACAATTCATAGATACATGTTTATTCTTGATTGTTGATGCAGTTGTTTAGATAAATATTTCAAGAGCGTAAATTTTGATTATTAACTCGCATATACCCCTCTGCAAGGAAATACAACAACTTTTGGCTCACTACTTTAGTGATTTCTTTGGAGTACATGTTTAGTTTAAATTTTTCATGCACTTGTTTACATAAACTTTCAATAGTGCCAGAATTACTATACTATCTTTCATCTCGGCTTATTGTTATCATGTTATTGTCATGCTTCATGTCTTATACTGGTTTCATCAATTACAGTCCTTCGGCATGGCATTCGAGAAAGATTATGCTGCTAGGGCAGATGGAAATACCAAAATTTTTGTGAAGTACACGAACATGGCTAGCTGTGTTGAGTACTGCATTGGCGGTCAAATCTTGGCTGCGGAACCACGACCGGAAGATAGTTGCACTTTGGATGTGGAGTTCACCTAGCCTCTGGTCCTCATAGAAAGGCTGCCGTGGTCGATTATGCGTTGGCATCTCGTCCTCGTGTACCACATAAGCGTTCTTGATGAGCCTTTGCGGCACCTTGCTTGCCTTCACTGCTTTCGATGAGGAGTACACCTTTGTTGGGGTGGACATCAACAATGACGAGAAAAAACTCAAGCGTGTTGATGCGGTGATGCGAAACTTTGTGGATATCCGAATATGTGGAGAGTTCCTGATCCAGTGATGATTAAGCCAAAGTATGGCTTGGCTGACTACGCTGGTTCCATCATCCACCACAGCTACAACAAGATGAAGGATGCTATCACAGAAGATGACCACCATATATGGGCAGAAGTGCCCTTGCCCTTGAAGAACATCTATTATGCTTCCAGGGACGCGTATGCCACCTATGATGTATACAGGCGACTGGTGAACTTCCAAATGGGGTACGAGAGTCTGCGCCAGCATCTCGCCAAACCATCTAGGTGGTCGAGGAATTCCGGAAGGAAGAATGAATCAAACTAAAATGTTTCTTCTATTTATCTAGGCGATGAGTCTGTAAACTTTATTATCTTTGCTAGTAAGTCGTAAGTTCAAATTTCCTGCAAGTTCAATCATGCTTTATTCTAGCTGTCTTGCCTAATTTGATCCGCGTTCAAGAGATATTATACTTAAGGCGTTTATTTTGTTTTGGTTTAGCTAGCTATGATCTGAGAATGCATAGCCATTTTTACCAAAATTATTTCAGATTTATAATGAATCTTGTTCTCAAGCTGGGTTTGAATAGAGAAATTTTTTTAATTGCATAGAGAAAGTTCATATTTTAATCAAAAGAAGGGTCGCCTCCCTGATTTTCCATTAACAGAAACCACATGGTCTTTGAAGCCCCTAATACAAACTACAGCTAGAAACTAAAGTAATCAACTAGCAGCACAAATCATACATGGTAGCAAACCCAGCCAGACTTAACATCAAGGTCCAAAAAATAAGACTACTGACAAGGGCGGAAAATATAGGCTGAGAGATCTTGTGAAGACACATGATACCACTGTGACTCCACACTTGCGATGAACTGTACAATCCACCTGCTACATGCTCTAGCCTGCGCATATAGACCATCAGCACCTCTTTGTGTATCACCTTCATCTGCAATATAGACCATCCCATGATCAACAAGCAAATTAGCTAAACAAGAATCATAAGATCACTATACCATTTATTTTATAATCTCACATTATTCCTGCATTACCAAAGAGTGAAGAACACAAATGATGCCCTTCTCGCATGTCCAACGCAAACACTCATAGGTAGTTCTACCATCTTAACTCTATGATTTAAATTATTAATAAAACCCCCTTAAAGATTCCATTTGCATTACCATCGTTCATGATTATAGCCAGGGAAACAACAGCCAATAAAGCAACCACCTGTGTAAGCCCTATTTTGAGTCCTGAATAGGACCCAATCCTAGCATTTACTCTAACTGCAACATGTTCTCCTCTCATAGTCATCATCATCCAAGACAGAATGAAGACATAACCCCAGAGATGATAACTGCTATCAACATAGTTTTCGCACCATACCTAGTGTAAAGGACACTCTTGCGTTGACGTGCTACTTTTGTGGCTCCTCGGTCAGCATGTTCATAACCACCTCGATCTGAAGATCTTCACGGGTGAGTGGTCTTGAAACCGAAAAGAGCGGCTTTATGAACCTTGAGCTCTTCACGTCAACAAAATCACTCCATCCCTTGCGAAGATGATGCGGCCATCATCACACTTGTGGTACTTGAGGCATGAAGCTTGTCCTTACCTGCGAATGCCAGCAAGCCCATCTCCCAATATCTCCCCATCTCCTTGGGTCTTCAGAGCGTCGACAACTTTCGTCGGTAATCTCTGTATGCACCATCATAGGAAGAAAAATTATCAAATATGTGAAGGAGCAGTAAACAACAATTTGATCTTCAGCTACATCTACATATATTACATAAGGATCTTCAGTTATGGGAAGCAAAAGGATATGCAAAAATAAACATCAGTGTATTCACTGGTTTCAGCTACAATAGCATATCATTAATCTTTCTCTCCATGAAAAAACAAAGAAAATTGCATACAAAATAAAAAATACTAGTACACCAAAACCATACCATCGTCTTTCTTGCTATGTTCGACTTGGTGAAACGGTGGACAAAGAATACACCTATATAAACTTTCTTCATTGCCAAAAGGTCATGTAGGTTACACTCCTCTTGCTTCGTCAGATTAATTCCCTTTGTTATGACAGCTGATTCTAGAGGATTATGCTCTTTGTTTTGATCGCATGTCCTTGGCAGGTTGCAGCAATAAACCATAGGAATGTCTTGATCAAATCGAAGGAGACAAAGGTCGCCTTCTACTTGGTCGAAGTCTTCAACAAACCTGCACCAGTTTTCACCACCGATGATCGCCCTTGAATTCCCTTTGTACACGCCAAAATCATACGTGTGGCTCCCTCTCGCTTTAAAAAGCAATGAATTGTCTGGGATGGCGCTGAACTAGTGCCATGCGTAGCATGTACGATCTCTAGATGTAGAATTAAATTGCTATCTATTTCCTACATTTTGTTAATCTTCAAAGTAGAGGGAACAAACATAATACAAGTAAAAATTGACATGGTTATTTATAGCACGGTGAAGTGTCCCCATCTAGCACGATGGTAAATGTCAACCTATCGACATCAGACTGTTGCAGATCCTGTCGACGGAGTTATGCACTAAACAAAATAAAATGAAGAAAAGCAAAGGATGAGAATTTAAGAAATGGGCTTATGAATGTAAACACACTAGGCAACAATCATACGGTATAATCAACAAAGGTCTTGCATTAGTAATCAACAATCATACACTTGAGCTGCGTGGGTGGCTCGCCCTCCACTCCTCATAACCCATAGCATGGCCAGCGTGCCCGCCCTTTCCACAACTGTTCAGACTTGTCCTTCTCTTGATCCTCGACCGGTAGCATGGGCTCACCCCAAGCGTCGACGCGCGGCATTGGCCCCTCCTCCTCTGCAGCCCAACTGAGGTAGTGTTTAGTCAGAATTTCTTCATATATCATTTGTTTCTCTTTGGCCTTGCCAAACAGCAACAATTCACTTTTATGGAAATTGATTTTGAGCCCAGACATTTGCTCAAAAGTCCCTAGAATGAATTTGAGATTTTTTACACTTTCCACCTCATCTTTGATCAAGAATATAGTGTCATCGACATATTGTAGCATATTAATCCCCTTGTCTTATCCTTTACTTAACACCCTTTAACGGATCATGCTTGAGCATTATTCATTAGAATGGCTAAGGCATCGGCAGCTATGTCAAGCAGTAAAGGTGACATAGCATCTCCTTGCCTTAAACCTATAAAAGTTTTAAAATATGGACCAATTTCATCATTCACTCTAACTCCAACATTCCCCCTCTCATAGTTTCCATTACCCAGTCACACCATTTATCAGGAAATCCTTTCATTTTTAACATTTGAATCACAAAGGGCCATTTTATTTTGTCATATGCCTTCTCAAAATCTACTTTGAATATTAGGGCATCTTCTTTATTCTTATGGAAGGAATTCAAGTCCTCATGTAGTATTACCACCCCCTCCATTATATATCTGCCCTTGATAAAGGCAGTTTGCGTTCTGGAGATCACAGGGGCCACACAGTTAGCCAGCCTATTCATCAGTACTTTAGTAATGATTTTAAAACTGACATTTAAAAGACAAATAGGTCTAAATTTCTGAATATTTTTAGCATCATTGGTTTTTGGGACCAAAGTGATTATGCCATAATTAAGTCTGGCAATATTGATTTCCCATTTTCCAAAACTGTCCACTAGGGCTTTCAGATCCCACTTAACCACTTCCCAGAAATCTTGATAAAAATCAGCAGAGAACCCATCAGGGCCTGGTCTTTTCATCCCAAAGACAACCTGATGTATTTCAGTTAGGGAAAAAGGTGGCAAAAGTTCCTCTTTAACCTGTTTTACCCAACCTAATATCGGCCTAAAAAGGAATTTAATCCACTAGCCCAGCTTATAAGTTTTGGGCCCACCCTCTGGTTTCTTCCTGGATTCGCCACTTCACAATGCCAAAAAATTTCAAAGTTTTTAAAGAATTGTTTGCTGAAATTTGCTGCTATTGTGCTACGCATCTGCACTTGCTCATTGTTATGAAAACCCTGGAATACAAAACCCTAGGAAAAAAATTACCGAGCAAGCTACCGATGTAGAAAACTTCCTTCAATCTCTGCATCGCCTTCCATCTAACCTCCGATTGAAAATCCTAACTATTTAATCTCCAACTTTGAAAACCATATCCAACTCGAAAGCGGCAACACAACAAGGAACAAAGAAGTCGAAGATTACAAGTTAGGGTTTCTCACTTCACCTAGTCGCCGGTGAGTCGCTAGGTGCTTGTTAGCGACCTCCCAATTTCACTCCAGCTCTTACTGCTCCAACCCTCGAGGCGGCGGCGGGGGTCATGGCGGGGTGGTTTGTGGGAGGGTGGGGATGAGGGGGCAGGGTGTGTGGGCGATGGGGGTGATGACCACGGACCCTATCCGTGTCAAGCCTGAAAAATAACGGCCCGTGGGTCCGGTTCGTAAAGAAACAACCAAAGAGGCCCACAGGCAGCTTACACATCTGAAAGTAAAACCCTATGTTACTAATAAAAAACACAAAGGAAAATCCTATTGTCTAAAAAACAAAAACAAAGGAAAATCCTAAAAATAGGAAATCCTTTTTGGGTGAGTTCAACGTGAACGTGATGGTGAGAGGCTCAAGGAGGAGTTTTGTGCGTTTACAACACCTTTGTTTTAGAGAAAAAATGCACCTTACAATGTCAAATTATAAAATAGTTATTAATAAGTGCTAAAAATTCCTTATTTATAAAAATATGTTTCTTTCCAGATAAAACAAACTTCAATAATGTGGGTAGGTAATTGAGTGGCCTTTCTCGCCCCCACCCCCCTCCATCCCTCGCATATTCGGGACCTGGCGTGGTGTCATCATACAACCCCTAGAGGGTGTGGTAAAACATCGAGAGCGGCATGCATCGGCCCTCACATAGGCTGTGTGCAAATGGGGCCATACCACATGTTGGATCAAGCCATCGAGAGCGAATGTGTCCGGCCTGTCAAAGGAGTGCGGGGCACGTTCCTTCATTTGCCTCAAATTTCGATGCCACGTGATGTTAGACCTAGTAACCAAGGCCTGTCTCATGCATCGCACTCAACTGGACCCACAACATGCATGCACACATGTCCATGTATGAGTCTTAATGGCGGGGATGCATGGTTTGGGGACTGGCGTAAGTGGTGTGAGTCCAGTTTGGATCTAGCTACCAATAGGTAACACATTAGTCTAAACGTCTACCAAGAGGATGCATGTCCACGTATGAGTCTCTAAACGTCTACGTGATGCTCCACACGTGGGTCTAGGCAGCGGCGGGGTGCATATGGTTTGGATCTAGCTACCAATGGGTAGCTTAGCGTCCAATTTGTGCCTGGCGGTGGTTCACGGGGCTGGCGTGGTCTCATAGTATGACCCATGAAGGGTGTGGTCAAACAGAGGCGGCACCCATAAGGCCCTACTTGGCGGGCTATGTGGAAATGATGCCATATCGCATGCTTTGGATCTAGCCAATGGAGGGGCGAGTTCGGCATGCGGACGAAGTGTGGGGCTGTTCCTTCATTTTCCTCAAAATTTGGTGCCGCTTCATGTGGGCCCTATCCAAAAGCAGCCCGTCTAGTGCATCACACACACTGGATTCACACCATGCATGCACACTTGGCCACGTAGACACCCACCATAAACCTTTAGCCAAGTTGACCCACACCATCCGTCCACCCTTGACCCCACCTCGGTTCGTTGGATCTCCGTGAGTCCCTTCCCTCGGTATGCCAAGCATGTTAAAAGCGACACCACGGCTACATGTCTTGCACGCCGAGATTGGCGCATCATGCACTAGTGCCAACAAACATGTCGGTGAGCATCTTTGCCCATAGTGCGGATCGGTGACTAGCGGTGCATGTTGTCGGCCCGGTTGCCCTAGCGGTGCATGCTATGGGTAAACATGAATCACATCGCATCGGATCAAGATTCCCCTCTCTTGTACCCGATCTTGGGAAGCTACCTGCGCATGGTAGAAGAATACATGCGGTTGATGTGGGAGCTTGGATGAGGCAGCCATGGGATAGGTGCATGCTGAAATTCAAGATTTAGAAATTGATAACAAAATAAAAATGACAATTCAATTGTTTCTACAGGTGTACAACATATTTTAAGGATAATGTGGAATATGACACGTTCACATGCATTTTGGCAACAAGTGCAGTTTCGGAGGGGGAAAATCAGGTAGCCCCGTGCCTCCCACGATTTTTGTTCCATGTATTTCGCCACAAATATTGGAGGAAAAAAGAAAAATGTATTTTCCCCTCAAAAAACGACTTGGGAAGAAAATCTGGAAAATCTGAAGTAACCATATTTAGCTACTCCGTGGAGGTTGTCCCCCGTGGGGAGATTCGATCTACCTCTCATTGATTTTAGGGTGAGTTCAACGTGAACGTGATGGTGAGAGGCTAAAGAAGGTGTTTTGTGTGTTTACAACAACCTTTGTTTTACAACTGTATAATAACAAATGAAAGAGAATATGTGAAAAACAAAAAAGAAAAAGGATATGCATACATGATGGGCCAGCCCAACCATCTACAGGGATGCGTGGTCCAACACCTCGGACAGCCCGTCAAAATTTGGCCCTAACTTATTTGAGGCCTTGCCAGGCATGGCCCGGCGGGTGGTGGGAGTTTAGTCCCACCTGCGCCAAGCGAGACAGCGCACGCACCTACTTATATCTGTGGTGAGAGACAACTTGCATGAGCCTCTCTCATTGAAACAACACGTTCGCTATCCACTTACATGTATGGCACATGGGGCCTACTAGCAGGAGTAATCAACATCCCACGGGCCTGCATCCTGGCCCATATGGTTGGGTTTCTAGTCGTATGCAGGCCGTGGGGTTTGATACGTCCTGTTAGAAGGTGGGCTTCTTCTTTTCCAAATCACCCAAATTTTTTTACACAGTCACATCCATGTAATAAACATGATTATAAAAGAAAATTCAGCAATAATGAAGTTTACACTGTGCCCTTAAGGTAAAAGTCGGTATGTTGGGTCATCTATTTTGGAGCGGAGGAGTACATGAGTTTCACGAGCCACTATAAATTATTTAAAATTCTAAAAAATAGAAAACTTTCAAATTCTGTCTATGTTAATGAAAAGATCATGTGTACGAAATTTCAGGTGATTTGGATGTGGTCGAAAAAACCACCTTGTTAGAAAAACACGCTTAAGTGAGACCAAACGGTCCGTCCGTAATAAAGTGATTTTTTGACCAACTCCAAAATAACCCCAAATTTTTTGTACACGGTGCCATAAATGTAACAAACAGGATATCCAAAAAAACTCACGACACCATCCATCCACCCTTGACCCACCTCGATTCGTTAGTTCTCCAACGAGTCCCTCCCTCCGTAAGCCAAGCATGTCAAAGCGACACACGGCTACCCGTCTTGCACACCGAGATTCGGCATCATGCACTAGTGCCAGCAAACATGTCCAACTGAGCATCTTTGCCCATCGTGGACACTACAGCATGGTCTAGATCGAGGTGGCTAGCGGTGCATGTTGTCGGCCTGGTTGGCTAAGGGTGCATGATATAGGTCAACATGGATTGCATTGCATCACATCTAGATTCCCCTGTCCGTCTGGACGCGGAACCGAGGGCAGACGTGCATGGTACAAGAATCTGCATGGTCATTGGTGGAGCTTGGATAAAACAAATTTGACCTAAGCGACTTGGGGTAGGTGCATGCTGAAATTCAATATTTTGGAATTGTTAACAAAAAAGCGACAATTCAATTGTTTGTACAAGTGACACGTTCACATGCAATATGTCAACTAGTGCACTTTTGGAGGGGAAAAAAAGGTGCACTCGTTCCACCGTGCCTCCCATGATTTTTCTTCCATGTATTTCGCCACAATATTGGAGGAAAAAGAAGAATGTGATTTTGCCTCAAAAAACTACTTGGGGAGAAATTCTCAACTAACCATATTTAGCTACTAGGTGGAGGTTGCCCCCCGTGGGGAGATTCGATCTACCTCTCCTTTATTTTAGGGTGAGTTCAACGTGAACGTGATGGTGAGAGGCTCAATGTGGAGCTTTGTGCGTTTACAACACCTTTGTTTTAGGAAAAAATAAGCACCTTCTAATGTCAAATTATAAAATCCTTCTTAAAACATGCTTAAAATCCGTATTTTAAAAAACTTGTTTGTCTTGCCAGATAAAACAAACATAAAACTATGGGGATCGTTTATTGCGTGGCCTCCCCCCCCCCCAAGCCCCCCTCCTCCCTCCCATATTCGGGACATTTACCGCATTTCTAGGGTTGTAACATCGAAGTTCAAGATCTACGGTGGCCACATGAAATCATAGCAAGGATTGGGATGAAAGCCCCATGTTAAGCTATTTGGTCCATATATGCACCATATGCTACCAAAGGGAGGGGTGGCCTCGATGCCGTTCTCTCGGTTAGCATGCTCATCAGCTGCCGTTATAATCCATGCAAATTATCGAGGGGCCAAAAATTCACAGGACCTAGCGCAATTGTAATCATACGACCCCTAGAGGGTGTGGTAAAACATCAAGAGCGACATGCGTAGGCCCTCACTTAGGCTGTGGGCAAATGGGGCCATATCCCATGCTAGATCAAGCAGAGTGGGAATGCGTCCGTATTGTGAAGGGAGTGCGGGGCCCGTTCCTTCATTTGCCTCAAATCTCGTTGCCGCATGATGTTAGACCTAGTAACCAAGGTCCGTCCCGTGCATCGCACTCAGCTGGAACCACAACATGCATGCACACATGGACATATATGAGTCTACGGAGGGATGCATGGTTGAGGCTGGCACAAGTGTCATGAGTCATGTGTCTAGGTGCTACTCCACTTGGGTCTAAACAGCGGGGGTGCATGGTTTACCGAGAGGTAACACGTCCGGTTTGTGCCTAGGCGGTGCATCACGGGGCCTGGCATGGTCTCATCATATGACCCATGAAGGGTATGGTCAAACACCGAGAGGGGCATGCATAAACCCTCACGCGGGGTAAGTGTAAATGAGGCCATATCACATGTTGGATCTAGCCAGCAGGAGGGAACAAGTCCGGCATGCAGACGGTGCGTGGGCTCGTTCCTTCACTTTCCTCAAAATTTGGTGCCGCTTCATGTGGGCCCTAACCACAAAAGGCCGTCCGTGCATCACACTCACACTGGACCCACACCGTGCAAGCACACTTGGCCACGTAGACACACACCGATAAACCTTGACAATAGCTAGGGTTTTAAATTATCCATTCATTTTACCTAATCGGTTTAACATAGCTAGCGATGAACAAAAAGCGAGATGCCATGTGAAATTAAATGTGCCAACTGTCCCTTCTAGTAGTATTTTTTTCAATAGTTCTCCCTTCTAGTATTTAGTAGTACTGCGCAAAACAAAAAAAATGTCCCTCCTATTTTGCTGTTTTTTAACACACTATTTTGGTGTTCGGTTTATGTTGCCACATTTGTGGACCGACATTGTGCACTTTTTCTTTTGCTTGGTTGGTTGATTGGTTGGTTCGGGCAAATCTCTGGATGTGCCGCGATGCCGTGTCATGCATGTTTCTACCTAAATTTCAAAAGTGATGAATTGTGCGCGGCCTTGACCTCTCTCTCCCAAACAAATTGAATTTTCACTCCACAAATCTCGCTGCCGCCTCCAGCCTTCCATCGCCTCTGCCTATCCACCCACGTCTTCGTTGCTGCCCACTACTCGCCGCCGCCAAAAAGCCCACATTCTTGCCGGGGGAGGGGGCGTGGCTGGTGCCCTCCGTGCGGTGGATGTGGACCCCATGAAGGAACTGGTCGACAAGGACGTCGTCGCCGCTGATTCGCAGCCGCAGCTGGTCCAACACAGCACCAACGACGATGAATCGGTTAGTGTCTGCAGATATTAACCCTAGAATTTGCCTTCTCGAGGTTAACCCCAGAAATTGCTCTCTTCTTATTCGTCACTATCCGTATAGACAATCGTACTGTTCGCCTTTTTTTATTGATCATACGGTTATGAGTCCTAGGGTTTGCAAATTTAGATGAATGGATCATTTGTATTCCATTTTATGCATGTCTTTCATATAACCAAAGTTTTAGGAAACCAATACAAAGAAAAACAATCCATTTATGCCTGCCTTTGATATAATGTACAATTCGCTGGCATGAGATTGTTTTCTTCTAATACTGATTGCAGATTTGGAAGAATGGGAGAACTACCTACAGGTGAGGAAGCTTTCGGAAAGAAAATCTTCAAGTGGCTCATGGCTGCAAAGATTGTGTCTGCGTAGCAGTCGCTATAAATGCCGTTCTGCGGGAAAGAGAACCGACATTCCAAAACCACAGCAATTGCAGCTTCTGAAGAGGTGGCATCTTAAGGCAAAACCTGCTGAGTTGGCCAACAAATTGGGGAGGGTGAAGACCTAAAAGCATATAGTCATTTTTGTTTTTTGTGTTCTATCGACACCAAATGTAAAAAAAAAATATGGGCCCACATGACAAGTATCCATCTTTATCTCCTTCGACGGTTAGTGCCACATTAGCCAACATGAACAAGTGTTGATCTCATTGGACTTACATCCTGGCAAAATTCGGTGTCATTCTGAACCTGCTTCATGGCGGGGCCTTCCGGGACGGGAAGGGTCCGTCTCGAAGCATGTTTTTGTCGACATCCTTGAAGCTTGAAGTGGACCAACAACCTTGTACCAACATGACTAGCATCATTGCCAAGTTTCGTAGCTTTTTGATGTTGTAAGGATTATCTAGGGCTTTCGCGTCGATAAATCATATAATACTTACATTTTTTTTCTGCGCCTATTTTTTTCTGCGCTCGAGTGTGGGCTGCCATGCATGTGTGTCGTTGGGCTGTCTAAAGAAGCCCACCCGTTGGACCGAGCGATGTCCGCTGCCATTGCATGCACTCGAGCGAGCCTATGTTGCATGCGGTTGCATGCATGCGTCCGCTTCAGCCTACGTTGCATGCGTGCACATCTGTGAAGAACGCAGCGCCCTTGAAGCCGTTCCCGGTTGAACCGACCGACGGCACATAGGGCAGCACTTAAACTTCGCGCTTTGATTCACACTACAGTTTCCCACGCGTGTACACTCCCGATGCTGCGGTGGGTGGAAAATTTGTTCACATTTGACCCCATTACTGCCACGGTGGCTATTTAAGCCACCTATCATGTTCCTCTTCCTCTCACACCCTTCATCCATCTCCCATACTCTCCCACCTGCATTTTGCGCCTGCCCTTCTTCTTCTTCACCACAAACAGCTCCATGAACCAGCCCGCCGCAGCCATGCAGTACACCGGGCCTACCTACCGCTTCCCCCCCCCCCCACCGTGCCGGAGATGCTCTACCCTGCCGGGGTGTACGTCGAGAGCACCCTTCGTGTGTGGGCGATGTCAAGGTGGAGGGGCGCAAGGGGGTTCACCGACTTCTTCCTTGGGGCCGGCTACGGGAACCTCCCTCGGGGATCTCCAAGGATGTACCGACTCGAGGAGGTCATCCACAACGGGGTTGTGGTTGCTATCCTTGCCCACTTCACCAACCCCTTCGATGCGTTCTTCCTCCTCGGCCGCATGTTCTGGTGTGGCTGTGAGTTCATAGCTTTCACCACCCATAACATCTTCACAGACTACGACAACATATTCCCCACCGACGAGCGCATGCACACTCTGCCGTACCCCATCAACAACACCGCGGAGGAGCAGTGAAGGAGGCCCGGAGGAGGAGCAAGGATGAGCCTGGTGGAGAAGCGGCGGCCATCTATCTATCTATCTTTTGTAGCTAAAAAATCTATCTATCTATATTTGTCTTGGTGTTATTTTAGTTGTAAGCGTACTATTAATTCATGTTGTGGGCTTTGGTTGGCCCGAATTATATATATTTATTATACAAAGTATTACAGTGGTTGGGCTTTTTTGGAACCGTTTAAATCTCTGGCATTTTATTCATAGGAAAAAATTATCTCGAAAAAAAGTCATAGGAAGAAAACAATCACGCGCCGCCCCTCTCATCCAATGCAGAACCGCCGCCGCCATCGTCCTTCCCCTCACCCATCGCCATTACAACCGTGACATCTACTCCCTCTCCTTCTCCTCCTTCTCGCGGCCGCAACTTTGCTCGTCTCCTCTTCCACATCCCACCCCCTTCTTCCATCCACGCAAGAACCTCGATGGAGGAGCAGATCGCCGGCGGCAAGAACGCCGACTTCATGGAGATCGCCGGCGGTGACCAGGTCAAGATGGCCAGGTTGATGGAGATCCATTCTTGGTTTAACAACATAAGGCAGTTGAACTAGACGGCAATGGACACTTTGAGGGAAATGACATCCAGGGAGAAGAAAAAGCTTTCCCCCCCGCCCGCACAACCGAGGCACAAAATCGAGATCCTCCTGTGGGCGATGGAGCAGGCCAATTCGTCCAGCCCGTGGGACGGTAGCGCGGTGGTGGGCATTCAGATCGAGGTAGAGCATCCTTTGGATCAGGAACCCCTGATGCCGCGAGGTGCCGTTGCAGATTGTGGAGCCTCCAACCGAGTCGGAGATGACTCAAAGCGCAAGAGGAGGAGGGCGATCGTCAGCGACATCGCTTCCCGCCGTTCTCCATGCTTCCCTCGCCGCTCCCCTCGTGCGAGCAATGGCGGTACCGTTGTTTAGAGTAAGCTTCCCCACTCCTAATCTTCCCTCTTGCTCGTGCTTACAGTTGTGGTGGTAGTGATTGAGTACATGCTTTTGGGGGCTGGATTATGATGCATATGAACCCTAGGCTAAATTTGTACTGTTGTAGTGGTAGTATTTGATGTTCACCTGCACTTCTACTCCAAAAATTTGTTATGTGTCTTTCTATTTTTAAGTGCTTGATACTATATTTGAACCCTTTTTTTTGAGTTATTGATTGCTTTTGGTAGAGCTACCAGCTCTTATGGAGATGCTCATGTTGTATGTCTTGTTCTCCATGATTTGTACTAGCATTCTGTGCAATTAGATGCCATGACAAGCCATGTAGCATATTTATTTATTGCCTCCAACATGCCATCATTTTACTCTGTGCATCTCAGCAAGTATAAATCTGTCAGCTATAAAACTTTGCGAATTTGCTTGATGGTTCCCACTAAACTATAAACCCCCCTTTTGTTTTCAAAGTAAGCCACTGACATCTGGGTCCCACGGCAGTCACGCACACACAAATGCTCCCAGTCATGTGGCCCCTGGCCCACTGGTCATCCTCGATGGCTAGCCAACCTCAGTGTGCCTATACCAATAACAGCAACCCTTTATGTTACAAAACTATGCAACTTTGCTTGAAGGTTGCCACTAAAAATATAACTCCTATGGCCATGCTTCCTAAAAATTATTTGCATTATGTTGTTGATACTTTCATGCCATGCCTTTTGTTTATATGACAAGTTTATGTTGCATGGTAAAATCTTGCACTAAAGTGGCCATGTTAATATAATTGTTTGATGTTAAAAGTAAGTTGCACTTGTGAGCTTGGTTATGTTTGCTTGTTGTAACCATCATGTCAACATGTTTGTCATTATAACTGTTTGACATAACTGTTATTTTCACTAAGTCCTAACTGTAACATGACAACTTTGCCATTCGTGTTTACTTGGGGAAAAAATGGAGTTCACAATTTGGAGACACAGGTTGTGAGGCTAGGAGGCTGATGGCCCCTGCTGGCTGATCCTTCTTCTTCCAGCTTTTGTTCCTCCTTTTCTCTCTACTCGTTGGATTCTGGGCTACATCCTTATGTCTTTGTTAATGTATTCAGTTGATCCTTTTAATTTATTGTATTAGATTTAATGTGGAAGTACCTTAATCTCTACGAAAGAGATGTTGGTTCTATGACTGATAATTTCTAGGTGCATGCTTAAATTCAATATTTAGGGATTTTTTTTGAATTGTTTGGATTGCTTACCACATGTGTCACGTGGTCAATATATAGGGATTATTAACATATGAAAACAACAATTCGATCGCCTATTAAAATGTGTACAACATAATTTTCAAGATAAATTGAAACATGTCACGTGCACATGCAATTTGCCAACAAGTCTAGTTGTAGTAGAAAAAGACAGCATGTGCACGTATCCAACCGTGCCTCCTACGATTTTGTCCCATGCTTTTGTCGCCACATGTCTTTGTAAGTAAAAAAAATATAAGGTGATTTTCTCATAATAAACCGTTTTGGAGAGAAATTTGCAACCAACCAAAAATATCTACTGCGTGCAACTTGGCCCTCGTGGGGAGATTGGGTCGACTCCTAGATTATAGGGTGAGGCCATCGTGATCGTGAGAGAAGAATTCTTTTTTTCGAGGGAAGGTAGGAATTTTGTGTGGTTACAAAATGGACCTTATTGTAATTAAGGAAATTATTATTTAACATAAACCTTGCTATTTTCAAGCCATTATAAAAATAACTAAATTGTTTTGGCAAAAAAGGTTGATTATGGGTTAGTTTGTTTTGTGGACACATACGTGTAGTGGTGCATGCTGTGGGCCCAGGTGGCTCTAGGTGCATGCAGTGTATCATCTTTGGCTAGGGGTGCACAAGGTTAAACTGGTGAATCAGGGTTGAAGTCTTGTGCTAATTCTATTTTGTGGTGTGCGACATATGAGTCTACCCGGGGTGGAGTGTTGGCTTGTGGGCCGGTATAAGTGGTGTGGGTCTCTTTGCAAGTGGTGCGCCACGTGAGTCTAGGCAACGGGGGTGCATGGTTTGGATCTAGCTACCTTGAGGTAACGCATCCGGTTTGCGCCTTTGAGTGCGGGCCCGTTCCTCCGTTTTCATCGGTGCTTTCTCTCGGGTCCACGGAGAACAATCCAAACGCGCATGCTAGGTCCGGCCTTTCTTGGGTCCAGCGTGCCATATTCGGAGACGATTGCCGCATTTCTAGGGTAGTATCATCAAATTCACGATCTATACCGCGACCACATGAAATCATAGCAGTGAATGGGGTAACAATCACATGCTAAGCTCTTTGGTCCATATATATGGGCCATGTGCCACAAAAAGAGAAGGGCCGCCTCGGAGCCATTGTCCATTGAGAGGAAATGAGTCGGCCTATGAGCGGTGTGCGGGGCCTGCCCTTCATACGCTTGAACTACATGCGCAAGATGTGGACCCTAGCAACCAAGGCTCGTCCCATGCGCCGCACACCAACTGGACCCACTCCATACATGCACGCGTGGCCAAGTAGACACTCACCGGTCAACCTTGACAATGTACACAAGACGTGCACACTCATTAGCCATCTAGCCCCCAGCCATGCACACCTAGCCAGCTTCACTCAAACCATGCACCATTTTCCAGGTTCACCCACACCATCCATCCATTATTGACCCCACCTCGGTTCGTTGGACCTCCGACACGAGTCCCTTCCCTCAGCATACCAGGTATGTCAAAGCAACACGCGACTACACATATTGCACACCGAGATCTGACGGCATTCACTAGTGCCGGCAAACACTGTGCACTGAGCATCTCTACCCATGGTGGACACTAAGCGCATGGTTAGGATCGATAAGCCTAAGCGGCACATGATGTCGGCCCGATTGGCTGGGGTGCATGACATGGGTCGAGATGAAATGCATGGCATCGCATGGATCCACATTCCCGCCCAATACCGGACAACGAGCATATACGAGCCGAATCAGCGATGCGTTGTGAAGCTTGGAAGCCATGTGTTATGTGCATGCTGAATTTCAATATTTAGGAATTATTAACATACGAAAACAATAATTCAAGCGTCTATGTAAAGGTGTAAAACATAATTTTAAATAAAAAATGAAACATGACACGTGCACATGCAACTTGCCAACAAGTGCACTTGTAGTACAAAAAGACAACATGTGCACGTATCCCACCATGCCTTCTATAATTTTTGTTCCATGTTTTTTCGCCACATATCTTTGGAAGGAAAGACAAAAGAATGTGATTTTCCCATAAAAAAGTGATGGCGAGATGGTTGCAACCAACCAAGATAGATAGTGCGTGGAAGTTGTCCCCCGTGGGGATATTGGATCGACCACTCCTAGATTATAGGGCGAGGCCACCGTGAACGTGAACATGATCGTGAGAGGGTGAACAAGGATTTGTTTTTCGAGGGAAAGGAAGTAATTTTGTGGGTTTACAAAAAGGAATGCACCCTTTTGAGGGACAAAAAATGCTGCGTTATAATGTGTAATTAATGAAATTATAATTTAACGTAAACCTTGCTATTTTCAAGCAATTTAAAAACAACTTACTTGTTTTGGCAAAAAAATGTTGATAATGCGATAGTCCACTTTTGGACACTTACGTGTAGTGGTGCATGTTGTGGAAATCGGGGTGGAAGTCTTGTGCTAAGCTATTTTGCGGGGTGCGGCATATGAGTCTACATGGGGAATGGTTGGCTTGGGGGCCGGTGTAAGTGCTGTGGGTCTACTGCGTAAGTGGTGTGCCAAGTGAGTCTAGACGGCGGGAGTGCATGGTTTGGATCTAGCTACCTTTAGGTAACACATCTGGTTTGCTCACTGGGTGCGGGCCCGTTCCACCGTTTTCATCGGTGCTTTCTCTCGCGTCAACGGAGAACAATCCAAACCTAGCCACCTAAACTCAAACCATGCACCATTAGCCAGGTTGACCCACACCATACATCCATCATTGACGCCACCGCGGTTCGTTGGACCTTCGGCAGGTCCCTTCGGTATGGAAGGCACGCCAAAGAGACACGCGGCTACACATATTGCATGCCGAGATCCGACGTCATTCACTAGTGCTAGCAAACCTGTCCACATGAGCACTAGTGCTAGCAAACCTGTCCACATGAGCATCTCTGCGCATGGTGGACACTAGCTCGTTGTTTGGATCGAGAAGGCTAGCGGCGCATGTTTTGACCGGTTGGCTCGGGCTGCATGATATGGGTCCGCATTTAAACACATTGCATCGCGTGGATCAAACATTCCCTCCTCGGTGCAGGACATCGGATATATGGCGGAGCCGAATCCAGCGCGGTTCTTGTGACGAAGTTTTGTCACATCCATTTGCCATTCCATTGTTTGTAAAGTTTTACAACATATTTTAGGACAATATAAAACATGACACATGCAGATGAAACAAGCCTACAAATTCAGTTGTCCCACTATATGATTTTGTTCTGTGTAATGAGGAAGCAGTTGCATTACACAATTTTTTTGAGGAAGTTGCATTACACAATTTTTGAAGGGAAGTTGCATTACTCCTAAATCATGGGTGTGCCGCGATCGGACTATTCGGCTATTCATTCTAGCGAGAAGTGAGAAGTTACGTTTTGGCGTGCCAAGGCGTGGTGGTGTGAACAACGCACGAGGAGGTGTGAAGCGTGGCAACAACTCCTTTTGACTGCCCAGGAATAAATCGGCGGCTCCGCTTCCCCATAGCACGCTCCGCTTCCCCATAAATGGGCCATTAGCATTTATCTCATCGCCGCCCCCTCTTCCCGTCCTCTTATCCATCCAGAAACACGAGGGTTTTCTCCTCCCACGCCTCACCACTCCCCTGCCCATCCCGCTGATCCTCCCTTCCCGCTGCTGCATCTCCGTCGTCGAGATGCCCAAGCGCACCATGGGAGGGAGGGCCGACGCCGGGGCCGACGCCATGGCGCACGAAGCATCCAAGCGCCGGGCGCAGCTGCACATGGAGAAACCCCTCCCAGCCGGCAAGGTGTCCAGCCGGCAGCAGGGCGGCCTTGACGTCGACGACCACGTCCAGGCTCCGGTGCAGGTGTCACCTACGACGAAGCAGGTGGCTCCTTCGCCGGAGCAGGTGACTCATCTGCCGCAGCCCGTGGTCAACGTCGACGGCGACGACAACAAAGAAGAAGTCAGTCCTATTTTAGGAAATATCCTAGGTTTCCTTGTTCAGTCCCTTATCTATTTTTGGGCATGGCTAGGGTTTCTTCTTTTCTTCCATCTATGAAATCCGTACCTAGATTCGTTAGATCCGGTAGGTTTCAAGGGCGGATCCACATGGGGCGCATGGGTGTTGGCGTCGGCTCCTCATTGTATAGGTTAACTTGTTTTTAAGATCTACCAACCACTCCGATCCATGGCTCTCGTGAATCCAAAATGTTTTGATGCCAAATTTTAAGATAGATCTACCAACCAACCGAAATTTTCTGCCCGAAATTTCTTATATATGGTTCTTTTATTGCTAAATGGACTAAAGTGGTGTAGTTTGTGCACTAAACTTCATGTCAATTTGTATAAAACTAGCCTCTCACGCTTAATCCAGCAGACACATTTTTTGTCGTTCAATTTGCTCAACACCAATTGCTTGATTCTTGGAGTCCAATTACCATAGGCTGTAATATTTTACACTTGTTATCATTCCTACTTGAAATATATTATTTGGTTGCTTATTTTCAGCATAATATTTTCTGCAAGTAAAGAATAACAACACCATGCCTTGTTTACGAAAATGTCATAGTAAATAATCTTCATTTTACATCATTCATGTGTGTCTTTGTCGATTATGATGGAAAAATAATATTTTCACATGAACATTTTAGATATTACTCCTAACTCTTTAATTTCTTGAGTAACAGAAGCAGAGGCAGAAGAATGCCTTCTGAACTCAAAAGCCGACTTGATCTCAGCCGTTTGAAAAATATTGTTGTGGTTTTGGTTTGCAATATAATGTTTTGAACACCCAACTTTGAAATCCACGTCGAAATTTGTGTTGCTAGGTTGCATTAGTTTAGGCATGTATATGACATTTTTTGATCTATATAAAATATTCTGCTATATATGTGGGACCAGGTAGCTGCTCTGGCTCCTCACACGGAGCAGGTATCTCCTCTGCCCATGGTGGCGCCTCCACTGTGCCCGAGCACGTGGTCGTCGGCGATGTCAACAGAGAAGACGTTAGTCATCTATCTCCTTTATTTTTTTAAATCCTAGGTGTGCTTTGGTCAGTCCTTTTGTCTATTTTTGGGGAAGGCCAGGGTTTCTTTTTATCTTTGATCGATGGACTCCATATCAATATTCTGTAGATGTGTTAGGTAATTAGCTAGGTTACATGTGTTGCACCCTGTATAGGCAATATTTTGATCTAGATAGATTATTCTACTAATAAATACACCTAGGTTTTGTGAATGTGCTAATACAAATACGTAGCTTGACCTTGGAATTGAATTGCCTACGTAGGTGATTGTGAAAATATTTTTTGCAATTTAAGGATAACAACACCATGCCTTGTTTATGAAAATGTCATATTCTATGGTCATGAAGTAAATAATCTTCATTTTCTGTCATTCATATCAGTACTGTCATTACGATGGACAAAGAATCTTTTCACATGAAAATTTTAGATATTACCTCCTCAATTTGAAAAATATTGTTGTGGTTTTAGTTTGCAATATAAATTTTTGAACACCCAAGTATGAAATCCTGGATCCGCAACTGTGTAGCTAGATTACATTTATTGAGGCATGTATATGTCAGTTTTTGACCTATATAAATTGTTCTGCTAATAATCCGGAACAGGTAGCTCCTCTGGCTTCTTTGCCGGAGCAGGTGGTGGCTCCTTAGCCTCAGCCGGTTGTTCTTCTGCCATAGTTGTTGCCTCCCCTGCCCCCACCTGTGGTCGTCGCCGACGAGAACGAAGAAGAGGTTAGTCAATCCCCTTTATTTATTTATTTATTTTGTAATATCCTAGGTTTTCCCTGGTCAGTACAAGGCAAATAAGGTATTAAAATGTTGAGTACATGTTTGGTTGCACTTGATCAATCTTTGGTTTAAATGTTCCATAAGTGGCTGTGGCAATGATTTTAAACATTGATTATCTCTAAGCAATGGCTATTTTAGAAAGGAATTGGAGATCATCAATGTTTTACTTCAGTTGTTTTAATTAGTTCTTTTGTAGGGTTTTGATCATTTATGCCACGGTTGTATCCTACTACTCAGTTTTTCCCTTAGAAGTTACAACCGCTCAAAAATGGCGTCGGTTCGTGAGATGCTTACTCAAAATGCCATTAGATGTATAAAAAATGCCATCGTCCCGTTAGATGTTTGCTCAATAATGCCATTAGACATTGTTATTTTCATGTAAAACTTGTTGACCATCCAATATGACAAAAAAAGCCCAGGCCCACATTTCAGTTCTCTCTATCTCACAATGATAAGTGTGGCCCCACTTGTGAGGAGTAAGTAAGCGAATAATTTTACAGGAAAATAAGAACGCTGTTGGGATCAAGTGGGCCCACACTTTATTGTAGTGAGATAGAGGGAGAGCTGGCATGTTGATCCATAGGTATTGATGTGCAGTGGCATTTTTGAGCATGTGTCTAACGAAGCGTTGGCTTTTTTTAGCAGCAGAAATTCCTAGTGGTGATACTTAGTTGTGGGACACAACTGGTGGCATAAATGATCAAAACCCTTTTTTGTAAGTACAACATTTGGAATCACTTATTGTCAGAATTCATAATAATTAACTACTTCACCTAGAACGTTGAATGGTTCAGGAACATTGATGGGTGGGGTATCGATCAACAGGGGAAACTTCCACGACGATAACATGGGGACTTTCGATATCCATCATCATAAGCACACAAAATTCTAACCCTAAATAGATACAGCTCACAAGCTATTTTATCTAGTCATGCATGTAAGTTATAAGTCTTTTTTTTGCATTAGTACATCTGTATGCTGCTCTGCCATGTTACATCATCATTTCATGCATTTTTACGTAAAAAGTGAATTTTGTTGCACTAAAGGGCTGTTTGGTTTATGACTAACTTTGCCAAAGATTGCCATACCTAAGGTTAGGCAAGTTTGACCAACTTAAGTGAGTTTTTGGTTCCAGCCACACCTTAGGCAAGCCACACTTGGGTCCCACATGGCATACACACAATAAGTGTGGCAAGGTTCCTTAGGCTTGCCAACTTGTGGCTCTCATTTTGCTGAACTAACCTTAGGCAAGCTTGGGAAAAATGTGTGGCAAAATGTGGCAATCCTAGCGCTCTCTTCGACATGTATGGTTGATCCTTCATTTTTTTTACTATATGGTACTATCCCATTTAGTTGCTTATGTAGCAACTAATAAGTTATGAATTTATTTTTTCAACGTCATTTGAAGATATTTTCTGTTGTCATCAATTACATTATGTTTAATAGACTCATTCTGCTGAATTCTCATATTAGATATACTTACATAACATTTGGTACTACATGTAGGTCCTAAGTGACGACGTCGACAATGACCAAGAAACCCGGAGGATCTCTGAGGAGGCAGAAGGCGAGGGAGCTGAACAGTGGTGTGCTCGAGAAACAAATCAGGCCAAGAATCGGAAGGGGGGGCTACGGATGCCCTTACTGCAACAAGCTGATGAAAGGCGACCTGAGAAGTACCATCAACCATGCAGTCGGAACATCCCAAGGCAGCATCAAGAATGGCTACGCTTTCAGGGTGAAGCACGCCGCGTATGCCGAGTACTTGATGAGGCTTCTTTGAGGCTTTAGGGACGTGCGCACCCTCGCAGCTAGAACTGATGCTCTTTTGGTTTTAACTATGCTAAGTACTACCCTATGCTATACTTTGTTGGTGAACATTTATGGTCGAACTATGTGCACCAGTACTACTAAGTGGTGCTTGCTTTTGTATATATGCATGGAAGCATCGAACTAAGGTAGAACTATGCTAATTGGTGTGTGGTTTGGTTGCTTGTTAAACTCGTGCTCATTAATCATCGGCTCATTTAGATTAAGTAGCATAAAACCCTGATTGGCTAGGTTCGTTTGAAGCTAGTTAAGCTTGTGAGCGCTTGTTAACAGATTTTGATGTGTTATGGTATACATGATGAGTGTGTACATGTGGTTTTCAAGAAGGAAGATGGTGACTCAAGAAGGAAATGCACTAGTTTGCTGCCTAAGGTGTTGATCCAAGTAATACTAGAACCATCATGTTTGTGGCGTGGCTACATGATGATAACAAAGTCTCGATCCAAGTAATACTAGATCACTTGATGACAATTTCATCGGCGTTTTCACAAGTCTTGAGCATTAGGGTTTATGTACACAATTTTCAATCCCCAACCCATCCACCCGGACCACGATCTTTGGATTGAATCACGTAGATGTACAAAATCCGGTTCCTAGGTCCTGCCCCAAGCGCCTACGCTTGTGATTTTTCCAGGATCCTAATTAAGCGCCTAAATAAGCGCCGCTGCATTGAAGGTGCCCAACGCCGACCAATCAATTTTTCTCATAAGTATTTCCGCAATAGTAGGTAACTATCAATTACTCCCCGCATCTCTCCCCCTAGGTTACGCTCTAAAACCATCGCCGCCGCTCACACGCCCGCCTCCCTGCCACCGGATATGAAATCCACTCGTGGAGGTCGATTGGCCGTCATGACAGATCGTGGCCATGGACGTTAGGGGCCTATCATGGACGGCGTCGTGACAGATCGTGGACTTGCGGGGCTAACCACCGACGTCGTCATCCATCTTATGGATCAGGATCCCCACGAGAAAGCTTTGGACTACTCGGTGTCCGACCCAGAGAAGCATCGTGTCAGCGAGGTGCGATACTCCGTCGTCGATCACTGGCGGCGGCACATGCACGGCATGGACTGGAATTCCGTTATGGTAATTTTAATTTTTTAACGGTAGATCTGTCTTCAAGTTTAAGGTTAGAGGTTAATCATTAAACCATCAATACATTGTTGAATTGGCATAATGGAATCTAGCTCTAAATATAATGTTGATCATCAATACGTAATGATTATTATTTATTCAATCAATCTTTGAGAAATTAATGGTTCATCCACTCCACAATTTAGTGCATTTTGGTTTTATGCCAAAAGTTAGACATCATAAAGGTTGTGCATGTTTATTGACAATTTTTTAAAAAGTACATCATATGATTTATGCTTTCATATGGATTTGATATTGCCTTTTTCTCCTTAAATTTTCAAAGTTAATAAATATTTACTTTAAAAATAATTTATGGGCACTACAGTATGAAACTTAGGAAATATTAGGTCTTGTAAACAATGGTGCAGCTTATATCATACATAATTTTAACTTGCAGCCTTATTCTCATGATTATGCGGACATTTCGAAGGAGATGGATGCACACACTCGAAAACCCTTGAAGAATTGCAGAATGGGCGGTGCAGCGTGCTTAAGCGTATGGCGTGTCGTTGCGGCGTTACGTGGCAAATATCTGGACCGGCTTTCGTTAGTATTCTTGAGCATGCGAAGGAGTTGCCAAAGGATACCAAATGAAGCATGGTGTGAGAAGCGAAACACAAGGCGCTAGCCCAATATCTCGAGAATTTGTCGGACAAAGAGAAGGTCCGAAGAAGGCGTTATGAGAACCAGCATGCCAAAGAATAGATGTATAAACGTAACCACGAAGAAGTTACGGTTGGCATAAGTAGTCATCTGCGGTTGTTTTTTCCTAAAAATACCAATGAATATTTTAATTATCATAGTTTTTGCAGAAATGTTACATTTATTAAATTTAATCATAAAAATGCATAAAATTCAATTATTGATTTTTTCAAATATTTTTAACCTTGCATCTAATAGTTTACCATTTTATTGGTTAACCATTATTTTCATATATATATATATATATATATATATATATATATATATATATATATATCTTGTGGAGTGCTTAAAATTATTCAAGATCAATTGGTGTCTTTGAAAGACTCATCCACATGCAATATGAACAACGAGTGTATTTTTAGGGTTTCTTCAAAAGAACACTGTGGTCATCTTGATCTTTTCTGTTTGGCGGAATTGGTAAAGCTGCCAAATCTGCATCTGATCCGCCCAACACTTTGTTCCTTTTGTGGGCTTGTACAAGTGGGAGGCGAGAGAGAAAAGTGGGCGATGGCCCCAACCCCAACCCACCCCTATCCCAATCCCACCTCACTTTGTTCCACTTCGTTCTTTGCGAGACAGGCGATGCGGAGGGCGACGGCTAGGGTTTGCCAAGCCGTCACCTTGGCCGCCCCCGTCGTCGTCAAATCCGCCGGATCCGCGAGGCCACCCACTCCCCCCTGCTCCGGCCACGATCCTCCACTGCCGCTGCCGCCCTATCCCGACCCTAGCCGCGCCGCCGCACCGCCCCCACTGCTCGCGCCGCCCCCATCCCCTACCCCCCACCACCGCACCACCCCCACTGCCCGCGCCACCCCAAGACCGCCGTCGACGCCGCCGAGCCGGCCCGTCCTTCCTCGGCCGCCCGTCCCGGTGGCCCCATCCCGGCTGCGGCCGCCCGTCCCCGACTGCGCCGGCGGTCGACGCCACTGCCCCGCCCGTCGTCGCCCTTCTCCGCCCCGACCTCGTCGCCGCCCCGCCCTGCTCCGCCCCGCCTCTGCTTCGCTGGTGAGCCCCCGCTGCTGCTTTGCTGCTGCCGCTGCCGCTTTGTGCTGCTTCCTGCTGCTGCCGCTGCTTGCTACTTGCTGATGCTACGTTAGGTTAGTTAGTTTAGGGTTTAAATGGATAGATTAGTTAGATATATAAATAGTTAGATAGATGGATTATAAGATATAAAAAATTTGTTGATAGGTTAGTTGAGAAAAAAAATTGTTGTTGATATATAGATGGATAGATGAGCGGATACTACATCATGATATATAGATGGATAGATGAGCGGATACTACATCATGATATATAGATGGATAGATATAAAATTGTTTGATATTTTATGTTAAAATGCTATATGTGTGGTTCGATGAGATGCTATATATTGCATATCCTGCAAAAAAAAAGGTTCAATGAGATGAATCAATGATGATGACGAATAGATGATGATAATGAATATGTGACGAATAAATGATGATGATTATAGTTTGTTTGCCTACATGATGCAAAAAATAAATGAATGCATGTTTAAATGTTTTAAATATGCTCTATGAGTTGTGATGTTCTAAAAAATTGTCGCGATGGAATTTGCGGGCTTTGTGGTGTTGGTCCCTGAGCATCCCTCACATTGTTCGACTCCTTCCCCTACAAAGGGTGAGCTACAAGTCCATCTCCTCCATTTTTCATGTCACACCGAGGGTGTACACATGTAATATTTTTGGTTGGTGCATATTTTTTGCTGATTGTTGTTACTGCTTACTTGAATTATGTCAGCCTATCTCCAAGATATGGTATGGGCTTGTTGGGGTCAATGAAAATTTGATGTGAACTAGTAGTTCACATTGCAACAAATTCCTCACTGTTGGATTTTCTGCCATTATACTTCATAATCATGATTTTACTTGTTGGTATGGGTAGTAGTGAGTAAATAAATAGCAAGTATACAAAAGGGTGACTATTGGTCAGCATACCTTGCTCGTTCTCATAGCCTTCACTATGCTATCATCTTGCTTGAGAGATTCTATCATGTCCTTATTCTCACTGGAAATTGGAAAATTAACCTCCACAGCTACCTCTAAAAATGGTATGTACAGCAGCAAATGCATTATTTGTTTTGTTGGGACAATTTAAAGACTTCATATTTATTACCTGATGGTACCACACAACAGCCCATCAGGAAATTTGCAGTGATTAAAGGTAGATCAGTTATAGTTTCACGTATTGCTCGATGAGAGAAGTCAATCATGGTTCATTTGTACATGGCTACTAATTGGTTGGTTACCAAGTTTTCTTGTCCAACTCACAAAATTGTAACCTTGAAATATCCTAATTGCTTATATACGCCCAATGATTATGAGTCTAACCACTACTCTTGACTAGTCGTGCGAATAGTTGTCGATTAGTTTTTTCGTGTAGATGTTTATACATGAACTACGTACTTAGCGAGAAGTATGCGAAAAAGATTATTCACATTGTATATGGTGCTAACAATTCCTAATGGAAGACTGATTTCATATATCAATAACTAACATTTGTTCATTGCAATGCATGCAACATGTTTGAATGGCAAGAAACCATCCTCATCGGCGGTGAAGAGAGTGATCGCGGACCACCTCGGATGATGCTTCGGATGGCACTTCACGTGGGAGTGGCGGCTATAAGCTGATGGCGACACCTCTAGGGACTATGACAGCGATGATAGTTACGATGGAGATGGAGATGTGGACCACGATCCTATCTTGGCACTACGGGGTAAAGTTCTATATTGCTGGTCAGATATTAAATGAACCGTGAAATATCAAAAGTTGATGTTTGAGTGACACTTGATTACCACGCATTACTCTGTTTGGGTTCTAGATGACCTTCCAAATCAACATTAACTGAACTAGAGCTTACATAGAGGAGTGTTTAGTTGTTAGTTTAAATAAATCAAATATTCAATTTGCCCATGTTTCTCTGAGATATTCTTTGGGTGGATGTGATTGGGTTATATATGTCCTTCATTTCTTGATCATTGGAGTAGGCATTGATCATTAACCCTTCTTGATGTTCTAGATCTTATGTATGAAATTATTTACTACTCTGTCATCTTAATTTTTTGATACAGGTCCGGGATACATTGTGAGAAAAGGAACTTTCGAGGATCGCATCTTCTCTGACAACCATGTATTGCTAAATGAGGATCGGTGGGAGTGTCTCAAATCCATAGTAACGCAGTGCCAACCTCCCATACCATACTATGTTAGCACCGTCACTTTCGCTCGGCGATCATCGGAGGGAAGATCAAGATGGTAAACACTTGGACTTTTCTTTTTGCAAATCATACTTCACTAGTGAAAATGCCATCATGTAGAGACAGAGAGGAGGGCCAGGCGTGGTTGTGCAAATCATACTTACTTTTTGTGTGCAAATCATACTTAATTTTTATGTAACATTATTTATTTCCTGTGCAATCAGATCTTCTCAAAGGATTACAGTCAGGCCTACCTCAAAGATTATGTCACGAAAGCCCATGGTTGTGCGTGTCACCAACGAACATTTTGAAGGTAATAAAAAGGTCTTGTTCAAGATGGGCAAAAAGGACGGGCGTGCGATCATGATGAAGAACTGGAGAGAAGTCGTTGAGGGAGCCAGAATGAAACAAGATCAAATGGCTATCTTCAGGTTCATGGAAAGGAGTGGAGGTGGGCTTAGGGTGAACATGGTTAGTGGCATGAGGATTTGTTGACCCATGGTAGTAGTTTGACTCTAGTTTTATTATCTGTATGTAGTAGCGATGGCGCAAGTTGGTAGTATCGACTTTTGCGTCCGATGAAGTGCAACTTAGTAGTAATTGGTACTTGGTAATGGCTGGTACTTTGGTGGTTAACTTTTGGGTGCATTGGGTATGAAGATCGTCCGATAAGTGGAACTTAGCGATAACTTGGTGGTACCCTATGTGGCGTAATGTACTTGCTATGCAAGTCTATATATATATAACGCACCTAGTACCCTCCTTGATATAATTACCTTTATGGACTGCAATTATATTTCCTTTTTTTTGGCCACGATGATGCTAGTATTTTAGAATCAAATCTAACGGGTTTCAAATGGATTGGACACTACTTTCATTTTGAACAAGGTTTTTGTGTTAGCTAATCTGAGTTATTTTGTAAATGCGGTTTGTATGTGTGTAAGCCCAAAAATGCAATGCAATACAAAAACTTAAGGTCAAAATGCAATGCAAAAATGATGTTTACATTACTTTCGAAATGGCATGGAAGGCTATTTTAAATAAAAGATCAAAACAGCATGTTTGTCTTATTTGAAAAACAGTATACTAAAAAACATGCTATCTTTTAAAAAGCGTAATTTTGAAAAATGATGTTTTCAAAATCAGCATGCTGCTTTCAAAATAGCATATAATTTTTGAAATCAGCATGCTATTTTAAAAACAGCGTTATATTTTTAGAATGAGGCTGTTATTTTGAAAGCTGCATGCTATTTTTAAAAACAACGTTATATTTTTAAAAACAGCGTTATATTTTTAGAATGAGGCTGTTATTTTGAAATCAGCATGCTATTTTTAAAAATATCAAATTCAAAAGAACATGATTTTTTTAAATCAGCATGCTATTTTAAAAGTAGCATATTGAAAAGAGCATGCTATTTTTAAAATAAGCATGATATTTTTAAAATAAGCATGATATTTTTTAAATTAGCATGATATTTTTGAAAAATAGCATGCTATTTTAAAAGTAGCATATTGAAAAAAGCATTATATTTTTAAAAGTAGCATTCTATTTTTAAAATTAGCATGTTATTTTTTGAAATCAGCATGTTATTTTGAAAGTAGCATATTGGAAAGAGCATTATAATTTTAAAAGAAGCATGTTATTTTTGAAATCATATTTTTAAAATCAGCATGCTATTTTTAAAATAGCAAGGTATTTTTAAAACAGTATATTCAAAGCAGCATGCTATTTTGAAATCCGCATATTCATTCTGTTTTATTTTCAATTGAACATGCTTTTTTTCAAATGAGCATGCTATTTTTAAAATATGAGTATGCTTATATTCTATTTGAAAATAAACGATTTTCAAGGTTATCTGAAAACGAGGTTTACATTAATGTTCTATTTTCTTATATATATATATATATATATATATATATATATAGAAATTTTCGGTTTCTATTTTATATTTCAAGTATGAAATTTGACTACACTTGAACAAATTTCAGCAATATATTATGTAAAAAAATGAAAAAATACAGAAAACCAACTTCACTAAAAATGCATTGTTTCATCGATGTTGATAAATCATAACTAGCCTACCATATGCCCGTCCATAAAAAAATGAGGGTGTACCAAGCAAACGAGGAATTCAGAAAAATAGTGGCAGTCCATCAAATAGGTCTAATACATCAGAAACAAGGTGGATCACGGCATGGAAAACTGTCTACTTTAGTTTGTTCTAAATTTTTCGACCCCAGAAATCCTTTTGTTTTCTCTGCTTGACCCTGTGCATCTACACATCATGTCTCTACTTCACTCTAGCTTTCCTGCATGAAACAACGTTTGTTAATAGGATAGCAAAGAAGATTTGAGCATGTACAGTACACTATAACAGAAAAGACACTAACTTCACTGATTTTCTCGTCATAGCTCTGAAGCTAACTTGACGGCTCTTATTCGCTCAGCCTGTGGTACATTCCTAGCAGGCCTTTTTGTCTTCATCGCCCCTTTGGCCTGTTCTTTACCGCCCTTCCTAGAGTCTTTCCTGGAGAAGTTAACAAACTGTCAACATAGTAATAGAAAATACCCGACTTCTAGAGCGGACATGTAAGTATAGACACTAACTTCACTGGTTTTCCTCGCGCACCCTTGTCATCATTCTTTTTCTTCCTCCCAGCATTGACATTTGGAGCGCCCTTGCTTTTCCTACAAAAAATGAAATAGATGAATCTGTAGCCAACATTCGAAAACATGTTTAAGTACGCACAATTGTCTTTGATGCCCACTTGTTTGGTTTTTCGTAATCCTCTTACGCAACCTCAATGGTCTCTTCCTAGCCCTCCTCATTACCATCTTACGCATCCGAATCTTCCTCTTCTTCCGCATCTGAATCTCCCTCTTGTTCTGCATCTGAATCTCCCTCTTCTTCTGCATCTGAATCTTCCTCTTCTTATGTACCTGAATCTTCCTCTTCTTCTGTATCTGCCTCTGTCTCTTCTTACATGTACGCCTCTGTCTCTTCTTACATGTCGACTCTGTCTCTTCTTTTTGCTTCTTCCTCCTTGTGCTATTTGATTTCCCCGATTTTTTCCTGCGTAAATTGAAGAAAAACATGTGAACACTCTACGGGAGAACATATTAATGATGTAAGCATGTATGGAAATGAACAATGAGATTAACATGTGGACTAACCCGTTGCTTTTTAATCTTCCTCTTCTTACATGTCTGAATCTGTGTCTTCTTACATCTACGAGTCTTTCTCTTTTTGCTTCTTCCTCCCTATGACCTTTGATTTCCCCGATTTGTTCCTGAGTAAATTGAAGAAAATGAGAGAACATATTGACATTGTAAGCATGTATGGAAATGAACAATGAGATAAACATGTGCACTAACCCGTTGCTTTTTTCCCTCTCATCCGCTCGCGCTGGATTTAATCCTCTTGTTCGATTCTTCGATAGTTGGTCTCCCTTTTGGAACTATTTTGATTGGATTTTCCACATCATCGATTGCAGCATTCGTGAGCAGCGAGAGAAGTATGCGGAAAAGGAACAAAGCGATTTATGGCCTTCATCCAAATCAGTTTTTCTCCATCAACCAATATACTCCAAAGGAGCTCCATCACTGATACATTTGCTAATCGCTAGCTGCGGTTTGTGAATAAAGCGTCACTAGCCATGTTGCATAGTTGATGATACTTATTTATGTGATCGAGACCATACATGAGTATTTGCGGTCCTCGAAGAAGGGAGCGGCGGCTTGGCATGCATTGTCCATCTTTTCTTGACAATTTTTTTGGAAATGTCGTACACCTAGATGATCGAGAATGCAGAATATATATGCGCATGAGTAATCCTGACTTTCCAACTTTTTACATTTACAAGCTGCATCATCCGGTCTTGCTCACAATAAGCAGACAAGTCACGTGATATATAAAATCCACAGGCTTAGCATCCACGCCTTGTGCATCCAACTTTTTTGCATCCAACTCCTCACTGTCCTTACCTTCCATGTCATTGGGATCCTTAGCATCCAGGTTTTTGGCATGCAAGTCCACACCATCCTTGCCTTTCAAGTCATTGGGATCCTCAGGATCCAAGTTTTTTGCATGCAAGTCCTCAGCATCCTTACCTTCCAAGTCATTGGGATCCTCAGCATCCAAGTTTTTTGCATGCAAGTCCTCAGCATCCTTACCTTGCAAGTCATTGGGATCCTCAGCATCCTTACCTTCCTTACCTTGCAATTCTGTAGCATCCCTACCATATGGGACTTTATCATATGGATCTTTGCGCAAAACTCCAAACACGACCAAACCATCACATGCTACCCGATTGCGTGACACCGCCAATTTGTCCCTTGACAATCGACACCTTACCTTTGGAAACATCACAGTTGTATAAATATAAGAGGCAACAATCTCCGGAGGGTGTGCATTCTGCTTCTTGAAGGGTATCGTATGTGTTCTTTTGCTGCGTCTAATGCTGCTTCATTCTTACGCATTATGGATACCACGATTGCTCAACATGCTGCTACAAATCAACAAGCTGCATCTTCCTGTTCAGGTGCACATGAAGCCTTGAGTTGAGAGACTCACTCCTCTGATTACTCATCATGCCAAGGAAATATCTACCCTTTGTGTATGCAGCAGCCCATTTGTGTTGCAGCTCGTATATCATGTTAACCCATGACGACCTCTTTCCCGTTGGTTTTATTTTGAACCGAACCTTATAAGCCTCCCATCTTTTCTCAAACTCATCAACATCCCAACGACGGTAAATGAATTCCCTAAATTCCTCAAGCTTTTTCTTGCGGAGGTGCGTCACCATATTCTCCTCGATATGCCACGTGCACAAGCGATGATCTGTTCCGATCCGAAAGTAGCTATTGCTTTAGCCATTGAACCGTCCCCATCGGTGATTCTTTGAAATGGGTGCCCTCGGGACATTGCCTCCAAAAATACATGAAGAAGCCCTTTGGTATGATGCAACTATCTCGTCTGACACTAGACCGACCCCAAACAAAACTGTGCTGCGGTGATGGTTCAGACCAACAAATGGAACAAACGGAAGCCTGTACTTGTTAGACCGATATGTACTGTCGAACACCACGACACCACCAAAGGCAACATAATCAATCCGGGATTGTGAATCAGCCAAGAATATGTTCGTCAAACGGCCTTCTTTGTCTTTTGTGTATTTGAAAAAGAATTTCGGGTCTGCTTTTTTCTGTGCAATCATATAGGTGAGCAAATATCTAGCGTCACTGCCTTCTATCTTGCGCTTCTTCTGGATTGAAACATGGTTGTATAGGTCTCGATCTATAAATCCAAGCTTGTCGGGACCTCCGGCATTGTTCTCCATTACATTCATAATCTGATGTGTTCGAAGTCCACCAACAGCATACTCGATGACATCGGCCTTTTGTGTGTCAGTCATTCTACGATGAGCCGATAAGTAGGGATTGGTCGGCGAGGGACAAGCAGATGGTTATGCTTGTCCACAAAATTCTTGGCGAACGAGAGGCTAGTACTATCTTGTAGCTCAACTTGAAAAAGCGGGACACCCACACCGAGAAAGACCCTCGGTGTTCTTTTCTATCAGCCCTGTTAAAGTGCTTAAGGGCCCGCCATCCTTGTTTGCGACACTTGTATGTCATACATATGCATTTTGTTTGAGACCGGACCCCCTGCATTGAGATCATCCTTTCTAACACCAAACCCTTTTTCTCGCATACCCTCGTAGAACATGTAGGCTTCTTCCTCGATCTGAAAGTCTTCTTCACAATCTCTATGTATTCCATACACTCATTCAGATCTGAACCAGCCATGCCTTTAATATCAATTCCTTTACCTTGCATGTGTACATCATCTAGGTCTATGCCATCCTTGCCTGCATCCTTATTATCATTATCATCCGTGCGCATACCATCCATTCCTTTGCCTTCGTTTCGTCTATCACCCATGTCCTTGTCATGCTTGCCTGTATTCCCCAAGTTTTTGCCATCGTTGCCTTTATCATCCATGTCGTTATGCTGCCAACGAAAACAGATAGTCAATGTTAAGGATGGATAGCATACATAATAATTATGCAATACTCTGCTTAAATAATTGCTTAATTTTTCATATCGGATTCATGTACCAAACTCAGTCCTTCAAAAGCTATAAGTAAGTATAAAATATTCCCTGACTAAATCCAGAAATATTTAATTGATTGTACTTGTTGTAACTGATGATCTCTAACTAAATCCAAAGTGCACTAATCTTTCAAGTCCCCACGATAGACCACCTGATAGATCAATTATACGCAAACTCCATTCAAAATTGTGTCCTAACTGAATCCAAAATTATCACCTAACTAAATCCAAATTATCTAAGTCACTAAGTCGAAAATATCTCCAAACTCCATACAAAAATAATTATCTCCTAATTAAATCCAAAATATCTGGAAACTCAATTCAAAAGCATGTCCTAACTAAATCCAAAATAACTTTCTTTGAATCCAAATCTGCTGACAAATTCTCATGGCACACAACCCTAACTAAGTGCTTTAATATGTCCTAGCTAAATCCGACTTAAACTTCCTTTGAAAATATATCTTGTCACAACTTTCTGAAACCATAAAACCTAACTAACTACATCAACATGTCCTAGCTAAATCCAACTTACACTCCCTTTCAATAGAAATCTCGTCACAACTTTACGAAACCATAAACCCTAAACCTCACATGACATATCCTAAACCCTAATCAAATCGACCCTATTGGTACTATAAGCATAAAGGGACCAGCAAAGATTTGAGATGGCTAGGCACTTACAGCGAAGATCCGGCGTGAAAAAGTTGATGCACGTCGATGAGGATGATGTGGCCTCTCGGGTCGGGGAAGGTGGCGTGCGCTCGGGGAAGGAGGGGAGGCTCGTCGGAAGATCTGGTGCCGCGACCCGAGCGGGGTGACTTCCGATGGAGGGGGGAGGGGGGGAGTAGGAGCAGGAGGAAGGAGGAAGGAGTGACACGGCGAGTGCGATCGGCGGCGATCGAGGGCGCCGGAGGTGGTCGGAGGCGATCGAGGGCGCTGAGGTTAGGGCTCGAGAGGAGGAGAGAAGACGAACCGCTCGAATCCAATTTCAAAAGAGTACGCACGATAATTGGACCTCTATAAAGAAGTGTTTTATTAATGCAATTAATTTAATCGAAAAATTTGAGACGAGAATACCTGGACTTAATTGGGCGATTAAAGGTATAAAATTTTTAGGTTGAAAATACCCTTGGGCTAAAAAAGGGCCAATTATTCTAATCCGTTAAATCGCTCATATAATACACGTGTTTTGGTGTATTATGATGCACCGTAAAATTTCCCTTTTCTTTTCTTGGGCAGCCCGGCCTGCTTGGCGCCGATCATTGGCGGAAGCCAGGCCGAGCCTGTGGCTTGGTGGAGGCGGTGAGCCGGCCGAGCACGTGGATGCTTGGCTAGAGCAGCGAGCAGCCCGGCGGTCTTGGCGGGAGGCCGGCCAAGGCAGCGTGGGGCGGAGACGCGGAGCAGGCGGCCCCGAGATGCTTTGGGAGGCGTGGAGCGGCGGCCGTGTGCGGCTGGGCTTGCGAACTGCTTGTGAGACAGGCTGCGGAGGCGGCTGGAGTGGCGCGAGGTCGGCCGAGGGCGACGCGGCCGAACCCACAGCGGAGCGATCTGAAGGCAGCCGAAGTGGCGAGGCGGCTTCGGGAGGACGTGGTCCCGGTCGCGAGGCCGGCTCGAGCGGGAGGCGGCAGCGGAGCGAGAGCCAGGTGCGCGGAGGTGGAATCAATGAGGGGAGCAGCCGGCGCCCGGCAGCGGGCGGGAACCAGTGCGAGCGTCGTGGGCCGAAGCCGCTGGCGGCCAGCGAAGTCATAGGACCCGCTTAGGAACCCGGGCAGACGGGTCCGGTCATGCGACCAGCCGAGGTCGGAAGGACCCGGCGAGCTGGCGACGACGAGGGATCGGGGCGGACGACCACGGGGGGGCGGACGAGCCGGTCAGGCAGCGGAGCAAGCCGGAAGGCTGTGCGCGCGGAGCAGGCAGCAGCACAGCAGCAGCAAGCGGAGCAGCGGATCAGCGCATGAGGGAGGGAAGGCAGGGCGCCCCTGCGCGGAGGCAGGAGGTGGTGCGGGAAACCAGGCGGGGGGCTAGCGTCGGACACGGGAGCTGCAGAGCTGCAGGGAGCCCAGGCGGGGTCGGAGCAGTGAGCGGGGGTGTGCAAGGTGGCCATACGTGCCGCAGCGGCGACGGAGCAAGAGCCGAGCGGCGTTGTGTGGTTATTGTACGGGCCAGGTCTGACTTGCATCTGGCCGGTGCACAGGCAACCTATGGCCATTGTATGGGAAATATCTGGCTAGTGTACATGTCGTGTCTGACCTGCATTTGAGAAGTGTATGGGCAATATATGGCTATAGTTGACCATTGTTTGACTTGCATCTAGCTTGCTTGCATAGATGGTATATGGAGGTGTGAACATGCGTTTGACGGAGCAAGCAAAGGCTCCAGCGGCCCGCGCGTGGACGGACGGCCGGCGTTGCGGTGGTGGTGAGGCGAGGCTGGCGGAGAGGACGCGCCGCCCCTCGCGGCCATTCCGGGGGGCATGGCGATGTCGAGCCCCCGACCGCTATCAGAGAGACGGCGCGATGTCGCGGCGGTGAAGACGAAGATGGTCCCGCCCGACTGCGAAACCAACAACAACTTGCCCCATGGTGGGCACCAACTGTCGTGGTATTCTCACGGGGGGTGCGAGGCGACATATGCCACATGGTGGTTTAGTGTGAGGGCAAGGCTGCGGCGGAATATCCAGGGACGGGTATGCGAGTATCACTCGGTGGTTTACCTAGGTTCGGGGCTCTCCGGAGAGATAATACCCCTATTCCTGCATGTCTGAATATATGTGGTGTACATGTCTGATACAGAGTTGCTCCTACAGCTGTATCTGAGATTTAGTGTCATAGGCATCTGGCTTGGTATATGTCTCATATGTGTGTATGAACTAGCTAGCAAGTGGGAGTGGGTGTTCCCAGGGAGCCATTGTGGTCGGCCAAGTGTGTGTGGCGTGAGCATGTATGCATGCGTGTGAGTGTGAGGAGTGGATGGATGGCTAGCTTATATATAGGATGAGCTAGCTTAGAATGTAAGCTAGGTAGGCATGGTAACTAGCTAGTGGCATGGTGGGGGTGCCATGCTTGTCTCCTGGTTCACTTCATAAATAGTGCTCAGGGACAAGTGACACTGTACATGATGGCTTGAGATGACGCGTGCACAGTGCTGGGTAAGATCGTCTCAACGGTGTCATTTGTTGACTTGAGCGGTGGCTGGAGCAACCGGACGGGGAGCAGGTCGGGTGGCGAGTCGGTCCAGGCAGTCGGATAGGGGACCGCCTAGGCGGCCTTGGCAGACGGGCTGAGGGGCTTTGCTAGCCCCGATGTCTTGAAATATCGTCTTGCCGTCTTCGGAGTACCCGTGGTCAGTTACCCCGACAAGATGCGCTGAGAGGCTAGGGCCTGAGCGCCGCCCATGATGCTGAGCGATGGTAGCGTGGCTCTGAAGCCCCAGCCCCTAAATCACAGTGGTGGTCGTCGTTCCTTCTTGGTGGTGGTGGCAGCGGAGGGATGCAGGCGTTGCCCTGAGGACGGTCCTCACGAAGCTGGTCTCTCTAGGCGCCCTCGCGAGGCTGGCCTTGCCAGAGGTCCTCATGAGGCTGGTCTCTCCACTCCTGGCGCGGGCCACGGTCGTCCCAGCGGCCTCCACTTCTGCCTCCTCCGCGGCCGTAGCCCCGATCGTTGCGCTCGGGGCGTCGATCGAGGCGCCCATCGTGTTTGGCCCTGAGCTCCTGACAATCACTGGTGTTGTGGCTGTGTACATTGTGGAAGACGCAGAATGGACGGCTGCCCTTGGATGACTCTGGATGGTCGCAGCCGCGCTTCATTTCTGGTTTAGCCGCGAGTATGACCGCCCCCTTGCACTTCAGGTCCTTGGCCTTGGCCTTCTTGTCTTCTGGGTCAGCCGCTAGGAGCTCGAGGAGGGAGAGGCGCCATTCCTCAGCTCTCGCGCACTTGGTTGCCATGTTGACATCTCCAGAGCCGTGCACAGGTCCTCGTGGATGGCGAGCTCCTCCGTCATCTTGACATCGCGGACGCCATCGGAGAACGCCAAGATGATGGCCTCGTCCGAAACCATGGGGATCTTGAGGCGAACGTTGTTGAGGCGCTGGATGTACTTATGCAAGGTTTCCTCTGGCTGTTGCTTGATGCATCGCAGGTCACCCACGGCAGGCGCGCGGTCGCTAGTGCCCTGGAATTTGGCGACGAAACGCTGGCGCATCTCGCCCCAGGAGGAGATCGATCCCACGGACAAGTTCAGGAGCCACGAGCTCACGCCATTATTGAGAGCCATGGGAAACAAGTTCGCCATGACCTTCTCATCGCCATTGGCCGCCTCGATGCTCAGCTCTTAGAGCTGCAGGAACTCCGCAGGGTCGGGGGTGCCGTCGTAGCGTGGAGGCAGGTCGGGTTTGAACTTGCTCGGCAGAGACGATCTTTGTGTAGCTCGGGAGTGAAGGCTCGATAGCCCGCGGTGGTCAGTGATGCCGTTCATGGAGGTGGAGCCTGATCTTGGCGCTCACGCGCCGCCACCGCAGGCGGCACGGTCTTGACATGGCGGTGCTGGAAGCACACGCGCCTCTACTTGCGGCCACTGGACCACCTAGCAGCTTTCTTCTTCACGTGTGTGTCCCCTGCGCGGTGGGTCGCGCCTTGGGGCGTCGCGCCTTGGTCCGAGGGTGACGTCTTGATGGGGAGGTGGCGGAGGTGCTCCATGGGCCACGTCGCCCGCAGCAGGCGGCGGGCGAGGCAACGAGAGGGACGGTGCAGGAGAGCCCCTAGCGGTGCTGACAAGCTCGGCGATGCGGTCCAGCCAATCTTCGTAGAGGTCGTCGATGGGGCGGTAGCGCAGGAGCTCATGCGCCATGAGCAGCACGACCTGCGTGTTGGCTGGGCCGTGACGAGCGTGGAAGGACGAACGAGCCGGAGTCAGCGACGGGGTGGTGGTGCATCCATCTCGCTGCACGGAGGGGTGCAGCGATGAGGCTTGTTTCTCGTGCCCTGCCGGGCCGGTGGCGGCGTTGGCAGCAGGTGATGGAGAACGACGGGGAGCCCACCGGCCAGGCGCCCGTGCAGGCAACACGAGCGGTGAGAGCGGCTCGATGCTCAGCATGGGCCCGATGAGCATCAGCCATGGAGGCGGTGGAGCGGCGGTGGGTCGACCGACGAAAGAGAGGCTTCGACGCACCCCTACCTAGTGCGCCAAATGTCGGATTCGGGGTTCCGTAGACCCTGGAGAGGTTCGAACTCTGGGGTGTGTGCGAAGAACTCTCTCTTCCTAGTCTGCCTGCCCAACGACTCCACGGCCTAGCTTGACGAACCCAAGGGACAAGAGACACGACATTTTATCCTGGTTCGGTCCACCTTGCGGTGTAATACCCTACTCCAGCTTTGTGGTGGATTGCCTCGAGGGACTGAGGATGAACTAGTACAATGGATGAATAGCCTCAGGAGGTGAGGTGTTCTTGAGCTCGATGAGCTGGTGAGATGGTCAGGGTGGAATTGATCCTCTTCGTCTATGGTGGTGGCTAAGTCCTATTTATAGTGTCCTTGGTCCTCTTCCCAAATGTAGGCAGGAAGGGATCCCACAATGGCCAAATTTGAAGGGAGACAACTAGTATAAGCTATCCCGACAAAAGTAGTCTTCGCCTGCAAAAGGCTCTGGCGGTGACGCTGCGGTGGGCTCCGCGATGACCTCCGTCCTGCCGTCCTGGCGGTCTTGGTCTTGTTGCACCGATATGGAAACCTTTTCTTGATTCCTCAGGACCCCGCCTGCGCTTGCCTCCTTAGCACCAAAGAGAAGCTGGTACTGCTGCGCCTCTGGCGCCCACACAACCTTAGTGCGTCATGGCTCACGTCATATGAACCTCGTGAGGTGCACCTTGCATAGATATCTCCCCTCCTCGGGAGCCAGCCTAGCGAGGCCGTCCCCCAGGGAGGTCTTGGCGTCGTCCGCCTCGCGAGGCTTGGCCCCTCACGAGGGTCTTGGGTTGTTGTTGCTGAAGTTGGGCCGTACCGGGCCGTTGACGGAGCCACGCCATGGGCTGCAGGCAGGCAAGTCTGGGTACCCCCGTTCCCAGGACGCCGACAGCGACTTAGATAGCCTGCGTGTAAATCACCTGCACTGAATGTTGCATAGTTTTCCAGATCCAATTTGGCCTTGCCCTTCTCCAATAAGGGCGTCTCACCCTTCATGGAGTGCTTGGTTAACACTCTAGAGACTTCGGGTGCCTTAAAAGCCGACCCAGTGACAACAACATCATTAGTATTATCAGCAGCAAGACTCTTGTCAGTTGACTTGGTAGGAGAAGAAAGTTTGGGACTTGGCGGGTCGTGTCTATCTGCTGGGTTAGTGTCAGTATCCATAGCCTCGGAAGGTGCTGCCTCAGTTTGTGGAGGCGGGTCATTTTGCTGGTTGACAGGGTCTTCAGGGTTGTGGATTGGGACCTCAGGGGTGTCCAGCATTTGCTTTTCCGGCTCAGAAGCCTCGGTAGCATTGGAAGAGTCGCTCATCTTTTATTTTTTGCCAGTTTTTGCCTTGGCCACGTGGCAAGAACATAAAAGCTTATGAGTATATGATAGCAACTTGTGATCAACAAATAAAAAAATATACCCTAGGATAACAACGAAGGAAGGAACCTATGTTCCAGTTGAGTCGCCAGAGGATAGAGGTGTTCCCTGGTAGTTGGAGTTAGAAGGATTAAGAGGTTGACACTATTGGGGAACATAGCATGCAATTTCAAAAAAATTCCTACGATCATGCAAGATCTATCTAGAAGATGCATAGCAGCGAGAGGGATGAGGAGTCTGGACTAGGGGTGTCCGGATAGCCGAACTATCATCTTTGGTCGGACTCCTAGACTATGAAGATACAAGATTGAAGACTTCGTCCCGTGTCCGATTAGGACTTTCCTTGGCGTGGAAGGCAAGCTTGGCGATCTGGATATGTAGATTTCCTACCATTGTAACCGACTACATGTAACCCTAACCCTATTCGGTGTCTATATAAACCGAAGGGTTTTAGTCCGTAGGACGAACAACAATCATACCATAGGCTAGCTTCTAGGGTTTAGCCTCTCTGATCTCGTGGTAGATCTACTCTTGCACTACCCATATCATCAATATTAATCAAGCAGGTGCAGGGTATTACCTCCATCGATAGGGCCCGAACCTAGGTAAAAACATCGTGTCCCTTGTCTCCTGTTACCATCCGCCTAGACGCATACGATTTGGGACCCCCTACCGGGATCCGCCGGTTTGACACCGACATTGGTGCTTTCATTGAGAGTTCCTCATGTCATCACCTATAGGCCCGATGGCTCCTTCAATCATCGAACGACGCAGTCCGAGGTGAGACTTTTCTCCCGGACAGATCTTCGTATTCGGCGCCTTGCGGCCAATTCGCTAGGCAATCTGGAGCAGATCGAAGCTTCGCCCACAGCCATCAGGTCAGATTTGGAAACTTGAACTATACGACCGGCGTCGCGGAGACTTGATCTTCGACGGATTCGAGCCACAACCGGCGTGCCGCCTTTGTCTCGATGGGTACGATCTAGCTCTGCCGCCGAATAGTGCCCTGGAGGCCGCACCAGTATCCGCTCTGACCCTTAATCCGAAGCCGGTTTCGCCGATCGAGGACGGTTGGTTGGACACCGCCTCGGGGCTGAAATCTCCACGACAATTGAGCCGAACACCATCCCTGCCTTTGCGAAGCTCATGACTCCCAGGTGCCGGACTCCTTTATGGACTCCGAACCTCCCGCGCCTCTACCAGTCGAATCCGACTGGGCGCCGGTTATGGAGTTCACCGCCACGGACGTCTCTCAGCACTCGCCCTTTGGCGATATCCTAAACTCATTATAGTCTCTCTCTTTGTCAGGGGAGCCCTGGCTGAACTATGGTCAGGAAGGTTGGGATTCGGACGACGAAGAAATTCAACGCCCACCCACCACCCACTTTGTAGCCATTGTCGATGATTTAACCGACATGCTCGACTTCGACTCCGAAGACATCGGCCGGTATGGACGGCGGTGCGGAGAGGCGATCAAGAACCCGGCGCCACGGGGCACCGGAAGGCCACCTAGTCATATGACATATACATGGTGGACATCCCAAAAGATGGGAATGGCGATGGAGCGGCGGAGGATGACCCTCCAAGAAACAACCCAAGCGCCCGACTTCAGTGGCGCCGCTCTAAATCCGCCCACGGTAAAAGCAGCGATTCCTGCACGGGAGACAATAATACCTCGGACGGTGCGAAGGCGACCCCTCCAGCCGGGACTCGGCGCGGGAGGAGGAGAAGCAAGTCTGCACTGACGGTCTGCATGAGAGAGGCAGAGGACGATAATTACGCGCCCCCCTCCAAAGACGAGGCAAGCCTCGACGACAACGAATTTGTCGTGCCAGAGGACCCCGTCGAACAAGAGCGTTTTAAATGCAGGCTCATGGCCACGGCAAGCAGCCTCAAGAAAAAGCAGCAACAACTTAGAGCTGACCAAGACCTGCTAGCTGACAGATGGACTGAAGTCCTTGCAGCCGAAGAGTATGAACTCGAACGCCCCTCCAAAAGCTACCCCAAACACAGGCTGTTGCCTCGATAGAGGAGGAAGCACCCACATCACCAGCGCACGACATGGCAGACCGGCCACCCCATGGCCGCGACAGAGAAGCCTCTCGGCCCTCCGCTCAAGCCACGCCTCGACGCCGCTCAAAAAGTACCAAGGCACGGGAAAACGCGCCGGACTTGCAAGATATATTGGAGGATAAGGCAAAGCATACAAGATCGATCTACAGATCGCGTGGGCGTAACGACTCGGGATGATTACCGTCACGCGGATATAGCAAACCCGGCGGTTCGAACCACGATGAACAAAGCTCATATGAGCTACGTCGGGATATAGCCGAATACAGAGGCGCCGCACACCCACTATGCTTCACAGATGAAGTAATGGATCATCAAATCCCTGAGGGCTTCAAACCCATAAACAATGAATCATACGATGGTACCACATATCATGCGGTCTGGATCGAGGACTATCTCCTCCATATCCACATGGCCCGCGGTGATGATCTACATGCCATCAAATACCTCCCACTCAAGCTTAAAGGACCAGCTCGACATTGGCTCAACAGCTTGCCGTGAGTCAATCGGTTGTTGGGAGGACACGGAAGCCGCATTCCTTGATAACTTCCGGGGCACATATGTGCGACCACCGGGCGCCGATGACCTTAGCCATATAATTCAGCAGCCGGAAGAATCGGCGGACAATTACGGGACGCGGTTCCTAACAAAGAAAAATCAGATCGTCATTTGTCCAGGATGCACGGGCGCTAGCAACCTTCAAACACAACATCCATGACGAGTGGCTAGCCCGGCACCTAGGGCGAGGAAAAGCTGAAATCCATGGCAGCCCTCACCACACTCTTGACCCGCTTTTGTGCGGGGAGAGGACGATTAGCTAGCTTCGAAGCAACAACTTGGCCAAACACCACAGTAGTTCGGATACCAAGGACAGCAATGGCAGGTCACGTCGCAGCAAGCATAAGCGCCGCGTGCGGTGATAATGCTGAAGATCTGACGATAAATGCCGGATTCGAGAGGCTCTAAACACGGTCGTGAAAGAAGCCATTCAAAAGAAATACCGGGGCCCGTCCAACTTGGACCGAATACTCGATCGCTTGTGCGGATACATGGCACCACCGAAAAACCAGCCAACCACACCAACAGGGATTGTTGGGTGTTCAAGCAAGCAGGCAAGCTAAGTGCCGAAAACAACGACAAGGGGCTGCATAGCAATGACGAGGAAGAGCCCCGGCCGCCGAACAATATAGGACAGAAGGGCTTTCCCACACAAGTGCGGACGGTGAACATGATATACGCAACCCACATACCCAAAAGGGAGCGGAGGCGCGCACTAAGGGATGTATACACGATGGAGCCAGTCGCCCCGAAGTTCAACCCATGGTCTTCCTGCCCGATCACCTGTCACCTGTCTTCAACCCATGGACCACCCCACTAGCATCTGTCACGGCGGTTTCGCCGCATTGGTTCTTGACCCAATTATTGACGGATTTCACCTCACCAGAGTCCTGATGGACGGCGGCAGCAGCCTGAACCTGATTGATCAGGATACAGTGTGCAAAATGGGCATAGACCCGTCAAGGATCAAATCAACAAATACGACCTTTAAAGGCGTCATCCCAGGTGTAGAGGCCAACTGCACAGGCTCAGTTACACTCGAAGTGGTCTTCGGATCCCCGGATAACTTCCGAAGCGAAGAGTTAATCTTCGACATAGTCTCGTTCCACAGCGGCTATCACGCCTTTGCTTGGGCGAACCGCATTTGCAAAGTTCAATGCGGTGCCGCACTACGCATACCTCAAGCTCAAGATGCCAGGCCCTCGAGGAGTAATCACGGTCAATGGAAACACCGAATGCTCTCTCCGAACGGAGGAGCACACGGCGGCCCTCATGGCGGAGGTGCAAAGCAGCCTCTCACAGCAATTCTCGAGCCCGGCTATTAAACGTCCGGCCACCATCAAGCGCGCCCGGAGTAACCTACAACAAGACCGCCTGGCACGATCCGAGCACGCATAGCAATCCGGCCCCAACCCCAGCCCTTGCGAAACTGCGAAGCCAGTACTACGTGTACATAACTACGCTCTGGAGATACCACAGGCATAAGGGGAGGGGAACGACCACGGCACGCCCTGAATGCGGCTCAACCGCACCAGGGGCTCCCGATTGTGTCATTCTTTTTCTTTCTTCCTTTTTTTTCTTTCTTACTTTCAGGACTCCATTTTCCGGAAGTCACATCGGCACTAAATTGCCGAACTCACGATGCAACAGCCAGGAAGCGAAATCTCACGCCGAGTGTCCGGGTGGTCTCTACTACGAGCATTATACCTGTTTTACATACCATCCCGCAGCTTACCCACGGAGAAGGACATGTTAAATAGTCCCATCCCTTGCTTATCGCACTATTTGTATCGTTCTGCTTCCATTGCAGTACCTTTTCGAATAAACAATACATAGCTTTTGCCTATTATTGCACTCCTTTCTTTACTATATATATGTTTATTTCATGACATGTTGTACCCGCACACTTTGGTACGACCAATACACCAGGGGCTTAAGTACCCCAATAGTATGGTGTGATAAGTCTGAACACTTTCACAAGAGCGGCACCCCGAACTTATAGCATTATATGCATCGGCTCTGAATCATGTCTTGGGTCAATAGTTGGGTTTGCCGAGCTCCCATGTTTTGGTACCTTACGTTCCGCTATATTGGCTAAGGTAGCGCTGGGAGAACCACTGCGATTGTGCCCCGGTTGAGCTGGGTTGAGCACCTCAGTGGAGAAATCTAAAACTGACCGTCATGATAGGGCGAGAGTCGGTCGCTGTTAGAGAGATATTAGGGTCCCTAAAGACTTAAGCCGCTTAGGCGAGGAGTCGGAATTTTCCGGCCAAAGGCGTGGATAAGCGCCCGAACTCGGTCTTCCGAATACTAGGGGCTTCGCCGAAATTTAAAATTATAGAATTCTATGGCTAAGTGAGAGTGTTCAAGCACTATAAGTCCGGTTGCCTTGTTCGTTGCGTTGAGAGCCTCCCTCGAAGGACCTAAGAATAGGAACAAGAGCGCTCAAGATTATCCCGAACACCCCAGCACTTGTGGCATGGGGGCTGAAGCCAACGACTTGCCATCTCTCAAATTTGATAAACGGCCGCACATAAGGTAATATTTTAAATTCACAAGTGTTGCTTAGCGCATATGAACAAGTTTTCAGCGTACAGGATAACAAATGCGAGTCTATTCAAAAATTACATCTTTGGAGCATTCACCCGCTATACGGCGGGCACCCTTCAGGACGCCCTCATAGTACATTTCGGGCTTGCGATGCTCCTTCCCCTTCGGTGGCCAGTCCGTCACAAGCTTCTCCGCATCCATCTTCCCCCAGTGCACTTTACCACGGGGAAGGGCCTGACATGCACCTTCAATGCAGACGGAGCGCTTGATGACTTCAATCCATGGACATGCGTCCACCAGCCGCTGCACTAGCCCTAAGTAGCTCCCAGGCATGGCTTCCAATGGCCACAGCCGAACTATGAGGCCCTTCATGGCCTATTCGGCGACCTTGTGGAGCTCGACCAGCTGCTTCAGCTGGTCGCTCGAGAACACCGGACGTTCGGCCTCGGCATAATAAGATCGAACACCTTCTCCGTCGAGCTCCCCTCCTTGGCGCGGTAGAACGCAGCGGCATCGGACACACCTCTGGGGCAGATCTGCGAATGCTCCTGGAGAACTCCGGATTCGGGTAAGTAATAGGTAATGCACTTTCACATGCTTGCTTTGCATAAAGAATGCCTTACCCGCCGCTATCTTCTTTAATGATTCAATCTCTTGGAGGGCTTTTGGGCTTGGCCTTAGCGGCTTTAGCACTCTCAAGAGCCGAGGCGAGCTTGGACTCTCGAGTCTTGAGTCGCTCCAAACTCTCATGTTTTTCCATGAGAGCACAGGAGCTCTTGCCGCACCTCCACCACCGCGCCTCCTGCTTCTCTCGCTCAGTGCGCTCCACGGCCGCTTCTTTGTCGGCCGCGGACACCACTTCCTTCGTGGTCGCCACCTCGTTCGTGGCCCCTACAATACCCACGTTACTCCTGTCATTTTTGCAACCAAATCCTTTCTATAAGGTATTTCTTTAATAAGGTATTACTTACCTTCCTTGTCCTCGAGCTTCTTCTTGGCAAGTCCGAGCTCGTTCTCGGACCGCTCGAGGCTCTGCTTCAATGCATTGACCTCCACGGTCGGTCTGGCCAGAGGTCGGCAAGCATCCTGCATTCCCATATTGACATACTTATGTTAGACTCCTGCGTATATCTTTTAGATCCTTAGTCCGGCTTTTCTTTCCGAACACGAAATAAGCATCGAGGGCTCTTGTCTATGCGGTAATATTTTTACATATTCTAAACTTACCTCAAAGCCTGTTAGAAGGCTGATGCAGGCTTCAGTCGGCCCGCTCTTAGCAGATTGAACTTTCCGGATCACCACACTCATAATAGTGCGGTGCTCCTCGTCGATGGGCGCCTTTAAGCGCTGCGACAAACTATCCGGTGCCTCCGGATGGGCCGGAGGTCACCGGCGTCATAGTCTTACCCTTCTTACGAAGGGGCCGCTTGCGGACTTGGAACCACTAAAGGTTACGATGCGAGTCGGCACGAGGCCAGACTTAGAGCCCTCTGAGGTCTCGCCCCCTTGGCGCCCGGTCAGGAGGTCACCTTCTTGGCGCCTCCGGGACCACCTCCTCCTGGCTGGGCCCCTTTTGGGAGTCCACCGCAGTGTCGTCGGCGACACGAGGAGAGGAGGCGGTCAGAAGTGAAGTACTATTCACATCCGACGAGCCCAGGGAGCCGCTCGACGAGGCGGAAAGCTCGTCCTTGGGTGGGCTACATGGTCATATTCGGCGTTAGAAGACACTATGCGACAAATAAAAAGTCATGAACTATTCCGGAGTCCGGACACTTACGATCTCGCCGAGGCTTGGCCCTTGGTGGCCATTCCTCCTAAATCGTTGTCGGCGTTGGTGGAGAAGTCCGGAGGAAGGGTCCTTCCTTTCTTGGACCCTCCGGCCTCCCCAGTCGGGGCGGCCTTCCTTTTCTTCTCTCCCCCCGCTGGGGCAGAGGCTTCTTTCTCCGCCTCCTCGTCCTCAGAGGAGGATTCCGCCTCGGAGTCGTCGGACGATGAGTCCGACAACACCTAGCGTCGGGCACTCCTTCGAGTCCCCGTGGCCTTCTTCTCCGGCACCACGTGAGGTGCGAGCCAGCAACCCGTCAATCAGGCGTCCGCTGGAGTCTTCGGCAAGGGGCTGACAGTTAATCTGTCCGGACATCTTGACCAGATCTGTCAAAGGTTAGGGAGTTTTAGATCCCGCATAGAGTCAAACTATGAAAAAGAGTCCCATAAAGGGTAAAATAACTTACCTCGCTGGCTTGGCGCTGCCGGCTAAATCCGCGATCTTGATGGCGGATGTAGAACCTCGGCGCCCTTGAACAACACCTTCCGGGCGTCTTACGTGCGTAGTGTCGAAGAGCCTTTTCGAAGTTGGGTGATGTGCGGATCGAACTCCCACGGTTTGAAGGCCCGTTGTTGGCATGGGAGAATCCAGCGGATGAGCATCACACAGATTACATTGACAAGCCGAGATTCTTGTCCACCAGGTTCGGGCGCAGGTTTGGAGTCCGGACAGCTCGTCCGAATCCCCCACGTCGGGCCGTCTCTTTCCACGATGTGAGCCGTGTGGGAAGCCAGATCATAATTGGGGCCGCCGCCCATTGAAAGTCGCGGCTCGGTGATGTAGAACCACCCCGATTGCCACCCCTTTATGGTCTCCACAAAGGAGCCCTCGAGCCATAGGACTTTGGCCATCTTGCTAACCATGGCGCCTCCGCACTCCGCTTGGCGGCCACCCACTACCTTCGGCTTGACATTGAAGATCTTAAGCCATAAGCCTAAGTGGGGCTGGATGCAGAGGAAGGCTTAGCACCTGACGATGGTAAACGCCGAGATGTTGAGGATGAAGTTCGAGGCGGATCGTGGAAATCCAGGTCGTAGTAGAACAAGAGCCCCCGGACAAACGGATGAAGTGGAAAACCTAGTCCGACGTAGGAAGTGGGTGAGGAACACCACCCTCTCATGGGGCCTGGGGGTGGGAATGAGCTGCCCCTCGTCGGGTAGCCGGTCTTGTGATGTCATTTGGACAAGTATCCGGCCTTCCGCAGCTTTTTGATGTGCCCCTCCGTGACGGAGGAGGCCATCCACTTACCTCCCGCTACGGACATAGTTGGAGAAGGTTGAGGTAGGATGTGCGGACTTGGGCGCTAGAGCTCGAGTGCCCGGAAATGGATGGGCAAAGGAGGAAGAAGGCGTAGGTGAAAAGGTGGATCACTATCCCCTTATATGGACGGACGAAGCTATGCGTCCCCCGCCAGCCTGGTAAAAACTCGCTTATCTCCCAAGCGCCGTAATCAATGGCGCGGTTGGGTTACCCACGTCCGTATTGATTAGGATCCCGGAATAAGGGGGCACGATCTCCGCTTTGATAAGACGTGCCAAGGAAACCGCCTTGCTAAACGCGCTGAGGTGGAACAGTAAAAACGATTCGTATAAAGGCCTGGCCGTGGTGTGATGTTACGCCACGGAATACGTCAGCAGATCTGTGCAAAAGTTATTGTCTCTGCGGTAGTATGTGGAACTTGTTTTGCAGAGCCGGACACTATCCTTGTGTTCAAAATCTTCTATGAAGTATTCGCAGGAGGAACCCGCCTTGCAATGCCGAAGACAATATGCGCGCCGAACTAAATGCGTCATTGAAGCCTGGTTCGTGAGACTCTTGAGGGAGTCTGGACTAGGGGGTGTCCGGATAGCGAACTATCATCTTTGGCCGGACTCTGGACTATGAAGATACAAGATTGAAGACTTCGTCCGGTGTCCGGATAGGACTTTCCTTGGGGTGGATGGCAAGCTTGGCGATACAGATATGTAGATTTCCTACCATTGTAACCGACTCTGTGTAACCCTAACCCTATTCGCCTTGTCTATATAAACCGAAGGGTTTTAGTCCGTAGGACGAACAACAATCATACCATAGGCTAGCTTCTAGGGTTTAGCTTCTCTGATCTAGTGGTAGATCTACTCTTGTACTACCCATATCATCAATATTAATCAAGCGGGGTAGGGTATTACCTCCATCGAGAGGGCCCGAACCTGGGTAAAAACATCGTGTCCCTTGTCTCCTGTTACCATCCGCCTAGACGCACAGTTCGGGACCCCCTACCCGAGATCCGCCGGTTTTGACACCGACAGGGGAGAGTGTGTCCATGTACCCTCGTAGACCGAAAGCAGAAGCGTTAGGTTAACGCGGTTGATGTGTTGAATGTCTTCACGATCCAGCCGATCCAAGTACCGAACGTACAACACCTATGTGTTCAGCTTGATGACGTCCCTCGAAGTCTTGATCCACCAGAGGGTCGAGGGAGAGTTCCGTCAGCACGATGGCGTGGTGACGGTGATGGTGATGTGATCTGCACAGGGCTTCACCTAAGAACTACGACGCTATGACCGGAGGAGTAAACTGTGGAGGGGGCACCACACACGGCTAAGAGAACAATTGATGTGAATTTGGGGTGCCCCCGCCCACGTATATAAAGGACAGGGGGAGGAGAAGACTGTCCAGGAGGAGGCACTCCAAGGGGGGGGTCCTACTAGGACTCCACTCCTAGTAGGATTCGACCCCCCTTCCTTCCAACAGAGAGGGGGAAAGGGGAAAGAGGTGAGAGGGAGAAGGAAAGGGGGCGGGGGGGGGGGGCACACCCCCACCCCTTGTCCAATTCAGATTGGGCCGGGGGAGACGCGCACCACCTCTTGTGGCCTTCCCCCATCTCTCCACTGTGGCCCTTGAGGCCCGTTAACTTTCCCCGGGGGTTCCGGTAACCTCCCGGTACTCTGATAAATCCCGTAACCTCTTTGGAACCATTTCGGAGTCCGTATATAACCTTCCAATATATCACTCTTTACCTCTCGACCATTTCGAGAGTCCTAGTCATGTCCGTGATCTCATCCGGGACTCTGAACAAACTTCGGTCACCAAAACAAACAACTCATAATACAAATCGTCATTGAACGTTAAGCGTGCGGACCCTACGGGTTCAAGAACTATGTAGACATGACCGAGACACATTTCCGGTCAATAACAAATAGTGTAACTTGGATGCTCATATTGGTTCCTACTTATTCTATGAAGATCTTTATCGGTCAAACCGCATAACAACATACGTCATTCCCTTCGTCATCAGTATGTTACTTGCCCGAGATTTGATCGTCTGTATCATCATACCTAGTTCAATCTCATTACCGGCAAGTCTCTTTACTCGTTCCATGATACATCATCCCGCAACTAACTCATTAGTCACATTGCTTGCAAGGCTTATAGTGATGTGCATTACCGAGAGGGCCCAGAGATACCTCTCCGATACTCGAAGTGACAAATCCTAATTTTGGTCTATGCCAACCCAACAAACACCTTCGGAGACACCTGTAGAGCATCTTTATAATTGATGACCCACAAGTATAGGGGATCTATAGTAGTCCTTTCGATAAGTAAGAGTGTCGAAACCAACAAGGAGCAGAAGGAAATGATAAGCGGTTTTCAACAAGGTATTCTCTGCAAGCACTGAAATAATAGGTAACAGATAGTTTTGTGATAGGATAATTTGTAACGAGCAACAAGTAACAAGAGTAAATAAAGTGCAGCAAGGTGGCCCAATCCTTTTTGTTGTAAAGGACAAGCCTGTACAAACACTTATATAGAGAAAAGCGCTCCCGAGGACACATGGGAATTATCGTCAAGCTAGTTTTCATCACGTTCATATGATTCGCGTTCGGTACTTTGATAATTTGATATGTGGGTGGACCGGTGCTTGGGTGCTACCCTTACTTGGACAAGCATCCCACTTATGATTAACCTCTATTGCTAGCATCCGCAACTACAACAAAAGTATTAAGGTAAACCATACCATAGCATGAAACATATGGATCCAAATCAGCCCCTTATGAAGCAACGCATAAACTAGGGTTTAAGCTTCTGTCACTCTAGCAACCCATCATCTACTTATTACTTCCCAATGCCTTCCTCTAGGCCCAAATAATGGTGAAGTTTCATGTAGTCGACGTTCACATAACACCACTAGAGGATAGACAACATACATCTCATCAAAATATCGAACGAATACCAAATTCACATGACTACTAATAGCAAGACTTCTCCCATGTCCTCAGGAACAAAGCGTAACTACTCACAAAGCATATTCATGTTCATAATCAGAGGAGTATTAATATGCATATAGGATCTGAACATATGATCTTCCACCAAATAAACCAACTAGCATCAACTGCAAGGAGTAATCAACACTACTAGCAACCTGCAGGTACCAATCCCAGACTTGGAGACAAGAATTGGATACAAGAGATGAACTAGGGTTTTAGATGAGATGGTGCTGGTGAAGATGTTGATGGAGATTGCCCTCTCCCGATGACAGGAGCGTTGGTGATGACAATGGGGATGATTTCCCCCTCCCGGAGGGAAGTGTCCCCGGCAGAACAGCTCTGCCGGAGCCCTAGATTGGTTCCGCCAAGGTTCCGCCTCGTGGCAGCGGAGTCTCGTCCCAAAAGCTTGATTATGATTTTTCTTTGGACAAAAAGACTTCATATAGCAGAAGATGGCCACCGGAGGGCCAACAGGGGGCCCACGAGGCAGGGGGCGCGCCCAGGGGGTAGGGCGCGCCCCCCACCCTCGTGGACAGGTGGTGGCCCCACTGACGTATTTCTTCCGCTCGGTATTTCTTATTATTTACAAAAATAAATTTCGTGGAGTTTCACGACTTTTGGAGTTGTGCAGAATAGGTCTCTAATATTTGCTCCTTTTCCAGCCTAGAATGCCAGCTGCCGGCATTCTCCCTCCTTATGTAAACCTTGTAAAATAAGAGAGAATAGGCATAAGTATTGTGACATAATGTGAAATAACAACCCATAATGCAATAAATATCGATATAAAAGCATGATGCAAAATGGACGTATCAACTCCCCCAAACTTAGACCTCGGTTGTCCTCAAGCAGAAGCCGATAACGATAAATATGTCCACATGTTTAGAGGTAGAGGTGTCGATAAAATAAAATACAGACATGAGGGCATCATGATTATCCTCATAACAGCAACATATATGGATATTGTCATATGATTTTCTTATGCTCAAGTAATAATCTATTCACAATGCAAAGTATGAATCAAAAACTTTATTGAGAACTAACAAACTATAATCTCAGTCATTGAAGCTATTGCAATTTATCATAACATCAGAAAGAGTCTACGTCAGAGCTTTCTAGCAAGTCCACATACTCAACTACCATTTAGACTTTCATAATTGCTAACACTCACGCAATACTTGTGGTTACGGAGTTTTAATCGGACACAGAGAAAGATAGGGGCTTATAGTTTCGCCTCCCAACCTTTTACCTCAAGGGTAATGTCAACAATAATAGTTCATGCTAACTATATATATATTTATATATATATATATATATATATATATATATATATATATATCAGGATCTTCCCAACATCCTGTGCTTGCCAAAGGATAAAATGTAAAAAGGAAAGGTGAAGATCACCACGACTCTTACATAAGGTAGAAGATAATAATAAAAGATAGGCCCTTCGCAGAGGGAAGCAGAGGTTGCCATGCGCTTTAAGGTTGGATGCACAAAATCTCAATGCGAAAGAACGTCACTTTATATTGCCACTTGTGATATGAACCTTTATTATGTAGTCCGTCGCTTTTATTTCTTCAACATCACAAGATCGTATAAAGCTTATTTCCTCCTCACCAATCAATCATTCATATTTAGAGAGCAATTTTTATTGCTTGCACCGATGACGACTTACTTGAAGGATCTTACTCAATCCATAGGTAGATATGGTGGACTCTCATGGCAAAACTGGTTTTAAGGGTATTTGGAAGCACAAGTAGTATCTCTACTTGGTGCAAAGAATTTAGCTAGCATGAGGGGAAAGGCAAGCTCAACATGTTGGATGATCCATGACAATATACTTTATCTCGTATATAAGAAAACATAACCCATTATGTTGTCTTCCTTGTCCAACATCAACTCTTTAGCATGTCATATTTTAATGAGTGCTCCCAATCATAAAAGATGTCCAAGATAGTATATTTACATGTGAAACCCCTCTTTCTTTATTACTTCCTATTAATTGCAATGATGACCAAAGCTATGTTTGTCAACTCTCAACAATTTTTAATCATCATACTCTTTCTATGTGAAGTCATTACTCTCAATAAGATCAATATGATCTCTTTGTATTTCTTTTTCTCTTTTCTTTTATTCACTCAAGATCATGGCAAAATAATCAAGCCCTTGACTCAACACTAATCTTTATTATATAGCTCACGGACTCGATTACAAAGAGGGATCATAAAGCAAAACTCAAAACTAGATCATACCAAAACTTTTATTCTACTAGATCAAGATACTACTAATAGGATTGAACTAAGAAAAACGGTAAAGATAGGAGTGTGATGGTGACACGATACGGGGGCATCTCCCCCAAGCTTGGCAGTTGCCAAGGGGAGTGCCCATACCCATGTGATTATGTCTCCTTCTTTGGGGATGGTGATGTGATATTCTTGGCGATAATGCCCCTCAGGATACGATTCTCTTCCTCGAGCTTATTGAGTTGCTGCTTGAGGTCCATTATCTCCTTATGATGCTTCCCTGTAACGGCTAAAGCTCCTTGCACCCAAGGATGTTGCATAGCTGCGGGAGAACAAGTGACACGTTTCTTCATATTTTCATAAGAAATAAATCTAACATTGGAAGGGATAACCGAGTTCGAAATAGCTGAGCTCTGTAGTTCCCCCATCGTGAACCCAGCTCGGAAGCGAGAAGTGACTTCTTGATCCTCCATGGCATCTATCCTCATCAAATCAGCCTCCATCTCTTCGTCCGTTGCAAGCCCAAAGTGGCCAGCATCGCTGTTTGTCCTTGGTCTCGATGCCGGATGAGACACCCGGCTTTCCCCGACTGACTCTTGAGAAGACATCTTGTTCTAATCTGCAATGACAACATTTCGAAACAAACAGAGGATATTTGCGTGATACAGAGTCAAAACCTTCGGGAGATTATATAATGATTTTTTACCGACTAAAATATGTATCGTGCAAGAAAACGGAGTTCGCAGAGTACAGGAGGTGCCCACGAGGTAGGGGGGCGCGCCCAGGGGGTAGGGCGCGCCCTCCACCCTCGTGGAGCCCTCGTGTCCTTCCCGGACTACATCTTATTTTTCTATTTTTCTAAATATTCCAAAACAGAGAAATATTGCCATTAGAACTGTTTTGGAGTCGGTTTACTTACCGTACCACATACCTATTCCTTTTGAGATGCAGGCGTTCGAAGCGTCCCTTATGTATTCCTCCCGGGTTACGGTTTCAATAACATTGGTTTCAACATTTATAGGATTACATGAGATATAATGTTTAATTCTTTGACCGTTCACCACCTTCGGATTTGTGCCTTCAAAATTGTTGATTTTTATGGCACCGGAACAATAGACCTCCTCGATAACGTAAGGGCCTTCCCATTTAGAGAGAAGTTTTCCTGCAAAAAATCTTAAACGAGAGTTGTATACCAATACATAATCACCTACATTAAACTCACGCTTTTGTATTCTTTTGTCATGCCATCTTTTAACTTTTTCTTTAAACAACTTGGCATTTTCATAGGCTTGGGTTCTCCATTCATCAGGTGAGCTAATATCAAATAATCTCTTCTCACCGGCAAGTTTGAAATCATAATTGAGCTCTTTAATAGCCCAATATGCATGATGTTCTAGTTGGAGAGGTAAATGACATACTTTTCCATAAACCATTTTATACAGAGACATACCCATAGGATTTTTATATGCAGTTCTATAGGCCCATAATGCATCATCAAGTTTCTTGGACCAATTATTTCTAGATCTATTAACATTCTTTTGCAAAATTAATTTGAGTTCTCTATTACTCAGTTCTACTTGACTACTAGACTGTGGGTGATAAGGAGATGCAATTCTATGATTAACATCATACTTAGCAAGCATTTTACGAAAAGCACCATGAATAAAATGTGAACCACCATCAGTCATTAGATATCTAGGGACTCCAAACCTCGGAAAAGTAACTTCTTTAAGCATCTTAATATAAGTGTTATGATCAACACTACTAGTTGGAATAGCTTCTACCCACTTAGTAACGTAATCAACAACAACTAAAAAATGTGTGTAACCATTAGAGGCAGGAAAAGGCCCCATATAATCAAAGCCCGAAACATCAAATGGTTCAATAACAAGTGAATAGTTCATAGGCATTTCTTGACATCTACTAATATTACCAATTCTTTGACATTCATCACAAGATAAGACAAACTTACGAGCATCCTTGAAGAGAGTAGGCCAATAAAAATCGGATTACAATACCGTATGTGCAGTTCTATCTCCAGCGTGGTGTCCTCCATAAGCTTCAGAGTGACACTTGAGTAGGATCTGTTCCTGTTCATGCTCAGGTACACAACGTCTAATAACACCATCAACTTCTTCTTTATAAAGATGTGGGTCATCCCAAAAGTAGTGTCTCAAATCATAGAAAAACGTTTTCTTTTGCTGGTATGTGAAACTAGGTATAAATTTAGAAACAATATAATTAGCATAATCAGCATACCATGGAGTAGTACGAGAAGCATTTATGACATTTAGTTGCTCATCCGGAAAGCTATCATCAATGGGAAGTGGGTCATCAAGAACATTTTCTAACCTAGACAAGTTGTCTGCAACGGGGTTCTCAGCTCCTTTTCTATCAACAATATGCAAATCAAATCTTGTAGCAAGATAACCCATTGAATAAGTCTAGGTTTAGCATCTTTCTTTTCCATAAGATATTTAATAGCAGCATGATCGGTGTGAATAGTTACTTTAGAATCGGCAATATAAGGTCTGAACTTATCACAAGCAAATACAACTGCTAAGAATTCCTTTTCAGTAGTAGCATAATTTCTCTGATCATTGTCTAGAGTTTTACTAGCATATTGAATGACATTTAATTTCTTATCAACTCTTTGCCCTAGAACAGCACCTACGGCATAATCACTAGCATCACACATAATTTCAAAAGGTAAATTCCAGTCAGGTGGCTGAACAATAGGTGCAGAGATCAATGCTTTCTTAAGTATTTCAAATGCTTCTACACAATCATCATCAAAGACAAATGGTATATCTTTTTGCAATAAATTAGTCAGAGGCCGAGAAATTTTTGCGAAGTCCTTAATGAACCTCCTATGAAATCTGGCGTGACGAAGGAAACTTCTTATACCTTTGATGTCCTTGGGACATGGCATCTTTTCAATAGCATCAACCTTGGCTTTATCAACCTCAATACCTCTTTCAAAAACTTTATACCCCAAGACAATACCTTCATTAACCATAAAGTGGCACTTTTCCCAATTCAAGACAAGATTAGTTTCCTCACATCTCTGCAAAACTCGATCAAGGTTGCTCAAGCAATCATCAAAAGAGGATCCATAAACGGAGAAATCGTCCATGAAAACCTCACAAATCTTTTCACAAAAGTCAGAGAATATAGCCATCATGCATCCTTGAAAGGTAGCAGGTGCATTTCATAAACAAAAAGGCATACATCTATAAGCAAAAGTACCAAAAGGGCAAGTAAAAGTAGTCTTTGATTGATCATTGGCTGGCACATGTATTTGAGAGAAACCAGAATAATCATCTAGAAAGCAAAAATGTGTATGTTTGGATAATCTTTCTAGCATTTGATCCATAAAAGGTAAGGGGTAATGATCTTTTTAGTAGCCTTATTTAATTTGCTGAAATCAATTACCATCCTATAACCTGTAATAATTCTTTGCGGAATCAAATCATCTTTATCATTAGGAACGACGGTAATACCTCCCTTTTTAGGGACACAATGGACTAGACTTACCCACTGACTATCAACAACGGGATAAATTATACCAGCATCAAGGAGCTTTAGTATTTCCATTCTTACCACTTCTTTCATCTTAGGATTCAGCCGTCGTTGATGATCACGAAATGGATTGGCATCTTCTTCCAAATTTATTTTATGTTGACATAGAGTGGGACTAATGCTCTTAAGATCATCAAGAGTATATCCAATAGCAGCACAGTGCTTCTTCAGAGTTTTCAATAATCCCTGTTCTTCATGCTCTGAAAGGTTAGCACTAATAATAACAGGATATATCTTTTTCTCATCAAGATAAGCATATTTAAGAGTATCAGGTAACAGTTTAAGCTCAAACACGGGATCACCCTTGGGTGGAGAAGGATCCCATAGGATTTCAACAGGCAAATTGTGTTTCAGGATGGGTTCCTGTTTAAAGAATACTTCATCTATTTCCCTTCTTTCATTCGTAAACATATCATTTTCATGGTCTAGCAAATATTGTTCTAAAGGATCACTAGGAGGTAGGGCAATAGAAGGAAGACCAATAATTTCATCCTTACTAGGTAATTCCTCTTCACGGTGTTGTCTACGAAATTTAGAGAAATAAAACTCATGAGACATATCACCTAGACCGATAGTAACAACATCCTTTTACATGATCTATCCTAGCATTAACGGTGTTCAAGAAGGGTCTACCAAATATAATGGGACAAAAGCTATCTTGTGGGGAACCAAGAACAAGAAAATCAGCAAGATATTTAGTTTTCCCACACAATATTTCAACATCTCTAACAATTCCCATTGGTGAAATAGTATCTCTATTGGCAAGTTTAATTGTGACATAAATATCTTCTAACTCAGTAGGTGCAATATCATGCTTAATTTCTTGGTATAAAGTCAATAGGTATTGCTCTAGCACTAGCACCCATATCACATAAGCCATGATAACAATGATCTCCTATTTTAACAGAAATAACAGGCATGCCTACCACAGGTCTATGTTTATCTTTAGCACAAGGTTTGGCAATTCTAGCAGTTTCATCAAGGAAATGAATAACATGCCCATCAATATTATCAGACAAGAGATCTTTAACAATAGCAATATTAGGTTCAACTTTAATTTGCTTAGGAGGTTTATAAGTTCTAATATTGCTTTTACGAACCACGGTTGAAGCTTTAGCATGATCCTTTATCCTAACAGGGAAAGGTGGTTTCTCAACATAAGAAGTAGGAACAATAGGATCATTATAAGTGACAGTCTTTTCTTCAACTTTAATAGGTGCAGCTACTTTTACTTCTATGGGAGGATGATATTTAACCCACTTCTCCTTGGGGAGATCAACATAAGTAGCAAAAAATTCATAGAATGAAGCTACTATCTCAGAGTCAAGTCCATATTTAGTGATAAACTTACGGAAAACCTCGGTATCCATAAAAGATTTAACACAATCAAACTTAGGTGTCATACCTAACTCCTTACCTTCGTCGAGATCCCGATCTTCAGAGTTGCGTTTAATTCTTTCCAATAAATCCCATTTGAATTCAATAGTCTTCATCATAAACGAGCCAGCACAAGAAGTATCGAGCATGGTGCGATTGTTATCAGAAAGCCGAGCATAAATTTTTTGAATAATTATTTCTCTTGAGAGCTCATGATTGGGGCATGAATATAACATTGATTTAAGCCTCCCCCAAGCTTGAGCGATGCTTTCTCCTTCGCGAGGCCAAAAATTATATATATAATTGCGATCACGATGAACAAGATGCATAGGATAAAACTTGTGATGAAATTCCAATTTCAATCGTTTGTAGTTCCATGACCCCGTATCATCACATAGCCTATACCATGTCAATGCATCTCCCTTCAAAGATAAGGGTAAGACCTTCTTCTTAACAAAATCACCGGGAACACCTGCAAGCTTAAATAATCCACAAACTTCATCCACATATATTAGGTGCTCATCAGGATGCTTTGTTCCATCTCCTGCAAAAGGATTAGCTAGCAGTTTTTCTAACATACCCGAAGGAATTTCAAAGTGAACATTTTCATTTTCAGTAGGTTCGATGGGTTGAGGAGCAACTCTTTGCTCTCTTGGTCGGGTGAAGATACCCCGAATAAGCCCCTCGGAGGATTGCTTTCCATAGTAACAAGTGACAGTAAATTTCAGCACACTATATAAATTTTTCCTTACCAAATTCCACCTACCAAAGGCGCTTCACTCCCCGGCAACGGCGCCGGAAAAGAGTCTTGATGACCCACAAGTATAGGGGATCTATCGTAGTCCTTTCGATAAGTAAGAGTGTCGAACCCAACGAGGAGCAGAAGGAAATGATAAGCAGTTTTCAGCAAGGTATTCTCTGCAAGCACTGAAATAATAGGTAACAGATAGCTTTGTGATAGGACAATTTATAACGAGCAACAAGTAACAAGAGTAAATAAAGTGCAGCAAGGTGGCCCAATCCTTTTTGTTGTAAAGGACAAGCCTGGACAAACTCTTATATAGAGAAAAGCGCTCCCGAGGACACATGGGAATTATCGTCAAGCTAGTTTTCATCACGTTCATATGATTCGCGTTCGGTACTTTGATAATTTGATATGTGGGTGGACCGGTGCTTGGGTGCTGCCCTTACTTGGACAAGCATCCCACTTATGATTAACCTTTATTGCAATCATCCGCAACTACAACAAAAGTATTAAGGTAAACCTAACCATAGCATGAAACATATGGATCCAAATCTGCCCCTTACGAAGCAACGCATAAACTAGGGTTTAAGCTTCTGTCACTCTAGCAACCCATCATCTACTTATTACTTCCCAATGCCTTCCTCTAGGCCCAAATAATGTTGAAGAGTCATGTAGTCGACGTTCACATAACACCACTAAAGGATATACAACATACATCTCATCAAAATATCGAACGAATACCAAATTCACATGACTACTAATAGCAAGACTTCTCCCATGTCCTCAGGAACAAACATAACTACTCACAAAGCATATTCATGTTCATAATAAGAGGATTATTAATATGCATATAGGATCTGAACATATGATCTTCCACCAAATAAACCAACTAGCATCAACTACAAGGAGTAATCAACACTACTAGCAACCTACAGGTACCAATCCCAGACTTGGAGACAAGAATTGGATACAAGAGATGAACTAGGGTTTTAGATGAGATGGTGCTGGTTAAGATGTTGATGGAGATTGCCCTCTCCCCATGAGAGGAGCGTTGGTGATGACGATTGCGTTGATTTCCCCCTCCCAGAGGGAAGTGTCCCTGGTAGAACAGCTCTGCCGGAGCCCTAGATTGGTTCCGCCAAGGTACCGCCTCGTGGCGTGAGTCTCATCCCAAAGCTTGCTTATGATTTTTCTTCGCATTTAAAAGACTACATATAGCGTAAGATGGCCACGGGAGGGCCAGCAGGGGCCCACGAGGCGGGGCGCGCCTGGTAGGGCGCGCCCCCACCCTCGTGGACAGGTGGTGGCCCCGCTGACGTATTTCTTCCACTCAGTATTTTTTATTATTTCTAAAAATAACTTTCATGGAGTTTTAGGACTTTTGGAGTGGTGGAGAATAGGTCTCTAATATTTGCTCCTTTTCCAGTCCAGAATCCTAGCTGTCGGCATTCTCCCTCCTTATGTAAACCTTGTAAAATAGGAGAGAATAGGCATAAGTATTGTGACATAATGTGAAATAACAGCCCATAATGCAATAAATATCGATATAAAAGCATGATGCAAAATGGACGTATCAATAATCACCCAGTTACATTATGATGTTTGATAGCACACAAGGTGTTCCTCCAGTATTCGAGAGCTGCATAATCTCATAATCAGAGGTATATGTATAAGTCATGAAGAAAGTAATAGCAAGAAAACTAAACGATCATAATGCTAAGCTAACGGATGGGTCTTGTCCATCACATAATTCTCTAATGATGTGATCCCGTTCATCAAATGACAACACATATCTATGGTTAGGAAACTTAACCATGTTTGATTAACGAGCTAGTCAAGTAGAGGCATACTAGGGACACTCTGTTTTTTCTATGTATTCACACATGTACTAAGTTTCCGGTTAGTCCAATTCTAGCATGAATAATAAACATTTATAATGATATAAGAAAATATAAATAACAACTTTATTATTGCCTCTTGGGAATATTTCCTTCAGTCTCCCACTTGCACTAGAATCAATAATCTAGTTCACATCTTCATGTGATTTAACACCAATAGTTCACATCTTTATGTGATTAGTTCACATCGCCATGTGACAAACACCCAAAGGGTTTACTAGAGTCAATAATCTAGTTCACATCGCTACGTGATTAACACCCAACGAGTACTAAGGTGTGATCATGTTTTGCTTGAGAGAGAAGTTTAGTCAAAGGGTCTGTCACATTCAGAGCCATATGTATTTTGCAAATTTTCTATGTCTACAATGCTCTGCATGGAGCTACTCTAGCTAATTGCTCCCACTTTCAATATGTCTCCAGATTGAGACCCAGAGTCATCCGGATCAGTGTAAAAGCTTGCATCGATGTAACTCTTTACGATGAACTCTTTATTACCTCCATAACCGAGAAATATTTCCTTAGTCCTCTTAGGTAACTAAGGATAACTTTGACTGTTGTCCAGTGATCCACTACTGGATCACTATCATACCCCCTTGCCAAACTCATGGCAAGGTACACAATAGGTCTGGTACACATCATAGCATACTTCATAGAACCTATGGCTGAGGCATAGGGAATGACTTTCATTCTCTTTCTGTTTTCTGCCGTGGTCATGTTTTGAGTCTTACTCAACTTTACACCTTGCAATACAGGCAAGAACTCCTTCTTTGACTGTTCCATTTTGAACTACTTCAAAATCTTGTCAAGGTATGTACTCATTGAAAAATCTTATCAAGCGTCTTGATCTATCTCTATAGATCTTGATGCCCAATATATAAGCAGCTTCACCGAGGTCTTTCTTTGAAAAACTCCTTTCAAACACTCCTTTATGCTTTCCAGAAAATTCTACATCATTTCCGATCAACAATATGTCATCCATATATACTTATTAGAGACGCTGTAGTGCTCCCACTTACTTTCTTGTAAACACAGGCTTCACCGCAAGTCTATATAAAACTATATGCTTTGATCAACTTATCAAAGCGTATATTCCAACTCTGAGATGCTTGCACCAGTCCATAGATGGATCGCTGGAGCTTGCACACTTTGTTAGCATCTTTAGGATCGACAAAACCTTTTGGTTGCATCATATACAACTCTTCTTTAAGAAATCCATTAAGGAATGCAGTTTTGACATCCATTTGCCAGATTTCATAAAATGAGGCAATTGCTAACATGATTTGGACAGACTTAATCATCACTATGAGTGAGAAAATCTCATCATAGTCAACACCTTGAACTTGTCGAAAACCTTCTGTGATAATTCGAGCTTTGAAGATAGTAACACTATCATCAGCGTCCGTCTTCCTTTTGAAGATCCATTTATTCTCAATGGCTTGCCAACCATCGGGCAAGTCCACCAAAGTCCATGCTTTGTTCTCATACATGGAACCCATCTCAGATCATGACCTCAAGCCATTTTGCGGAATCTGGGCTCATCATCACTTCCTCATAGTTCGTAGGTTCATCATGGTCTAGTAGCATGACTTCCAGAACAGGATTACCATACCACTCTGGTGCGAAACGTACTCTGGTTGACCTACGAGGTTTGGTAACAACTTGATCTGAAGTTTCATGATCATCATCATTAACTTCCTCACTAATTGGTGTAGGCATCACTGGAACTGATTTCTATGATGAACTAATTTCCAATTCGGGAGAAGGTACAATTACCTCATCAAGTTCTACTTTCCTCCCACTCACTTCTTTCGAGAGAAACTCCTTCTCTAGACAGGATCCATTCTTAGCAACGAATATCTTGCCTTCGGATCTGTGATAGAAGGTGTACCCAACAGTTTCCTTTGGGTATCCTATGAAGACGCATTTCTCCGATTTGGGTTTGAGCTTATTAGGTTGAAGCTTTTTCACATAAGCATCACAACCCCAAACTTTAAGAAACAACAGCTTAGGTTTCTTGCTAAACCACAGTTCATACGGTGTCGTCTCAACGGAATTAGATGGTGCCCTATTTAACGTGAATGCAGCTGTCTCTAATGCATAACCCCAAAATGATAGTGGTAAATAGGTAAGAGACATCATAGATCGCGCCATATCTAATAAAGTACGTCTACGACGTTCGGACACACCATTATGTTGTGGTGTTCTAGGTGGCGTGAGTTGCAAAACTATTCTTCATTGATTTAAATGAAGACCAAACTCGTAACTGAAATATTCGCCTCCGTGATCAGATCGTAGAAACTTTATTTTCTTGTTATGATGATTTTTTACTTCACTCTGAAGTTCTTTGAACTTTTCAAATATTTCAGACTTGTGTTTCATTAAGTAGATATACCCATATCTGCTCAAATCATCTATGAAAGTCAGAAAATAACGATACCCACCGCGAGCGTCAACACTCATCGGACCGCATAGATCGGTATGTATTATTTCCAATAAGTCAGTTGCTCGCTCCATTGTTCCGGAGAACGGAGTCTTAGTCATCTTGCCCATGAGGCATGGTTCGCAAGCATCAAATGATTCATAATCAAGTGATTCCAAAAGTCCATGCGCATGGAGTTTCTTCATGCGCTTTACACCAATATGACCTAAACGGCAGTGCCACAAACATGTTACACTATCATTATTAATATTATGAATATGTGTATCACTGCGGAGATTCAATAAACCATTTACATTGGATGTAAGACCATAGAAGGTTTTATTCATGTAAACAGAACAACAATTATTCTCTGACTTAAATGAATAACCGTATCACAATAAACATGATCCAATCATATTCATGCTCAACGCAAACACCAAATAACATTTATTTAGGTCCAATACTAATCCCGAAGGTGGAGGCAGTATGCGATGGTGATATTATCAACCTTGGAATCACTTCCAACACACATCCTCACCTCGCCCTCAACTATTCTCTGTTCATTTTATAACTCCTGTTTCGAATTACTAATCTTAGCAACTGAACTGGTATCAAATACCCAAGGGATACTATGAACACTAGTAAAGTACACATCAATAACATGTATATCATATATACATTTGTTCACTTTGCCATCCTTCTTATCCGCCAAGTATTTGGGGCAGTTCCTGCTTCAAGTGACCATTTCCTTTGCAGTGGAAGCACTTAGTTTCAGGCTTGGGTCTAGCTTTGGGCTTCTGCATGGGAGTGGCAACTTGCTTGTCATTCTTCTTGAAGTTCCCTTTCTTTTCTTTGCCCTTTTACTTGAAACTAGTGGTCTTGTCAACCATCAACACTTGATGCTCTTTCTTGATTTCTACCTTCGCCGATTTCAGCATCGCGAAGAGCTCGGGAATCGTTTTCGCTATCCCTTGCATATTATAGTTCATCACTAAGATCTAGCAACTTGGTGATAGTGACTAGAGAACTCTGTCAATCACTATCTTATCTAGAAGATTAACTCCTGTCGGATCACGGGTTCCGGCAAAAACCTCAAGGTTCGAACACTGGGGTGCGCACGAAGATCTTCCCCTACCGATCCACGCCCTAGCTTCGCTAAGATCTCAAGGGCTAACTCGACAAACGCGGAGCACGAAAGACACAAGATTTATGCTGGTTCGGGCCACCGTTATGGTGTAATACCCTACTCCAGTGTGTTGGTAGTGGATTGCCTCTTGGGCGATGGATGAATAGTACAAGGGGAAGAACAGCCTCCTGAGGTTGAGGTGTTCTTGTGTTCGAGTATGACTAAGGGCTGGTTCTAGATCGGATCGATCGATCCCTTTCCTACGGTGGTGGCTAATCCTATTTATAGAGGCCCTGGTCCTTGATACGTCCATTTTGCATCATCCTTTTATATCGATATTTATTGCATTATGGGCTGTTACTACACATTATGTCACAATACTTATGCCTATTCTCTCTTATTTTAAAAGGTTTACATAAGGAGGGAGAATGCCTAATTTGGAATTACAATGGAAAAGGAGCAAATATTAGAGACCTATTCTGCACAACTCCAAAAGTCCTGAAACTCCACGAAAGTCATTTTCGGAAAATATATAAAATATTGAGCGGAAGAAGTACACCAGAGGGGGACCCACCTGGCCACGAGGGTGGGGCGCGCCCTACCCCCCAGGGCACGCCCCCCTGCCTCGTGGGCCCCCTGTTGGCTCTCCGATGGCCATCTTCTGCTATATGAGGTCTTTCGTCAAGGGAAAAATCATAAGCAACCTTTCGGGACGAGACTCCGCCGCCACGAGGCGGAACCTTGGTGGAACCAATCTAGGGCTCGAGCAGAGCTGTTCTGCCGGGGACACTTCCCTCCCAGAGGGGGAAATCATTTCCATCTTCATCACCAATGCTCCTCTCATCGGGAGAGGGCAATCTCCATCAACATCTTCACTAGCACCATCTCCTCTCAAAACCCTAGTTCATCTCTTGTATCCAATTCTTGTCTCCAAGTCCGGGATTGGTACTCGTAGGTTGCTAGTAGTGTTGATTACTCCTTGTAATTGATGCTAGTTGGTTTATTTGGTGGAAGATCATATGTTCAGATCCTATATGCATATTAATACACCTCTGATTATGAACATGAATATGCTTTGTGAGTAGTTACGATTGTTCCTGAGGACATGGGAGAAGTCTTGCTATTAGTAGTCATGTGAATTTGGTATTCGTTCGATATTTTGATGAGACGTATGTTGTCTAGCCTCTAGTGGTGTTATGTGAATGTCGACTACATAACGCTTCACCATTATTTGGGCCTAGAGGAAGGCATTGGGAAGTAATAAGTAGATGATGGGTTGCTAGGGTGACAGAAGCTTAATCCCTAGTTTATGTGTTACTTCATAAGGGGCTGATTTGGATCCACATGTTTCATGCTATGGTTAGGTTTACCTTAATACTTTTGTTGTAGTTGCTGATGCTTGCAATAGAGGTTAATCATAAGTGGGATGCTTGTTCAAGTAAGAACATCACCCAAGCACCGGTCCTCCCACATATCAAATTATCAAAGTACCAAATGCAAATCATATGAACGTGATGAAAACTAGCTTGACGATAATTCCCATGTGTCCTTGGGGGCGCTTTTCTCCATATAAGAGTTTGTCCAGGCTTGTCCTTTGCTACAAAAAGGATTGGGCCACCTTCCTGCACTTTATTTACTTTTGCAACTTGTTGCTCGTTACAAATTATCTTATCACAAAACTATCTGTTACCACTTATTTCAGTACTTGCAGAGAATACCTTGCTGAAAACCGCTTATCATTTCCTTCTGCTCCTCGTTGGGTTCGACACTCTTAATTATCGAAAGGACTACGATAGATCCCCTATACTTGTGGGTCATCAAGACTCTTTTCTGGCGTCGTTGCTGGGGAGTGAAACGCCTTTGGAAGGTGGAATTTGGTAAGGAAAAATTTATATAGTGTGCTGAAATTTACTGCCACTTGTTATTATGGAAAGTAATCCTCTAAGGGGCTTGTTCAGGGTATCTTCACCCCGGCCAGTAGAGCAAAGAATTGCTTCTCAACCTACTCAACCTACTGAAAATGAAAATGCTCCCTTTGAAGTTCCTTCGGGTATGTTAGAAAAACTGCTAGATAATCCTTTTTTAGGAGATGGAACGAAGCATCCTGATGAGCACCTAATATATGTGGATGAAGTTTGTGGATTATTTAAGCTTGCAGGTATACCTGATGATGTTTTTAAGAAGAAGGTCTTCCCTTTATCTTTGAAGGGAGATGCATCGACATGGTATAGGCTATGTGATGACACAGGATCATGGAACTATAAACGAATGAAATTGGAATTTCATCAAAAGTATTATCCTATGCATATTGTTCATCGTGATCGCAATTATATATATAATTTTGGCCTCGCGAAGGAGATAGCATAGCTCAAGCTTGGGGAGGCTTAAATCAATGTTATATTCATGCCCCAATCATGAGCTCTCAAGAGAAATAATTCTTCAAAAAATTTATGCTCGGCTTTCTCGCAATAATCAATCCATGCTCGATACTTCTTGTGCTGGCTCTTTTATGTTTAAGACAATTGAATTCAGATGGAATTTATTGGATAGAATTAAACGCAACTCCGAAGATTGGGATCTCGACGAAGGTAAGGAGTCAGGTATGACACCTAAGTTTGATTGTGTTAAATCTTTTATGGATACTGATGTTTTCCATAAATTTAGCACTAAATATGGACTTGGCTCTGAGATAGTAGCTTCTTTCTGTGAATCTTTGGCTACTTATGTTGATCTCCCCAAGGAGAAGTGGTTTAAATATAATCCTCCCATAGAAGTAAAAGTAGCTACACCTATTAAAGTTGAAGAAAAGACTATCACATATAATGATTCTATCGTTCCTACTTCTTACGTTGAGAAACCACCTTTTCATGTTAGAATAAATGATCATGCTAAAGCTTCAACTGTGGTTCGTAAAAGCAACATTAGAACTTATACACCTCCTGAGCAAATTAAAGGTGAACCTAATATTGCTATTGGTAAAGATCTCTTGGCTGATAATATTGATGGGCATGTTATTCATTTCTGCGGTGAAACTGCTAGAATTGCCAAACCTAGTGCTAAAGATAAACATAGAGCTGTGGTAGGCGTGCTTGTTATTTCTGTTAAAATAGGAGATCACTGTTATCATGGCTTATGTGATATGGGTGCAAGTGCTAGTGTTATACCTCATACTTTATACGAAGAAATTAAGCATGAAATTGCACCTGCTGAGTTAGAAGGTATTGATGTTACAATTAAGCTTGCCAATAGAGATACTATATCAGCAATGGGAATTGTTAGATATGTTGAAGTCTTGTGTGGCAAAACTAAATATCTTGCTGATTTTCTTGTTCGTGGTTCCCCATAAGATAGCTTTTGTCCCATTATTTTTGTAGCCCTTCTTGAACACTGTTAATGCTAAGATAGACCGCGAAAATAATGTTGTTACTATTGGCTTGGGTGATATGATTCATGAGTTTAATTTCTCTAAATTTAGTAGACAACACCGTGAAGAAGAATTGCCTAGTAAGTATGAAATTATTGGTCTTGCTTCTATTGCCGTACCTCCTAGTGATCCTTTAGAACAATATTTGCTAGACCATGAAAATGATATGTTTATGAATGAAAGAAGGGAAATGGATGAAGTATTCTTTAAACAGGAACCTATTCTGAAAGACAATTTGCCTGTTGAAATCCTAGGGGATCCTCCTCCACCCAAGGGTGATCCCGTGTCTGAGCTTAAACCGTTGCCTGATACTCTTAAATATGCTTATCTTGATGAAAAGAAGATATATCGTGTTACTATTAGTGCTAACCTTTCAGAGCATGAACAAGATAGATTATTGAAAACTCTGAAGAAACACCGTGCTGCTATTGGATATACTATTGATGATCTTAAGGGCATTAGTCCCACTCTATGTCAACATAAAATAAATTTAGAAGAAGATGCCAAACCGGTTCGTAATCATCAATGAAGGCTGAATCCTAAGCTGAAGGAAGTGGTAAGAAAAGAAATACTAAAGCTCCTTGAGGCAGGTATAATTTATCCCGCTGTCGATAGTCGATTGGGTAAGTCCTGTCCATTGTGTCCCTAAGAAGGGAGGTGTTACTGTTGTTCCTAATGATAAAGATGAATTGATCCCACAAAGAATTATTACAGGTTATAGGATGGTAATTTATTTCCGCAAATTAATAAAGCTACTAAGCAAGATCATTACCCCTGACCTTTTATCGACCAAATGCTAGAAAGATTATGCAAACATACACACTATTGCTCTCTAGATGGTTATTCTGGTTTCTCTCAAATACCCGTGTCAGCTAAAGATCAATCAAAGACTACTTTTACCTGCCCTTTTGGTATTTTTGCTTATAGACGTATGCCTTTTGGTTTATGTAATGCACCTGCTACCTTTCAAAGATGCATGATGGCTATATTCTCTGACTTCTGTAAAAAGATTTGTGAGGTCTTCATGGACGACTTTTCCGTCTATGGATCCTCTTTTGATGATTGCTTGAGCAACCTTGATCGAGTTTTGTAGAGATGTGAAGAAACTAATCTTGTCTTGAATTGGGAAAAGTGCCACTTTATGGTTAATGAAGGTATTGTCTTGGGGCATAAAGTTTCTGAAAGAGGTATCGAAGTTGATAAGGCCAAGGTTGATGCTATTGAAAAGATGTCGTGTCCCAAGGACATCAAAGGTATAAGAAGTTTCCTTGGTCACACTTGATTTTATAGGAGGTTCATTAAGGACTTCTCAAAAATTTCTCGGCCTCTAAATAATTATTACAAAAAGATATACCATTTGTCTTTGATGATGATTCTATAGAAGCATTTGAAATACTTAAGAAAGCATTGATCTCAGCACTTATTGTTCAGCTACATGATTGGAATTTACCCTTTGAAATCATGTGTGATGCTAGTGACTATATTGTAGGTGTTGTTCTAGGGCAGAGAGTTGATAAGAAATTAAATGTTATCCATTATGCTAATAAGACTTTCCTGCCTGCGGCCTACGGCGTGGCTCAAGTGGGGGCCCAGCGTGGCCCAGCTTCATCAGCTCAAGCGCAAGACCCTCGCGAGGGTCCAAGCCTCGCGGGGCGGACGACAGGAACCTTCCTCAGGAGCAACCTCATCAGGCAGGCTCACGAGGAGGCGGAGAGATCAAGGTAGCGTACCTCACGAGGGTGCCCCGTGACGCAAGCCATGACGATCGAGAGCAGGCGGGCCGGTCCCGACTTGCCTTCAAGCACAGGCCAAGGCATCAGGCAAAGGTTACCGCTTCGGTGCAACAAAGACCAAGACCAACAGAGCGGCAGGACGGAGGTCATCGTGGAGCCCAGGACGGCGTCACCATCAGAGCCTTTGGCAGCCGAAGACCAACTTTAGTCAGGATAAGTGTACTAGATGTTCCCCTTCAAAATGGCCAATTGTTGGCGCCCTTCCTGCTCATTATTTGGGAAGAGGACCAGGGCCTCCCTCTATAAATAGGACTAGCCACCACAGGGACGGAGGCAGGTCGAACCCCCTAGCGAGTGAGAGAGAAGCGACTAGACTCACCCAAGCAGTCCATCGCACCAGCTCAAGAACAGCCCCTCGGGAGGCTGTTCTTCCTTTGTACTGTTCTTCATCAGCCCCAGAGGCAATCCACCACACCACAAACTAGAGTAAGGTATTACACCACAATGGTGGCCCGAACTAGTATAAACCTCGTGTCCCTTGTGTGTTCTTCTTCCTAGTTTAGATCCCTTGCTAACCATCGACGCGTGAGCTGGTAGGGGAAAGATCTCCACGCGCACCCCAGTGTTCAAACCTCAAGGGTCTGCGGGAACCCGAAATCCGACATTTGGCGCGCCAGGTAGGGGTGCGCCGAATCCTTTCTTCCGCTGGTCGCATGTGACCCTTCCGTTGTGTCCATGGCTGACGCTCGGCGAGCCCGCGCCGAGCGCCGGGCTGCTCGTGCCGCTCGACTCACCCAGACGGCTCCCATCGGCGGACACCCCCGTCGTTACCCGTCGCCCTCCGCCACCGGCCCGGAGGGGAACGAGCTGCAGGCCTGCTGGGGGAAGCTGCGCGACCTCCACCTCGCCCATCGCGCCGGGCCGGTGCCCCCGGTCGTCGCAGCTCTCCTGGGCGGCTCACTGGCACCACCTTCGAGCCGCCACGTCAAGCCATTCACCCGCTAGATCGTCACCGCCTCCAAGCACCAGGGAGCCCCGCTGGGCTGGGTCGCGCCCGAGGCTGACCTGCTCTTCAACTCGGACGATCACCCCTCTAACCCCGCCGGTTCGGGCGCGCTTCCGATGCTGTGCACCCCCACCATCTGCGGAGTGGCTGTCACCAGGACCCTCATCGACGGTGGGGCCGGCCTCAGCGTGCTCTCTGTGGAAGCCTTCAGCCTCCTCCATGTGCCACCAGAGCGGCTCCAGCCCAGCAAGCCTTTTTCAGGAGTCGGAGCCGGTTCCACCGCCTCCCTGGGACAAATTCGCCTCCCGGTGACCTTCGGCACCCGCGACAACTTCCGTATAGAGCTGATCGACTTCGCATCGCCCCCATCGGCCTGCCCTACAATGCCATCCTCGGCTACCCGGCCTTGGCGTGGTTCATGGCAGCAACTCACCCGGCGTACAACCTCATGAAGATGCCCGGGAGCAGCGCCGTCCTTACCGTGTCAGGAAACACCGAAGATGCACTGCAGGCGCTCAAGCTTGTTTTCAAGGCGGCTGCGGCGGCACGGCCCGCCAGCGCTGACGCCCCCGAGCCCAAGGGGGCCGCTCCGTCCAAGAAGAAGCAGTTGTTCACTCAAAACAAGGCGGAAACCAAGCAGGTACCAGTCGACGAGGACGGGTCAACTGACGCCACCTTCACCATAGGTGCAAACCTCGAACCCAAGCAGGAGGAGGCCTTGGTGAAGTTCCTGCGCGCGAACAAGAAGGTGTTCGCGTGGGGACCTGATCAGTTGGCGGGGGTCCCGAGGGGCGTGATTGAGCATCACCTCAACGTGTGCCCCAACGTGCGCCCCGTGAAGCAGAAGGCGAGGCGACAGTCCACGGAGAAACAAGCTTTTATCGTCCAAGAGACCCGCAAGCTAGAGGCAGCAGGGGTTATTCGCGAGGTCCGCTACCCGGATTGGCTGGCCAACCCAGTTGTCGTGCCAAAGAAGGGGGGAAAGGAACGTATGTGTGTCGACTTCACCAAGCTCAATAAGGCCTGCCCACAGGATCCATTTCCGCTTCCTCGCATTGACCAGATCGTCGACTCCACCGCTGAGTGTGACCTGCTGTGCTTCCTGGATGCCTTCTCAGGCTATCACCAGATCAAGATGGCGGTAGAAGACATGGAAAGTACGACTTTCCTGACCCCGTATATAGTGTACTGCTATACCTGCATGCCGTTTGGGTTGCGCAACGCAGGCGCGACCTTTCAGCGGCTGATGCACATCGCCCTGGGCCGACAGCTCGGGAGGAATGCTGAGGCGTACGTCGATGACATTGTGGTGAAGTCTCGGGAGGCGAAAACCCTAATACAAGACTTGGAAGAAACCTTCGCGAGCCTCGTTAAAAAGGACCTGCGGCTCAACCCGGAGAAGTGCGTATCTGGAGTCCCCTCGGGCAAGCTCCTGGGTTTCCTCGTGTCCCATAGGGGCATCGAGGCCAACCTGGAAAAGGTCAAAGCAGCCGAAGACATGAGCCCGCCAAAGACCATCAGAGAAATGCAGAAACTCACCGGGCGTGTGACCACGCAAGGACGTTTCATCTCCAAGCTGGGGGAACGAGCACTGCCATTCTTCAAGCTGATGAAGAAGAAGGGCCCCTTTGAATGGACTGAAGAGGCTGACAAGGCATTCCAAGAACTCAAGAGGTACCTTACCAGCCCTCCGGTGATGGTAGCTCCGCGTCCTCGGGAGCCTCTGGTGCTTTACCTTGCGGCCACCCCCTACTCTGCTAGTGCAGCCCTGGTGGCGGTCAGGGAGGAGCATCAGGCCAAGGCCGCAACTGCCCTCCGGGCAGGAGTGAAGCGAAGTCAAGAGAGCCTCACAAAGACCGCGGCGGCGGCCGAAGGGGATCAGCCGCAGCAGGAAAGCGCGCCCGGAGCAGAAGAGGCCCCACCGAGCGATCAGGCATTGGGGGCTCCACTGCCTCAGGAGGCACCCCAACCTGCGGAGGACGCGAACAGCGCCAGCGCTCACAGCCTCGTCGAGCACCCCGTGTACTTCGTCAGCACAGTGCTGCCGGACGTGAGGGCACGGTACCCCATGCCCCAAAAACTCCTCCTTGCGCTGTTGGTAGCCTCACGCAAGCTGCAACACTACTTCCAAGGTCATCCCATCAAGGTCGTCTCAGCATACCCTCTGGAGAGGGTGCTCAGGAGCCCCAACTCAGCTGGAAGAGTCGCCGAGTGGAAAATTGAACTGCAAGCGTTTCAGCTAGAATTCAGCACAACCAGAGTCATCAAGGGGGCCGCATTGGCAGATTTCATGGCAGAATGGACGGAGGCACCCGAGCTCGAGGCAGGCAAAGACCGATCGCTTTCTCCGGGGAGCGAGGCACCGGACGGCTGGATCATGTACTTCGACGGGGCATTCTCCCGACATGGCGTGGGGGTCGGCGAAGTGCTTGTATCCCCCACTCAGGACAAGCTCTATTACACCGTGCAGCTCTGTTTCCAGCATGGGGAAAAGGTCTCCAACAACATAGCAGAATATGAAGGCTTGATAGCCGGCCTGAGAGCCATAGTCGCTTTGGGGCTAAAGCGTCTCATCATCAAGGGCGATTCACGACTCCTCGTCAACTTCTCCAACAAGATATACGAGCCGAAGGACGAGCACATGGAAGCCTACCTCGCGGAGGTTCGCAGGATGGAGAAACAGTTCTGGGTGCTGGAGCTGCAGCTTGTGCCTCACGACACCAATCAAGAGGCGGATGACATCGCCAAGAGAGCATCCAGGCGGCTGCCTCAGGAGCCTGGCGTCTTCGAAGAGCGACTCTTCAGGCCCTCAGCGGCACCATCATTGTCAAGCGCGGCACAACCTCAGGAGGAGCTCCCCCATCCGCTTGCCTCGGAAGCCCCGGCCTGCGGCCCGGCCTCGGGGGCACGCCTGCTCCTAGCGATGGAACCTTGGGAAGGGTGCTAGATCACAGAGCTCAAGAGCTACTTGACGCGGGGGAGCCTGCCAGAGAAGGAGGAGGAGGCGGAGTGTGTGGCGCGGCAAGCCACGGCCTACTGCATCAGGGATGGAGAGCTTTACCGGAGGCGACCGAATGACATGTCCCTACGTTGCATTTCCAGAGAGCAAGGGAAGGAATTGCTGGAAGACATACACGGCGGAAACTGTGGGCATCACTCATCGTCACGAACCCTCGTTGGCAAGGCGTTCCGCAGCGGGTTCTACTGGCCCACAGCACTCAGCGACGCTGTTGAGCTGGTAAAGGCTTGCGAGGCCTGCCAATTTAATGCCAAGTAGATCCATCAGCCGGCGGGAGGTCTGCAAACTATACCCCTCTCATGGGCATTCGCCCTTTGGGGGCTGGACATTCTAGGCCCGTTCCCTCGGGCGCCAGGGGGCTATCGCTACCTCTACGTCGCCGTGGACAAGTTCACCAAGTGGGCTGAGGTGGAAGCTGTCTGCACCATCCCAGCGGGCTCTGCGGTCAAGTTCATCAGGGGCCTCGTAACCCGGTTTGGGGTGCCTAACCGCATAATCACCGACAACGGTTCGCAGTTCACCAGCAATCTCTTCAAAACGTACTATGCTAACCTTGGAACGCAGATATGCTACGCTTCGGTGGCGCACCCCCAGAGTAACGGCCAAGCCGAGCGAGCCAACACGGAGGTCCTAAAGGGCCTCAAAACCAGGACCTTCAAGAAGAAGCTGGAGGCCTGCGACAGGGCTGGCACGACGAGCTCCAGTCCGTGATGTGGTCCATCCGCACGACTGCGGCCAAGCCAACTGGCGAGACCCCGTTCTTCCTCGTCTACAGAGCAGAAGCCGTCCTCCCCCACGAGGTCAGGCGTCGCTCCGCACGGATCCTGGCGTTCGACGAGGCGCAGCAGGACGCCATGCGGGGGACGAATCTCGTGGCTGGGGAGGAACATCGTCGAGAGGCGGCCGCTGCGGCAAGGTATCAACAGCGCCGCGGCGATACCACCGCCGCAACATCCGCCCGAGGACTCTTGAGGTAGGGGACCTCGTGCTCGACGGGTCCTCTCCAGGAAGGGTTGCATAAGCTCTCTCCCATGTGGGAGGGCCCGTTCAAGGTTGTTCATGTTTCCAGGCCCGGCTCCGCATGCTTGGAGACTCAGGAGGGGGTGCCCATCCCGAACGCGTGGAACATCCAGCATCTCCGGAAGTTCTACCCTTGAAGAAAGGCCCGAAGCCTATGAAGAAGGCCAACGCCCGTGAAGCTCATTTTCCCGAGAAAGGCTCGGAGCCTGTGAAGAAGGCCAACGCCTGTGAAGCTCATTTTCCCGAGAAAGGCCCGGAGCCTGTGAATAAGGCCAACGCCTGTGAAGCTCATTTTCCCGAGAAAGGCCCGGAGCCTGTGAAGAAGGCCAACGCCTATGAAGCTCATTTTCCCGAGAAAGGCCCGGAGCCTCTGAAGAAGGCCAACGCCTGTGAAGCTCATTTTTCCCGAGAAAGGCCCAGAGCCCGTGAAGAAGGCCAATGCCTGTGAAGCTTGTTTTCCCGAGAAAGGCTCGGAGCCTGTGAAGAAGGACAATGCCTGTGAAGCTCACCGTCCGTGACACTCTCACGTAATAATGAGTGGGGCTGTACACGCCGCGGAGTCTCAGCAGCCCGGCCTCAGGCCCTGGGGCTCCCGCCCACGCCCAGTGGCAGCACTTAGCTCCGCGCTGGTGAGAAGACGTCGAAGACTAGATTAGGTGCCGGACGCGGCTTTTTCATTTGCTTTCTGCAGTTGGCTTGTTCGTTCCTATTTGAAGTTTTATTGAAGTTGTTGTCGTCCTTGGCTTGTGACTCTTTGTATTTTTCGCTCTCTTGCCTCGATTTCTCTCGCGCAAGTCTCGCGAGGGAGCAGCGCGGGCACCCTCGCGAGTGTTTTCTGCCCTTGTCCTTTGAAGCTTTCCTATCCAGGTCCACTACGGGAGCACCCCTCCCAGTCCGAGCCCCACGGGCATCGCGACACGGACATAGGACCTGGGTCGGTCGCCTCCACAACCGAGGCCGGAAGTTACCCCTCCTGACTAATCCTTGCAGGACATAAAGCGTTCGACGAGGCCTCGTCCTCGGGAGGCGAAGACCGCGACAAGTCCCCCGAGCTAAGTAAATCCTGCACGCGGGCATGCGGCACAAAAGCATGGCACAGAAATAGCGGAAACAACATTATAATTAACAGCAACAGTTCAGCAGGCCCCCACGGGGCTACACTATTTTCTCTTTGCGCAGGGAAGGGAGAAAAACAAAATAGGCACGACTTGCTCGGCACCAACTCGCGGCGAAGGCTCGTACTGCCTCCGGAGCTCAGTTAGACTCCTCCTCGCGCTTCACCGAGGCGCGGCGGTGGGCTGACCCACTACCTCCCTCTAGGCGGGCGCGGCGGCACGGGGGCTGGTCGCGGCCATCGCTGGAGGAGCTGTTGTCCGAAGGAGAGCCGCCGAAGCTCGACGAGCCCCGAGCGCCGCTGACCATGCGCCTGTTGTCATGTTCATCCCGATCATCGCTGGGGCTGGGTCCACGGCCGCGGTCATCGTCTTCGGGGCAGCTCCCGGCGCGGTGACCGTCTTCTCCGAACACCCTCACGTAGAGGGTGGTGTCGCCGTCGAACTTGAAGTGCAGGGTGCACCGCTGGCTCAGGCCACACGCGTGGGCAAACGTTTGCCAGCCGCGGGTCAGGGCCACACTCCCGGCGACGGAGACCTCCAGCGTAGCCCAGGAGGCCCGGCTGCAGCAACCGTCAGCCTGAAGCTAGAGGCCGCCCGGAGCGCCGGCCAGAAGTTCACCTACAAAGAAGCGGGGAAGCTGGAGCCAGGTGTTGGTCGGCTCCACCGACCACACGACGAACTCCGGCAGCACCTCCGCCGAGTGGAAGCGTGACCTAGGGGGCCGCACGGTCATGGCATGCCCCCCATCGACAACCTGGCGCCCATCGCCGCGCAAGGGATCGCCTCCACGACCGTGGGAAGCCACTACTGGAGCAACATGATGCTTGCGAGGACGGCCTCGGACGCGCTTGGCCGGGGGAGAGTCAGGCCTAGCCTGGCGGGCCTTTCCCTTCTCCGCGGTCGAGAACCTCTTCGACGGAGCCATGGAGAGAAAGGAGTAGCAAGAAGGGATGGACTGGAAAGGCTCGCGCCGTTCCGTATTTATAGCCGGAGGAGGCCAACCGTCGGCCTCCACGATCACGGGTAATCATGACCAATTTCTGCATGCAGGACTTGTCAAGTCATGCAGTTGCCGAAGGATCGTGGGGAAGCGGAGACGCCCACGACCAATCAATCGCCACACGGCGCCCAAGGCCACAGGCTGTTGGGGCCTGCGGCGCTTCGCACTAGCCCCTTCGCTTCTTTGCTTGTGATAAGTTCAGACCCTATATTGTTTATTCTAAAGTAACTATTCACACTGATCATGCTGCTATTAAATATCTTATGGAAAAGAAAGATGCTAAACCTAGACTTATTAGATGGGTTCTCTTGCTACAAGAATTTGATTTGCATATGGTTGATAGAAAAGGAGCTAAGAATCCCGTTGCAGACAACTTGTCTAGGTTAGAAAATGTTCTTGATGACCCACTACCTATTGATGATTGCTTTCCCGGTGAGCAATTAAATGTCATAAGTACTTCTCGTAGTACTCTTGGTATGCTGATTATGCTAATTACATCGTTGCTAAATTTATACCGCCTAGTTTCACATACCAGCAAAAGAAAAAGATTTTCTATGATTTAAGACAATACTTTTGGGATGACCCACATCTTTATAAAGAAGGAGTAGATGGTGTTATTAGACATTGTGTACTTGAGCATGAACAGGAACAGATCCTACGCAAGTGTCACTCCGAAGCTTATGGAGGACACCACGCTGGAGATAGGACTGCACATAAGGTATTGCAATTTGGTTTTTATTGGCCTACTCTCTTCAAGGATGCCCGTAAGTTTGTCTTATCTTGTGATGAATGTCAAAGAATTGGCAATATTAGTAGACGTCAAGAAATGCCTATGAATTATTCACTTGTTATTGAACCATTTGATGTTTGGGGCTTTGATTATATGGGACCTTTTCCTGGCTCTAATGGATATACACATATTTTAGTTGCTGTTGATTATGTTACTAAGTGGGTAGAAGCTATTCCAACTAGTAGTGCTGATCATAACACTTCTATTAAAATGCTTAAAGAAGTTATTTTTCCGAGGTTTGGAGTCCCTAGATATTTAATGACTGATGGTGGTTCACACTTTATTCATGGTGCTTTTCGAAAAATGCTTGCTAAATATGATGTTAATCATAGAATTGCATCTCCTTATCACCTGTAATCCAGTGGTCAAGTAGAATTGAGAAATAGAGAAATCAAATTAATTTTGCAAAAAACTGTCAATAGGTCTAGAAAGAATTGGTCCAAGAAACTTGATGATGCATTATGGGCCTATAGAACTGCATATAAAAATCCTATGGGTATGTCTCCGTATAAAATGGTTTATGGTAAAGCATGTCACTTACCTCTCGAACTAGAACACAAGGCATATTGGGCTATTAAAGAGCTCAACTATGATTTCAAACTTGCCGGTGAGAAGAGGTTAATTGATATTAGCTCACTTGATGAATGGAGAACCCAAGCTTATGAAAATGCCAAGTTGTTTAAAGAAAAGGTTAAAAGATGGCATGACAAAAGGATACAAAAGCGTGAGTTTAATGTAGGTGATTATGTATTGCTATACAACTCTCGCTTAAGATTTTTGCAGGAAAACTTCTCTCTAAATGGGAAGGCCCCTACGTTATCGAGGAGGTCTATCGTTCCGGTGCCATAAGAATCAACAACTTCGAAGGCACAAATCCGCAGGTGGTAAACGGTCAAAGAATCAAACATTATATCTCAGGTAATCCTATAAATATTGAAACCAATGTTATTGAAACCGTAACCCCGGAGGAATACATAAGGGACAATTTCCGGAACGTTTCAGACTCCGAAAAGGAATAGGTATGTGGTACGGTAAGTAAACCGACTCCAAAACAGTTTTTAAGGCAATATTTCTCCGTTTTGGAATATTCAGAAAAATAGAAAAATAAGTAGCAGTCCAGGAAGGACATGAGGGCCCCACGAGGGTGGAGGGCGCGCCCCCGACCTCGTGGGCACTGCGTGTGCCTTCCGGACTCTGTTTTCTTGCACGATACTTATTTTGGTCGGTAAAAATTCATTATATAATGTCCCGAAGCTTTTGACTCCTGTATCACACAATTGTCCTCTGTTATTATTTCGAGCTGTTCTCTGTCAGGGTTGTCAAGGCCAGGCATCATGTCGTCCCCCTCCTCCAACAAGGGTGACAACGATGCTTGGCTAATGAAGACAGAGCTGAAGAGGGAAGAACCCATGGAGATCAACAAGGATGAAGGGATCAAGAAGGCCACGGAGGATCAAGCTCCGGCAGTAGAAAACATTGTTCAACTTGATCATAATCTTCTTACCCCAACTGAGATCGAAGCTTTTAAGATGATTGAGTTAGCTCGTATACATAACATGTATCTCACACGTGAAAATATTTTGTTGAAGGAGCACATTTTTGCACTCAAGGGCATTATCCGCAAGCTGGAGGACCTCTTACGCTCGATGTGCAATTATCCATCTTCACCAACAACAAAGAAGGAGACATAATCACATGGGTATGGGCACTCCCCTTGGCAACTGCCAAGATTGGGGGAGGTGCCCCGGTATCGTATCACAACCACATCTCCTATCTTTACCGTTTTTCTCAGTCCGATCCTATTAGTAGTATCTTGATCTAGTAGAATAAAGTTTATGGCATGATCTAGTTTTGAGTTTTTGCTTTATGATCTCTCTATGTAATCGAGTCCGTGAGCTATATAATAAAGATTAGTGCTGATTCAAGGGCTTGATTGTTTCGCCATGATCTCGAGTGAATAAAAGAAATAGAAAAGAATAAAAAGAAACAAAGAGATCATATTGATCTTATCGAGAGTAATGACTTCACATAGAAAGAATATGATGATTAAAAGTTGTTGTGAGTTGGCAAACATAGCTTTGGTCATCGTTGCAATTAATAGGAAGTAATAAGGAAAGAGAGGTTTCACATATAAATATATTATCATGGACATCTTTTATGGTTGGGAGCACTCATTAAAATATGACATGCTAAAGAGTTGACGTTGGACAAGGAAGACAACGTAATGGGTTATGTTTTCTTATATCTGAGATAAAGTATATTGTCATGGATCATCCAACATGTTGGGCTTGCCTTTCCCCCTCATGCTAGCCAAATTCTCAGCACCAAGTAGAGATATTACTTGTGCTTCCAAAAACCCTTAAACCAGTTTTGCCATGAGAGTCCACCATACCTACCTATGGATTGAGTAAGATCCTTCAAGTAAGTTGTCATCGGTGCAAGCAATTAAAAATGCTCTCTAAATGTGTATGATAGATTGGTGTGGGAGAACTAAGCTTTATACGATCTTGTGATATTAAAGAAATAAAAGCGACGGACTGCATAATAAAGGTTCATATCACAAGTGGCAATATAAAGTGACGTTCTTTCGCATTAAGATTTTGTGCATCCAACCATAAAAGCGCATGGCAACCTCTGCTTCCCTCTGCGAAGGGCCTATCTTTTACTATTATTCTCTACCTTATGCAAGAGCCACCACATTTTATCCTTTGGTAAGCACAATGTGTTGGAAAGATCCTGATAGATATATCTAATTGGATGTAGGGGAGCATGAGTTATTATTGTTGACATTACCCTTGAGGTAAACGGTTGGGAGGCGAAACTATAAGCCCCTATATTTCTCTGTGTCCGCTAAAACTCCATAACCACAAGTATCGCGTGAGTGTTAGCAATTATGAAAGACCAAATGATAGTTGAGTATGTGGACTTGCTAAAAAGCTCTGACATAGACTCTTTTTGATGTTATGATAAATTGCAATTGCTTCAATGACTGAGATTATAGTTTGTTAGTTCTCAATAGAGTTTCTGATTCGTACTTTTGCATTGTGAATATATTATTACTTGAGCATAAGAAATCATATGACAATATTCATGTGACACCCGGATAATTAAGCTACAGTAACCCCACCCTAATGTACCATGTCATCATGTTTTATTAAGCCAATTTTCCACTTGATGAAATCGGAGTCAAATTCAAATTTCAAATAACAAGTCAAATTCTTATTTCTTCAAACTGTCAAATTTCCCGCCATACGCTGCTATACTACTGGGCCGTGATCACTTCGGGAGGTGATCACGGGCATATGCTATATACTTTATACTGTTACATTACTTATGATACTGTTTGGAGATGGGGACTTAAGAGGCAGGTGGCTCCATCCCGGTAGAGGTGGGCCTGGGTTCCCAACGGCCCCCGACTGTTAGTTTGTGGCGGAGCGACAGGACAGGTTGAGACCACCTAGGAGAGAGGTGGGCCTGGCCCTGGTCGGTGTTCGCGGATACTTAACACGCTTAAAGGGATCTTGGTATTTGATATGAGTCTGGCCATCTTGTCTATACGCACTAACCAACTACGTGGGAACAGTTATGGGCACTCGACGTCGTGGTATCAGCCGAAGCCTTCCTGACATCAGCGACTGAGCGGCGCGCGCTGGATTGGACTGTAACGCCTGCTAGGATAGGTCTGCTTCCGGCCGCGTTCGCAACGTGCAGGTGTGCTAAGGGCGATGGGCCCAGACCCCTGTGCGCTTAGGTTTAGACCGGCATGCTGACCTCTCTGTTAGCCTAGGTGGGGCTGCGACGTGTTGATCTTCCGAGGTCGGGCATGACCCAGAAATGTGTGTTCGGCCTGGGATCGAGCGTGTTGGGTTATGTGGTGCACCCCTGCAAGGAAGTTTATTTATTCGAATAGTCGTGATCTTCGGTAACAGGAGGACTTGGAGTTGTACCTTGACCTTATGACAACTAGAACCGGATACTTAATAATACACACTCTTCCAAGTGCCAGATATAATAGGGCGACGAGGAGGGGATCGCTGGGTAGGTTTATGCTATGCGATGCTACTTGGTGAACTTACCATCTACTCTCTCCTACATGCTGCAAGATGGAGGTGGCCAGAAGCGTAGTGTTCGACAGGATTAGCTATCCCCTTCTTATTCTGGCATTCTGCAGTTCAGTCCACCGATATTGCCCCTTTACACATATGTCACGCCCAATATGCGACCCTATCCAAAAGGAACTCGACGGTCCCACCAAGGATAGACCCGCATATTGAAACGCTTTTGCAAGGTGGATATCATTACATCAACATTACATAATAGATGGGGATACATACATAAGGCACAAATGCCACAAGAATACCTCAACATCATATACAAGAGATCAACATCCGACTACAGATGAATCATAAACAGAAACTCAAACAATATCCACCCTGCTAGCCCAGGCTGCCGACCTGGAACCTATCCCCTGATCGAAGAAGAAGCAGAAGAACTCCAAACAAGCAAACATCGCTCTCACGTCATGATCATCGCAAACCGTACTGCAACTGGTGGTGTAGTAATCAGTGAGCCACGAGGACTCAAAGAATCCCATTACCATGGGTATCAAGACTAGCAAAGCTTAAAGGGAACGGAAGGGGTAAAGTGGTGAGGTGGCAGCAGCGGCTACGCATGATATGGTGGCTAACATACGCAAATGAGAGCGGGAAGAGAAACAAAGGAACGGTCGTCAGCTAGTAATGATCAAGAAGTGATCCTGAACTCCTACTTACGCCGACATAACCCAGAAACCGTGTTCTCCTCTCGATCAACCCTGAAAAGAGACACTCACGGTTACGCACACGGTTGGTGTATTTTAGAAGAGTTTGCTTCAAGTTCACTACAACCGGATATTAACAAATTCCCATCTACCACATAAATCGGGCACGGCTCTCGAAAAGTTTATACCCTGCAGGGTGTCCCAACTTAGCCCATGATAAGCTCTCGCGATCAACGAAGGATATTCCTTCTCCCGGGAAGACCCGATCAGTCTCGAATCCCGGCTACAAGACAGTTCGACAATAAAACAAGACCAGCAAAGCCGCCTGAATGTGCCGACAAATCCTGATAGGAGCTGCACATATCTCGTTCTCAGGGCACACCGGATTGTCCAAACTTCCGATAGGCGAACCCAGAGTTGCCCCTGGTGGCCACCGGCGGTTGACGGTTTGGACCAGCACTCACGACGCAGCATCGCCTGTGGGGGTAATAAGATGACCCTTGGGCTCCGAAACCCAAGGGAAAAAAGGGCTAGGTGAGGCAAATGGTAAAACCAATGTTGGGCCTTGCTGGTGGAGTCTTATTCTATGCGAACTGTCTAGGGGGTCCCATAAATCACCCGACCGCGTTAGGGTAGCAAAATCCAGGAACATAATACCGATATGACGGAAACCAGGGCGGCAAGAGTGGAACAAAACACCAGGCATAAGGCCGAGCCTTCCACCCTTTACCAAGTATATAGATGCATTAATAATATAAGATATATTGTGATATCCCAACAAGTAAACATGTTCCAACAAGGAACAACATCTCCATGTTCCAACAAGGAACAAACTTCATCTTCACCTGCAACTAGCAACGCTATAAGAGGGGCTGAGCAAAGCGGGAACATAGCCAAACAACGGTTTGCTAGGAAGGGTGCAAAAGGTTAGGGGCTGACATGGCAATTTGGGATGGCTTGATAAACAGGTAATAGGTAGCGCAGCAAAGCGATAAAACGAAGCAACTAGCATAGCAATGATAGTAGTGAGATCCAGGGTAGCGGTCATCTTGCCTGAAATCCCGCAAGGAAGAAGAACGAGTCCATGAAGAAGATGAACGGATGAAGCCGAACCAAGCGTAGACGAACGAATCCTCACGATCGCAACAAACGGGAACTATCGAGAAGAAGCACACAACATGATAAACACACCACGCATGAACAAGACATGATGCACAACCAAGCATGATGCATGAAAAAGCTACATGAAGCTACTCATGGCAAGGGATGATGCAAACAAGAGCAACACATCAAGGCAAGTTTAAATGAGGCCGGAAACAACATAGAACAATTCCGGTAAGTCCTCATATGCAAATTTCGAAATTGGTCCAGATCAGAATAGACCTTATGTTCAAGTTGTTAAACAGCAAGTTAAGATGCCCCACGATGATCTACACGAAAATCTAGTCAAGTTGCATATAAAGTTCATTAGATTCGGAGCTACGGCCTAGAAGATATGAGCAAAACAAGATAAACATGGCATTGATGCAAAATGCATACAAACATCAAGCAAACACCTCAAAACAAGGATGCAACATGATAATATGAAACTACATGCAAAAACAAGCAAGTTTCATATAGAGCACACTCAAAACGGAGCAACGGTTCAACACATACACTCTATACAAGTTTAAAGGACAAGCTGTCCAAAACAGCAACTAGGCATATTGCAAGCATCAAAACAACATGCTACAGGACCTCAACATGAAAAAAAAGGCATTGACATGATGTACAGGTAAAGCATTACAAAACATGAACACTGAGCTATCTCCAGAAATCACTAGAACATGCTCAAACACACATGGCAAGATTGCAAATAATAACAGTTTCAGACTTTAGCAGAAATAACATCAGGTTGCAATGTTTAGAGCTATCAAACAACATGTTACAGGAACTCATCATGGTAAACAAAGGCATGGCATGATAATACTAAATGCATAGAACAAAAGTCCTTTACTGACCATGAGCCAAAAAGGATCAGATTATATGATGGCACCCATGTAAACATGGCAAGTTATATTACAGATTCATATATGGCAGGAACAACAATAAGTAGGCATGTTGGTGAGCTTGAACCACTCACCACAGAGCAATACATGGCATGGCAAGGTAACCAAAAGTAAGAAGACATGGCATATAAGCTATACATGGCAAGAACAACATCATAGCATACACGGATCAACTACAAGAACCTTGGCAAAATTGAATAACATGTAAACAACCTGCCAGGAAACATTTTATAGCAAAAGTAGAGCTCGATTGACTCAAGCTATGGCACTCCATAATAGCAAACAAGGGCATGGATGGATAGAGAATAACCATATGTTCAAAACATCCATACTTAAGTATCTCAAAATAAGCATGGATCTATCTCAGCATCAAGTTTACATGGCATAAAAATATCGCTGAGCAGGGCTGAAATCAAAGCAACATCATGAAGCCTAGTTTGCATGCTTGTGCTAGTCACCACAGAGATCACAAAAATACATGGCATACACCCCTGTAAAGATGGCATGGCATATCACAAAACAGATGTAGGACTCAAGTTCATAGGATGCACACATCAATCATGGCAAAAATGACAAAAGTGCATGTTCTGATAAGAATCTGAAACTAACATCACATAGACCTCTTCTAACAGCATTTCGGGCATCAAGATGAGCTCAAATTAAAATGATGTAATGGGATGAAATGATCTACTCTACCAGACAAACAATTTGACATATTACACGCACGAAACGGAGCAATATGCAGAGAGTTATGGCATGATGAATATGGCAACAAAATACTGAAATCACAGGGAATTGGCAGTTTCGGGGAAGGGGAAAATCAACCTCCGTGCACGGTTTCCGAGGCAGGCCGGATCTCACGGAGATCGGCCGGAGATGAGGGAGATGGCGGCCGGAGGACGAGGGAGAGCCCGGGGAGCGGGCTAGGCAGCGAGGCGCGCTTGGCGCGGCGGCAGCCGGCTGGAGGCGGCGCGGCGCGCAGCCGGGCGACGGCGCGGGCGAAGCCGGATGGAGCGGACGCCGGCGGCGGGAGGAGCCGGCGCGGCGCGCCAGCGAAGCTTCGCGGAGGAGCGGCGGCGGTCGCCGGGCGAAGACGGACGGCGGCGGGTCGGGCGATCATGGCAGCGGGCGCTGGGCGGAGAAGCCGCGGGCGGCGCGGGCGGCCACATGGGCTGGCGGCGCGCCAGATGGGCTCATGGCCTGAACTGGCCGCGCGGCGCGACAGGAGACGGCGGCGCGGGGCACGTGTCGGGCGCTGGTTGGCCGAGGGGGCGGCGGTGGACTTCGTCCGGTCCAAATCGGACATGTCTGGCGCGGCGCGGAGGGAAAATTAGGGTTTCGGGAGGAAGAAGACCCGGGATTTGGACGGGGGAGGTGTTTATATAGGCATAGGGAGCTAGGAGACTCCAAATGAGGTGTGGTTTTCGGCCACGCGATCGTGATCGAACGACCGAGAGCATGGAGGGGAGTTAGATGGGTTTTGGGTCACTTTGGAAAGGGTGTTGGGCTGCAAAGAGAAGGAGGCTTTTGCGGTTACCCGGTTAACCGTTGGAGTATCAAACGACCTCCAAATGGCACGAAACTTGACAGGCAGTCTACCGGTGCTATACCAAGGCCGCTTGACAAACCTCGGTCCATTCCGAGAACGTTTAACACCCGCACAAGAAAAGAGGTAAAAGGGGGCGCCGGGAGACATAGGAGTGCCGGATTGGAAAACGGACAACGGGGAAAATGCTCGGATGCATGAAACGAACACGTATGCAAAATGAGATGCACATGATGACATGATATGAAAATGCAGATGATGACATGGCAAAGTGCAACACGCAAGCACATGACAAGGCAACGACGGCGAATAACTGACGGACACCTGGCGCATCGAATCCGGGGCGTTACAACATATACCCATGCATATGTAGTGTAGATCCTTGCTTTCGAGTACTTTGGATAAGTACTCACGGTTGCTTTCTCCCCCTTTTCCCCCTATCCTTTCTTCCTGGTTGTCGCAACCAGATGTTGGAGTCCAGGAGCCAGATGCCACCGTCGACGACGACTCCTACTACACCGGAGGTGCCTACTACTACGTTCAGGCCGCTGACGACGACCAGGAGTAGTTAGGAGGATCCCAGGCAGGAAGTCTGCGCCTCTTTCGATTTGTATCCCATTTTGTGTCAGCCTTCTTGAGGCAGACTTGTTTAACTTATGTCTGTACTCAGATATTGTTGCTTCCGCTGACTTGTCTATGATCGAGCACTTGTATTCGAACCCTCGAGGCCCTGGCTTGTATTATGATGCTTCTATGACTTATTTTATTTTTAGAGTTGTGTTGTGATATCTTCCCGTGAGTCCCTGATCTTGATCGTACACGTTTGCGTGTATGATTAGTGTACGATTGAATCGGGGGCGTCACAATTCATCTATGTTGTTGTTATGAGAATAATCATGATGCCTTCATGTCCGTATTTTATTTTTGTCGACACCTCTACCTCTAAACATAGGGACATATTTATCGTTATCGGCTTCCGCTCGAGGACAAGCGAGGTCTAAGCTTGGGGGAGTTGATACGTCCATTTCGCATCATGCTTTTATATCGATATTTATTGCATTATGGGCTGTTACTACACGTTATGTCACAATACTTATGCCTATTCTCTCTTATTTTACAAGGTTTACATAAGGAGGGAGAATGCCGGCAGCTGGAATTCTGGGCTGGAAAAGGAGCAAATATTAGAGACCTATTCTGCACAACTCTAAAAGTCCTGAAACTCCATGAAAGTCATTTATGGAAATAATAAAAAATATTGAGCGGAAGAAGTACACCAGAGGGGGACCCACCTGGCCACGAGGATGGGGGGCGCGCCCTACCCCCTAGGGCGCGCCCCCTACCTCGTGGGCCCCCTGTTGGCTCTCCGATGGCCATCTTCTGCTATATGAGGTCTTTCGTCAAGGGAAAAATCATAAGCAACCTTTCGGGACGATACTCCGCCGCCACGAGGCTGAACCTTGGCGGAACCAATCTAGGGCTCCGGCAGAGCTGTTCTGCCGGGGACACTTCCCTCCTGGAGGGGAAAATCATCGCCATCGTCATCACCAACTTTCCTCTCATCGGGAGAGGGCAATCTCCATCAACATCTTCACCAGCACCATCTCCTCTCAAAACCCTAGTTCATCTCTTGTATCCAATTCTTGTCTCCAAGTCCGGATTGGTACTAGTAGGTTGCTAGTAGTGTTGATTACTCCTTGTAGTTGATGCTAGTTGGTTTATTTGGTGGAAGATCATATGTTCAGATCCTATATGCATATTAATACCCCTCTGATTATGAGCATGAATATGCTTTGCGAGTAGTTACGATTGTTCCTGAGGACATGGGAGAAGTCTTGCTATTAGTAGTCATGTGAATTGGGTATTCGTTCGATATTTTGATGAGATGTATGTTGTCTAGCCTCTAGTGGTGTTATGTGAACGTCAACTAAATAACACTTCACCATTATTTGGGTCTAGAGGAAGGCATTGGGAAGTAATAAGTAGATGATGGGTTGCTAGGGTGACAGAAGCTTAAACCCTAGTTTATGCGTTACTTTGTAAGGGGCTGATTTGGATCCACATGTTTCATGCTATGGTTAGGTTTACCTTAATACTTTTGTTGTAGTTGCGGATGATTGCAATAGAGGTTAATCATAAGTGGGATGCTTGTTCAAGTAAGAACAGCACCCAAGCACCGGTCCTCCCACATATCAAATTATCAAAGTACCGAACGCAAATCATATGAACGTGAAGTAAACTAGCTTGACGATAATTCCCATGTGTCCTCGGGAGTGCTTTTCTCCATATAAGAGTTTGTCCAGGCTTGTCCTTTGCTACAAAAAGGATTGGGCCACGTTCCTGCACTTTATTTACTTTTGTTACTTGTTGCTCGTTACAAATTATCTTATCACAAAACTATCTGTTACCACTTATTTCAAGATTTGCAGAGAATACCTTGCTGAAAACCGCTTATCATTTCCTTCTGCTCCTCGTTGGTTTCGATACTCTTACTTATCGAAAGGACTACGATAGATCCCCTATACTTGTGGGTCATCAGTCCTCTCCCCAAATATTGAGCGGAAGGGAGCCAACAACGGCCAATTTGAAAGGGGACAACTAGTACAACTTATCCTGACAAAAGCGGTCTTCGCGTGCAAAAGGTTCTGGTGATGACGCCGCCTTGGGATCCACGGTGACCTCCATCTTGCCGTCCTGCTGGTCTTGGTCTCGTTGCACCGATATAGAAACCTTTGCTTGACGCCTCGGTACTCCGCGCCTGCGCTTGCTTCCTTAGCACCAAAGGGGAAATAAGGACACTGCGGACTAGCGCTCGTCTGGCGCCCGCCTGCTCTTGATCGTCATGGCTCACGCCATGAGAAGCTCGCGAGGTTTGCCTTGCCTTGATCTCTCTGCCCCTCGCGAGCCAGCCTTGTGAGGCCTCTCCTGAGGAGGTCTTGCGTCATCCGCCTCGCGAGGCTTGGCCCCTCACGAGGGTCTTGAACGCCTTGTTGATGAAGATGGGCCCTACGGGCCCGCTCGCAGATGTAACGCCCCGGATTCGATGCGCCAGGTGTCTTCCAGTTATTCGCCATCATTGCCATGTCATTTTCTTGCGTGTTGCATATTGCCATGTCATCATGTGCATCTCTTTTTGCATACGTGTTCGTCTCATGCATCCGAGCATTTTCCCCGTTGTCCACTTTGCAATCCGACACTCCTATGTCCTCCGGCTTCCCCCTTTTGTCTCCTGTTGTGAGTGGGTGTTAAACTTTCTCGGAATGGCCCGAGGTTTGCCAAGTGGCCTTGGTACACCACCGGTAGACCGCCTGTCAAGTTTCGTGCCATTTGGAGGTCGTTTGATACTCCAACGGTTAACCGCGTAGCCCGAAACCCCCTTCTCTTTGCAGCCCAGCCCCTATTCACCACAGCCCACTAATCCGTCCAAACCCCCTACATGCTCTCGGTCGTTCGATCACGATCGCGTGGCCGAAAACCGCTCCTCATTTGGACTCTCCTAGCTCCCTCTACCTATAAATATGCCTCTCCCCCAGAAATTCCGGGTCCAACCCTAGCCCTCTCCTCCTCGCGCCGCCGGACATGTCCGCCCGGCGGCCGGACACGTTCGCCGCCGGTGCCTGTCCGCCCTTCGCCGGAGTCGCCGCCGCGCCGCCTGTCGCCGCTGTTTCCCATGGCGCCCGGCTCCCCAGCTGAGCAGCCAGCCGAAACCGCCTCCGCCAGCGTCGTGGCCGCCCGAGCTCCTCTCCGTCTCGGTGCCGACATCGCCGCCGGGCGTCCGCCGTTCCGCCCGCCCGGCCACGGATCCGGCGCCCTGCCTGGCCCAGCCTCACAGCTCCCGCGCCATCGGAGGTCGCCGTCACCGCCTCCCCGCGCCTCCCCACGCCGCCCCACGTCGGGATCCGGCCGGATCCTGCGAGGTCCGGCCCGGATCCGTCATCTCCGGCGAGATCCGCCGCCGCTTCGATTTCCGTGCGAATCCTAGGTTGACCCCGAATTTTGCCTAAGTTCTGAAATTTTTGCATTATGTACCCATATTCACCGCACCATATCTCCTTGCATACTGCTCCGTTTTGCGTGCATGATATATCAAACTGTTCACCATGAGATGCTTTTCATTTTGTTCCATTGTTCCATGTTTGTTTGAGCCCATCGTGATGCCCTTATCATCGTTGCAAGAGTGCTATATGATGTTATCTGCTGTCTGTTAACAGAACTTGATGATTTGTCATTTTTGTTACATTTGATGTGTGCATACTATGAGGATGAGCCCTACATGTGTTTTTAACTATGTCATGCCATCTTTACAGAGGTGCTTGTCTTGTATTTTTAAGATCTATGTGGTGGCTAGCACAAGCATGCAAAGTAGCCTCCGTGATGTTGCTGATTTCTGTAGTCATTTCTGCTAAGCCTGAGTTTGTTATGTTGTGATGCCATGTAAACCTACTACTACAACTCATTCTATGCATAATCTGGAGAAGTTCATTAAGTATGTTTGTTTCGCATTTTATGCTCCATCCATCCATGCCATTTTTTGCATTTATAGCCTGTTGTATCTTGTTGAAATATTGCTCCAAACTTGCTAAATAATGTTGCTGTCAGCCTGTTAACATTAAGTTTATTAGTGCCATGTGTTTTGCTAGTGATCTATGTAACCTATGACTATGATATAGCCATGCTTGGCTTCATATTTATGCCATCTTGCTGTTGGTTACCTTCAGATGCCATGTATTGCTCTGTGGTGAGTGACTCAAGCTCACCAATATGCCTACTTATTGTTGTTTCTGCCATGCTCTGTTTTCTGCAAAGTCTGAATCTGTTTACGAAACTTGCTACGTTTGCATGGGTGCCCACATATTTTCTGTGCCCTTTCGGCTCATGGTCAGTAAGGGACTTTTGTTCTATGCAATTAGTAAATTCACGCCATGCTTTTGTTTGCCACGATAAGTTCCTGTAGCATGTCGTTTGATAGCTCTAAACATTGCAACTTGATGTTATTTCTGCCATGTCCTGTGAATTCCACCAAGTCTGTGAACCTATTATTATTTGCAATCTTTCCATATCCTTTTGAGCATGTTCTAGTAGTTTCTGTAGATAGCTCAGTGTTCATGTTTTGTTATGATATACCTTTATATCATGTTCATGCCTTTTGTTTTCATGTTGATATCCTGTAGCATGTTGTTTTGATACTTGCGAGTTGCCTAGTTGCTGTTTTGGACAGCTTGTCCTTTAAGCTTGTATAGAGTGTATGTGTTGAACCGTTGCTCCGTTTTGAGTGTGCTCTATATGAAACTTGCTTAGTTTTGTATGTAGTTTCATTTTGACTTGTTGCATCCATGTTTAGAGTGTGTTGCTTGATGTTTGAATGCATTTTGCATCAATGCCATGTTTAACTTGTTTTGCTCATATCTTCTAGGCCGTAACTCCGAATTAAATGAACTTTATATGCAACTTGACTAGAATTTCGTGTAGATCATCTTAGTGCATTTTAACTTTCTGTTTAACAACTTGAACATAAGTTTTATTCAGATCTTGACTAATTTCGAAATTTGCATATGAGGACCTACCGAAATTGTTCTATGTTGTTTCCGGCCTCATTTAAACTTGCCTTGATGTGTTGCTCTTGTATGCATCATTCTTTGCCATGAGTAGCTTCATGTAGCCTTGTCTTGCATCATACTTGGTTGAGCATCATGCCTTGTTCATGTGTGGTGTGTTTACCGTGTTGTGTGCTTCTTCTCGATAGTTCCCGTTTCGTTGCGATCGTGAGGATTCGTTCGTCTACGCTTGGTTCGTCTTCGTGGCTTCATCTTCTTCATGGACTCGTTCTTCTTCCTTGCGGGATTTCAGGCATGGATCTCATTACTATAATTGCCTATGCTAGTTGCTTCGTTCTATCGCTTTGCTGCGTTACCTACCACTTGCTTATCAAGCCTCCCAAAATGCCATGAACCTCTAACCTTGTCACCCTTCCTAGCAAACCGTTGTTTGGCTATGTTACCGCTTTGCTCAGCCCCTCTTATAGCGTTGCTAGTTGCAGGTGAAGATGAAGATTGCTCCATGTTGGTTTATGTTTATGTTGGGATATCACAATATCTCTTATATTATTAATGCATCTATATACTTGGTAAAGGGTGGAAGGCTCGACCTTATGCCTGGTGTTTTGTTCCACTCTTTCCGCCCTAGTTTCCGTCATATCGGTATTATGTTCCTGGATTTTGCGTCCCTAATGCGGTTGGGTGATTTATGGGACCCCCTTGACAGTTCGCTTTGAATAAAACTCCTCCAGCAAGGCCCAACCTTGGTTTTACATTTGCCTCACCTAGCCTTTTTCCCTCGTGAGTCGCGCTCCCGAGGGTCATCTTTATTTTACACCCCCCCGGGCCAGTGCTTCTCCAAGTGCTGGCCCCAACCGAGCGATGTCCGGCGCCCCCTGGGCAATCAGGGTCTATGCCAACCCGACGTCTGGCTCATCCGGTGTTCCCTGAGAACGATATATGTGCAGCTCCTATCGGGATTTGTCGGCACATCCGGGTGGTCTTGCTGGTCTTGTTTTACCATTGTCGAAATGTCTTGTAAACCGGGATTCCGAGACTGATCGGGTCTTCTCGGGAGAAGGAATATCCTTTGTTGATCGCGAGAGCTTATCATGGGCTAAGTTGGGACACCCCTGCAGGGTTTGAACTTTCGAAAGCCGTGCCCGCGGTTATGTGGCAGATGGGAATTTGTTGATATCCGGTTGTAGTAAACTTGAAGTAAACTCTTCTAAAATACACCAACCGTGTGCGTAACCGTAAGTGTCTCTTTTCGGGGTTGATCGAGAGGATAACACGGTTTCCGGGTTATGTTTGACGTAAGTAGGAGTTCAGGATCACTTCTTGATCATTACTAGTTGACGACCGCTTGCTTTGCTTCTCTCCTCGCTCTTATTTGCGTAAGTTAGCCACCATACATGCTTAGTCGCTGCTGCAACCTCACCACTTTACCCCTTCCTTACCAATTGAGCTTTGTTAGTCTTGATACCCATGGTAATGGGATTGCTGAGTCCTCGTGGCTCACAGATTACTACAACACCAGTTGCAGGTACAGGTCGTTGCGATGGTCATGACGCGAGAGCTATGTTTGCTTGTTTTGGAGCTCTTCTTCTGCTTCCTCGATCAGGGGATAGGTTCTAGGTCGGCAGCCTGGGCTAGCAGGGTGGATGTCGTTTGAGTTTACGTTTATGTTTTATCCGTAGTCGGATGTTGATCTTGTATATGAGATATTGATGTATTCTTGTGGCATTTGTATGCCTTGTATGTATCCCCATCTATTATGTAATGTTGATGTAATGATATCCACCTTGCAAAAGCGTCTTCAAGATGCGCTTCTATCCTTGGTGGGACCTTCGAGTTCCTTTCGGATAGGGTCGCATCTTGGGCGTGATAGCAGAGCCACGCCATGGGCCGCAGGCAGACAATTCTGGGGACCCTCGTTCCTAGAACGCCGACAGTAGCCCCCGGGCCCAAGGCGCACTCGGGCTTGGCTTCGAGGCGAAGCCAAGGGTCAAGTGCGGCCGCGGGCCCCAAAAGCATGCGGCCTTGGTCGACGCGTGGCGGTTGATTGGACCTGGGTGTCTCCGCTTCCCCACGCTGCCTCGGCAACTGCTCGACTTGACAAGTCCCTGCGACATGCAAGGAAAAACCATCATTACCTGTGATCATGGGGGGCGCTGGTTGGCCTTCTCCTAATATAAATGGGGAGGGGGTAGTGCCCCCGTCGCCCATCTCTTCCCATCGCTTGCTTCTTCCCCCTTGCTCCATCACCGACACTTTGGCGCCGTCAAAGAGGTTCTCTACCACGGAGAAGGGGAAGGCCCCTCGCGAGGGGCCCGGCTTCCCGGCGCCGAAGCGTGGACGTGGCCATCCCCGCAAGCACACCACGACCCCCGCCGCGGCCCCCGCTCTCGCGGTGGTGCCGCTCCGCTTGGCATGAGTCGTTCCAGTCATGGCAGCCCTGTCGATGAAGGGAGGCGTACCATGGCTGCACGGCCTTCTCGGCCACGCTTCCACTCAGCGGAGGTGCTGCCGGAGTTCGTTGTCTGGTCGGAGAGTTCGGCCGGCAACTGGCTTCAGCTCCCACGCTTCTTTGCCGATGAGCTATGAACCTCCGGTCCAGGTGGGCTCTGGCTGCAGGCGGACGATTGCTGCAGCATGGCTTCTTGGGTTGCAGTCAAGGTCTCCGCCGCGGGCAACATAGCTCTGGCCCGCGGTTGGTAGACATTCGCCCGCGCACATGGCCTGGGCAGGAGGTGCACCCTCCATTTCAAGTATGACAGTGATGCGACCCTCTACATGAAGGTGTTTGGGGAAGATGGTCTCCGCGCCGGGTGCTGCCCCGAGGTGAACGACGGCAAGGAGGTGCTCGGCCTTGGCGATGGTCGAGACGAGGAAGAGGGCGGACCCACCCTTGGTGTCGACCATGTCTCATCCAGCTACGGTGGCTCTTCCCCTGGCGACAGCTCAAACATCGGTGGCTACGACCAGCCGCCACGTTGTCGCGCCCGCTTCGAAGGTGGCAGCGGGTCGTCTTGTCACCGCGCCTTCGTGAAGCGCGAGGAGGGGTCCGGCTGAGCTCAGGACGTCGCCAAGAGCCCGCCCGCTTGAACCACTGTGGGGGCGAGTGCTGCTTTTATTTTGTTCTTCCTTTTCTTCCTGTATAAAAAAGAAACCAGTGTGGGCCCCGGAGGGGCGTGTATCGAACCGTGATTCCTCAATCACTATGTTATGCTTATCGCTTCTGTGTTGTGCCGTTGTTTTGTGGGGAAATAACTTAGCTTGGCGCGTTCGGGGTAGCCTCCTCTTCACGAAGCACTCGTTTCCTGGTGCCTGTCTTGACTCAGTGGGCGCTTAGGAACTGTAAACAATTCGTTAGGAAGCTCGATAGGAGGCTTATCTTTCACCCAAGCCTTGACCCAGCGCTTCATATCACGGTACACGAGGGGCACGGGTTAGGAGAGATGCGCCAGCTTGTGGGCTCGAACGAGGGTGCCTCACGGAAAAGTAGACGGAAGGCAGAGAGAAGGAAAAACGCTCGCGAGGGCGCCTGCCTAGCCCCCTCGCGAGGTATGTGAGAGAGAGAACAGGCTAACTAGAGCCATAAATGTCGGCAAAAGGCGACGGAACCAAATCAGCAAGGAACACCAGAAGCAAAGTTCAATTAAAAGGGGGCGAGCCAACTACGGAAAGCAAATGAAAAGCCCCGTCCGGCACCTAGTCTAGTCTTCAAGTCTTCTCACCAGCGCAGAGCTAAGTGCTGCCACTAAGACGTGGGAAGGAGCCCCCGAGGCCCGAGGGTGGCACTCCTGAGACTCCGGGGTGTGTACAGCCCCACTCATTATTACGTGAGAGTGTCACAGGCGGCAATCTTCACAGGCACTAAGCCTTCTTCACAAGCGCTGGGCCTTTCTTCACAGGCACCGTGCCTTGCTTCATGGGTAAAACTTCCGGAGGTGTTGGATGTTCTAGGCGTTCTGTCCAGGCGCGCGGCGCCAGGCCTGGAGACATGGACGACCTTGAACAGGCCCTCCCATATGGGTGGGAGCTTATGCAGCCCCTCCCTGGAGAGGACCCACCTCAGGACGAGGTCACTCGCCTCGAGCGTCCTGGAGCGGATGTTGCGGCAGTGGCATCGCCGCAGCGCCTGCTGATACCTTGCCGCCCGTAGTGCGGCTTCACGGTGGTGTTCCTCCACCAGCACGAGGTCCATCCCCCGCGTGGCGACCTCTTGCGCTTCATCAAACACCAGGACCCGTGCGGAGCGATGCTTGACCTCGTGAGGGAGGACTGCTTCTGCTCTATAGACGAGGAAGAACGGGGTCTCGCCCGTTGGCTTGGTGGTGGTGGTACGGATGGACCACAGCACGGACTGGAGCTCGTCGTACCAGCCCCTACCGCAGGCCTCTAGCTCCTTATTGAAAGTCCTGGTCTTGAGGCCCCTTAGGACCTCCACGTTGGCGCGTTCGGCCTGACGATTGCTCCTGGGGTGCGCCACCGAACCGCAGCAGATCTGCGTTCCATGGTTAGCACAATATGTATTGAAGAGATTACTAGTGAACTGCAAACCATTATCAGTGATGATGCAGTTGGGGACCCCGAATCTGCTCACGAGACCCTTGATGAACTTGACCGCGGAGCCAGCTGGGATGGTGCAAACAACTTCCACCTCCGCCCACTTGGTGAACTTATCAATTGAGACGTACAGGTAGCGGTTGCCCCCTGGCGCTCGAGGGAACGGGCCCAAGATATCCAGCCCCTAGACCGCGAACAGCCATGTGAGTGGGATGGTCTGGAGGCCCTGAGCCGGCTGATGGATCTGCTTGGCGTGGAACTGGCAGGCTTCACAGGACTTCACCAGCTCGGCTGCGTCGTTGAGCACCGTGGGCCAGTAGAATCTGCTGCGGAATGCCTTGCCGACGAGGGTCCGTGATGATGAGTGGTGCCCGCAGTCCCCTCCGTGTATGTCAGATAGCAACTCCTTCCCCTGATCTCTAGAGATGCAACGCAGTGAAACGTCATTTGGTCGCTTCCTGTACAACTCACTGTCCCGGATGCAGTATGTCGTGGCTTGCCGGGCCACGCGCTCTGCATCCTCCTCCTTCTCCGGCAGCGCCCCTTACATCAGGTATTCCCTGAATTCCTTGGTCCAACATCCCTCCTGGGGCTCGAGCGCCAAGAGCAGGCGCGCTCCTGAAGTCGGGCCACAGGCTGGGGCTCCTGTGGTAGGTGGTTGTGGGAGCTCCTCCCGAGGCTGAGCTGTCCTTGAAAGTGTCACTGATGGTTGAAGAGCCGCTTGGATGCCCTCTTGGCGATGTCGTTAGCTTCCTTGTTGGTGCCACGAGGCACGTGCTGCAACTCCAGGCCCAGGAACGGCTTATCCATCTTGCGCCCTTCCGTGAGGTATGCCTCCATGTGCTCGTCCTTCGGCTCATACACCTTGTTGGAGAAGTTGACGAGGAGCTGCGAGTCGCCCCTAACGGTGAGGCGCTTCACCCCCAGGCTGCCGCAGCTTTCAGGCTAGCTATGAGGCCTTTGTATTCTGCAATGTTGTTGGATACCTTCTTGGCCCGCTGAAAGCAGAGTTGCACGACGTAGTAGAGCTTGTCTTGAGTGGGCTAGACGAGTACCGCTCCAGCCCCCGCACCCTGTTGCGTGAAGGCGCCATCGAAATACATGACCCAGCCGTCTGGCACCACACTTCCCGGTGAGGTGGACCGGTCCTCGCCTACTTCAAGCATCGGGGCATCTGTCCATTCTGCGCTGAAATCAGCGAGTGCGGCTCCCTTGATGACCCTGGTAGTGCTGAACTCCAACTGGAATGCCTGCAACTCGATGTTCCACTCAGCGACCCTTCCTGCAGAGTTGGGGCTCCTGAGCACTCTCTCCAATGGGTAGGCTGAGACGACCTTGATCGGGTGGCCTTGGAAGTAGTGCCGCAACTTGCGTGAAGCCACCAAGAGCGCGAGCAGGAGCTTCTGAGGCATGGGATATCGTGCTCTCGTGTCCCGCAACACCATGCTGACGAAATACACCGGGTGCTCGACGAGGGCTGGCGCGCTGGTGAGGCTCGTGTCTTGCGGAAGTTGGGGCGTCTCCTGAGGTAGTGGAATTCCCGACGCTTGATCGCTTACTGGAATCTCGGCGGCATCGTCTTGCCGAGCTTGGTCCTCTGTTGATGCCGCTACGGCTCTTGCAGCGCCTTCCTGATCTTGCGTCATCTCGGCTGGCGGCCTAGCTTGCCGCGACGCGCCTTTGGCTTGGTGCTCTTCCCGAACCGCCACCAGTGCCGCGCTGGCGGAGTACGGGGTGGCCGCAAGATAAGGCACTAGGGGCTCGAGAGGTCGTGGCGCCACCATCACTGGAGGGCTGGTCAGGTATCTCTTGACGTCTTGGAAAGCTCGGTCGGCCTTCGGGGTCCATTCGAACGATCCCTTCTTCTTCATCAGCTTGAAGAAGGGTAGGGCGCGCTCTCCCAGCTTGGAGATGAAGCGCCCCAACGCAATTACCCGACCAGCCAGCTTCTGCATCTCCTTGAGGGTCTGCGGTGGGCTCATGTCTTCAATGGCCTGGATCTTCTTCGGGTTCGCCTCGATCCCTCTGTGGGATACGAGGAATCCCAGTAGCTTGCTGGAAGGGACACCGAACATGCACTTCTTTGGGTTAAGTCGCAAGTTCACCTGGCATAGGCTCGCGAAAGTCTCCTCCAGATCTTGGATCAAAGTTCTTGCCTCCCGAGACTTCACCAGAATGTCGTCGACGTAGGCCTCCACGTTTCTCCCGAGCTGCCGCCCCAAGGCGATGTGCATCAACCGCTAAAAGGTCACGCCCATGTTGCGCAGTCTGAAAGGCATGCAGGTGTAGCAATACACCCCACACGGGGTCAGGAAGGTTGTCTTCTCTACATCTTCCACCGCCATCTTGATTTGGTGATACCCTGAGAACGCATCTAGGAAGCACAACAGGTCGCACTCGGCAGTGGAGTCGACGATCTGGTCGATGCATGGAAGCGGGAATGGATCTTGGGGGCAGGCCTTGTTGAGGTTGGTGAAGTCGACGCACGTCCACTCCTTCCCGCCTTTCTTTGGCACAACGATAGGGTTTTCTAGCCACTCGGGCTACCGGACCTCGCGAATGGTACCCGCTGCCTCCAGCTTGCGGGTTTCCTGGACAATGAAGGCATGCTTCTCCGTGGACCGTCGTCTCGCCCGCTGCTTCACAGGGCGTACATTGGGGGCATACCTTTAAGTGATGCTGAATCACCTCTCTCGGGACCCCCACCAGCTGCTTGGGTTCCCATGCAAATATCTCCTTGTTTGCGCGCAAGAACTTCACCAACGCCTCCTCTTGACCTGGGCCTAGGTCAGCACCTATGGTAAAGGCGGCTCCTGAGGACCCGTCCACATCGACCGACACCTGCTTGGTTTCTGCCTTGTCTTGGGTGAACAACTGCTTCTTCTTGGTTGGTGCGGCTCCCTCAGCCTCGGAGGCGCCTGCGCTGGTGGTCTGGGCCGCCACGGCGGCTTTGAGAGCAAGCTTGAGTGCCGTTAGGGCCTCCTTGGTGTCCCCCTTGATGGTGAGGATGCCCCTGCTTCCTGGCATCTTCATGAGGTTGTAGGCTGGATGGGTCGCTGCCATGAACTGGGCCAAAGCTGGGTACCCGAGGATGGCATTGTACGGGAGGCTGATGCGGGCGATGTCGAAGTCGACCAGCTCGGTGCGGTAGTTGTCGCGTGTGCCGAAGGTGATAGGGAGGAGGATATGCCTCAGGGGGTGGGCGGTGCCGCCGCCAACTCCTGAGAAGGGCTTGCTAAGGCAGAGCCGCTCGAGTGGTACGTGAAGGAGACTGAAGGCCTCCACGGGGGGCACGTTGAGGCCGGCGCCACCATTGATGAGGGTCTTGGTGATGGTCACGTTGCAAATGGTGGGCGTGCAAAGCATCCGGAGCATACCCGAGCCGGCGGTGGTGACGGGGTGGTCTTCTGAGTCGAAGGTGAGGTCGGCTTCGGGCGCAGCCCAGCCCGGCGGAGCCCTCGAGCACTTGGAAGCGACACCGATCTGGCGAAGGAATGGCTTGACATGGCAATCTGAAGGCGTCGCCTGAGAGCCGCCCAGTAGGGCCACGACCACGTGGTGCGCCGATGCCGCGTAGCACGCAGTGAAGAGGCCGCACAGCTCCTCCCAAGATGCCACCGTGGATCCGGGGAGGTTGAGCAGCCAGGTGCGCGGCGCGCCGGTGAGGGCCATGGGAAGCCAATTGGCCATGACCTTGTCGTCGCCCCCGGCCTCGAGGATAGCCTCCTCGTATGCCAGCAGGAAAGCTGACGGGTCCTCCGCGCTGTCGTAGGACGAAGGCATCTCCGGCTTGAACTTGGTCGGCCACTGTACCCGCCGCAAGGCGGGGGTCAGGGCTCGGAGCCCCCTGGCCCTGTCGTCGGCATCAGCTGTCGGAGCCGGGAGCAAGACACCTGCCATGAGGGCGGAGCGCGGCGGCGGTGGGGCTACAGCGCACCCCCTACCTGGCGCACCAAATGTCGGATCACGGGTTCCGGCAAAACCCTCAAGGTTCGAACACTTGGGTGCGCACAAAGATCTTCCCCTACCGATCCATGCCCTACTTCGCTAAGATCTCAAGGGCTAACTCGACGAACGAGGAGCACGAAAGACACAAGATTTATACTGGTTCGGGCCATCGTTGTGGTGTAATACCCTACTCCAGTGTGGTGGTGGCGGATTGCCTCTTGGGCGATGGATGAATAGTACAAGGGGAAGAACAGCCTCCTGAGGTTGAGGTGTTCTTGTGTTTGAGTATGACTAAGGGCTGGCTCTAGATCGGATCGATCGATCCCTTTCCTACGGTGGTGGCTAATCCTATTTATAGAGGCCCTGGTCCTCTCCCCAAATATTGAGCGGGAAGGGAGCCAACAACGGTCAATTTGAAAGGGGACAACTAGTACAGCTTATCCTGAAAAAAGCGGTCTTCGACTGCAAAAGGCTCTGGTGGTGATGCCGCCTTGGGCTCCATGGTGACCTCCGTCTTGCCGTCCTGCTGGTCTTGGTCTCGTTGCACCGATATGGAAACCTTTTCTTGACGCCTCGGTACTCAGCGTCTGCGCTTGCTTCCTTAGCACCAAAGGGGAAATAAGGACACTGCACGCTGGCGCTCACCTGCTCTTGATCGTCATGGCTCATGTCACGAGAACCTCGCGAGGTTTGCCTTGCCTTGATCTCTCCGCCCCTCGCGAGCCAGCCTAGTGAGGCCGCTCCTGAGGAGGTCTTGCGTCATCCGCCTCGCGAGGCTTGGCCCCTCACGAGGGTCTTGAATGCCTTGTTCATGAAGATGGGCCGTACGGGCCCGCTCGCAAAGCCACGCCATGGGCCGCAGGCAGGCAAGTCTGGGGACCCCTGTTCCCAGAACACCGACAACTCCCACTTGATTCAAGCGATTGTAGCACCCAAACATTCTGAGCACATGCTCACTAGCTGAGCTATTCTTCTCCATCTTGTAGGCAAAGTACTTGTCAGAGGACCTCCTACCACGGACATGAGTCTAAAATTTCATTTTTAGCTCTTGGAACATCTCATATATTCCATGGCGTTCAAAAGATTTTTGAAGTCCTGGTTCTAAGCCATAAAGCATGGTGCACTAAACTATCAAGTAGTCATCATACCGAACTTTGTCAAATGTTCATAATATCTGCATTTGCTCCTACATTGGGTCTGTCACCTAGCGGTGCATCAAGGATATAATTCTTCTGTGCAGCAATGAGGATAATCCTCAGATCACGGACCAAGTCCACATCATTGCTACAATCATCTTTCAACTTATTTTTCTCTAGCAACATATAAAAAATAAACGATGAACTACATTGCGAGCTATTGATCTACAACATAATTTGCTAATACTATCAGGACTAAGTTCATGATAAATTAAAGTTCAATTAATCATATTACCTAAGAACTCCCACTTAGATAGACATCCCTCTAGTCATCTAAATGATCATGTGATCCATATTAACTAAACCATGTCCGATCATCACGTGAGATGGAGTAGTTTTCAATGGTGAACATCTCTATGTTGATCATATCTACTGTATGATTCATGTTCGACCTTTCGGTCTCAGTGTTTCGAGGCCATATCTGCATATGCTAGGCTCGCCAAGTTTAACCCGAGTATTCTGCACGTGCAAAACTGGCTTGCACAAGTTGTATGTGAACGTAGAGCTTATCACACCCGATCATCACGTGGTGTCTCGACACGATGAACTATAGCAATGATGCATACTCAGGGAGAACACTTGTACCTTGAAATTTAGTGAGGGATCATCTTATAATGCTACCGCCGTACTAAGCAAAATAAGATGCATAAAGGATAAACATCACATGCAATCAAAATATGTGACATGATATGGCCATCATCATCTTGTGCCTTTGATCTCCATCTCCAAAGCACCGTCATGACCTCCATCGTCACCGGCTTGACACCTTGATCTCCATTGTAGCGTTGTTGTCGTCTTGCCAACTATTGCTTCTACGACTATTGCTACCTCTTAGTGATAAAGTAAAGCAATTACATGGCGATTGCATTTCATACAATAAAGCGACAACCATAAGGCTCCTGCTAGTTGCCGATAACTTCTACAAAACATGACCATGTCATACAATAACTTATATCACATCATGTGTCTTGACCATATCACATCACAACATGCCCTGCAAAAACAAGTTAGACGTCCTCTACTTTGTTGTTGCAAGTTTTACGTGGCTGCTACGGGCTTCTAGCAAGAACCGTTCTTACCTACGCATCAAAACCACAATGATTTTTCATCAAGTGTGTTGTTTTAACCTTCAACAAGGACCGGCCGTAGTCAAATTCGATTCAACTAAAGTTGGAGCAACAGACACCCGCCAGCCACCTTTTATGCAAAACAAGTTGCATGTCAGTCGGTGGAACCGGTCTCACGAACCTGGTCATGTAAGGTTGGTCCAGGCCGCTTCATCCAACAATACCGCCAAATCAAAATAAGACGTTGGTCGTAAGCAGTATGACTATTATCAGCCAAAACTCTCTGTGTTCTACTCATGCATATCATCTACACATAGACTTGGCTAGGATGCCACTGTTGGGGAATGTAGCATGCAATTTCAAAAAAAATCCTACGATCACGCAAGATCTATCTAGAAGATGCATAGCAATGAGAGGGGAGAGTGTGTCCACATACCCTCGTAGACCGAAAGCGGAAGCGTTAGGTTAACACGGTTGATGTAGTCGAACGTCTTCATGATACAACCGATCCAAGTACCAAACATACGGCACCTCCGTGTTCAGCACACGTTCAGCTCGATGACGTTCCTCGAACTCTTGATCCAGAAGAGGGTCGAGGGAGAGTTCTGTCAGCACAACGGCATGGTGACGGTGATGGTGATGTGATCTGCGCAGAGCTTCGCATAAGCACTACGACGCTATGACCGGAGGAGTAAACTGTGGAGGGGGCACCGCACACGGCTAAGAGAACAATTTATGTGCCATTGGGGTGCCCCCCGCCCCTGTATATACCGGCGAGGGGGAGGAGGTGGCCGGCCAGGAGGAGGCGTGCCAAGGGGGGGGGAGTCCTACTAGGACTCCACTCTTAGTAGGATTCGCCCCCTCCTTCCAACAGAGAGGGGGAAAGGGGAAAGAGGGGAGAGGGAGAAGGAAAGGGGGGGGCCCACCCCTTGTCCAATTCGGATTGGGCAGGGGGAGGCGCGCACCACTGCTACCTCTTGAGCACTGTGTTGGTTTTCCCTTGAAGGGGAAAGGGTGATGCAGCAAAGTAGCGTAAGTATTTCCCTCAGTTTTTGAGAACCAAGGTATCAATCCAGTAGGAGGCTACGTGCGAGTCCCTCGCACCTACACAAAACAAATAAATCCTCGCAAACAACGTGATAAGGGGTTGTCAATCCCTACACAGTCAATTACGAGAGTGAGATCTGATAGATATGATAGGATAATATTTTTGGTATTTCTATGATAAAGATGCAAAGTAAAATAAAAGCAAATAAAAAGCAATGGAAATAACTAAGTGTTGGAAGATTAATATGATGAAGATAGACCCGGGGGCCATAGGTTTCACTAGTGGCTTCTCTCAAGAGCATAAGTATTTTATGGTGGGTGAACAAATTACTGTTGAGCAATTGACAAAATTGAGCATAGTTATGAGAATATCTAGGTATGATCATGTATATAGGCATCACGTCCGAGACAAGTAGACCGACTCCTGCCTGCATCTACTACTATTACTCCACACATCGACCGCTATCCAACATGCATCTAGAGTATTAAGTTCATAAGAACAGAGTAACGCCTTAAGCAAGATGACGATGTAGAGGGATAAATTCATGCAATATGATAAAAACCCCATCTTGTTATCCTCGATGGAAACAATACAATACGTGCCTTGCTGCCCCTCATCCTTTGGGAAAGGACACCGCAAGATTGAACCCAAAGCTAAGCACTTCTCCCATTGCAAGAAAGATCAATCTAGTAGGCCAAACCAAACTGATAATTCGAAGAGACTAGCAAAGATAACCAATCATACATAAAAGAATTCAGAAGATTCAAATATTGTTCATAGATAATCTTGATCATAAACCCGCAATTCATCAGTCTCAACAAACACACAGCAAAAGAAGATTACATCGAATAGATCTCCACGAGAGAGGGGGAGAACATTGTATTGATATCCAAATTGTTAGAAGAAGCCATCTAGCTAATAACTATGGACCCGAAGGTCTGAGGTAAACTACTCACACATCACCGGAGAGGCTATGGTGTTGATGTAGAAGCCCTCTATGATCGATGCCCCCTCCGACGGAGCTCCGGAACAGGCCCCAAGATGGGATCTCGTGGGTACAGAAGGTTGCGGCGGTGGAATTAGGTTTTTGGCTCCGTATCTGATTGTTTGGGGGTACGTAGGTATATATAGGAGGAAGGAGTACGTCGGTGGAGCAACAGGGAGCCCACGAGGGTGGAGGGCGCGCCTGGGGGGGGGGTAGGGGCCCCCCTACCTCGTGGCTTCCTCCTTTATTTGTTGACGTAGGGTCCAAGTATCCTGGATCATGTTCGTTCTGAAAATCACGGTCCCGAAGGTTTCATTCTGTTTGGACACCGTTTGATATTCTTTTTCTGCGAAACTCTGAAATAGGCAAAAAACAACAATTCTGGGCTGGGCCTCCGGTTAATAGGTTAGTCCGAAAAATAATATAAAAGTGAATAATAAAGCCCAATAATGTCCAAAACAGAAGATAATATAGCATGGAGCAATCAAAAATTATAGATACGTTGGAGACGTATCAACCACCTCTTGTGGCCTTCCTCCCTCTCTCCACTATGGCCCATGAGGCCCATTAACTTTCCCGCGGGGTTCTAGTAACCTCTCGGTACTCCAATAAATCCCGGACCTCTTCGGAACCATTCCGGAGTCCGTATATAACCTTCCAATATATCAATCTTTACCTCTCGGCCATTTCGAGACTCCTCGTCATGTACGTGATCTCATCTGGGACTCTGAACAAACTTCGTTCACCAAAACACACAACTCATAATACAAATCGTCATCGAACGTTAAGCATGCGGACCCTATGGGTTCGAAAACTATGTAGACATGACCGAGACACATTTCTGGTCAATAACCAATAGCGGAACCTGGATGCTCATATTGGTTCCTACATATTCTACGAAGATCTTTGGTCAAACTTCATAACAACATCTGTCATTCCCTTTGTCATCGGCATGTTACTTGCCCGAGATTCGATCGTCGGTATCATCATACCTAGTTCAGTCTCGTTACCAGCAAGTCTCTTTACTCATTCCGTAATACATCATCCCACAGCTAATTCATTAGTCACATTGCTTGCAAGGCTTATAATGATGTGCATTACCGAGAGGGCCCAGAGATACCTCTCCGATGCTCGGAGTGACAAATCCTAATCTCGATCTATGCCAACCCAATAAATTCCTTCTGAGACACCTATATAGCATCTTTATAATCACCCAGTTACGTTGTGAGATCTGATAGCACACAAGGTGTTCCTCCGGTATTCGAGAGTTGCATAATCTCATAGTTATAGGAATATGTATATGTCATGAAGAAAGCAATAGCAATAAAACTAAACGATCATAATGCTAAGCTAACGCATGGTTCTTGTCCATCACATCATTCTCTAATGATGTGATCCCGTTCAGCAAATGACAACACATGTCTATGGTTAGGAAACTTAACCATCTATGATTAACGAGCTAGTCAAGTAGAGGCATACTAGGGACACTCTGTTTTGTCTACGTATTCACACATGTACTAAGTTTCCGGTTAATACAATTCTAGCATGAATAATAAACATTTATCATAATATAAGGAAATATAAATAACAACTTTTTTATTGCCTCTTGGGCATATTTCCTTTAGACGCATGAGACCGGCTTTCGGAAGGGATAAGGTTGGACTGTGAGGCACATCGTTGTGACGTTTTCGAGGAGCCGACATGTTGGATAAGCCAGCCACAAGGTCTTCAGTGCCACCGCTTCGGGTCTGACGCTTGGAATTATGCTGCCGTTTCTTCAAAAGAAAGTTGGGGTCCAAATGAGCATGAGGGTGAGAAAAATCTTACTTTCCGGATGACCCGCCGTGTTTTCTTTCTTGGCAAGGGTTCTGAGTCGGAGGAGACAGGAATTACCTCTGCTTTGTTGGCATGGTTTGTCTCCACTTCGTCCTAAGAGGAATCAACATCAATAAGTTGCATGAAAATAAGACCAAGGGAGTCAAGTTCTACCTCCGACTCTTCTAGCTGGAGTAGCTCTTCTGTTGTCAGTTTTTTACAGCGACCCATACCACGAGGCTTCATGGCTCTAGTCTTCTTAGTTGGAGGGGCGGCTGTTATTTTCTTCTTCTAGAAAGGAGAGTCGGCCTGTATGCATGTGTATATGAGCAATAGTGTACATGATATGAAGCACAAGAGATACATAAACAAGATGAAGGTTTGCTCAAAATACTTACAGTCGGAGCTAGGTTAAGAGTGCAGAAAGGATTCAATCTTGCTTTACTGCAGACGTCTAGAGGTTCCCCAAGCAGCATCTTAACTATGTTGTTGACCTCTGTATCAGTCAGAGGCTTTTCGTTATAGCGCTGCGGTTCCTTCACATCACCAGTATATTGACACATTAAGCCGCTGCGCCAGCTCAGTGGTAAAATCCTCCATGAGACCAAGCAACGGGTCAGATCAACTCCAGTTAAGCCTTTGGGTATTAAAGCCCTTGTCTTTGAAAATGTGCGGGAATACTTGGCGCATTCTGTGGTGGTTAATTGACTTGGAAGCTCGCTGCTGGTGCTGAGCCGGTAGGGGGATAACCCGGCAAGGGATTTTCTCCAGCTGGAGTGGTGTCCTTGCAGTAGAACCAGGTATAGTTCCAGTCCTTAGGATGGCTGGGCAGTGCGGCTAAGGGAAAGCTTACATCTCTCCGCCTCTGGACGGAAACACCTCCAAGTTCTAGACTGGTCCCATCTATCATTTCAGTTTGGTGGTTGATATAAAAGAAATCCTTGAAGAGATCAACAATGGGCTCTTCTTGAAGATACACTTCACAGAATACTTGAAAGCAGCATACATTAGAGACAGAGTTGGGGCCAATGTCTTGAGAATGAAGATTGTAAAAATGCAGGGCGTCCCGGAAGATTTTTGACCTGGGTGGTGAAAAGCCACGGACGAGGTGATCCGAAAAAATGACAACTTCACCCTCTCCGGGTTGAGGAGTAGATTCAGGACCTGGAACCCGCCAATGGATAACTGCTTTAGCCGGTAAGACTCCCATGTCCACATACTCATTGAGTGCGAGCTTGGAGACTCTGGAAGCAACCCAATCGCAAGAAGTGGGTGTTTTGGTCATGGTCGGCCGGTTTAAAAAGCTGCAGACAAGGAATAATGATATGGCGGGTTAAAATTGCAATGTGAACAGTTATGAGCCGCCAAAAACTATGGGGTTGAGGTGATTATTAGGCTGTGAAGATATGGCGGGTTAAATTATGAAAGTATAAACCAGCAGTGTACTGGCGGGTCATCTAAGAAAAGACTTATTGAAAGTATTGCTAAGTGTGGGCAAACAAGTTTCGCAAGTTGCAGTTCTATTCACGGATCTACATGCAGTTTAAAAATAAAAATAATTGCAAAACCTAACGATGGTAGTGGAAAGAACTAGTGGGTTGCTTATCGATTTTGAAGGAAAAGAGATCTATTCAAGATTCAAGAGGGATGCAAAACCAGCTACCGAAGTGTTTCTGTGGCGTTTTTAGGATTGAATACAGGTTCTAGTCAAAAGCATGAAGAGCTATGATGAATGTCGATGAACTCCTAAGAACTCGGATGACCTAATGCAGATCTGAAAGGGTAGAAGAATGGTACCTAACGACGATTGAGATGAGTGGGCGTGTGCCGCTGAGCTTTGGTCACAACAGGCTGATGCAGCGGTCTTGACGGAGGAGCTGATGCCCTTCGGCTGGGGCGGCGGGGCTCCGGTCGCGGCGGGTGTCGCAAGGAAGAGGAAGAAGTGAGGGCGACGGGGTAAAGTGAAAAGAGATAGACCCCCGTGCCTATTTATAAGGAAAAAGAGAGGAACAGTAATGGGCATGTGCGAAAATCAAGGAGACGTAATAACTACAGCGACAAAGGGGGTGCCTCGATTCTCAGAATGGCTGATTAATGCGAAAGATCCATTATGACATCATGAGAGTTTTTTATGAATTTATGAAGATGATGTCATCCGTTCTTATGGAGGGTTAAGAAGATATATTCTAAGATTAAATATTAAGAAGAATTCAAGAAAACTAGCCAACCAGAGAAGGTGAAGATTGACATGAACAAGTTCAAATCAATCTGGGGCCTAATGTTGGGGATATGACCCCATGATATGACTTGCCCTCAAAGGGCCAGGTTAGGATGTTGGCGACTTAGCAGTAAGGCCTTAGACAGGCCCAAGAGACCAAGACTGGAGCAAGGGAGGCGACTTACGTGTTGAGCCGGACGGAGGTCCAAGGCCAAAAGACGGTGCGAGACCCGGAAGTGTAAGCCGCCCTATGGTGACTTGCCTGGCAAGGCAGGGCAACTTAGACCCAGGGTCAGTCACGAAGTATAACCCAGCCCGGACTCTTGTAAGCCTAGGGTCTCGACCTATGTATATAAAGGCGAGTCCCTACGGCGGGTAAACTTAAGTTACGATCTATCAATAGCTAGGTTAAGCGATTTCGCTCCCTTGTAATCGATACTCAAGCAATACAACTCAAAGCAGGGCGTAGGCTTTTACCTCGATCATGAAGGGTCGAACCTAGGTAAACTCGTGTCTCTTGTCCCGCTCAACCCCTTTAAGCTAATCACCGCAGCCATGGCCTCACACCCAAGTCCTTTCACGAGGGCATCTGACGTGTTAATCCCACAACAAAGATGACGATGACGATGATTTCCCCCTCAGGGAGGGAAGTTCCCTCGGCAGAATCGCTCCGCCGGAGGGCAAAGGTGCTCCTCCCAAGTTCCACCTCGACATGGCAGCGCTTCATCTCGAAAGTCCCCCTCTAATTTTTTCTAGGTCAAAATGACCTTTATACTAGAAGATGAGCACCGGAGGTGGGCCGAGGAGGGCACTACCCACTAGGGTGCCCCTGGGGGCCTGGCGCGCCCAGGTGGGTTGTGCCCACCTAGTGGGCCTCCTCCGGTAGTTGTTTTTTCCAGTATTTCTTATATATTGCAAAATAATTCTCTATAATTTTCAGCTCATTTGGAGATGTGCTAAATAGGTAACTCTGATGTACATTTTTCAGGTCTAGAATTCCAGCTGCCGGTATTCTCCCTCTTTGTGTAAAACTTGCATATTATGAGGGAAAAGGCATTAGAATTACTCCAAAAAGCATTATTATGCATAAAACATTAGAAATAACAGTAGATAAACATGATGCAAAATGGACGTATCAACTCCCCAAAGCTTAGACCTCGCTTGTCCTCAAGTGAAACACCGAAACAGAACAACATGCCCACATGCTTAGAGAGAGAGAGGCGTCGATAAAAACAAAATACGGACATAGAAGCATCATGTTTATAATTATAACAGCAAAGAACTTTAACATAAAGCTTTATCACACAACTTTTATCATATTAATGACCCACAAGTATAGGGGATCTATCGTAGTCCTTTCGATAAGTAAGCATGTCGAACCCAACGAGGAGCAAAAGGAAATGATAAGCGCTTTTCAGCAAGGTATTCTCTGCAAGCACTGAAATAATAGGTAACAGGTACTTTTGTGATAAGATAATTTGTAACGAGCAATAAGTGACAAAAGTAAATAAAGTGCAGCAAGGTGGCCCAATCCTTTTTTTAGCAAAGGACAAGCCTGGACATACTCTTATATAGAGAAAAGCGCTCCCGAGGACACATGGGAATTATCGTCAAGCTAGTTTTCATCACGTTCATATGATTCACGTTCGGTACTTTGATAATTTGATATGTGGGTGACCGGTGCTTAGGTGTTGTTCTTACTAGAACAAGCATCCCACTTATGATTAATCCCTATTGCAAGCATCCGCAACTACAAAAGAAGTATTAAGGTAAACCTAACCATAGCATGAAACATGTGGATCCAAATCTGCCCCTTTACGAAGCAACGCATAAACTAGGGTTTAAGCTTCTGTCACTCTAGCAACCCATCATCTACTTATTCTTCCCAATGCCTTCCTCTAGGCCCAAATAATGGTGAAGTGTGATGTAGTCGACGTTCACATAACACCACTAGAGGAGAGACAACATACATCTCATCAAAATATCGAACGAATACCAAATTCACATGACTACTAATAGCAAGACTTCTCCCATGTCCTCAGGAACAAACGTAACTACTCACAAAGCATATTCATGTTCATAATCAGAGGACTATTAATATGCATATAGGATCTGAACATATGATCTTCCACCAAATAAACCAACTAGCATCAACTACAAGGAGTAATCAACACTACTAGCAACCTACAGGTACCAATCCCAGACTTGGAGACAAGAATTGGATACAAGAGATGAACTAGGGTTTGAGAGGAGATGGTGCTGGTGAAGATGTTGATGGAGATTGGCCCTCTCCCGATGAGAGGAGCATTGGTGATGACGATGGCGATGATTTCCCCCTCCCGGAGGGAAGTGCCCCCGGCAGAACAGCTCTGCCGGAGCCCTAGATTGGTTCCGCCAAGGTTCCGCCTCGTGGCGGTAGAGTCTCGTCCCTAAAGCTTGCTTATGATTCTTCTTCAGACGAAAGACTTCATATAGCAGAAGATAGGCATCGGAGGGCCAACAGGGGGCCCACGAGGCAGGGGGACGCGCCCAGGGGGGAAGGGCGCCCCCACCCTCGTGACCAGGGTGTGGCCCCCCTCTTGTATTTCTTCCGCTCAGTATTTTTTATTATTTGCAAAAACAACTTCCATGGAGTTTCAGGACTTTTGGAGATGTGCAGAATAGGTCTCTAATATTTGCTCCTTTTCCAGCACAGAATTCCAGCTGCCGGCATTCTCCCTCCTTATGTAAACCTTGTAAAATAAGAAAGAATAGGCATAAGTATTGTGAAATAATGTGTAATAACAGCCCATAATGCAATAAATATCGATATAAAAGCATGATGCAAAATGGACGTATCAACTCCCCCAAGCATAGACCTCGCTTGTCCTCAAGCGAAAGCCGATAACGATAAATATGTCCACATGCTTAGAGGTAGAGGTGTCGATAAAATAAAATACGGACATGAGGGCATCATGATCATTTTCATAACAGCAACATATATGGATATTATCATATGATCTCTTATGCTCAAGTAATAATCTATTCACAATGCAAAGTATGAATCAGAAACTTTATTGAGAACCAAAAAACTATAATCTCGGTCATTGAAGCAATTGCAATTTATCATAACATCAAAAAGAGTCTATTTCAGAGCTTTTTAGCAAGTCCACATACTCAACTATCATTTAGTCTTTCACAATTGCTAACACTCACGCAATACTTGTGGTTACGGAGTTTTAGTCGGACACAGAGAAAGATAGGGGCTTATAGTTTCGCCTCCCAACCTTTTACCTCAAGGGTAATGTCAACAATAATAATTCATGCTAACTTACATCCAATTAGATATATATATATCAGGATCTTTCCAACACACTGTGCTTGCCAAAGGATAAAATGTAAAAAGGAAAGGTGAAGATCACCATGACTCTTGCATAAGGTAGAAGATAATAATAAAAGATAGGCCCTTCGCAGAGGGAAGCAGAGGTTGCCATGCGCTTTTCAGGGTTGGATGCACAAAATCTTAATGTGAAAGAACGTCACTTTATATTGCCACTTGTGATATGGACCTTTATTATGTAGTCCGTTGCTTTTATTTCTTCCACATCACAAGATCGTATAAAGCTTATTTCCTCCACACCAATCAATCATACATTTTTAGAGAGCAATTTTTATTGCTTGCACCGATGACAACTTACTTGAAGGATCTTACTCAATCCATAGGTAGATATGGTGGACTCTCATGGAAAAACTGGGTTTAAGGGTATTTGGAAGCACAAGTAGTATCTCTACTTGGTGCAAAGAATTTGGCTAGCATGAGGGGGAAAGGCAAGATCAACATGTTGGATGATCCATGACAATATAATTTATCTTAGATATAAGAAAACATAACCCATTACGTTGTCTTGTCCAACATCAACTCTTTAGCATGTCATATTTTAATGAGTGCTCCCAATTATAAAAGATGTCCACAATAGTATATTTATACGTGAAACCTCTCTTTCTTTATTACTTCCTATTAATTGCAACGATGACCAAAACTATGTTTATCAACTCTCAACAATTTTTAATCATCATAATCTTTCTATGTGAAGTCATTACTCTCCATAAGATCAATATGATCTCTTTGTTTCTTTTTATTCTCTTCTGTTTTCTTTAATTCAGTCAAGATCATAGCAAGATAATCAAGCCCTTGACTCAACGCTAATCTTTATTATATAGCTCACGGACTCGATTACATAAAGGGATCATAAAGCAAAACTCAAAACTAAATCATACTAAACTTTTATTCTACTAGATCAAGATACTACTAAAAGGATCGAACTAAGAAAAACGGTAAAGATAAGATGTGATGGTGATACGATACCGGGCACCTCCCCCAAGCTTGGCAGTTGCCAAGAGGAGTGCCCATACCCATGTAATTATATCTCCTTTGATGGTGAAGAAGGTGGTGGAGATGATGGATAGTCGCACATCGAGCGTAAGAGGTCCTCCAACTTGCGGATAATGCCCTTGAGTGCGATGATATGCTCCTTCAACAAAATATTTTCACGAGTGAGATACTTGTTTTGTATGCGAGCTAACTCAATCATCTTGAAAGCTTCGATCTCAGTTGGGGTAAGAAGATTGTGATCAAGTTGAAGGATGTCTTCTGTTGCCGGAACTTGGTCCTCCGTGGACTTCTTGATCCCTTCATCCTTGTTGATCTCCACGGGTTCTTCCCTCTTCGGCTCTATCTACATTAGCCAAGCATCGTTGTCACCATTGTTGGAGGAGGGGGACGACATGATGCCTGGCCTTGACAACCCTGACAGATAACAGCTCGAAACAAGAACAGAGGATAATTGTGTTATACAGGAGTCAAAACCTTCGGGAGATTATATAATGAATTTTTACCGACCAAAATACGTATCGTGCAAGAAAACAGAGTCCGGAGAGCACACGGGGTGCCCACGAGGCAGGGGGCGCGCCCAGGGGGGTAGGGTGCGCCCTCCACCCTCGTGGGGCCCTCATGTCCTTCCCGGACTGCTACTTATTTTTCTATTTTTCTAAATATTCCAAAACGAAGAAATATTGCCTTAAAAACTGTTTTGGTGTCGGTTTACTTACCGTACCACACACCTATTCCTTTTTGGAGTCTGAAACATTCCGGAAAGTGCCCCTTATGTATTCCTCCGGGGTTACGATTTCAATAACATTGGTTTGAACATTTATAGGATTACTGAGATATAGTGTTTGATTCTTTGACCGTTTACCACCTTCGGATTGATTCCTTCAAAGTTGTTGATTTTTATGGCATCGGAACGATAGACCTCCTCGATAACGTAAGGACCTTCCCATTTAGAGAGAAGTTTTCCTGCAAAAAATCTTAAACGAGTTGTATAGCAATACATAATCACCTACATTAAACTCACGCTTTTGTATCCTATTGTCATGCCATCTTTTAACTTTTTCTTTAGACAATTTGGCATTCTCATAGGCTTGGGTTCTTCATTCATTAATTGAGCTAATGTCAAATAACCTCTTCTCACTGGCAAGTTTGAAATCATAGTTGAGCTCTTTAATATCCCAATAAGCCTTATGTTCTAGTTCGAGAGGTAAGTGACATGCTTTTCCATAAACCATTTTATACGGAGACATACCCATAGGATTTTTATATGCAGTTCTATAGGCCCATAATGCATCATCAAGTTTCTTGGACCAATTCTTTCTAGATCTATTAACGGTCTTTTGCAAAATTAATTTGAGTTCTCTATTACTCAATTCTACTTGACCACTAGACTATGGGTGATAAGGAGATGCAATTCTATGATTAACGTCATACTTAGCAAGCATTTTACGAAAAGTATCATGAATAAAATGTGAACCACCATCAGTCATTAAATATCTAGGGACTCCAAACCTCGGAAAAATAACTTCTTTAAGCATCTTAATAGAGGTGTTATGATCAGCACTACTAGTTGGAATAGCTTCTACCCATTTAGTAACGTAATCAACAACAACTAAAATATGTGTATATCCATTAGAGGCAGGAAACGGTCCCATATAATCAAAGCCCCAAACATCAAATGGTTCAATAACAAGTGAATAATTCATAGGCATTTCTTGATGTCTACTGATGTTACCAATTCTTTGACATTCATCACAAGATAATACAAACTTACGGGCATCCTTGAAGAGAGTAGGCCAATAAAAACCGGATTGCAATACCTTATGTGCAGTTCTATCTCCAGCGTGGTGTCCTCCATAAGCCTCGGAGTGACACTTGTGTAGGATCTGTTCCTGTTCATGCTCAGGTACACAACGTCTAGTAACACCATCTACTCCTTCTTTATAAAGATGTGGGTCATCCCAAAAGTAATGTCTCAAATCATAGAAAAACTTCTTCTTTTGTTGATATGTGAAACCAGGTGGTATGAATTTAGCAACAATGTAATTAGCATAATCAACATACCATGGAGCAGTACGAGAAGCCTTTATGACATTTAATTGTTCATCAGGAAAGCTATAATCAATAGGTAGTGGGTCATCAAGAACATTCTCTAACCTAGACAAGTTATGCGCAGAACGGGTTCTCAGCTCCCTTTCTATCAATAATATGCAAATCAAATTCTTGTAGCAAGAGAACCCATCTAATAAGTCTAGGTTTAGCATCTTTCTTTTCCATAAGATATTTAATAGCAGCAAGATTCATGTGAATAGTTACTTTAGAATCAACAATATAAGGTCTAAACTTATCACATGCAAATACAACTGCTAAGAATTCTTTTTTAGTAGTAGCATAATTTCTCTGGGCATTGTCTAGAGTTTTACTAGCATATTGAATAACGTTTAATTTCTTATCAAGTCTTTGTCCTAGAACAGCACCTACAGCATAATCACTAGCATCACACATAATTTCAAAGGGTAAATTCCAATCAGGTGGCTGAACAATAGGTGCAGAGATCAATGCTTTCTTAAGTATTTCAAATGCTTCTACGCAATCATCATCAAAGACAAATGGAATACCTTTTTGTAATAAATTAGTCAGAGGCCGAGAAATTTTTGAGAAGTCCTTAATGAACCTCCTATAAAAACCGGCATGACCAAGGAAACTTCTTATACCTTTGATGTCCTTGGGACATGGCATCTTCTCAATAGCATCAACTTTAGCTTTATCAACTTCAATACCCCTTTCAGAAATTTTATGCCCCAAGATAATACCTTCATTAACCATAAAGTGGCACTTCTCCCAATTCAAGACAAGATTAGTTTCTTCACATCTCTGCAAAACTCGATCAAGGTTGCTTAAGCAATCATCAAAAGAGGATCCATAAACGGAGAAATCGTCCATGAAAAGCTCACAAATCTTTTCACAGAAGTTAGAGAATATAGCCATCATGCATCTTTGAAAGGTAGCAGGTGCATTACATAAACCAAAAGGCATACGTCTCTAAGCAAAAGTATCGAAAAGGGCAAGTAAAAGTGGTCTTAGATTGATCATTAGCTGACACAGGTATTTGAGAGAAACCAGAATAACCATCTAGAAAGCAAAAAATGTGTATGTTTGGATAATCTTTCTAGCATATGATCAATGAATGGCAAGGGGTAATGATATTTTTTAGTAGAATTATTTAATTTGTGGAAATCAATTACCATCCCATAACCTGTAATAATTCTTTGCAGAATCAATTCATCTTTATCATTAGGAGCAGCGATAATACCTCCCTTCTTAGGGACACAATGGACATGACTTACCCAATCGACTATCAAAGAACGGGATAAATTATACCTGCCTCAAGGAGCTTTAGTATTTCCTTTCTTACCACTTCTTTCATCTTAGGATTCAGCCGTCGTTGATGATCAATAACTGGTTTGGCATCTTTCTCCAAATTTATTTTGTGTTGTCATAGAGTGGGACTAATGCCCTTAAGATCATTAAGAGTATATCCAATGGCAGCACGGTGCTTCTTCAAAGTTTTCAATAATTTTTCTTCCTCCTTCTCTGAAAGGTTAGCACTAATAATAACAGGATATATCTTCTTTTCATCAAGATAAGCATATTTAAGAGTATCAGGCAAAGGTTTAAGCTCAAACACAGGATCACCCTTGGGTGGAGGAGGATCCCCTACGATTTTAACAGGCAAGTTGTGTTTCAGGATAGGTCCCTGTTTAAAGAATACTTCATCTATTTCCTTTCTTTCATTCATAAACATATCATTTTCATGGTCTAGCAAATATTGTTCTAAAGGATCACTAGGAGGTACGACAATAGAAGCAAGACCAATAATTTCATCTTTACTAGGTAATTCTTCTTCCCGGTGTTGTCTACTAAATTTAGAGAAATTAAACTCATGAGACATATCGCCCAAACCAATAGTAACAACATCCTTTTCGCAGTCTATCTTAGCATTAACAGTGTTTAAGAAGGGTCTACCAAATATAATTGGACAAAAGCTATCTTGTGGGGAACCGAGAACAAGAAAATCAGCAGGATATTTAGTTTTCCTACACAAGACTTCGACATCTCTAACAATTCCAATTGGTGATATAGTATCTCTATTAGCAAGTTCAATTGTGACATCAATATCTTGTAATTCAGCAGGGGCAATATCATGCATAATTTCTTTGTACAAGTCATGAGGTATAGGACTAGCACTAGCACCCATATCACATAAGCCATCATAACAATGATCTCCTATTTTAACAGAAATAACAGGCATGCCTACCACAGGTCTATGTTTATCTTTAGCACAAGGTTTAACAATTCTAGCAGTTTCATCACAGAAATAAATAACATGCCCATCAATATTATCTTCCAAGAGATCCTTAACAGTAGCAATATTAGGTTGAACTTTAACTTGCTCAGGAGGTGTATAAGTTCTAATATTGCTTTTACGAACCACAGTTGAAGCTTTAGCATGATCCTTTATTCTAACAGGAAAAGGTGGTTTCTCAACATAAGCAGTAGGAACAATAGGATCATTATAAGTGATAGTCTTTTCTTCAACTTTAATAGGAGCAGCTACCTTCACTTCTATGGGAGGATGATATTTAAACCACTTCTCCTTAGGGAGACCAACATGAGTTGCAAAAGATTCACAGAAAGAAGCTACTATCTCAGAGTCAAGTCCATATTTAGTGCTAAATTTGCGGAAAACATCGGTATCCATAAAAGATTTAACACAATAAAACTTAGGTGTCATACCTGACTCCTTACCTTCGTCGAGGTCCCAATCTTCAGAGTTGCGTTTAATTCTTTCCAATAAATCACATTTGAATTCAATAGTCTTCATCATAAAAGATCCAACACAAGAAGTATCGAGCATGGTGCGATTGTTATCAGAAAGCCGAGCATAAATTTTTTGAATAATCATTTCTCTAGAGAGCTCATGATTGGGGCATGAATATAACATTGATTTAAGCCTCCCCCAAGCTTGAGCGATGCTTTCTCCTTCGCGAGGCCAAAAATTATATATATAATTACGATCACGATGAACAAGATGCATAGGATAAAACTTCTGATGAAATTCCAATTTCAGACGTTTGTAGTTCCATGATCCCATATCATCACATAGCCTATACCATGTCAATGCATCTCCCTTCAAACATAAAGGGAAGACCTTCTTCTTGACAACATCATCAGGCATACCTGCAAGCTTAAATAATCCACAAACTTCATCCACATACATTAGGTGCTCATCGGGATGTAATGTTCCATCTCCTACAAAAGGATTAGCTAGCAGTTTTTCTAACATACCCGAAGGAATTTCAAAGTAGACATTTTCATTTTCAGTAGGTTCAGTAGGTTGAGGAGCAACTCTTGTTTCACTGGTCGGGGTGAAGATACCCCAAACAAGCCCCTCAGAGGATTACTTCCATAGTAACATGTGACAGTAAATTTCAGCACACTATATAAATTTTCCTTACCAAATTCCACCTACCAAAGGCGCTTCACTCCCCGGCAACGGCGCTTTAAAAGAGTCTTGATGACCCACAAGTATAGGGGATCTATCATAGTCCTTTCGATAAGTAAGAGTGTCAAACCCAATGAGGAGTAGAAGGAAATGATAAGCGCTTTTCAGCAAGGTATTCTCTGCAAGCACTGAAATAATAGGTAACAGGTAGTTTTGTGATAAGATAATTTATAAACAGCAATAAGTGACAAAAGTAAATAAAGTGCAGCAAGGTGGCCCAATCCTTTTTGTAGCAAAGGACAAGCCTGGACAAACTCTTATATAGAGAAAAGAGCTCCCGAGGACACATGGGAATTATTGTCAAGCTAGTTTTCATCACGTTCATATGATTCACGTTCGGTACTTTGATAATTTGTTATGTGGGTGGAGCGGTGCTTAGGTGCTGTTCTTACTTGAACAAGCATCCCACTTATGATTAACCCCTATTGCAAGCATCCGCAACTACAAAAGAAGTATTAAGGTAAACCTAACCATAGCATGAAACATGTGGATCCAAATCAGCCCCTTACAAAGCAACGCATAAACTAGGGTTTAAGCTTACATCACTCTGGCAACCCATCATCTACTTATTACTTCCCAATGCCTTCCTCTAGGCCCAAATAATGGTGAAGTGTCATGTAGTCGAAGTTCACATAACACCACTAGAGGAGAGACAACATACATCTCATCAAAATATCGAACGAATACCAAATTCACATGACTACTAATAGCAAGACTTCTCCCATGTCCTCAGGAACAAACGTAACTACTCACAAAGCATATTCATGTTCATAATCAGAGGAGTATTAGTATGCACATAGGATCTGAACATATGATCTTCCACCAAATAAACCAACTAGCATCGACTACAAGGAGTAATCAACACTACTAGCAACCTACAGGTACCAATCCCAGACTTGGAGACAAGAATTGGATACAAGAGATGAACTAGGGTTTGAGAGGAGATGGTGCTGGTGAAGATGTTGATGGAGATTGGTCCTCTCCCGATGAGTGGAGTGTTGGTGATGACGTGTAGCAACCCGACCTCAGACGGTCAAGTCTCTGTGCTTAAGTGTCATCCCTGGATCGGTATGCTGACACGCACAGTACTCGAGGATTTATAACAGAGGTAAATCACATGTTTAAAATAACATAAATACTATTACCTCAATCCAAATAGCGGAAGTAACAAAAAGGTTGTGGATTCCCATCAACACCAACGGCAAAGTTGAGTGTAGAAATCAGAATCTCTAACGTATCCCTTACTCGTCGTAAGAAAATCCTGCAACATGAGACGTTGCAGCCACAAAGGGTCAGTACATTGAATGTACTGGCAAATTCACACTATAGAGCAATGATGAATAATGCCTATCACTACATGCATATATGGCTGGTGGAAAAGCTCTATGGTTATATGGTTTTCGTGAAAAGCCAATTTTCCCCACTGCAAAGGAATATATTTTATTTAACTAAATGTTTGTTGAAAAAATATTGAGAAGGTAACCCCCCTCTCAATCCCAATTAAAAGTAATCATTAACAACCCAACAATTTAATTATATAGAGTGATGAGATCAACATGATAATCCAAGAACCAGATACTCAAGATGTCCATAACCGGGGACACGGCTAATCATGATTAGTTTGTACACTATGCAGAGGTTTGCGCACTTTTCCCCACAAGACTCGATCTCCTCCGTTGGATTTTTCGCAGTACATGGTGTTTGAGAAACGGATGACCGAGACACAGTCTTTCAGAATAGGTCCCCTTAACCGATAGATAGGCCGGTACACCTACAATCCCCTACAACTGCTAGTCTACCACTGTAAGAGTTCACACAACTTAATCAACTATGCTAGAGCCCATAATAGCTTGTGGCTGCACACGGGAGTTTCCAGTATGAATGATCTTATGATCCCCTTGAGCCTGGGTGGCGGTCCATAGGAGAATTACACGGTACCCTGGGATTTCCAAAAAATACAGGCAATCATCGAATTCCCAGTGCCTCAATCCACCCAGATGTGTATTCAAGTTGCCACCTTAAGTTGAACCATTAATTAACAATCTCACATCTGTCATGAATACTATCAGACACAATCCACGTCTACGAGCATAGCATAGCAGTATAAGCATAACGTAATAGTAACTCCCAAGGTTTGAATGCAGGGCATAGGTTCCTACCTCGTCAACTACTTCCCAATACCCACATGTTATCAATCCTACTCATGCAATGTTTGAGGGTGAAACTAATGCATAAAAACTGGGTATGAAAGGGATATGATCAAAGTGTGAACTTGCCTGCAATGTTGATGAAGATGATTCACACTCAAAACTCTTGATTGCTCTACTCGTCACACTCCGGTCAATCTATCGTAAGCAAGCAATAGCAATCACTCAAAAAATCGGAAAGAACGAAGAACAAATCGGAAAACAACAAAACCAAGCAAATAACTCTTGCAACATAAAACAATTTCTAACAGTACCAAAATTATGTGAATTTGGCCTTATCAGAAGGATTAGGTCAAGAGCATCAAATAGCAAAAAGAATCAACTCAAACGGAGTTATATAACTCAAGTTGCGATCCAAAGAAGATTCAAATTCAAATATGTTTGAAATCAAATTTTAAAATTTCAAAAATATGTTTAAGTTGTTTTACTGGATAGAGAAGATCATAACAAAGAAGTGGGCGTTTCATCTAATTCCGACTAACAAGCAAGACTAACGAGCAAAAAGTTATGCTATTTGAAAAATTAGGGCCAAGCTGTTTTACAGAAGAAAAATAACTACAACTAAAAGAATTCTAGGTCTAACGTGTAAATACAGAGAACGAATAAATATACCTTTATAAGGTATAGAAAAGACGACTTCCGAGTGAGGAGACAACTTCCAAAAGTCCCGTCAGAGAGGAGAAATATATTTTTCTTTAGTGAATCTAGTCAAACCAAAATATTGATTTAACCCGAATCTGATGAGTTTTGAAGGCTCTATGGGTCTATATTTATTGATGGAAAAGAGGCTTAGAGGTCCAAGGCTAGGCAATGTGGGACTAAATGTAGATGAAAAGAAAAGAAACAGAGAAGAAAAGAGGCGCCTCGCATGGGCCTAAAGGCCTTCGGCCGGTCGCGCGCGCGTACGCTGCGGCTGCAGTTTTTTTTATTCGGTCAACAGAAAAAAATCATTTGTGAAAAAAAATCTGGGGAAAGAATATGGCCGGTTGGGCCTGGCCCATATAGGAAAAACAATGATGGGGCGCTTGCTGTTACTATGATGCGCTAGTGGGCGGCACTTGGTGATGGGCCACATGTCCAATTCATTTTTATTTTTAGATAAACCGGAAAGATAAGCAAAAAAAGAGAGGTCAAACTTACTTTTTCCATAGGCATATTATATATCAAAGTTTTCAGAAAAGATTTACTACAACGTGAACATTTTTCTAGCATTAAATAAAATCCACACAAATTCAAATAATTCAAACAGTGCTCCTGCTCTACTAAAATCCAATAAAAATCATTTTAAAAATACCAAAACTATTTCAAATTTATTTATCTCCAATTTTCGGATGTAGGGAATCATTTTACCTAATTTCCATGTGTTTTAAAGTAATTTGAATAAAACTCAAATAACTCCAAATTGAAAATAATTTCAAAAGGACTTTGAATTTGATCTTTGAAACTCCCAACTCATATTTCATATAATTTGAAGATGTCATTTTATCTTCTCTCGTGAAAATCATTGAGTTGCATAAAGTTTCTGAGTTGGAAAATATTTCCAAATGAAATTCAAATATTTTCAAAACCCTGTTCATTTATTTAAATGGAAGAAGTCATGTCTCTTGTCCCCAGGGTTTTGTGATGAAGAGAATTTTAATTCACGGGGATGAAAATGCAAAAAGGTGAAAGTTTGGGAAAGTCCTTTTATTCCCTCTCATTTAACTTTCAATAAGTTTCGAATATCACTCACTTTCAGTCAATCAATCACACAACAATCAAACAGTCAATCAAATCTATCTATTTAATATAACATTCCAAAATTTAGAATTTTTGGATCTTACAAACCTACCACCCTTAAAATGAATTTCATCCTCGAGATTCGGAGAGCCTAGAAAGAAATAGGTTAGGTTTGGGGTCTACTCAAAAACCATCGATCATCTCCGGGGTCTGGGGAGCTACCACCGTTAGAAACATGGTTACGGTGTCATCAATACTCATATACTTCATCCTTATTGTTGACAGTGTCGGTCTTCTCAGATCTTCAGGATAATTCCTTCTCTGGGCTCTTTCGGTAGTGGCATAACGTTTACCACAATTCTTCGGTCCTTTCATCTTGGTAGGGTTATTCCATGACTGGGTCTTCTTAGCTGACGGGTCTGGCGCCAAACTAAACAACTATCGATATCTCATGGTGGTCATCAATTTATGGTTTCTCCTGCAGGAAATGGGTCTGGATTGATCCTCACCGTATAACCTACGGTTGGCACAGCTGCCTTGTACAAGGGAAAATTGCTATACCATTCTAAGATTTTGTCACAGCCCTAGAATTTGCTTGTCATTAGTTGCATTAAGGCATTCATGTCATCATGTCTAAATTTCTTTAAACTTGAAATGGGGATTGTTTAAACCCTAGCACTAAATCAATCCATCTAGGCTTGATTAAAATCTTTTTCAACAAACCCAAAATGTCCCTAAGAAAAGTTCATGATTTCTGGTTAAGGTGAAAACCTCTCCCAAAAATGATGAATATATTTCTAGGTCATCTTTTGATTTTTGAATTAACACAAAAGTATTTGAATTGGAGCCGTTTAAATGCTATATATATATTAAATGGTCCAAATATTCTGAAGTTATTTGTGGGGCCCTGAAATAATTCAGTTAACCACCAAAATAATTTTCAGAATTATATAAAATGATCTAGTTCCTAAACTAAATCAGAACAAAGAAAACAAAACAGGAAAAGAAAAATAGGAAAAGGAGAAGGCATACCTGGCCTTACCTGCAGCCCAACTAGGCAAAGCTGGCCCGGCCCACTGGCCGTGCTAGTCACCACCAACCTCTCGCCAGAAGGACGAGAGGCATGTGGCCGCCGCGCGCCGGCACACGCCCGAGCCACCTCCTGCTTCTGCCGCCTCCCTGACGTCGCTCTGGATGACCTGGACGTCGACACGCACCCCCCGACCCCTCTCACTCATCCCCGAGGCCCTCCTCCCCTCTGCTTCCTCTCTCTCACCGAACCCAAGCGCCACCATCGCCGCCGCTTGTTGCTGCCGCGACCACCGCCTCCCCCTCGCCCCTCTGACGTGCCCGAGAGCTCCGCCGCGACGACCTCTTCCTCTTCACCAAGTCACACGGCGCCGGGCGGCTAGGAATGTCGCCATCGAGCTCATCATCGTCCTCTACCCTGACGATCGCCGCCCATCGATTCGCCGCCTCCAACGCTTCCCCGACCATGCTGGGCTTCTCCTCGAGACTGTCACGCCCAAGATGCGACCCTATCCTAAAGGAAGTCGAAGGTCCCACCAAGGATAGAAGCGCATCTTGAAGATGCTTTTGCAAGGTGGATATCATTACATCAACATTACATAATAGTGGGGATACATCCAATACATACAATGTCACATGAATACAACAATACAACATACAGGATCAACATCCGACTACGGATGAATCATAAACAGAAACTCAAACAATATCCACCCTGCTAGCCCAGGCTGCCGACCTGGAACCTATCCCCTGATCGACGAAGAAGAAGAAGAACTCCAACACAAGCAAACATCGCTCTCGCGTCATGATCATCGCATAATCTGTACCTGCAACTGTTGTTGTAGTAATCTGTGAGCCACGAGGACTCAGCAATCCCATTACCATGGGTATCAAGACTAGCAAAGCTTGATGGGAAAGGAAGGGGTAAAGTGGTGAGGTTGCAGCAGCGGCTAAGCATATATGGTGGCCAACATACGCAAATGAGAGCGAGAAGAGAAACAAAGGAACGGTCGTCAACTAGTAATGATCAAGAAGTGATCCTGAACTCCTGCTTACGTCAGACATAACCCAGAAACCGTGTTCTCCTCTCGATCAACCCCAAAAAGAGACACTCACGGTTACGCACACGGTTGGTGTATTTTAGAAGAGTTTACTTCAAGTTTACTACAACCGGATATTAACAAATTCCCATCTGCCACATAACCGCGGGCACGGCTTTCGAAAGTTCAAAACCCTGCAGGGGTGTCCCAACTTAGCCCATGATAAGCTCTCGCGATCAACGAAGGATATTCCTTCTCCCCGGGAAGACCCGATCAGTCTCGGAATCCCGGCTACAAGACATTTCGACAAAGAATAAAACAAGACCAGCAAGACCTCCCGTGTGCCGACATCCTCGATAGTAGCCGCCAGTATCTCGTCTCGTGCCACGACCGGATGAGCAAGACGCATAACTAGAACCAGCCCTCAAGTTTCCCGAGGTGGCGCCGCAAGTGCCTCTAGTTTGGACCAACACTTAGACAAGCATTGGCCCGGGGCTAAAATAAAGATGACCCTTGGGATGCGCGACTCCCAAGGGAAAAAGGTAATAGGTGAGGCAAATGGTAAAACAAATGTTGGGCATTGCTGGAGGAGTGTTATTCAAAGCGAACTGTCAAGGGGGTCACATAAATCACCCAACCGCGTTAGGGACGCAAAATCCGGGAACATAATACCGATATGACGGAAACTAGGGCGGCAAGAGTGGAACAAAACACCTGGCATAAGGCCGAGCCTTCCACCCTTTACCAAGTATATAGATGCAGTAATAATATAAGAGATATTGTGATATCCCAACATAAACATAATCCAACATGGAGCAATCTTCATCTTCACCTGCAACTAGCAACGCTATAAGAGGGGCTGAGCAAAAGCGGAAACATAGCCAAACAACGGTTTGCTAGGAGGGGTGACAAAGGTTAGAGTTTCATGGCAAATTTGGGAGGCTTGAGCAGCAAGTGGTAGGTAGCCCAGCATAGCGATAGAATGAAGCAACTAGCATAGCAATGATAGTAATGAGATCCAAGGTGACGGTCATCTTGCCTGAAATCCCGCAAGGAAGAAGAACGAGTCCATGAAGAAGACGAAAGGGAGTAGTCGAACGAATCCTCACAATCGCAACATTACCGGAACATGGAAGCAACACCGAAAAGAAACAAACAACATGGTAAATGCACAAGCATAAACATGGCATGATGCACAATCAAGTATGATGCATGTCCGGTTTAATGAGGCATGGCATGGCAAAGTGCAACAAACAATGCTACAAGTTAAGTGGAGCTCGATATGCAACGAGTTGCATATTGACAAAACACCACATAGACATATTTAGTTTAATCTCGTTTAAGCTACCAAACAATGTTAAATGTTGTTAAACATGGCAAGAGGTGAAGCATAATTAAACTACTTATCTAGGCAAGTTTAAATGAGGCCAGAACAACAAACAACAAGTCCGGAAAATCCCCACATGCATATTTCAAAATTGGTACTGTTCTGCCCTAAACCATATTTTAATATTGTTAAACAGGAAAATAAAGTGCAGCAAGTTAAACTAGGCATTTTTCCACCCCATTTACATATAAATTTTATTTAAACCGAGCTACGGTTATTTAGTTATGAAATAAAGCATTTTAACATGGCATTTGAGCAAATTTAATCAAACAGAATTTTAAACAGTTTTAAACATGGATGAAAGTTGGATATTATGAAACTAGATAAAATTCTAAGCACTTTACACGTTTAAATCATTTTAAACCGATGCACGGTTTTTGAGTTATTAATGCATGAACATGAGGGTTTTTCTGTAAAACATCAGTTTTCTGGATAATTAGATAAATTCGCAGCAAGGGAAAAAAACATAACAGGGCCAAATCTACTGCATGTTGGGCCAGCAGAAGAAAAACAAAAGAGGCGCTGCAGGGGGGCCTCACCATGGGCCAAGGCCCGGTCAGTGGAGGCAGCAGGCCACGGGGGAAGATGGGCCAGAAGGCGCAGACGAGGCCGTCCGTCTGAGAGAATGCAGTCAGCAAGCGGGCGCTCGGCCTTGGCGATTGGCGCGATCGGTCAACGTGGGGCGACACCTCTCCCGATCGTTCAGGGAAGCAGGCGATGCAGAGGAGGCGAGCAGGCCGCCGGTGACCGGGAGCAGAGCTCCCGCGAGCATGGCAAATGGGTGGCGAGGTCTCGGGCATGGGGAAGCTCGGATCGACCAGATCCAGGGCGCGGGGAGCCCGTTCCTAGCGGCGGCGGGGCTCGACAGCTTGCACAAAGCTCGGCGACGAGGATCCGCTCTGTGACGGCAGCGGCGGCGCCCATGGCGACGGAGTATCCTGGAGAGAGAGGGATTAGAGAGACAGGAAGCCAAGAAGAAGACGGAGGAGGAGGCAAGGTGCTGGCTCAAGGGTCGGCGACGGTGACAAGGTCAAGAAGTGGCCGTGAGTCGTGGAGCTTGTGTGTGCGAGCGGAGGAGCTCGAGGGACTCGGTAGCGAGGCTGCAAGAAGCTTCGGCTGGTCGAGGTACTTGGCGATGCGGACGCCGGGGTTGGGGCCCTCGGCCGCGGGGTGTGGAAGGAGCAGGTCGGGGCTCGGGCGAGGAGTGGATCGAGGGGGGCTGGTTGGTCTCTGTCATCTAGTGGAGGCGATGGATGGATCGGGGGAAAATCCCAAGGAGGAGGTGGCTGGCGCTGAAATCAACGAAGGAAGAGAGTGGCGATGGCGTGGGAATTTGGAGAAGGTGGAGGCTTGGCTGCGCTGGGATCCTGAGGAAGATCTTGGAGCGGCGGCGGCGGCTCGATTGGACAAACTCCCTAGAAGTTAGGGTTAGGCAGGTAGGTAGGTGGTCTATTTATAGATAGAGGAGAATGTTTAGATCATCCGATTAAAATCGGACGGTCGAGAAAAACAGACTAGGGAAGCTCAAATAAGAAGACGGTGATGTTTTAGGGACGTTTGGGGATGATCTGAATCCAACGGTGATGACTGAGCAGGTCGGGTTCGGGGCAGTTTTCGGATGCGCGAGAGGGGGTCTGCACTGGCAAGAGAGGTTAGGTGGTCATGGTCAAAAGGGGAGCGAAAGCCCGATTGGACTCGGATCGGTCAACGAAGGCAAGGGGGGAACGCGGCAACTACGAACGGATGCAAGCTTTATGAAAACATGCAGATGCAATGCGCATGATGCTATGAGATGAGATGCATGACATGAACAAAAAGCAAAACGAAGACAAAAACCCAACCACGAAAGAAATAACATAACGCATCTCCGGAAAAGGCAAGATTTGGAGTTACGAATATGGAAATTTGTATCCGGGGCGTTACAACACTCCACCACTATGAGAGGATCTTGTCCCGAGATCTAGGATGGCACCGGAGGGAAAAGGAAGAGGAAGATAAGAGGTAAACTAAGTTGCTTCTTTGACGAACGAGTGAAACCATGAACCTTGAGAGGTTGAGCAATTTAAAAGAAAGAGTACAACACAGATGAACGAGATTGCAAACAATCCGGTAGAAAAGAGGAACAAGGAGTATTACGAGAATTTGAAGGTTGAAAGACATGGAAATAAGAGCTTCACGAACAAAAAGAATATGACCACCTCGGAATAATGACAGAGCCAAGGAACAAGAATGACAGAATTTGGACAGCACTCCGGTAGAAAAGAGAAGAAAACTTGATGAGATGAAAAGATATTGAAGAGATGATACAACACTCCGGTTAAATGGATAAGTAAGAAAATAACATGATCTTGACAAAACGAGGTGATGGGTGAAGAGAGCAACATCACAATGCCTCCGGAAGAAAGAGTAGAAGATAGATCATTGGAATAACAGAATGGAGAAGAGAATGCCAACTTCTGCCACAAATGAGCTTGGAAAGCACCCTTCCAAGAAGGTTATAACGGAGTTGTTGGAAAACCAACAATGAAAATAATAAGCTTGTAGTGGGCTTATGGAAACATCTCAACACTTGAGGTGAAATTATGCCACTAACGAAAAACAATTGCTTGTTTGAGATCAAAGATGAAAACTTCTTTCGCCGAGAGGATAGGAGAAAACTCGGATCATTGATAAGCACCACAAATAGCAACATTCCTTAGGGAAGGCTTTAGGTGAATCTATACCAAGATAACTCCAAAGAAGAGATTGATGGATTTAAAATACCTCATTCTTGACAATATGTGAATCATGAAGCACGAGGAGAAATTGCCAAGGATGACATAACACCATCTCAAAAGATAAGGTAGAAAGAATTGCACTTCGAAATGCAAAAGAAGAATACTAGAACTCCTCAAAACAAAACATGTGTTGAGCACCATGTTTAATTTTGAGTATAGCTTGGCGGATCATAACTTCGAGAAAATGTTGAAGAACAATTGAAGAATGAAAAGAATCCTTGACAAACCATCATGTAGAGCCTCCATGAAGAACTCCGTAATAAAAGGATGATAAAAAGAAAGAGAAGTTGAAGACACAAGATGAAACCTTGCAATGATTTAGATGGAGCTTCGCGATTATATAACCGAGAGGACTTGGAACTCCGGAAAAGAAAAGATGAAAACACTTAACTAGAATTACTTCATCATGAACAATCTCCGGAAGAAAAGAATTGAATCACCTCGAGGAAATAAGAATAAGATTTATTGTGTGCTTATCCTTCATCAAATTAAATTGAGGACAAGCAATGGATTTGGCATACTACTTATTCCGTAGAAAGGATTAAGAGAGATATAAGCGCAAACTTGAGAAGGTATTGATGGAACCACCGTGGAATTTGGAAACAACTAATGAATTAATATGATAACGAAGGAAGTGAAATCTTGAACGAACCACCATAAGAATTGAAAATGAACATAGCAAAGGCACAATTCACGGGAAGAATTGGAAAACGAATGAAGATGCTTGAGAGAATTTAGATACAAGAGAATGAAGAGATCATGAACTGATTAGAGGATATTTGAACGATTCACGGTAAGATTTGGAGAATGATAGCTACACGCTGAGAATGAAGAATTATGACATGATGGCCTTCGAGGAAAAATGGAAACAACTCATGAAATGCTCCGGATGGGTGAAAAGAATTCCCACAATCGAAAACAATTATGAGAGAATGGCATCAAGCTAGAACCATGAATCTTGAAGAGAATGGAGCAAGATTTAAGAGAAACTCTTCTTCGGTCTTCACATGCTGAGAATGACGAGGAGAAACACCACCAAATTGTAGAGAAACTCCGGAAGGATTAAAAGAGGAAAGGTTGAGCCAAAGATGAAAAGAATTTGAAAGCGGCCTAAGAGAAGGCATGTGACTGATGAAAATTCATTCTTACGTCAAACTTTGAAATGAATTTGAGAATAGTTCCAGGAAAATTAGAGGAGTCAGGTAAGATCCTGGGAAAAGACCTGTGGGTTAGGGCCCACTCAAAAGAAACATCGTTGAAGGATTGCATGAAATAAAGATTGCACCAGTAGAATTAAATGACTTGAATGAGATAACACCCTCAAAATATCTTGAATGGATTGAGAATGGAAACACAAGTCTTGTGAGATATTTTCAGCACTCCAGAACAAATGAATAGGAAGAAGTGAATGATTAAGAGGTGCATCGGCATCAGAAATCATTAGAAACGAGGAAAGGAATATGATGAATATCGAAAGCTTGAATTGGATCCACCGGAGAAGAAACAACAAAGAAGGATGATGAACTTGAAACTGTTGAGCATCTTCATGGGAAATCACCGGATAAGAACATTGAAAGAAAAGAATGAAGAGACTTCCCACAAATAAAAGGGTACATGATTAAGAAATCCGGGTCCTTGAAGAAAAAGGGGTGGGAGGGAGGGAAAACAAAGACAACTTGGGACGGATGAAACAAACACCGTTGTGAAAACTTAGAATTGATCTCGCAAATGTTGAAATGGTCGGATCCACTTAAAGAGAAGCACGCCGGTTGGGAAAAGAATTAACATGAAGACCTCGATGATCAAGAAGGATTAGCACTCTCATAGAAATATGAGAACCCCGTTTAGGAAAGGTATGGATTCAACATTTGACTTCTAAGCAACTCGAATACCACAAATAAAACAAAACAAAGGATTTGGCTTGCAGAATAAGCCGGAACAAATACATATGATAGAGATTTACCCAATCCCATATCATGCATCTGTCGGAAAGATATTCTAGGAGCTACTTGAATTCCCACCTATAAACTCCCGAAACTTTCTGGTTATGCAATCTGGTGTTGGGGATACAGGGACACAAAATATATCACCCAAACTAACAATACCTAAATCGGTTGTATCCATCCGTCAACACATAACCAAGAAACCTTCGAAATCGTGGTACCTCAACCTTGAAAAGCATCCGTTATACGAGTTATGGCAATACTCCCGAACTCCCGATCTTGGGTGGCGTCGAGGTTATCTCACCAACAACTGCATAAAAGAGATTTTCGATGTCGGTAAAACTCAAGTATTCCAGAATCGCAACGATAAAATTGTGACGACAACACCTCGGAGCTCAACTCCCCGGGACACTGCCACAACCCCTAAATGTCAGGAGGCACCAAGAACAATGTTCTCGTCACAAGACTATCGGAACGATCCCAAGATACCCGCGTGATCCTAAAAAAATTCATGAAATTTGAGGAGAGGAAAGACAAAACATCTACGTCAGGAGGCCTCACCAGAGCGACGAAGGGACTGAGGAGTAAAAAGAATCCTACTCTTCGATATATATAATCCTAAGACTCAAAATAGTTTTCTTCTAGACTCAACAACGGCCAACAATCAAGGGAGCTCCTATGGTCGGTCGAGGCTCTGGTACCAACTTGTCACGCCCAAGATGCGACCCTATCCTAAAGCAACTCGAAGGTCCCACCAAGGATAGAAGCGCATCTTGAAGACGCTTTTGCAAGTGGGATATCATTACATCAACATTACAAAATAGTGGGGATACATCCAATACATACAATGTCACATGAATAAAACAATACAACATACAAGATCAACATCCGACTACGGATGAATCATAAACAGAAACTCAAACAATATCCACCACCTTTAGCCAGCCTGTGCTGCCGACCTGGAATCTATCCCCTGATCGACGAAGAAGAAGAAGAACTCCAACACAAGCAAACATCGCTCTCGCGTCATGATCATCGCATAATCTGTACCTGCAACTGTTGTTGTAGTAATCTGTGAGCCACGAGGACTCAGCAATCCCATTACCATGGGTATCAAGACTAGCAAAGCTTGATGGGAAAGGAAGGGATAAAGTGGTGAGGTTGCAGCAGCGGCTAAGCATATATGGTGGCCAACATACGCAAATGAGAGCGAGAAGAGAAACAAAGGAACGGTCGTCAACTAGTAATGATCAAGAAGTGATCCTGAACTCCTGCTTACGTCAAACATAACCCAGAAACCGTGTTCTCCTCTCGATCAACCCCGAAAAGAGACACTCACGGTTACGCACACGGTTGGTGTATTTTAGAAGAGTTTACTTCAAGTTTACTACAACCGGATATTAACAAATTCCCATCTGCCACATAACCACGGGCACGACTCTCGAAAGTTCAAAACCCTGCAGGGTGTCCCAACTTAGCCCATGATAAGCTCTCGCGATCAACGAAGGATATTCCTTCTCCCGGAAGACCCGACCAGTCTCGGAATCCGGCTACAAGACATTTCGACAGCAATAAAACAAGACCGGCAAGAACTCCGGCGTGCCGACATCCCGATAGTAGCCAGCGTATGTCGTCTTAGGCCACGACCGGATGAAGCGATGCGTACAACTAGAACCAGCCCTCAAGTTTCCCGAGGTGGCGCCGCAAGTGCCTCTAGTTTGGACCAACACTTAGACAAGCATTGGCCGGGGCTGAAATAAAGATGACCCTTGGGATGCGCGACTCCCAAGGGAAAAAAGGTAATAGGTGAGGCAAATGGTAAAACCAATGTTGGGCCTTCTTTGGAGGAGTCTTATTCAAAGCAAACTGTCAAGGGGTCCCATAAATCACCCAACCGCGTTAGGGACGCAAAATTCGGGAACATAATACCGATATGACGGAAACTAGGGCGGCAAGAGTGGAACAAAACACCAGGCATAAGGCCGAGTCTTCCACCCTTTACCAAGTATATAGATGCAGTAATAATATAAGAGATATTGTGATATCCCAACATAAACATAATCCAACATGGAGCAATCTTCATCTTCACCTGCAACTAGCAATGCTATAAGAGGGGCTGAGCAAAAGCGGTAACATAGCCAAACAACGGTTTGCTAGGAGGGGTGACAAAGGTTAGAGTTTCATGGCAAATTTGGGAGGCTTGAGCAGCAAGTGGTAGGTAGCGCAGCATAGCGATAGAATGAAGCAACTAGCATAGCAATGATAGTAATGAGATCCAAGGTGACGGTCATCTTGCCTGAAATCCCGCAAGGAAGAAGAACGAGTCCATGAAGAAGACGAAAGGGAGTAATCGAACGAATCCTCACAATCGCAACATTACCGAAACATGGAAGCAACACCGGAAAGAAACAAACAACATGGTAAATGCACAAGCATAAACATGGCATGATGCACAATCAAGTATGATGCATGTCCGGTTTAATGAGGCATGGCATGGCAAAGTGCAACAAACAATGCTACAAGTTAAGTGGAGCTCGATATGCAACGAGTTGCATATTGACAAAACACCACATAGAGAAATTTAGTTTAATCTCGTTTAAGCTACCAAACAATGTTAAATGTTGTTAAACATGGCAAGAGGTGAAGCATAATTAAACTACCTATCTAGGCAAGTTTAAATGAGGCCGGAACAACAAACAACAATTCCGGAAAATCCCCACATGCATATTTCAAAATTGGTACTGTTCTGCCCTAAACCATATTTTAATGTTTCTAAACAGGAAAATAAAGTGCAGCAAGTTAAACTAGGCATTTTTCCACCCCATTTACATATAAAGTTTATTTAAAACCGAGCTACGGTTATTTAGTTATGAAATAAAGCATTTTAACATGGCATTTGAGCAAATTTAATCAAACAGAATTTTAAACAGTTTTAAACATGGATGAAAGTTGGATATTATGAAACTAGATAAAATTCTAAGCACTTTACATGTTTGAATCATTTTACACCGATGCACGGTTTGTGAGTTATTAATGCATGAACATGAGGGTTTTTCTGTAAAACAGCAGTTTTCTGGATAGTTAGATAAATTCGCAGCAAGGGAAAAAAACATAACAGGGCCGAATCTACTGCATGTTGGGCCAGCAGAAGAAAAACAAAAGAGGCGCTGCAGGGGGGCCTCACCATGGGCCTAGGCCCGGTCAGTGGAGGCGGCACGCCACGGGGGAAGATGGGCCAGAAGGCGCGGACGAGGCCGCGTCCGATGCAGAGGGGTGCGGTCAATGGAAGTGGGCGCTCGGCCTTGGCGATTGGTGCGGGATCGGTCAACGCGGGGACGACACCTCTTGCCGGTCGTTTCTGAGGAAGCAGGCGATGCAGAGGAGGCGAGCAGGGCGCCTGTGACCGGGAGCAGAGCTCCGGCGAGCGGGGCAAATGGGCGGCGAGGTCTCGGGCATGGGGAAGCTTGGATCGACCAGATCCAGGGCGCGGGGAGCCCATGAATGGCGGCGGCGGGGCTCGACAACTTGCACAGGCTCGGGGCGACGAGGATCCGTTCCAGGACGAAGCAGCGGTAGGCGTCCATGGCGACGGAGTATCTGGGAGAGAGAGGGATTAGAGAGAGAGAGGAAGCCGAAGAAGAAGACGGGAGGAGGAGGCAAGGTGCTGGCCTGCGGGTCGACGACGGTGACAAGGCTGAAGAAGTGGCCGTCGGAGTCGTGGAGCTTGTGTGCGAGCGGAGGAGCTCAGGGACTCGGGCGCGCGAGGCTGCAAGAAGCTTCGGCTGGTCGAGGTACTTGGCGACGCGGACGCCGGGGTTGGGGCCCTCGGCCGCGGGGTGTGGAAGGAGCAGGTCGGGGCTCGGGCGAGGAGTGGATCGAGGGGGGCTGGTTGGTCTCTGCGATCTGGTGGAGGCGATGGATGGATCGGGGGAAAATCCCAAGGAGGAGGTGGCTGGCGTAGAAATCAACGAAGGAAGAGAGTGGCGATGGCGTGGGAATTTGGAGAAGGTGGAGGTTTGGCTGCACTGGGATCCCGAGGAAGATTTTGGAGCGGCGGCGGCGGCTCGATGGGAAAAACTCCCTAGAAGTTAGGGTTAGGCAGGTAGGTAGGTGGTCTATTTATAGATAGAGGAGAATGTTTGGATCATCCGATTAAAATCGGATGGTCGAGAAAAACAGACTAGGGAAGCTCAAATAAGAAGACGGTGATGTTTTAGGGACGTTTGGGGATGATCCGAATCCAACGGTGATGACTGAGCAGGTCGGGTTCGGGGCAGTTTTCGGATGCGCGAGAGGGGGTCTGCACTGGCAAGAGAGGTTAGGTGGTCACGGTCAAAAGGGGAGCGAAAACCCAATTGGACTCGGATCAGTCAACGAAGGCAAGGGGGGAACGCGGCAACTACGAACGGATGCAAGCTTTATGAAAACATGCAGATGCAATGCGCATGATGCTATGAGATGAGATGCATGACATGAACAAAAAGCAAAACGAAGACAAAAACCCAACCACGAAAGAAATAACATATCGCATCTCCGAAAAAGGCAAGAGTTGGAGTTACGAATATGGAAAGTTGTATCCGGGGCGTTACAGAGACCTCTGTGAGCTCCGCCGTCGTTTGCCCCTCCTCCCCGCGTCTAACTCGTCCTCTAACCACGTTCTCCACCGGAGCCGAGAGCCGGTCACCGCTGTTTCTGTCGCCGCCGTAGCTAGAGCTAGCAAAGCTCGCGCGTGAGCACGACTAGGTTCCCAGCGGCCTCGCAGCAAGCCAACGCCGCCGCCAGCTCGCCGTATGGTGCACCACATCGCCGTTCTCGAGCACGCCCGAACCACGGCCGCCGCAAACCTCGACGCCGGCGTCATCTCCGGCCACCCCCGCACACACTGCTTGCTCCGCTCGATGCGCGAGCTCACCACCAACGCGTAGATGCCCTTCGCCGCACTTTTGGTCGCCTGTGGGCGATTCCCGAAGCCTCCGCCGTCTATGTCGTCGCCGGCGACGAGCCGTTGACCGGTCCTGCGGGTTTTGACCCATTTGACCATTTGGGCCCCGCCCCTAGTCAACCTTAGATTAGGAGTTAATCTAATGTTAATTTAGTTAGTTAAACTAATGACACTGACACGCGGGACCCACGCGCCAGGTTTGACCTGGACCCGACCTGTTGACCTGCTGACGTCACACTGACGTCAGGCTGACGCAGTAATCATTTTCCTGGATTATTTCTAATTCTAAATGATTTGGAAATTCCAGAAAATGGTTAGAACTTCTAAAATTCATAGAAAATAATCTATAACTCCAATGGAAATAAGTTATATATGAAAAATTATCAGAAAAATATGAAGAATCTATTTATGCCATGATCATGCATGTTTGAACAAGTTAACCTCACTGAATAGGACAAATGATGATTAGGGCAATTTATGAAATAACATTTGGAGTTGGAAGTTGTTCTTGTTCGAGTTCCACTTCAATTAGCTTGGCTAGATATTGCATTAGGTGAATTCAGTACCTTAACATGACATGTCATTCATGTGAATGTGCATTGCATTGATTGTGTTCTTTCTCAGTTGACGGTGTTTGTCCCCTCTCGATAGATGTGCTTCCGATGATGAGTTCGATGACACCGATGAAGAGCTATAATATCTTTAGGAGGGCCAGGCAAGCAAAACCCACTTGTTCATTCCGATACAATCCCACTCTCTCGCTCTTGCTCTCTTTTACTGCATTAGGACAACAACGATTCATCTGTTACTTGTTGCGATAGCTGAACCCCTTTATCCTCTTCATGACCTGTCATTCCACAGTAAATAGATGAAACCCACTAGCATGAGTAGGAGTTGTTTGAGCCATGTTGTGCCTAATCATTCATGCTTGTTTGTCATGCCTGCTAATGCATAGAGTTGAGTCAGGTCTGATTCATCGGGATGAGTCGGAGGTGTGTAAACATGTCCTACTGTTGAGAGCTAAGTGTGTGAACACGATTTGGTAAAGGTAGCGGTGAGAGGCCATGTAGGAGTACATGGTGGGTTGTCTCATTGAAACCGTCCTCAGGAACTGAGTTCTGTGTTTGTGATCCATGAAACAGTTACTACCACGCATTGGGCCCGAAACCAATGGACCCTCTCGGCTTCTTAACCACCCTTGTTCTCTGTCCAGGAGTTGCAACTAGTTTCTGGTGTTTGTAGGATATGTGTTGGAGGCCGTGCGTAGCGCTGACCCTAGGGGTGGGCTATGATGCGGTAGATACACCGTGGGCCGGTGTACCGAATGCCCGTTTGGTATCTCATGAACCCTGCACACATTGTTCGGGGCCGTTAGTGGAATCCTCGGCCGGACTCCCTGCGGATGGAACCCGAATAGGCGATAAACCTGGACTAGAGACTTGAGTGTTTAGGTAGGCTGTGGCCGACACCCACATTGGGCTTCCGCTTGAAGGTTGCCGAGTACATGTCGTGTAAACGGCGGTAAGTGGTGAGAGCGTGTGTGAAGAAGTACACCCCTGCAGGGTAAATGTGATCTATTCGAATAGCCGTGTCCGTGGAAAAGGACTTCTGGGTTGCCTGTAACAGTTCATAGACAAGTGAAAGTGGATACTCTAAAATGCACAAGATAAGCGTGAGTGCTATGGATGGCGTTCTCGTAGGGAGACGGGAGTGGGTCCATAGTGGTGTACTGATATGGTGAATATGTGGACTCATGTGCGCCACCTCAAAAGAGTTACTTGCAGTCGTAGTTTAGGATAGCCACCGAGTCAAAGCTGGCTTGCTGCAGTCAAACTCCACCACCCCCCTTTGTTGATAATGATGCATATGTAGTTAGTTCTGATGTAGGTCTTGTTGAGTACATTTGTACTCATGTTTTCTTATCTTATGTTTTGCAGAGAGACGTCAGTCTCGCTAGTAGTTCCGCGTGGACTTCGACATTTACCTTGTTACCTCAGCTACTATCTTGTGCCCTCGACAGGATCTGGTCGATAGTCAGGCTTCTCAGCCTTTTTCATTTGTAGATATCTGTACTCAGACATGTTAAGCTTCTGCTTGTGCTTGTTGCTTGTATGCTCTGTATGTTGGGTCATGAGACCCATGTTTGTAATATCTCGCTCCTCGGAGCCTAATGAATACATATTTGAGTCGTAGAGTTATGTTGTGATGCCATGTTGTATTTACACATATTGAGCATATTGTGTGTATGTTTGAAATGCTTGGTATGTGTGGGATCCGACAATCTAGTTGTTTATCCTTGGCAGCCTCTCATATGGGGAAATGTAGTCTAGTGCTTCCTGAGCGATAGTAGTCCGCTACAGCCCGGTTCACCGGAGTCCTTCGCTAGCCCAAAGATTATCGCTCCGACACTGACCGGCATGTGTTTCACTTCGTTCCTCGTGGTTCCGTCCCTTCGGGAAATGTCACGCGGTGACATCCGAGTCCTGCCTAGCTCACTGAGCCCGGGTTCCCGGAGTCCTGTTAGCCCAGTGCTACAGCCCGGATTCACACGTTGCTGACCGACATGCTCGATGTGATTCATGTATGTCTTTCCCCATGGGTTAGTGCCTCTTTGGGTTCATGACTAGCCATGTCGGCCCGGGTTCTCTGTCATATGGATGCTAGCGACACTATCATATACGTGAGCCAAAAGGCGCAAACAGTCCCGGGCCATGGTAAGGCGACACCCGTGGGAATACCATGCGTGAGGCCGCAAAGTGATATGAGGTGTTACCGGCTAGGTCGATGTGACTTGGAATCGGGGTCCTGACAGCGTTGGTATCAGAGCCTGGTTGCCTGTAGGATTACCAAGCCAAACTGGTCGAAGTTGTGTCTAGAAATGCTTTAGTTATGTAAGGGAATTGATTGTGGAAGGGAACGTAAGGCTCTTTTTACTCCTTATACCTCATGGCCTTCGATCCGAGTCATCCTCTTCTCTTCTACGGGGTTTAAGAACTAGGCTTCTCATCTATCTATCAGGATGACATGTTACTAATCCATAGACCTTTAAGATTGTTGGTTTTAAGCCCCAGTTCAGTTTTTACTACTTCCGTATGTTCTTAGCTGGTCTCAGAACCTTGATATTGTGATGTTGAGTGGTCATGCCACTATTTTGTAGGATGTCTCAAATCATTTTGAGCATTTACAGCCGTTATGCTGTCCGAGTCATCCCAGGTTTCTAAACTATCTGATGCATTTGCAAATTCTTCCTTCCTGTTCACAGTGTCCTTTTGGTCAGAATAAGCACACTAATCGTCTGTTGAGGTACTCCTTGCCTTGACATATATGTTGCACTAGTATTATGACCCTAGGCATCTTAGAGGATCACCTGGTAAAATGGCCATGTTTTTGTGTCCCCGGTGTGATGACTCTGGCATTCATTCTCGAAAGCATCCCGTGATGCCACTTAGTAGTAGGTATTCTACTCCTGGGTTTCTGAACCCGAGATTCACCCTACTTACCTCTGTTGATAGTGTTTGCTAGTTCCTTTAGGATATTAGTAACCTTGCGACAGTCCTCGAGGTCCGTGGTATCTCATTCCTCCACATACCATGAACCATCCTTGGCAGGAGTTCCTTTGAACCAAAAGGTCACAACAAGAGTGCTCTCGATGAGTTCCCATTCTATGTTGTGACTCTGCCAGTTCTACATTCTCCGCATGGGTTATCCGGAAGAAATGTTGAAAACTTTGCTCGACATACTAATCCATGCCTCCACAACTCGAAAAGTTATATGTTCCTTGAGTTGTCCCTCTTTAGTTGTATTCTGACCCTCGTCTATCAATTGATAGTCAAGAGTATGTGTGCGATCATGTTTATCGATGCCTATTATCCTTGTGGTTTGTCAAGCCATTCTATTCCGGAATGACTAGGAGGAACAAACTCCAGTACCTCATCCATTTCTAGGATTGGGTCAAAGTAGTTGTGTCGTGGAATTGTCACGGCAGATGTCCTCATGAAAGGACTTAGTCGCAGGGCCATCGTACGGGTTAACCTAGAGGGGTTAAAGCGGACACAAAGACACGGGAGTTATACTAGTTCGGCCCCTTCGATGAAGGTAAAAGCCTACGTCTAGTTGTGATGGGATTGATGTGATTTCGGCGCCTAGGGAGCAATAGCTTCGCCTCAGCCTCGAATTCTCTGTCCTTAACTTCGTCAGCTGGTCGTCCCCTTATATACACGGGTTGGCCTTGGCCGGTCTAAAGTCCCGATCCGGCTCATACAAGTGTCCGCTCGGTCTCTTCTCTCTTATCTTACAGCTCAAGTTACAAGACTAAGGCGGTTTACATGAATGGATACTAATCCGCCTCACGGGCTTTGGGCCTCCTCCGTGGGCCTGATCATGGATGAGGGTAACCCGGCCCCTTCAGGCGGTTTACACTCGATAGTTATATCCCCAACATTAGGCCCCAGTTGACTTGAACCGGTTCATGTGAATCTTCAACATCTCCGTAAACCGCCATTTGCTTGAACCGCCGTGGCGTCATCCTCCGACCACCGCAGAATAGGCGCCTTGACGTTAGCTTTAATAAAGAAATCCAAACGGTAAGATTCCCTTTCATTTAATGCTATCCCGGAAATCGAGGCGACCGCTGCGCCGTCCGCCGCTTTTGACTCCTCGATTCTCGTGCTTTGCTAACTGCCCCGGTCCCTTATAAATAGACCGGCAGGCCCTTTCTCTTCTTCTTCCGCTCTTCTTCTTCCGCTCTTCTTCTTCCTCGCGACGTTCTGGCTCTGAAGCTCCGCCGCCGCTGCCGACCTTCGATTGCCGCGTCGGCCCGCATCGCCATACGACCGGACAAGAAGCTCTTTAGCGCTCCTCCGCCGCTCGGCGCACCAGGTAAGGCTCCTCTTCGAACCCTAGATCCGCATCTGAAGGCCCCTGTTCCTCTTGTAGTGTCCTTATACCTGTCCTGCCATGGCCGTATGATTCGGCCGTAGTACACATCCTGTGCGGCGACCGCCCCGCCATCAGTTTTACTCCTTGTTCATCTTTTATTTTGCCCAGATCTTCTTGTTTAGGACGCATCGAACATTCCTGCCCTCTACGAGGCTTGCTAGGTCGCAAAGATTTTCTTCACCGAACCTTCGGTAGATCTAAATTACTTCCATTCGCGTGTGAAACCTGTTTACATCCATACTTAGTAAATTTTTCAGGTCTGTCTCTTTTGGCGGCTTAACTTTTTGATAACTAACCCGTCACTCCATTAGTCCTCAGTTAAACCGGAATCGGAAACTGGCTGCTGAATTGCCGGTTTAACATTGTATAATGTGCCTGAACCGTTTAATGGTGAACCGTTTTTCCCTTTCGCAGTTTTGATCTTCAAGAATGGCCACGCAATTCTCAGCGTGCCATTGGGTCCGGTCTAAGGCACCCGAGACGCAACTCAACGGATACGTCACCACCGGCGCTTTGGCTGCTAAAATGTCCTCCATCGGCGGGTTCCGGATGGCGAATGCCCTCCCACTGCAAGAAGGAGAAGTAATTGTATTTGTGCAGCACTTAGACCGGGATTCTGCCCACCGGATCAAAATTCTTCCGGGATGTCCTTGCCGATTTTCAACTCCATCCACGGGATATTGGTCCCAACTCCGTGTCAAACATATGCAATTTTCAAGTGTTACGTGAAGTCTACCTTCAAGAAGAACCCTCTGTGGAGTTGTTCGGGATTTCTTTCACTTGAACCGTCAGACGGAATTTTCTCGATGGTCCCAACACGTAGCTGGGCGGCGTTTCAATCCGTAAGAGGAAGGAAGCGGACTTTGCCCACGCCAAACACCACAGCCATCCAAAAGATTGGAACCAAACCTGGTTCTACTGCCGGAACACCGCTTCCCTCACCTTAACGAGAATCCTTTGCCGGGTTACCGTCCTCACCGGCTCAAGAACAATCATCCGCTGCCTTTACGCTTAACCGCCATGAACGGAAGGACTTTGCACCTCGGATCATTAAACTCCGGGCTCTAATGGCCAATGGACTAACTGGTGTGGACCTTGTGCGATCTTTGGGTTTCTTGGGGCATCTTTCCCTTAAGCCGCGGCCGGATTGATGCACGAATATCTTGGCAGCCTCAAAGACCCTCAAAGACGTCACGAATTACCAATAACTGAACTTGAGGTCACAGAGGCGTAAAGAGGATGCTTGATGAACCAATCTCCGTCGCAACCTAACCGGGTTGGCTCCGCTTACGTGTTGCCAACCAACCGCTGCAGTAAGGCTCGCTCATCGCTTTTGGGCCTTTAATACTTTGTTGATATTCATTAATCCTTGTTACCTCATGAGCTAACAGCTCCTTCGGAGGCGGACCAAACCGCCCGAGCTCCGCGTATAAAGTCCAAGGCTACCAAAAGGCTGGCAAGAAAACCGCTGGTCTTCCGATCCGCCGGAAGATGAAGAATCAAGCCGAGGTAAAACTTGATATCCTTACGAGGGAGCCGCCAGAACCGCTCTCCACCTTGTGTTTCTTCTTACTTATAGTTTATCCCTTTTTATTCTTCCCTTCTTGACAAATTTAATTCCTGTGATGATGCGGAAGCCAGCCATGCCCACCATGTTGAGGTAATCCTTCTTTCTTCCGACCACCTCGTGCCGCTTAAAAAGAATTCGTCGCTACCGTTCGGAAAGTGAGAAAATCTCATTCCTATGATTATTTGAAGACACAAAGAAGCTGAAGAGCGCCGTACAACCCGCAAGATGGTCAACAGATTCTCTCCTCCGGTTTACCAGATACACCAACCCGGAAGCGTCGTCCGTGAGGTGACTTGTTCTCCTGAAAACGTTATCCCTTAAAGGGTTTCTTCCGATGTCCTCTCAATCCGTCTGACCCGAATTATCAGGCCTCTTCCAACTCCTCTGGCGGTTCATCAACCACGCAACTGCCTCCGCTTAAAGTTGCTGCAGGGTAAGTATCATACCTCTATCCCGCCAATTCGATGTATAGTTGCGTTGGTCGATTTATCTTACTCTAATTCTGAACACTGCAGCACCAAGGCTCGCTTGAGTAAAAAAGCAAAACTCTTGAGCCCTCTGCAGATGCTGATCCGGAGAAGACCCCGAGCAACAGGCGAAAATCCTCAAGTCGCTAAGAATAGCTCTGGCGAGTTGTACCGAGACGATATTGCTGATCCGCCAGAAACTGAACCGGAGGCCCAAGTGGAAACCTCGTGATCCTGCTTCCACCGAAGTCCGACCACAGAGCGGGTCGTAACTATTGAACCGCCAAGCCAGAGCATGAAGGCAGCAAGCCCAAAGAAGACCGCCGATCCGGCCAGCCCGGCCAAAAATGATGATGTTATTGTGACGGGCACTGGCTACACCACCCCTAGCCAACCGGTCGCTTTAGCAAAACACAGCGCCAAGGGAGAGTCTGCCACTATGAGTAAAGATAAGGGGAAAACTGATCTGTCAGCTTATGACAATTTCTGCCCAAGAACTTCACTCCGGCTACAACCGGCTCTACACAAGCCGTGACCTTGAAGCCGGTCTCGTAAATCGCAAGAAGGACCGCTATGAGGTAAGGATTTATGCCTGTCTTGTACCTTTGCTGCGTAGTAGCCCCAAGGGTCGGTTTAACTTGTCATAGTCAAATCGGCACTTAACTTCAGAAGAAACCATACACCTTGAATCTGCAGATCAGCAGCCCCAAGGGTCGGTTCAACTTAGCATAGTTAAACCGGGACTTAATTTCTGTATCCCATACCGAATCGAGATCAATTAGCCATTAGCCCCCAAGTGCCAAGTTGAATACTTGTATTGAGCTTGGGACTTTATAATAACACAACTAACGTGCTCCCTTTGTTATCGTAATGAGATATACCAAAGCAAACCGTGCAACTCAAGGACCTTCGTGCCAACTTGGAAACTCAACAAGCGAGACCACCAAGGCCAAGGATGAATTGAGAACTGCCTTGGCCACTATGGAACAGTGAAGGAGGGATATACGTCCGAAGCGGGCCAAATGGGACACCGAGAAAGCCGGTTTGACAAAACGGGCGAAGATGCTGAATCAGCTCTTAAACCGGTGACCGAAGAGCTTACGGTCAAGCGCCAAGTTCATGCCATGACCTCGCCATCTTTGGTAAGAAAATTTGCATCGAATACACACCTTTAATATTGCCGCCGGTTTAACTTGAGCTGTCTGAACTCGGTGCGAACAAGCGTATTGCTCATCTGGGCTCGACGGCGTGCGGAAGAAGCTCAAGGCCGCTTACACCCTGATTGAGCAGCTGTATACCGCGCCCAATGAGTCATATGTGCCACATCGTGCGACAACACAGCTCCGTCCTTGATCAAAGACACACCGGACCGGCTGTCCATGATTCGGCGCAGCTTGAAGAGTTGAAACGGTCCGCGGCCGGCCGGCACTCTCATCGCTCGACTCGCGCCAAGGTGTGGATAGCGAGACCTTGATCCGGTGACATAGCCAAGGGTTTCCCAGCTCAAGAGAATGGTGAAGCCTTTGATAATGACACTCAAACGAGTAACAAAGGAGATGCGTCCATTGGCGAGTCAATCGGCAGCGAAGCCAACCCGGGCGGTTTACCGCTCTTTTTATGACGCAAACAACAAGCGGGTGGAGTTTGTCATTCCTGAAGTGCAGAGCCTTGTTCCTCCAATCCGTAAGCACACTTATGCCCCTGATGTTGATCCGGCTGAGCTTATAAGTGAAGAGGCTGTCTTCGTGCCTTAACCCGGATTGACTGGTCTACCAATGACTTCCGGCTTTGGGTGATGAAGAGGAAGAAGTTGAACCGACGCCAACGCCTCTTCCTCACGCCAACCCGGCGAGGAAGCTTAATCCGTCGAGCCGGGTGATGCATCGTAAGCTTTGGCCATAATGTCATGCGAACCACCGGGCCTTGGAAGGCTTTGTAATAGAATAGCTAGCACTTTGTTCTTGAACATGCCTTTATACCCTCCGTCAGAACTTTTATGCGCGGTCTTGATACTTTGGTTTGAAGTATTGAAACCTTCAATGTATTTTGCCTGCAATCACAAATTCTTAAACCGCCACGGCGGCTTGGGACGCCTATATATTTACATAAGAAAGTATTGAGGTATATGATCAAAACTGTGATACCAAAAAATACCTGCCAGCGTCGGGCATGCAGTTGACCTAGCCAAACTTGGGGCGGAGGTTGTATAAACCATTACCGTCAAAGGAGAACAACTCATGTGTGTATAATACCGGTTTACCGTGTAAACCGTGTCGGGTCATGACAAGCCCCCTGTTACTCCATAATGGGATGTTAACAGAAAAAATCAAACCGGAAAAAATTGCCGGATTAAGAAGGCAAACAAAAGTCAAATAACTGGTATGCAAACCATATGGAAGCAAAGGCAATGATAAAAACCGTTTGCAAGAAGAGGCTTTATTGAGCCTGATCAGATGGTGTTTACCATGGTCGGACAGGACCAGGCTCCCTATAAGGTGTAGCGATGGTTCAAGTCAGCCAGGTCCCCAACTGAAATCATGGCATTATGCCGATCAAGTGGCATTGCAATGGTTCGGGTTCGACCAAGCCCCCAAGTGATTCTATGGCCTTAGGCCGACCAAGAGGCGTGACTGGTTCAGATGTGACCATGTCGCCAAGTGATCTGGTGGCTTTCGTTCCTCAAAAGGTGTTGCATTGGTTCGGACACGACCAAGCCCCCAAGTGACAAAAATTTATGAAAAGCAAGACCAAGGGTTAAACCGGAGGCTGCTTTACGACAACGTCTCCATGTACCCAAACCGGACTTTTTACAGAACAGATACCCCGCTTTAGCCGAGGATCCGGTTTATTGCTTTTATTCATAATATACACATTGTCTTAATATGTACATAAGTGGAGCCGATGGCTCAGGTATAATAAGGCCGAAGATGAGCTATGTTCCACGGCCTGTTGGTCTCCTCCTCTGACGTGCGTGAGTCCTTTCGCTCTCGAACATCAATCCTTTAAAGTGCCCTGCGACAACATCCACCTCCCGACGGTATGCAGCCATGAGTGGATCTTTGGAATCCCAAGTACCTGATACTTGCTGGGCCACCAAGTCCGAGTCACCGAAGCATTTAACCCAGCTGAGATTCATTTCCTTAGCCATCCGGAGACCATGGAGAAAAGCTTCATACTCAGCTGCATTGTTAGTACAAGGGAACATTAAGCGGAGAACGTATGTGAGAACTTGTCACCTCGCTGGGAAGTTAATCGACTCCAGCCCCGAGCCCTCCAATTGCTGGACCCATCAAAGTGGATGGTCCAATAGGTATGATCCGGCTTTTCTTCAGCGCTTGCAACTCCGTCCAATCATTAATGAAATCCACAAGTGCTCGAGATTTTCTTTGCCGTCGAGGCACATACCTTAAACCGTCGGCCCCAACTCTATAGCCCACTTAGCAATCCGCGGCCGATCGCCTCCCGGTTACGTATGATGTCACCCAAGGGAGCTGAATCGACCACCGTGATGGGGTGCCCCTGGAAATATTGCTTTAGCTTCCGGCTTGCCATAAAAACCCCATATACCAGCTTCTGCCAATGTGGATATCTCTGCTTAGACTCAATGAGGACCTCGCTGATGTAATAAACCGGCCGTTTGAACCGGATACTCCTTCCATGCCTCCTTCCGCTCCACCATGATGGCCACGCTTAATCGCCTTACGGCATTAGCAGCAACATATAACAAAGCGGCTCTTTGTCAATGGGAGCGGCGAGAACCGCGGGTTGGCCAACCGCCGCTTCAAATCCTCTAATGCTTCATCATCAATTTGAACTCGAGACAAACTGATCCGTCTTCTTCAAAGATTCGGTACAAAGGAATGGCCATCTCGCCTAGGTGGCTGATAAACCGCTTAAGCGCAGCAATCCGCCTGCCAAACGCTGGACATCATTGATGCACTTTGGCTTAGCCAAGGAGGTGATAGCCGTAATTTTTTCCGGATTAGCTTCGATCCCCCTGTTGGACACGAGAAAGCCCAATAACTTGCCTGCCAGAACATCAAAGACGCACTTGGCCGGGTTGAGCATCATCTTGTACACCCGCAAGTTGTCAAAAGTTTCCTTTAAATCCTCAATCAACGTTTCCTTCTTCCTTGACTTCACCACGATATCATCCACATAAGCGTGCATGTTACGGCCGATCTGTTCGTGCAAGCAATTCTGTACGCAACGCTGATAAGTTGCTTGGGCGCTCTTGAGCCCAAAAGGCATAGATACATAGCAGAAGGCTCCAAAAGGGGTGATAAACGCCGTCTTCTCCTGGTCCTTAACCGCCATCTTAATCTGGTGATAACCGGAATACGCATCCAAAAAGCTCAAACGCTCACAACCCGCCGTAGCATCAATAATCTGGTCAATGCGGGGGAGGGCGAAAGGATCCTTGGACAAGCTTTGTTAAGATCTGTGTAATCCACACACATGCGCCAAGTGCCATTCTTCTTAAGGACCAACACCGGATTAGCAAGCCACTCTGGATGAAAGACTTCAACGATAAACCCTGCCGCTAAGAGCCTAGCAACTTCCTCTCCAATGGCCTTGCGCCTTTCCTCATTAAACCAACGAAGAAACTGCTTTACCGGTCTGTACTTGGGGTCAACATTAAGAGTGTGCTCGTGAGTTCCCTCGGTACACCGGCATGTCGAAGGCTTCCATGCAAAAATGTCCCGATTCTCACGGATGAACTTCGATGAGCGCCGCTTTCCTATTTAGGATCCAAGTTGGCACTGATGGTGAACTGCTTGGACAAATCGCCGGGCACAAAATCAACAAGTTTCGTCTCAGCCACCGATTTGAACTTCAAATCCGGATCGTGCTCTGTAGTTGGCTTCTTTAAAGGGGTCATATCCGCCGGGTCAACATTGTCTTTATAATACTTTAGCTCTTGATGGCACAAACCGACTCTGCATAAGCCGCATCACCTTCCTCGCACTCCAAAGTGATCCAAGCGGCTCCATGAACCGTTATCGTCCCTTTGTGACCCGGCATTTTCAGCTGCAAATAAACATAACAGGCCGTGCCATAAACTTAGCATAACCCGCCGCCCGAAGAGGGTGTGGTAAGGGCTTTGAATTTTCACCAACTCAAACGTCAACGCTTCCGATCCGAGTCATGTTCGTCCCCAAAGGCCACTTCGAGCTATCTTACCGATCGGGTATGCCGATTTGCTGTGCACCACACCGTGAAACACTGTCTTTGGGCGGCCTAAGATGCCTATCCGTTAACCCCATACGCCGGAAGGTCTCGTAGTACAGGATGTTGATGCTGCTCCCTTCATCCATAAGCACCTTGGTAAACTTGTATCCTCCTACGAGGCGCCACCACTGGCTAATCGACCCGGATTGTAAACCCGGGAGGATGGTCCTCTACGCTCCATACGATAGGTTGCTCGACCAGCGTGGTAATGTCTGGCGCAGCCGGTTCAACAACACCGACCCGCTTCAAGTTTTCGGTCTCGTCTGTCCAAGCTGGTGGTAAAGACGTGGTATCATCCACCATTCAACCGCTTCGGGTTAATCTGTAACCCGATCGCCGCTGTTGTTGATTGTAACCCCCTTGGTTCTGATTGTTCTGATTACTCTGATTGTTCTAATTACTCTGATTGCCTTGCCCGCCCGGATTACCACCGAACCCTGGGCCGGAATTTCCTCCACCGTAACCCGGGGCGGACCGTGAACCGCCGCCGGGCCCTTGATCATACCGGAAAGAGTTAGAGTTTTTGAACTCCTGCATAATATACCAATCCTTCCAAAGGTGGTTTGCCGGTGCCTCCTTCGTCCCATGCTTCGGACAAGGTTGATTCAATATGTAATTCAGACGATCCGGATTGTGCCCGCCCCGGTTTGACTGCTTACCCTTGCGCCGCTGACCCTTGTCCTGCGCGTTGGTGTTGGCTACAAAGCCCGTGTTACCGTTTGCTTTACGCTTGTTCCCTCCATTGCCTGCCGAATGATGCTGCTGGCCTCTGGAGTTGTTGTTATGTTTTACCTTCACCACTTCGTCATCCTCAGACTCGGTATACTTTTTAATATCATAATAAGCATAATTTACCAAAAAGCCCATTATAGTGACCATTTCATTGCAAAAACGCTTCATGCGACCCATCTTAAATTTCAACGGTTCAAACCGCAATTGGCTTCAAGGTTAAGATCGCGGAATCAGGGTTGACCCGGTCTGAAGAATGTAAAACTTCCGAAACGCGGCGCACCCAATGGGTTGTGGATTCTCCCTCCGCCTGGACACAAGCCGCTAAATCCACCACAGACATGGGCTGCTTACAGGTGTCTTTGAAATTTTGAATGAACCGGGTCCGCAACTGGGTCCATGAACTGATCGAGTTGGGCGGCAAGTTCTTCAACCAAGTCCAGGCCGTACCTTCCAACATCATTGTGAAATACTTCGCACACGCAGCTTCATCCACATCCAGCATCTCCATGGCCATCTCATAGCTTTCTATCCATGCTTCCGGAGCCAAATCGGCAGTATAATTGGGCACCTTGCGTGGCCCTTTGAAGTCATTGGGCAAGCGACGCGTTGCGTAAAGCGGGACGAGGCAAGGCACCCCAAAGAGCAGGACGTGACCCCTGGTTCGAAGATGGTCGGACGAACCGGCGCGAGCTGATGATCCTCAGATTGTGCTGCTAACTCGGCCTCCCTACGTGCTCTGGCGCGGTCCACTACTACTTGAGCATCTTCGAAGCCACCCGCCGGGTTGTTGCTGCGAGGCGGACCACGCTGCGCATTGCTTGATACGGCCGGTTCGTCGGCGCGTTGGCTATAGCTCCGGCTTGGGCGGGGGGTAGAGTGGATCCGATCCCGACTGTATGAATACGCTTCCTGTTGAGCCAGGGCCGTCCTGAGGAGCTCCTTAACCCGGCGTGTCTCTACCGCTGTGGTGAATCACCTTCAATTGAATCGCCTCCAACCGTGCCGCAGCCGCAACAAGGTTATCCATCGGGTTGGAGTAGTGACCCGGAGGTGTCTGCCTGATGCTGGCGCGCGCGGTATGATGGCGAAGGCAGATCTATCACACGGGCTGAACCGGCGGCCGTCCAGTGCTTCCGGCGGTTTACCACCGGGCGGCGGATTCTTGGTCCCTGCCCCAGGGTATTGAAAAGCTCTCTTCCCTTGAAAACCCGAAGGTAAACGGATCTGTACTTCCTTTTCATGACTTCATGTGGCGCTCGATCCAGATGAGCCTATAAGCTGCGCATCCAAAGCGGCGGCCTGCTCGCCGCCATCCTCACGTCCGCGGCTGCCAGGTCCGCTTTAGCTTTAGTGATCTGTTCCCTCACCTTTGCAATCTCTGCATTGTGCAGGTCCTGATCCGGCGGATTAGCCTCTGCCATGAGCACAGCCAATGCATCGAAAAGCTCTGATAAAACTTGAGCCGGCGGGCGCACAGGGCCTCCTTCCCCGGCTGCCATCACCGCTGTTGAACCGGCGACCAGGGGCTCCGCGGTCGAAGAGTGAAGCGCCGCTATGCATCGCCATGAAGATTCCAACCCGGTTGGGTAGATCAAAGGGTCCGAATACTCTCACCGTCGGAACAGCCCCGATCCGCCATCTTGCGGTACCGGTACCGAGACTCAGTTTCTTCGGCTGACGAATCGTCGCCAGAGTAGACAACGGTTTCGCCGCCAGATGCTGATCCGTCCTCGTAGTCTCCGTGGACGAGTCCCATGAAAGCACGCCTGACCGCCGGTTTAGCCAGGGCAGGACTCTTCTTCGCCCGCTGAGCCGTCTTGACGAGGTCGGTGCAGATGTCCGGCCCAGGCACTGGCTCGCCGATCTTGCCGATGAACACGTGTATGCCGCCAAAGGGGACCTGGTATCCGTACTCAACCGAGCCGGCCTCGGGGCCCCAGTTCGCATCGTCGATGTAGAGCTTGCCGCGACGACTCTTAGTCATCCGGCCCACAGCATAGCCTTCGAGTCCTTCGAACTTGCCCTCTAAGATCATCAAACCATCGTCTGCGATAGCCCCACGGTGGGCGCCAACCGTGGAATTGTCACGGCAGATGTCCTCATGAAAGGACTTAGTCGCAGGGCCATCGTACGGGTTAACCTAGAGGGGTTAAAGCGGACACAAAGACACCGGAGTTATACTAGTTCGGCCCCTTCGATGAAGGTAAAAGCCTACGTCTAGTTGTGATGGGATTGATGTGATTTGGCGCCTAGGGAGCAATAGCTTCGCCTCAGCCTCGAATTCTCTGTCCTTAACTTCGTCAGCCGGTCGTCCCCTTATATACACGGGTTGGCGCTTGGCCGGTCTATAGAGTCCCGATCCGGCTCATACAAGTGTCCGCTCGGTCTCTTCTCTCTTATCTTACAGCTCAAGTTACAAGACTAAGGCGGTTTACATGAATGGATCCTAATCCGCCTCTGGGCTTTGGGCCTCCTCCGTGGGCCCTGATCATGGATGAGGGTAACCCGGCCCCTTCTGGGCGGTTTACACTCAGTAGTTATATCCCCAACAAGTTGTATCCCGCAGATCAAAATGCCAATTCAGCTTTGTTCTGTTCTACCTCGGAGTATTACCCCCTTTATGTCAGAATTGTCATGAGAACTGCACCAACTCTCATGAATTCTTGACGTCGTGATACTTCTCACCAGCATTATTCATTCCTCGGTCCTCGTGTTGTTGTAACCGGAATGCCGACAAGTGAATTGTGATGTGTGAAATCAATACTCCGAGCAACTCGTTGCTTGGTAGTAAATGGACAATATTCTCATTCTTAGCGTGTTGGTTATTAAATCATCATCCTAAGATTGATCGTGCTACCTAGTCCTTATTTCTGGTGCACTCTTCGATCAATAGTTAGGATTGTGTCAATCCCTCGCTCTATTGATCATATCGTCTTGCCCTAAAAAGCAAGATTGTTCTCGAGCTTAGTAACATATCGGTGGTTCGTGATTTTTCGAATTTCTTCTCAGAAGTGTCACCAGGTTGTTTCTTGACTATTATGTTGAGCTCGTGATCATGTTGGTTTTCTTCTAAACCACCCATTCTCCAAGAATCTGTGTTGAATACCCTGAGCTAGTTGGTTAAGCTGAACAACAACTTGGAGAGTTGGAAGATAAAAGCTTACCTGACTTAGTTCATCTCTAAGGGATATCCTTGTGTGTGTGTGTGTTGAAGAAAGATGATATCTCCATCGACTGGTCCTCGTGATCAGTTGTTGGATCTATTGCCTTGTCAAAACTTTGACTTGGGTATGGGCCATCGTCAAGTCAAATCAGAACCAACGATATTCGTAATGTTGTCCTACTCGCGATTGTTCCTCGGGCATACACCATTATATCTTTTGGTCTGACCAATGCTATCACCGTGTTCACATGATGGTGGAAGTCCAGTGATATGGAAACTCCGATGAGTTGTTGTTGAGCCCATCAGCAACATTTTGTCTCCCCCATGATTCATGTTGAACATCAACCTAGTGTTGGAAACTTTATAAGCAATGCCTTCGTGTTCCATTCATGAAGCTTATGTTTGGATGAAAGTAGTGACTTCCTCTAATTCATATGCATCTGGTGCAAGTTGCCGCCGTGAATTTGAGAAAGGTTTGTTTTGCCTCCTCTGGAATCATCCCAATTCAGTCATGCATACATGCGAAGTATTCTGTGGTTCGGAGACTTGCAACCTTCGCTCTACATGTCTCCCTAGCACACCAAGCCACTGACCGATTTGTTGTAGGAGAAGGAGTTAAGTGCTAATCCATGGTAATGCACAAGACTTCGATATCCTTGACGATGGTTCCCCACCTGAACTTGGTAGTGTTTTGTTGTAAGACTACTATGTGGTCATGCTTGTCTGGGACAGCGTGTTCACATGTATGTAGCAGAACCAGCTCATGTTTTGGAGCTTGCTATCGTAGTTCACTCCCCGAGAATATCGCAACGTCATCTTGTCGATTTGTGTTGCAAACCTTCATTTTTCTTTCTAGACTTGATGAGTCTGGAATATCCTGACACCAACCAGATCTGAATCTCAGGCAGATATGATGGTTGGAGCATTCCCAACAGTTGCGTCTTGTTCCTGCTTGCACCGCCATTGTGCCAATTTCCCATGGGCTGCTCTCTCAGTAATTGTTGTTTAGGATCATCTTCAATAGTGGACCTGTCATGAGTCCCATCCATTTCCGGTGATAAGCAAGAGTCATCCATTGCGTTGTCTTCAACAAGGTAGTCCACATCATCCATTCTAGTATGAGTATGCCATTTCTTCAAGCTCCTTCACACGGTCGTTTGTGATTTTCTTTGGGCTGGTTTAGAGAGTTTCAATGATTTCTATATCAAAAGTAATTCTTTTTTCCACTCAAGGGATAATTTCACGAGTCACCCCCTCTAAGATGTCTCGTTATGGTATCATGGAAAATCAACCCCTCGCTACGTTGACAACCGATCACCACCTCCTTAAGTGTGAAATTGTTGTCTACCTAGTGAACCTTCGTCATTCGTCCCACTCCATCCATTAGGATGTATCCTTCGTGTCTCAGCTCGAGAGATGTTTCTACGTCTCATTCCGTGAGCTGATCTTGTGATCATTAGGATGATCCATTTATGTAGACATGTCTCACTTTTTTGTCCTCGTGTTGGATGAAGATCTCGAAAGCAAAGACGTCAAGATCGACTTGAGTTACCAAATCAACATCCTCGAGAAAGACATCTGGATCGTGAAGACTGTGTTGGTCTTGTGCCCCCTCTGTCTTTTTACCTCACGTCTTGAATCTCGGGACGAGGTCTTGTTTAGTGGGGGTGAGTTGTCACAGCCCTAGAATTTGCTTGTCATTAGTTGCATTAAGGCATTCATGTCATCATGTCTAAATTTCTTTAAACTTGAAATGGGGATTGTTTAAACCCTAGCACTAAATCAATCCATCTAGGCTTGATTAAAATCTTTTTCAACAAACCCAAAATGTCCCTAAGAAAAGTTCATGATTTCTGGTTAAGGTGAAAACCTCTCCCAAAAATGATGAATATATTTCTAGGTCATCTTTGGATTTTTGAATTAACACAAAAGTATTTGAATTGGAGCCGTTTAAATGATATATATATTTTAAATGGTCCAAACATTCTGAAGTTATTTGTGGGGCCCTGAAATAATTCAGTTAACCTCCAAAATAATTTTCAGAATTATATAAAATGATTTAGTTCCTCGACGTTGCTCTGGACGCCTTGGACGTCGACACGCACCCCCCGACCCCTCTCACTCATCCCCGAGGCCCTCCTCCCCTCTGCTTCCTCTCTCTCGCCGAACCCGAGCGCCACCGTCACCGCGCCGTTCTTTGCCGCGACCACCGCCTCCCCCTCGCCCTCTGACGTGCCCGAGAGCTCCGCCGTGACGACCTCTTCCTCTTCACCAAGTCACACGGCGCCGGGCGGCCAGGAATGTCGCCATCGAGCTCATCATCGTCCTCTGCCCCGACGATCGCCGCCCGTCGATTCGCCGCCTTCGACGCTTCCCCGACCACGCTGGGCTTCTCCGCGAGACCTCTGTGAACTCCGCCGTTGTTTGCCCCTCCTCCCCGCGTCTAACTCGTCCTCTAACCACATTTTCCACCGGAGTCGAGAGCCGGTCGCCACCATAGCTAGAGCTAGCAAAGCTCGCGTGTGAGCACGACTAGGTGCCCAGCAGCCTCGCAGCAAGCCAACGCCGCCACCAGCTCGCCGTATGGTGCACCACATCGCCGTTCTCGAGCACGCCTGAACCACGGCCGCCGCAAACCTCGACTCCGGTGTCATCTTCGGCCACCCCGGCACACACTTCTTGCTCCGCTCGATGCGCGAGCTCAACACCAACGCGTAGATGCCCTTCGCCGCACTTGTGGTCGCCTGTGGGCGATTCCCGAAGCCTCCGCCGTATCTGTTGTCGCCGGCGACGAGCCGTTGACGAGTCTGGTGGGTTTTGACCCATTTGACCATGTGGGCCCCGACCCTAGTCAACCTTAGATTAGGAGTTAATCTAATGTTAATTTAGTTAGTTAAACTAATGACACTGACACGCGGGACCCACGCGCCAGGTTTGACCTGGACCCGACTGTTGACCTCGACGTCACATCGACGTCAGTCGACGTAGTAATCATTTTCCTGGATTATTTCTAATTCTAAATGATTTGGAAATTCCAGAAAATGGTTAGAACTTCTAAAATTCATAGAAAATAATATATAACTCCAATGGAAATAAGTTATATATGAAAAATGATCAGAAAAATATGAAGCAACTGTTTATGCCATGACATGCATGTTTGAACAACTTAACCTCACTGAATAGGACAAATCATGATTAGGGCAATTTATGAAATAACATTTGGAGTTGGAATTTGTTCTTGTTCGAGTTCCACTTCAATTAACTTGGCTAGATATTGCATTAGGTGAATTCAGTACCTTAACATGACATGTCATTCATGTGAATGTGCATTGCATTGATTGTGTTCTTTCTCAGTTGCCGGTGTTTGTCCCCTCTCGATAGACGTGGTTCCGACGATGAGTTCGATGCCACCGATGAAGAGCTATAATATCTTCAGGAGTGCCAGGCAAGCAAAACCCCCTTGTTCATTCTGATACAATCCCACTCTCTCGCTCCTGCAATCTTTTACTGCATTAGGACAACAACGATTCATCTGTTACTTGTTGCGGTAGCTGAACCCCTGTATTCTCTGCATGACCTGTCATTCCATAGTAAATAGATGAAACCCACTAGCATGAGTAGGAGTTGTTTGAGCCATGTTGTGCCTACTCATTCATGCTTGTTTGTCATGCCTGCTTTCGCATAGAGTTGAGTCGTGTCCGATTCATCGGGATGAATCGAGGTGTGTAAACATGTCCCATCTTGTTGAGAGCTAAGTGTGTGAACACGATTTGGTAAAGGTAGCGGTGAGAGGCCATGTAGGAGTACATGGTGGGTTGTCTCATTGAAACCGTCCTGAGGAACTGAGTTCGGTATTTGTGATCCATGAAACAGTTACTACCACGCATTGGGCCCGAAACTAATGGACCCTCTCGGCTTCTTAACCACCCCTGTTCTCTGTCCAGGAGTTGCAACTAGTTTCTGGTGTTTGTAGGATATGTGTTGGAGGCCGTGCGTAGCGCTGACCCTAGGGGTGGGTGTAACGCCCTCGATGCAGCTATATCTCCCACGTGTCGAAGCATGACTTAGAGGCATAACCGCATTGAAAGCAATGTCGCAAGTGAGGTAATCCTCACACAACCCATGTAATACATAAGGGAAAGAGATACATAGTTGGCTTACAATGCCACTTCACACAAGACATAAATAAACATCCATCATCCAGATTACACTCAAGGTCCAACTACGGAACCAAAATAAAGGAGACTACCCCAAATGCTACAGATCCCCGATCGTCCCAACTGGCACCACTACTGATCATCGTGAAAAGACACATAGTAACGACCAGGTTCCTCGTCGAACTCCCACTTGAGCTCGGTTGCGCCATCTGCAGACCGGCATCGCTTCGGCACTGCAGCTGTTTTGGTAGAATCTGTGAGTCACGGGACTCAAAGCAATCTCACACCATGAGATCAAGACTATTTAAGCTTATAGGAAGGACAGAGTTGTGAGGTGGAGCTGCAGCAAGCGACTAGCATATATGGTGGCTACATTCGCAAAAGAGAGCGAGAAGAGAAGCAAGGCACGGTCGTGAAGCTAGTAGCGATCAAGAAGTGATCCTGAAACTACTTACGCCAAACATAACTCCAACACGTGTTCACTTCCGGACTCACGAGAAGAGACCATCACGGTTACACACGCGGTTGATGTGTTTTAATCAAGGTCAACTTCGGGTTTTCTACAACCGGACATTAACAAATTCCCATCTGCCTCATAACCGCGGGCACGACTTTCGAAAGATAATACCCTCCAGGGGTGTCCCAACTTAGCCCATAATAAGCTCTCACGGTCAACGAAGGATATTCCTTCTACCGGGAAGACCCGACCAGTCTCGGAATCCCGGACTACAAGACATCTCGACAATGGTAAAACAAGACTAGCAAGACCACCTGACACGTGCCGACAAATCCCGATAGGAGCTGCACATATCTCGTTCTCAGGGCACACCGGATAAGCGAAGCGTACAGGTACCAACGTGACCCAAGTTGCCAAGGGACGGTCCCGCACGGTGCTCTAGTTTGGACCAACACTGAGGAGCACCGCCCGGGGGTAAATAAAGATGACCCTCGGGCTCATGGAAACCCGGGGAAAAAGGCTTAGGTGGCAAATGGTAAAACCAAAGTTGGGCCTTCTTTGGAGGAGTCTTATTCAAAGCGAACTGTCAAGGGGGTCCCATAAATCACCCAACCGTAAGGAACGCGAAATCAAGGAACATAACACCAAGATGACGGAAACTAGAGGCGGCAAGAGTGGAACAAAACACCGTGCATAAGGCCGAGCCTTCCACCCTTTACCAAGTATATAGGTGCATTAATTAAAATAAGAGATATTGTGATATCCCAAAATATCCATGTTCCAACAAGGAACAAACTTCATCTTCACCGCAACTAGCAACGCTTATAAGAGGGGCCGAGCAAAGCGGTAACATAGCCAATCAACGGTTTGCTAGGAAAGGATGGTTAGAGGTTTGACATGGCAATATGGGTGGCATGATATAGCAAGTGATAGGCATCATAGCACGGCATAGCAAAAGAGCGAGCATCTAGCAAGCAAAGATAGAAGTGATTTCGAGGGTATGGTCATCTTGCTCAGAAGGTTCTCGAGTTGTCGAAAGCTTGATCCTCGTAAGCGTTCTCAACAGGTTCCTCGTTCACGTACTCGTCTCCCGGCTCTACCCAAAGCAAGAACACAAACAATGGAACCACAATAAATCACGGGCGATGCACAACCAACATGATGCAATACATGGCATGATATAGGAGATGTGAGATGCAATGCATATGCGTGCTCCGGAAGGGAAATGATGAACAAGGCATCAACTTGGCAAACCAAGTATTCCGCTGGAAAGGTGAGATGATTTCGGTTGAAATCGATATAAAGATCACCGGAATCGGATGCACGGTTTGCAAATGACAAGCAATACAAGAAAGACACAAATCTGCCATAACCAGCATGATGCCACATAGCAAGCAACAAGAAATTAAGCTACTGAACCCAAACGTACCAACAAAGCATATGGCAGTGATCTACTCAAGATGCTTGACAAAAATGAACACTGATCTACGGCTAATTCACAACATAACAGGTCCAATCAGGCATAGAGAAAGTGCAAAACATATCAGCTTCACAGACTTGGTGAAAATACTAACATGCCAGAAATTAACATCAGGAAGGCATGTTTAGAGCAAGCAAAAAACCTTCTACAGAAACAAGACATAGCAAAATATGGCATGGCATGAATCTACTCAAGGCATTGAACAAAAGTCCCTTACTGACCAAGAGCCACAATGGAACAGAAAATGAAATAGCACCCATGTCAAAATAGCAAGTTTCGTTAACAGATTCAGACTTGGTGAAATTTCAGGACATAGCAGAAACAGATTCAACATGGCATCTTTACAAGCTTGATTAACTCACTACAAGCCATGTCATGGCATGGGACAAAATCTAGCATGAAGTAGACACGAAAATGAAGCTTTCCATGTGCAAAGAAACCTCATGGCATGTTTGAATTAAATCGCACGAAAATGACAAAACAGCATCATGATGTAAAATGACATGCTCATGAACTTGCTCAAATGCGTAAACTAATGCCACCACTGGGTTCGTGGTATTTTTCTACCCCAAAAACATATATAATATGTTGGGGTTACTGTAGAAAATCATTCACAAGTGCATTAAGTTAAAACACACTAAAATGGCTATTGATGTAATTGGCAAGATTCCGTAAAATGAAATGTCCAGATTTGGACTTGCCTGAAATGGAAAGAGAGGGCTATCCAGAAATGGAAAGCGCGGGGATAAGGAAAAAAAATAGAAGGAGGAGGGCGCTGAGAGGCTGACTGGTGGGACCCTTCTGTCATAGAGACTACTGTTACAATACCAACAGAGGAAAATAAAAAAGGGGCGCGCGCCTGGGATTCGAACCCGGGTCTCCTGGGTGGAGGCACGGCACGGGGACCAGTCGAGCTACTAACATGATCGTGATAAGGGGGGGAGCTTGCTCCTTTTGAGGTAAGCCCTCCTGGTACGGGTTCCTCTCCTGGGCAGAAGAGAGAAACGCCGACGACACCGGCGAGCAACGGCGGCGACGGCGGGGCTCAGGAGGTGCCGGCGGGTGTGCGGAATCAGCAGGGTAGAGTGCGTGCAGTGCAGGAAGGGAACATGCGCGCATGTGTGGGTGTGCGTGTGGGCAGGAGCTTGCGGCCATGGCGACGAACACGGCGAGGCAGGGCTAGAAACAGATCACAGGAGCTGCGACCGCAGGGCGTAAGGCGTGCGTGTGTGTGAGAGAGCCGACTTGGGGACCCTGAAGCCGAGAACGCAGAAAGCCTGCAGCTAGTACACACACAAGGAAAAATTCAGACTTCGCCGGAGCACCGGAGCACAAAGAAAGACACGGATCGACCGAGCCTTACGGGGTCCTAAATGCCATGGAAAGAAAAGGGGAGGTAGGTGTTACCCAGCTCACCCTAGGACACGACGGGTCGGCGGAGACGTGATGGAGGCGACGAGGGAGCTCTGAACTTGGCGGGCTGCTGTCCGCGAAGCGTGGGAAGAAGAGGACGACGGGAAGTAGCCGGACTTGACGATCCCAAAGCGAGGAAGAGGACGACGGGGACGTAGTCGACGTCGTGGAGGAAGACGGACGACGTTGGCGAGGCGGAGGTGGCCGGAGTGCACGCCGGCGACGGCTATCCCGAGCTCGAGCTGAAGCTCGGTCGGTTCATGGTGGGCAGGGCGACGGCGAGGCGCGACTCGGCTTACCTGGCGGCGGCGAGGGAAGGAGAGGAGGGGGATCGGTTGAGGGGAGACCCTAGGGCACCGGGACAACCTTATAGGGGTCTAGGGACGAGCTCCGCCATCAAATCATCTGGCGTGCCGACGTGTCTCCTCTGGATGTCCTGCCGTCTGAGAGGATGATGTACACAATAAACTGCGAGGCTAAAAAGGGCTGCGGGAGGGCTCTTGGGGCCGGATGGACTGCTTGCTACTTGGGCTGCGCTGGTGGTGCTCTCTCTCTCTCCCTTTGACTCTTCCCATTCCTACTGACAGTAATAAAAGAGCGAAAAGCATGTATGATTGGGGGTTTGTGAGAGATATGAAAATATCCTCAGAGTTCTGGAATTATTCTCAATTTGATAAAATTGAGTTGGGTATTTTTTAGAGGTAGAAAAATACAACAAGTTTGAATATAGTTCAAACTTGGAGCATTTTTTAACCTAACCAACACAACTTCAAATGAGCTGTAATTTGGCAGAGAGGCTAGGTACATAGTGTTAGAATATTGGGGAAAAGATGAACATTTATGGTGGAGGCCAAATGGCACTCGCAAAGAATGGAAGAAAAGGGAAGGAAGGAGAAGTGATGGTGCAATGGTTTGAAAGGGGCACAAGGGTCATGCACATGATGCTCATGGCAACAACATGAATGACAAAATGCAACATGGCAAGCACAAAGCTATACTTGATATGACCAAGATGCAACATGAGATGGCATAGAGAAAACATGACAAGTAAAGGCAAGACAAAGCAATGGGAAACAAGGCAAAACCCAAAATAAAACCCACAAAGAGGAAAACCACTTGGTATTGAACATGTCAAGGTTCGATACATTGTCAGAATTTGGAAGTTTTACATCCGGTGTTACAACACTCCACCACTACGAAAGGATCTCGCCCCGAGATCTAGGACTGAAAGAACTCCGGATATTCGAACGGAGGTGATCCTCGCGCTCCCAGGTGGCTTCTCGGTCGGAACGGTGTGACCACTTCACTTTCAGGAATTGGATTGACTTGTTGCGAGTCTTGCGCTCGGTTTCTTCAAGAATAGCAACCTGGTGCTCATGATAAGAGAGATCTTCTTGGAGGTCAATATCTTCGAAGTTGATAGTGCGCTCAGGAGTCTTGAAGCACTTATGGGCTGTGACACGTGAAACACATCGTGCACGTTCGCGAAGTTGGACGGAAGCTCAAGTTGATAGGCGAGATCGCCTCTTTTGCCAATGATCTTGAAAGGACCCACGTATCTAGGGGCAAGATTCCCTTTGATACCGAAGCGAGAGTGCCTTTCATTGGAGAGACGCGGAGGTAGACATGGTCTCCGATTTCAAAAGCCACATCACAGTGCTTGTCATCATAATAGCTCTTCTAGCGTGATTGCGCGGCTTTGAGATTCTCACGAATGACTTTGCACATTTCTTCGGCTTCTATGATCAATTCGTTGCCAAGAAGTTGGCGTTCACCTGTCTCGGACCAATTGAGAGGAGTACGGCACTTTCTGCCATAGAGAATTTCGAATGGGGCCTTGCCCGAACTCGCTTGGAAGCTCTTGTTGTAGGAGAACTCGACATATGGAAGACAATCTTCCCACTTCATACCGAAGGAAATGACACAAGCCCTGAGCATATCTTCAAGGATTTGATTGACTCGCTCGACTTGGCCACTTGTTTGAGGATGGAAAGCTGTGCTGAAACGAATGTTGGTGCCCATGGCCTTCCTCAAAAGAATCCCAAAACTTGAGGTGAAGATGCTTCCACGGTCTGAAGAGATCAATTGTGGAATGCCGTGCAAGGAGACAATCCTGGAGGTGTATAGCTCTGCCAACTGAGCTGCTGTGATGGATTCTTTGATAGGAAGAAAATGAGCCACTTTTGTAAGCTTGTCAATGACAACGAAGATAGCATCATTTCCACGCTTGGACTTAGGAAATCCAGTCACGAAGTCCATTTCGATATGATCAAACTTCCATTCCGGAATAGCAAGAGGTTGGAGGAGACCAGCTGGTCGTTGGTGTTCTGCTTTCACTCTTCTTCAGACATCACACTCATTCACGAATTGAGCAATTTCTCGCTTCATTCGAGTCCACCAATATGACTGCTTGAGGTCATGGTACATCTTCGTACTTCTAGGATGAATGGATAGAAGGGAATTGTGTGCCTCGTTCATAATGACTTTACGTAGATCACCCTTTGGAACCACAATCCGGTCCTCGAAGAAAAGAGTATCTCTGTCATCAATGTGGAAGCACTTGTACTTGGAAATGCCCTTGTCGCTACCACATTTCACCTTTTTCACCATGGTATCCAGGAGTTGAGCCTCACGAATTTGGTCTTCCAAAGTAGGAGAGACTATGAGGTTGGCAAGAAAACCTTGAGGAACAACTTGAAGATTCAGCTTGCGGAAAGCTTCACAGAGATCCGGTTGGAAGGGCTTGAGAATTAAACTGTTGCAATAAGCCTTCCTGCTCAAAGCATCTGCAATCACATTGGCCTTGCCCGGAGTATATTCAATACTCGGATTGTACTCTTGAATCATTTCGACCCATCGAGTTTGTCTGAGGTTGAGGTTGGGTTGAGTGAAGATATACTTGAGGCTCTTGTGATCGGTGAATATGTCCACTTTCCTTCCCAACAAGAGATGTCTCCATGTTATTAATGCATGGACAACTACCGCCAACTCAAGATCGTGAGTGGGGTAGTTCTTTTCGTTGGGCTTCAACTGACGAGAGGTATAGGCCACAACTCTCTTCTCTTGCATTAACACAGCACCGAGACCTTGAAGAGAAGCATCACGTAAAACTTCGAATGGCTTGGATTCATCGGGAGGAGTCAAGACAGAGCTGTGACGAAGTTTCTCTTTGAGAGTATTGAAAGCAACATCACACTCGTGGAGACCGGACATACTTCACATGCTTCGAGGATGTTGGAAAGAGGCTTTGCAATCTTAGAGAAGTTCTCAATGAATCTTGACAATAGCTTGCAAGTCCAAGAAAACTATGAAGCTGCTTGACATTCGAGGAGGTTCCCAATTCACAACTGCAGACACCTTCTCGGGATTAACAGCGATGCCCTTGGCGGAGATGATGTGACCAAGGTAAAGAACTTCATCAAGCCAAAATTCACATTTAGAAAACTTCGCATAGAATTGACGCTCTCTGAGCTTGTCGAGCACCAATCGCAAATGTTTGGCATGATCCTTCTTATTCTTGGAGAAGACCAAAATATCATCGAGATAGACCAAGACGAATTCATTGGTGTAGGGGTTGAAGATGAAGTTCATCATTCGAGAGAATGTTGGAGGAGCATTGACAAGGCCGAAAGACATGACAAGATATTCATAAGAACCAAAACTTGTTCAATGCTGTCTTGGGAATATCTTGTTCACGAATGCGAATTTGATGATAACCCATACGAAGGTCAAGCTTGGAGAACACTTTAGCACCTTTGAGTTGCTCGAAAAGCTCATTGATGTTGGGAAGTGGATACTTGTTCTTGATAGTCTTCTTGTTCAATGGACGGTAATCGGCCTTACGGTCGATCCGCGCCATCCTTCTTCCGGACAAAAAGAACACTGTAACCCCATGGAGATGAACTCGGTCCGATCAAACCCAGACGCTCTTGTTCATCGAGCTGTTTCTTCAATTCCTTCAGCTCATTAGGTCCAAGCTTGTATGGACGCTTGCAAACGGGTTCAAAGGTTGTGCTCAAGATCGATAACGAATTCAACCGGCCGTGAGGAGGCATACCCGAGCTCTTCCGAAAAACATCTTGATACTCACAAACGACTGGAATCTGAGAGATAGCATCCAACTCTCCCTTCTCATTCAGAGAAAACAACCGAATGGTTTCATCACGAGCGACATAGATGATCACATCCTCAGAAGAATGTGTCAGTTGAATTTCCCTGGCAGCACAATCAAGCTGAGCTTTGTGCCGAGAAAGCCATTCCATCCCGAGAATTAGATCAATATCCGAGTCACCAAGGACAATTGGTTTAGATAGAAATCTATAGTCGCCCATCTTGATAGAGACATCATGAACTATTGAGTTGGCTCTCATAGACTTCCCCGGAGAAACAACACCCAAAGGTTTATCCAGTAAGACCAAGTAAAATCATTCTTTGCAAAGAACGATCTTGACATGAAACAATGCAATGCACCAAGATCAAATAAGACTTTTGCAGAATATCATTAATCGGAAGATTACCCATTATCACATCGCTTGATTCCTCCGCTTGAGCTGCATTCATCATGTTCACCTTTGCGGACTTGGGATTATGCTTGACCACCGCATTGCTGGAAGATCTCACAGAGGAGGAGGCGGAAGGTGCCTTTGGTTGAAGCACTTGTTCGCCAGAGTGACCTTTCTCACGACATTTGTTGCAAGTCACCTCCGAGAGCGGATGGTGATAAGGAGCATTTGACCTTGGAGCTTGAGAATTAGACTTGTTCTCGATAGCCCTGGTTGGGCGGGTGGGAAGATCCACGACCACCGAAGTTCTTCTCACGATAAGGCCGACGTAAACGGAGGAGGAGGAAGGTAGAACTTTTGCTGCTTAGCTGCCACTTGCGAGGAAGAAGAAGACTGAACTGCATCCCCGATTCTCTTCTTAGAAGCCTCACATTTGAGCTGGGCAGCTTCTTGCTTCAAAGGCCGCCTTGTAGAATTCATCATACTTTTCTCGCTCGAAAAGCACGAGAGCTAATTGCAGATCTTCTCTCGAGGCCACCTCTCAATTGATAGATCATACTCTTTTCATCGTGGACGCCTTGCTTAGCGGGTTGAAGCGAAGTTTCGAACTGGATATTGTATTGATACATAGACATGCCGCCTTGCTTGAGATTGCGGAACTCCTCACGCTTGTTCTCAACAACACTTTGCGGAATGTGGTGAGCTTTGAAGTCTCGGCGGAACTCATCCCAGGTAATTACACGACCTCCTCTGGAATCTTTGTATTGCTGAAACCACTCGGCAACTTGGTCCTTGAGTTGAAATGAAGCAAACTTGACAAAGTCCTCAGGTCTGACATTGCTACACTCAAAATGTTTGCAGATGTCCACAAGCCAATCGTCGGCGTCTGTGGCCTCGGCTACGTAAGCTGAAAGACTTCGCTGATTAGTGAGGAACTGATTGAGGGTAGCGAAATGCGGCCGATCGTTGCCTTGGCCTTGATTTCCTTTGTTGCCTTGCCCTTGGGTACGCTCTTGCAAGAGTTGCAAAATCATCTCGAGCATTTGCGTTGGTGGCTGCCATGATAGCTTGCCATGCCTCCGGAGGCGGAGGTGGAGGTGGAGGGTCTGACCGACTCCCATCATTTCGCTCCGGATTCGTACGCTACATGGAGCCATCCTGAAGAGGGTGACATCCGTTAGCACTTTGGTAGACAGATAGACAAGTTGAATCAACGGATAGAAATTGCAACATATAGTCTTCACAATAAACATTCGAACAAGGATGAACGAATGAATTCCAAAAGCTAACATCACACATCCATTAAGGTGAGAAGCCACTCGATTAAGGGTTGATGAAAAAATAACAAGGTACGATCGAACAAATAAGTGCTAAGGATTACCCAATCACAAACCAAATATCTCAAGGGAAGAAATGCTAAGAGCTACTTGAATCCCACCTATAAACTCCCGAAACTTTACGGTTATGCGATGCGGTGTTGGGGATACGGGGCACAAAATATATCACCCAAACTAACAATACCTAGATCCAAATTGTATCCATCCGTCAACACATAACCAAGAAACCTTCGAAATCGTGGTACCTCGACCTTGAAAAGCATCCGTTATACGAAGTCATGGCAATACTCCCGAGCTCGCCTCAAAGATCAAGTTATCGGGGTTATCTCACCAACAACTGTACAAAAGAGATTTTCGATGTCGGCAAAGCTCGTGTATTCCGTAACTGCAACGATAAAATTGTGACGACAACACCTCGGAGCTCAACTCCCCGGGACACTGCCACAACCCCTAAATGTCATGAGGCACCAAGAACAATGTTCTCGTCACAAAACCATCGGAACGATTCCAAGATACCCGCGTGATCCCAAAAAAAAATTTAGTGAAAGGAGGAGAGGAGAGTCAAAACTTCTACGTCAGGAGACCTCACCAGAGCGACGAAGGGACTGGGGAGTAAAAAGAATCCTACTCTCCAATATATATAATTCTAAGACTCAAAATTTTTTTGTTCTAGACTCAACAACGCCAGCAAACAATCAAGCAGGGGCTCCTAAGTCGGGGATGGCTCTGATTACCAACTTGTAACACCCTTGATGCGGCTATATCTCCCACGTGTCGAAGCACGACTTAGAGGCATAACCGCATTGAAAGCAATGTCGCAAGTGAAGTAATCTTCACACAACCCATGTAATACATAAGGGAAAGAGATACATAGTTGGCTTACACGCCACTTCACACAGTACATAAATAAACATCCATCATCCAGATTACACTCAAGGTCCGACTACGGAACCAAAATAAAAGAAGACTACCCCAAATGCTACACAGATCCCCGATCGTCCCAACTAGGCACCACTACTGATCATCAGGAAAAGACACATAGTAACGACCACGTTCCTCGTCGAACTCCCACTTGAGCTCGGTTGCGCCATCTGCACTGGCATCTTCGGCACCTGCAACTGTTTTGGTAGAATCTGTGAGTCACGGGGACTCAGCAATCTCACACCGCGAGATCAAGACTATTTAAGCTTATAGGAAGGACAGAGTTGTGAGGTGGAGCTGCAGCAGTTTAATTAGCATATATGGTGGCTACATTCGCAAAAGAGAGCGAGAAGAGAAGCAAGGCACTACCGTGAAGCTAGTAGCGATCAAGAAGTGATCCTGAAACTACTTACGCCAAACATAACTCCAACATCGTGTTCACTTCCCGGACTCCGAGAAGAGACCATCACGGTTACACACGGTTGATGTGTTTTAATCAAGGTCAACTTCGGGTTTTCTACAACCGGACATTAACAAATTCCCATCTGCCTCATAACCGCTGGGCACGACTTTCGAAAGATAATACCTGCAGGGGTGTCCCAACTTAGCCCATAATAAGCTCTCACGGTCAACGAAGGATATTCCTTCTAACAGGAAGACCCGATCAGTCTCTGAATCCCGGACTACAAGACATCTCGACAATTGTAAAACAAGAAAAGCAAGACCACCCGACTGTGCCGACAAATCCCGATAGGAGCTGCACATATCTCGTTCTCGTGGCACACCGGATAAGCGAAGCGTCTGGTACCAACGTGACCCAAGTTGCCAAGGGACGGTCCCGCTGCGGTGCTCTAGTTTGGACCAACACTGGAGGAGCACCGCCCGGGGTAATAAAGATGACCCTCGGGCTCGCAAAACCCGGGAAAAAGGCTTAGGTGGCAAATGGTAAAACCAAAGTTGGGCCTTGCCGAGGAGTCTTATTCAAAGCGAACTGTCAAGGGGTTCCATAAATCACCCAACCGTGTAAGGAACGCGAAATCAAGGAACATAACAGCGGTATGACGGAAACTAGGGCGGCAAGAGTGGAACAAAACACCAGGCATAAGGCCGAGCCTTCCACCCTTTACCAAGTATATAGGTGCATTAATTAAAATAAGAGATATTGTGATATCCCAAAATATCCATGTTCCAACAAGGAACAAACTTCATCTTCACCGCAACTAGCAACGCTTATAAGAGGGCTGAGCAAAGCGGTAACATAGCCAATCAACGGTTAGCTAGGAAAGGATGGTTAGAGGTTTGACATGGCAATATGGGTGGCATGATATAGCAAGTGATAGGCATCATAGCATAGGCATAGCAAAAGAGCGAGCATCTAGCAAGCAAAGATAGAAGTGAGTTTCGAGGGTATGGTCATCTTGCCTGCAAGGTTCTCAGAGTTGTCGAAAGCTTGATCCTCGTAAGCGTTCTCAACAGGTTCCTCGTTCACGTACTCGTCTCCCGGCTGTACCCAAAGCAAGAACACAAACAATGGAACCACAATAAATCATGGGCGATGCACAACCAACATGATGCAATACATGGCATGATATGCGAGATGTGAGATGCAATGCATATGCGTGCTCCGGAAGGGAAATGATGAACAAGGCATCAACTTGGCAAACCAAGTATGCCGCTGGAAAGGTGAGATGATTTTGGTTGAAATCGATATAAAGATCACCGGAATCGGATGCACGGTTTGCAAATGACAAGCAATACAAGAAAGACACAAATATGCCATAACCAACATGATGCCACATAGCAAGCAACAAGAAATTAAGCTACTGCACCCAAACATACCAACAAAGCATATGGCAGTGATCTACTCAAGATGATTGACAAAAGATGAACACTGATCTACGGCTAATTCACACCATAACAGGTCCAAACAGGCATGGCAAAAGTGCAAAACATATCAGCTTCACAGAGTTAGTGAAAATACTAACATGCCAGAAATTAACATCAGGAAGGCATGTTTAGAGCAAGCAAACAACCTGCTACAGGAACAAGACATAGCAAAATATGGCATGGCATGAATCTACTCAAGGCATTGAACAAAAGTCCCTTACTGACCAAGAGCCACAAGGGATCAGAAAATGAAATAGCACCCATGTCAAAATAGCAAGTTTCGTTAACAGATTCAGACTTGGTGAAATTTCAGGACATAGCAGAAACAGATTCAACATGGCATCTTTACAAGCTTGATTAAATCACTACAAGCCATGTCATGGCATGGGACAAAATCTAGCATGAAGTAGACATGAAAATGAAGCTTTCCATGTGCAAAGAAACCTCATGGCATGTTTGAATTAAATCGCACGAAAATGACAAAACAGCATCATGATGTAAAATGACATGCTCATGAACTTGCTCAAATGCAGAAACTAATGCCACCACTGGGTTGGTGGGATTTTTCTACCCCAAAAACATATATAATATGTTGGGGTTACTGTAGAAAATCATTCACAAGTGCATTAAGTTAAAACACGCCTAAAATGGCTATCGATGTAATTGGCGAGATTCCGTAAATGAAATGTCCAGATTTGGACTTGCCTGAAATGGAAAGAGAGGGCTATCCAGAAATGGAAAGCGGGGATAAGGAAAAAAATAGAAGGAGGAGGGCGCCGAGAGGCTGATCGGTGGGACCCTCTTGTCATAGAGACTACTATTACAATACCAACAGAGGAAAATAAAAAGGGCGCGCTACCGATTCAACCCGGTCTCCCTGGTGGTGGCACGCATGGGAACCACCGGGCTACTAACATGATCGTGATAAGGGGGAGCTCGCCTTTTGAGGTAAGCCCTCCTGGTACGGGTTCCTCTCTCCGGGCGTAAGAGAGAACGCCCGGCGACACCGCGAAAGCAACGGCGGTGACGGCGGGGCTCAGGAGGTGCCGGCGGGTGTGCGGAATCAGCAGGGCAGAGTGCGTGCGGTGCAGGAAGGGAACGTGCGCGCATGTGTGGGTGTGCGTGTGGGCAGGAGCTTGCGGCCATGGCGACGAACACGGCGAGGCAGGGCTACAACAGCACTGCGTGAGCTGCTGCACTGCAGGGGCGTGCGTGCGTGTGTGTGAGAGAGCGACTTGGGGACCCGGCCGAGAACGCAGCTGGCGCCGCAAGACGCACACACACAAGGAAAAATTCAGACTTCGCCGGAGCACCGGGAGCACAGCAAAGACACGGATCGACCGAGCCTTACGGGGTCCTAAATGCCATGGAAAGAAAAGGGGGAGGTAGGTGCGTTACCCAGCTCACCCTAGGACACGAAGGGGTCGGCGGAGACGTGCTGGAGGCGACGAGAGGGAGCTCTGAACTTGGCGGGGCTGCTGTCCGCGAAGCTGGGGGAAGAAGAGGCCGACGGGGAAGTAGCCGGACTTGACGATCCCAGGCGAGGAAGAGGACGACGGGGACGTAGTCGACGTCGTGGAGGAAGACGGACGACGTTGGCGAGGCGGAGGTGGCCGGAGTGCATGCTGGCGACGGATATCCCGAGCTCAAGCTGAAGCTCGGTCGGTTCATGGTGGGCAGGGCGACGGCGAGGCGCACTCGGCTTACCTGGCGGCGGCGAGGGAAGGAGAGGAGGGGGATCGGCTGAGGGGAGACCCTAGGGCACCGGGGACAACTTTATAGGGGTCTAGGGACGAGCTCCGGCCGTCAAATCATCTGGCGTGCCGACGTGTCTCCTCCGGATGTCTGCCCGTCTGAGGAGGGCGATGCAACTGCTGCCAGAGTGCTAAAAAGGGCTGCGGAGGGCTGCCGGGCATGGATGGACTGCTTGCACTTGGGCTGCGCTCTTCTTTGGTGCTCTCTCTCTCTCCTCTCGACTCTTTCCCATTCCTATGAACAGTAATAAAAGAGCGAAAAGCATGTATGATTGGGGGGTTTGTGAGAGATATGAAAATATCCTCAGAGTTCTGGAATTATTCTCAATTTGATAAAATTGAGTTGGGTATTTTTAGAGGTAGAAAATTCAACAAGTTTGAATATAGTTCAAACTTGGAGCATTTTTGAACCTAACCAACACAACTTCAAATGAGCTGTAATTTGGCAGAGAGGCTAGGTACATAGTGTTAGAATATTGGGGAAAAGATGAACATTTATGGTGGAGGAAAAATGGCACTCGCAAAGAATGGAAGAAAAGGGAAGGAAGGAGAAGTGATGGTGCAATGGTTTGAAAGGGGCATAAGGGTCATGCACATGATGCTCATGGCAACAACATGAATGACAAAATGCAACATGGCAAGCACAAAGCTATACTTGATATGACCAAGATGCAACATGAGATGGCATAGAGAAAACATGACAAGTAAAGGCAAGACAAAGCAATGGGAAACAAGGCAAAACCCAAAATAAAACCCACAAAGAGGAAAACCACTTGGTATTGAACATGTCAAGGTTCGATACATTGTCAGAATTTGGAAGTTTTAAATCTGGGGTGTTACAGTGGGCTATGATGCGGTAGATACACTGTGGCCCGGTGTACCGAATGCCCGTTTGGTATCTCGGGAACCCTGCACACATCGTTCGGGGCCGTTAGTGGAAACCTCGGCGGGACTCCCTGCGGATGGAACCCGAATAGGCGATAAACCTGGACTAGAGACTTGAGTGTTCAGGTAGGCTGTGGCCGACACCCACGTTGGGCTTCCGCTTGAAGGTTGCCGAGTACATGTCGTGTAAATGGCGGTAAGTGGTTAGAGCGTGTGTGAAGAAGTACACCCCTGCAGGGTTAATATGATCTATTCGAATAGCCATGTCCGCGGAAAAGGACTTACGGGTTGCTGTAATAGTTCATAGACAAGTGAAAGTGGATACTCTAAAATGCGCAAGATAAGCGTGAGTGCTATGGATGGCGTTCTCAGAGGCGACGGGAGCGGGTCCATAGTGGTGTATTGATATGGTGAATATGTGGACTCGTAGCGCCACCTCAAAAGAGTTACTTGCAAATGTAGTTCGTGATAGCCACCGAGTCAAAGCTGGCTTGCTGCGGTCAAACTCCACCACCCCTTTGTTGATAATGATGCATATGTAGTTAGTTCTGATGTAAGTCTTGTGAGTACGTTTGTATTCACGTTTGCTTATTTTATGTTTTGCGTAGAGACGCCGGTCTCGCTAGTAGTTCCGCGTGGACTTGACGTTTAGCTACGATCTTGTGCCCTCGATGTGATCTGGTAGATAGTCGCTTCTCAGCCTTTTTCATTTGTAGATGTCTGTACTCAGACATGTTAAGCTTCCGCTTGTGCTTGTTGCTTGTATGCTCGATATGTTGGGTCATGAGACCCATGTTTGTAATATCTCGCTCCTCGGAGCCTAATGAATAAATATTTGAGTCGTAGAGTTATGTTGTGATGCCATGTTGTATTTACACATATTGAGCATATTGTGTGTATGTTTGAAATGCTTGGTATGTGTGGGATCCGACAATCTAGTTGTTTATCCTTGGCAGCCTCTCATATGGGGAAATTTAGTCTAGTGCTTCCTGAGCGATAGTAGTCCGCTACAGCCCGGTTCACCGGAGTCCTGCTAGCCCAAAGATTACTGCCTCGACACTGACCGGCGGCATGTGTTTCACTTCGTTCTTGTGTCTGTCCCTTCGGGGAAATGTCACGCGGTGACATCCGGAGTCCCGCCTAGCCTGCTATAGCCCGGGTTCCCGGAGTCCTGTTAGCCCAGTGCTACAGCCCGGATTCACACGTCATAATCGACATGCTCGATGTGATTCATGTATGCATGTCCCCATGGGTTAGTGCCGCTTTGGGTTCACGACTAGCCATGTCGGCCCGGGTTCTCTGTCATATGGATGCTAGCGACACTATCATATACGTGAGCCAAAAGGCGCAAACGGTCCCGGGCCATGGTAAGGCAACACCCGTGGGAATACCGTGCGTGAGGCCACAAAGTGATATGACGTGGTACCGGCTAGGTCGATGTGACTTGGAATCGGGGTCCTGACAGGTTTATACAAGGTTTTGATCGTCGTCTCTCTACTATAGGTAAGTCACTCAGATTTACCATCCCATATAGCAAGGCGAATAATAAGAGTAAGTCGGTATGGTGATCAATCCATCCCACACCCAAATCATTACCCTGTATATGGTTTAGCGAAACTTGCCTTCTAACACTCGGTCTTCCTCACAAGCATTACATAATTTCTCTTGTCGAGGAACTAGGTTCGGATAAATCCATTGATTCTGCAAGCCAAACAAACATATATCGTTCCTTCACAACTCTCAGATTTTGCATTACTACTATAAGATCATCTGTCGATAAACGTAATCCTCTTCCAAGGTTCTTCCTTCAGCAAGAGTGTGCTTGCTTCTTGGCAGGTCCTGGGGCCTGTGGGTTATGTCCCATCTCATCACTTGTAGTTCTTGAACTTATCATCGGGCAACTGATCATTATTCCAATTTCCAACTTCCTAGTATTCTTAAATCCATCCAATTGTACAGTCTTCCTTCCCTCTATTGGTACCAAACTAGGACATGATTACTCAGACTCATCATGGAATTTCCATTGATCCATATTTCCAACATCATACCTCCTTTATATCCAATAGTAATTCATCTCTTCATCCTCGTGGGATATCCCACATACCGAGATAAAAACTTATACTTATGAAATCCATACTCCACTTTGTGTAACATCATTGTCCTTTCCAGGGTCAAGCATCCTTACAGGGAAATATTGGCCATCTCTGCATGGCACTCTTCAACTGAGAAACGTGAAACACATCATGAACTCCTGACAGTCCTTCGGGTGACTCCAACTTTTTGGCCACTTCTCCCATATGCTCCAAAACTCGGTATGGTCCTACAAATCACGGGGATAACTTTCCCTTAACTCCAAATCGTTTAATTCCTCGCAGAGGGGACACACGAAGACATGCTCTGTCTCCAATTTCATAGACTACCTCCTTGCGTTTTTGAGTCTGCATAACTAGCCTGGACTGAGCTACCTTCAGTCTATCTCGAATTAACTTAACATTCTCTTCTGACTCCTTGATCACATTTGGTCCAGACAACTGACAGTCTCCAACTTCATCCCACATCAACGGTATCTAGCTCCTTTTCCCATACAAAGCTTCAAAAGGGGCCATCTTCAAACTGGCTTGGTAACTGTTGTTGTATGAGAACTCCGCGTAAGGTAGATTACTATCCCTACTAGATCCATAAACTAGCGCACATGCTCTCAACATGTCCTCCAGAATCTGATTGACTCTCTCGGTCTATCCATCTGTCTGCGGATGAAAGGCTGTACTGAACTCTAGCCTAGTACCCAAAGTCTGGTGCAGCTGATTCCAAAACTTTGAGGTAAACTGTGTTCCTCTGTTTGATACGATGGTCCTCAGAACTCCATGCAGACATACGATCCTGGTCAAATATATCTTGGCCAACTTCGCACTTGTATAGGTGGTTTTCACTTGTATAAAGTGAGCCACTTTGGTCAAGCGAATCAACTACTACCCAGATAGAATCATATCCCGATCGGGTTCTGGGAAATCCGTTAATGAAACCCATGCCAAGCTTATGCCACTTCCATTCGGGTATCGGCATAGGCTGTAGTAATCCCGCTAGCTTCTGATGCTCTGCTTTTACTTTCTCTGGCATACATCACCTACGACTACATACTCCGCAATATCCTTCTTCATACCAATCCACCAGAAACGCTCCTTCAAATCCAAATACATCTTTGTGTTTCTAGAGCGAATCGGGTATGGTGAGTCATGAGCTTCCTGAAGTATTAACTTCCTGATCTTTGCATTATTTGACACCTATACACGGTCCTCGAACCATAAGGTGTCGTGCTCATCCTTACAAAAACCTTTGGCCTTTCCTTTGCTCATCCTCTCTTTTACCTCAGCAATCTCTTTGTCATCCCTCTAAGCTTCACGAATCTTTCCCAACAATGTAGAGTGAACTTCCATTCTTTGCAACAAAACCTTTGGGAACAATCTCCAAACGAAGCTCCACGAGATCCTCGGCTAACTCCTTTGGTAATCCTCTCGCTTATGAGGGTATTCATCCTTGTTTTCTTTATGGTTGTGTCCTATTTCTCCACAAAGCTTGTATGCACAAGGTTTCTTCATATCCTTTCCATAAGGCCTCAACTTCTGGGACACAAGACGAGATCTTTGCAGAGTTAACTAAATTCTTCCTAAGTGGTTACTCTTTGCCATCCATTGATGGTTTGGTACATCCTCCAGCAAGTAACATCAACTCTTACAAAGCATTGAAGAGCATGCTGGGCCATATCCTTTTCGGCTACAGAGTTATTCTCCATTTGATCCTCCATGTTCTGAATCCATCGGTCCGTCTCCAATTGAGTCATTGGTCCAGAAAATATAAGCTCATCTCCATTCATCCTCTATTGGGTCCAAGGGTTTTGGGGTGGGATAAGAGAGATAGAGAGGGATACACACAATACAAACAAAAGTTTTGAAAAGACAGATTTTATTTGTGGCTGTCAGAAAAACATCAAACAAATGACAGCTCACAAACGTCGCATCTAACGTAAGTGTATAACAGGGGTTTGGTCTTCTAAAGGTCAATAAATCTTCAAAGTCATCAAACTCTTCAAGTCTTGTTCATGCCTCCACTGTCTTCTTCCAATCATGCTTGTCTTTTTCCAGTTCTTTTGCCAGATCATCTCTATTGACGTGAAGTCTCCCGTGACCTCCTTTAATATTTTTGGAGCTGCATTCCAAACTTCCGGGTTTCAACATCCTTGACATGAACCATGGCACTACGGTCCTTCCGTTCCTGACGAATCTCCTATATCTCGAGGTTTTGCTCCTCCAGCTTGGCTACTTTCAGCTTCTAGGTCCTGAGTTCTTCACGAAATGCTTCCTTTCAAATACGACTTCTTGTAGCTACATCTTAACTTCTTGATGTAATAATCCAGATCCTGGTGATGCACCGACTAAGGTTAAAACTTCATCTTGCTGATAGGTGCTCCATCAGCCTTCAACCATCCAATCCTTCCATGCATATGCATGCTTAACTCAGCACGGTGACAATAGCATAAGTGGGCGATAACATCATGGATAGCCGTGTTTCTGCTCTTGTCATTTCCATGAGCTATGTCTCCATAGTTGGCATCTCATGCCTTAGGGTTTTCCTTGGCAGAACTTTGAGTTTTTAACTCTCCATGCTCCGGTCTTTCTCCGATACACCTTGATCTCGGGTATTGACAACTTCCATAGTCCGCCAAGTTCCATAAGGGTAGCCTTCCTAGGTCATAAAAAATCTGGGAATTCTTCAGAGCCTTCAAATTCTCCTAGTCTTCGGAGTCTTCAACTGTTGTAGTTTCCATTATTCAGATGCACGGTAAAATCTCCTTCATTCCGTAGTGGTCGTGGTTGTCCGATATCTTGTACTTCTTGGAGTGGTCTCATCAGTCGAATCTACGAGTGGTCAAAAGGGGAAAGGGATATGGTCTCACTAAAAGGGAATATTTGAATAAGCTCAGAAGAGAAGAGCGGTAAAAGATCCTTTTGGAAAAGAAAGTTTTAGAGAAAATCCTTTCTATGGGCTTGCCACTTTCTAGGGTCACGTCCTACAGTCAACATGTGCTCTGATACCATCTTGTAGCGACCCGACCTCAGACGGTCAAGTCTCTGTCCTTAAGTGTCATCCCTGGATCGGTATGCCGACACGCACAATACTCGAGGATTTATAATAGAGGTAAATCACATGTTTAAAATAACGTAAATACTATTACCTCAATCCAAATAGCGAAAGTAACAAAAAGGTTGTGGATTCCCATCAACACCAACGGCAAAGTTGAGTGTAGAAATCGTAACCCTAACGTATCCCTTACTCGTCGTAAGAAAATCCTGCAACATGAGACGTTGCAGCCACAAAGGGTCAGTACATTGAATGTACTGGCAAATTGACACTGTAGAGCAATGATGAATAATGACTATCAATACATGCATATATGGCTAATGGAAAAGCTCTATGGTTATATGGTTTTTGCGAAAAGCCAATTTTTCCCTACAACAAAAGGACTTTGAATTTGATCTTTGAAACTCCCAACTCATACTTCATATAATTTGAATAAGTCATTTTATCTTCTCTCGTGAAAATCATTGAGTTGCATAAAGTTTCTGAGTTGGAAAATATTTCCAAATGAAATTCAAATATTTTCAAAAACCCTGTTCATTTATTTAAATGGAAGAAGTCATGTCATCTTCTCTCCAGGGTTATGTGCTGAAAAGAATTTGAATTCACGGGGATCAAAATGCAAAAAGGTGAAAGTTTGGGAAAGTCCTTTTATTCCCTCTCATTTAACTTTCAAAAAGTTTCGAATATCACTCACTTTCAGTTAATCAATCGCACAACAATCAAACAATCAATCAAATCTATCTATTTAATATAATATTCCAAAATTTAGAATTTCTGGATGTTACATGACGATGGCGATGATTTCCCCCTCCCGGAGGGAAGTGTCCCGGCAGAACAGCTCCGCCGGAGCCCTAGATTGGTTCCGCCAAGGTTCCGCCTCGTGGCTGCGGAGTCTCGTCCCGAAAGCTTGCTTATGATTTTTCTTCGGACGAAAGACTTCATATAGCAGAAGATGGGCACCGAAGGGCCAACAGGGGGCCCACGAGGCAGGGGGCGCGCCCCCACCCTCGTGGACAGGGTGTGGGCCCCCTCTGGTATTTCTTCCACTCAGTATTTTTTATTATTTCCAAAAACAACTTACGTGGATTTTCAGGACTTTTGGAGATGTGCTGAATAGGTCTCTAATATTTGCTCCTTTTCCAGCCCAGAATTCCAGCTGCCGGCATTCTCCCTCCTTATGTAAACCTTGTAAAATAAGAGAGAATAGGCATAAGTATTGTGACATAATGTGTAATAACAGCCCATAATGCAATAAATATCGATATAAAAGCATGATGCAAAATGGACGTATCACATATAACTTCTCACGAACAAGTAACAATTCATCACAACATTGAAGTATGAATCATAAACCTTATTGAAAAACAAAAAAACTATGTTCTCAGTCAACTTTGCAACTACAATTCATCATATTTTCAGAAGGGTCACGTGTCGGAGCCTTTTCTCAAGTCCACATACTCAACCGTCATTTAACCTTCTATGATTGCTAATACTCACAGCATACGCATGAACAAAAGGTTTCAACCGGACACATAGAAAGATAGGGGCTTATAGTTTCGCCTCCCAGCGTATTCACCTCAGGGGTGATGTCAACAATAATAACTCATGCCCACTCATATCCAACTGAATATATGTGCCTAGATCTTTCCTCACCACATGATGCTTGCAAAAAGATAAAATAAAAAGGAATAGGGAAGAATACTTTGACTCTTACATAAAAGTAACGCATAAAAGTAAAAGATAGGCCCTTCGCAGAGGGAAGCAGAGGTTGTCATGCGCTTATTTGTTTGTATGCCAAATCCCTTAATGCAAAAGAACGTCACGTTATATTGCCCCTTATAATAGCAACCTTTATTATGGAGTCCGTTGCTTTTATTACTTTTCCATCACAAGTTTGTACAATGCTCAATTTTCTCTTACACTAGATGATCCAACACATTTAGAAGAAATTTTTATTGCCTTATTGCACCGATGGCAACTTACTTGAAGGATCTTACTCAATCCATAGGTAGGTATGGTGGACTCTCAAAATAAGATTTTTGGTTTAAGGGTTTTTAGATGCACAAGTAGTATCTCTACTTAGTGTGGAGTTTTTGGCTAGCAAAGATATTAAGAAAGCACCACATGTTGAAGGATCTATGACAATATAACTTCTATGTGAATATGAACAAACATAAATCATTATGTTGTCTTCCTTGTCCAATGTCAGCAATTTCGACACATAATATTTAATGGGGGCTCACAATCATAAAAAGTGTCCAAGATAGTGTATTTTCATGTGAATCTTCTCACAACCCAACCTTATCCCTTCCGAAAGGCGGTCTCATGTGTCAACCTCTTAATCCTTCTGACTCCAACTACCAGGGAATACCTCCGTCCTCTGGCGACTCAACTGGAACACAACTTCCTGCCTTCATTGTTATCCTAGGGTAAGTGTGTTTTATTTGTTGATCGCAGCTTGCTATCATATACTCATAAGCTTTTATGTTCTTGCCACAGGGCCAAGGCAAAAATTGGCCAAAAAACCAAAGATGGGCGACTCTTCCAAGGCTCCTGAGGCTTTTGAGCCAGAAAAGCAAATGCTGGAGACCCCTGAGGTCCCAATCCAAATCCCTGAAGACCCTGTAAACCAGCAAAATGACCCGCCTTCACAAACTGAGGCAGCACCTTCCGAGGCTATGGATATCGACGCTAACTCAGCAGATAGACACGACTCACCAAGTCCCAAACTTTCTTCTCCTGCCAAGTCAACTAACAAGAGTCTTGCTACTGATAATACTAATTATGTCGCTGTCACCGGGTCGGCTTTTAAGGCACCCGAAGTCTCTACAGTATTAACCAAGCACTCCATGAAGGCAGAGACACCCTTATTGGAGAAGGGCAAGGCAAAATTGGATCTGGAAAACTATGCAACATTTAGTGCAGGCGAGTTACACGCAGGCTATCTAAACCGCCTTCATACAAGCCGCGACATGGAGGCCGGCTTTGTTAAGTTGATCAAGCATAAATATGAGGTGTGAAGTTAACCCTTCTTCGTCTTACACATATATACTCACGTAGCCCCCAAGAGCCGGCTTATCTTGTCAAGATGAGCCGGGTTTCACTAAATAATCACTTTGCAAAGATCCATGCGTAGCCCCCAAGGGCCGGCTTATCTTGGTAAGATGAGCCGGGTCTCACTAAATAACTTTGTAAAGAACCGCGCGTAGCTCCCAAAGCCGGGTTATCTTGAAGAGACAATTCGTGTCTTGACATAACTCAATAAAAAGGTAAGTATGTAGCCCCCAAGGGCAGGCTTATTGTCGAGCTGGGTTATAATATAATTTGAAATGACTTGCATTAGTCCCCAAGTGCCAAGTGCATTGCTTGCAATGGATTTGAGACTTGAATAATCTTATCATAATAAATCTATTCAATACTGATCTCCAACCATGGTCCCAAATTCATCTTTCAGGAAGCCTTAAATCTGAAGAGTCACAAGTTGGTGACTTAAAGAAAAATGTAGAGATTTAATAGGTTGAGACCATTAAGGCCGAATTGAAACTCTGCACTTGGAGTCTACAAGAATAAAGTTGGGTAGTAGACATCAGGAGGCCACTGAGGTGAGCACAACCCACCTGGGCGCGCCTGGGATTTTTACTGGACCAGAAGACACATGTTGGGCTAAAGAAGTACCAGAGGGGGGCTTCGAGGTGAGCACAACCCACCCGCGCTGGGCCCCTGTGCGCCTGGTGGGTTGTGCTCCCTCAAGCCCCTCTCCGTACTTCTTAGCCCAACAGTGTCTTCTGTCCGTAAAAATCTCCAAAAAGTTTCGCTGCTTTTGGACTCCATTTGGTATTAATTTTCTACGAAGTAAAAAACAAGCAAAAACAGCATCTGGCACTGGGCACTATGTCAATAGGTTAGTCCCAAAAAATGATATAAAGTTGCTATAAAATGGTTGTAAAACATTCAAGAATGATCATATAACAACATGGAACAATAAAAAATTATAGATACGTTGGAGACCTATCAAGAAGAAACTTAAGCTAGTTGCTGAAGATCTTGCCGGCTTAAAATAGCACATATCTCAAATGACAACCGCCATCTTTGGTAAGTTGAGTCTTGTATTCAACTGAACAATTCATAAACCTTTACCAGTGCTTTCACCCGCCTAGCAATTTGCAATGTGATTTTTAACTCACCTGGTGACTCACGTTTAAATTGTTTAACATGCACCAGAAGTGCTAGCTTTGGACAAAATACAGTAATGAAGTTGAAAGCCGTATATTCTTTGGCAGAACAATGATATCTTTGGCGCCCTTCGGACACTCGTGGCCATCTCAAATGGAAGCCAGCCACCATCCCTCATAAAAATTGTGTTGGAACACTTATCCACAGTGCCAGCCCAAGTGAAAGAGCTAAAACTGCCAACCGCCCCCGCGCGGCTGCTATTACTTCCTTAGGCCATGCCAAAGCTTGGCAATCAGAATTGGACCCAATAGAGAAGGATGGGGGGTGTCCAGAGTTTAATGACAATGGGTTTGTCTTTGAAGAAACTGATTTTGCCATGTGTGTTAGAGAGATGAGTCCCTTAGCATGTCAACTCGCGCACAAACTAGATTTAACCAAGTATCAGGCGGCTTATGAGAGCAACAATGCTCGTATCAAGCCGCCCTATCATGCAATTGTAGACTTAACCCCTCAAAGGTGTAAGCATACTTTCGCTCCTGATATTGACCCTTCTGATATCCTTAATGATGAGGCAACCTTTGAGGCATTAACTGGCATCGACTGGACGTCAGGTGATCTCCAGATGGCAGACAACAAAGAGGCGGCACGGCATGACCCGGAGGTCTCTACCTCAAGACACCATGATGACATTAACACGGCTAGTCAGAACCTGGACGATGCTGAGGCCGGCTCAAAGGAGTGATGTAACTCCAGAAACATTTAAGCGAAAAACATTTGGGCTCAGCTGTCGCCTTGCAATAGCTAGTTTAAAAAAAGTTATTCGCTCTACCATGCCTTCGTGCATGTTTTTACCAACTTGTGTTTGAGCAGTTGAACCTTTATATCTTTGAGCGAAAATTTGTTGATGCCTTTTTTGGCTTGTTAATATCCTTGTCTTGTCATATGAACTGAAAAGACCCATCAATGCTTATACTGGTGACTTAAAGTCAAAACCGAGGGCGAGCTAATAACCCAACAATCCAGGGTGACTTATAGTCATATCTAGTCTTTGAAAAGATCACTTTGGCAGCTTATAGCCAGAATAAGCTCAACGTGGAGCAATATAACCTGGATCTGTGTAAACCGGCAACTCCTCATCTATAGAGAATTTCTGCAAACGGAAATACAAAATATAAACATGTATATCTCAAATACTTGTGAAGCCAGCTTGTAGGGCACGACTCAGAAAGAGTGGTTTTAGAAAAACTCATTTTTTTGCCTCAAAGAAGCTTGGCATAAAGCCTTTCACCCCGTTAGCCTGCTCTCACATGACATAAATCCATCGTTTTAACATTAACTAGTTCAGGGTCTTCCGAGAAGATTGACTGTTAAGAGTATGAACGGGCCACATAGTGGAGAGACTATGGCAGACATGTGAGTTTATCCTAGCTTTTTGTAAGCCGGCTCTCACATGACATAAACCACCACTTTAACCTTGACAAGTTCAGGGTCATATAAAGATTGACTGTCAAGACTACGGTGGGTCACCTGGCAGAGTAGCAAGTTGCAAACATGCTTGTTTAACCCATATATGGCATATAAAGACGGTCAAGAGGGTATGAAAGCTAAACTCAGTGAGTTGAAAGCCCCCAAGTGACCTTATGATCAACCAATGAAGACTCAGGCACAGAAAATATGAGCTGAAACGACAAAGGCCCTGAAATTTGGGGATGCCGGTTTTATTAAGTTGATCATAAAAAGATATGTACATCAATGAAGGTATATACAATGATGAGAGCCAATGGCTAAAGTGTAGTAAGGCCGAAGATCAGCAATGTTCCAGGGCATGTGGCTCTCCTCCCTAGATGTGCAGGAATCTTTGTTCTGATAGATGTCGATGAGGTAGTAAGACTCGTTGTTGAGGTTTTTGCTGACCACAAAGGGCCCTTCCCAAGGAGGTGAAATCTTACGTATCCCTGTCTGATCTTGAATCAAACGGAGCACTAAGCGCCCTCCTGAAAGGTCCGACTTCAATCTCTACGACTGTGATAGCGACGTAGGTCTTCCTGATATATTGCTGAACGAGCCGCCGCAAGATCACGCTCCTCCCCAAGAGCATCCAAAGCATTTTGACACGTCGTCTCATTGTCAGCCTCCACATAAGCCGCCACTCTGGGGAGTCATGATGAATATCGCTTGGAAGAAATGCTTTAGCACCATAAACCATGAAGAAGGGTGTATAACCCGTTGACCTGTTGGTTGTGGTCATGGTGCTCCAAAGAACAGAAGGAAGCTCTTCCACCCAATAACATGTTGTCCTCTTTAAAGGAACCATGAGCCAGGGCTTGATCCCACTCATGACCCGTTGTCCTCTTTTAGAATCTTGCAAGCTAAAGGAGCCCTTACAGAATCACTTCAGTTACAGATAGGTGTCGAAGAAAATTTTGTGCGGTTTGTCCTGCTCCTGCTGCGATGTCGTCCACCGCACCTGAGCTGCTCCATTGAGAGAAGCATCCCCATACCAGTCATCACGACTCCTGACCGTGTTTCGCCGCCTTATATTTCCTTCCCTACCGCCGGCACCCACCGCAACCGCATCACCATCATCGACTCAGCAGATGAACTTGAGGAGTACACGTGTCCAAAAGAGAGGTCACACTCTTTTGTTTCTGCTTATGTTATGCATTGCTTAATGTTACCTGCTACTTTATCGTCATGTTCAACTCTTAAACTCCAAGTCAGGTCCAAATTAATGTTCAATCTTGAGTTTTAAAATGCTTGTGGGGCACATATCAAGGTCGCAATGAATACTATCTCTATCTATTATCTGGTTCACCTAGGGTATGCCTATGTTGTTCATCTTGGGTAGGAAACAAACATTAAAGCAATCATCATCAGTCTTTTTATTAAATTAAAGCTATCATCAGCCTGCTATCATTATTTTTGGATCTATCCATTGGTTGTTACCATCACTCTAGATTTATGCATGCTCTCCTTACATAATCTCACTATATTTTTTCGTATGCATGTCAAATATTGTACAAAGTCATGTTGAACATGTAGAGAAAAAGAGAAGAGTTTTGCGTGGCAATACAATGTCATGAGGACATCGCTCCATGGTGGGTGCAATGGCAAACCCTCCCCCCTCCAGATTGTAATTCAGAGGAAGATATCTGTTCTGAGGCAGATTCAGATGGAGCTGACCACTCCTATTTACCCCCGAGGTGTTTGCTATAGCTTGGCATGATGATGTTGGTCATATCATGCATATGTTGCCTTGTAGTGCCTACTTTCGATATCATATATGTCATCTACTTAGTTTAGATATGTTCTGTAATGCCACCAGTTTAGTTTCTATATCATATATGTGAATTTTGCAATCTCATCTCTTTTAGCCAGCCATAATATATGTGAAATATGCAATGCCATCCTGTTTAACTAGGCATCATATATTTGAATGATATCTTGCCAATCCTTTTATTCATTACATATCCATTTGTCGACAATGTTTGTACATTCAACTACTCTTCCTGTGAATCAGCCATTTGAGTGGGCGAAGGAAAAATCTGGAGTGAAAACAAGGTCTTCGTGAGCGCATCGTGCTACACTGTTGAAGTAGATCTCTTCACAGGCCCCGATAGCTCCTCGTAGATGGATTCGAGAGATGATGACTAGTCCTATTCTCCCACCGAGGAGTATGCTCTAACTTGGCACGGTTATCTTGCTCATATCATCCATATGGTGTCTTGCATTGCATAGTTTAGACATCATATACACAATATTCAACACCATGTTCTTAGTTCGGACATCATATATGTGAATGCCCTCTGCTTAGTATATAAATCACATATGTGAATTATATCATGCGATCCTGATTACTTAGATAACATGTATGTGAATTATGTCATGTGAACCTGTTTATTGAAGACATCATATAATTTTCTCATGCCATCATGTTTAGTTAGTCATCATATCTTTGAATTATTTCATGCTATACTATCCAGTTTAGATAGACATCATATATGTGAAATTATGTCATGCTATCCTTTTTAGTTAAAAAATATACATGTGAACTATATCATGCCCTTTTTTCCCACACTATCTATTGCATCTGTCTCTCATACAAGGTCTGTACATTCAACTATGTTTCTTGTTTATCGGCCATTTGAATTGGAGTGGGTGATGGCAGTATCTAGCGGAGTAAAAACACGGTCTTCAAAATAAATCAATGGTACCTCTTGGTGGAGATAGTAGCCCGGTTGTACATGCACGAGAACCAGCCCTACTACACATAACCCAGACTCTCGCAAATTGTACCCCTGGTGCGATCGACAGAGAACCAGCTTCACCCAATCTAACCCCAACCCCAGCAGATAGTAACCCAGTTCTAGTTGACACAACACCATCTCCACCACAAAGCTCCCAAACAAGAGCAGTTAGTAAGGCAGCTCCAGTGCCCACAGCGCCAGTACTACCACAGCGAACTCAACTCCACCAGTTAGTACACCTATTCCTGTGGGTGAAGCACAATTAGCCATTCGTAGTTTAGCATCTATCGCTTTTGATGTTGTTAAATCCTATGTACGTATCTTGCCATCATGGAAATATTATACCGAAGATGAAGGAAAATGCCAGTTGCAGGTGTTCGTCCAGGAATTATGTGTAAGTAATGTTACTCATGGCAATTACTTTGCTTTGTCCCATACATTCTACCTCCATGCTGGTCATAATACAACAAATGTTCCCATTTTTCTCTATAGAGAAGGACCGATTTGGAAACTCGGGATGAGGTAACCTGTGCTAATACCTCTGCTATCTTCATGAATGCTTGGTGGCGATGCTCGGAATTACACAAGAAAACGTGCTTCACTAGCAAAGAAACTCATCAAATTCCCTTATGTTCTCCTAAGACACATTTATGGGACAATGACTGGGAACACCTTATTCTATACTGGTCCGAACCAAGAATGTGGTAGGGTCTATCAGCTCATTTTTTATTTTTAAGTACTATATGCCTCCGTCTTACTATACTCTGTTCATGTAGAACAAGTGCTTAAATCTGAAGAATAACTGTTCTCGTTTAAGATTCTATTGCTATGGTGCATACTGATTTGCTCTTCTTGTATCACTGTATTTACTCATACGAACTTATTTTTAAATTGAGGGGTCCAATCAAAACTCCAATGGCACAATAGGTATGTTTAAGCATGTTTCTTTCACATGTTTGCTCTTATAAATTGCTCTGTTGATTTCAATTTCAATTGTGTATACAGTTGACTTCTCATATCATACACATTACTAGCATCACAACAGAGCCAATAGTGTTGTTGTACATGTTTACCCGTGGCACCCATTTGAAATCTTGTTGTGCCATGTAGTTTCCCGCACTTCTATTATTTCAATGCTGCTTTGTCTTGAACTGATATGATTTGAACCGTGTCTCTATTTTGATTTGGCAAGACAATGCAGTGACCATAGGACATAGATATATGTTTATTTGAGGCTTTTATTATGTACTACCTGTCAATAGAAGACTTGGTAGTTTAATCATGTCCACCTTACTACTGAACTGGTTCACCGAAATGAGTTTCATATACTACATGCTAAACCTGTTATGTGTATGCTTGTTTCTTCTTTTAGAACGCTGAGAGAATATTGGGGAAGAGTACCTTATTAAGCAATGGTAAAGGAAGTAATGCAGATAAGGTTCAGGATAGTGAGACATCCTTGTTGGTCTCCAACAAACTAAGGAAAACCATCTTGAAGACAGTGAGACAACCCCAAAGTCATGTCTTGGTGTAGTGTTCGAGTTCCTGGCCACTACCGCTGACACAAGCTCTTCGAACTCACTGTCTAAATCAGTCCGGTTTCTTGAGTCTCAACTACAAGCTGAAAGACATTGATCAGCTATGCTGCGACAAGAAGCCGAAGGACTGCGAAAGTCACTTGAGAATTCAGATGCATACTTTCTCGTGCAACAACAAGCGTTGGAGGATTTTACCACCAAATAAGAGAAAGCTAATAAGCTTGCTAAGATTATTGCCAGCATGGTGGATACCCAGGATAACATTTCTTGAGCTCTTCTGAAGTTGTTTCAGTTATGGATTTGTTTTGCTGCCATGTTTATTTGCACTTGTGTCCTATTTAGACGGCGATGTATGTAATATGCTGCTTTGTTCCCTATATTTGCATTGGTGGCGAACTTTGATGCCCAGTGGATGTAATATGTGTAATGGCCTAGCGTTAGTTGCTTGCTAGTTTATTTCCTTATTGTCTTGTTTAGTTGTTTGCTTGTAGTCACTGCAGTTCTTTTTCCGTGTTTTTCTAGTGACCACAATAACCTATTTTTTATAAGTAGGCCACAATAACCATGGGCAACATATGGACCGTTGTAACCATGGTCCTGCTACCTGCTGTAGTGACCATGGGCCTCCTACGGGCCATAGTGTCACATCCCTAGTCCTGGTATGACCTAGACTAGCTAGTCATGTGTGCATGGGGATTTGTGAAACCCTCAGAAATCATTTCTGGAAATAACCCAGTTAAAAATTTCTCCAAAAAGGTCCAAGAAAATGTTCATGTTGCTCTCTGAAAATATTGGTCAGAGGTAAAATTCTAACAAATATTTTTAGGAGCTCATAAATAATTATTTTGGTCGTTTGGAATTAATGCATCAATATTTGCATTGGATATATAATATATGTACAAAAATTATGCTAGTTGTTGAGGAGCTCCGGAATAATATCATTAGCTCCTACAAAAATTGGCATAAGGAAATAAATTAGTTTAGTATTAGTTTTAAAGCAAAAACAAATGTCAGAAATAGAAAACAGAAACAAAAAAGGAAAAACCTTACCTGGGCTAACCTGCGACCAGGCACTGTGTAGGCCCAGCTGTGCTGGCCCAGCCCACTGGCCACCGCACCGTCCCCCACCTCGCGCCAGTAGGCGAGGAGTGTGTCCGGCGCGCGCACGCTCCGCGCGCCACGCGAGCTGCATGCCTGGCCTCTTCCTCGTCGCTCTGGATGCCCCGCACGACGCCACGCGACCCCCAGGCCTCTCTCGCGCTCTCCAGTCCTCCTCCCCGCCTCTGTCGCCCTCTCCCGCGAACGCCCGAGCGCCGCCGTCGCCACCGCACGCAGTAGCCGCGCCCACCGCCACGGCCTTGCCTCCCCGACAAGTCCAACAGCTCCGCGCCGTCTTCCTCATCCTCGACGCCAAGCCACGTGCCTCGGGAGGCCCTGGAGCGCCGCCATCGCCATCGTCTTCGCCTCCGGCCGCCGTAGATCGCCATCACCGCTCCGTCGTCTCCAGCGTGTCCCCGGCCACAAGGAGCAGCCCTCCAAGTCCGTTGTGAGCCCCGTCGTCGAACCCCTCTCTCGCCTGCTCTACCGGCGCCATCTAGCCCCTCTGCCGCCTGAAGCCGTGCCCCGGCCGCCGCCTCGAGCTCCCCTCCGGGGAGCTCCGGCCACCCCGCGTCCTCCCATCGCCTCCCCTGGATGCGCGAGAGCCCGGGCTACGCCCCGGTGCCCTTAGCCGCCGCCGTCGTGGCCTGAATCGCGGACACCGCCGCGTCCAGAGGTCGCCGACGATGACCTCGCCGGTCTGATGTGCGGGCCCGACTTGCCAGGTGATTAGCTTAAGGCTAATAATCACCTAACTAAACCCCTGAGACACTGACAATGGGCCCAGCGCCACTAAATTTAATTAGATTAGTACAAAACCTTCGTTTAACACTGTGAGACTGACGTGTGGACCCCACACGCCAGGTTTGACCTGGTCAGCCATGGTTGACTCGCTGACGTCATGCCACTATCATGCTGACGCAATATATCATTTTCTGGTTTAAAAATAAATCAGGAGAATCCAGAAAATGATATAAACTTCTAAAATTCATGGAAATTCAACCGTAGCTCAGATTTAAATAATTTATATATGAAAAATTCAATCTATCCATCTGTACCAGTTTCATGCATGTCAAACCAAGTTATACCTGCTTTATATGTGAAAACACGTAAATGGCTTTTAAATAGACTTAAGTTAGAGTTGCATTTGAACCTTTGGTTCAAATGGACTTCATCCAAATGAATGCTAGCTGCATTAGCTCAAACAATATCACATCTACATGCCATGATCATGCATCATATTGTTGCATATGCTTGTGTATTCATTGCCGGCACGAATCTTCTCGATAGGTCCTGCTCCGGAGAGAGTGTTCGAGAGTACCTGTCTGAAGAGCAGTGTTCTACTGCCGTTTTATTAGGCAAGCAAACCCCCCTTGTTCATTTCGATACAATCCCACTCTCTCGCTCCTGCTCTCTTTTATTGCATTAGGACAACAGCGATTCAACTGCTACTTTATGCTGCGGTAGTTGAACCCATTCCTCTGCATGACCTGTCATTGCCACAGTAAATAGTTGAAACCCACTAGCATGTGTAGGAGTTGATTGAGCCATGTTGTGTTCCTACCATGCCATGCCTGCTATTGCTTAGAGGTGTGTCAGGTCTGATTCATTGGGAATGAATTGGAGTGTTACCATATGTTATGGTGCTGAGAGTTAAGTGTGTGAACATGATTTGGTAAAGGTAGCAGTGAGAGGCTATGTAGGAGTACATGGTGGGTTGTCTCACTGGAACCATCCTTAAGCACTGAGTTCTGTGTATGTTGTACAATGACTAGCTAATACCACACATTGGAATGCTTAAGTGCCCCTCTCGACTTATTAACCAACTTGATCTCTGTCCAGGAGTCGCAAATAGTTTCTGGAGTTTGTAGGTAATGTTAGTAGTCTACCAAGTGGCACCCGGCCAGGTGGGCTTGGGACAGACTAGGCACAAGTGGCACGGTGTACCAAGCGTAGATCGATCCGGTGAGGTGGGCTTGGGAACCCTGCACACATCTTTTGGGGCCGTGAGCGACACCCCGGCCGGATCTCCTTGCGGATGGAACCCGAATAGGTGATAAACCTGGACTAGAGTCTTGTGTGGTTAGTTAGGTCGTGGCCGACTCCCTCGCCAGGCTTCCGATTGAAGGTTGCCGAGATACATGACGTGTACATGGCGGTAAGTGGCGAGAGCGTGTGTGAAGAAGTACACCCCTGCAGGGTTAACATGATCTATTCGAATAGCCGGGTCCGCGGTTATGGACTTCTTGGATGCTTACGTGGTACATAGACAATTTGAAGTGGATACTCTAAAATGCTCAAGATAAGTGTGAGTGCTATGGATGGCCTTCTCTTAGGGAGACAGGAATGAATCCATAGTAGTGTATTGATGTGGTGATTAGTGGACTCATGTGCACCACCTCAAAAGAGTTACCAGCAGTCGTAATTCAAGATAGCCACTGAGTCAAAGCTGGCTTGCTGCAACTAAACCCCACACTGCCTTCTTGATACTAATGCATGTATGATAGGATCCGATGTAAGTCTTGCTGGGTACCTTTGTACTCACGTTGCTTATTTATGTTTTTGTAGCGGAGACTTCGGTCTTACTAGTTTACGTGGACTTCGACAAGTAGCTTGTACCTCAGCTACGATCTTGATCGGATTTTGTAGATAGTCAGGCTCTTCAGCCTTTTTCTTTTGTAGTTGTCTGTACTCAGACATGTAATGCTTCCGCTTGTTGCTTGTATGCTCTGTATGTTGGGTCATGAGACGCATGTTTGCAATACTTGGCTCCTCGGAGCCTAATGAATAAATACTCTGAGTCGTAGAGTCATGTTGTGATGCCATGTTGTATTTGCACATATCGAGCATATTGTGTGTATGATTGAAATGCTTGGTAGCCTCTCTTATGGGGAAATGTAGGTCTGGTGCTTCCACTGAGCCTTGGTAGTCCGCTACAACCTGGTTTACCGGAGTCCTGCTAGCCCAGCACTACTGCTCCGGAACACTTAGACTGGCCGGCATGTGATTCACTTCGTTCCTGTGTCTGTCCCTTCGGGGAAATGTCATGCGGTGACATCCGGAGTCCTGCCTAGCCTGCTACACCCCGGGTTCCCGGAGTCCTTTTAGCCCAGTTGCTACAACCCGGATTCACACGCTGCTGATCGAGATGCTCGATGTTGTTTCATGTATGCTTGTCCCTGTAAGTTAGTGCCACTTTGGGTTCATGACTAGTCATGTAGGCCTGGGTTCTCTGTCATATGGATGCTAGCGACACTATCATATACGTGAGCCAAAAGGTGCAAACGGTCCCGGGCCATGGTAAGGCGAAACTCGTGGGAATACCGTGTGTGAGGCCGGAAAGTGATATGAGGTGTTACATGCTAGAACGGTGTGACTTAGAATCGGGGTCCTGACACATAGGATCCATGGGCCTTGTACGGGCCATATAATCAATGGGCCTTGTACGGGCCGTATGACCGATTGGCAAACATGGGCCTTACTATTCGTGGACCAATAACAATCCGCAAAATGGGCCGTAAACGGGCTAGAGTGGAAATTGTCTATTTATGGCCGACCATAACGGGCCGTTAATAGGCCGAAATGTATAACGGGCTTAATTCTATCGATAGGCATCACGGGTCGCTAATGGGCCGTGTTTGATGATGCTATGAAAACATCCCAATGGGCCACAAACGGGCTGACTGTAACCACGGGCTGAATTTGGCCCACATGCGAAACAGGCCAGTAACGAACCATAAGTAACCGAATGCTAGAAATGAGCCAAAAAATAAATGGGCCCTTAGAAGGCCAAAAGTTAACACGGGCTGGAAGCGGCCAAACGGAATAATGGGCCGCTGAGGGGTCTAAAGCGATACATTGTTCATTATGGGCTAGTTTCCCCACGGGCCTTTAACGGGCCTAGAGTCACAAAGGGCCTCGTATGGGCCAAAAGACTTCATGGTCCATACATGGGCCGGAAGTTACAATGTACTGGAATCATATTGGATGGCCCAGATGACGCTACTGGGCCTAATTCAAATAGGCCATAATGGGCCTTGAGTTAGCGGGCTGTAAATGGGCTATATGCGTACATGCCATTAATAGGCTTTCTGTGGGCCGGCCCGCTGCCTTTTGACCAAGTCAAACGGGCGGGCCTCTTCACCTGAATGGGTCTTTGTTGGTCCGTGCCACGTGTCACCGTATCATAGGCGCCTCCCATCCAATGAGTGGATGCCATCTGTCCCAACTCTGAGCCGACACGTGATTCCTCTGGCCACTGAGAATGTTACACATGGAAAATCCCCTTTGGTCTGGGCTGTTAACAGGTTATCGAATCCAAACCTGAACCCGATAGGTTAACAACGACCCACTATGATGGATGCCATGTGTCTGTTACCCTTGACGAAAGCACTTCCATGACACGCCATTTACCGTCATGGAAGTGGACACTTCCGTGATGATAATTTTGGTATTGTCATTGAACACTTCTACGACAGCACATGTATGACTATCTTGATTTTTTCATAAAATCATCATGGATGTACATGCATGACAGAAAACATGACCTACTGGGACAAACACGTATGATCACGGATGTGTTTGTTTTGTAGTGCTAGCTCAGGCAAAACTGGTGGTACAACTGCTTGAGCTTCTTCTTCGCGAGCCATGGGTTGTGCATCTTTCACTTCTTCCCATTCTGGCTGTGAAGCCAAAGAATCAGGAGCAAGATCAACCTCCATCTGGGTAGGGGCACTAGATGAGGAGACCGATGTGGTATTTCCTCGTGAAGCAACTTGCTCCCCCTTAACTTTATCACCCTCCTTGATGGATCCAGATGGATCAACATGAATTTCCTTCAAAGGCGATGAAACTGCCTTCTCCATCTCAACCTCTTTGTCAACTTTTTCTTCAGGGGCTTGCTGCTCGGGCATGACATTCTCTACGATAGGATTGTCTACAAGGATATCCATCACATCTGATTTTTGCGCAACTGAGGTAGGAATGATACTACCGCAGGCACAGCTTGTTGCTCGGTTTCTTCCTCAGAACGAGGGGATGGTGGTATTTGTTGCAATGGGACACTTGACTCAACAGGTGCATCAGTAGTGACAGATTGGATACGGTGATCCTTGATAGCCTTCGACTTGCTCGCTCTAGCGTGTGCTTTCTGATGCTTTTCTTCTCTTTCTCTTCGTCGAGCAAGTTTTGCCTAACGCTCAATCTCATCATTTCTACGATCCCAAAGCTGAGAAACATCCATTTTCATCTTGGAGTGCCACTCGATCTTGTTGTTTCTCATGATAGTGAGGGCTATGGTGATCTCAAGAATACCCTTGTTCATGTCTTTTCTTTCAGACTCAGATTTGGCATCCTTCCTCGTTTGCTCAAGGTGTTTCTTGTCCTCAACAGCTTGGTTCAGTTCCCTGGTGATTTCTTTCAGCTTAGTGAAGTGTTTTGCTACCATCTTGGTAACATCTTCAGGCAGACCCAAGCTGCTTAACTCAGATGGATTTGCATAATAGGAAGCGCCTTCAATGATGTCAAAAATAATATCAAAGTCATATTCCTCTATGGAAGCAGGAATAATTGTCTTGGCCTTCTTGGCAGCAACAACTCCTTTTTCATCAGGCGACAACTTTCTCTCTGCTACAGGGGCAGCAAAACCCGAAGGTTTATCTTATGCCAAAGTAGCAAGCCTTGGTGATGATCTTAATGGGGGCGAAACTTTTGCCGAAGAGGGTGTTTGATATGGCTTGTCAAGCAAAACTCTTTGATCATACATGGGAAATTCTTCACCAACATTATCATCGGAAGAATCATCAGATGAGGCAGATGCTGCATGTCGAATTCAGGGCTCCACATACCCACAAAGGTTTGAACTCTGGGGCGTGTGCGAAGAACACAAACTTTCGAGCTCACTAACTCGTCTCCCTATAGCCTAGCTTCGTCAGATTCACGTGAGCGGAGAAGAAGAGGAACACAACAGTTTACCCAGGTTCGGGCCACCTTGTAGTGTAACACACTACTCATGCTTTGTGGTGGATTAGCCTCACGAGAAGGTTTGGGGATGAACTAGTACAGTAGATGAGCTGCCTCGCGAGGGATCGAAGGGTGAGGAATGAGTCGACCCCTTCTACGGTGGTGGCTAACTATATTTATAGTGGCCTTGGTCCTCTTCCCAAAGCTTAGGCGAGAAGGGATTCCACAACGACCCATTTTTAAAGGGGACAAGTAGTACCTCTTATCCTAACAAAAGGTGGTCTTCGCCGGCAAAGTTTCTGGTCATGACGCAGCGGTGGGCTCGGCAATGACATCCGTCCTACCAAGCCCGTGGTCTCGGTCTTGTTGCACCGAAATGGAAACCTTTGGGGGGATCCTAGGGAACCCATGCCTGTCCTTGTCTCCTTAGGACCAAAGAGGAAACTGCCTTCTCTCGCCAGCTGGCGCCTGCCTGGCCTTGGTCGTCATGGCTCACATCATCATAGCCTCAGGAGGCTGAGTACCTACATAGAAAACTCCGCTCCTTGGGAGGCACCCTGGGGAGGACGCTCCCTCTGGAGGTCTTGGCGCCGTCCGCCTCGCGAGGCTAGGGGGCCCTCACGAGGGTCTTGTCTTGGTAGTCTCGTAGATGGGTCGTACCAGGTCATCGAGGGAGCCACGCCATGGGCCGCAGGTAGGCAAGTCTGGGTACCCTGGTTCCCAAGACGCCGATAGTAGCCCCGGGCCCAAGGCGCGCTCGAGCTTGGCTTTAAAGCAAAGCCAAAGGGCAAGTGCGAAGCGCCGCGGGTCCCAATCGCCTGCGGGCGAGGCTGACGCGTGGTGCCTGATGGGACACGGCCGCCTCCGCTACCCCACGTTATCTCGGCAAGTGCTCCAAGTTGGTAAAAAGGCTGGCACACGCCTGTGGAACCATCATTGCCCTGCCGCGCGCTTTCCCTCTGCTTCTTCTCTTTCTTGCAAACTCGTGCCCTCTTGGCCAGATTCTGCGCTAGCTCCAATCTGCCTTGCCGCCATGGCTCCTAGGAAGAAGAAGGGCAAGACCCCGGCGGCGGCGGCAGAGTCCTTGCCGGGACGGAACCAGCGCTGGGCCGGTCCACTGTGATCAACCACGAGGGGCTGGATAAGGTCCAACACACAATCGCCGCCGATTCCAATGAGTGGAAGGCGACGAAGATCTGGCTTGCCTCCCAGACTTTGGCCGACCTGGATGCCACCAACACCCCCCTCCATCTTCACGCCATCTTTTCTGGCCTGCTACTGCCATTCTCAGATTTCTTTAACGTCGTGCTTACGCACTACCAGATCCATGCGCTGCACCTTGACCCCGGGTCCGTTGTTCTTCTTTCTGCCTTCGTGTTCTTGTGCGAAGCCTTCGTGGGTGTCACCCCATCCGTGGCTATGCTCCGCCACTTCTTCTCCCTTTAGAAGGTTGCCGGCGGGTAGCGCTTGTGGTGCGTGTCGCTCCGTGTGGCGGGGGCAACTGCGGGCTCCTGCATCGGGACCACGCTCCACCCGGACGTGGAGGGGTTCCAAAAACAATAGGTGTACATCGACACCGCCGTGTATAGCCCCTTGCTCCTGATCCTGTCGGTGCCGGCAAAAGTAAGCTCCGACTAGGAGCACACGGAGCTCACTGACCCGCGGCTTGCACGAGTCTTGACCAGGCTAGCCAAGCTAAAGGAGGCGGGGGTGACGATGGCGATGGTGGTGAGGCAATTCATCCGGCAGCGCATTGCCCCACTCCAGCGCCACTCTCGCCTAATGCGGGCCTTCACCGGCCCTGAGGATACCATGAGGCTTCAGGTGCCTTCTCTCCCCTCTAGCACACTGTGCGGGGTGCTCCACCTCTTGACTGGCGAGGTGCCCGCCACGCTTCACCCAGAAGGGCATTCCTTGTACAACTACCCAAACGGGAGGGCCTTCGCCGAGAAGATGCCACGCTTGGAAGAGTGGGGCTGCTTCTGAGGGCTATGCAGGGCCTCGCGATAACCCCTTACTGGTGATTCCAGTGCCCACGGGTCCTGAGGCACGTGCTCCCGTGGCGGTCGTGGAGGGGTCTCCCGAGCCACACGCCCCCAAGCCACAATCTCCATTCCTTCGAGCGGCGGGAAAAATGCCCAGCCCGAGGCCGTCGCTGCCGACATCGCAGCGGGAGGCCATGCGCCAGGATCTAGAATGCCGCCATCTGGCCCTTGCCCGTCCCGGAGGAGGAAGGAGTACGACAGCTACCGCGGGCCTGCCCCGAGGGCCCTGAAGAGGAGGAAGTGGGTTGCCGTGGACGAGTAAACACCTGGATTTCCTTGGTTCCCGCACATCATTCTATTCTGACTCTTGTTCCACAGGTTCCCCCTTGGCGATGGGATGAGCGTGTCCATGACGCCACCTCCGGAGGGCACTGGTCCTGCCGTGGCATTGCGCCTCGTGAGCCACGCGATCGTGCGCACGGATGATACGTCTCCAACGTATCTATAATTTTTTATTGTTCCATGCTATATTATATTCTGTTTTGGATGATTAATGGGCTTTATTATACACTTTTATATTATTTTTGGGACTAACCTATTAACTGAAGGCCCAATCCAGAATGGCTGTTTTTTGCCTATTTCAGTGTTTCACTGAAAAAGAATATCAAACGGAGTCCAAACAGAATGAAACCTTCGGGAACGAAATTTTTGGAACGAACGTGATCTAGAGGACTTGGACCCTACGTCAAAAAAGCTACCAGGAGGGCACGAGGTAGGGGGGCGCGCCTATCCCCCTGGGCGCGCCCTCCACCCTCATGGGGCCCATGTTGCTCCACCGACGTACTTCTTCCTCCTAAACTATCAGATACGGAGCCAAAAAAACCTAATTCCACCGCCGCAACCTTCTGTACCCGTGAGATCCCATCTTGGGGCCTTTTCCGACGCTCCGCCGGAGGGGGCATTGATCACGGAGGGCTTCTACATCAACACGATAGCCTCTCCGATGATGTGTGAGTAGTTTACCTCAGACCTTCGGGTTCATAGTTATCAGCTAGATGGCTTCTTCTCTCTTTATGGATCTCAATACAATGTTCTCCCCCTCTCTCGTGGAGATCTATTCGATGTAATCTTCTTTTGTGGTGTGTTTGTTGAGACTGATGAATTGTGGGTTTATGATGAAGTATATCTATGAACAATATTTGAATCTCCTCTAAACTTTTATATGTATGATTGGTTATCTTTGCAAGTCTCTTCGATTTATCAGTTTGGTTTGGCCTACTAGATTGATCTTTCTTGCAATGGGAGAAGTGCTTAGCTTTGGGTTCAATCTTGCGGTGTCCTTTCCCAGTGACAGCAGGGGCAGCAAGGAACGTATTGTATGTTGCCATCGAGGATAACAAGATGGGGTTTATTTCATATTGCATGAGTTTATCCCTCTACATCATGTCATCTTGCTTAAAGCGTTACTCTGTTCTTATGAACTTAATACTCTAGATGCATGCTGGATAGCGGTCGATGTGTGGAGTAATAGTAGTAGATGCAGGCAGGAGTCGGTCTACTTGTCACGGAGGTGATGCCTATATACATGATCATACCTAGATATTCTCATAACTATGCTCAATTCTATCAATTGCTCAACAGTAATTTGTTCACCCACCGTAATACTTATGCTCTCGAGAGAAGCCACTAGTGAAACCGATGGCTCCCGGGTCTATTTTCCATCTTATTAATCTTCCAACTCTTAGTTATTTTTTATTTCCTTTTATTTTACTTTGCATCTTTATCATAAAAATACCAAAAATATTGTCTTATCATATCTATCAGATCTCACTCTCGTAAGTGACCATGAAGGGAATGACAACTGTCGGATTTCGGGTCCCGGCAGACCCTTGAGGTTCAAACACTGGGGTGCGCGCGGAGATCCAACCCTCCACCGTCTCGCACCTCGCCGAATTGCTGGGACCTAAACTACTAACGGAACAGCACGAGAGACACAAGATTTATACTGGTTCGGGCCACCATTGTGGTGTAATACCCTACTCCAGTGTGTGGTGTGGTGGATTGCCTCTTGGGCTGATGAGGAACAATACAAGGAAGAACAGCCTCGCGAGGGTCTGTTCTTGGTGGGTGTGATGAACTGCTAGGTGGTGTTCAGTTGCTCTAGCTACTGGTTTCTTTATGAGGATTCGGATCTCTCTTCGTCTTTCCAAGATGCCAGATCCCTCTACTATGGTGGATAGCTCTACTTATATAGGCTAAGGCCCTGGGCCTGTTCCCAAATATTGAGCATGAAGGGCGCCAACAATTGGCCATTTTGAAGGGGAACAGCGGGTACACTTATCCTGACTAAAGTTGGTCCTCGCCTGCCAAAGGCTCTGGTGATGACGCCTGCTTGGGCTCCACGATGATTCCCTTCCAACCGTTGGGCTGGTCTTGGTCTTGTTGCACAAGCGGATGCCTTTGCTTGATGCTCTCTTTGTGCTTGCTCCCTTTGCACCAAAGAGGAAAGGAGGACGCCACAGTCGGGCGCCTGACCGGGCGCCCTTGGTCTCTTGCGTCATGGGCACCTCGCGAGGTACCCTGCCTTGAACTCTCCGCCTCCTCATGAGCTGGCCCGACGAGGCCGTGCACGAGGAAGCTCCTTGTCGCCCGCCCATGAGGCTGGGCCCCTCGCGAGGGTCTTGAGCTTGCGTTGATGAAGATGGGTTGTCCTGGGCCTCCTTTGAGCCATGCCGCAGGCCACAGGCAGGCAAGTCTAGGGACCCCCGTTCCCAGAACACCGACAGTAGCCCCCAGGCCCACGGCGCGCCCGGACTTGGCCGAGCAGAGAGGCAAAAGGGCAAGTGCGAAGCATCGCGGGCCCTAACAGCTTGCGGCCTTGGGCGTCGCGTGGCGGTTGATTGGACGCGTGCGCCTCTGCAACCGCGTGGGTTGATAACAGAGCGGCATCTTCCTTGCTTCCTTTACTTTCTCCAGTTGCTGCTCAGATCCCCTTTCTTGCGCCTCTCCTCTCTGCTTCCAAGATCTTCAGATCCACTCCTCCTGTGTGCCCTGGCCAGTCATGGCTCCTCGCCAAGCCCCGCCCGGAGCCTGGTACTCTCCTGCCTTGGACCCGCCAAATGTGTCAGGGGCGAGCCTCGCCCTGGTGCGCCGGATGGCGAAGGCGCAGGGCGTCAACGGAGCAGAAGCGTTCAAGGCCGGCTCCGCCGCCCCTGAGGGTCGGGGGAGTACCTTCTACCCGTTCTTCATGAGCACCATCATTGCTGGTTTGGTGCCTCCCTTTTCTGAGTTCTTCTTCTCCGTCCTCCGTCATTACAACATTCAAGCTCTGCACCTCCATCCCAACTCCGTCCTTCTTCTGGCAATCTTCGCCTACTATTGTGAGGCCCATGTTGGGGTGAAGCCCTCGTGGCCTTGCTGCGCCACTATTTCTCACTCCGAACCTCCGTGGTTCCGCCTCCAGGCGTCTTGTGAGCTTAAATGCATACGGCGGAGCCATCGCCATTTCAAACCCTGGGAAGCAGATCGAGGGCTTCAGGAGCAAGTGGGTCTTGGTGGATGTTGGGCGCATCCACCCACGGCTGATCCTGCCCATGAAGCACCCCAAGAGCTCCGACGACTGGTCCCGAGTGGAGCTTCTGGATCCCCGCGCGAAGCTGGTGCTGGAGAAGATGGATGCAGATCTGAAGCCGGCCAACGCGGGCGACGGGCGGCCGACGGCGTCGTTCTTTGAGGGAGTTCTGGAGCACCAATGGCTCCGCTTCGTCGATTGCCTTCGATGTGGAGGCCTCACTCGAGCCCGTGGCCTCGGCCAGCGAGGATCTGGCGACGGTCCTCCAGTCCTTGGTTAGGGGCGATGTGGCGAGATCGAGGGCGCCCACGCCTTGTTCCTTCGGGCGAGGATTGGGAGCAGGTAGTGGGGCCCATGCCTGTCTTCAATGGGATGGGCCCGTGCCCGTGGAGGCTCCGGAGGACCTGGTGGACGTGTCCTCTTCCGACTCCAGCGAAGAGGTGGAGGAAAGAGAGCCGGGAGAGGGGGTTGATTCGAGACGGAGTCAAGGGCCCCTCCCCTGCGGCGCAGGTCCCGCATTCTCCGCCTCCCCCAGAGTGACGACGACGAGGATGAGGATGAGCGTGGAGGCGGAAGTCTGCCCCCGATCCCGAAGAAGGACCGGACTGGGCTGGTCCCCCGCGGGTCCGCCCCGGGCCCGGGGCGATCCGCAGACGCGCCTCCTGCTCCCGGGCCCCTTGAAGCTGATCCCTGCAGCCGGCTCTCGGGCTTCAAGTATGGCCGGAGGTTGCTCGAGTCCACCAGCGACGACCTGTAAGTGCCTGCTTCCCATATTGATTATTGCTCCATCGACGAGATCTGATGTCCATGTCCTTCGGCCAGGCTGGCGCCCGCGGCGAAGAAGCTGAAGGGGGCTCCCGAGGCCCCATCCGTGGCGGTGCCTCTGCCCGAAAAAGAGGGTGATCCTGGCGCCCAGGCCTCTCCTGCCCGGGCGTCCTTGCGAGGCCTGGCTGAGCCTGCTGGGGCGGGCTCAGCCCCCTTGACCCAGGCGACTCCCGAGGTGCCCTTGCTTGGCGCTGCCTCCACTGTTGTCGTGGCGCCGCTGCTTCCGCCTCAGGGCGCAGTGGTCACACGGCCGTCTTCTCCTCCTACTCCATCGACCGCTGCTCCTCCGAATGCTCTTCTGGATCGCGCCGTTGCCGGACTGGACCGCCTGCGGCAGGATCTTCTGTGCGCCGATTCCCGTCTGATGGCCGGGCTTTTGGAGCTGGGTTCTGGCTGGATTCGCTCCGATGCTTCGATTCGGGCGGCGCTGGTCCAGGACTCGACGGCTTGCGACGAGGAGAAGCAAGTTGTTCGTGAGGCGAAGATTGCCCGCGATGCTGCCCTGGGGGAGGGAGCTAGCATCCAAGGTCGTTGTGAGACGCTGGAGAGCGAGCTGAAGGGCCTGTAGAACCAGCTTGCCGGGGAGGCCCGCCTCCGCCAGGAGCAGGAGGAAAGCATGAAGGCTCGCGAGGCGGCCGTCAAGGACCGGGAGGCCAGGCTCAAGAAGCGCCGCGACCACCTAGGCGCGCTGGAGCAGGAGCTGTAGGCGAGGAAGGTCGAGCTGGACGACAAGGCGCGGGTTCTTGCCGAAGATCGCGTGGCCTTCACATATATGGAGGTGAAGGCTCGCACCTTGCTGAGGGAGCTTTATGATAGTGGCCTGGAGAGCCCACTGGCCGGCGCAGAGGACGGCCCCGCCAAGTTGCTTCCCTTCCTGGTTCGCGCTCTTGAAGATGTCTCCATTGGTATTGGCCCCACGGCTGAGGCCGAGGCGCGTGTCTTGTCTTCTGCGGCACTGACGCGGGTCCTCACCCACGTCTACCTTCGCGATCCCAGCGTCGACCTGGACAGCCTGCTGGAACCAGCAAGCGGCAAGCATGCAGCTGCCGCTGCCGAGGCCGTGAAGGGTCGCGCGGAGGCTCTGTTGGGGAAGTTCCGGGCCTTCAGCACCAAGCCGAAGCGAGGCGCTGCCGGCCCTGCTGCTCCACGAGGCGAACCCACTCCGCGCTGCTCCACCGGCGACAAGTGACTCCGCCAGGCTCTGGCCCCGCTTTTAATTCCTGCACATGTATCATGCCTCGGGGAGGCGTTTAAACTTGCATTTGGTATTGCGATAACAGCGTGGACTGTAATATTTGCTTTTGAATTCCTTGAAATTTTCTCTTCCTACTTGCTTATGTTCTACGCCGGCAGAGCCCGGCCCCGCGCATACCTCAACCGCCGTTAGCCCCGACCGGAAACCAGGATGGGACCAAGGAGTGAGGGGCTACGTGACAAGTTAGGCTCCTGAGTCGCGATGCTCAGGAGTTCCCCTTGGCGCATGAACAGCAAGTAGGGAGGTGAGACACGGGCGGATCTACCGTTCTACGTCTACAGAGCCCAGCCCCGCGCATACCTCAACCGCCGTTAGCCTTTCGGAACTAAGGGGTGAGGGGCTACGTGACCAGTTAGGATCCTGAGTCGCGATGCTCAGGAGTCCCCCTTGATGCGCAAACGGCATTCGTACCTTGGCTCCGCTCGGGAAGTGACGTGCGATGAACCAGGCCCGGGCTGGCTGGGTGGCGGCGTCTGGCGTGACCAGGCGCAGCCCCTGCTCAGCCCTCAAGGCGCTCCCGAGGGGAGGCGCGTAACGAGGCCGGGCACCGAGCTCTGGGCTCGAGGTTGATGCGACCCGGAGGCCACCCTTAGTTGTATATCACCAGCGCGGAGCATAGCGCTTCCGCATGCGTACGGGCATAGCCGCTCCTCGGCAGTGTCGTCAGCCAGCGTGGAGCATGGTGCTTCCACTGGAACGTGGAAGGGGGCTCCCCTCTGGGAGGAGCCCCCGGGGCGTATACAGCCCCACCCTGGCACGTGGCTGGCACGGTAGGGCTGGACGAGGTGTATCTGGGCACCCGTGAGCCAACGTGGGACTCATGGGGCCCTACCTCAAGGCGGGTTGCGCCTGGCTCTGGGCCTTATCTTCGATTGTGTTCCTGCAAATTTGGCCAGATGCCGGTGCTCTACGTCTTCGGGTCCCGGCTCTCGGGCTGGTCTCAGCCGTCGCTGGCAAGCCAGGTCGTGATGCCATGGACAAGACCAGAGGGTGAGGGCCGGAGAGCCGGTAGGAGCCCTGAGTCGCGATGCTCAGGCACCCCCCCCCTTAACGTGCAAGCTAGGTCAGATGCAGCAACTCTACGTCCTCGGGTCCCGGCTCTCGGGCTGGTCTCAGACGTCGCTGGCAAGCCAGGTCGCGATGCCATGGACAAGACCAGAGGGTGAGGGCCGGAGAGCCGGTAGGAGCCCTGAAGTCGCGATGCTCGTGCACCCCCTTTAACGCTGCAAGCTGGGTTAGATGACGAAACTCTCGCCCTCGGGTCTCGGCTCTCGGTCTAGTCTCGGCCGTCGGCCGGCAAGCTGTGTCGCGATGCCATGGACACTACCAGAGGGTGAGGGCCGGAGAGCCGGTAGGAGCCATGAGTCGCGATGCTCAGGCACCCCCCCTTTAACGTGCAAGATTCCGCCACCCAGGAAAAGGCACCAAATAACAAGCATGGTGGAGCGAGAGCATAGTCCTAAGGAAAAAGTAGGAAGGATACATGCCGCTGGGACTGGCCCGAGCGGCTTGGGGATGATGCAACCCGAGGGGCGCCCCCAACAGGATAGGCTAATGAAATGAAATAAAAGGGATACATGCCGCAGGGACGGACCCATGCGGCCTGGGAATAATGCGGCCCTGAAGGCGCTCCCAGCCGGGAATAAAACTTAAAGATGTCACCTGGTGATGTTGAGGACGAAGGGGTGTTGGTGTAGCAGACTCGGTGGGCTGCGGGAGCCGACCTCACGAGCCCCCAGGCCCAGGGGCCTCGGGAGGATCCGGCGCCGGGCGGCTCCTCGCGGGCCATCTCCATCTCCGCCAGGCTGCGGCGCGTGCTGACCTCTTGAGCCTCCAGGATGGCCCTCATGAGATGCCGGTGCGCAGCAACCGCGCTTAAGGTGCCGTGGGGCATGCGCGACGGTTGTGGGCAGGCCCCGCAATGTCCCACTCGCGACGGCCAGAGGCGCTCTTGAGACGCGGCTCGGTTGAGCCCTGGTATGTCGATGCAGACGCGCAGCCCACCATCCTCGCCTGGATGGGGGGCCACAGCGGGTAGGTGGCGGCTGCCCCTCATGACCCTTGACTCCAGAGCTCCCGAATGGCCTTGGCAGACGAACTCCCGAGGGTTCGCCCTCCTTGCCTTGCTCCTGCCACGGAAGCGTGCTTCAAACACGCCCACGTGGTGCCCAAACGCCTCCCTCGTGACCTGGCGAGGTCGGCGGCCCTCCAGGGAGAGCCCCGAGCCCCGCCTCGAGGAGGGCGCCGGGCGCTTTCCTATGCGATGGAAGGAGGCTCCCCTGGCCTGGTGCGGCCCCGAGGGGCCTGTCTCTTGAGGAGTCGGGCCGGTCGATGTCTTCTTCTTCTTGGGTGCGACCTCGGAGGCCTCCCCGCCGCCGTGGTCTGGTCTTCTAGTGATGCGGCTCGAAAGGCTCGCTCCAGGGAGCACACTGCGTCTCTCTCTTCACAGGGCACCGTGATGACCCCGCCGCTTCCTGGCATCTTGAGGACGTTGTAGCCGTGCTGGGTTACGGCCATGGATTTGGCCAACGCTGGGTACCCGAGGATGGCGTTGTACGGCAGGCGAATGTGGGCGACGTCGAAGTCGATGAGCTCGGTGTGGTAGTTGTCGCGAGCCCCGAAGGTGACAGGAAGGCGGACCTGCCCGATCGGGACCGTGGAGCCGTCGGTGACTCTGGAGAAAGGCTTGGTTGACTAAAGCTGACTGTAAGGCACTTGAAGATTGTTGAATGTCTCCACGGACAGACGTTGAGCCCTGCTCCGCTGCCGATGAGGGTCTTGGTGACCAGCACGCTGTCGATGATTGGGGAACAAAGCATCGGAGAACTCCGGCTGTGGCTGCGCACTTGAGCTGATCCGCTGAGCTGAACGTGATGGCGCACGCCGACCACCTGAGAGGGCGCGTGGCCTCGAGCTTGGGGAGGACTGCATTCACTTCGCGGGCGAACTGCTTGAAGATGCGCTGAGAGGCTGGGGCTTGAGCTCCGCCCAGGATGCAGGCGATCGCACGCGCTTCCTGGAAGCCCCCAGCCCCCTCGTCCTGATGACGGTCTTCAATTCTCCTTGGCAGCGGCGGCAGCGTAGGGAGGCATGTGTTCCCTCATGGGCGATCCTCGCGAGGCTGATCCTCCAGCCTCCCTCGCGAGGCGGGTCTTGCCAACGGTCCTCGCGAGGTTGGTCGCGCCACCCTTGGCGCGGGCTGCGGTCTTCCCAGCGTCCTGCATTCCTTCCTCCTCCTCGGCCGTAGCCCCGGTCGCTGCGCTCGGGGCGTCTACCGACCCTTCCTTCGCGTACGTCCCGGAGCTCTTGGCATTCATTGGTGTTGTGGGTGCGGAGGTCGTGCTACACGCAGTACCGGCTGCCCTTGGAGGACTCGGGCTGATCTCTGCCTCGCTTGGTGTCTGGTTCGCCACAGTACGGCAGCCCCTTGCGCTTCACGTCCTTGGCCTTGGACTTCTTTTCTTCGGGATCTGCGGCAGTAGCTCGAGGAGGAGAGGCGCCTCCTAAGCCCCTGCCGCACTTGGTCGCCAAGTTGAACAGCTCCAAGGAGGTGCACAGATCTTCATGCATCGCCAGCTCCTCCTTCATCTTGACGCGTCACGCACGCCCGTCGGAGAAGGCAGAGATGATGGCCTCCTCCGCTACCACTGGGATCTTGAGGCGCGCGTTGTTGAAGCGCCGATGTACTTTTTGCAGGGTTTCGCTGCTGCTTGATTCGGCGCATGTCGCTCACGGCGGTGGCCGGGTCGCGAAAATTCGAGTACCACGGAAGTTGGCGATGAAGCGGGTACGCATCTCGCCCACGAAGAGATCGTGCATGGGGCCAGATTCAGAGCCAAAAGTGCGGGCTCCGTCCTTGAGCGCCATGGGAAACCAGTTCGCCATGACCTTTTCATCCCCGTTGGCAGCCTCGATGCCCAGCTCAGAGCTGGAGGAACTCCGTAGGGTCACCGTGCCGTCAGAAGCGAGGAGGCAGGTCTGCTTGAACTTGGCGGGCCACGCGATGCCGGGCAGCTCGGGGGTGAAGCGCGGCAGCCCGCCGTGGCCGCTGGGGCCTTGACGGCAGAGAGCTTGGTCTTGCGGGCCTCCCTGCGCCCGGGGCAGCGCAGGGTCTTGACGTGCTTGGGAGCGGGGAGCGCCGGGCAGCTTCTTGTGGGCGAGAACTTCTTGACAGCTCTGCTCTTGCCTTACGGCGCTGGCGGAACGGGTTCCGCCCAGGCCGCCATATGAGGGCAGGCGCCTTCTTGAGGAGGCGGCGGCTGAGGCCCCACGGGAGCTTCATCGCCCGCGCGGGGCGGGGTGCGGTGCAGCGAGACGGACGGCGCGGGGCGCCTCCTGCAGCGCGGACGAGCTCGGCGACGTTGTCGACGAGGCGGTAGCGCAGGAGCTCGTTTGCCGCGATGAGTGCAGCCCGGGCCTCCATGGCCGCGCGGGTGCGCGTGACGAAGAACCAGCGGGGGTGAGCGAAGGCGTGGCGGTGCGGCCGTCCCGCCTCATGGACGGTGTCTTTGAGATGATGCTTGCTGCTCGTTCCCACTGGGCGGTGGCGGCGTTGGCGGCGGTGACGGGAACGCCGAGGGCGCCCGCCGACAGGAGCTATCCGGGCGACATGGGAGGCAAGGGCGGCTCGGCGCTCGGCGCGGCCCGACGGGCGCCGACATGGTTATGTGGTCGGGAAGAATGAGGCGACGAAAGGCAGATTCCGGCGCACCCCTACTTGGCACGCCAAATGTCAGATTTCGGGTTCCGGCAGACCCTTGAGGTTCGAACACTGGGTGCGCGTAGAGATCCAACCCTCCACCGTCTCGCACCTCGCCGAATCGCTGGGACCTAAACTACTAACGGAACAGCACGAGAGACACAAGATTTATACTGGTTCGGGCCACCATTGTGGTGTAATACCCTACTCCAGTGTGTGGTGTGGTGGATTGCCTCTTGGGCTGATGAGGAACAATACAAGGAAGAACAGCCTCGCGAGGGTCTGTTCTTGGTGGGTGTGATGAACTGCTAGGTGGTGTTCAGTTGCTCTAGCTACTGGTTTCTTGATGAGGATTCGGATCTCTCTTCGTCTCTCCAAGATGCCAGATCCCTCTACTATGGTGGCTAGCTCTACTTATATAGGCTAAGGCCCTGGGCCTCTTCCCAAATATTGAGCGGGAAGGGCGCCAACAATTGGCCATTTTGAAGGGGAACAGCGGGTACACTTATCCTGATTAAAGTTGGTCCTCGCCGCCAAAGGCTCGTGATGACGCCTGCTTGGGCTCCACGGTGACTCTTCCAGCCGTTGGGCTGGTCTTGGTCTTGTTGCAATCAAACGGATCAATTTGCTTGATGCTCACGCCGCGCTTGCTCCCTTTGCACCAAAGAGGAAAGGAGGACATCACAGCAGTCGGCGCTCGACCGGGCGCCCTTGGTCGTCATGGCTTGCGTCATGGGCACCTCGCGAGGTACCCTGCCTTGAACTCTGCGCCTCCTCATGAGCCAGCCTGACGAGGCCGTGCCTGAGGAAGCTCCTTGTTGTCCGCCCAGCGAGGCTGGGCCCCTCGCGAGGGTCTTGAGCTTGCGTTGATGAAGATGGGCTATCCTGGGTCTCCTTTGAGCCATGCCGCAGGCCGCAGGCAGGCAAGTCTGGGGACCCCCGTTCCCAGAACGCCGGCAACAACCCCTTTATTGCGTTGGTTGCGAGGTTCTTATTTGTTTGTTTAGGTGCGAGGGACTCATGCGTGATCTCCTACTGGATTGATACCTACTCAAAAACTGAGGGAAATACTTACGCTACTTTATTGCATCACCCTTTCCTCTTCAAGGGAAAACCAACACAGTGCTCAAGAGGTAGCAAGAAGGATTTCTGGCGCCGTTGCCGGGGAGATTTGCGCCAAGTCAAGTCAAGTCAAGACATACCAAGTACCCATCACAAACTCTTATCCCTCGCATTACATTATTTGCCATTTGCCTCTCGTTTTCCTCTCCCCCACTTCACCCTTGCCGTTTTATTCATTGCCTCTTTTTCGCTCGCCTTTTTTTCGCTCGCTTCTTGTTTTGCTCTTTTGTTGGATTGCTTGCTTGTCACTATGGCTCAAGATAATACCAAATTATGTGACTTTACTAATACCAACAACAATGATTTTCTTAGCACTCCGATTGCTCCTCTTACCGATGCTGATTCTTGTGAAATTAATGCCGCTTTGTTGAATCTTGTCATGAAAGATCAATTCGCCGGACTTCCTAGTGAAGATGCCACTACCCATCTGAATAGCTTTGTTGAATTGTGTGATATGCAAAATAAGAAAGATGTGGACAATGATATTGTTAAATTGAAGCTATTTCCTTTTTCGCTTAGAGATCGCGCTAAAGTTTGGTTTTCATCTTTGCCTAAAAATAGTATTGATTCATGGAATAAGTACAAAGATGCTTTTATCTCTAAGTATTTTCCTCCCGCTAAGATCATCTCTCTTAGAATGATATTATGAATTTTAAGAAACTTGATCATGAACATGTTGCACAAGCTTGGGAGAGGATGAAATTAATGATACGTAATTGCCCTACACATGGTTTGAATCTTTGGATGATTATACAAAAAATTTATGCCGGATTGAATTTTGCTTCTAGAAATCTTTTAGATTCGGCCGCGGGAGGCACTTTTATGGAAATCACTTTAGGAGAAGCTACTAAACTCCTAGATAATATTATGGTTAATTATTCTCAATGGCACAATCGAAAGATCTACTAATAAAAAAGTGCATGTGATAGAACAAATTGATGTTTTGAGTGGAAAGATGGATGAACTTATGAAATTATTTGCTACTAAAAGTGTTTCTTCTGATCCTAATGATATGCCTTTGTCTACTTTGATTGAGAATAATAATGAATCTATGGATGTGAATTTTATTGGTAGGAATAATTTTGGTAACGACGCCTATAGAGGAAACTTTAATCCTAGGCCATACCCTAGTAATTCCTCTAATAATTATGGTAATTCCTACAACAATTCCTATGGAAATTTTAATAAGATGCCCTCTAAATTTGAGACTAGTGTTAAGGATTTTATGAATTCGCAAAAGAATTTCAATGCTTGGCTTGAAGAAAAATTGCTTAAAGTTGATGAATTGGCTAGGAACATTGATAGAATTTCTCTTGATGTTGATTCTTTGAAACTTAGATCTATTCCACCTAATCATGATATTAATGAGTCTCTCAAAGCCATGAGAATTTCCATTGATGAGTGCAAAGAAAGAACCGCTAGGATGCCTGCTAAGAAAGATTGCTTTGTGAAATCATGTTCTTCTAGTTTCTATGAAAATAAAGATGAAGATCTAAAAGTTATTGATGTGTCCCCTATTAAATCTTTGTTTTGCAATATGAATCTTGATAATGATGTGATTGAATATTATCCACCTTTACCTAGAAGGCGTTCCAAAAATTCGGAGTCTTTAGATCTTGATGCAAAAATTGGTAAAAGTGGGAGTGAAGAGATCAAAACTCTAGATATTTATGAACCCACTATTTTGGATTTCAAGGAATTTAATTATGATAATTGCTCTTTGATAGATTGTATTTCCTTGTTGCAATCCGTGCTAAATTCTCCTCATGCTTATAGCCAAAATAAAGCTTTTACTAAACATATCGTTGATGCTTTGATGCAATCTTATGAAGAAAAACCTGAGTTGGAAGTTTCTATCCCTAGAAAACTTTATGATGAGTGGGAACCTACTATGAAAATTAAAATTAAATATCATGAATGCTATGCTTTGTGTGATTTGGGTGCTAGCGTCTCCATGATTCCAAAAACTTTGTGTGATTTGTTAGGTTTCCGTGAATTTGATGATTGCTCTTTAAACTTACACCTTGCGGATTCCACCATTAAGAAACCTATGGGAAGAATTAATGATGTTCTTGATATAGATTGTAATCCTTCATGTCCTATTATTCTTGGTAGACCTTTCCTTCGAACGATTGGTGCAATGATTGATATGAAGGAAGGGAATATTAGATTCCAATTTCCATTAAGGAAAGTCATGGAACACTTCCCTGGAAAGAAAATTAAATTACCATATGAATCTATTATGAGAGCCACTTATGGATTGCCTACCAAAGATGGCAATACCTAGATCTATCCTTGCTTTTATGCCTAGATAGGGGCGTTAAACGATAGCGCTTGTTGGGAGGCAACCCAATTTTATTTTAGTTTTTTGTTTTTTGCTTATGTTTAGGAATAAATATTTGATCTAGCCTCTGTTTAGATTTGTTTTATGTATTAAATAGTGTTTGTGCCAAGTTAAACCTATAGGATCTTCTTGGATGATAGTTATTTTATCTTGCTGAAAATTCCAGAAACTTTCTGTTCACGAAAACAATTGTTAAAAATCACCAGAACGTGATAAAATATTGATTCCAGTTGCTTCTGATCAATAAACAAATTTTCTAGGTCTTCCAAATTTGGCTGAATTTTGTGAGTTCCAGAAGTTTGCGTTAGTTACAGGTTACTACAGACTGTTCTGTTTTTGACAGATTCTGTTTTTCGTGTGTTGTTTGCTTATTTTGATGAATCTATGGCTAATAAAATAGTTTATAATCCATATAGAAGTTGGAATACAGTAGTTTTAACACCAATATAAATAAATAATGAGTTCATTACAGTACCTTGAAGTGGTGTTTTGTTTTCTTTCGCTAACGGAGCTCACGAGATTTTATGCTAAGTTTTGTGTTGTGAAGTTTTCATGTTTTGGGTAAAAGATTTGATGGATTATGGAAAAAGGAGTGGCAAGAGCCTAAGCTTGGGGATTCCCATGGCACCCCAAGATAATCTAAGGACACCAAAAAGCCAAAGCTTGGGGATTCCCCGGAAGGCATCCCCTATTTCGTCTTCTTCCATCGGTAACTTTACTTGGAGCTATATTTTTATTCACCACATGATATGTGTTTTGCCTGGAGCGTCTTGTATTATTTGAGTCTTTGCCTTTTATTTTACCACAATCATCCTTGCTGTACACACCTTTTGAGAGATACACACATGATTCGAAATTTATTAGAATACTTTATGTGCTTCACTTATATCTTTTGAGCTATATAGTTTTTGCTGTAGTACTTCACTTATATCTTTTAGAGAACGGTGGTGGATTTGTTGTATAGAAACTATTGTTCTCTCATGCTTCACTTATATTATTTTGAGAGTCCTACAAAACAGCATGGTAATTTGCTTAAACTAAAAATTTAGTCCTAAAAGTAATAGGCATTTAAGACTAATAAAAAAAGTATCTTATGAGTGTGTTGAATACTATGAGAAGTTTGATGCTTGATAATTGTTTTGAGATATGAAGACGGTGATATTAGAGTTATGATAGTTGAGTAGTTTTGAATTTGAGGAATACTTGTGTTAAAGTTTGTGATTCCTGTAGCATGCACATATGGTGAACCGTTATGTGATGAAGTCGGAGCATGATTTATTTATTGATTGTCTTCCTTATGAGTGGCGGTCGGGGACAAGCGATGGTCTTTTCCTACCAAACTATCCCCCTAGGAGCATGCGCGTAATACTTTGCTTTGATAACTTGTAGATTTTTGCAATAAGTATATGAGTTCTTTATGACTAATGTTGAGTCCATGGATCATACACACTCTCTTCGTTCCACCATTGCTAGCCTCTCTAATACCGCATACTTTTCGCCGGTATCATACACCCACCATATACCTTCCTCAAAACAGCCACCATACCTACCTATCATGGCATTTCCATAGCCATTCCGAGATATATTGCCGTGCAACTTACCACCATTCCATTTACTATGACATGCTTCATCATTGTCATATTGCTTTGTATGATCATGTAATTGACATCGTATTTGTGGCAAAGCCACCGTTCATAATTATTTCATACATGTCACTCTTGATTCATTGCATATCCCGGTACTCCGCCGGAGGCATCACATAGAGTCATATTGTTGTTCTAGTATCGAGTTGTAAGAAAATAAAAGTGTGATGATCATCATTATTAGAGTATTGTCCCAAGTGAGGAAAGAATGATGGAGACTATGATTCCCCACATGTCGGGATGAGAATCCGGACGAAAAAAAGGAGAAAAAAGAAAGGCCATAAAAAAAAGACAAGGCCCAAAAAAATGAGAGAAAAAGAGAGAAGGGACAATGCTACTATCCTTTTACCACACTTGTGCTTCAAAGTAGCACCATGATCTTCATGATAGAGAGTCTCTTATGATATCACTTTCATATACTAGTGGGAATTTTTCATTATAGAACTTGGCTTGTATATTCCAACGATGGGCTTCCTCAAAATGCCCTATGTCTTTGTGAGCAAGCGAGTTGGATGCACACCCACTTAGTTTCTGTTTTTGAGCTTTCATATACTTATAGCTCTAGTGCATCCGTTGCATGGCAATCCCTACTCACTCACATTGATATCTATTAATGGGCATCTCCATAGCCCATTGATACGCCTAGTTGATGTGAGACCATCTTCTCCTTTTTTGTCTTCTCCACAACCACCATTCTATTCCACATATAGTGCTATGTCCATGGCTCGCGCTCATGTATTGCGTGAAGATTGAAAAAGTTTGAGAATGTCAAAAGTATGAAACAATTGCTTGGCTTGTCATCGGGATTGTGCATGATTTAAATATTTTGTGTGGTGAAGATAGAGCATAGCCAGACTATATGATTTTGTAGGGATAACTTTCTTTGGCCATGTTATTTTGAGAAGACATAATTGCTTGGTTAGTACGCTTGAAGTATTATTATTTTTATGTCAATATTAAACTTTTATCTTGAATCTTTCGGATCAGAATATTCATACCACAATTAAGAGAATTACATTGCAAATTATGCTAAGTAAGCATTCCACATCAAAAATTCTGTTTTTATCATTTACCTACTCGATGACGAGCAGGAATTAAGCTTGGGGATGCTTGATACGTCTCCAACGTATCTATAATTTTTGATTGTGCCATGCTATATTATATTCTGTTTTGGATGATTAACGGGCTTTATTATACAATTTTATATTATTTTTGGGACTAACCTATTAAACGGAGGCCCAGCCCAGAATTGTTGTTTTTTTTCCTATTTCAGTGTTTCACAGAAAAAGGATATCAAACGGAGTCCAAACAGAATGAAACCTTTGGGAACGTGATTTTCGGAACGAACGTGATCCAGAGGACTTGGACCCTATGTCAAGAAAGCTACCAAGAGGGTACGAGGTAGGGGGGCATGCCTACTCCCCTGGGCGCTCCCTCCACCCTGGTGGGGCCCATGTTGCTCCACTGACGTACTTCTTCCTCCTATATATGCCTACGTACCCCCAAACTATCAGATACGGAGCCAAAAAACCTAATTCCACCGCCACAACCTTCTGTACCCGTGAGATCCCATCTTGGGTCCTTTTCCGGCGCTCCGCCGGAGGGGGCATTGATCACGGTGGACTTCTACATCAACACCATAGCCTCTCTGATGATGTGTGAGTAGTTTACCTTAGACCTTCGGGTCCATAGTTTTCAGCTAGATGGCTTCTTCTCTCTTTATGGATCTCAATACAATGTTCTCCCCCTCTCTTGTGGAGATCTATTCAATGTAATCTTCTTTTATGTGTGTTTGTTGAGACCGTGAATTGTGGGTTTATGATCAAGTATATATATGAACAATATTTGAATCTCCTCTGAATTCTTATATGTATGATTGGTTATCTTTGCAAGTCTCTTCGAATTATCAGTTTGGTTTGGCCTACTAGATTGATCTTTCTTGCAATGGGAGAAGTGCTTAGCTTTGGGTTCAATCTTGCGGTGTCCTTTCCCAGTGAAAGCAGGGGCAGCAAGGCACGTATTGTATTGTTTCCATCGAGGATAACAAGATGGGGTTTATTTCATATTGCATGCGTTTATCCCTCTACATCATGTCATCTTGCTTAAAGCGTTACTCTGTTCTTATGAACTTAATACTCTAGATGCATACTGGATAGCGGTCGATGTGTGGAGTAATAGTAGTAGATGCAAAAGGAGTCGGTCTACTTGTCACGGACGTGATGCCTATATACGTGATCATACCTAGATATTCTCATAACTATGCTCAATTCTATCAATTGCTCAACAGTAATTTGTTCAGCCGCCGTAATACTTATGCTCTCAAGAGAAGCCACTAGTGAAACCTATGGCCCCCGGGTCTATTTTCCATCATATTAATCTTCCAACTCTTAGTTATTTTTTATTGCCTTTTATTTTACTTTGCATCTTTATCATAAAAATACAAAAAATATTATCTTATCATATCTATCAGATCTCACTCTCGTAAGTGATCGTGAAGGGATTGACAACCCCTTTATTGCGTTGGTTGCGAGGTTCTTATTTGTTTGTGTAGGTGTGAGGGACTCCTGCATGATCTCCTACTAGATTAATACCTTGGTTCTAAAAAACTGAGGGAAATACTTACGCTACTTTAATGCATCACCCTTTCCTCTCCAAGGTAAAACCAACGCAGTGCTCAAGAGGTAGCAACGGAGGTACCCGCGCGCGAGTCACGACCATCCCTGGGGGGCCTTGGGCCTGCACTCCCGACGTCTTTCTTCAGGGGAAGCCTCCGAACCGCGGGGCAGTGCCAAGGGCTCCCCCGTTGGTTCTCGCCGGTGGCTGCGCGACCCACGCTACAACACTGTCTTCAAACAGCGAGGCAAGCTCGCGTCGGGCCCGGTCTCGTGCCGGAGGAGTGGGCGAAGGAGCTCGAGCCCCCGGGCCTCTGTTGGAGATAGGCAAATCTTCGCGCGCCTCCCCAGCTGATGAAGGCGCAGGGGAAGGCCTCGACCAGGCGTTGGAGCTCGCGTGCGGGCGCAGCGCTGTCCAGTATGGCCTTCTTGAGGAGGCGGCAAGCCTTAAGGCCGCCTTGGGGTGGAGCTTGGCGATGTCGACACGCGTCTTGAGGCGAAGCGCCTATGCCTGGCACGTGAATGGCGCCAGCTAGGAGTAGCCATCAACTTTGGTCGTCTGCAGCACGAGCACGCTCGTGCGGAGGCAGAGGAGTGCCTCGTTGTGGCGAGGGAGGCTCATGATCGCGCCCTAGAGGAGGCTCGAGCTACGGATCACTAGCGCGAGGTGGACAAGGGCCACGAGAAGGATCTTTGAGCTTCGAACACCGCCCTCGAGCGGCAAGTCCAGGCATGCAAGGTCCACTACAAAAAAAAGACACATTCGTGACATTTTGGGCCAAATATTTTTTTTCTGTCATGCTGATGACACTTCTATGACGATAATTGTGAAAAACCCGGTATCATCATAGATGTGGTGGGCTGCTACTTCTATGACAAAAAAACATGATAGAAAATGGTATTTTCATCCTGGGCGGGCCGGAGACGCAGCTGCATGACATTCTTTGGGCCATCCATGACGGAAAAAACCGTGGTAGAAGCGAGGGCGTGGAAAATATCGGGGAGTTCCCGGTTATGGTGGGTTGTCGGGGCCGAGCGATGCACGTTTCTCTCATACACGTACGCGCGTGGGTGAGAGGCGTTGGGCTCTAACTGAACCCGAGTGAGGCGTTCGCCTACTGAACCCGAGCGATTGCACTGCATACTATGCGTTACTGAACCCGAGCGATCGATCGATCCCTCGCTGTTAACTGAACCCGATCGAGCGATTCGTTTGCTACTGCTGCTAACTGAAGCCGATCGAACCTGCTGCCTCTTGATGAACAGTGAGATGATAACCCACAAGTGTAGGGGATCGCAACAGCTTTCGATGGTAGAGTATTCAACCCAAATTTATTGATTCGACACAAGGGGAGCCAAAGAATATTCTCAAGTATTAGCAACTGAGTTGTCAATTCAGCCACACCTGGATAACTTAATATCTGCAGCAAGGTATTTAGTAGCAAAGTAATATGATAGTGGTAGTAACGGTAATAAAAAGGTAACGAAAGCAAAAGTAATATGTTTGGTGTTTTGTAGTGATTGTAACAATAGCAACGGGAAAGTAAATAAGCGTAAACCAGTAGATGGAAAACTCGTAGGCGTTGGATCGGTGATGGATAATTATGCCGGATGCGGTTCATCATGTAACAGTCATAACATAGGGTGACACAGAACTAGCTCCAATTCATCAATGTAATGTAGGCATGTATTCCGAACATAGTCATACGTGCTTATGGAAAAGAACTTGCACGATATCTTTTGTCCTACCCTCCCGTGGCAGCGGGGTCCTAATGGAAACTAAGGGATATTAAGGCCTCCTTTTAATAGAGAACCGGAACAAAGCATTAGCACATAGTGAATACATGAACTCCTCAAACTATGGTCATCAACGGGAGTGGTCCCGATTATTGTCACTTCAGGGTTGCTGGATTATAACACATAGTAGGTGACTATAGACTTGCAAGATAGGATCAAGAACTCACATATATTCATGAAACATAATAGGTTCAAATCTGAAATCATGGCACTCGGGCCCTAGTGACAAGCATTAAGCGTACCAAAGTCATAGCAACATCAATCTCAGAACATAGTGGATACTAGGGATCAAACCCTAACAAAACTAACTCAATTACATGATAGATCTCATCCAACCCATCACCGTCCAGCAAGCCTACGATGGAATTACTCACAAACGGCGGTGAGCATCATGAAATTGGTGATGGAGGATGGTTGATGATGACGACGGCGACGAATCCCCCTCTCCGGAGCCCCGAACGGACTCCAGATCAGCCCTCTCGAGAGGTTTTAGGGCTTGGCGCGATGATTTCTTCTCCTCTATTTTTTTTCTCCCCAAAAGCAAATATATAGAGTTGGAGTTGGTGTCGGAAGGTCTCCAGGGGGCCCACGAGGTAGGGGGCGCGCCTTAGGGGGGCGCGCCCCACCCTCGTGGACAGGGTGTGGGCCCCCCTAGTCTTCATCTTTGGCGAGGATTTTTTATTATTTTTATAAGATATTCCGTGGAGTTTCAGGTCATTCCGAGAACTTTTGTTTTCTGCACATAAAACAACATCATGGCAACTCTGTTGAAAACAATGTCAGTCCGGGTTAGTTCCATTCAAATCATACAAATTAGAGTCCAAAACAAGGGCAAACGTGTTTGGAAAAGTAGATACGACGGAGATGTATCAACTCCCCCAAGCTTAAACCCTTGCTTGTCCTCAAGCAATTCAGTTAACAAACTGAAAGAGAAAAAGAAAAACTTTTACAAACTCTGTTTGCTCTTGTTGTTGTAAATATGTAAAGCCAGCATTCAGGTTTTCAGCAAAGATCATAACTAACCACATTTGCAATAACTTCTACTTGCCATGTTTACTTATATCAATAACATAATTAGCTAGCGAGCCATAATAATAAATCTCGGATGACAACACTTTCTCAAAATAATCATGATATAATATAACAAGATGGTATCTCGCTAGCCCTTTCTGAGACCGCAAAACATAAATGCAGAGCACCTTTAAAGATCAAGGACCCACTAGACATTGTAGTTCATGGTAAAAGAGATCCACCATAGTCATACCCAATATAAATTAACAAGAATGAATGCAAATGACAATTTGTGCTCTCCAAATTAGTGCTTTTTAATAAGAGGGTGATGACTCAACATAAAAGTAAATAGATAGGCCCTTCGCAGAGGGAAGCGAGGATTTGTAGAGGTGCGAGCTCGGTTTTGAAATAGAGATAAATAATATTTTGAGCGGTATACTTTCATTGTCAACATAACAACTAGGAGATGGCGATATCTTCCATGCTACACACATTATAGGCGGTTCCCAAACAGAATGGTAAAGTTTATACTCCCCCTCCTCCACAAGCATCAATCCATGGCTTGCTCGAAACAATGAGTGCCTCCAACATTCAACGGGTCCCAGGGGGAGTTCTGTTTGCAATTATTTTGATTTAGTTTGCATAAAGCATGGGACTGGGCATCCCGGTGACTAGCCATTTTCTCGTGAGTGAGGAGCGGAGTCCACTCCTCTTGAGAATAACCCGCCTAACATGGAAGATAAGGGCAGCCCTAGTTGATACATGAGCTATTCGAGCATACAAAAATGTAATGTTTATTTGAAGGTTTAGAGTTTGGCACATACAAATTTTCTTGGAACGGCAGGTAGATACCGCATATAGGAAGGTATGGTGGACTCATATGGAATAACTTTGGGGTTTAAGGGATTGGATGCACAAGCAGTATTCCTGCTAAGTACAAGTGAAGGCTAGCAAAAGACTGGGAAGCGACCAACTAGAGAGCGACAACAGCCATGAACATGCATTAAAATTAATAAACATTGAATACAAGCATGAGTAGGATATAATCCACAATGAACATAAATATCGTGAAGGCTATATTGATTTGTTTCAACTAAATGCGTGAACATGTGCCAAGTCAAGTCACTTAAATCATTCAAAGGAGGATACCACCCCATCATACCACATCACAACCATTTTAATAGCATGTTGGCACGCAAGGTAAACCATTATAACTCATAGCTAATCAAGCATGGCACGAGCAACTATGATCTCTAATTGTCATTGCAAACATGTTTATTCATAATAAGCTGAATCAGGAACGATGAACTCATCATATTTACAAAAACAAGAGAGGTCGAGTTCATACCAGCTTTTCTCATCTCAGTCAGTCCATCATAAGCCTTTCACTTGCACGACCGAACGGTGTGAATAGTAATAAGAGTGCACGTGCATTGGACTAAGATGGAATCTGTGAGCATTCAATAAATAGGAGAAGACAAGGCAATATGGGCTCTTGGTTAAATCAACTATAATGTATATAAGGGCCACTTCAACAATTTAATCATAGTCTTCTCCTATCGACCCCCAAAGAAAAGAAAAGAAATAAAACTATTTACACGGGAAAGCTCCCAACAAGAAAAAGTAGAACGGGAAATATTTTTGGGTTTTCTTTTAATTACTACTACTACAGCATGAAAAGTAAACTACTACTAATTTTTTTTGTTTTTCTTAAGGTTTAACAAACGCACAAGAAGAAAGCAGGAAAAAAAATAAACTAGCATGGATAGTACAGTGAAAGAGTATGAGCACCGACATCTAGCAACGAGTGTGTGTGAACATAAATGTAGTCCCCCAAGCTTAGGCTTTTGGCCTAAGTTGGTTCATTGCCAGGGATGGCCTAGCGGATATCCGTAGGTGTAGCCGGGGTCGTACTGCGACGAATAATAGCTGCGGTCGTACTGTGATGAAGAAGACTCTGACTGCCATTGGCTGACAGCCATCTCCGGATCCCAAGAATAAACAGACTATCGTGGAGGCTTATCTTGTGGCTCCGGTTCCGGGGCTGGTGCAGCATTCCGATAGGCTTGAACAGCAGCCCTCATAACGAGATACGGTCCTTCAAACTTAAACAAAGAAGGAGCATGCAATGTAATAGTCTCAGGGTGATGTTTATTAAAATACAGTTTATATTTAAGATCTCCTTCCCTGCCTTTAACAATAAAATCCTGTGCTAGCATACTCTTATAATCTAAATAAGCATTAGGCAGCAATTTTTCTTCTTTCTCATAAAGCCTAATAGGTATGTTAAAATGTGCAGCTAGGCGTGAAGCATAAATACCTCCAAAGATGGGGCCTTTGGTACGGTTCAGACTTAACCGTTTAGCAATAATTCCGCCCATACTAACAGTGTTATCGCGGTATAAACCATGGAACAAAATAATAATATCAGGAACACTAAGGTTTCCATAGTTTCCACTACCAATCAAGCAACGACTAGCAAATATGACAAAGTAGCGTAAAACATGAAAGTGTATGCTAGTAATTCTTGCATCAGAAACCTTCCTGGTTTCTCCCACAGAGATGGTGTCAATAAATTCTTCTACATCTTTATGGTGTGGCTCATCTAAAGTGCCCTCAAAAGGTATTTTGCAAACCTTGCAAAATTCAGCTAATGGCATCTCAATAACAACATCATATAAATGAAACTCTACTGTAGGAGGTGATTTCTTAGGAAAATAATAGAAGTTTTGCACAAAAGTATTAGTGAGTAAGAGATACTGATGACGTTGGTCGAGGAGGAAGTCGGTGAGGCCAGCATTCTCAGCCAATGAATAAAAATCATCATAAATCCCGGCTGCTCTCAAGAAATCATCGGAAGGCCATTCACAAGGCCGGACCTCCGCAGTACGAGGCAAATTATATTTGGGCCTCTGTGCTTCTTCATTTTGTTTTCCCTTCGAGCTTCGGCTCGACGAGCCCCTCAAAATTCTCTTCATCATTTCCTGAAATATTCTGAAATTTTTAGTAACTTCAAACAAAAGTGAACCAAACTCAATAAAATTGATAGCAACTATTCCTACAAGTGCCTATAGCCTATATCATGCATTAGAACTACTTGGAACCATATAGATTTGACATGCAAGCTCAAGAACATGGTCACCTATGCAACACAAATTTGCAACGAATAAAGCACTAGAGCAAAAACTAATTGGACCAATGGAGGAGTCACATACCAAGGAACAATCTCCCCAGGCAGTTTTGCGAGAGGTGCTTTGAGCATGGAGATCGAAAATCGCAGCAAAAAGAGCTAGAACTCGTGCAAGAACCAGATATTCATGTTTGTGGGAGGAGGAAGAAGAGGATGGGTGCAGGAATAAGTGGAGGAGGGCCATCGTGGGCCCACGAGGCAGGGGGCGCGCCCTGGGGGGTAGGGCGCGCCCTCCACCCTCGTGGCCAGGTGGCAGCTCCCCCCGCGGTGATTTTTGCACTATAAATCCTCAAATGTTCCTAAAAAATCATATTAAATTGGCATGGCAGTTGGAGGACTTTTATTTCTGGGGTATTTTTATATTGCACGGATAAATCGTAAAATGCAGACGTAAAAAATACTATTTTACTTTATTTCAAATAAATAACAGAAAGTATAAAGAGGGTACAGAAGGTTTGTGCTTCTAGTTTCATCCATCTCATGCTCATCAAAAGGAATCCACTAACAAGGTTGATCAGGTCTAGTTAACAAACTCATTCTGATTAACATGAAACCGGATAAATTTCGAATAACACTATGTTACCTCAATGGGGATATGCACATCCCCAATAATAAGTATATCATATTTCTTCTTGACAGTAGGAAGAGGAAATTCTAAACCTCCAAATATAATCGATGGAATTTTTCCAATAGAATTGATACTATGAACTTGAGGTTGTTTCCTCGGAAAGTGTACCGTATGCTCATTACCATTAACATGAAAAGTGACATTGCCTTTGTTGCAATCAATAACAGCCCCTTCAGTATTAAAAAAATCTCTTCCAAGAATAATAGGCATACTATCATCCTCAGGAATATCAAGGATAACAAAGTCATTTAAAATAGTAACGTTTGCAACCACAACAGGCACATCCTCACAAATACCGACAGGTATAGCAGTTGATTTATTAGCCATTTGCAAAGATATTTCAGTAGGTGTCAACTTATTCAAGTCAAGTCTACGATATAAAGAGAGAGGCATAACACTAACACCGGCTCCAAGATCGCATAAAGCAGTTTTAACATAATTTCTTTTAATGGAGCGTGGTATAGTAGGTACTCCCGGATCTCCTAGTTTCTTTGGGATTCCACCCTTAAAAGTGTAATTAGCAAGCATGATGGAAATTTCAGCTTCCGGTATCTTTCTTTTATTTGTAACAATATATTTCATATATTTAGCATAAGGATTCAATTGAGCATATCAGTCAATCGCATACGCAAAAAGATAGGTCTAATCATTTCAGCAAAGTGCTCAAAATCCTCATCATCCTTTTTCTTGGATGGTTTGGGAGGAAAGGGCATGGGTTTCTGAACCCATGGTTCTCTTTCTTTACCATGTTTCCTAGCAACAAAGTCTCTTTTATCATAACGTTGATTCTTTGATTGTGGGCTATCAAGATCAACAGCAGGTTCAATTTCTACATCATTATCATTACTAGGTTGAGCATCATCATGAACATCATTATTAACATTTTCACTAGGTTCATGTTCATTACCAGAATGTGTTTCAGCATCAGACATAGAGATATCGTTTGGATTCTTAAGTGGTTCAGCAATAGGTTCACTAGAAGTTTGCAAAGTCCTATCATTCTTCTTTTTCTTCTTTTTAGAAGAACTAGGTACATCAATATTATTTCTCTGGGAATCTTGTTCAATTCTCTTAGGGTGGCCTTTAGGATACAAAGGTTCCTGAGTCATTCTACCAGTTCTAGTAGCCACTCTAACAAAGATAATCATTTTTCTTACTCTTCATTTCATTAAGCAACTCATTTTGAGCCTTAAGTACTTGTTCTACTTGAGTGGTAACCATAGAAGAATGTTTGCTAACAAGTTTAAGTTCACCTCTAATGTTAGCCATATAATCACCAAAGTGTTTAATCATATAAGCATCTTGTTTTAATTGTCTACCAAAATAAGCATTGAAGTTTTCTTGTTTGACAATAAAATTATCAAACTCATCAAAGCATTGTCTTCAGTAGGTGGTAGATTAAGACCATGTATTTCTTCAATAGGAGGTAAATTCTTACCATCTTCAGCTTTAATACCTTTTTCTTTCATAGATTTCTTTGCCTCTTGCATATCTTCGGGACTGAGAAATAGAACACCTCTCTTCTTCCGAGTTGGTTTAGGAATAGGCTCAGTAATTTGAGCAGGAGCTGGCTGAGGAGCTGGCTCAGGAGGTGCCCAATTATTTCCATTTGTAAACATATTATTCAATAAAATTTCAGCTTCATCCGGTGTTCTTTTCCTGAAATGAGAACCAGCACAACTATCCAGGTAATCTCTGGAAGCATCGGTTAGTCCATTATAGAAGATATCAAGTATTTTATTTTTCTTAAGAGGATGATCAGGCAAAGCATTAAGTAACTTGAGAATCCTCCCCCAAGCTTGTGGGAGACTCTCTTCTTTAATTTGCACAAAGTTGTATATTTCCTTTAAGGCAGCTTGTTTCTTATGAGCAGGGAAATATTTAGCAAAGAAGTAATAAATCATATCCTGGGGACTACGCACACAACCAGGATCAAGAGAATTAAACCATATCTTAGCATCACCCTTTAATGAGAACGGAAATATTTTGAGGATATAAAGTAGCGAGATCTCTCATCATTAGTGAATAGGGTGGCTATATCATTTAATTTAGTAAGGTGTGCCACACCAGTTTCAGATTCATAACCATGAAAAGGATCAGATTCAACCAAGGTAATTATATCAGGATCAACAGAGAATTCATAATCCTTATCGGGAACACAAATAGGTGAAGTAGCAAAAGCAGGGTCAGGCCTCATTTTATCTCTAAGTGATTCTTTGTTCCATCTAATTAATAGCCTCTTAAGTTCCCGACTATCTTTGCAAGCTAAAATAGCGGTAGAAGATTCCATATCAAAAATATAACCCTTAGGAATAGCAGGCCTATCTTCATCATCACTTTCATCAATATAATCAGATTCAATAATTTTTTTCTCTCTAGCCCTAGCAATTTGTTCATCAAGAAATTCACTAAGGGGCACAGAAGTAGTTTCATCATAAGTATCATGCATAGCAGAACTGGCATCTTCAATAACATGCGACATATCGGAACGAATAGCAGAAGCAGGTTTAGGTGTCACAAGCTTACTCATAACAGAAGGTGAATCAAGTGCAGAGCTAGATGGCAGTTCCTTACCTCCCCTCGTAGTTGAGGGATAAATTTTTTCTTAGCATCTTTCAAGTTCTTCATAGTGTCCAGCAGATATAAATCGCAAGTAACTCAAAGAATAGAGCTATGCTCCCCGGCAACGGCGCCAGAAATTAGTCTTGATAACCAACGAGTGTAGGGGATCACAACAGCTTTCGAGGGTAGAGTATTCAACCCAAATTTATTGATTCGACACAAGGGGAGCCAAAGAATATTCTCAAGTATTAGTAACTGAGTTGTCAATTCAGCCACACCTGGATAACTTAATATCTGCAGCAAGGTATTTAGTAGCGAAGTAATATGATAGTGGTAGTAACTGTAATAAAAAGGTAACGAAAGCAAAAGTAATATTTTTGGTGTTTTGTAGTGATTGTAACAGTAGCAACGGGAAAGTAAATAAGCGTAAACCAGTAGATGGAAAACTCGTAGGCATTGGATCGGTGATGGATAATTATGCCGGATGCGGTTCATCATGTAACGGCCATAACATAGGGTGACACAGAACTAGGTCCAATTCATCAATGTAATGTACGCATGTATTCCGAATATAGTCATACGTGCTTATGGAAAAGAACTTGCACGGAATCTTTTGTCCTATGCTCCCGTGGCAGCGGGGTCCTAATGGAAACTAAGGGATATTAAGGCCTCCTTTTAATAGAGAACCGGAGCAAAGCATTAGCACATAGTGAATACATGAACTCCTCAAACTATGGTCATCAGCAGGAGTGGTCCCGATTATTGTCACTTCGGGGTTGCCGGATCATAACACATAGTAGGTGACTATAGACTTGCAAGATAGGATCAAGAACTCAGATATATTCATGAAAACATAATAGGTTCAGATCTGAAATCATGGCACTCGGGCCCTAGTGACAAGCATTAAGCATAGCAAAGTCATAGCAACATCAATCTCAAAACATAGTGGATACTAGGGATCAAACCTTAACAAAACTAACTCGATTACATGATAGATGTCATCCAACCCATCACCGTCCAACAAGCCTACGATGGAGTTACTCACGCACAGCAGTGAGCATCATGAAATTGGTGATGGAGGATGGTTGATGATGACGACGGCGATGAATCCCCCTCTCTGGAGCCCCGAACGGACTCTAGATCAGCCCTCCTGAGAGGTTTTAGGGCTTGGCGGCGGCTCCGTATCGTAAAACATGATGATTTCTTCTCCTCTATTTTTTTCTCCCCGAAAGCAAATATATAGAGTTGGAGTTAGCGTCAGAAGGTCTCCAGGGGGCCCACGAGGTAGGGGGGCGCCCTAGGGGGGCGCCCCCACCCTCGTGGACAGGGTGTGGGCCCCCTGGTCTTCATCTTTGGCAAGTATTTCTTATTTTTTTATAAGATATTCCGTGGAGTTTCAGTTCATTCCGAGAACTTCTGTTTTCTGCACACAAAACAACATCATGGCAATTCTGCTGAAAACAGCGTCAGTCCGGGTTAGTTCCATTCAAATCATACAAATTAGAGTCCAAAACAAGGGAAAAAGTGTTCAGAAAACTAGATACGACGGAGACGTATCATGAGCGTTGTTGGGGGGTTGGATGAATAGGACCCCGTGGTAGTAGAGGCCGTTGCTGCTGGATGAACAGGACCTCAATGGAGCCGGTTGGGGATGGATGAACAGGACCCTATGGAGGGCTGGATGAACAGGACGACCCCTTGGAGGGCTGGCTGAATAGTAGCCGGTGGAGGGCTAGATGAACAGTAGCCCGTGGAGGGGTGGTTGAACAAGACCCCATGGAGAGGGCTGGTTGAACAGTAGTCGGTGGAGGAGCAGTGGAGGCTGGATGAACAGGAGCCCATGGATGAATAGTCGCAGGTGGAGGCTGGAGGAGGTCGACGGTGGATGAACAGTAGCCCGTGGAGGCTGGAGGAGGTCGACGGTAGAGATGAACAATAGTCCGTGGAGTCCCGTTTTGCGGTACGCCACACCCCTCGTGATGAACAGGACCCCCGTTTCGACCATAGCGCTCCAACACAAGTCTGTTTCCTCCGTTCTGCGGTAAACCACACCCCTCTCGATCAACAGGACCCTATTTCGACCGTAGGAGGTCGAAGAGAAGTCTGTTTCCTCCGTTTTGCGATATGCCACACCCCTCCCGGTGAACATGATCCTGTTTCGGTCGTAGGCGGTTGAAAACAAAGCCGTTTCCTCCATTCAGCGGTACGCCATGACTCGTTTCGATCGGCTGTTCCGTCCAAGCCGGTTGGCTCCCGATGAACATCACGTGTTCCGTTGCCTCCCGATGAACATCACGTGTTCCGTTGCCTCCCGATGAACACGACGACGTGGTTTCTCCGTTCTGACCCAGCCATGTACATGAGCCCTGGGCGTACGTGTGCATGAGTAGGCGTTCGAGACCCCGCCCGTATGTACATACATGGTCGTATTTAATTTCTTGCACCCCGGCTGTACGTACGTGTTCATGATACGTTTGCGCGTCTACTACGACACGTGCCCTTCCTTACTCGACCACGGTTCATCGCTGCAGCCTGCAGACAGACCGATCGACCAGTATGTACGTACACGTTCGCAACCAGAATGACAACGCTACGTACGCTTCAACCAGGTGGGTCCCGACTGTCAGGGAGGATAAGGAGGCACTTCCTTGCATGTGAAGATGCAGATGGTGGGTCCCAGCAGTCAGGGGGAAACTTTTTTTTTTGCGAAATACGGTGGCCCGTCCGGTGGGTCCCTGCTGTCAGGTAGAGGAATTATTATTTTGCGTGTAATAAGGTTGCACTTCCTTGCCGCGGCCGTGGACTCAACTGTCAGCCTCTCCACGTACAATACTCTTCCTATGGAAGTCGTTCCTGGACCACATTGACCACACCACATCGAGAGGTCCAAGGCAGTGGACGACGGGGAGGCCTAGGAAGGGGACGAAGCGGAGACGGGGAAGACGCGGAAGTGGATGCCCACGTGGAGAGGAGTACAAGGGTTGACTAGTTCGACTGCGGTGTGAGGCTGTCGTCACTGCATAATAACATGGGGTGTGGGTGAGTAGAGGGATGGCCTGGCCAGCGGTGGGAGTAGTAGGGGGCGGTGAGGCCTCCGCGGCAGCACAGCCGGCCACGGGAGGCAAGAGCACGAGGTGGTTTGGACGGCTGGAGCAAGAAAATCAGAGGTTGAAGAAGTAGGATGACCGTTGGATGTTAACAACCCAACAGTCACTGGTGATAGAATCGTTTGCTGACGAAGTTGACAAAGCCCTCCTTCCGCGTCAACTTAGTAGGCCCACAAGTCAGCCTCCCACTATGGTGGGCCCAGCTAGTAGGGGGAGTATTCATTTTTTTATGCGTAATAAGGAGGCACTTCCTTGCGTGCGAAGATATAGCTGGTGGGTCCGAGCTGTCATAGGGAGTATTCATTCTTTTTGGCGTAATAAGGAGGTACTTGCTTGCATGTGGCCATGGACCATGTGGGTCCCAACCTTCAGCCTCGCCATGTACATCCCTCTTCCGATGTTGTCATTTGTTGACAACGTTGACCACGCAGTGCCGAGAACACCAACGCGTGGATGACGAGGAGACACAGGAAGGGAATGACCCAGAGGCGGCGAAGCCCCAACAGTGGAGGGATGTGGGTGAGTAGAGGGATGGCCTGGCCAGTGATGGGAGTAGTAAGGGGCGGTGAGGCTTACGCAGCAGCACGGCTGCCCATGGGAGGCGGGAGCAGGCGGTCCCATCGGCGTTAGATTTGGCGGCTGGAGCAAGAAGATCAGAGATTTAAGAAACAAGATTGTCGGGGAGGCTGATCTGGCCCACGAACACCTATGGGACCGGCGGACCGAGCCCCTTTCGGTTCGGCAGGGGGCGGAGGTCGCACGAAGAGCAGATCGAGGCGAAGCACACGAGCAGTTTTACCCAGCCGGAGCTCTCGGAGAGATAACACTCCTCTCTTGCTGCATGTCTGAGTGTATTGAGTTCTTGCTCGGGAGCGCTGAGTGCTACAGTACACACAAGCTGCTAACGAGACCGAGCGTGAGTGTTCTCTGGCTTCGAACCTCTCGAACCCTCCTTCTACATTGCGCACGGGCCTCCTTTTATATGCTCAAGGGGTCTCCGACAGGTGGCAACGTAGACAAGGGTAAAAATGGAAAAGGAGTGGTTGGTACAACTACTTGTACAGTGTATCATACCTAACCCTGATGGCAGGGGACAAGGGCATTAAATGCCCGCTCACGCCGCCTCTACCAGTCGCGTAAAGGGACCGTCGGGCGCCACCGCCGCCACGATGGAAATCTTGTCGCCGCTTGCCATCACAGGCCTCGCTGGTCAAAGACCTCTTGCCACGCCTGCTGGGCCGAAAGGTCCTGTGGCGACACGTTAGTGGATGTGCTAGAGCGCAGGTACAGAGTGGTGATCTGCCGCGGCAAGCGCCTTGCCGCGGTTGTTGTTTTGTCGCGTCCGGAAGCTTGTCGCTCACCGGGCCTTCCCGACAAGCTCCTCTTGCCGGGGCCTTGTCTCCTAGGTGCCTTGGATGGCCTTCCCGGCAAGCTCCTCTTGCCGGGGCCTTGTCTCCTTGGCTTGAATACTTTGTTCTTGAATGGTTCCAAAGGAACCACGGAGGACCTTGGCGGTCACCCGGTAAGCCTTGCTGCGGAGTGCTGCAACTGCACAGGCACAAGTTCGGGATACTAGGGCACCCCTACTCTAGTACACCGGCAGAGCCCCGGGCTCGGGCCACACACGGTGCCGAAGCGCTGTTGGGCCAGGCCCAAAACAGGCACGCGCGGCCTGGGTTACGCCGTAACTCACCCCGGACCCACCACGCCCTCCACGAACGGCACGCGTCGAATGCGGCGTCGTGGGAGAGATCGTGGGTGGTTTCTTTATTCGGAAAGACGGAACGTCCGCCCCCTCTTGTCGCGTCCGGAAGCTTGTCGCTCGCCGGGCCTTGCCGGGACGCGTGGCGCGTCGCGGCAAGTTTCTTGAGATGCCTTGGTGGCCTTCCCGGCAAGCTCCTCTTGCCGGGGCCTTGTCTCCTCGGCTTGAATACTTTGTTCTTCAAAGGCGTGGTGACGGCCCTCCAGCGACTCCGGGAAGAAATCCCAAAGCAGCTGGCCGAGGAGTCGCGCCAGATCTGCGCGGGAGCTCTTCAAAAGGTGCTGATGAAGGTGGCCTTCCGCAATCCAGGCCTCAACCTCACCAACGTCCTCAAGTCCTTGCCGTCGGATGTTGATGTGGAAGCGCTCAAGACCCTTGTCGCACCCATCGTGGACAGGGTGAGCGGGATCAAGAGGGTTGATGGCGATCGCGTAGATTAGGCCGCCCGTTTTCTCTTTTTCTTGTCGCTGCTGATCATGTTATGAGAACAATCTATTAGAGTTGCGACAAGCTATCTTGTAATATAACTCTATTTCGGATAGTGATTGCTATGTTATTTCCTTTACTTGATTCCTTCCTTTGTATGTTTTTGCCTTACGCTTTTAGGGAACTTGTCGGCAGCACTGGGTCATGAAAGCGCTGAGTGCGGGACTTCAAGACTTGTCGGCGGTGCCGCTAAGACAAGAAACCTTGTCGCAACTAGTCGCAGCTCACTTAAGTTGTTGAGCGGACTCGAAACAAAATAAGGGCGCAACTAGCTACGAGTTGGTTCCTCCGCGCATAGGTTTTCCATACAAAGTACGGTCGTTCGAGGAAGATAACTTGCTATGTTATTTCCTTTACTTGATTCCTTCCTTTGTATGTTTTTGCCCTACGCTTTTAGGGAACTTGTCGGCGAGGCACCGGTCATGAAGCGCCGAGTGCGGACGTCAAGAGCTCGTCGGTGCCGCTACCGACAAGAAACCTTGTCGCAACTAGTTGCAACTCACTTAAGTTGTTGAGCGGACTCGAAACAAAGTAAGGGCGCAACTAGCTACGAGTTGGTTCCTCCGCGCACAGGTTTTCCATACAAAGCATGGTCGTTCGAGGAGAATAACTTAAAATTTATTTCCTTTACTTGGTTCCTTCCTTTGTATGTTTTTGCCCTACGCTTTTAGGGAACTTGTCGGCGCAGGCACCTGGGCCGTGAGCGCTGAGTGCGGGATGTCAGCAGCCTGCTGGCGGTGCCGCTACCAACAAGAAACCTTGTCGCAACTAGTCGCAGCTCATTTAAGTTGTTGAGCGGACTCGAAGCAAAGTAAGGGCGCAACTAGCTACGAGTTGGTTCCTTTGCGCACAGGTTTTCCATACAAAGTACAGTCGTTCGAGGAGAATAACTTAAAAAATTTAAAATTTGATTGCTCAAACTTTAGCAACTTAGCTTTTCTGTCGTTTGCTTCCCGGTAAGGCTAGACTACCTCGAGCGACGCTTGGTCCACACCTTGGCCAGTGGCTCGATTTGGCGTCGTCCTAATCGACCAAAGAACCACCGGCAGCTCCTAAATCCAGTTTCTTCCGCACTTGTGCAGCCCGTCGAAAGTTCTGGTCTTGAGCCCGCGCAGCACTTCAGCATTTGCCCTCTCCGCTTGACCGTTACTTCTCGGATGAGCAATGTAGCGAAGCAGACCTTGGCGCCAAGATCTTGGACGTCTTGCATGAAGGTGCGGCTCGTGAATTGCGTCCGTTGTTGGTGATGATCCTGTTAGGGATTCCAAACGGCAAACAATCGACCAAGAACTTGATCACGACCGTGTTGTCACCTTCCTCACTGCTTCCATTTCCGCCACTTTGTGAACTTGTCGATTGCAACGCATAAGTACTCAAAGCCCCGACAGCTCGGGAAAGGGGCCGAGGATGTCGAGCCCCTGCATCAAAATGGCTGTGATAAAGGGATCGCCTGGAGAGCTTGAGCCGGCTGGTGTATCTGCTTGGAATGGAGCCGCACGCTTCACACTTGGTTACTTGTGCAGTTGCATCCCGGAGGGCTGTCGGCCAAAAGAAACCTTGCCGAACGCTTTGCCGCAAGTGCTCTTGCACCAATGTGGTGACCACATATGCCTCCATGTATCTCTCGCCAACAGCTTATGTCCGCTTTTCCCGGTGAATACACTTCAATTTCACACCGTTGAGTCTTCTTACATGCAGTGTGTTGTCGACAAACCGGTACATACTTGATCGCCGGGCTACTCTTTCCGCTTCTTCTTGCTCTTTGGGAAGTTCTCCTGTCAAGGAAAGCGGACAATCTGCTGCGCCATCTTTGGAGCTTGCGGCTCGATAACAAGGACTAAAGGCACATCTGCTGCTGCGGGAACATCCGCTTCTACGGCGAGAACCTGCGGCTCAGCCGGAGCTTGACGTTCCCCGGCAAGCTTGCCGGAGCAAAACTTGTCGGGAGCGTCTGCGTCAACGGAACAAACCCTAGGGCTTGTCGGAGCAGACTGCACCTCAGCACTCTTGGTGTTGATCTTGGGGACCTTCGACGGATGCGTCTTGCCGTCGTACTTCTCTGCACGTCGGCTTGAAATTCTTCTTCTTTGGGCCACATCGACTTGCCGCAGCTCACGAGTGAACGCAGGGCAACCCCTCACAGACGGCAAGTCGCCTGGTTCCTTCGGCGCATGCATGTCGACAGAGGGCCCAGCTGCTGCTCGGATTGACGCCGCTTCTCTTGGCGCCGATGCGAGTTCGAAGCGTCTTCTTCTGTCGTTCGTGAAGAACTTGGCGCTGATCGCGACGAGCTCGTGGATCCGATGATGCGGTGGAGTCGCCGCCGAGGTGGATCCGCGAAGTCGGCGATCTTGGCCTTCGGGGCGGAGAGTGCATGGTGGTTGCACACCCACCGGTTTCATCGCCACCGGCTCGTGTTTGGTAGTCCTGCCGCGGCAGCGATGCACTCAGCTGCCGCGGAGCGTCGCCGTTGGCAAAGCCAATGAGACTCTGAATGGTGGCCCTCCATTCATCGACCTTGTCGGCTATTGGAGGGTAATCCAGGAGCAGTTGAGGTCTCGCCAAAGCTTCTGCTGGAGTGGTGGGTTGCGATGGCGAAACGGTAGCGAGGAGCGGATATGCTCGGACTTCTAAATATGTTAGAAGGAGCGATATCCCGTCCAGCGACCGTGCCCGCTTCGCGCCAAAGATGTTGGCGTGCATGCTGGTCTTGAGCATCCCAAGATCCACCAACTTCGATCTTGGTCCAACGAGCGTATGGCGTTAGGAATACCATGACGTTGCCGGGTCCCGCGCCTCCGAGACGGGCGCGGTGCATGTACGGACGCCGAGGTCTGCGCAGCCTTGTCCTTGGACTTGGCAGCACCGTGGGCTCCCCCGTCGACGTCCATTCTTCCGCCGGCGTCTACCCCACCACCCGTTTGCTCCGGTGGTGGTGGGTTCGACGCGGATGGAACATCTGCTGCCGAAGCCTTGTTCTTCGGTGGCATGTCGATGAAGATGATGAAGATCTAGCTCGTGTGGACGCAGGATCAGGTTCACACAATCTTGACGCCCCCTACCTGGCGCGCCAAAGATCAGCCTCCCCGACCATCGCCAAAGATGTCAGGGAGGCTGATCTGGCCCACGAACACCTATGGGACCGGCGGACCGAGCCCCTTTCGGTTCGGCGGGGGGCGGAGGTCGCACGAAGAGCAGATCGAGGTGAAGCACACGAGCTGTTTTACCCAGCTTCGGAGCTCTCCGGAGAGATAACACTCCTACTGCTGCATGTCTGAGTGTATTGAGTTCTTGCTCGGGAGCGCTGAGTGCTACAGTACACACAAGCTGCTAACGAGACCGAGCGTGAGTGTTCTCTGGCTTCAAACCTCTCGAACCCTCCTTCTACGTTGCGCACGGGCCTCCTTTTATATGCTCAAGGGGTCTCCGACAGGTGGCAACGTAGACAAGGGTAAAAATGGAAAAGGGGTGGTTGGTACAGCTACTTGTACAGTGTATCATACCTAACCCTGACGGCAAGGGACAAGGGCATTAAATGCCCGCTCACGCCGCCCTAACAGGCGTAAAGGGACCGTCGGGGCGCCACCGCCGCCACGATGGCAATCTTGTCGGCGCCACTTGCCATCAGCGCTCCGGCCGCCGCGACGTCTTGCCACGCTGCTACCGAAAGGTCCTGTGGCGACACGTTAGTGGATGTCTTTGAGCGCAGTACAGAGTGGTGATGCCGCGGCAAGCGCCTTTGCCGCGGTTGTTGTCTTGTCGCGTCCGGAAGCTTGTCGCTCACCGGGCCTTCCCGGCAAGCTCCTCTTGACGGGGCCTTGTCTCCTTGGCTTGAATACTTTGTTCTTGAATGGTTCCAAAGGAACTGCCCGTGCACAAGTTCGGGATACTAGGGTACCCATACTCTAGTACACCGAAAAAGATGGCCGTTGGATTGATATCCAATGGTTACGTCTTCTAGAACCGTTTCTTGACGTATATAATAAGTAAAAAAATCTTGCATATGCGTCAACTTAATAGGCCCACAAGTCAGACCATTCCCAATTTTTTTAATAACTTATGGCTCATTGCAACTTCTTATGCAATTTATTGCAGTCCATTTTTTGTTGGCCAGTGCCAGGGTTAAAAATTTAAATGAAACTACACATATTTCTGTGGGTTCCAAACTATTTTTAATACCGAAATGTCGAGCCAGATTTAAAGTACTTTGAAGATATATTTAAATTAGGTGAAAGCCCATTGAAATTGGAATCTGAAAATGTGAAAAAATTCAGAAATTATAAAGTAATTGCCAATTTGTCATCTGTTTTTTATATTTGCAGCCCATTTCATATTACTTTCAAGCTTTGCAGGCGTCTTGAAAGAGTTGCAACCCGTCAGGGTGTAGAAAAATAAGTAGGCTTGGATTGGGTATTCTTCAGAAAAAATAAACTCGACTCATTTTCACAAAGAAAAAATAGTTGGACTGGTCATGTGGTGAACATAAAATATAAGCCTGGGCTAGACGGGCCACATCCCAGTTGAAACCCTACTCCGTCTCAGCGATAACAAAAAAAATACTGCTCGAGCAGCTACGTCCCAGGTGTCAGCCGATCTTGTGTTGTTCTCTTGTCTATTGACTATATACGCTGACAATGTCGTGGGTCCCAGATGTCAGGAAACCACTAGGAGGAAGCATTTTCTTTTTCCATATGCTGACAATGGAGTATATATAACAAAAAATGAGGAACTTCCTTGCGTACGGCCATGGACATGGTGGAACCCTACTCTCATCCTCTCCACGTATAGTCCTCTCCCGATTCCTCTTGTTTGTTGACCATGTTGACAACGCGAGAGGGCGGCGCCGCGCGAGCACACCAAAGCGCGCGGAGGACGATGGTGAGGCCTCAGACGTCGCGTTAACGGTTTAGGAGACGGTGGGTCGGTGATGCGTGCGTTGAGGCGCAGCCAGCCATGGGAGGCAGAAGCAGGCAGCCCCGCCAGCGCTAGTTTGGTTTTGGCAGCTGGAGGAAGACATGACTGAAGAAACACGACAGACTGTAAAAGTAGCACGAGTACTTAACAACCTTAACTAAAACCAGCAGGGGCACTTAACAACCATAGTTGAAAGCAGTGTGAGTACTTATACAGGTTTAACCGTACAAAGTATGCCTCAAACAGTGCTACTTTGCCTACAGTTAACCAAGGGTGAGGCCGCCAAGCCCCAGGACAAGGCCCAGGCGCCACCCTGCGCAACCACAACCTTTTGAAAGCGGCTTCATCTCGCAATGTGGTCAATAAATAGGATATTCGCTTTAGAGCCATGGAAAAGCATGAACATAACCTTCTGTCCTATTCTCCAAGATCGACGGGCCTTCATTATTTGAGACCACCCATGAATAAGTATCTTTTCACCTCCAAGGGGAATGGAGTAGGTCGACATAAACATCATGCTGTGACCAAGCGCAAGTCTGACCCGACCATGGTCAGGCATCTGTATAGGAACAATAGAACTGTGCAGTTTCTGTTTCAAGAACATCACAGCTGTAAAACTGTGTATAAGCAAGAGTTTATGAACAACATGTATAACAGAAAACAGCTCATACCATAAGTTTCTCGACACAGTTAGACATGTTCAACGAGTGCAGTAGTGGCACACATATCCCATGTGGCCTTCCACCATTGAAACGCCCCACAAGGACCTCAAGACAATCAATAAAGTGTAGGAACTTGTGGATGTCGTCTGATCAACTTGATTGCCATCAAGATGTGATCGAGTTCTTATAGAATAACAAATGATTAGCCTTCTTAACTTTGAAAAAGCATACACGTGCCACCAATTATAAGAAATATTAGTTAGAAGTAGCATCTTCATGAGAGATTCATTGCTACTTCCAAAGTTAAATTGTGATTAGTTAGACAAAATAGGTGGATTAAGAAGTAATCGAGGCAACAAGCAAGAACCATATACAAAATAACATGGACGAACAATTGGAATGACGTTGGGGTGGAAGATCACAGTGAAGATGAGACCAGGTTCTGCTATTTCCATCAACATCCGTGCGCCAACTTTTAGTCTGTAACACTTGAGAAAGTTTATCCAAGTCCGGCCTTAAAAAAAGCAGCGATCTTCTTGGTTCATGAACCCAACTCGGAACTTATATCCATGGCTTGTCTTCAATGTGACCATTAAACTGGTGTATTTAGTTATGGCAAGGCCGAGTATCTTGAGTACATGTGTTCTGGCAGAGCAGGGAATGCACTGGGAAAAATAATATGAGAACACAATGTATTCCCTATCCAAATTTAGAAATAATTTCCTCCTTCGCGTCAGTGTTGACCATGGTAATAGTACCTTTTATCCAAATATAGCAATCCACATTTCCAAATTAGTCGACAACATGTTCAAAAAACCCCACCCTCCCGGATAGAAAAAAGGATTCTAGGAACATACTGTGCGTGTTTTAAAATCCCGTGTTATGATGAGAAGGAACAAGTGTGGCGTCTCGCTGAGGGCGCAGAAACCTATAGGGTCCTCGCACTTTGGGAACTAAAAATGAAACACACTAGATTTAGTAGGAAGAAAAATGCATCAACAGCGGGGATGGAGGAAGAATTCGTACCTGGTTCTCCATGAGAAAACCCTATGCAATCACTGAGAGGGGGTTTTCTTTGAACAAGCAGACGAGGGAGAAGGGGATTCAGGCCCAGTGAAATATTGTTGCTTCGTCCGTCCAGCTTACTGCTAAAGCTAGAAAGGTGGGGTTTTTTTGTGATTTGACGACTCATTGGGCATTACTGCGGTGCTACGACCGGGGTGAGTCCACCGTGCAGTTGTGCACTCTAATTTGCTGCATGGCACGTGGACCCCGTTGCCGGATGCCCCACATATCAGCGAAAGGAAGTGGAAAGGCAGGAGTAACTAGTTACTCATAAATATATTTTTGACGGAGAGATACTCCCTCTTTAAAGAAATATAAAAATGTTTTATATCACAACTTTATACATAAGAAAAATCAAGGGGAACATATATAACATAATTATGAAAGATAGTGTTGGTGATGATGGTTTGCCTGCCATCCTGCAATATAGGCCGTCCGATTTATATTTGACGAATAGGAAGGAAACTATGGCAATTTTGCAAAAAGGTACCCACAGACCTCCCTACATTTGCAAATCCGGCCTTCCCTCATTCATCCTTTTCTCTGACAAGATAAACTACTCATACAAATGCATCTTGATGTTACGTGCAATGCACGGGCATCTTGCTAGTATAACATAATATGGGGGTTCAGCTGATAATATAATACTCAGACAAGCTCACGGTTCTGGACTTTGGGCCATAGACCGGTGGGCCTGCATGTTTGGGGGCCCATGTGCTCTATCTCAGCGCTTTTCATATTGCAAGCGATCGGTACGGTGCTGGTTTTACATGCTGTCACAGGCAAATACACAAAATTGAATAAAGCACGTCAGTTGTTAGAATGAAATCGAACGACAGTTCCTAACCAGCAATCAGAGTTGCAATTCTATCAACAATATACTATGTGATAAATAATACTGTCGTACTACTTATACACGCAGGACACTTGTTTCACCATGCCAGATTATTACATCAAAATCTCTCGGAGGATAGATCAGTTCGGCAGTTGTGTGCTGCTACTGAAGAATTTCAAAGTTGATTTGGACCAGCTCTCCTTGCCGAGAAAGTTCTATTTTGACATCTGAACCTTGACTATCCTTTAGCATCAATCATCATGCGACCATCCTTTGTACTTACGGTATATTGAGCAGGTTCATTCACACCAAGGCTGCGCATGGTAAGAGAAACTTGGCCACGGTCGCCCGGATTGTTGAACGACTCCCTCGTTGCTCTAGGAATTCTCTGTTGCAAACAAGAAGACATACACAAACAGTTAGATCAACACAGTGAATCATGTGAAACAACATGGAAAGGAAAAAGAACGAAGCACTTGGGTGGCCAATGCTTACCAAGAAGGTGGAGATATCAGTTTTTGTAAGGACTTTGGTATATGAAGTGTGAACTGCAGCCCAGTCTGCTGCCGGTGCAACTGCTGGTTCTGTTGCCGCTGCACAGGCGGGGAGCAAATACAAGTGCAAGTGTTGGTCAGGTGCCAGAGCCGTTGCTGGAGCCCGTGCCGGTGCGACTGGTAGTGCAGCTGCTACTGCCAGAGATGGTGCTCCTTGTAGAGCTAGTGAAGGTGTCGGAGCTGGTGCCACTATCGATGCCTGGTCCTCCGGTAGATCAGCCTGAGCTACTGCCGCTGTCAGTGCTAGAGCAAGTGCCATCGGAGAAGGTGTCGGTGCTTGATCCATTGCTGAAAGTGGTACCGATGTGCGAGACAGCAGCGATCGTGTCTGGTCTGCTATGATCGGCTTTCTAAATTGACTAGGCTACGTGACCGTGATCCAGTCTTTTTCTTCATTTCTTTTAAACGCGAGAAGGACTAACTGTGGCGTGTTTGTTAAACCAAACTATAGTTCATCACAGTGATTCAGCTTGTACTCAGACAACAAACTGATCCAATTGTTTCCAGCAATATAAGTGATGGACAGTGCCTTCGTTACTGACACGACATAAGAAGTCAAACCTGCAAAATAACCATTGTAGAGCAAAGCAAACAGTTTATTCTGTGATGAATGTCACATGGCAAAACCTGCATTGTAAAATTGCAGCAAAAGTAAGAAAACATGACATTATATCAATAAGATTTGGACAATAAATCAATAAGATTTACTTGATGTGACACGAGTGAATCCTTACCAGGAAATCACTACGTTGAAGTACTAAATAGAAGATTGATCGTCCAACTACACATGGCATGCAGGGGCCCCCGACTACTCCCACAAGCAGGATAGTCCAAAGGTCATGACAAATCGTATGGACCGAACATCCATGGGACCAGAAATCCTGGTGGGTGCGATAAACCCTGCAATGCATACAAATATTGGAGTGTAACCATAATTGATAAACCGCCCTCACAAAAAATGATCTGGATACTTCAAAATATACAGACTGAATTGAGTGGACAGACATTAACATAGACTGTTCTTAGGACTCACCACACACTAATAGCGGCAGTACTAAACAATATAGGGTTCACACACACAAATCAAGTACTGAACAATAGTACTTACTACAGACAAGCAAAGTTGCCCTAATTAAACTCTGCATACTATTTCTTGCCACTGACCTACGGGATAAACCCCACATAACTGACTAGGCCATGGACTTCGTGAGAGATGTCTACCTGCAGCATCACCATCTCGTCAACGTTGGAGAACCTAACAGAGTGGTCTTTCCACTCATAAGCATGATGATGAAGACATGTCGCATAAGATTTGTTGGGAAGCTTTACAAGAACCACACCCTTCATAATCGAAGGCACAACCAGGAAATTGTTGTGGTCAAGTACAGCCTTGAGAACATGCCTGACAACAATTCTATAGGAAAACACTAGTTCATGACTCATGGCGACAAGGACACATCAGCTGGATAGTTTAGTAGTAGAACTCATACTCAGGTCTTCCAGTTCACACGACATGACTTTGAGAACTTCATCTCCACCACGGACCTGGTTCCAATTCAAACAGAAACCAAATATTTTATTACTACCTATGTTCAGAAATATAAGACGATTTTCGATATTTTACTCCATATATGACTACATATATTCAAAGAAATGAGTGAACAAAGAGACTAGAATATGTCTTCAAAGGCATGAGAGTAGAGGGATTACTTGCAATATCCATAACACAAGTTACTGAGGCAAATATACCCTCTTCAAAGGTAGCATTGATGTTCATAAAGTAGTTGAAAGTAATCTATAGGAAATCAGTGTCAACCTCTCGCATGTTTTGGTTAAAAGAGGAATTTAGAACCGTCATTTGGCACACAAAAATCACATGCAAGATCACCCAGAAAATTGTACTCCTAGTACTACGTATTAGATGAAAAAACACGATCAAGATCGAGAAAAAGATCGTCAAGAAGATATATTACCTGGACTTACTAAATGAGGGATCCCGGAGAGGGGGGCTTGGACAGGGCGATGGCTTTGAGCTTGTCTGCAGTAGTCTCGGCAAGGTGCTTGCGCTTCTTCGTACCATGAGCCTCGACGATTTTGGCCAGAGCCATAGACATCACTTCGGTCGGTGCTCCAGTGTCCATCAAGAAATTGTCAAATAGAAATGAAAGAAAAGAAACCATAATCACAAACCCAAAATAAGAACAAAGAGGGAGTTATAGGACCAGTCTCGGGGTTGCAAGACCGGGCCTTGGCCAGAATCAACACCATTGATGCGCTCACCTTTCCTTCTTTGGGAGTGAAGAACAATGGCAGAAGCAGGTCTGGGTTTTCTTGAAGAAATGAGGAACAAGATGAGGGAGAAGCGAGTCGGGGTTTTATTCAAGAGAGGAAGAAGAGGGACAAGAGTGAAATGATGGCTGCTTCGTCCCTCCAACTTACTGCTGGAAAGGAGGGGGTTTTGTGATTTGACGGCTCATTGGGCATTACTGCGGCGCTTCGATCGGGGTAGTCTACCATGCAGTTGGGCACTCTACTATGGAGTAATTTAGTGCATGGCTAGTGGACCCCGATGCTGGCTGTCCCACACGTCGGCGAAAGTGAGTAGCAAGGTTCCCGATGACCGTCGAGGAGGATCCGCACGGTAGAGCGAGTCCACTGTTTTTCTGATGAAAAAAATGATTACAGCAAGCGTTTCCACTCTTACGATGGAGGAGTGGGAAACACGGCAGCCACTTGAACTTGAAGGAAATATGCCCTAGAGTCAATAATAAAGTTGTTATTTATATTTACTTATATCATGATAAATGTTTATTATTCATGCTAGAATTGTATTAACCGGAAACTTAGTACATGTGTGAATACATAGACAAAACAAAGTGTCCCTAGTATGCCTCTACTTGACTAGCTCGTTAATCAAAGATGGTTAAGTTTCCTGACCATAGACATGTCTTGTCATTTCATGAACGGAATCACATCGTTAGGAGAATGATGTGATGGACAAGACCCATCCGTTAGCTTAGCATAATGATCGTTAAGTTCTATTGCTATTGCTTTCTTCACGACTTATGCATATTCCTTTGACTATGAGATTATGCAACTCCCGAATACCGGAGGAATGCCTTATGTGGTATCAAACGTCACAGCGTAACTGGGTGATTATAAATATGCTCTACAGGTGTCTCTGAAGGTGTTTGTTGGGTTCACATAGATCGAGATTAGGATTTGTCACTCCAAGTATCAGAGAGGTATCTCTGGGCCCTCTCGGTAATGCACATCATGATAAGCCTTGCAAGCAATGTGACTAATTAGTTAGTTATGGGATGATGCACTACGGAATGAGTAAAGAGACTTGCCGGTAACGAGATTGAACTAGGTATGAGGATACCGACGATCGAATCTCGGGCAAGTAACATACCGATGTCAAAGGGAATGACGTATGTTGTCATTATGTTGACCGATAACGATCTTCGTAGAATATGTAGGAACCAATATGAGCATCCAGGTTCTGCTATTGGTTATTGACCGGAGATGTGTCTCCGTCATGTGTACATAGTTCTCGAACCCGTAGGGTCCGCACGCTTAACGTTCGATGACGATTTGTATTATGAGTTATGTGTTTTGGTGACCGAAGATTGTTCGGAGTCCCGGATGAGATCACGAACATGAGGAGTATCAAAATGGTCGAGAGGTAAAGATTGATATATTGGAAGATGGTATTCGGCCACCGGAATGGTTTCGGAGTGGTTCGGGTATTTTTCGGAGTATCGAGGGGTTACCAAAACCCCTCGGGGAAGTATTGGGCCTACATGGGCCATAGGGGAGAGAGAGGGGAGCCCGCAAGGGGTGGGCGCCCCCTCCAAGGGAGTCCGAATTGGACAAGGAGGAGGGGCGCGCCCCCACTACAAAAAAAGACACATCTGTGACATTTTGGGCCAAACGAAATTTTTTCTGTCATACTTATTACACTTCTATGATGATAATTGTGACAAAACCCTGTATCATCGTAGATGTGGTGGGCTCCTACTTCCATGACAAAAAATCATGAAAAAATGGGCTTTTCGTCCTGGGCAGGCCGGAGACGCAACTGCATGACATTCTTTGGGCCGTCCATGACGGAAAAAACCGTGGTAGAAGCGAGGGCGAGGAAAACATCAGGGTGTTTCCGGTTACGGTGGGTGGTCGGGGTCGAGCGATGCACGGAGGTTTGTGCATTTCTCTCATACACGCACATGCGTGGGTGCGAGGCGTTGGGCTCTAACTGAACCCGAGCAAGGCGTTCGCCTACTGAACCCGAGCGATTGCACTGCAGGCTACGCGTTACTGAACCCGAGCGATCGATCGATGGCTGTTAACTGAACCCGATCGAGCGATTCCTTCGCTACTGCTGCTAACTGAAGCCGATCGATGCTGCCTCTGGATAAACAGTGAGTGTTGCTGGGGGGGGGGGGGTTGGATGAACAACGGTGGGGGTGGATGAACAGGACCCCGTGGTGTTGCCTCTGGATGAACAGGACCCCTATCGATCGAGTGGGCTGGGGCTAGATGAACAGGACCCCGTGGAGGGCTGGATGAACAGGACCACCCTGTGGAGGGCTGGATGAACAGTAGATGGTGGAGGGCTGGATGAACAGTAGCCCGTGGAGGGGTGGTTGAACAGGAGACCATGGAGAGGGCTAGTTGAACAGTAGCCGGTGGAGTAGCGCGTGGTGGAGGCTGGATGAACAGGAGCCCGTGGATGAATAGTCACAGGTGGAGGCTGGAGGAGGTCGACGGTGGATGAACAGTAGCCCGTGGAGGCTGGAGGGGGTCGATAGTGGAGATGAACAGTATCCCGTGGAGTCCTGTTTTGCGATACGCCACACCCCTCCCGATGACAAGGACCCCCGTTTTGACCGTAGCGCTCCAACACAACTCCGTTTCCTACATTTTGCGGTACCCACATCCCCCGATCAACTGGACCCCGTTTCGACCTTAGGAGGTCCGTTTCCTCCGTTTTGCGGTACGCCAGACCCCTCCCGATGAACAGGATCCTGTTTCGACCGTGGCCAGTCGAACACAAGGCCATTTCCTCCGTTGTGCGGTACGCCATGCCTCGTTTCCATTGGCTGTTCCGTCCAAGCAAGTTGGCTCCCACGCGTTCCGTTGCCTCCCGATGAACACGACGCATTCCGTTGCCTCCCCATGAACACGAGACGACGCAGTTTCTTTGTTCCGACCCAGCCATGTACACGAGCCATGGCCGTACGTATGCACGAGTAGGCGTTCGAGACCCCGCCCGTATGTACGTACGTGGCCGAATTTACTTTCTTGCAACATGGCCGCTATACGTACGTGTACATGCTACGTGCGCGCCTCTACTACCACACATGCCCTTCCTTGCACGACCACGGTTCATCGCTGCAGCCTGCAGACAGACCGACCGACCAGTATGTACGTACACGTTCATGACCAGAATGACAATGCTACGTACGCTTCGACCAGGTGGGTCCCGACTGTGAGGTACATCCTTGCGTCCGAAGATGTAGCTGGTCGGTCCCAGCAGTCAGGGGGGGCGAATCGTTTTCTGCCCGGACGCACTTCCTTGCATGCGAAGATGTAGCTGGTGGGTCCCAGCAGTCAGGGGGAAATGTTTTTTCGCCAAATACGGTGGCCCGTCCGGTGGGTCCCCGCTGTCAGGTGGAGGAATAATTATTTTGCGTGTAATAAGGAGGCACTTCCTTGCTGCGGCCGTGGACCCACCGGCCTCTCCACGTACAGTCCACGTCCAATGGAAGCCGTTCCTTGACCACGTTGACCACTCCGCGCCGAGAGCTCCAGGGCGGTGGACGACGGCGAGGCCTAGGAAGGGGACGACACGGAGCCGGGAAAAACGCGGCAGTGGATGCCCACGTGTAGAGGAGTATGAGGATTCACTGGTTCGCTGCGGTGTGAGGCTGCCGTCGCGGTAGAATATGTCACGCCCAAGATGCGACCCTATCCTAAAGGAACTCGAAGGTCCCACCAAGGATATAAGCGCATCTTGAAGATGTTTTTGCAAGGTGGATGTCATTACATCAACATTACATAATAGTGGGGAAACAACCAAGACATACAATGTCACATGAATACAACAATACATCATATACATAAGATAAACATCCGACTACAGATGAAATAGAAACAGAAACTCAAACAATATCCACCCTGCTAGCCCAGGCTGCCGACCTGGAACCTATCCCCTGATCGAAGAAGTAGAAGAAGAACTCCAAAACAAGTAAACATCGCTCTCGCGTCATGATCATCGCATAACCTATACCTGCAACTGTTGTTGTACTAATCTGTGAGCCACGAGGACTCAACAATCCCATTACCATGGGTATCAAGACTAGCAAAGCTTAATGGGTAAGGAAGGGGTAAAGTGGTGAGGTTGCAGCAGAGAATAAGCATGATATGGTGGCTAACATACGCAAGTGAGAGCGAGAAGAGAAGCAAATGGGACGGTCGTGAAGCTAGCAATGATCAAGAAGTGATCCTGAACTCCTACTTGCGTCAAACATAACACAAGAACCGTGTTCTCCTCTCAATCAACCCCGAAAAGAGACACTCACGGTTACGCACACGGTTGGTGTATTTTACAAGAGTTTACTTCAAGTTTACTACAACCGGATATTAACAAATTCCCACCTGCCACATAACCACGGGCACGGCTTTCAAAAGTTTATACCCTGTATGGGTGTCCCAACTTAGCCCATCATAAGCTCTCGCGATCAACGAAGGATATTCCTTCTCCCGGGAAGACCCGATCAGTCTCGGAATCCCGGTTTACAAGATGTTTCGACAATGGTAAAACAAGACCAGCAAGACCACCCGACTGTGCCGACAAATACCGATAGGAGTTGCACATATCTCGTTCTCAGGGCACAACAGATGAGACATCCTACGCGTAAAACCAAGCCTCAAGTTTCCCCGAGGTCGCCCCGCAGTCTACTCGGTTCAGACCAGCACTCGGAGGAGCACTGGCCCGGGGGGGCTAAATAAAGATGACCCTCGGGCTCCGGAAACCCAGCGAAAAAAGGCATAGGTGAGGCAAATGGTAAAACAAATGTTGGGCCTTGCTGGAAGAGTTTTATTCAAAGCGAACTGTCAAGGGGGTCCCATAAATCACCCAACCGCGTTAGGGTCGCAAAATTCGGGAACATAATACCGATATGATGGAAACTAGGGAGGCAAGAGTGGAACAAAACACCAGGCATAAGGCCGAGCCTTCCACCCTTTACCAAGTATATCGATGCATTAATAATATAAGAGGTATTGTGATATCCCAACATAAACATAATCCAACATGGAGCAAACTTCATCTTCACCTGCAACTAGCAACGCTATAAGAGGGGCTAAGCAAAGCGGTAACATAGCCAAACAACGGTTTGCTAGGAAGGGTGACAAAGGTTAGGGGCTATCATGGCAATTTGGGGAGGCTTGATAAGGAAGTGGTGGGTAACGCGGCATAGCGATAGAACAAAGCAACTAGCATAGCAATGATAGTAATGAGATCCAAGGTGATGGTCATCTTGCCTGAGATCCCGCTAGGAAGAAGAACGAGTCCATGAAGAAGACAAGCGGACATGGTCGAACGAATCCTCACAACTCCGGAACGAAACCGAAGCTAACGAGAGAAGTGACCCGGAAAGAAGAAAACAACATGGTAAACGCACAAGCATAATCATGGCATGATGCACAATCAAGTATGATGCATGTCCGGTTTAATGAGGCATGGCATGGCAAAGTGCAACAAACAATACTACAAGTTAAGTGGAGCTCAATATGCCACGAGTTGCATATTGACAAAACACCACATTGACATATTTAGTTTAATCTCGTTTAAGCTACCAAACAATATTAAATGTTGTTAAACATGGCAAGAGGTGAAGCATAATTAAACTACCTATCTAGGCAAGTTCAAATGAGGACGGAACAACAAACAACAATTACGGAAAAATCCGCATATGCAATTTATGAATTTGCTACTGGTCTGCCCTAAACACAATTTTAATGTTGTTAAACAGCAAAATAAAGTGCACCATGTTAAACTAGGCATTTTCCACCCCATTTACATATAAATTTTATTTAAAACCGAGCTACAGTTATTGAGTTATGAATAAATCATTTTAACATGGCATTTGAGCAAATTTAAACAAACAACATTTTTAACATTTTAAACATGGATGAAAGTGGCATGTTATTAATCTACTCAAAATTCTAAGCATTTTACATGTTTAAATCATTTTAAACCAATGCACGGTTCATGACTTATTATATGCATGATGCTTAGGGGTTTTCTGCAAAACTGTAAATCCTGGGTTAATAGCTAAATTCGCAGATCTGAAAAAAAACGTATGCGGGCTAAATCTGAGGCAAACTGGGTTGGGGGAGCTGCTCACATTGGGCCTTGAGGCCGGTCGGTGGAGAGGGATGCTGGAAGGGCCTGGCACGGTTGGGCCTTGGGGAAGCAGGCCGAGAGCAGGAGCTGCGCTGGGCTGCGGGGCGCACGACCCACCTGGCGATGAGGCAAGTCAACGCGGGCGCTCTCCTGGCTCGCTCGATCTGGAGCAGGGGAAGCAGAGGCTGGTCGGGATCAGGCCACGGAGGCGCGACGGCGTCGTGGTGGAGCAGGCGGTGTCTGGCGCGGTGCCACGCGGGAAGGAGGGCGCCGGTCATGGCGGGACTTGAGCTCCTGGTTCTCTAGGAAAAAACGACGATGGGAGAGCGAGGTGAGAGAGGTTCCTGGAAGGAGGACAAATAGGAGGTAGGACGGCAAGGTCTCCGGTGACCTGCTGCTGGTTGGGGTGGCGAGGGATGGTGAGGAAGCGGCTTGACGGCGGGGTGCCAACAGGGACGCGCACGGCCTGAAGCTCGCAGAGGCACGCTCCGGCTGGTCCAGGGGATGCGGAATGAGAGGCTGCTACCGATGCCTGAAGAAAAAGACAGAGAAGAATTCAGAGGCGAAACGCGGACAGAAAGAAGGGAGAGACGACAGGGAGATGGCAGGGGCGCGACGGCCTGAGGCAAACCTGCTGGTCGCCGGCGGGAAGCGGCATGGATGCAGATCAGCAGCTGCTGATATCGAAGAAGCAGGGCGACGACCATGGTGGATGGATCGGGAGGAGGGTGTGGCTGGCTGCCTGCGGATGGAATTTGGGCGGCGACGAGTGGTTGGTCCGGTTGGAAATTTGAGGGAGGATTTGGATTGGGGAACAACTCGAGGTGGGAGGAGACAAGAGGAGTGGCGGCGGCAGCTACGAGGATCCCTAGAAATTAGGGATTTGGTCTCAGATTAGACAAATATATATAGTGAGTGGGTTAGGTTAGGGATTATCTCGACCCTTTGATCGTAGTCGGACGGTCGAAGATAAATGACTTAGGGGAGTCCAGCAAATAAACCCAGATGTTTTATAGATGTTTGGGGATGATCCGGATCCATCGGTAACGGCTGCATCGGTTCGGGTTCGTAAGTTTTTACACGCACACGAGGGGTCTGAGAGAGGTCAACAAGGACAAGGGCCTAACAAAATAACAACGGAGGCAAAGAGAGAAAGGGCAACTGCGAACGGCTACGAGTTCTAAGAAAACATGCAGATGCAATGTGCATGATGCTATGAGATGAGATGCATGACATGAACACAATGCAAAACAAAAGACAAAACCCAACCACACAGGAAATAACATATTGCATCTTCGAAAAATGCAAGAGTTGGAGTTACGAATATGGAAAGTTGTATTCGGGGCGTTACAACACTCCACCACTACGAGAGGATCTCGTTCTGAGATCTAGGATGGCATCGGAGAGAAACGGAAGAGGAAGAGAAGAAGTAAAACTAAGTTGCTTCTTCGACAAATGAGTGAAACCAAAGAACCTTGAGAGTTTGAAAAGTTGAAAGAGAGAACACAACAGAGTTGAACACAATTGAGAGCACTGCGGTAGAGAATAGAAAGAAGGAACACCATGTGAACCTTGGAGGTTGCAAAGCTATGAATGACGAGTACAAAGGACAAGAAGGAATTGGAACAACTCTGGTTGAAACAAGATAAACAAGGAACAAGGAAGAACAAATTCGGATAGCACTCCGGTTGAAAGAGATGCAAGATTTGACAAAATGGGAAGAACTTGAAAAGATGACACGACACTCCAGTTAAATGGATAAGCAAGAAAAAGAACATGATCTTTACAAAACGAGGTGATGCGTGAAAAGAGCAACATCACCATGCCTCCGGAAGAAAGAATAGAAGATAGATCATTGGAATAATAGAATGGAGAAGAAAATGCCGACTTCTGCCACAAATGAACTTGGAAAGCACCCTTGCAAAGAATAATTGAACGGAGTTGTTGAAAAATCAACAACGAAAAGCACAAGCTTGTTGTGGGCTTATGGCAAACATCTCAAAATGATGAGGTGACAACGGGCCACCAATGGAAACAGTTAATTGGATTGAGATCAGCAAGGAGATGAAAACTCCTTTTAATGAGAGAATAGGAGGAAACTTGGATTATCGATAGGCACCACAATTAGCAACATTCCTTAGGGAAGGCTTTAGGTGTAACCTAAACCAAGATAACTCCAAGGAAGAAAGTGATGGGTTTAAAATATGTCATTCTTGAAAACTTGTGAATCATGAAGCATGAACAAAATTGTCAAAATGACATAACACCACCTCAAAAGATAAGGGAACAAAAGTTGCCTTTGGGAATGCAAGAAGAAGAATGCTTGAGCTCCTCAAAACAAAACATGTGTTGAGCACCCTGTTTAATTTTGAGTATAGCTTGGCGGATCATAACTTCGAGAGAAAACTTAAAGAGCAATTGAGGAATGAAAAGAATCCTTGATGAACCACCATGTAGAGCCTCCATGAAGAACTCCGGTAATAAAAGGATGATAGAAAGAAAGATAAGTTGAAAACACAAGGTGAAGCCTTGCAATGATTTAGATGGAGCTTCGCGACGAGATAACCGAGAAAACTTGGAACTCCGGAAAAAAAAGATGAACAACTTGGAACCGATAATTACTTCATCATGAACAATCTTCAGAAGAAAAGAATTGAATCACCTCAAGGAAATAAGAATAATATTTATTGTATGCTTATCCTTCATCAAATTAAATTGATGACAAGCAATGGATTTGCATACTACTTATTCGCGTTGAAAAATATTAAAGGGGGAATATAGCGCGAAATTTGGGAAGGTCTTCATGAACCGCCGGTAGGATTGGAAAGAACGAATGAATCTATATGATAACGAAGGAAGAGAACTCTTGAACGAATCACCATAAGAATTGAAAATGAACGAAGAAAAGATAAAGAAACACTGGGAAGAATTTGAAAATGAACCAAGATACTTGAGAGAATTTAGATGCAAGTGAATGCAGAGATCCCGAGCTGATTAGATAATACTTGAATGATGCACCGGTATGATTTGGAGAACGAGAGCTGAAAGCTTGAATGAATAATTCTGAGATGATGGGCTCCGGAGAATCAAACCGAAAAGACTCCTGAAATGCTCCAGATGGGTGAAAAGAATTCTCACAATCAAAAACAATTATGAGAGGATGGCATCAAGCTAGAACCATGAATCTTGAAGAGAATGGAGAAAGATTTAAGAGAAACTCTTCTTTGGTCTTCAAAATCTAAGATGACGACGAGATACGGCACCATGAATTATTGAGGAACTCCGGAATGAAGAATAGAAGGTTGACCCAACGATGAAAGAATTTGGAAGATCTTGGACAAAGGCATATGACTGATAAAATTCATACTTACGTCAAACTTTGAAAAGAATTTTAGAAGCTCCGTGAAAATAGAAGAATCAAGTAAGATCCTGGGAAAAGACCTGTGGGTTAGGGCCCACTCAAAAGAAACACCATTGAATGATTTTAAAGAGAGATTGCACCGGTTGAATTAAATGACTTGAATGAGATAACAACCTCAAAATAACTTGAACGATGAACGGATAGAGAATGGAAACACGAATCTTCTGAGATATCTTCAACACTCCAGAACAAATGAATAGCAAAGGTGAGTGATTGAGAGGTGCACCAGCATGGGAAACATTCAAAAGGAGGAAAAGGATATGATCAACACCGAAAGCTTGAGTTAAATCCACCGGAAAAGAATACGAGAATGAAGAATGATGAACTTGAAGCTCCGTTAGTATTTTCCTGAGAATCACCGGCTGGAGAGACTTCCCATCAATAAAAGGATACTTGATTAAGAAATCTGAGTCCTTGAAGAAAAGGGGTGGGAGGGCGGGAAAACAAAGATAACTTGGGACGGATGAAACAAACACCGTTGAGAAAACTAAGAATTGACCTCGCAAATGTTGAAATGATCGGATTCACTTGAAGAGAAGCACGCCAAGTTGGAAAAGAATTAACATGACGACCTCGATGATCAAGAAGGATTAGTATTCACATAGAAGTATGAGAACACCGCTTAGGAAAGGTATGGAATCAACACTTGACTTCGAAGCAAATCGAATACCACAAACCAAAACAAAACAAAGGATTGGCTTAGGAAATAAGCCGGAAACAAACATATGATAGCCCCATATCGTCTCATGTGTCTGTTGGAAAGATATCCTACGAGATACTTGAATTCCCACCTATAAAACTCCCGAAACTTTCTGGTTATGCAATCTGGTGTTGGGGATACAGGGGACACAATATATCTCACCCAAACTAACAATCCCTAGATCCAGTTGTATCCATCCGTCAACACATAACCAAGAAAACTACGGAAATCGTGTACCTCAACCTTCGAAAAGCATCCGTTATACGAGTTATGGCAATACTCCCAAACTCCCCAAAGATCAAAAGCGCCGAGGTTATCTCACCAACAACTGCATAAAAGAGATTTTAATGTCGGCAAAACTCGTATTCCGTAATCTGCAACAATAAAATTGTGATGACAACACCTCGGAGCTCAACTCCCCGGGACACTACCACAACCCCTAAATGTCAGGAGGCACGAAGAACAATGTTCTCGTCACAAGACTATCTGAACGATCCCAAGATACCCGCGTGATCCTAAAAAAATTTCATGAAATTTGAGGAGAGGAAAGACAAAACATCTACGTCACGAGGCCTCACCAGAGCGACGAAGGGACTGAGGAGTAAAAAGAATCCTACTCTCCGATATATATAATCCTAAGACTCAAAATAGTTTTCTTCTAGACTCAACAACGACCAACAATCAAGGGGGCTCCTATGGTCGGTCGAGGCTCTGATACCAACTTGTCACGCCCAAGATGCGACCCTATCCTAAAGGAACTCGATGGTCCCACCAAGGATAGAAGCGCATCTGCAAGACGCTTTTGCAAGGTGGATATCATTACATCAACATTACATAATAGTGGGGAAACAACAAAGACATACAATGTCAGATGAATACAACAGTACATCATATACATAAGATCAACATCCGACTACGGATGAAACAGAAACAGAAACTCAAACAATATCCACCCTGCTAGCCCAGGCTGCCGACCTGGAACCTATCCCCTGATCGAAGAAGCAGAAGAAGAACTTCAAAACAAGTAAACATCGCTCTCGCGTCATGATCATCGCATAACCTTTACCTGCAACTGTTGTTGTAGTAATCTGTGAGCCACGAGGACTCAGCACTCCCATTACCATGGGTATCAAGACTAGCAAAGCTTAATGGGTAAGGAAGGGGTAAAGTGGTGAGGTTGCAGCAGCGACTAAGCATGATATGGTGGCTAACATACGCAAGTGAGAGCAAGAAGAGAAGCAAACGGGACGGTCGTGAAGCTAGCAATGATCAAGAAGTGATCCTGAACTCCTACTTACGTCAAACATAACCCAAGAACCGTGTTCTCCTCTCAATCAACCCCAAAAAGAGACACTCATGGTTACGCACACGGTTGGTGTATTTTAGAAGAGTTTACTTCAAGTTTACTACAACCGGATATTAACAAATTCCCATCTGCTACATAACCGCGGGCACGGCTTTCGAAAGTTTATACCCTGCAGAGGTGTCCCAACTTAGCCCATGATAAGCTCTCGTGATCAATGAAGGATATTCCTTCTCCCGGGAAGACCCGATCAGTCTTGGAATCCCGGTTTACAAGACGTTTCGACAATGGTAAAACAAGACCAGAAAGACCACCCGATTGTGCCGACAAATCCTGATAGGAGCTGCACATATATCGTTCTCAGGGCACAACGGATGAGACATCCTACGAGTAAAACCAAGCCTCAAGTTTCCCCGAGGTGGCCCCGCAGTCTACTCGGTTCGGACCAGCACTCAGAGGACCACTGGCCCGGGGGGGCTAAATAAAGATGACCCTCGGGCTCCGGAAACCCCAGGGAAAAAAGGCATAGGTGAGGCAAATGGTAAAACCAATGTTGGGCCTTGCTGGAAGAGTTTTATTCAAAGCGAACTGTCAAGGGGGTCTCATAAATCACCCAACCGCGTTAGGGACGCAAAATCCGGGAACATAATACCGATATGACGGAAACTAGGGCGGCAAGAGTGGAACAAAACACTGTGCATAAGGCCGAGCCTTCCACCCTTTACCAAGTATATAGATGCATTAATAATATAAGAGGTATTGTGATATCCCAACATAAACATAATCCAACATGGAGCAAACTTCATCTTCACCTGCAACTAGCAACGCTATAAGAGGGGCTGAGCAAAGCGGTAACATAGCCAAACAACGGTTTGCTAGGAAGGGTGACAAAGGTTAGGGGCTATCATGGCAATTTGGGGAGGCTTGATAAGCAAGTGGTGGGTAACACAGCATAGCGATAGAACAAAGCAACTAGCATAGCAATGATAGTAATGAGATCCAAGGTGACGGTCATCTTGCCTGAGATCCCGCTAGGAAGAAGAACGAGTCCATGAAGAAGACAAGCGGACGTGGTCGAACGAATCCTCACAACTCCGAGCGTAAACCGAAGCTAACGAGAGAAGCGACCCGGAAAGAAGCAAACAACATGGTAAACGCACAAGCATAATCATGGCATGATGCACAATCAAGTATGATGCATGTCCGGTTTAATGAGGCATGGCATGGCAAAGTGCAACAAACAATACTACAAGTTAAGTGGAGCTCAATATGCCACGAGTTGCATATTGACAAAACACCACATTGACATATTTAGTTTAATCTCGTTTAAGCTACCAAACAATATTAAATGTTGTTAAACATGGGAAGAGGTGAAGCATAATTAAACTACCTATCTAGGCAAGTTTAAATGAGGGCGGAACAACAAACAACAATTACGGAAAAATCCTCGTATGCAATTTATGAATTTGCTACTATTCTTCCCTAAACACAATTTTAATGTTGTTAAACAGCAAAATAAAGTGCACCATGTTAAACTAGGCATTTTTCCACCCCATTTACATATAAAGTTTATTTAAAACCGAGCTACAGTAATTTAGTTATGAATAAATCATTTTAACATGGCATTTGAGCAAATTTAAACAAACAACATTTTTAACATTTTAAACATGGATCAAAGTGGCATGTTATTAATCTACTCAAAATTCTAAGCATTTTACATGTTTAAATCATTTTAAACCAATGCACGGTTCATGACTTATTATATGCATGATGCTTAGGGGTTTTCTGCAAAACTGTAAATCCTGGTGTCGGTGTACTAGAGTAGGGGTACCCTAGTATCCCGAACTTGTGCACGGGCAGTTGCAACCCTCCGCGGCAAGGCTTACTGGGTGACCGCCAAGGTCCTCCGTGGTTTCTTTGGAGCCACTCAAGAACAAAGTATTCAAGTCAGAGAGGCAAGGCCCCGGCAAGAGGAGCTTGCCGGGAAGGCCACCCCAGGCACTTACAAGACAAGGCCCCGGCAAGAGGAGCTTGCCGGGAAGGCCCGGTGAGCGACAAGCTTCCGGCGACAAGATAACAACCGCAAAGGCGCTTGTCGCAGACCTCTCTTCAGATTTCACGCTCCAGTAGCGTCCCTAACGTGTCGCCCTGGGGCCTTTCCAGGCGCGCGTGGCGAGAGGCTGTGCAGCCAGCGGTGCGAGGTGGCAAGCGGCGCTGACAAGTTTGCCATCGTGGCCGACGGTGGCGCCCCTGACGGTCTCTGTTTGCACTATTAGGGCGACAAGATGGGCATTTAATGCCTTTGTCCCCTGCCGTCAGGGTTAGGTATATTACACTGTACACTGTACAAGTAGGTGTACCAACCTCTAGTTTTACATTTGTACCCTCGTCTACGTTGCCACCTGTCGGAGCCCCTTTGAGCATATAAAAGGAGGCCCATGCGCAACGTATAGGGGGGGTTCGAAGACTCTCACGCTAGGTCTCATTAGCAGCTTGAGTATAATGTAGCTCTCAGCGCTCCCTAGCGAGAACACAATACAAATCATACAAGCAGCAGTAGGAGTATTATCTCTCCGGAGAGCTCCGAAGCTGGGTAAACTGCTCGTGTGCTTCGCCTCGATCCGCTCTTCGTGCGACCTCCGCCCCGAATCGAAGGGGCCCGGTCCGCCGGTCCCATAGGTGTTCGTGGGTCAGATCAGCCTCCCAGACATCTTTGGCGCGCCAGGTAGGGGGCGTTGAGGTTGTGTGAACCTGATCCGGCGTCCACGCGAGCTAGATCTTCATCATCTTCGTCAACATGCCACCGAAGAAGAAGGCTTCGGCAGAGGCCCGTCACAGCCGAACCCACCACCACCGGAGCAAACAGGTGGTGGGTAGACGCCGCGTAAGAACGGACGGCGACGGGCGCCACGGTGCTGCCAAGTCCAAGGACAAGGCTGCATGCACCTCGGCGTCCGTACATGCACCGCGCCCGTCTCAGAGGCGCGGATCGACTGGCCATGGCATTCACAATGCCATACGCCTGCTGGACCAATATCGAGCTGGAGGATCCCGGACGTTCAAGACCAGCATGCACGCCAACATGTCGGCGCGAAGCGAAACACGGTCGCCCGGACGAGATATCGCTCCTTCTAACATAGTTAGAAGTCCGAGCATATCCCGCTCCTCGCACCGTTCGCCACTGCCGCCCACTACTCCAGCAGAAGCTCTGGCGAGAGCTCAGCTGCTTCTGGATTACCCTCCAACGGCCGACAAGGTCGATGAATGGAGGGCCACCATTCAGAGTCTCATCGGCTTCGCTAACGGCGACGCTCCCGCTGACAACCGAAAGTGCATCGCTGCCGCTGCAAGACTGCTTCAATACGAGCCGGTGGCGAGACCGTGGGGTGCAACCACCATGCACTCTCCGCCCCGAAGGCCAAGATCGCCGAATCGTCGGATCCACCTCGACAGCGACTCCACTGCGTCATCAGATCCACGAGCTCATCGCGATCAGCGCCAGGTGCTACACGATCGGCAGCAAGAGGACGCTCGAACTCGCATCGAGCGCCGAAGAGAAGCGCGACGTCAATCCGACAAGCGCGCTGGGCCCTCTGTCGACATGCACGCGCCAGAGGAACCAGGCGACTTGCCCTACGCGGTAGGTTGCCCTGCGTTCACTCATGAGCTGCGGCAAGTCCAAAGGGCCCAAAGCAAGAAAAACTTCAAGCCGCACGCATCTGAGAAGTATGACGGCAATATGCACCCGTCGGAGTTCCTCAAAGATCTACACCATCGCGGTGCGGGCTGCGGGGCGAGACGACAAGATCCTTGCCAACTACTTCCGGCGGTGCTCAAGCCCAATGTCGTCTGGCTCATGCACTTGCCGGACAACTCCATATCTTCTTGGCAGATCTATGCCATCAGTTTGTCGGCGCCTTTACAGCGGCCACAAACCCCATGGCCAATAAAGCGACCTTCATCTCGCCGCCCGAAGGAAGGAGAGCCCCTGCGCAAGTATATTCAAAGATTCAGCCGTGTACAGCACAACATCCCAGACGTCCACCCTGCCGCGGTAATCAGCGCGTTCCATCAGAACATGAGAAACCGCAGGATGCGGGAAGAGATGGCGATGTGCAAGATCAGAGACGTCAGTGAGCTATACGCCCTGGCCGACAAGTGTGCACATGCTGAGGAGGGGAGGAGACTCCCCGGAGAGAATACCGAGGCAGGAGGATCTGACAGTGAGGAGACCGCCCCGGCAAAGAAGAGCCGCAAGCAAGCAACAGGAAAAAGAAAGGCAGAGAAGTGCTAGATATTGAGCAGTCCGGCAACGGAGGTGGCGACAAGAACGCCAAGGATGGTGGCTCCGGCAAGGAGGTTGCCACTGGCGCCAACCACCAGTCTGTGGCGGCCGCCGACAAGCAGGACGGCTCCGGCAAGCAATACTGCAAGATCCACCTCACCAACGGCCATGACCTCCAGAGCTGCAAGAAGGTAGAGCAGCTTGTCGAGCAGCAGAAAGCTGAATACGAGAGACGCGACAAGGAGAAGGCCCAGGAAGGTGTTGGAGGAGCCAGCAAGAAACGTCCCGGCCGGGGAGGGCGCCGCGGCAAGGCCAAGCAGTGGCAAGGAGACAGGCCTCCCCGCGGCCGCGACAAGGATGAAGACGAAGACGACAATGAAGACATGGATGATGACGAGGCCGATGAGCAGGAGTTCCAGAAAGCCACAGAGGTCCTGTGCGTTGACGGTGGTGCTTCTCTGCATACCTCACACCGCCAACTCAAGCAGTGGATGCGGGAGGTCAATGCAGCAGAACCATCCATCGAGTCACGCAAGCCTCTGAAATGGTCCAGCACGACTATCATCTTTGACATTGAGGACCACCCTGATCGCGTAACTGCGGTCGGGTGCCTATCGATGTTGGTTTCACCAACTATCCGCAACCTCAGGGTCACCAAGATGCTAGTTGACGGCGGGGCCGGCTTGAATCTGATCTCCTCCGCGGTGCTCCAGAAACTCCAGATCCCTGATGGCGAGCTCGAAGAGACCGGCACTTTTCAAGGAATCAATCCGGGAAGGAGCAAGCCGAAGGGAAAGATCACGTTGCCGGTGACATTCGGCAATGAAGTTGAACTTCGTGAACCGAGAGGGTCACCTTTGATGTTGCTGACTTTCCATTGCCTTACAATGGAATACTTGGCCGCCCAAAGACTCGCCAAATTCATGGCGGCCTCTCACTACGCCTACAACCTGCCGAAGATGCCAGCCCGATAAGCGCCATCTGTCCTGGCGACAAGAAGGATGCTCTTATCTGTGCCGACAAGATCTACCGGGAAGCAACAGCCGCGACAGATTGCAAGCCACTTGCCGCTGAAGTTCCCGGGGGGAAGAAGAAGACCAAGTCCGGCAAGAGCTCTGATGCCCACTCCGGCAAGCGTGCCTCTTCGGAGTGCTGCGCTACCGTCGAGGACGCACCATCGAGCTCCACCGACAAGTATAAGAAGACGATGACAGCTCCACCAGAGACCAAGAAGGTGTCCGCCAAGGAGGACGACACTGGTGGTACCTTCACGATCAGTGCCTCTCTCGACCCTAAATAGGAAGGCGCACTCGTTGCTTTCCTGCGGGTGAACGTCGACGTGTTTGCATGGCAACCGTCTGACATCCCCGGTGTTCCCCCGACAAGTTTTGCTCCGGCAAGCTTGCCGGGGAACGTCAAGCTCCGGCTGAGCCGCAGGTTCTTGCCGTGGAAGCTGATGTTCCCGCAGCAGCAGATGTGCCTTCAGTACTTGTTGTCGAGCCGCAAGCTCCAAAGATGGGCGCAACAGATTGTCCATTTCCTTCAGACAGAGAACTTCCGAAGAGCAAGAAGAAGCGGAAAGAGTAGCCCGGCAGTCAAGTATGTACCAGTTTGTCGACAAAGACAATCGCATGTAAGAAGACTCAACGGGTGAAATTGAAGTGTATTCATCGAAGACGGACAAAAGCTGTTGGCAGAGATACATGGAGACATATGTGGTCACCACATTGGCGCCAGAGCACTTGCCGGCAAAGCTGTTAAGCAAGGTTTCTTTGGCCAACAGCCCTCCGTGATGCAAATCGCAAGTAACCAAGTGTGAAGCGTGCTGCCCATTCTAAGCACACACCAGCCAGCTCAAGCTCTCCGCATCGATCCCTTTATCCCGCCATTTTCGGTCCGGGGGCTCGACATCCTCGGCCCCTTCCCCGAAGTTATCGGGGCTTTGAGTACTTGTACGCTGCCATCGACAAGTTCACAAAGTGGCCGGAAGTGGAAGCGATGAGGAAGGTGACAAAGACGGCCAGCCAAGTTCTTCAGTCGATTGTTTGCCGCTTCAAATCCCTAACAGATCATCACCGACAACGGCACACAGTTCACAAGCCGCACCTTCATGCAAGACGCCCAAGATCTTGGCGCCAAGGTTCTGCTTCGCTCGCTGCTCATCCGAGAAGCAACGGTCAAGTGGAGAGGGCAATGCTGGCTGCGCGCTGGCTCAAGACCAGAACTTTCAACAGGCTACACAAGTGCGGAAGAAACTGGATTGAGGAGCTGCCGGTGGTTCTTTGGTCGATAAGGACGACGCCAAATCGAGCAACTGGCCAGACACCTTTCGCTCTAGTCTATGGAGCAGAGGCAGTCTCCCCACGGAACTCGTATACGGATCGCCTCGAGTGCTCGCTTATGATGAGCTTGAGCAAGAGCAGCTGCGACAAGATGACGCTGCTCCTTGAGGAAGATCGCCTTCAGTGCTATCAGACGAAGCTACTCGATACCAAGCTTTTGGCGCCACTACCATAGCCGCAAAGTCAATGCCAGAAGTCTCGAGGAAGGCGACCTTGTTCTTCGGCGCGTTCAGTCCGCCAAGAATTCCAACAAGTTGACGCTGAAGTGGGAAGGCCCAAAAGGAGAAGATAATGGTGTGGACCAAGCGTCACTCAAGGAAATCTAGCCTTACCGGGAAGCAAACGACAGAAAAGCTAAGTTGCCAAAGTTTGAGCAATCAATTTTAAAATTTTAAGTTATCTTCCTTGAACGACCGAACTTTGTATGGAAAACTGTGCGCAGAGGAACCAATTAAGAAGCTAGTTGCGCCTTACTTTGTTTCGAGTCCGCTCAACAACTTAAGTGAGCTGCGACTAGTTGCGGCAAGGTTGCTTTGTCGGAAGCGGCACCGCCGCAGGTTGTTGACGTTCACTTTTCGGCCTTCATGGCTCAGTGCCACCGACAAGTCCCTAAAAGCGTAAGGCAAAAACATACAAAGGAAGGAATCAAGTAAAGGAAATAACATAGCAATTGATATCCAAAATAAAGTTATATTACAATATAGCTTGCCGCAGCTCTAATGGATTGTTCCTATGACATGACTAGCAGGCAAGAGCAAGAAAAACGGCGGCCTAATCTACGCGGCCACCCTCAACCCTCTTAATTCCGGCCACCCTGTCCACAATGGTGCGACAAGGGTCTTGAGCGCCCACATCGGCATCCGCGGCAGAGACTTGAGGACGTTGGTGAAGTTGAGGCCCGGGTTGCGGAAGGCCACCTTCATCAAGACCTTTTGAGGGCTCCAGCAGATCTGGCGCGACTCGGCCAGCTATTTTGGGACCTCTTCCCGAGTCAGCTGGAGGCCCGCCACCATGCCCTTGAAGAATAAGCTAAGCTTGGTGCTGGGTTGGAGGTGCTCGTCGAGGAGTATCCAAGATCCACCATCCCCAGCTCCATCACTCGTGGATGGCGGCAGCAGATCCACGAGACCTTCGGTCCAAAGGCTCCACACTCCCTCAAGGCACCCCGGGCGGAAACAAGATTCGCCAGCAGCTCCTCGTCGGCCTTGATCTTCTCCTTCAAGGCCGCCTCCCGCCTCCTTAGGCTGCCCAAATGGCCCTGAGTCAAAGTAGTCAGCTTCAACTCAAGGTCTGCATTGGAGTCCCCGGCGGCGCTGAAGCCTTGCTCCTCTCGGGCGAGACGGCCCTGGCAGCTCGCCAAGAGTGTAGGCGCCCTTCAAGGCTGCAGGCTTGAGTGCGGCAAGCTCCTCACCGCCTTTCTTGAGGATGGCCTCCAACCGCGCCACCTTCGCCTCCAGCTCCTTCTTGGCGGCCTCGGCAGCCAAGCGGCACCCTTGCCTCCTTGAGAGCCCCGCCAAATGTTTCCTCGCATGGCGAGATCCTCCTCGTGGCTGTCCAGGTTGACCTTCCGCGCCAGCTCGCTTTCTCGCGGATAGCTTCGGCGGCAAGTCATTGCTCTCCTCACTACAGCCTTCTCGAGGATGAACGCCAGGCTCCTCGGCGAGTTGCTCCCGCTCCTCCGCCAAGGACCGGAGAGCTTCCTGGTTGCGGCCCCGGAGCTCCTCCGCGCGCTTCTCAATATCTGCTCCCGCCTTGGCGACAAGGGCCTCCCGGGATGCCAGTTTGGCTTGTCGGGCGCGGTAGAGCGACAGCAGCTGCTCCTCCTCAGGCTCGCCGCTGCTGCTGCTTGGCGCGTCAACTAGCGTCAGCCCAGCGGAGGCGAGCAGCTCTTCATCGGTTTCTCCTTCGCCGGGCGCTCGAGCTCGACTCCCATGGGAGCTTGATGAAGACGCCGTCGCCGGCCTTCAAGTAGGCGCCGGTCTGGGGCTCTTCAGAGCCTGACGCTATGGCAGCGGCGGAGGGATCGGCGGTCGGTGTAGCGCCTGGCGCTCCTGCGGCCTCAGGGCCGTCAGTGCGATCGCCAGACCCTCGCCCGGCTTCTGCGGCGGCAGCCTCGGATGGCCTCTTCGCTGCGGGTCGTCGGTTGCCACGGCTTCTTCTCCCACGGCGGCTTCACAGTCGGTGTTGCCACGTCCTCCTCGCCGGCGACCTCGGTCTCCATTGGCTCTATGGCGGACGGATGAAGAAAGTCAAGCAAATATCCAAATATAGAATCAGAAGAAGAAAAACACAAGGGAAATACTCAGGCAAGAAGGTTACCTGCGCCGGGGGCTACGGTCGTGGTCTCCGCCACCAAGGGATCGCTAGTGCCGTCCCTTGCCGGAGAGCTGCCCCTTGTCGGAGAAGGCTCCCTTGCCGGAGAAGGTTCCCTTGCCGGAGAAGGCTCCCTTGCCGGGGAGCGCTCCCTCACCGGGGAATCCACCCTTGGCGGCGTAGTCGAAGCAGAAGGAGGCTGCTCTGCTTCTACACAAGTCAACAAATGATATCAACAAAGGAAAAGCACCCATGCGCTACCAACAGCAAGAAATAGACCATATACTTACGCTGGGGGCTGCTTTGAAGGAGAGTTGCCTCGTCCGGTAGGTTGCCTCGACGCCTCTCCGCCGTCAGCAGAGGTTCGTCCTCGACGACAATCACCGGGGTCTTGGCCCTCTTCGACATCCTCTGGGCCAGCGTCCTGAAAAGGAATGGATTCAGAGTAAAGCAGATCAGATACAAGACAAGACAACCAATCGAAGAATTACAATTACAGCAAGGAATCTTACTCTTCCTCTTCCTTGTCGGAGCTGAGCGCGGAGAGGTCGAATTCTGGCCCGCCTCTGGTACGATGAGGCGGAGGAGTGGGCTCCCTTGGACGCTTGGCGGAGCGGGACCCGGTGGCTCTGCGAGGGCCCCGCCCAGTTACTTAGCCGGTGTAAGGTGCTCCCGCCAACAAAGTGCTTGCCGCGGTGGAGCGCTGCCCCGCGCGGCTGCTGTTGGGTCTGCCGCGCCCGCTGCCTCCGGCCTCAAGACGCCTTCTTCTGGTGGAGCTGGTGGCTCCGCCATGCAAGCTGCTTGAGGTGGAGAGGACGCCCTCGGCGGGCTCGCCGATTCGCCTCGTGCTCGGCAAGCTCTTCCTCGCCGGGCGAACTCCTTTCGCCGACAAGGCTTGCCGCCGGCTGCCTCTGCCTCCTCCACAAGGAAGCCAAACCGCCATGGCATGGCCGCTGCCGCTTCTTCTAGCTCGGTGACGATCGCTGCATCTCGCCGTCGATGGTGTCGCGGTGAGGCCTTCTGCTCATTATTGGGGCGGACCGCATCTCCACCAGATTGTCGAAGAACTGCCGCACGACGTCCGCTCACGGCTCTTGCCAAGTGGGGACGATTCCGTGGAGTCGCACAACGGCATCATTGCACGGATGCGGTCAAGCGGCGAAGTTGTTGCACAGCCGAACGACGCCTCAGCAACCTAAACATCTCCGGATGATCAGGATCAGGATTGAACAGCTCTAAGAGCATTGCGTCAAGCTCCAAGACGGTGAAGTTGAAGTTGAGGCCTGAGCGCAGCCTCATGATGTCTGCTGCGTTCTGGAATTCCCAGGTAGGCCTCCTTCTCTCTTGCAAGGGCGTCTGGCGGCGAAGAAAGTCCGCGCCAACAGTCCCTACAAAGTGAGTCCGGCAAGTCCGAGGCGGAGGATTCGTAATCGCGATCTTCAGCCTAGCGCCCTCCGGGGCCAGATTGCTCCGATCATTGTCGCGTACTACTGGGGTTTGGCGCGGTAAAAAGGTCATGGTTCTCCTCAACGATCCAGCACCAATCTGCCCTCCACTCCTCCCATTTGCTACGAAGCTCTCCCTCCAGATAGGCCTCCTTCTTGCCGACCCTAGAGACCCAAGCAATTCCTCCGGCAAGAGGCTCTCCTCTCGGCTCGGGGCAAAAAGAAGTGACGGAAAAGAGCTACATTTGGGTGGACTCCGACAAAGTTTTCACAGAGATGTGCGAAAACTGCCATGGTCAGAACGGCGTTGGGGGTGAAATCAAGGAGGCGGAACCCATAGGTGTTCATAATGTCGCAAAAGAACTCAAAGAAGGGCGGGCAGAGCCCGCAGTAGAAGAAGAGCGCGAAGAAGGGGTACCCCGTCGGGGCCAGTTCTGCAGCAGCGGCGGGGAGTACCTTCGCGCTGGATGCGCCTGCCTCCGACCGTAAGAGGTAGTAGTTCTCCTTCAGCTCCCTCGCGCCGAGCTGAGGGGGGAAGACGGCCCGCTCCTTCCGCAACGCCGCAAGCCGCAGCGCCTAGGCCGACTTCACGGTCTTCCCCTTGTCGGCTTTCGGGCCCATGGCGGAGGCGGTGGAGGAAGTCGATGGCGTTGAGTGTGCTGGCGGTGATGGGGGGCGGAGCGCTGCTCTCTTTCCAGCCTTGAGAAGGAGGGGGGAGCAGCGGAGGTTTTCTCGATGGGACATCAACTGGCAAGGTAGGCGACGTGCCCCTGCTTCCCCTGCTTATAAAGGGGGAAGGGGCGGACGTTCCGATTTCCCGAATAAAGAAACCCCCACGACCTCGCCCACGATCTCTCACACGACGCCGCATTCGACGCGTGCCGTTCGTGGAGGGCGTGGTGGGTCCGGGGTGAGTTACGGCGTAACCCAGGCCGCGTGCCCATGCCTGTTTTGGGCCTGGCCCAACAGCGCCGCAAGACCGTGTGTGACCCAGCCGGGGCTCTGCCGGTGTACTAGAGTAGGGGTACCCTAGTATCCCGAACTTGTGCACGGGCAGTTGCAGCCCTCCGCGGCAAGGCTTACCGGGTGACCGCCAAGGTCCTCCGTGGTTCCTTTGGAGCCATTCAAGAACAAAGTATTCAAGTCAGAGAGGCAAGGCCCCGGCAAGAGGAGCTTGCCGGGAAGGCCACCCCAGGCACTTACAAGACAAGGCCCCGGCAAGAGGAGCTTGCCGGGAAGGCCCGGTGAGTGACAAGCTTCCGGGCGCGACAAGATAACAACCGCGGCAAGGCGCTTGCCGCGGCAGACCACCTCTCTGTACCTACGCTCCAGCGTGTCCACTAACGTGTCGCCCAGGGGCCTTTCCAGGCGCACGTGGCGAGAGGTCAGGCAGCCGCCGGTGCGAGGTGGCAAGCGGCGCCGACAAGTTTGCCATCGCGGGCGGTGGCGTCCCCGACGGTCTCTGTTTGCACCGTTAGGGCGACAAGATGGGCATTTAATGCCTTTGTCCCTCCCCGCCGTGGTTAGGTATATTACAACATGCACTTTGTATAAGTAGGTGTACCAACCTCTAGTTTTACATTTGTACCCTCGCCTCACGCGTTGCCACCTGTCGGAGCCCCTTTGAGCATATAAAAGGAGGCCCATGTGCAACGTAGAGGGGGGGTTCGAAGACTCTCACGCTAGGTCTCGTTAGCAGCTTGAGTATACTGTAGCTCTCAGCGCTCCCTAGCGAGAACACAATACAAATCATACAAGCAGCAGTAGGAGTATTATCTCTCACGGAGAGCTCTGCCGGGTAACCGCTCGTGTTAGCCGCCTCGATCCGCTCTTCGTGCGACCTCCGCCCCCCGCCGAACCGAAAGGGGCCTGGTCCGCCGGTCCCATAGGTGTTCGTGGGTCAGATCATCCTCCCCGACACCTGGGTTAATAGCTAAATTCACAGATCTGAAAAAAAACGTGTGCGGGCTGAATCTGAGGCAAACTGGGCTGGGGGAGCTGCTCACATTGGGCCTTGAGGCCGGTCGGTGGAGAGGGAGGCTGGAAGGGCTGCACGGGCTGGGCCTTGGGGAAGAAGGCCGACAGCAGGAGCTGCGCTGGGCTGCGGGGCGCACGACCCACCCAGCGACGAGGCAAGTCAACGCAGGCGCTCTCCTGGCTCGCTCGATCTGGAGCAGGAGAAGCAGAGGCTGGTCGGGATCAGGCCGTGGAGGCGCGACAGCGTCGTGGTGGAGCGGGCGGTGTCTGGCGCGGTGCCACGCGGGAAGGAGGGCGCCGGTCATGGCGGGACTTGAGCTCCTTGTTCCCTAGGAAAAAACGACGACGGGAGAGCGAGGTGAGAGAGGTTCCTGGAAGGAGGACGAATAGGAGGTAGGAGACAAGGTCTCCGGTGACCTGCTGCTGGTCGGGGCGGCGAGGGATGGTGAGGAAGCGGCTTGACGGCGGGTGCTGTCAGGACGCCAGCATGGCTCGGCTCGCAGAGGCGCGCTCTGGCTGGTCCAGGGGATGCGGAACGAGAGGCTGCAACTGATTCCTGAAGAAAAAGATAGAGAAGAATTCAGAGGCGAAACGCAGACGGGAAGAAGGGAGAGACGACAGGGAGATGGCAGGGGCGCGACGGCCTGAGGCAAACCTGCTGGTCTCCGGCGGGAAGCGGCATGGATGCAGATCAGCAGCTGCTGGTCTCGAAGAAGCAGGGCGACGGCCATGGTGGATGGATCGGGAGGAGGGTGTGGCTGGCTGCCTGCGGGTGGAATTTGGGCGGCGACGAGTGGTTGGTCCGGTTGGAAATTTGAGGGAGGATTTGGATCGGGGAAGAACCCGAGGTGGGAGGAGACAAGAGGAGTGGCGGCGGCAGCTACGAGGATCCCTAGAAATTAGGGATTTGGTCTCAGATTAGACAAATATATATAGTGAGTGGGTTAGGTTAGGGATTATCTCGACCCTTTGATCGTAGTTGGACGGTCAAAGATAAATGACTTAGGGGAGTCCAGCAAATAAACCCATATGTTTTATAGATGTTTGGGGATGATCCGGATCCATCGGTAACGACAGACCGGTTCGGGTTCGGGTAAGTTTCGGACACGCACACGAGGGGTCTGAGAGAGGTCAACGAGGACAAGGGCCTGACAAAATAACAACGGAGGCAAAGAGAGAAAGGGCAACTGCGAACGGCTACGAGTTTTAAGAAAACATGCAGATGCAATGCGCATGATGCTATGAGATGAGATGCATGACATGAACACAATGCAAAACAAAAGACAAAACCCAACCACTGAGGAAATAACATATTGGATCTCCAGAAAAGGCAAGAGTTGGAGTTACGAATATGGAAAGTTGCATCCGGGGCGTTACAGAATAATAGGGGGTGTGGGTGAGTAGAGGGATGGCCTGGCCAGCAGTGGGAGTAGTAGGGGGCGGTGAGGCCTCCGCGGCATCGCAGACGGCCACGGGAGGCAGGAGCACGAGGCACGACCGGCGCTGGTTTGGGCGGCTGGAGCAAGAAGACTAGAGGTTGAAGAAGCACTACGGCCGTTGGATGGACATCGTACGGTCACTAGAGCTAGAATCATGCATATTGACTAAGTTGACAAAGCCCTCGGTCCCCATCAACTTAGTATGCCCACAAGTCAGCCTGCCACTATACTGGATCCCAGCTAGCAGGGGGAGTATTCATTTTTTCTTCATAATAAGGAGGCAGTTCCTTGCATGCGAAGATATAGCTGGTGGGTCTGAGCTGCCAGCGGCGTTAACGTATTTTTCACGAAATACAGAGGCCCTTTCGGTGGATCCCAGATGTCAGGTGGAGGAATCATTATTTTGCACGTAATAAGGAGGCATTTCCTTGCGTGCGGCCGCGGACCCAGCTGTCAGCCTCTCCACGTACAGTCCACTTCAGATGCATGTCGGTCGTTGACCGTGTTGACCAGGCCGCGCCAAGAGCACCAGGGCGGTGGATGACGGCGAGGCCTAGGAAGGGAAAGACACGGAGCCAGGGAAGACTCGGCAGTTGTTTCCCACTCGGAGGGGAGTACAACTGTACAAGGGTTTATTGGTTCGTCTGCCGTCGCCGGAGAATAACTACAGGTGTGGGTGAGTAGAGGGATGGCGAGGCCAGCGATGGCAGTACGGTGGGGCGGTGAGGCCTGCGTGGAAGCACAACCGACCGCGGGGAGGAGGGAGCAGGCAGTTCCGTCGGCGCTTGTTTGAGCGGCTGGAGCAGGAAGAGCAGACTTTGAAGAAGCACGACGGTCGTTGGATGGACATCCAACAGTCACTGCTTGTGCGTCAACCTTTTTTTTAGGAATGCCTCAAATCTGTGGAAACAACATACAACCCATCTGCCATTATTTCTAATAATTTACAGCCCATTTGCTAATTCTTAAGGTTTTTTTGGAGCCCATATTCTTTTTATTAGTATTACAGCCCATTTTGTGGCCACGGTTAAAAAATTATACGAAATTTTGCATATTTCAGTGCGGTCCAAACTGTTTTTAATCCCGAAATTTCGAGTCACATTCAAACTGATTTTAAAAAGAAATGTACATCAATATAAAATCAAACAAATTGTCCATGCATAAAAATCAATGCAATTTAAAATCTCAAAATGAAAAGAAGAAATTTGAAATTAATTGCCGGTTTGATGTGTTTTAAAAATGTACAACCCATTTCTCATTACTGATAGGCCATTTTCTCAGCCAGCCGAATGAAGCTCTCCTCGTCTTGAAAGATTTGCAGCCCAACAGGCCTGACAAAGCGACTTACTTGGCAAATCACAAAAATCTGGGTTGTGGCCATGGACCCAGCTGCGACCATGGACCCAGCTGTCAGCTTCTCCACGTACAGTACTCGTCCGATGGAAGTCGGTTGTTGACCACATTGACCACGCCGCGTCGAGAGCACCAAGGCAGTGGACGACGACGAGGCCTAGGGAGGGGACGACGCGCATCCGGGGAAGACGCGGCAGTGGATGCCCACGCGGAGAGGAGTACGAGGGTTCACTGGTTCGACAGCGGTGTGAAGCTGCCGTCGACACAGAATAACAGGGGGTGTGGGTGAGTGGAGGGATGGCCTGGCCAGCGGTGGGAGTAGTATGGGGGCGGTGAGGCCTCCGCGGCAGTACAGCCGGCCATGGGAGGCAGGACCAGGTAGCACGATCGGCGCTGCTTTGGGCAGTTGGAGCAAGAAGAGCAGAGCTTGAAGAAGCACTATGGCCATTGGATGGACATCGTACGGTCACTGGAGCTAGAATCGTTCATATTGACTAAGTTGACAAAGCCCTCCGTCCCTGTCAACTTAGTAGGCCCACAAGTCAGCCACCCACTATGGTGGGTCCCCGCTAGCAGGGGGTATTCATTTTTTCGTGCGTAATAAGGAGGCACTTCCTTGCGTGCGAAGATATAGCTGGTGGGTCCGACCTGTCAGCGGGGGGAATGTTTTTTCACGAAATACAGAAGCCCTTCCCGTGGGTCCTAGCTGTCAGGTGGAGGAATCATTATTTTGCACGTAATAAGGAGGCATTTCCTTGCGTACGGCCATGGACCCAGCTGTCAGCCTCTCCACGTACAGTCCACTTCCGATGAATGTCGTTCATTGACCACGTTGACCAGGCCGCCAGTATGTGGACGACGGCGAGGCCTAGGAAGGGAACGACACGGAGCCAGGGAAGACTCGGCAGTTGTTTCCCATGCGGAGGAGTACGAGGGTTTGATGGTTCATCTGCCGTCCCCGGAGAATAACATCAGGTGTGGGTGAGTAGAGGGATGGCTAGGCCAGCGATGGGAGTACGGTGGGGCGGTAAGGCCTGCGCGGCAGCATAGCCGACCGCGGGAGGAGGGAGCAAGCAGTCCCGCCGGCGCTTGTTTGAGCGGCTGGACCAGGAAGAGCAGATATTGAAGAAACACACAGCCGTTGGATGGACATCCAACAGTCACTTCTCTCGTGTGCATTATTTCTAATAATGCACAGCCCATTTGCTAATTCTGAAGAATTTTTTTGGAGCCCATCTTCTTTTTGTTAGCATTACACCCCACATTGTTGCCACAGTTAAAAAGTATACGCAATTTTGCATATTTCGGTGCGGTCAGCTGTTTTTAATCCCGAAATATTGATTCACATTCAAACTATTTTGAAAAATAATTTATATAAATATAAAATCCAAATAATTGTCCACGCATAAAACCAATGGAATTTAAAATCTTGTAATGAAAAAAATTGAAACTAATTCCCGGTTTGATGTGTTTTAAAAATGTACAACCCATTTCTGGGCAAACCGAATGAAACTCTCCTCGTCTTGAAAGATTTGCAGCCCAGCAGGGCTGATAAAGCAAGTAGGCCTCGTTTGGGTATTTCTTTAAAAAATAATAGAACTGGGCTAGCCATTTTCAGCAAGAAAAAAAACAGAACTGGGCTCATGATGTGGTAAACATAAATAAAACCCTAGCTAGACGGGCCACAGCTCCCGCACAGCCCCGTTGTTACCCTGATCCATCGCTAAAACTAGTATAAGTAACAACTGCTTGTTCCTCAAAAAAAACTGCTTGACCTGCTGGGTCCCTGGTGTCAGCCGCTCGTAGTGTAATTCTCTCGTTTATTGACTACGTTGACAATGGCGTGAGCCCCAGATGTCCAACCATTAGGAGGGACCATACTTTTGGGCTTGTAATATAGAGGCACTTGCTTGCGTACTTCCATGACGCTGGTGGGTCCCTACTGTCATCCTCTCCACGTACAATCATCTCCTTGTTCCTCTTGGTTGTTGACGACGTTGACAACGCAAGAGGGCGGCGCACCGCGCACGGCGAGCGAACCAAGGCCACAAGGCGGAGGACGACGGTGAGCCCTCGGACAGAACAAACATGAGCCATGGAAGATGCGCCGGTCCAGTCGCAGGCGGAGGGGAGTACGAGGGTTGACTGGTTCGGGTGCAGGTGCGTGTTGGGGCTGACATCGCCGGAGAATAACAGGACGTGTGGGGGAATAGAGGGAGGGACTGGCCAACGTTGGAGGGTACGTACGATAGGGTAGCGGAGGCGCAGCCAGCCATGGGAGGCGGGACCAGGCGGAGCCGAAGGGGTGGTTTGGTTTGGGTGGCTGGAAGAAGAAGACAAGAGATAGAAGATACACGACAAATGTTGGATGTCAATCCAACGGCTGGTAGGAAGAATAGTTTGTTGACTGGCTAGTAAGTCGACACCACCTTGGATAGGCTATTTCCTCGTGGGTCCCAAATGTCAGAATCCAAATCTGTCACGGTCATGCAGCCTTTCCTATGAAAATTTACAGACCATTTGATGTGCTAGTTCAAATAAGTTTGTGGGTCTTTGGTGGGGATAATCACTTGGCTTCTGTAATGCACAGTGAGCTCAAGCAGCCGGCGAGAGTGATGTTATTTCCCTTGGTTGGGATTTTTTAGTTGTTACAATATTTCACTCTAAATTAAACGATTGGCAAGCCATTTGCCTTGCTTCAAAGAAAATATGACAATCACAGCCGAGTTGAAAAGGGCAAGGACATCTAACTCCATCTTACAAACTGTACAAAAGCACGAGGGTTAATTGTTCATCAGGTTTACAAAAAAACCCAGGTTGAAAAGGGCAACAACATCTAACTCCATCACTGTTTTCGGCAGTCACAGTCAAATGGATCGGTCAGGTCCATAGAATGAACATCCTGGGTCGTAAAAATTCTTGGATTATGACCACAATATGTTGTAAATAGAAGCCCGACACGTTCAGAAGCTCTTTTTCCCACTTGAAACTCCTTTTCTTGCTCTTCCACACACCCATCCGTCAAAACCATGCTGCTGATAAACTTAATCCTGATGGACAATAGTAACATCGCATTCAGCAGGAACAATGTGACAAATCTAGTGTTTGTACGGTTGGCTACATATCGTTCTAGTGTTATTGTCTTCAATCGAATCTCATGAGAAGTGAGAAAATCCCGATGCTTCCAAATCCACCGATTGATTATAACTTTCTTACCCCGTCCTATTGCCTAAATAGACATGAAGATTGAAAATAGTTAAGGTCTAAAAAAGAGTGTCGAAAGAGCAACAGCTGAACGGTTAATTCTAGTACACTATATGCGGGCTTCCAATGTGCGTGAAATTATCACCTTTATATACAACTTCTCTATACATGGAAAGCATTGCAGCAAGCCAATAATCTTGTTCAGATCAAAACTATTGATTTGGGTATATAAGATCTTAACAGAATCCAGCACCATTGATAGGCCATCCATGGAGAAACTCTTCATTGAGCATAGAACATAATATTAGTACAAAATGTGTAATCCAAGATGACATATAACTTATGCGCAGAAATTTAAAATGCAGCTTATGGTTTCAAGTGTAGATGATAATATAAAGTACCTGAAGAACTGTGGAGCCAAACACCGTATTGAAATGAGCATAGAGATCATGTATTACACCCAAGGTCTCCAGTTTAGGCGCAGAGAGGATGGTTATTTGCAACTGTGAATAACTAGAATCAAGGATCAACCTTTGAAGTGAAGGGGCATCTTGGATGATGAGCTGCCTTCCGTCAAAAGAAATTCCAATTCTTACAAGGTTATGCGACTTTATTTGGAGACAACCGATTCTAACTGTGAAAAAAAGCACCAAGCACTCCAGGGCAGGGCAACTGGAGTGGATGATGCTGTGCAATGAGGCCTCCGATATACGAACCCGCACAAGTGAAAGTTTCTTGAGAAATGGGAGTCGAAGGTTTAGTACCAAATTGTCTGGTAGGTCGCATAGCGCAAAGGTGGCAGTGTGGAGAGAGGAGGAAAACCGTGAGATGGACATCGACGCTAAGGGCACAGGTGGCGTTCGGTATCTGGTAGGTGATTTCTTGGGGAATAGTAAAACTCAAGCAGCTGTAGTTCTGTGAATTCAGGGGATTTCAGCTAGGCGTCCACCGTGAAGGGCATGGCATGCTTGCTCAGGTAGCATGACGGGATGCAGAGGCTTTGAACGGAGCCCTGGTGGGAGGAGATGATGGCTCTGGGGATTTCAAAATCATTGAAGAGAGATAGCTGACGACAGTCGAGATTAAGGGGCATGGCTTTCCATAGAGGGTGCCACCGAATTGAGAGGACTTGGGTGCGGCAGCGATCCTTGGTGGGGAGAAGCGAGATGATCTCCCCAAGGACGGCGTCCGGGAGATCGCTGATGCAGTCCGCCCGAGATTCTACGGGTTCCTGGGATCCGGTGGAGGCGGGCTCGCCACTTCTCCCCTGTCTTTGCCCGGGTCAGGATCTACAATGTGTCGCCCAATGGAGCCTCATCTTCTTGGCGCTGGGGTCAGCCGACTCCATTTTCCTCGAGGACGTCGCGTCGCGCTCACGGATTTGAGCAGAGTAATGAATGACGAGCCTAGTTGTAGTGCGTGTGAAGAAGAAGGGGAGCTAGGGTTTTTGTGTAGTAGTGAGGAAGAAGGGGAGCTGGGTTTTTTGTAGGAGTGAGGTGAGGAATTTGGCAAGACGAGTGGAGCGAGCCGACGTGGAGGTGGAGTGGGAGCAAGGAGGAAGATGAGAACCTGTGAATTTTTGGGGAGGGGGCGGTGTCTTTGGGTGTGGGTAGCGCCTCTCATTCAAGAAATATATGGACTTTTGAATTGATTTTACTATTTACTAGGGTGGATTGGCTGTTTTGTCTTGGGCCCAGAGAAACAATTACTACTAGTACAATGGAGACACTCTACAGCCTACCCGTAAAAACAATTACTACTAGTACAAAGGATACAATACCGCTTCGCTCCTCCTAGGTCATCAAACATCTCCCTCTCTTGAATGTCGTTATACTTTTCTTCATCGACATGCGGGCCATGCAGCAAGGGCCCAAATGCCATCCACCAAATTAGAAGGCAGTATGCAGGCGGAGAGTCACCCGGTCAGAAGGCCGGCAAGAACGAGCCGTCGTATCACGAAACCCCACCTCCCCGCAGTCTAAGTTTGACAGACGAAGCAACCCTCATTTCAATCTTCGCCGAATCCCCTTCTCCCTCATCGTCTTCAAGAAAGGAAACACTCGCATCTGCCACTATTCTTCTCTCCCAACGAAGGGAAGGTAAGTGGATCCGTGATGTTGGTATATTTTCGTTCAAAGAAAAAAAGAACTTTTGCAAAGCAATTACCGATCCTCACTCCCTTTTTTGTTTCATTGTCATTGCAATTGTGGTTTCCTTTCAGTGGTCTCCTAGTATTCGTCAGTTTCATGATGGACCAATGAGAACCAGGCAAAGATCTATCGATATTGGAGCAGACGCGGGAGGCTGATCCCCACAAGACAGAGAGCTCCGAGAAGATGGAGGCAGCCACCGAGCCGACCCTAGATACGCTCACGGCCATTACTGAGATGGTCAACGCCCCATTTTAGGTTACAGCCCCCGTGGCACTGCAGGAGCAGTTTTCCCCTTCGAGGATGTGTCCCCCCCCCCCCCCCCGCGCTGAGCTGCCCAAGGTGATTTTCATTTTTGCCGATCTAGATTGTGGTTTTTCATCTGAGTATGTGGTGATGAATAATGCAAAAATTTATTAGCTTCGATGCCATGCTATGCATAGTGGTTTAAATAACTTGTGTTTCTTATATTGGAAAGTGATTCAGAATTTGTTTCTGTTTCAATTAGAGCCGTGATGCAGACAAGGATTGTATGGTTGTACATTTCACTCACTATGAGGCGGATGACCTGAATATACGCACTGGGAAAACAGAGTTTTTAGGCTGTTGGCTCCTGGAAGCCATTTGCGCTTATACCAATGAAGAGTTGTATTCCAGCCTCACAGTTGTCAGGCATGTTGTCCAGGGTGTACTGAAGCACAGGAAGTTCAAAGCTACACCTACGTTTGTGAGGCATACTGTTCTTGTCAAGCTTACGCAGGAAGATGACGTGGCATGCCTCCACAAACAAGTTTATGAGTGGCAAGGCCACAAGGTTTTCTTCATGAAGGTTCACAGGATTGAGCTGCTGCCGGACATCCTCGATGATATTCATGGCAAGGTCCGTCTTGTGTCCAGCCCAAATTAGATCGAGGCATGAAATAGTTGCCCAGCTAGTGTTTAATAGTAGTTTGGATTGTGTCTAATTATCCGAACCTTGCCTGTTATCGAGCCCTCTGGGGCTAGTACTCTGTTTGAATCCGTCTATTGGAACTGCTGCTACTTTTGGGTGCCCGTGAATCATGTGAGAACCATCATAATTGTTGCCGAAACAAATGCGTCCTCACTAGTTTTTTCATGAATATGGCATGGTAAGACATAAGTTGTCATGGTCATACGAAAGCGGTTCTGCTTTGATGAAATAGAGTACTGCTCGAGAACTGTCTTACCGACGTATACATAAGTACTTATAAACACTGTTGGTGCTACCCCACTTGTAAGCAGTTGTGCAGAACACGACACATTGGCTCAGCTCGCTTCAACACTAGGCTATTGACCAGCTAACAATCAACAATCTGTTGTCTGACATATAAGCAACTATGTATCTTGTTACAGTGGTTCATGCGCTAATCGAGGCCACAATGTAAATTCCAAACGTTCACACGCTAGTCCAGCGTTCATGTGGAACACTCACATTAAACTCGGCTTAATAAAAAACTTGAAAAGCATAAGTTAAGCAATTTTATACATTTCAATGATTCATAGAACATAACAAACATATACTAGTTCACAGCAAAAGACAAAGTTGTGAGAAGGTCTACAAATCGGGGAAAAACAAGCAAGCTTTCTCTGAGCAAAGGGCCTCCCGGCAGGCTTAAATTTCCTGGAGTTCACTCTGGGTTTTTCTTGCTGCCACCATCCAGGGTTAGGTTCTCTCATTCCAGAATAACCAATTATAATTGTGTTCTCAGCTGGAATGCTAAACAGAACCATGTAGTGTACTGACCAGCTAAATTTTTTGTGCATTCCACTAAATTTAAGCACCGCTATTTCCAGAAATAAGTAGACCACAATGCCTCTTGTCCACGCACCTATCCAAAAAACCGCCGTGCAGCCGTGCCAACTAGTCCTTGGTCCATGGATGAACTGGTAGAAAGTGCAAGCCGGACTAGGATGCAGTTGTTTTCGCTCGTCCCTACACTGCAATCAGGAAGTAAAACATATGAATCAACTTCTTTCATATTGCGTTGGTCATTCTACCTAGTAACTACCAATGTAGGAATACCTGGAAGACGGGTGGTTAGACGACGACAACGAGGGGTAGCCATCTCATTTTGCGCAGTTCTACTAAAACTGAGGTATGTGCTTTTGATTGCGCGGATCGAAACGATACGGAGACAGACATCCCGAAACGATATGGAGACAGACATCCCTGTTTATGCTAAATACGAAATACGGTTATTTAAATAAAGGATGAGATATTTGCAGTGGCATATGATTAACAGCAGCATCTATTGTGTTATAATTGGCACTACATTGACAATATGAAAGTGTCCTTAAGTAAGTAGCATGACATCACATCAACACTGCCACTAGATTAACATGCAGAACAATAGCATTAGTATTACTGTCATGAGAGTAGCACATGGTCAAGAATGTGCAATCATATTTGTGCAGTTCCACTGGGATGAAGCAATGTTAGCGGTGTGAGATTTAAGTGTAACTGCAAAAACACAATTCATGGGAAATAAAGCAAGACAGAAGCACTTCATAAAATGGTGGTGGCATTGCTTCAATTTATTGACGGCTCTAGACAATTACTTATAGTGACATTAGGTGGCATTGCTTAATGCTTCATGTGATTTTACATTAGCGGTAGCGATATGGGCGTAGGGACAGTAGGGGCATAAAGTGGTGAGGCAGATGTGGTTGCCGAGAGCGGCAAACACTCAGGCAACATGTCTGCATTTGTCCCATTTTTTATCTCCTCGGCGACATTTTCCTATGTGAGCACGTGAAATCTAGACCTGCTCATCCTTATTTGCGTTGTCTCCCAACACCCGTCACTTTCTTTCCTTTTTCAACCAAGAGATAGGTCCACTTCCCCCCACCCTTCGCCATCCACCATGCTTTCTTCGTCTTTTCAACCAAGAGACCAGTTGGGTAGCCAGTATCTACTACTTTCCCCCGTTTCCTCTTAGAACCACGTCCTAGATTCATGCCACAACTTTCCCACTTTCTTCCCTATTTGAACCAACTCTTAGAGTCGACTGTATGAACTAGCTTTACCTCTAATAATAATAAAAGTCTAGGTGGCTTTGGAACAGCGGACGGAAGTAGAAAAAGATCCACACGAAGCCAAGTGGGGAGCTGGGGCAGTAGAGCAAGGCACGTTTCGAAGGAATATATACCTAAGGGTCGTCGACATGTGGCAAAGACGGCGTCGGGAGGCCGCATCTTGGCCACAATACCGCAGGGAGGAAGAAGTGGTCGGAGGCCCTCCCGAGCCGGCGCTCTCTCGGAGAGAACGGCACACAGCCACGATCGGGACGCTGCTGGCAGCCGTTGGTCTCCTCCTCGCCACGACGACAGCGTGAACGATGCACCTACACCCCTGCCCCGGTCAAGGTTGTCCGGCCAGATTTGTGACCAGCCGTGAGCTGAGAGAGAGTGTGGCCACCTATGTCTTGCGTAGATTTGGAGAGCATGAGAGAGTGAACGAGAGGAACCCTAGTAAAGCAAGCGCTAAGGCTCCTTCTTATATATATAGTGGAGTGATTTTGTTTTACCAGCTTCAAAAAAATGCGCTCCTACGTGTACCCGCGAGTGGGTGTGAGAGAACAAGTGCATGCGTGCACCGCTTCTCTTCGTGAGAGTACAATATACTATGCCCAAAGAACGTTGGCCACAAGAGTTATAGTATAAGTGTGTGACGTGTGAGCTAAAATAAAATGTGCGCAACATCTTTTGTTTTTTAGAAGTTCTGAGGGTAGGGTGTGAAGAGCACATATGTGTGTGACGTCTACCTGCAGATAGACGGTGGGTGCGAGAGGACTCGGGAGAGTCGTGACTCGTGAGGGTGCGTGTGCACGAGAGAGAGGGGGCACGTATCAATGCAATGCATGTTTCCGTAAACCATTATCCGAAAAATGTTCGCCACAAGCCTTTTCCCGATTTAACGCCAGAAGAACCGTTAGATCGGCATCCGACAGTGTCAGTTTTTCCATGTCATTTAACAGAACAGCCACTCCTCCTACACACAAATCTTCCACATGAGTGTTAGCAACTGCCGTATGCTCCCTCCGTTCGAAAATGCAGTGCATATAGTTTTATTGAAAATTCGAACCTCGCAAACTTTTATCGAGTTTTCGTGTACCAAATTGCACATGTAGAATACCCTGTATATATCTTTTCATTCATCTTCGAGAGGTAATTATAAAGATGGGGGAGGAGTCCACAAAGAAAGACCATCGTATCACCTGCAACAATTTCAACCATCCTTTGGTGTGGAGGAATATCATAGGAACTCTATATGATATGATTTTTATAGGATTTTTTCCTTTAGAGCCAATTGGTTCATAGGAATAGATTCATATACTCCACATTTCAAAGGAAATAAACATGATATCATTTCTATAGCTTTAGAGCCACTTGGTTCATATGAATGGATTCCTATAATCCCATAATTTCAAAGGAAAATAAACATTAGCGTATATTCAATAGAAAAGTTCCTATGATATGAACCAAATTACATCTCTTTTCTAATCCCTCCTCATAGGAATTGAGATACATGTCATCTCTAGATTCAATAGAAAAGTTCCTATGATGTGAACCAAATGACATCTCTTTTCCAATCCCTACTCATAGGAATTGAGATACTCCATGTCATCTATTTCCCTACAACTTCGATGTATACATCTTCTATTCCTAAATAGCTAGTACAACCCACTAGTAGCTTTTTTCCAAGACATGCAACTATGGCACAATAACAATATAGTGTGCGAATAACTTTGGAAGATGGTCGCTGGATGAAGCTAATCCGATAGTGCAGAGATGGCAAATCCGAGCACCACTGGCCGTTGGATATCATCAACATTCCACCAGATCTGCAACATGTACAATTTAGAAGACTCCATGGTTGAACTTAAGCATAATGCACAAACCACCAAACACAAGCACTTCTCCTTTTTTCTAGAATCTTCCGTATCATAATTGATTTTTTTCTAAATGAACTGCCATTATTTGTTTTTTACTTTATGCTTTACAATGCACAACCCCATGAATCTTAACATTTTTATAAAACTAATTGATTTTGAATGAGATGAACTATAAGGACTAAACGAACATCTACATCATGCATATATGACTCAAAGCTTTACATGCTATAATGTGTATTTATTCATAATTTGGTTTCGAAATCTCATGCGTTCAATGCATGTGTACCTTACTAGTTTTGAGTAGAGTAGCAAATTTCACGTGGCCCGGGTATATCAAAATGCAGGGCCCATGCATCATTGCCTTTCGGTCGAACCTACGTCCACAATTTTTTGTACGTATTATATCTCCATTGGTCCCCGAACCCAAAATGCTACCTCGTTCCCCTAAAACCAAGCGACCCACACATATTTAAGGCGTCGACTCAAACTCAACCCCTCTCCCATTTATTACGACGTGGCCCCGCACGCCGTAGTAGTACTCCTACAAACCCTACCGCCGCACGCATCATCGTTTTTCTTCAAGAGGACGAGGGAGAAGCTGATTTGTAGTGGAGGCGCTTTCAAAAAAAATGATCTATAGTGAGACCCCAACCCAGGGTGCCCTAGGTAGCTGTCACACGCATCATTGGTTTTCTCTTTTCTTTATGCTCTTGCGCTCTAGAGTGAAATGATGGTTGCTTCGTTTGTCAAGCTTAATGCGGGAAAGGTGGGGCTTTGTGATTTGACCGCTCATCGCTCATTTTCTACTACTGTGGTGCTACGAACGGGGTGCCTCCAATTCCAACCGCTGCTCCGAACTGTAATTTGGTGCATCGCACGTGGAACAAGACGGTGGATGAGCCACATGTCAGCCAAAGGGGTCCTATTAAGTGTGTCGCCATTTCGTATGCGGACTGACCCTGCTTGAGTTGCTGCGCCAACACGACAGGTGTAGCCTACCACTTGGTTCTGCTCCTTGGTGAATCCCGACTATATTGATCGAAAAAGATACGTACTGAACTACCCTCTTCGTCTCGCTTTTTAGGCGTCTCGGTTTATAGGGCGTGCACGTAGTTCTAGGTCATCCATTTGACTAACTAAATATGAGTTACTATGTCACAAAAAGTATATCATTGGATTATTAAGCGGATGTAGTTTTTAAACATATACTGTTCATCACATATATAGCTAGTCAAATTCTCAACCTAGAACGACGTGCATGCCATGTAAAACGATACGGAGAAAGTATAGTAGTAAAAATGAGGTGATTTTATCGAGCGATCGGCGGGGGAGCATGGCCTGTCATGCGGTCCCACGTGTCATGATGTACCAAGGTGACACACATGTCCCTCTTGAGGCAGAAGCAATACTACGTGGTTTCAGATGATGGCGAACCGAAGTGTGAAATAATGGTTGCTTCGTCCGTCTGGGAAGGTGCGGCATTGTGATTTGACGTCTCATTGCTCATTACTACTACTACTAGGGTGGTACAACTGTGGTGCGTCCCCCTGCTGTTCTGCACAGTTATTTGGTGCTTGACACGTCGACCCAGTTGCTATATGTCCCACATGTCGGTGACAGGAAGTACAGAATTCATGAAAGCGAGCGTCGACGGAGGATACAAGACACGGCTTGGGTTTTGTTGCTTCACGATCCATCGATACAAACCCGGACTAAAAAAAGGTGAGGGCTGGTCTTTTCCCGCGTGGCAGGCAGGGGAGTTTGGCATAGTCTGTTTGAGGCAAGGAGGCAGGAAGGAAACAAGCAAATAAAGGTTGAGCGACTTAGTTTTGGGAAAATCTGATTTTACAGAGTACGTACCCACTAGGGTTTATAGGGCTCATCTAAAAACGTTCGTTTTTCCGTTTTATAAGTCTCAGTTCTACTACTAGTAGTAGTACCATCACATGTTGGATTTAGAGGTGCATTAGATCACCCGATGCAAGCAGTGTCAAGACAAAACTCACCAATGCATGTAGAAGTTCATGGAAATTTAGTGGTCATTCATGCATTCGTTCTATTTAATGCCTCGATAAACATAACTTCTTGAGAAAAATGAGCATACTAATTATTTATGCAAACTAGGAGTACGAAATTAATTCGACCACTCACCGTCTACCTTGGTTGGAGAGATTTTGAAATTGAGCCATAAACTGGAAAGGAGGGTGTAGTAACTAACTATTGTCTCGATTACTATTTGTGGGCTTGTATAGAGGAAAAATGTATTTTTTATAGTGGCCTTGTATAAGTAAATGGAGGGAGTACTAAAGGACATATATATTCCAAACAATATGATAATCTATCGATGTAGAAAAGGATGGGCGCACTTTTGTACCCCTTTACCTGTGCACGGGCAGTCGGAGCCGCGCCCACGGTCCCACCAAGCAGAATAGGGGAGGTGAGCCAAGGTAAGACCGAAGCCCAAGATAACCAGAGCAACGCCAAGGCCAAGACCACAAGGAGAAGAGGGACGAAGTAGGTTCCCACGGCAAGACCCTTTCCGGGGCAGCCTCACCAGCCCCGGCAAGACCCTTGCCAGGGCAGCTCGCCCCACACCAATAGAGCGAGCCACCCTTGAGCCACGGTCCCCAACACCATCATCCACGTGGGGCCAGGGCTCGGGAGGCACCTCTGTGGTGGCATGCAGATCTTTGTGAAGACATATTCAAGATCAGATGAGGATTAGAAGACAGCGATCCTCGGCAAGATCATTGCCGAGGGGAACCACAAGACCCCCGGCAAGATCCTTGCCGGGGACGACAACCCACCCCGGCGAGACCCTTGCCGGGCAACCCAGCGAGGCCCTCACCGAGGACGCCAGCGGGGCCACCGTCGGGCCCGCACCAATGAAGTCTCCACCGCTGTTCGCATGCAGCTGCCAGCCCAACCAGCTGGGCAGGCACCTGCGTGGCAACATGCAACTTCCAGGACAACTCAGTAGGCACTTGCGTGGCGGCATGCAGATCTTCGTGAAGACCCTACCACCACGCCACCTCAGCTGCATGCCTGCCTACATGGCGCCGCACGCGTTGCTGGCCAGGGCGCATGTCGAAGCAAGGAGGAGCGGCGACGGACGGGACGGGCCTCGCCCCCGTCCCCGATAAAGCAAGGGGACACCTAAGCTACGCATTAAATGTGTCTTGTCCTGTCTGAGCGATAAGCTCGCAATATCAGACGCTTTTCCACCTCCTGTATGCCACCGTGGCAGCCCCTTTTCGCCTATAAAAGGAGGCCCATGGCATACCGGGAGAAGGATTCGCTCTTCAACAAAGACACTCACCACAGCTAGTTCGAGAGCTCAAGAACTCTCTGAAATACACCCACCAAAGCAGGACTAGGGTTTTATGCATCCTCGCGGCCTGAACCTGGGTAAACGATCCTTGTGCCGACTACTCATCCTGCTCTTCTTGCAACCCCGCGCCCCGGCAACCGTAGTAGGGATTCTTGTGATCCCATAGGTGTCGTTCCACACTGACATAATCTCTCTAACCAAGGTAGTAGGGACGAGGAGTAAACAGAGGGAGTAGTAAAATTTTCTCCTCGTCCCGCGAGCCACCGCGCACGTGGGTGAGGGAGCGGGCGTAAGGCGTACTGTACTACTACTAGTAAGCAAGCTTCACCTCATCCTGTGAGCCACCGCGCCTGCATGGGGGGAGACGGCGATTAAGCAAGCTTCTCCTCGCTCATGCGAGTTGACGGACACATCAAAAGTACTCCATTGTATAGAGCCTTGCCTCTAAGGTAGGCCCCACATGGTTTGCCTCTTTTTTAACATAACACGTCAAGTCGCAATTTGTTTGTTCACCCGTGGTAGACGATCCTCCCTCCACCAAGTGAAAAACCAGTACACGGTCAAATTACCACGTGGGCTGCCTTTTCGTACAGAAATGAGCTCCACCGTGTACCCGCGCGGGTGTGGTTGGGAAAGAGACGGGAGTACGTGCGCCGTGCGTGCACCTCTTCTCTTCGTGCACGTCCCCCACCTACGTGGGTGTGTGTGAGAGATACAAACCTAGACAAATGGCTTGTGCAGAATAACTACTCTTCGTAAGCCATTGTAAGAGTGGACAAAATGGTGAAGGAGGAGATAGGGAGCGGTAGAGGTTTGCGATTCTTGGCTGGCGTTTGGCCTCGTTTAAATAGGAGATTAAATAGACGGTGGACGGGAGGAGCTCAGTCGGTGTTGCGTTTAATACCGGCCCGGTCATGAACGGATGTGTGTCCAGAGTGGGTTTCTCGGCTTCCACACGGGCGGGTTTCATGGAGGCGTTTAAATGCGGCAAGGAGGCATGTTCATCCGGGCGTGCAGCAAGTGGCGCCCTCGACTCTGACGTAGGACACCGCGCCGTTCATCCACTGACGTGTGGGCTCTTTGGCTACATGGCCTGCATGTCAGTGACCCAACGCAGGCAGCGCACAGCAGATGAACCTTTGGTGGGCCAGGGCAGTCAGAAGCGGGCATTTCATAAACCGATGATTGTTCATTGAGTTTGACGTCATCCTTTCCATGTAGATAAGCCTACTATGTTGATAGCCCGTTCGATACGTTGTGATTCATAAAGACCGCTGCAAACATCAATGTTCTACTTATCACAGATAAGATTGATTAATATCCGTAACAATCCATGTACTTAACAAAGGGTGCATGCACGTATAGGTTGAGCGTGTGTCTTGCGGCGTCTGTTGTGTGCATGTAGGCGTGCGAGTGTTGCACGTGTGCAAGGGTACGTTTCAGTGTTGCATGCATGTGTGCGTACGTGCGTGTGTTCGTGAGTGCATGTATACGTGTCAGTGTTGCAAGCCTGCATGCGAGCGTGTGTTCGTTATATGTATGTGTCAATGTTGCATGCCTGCATGCGTGCGTGTCTTGCATGCATGCATGTGTACGCGTGGGGTGAGGCTACACGTCAGTCAACTCACTTTTTCATCTCTGGTCATTAGATTTTCCAGCCATTGGATACGAAATCAAGGGCCTGTAGTTTATCATCAAGCTCCACTCCCCTGAGCCGCCAGCCACCACCGGCCGAACCGCTGCCCCGCCGCCCATGCCGGTCCGCGCCGCCACGCCCGCCCCGAAACCACTCCCCACCGCCGGTCCGCCACCGCACCGGCCATCCCTCTAGGCCCCCCATGCTGAGCTTTTTCTCCGGCGGTCCCCACCCCATCGCCCAATCAACGTGTTCTCACCACCACGATCGCCAACCGTAGGTCTGACGACTTCGAGTACCCACCGACCACTAATTTATTACCATTTCTGTCCTTCATATACGCGCTGACGGGTGGGCCCTATGGTAATGTGCGCTGCTGAATGTGGACCGTTTGACTGGTCAATTGATCATGTCATCAACAAATTACGGAGCTGTATGGTGAGCCAGTGACCGTATGATCACCCTAAAATGTATTTTATTAACACAAAGATGCACTCAAACTACCATTTCTTTCTTTAATATACGGGTGACAGTGGGCCCCACGGCCACGCCTCGATGGTGCAACACTAGTTGCGCCACGTGGAACGTTTGACTCATCAATTGATTGTGTCATCAACAAAATATGGAGTTGTACGGGTGAGCCAATGACCGTATAATCATGACATATATTTTTTTAACACGTACAGACGCAAGGGCCCATATATACGGGCAAGCACTTACCGCTATAAGCACACACATGCAGACCTAGCCCTATGAGCACCTTCTAGAGAGTGAGCCATCATATGATCTTGAGATTTTACGAAGTCACCATAGGTGCCTCGTAGTTGAGTGGAGCGTCTCCTCCCGCTGAACGCACATCGCCGGAAAATACTGAAATTAACCTAGGATACATGCGAGCACCAGGACTTTAACCCTGGTGGGCTCAAGAAACCACTGTCCTCCTAACCATCCAACCACATGTTGGTTAGCACGACAAAATGTATGTGGTGACCGTGATGAGCTTATTCTGAAGTCCAGTGACCATATTGTGCTTTTGCTTCAAATACAATGACCGTAAGTCTCGTCAACAAAATACGGAGCACGCATCAAATGCAAAGTTCGTCAGTGTCATCAAGAAAATACGGAGACGTATCGTGAGCTAGATACCGTATGATCACCACGAGAATGTATACAGTGACCGTAATCAGCATATTCTGAAGTCCAAAGGACCGTGATAGTGCTTTAGCTTGAAATACAAAGGACTGCCACGCGTGAATGTGTCGTGGGCATGCATACTTTTAGAGGGTCGAGAGATAGTTTGTGTGCGTGCGTGAAAGTGGTGTAGAAAGAGGGGTGACCGTGGAGACAAGGAGAGATATGCCCTTCATTTCTCTTTCCGTGACTAATATTTTAGGAGAATATATAAACATTCACAATGCGTAACAAATATTTTTGGATGCACCATGCAATTAACTTTCATGTATAACATTGTACTATTGTATATGCTTATTTTCTTAGTGGCCGATAGCGTGTGTGGTGTGGTGGGCACATCATTTCTAGTTGTGGTGGGTCAACATGAGGACTCATGGGTCGGTTCCATCCTCCGCCACATAGATTGGACCAAGTCGCGTTATACGAAGACCCATGTGGAGGACTCGGCGTACAACACGAAGCTAGCTAGCAGAGTCGCGGAGGACTCTATCCCCACTGGTGATAAGCCAACTATATATGATTTGTAACCCTAGGCCCCCAGTATGTTATAGAAGCTTGGGGGCTAGTTCGTCGATAGTATACACACACGCACAATGCCTGTTATTCACGTGTACTTTGTACACACCCCTATCACTAATATACGCATTACAGAGTAGGCTTTTTCCTCAACTGCAAGGGTCCGAACTAGGGTAAAACTTTGCGTCGTATTACAATCCAGCCTAACAGTCAGGGATATCCTACCGAATGATATGATGGAATCATATCTGCCAACTACTAAGAGAGAGGTGTGTCTGTGGGCAATGTGTGCGAGATAGGCCTAAAGATAATGTGCGTGCGGGAGACACATAGGTACATACATGTGCATATAGAGGGCTAGTAGAGACCGTGCGTGTGTATATATGCATGGGAGAGAAATAGTGTTTTCCAACTGAGATTAGTGAAAAGAGTGGTACATAGTAGTCAAAAAGAGAGATAGAGAGATAGAGAGAGCATGTGCCTGAGACTCCCCGACACCCCAAGAGAGATTGTGAGCATGCGTGAAAGAGAAATGCCGATGCATATAAAGTGTGTGCACTTATGCGGTAGATAGAGAGATATATAGCGCGTTTGTGAGAACGGTCTGAGGCATAGTGCATCTACATGTAAAAGGCGGTTCTACGCATTAAATTAAAATATAAATGGCATTATTATTTTTGGATGAGATCATGAATTTTGCAAATTGCGTATGGACGAAAATCGGTCTATCAGACACCCATACTCTGTTGAATTCTAGCCTGTGCATGTGTTTATTTCATAGTATCGATCCATAGAGTGAGAGCGGTTTGAAATACAGGCAATGGATGCTTTTGCAACTCATATATAAACATTAATTAGTGCACTCCATGTTGTTAGTGTGAAGCACTTTATACATTTGTCACTTGCATGGATACATTCCAAATTGCTAGCTATGAAATAGAATACATGTCGAATTCAACATAAAGGGGGTTTCGAAGATTCGAATTCATAGGAAGTGCATTCATCTATTTGAACCTGAGATAATGGCATTTGTAAATTAGATGTAAAAGGGGGCATCAATCTTTTTTGTGCGTTTGAACATGCTATATATATTCATACGCATGTCTAACTTTTTTTTTGCAACCAAGGAGATTATATCTGGAACCATGCATGAACTGAGGTAAGTTGCATATTTTTAATATATACTCGTGTACAATGTATATTCAAATGTACCCCCTCCATTCCAAAATAATCGTAGCTTTAGGATTTTCAAGAGTAAAGATTTGTGAAGTTTGAAAAATCCCGAAAGTTCAATTCAAGAGAACCGAAAACGTTAAAGCTTCTGCTCCCAAATATTGAACGAAGCGCCAAATAGGCCTCTGGTCACCCAAAACCGCGCGAGACTAATGTTTGGTGGTAGGATAGTACTGTCCTGACTCTGGCCCGTGTAGCCTATTGGCCCGATGTCCAAAGGTCTAAACCGGGGTAGGTTTGTAACTTCACCAAGACGCCAGTCTCAACCGCCTCCGAGAAGCATGCATACGCCGTGGGCGCCTAAACACCCATGCGCTCGGCCGAATCTACCCCGCCCACATTTGGGACACCTGAGATTACTGTCCTACCCCCACCCCGCAATATGTCCGAAATTTCAGATGGGGGCAAAGTTTGTAACTTTCCCCAAATTTCAAACAAGCGCGTCCCAAACCGAAACATCGTTCCCCATTAGTTCCCCGCCTCCCTCCATTTCCCCATTCATACTCCGTGGGCGCCAAAACACCCTCTCCACCAGCCGCGAAACCCCAGCCTCCTCCATCCTCCACCCCATAGCGCCCAATCCACCGCCGCCCTCCTCCATCATGCCGGAGCCGGTACCGCAACATCGTCGTCCAACGCAACCGCAACCGCAACGCCCTCAAGGACTTAGCAGTTGAAGCCGAGGTAGAGCTTCCTCCACGACGCTGACGCGATGTGCGCTGTACCAGAACCACTCTGACCACGCCGTCCTGCGCCTCACTGCTGCCGCTCCACTGTCGCAAACATCCACCGCACCGGAGCTGTTCCCGCTACGCCGTGGTTCGCCGCCTCGGATCTGGTTCCCCACCGCCGACAGACGGCCACCGCACCATACTCAACAACTTGGCCATGGGTTCGTCCGAGGCTCCATCGTCCTCCACAAATTCTCGTTTCTAGTGAACCACAAAAAGATCGTTGGAAAAACAGAAGGAGGACACAACACTGCCAGCAGAAAGAGGTACTCCTCTTCCCTTATTCGTGCAAACCTTACGTCTCTGCTCACACCGTATTCATCCCACGAAAGAAACTAGTTGAGTGCTTCTTACTGCATCTTCTTCGTGATACTAAATGCACAAGGTTTCCTCCCTTTACTATTTCACCTTTGCTAGAGGTCAGTAGCCCGCCTGGATTTCAATTCAGGGTCAGTTGAACCGCAATTAAAAGAAGTAGCACATGCTTAGTCGCGCGGAGCACCTAATCCGCCTGTTCGCCGGGGAAGTGGCGCATCGGTGTCTATCATAGGGGTGTGGGGCGCAGGAGCTGCTTGCGCCCGATCTAGAGGTCGGCGGGGGGTGGTGCCAAGCACGGTGGTGCGGTGAGGTCGAGGGGAGGGCGTAGGCAGGGGACTGGGCTAGTGGTCGCTGGCGTTTCGAGGAAGATCGTCAACACTGACTGGCTGGAGGTAGATGAAGGTGATCTGCCCGTACTTTGTACAACGGGCGGTGCAGAAAAAATGGACTAACCTATTTGTTTTCAGTCAACTGCTATTTTCATAGAATCATGTAGTAATTTATTGTGCCATGCATGTTGTAGAGCTATCATATGTCTCCCGTCATTTATTTCTCACTGACCTGCTATCTGCTACCTTTACACTATTCTAATTGTGCACACACTTCACCCATACTCACACTATTGTTTTTTTATGCATGGGTATTTCAGACTTTGAAGCAGTGTTGATGAATGCAGAAAAGAAAAGACAGAAGTCACTCCAGTGTAATTCAAAGATAAGCACTAAGCGTTTCAGCGCTCTAAAGGGTGCAGTGTCAGCAGTTGGAGACAATAAACGTATCTCTGCAGTTGATGATCTCAATTGCCACACACAACCATCCCACGTGCTTGCTTTAACTTCACACTGTCAAATGTGGTTGCATGTTGCATATGGTGTCTAGCTTGTATTGCTTCCAATTTGGTTAAATTGCATCTGCCTACTTTACACATTATACCTTTGATAATGACATGCCTTCCTGTTTTTGATACATACTACATATGTCTATTAACCATGTTTGTTGTGGTTTTGTCACGACAGATGTCCTAGTGAAAGGACTCAAACGTGGAGCCATTACGAAGTAATTAGCTTAAAGGGTGTCGGCGTCCTGGGAACGGGGGTCCCCAGACTTGCCTGCCTACGGCCCACGGCGTGGCTAAGCCAGCAGGCCGTACGGCCCATCTTCATCAACAAGGCATCCAAGACCCTCGCGAGGGGCCAAGCCTCGCGAGGCGGACGATGCAAGACCTCCTCAGGAGTGGCCTAGTCAGGCAGGCTCACGAGGAGCGGAGATATCAAGGCGGGGCAAACCTCACGAGGCTCTCGTGACGTGAGCCATGACGATCGACACCAGGCGGGCGCCAGCGCACGCAGCGTCCTTGTTTCCTCTTTGGTGCTAAGGAGGCCAGCGCAGGCAAGGAGTAGCGAGGCATCAGGCAAACGTTGCTATATCGATGCAACGAGACCAAGACCAGGAGGACGGCAAGATGGAGGTCATCGTGGAGCCCAAGACAGCGTCGCCACCAGAGCCTTTTGCAGGCGAAGACCGCTTTTCTCGGGATAGCTTGTACTAGCTGTCCCCCTTCAAATTTGCCCGCCGTTGTTGGCTCCGTTCCCGCTCAACATTTGGGAAGAGGACCAGGGCCTATATAAGTAGAGCTAGCCACCATAGTAGGCGGCATCTAATAGCGCATCGAGCAGTTCACCCAGCTCTCACCCGCTAAGTCAGCAAGCACAAGAACACATCAACCTCAGGAGGCTGTTCTTCCCTCCGTACTGTTCATCATCAGCCCAAGAGGCAATCCACCACCACCACACTGGAGTCGGGTATTACACCACAACGGTGGCCCGAACCAGTCTAAATCTCGTGTCTCTTTGTGTTGCGAGTTCGTCGGGTTCATCTGTGAGATCTTAGCGAGCTAGGGGCGTAGATCGGTACGAGGGAAAGACTTCGCGTGCACCCCAGTGTTCGAACCTTAAGGGTTTGCCGGAACCCCACATCCGACATTTGGCGCACCAGGTAGGGGTGCACCGTAGCTTCCCTTCCGTCAGTTCATCGCTTCGTCGCTCTGTCGTCTCCATGGCGGACGCTCGCCGTGCTCAAGCTGAGCCTCGGGCTGGCCTCACCGACCGCTGAGGGAGTCCTAGATTAGGGGGTATCCGGACAGCCGGACTGTATACAACGTCCGGACTATTGAAGCGTGAAGATACAAGACTCAAGACTTCAGCCCGTGTCCGGATGGGACTTTCCTTGGCGTGGAAGGCAAGCTTGGCGATACGGATATTATATTTCCTTCCTTGTAACCGACTCCATGTAAACCCTAGCCCTCTCCGTTGTCTATATAAACCGGAGAGGTTGGTCCTTAGAAGGCCGATCACGATTCCAATCATACCATCATAGGCTAGCTCTTAGGGTTTAGCCTCTACGATCTCGTGGTAGATCTACTCTTGTACTACCCATATCATCAATATTAATCAAGCAGGAAGTAGGGTTTTACCTCCATCGAGAGGGCCCGAACATGGGTAAACATCTGTGTCCCTTGCTTCCTATTACCATCAGGCTTGACGCACAGATCGGGACCCCCTACCCGAGATCCGCCGGTTTTGACACCGGTATTGGTACTTTCATTGAGAGTTCCTCTGTGCCGTCACCGTCAGGCTCTATGGCTCCTTCGATCATCATCAACGACGCTGTCTAGGGCGAGACTTTCCCCCCCGGACAGATCTTCGTGTTCGGCGGCTTCGCACTGCGGGCCAACTCGCAGCTATCTGGAAGCGGTCGGCAATCGCCCACAGCCACCAGTCGAGTTCGAAACCCTGAACTACACGGCGGACATCCGCGGAGACTTGATCTTCGATGGATTTGGGCCTATGCCAGGAGCACCGGATAGTCGCGACGAGCACGGCTTAGACCTGATGTTTGACGAAGCTCGGGGTATCGCCCCCGTAGTATCTCCGGACATAGATCCGGAGGAGGCTGCGCTGCCTAAGGACGGAGGTATGGACCCCGCCCCCCAGGTCGCACACTCATCGGCGGTGGACCCGAACACGGGTTTTACCTCTGCGGTGGCCTGTGACTCCGAACCCCCAGAATCGTATCCGGGCATTGGTTCCAGTCCGCACACTCCCGAGCTCGTCGGGTCAGGATGGGCTCCAGTAATGGAGTTCACCGCTACGGATATCTTCCAGCACTCGCCTTTCGGGGACATGCTGGACTCATTAAAGTCTCTCTCTTTGTCAGGAGGCTCTTCGCCGAACTATGTCCGTCTCGAGTGGGAGGCAGACGACCAAGGAATTCGTTGCCCACCCGCCACCCACTTCATTGCCACGGTCGATGAATTAACCGAGGTACTGAAGTTCGACTCCGAAGACATCGACGGAATGGAAGACGATGCAGGAGAAGAACATGAACAACCGCTCATTGGGCGGTGGATAGCCACCTCTTCTTATGATATATATATATGGTGGACACTCCGAAGGAAACAAATGGCGACGAGGGAATGGAGGACAAAACCTCAGGGGAAAAAAGCAAAGAATGGGCGTCGTCGGCTCCACTCCAAGCCCCGCCACACCAATACCAGCCCAGGAGACGAAAACAATCCGAATGGTGCCGAAGAAGAATACAACCCTGATCACACCGCCTTCGAGCAGGCCGAACAGGAGGATGAGCAGGTCAGCCCAGAAACAGCAGCAACTCCAAGCTGATCAAGATCTGCTCACAGATAGATGGACAGAAGTCCTGGCAGCCGAGGAATACGGACTCGAGCACCATACGGCTGACCAGCCACCTCGTGGCCGGGATAAAACGGCATACCCGTCCGCATACCAGCCAAGACCCCCACGCCAACATACTACGGCGCGGGGCAACAAAACGGGACAGCCAAGATCGATCTACGGATCGCGCGGGCGCGCCTCGGTACGCGACGAGGACCGTCACGTCGGACACACCTTCAACAAGTCCGTCCGGGCCGAATACAGCCACCCAGAACAATTCGACTTGCGTAGCCACATAGCCCGGCACAGAGGCGCCGCACACCCCCACTGCTTCACTGACGAAGTAATGGATCATGAATTCCCAAAAGGGTTCAAACCCGTAAACATCGAATCATACGATGGCACAACAGACCCCGCAGTATGGATCGAAGATTTTCTTCTCCACATTCATATGGCCCGCGGAGACGATCTGCACGCCATCAAGTATCTTCCACTCAAGCTCAAAGGACCAGCCCCGCACTGGCTAAACAGCCTGCCAGCAAACTCCATTAGCAGCTGGGAAAACCTGGAAAACGCATTCCTCGACAACTTCCAGGGCACATATGTGCGACCACCTAACGCCGACGACTTGAGCCACATTACTCAACAGCCTGGAGAGTCAGCCAGAAATTCGGACTCGGTTCCTAACTAAGAAGAACCAAATAGTCGATTGTCCGGATGCGAAGCCTGGCGGCGTTCAAGCATAATATCCGTGACGAGTGGCTCGCTCGACACCTCGGCCAGGAAAAACCCAAGTCCATGGCTGCTCTCACAACACTAATGACCCGCTTTTGTGCGGACGAGGACAGTTGGTTGGCCCGCAGCAGCACTACGCCACAGTCTGGCAATTCGGATGGCCGCGACAATAACGGCAAGCCGCGGCGTAACAGACATAAGCGATGGAACAACGGCGACAGCACTAAAGACACGGCAGTCAACTCCGGATTCAGTGGATCCAGGCCCGGTTAGTGGAAGAAACTGTTCAAAAGAAATAATCAAGGACCGTCCAGTCTGGACCGCATACTGGAGCGCTCGTGCCAAATTCATGGCACCTCGGACAAGCCAACCAACCACACCAATAGACATTGCTTGGTATTCAAACAGGCCGGCAAGATAAACATCGAAGACAAGGACAAGGGGCTGCACAACGATGATGACGAGGAGCCCCGACGTCCGAACACGGGGGGACAGAAGAAATTTCCCCCCAGGTGAAAACGGTCCACATGATCTACGCCATGCACATCCCCAAGCGGGAACGGAAGCGGGCACTAAGGGACGTCTATGCGATGGAGCTAGTCGCCCCCAAATTCAACCCATGGTCAGCTTGTCCGATCACCTTCGATCGTAGGGATCACCCTACTAGCATCCGTCACGACGGCTCGGCCGCATTGGTCCTAGACCCAATCATTGAAGGATTCCACCTCACGCACGTCCTTATGGACGGTGGCAGCAGCCTGAACCTGCTTTACCAGGACACAGTGTGCAAAATGGGCATCGACCCTTCAAGGATCAAGCCCACTAAAACTACCTTTAAGGGTGTAATTCCGGGAGTAGAGGCCCGCTGTACGGGCTCTATAACACTAGAGGTGGTCTTCGGATCTCCGGATCACTTCCGAAGCGAAGAGTTAATCTTCGATATCGTCCCCTTCCGCAGTGGTTACCATGCACTGCTCGGACGAACCGCATTTGCCAGATTCAACGCGGTACCACACTACGCATATCTCAAGCTCAAGATGCCAGGACCACGCGGGGTCATAACGGGTACGGAAATATGGACCGCGCCCTACAAACATAAGAACATACTACAGCCCTTGTGGAGGAAGTACAATGCGGCCTTCTCCGACAAACCAATCCGGCGACAACAACTTCGAGCACAGTCAAGCCAGTCCGGAGCTCCCCGCAATAGGATCATCAGGCACGCCAAGAGTGCGACTAGCAATCCGGCCTCCGCTTAAGCCCCACCAAAGCAGCATTCGTTCCACGTGCACACAATTACACACTCAAAATACCATGGGCATAGGCGGAGGCGCATCAACGACTCACTCAATAGTGCGGGTAACCGCCAAATACTTTCATACTCTTTCCCTCTTACCTTTCAGGACACCGCGTTGGCGCAACATCCTCAAAAGAGCCGAATTGCTGGACTTATAGGGAAGAGACATCCAAGGAGGCAATAGACGTTGTGCAGTACGTAAGAAAATACCCAGGTGGATTCTATTTACGATCATCATACCCACTTTATCTACCTGAACACAGCCTGCCCCTGGATAGGACATGTCAAATAGTCCTATTTTACCTCTCCTTAACGCACCCATTGTACATGTACGCTTAAACGTATTTTTGTCAATGGGAGATTATATATAGCGCCAGCTTATTATTCTTATTTGAGAATTTTTTCTCTTATAAATGTTCATTCGATATTGCATCCGTACACTTTGGTGCGGCCAGTTTGCCAGGGGCTTCTTATGGCGCCCTGTAATATGGCAACTAAAGTCCGAACACTTTCCGCAGTGCGGCACCCCGAACTTATAGCACTATATGCATCAGCTCCAAATCATGTCTTGGGTCTACAGTTGGGATAGCCCGGCTCCCTTGTTTTGGTGCCTTACGTTCCGTTATATCGGCTAAGGTAGCGCAGGGAGAACTATCGCGATTGTGTCCCGGTTCTTCCGGACGAGCACCTCAGTAGAGAAAGCCGAAAACTGACCGGCATGAAGTGGCGGGAGCTGGTCGCTGTTCGAGAGGTTTTAAAATCCTTAAAGATTTTCCGCTTTAGGTGATAAATCGGCTTCGTCCGATCTAGGCGTGTATAGCGCCCAGATTCGGTCTTCCGGATTCTAGGGGCTTCACCGAAATTTAAAATTCTAGACTTCTATGGCTAAGTGAAAGTAATAAAGCCGCATAGTCCGATTGCCTTGTTCGCTGCACCGGACACCTCCTTAAGGGACCAAACATTTGGATAAAGAGTGTCCGGGTTTTCCACGAACACCCCAGTGCTAGTCACGTGGGGGCGGAAGCCGACGACTGGCCTACTTTCAGGATTTTATAAAGAGCCGCACAGATGGTGATATTTTAAATAACAAAAGCGCTACATAGCGCAAGTAACTTTGCCTTTAATTACAAACATGACATAAGTGAACTCATTAAAAATGGCATCCTTGGTACACTCATCAGCAACGAGACGAGCACCCTTCATCACGCCATCGTAGTACATCTCGGGATGGCGATGCGACTTGCCCGCCGGCGGCCCGTCCTTGACTAGCTTTTCCGCATCCAGCTTGCCCAAATGCACCTTGACGCAGGAAAAAGCTCGGCGGGCACCTTCGACGCAAACGGATCGCTTGATCACTTCAAGCCGCGGGCAGGCTTCCACCATTCGCTTGATCAGGCCAAAGTAGCTACTAGGCAGGAGTTCACCAGGCCACATCCGGACTATGTAGTCCTTCATAGCCAGTTCGGCCGCTCTGTGGAGTTCGATCAACTGCTTCAGTTGGTCGCTCAGAGGCATCGGATGATCGGCCCCATCAAACTAGGACCAGAATAGCTTCTCCGTTGAGCTCCCCTCCTGGGCACAGTAGAACTCCACAGCGTTTGAGACGCTGCATGGCAGATCTGCAAATGCCCCTAGAGAGCTACGTTTTCGAGTAAGTAAAAGAAACGCCTCCTCCACATGTTTGCTTTGCATAAAGAATTTCTTACCCGCTGCTATCTTTTTGGCCTCCTGGATCTCCCGCTGTGCTTTCTCGGCTTCGGCCTTGGCATCTTTCAAATTCACAAGGGCCTTCGCAAGCTCGGCCTCCTTCGCCTTTAGATCATGCTCCACGGACTCGCACTTCTTGCCGAGGTCCTGGAGTTTTTGCTGTACCTCGCCCACTCTAGCATTTTTCCTTTCACGCTCCTTGCATTCCAAGGCCACTTTGTCTTCGGCCTCGGACATCGCTTTCTTCAGGGAAACCACTTCGGCAGTGGCCCCTGCTACACAGTCACGACGCTTTCGCGTTAGATTGACAAATTTTTCCTATCTTTAAATACATAAGAGCAGAAATCACTTACCCTTGCTCTCTTTGAGCTGCCTCTTCGTGAGGGCAAGCTCTCCCTGCGCCTGCTCCAGGTCCCGCTTTAGTTCGGCAACCTCGGCAGTACGGGCAGCAGCAGCAAGCAGCACAGCCTGCTTATTCACAACAATACTTATTGTTAGACTCCTCCGGATCATAATTGACCCTCCGTTTGGCTTTTCTTTCCGAACACCAAACAGAGTATTAGGGGCTACTACCTATCGGGTGGTAATTTCATACATTTTTTTACTTACCTCAAAGCCCGTCAGGAGGCTTGTGCAGCTTGATCGATCGGCTTCGGGCGGATGTAATCCTTCGAATCACCGCACTCATAAGAGTACGGTGCTCTTCTTCCATGGAAGCGCATTGAAGCGCTTCCACCAGACTATCTGGCGCCGTTGACGCGACGGAAGTCCTCGGCACGGGCGGCTCGCCCTCCCTAACGAGGGGCTGCCCGCCCAATTCCAAAACCGTAGGAGGTTCTGGGGCAGTGTTCGGTCGGGAGTCCGCCTTGTCGCGGCTCTCATCGACACGATCCGCGGGGATCTTGAACTCCGCATGTCCGACATTCAGAAGTACGCGTTGGGGCGTCTCTAGTACCACCTTCCCATGCTTGGGGAACCTTCGAGACAACACCTCCATGTCATCCGCAAGCTGAGGAGTGGTGGCCGTCGGGAGCGAGTTCATCTCCGAAGCGCTCAGAGACCCATCCGAAGACAACACCTCCAGATAAGCCCGGACCCGACTGCATCAATGTTCGGCGTTATTAACAATTGTGAAGTGAAAATCAAGGTAGAGTGTGGACACTTACGTTCGCGCCAGGGGCTTCCCCCTGGGCAGCCACCCTTCCTCGCTATGAGCGCCATGGTGGAGTAGTCTGGAAGGGACGTCTTTCCCTTCTTGGGCGTCCCAGCCTCCCCTTCAGGGGCGGCCTTCCTCTTTTTCTCCTCCCCAGTCCGGGGAGGTGGAGTTCCTTCTTGCTTCCCCCGCCTCCGCGGGAAGAATTTGTTTCATCATCGTCGGACGACGTGGGTATGACGGCCTTGCGTCAAGGGCCTCTCCCGGCCCCGCGGCCCGTCCCCTCAGGCCTCTCATCCTTTCTGGATGGGGCGGCCTCTTCTTCTTCCTCCTCCTCCTCGGGGGAGGAGTGCGCCTCGTCGTCTTCAGACGAGGCTTCGGACGCGACCTTATGCCGGAGACCCTTCCTGGTCCCCGGGCCTTCTTTCCGGCCTTCTTCTCCGGCACCTTGTATGGTGCCGGGACTAGCATCGCCGTCAGGAGAGCATCCGCTGGATCTTCCGGCAACGGAGCCGGACAGTCAATCTGCTCAGCTATCTTCACATAATCCTGAGGCAAATATACATAAATACTTAAGACTCCCCCATGAATATTTTCGGAAAAATTGGGTCCGGTGGCGGTCTAAGAATTCACCTTACTAGGAGACCGCGCGGCGTGAAGCCTGCTGTCCTCGGATGTGGGAGGAGGTACTTCGGAGGCCTTGAATAGCACTTTCCATGCGCCTTCGTGCGTCATGCCGTAGAGCTCCCAGAGCGTCCGGTGTTCGGCCGGGACGAACTCCCACAGATTAACTGCCCGCCTTTGGCAGGGCAGGATCCGGCGAATGAGCATGACCTGGATCACGTTGACAAGCTTGATGTTCTTGTCCTTCATGCTTTTGACGCATGTCTGGAGTCCTGCCAGCTCCGTGGAAGCCCCAGGACAGGCCCTTCTTTTCCCAGGAGGCGAGCCGCATAGGGGTTCCGGATCGGAACTCGGGGGCCGCCGCCCAGTTGGCGCCGCGCGGCTCGGTGATGTAGAACCACCCCAATTGTCATCCTTTTACGGTCTCTGCAAAGGAGCCGTCCAGCCAGGTGACGTTAGGCATCTTGCCCACCATGGCTCCTCCGCACTCTGCTTGCTCGCCGCTTATAACCTTCGGCTTCACGTAGAAGATTTGCAGCCACAAGCCGAAGTGAGGCCGGATGCCGAGGAAGGCCTCGCAAACGAATATGAACGCCATGATGTTGAGGACGAAATTTGGGGCAAGATCATGGAAATCTAGCCCATAGTAGAACATGAGCCCGCGGGCGAAGGGATGGAGTGGAAATCCCAGTCCACGAACGAAGTGGGCGACGAACACGACTCTCTCATGGGATCCGGGGGTCGGAATGACCTGTCGAGCGTTCGGTAGCCGGTGCGCTATGTCTGCGGCCAAGTATTCGGCCGCCCGAAGATCTGTGATGTGCTTCTCCTCAACGGTGGAAGCCACCCACTTGCCTCCTGCTCCGGACATATCTAGCTGTGCGGAGGAGGCTTGGACTTGGGCGCTGTTGCTCGAGGGGGCAAGAGTGGGCAAAAGGGGGAAGAAGGCATGGGTGAAAATGGGGAAATCTTATCCCTTTATAGAGGCGACGAAAGCGGTGCACCTCCCCACTTGCCCGTTGGGAATAGCTTGCTTTCCAAGCGCCGCGATTAATAATGTGGTGGGATTACCCGTTCCCGTATTGATAAGAATCCCGTGATAAGACGTGTCAAGGGAACCGCCTCGCAATATGCGTTGTGGCTGGTTATGGAAAGACAGTTCGGATAATGACCCGACCGTAATGACACGTCGCGTTGCCTAAAAAATTGTCGGCATATTGCATTTGTGAAACATCATTCTCTCTACGGTGGCATGCAAAGATCATCTTGTGGGTCCGGACACGGTTCAAGTGTTTGATAATTACTTTGGAGTATTCGGAGGAGTAACCCGCCCTCCAATGCCGAAGACAAGATCGCTACGCGGACTCGTCGTCATTGAAGCCTGGTTCAGGGGCTACTGAGGGAGTCCTGGATTAGGGGGTATCCGGACAGCCGGACTATATACGACGTCCGGACTATTGAAGCGTGAAGATACAAGACTCAAGACTTCGGCCCGTGTCTGAATGGGAGTTTCCTTGGCGTGGAATGCAAGCTTGGCGATCCGGATATTATATTTCCTTCCTTGTAACCGACTCCAAGTAAACCCTAGCCCTCTTCGGTGTCTATATAAACCGGAGAGGTTGGTCCTTAGAAGGCCGATCACAATTACAATCATACCATCATAGGCTAGCTCTTAGGGTTTAGCCTCTACGATCTCGTGGTAGATCTACTCTTGTACTACCCATATCATCAATATTAATCAAGCAGGAAGTAGGGTTTTACCTCCATCGAGAGGGCCCGAACCTGGGTAAACATCTGTGTCCCTTGCTTCCTGTTACCACCAGCCTTGACGCACAGATCGGGACCCCCTACCCGAGATCCCTCGGTTTTGACACCGACACCCGCCTTGCTCAGACGGCTCCTGTCGGCGGGCCACCTCGTCGTTCTCCGTCCCCCGCCGCCAACGCTGCCACCGGCCCGGCGGGGAACGAGCAGCAGGCGTCCTCGCTGCATCCTTCGGTGCGGCAGGACGGCTGCACCGCCACTCCATCACTCACCCCGGCTGGTTCCTCGTCTCACGCACGCTGCGCTCCCATGGAGGCGCGGGCCACACTCCTTGCCGCAAACGAACTCCTGCGCTACCGCCCCGTCTACGACCTCTATGAGGAGTGGCTCGACCGCGTCACCGAGCTCGTCCGCGCCGCAGGGGGCTCCCCGGTACCGTCCCTCTCTCTACCTCACCCTCAGCCAGCCACGGGCGATGAGGCTCATGGTGCGCCTCCACCACCTCTGGCCCAAGATGGTGCCTTGGCACCAAGGCGCGTGGCACCGTGGCGTGATCCGCAACGCCCGGTGCCCGCGCGCAAAGAGAGAAGCTGCCAAGAAATCCCTCGGCCGCGAGAAGCTGCACCTGCACTCCCCGCGCCGCCTTGTCAAGACCGTGTGCCGCCCGCAGCGGTGCTGCGCGGACCTCATCAAGACCAAGCTCCACCTCCGAAGCGGGCCCCAGCAACCACGGCCGGCTGCCGCGCCTTCACCCCCGAGCTGCGTAGCATCGCCTGGCCAGGCAAGTTCAAGCCGGATATGCCTCCTCGCTATGATGGAACCGCCGGCCTCGTGGAGATCCTGCAGCTCTACGAGCTGAGCATCGAAGCAGCCAACGGCGATGAGAAAGTCATGGCGAACTGGTTTCCCATGGCTCTCAAGGATGGAGCCCGTTCCTGGCTCCTGAACCTGCAGCACGGCTCGATCTCCTCCTGGGACGAGATGCGCGACCGCTTTGTCGCCAACTTCCAGGGCACTCGCGACCGCCCGCCGTCCGCGGGTGACCTGCGCCGCATCAAGCAACAACTAGGAGAGACCCTCCAGAAGGACATCCAGCGCTTCAACAACACCCACCTCAAGATCCCCAAGGTCAGGGACGAGGCCATCATCTTCGCGTTCTCTGACGGCGTCCGCGATGTCAAGATGAAGGAAGAGCTCACTATCCACGAGGAGCTTTGCACATCTCAGGAGTTGTTCAACCTGGCGACTAAGTGCCCAAGAGCTAAGGAGGGGCGCCTCTCTCTCCTTGAGCTGCCAGCCGCGGGCGCAGAGGAGAAGAAAGCCAAGGCCAAGGACGTGAAGCGCAAGGAGGCAGTGGTGCTAGCAGCGGAGCCCGACACCAAGCGTGGCAGAGATCAGCCCGAGTCATCCAAGAACAGTAGGCCGTTCTGCGCCTTACACAACCTGAACACCCACAACACCAGCGACTGTCAAGAGCTCAGAGCCATACGAGAAGGACGCCTCGGTCGACACCCCGAGCGCGGCGACCGGGGCTACGGCCGTGGAGGAGTACATGGAGGCGGACGCTAGGACGACCGTGGCCCGCGCCAGGAGTGGCGCGATAGGCCTCGTGAGGACCGCTGGCAGGATCATCCTCGTGAGGGCGCCTGGAGGGATCAGCCTCGTGAGGATCACCCCGAAGGCAACGCCAGTCTTCCCCCACTGCCGCCGCCAAGAAGGAACGACGACCACCATCAGGACGAGGGGGCTGGGGCCTGCATCTTGGGCGGCGCCCAGGCCCCAGCCTCTTAGCGCATCTTCAAGCAGTTTGCTCGCGAGGTGAGTGCGGTGCTCCCCAAGCTCGAGGCCACGCGCCCGCTCAAGTGGTCCCAATGCGCCATTACTTTCAACTCGGCAGATCAGCTCAAGTGCGCGGCCACCAGCGGCGCCCTCCCAAGGCTGTGCTCCCCAGTCATCAACAATGTGCAGGTTACCAAGACCCTCATCGACGGCGGCGCAGGGCTAAACGTCCTGTCCGTCGACACGTTTGACAACCTCCAAGTACCATATGAGCAGCTCCAGCCTACCAAACCTTTCTCAGGAGTGACCGACGGTTCCACCACACCGATAGGGCAGGTCCGCCTGCCTGTCACCTTCGGAGAGTGCAATAACTATCGCACCGAGATCATCGACTTCGACGTCGCGCACATCCGCCTGCCGTACAATGCCATCCTCGGGTATCCAGCCCTGGCCAAGTTCATGGCAGTCACCCACCACGGCTACAACGTCCTCAAGATGCCGGGAAGCAGAGGAATCATCACGGTCCCATGTGAAGAGAGAGAGAGAGAGAGAGAGAGAGAGAGAGAGAGATGCAGTGTGCTCCCTTGAGCGCGCCTTCCAAGCTGCAGCAATCGACGACCCCGACAGCAGAAGTGAAGGCCGTTCGGAGGCCATCCCCAAGAAAAAGCAGATGCGCCACGCAGGAGCTCAGGAGGATGGCGTCGCGGCAGGAGCCTCATCAGGATCAGCGCCCGTCCCAGGGGCGCCTCCCTCCATCGCATAGGAAGGCGCGCCCGGCGCCCTCTGATGTCTACTACGCGACCTTCTTCTTGTTGTCGGATTTCGGGTTCCGGCAGACCCTCTAGGTTCGAACACTGGGATGCGCGCGGAGATCTCGCCCTCCTCCTACCTGCACCTCGCCGCCTCTCTAGGATCTAAACTATGAAAAGAACAACACGAGAGAGACAGGGTTTATACTAGTTCAGGCCACCATTGTGGTGTAATACCCTACTCTAGTTTGTGGTGTGGTGGATTGCCTCTGGGATGATGATGGACAGTACAAGGAAGAACAGCCTCGCGAGGGTCTGTTCTTGCCTGGTGCGATGAACTACTAGGGGGAGTTCAGTCGCTCTCTCTCTCTCTCTCTCTCTCTCTCTCTCTCTATGCGATCTCCAAGATTTCTCGATGCCTCTAGCCCTGTTCTGGATTTCGGATCCTCTTACCCTATGGGTGGCTAGTCCTATTTATAGGCAAGGGCCCTGGGCCTCTTCCCAAATATCGAGCGGGTAGGGCGCCAACAATTGGCCATTTTGAAGGGGAACATCTAGTACACTTATCCTGACTAAAGTTGGTCCTCGCCTGTCAAAGGCTCTGGTGGTGACGCCGGCTTGGGCTCCATGATAACTTCCTTCCTGCCGTTGCGACGGTCTTGGTCTTGTTGCACCGAAACGGATGCCTTTGCTTGATGCTCTCGCCTGCACTTGCTCCCTTTGCACCAAAGAGGAAAGGAGGACACTGGGGCCGGGCGCCTCGGCGCCCTTGGTCGTCATGGCTTGCGTCATGGGCACCTCGTGAGGTACCCCGCCTTGATCTCTCCGCCTCCTCACGAGCCAGCCCGACGAGGTCGTGCCTGAGGTAGCTCCTTGTTGTCTGCCCCGCGAGGCTTGGCCCCTCGCGAGGGTCTTGAGCTTGTGTTGATGAAGACGGGCCATGCTGGGCCACCCCTTGAGCCACGCCGCGGGCAGGCAAGTCTGGGTACCCCCGTTCCCAGAACGCCGACACTTCTAGACGTTGTTGGGCCTGCAAGTGCACAGGTTTGTAGGACAGTAGCAAATTTCCCTCAAGTGGATGACCTAGGGTTTATCAATCCGTGGGAGGCGTAGGATGAAGATGGTCTCTCTCAAACAACCCTGCAACCAAATGACAAAGAGTCTCTTGTGTCCCCAACACACCCAATACAAAGGTAAATTGTATAGTTGCACTAGTTCAGCGAAGAGATGGTGATACAAGTGCAATATGGATGGTAGATATAAGTTTTTGTAATCTGAAAATATAAAAACAGCAAGGTAACAAATGGTCAAAGTGAGCATAAACGGTATTGATATGCTAGGAAACAAGGCCTAGGGTTCATACTTTCACTAGTGCAAGTTCTCTCAACAATAATAACATAATTGGATCACATAACTATCCCTCAACATCCAACAAAGAGTCACTCCAAAGTCACTAATAGCAGAGAACAAACGAAGAGATTATGGTTGGGTACGAAACCACCTCAAAGTTATTCTTTCCAATCAATCCATTGGGTTATTCCTATAAGTGTCAGAAAAAGCCCTAGAGTTTGTACTAGAATAACACCTTAAGACATAAATCAACCAAAACCCTAATGTCACCTAGATACTCCAATGTCACCTCAAGTATCCGTGGGTATGATTATACGATATGCATCACAAAATCTCAATTCATCTATTCGAACCAACACATAGAACCTCAAAGAGTGCCCCAAAGTTTCTACCGGACAATCACGACGAAAACATGTGCCAACCCCTATGCATAGGTTCATGGGCGGAACCCGCAAGTTGATCACCAAAACATACATCAAGTGAATCACTTGATATCCCATTGTCACCATAGATACGCATGGCAAGACATACATCAAGTGTTCTCAAATCTTTAAAGACTCAATCCGATAAGATTACTTAAAGGGGAAAACTCAATTCATTACAAGAGAGTAGAGGGGGAGAAGAAACATAAGATCCAACTATAATAGCAAAGCTCGCGATACATCAAGATCGTGCCAAATCAAGAACAGGAGAGAGAGAGAGAGAGAGAGAGAGAGAGAGAGAGAGAGATCAAACACATAGCTACTGGTACATACCCTCAGCCCCGAAGGTGAACTACTCCCTCCTCGTCATGGATAGCACCGGGATGATGAAGATGGCCACCGGTGAGGGTTCCCCCCCTTCGGCATGGTGCCGGAACGGGTCTAGATTGGTTTTTGGTGGCTCTGGAGGTTTGCGGCGGCGGAACTCCCGATCTATCTTCTGTTCTGGAAGTTTTACGATATGTAGGTATATATGGGTGCAGGGGGTACGTCGGTGGAGCTTCGGGGGGCCCACGAGGCAGGGGGCGCGCCCTAGGGGGGTGGGAGCGCCCCCCACCCTCGTGGCCAGCTCCCGTATCTTCTGACGTAGAGCCCAAGCCTATCTGGTGGATTTCCTTCCAAAAATACCTTCTCCAGTTGATTTTGTTCCGTTTTGACTCCGTTTGATATTCTTTTTCTTTGAAACACTGAAATAGGCATAAAACAACAAATCTGGGCTTGGCCTCCGGTTAATAGGTTAGTCCCAAAAATAATGTAAAAGTGGATAATAAAGCCCAATATTGCCTAAAACATTAGATAATATAGCATGGAGCAATCAAAAATTATAGATACGTTGGAGACGTATCAAGCATCCCCAAGCTTAATTCCTGCTCGTCCTCGAGTAGGTAAATGATAAAAAAGAATTTTTGATGTGGAATGCTACCTAGCATGATTCTCAAAGTAATTCTCTTTATTGTGGCATGAATGTTCAGATCCAAATGATTCAAAATAAAAGTTCATATTGATAAAAGAAATTTTAATACTTCAAGCATACTAATCAAAGTAATCATGTCTTCTCAAAATAGCATGGCAAAAGAAAGTTCATCCCTACATAATCATATAGTTAGGCTATGCTTCATTTTCGTCACACAAAGATGTTCCCAATTTCTATACCCCCGATGACAAGCCAAGCAATTGTTTCATACTTAAATAATCTCAAACTTTTTCAACCTTCACGCAATACATGAGCGTGAGCCATGGATATAGCACTATGGATGTAATAGAATATGATGATGGGGATTGTGTGGAGAAGACAAAAAAGGAGAAAGTCTCACATTGACGAGGATAATCAACAGGCTATGGAGATGCCCATCAATCGATGTCAACATGAGGAGTAGGAATTGCCATGCAACGGATGCGCTAGAGCTATGAATGCTCAACAAAATAAAACTAGTGGGTGTGCATCCAACTTGCTTGCTCATGAAGACCTAGGGCATTTGAGGAAGCCCATCGTAGGAATATACAAGCCAAGTTCTATAATGAAAGATTCCCACTAGCATAAAAAGACAACTTATGAGACTCACTATATAAAAACATGGTGCTACTTTGAAGCACAATATATGAGACTCACTACATGAAGAACTAGGTGCTACTTTGAAGCACAAGTGTGGAAAAAGATAGTAACATTGCCCTTTTTTTGGGCCTTTCCTTTCTTTTTTTTTTCTTTTTGGCCTTTCTCTTTTTATTGATTGGGCAATACTCTAATAATGATGATCATCACACTTCTATTAATTACAACATATGAATTACAACTCGAAACTAGAACAAGATATGACTCTATATGAATGCCTCCGACGATGTACCGGGATGGTGCAATGAATCAAGAGTGACATGTATGAAAATTATGCATGGTGGCTTTTCCACAAATACGATGTCAACTACATGATCATGTAATGGCAATATGACAAAAGTAACATATGTCATAATGATGATAAACGGAAAGGTGGAAAGTTGCATGGCAATATATCTCGGAATGGCTATGGAAATGCCATAAATAGGTAGGTATGGTGGCTGTTTTGAGGAAGATATAGTGAGGCTTATGTGTGATAGAGCGTATCATATCACGGGGTTTGGATGCACCGGCGAAGTTTGCACCAACTCTCAAGGTGAGAAAGGGCAAAGCACCGTACCGAAGAGGCTAGCAAAGGCGAAAAGGTAAAAGTGCGTATAATCCATGGACTGAACATTAGCAAAAGAACTCATATACTTATTGCAAACATTTGGAAGTCATCAAAAACCAAGTACTACATGCATGCTCCTAGGGGGATAGATTGGTAGGAAAAGACCATCGCTCGTCCCCGACCGCCACTCATAAGGATGCACAAGCCAGGTACACTTCATGTTTCAAATTTGTTACACAACTTTAACCATAGGTGCATGCTACGGGTGTCGGTGTCAAAACCGGCGGATCTCGGGTAGGGGGTCCCGATCTGTGCGTCAAGGCTGATGGTAACAGGAAGCAAGGGACACGGATGTTTACCCAGGTTCGGGCCCTCTCGATGGAGGTAAAACCCTACTTCCTGCTTGATTAATATTGATGATATGGGTAGTCCAAGAGTAGATCTACCGCGAGATCATAGAGGCTAAACCCTAAGAGCTAGCCTATGATGGTATGATTGTAATTGTGATCGGCCTTCTAAGGACCAACCTCTCCGGTTTATATAGGCACCGGAGAGGGCTAGGGTTTACATGGAGTCGGTTACAAGGAAGGAAATACAATATCTGGATCGCTGTCGGCGTTCTGGGAACGAGGGTACCCAGACTTGCCTGCCTGCGGCCTGCGGCGTGGCTCAAGGGGTGGCCCAGTACGGCCCATCTTCATCAACACAAGCTCAAGACCCTCGCGAGGGGCCAAGCCTTGCGGGGCGGATGATAGGAAGCTTCCTCAGGCACGGCCTCGTCAGGCTGGCTCGCAAGGAGGCGGAGCGATCAAGGCGGGGTACATCACGAGGTGCCCATGACGCAAGCCATGACGACCAAGGGCGCCAGGCAGGCGCCAGCCCGCGCAGTCTCCTCATTTCCTCTTTGGTGCAAAGGAGGCAAGCACAGGCGAGAGTATCAAGCAAAGGCAACCATTTCCGTGCAACAAAACCAAGACCAACACAATGGCAGGAAGGAGGTCATTGTGGAGCCCAAGCCGGCGTCATCGTCAGAGCCTTTGGCAGGCGAGGACAACCTTTAGTCAGGATAAGTGTACTAGATGTTCCCATTCAAAATGGCCAATTGTTGGCGCCCTTCCCGCTCAATATTTGGGAAGAGGCCCAGGGCCTCTGCCTATAAATAGGACTAGCCACCCACAGGTAGAGGCAGATTCAGAAAGGTAGCAAGAGAACAAACAGGTGAGATAGAGAGAAGCGACTGAGCTCCCCCAAGTAGCTCATCGCAACAGCCAAGAACAGACCCTCGCGAGGCTGTTCTTTCTTGTACTGTTCATCATCGGCCCCAAAGGCAATCCACCACACCACAAACTAGAGTAGGGTATTACACCACAATGGTGGCCCGAACTAGTATAAACCTTGTGTCCCTTTTGTTGCTCTTTGAGTAGTTTAGATCCTTGCGAGGAGACGAGGTGTAGGTAGGTAGGAGGTGTGATCTCCGCGCGCACCCCAGAGTTCGAACCTAGAGGGTGCGCTGTAACCCAAAATCCGACATTTGGCGCACCAGGTAGGGTGCGGAATCCGTCTTCCGCCGCCACTGCTCGCCGCCTCGCATCCATGTCAGACGCTCGTCGGGCCCGCGCCGAGCGCCGGGCTGCTCTCGCCACTCGCATCGCCCAGACGGCCCCCGTCGGCGGCCGACCCCGCCGTTCCCTGTCGCCTGCCGTCACCGGCCTGGTGGGGAACGAGCAGCAGGCGTCGTCCCAGCACCCATCCGTGAGGCGAGACAGCCGCACCGCTACTCCTTCGCTCGCCCCAGCTGGTTCTTCGCCCCGCGCGCTCCGCGCTCCATGGAGGCTCGAGCCGCGCTCATCACGAGGAACGAGCTCCTGCGCTACTGCCCCGTTGACGATGTCTACGAGGAGTGGCTCGACCGCGTCGCCGAGCTCGTCCGTGCCGCAGGGGGCTCCCCCGCGCCGTCCTTCTCGCTGCACCACACCCCACGTTGCGCGGGCGATGTAGCTCCGGGGGCGCCTCATCCGCCTCCCCCTCAAGAAGGCGCCTTGGCCCAAGATGCGTGGCCCCAGGGCAGAACCCACTCCGTCTGGCACCGGCGCAGCAAGAGCAGAGCTGCCAAGAGGTCCCTCGCCCCCAAGAAGCTGCCCGAGTGCTCCCTGCACCGGCCCGTCACGACCGCGCTCCTGTTCCCGCACGCCAAGACCCCGCGCTGCTCCTAGCGGCAGCGCCCGGGGACCCGAAGGACCAAGCTCTCCGTCACCAAAGGCCTCCCGTGGCTACTGCAGGCTGCCGCACCTTCACCGCCGAATTACGCAGCGTCACGTGGCCCAGCAAGTTCAAGCCAGACCTGCCTCCTCGCTACGACGGCACGACCGACCCGGCGGAGTTACTCCAGCTTCACGAGCTGGGCATCGAAGCCGCCAACGGGGACGAAAAGGTCATGGCGAACTGGTTTCCCATGGCGCTCAAGGACGGTGCCCTTTTGGCTCCTGAACACAGCTCTGGCACGATCTCCTCCTAGGGCGAGATGCGCACCGCTTCATCGCCAACTTCCAAGGCACTTTCGTGACCCGGCCTCCTGCCATGAGCGACATGCGCCGCATCAAGCAGCAGCCAAGAGAGACCCTGCAGAAGTACATCCAGCGCTTCAACCATGCACGCCTCAAGATTCCCAAGGTGACCGAGGAGGCCATCATCTCAGCCTTCTCCGATGGTGTGCGCGATGTCAAGATGAAGGAGGAGCTGGCGATGCATGAAGACCTGTGCACATCCCTGGAGCTGTTCAACTTGGCGACCAAGTGCGCCAGGGCTGAGGAGGGGCACCTCTCCCTCCTCAAGCTTCCGGCAGCCGATCCAGAAGAGAAGAAGCCCAAGGTCAAGGACGTGAAGCGCAATGGGGCTGCCGTGCTCGCGGCAGAACCAGACACCAAGCGAGGCAGAGATCAGCCCGAGTCTTCCAAGGGCAGCCGGTCTTGTGTACCACGACCTCCACACCCACAACACCAACGAGTGTCAAGAGCTCGAGCCGTGCGAGAAGGCGAATCGGTCGACGCCCGACCGCAGTGATCGAGGCTCTGACCGAGGAGGAGGAAGAAGCATGATGCTTGGGAAGACCGTGGCCCTCGCCAGCGGTGGCGTGACCGACCTCGCGAAGACCACTGGCGGGATCAGCCTCGCGAGGAGGTTGGAGGGACCCGCCTCGCGAGGGACCTTTGGAGGGATCAGCCTCGCGAGGATCGCCCGCAAGGCAACGCAGGCCTCCCTCCTCTGCCACCGCAGCCAAGGAGAAATGAAGACCATCATCAGGATGAGGGGGCTGGGGGCTTCCAGGAGCCACGTGCAATCGCTTGCATCCTGGGTGGAGCTCAAGCCCCAGCCTCTCAACGCATCTTCAAGCAGTTCGCCCGCGAAGTGTATGCAGTCCTCCCCAAGCTTGAAACCACGCACCATCTCAGGTGGTCAGCATCACGTTCAGCTTAGCGGATCAGCTCAAGTGTGCAACCACAGCCGGAGTTCTCCCGATGCTTTGTTCCCCAATCATCAGCAACGTGCAAGTTACTAGGACCCTCATCGATGGAGGACCAGGGCTCAATGTCCTGTCCGTCGAGACATTCTACAATCTCCAAGTGCCTTACAATCAGCTTCAGCCAACCAAGCCTTTCTCCGGAGTCACTGATGGCTACACAGTTCCGATAGGGCAGGTCCGCCTCCCTGTCACCTTGAGGCGTAGCGACAACTACCGCACCGAGCTCATCGACTTCGGCGTCGCCCACATTACTTTGCCGTACAATGCCATCCTCGGGTACCCAGCTCTGGCCAAATTCATGGCCGTGACCCATCACGGCTACAATATCCTCAAGATGCCAGGAAGCGGCGGAGTCATCACGGTGCCTTGTAAAGAGAGAGACGCAGTGTGTTCCCTGGAGCGTGCTTTTCAAGCCGCGTCACTTGTAGACCCAGACCACCGGAGTGGGAGGCTCCCCGAGACTGCTCCCAAGAAGAAGACGACATCGCCTGGCCCGACCCCTCGGGAGGCAGGCCCCTCAGGGTTCGCGCCTGTTCAGGGGGCACCTCCTTTTGTTGCATAGGAAGGCGCGCCCTCCTCGAGCAAGGCTCGGGGGCTCTCTCCTGGAGGGCCACCGACTTTGCTAAGATCACGAGGGAGGCGCTTGGGCACCACTTGGAGGCGTGTTTCAAAGCACGTTTCCCTTAGGAAGGAGCGAAGCAAGGAGGGCCAAACCCTCAGGAGTTCGTCAGCAAGATCATTCAGGAGCTGCAGGAGTCAAGAGTCATGAGTGGCAGCCGCTGCTTACCCGCCGTAGCTCCCCATCCAGGCGAAGATGGAGGGCTGCGCGTCTGCATCGACATACCAGGGCTCAACCGAGCCATCTCTCAGGAGCGCCTCTGGCCCTCGTGCGTGGGGCGCTGTGAAGGTCCACCCCACAACTACGTTCGCATGCCTTGCGGCTTGCCGAAGGCGGCTGCCACACGCCAGCGCCTCATGAGGAGCATCTTGGAGGCTCGAGTGGCCAGGCGTTCCGCAGTCCTGGCGGAGATGGAGATGGTCCGCGAGGAGCCACCAGCGCCTCCGGAGCCTCCCGAGGCCCTGGGCCTGGGGGCTCGTGAGGATCGGCTTCCGCAGCGCACGGCGTCCGCTACTTCAGCATCCCTTCATCCTCAACGTTATCAGGTGACATCCTTCGAGTTTCATTTTCAGCTGGGAGCGCCCCCCCCCCCAGGGCTGCATCATTCCCAGGCCGTGTGGGTCCGTCCCTACGACATGTATCCCTTTTGCTTCTTGTTTCTAGTTTACTTTATTGGGGGCGCCCCTCGGGCTGCATCATCCCCAAGCCACTCGGGTCAGACCCAGTGGCATGTGTCCCTCTTGCGTTTATTCGGGTTGTGCGTTTGACCCATGATGATTGTTATTTGGTGCCTGTCCACAACACCCCTCTTCTGCCATGTCGGCTGCTTGCACGTTAAAGGGGGGGTACCTGAGCATCGCGACTCATGGACTCCTACTGGCTCTCCAGCCCTCACCCTCTGGCCTTGTCGACGGCATCGTGACCTGGCATACCAACAACGACTGAGCCCTGCTCGAGGGCCAGGACCCGAGGACGTAGAGCGTCGACATCTAACCAAATATGCAGGAACACATCACAAGTTAAGGCCCAGAGCCAGGCGCAACCCGCCTTGAGGTAGGGCCCCGTGGAGTCCAGCTGGCTCACGGGTGCCCAGATACACCTCGTCGGGCCCTACCGTGCCAGCCACGTGTCGAGGCGAGGCTGCCTGCGCCAGGGGCTCCTCCCGGAGAGCCCCTCACGCACCGATGGAAGCACCATGCTCCGCGCTGGCCGACGACACTGCCGAGGAGCGGCTATGCCCGTACACATAGGCGCTATGCTCCGCTGGTGATAAACAAGCGAGGTGGCCCCGGCACATCAACCTCAGGGAGCCCGAGCTCAATGTCTGGCCTCATCGTAATGCCTCCCCTTGGGAGTGCCGCGCGAGGAGGCTGGGCACGGGGGCTACGCCTGGGTCACGCCCAGACGCACGCCACCCAGCCAGGCCCCTCGGGCCTGGTTCGTCACGACGTCTCCCGGCGGATCCAAGGTACGAAGGCCGTTTGAGCGTCAAGGGGACTCCTGAGCATCGCGACTCAGAGCCTAACTGGTCACGTAGCCCATCACCCTTAGTTCCGAATGGCTAGCGGTGGTTGAGGTATGTCTTGGGCTGGGCTCTGCCGGCGTAGAATGGTAAATTCACCGTACATCTCACCTCCCTACTTGTTGTTAGATGCGTCAAGGGGGACTCCTGAGCATCGCGACTCAGGAGCATAACTTGTCATGTAGCCCCTCACTCCTTGGTCCCGTCCTGGTTTCGGTCGGGGCTAACGGCGGCTGAGGTATGTGCGGGGCCGGGCTCTGCCGACGTAGAACATAAGCAAGTAGGAAGGAAAAGCGCAAATCTCAAGGAATCCAAAAGCAAATATTACAGTCCATAACTGTTTTCACAACATCAAACGCAAGTTTAAACGACTCCACGAGGCATGATGCGTGTTGCAGGAGTCGGAAGCAGGACAGGAGCCACGAAGAAGTCACTTGCTGGCAGCACCGTCGCTGGCGGCGGAGCTGCACTGGGCAGGTTCGCCTCGTGAAGCCTCAGGATCGGCAGTGCCTCGCTTCGGCTTGGTGCTGAAGGCCTGGAACTTCGCCAGCACAGCCTCCACTCGACCCTTCATGGCCTCAGCAGCGGCAGCAGCAAGCTCGCCGCTCACAGGCTCCAGCAGACTGCCAAGATCAACGTCGGGGTCGCAAAGGTAGACGTGGGTAAAGGCAGCCGTCGACCTTTGCGAGAAGACGGGACCACGCGCCTCGGCCTCGGCCGTGGGGCCAAGGCCAAGGGTGACATCTTCAAGAGTGCAAACCAGGAAGGGAGGCAGCTTGGCGGGGCCATCCTCGGCGCCGGCCAGCGGGCTTTCCAGGCCGCTGTCGTAAAGCGACCTCAGCAAGGTGCGAGCCTTCACCTCCAGCTTCGCGAAGGCCATGCGGTCCTCGGCCAGGACCTGCGCCTTGTCGTCCAGCTCGACCCTCTTCACCTCCAACTCCTGCTCGAACGCACCCAAGCGGCTATGGCCCTCATCAAGCTTGGCTTCCCGGTCCTTGGCGGCCGCCTCGCGAGCCTTCATGCCTTCCTCCCTCTCTTGGCGGACGCGGGCCTCCTTGGCAAGCTGGTCGCGCAGGCCCTGCAGCTCGCTCTCCAGGGCCTCGCAGCGACCTCGGACATCGGCTACCTCCCTCAAGGCGGCATCGCGAGCGGCCTTTGCCCCGAGGAAGGCCTACTTCTCCTCGTCGCACGCCGTCGCGGCCTGAACCAGCGCCGCTCGAATCGAAGCATCAGAGCAAACCCAGCCGGAGGCCAGCTCCAGGCGTCCGGCCACCAAGCGAGGGTCGGCGCCCAGAAGATCTTGCCGCAGCCGGTCCAGTTCAGCAACAACACGATCCAGGACAGTAGAAGGAGTCGGAGAAATGGCAGTTGGCGGAGTAGGAGGAGAGGACGGCAGTGTAATCACAGCACCATGAGTCGGGGCCTTTTGCACCCCGGCGACGATGGCAGTGGGATCAGGCAAGGATACCTCGGGAGTCGCTTGGGCCATGGGGGCTGAGCTCGCTCCACCTATCCCCGCCAGGCCTCGCGAGGATGACCGGGTAGGAGAGGCCCGCGTCTTGCCGCCCCCTTCTTCCGCGGATGGAGGCGTTGTCCTGGGCGAAGCCTCAGGAGCCCCCTTCAACTTTTTCGCCGCAGGCGCTAGCCTAGCCAAGGAATACGGATATCAAGCCTCAATGACAAAGCAAGAAGCAAAACAAGAATCGAGCACTTACTGATCATCGCTCGCGGGCTCGGGCAACCTCCGGCCGAACTTGAAGCCCGAGAGCCGGCTGCAGGGATCGGCCTCAAGAGGTTCAGGAGCAGGAGGCGCATCTGCAGATCGCCTCGGAGCCGGGGCAGACCCACGGGGAACCAGCCCCGTCCTATCCTTCTTCGGCACCAGGGGCGAGCTCTCGCAACCTCGCTCATCGCCACCCTCATCGTCGTCCGGCAAGAGGCGGAGAGTGCGGGACCTACGCCGAGGGAGGGGCGCTCTCGACTCCCCGTCAGTCGCCTCGGATTTGGGCCCCTCTTCTCGTGCCTCTTCTTCCTCCTCTTCGCTGGAGTCGCCAGAGGACACGTTCACTGTCGCCAGGGCCGCCGGGTCCTCGGGAACCTCCGCAGGCACAGGCCTCTCCCCGTTGAAAGCGGGCATGGAGTCCACCACCTGCTCCCAATCATCTCGAAGGAACAGGGGTACAGGGGCGCCCTCCAGCCTCGCCACGTCTCCCCCGACCAAAGATTTGAGGACCGCGGCAAGATCTTCGTCGGCCAGGGCTGCAGGGCTCGGGCGAGGCCTCCACCGCGGAAGCGAGTATTGTCGAAGCGGGGTCACCCGGTGCTCCTGGAACTCCCTCAGGAGCGACGCCCCGGTCAGCTTCGCCATCGCCATGTTGCTTGGCCATAGGTCCGCGTCCATCTTCTCCAGCACTGGCTTCGCGCGGGAATCCACGAGTTCGGTGCGAGACCAAGCGTCGATGGACGTGGGCTGCTCCATGAGCAGGATTAGCCGAGGATGGATGCGCCCAGCATCTACCATGACCCACTTGCTCCTGAAGCCTTCAATCCTCTTCCCGGGCTTTGAGATGGCGCTGGAGCTGCCGTACGCGACGAAGCTTGAGCACGCAGTGACGGGGGCGCGAGAGGTCTGGAGGTCGAAGTAGTGGCGCAGCAGGGCCACTGAGGGCTGCACCCCGACATGAGCCTCGCAGTAGTAGGCGAAGATCGCCAGGAGAAGAACAGAGTTGGGGTGGAGGTGCAGAGCTTGCAGCTTGTAATGGCGGAGGACAGAAAAGAAAAACTCGAAAAAGGGAGGCATCAAACTGGCGGCAATGGCGCTCACAAAGAGCGGATAGAAGGTGCTTCCTTGGTCATCAGGAAGGGCAGAGCCGGCCTTGAGCACCGCCGCCCCGTCAACGCCTTGCCCCGCAATCATCCGGCGCGCCCGGGCAAGGCTCTTCTCCGACACATTCGGGGAGTCCAAAGCGGGCGAGTACCAAGCTCCGGCCGGGGTCTGGCGAGGTGCCATATCTTGCTAGGGCACGCGGTCGGAGTAGATCTGAGGGATTTGAGCGGGAAGGATAGGTGCAAGAAAGGGGATGCTGGCAATGTTGGAGAAGGCAAGGGAGGGAAAGCCTAGGACGGGTGCCGCTCACTTGTCGATTCGTGCAATTGTCAAGGCGTCGTGGGGAAGCGGAGGCACCCACGACCAATAAACCGCCACGCGGCACCCAAGGCCGCAGGCTGTTAGGGCCCGCGGCGCTTCGCACTTGCCCTTTCGCTTCTCGGCTAAGCCAAGTCCAGGCGCGCCTTGGGCCCGGGGGCTACTGCTCGGCGTTACGGGAACAGGGTACTGGACTTGCACACTGCGGCCTGCGGCGTGGCTCAAGGGGTGGCCCAGTATGGCACATCTTCATCAACACAAGCTCAAGACCCTCGCGAGGGGCCAAGTCTCGTGGGGCGGACGACAGGAAGCTTCCTTAGGCACGGCCTCGTCAGGCTGGCTCGCGAGGAGGCGGAGAGATCAAGGCGGGCTACCACACGAGGTGCCCATGACGCAAGCCATGATGACCATGGGCGCCAGGCGAGCGCCAGCCCGTGCAGTGTCCTCATTTCCTCTTTGGTGCAGAGGAGGCAAGCGCAGGAGAGGGTATCAAGCAAAGGCAACCATTTTGGTGCAACAAGACCAAGACCAACACAACGGCAGGAAGGAGGTCATCGTGGAGCCCAAGCCGACGTCATCGTCAGAGCCTTTGGCAGGCGAGGACCAACTTTAGTCAGGATAAGTGTACTAGATGTTCCCCTTCAAAATGGCCAATTGTTGGCGCCATTCCCGCTCAATATTTGGGAAGAGGCCCAGGGCCTCTGCCTATAAATAGGACTAGCCACCCACAGGGTAGAGGCAGATTCAGAAAGGTAGCAAGAGAACAAACAGGAGAGATAGAGAGAAGCGACTGAGCTCCCCCAAGTAGCTCATCGCACCAGCCAAGAACAAACCCTCGCGAGGCTGTTCTTCCTTGTACTGTTCATCATCGTCCCCAGATGCAATCCACCACACCACAAACTAGAGTAGGGTATTACACCACAATGGTGGCCCGAACTAGTATAAACCTTGTGTCCCTTGTGTTTCTCTTTGAGTAGTTTAGATCCTTGCGAGGCGATGAGGTGTAGGTAGGTAGGAGGTGTGACCTCCATGCGCACCCCAGAGTTCGAACCTAGAGGGTCTGCCGGAACCCGAAATCCGACAATCGCCAAGCTTGCCTTCCATGCCAAGGAAAGTCCCATCTGGACACGGGCTAAAGTCTTGAGTCTTGTATCTTCACGCTTCAATAGTCCGGACGTCGTATACAGTCCGGCTGTCCGGATACCCCCTAATCCAGGACTCCCTCGGTAGCCCCTGAACCAAGCTTCAATGACGACGAGTCCGGCGCGCAGTCTTGTCTTCGGCATTGCAGGGCGGGTTCCTCCTCCGAATACTCCAAAGTAATTATCGAACACTTGAACCATGTCCGGATCCACAAGATGATCTTCGCTTGCCACCGTAGAGAGAATGATGTTTCACAAATGCAATCTGCTGACAATGTTTTTAGGCAACGCGACCTGTCATTACTGTCGGGTCATCATTCGAACCGTTTTCCCACAACCAGCCACAGCGCATATTGCGAGGCGGTTTCCTCGACACGTCTTGTCAAAGCGGAGATCATGTCTCCTCATTACGGGATTCTCATCAATACGGGTATGGGTAATCCCACCACATCATTAATCGTGGCGCTTGGGAAGCAAGCGATTCCCAATGGGCAAGTGGGGAGGCGCCCCGCTTTCATCGCCTCTATAAAGGACAAGATTTCCTCATTTTTACCCATGCCTTCTTCCTTCTCTACCCATTCTGGCCCCCCCCCCCCCCCGAGCTCCAGCGCCCAAGCCCAAGTCTCCTCCGCACAGCTAAACATGTCCGGAGCAGGAGGCAAGTGGGTGGCTTCCACCGTTGAGGAGAAGCACATCACAGATCTTCGGGCGGCCGGATACTTGGCCGCATACATAGCGCACCGGCTACCGGACGCTGGGCAGGTCATTCCGACCCCCGGACCCTACGAGAGAGTCGTGTTCGTCGCCCATTTCGTCCGTGGACTAGGATTTCCACTCCATCCCTTCGTCCGCGGGCTCATGTTCTACATTTTCTAGATTTCCATGATCTAGCCCCAAATTTCGTCCTCAACATCGCGGCATTCATCATCGTTTGCGAGGCCTTCCTCCGCATCCGGCCTCACTTCAGCTTGTGGCTGCAAATCTTCTGCGTGAAGCCGAAGGTTATAAGCGGCCAGCAAGCGGAGTGCGGAGGAGCCATGGTGGGCAAGATGCCTAACGTCACCTGGCTGGACGGCTCCTTTGCGGAGACCGTAGAAGGATGGCAATCGGGGTGGTTCTACATCACCGAGCCGCGCGGCGCCAACTGGGCGGCGTCCCCCGAGTTCCAATCCGGAACCCCTATGCGGCTCACCTCCTGGGAAAAGAAGGGCCTGTCTTGGGGCAATTCCACGGAGCTGGCCAGACTCCAGACATGCATCAAAAGCATGAAGGACAAGAACATCAAGATTCTCACGTGATCCAGGTCATGCTCGTTCGCCGGATCCTGCCCTGCCAAAGGCGGGCAGTTAATCTGTGGGAGTTCGTCCCGGCCGAACACCGGGCCTTCTGAGGAGCTCTGACATGACGCACGAAGGCGGATGGAAAGTGCTGTTCAAGGCCTCCGAAGTACCTCCTCCCACATCCGAGGACCGTGGGCTTCACGCTGCGCGGGCTCCTAGTCACGCGGATTCTCATACCACCACCGGACCCAGTTTGTTCTAATATATTCATGGGGGGAGTCTTAAGTATTTGCGTATATTTGCTTCAGGACTATGTGGAGACAGCGGAGCAGGTCTACTGTCCGGCTCCGCTACCAGAAGATCCAGCGGATGCTCTCCTGACGGAGATGCTAGTCCCGGCACCGTACAAGGTGCCGGAGAAGAAGGCCGGAAAGAAGGCCCCGGGGACCAGGAAGGGTCTCCGGTGTAAGGTCGCGTCCGAAGCCTCGTCCGAAGACGACGAGGCGCACTCCTCCCCCGAGGAGGAGGAAGAAGAAGAAGAGGCCGCCCCATCCGGAAAGGACGAGAGGCATGAGGGGACGAGCCGTGGGGCTGGGAGAGGCCCTCGACGCAAGGCCGTCATACCCACGTCGTCCGGCAGCCAAACAAATTCTTCCAGCGGAGGCGAGGAAGCAAGAAGGAACTCCACCTCCCGTCTTGGGGAGGAGAAAAAGGAAGGCCGCCCGGAAGGGGAGGCTGGGGCGTAAGAAGGAAAGACGTCCCTTCCAGACTACTCCACCACGGCCGCTCATAGCAAGGAAGGGTGGCTGCCCACGGGGATGCCCCTGGCGAGATCGTAAGTGTCCGCACTCTACCGTGATTTTTACTTCACAATTGTTAATAACGCCAAACATTGATGCAGTCCGGTCCGGGCTCATCCGGAGGTGTTGTCTTCGGATGGGTCTCTGAGCGCTTCGGAGATGAACTCGCTCCCGACGGCCACCACTCCTCAGCCTGCGGATGACACGGAGGTGTTGTCCCGAAGGTTCCCCGAGCAAGGGGGGTGGTACTGGAGATGCCCCAAGGCGGACTTCCGAATGTTAGACATGCCGGGTTGAAGATCCCCGCGGATCGCGTCGATGAGAGCCGCGACAAGGCGGACTCCCGACCGAACACTGCCCCGGAACCTCCGGTGGTTCCGGAATTGGGCGGGCAGCCCCTCGTTAGGGAGGGCAAGCCGCCCGTGCCGAGGACTTCCGTCGCGTCAACGGCTCCGGATAGTCTGGTGGAAGCGCTTCGAGGCGCTTCCAAGGAAGAAGAGCACCGTACTCTTATGAGTGCGGTGATTCAGAAGGTTCTGTCCGCCAGAAGCGGACTGACCGAAGCCTGCACAAGCCTCCTGACGGGCTTTGACGTAAGTAAAAAATGTATGAAATTACCACCCGATAGGTATTAGCCCCTGATACTCTGTTTGGTGTTCGGAAAGAAAAGCCAAACGAAGGGTCAATTATAATCTGCAGGAGTCTAAGCAATAAGTATTGTTGTGAATAAGCAGGCTATGCTGCTTGCTGCTGCTGCCCATACTGCCGAGGATGAAAAAACTAAAGTGGGACCTGGAGCAGGCACAGGGAGAGCTCGTCCTCACGAAGAGGCAGCTCGAAGAGAACAAGGGTAAGTGATTCCCGCTCTTATGTATTTAAAGATAGGCAAAATTTGTCAATCTAACGCGAGAGCGTCGTGACTGTGTAGCAGGGGCCACCGCCGAAGTGGCGTCCCTGAAGAAAGCGATGTCTGAGACTGAAGAAAAAGCGGCCTTGGAATGCAAGGAGCGCGAAAAGCAAAATGCTAGAGTGGGCGAGGTACAACAAAAGCTCCAGGACCTCGGCAAGAAGTGCGAGTCCATGGAGCATGATCTAAAGGCGAAGGAGGCCGAGCTTGCGAAGGCCCTTGTGAATTTGAAAGATGCCAAGGCCGAAGCCGAGAAAGCACAGCGGGAGATCCAGGAGGCCAAAAATATAGTAGCGGGTAAGAAATTCTTTATGCAAAGCAAACATGTGGAGAAGGCGTTTCTTTTACTTACTCGAATACGAAGCTCTCCAGGGGCATTTGCAGATCTGCCACGCAGCGTCTCAAATGATGCGGAGTTCTACCGTGCCCAGGAGGGGAGCTCTACGGAGAAGCTGTTCTGGTCCCAGTATGATGGGGCCGATCATCTGATGCCTCTGAGCGACCAACTGAAGCAGTTGATCGAACTCCACAGAGCGGCCGAAGTGGCTATGAAGGACTTTATAGTCCGGATGTGGCCTGGTGAGCTCCTGCCTAGTAGCTACTTTGGCCTGATCAAGCGGATGGTGGAAGCCTGCCCGCGCCTTGAAGTGATCAAGCGATCCGTTTGCATCAAAGGTGCCCGCCGAGCTTTTGCCCGCGTCAAGGTGCATTGGGGCAAGCTGCATGTGGAAAAGCTAGTCAAGGACAGGCCGCCGGCGGGCAAGGCGCATCGCCATCCCGAGATGTACTACGATGGCGTGATGAAGGGTGCTCGTCTCGTCGCTGATGAGTGTACCGAGGATGCAATTTTTGAATGAATTCACTTCTGTCATGTTTGTAATTAAAGACGAAGTTACTTGCGCTATGTAGCGCTTTTGTTATTTAAAATATTACCTTCTGTACGGCTGTTTATAAAATCCTGAATGTAGGCCAGTCGTCGGCTTCCGCCCCCACGTGACTAGCACTGGGGTGTTCGTGGAAAACCCGGACACTCTTTATCTAAATGTTTGGTCCCTTAAGGAGGTGTCCGGCGCAGCAAACAAGGCAATCGGACTATGCGGCTTTATAGCTTTCACTTAGCCATAGAAGTCTACAATTTTAAATTTCGGCGAAGCCCCTAGAATCCGGAAGACCGAATCGGGGCGCTATACACGCCTAGATCGGGCGAAGACGATTTATCGCCTAAAGCGGAAAATCTTTAAGGATTTTAAAACCTCTCAAACAGCGACCAGCTCTCGCCACATCATGTCGGTCAGTTTTCGGCTTTCTCTACTGAGGTGCTCGTCCGGAAGAACTGGGACACAATCACAGTAGTTCTCTCTGCGCTACCTTAGCCGATATAACGGAACGTAAGGCACCAAAACAAGGGAGCCGGGCTATCCCAACTGTAGACCCAAGACATGATTCGGAGCTGATGCATATAGTGCTATAAGTTCGGGGTGCCGCACTGTTGAAAGTGTTCGGACTTTAGTTGCCATATTATAGGGTGCCATAAGAAGCCCCTGGCAAACTGGCCGCACCAAAGTGTACGGATGCAATGTCAAATGAACATTTATAAGAGAAAAAATGCTCAAATAAGAATAATAAGCTGGCCCTATATATAATCTCCCATTGACAAAAAATACGTTTAAGCGTACATGTACAATGGGTGCGTTAAGCAGAGGTAAAATAGGACTATTTGACATGTCCTATCCAGGGGCAGGCTGTGTTCAGGTAGATAAAGCAGGTATACTGATCGTAAATAGATTCCACCTGTGTATTTTCTTCTGTGCACAATGTCTATTGCCTCCTTGGATGTCTCTTCCCTATAAGTCCGGCAATTCGGCTCTTTTGAGGACGCTGCGCCAACGCGGTGTCCTGAAAGGTAAGAGGGAAAGAGTATGAAATTATTTGGCGGTTACCCGCACTATTGAGTGAGTCGTTCATGCGCCTCCGCCTATGCCCATGGTATTTTGAGTGCGTAATTGTGTGCACGTGGCACGATTGCTGCTTTGGTGGGGCTTAAGAGGAGGCCGGATTGCTAGTCGCGCTCTTGGCGTGCCTGATGATCCTGTTGCGGGGTGCTCCGGACTCGCTTGACTGTGCTCGAAATTGTTGTCGCCGGATTAGTTTGTCGGAGAAGGCCGCATTGTACTTCCCCCGCAAGGGCTGCAGTATGTTCTTCTGTTCGTAGGGAGCGGTCCATATTTCCGTTCACCGTTATGACCCCGCATGGTCCTGGCATCTTGAGCTTGAGATATGCGTAGTGTGGTACCGCATTGAATCTGGCGAATGCGGTTCGTCCGAGCAGTGCATGGTAACCACTGCGGAAGGGGACGATATCGAAGATTAACTCTTCGCTTTGGAAGTTATCCGGAGATCCGAAGACCACTTCCAATGTTATAGAGCCCGTCTGTTGGGCCTCTACTCAGGAATTACACCCTTAAAGGTGGTTTTAGTGGGCTTGATCCTTGAAGGGTCAATGCCCATTTCTTTTCTTGTGTCTGGTAAAGCAGGTTCAAGTTGCTGCCACCGTCCATAAGGACGCGCTTGAGGTGGAATCCGTCAATGATTGGGTCTAAGACCAATGCGGCCGAGCCGCCGTGACGGATGCTAGTAGGGTGATCCCTACGATCGAAGGTGATCGGACAAGCTGACCATGGGTTGAATTTGGGGGCGACTGGCTCCATCGCATAGACGTCCCTTAGTGCCCGCTTTCATTCCCGCTTGGGGATGTGCATGGCATAGATCATGTTGACCGTTTTCACCTGGGGGGGGGGGCGAAATTTCTTCTGTCCCCCCATGTTCGGACGTCGGGGCTCCTCGTCATCATCGATGTGCAGCCCCTTGTCATTGGCTTCGGTGTTTATCTTGCCGGCCTATCTGAATACCCAGCAATCTCTATTGGTGTGGTTGGCTGACTTGTCCGGGGTCCCATGAATTTGGCACGAGCGCTCCAGTATGCGGTCCAGACTGGACGGTCCTTGATTATTTCTTTTGAACGGCTTCTTCCTCTGACCAGGCATGGATCCACTGAATCCGGCGTTGACTGCCGTGTCTTCAGTGCTGTCGCCGTTGTCCTGTCGCTTATGTCTGTTACGCCGCGGCTTGCCGTTATTGTTGCGGCCATCCGAATTGCCAGACTGTGGTGTAGTGCTGCTGCGGGCCAACCAACTATCCTCGCCGCGCAAAAATGGGTCATTAGTGTTGTGAGAGCTGCCATGGACTTGGGTTTTTCCTGGCCGAGGTGTCGAGCGAGCCACTCGTCACAGATATTATGCTTGAAAGCCGCCAGGGCTTCGGCATCCGGACAGTCGACTATTTGGTTCTTCTTAGTTAGGAACCGAGTCCAGAATTTCTTGGCTGACTCTCCGGGCTGTTGAGTAATGTGGCTCAAGTCGCCGGCGTCAGGTGGTCGCACATATGTGCCCTGGAAGTTGTCGAGGAATGCCTCTTCCAGGTTTTCCCAGCTGCTAATGGAGTTTGCTGGCAGGCTGTTTAGCCGATGGGGCTGGTCCTTTAAGCTTAAGGGAAGATACTTGATGGCGTGCAGATCGTCTCCGCGGGCCATGTGAATGTGGAGAAGAAAATCTTTGATCCATACTGCGGGGTCTGTTGTGCCATCGTATGATTCGATGTTTACGGGTTTGAACCCTTCTGAGAATTCATGATCCATTACTTCGTCAGTGAAGCAGAGGGTGTGTCCGGCGTCACGGTCCTCGTCGCGTACCGAGGCGCGCCCCCGCGATCCGTAGATCGATCTTGGCTGTCCCGTTTTGTTGCCCCGGGCCGTAGTATGTTGGCGTGGGGGTGTTGGCTGGTATGCGGACTGGTATGCCGTTTTATCCCCGCCAGGAGGTGGCCAGTCAGCCGTATGGTACTCGAGTCCGTATTCCTCGGCTGCCAGGACTTCCGTCCATCTATCTATGAGCAGATCTTGATCAGCTTGGAGTTGCTGCTGTTTCTTTTTGAGGCTACTCGCAGTGGCTATAAGCCGCCGCTTGAAGCGCTCCTGCTCTACGGGATCCTCAGGCACGCCGAACTCATCGTCGCTGATGCTAATCTCGTCTTCGGAGGGGGCATGTAGCTGTCCTCCTTTGGGTATTTGTCCGTCGCCTGTTCTTCAGGGCTGACCTGCTCATCCTCCTGTTCGGCCTGCTCGAAGGCGGGCTGATCAGTGTTGTATTCTTCTTCGGCACCATTCGGATTGTTTTCGTCTCCTGGGCCGGTGGGGCTTGGAGTGGCGCCGACGACGCCCATTCTTTGCTTTTTTCCATGAGGTTTTATCCTCCGTTCCCTCATCGCCATTTGTTTCCTTTGGAGTGTCCACCATATATATATATATATATATATATATATATATATATATATATATATATATATATATATATATATATATATCATAAGAAGAGGTGGTTGTCCACCGCTCAGTGAGCGGTGGTTCATGTTCTTCTCCTTCATCGACGTCCATACCGTCGATGTCTTCGGAGTCGAAGTTCAGTACCTCATTTAAGTCATCGACCGTGGCAATGAAGTGGGTGGTGGGTGGGCAACAAATTCCTTCATCGTCTGCCTCCCACTCGAGCCGGACATAGTTCGGCGAAGAGCCTCCTGACAAAGAGAGAGACTTTAATGAGTCCAGCATGTCGCCGAAAAGGCGAAGTCTTTGGAAAGATATCCGCAGCGGTGAAATCCATTACTGGAGCCCATCCTGACCTGACGAGCTGTGTGCGGACTGGAACTAACGTCTGGATACGAAACCGGGGGTTCGGAGTCACAGGACACCGCAGAGGTAAAACCCGTGTTCGGCTCCATCGCCGATGAGTGCGCGACCTGGGGGGCGGGGTCCATCCCTCCGTCCTTAGGCAGCGCGGCCTGCTCCGAATCTAGGTCCGGAGATACTACGGGGGCGATACCCCGAGCTTCGTCCGACGGCAGGTCTAAGTCGTGCTCGTCGCGACTGTCTGGTGCTCCTGGCATAGGCCCAAATCCATCAAATATCAAGTCTCCGCGGATGTCCGCCATGTAGTTCAGGTTTCCGAACCTGACACGGTGGCGAGGCGTATTGTCGATCTGCTCGGATGGCCAGCGAAGTTGGCCCGCGGTCTGGCTGAACACGAAGAACTGTCCGGGGAGGAAAGTCTCGCCTTGGACAGCGTCGTTGATGATGATCGAAGGAGCCATCGAGCCTGACGGCGATGGCACAGAGTAACTCTCAATGAAAGCACCAATGTCGGTGTCAAAACCGACGGATCTCGGGTAGGGGTCCCGATCTGTGCGTCAAGGCTGATGGTAACAGGAAGCAAGGGACACGGATGTTTACCCAGGTTCGGGCCCTCTCGATGGAGGTAAAACCCTACTTCCTGCTTGATTAATATTAATGATATGGGTAGTACAAGAGTAGATCTACCGCGAGATCGTAGAGGCTAAACCCTAAGAGCAAGCCTATGATGGTATGATTGTGATCGGCCTTCTAAGGACCAACCTCTCCGGTTTATATAGGCACCGGAGAGGGCTAGGGTTTACATGGAGTCGGTTACAAGGAAGGAAATATATTATATGGATCGCCAAGCTTGCCTTCCACGCCAAGGAAAGTCCCATCCGGACACGGGCCGAAGTCTTGAGTCTTGTATCTTCACGCTTCAATAGTCCGGACGTCGTATACAGTCCAGCTGTCCGGATACCCCCTAATCCAGGACTCCATCAACGGGACTTTCTTTAAACACAAGCATTCTTTAAATTCATAATCACCCAACTAGCATGACTTTAATATCACTACCTCCATATCTCAAAACATATCAAGTATCAAAGTTTTCTTAGTATTCAACGCACTCAAAAGAAAGTTTCACATATCTTGAATACCAAGTATATTAATTTTAAGCAAATTACCATGCTATTTAAGACTCTCAAAATAACATAAGTTAAGCATGAGAGTTCAATAATTTCTGCAAAATAAATCCACCACCGTGCTCTAAAAGATATAAGTGAAGTACTAGAGCAAATGACAAACTACTCCGAAAGATATAAGTGAAGATCAATGAGTAGTCGAATAATTATACAACTATGTGAAGTCTCTCCCATTTAATAATTTCAGATCTTGGTATTGTATTCAAACAGCAAGCGAAACAAAATAAAATGACAATGCAAGGATAGCACAACTCATGTGAAGAAGAAAAAACTTAGGGTCAACCGATACTGACCGATAGTTGTTGAAGAAAAAAGGTGGGATGCCTATCGGGGCATCCCCAAGCTTAGATGCTTGAGACTTCTTGAAATATTATCTTAGGATGCCTTGTGCATCCCCAAGCTTGAACTTTTGTGTCTCCTTAATTCCTCTTATATCATGGTTTCTCTTTTTATCAAAAGCTTCATTCACAACAAACTCAACAAGAACTCGTGAGATAGGTTCGTATAAACCAATGCAAAACCTTATCATTTCTACTGTAACAAATCACTAACATTATTATTCAACATTGCATACTAAATTCCTCTGCATATTTAATACTCGTATCCTTAAATATAATCATTAAACGAGCAAACATATGCAAACAATGCAAACATAACAGCAATCTGCCAAAACAGTACAGTCTGTAAAGAATGCAAGAGTATCAATACTTCCCTGACTCCAAAAATTATGAACTAAAATTCCCACTCTTATAAATTTATCATAGCTAAATATGCAAAAAGATTCAACATTATACTACTCTCTGACTTTTCTAGGGATTTTTTGCAACAGCGGTAAACTTTCTGTTTTCAAACAGCAACATGTATAGTAGCAAAATAAGCATGGCAAAGGCTATCCTTGACTTTTTTATTGAAACTAAAGATGCAAAACATTATTCTAACTAACAGCAAGCAAATACTAACAAAAGAAAATGACGCTCCAAGAAAAACACATATCATGTGGTGAATAAAAATATAGCTCCAAGTAAAGTTACCGATGAACGAAGACGAAAGAGGGGATGCCATCCGGGGCATCCCCAAGCTTAGGCTCTTGGTTGTCCTTGAATATTACCTTGGGGTGCCTTGGTCATCCCCATGCTTAGGTTCTTGCCACTCCTTATTCCATAGTCCATCGAATCTTTACCCAAAACTTGAAAACTTCACAACACAAAACTTAACAGAAAACTTGTAAGCTCCGTTAGCGAAAGAAAACAAAACACCACTTCAAGGTACTGTAATGAACTCATTCTTTATTTATATTGGTGTTATACCTACTGTATTCCAACTTCTCTATGGTTTATAAACTATTTTACAAGCCATAGATGCATCAAAATAAGCAAACAACACAATGAAAACAGAATCTGTCAAAAACAGAACAGTCTGTAGTAATCTGTGACTAACGCAAACTTCTGGAACTCCAAAAAATCTAAATAAATTGGTGGACCTGAGGAATTTGTCTAGTAATAATCTTCAAAAAGAATCAACTAAATATCACTCTCCAGTAAAACGTTGAAGCTAATCTCGTGAGCGCTAAATTTTCTGTTTTTTACAGCATGATCATAAAGACTTCACCCAAGTCTTCCCAAAGGTTCTACTTGGCACAAACACTAATTGAAACATGAAAACACATCTAAACAGAATCTAGATGGATTATTTATTACTAAACAGAACCAAAAAGTATTAAACTAAAATAAAATTGGGTTGCCTCCCAACAAGCGCTAACGTTTAACGCTCCTAGCTAGGCATGATGATTTCGATGATGCTCACATAAAAGATAAGAATTGAAACAAAAAAAGAGCATCATGAAGAATATGACTAGCACATTTAAGTCTAACCCACTTCCTATGCATAGGGATTTTGTGAGCAAACAACTTATGGGAACAAGAATCAACTTGCATAGGAAGGTAAAACAAGCATAACTTCAAAAATTTAAGCATATAGAGAGGAAACTTGACATTATTGCAATTCCTACAAGCATATATTCCTCCCTCATAATAATTTTCAGTAGCATCATGAATGAATTCAACAATATAACCAGCACCTAAAGCATTCTTTTCATGATCTACTTGCATAGAAAATTTACTACTCTCCACATAAGCAAAATTCTTCTCATCAACAATAGTGGGAGCAAACTCAACAAAATAACTATCATGTTATTGAAAATTAAGATCAAGATGACAAGTTTCATGGTTATCATTATTATTTAAAGCATACATGTCATCACAATAATCGTCATAGATAGGAGGCGTGCTTTCATCATAGTAAATTTGCTCATCAAAGCTTGGGAGACAAAAAATATCATATTCATCAAACATAGCTTCCCCAAGCTTGTGGCTTTGCATATCATTAGCATCATGGATATTCAAGGAATTCATACTAACAACATTGCAATCATGCTCATCATACAAAGATCTAGTACCAAACATTCTAATGCATTCTTCTTCTAGCATTTGAGCACAATTTTCCTTTCCATCATTCTCACGAAAGATATTAAAAAGATGAAGCATATGAGACAAATTCAAATCCATTTTTTGGTAGTTTTCTTTTATAAACTAAACTAGTGATAAAACAAGAAACTAAAAGACTCGATTGCAAGATCTAAAGATATACCTTCAAGCACTCACCTAGCCTCCCCGGCAACGGCGCCAGAAAAGAGCTTGATGTCTACTACGCGACCTTTCTCTTGTAGACGTTGTTGGGCCTGCAAGTGCACAGGTTTGTAGGACAGTAGCAAATTTCCCTCAAGTGGATGACCTAAGGTTTATCAATCCGTGGGAGGCATAGGATGAAGATGGTCTCTCTCAAACAACCCTGCAACCAAATGACAAAGAGTCTCTTGTGCCCCCAACACACCCAATACAATGGTAAATTGTATAGGTGCACTAGTTTCAGCGAAGAGATGGTGATACAAGTGCAATATGGATGGTAGATATAAGTTTTAGTAATCTGAAAATATAAAAACAGTAAGGTGACAAGTGGTAAAAGTGAGCGTAAACGGTATTGCAACGTTAGGAAACAAGGCCTAGGGTTCATACTTTCACTACTGCAAGTTCTCTCAACAATAATAACATAATTGGATCACATAACTATCCCTCAACATGCAACAAAGAGTCACTCCAAAGTGACTAATAGCGGAGAACAAACGAAGAGATTATGGTAGGGTACGAAACCACCTCAAAGTTATTCTTTCCAATCAATCCATTGGGCTATTCCTATAAGTGTCACAAACAGCCCTAGAGTTCATACTAGAATAACACCTGAAGACACAAATCAACCAAAACCCTAATGTCACCTAGATACTCCAATGTCACCTCAAGTATCCGTGGGTATGATTATACGATATGCATCACACAAATCTCAATTCATGTATTCAAACCAACACATAGAACCTCAAAGAGTGCCCCAAAGTTTCTACCGGACAATCACGACGAAAACGTGTGCCAACCACTATGCATAGGTTCATGGGCGGAACCCGCAAGTTGATCACCAAAACATACATCAAGTGAATCACGTGATATCCCATTGTCACCACTGATACGCACGGCAAGACATACATCAAGTGTTCTCAAATCCTTAAAGACTCCTTCCGATAAGATTACTTCAAGGGGAAAACTCAATTCATTACAAGAGAGTAGAGGGGGAGAAGAAACATAAGATCCAACTATAATAGCAAAGCTCGCGATACATCAAGATCGTGCCAAATCAAGAACACAAGAGATTGAGATCAAACACATAGCTATTGGTACATACCCTCAGCCCCGAGGGTGAACTACTCCCTCCTCGTCATGGAGAGCGCCGGGATGATGAAGATGGCCACCGGTGAGGGTTCCCCCCTCCGTGGTCTTGGGAACGGGTCTAGATTGGTTTTTGGTGGCTCTGGAGGTTTGCGGCGGCGGAACTCCCGATCTATCTTCTGTTCTAGAAGTTTTACGATACGTAGGTATATATGGGTGCAGGGGGTACGTCGGTGGAGCTTCGGGGGCCCCATGAGGCAGGGGGCGCGCCCCCCACCCTCGTGGCTAGCTCCCGTATCTTCTGACGTAGAGCCCAAGCCTATCCGGTGGCTTTCCTTCCAAAAATAACTTCTCTAGTTGATTTCGTTCCGTTTTGACTCCGTTTGATATTCCTTTTCTTCGAAACACTGAAATAGGCATAAAACAGCAAATGTGGGCTGGGCCTCCGGTTAATAGGTTAGTCCCAAAAATAATATAGAAGTGGATAATAAAGCCCAGTATTGCCTAAAACAGTAGATAATATAGCATGGAGCAATCAAAAATTATAGATACGTTGGAGACGTATCACCCTCCTCGGACAGGGCTCGGGGGCTCTCTTCTGGAGGGCCTCAGACCTTGCTAACCTCACGAGGGAGGCGTTTGGGCACCACTTGGAGGCGTGCTTCGCAGCACATGTTCCTTAGGAGAGAACAGGGCAAGGAGTGCCCACCACTCAGGAGTTCATCGCCCAGACCACTCAGGAACTGCAAGACGCAAGAGCCATGCGCAGCGACAGCCGCTCACGAGGTGCAGCTCCCCATCCAGGCGAGGATGTTGGGCTGCGTGTCTGCATCAACGTCCCCGGGCTCAACAGGGCCGCATCTCAGGAGCGCTTACACCGCCAGCGTGTGGGCCGCTGCGAGGGCCCGCCACACAGCTACGTTCGCATGCCCTTCGGCTTGCCGAGCATGGCGTCAGCCTATCACCGCAACATGAGGCGTGTCCTGGCAGCTCAGGAGGCCAGGTACCACGCCATCCTGGAGGAGATGGAGACGGTCTTCAGGGCTCTGGTGGCTCATGAGGAGTCATTTCTTCGACGTACGCCTTCAGCTGCACCAACTCTACTTCGTCTACAGAACCAGGTGACATCTTCCAAGATCGTTTGGCTGGGAGCGCCCCTCGGGCTGCATCATTCCCAGGCCACATGGGTCCCTTTGTTTATGTCTTTAGCTTACCTTGCTGGGGGCGCCCCTCGGGCTGCATCGTCCCCAAGCCACTTGGGCCAGACCCAGTGGCATGTATCTTCCTGCATTTACCCAAGTTGAATTGCTTTCCATGATTAACCTGCTTACAGTTATCGCCTGCTCGATCGTCACCCGCCACGGGTCTGCTCATCCTATGCAATTCACTTGCGCGTTAAAAGGGGGGCTCCTGAGCATTGTGACTCAGGAGCTCTTACTGGCTCTCTAGCCCTCACCCTTGGCCTTGACCACGGCATTGCGACCTGGCATACCAGCGGCGGCTGAGTTCGCTCAAGGCCCGGGGCCTGAGGATGTAGAGTGCTTGCATCTAACCGCTTTGCAGGAACACACAGTCACCAACACTCAAGACCAGGCGCAACCCGCCTTGAGGTAGGGCCTCGTGAGTCCCGCGCTGGCTCACGAGTGCCCAGATACACCTCGCAGCCCTGCCGTGCAAGCCACGTGTCAGGGCGGGGTTGTACACGCCCCAGGGGCTCCTCCTGGAGGGGGCCCCCATCCCATGCACAAGTGGAAGCACCATGCTGCGCTGGCCGTCGACACTGTCGAGGAACGGCTATGCCCATGCACAAGCGGAAGCACTATGATCCGCGCTGGTGATAAACAACTGAGGGCGGCCCCACCTCGTACCAACCACAGGGAGCCCTGAGCTCAGTGTCCAGCCTCACCGCAACGCCTGCCCTCGGGAGAGCCACGCGAGGGGGCTGGGCACGGGGGCTGCTCGGGTCGCACCCAAGTGCACGCCACCCAACCAGGTCTCCCGGACATGGGCGTCGCGCGCCCATCCCGAGGCCTCGGCGAGGGCAGGTATGGAAATTGTTTGCACGTCAAGGGGGACTCCTGAGCATCGCGACTCAGGATCCTAACTGGTCACGTAGCCCCTCACTCCTTGATCCGTCCTGGTCTCCGGTTAGCCCAATGGCGGTTGAGGTATGCACGGGGCCGCGCTCTGCCGGCGTAGAACATTAATCTATCCTCGCGAACTCTCCCTATAAGATCTTTGCGCGTCAAGGGGGACTCCTAAGCATCGCGACTCAGGATCCTAACTGGTCACGTAGCCCCTCACTCCTTGGTCCGTCTTGGTCTCTGGTCGGCCCAATGGCGGTTGAGGTATGCGCGAGGCCGGGCTCTGCCGATGTAGAACGCAAAGCAAATAGGAAGGAAATCGCAAAATCTCGAAGCAAATATTACCAACACATTGTTCTAACAATACCAAATGAAAAGTCTAAACGCCTCCACGAGGCCTAATGCATGTTGCAGGAGCGAAACAGGAGAATAGCTGCAAGTCACCCCTGGACACCGCCATCACCTGCGGAAGGTGCCACTTCATGAGCATCGTCATCACCTTCACCACCAGCTGCAGGATCGGCGGCATCGCCGGACAGAGGAGCGAAGGCAAAGCCGCGGAACTTCTTCAGCAAGGCCTCCACTTGACCTTGCACGACTGCGGCGGCGGCCTCGTATTGATCTTTGGCCACAGGCTCCAGCAGCCCGTCAAGATAAGCGTTGGGGTCGCGAAGGTGCAGGTGGCTGAAGACGCGGGTCAATGAAGCTGAAGACAGGACACGAGCTTCCGCCTCCGCCATGGGACCAACGTCATCAACGACTACCTCGAGCACCTCCACCAAGAGAGGAAGCAGCCGGGCGGGGCCGTCCTCATCAGTAGCCGGCAACTTCTCCAGGCCGTGCTCGTAGAGCATCTTCAGTGCCTCGTGAGATCTCTTCTCGAGGTCGGCAAAGGCCGCACGGTCTTCGGTCAGGACTCGCGCCTTGGCGTCGAGATCGGCCTCCCTCGCCGTCGCCTTCCGCTCCAGCTCTTCCAACCGATTGCGCTCGGCGGCCTGCGGCCTCCCCAACTCCGCCAGCTCAGCATCACGTTTCTTGATGGCATGCTCCCGGGCTTTCATCTCCTCCTCCTTTGCTTTGTGGCAGCGTGCTTCTTCGGCGTGCTTGTCGCGAAGGCTCTGCAACTCGTCCTCCAGCGCCTGGCAGCGGTCACGGGCGGCCTTGGCGTCTTTCAAAGCCGTCTCACGATCGGATGCGGCATTGGCGGCACTCTGCTTCTCCTTCTTAGAAGCCGCAGCGGCCTGGCCCAGCGCCGCGCGAACCTGTAGGACCTTGAAGTATGTCTAGAGGGGGGTGATTAGACTACTTGACCAATAAAAACTTAACCTTTTCCCAATTTTATAGTTTGGCAGATTTCAGCTATTTTTGGATAAGTCAAGCAATCATCACACAATTCAAGCAAGCATGCAAAGAGTATATTGGCAGCGGAAATTAAAGCATGCAACTTGCAAGAAAGTAAGGGGAAGGGTTTAGAGGATTCAAACGCAATTGGAGACACGGATGTTTTTCTCGTGGTTCCGATAGGTGGTGCTATCGTACTTCCACGTTGGTGGAGACTTCAACCCACGAAGGGTAACGGTTGCGCGAGTCCACGGAGGGCTCCACCCACGAAGGGTCGACGAAGTAGCAACCTTGTCTATCCCACCATGGCCGTCGCCCACGAAGGACTTGCCTCACTAGCGGTAGACCTTCACGAAGTAGGCAATCTCCTTACCCTTACAAACTCCTTGGTTCAACTCCAAAATCTTGTCGGAGGCTCCCAAGTGACACCTAGCCAATCTAGGAGACACCACTCTCCAAGAAGTAACAAACGGTGTGTTGATGATGAACTCCTTTCTCTTGTGCTTCAAATGATAGTCTCCCCAACACTCAACTCTCTCTCATAGGTTTTGGATCTTGTGGAAAGATGATTTGAGTGGAAAGCAACTTGGGGAAGGCTAGAGATCAAGATTCATATGGTAGGAATGGAATATCTTGGCCTCAACACATGAGTAGGTGGTTCTCTCTCAGAAATGATAAGTTGGAAGTGTAGGTTCAGTCTGATGGCTCTCTCCACGAATGAAGAGGAGCTGGAGGGGTATATAGCCTCCACACAAAATCCAACCGTTACACACAATTTACCAAACTCGGTGGGACCGAATAGTTAAACTCGGTCGGACCGATTTAGTATACCTAGTGACCGTTAGTGATTTTCGGTGGGACTGACATGCATCTCGGTGAGACCGACCTGGTTAGGGTTAGGGCATAACATAATCTCGGTGAGACCGATTACACAAACTCGGTGAGACCGATTTTGGTAATTAGCTAACCAGAGAGTTGGTCAGGTAAACTCGGTGGGACCGATTTGCTCTTTTCGGTGAGATCGAAATGTTACAAAAAGGAATTGCAATCTCGGTGGGACCAATCGCTCACTTTGGTTGGACCGAAACGTTATGAAGGGAAACAGAGAGATTGCAACCCCATCTCGGTGAGACCGAGATCCCTATCGGTAAGACCGATTTGCTTAGGGTTTGTGGCAGTGGCTATGACTTTTGGAATCGGTGGCGCCGGATAGAAAGAATCGGTGTGACCGATTTTGGCTTTAGCTTTAGGTCATTTGTGGATGTGGGAAAGTAGTTGAGGGTTTTGGAGCATATCACTAAGCACATGAAGCAAAAGGCTCATTAAGCAACACATCATCCCTTCTTGATAGTATTGGCTTTTCCTATAGACTCAATGTGATCTTGGATCGCTAAAATGTAAAATGACGAGTCTTGAGCTTTTGAGCTTGAGCCAATCCTTTATCCTTAGTATTTTGAGGGATCCACTTTCATCATCCATGCCATTCCATTCATTGAGCTTTCCTGAAATAATAGTCTTGGAATAGCATTAGCTCAGTGAGCTATATGTTGTTATGAATTACCAAAACCACCTAGGGATAGTTGCACTTTCAGAACCGCCAAGTCAGAGTGGAGCTAGCCTGAGGCTAGCTCTAGGCGCTCGGCCACAAAGCATGGGTCCGCGCTCAGGAGATCTGCCTGAAGTTGGGTCATCTCCGAAAGAGCACGTTCCAGAGCAGCAGCAGGAGCATAAGAACCAGGGAGCGGAGGTGCAGCAGTGGGAGGAAGCGACATCGTAACCAGGGCTTGGGAGATCACGGGTTCCGGAGCAGCTAGGACCTCATCAACCGCGCCAGGCGCCGGCACTTCCAGAGCCAGTGGGGCCATGGGGGCTGATTCCACGCGGCGATGTTCCTCTTGGCCCCTCGAGGACGACCGGACTGGGGAGGTGCGAGTGCTGCTGCCTCCCTTTCCACGGAAGGAGGCGCGACCGCCGTGTCCCCTTTCCTTTTCTTCGCCAAGGGCGTCGGCCTGGTCAACCAAGGGTGAACGTCAGGAAGTAACAAGAACAAGCGGGGACAAGACGAAGCTCATGGCACTTACCGATCCATCGTGACGTATTCCACCTTCTGCTTGGGAAGCTTGAAGCCAGAAAGTTGCGGAGCCCGGGAAGTAGGCGCGCAGATCCTGGGGGCAGAAGACGGCGCAGCAGGAGGGCTGGAGGCAGCTTCAGGCGGTGTCAAGATGGGGGTAGCGTCCCGAGGGAACAGTGACGACCTACTCCTCGTCGGGACGACGGGCAGTCGCCCCTCCTCCTGGCGGGCGTCGACCTCGGCGTCGTCACGAAGGGCGCTGAGGATTTCAGCCTTGCTCAAGGGGGAGTTCTCCCCCATCTCTTCGAGGGTCGCCTCCGAGTCCCTCTCATCTTCCTTCCCCCCGCCGGACTCGTCGGAGGACACCTCCACTGGCTACGGCGCCGCGGGGGCTCCTGTGGGCGCCGGCAACACCAGCCCACGCGCGTCAGAGGTCAGCCTGGAGGCGACGAATTCCTCCCGATCCCTACGCTGGAACAAGGGAACGAAAGCGCTTGGCCGGTACTTTTGGTTGTCCCCAACTATGAGGTGCAGAACAGCAGCCAATTCATCGTCAGGCAGGGCCCCCGGCCTCAGGCGGGTCTTGTTTCCGTCTTCTTCAAGCTCCCACAGAGGGCATGCGCGCGCCTGGAGCGGGGCAACCCGCAGCGACAAGAACTCCCTCAGGAGCATGACCCCCGTCACCTTGGCTGCCCTCGCATTGCCCGGCTTCAAGTCAGTCACCATCTGCCCCAACACTAACGATGCCCGCTCATCGGCAAGCTCCGCCTTGGGCCACTCCCCGTAGGAAGAGGGCGCCACCATCGGCAACGCCAGACACGGATCGGCGTGCTTGGCGTCCATCATGACCCATTTGGATCGAATGTTGTCGGCCCTCTTCCCGATGCTCGAGATCGAGTTGGCCTTGCCGGCTGCGACGAAGTTAGCTCATCCGGAGATGTGACCCTCGCTGACACGGAGAAAGAAGAAATGGCGCAGGAGTGCCACGGACGGCATCACGCCCAGGTACGCCTCACAGTAGTAGGCGAAGATGGACAGGAGGAGGACAGAGTTGGGATGAAGATGCAACGCCTGCAGCTCGTAGTGGTCGAGACTTCATAAAAGAAATCCGAGAAGGGAGGAACCAACCCAACGGCGACACTGCTCGAGAAGAAGGGAAAGAAGGTGTTGTCCTCGGGCTCCGGCACGTCGTGGCAAGCCGGAGCTCGGTCTCCCCCCACTCGTTGCTCACGCCCGCCGTCAGCAGGTGCACGGAGGCGAGGCTCTTCTCCGTGATGGTGGGCGCCTCGAGGGCCGGGTCATACCAAGTCGATGCTGAGGAAGTCTTGACCTTGCGCGGCGCCATGGATTCTGAATGTAGGATGATATTGGAGCGGATCTGGAGGTAGCGGCGACAAGGAGCAAGAAAGGAGATCAGGAGCGAGGTGAGGAAGAAGCAATGAAGGCAAGTGATGCCTGCGCCAGCCTTTTGTCAGGTCAAGCAGTTGCCGAGGCGGCATGGGGAAGCGGATACGCCCACGTCCAATCAACCACCACCCGTCAACCGAGGACGCAGGCTTTTGGGGCCCGCGGTGATCCGTACTTGACCCTTGGCTTCACCGCAAAGCCAAGCCCGAGCGCACCTTCGGCCCGGGGGCTACTGTCGGTGTCCTGGGAATGGGGGTCCCCAGAATTGCCTGCCTGCGGCCCACGGCTTGGCTAAGCCAGCAGGCCGTACGGCCCATCTTCATCAACAAGGCATCCAAGACACTCGCGAGGGGCCAAGCCTCGCGAGGTGGACGACGCAAGACCTCCTCAGGAGTGGCCTAGTCAAGCAGGCTCACGAGGAGCGGAGATATCAAGGCGGGGCAAACCTCACGAGGCTCTCGTGACGTGAGCCATGACGATCGACACCAGGCGGGCACCAGCGCGCGCAGCGTCCTTGTTTTCTATTTGGTGCTAAGGAGGCCAGCGCAGGCAAGGAGTACCGAGGCATCATGCAAAGGTTGCTATATCGGTGCAACGAGACCAAGACCAGGAGGACGGCAAGACGGAGGTGATCGTGGATCCCAAGATGGCATCACACCAGAGCCTTTGACAGGCGAAGACCGCTTTTGTCAGGATAGCTTGTAGTAGTTGCCCCCCTTCAAATTTGCCCGCCTTTGTTGGCTCCCTTCCTACTCAACATTAGGGTAGAGGACTAGGGCCTATATAAGTAGAGCTAGCCACCATAGTAGGGGGCATCTAATAGCGCATCGAGCAGTTCACCCAGCTCTCACCCGCTAAGTCACCAAGCACAAGAACACCTCAACCTCAGGAGGCTGTTCTTCCCTCTGTACTGTTCATCATCAGCCCAAGAGGCAATCCACCACCACCACACTGGAGTATGGTATTACACCACAACGGTGGCCCGAACCAGTATAAATCTCGTGTCTCTTTGTGTTGCGAGTTTGTCGGGTTCATCCGTGAGATCTTAGCGAGCTAGGGGCATAGATTGGTAGGAGGGAAAGACTTCGCGTGCACCCCAGTGTTCGAACCTTAAGGGTTTGCCGGAACCCCACATCCAACAAAGGGGTTAAAGCGAGACAAAGGACACAGGGAGTTTATACTGGTTCGGCCCCTTGCGGTGAAGGTAAAGGCCTAATCCAGTTGAGGTGGTATTGCTAGGGTTTCGATGACCAGGGAGTGAATACGCTTTTCCTAGCTCTCGAGTTGTTGTCTCTTCCCCTAAACCGCCGTCGGGTCGCCCCCTTATATACACGGGTTGACTCCCTGCTGTCTAGAGAGTCTCGGCTGGCTCATATACGTGTCCGGCTCGGAGACCAATTACATGTGCCTTACAATACAAGTCATACATACATGGCGGTTTATAACCGTGGGCCTTAAGCCACCTTTGGGCTTGGGCCCTCTACCCAGCCTATCTATGAACCGCCATTACACTCATGGGCTTCATGGAGATGAATCATCATAGGGATGACCCGGCCCCTCCTGGCGGGTCATGCTGATAGTCATATTCCCAACATTAGGCCCGGTTTGATTTGAACTTGTTCATGTCAATCTTCAATATTTTGAAAAATCCTTCCTCATCTTGACTGTGAAATATTATAACCCACCATGACGTCATCTTCTGAACTTTCAGCAAACCGCCGTGACGTCATCTGTTATTAATACTTTCACAAAACCCAAATCTTAGTAAATCTCTCATTTTGCTGTCTTTCTGGAAATCGAGGCGCCCGCGTCGTCACTTATCCATTTTTTGTCTCCACGATTTTCGCGCCTGGCGTTTTTCCTTCCAGGCTTATAAATAAGACCTTGGGCTCTCCTCTCATTCCCCCTTCCTTTCTTCTCCTTTTCTTCTTCCTCCTTGCGACGCGCCGACCTGCACGAGCTCCACCGTCGTCGACCTCCGCCTCCGTCTTCAACTCCGGTGCTGCATCACCCTGAATGGACCAGAGAACTGCGGCATCTCCCAGCCATCTCATCAGCACCGGTGAGCCCTTCTTTCCTCTACCATAGATCTGGCATTAGGGTTTTGGTGTTCTTCAGTGTTTGTCAGTGTTCATCGTCGCCCGTCTTTATTCTTTGTCTAGATCCATGGATTTGATCCACAAACCGCACAAATCTCACGCAGTAGCAGTTTGGCATCTAATTTTAATACCAGAATATACCCTTATTGCTGTAGATCCCTTTTAGAGCACCTATGCTTTTCCACTGTCGCCTCTGTAGGTTCCAAATTTATTCCCTTTTTCTGCACAGTGTCAGGTCCAAATCCATGACTGTAATTTGTGAAACTTCTTCATCCTACACTTAGTAGAATTTTACCCTCTGTCTAATTTTAAGTACATGTTCCTGTCATGGCGGCTTATAGATCCGGTTTATAATTAGTCATATACCATTAGCCCTCACTTAAGCCGCCACTTTGAATGTATACTGTCAGCACTTAACCTGTGATTTCTCCACTTAACTTGAACCGGCAAAATTTTCTTTTCTTTAGGCTTTCATTCCTTCATAATGCCGCCCAAAACAGTCTACACATGTAACTGGGTCCCCTCCATTGTCACTGAGGGTACTTTTAAGGATTTTTTCAAAGTCGGATATCTACCTGCCAAGAGTGTGATGCATTACCGTGCTTCTAACCCGGGTGAAGTAAAACCTCAGCCGAAAGATGGTGAAGTCATCATTTTTACTGACCACATGAACGAGGGCTTCTCACCACCCGGCTCTAAGTTCTTCCGAGACGTTCTGCACTTTTTTCAGCTCCACCCTCAAGATATCAGACCCAATTCCATGTCAAATATATGCAACTTCCAAGTCTTCTGTGAAGTATACCTTCAGGAGGAGCCCAGCGTCGATCTCTTTAGGGAATACTTTTATTTGAACCGCCAGACTGAGTATACAAACGGACCCAGTTTAGAGCTTGGTGGAATCTCCATTCAGCGAAGAAGAGACGCCATCTTTCCGCATTATTACCGAGTCACCCAAAAGATTGGAACCAGACATGGTTTTATCGCAAAGACACTTCTCCCGCTGACGAGAATCCATTGCCGGGTTATCGTGTGGAGCGCCTCGATCTGAAACATAACCTTCCTGAAAAACTTACCACCGCTGAACGGAAAAAAATTGCGCCTACCCGTGTGAAGGTCAGAGCCCTGCTAGGAAATGGGCTAACTGGCGTTGATTTAGTCAGATGCTGGGTATCTTGGCGGATCATCCCGTTAAGCCGCCATTTCAGCTTAATGTGTACTTATACTGGTGATGAAAAAGATTCACTGCGCCACACCTACGCATCATTAACCGTTGAGGCAATAAATGAAATGGTTAAGTCTCTTCTGAATTAAGACCCGGAAGATTGTATCAAAGTGGGTCTGGCCCCTTTCTGCAAGCAACCCGCCACCAGATGTAAGCCTCTGAATTTACTTATCTTCACCTCCTCATTTGAATATTTTACTGACTCAATCTTTAATAACCTTTGCAGGCTAAGTCTAACTTTTGGAAAGTGGAGTATGATCATGAAGCTACTAAGAAGGCCAAGGCTGCCAACAAAGCCGCCAGGAAAGCCACCAAGAAGACCACCACCAAGAAGAAGAAGAAACCAAGCGCTTCTGACTTGCTTAAACTGGATGACATCTCTGAATGAGAGGTAGCCCTTGACTCCCTTGGCTCTTTTTTAAATTATCTTATTGACATTGATTACTCTCAGGATGACACAGGAGCTAGCCTTGCAATTGAAGAAGAGGTAACAATTATTTCCTCCGACCCAGAGCCTTTGCCAAGACAGAAATTCCGTCAAGTAACCCGGAAAGTAAGATTTTCACACCGCTTAGCTTATTTGGATCCTCACTTTCTTTTGAAGCAACAGCAGGACGAGAGTCGACGTCAGACCCAGAATAGTGGAGGTGACGAGCTATCTTCCGGCTTACCGAACACCCCCGCTCCTCGGAAACATAGAAACGAGGTGCTTTTTTACTTAAATTCCTTTTTTTTACCCGTTGGCGGGTCTTATCTGTCTTTCTCTTAACCATGTTGATAACCTTTAATCAGGAACTTGCCCATTCTTCCTCTGGCGACTCATCACAAACTAAGTTGCCGGCTTTCAAAACCGCCCCTGGGTAATAACAATTGATTTTACCCTATAATTCTTCATATCCTTATTTCTGTACTAACTTGTCACGATCTGCGTAGTGGACAAGCAAAACCCAACAAGAAAGCAAAGGTGAATAACCAGCTGAAGCGCCAAAACTGCTGAGCCGGATCCACAAGTCTCCGTTCCTGAAGCTTCTAATAAACAGCCGGAAAAACCTGCTATTGACACTCCGCCTGAAATTCTGGATCTCAGTGTTGATAACACTACTATTAATCCTACCACTTATGCCCCCTCAAGTTCACCTAAGCCGTCAGAGATACATAATGACGATGTGTTGATTACTGGCACCAGCTTCGTTGAACCGGGAAATCCAATAGCTCTAGCCAAGCATACTGCCAAACAAGAAGTTATTGAGAGGTGTAAACATAAGTTTGTCATTTCTCATAACTCACAACTAGCATCAATGAGATCCTCTCCGGCTACCTCAGCCAGGTGCACTCCACCCGTGACCTTGAAATTGATATGGTGAAGCAGATGCACCAAAAATATGAGGTATGACTTCTAGCTTTTAGGTAATTTGTATACATATCCTGGCAGCCCCCAAGTCTATTGGCTATGATAAGATTGAATAGGTTGTGGACTTTAGAAAAATCCCTAACTTTTTTCATAGAATCCCTCCTTGTCCGGTTTAAATGTAAACCGAATGTTTATACAAGTTGAGCTTTCCGTCCGTAGCCCCCAAGGGCCGGTTTAATCCACGGGAATGAACCGGTCCTATTTTGTCTTTATATAAGAAAAAAGATCTTGATTGCATAGCCCCCATGAGTCGGTTGGGAATGTTTATAGCTCTTCCAGCTCATGATAAAAAAGAGATAAGCGATATGCATTAGCCCCCAAGTGCCAAGTAGTCTTGCTTGCAAAGTACTTGGTACTTTAATCCTAAAAGCCGTTGTCTTAAAATTGCTTCGACAAACATTAGCTCCCAAGTGTCTGTTGCTGGCAAAAGACTTGGGACTTGTATTATTGTACTCTGGATATAAATATTGACAATCTTGTACCTTATACGGGCTGCCACTGCCGAATTGGAAACCCAATTGAATGATGCCAAGACCCGGCTGGCGACTCAGGAAACTAAGACCCGGAAGGCTGAGTCAAAATTTCAGTTTAGCATGACTGAATCCGAAAAACTGAAGACCAGCTTTGAGGCCGAGAAAAAGACTTGAGTGGAAGAAAAATTGGCTTTAACACATCGTGCTGAGAAGGCAGAAACGGCGCTTCAAGAGGTGACCACTGAGCTCACCGGCTTAAAATGCTATTTAACTCAGATGGTTTCAGCTATCTTTGGTGAGCCTTCTTGCCGGTCATGAAAAGAAAATTATTATTGTGATCATATGAACCGCTGCTACCTCTTGAGCACAGCGTTGGTTTTCCCTTGAAGAGGAAAGGGTGATGCAGTAAAGTAACGTAAGTATTTCCCTCAGTTTTTGAGAACCAAGGTATCAATCCAGTAGGAGACCGCTCTCGAGTCCCACGCACCTACACAAACAAATAAGAACCTCGCAACCAACGCGATAAAGGGGTTGTCAATCCCTTCACGGTCACTTAGGAGAGTGAGATCTGATAGATATGATAAGATAATATTTTTGGTATTTTTATGATAAAGACTAAAAGTAAACAAAGTAAAATAAACGGTGCCAGAAATAACTTGTTGATGGGAGATTAATATGATGGAAGATAGACCTGGGGGCCATAGATTTCACTAGTGGCTTCTCTCAAGATAGCATAAGTATTACGGTGGGAAAACGAATTACTGTCGAGCAATTGATAGAATTGAGCATAGTTACGAGAATATCTAGGTATGATCATGTATATAGGCATCACGTCCGCACTACTACAAAAAGGGCTATAGATGGAATGGCTACTAATGGCGCACCTGTGATGTGGTGCGCCATTACTATATTCTAATGGCGCACCATGTCTCGGTGCGCCATTAATGTATATTACTAATGGCGCACTGGTGTGTGGTGCGCCATTAGTAGTTTGGAAAAAACATAAAAAAATTGTTACTAATGGCGCAAGTGCATAGTGCGCCATTACTAATTTATAGTAATGGCGCACCACATCCGTAAATGCGCCATTAGTAGTTTTGAAAAAAATGTAAAAATAAATAAATAAATTTTTGTTACTAATGGCGCACCTTGGAGTGGTGCGCCATTACTAATTTTAACTAGTAATGGCGCACTTTCCTTGGTGCGCCATTATAAGATTTTAAAAAATCAAAAAATATCATTTTTTATTTATTTTTTCAAAACTACTAATGGCGCACCGTGGGAGTGGTGCGCCATTAGTAGTTGAACTAGTAATGGCGCACCACCCGTGCGTCGGTGGAAGGTGGCCAAGTTACTAATGGCGCACCGTGGGGTGGTGCGCCATTACTAGTTCAACTACTAATGGCGCACCACTCCCACGTCGCCATTAGTAACAACCACCTTCCACCGAATGCACCCCCATGGATCGCCTTTTCAGTTTTAAAAAATAAAAGAAAATGATGAAAATGTCAAAAGTAAAAGAAAATAAGTTTCCCATGTGATATGTGGTCTAGTTGTTGGGAAAATTTGCAAATATGAATTTCGACTTCATTTGCAAAATCTCGAGAATTTGTAAAAATGGGCATAACTTTTGCATACTAACTCGGATGAAAAAGTTTTTATATGAAAAATCATCTACTCGAAAAGTTACATCCGAATTTAACTGGGGAACCCGTTAAACATTTTCAAAATCCCCAAAAACCTAACAGAAAAAAGTTACGGGGCTTTCAAGATCTAGCGGCAAAAAAATTCAAAAAATTGCAAACTTACTAGTGGCGCACCGTGGGAGTGGTGCGCCATTAGTAGTTGAACTAGTAATGGCGCACCACCCCACGGTGCGCCATTAGTAACAGCCACCTTCCACCGACGACGTGCAGTGGAAGGTGGAAGGTAACAAGTTACTAATGGCGCACCGTGGGGTGTCTCATTACTAGTTCAACTACTAATGGCGCACCACTCCCACGGTGCGCCATTAGTAACTTGGCCACCTTCCACTGAATGCCCCCCGTGGATCGCCTTTTCAGCTTTAAAAAAATAAAAGAAAATGATGAAAATGTCAAATAAAAAAAAAATAAGTTTCCCATGTGATATGTGGTCTAGTTGTTGGGAAAATTTGCAAATATGAATTTCGACTTCATTTGCAAAATCTCTCGAGAATTTGTAAAAATGGGCATAACTTTTGCATACTAAAATGGGAACCCCGTTAAACATTTTCAAAATCCCCAAAAACCTAACAGAAAAAAAGTTACGGGGCTTTCAAGATCTAGCGGCAAAAAAAATTCAAAAATTTCAAACTTACTAGTGGCGCACCGTGGGGTGGTGCGCCATTAGTAGTTGAACTAGTAATGGCGCACCGCCCACGGTGCGCCATTAGTAACAGCCACCTTCCACCGACGACGTGCCGTGGAAGGTGGAAGGTAACCAAGTTACTAATGGCGCACCGTGGTGCGCCATTACTAGTTCAACTACTAATGGCGCACCACTCCCACCAATCATTAGTAACAGCCACCTTCCACCGAATGCCCACCCCCTTGTGGATCGCCTTTTCAGTTTAAAAAAAATAAAAGAAAATGATGAAAATGTCAAAAAAAAAAATAAAACAAAATAAGTTTCCCATGTGATATGTGGTCTAGTTGTTGGGAAAATTTGCAAATATGAATTTCGACTTTATTTGCAAAATCTCTCGAGAATTTGTAAAAATGGGCATAACTTTTGCATACTAAAATGGGAACCCCGTTAAACATTTTCAAAATCCCCAAAAACCTAACAGAAAAAAAGTTACGGGGCTTTCAAGATCTAGCGGCAAAAAAATTCAAAAAATTTCAAACTTACTAGTGGCGCACCGTGGGAGTGGTGCGCCATTAGTAGTTGAACTAGTAATGGCGCACCGCCCCACGGTGCGCCATTAGTAACTTGGCCACCTTCCACCGACGACGTACCGTGGAAGGTGGAAGGTGGCAGTTACTAATGGCGCACTGCGGTGGTGCGCCATTACTAGTTCAACTACTAATGGCGCACCACTCCCACTGCGCCATTAGTAACTTGGCCACCTTCCACCGAATGCCCCCGTGGATCGCCTTTTCAGTTTTAAAAAAATAAAGAAAATGATGAAAATGTCAAAAAATAAAAGAAAATAAGTTTCCCATGTGATATGTGGTCTAGTTGTTGGGAAAATTTGCAAATATGAATTTCGACTTCATTTGCAAAATCTCTCGAGAATTTGTAAAAATGGGCATAACTTTTGCATACTAAAATGGGAACCCCGTTAAACATTTTCAAAATCCCCAAAAACCTAACAGAAAAAAAGTTACGGGGCTTTCAAGATCTAGCGGCAAAAAAATTCAAAAAATTTCAAACTTACTAGTGGCGCACCGTGGATGTGGTGCGCCACTAGTAACAGAAAAAATTACTAATTTCAAAAAAAAATTGATTTTTTTTCAAAAAATGATACGTAATATGATCGAGAAGTTTGAAATATTTTTCAAAATTTCATCATAGTCATTAACATGAACAAAGTCCTAGACATCAATAAGGTATAACAGGATTGATATGCTAGATATATCAACAAGTGCACGTGAAGTGAGTTTATTCTTTGGGGTTGGATAGAACTCTGAAGTTAAGCGTGCTTGGGCTGGAGTAGTGTGAGGATGGGTGACCTTTCGGGAAGTTTGACCACGGAGTGCGATTTGACCTGAGATTAAGCATATTGACCCGAGATTAAGCACAAGAACACCTATGTGGAACTGAGATTAAGAAAAAATTGAAAAATACTATGTAGTGCGCCATTAGTATACTAGATACTAATGGTGCACCGTGGGCTATACTAATGGCGAACTACATGGTGCGCCATTAGTATACCAGATACTAATGGCGCACAAGGTGGTGCGCCATTAGTAAAAATTACTAATGGCGTGCTATTAATGGCGCACCACAGATGCGCCATTAATAGCCATACTAGGTGCGCCATTAGTAGGGGTTTTTCTATTAGTGTCGCGACAAGTAGACCGAAACGATTTTGCATCTACTACTATTACTCCACACATCGACCGCTATCCAGCATGCATCTAGAGTATTGAGTTCATAAGAACAGAGTAATGCTTTAATAAAGATGACATGATGTAGAGGGATAAACTCATGCAATATGATATAAACCCCATCTTTTTATCCTTGATGGCAACAATACAATACGTGCCTTGCTTCCCCTGCTGTCACTAGGAAAGGACACCGAAAGATTGAACCCAAAGCTAAGCACTTGTCCCATTGCAAGAAAGATCAATCTAGTAGGCTAAACCAAACTGGTAATTCGAAGCGACTTGCAAAGATAACCAATCATACATAAAAGAATTCAGAGGATATTCAAATATTGTTCATAGATAATCTTGATCATAAACCCACAATTCATCGGATCTCGACAAACACACCACAAAAGAAGATTACATCGAATAGATCTCCAAGAAGATCGAGGAGAACTTTGTATTGAGATCCAAAGAGAGAGAAGAAACCATCTAGCTAATAACTATGGACTCGAAGGTCTGAGGTAAACTACTCAAACTTCATCGGAGAGGCTATGGTGTTGATGTAGAAGCCCTCCGTGATCAATGCCCCCCTCACGTGAGCTATTTGGAAAAAGGCCCCAAGATGGGATCTCATAGGTACAGAAGGTTGCGGCGGTGGAAATAGGGTTTTGGCTCCTGTTCTGATGTTTCCAAGGTATATGAATATATATATAGGAGGAAGAAGTACGTCGGTGGAGCAACGTGGGCCCCACGAGGGTGGAGGGCGCGCCTGGGGGGGGGGGGTAGGCGCGCCCCCTGCCTCGTGCTCTCCTTGTTGATTGCTTTACGTAGACTCCAAGTCCTCTGGATCACGTTTGTTCCGAAAATCACGTTCCCGAAGGTTTCATTCCATTTGGACTCCGTTTGATATCATTTTCCTTCGAAACACTGAATTAGGAAAAAACATCAATTTGGGCTGGGCCTCCAGTTAATAGGTTAGTCCCAAAAATAATATAAAAGTGTATAATAAAGCCCAATAAACATCCAAAACAGAATATAATACAACATGGAATAATAAAAAATTATAGATATGTTGGAGACGTATCAAGCATCCCCAAGCTTAATTCCTGCTCGTCCTCGAGTAGGTAAATGATAAAAACCGAATTTTTTATGTGGAATGCTTCTTTGCATAATTCTCAATGTAATTCTCTTATCTGTGGTATGAATATTCAGATCCGAAAGATTCAAGATAAAAGTTTAATATTGACATAAAAAATAATAAAACTTCAAGCATACTGACAAAGCAATCATGTCTTCTCAAAATAACATGGCCAAAGAAAGTTATCCCTACAAAATCATATAGTCTGGCTATGCTCTATCTTCATCACACACAATATTTAAATCATGCACAACCCCGATTTTAGCCAAGCAACTGTTTCATACTTTAGTATTCTCAAACTTTTTCAATATTCACGCAATACATGAGCGTGAGCCATGGATATAGCACTATAGGTAGAATGGTGGTTGTGGAGAAGACAAAAAGGGAGAAGATAGTCTCACATCAACTAGGCGTATCAATGGGCTATGGAGATGCCCATCAATATATATCAATGTGAGTGAGTAGGGATTGCCATGCAACGGATGCACTAGAGCTATAAGTATATGAAAGCTCAACAATGGAAACTAAGTGCGTATGCATCCAACTCGCTTGCTCACAAAGACCTAGGGAAATATGAGGAAGCCCATCATTGGAATATACAAGCCAAGTTCTATAATGAAAAATTCCCGGTAGTATATGAAAGTGTCAACATAGGAGACTCTCTATCATGAAGATCATAGTGCTACTTTGAAGCACAAGCTTGGAAAAAGGATAGTAGCATTGTCCCTTCTCTCTTTTTCTCTCATTTTTTGGGCCTTCTTTTTCTTTTTCTTTTTTGGCCTTCTCTTTTTTTTAGTCCGGAATCTCATCCCGACTTGTGGGGGAATCATAGTTTCCATCATCCTTTCCTGACTTGGGACAATGCTCTAATAATGAAGATCATCACACTTTTATTACTTACAACTCAAGAATTACAACTCAATACTTAGAACAAAATATGACTCTATGTGAATGCCTCCGGCGGTGTACCGGGATATGTGATGAATCAAGAGTGACATGTATGAAGATAATGAACGGTGGCTTTGCCACAAATACGATGTCAACTACATGATCATGCAGAGCAATATGACAATGATGGAGTGTGTCATAATAAATGGAATGGTGGTAAGTTGCATGGAAATATATCTCGGAATGGCTATGGAAATGCCATGATAGGTAGGTATGGTGGCTTTTTTGAGGAAGGTATATGGTGGGTGTATGATACCGGCGAAAGGTGCGCGGTATTGGAGAGGCTAGCAATGGTGGAAGGGTGAGAGTGCCTATAATCCATGGACTCAACATTAGTCATAAAGAACTCATAACCTTATTGCAAAGATCTACAAGTAATCAAAACAAAGTACTACGCGCATGCTCCTAGAGGAAGGGTTGGTAGGAGTTAACCATCGCGCGATCCCAACCTCCACACATAAGGAAGACAATCAATAAATAAATCATGCTCCGACTTCATCACATAACGGTTCACCATACGTGCATGCTACGGGAATCACAAACTTCAACACAAGTATTTCTCAAATTCATAACCACTCAACTAGCATGACTCTAGTATCACCATCTTCATATCTCAATACAAATATCAAGCATCAAACTTCTCTTAGTATTCAACACACTCATAAGAAAGTTTTTACTATTCTTGGATGCCTATCATAATTAAAGAAAATACCATGCTGTTTTGTAGGACTCTCAAAATAATATAAGTGAAGCATGAGAGAATAATAGTTTCTATAAAACAAGCCACCGCCGTGCTCTAAAAGATATAAGTGAAGCACTAGAGCAAAAACTATATAGCTCAAAACATATAAGTGAAGCACATAGAGTATTCTAATAAATTCTGAATCATGTGTGTCTCTCTCAAAAGGTGTGTACAGCAAGGATAATTGTGGTAAACTAAAAAGCAAAGAATCAAATCATACAAGATGCTCCAAGAAAAACACATATCATGTGGTGAATAAAAATATAGCTCCAAGTAAAGTTACCGATTGACGAAGATGAAAGAGGGGATGCCTTCCGGGGCATCCCCAAGCTTTGGCTTTTTGGTGTCCTTAGATTATCTTGGGGTGCCATGGGCATCCCCAAGCTTAGGCTCTTGCTAATCCTTGTTCCATAATCCATCAAATCTTTACCAAAAACTTGTAAACTTAACAACACAAAACTCAACAGAAAATCTTGTGAGCTCTGTTAGCGAAAGAAAAAAAAACACCACTTCAAGGTACTGTATTGAACTCATTATTTATTTATATTGGTGTTAAACTTTATGTATTCCAACTTCTCTATGGTTTATAAACTATTTTACTAGACATAGATTCATCAAAATAAGCAAACAACACACGAAAAACAGAATCTGTCAGAAACAGAACAGTTTGTAGTAATCTGTAACTAACGCAAACTTTTGTAACCCAAAAATTCCTGATTAATTAGGAAGACCTAGTTAATTAGTTTATTAATCTTCTGCAAAAATAATCAACTGAAAAGCACATTTCTGTGATTTATCAAAACTAATCCCGTGCGCGCAAAAGTTTCTGTTTTTCAGGAAGATCAAATTAACTACCACCGTAGGTTATCCTAAAGGTTCTACTTGGAACAAACACTAATTAAAACACAAAAACAAATCTAACCAGAAGATATATTGATTATTTATTACTAAACAGAAGCAAAAAGCAAAAAATAAAATAAAATTGGTTTGCCTCCCAACAAGCGCTACCGTTTAACGCCCCTAGCTAGGCATTGATAATTTTAATGATGCTCACATCAAAGACAAGAATTAAAGCACAATGAGAGCATCATAGAACATGTGATAAACAAATCTAAGTCTAACATACTTCCTATGCATAGGCGTTTTATAAGAGAACAAATTATCATAGCAAGCAAAAATTAGCATATGCATGGAACAAGAAAGAGACGATAGCTATCTCAACATGACGAGAGGTAATTTAGTAAGATAAAAATTTCTACAACCATATTTTCCTCTCTCATAATAATTACATGTAGGATCATAGGAAAATTCAACAAAATAGCTATCACATAACATATTCTCAACACGATCCACATGCATGCGAAGTTGACACTCTTCCAAAATAGTGGGATTATCATTAACTAAAGTCATGACCTCTCCAAACCCACTTTTATCAAAAATACCATAAGATCGAACATTCTCCAAATATGTGGGATCTAAAGTTGAAACTCTTCCAAGCCCACTTTCAATATTATGGCAAACACTATTATCAATTTCATATTCATCATGGGTCTTAAATAAATTTTCAAGACCATAAGAAGAATCACCCCAATCATTGCAACAAGTAGTATTCATAGCAAAACTAGCATCCCCAAGCTTAGGGTTTTGCATATTATTAGCACAATTGACATCAAGATAATTTATAATAAAATCATTGCAATCATGCTTTTTATTCAAAGATCTATCGTGCATCGCTTCATAAAGTACTTCATCACAATTTTCAGCTTCACGAATTTCAAGCAAAACCTCATAAAGATAATCTAGTGCACTCAACTCACTAGCAATAGGATCATCATAATTGGATCTCTTAAAGAGATTAGCAAGTGGATGAGGATCCATAAACTTTTAGCAAGCGAAGATGCAAGCAAAAAGAAGGTACATGGTAACACAAGCAAACAAAAGATCGAACGGAAGAAGGGCGAAGAAAACGGCAAGGGTGAAGTGGGGGAGAGGAAAACGAGAGCCAAATGGCAAATAATGTAATGCGAGGGATAAGAGTTTGTGATGGGTACTTGGTATGTCTTGAATTGTGCTTAGACTCCCCGGCAACGGCGCCAGAAATCCTTCTTGCTACCTCTTGAGCACTGCGTTGGTTTTCCCTTGAAGAGGAAAGGGTGATGCAGTAAAGTAGCATAAGTATTCCCTCATTTTTTGAGAACCAAGGTATCAATCCAGTAGGAGACTGCGCTCGAGTCCCACGCACCTACACAAACAAATAAGAACCTCGTAACCAACGCGATAAAGGGGTTGTCAATCCCTTCACGGTCACTTACGAGAGTGAGATCTGATAGATATGATAAGATAATATTTTTGGTATTTTTATGATAAAGACTAAAAGTAAAGAAAGTAAAATAAATGGTGCCAGAAATAACTTGTTAATGGGAGATTAATATGATGGAACATAGACCCGGGGGCCATAGGTTTCACTAGTGGCTTCTCTCAAGATAGCATAAGTATTACAGTGGGTAAACGAATTATTGTCGAGAAATTGATAGAATTGAGCATAGTTATGAGAATATCTAGGTATGATCATGTCTATAGGCATCACATCCGCGACAAGTAGACCGAAACGATTCTGCATCTACTACTATTACTCCACACATCGACCGCTATCCAGCATGCATCTAGAGTATTAAGTTCATAAGAATAGAGTAATGCTTTAAGAAAGATGACATGATGTAGAGGGATAAACTCATGCAATATGATATAAACCCCATCTTTTTATTCTCGATGGCAACAATACAATACGTGCCTTGCTTCCCCTGCTGTCACTGGGAAAGAACACCGCAAGATTGAACCCAAAGCTAAGCACTTCTGCCATTGCAAGAAAGATCAATCTAGTAGGCCAAACCAAACTGATATTTCGAAGAGACTTGCAAAGATAACTAATCATACATAAAAGAATTTAGAGAAGATTCAAGTATTGTTCATAGATAATCTTGATCATAGACCCACAATTCATCGGATCTCGACAAACACATTTCAAAAGAAGATTACATTGAATAGATCTCCAAGAAGATTGAGGAGAACTTTATATTGAGATCCAAAGAGAGAGAAGAAGCCATCTAGCTAATAACTATGGACCCGAAGGTCTGAGGTAAACTACTCACAATTCATCGGAGAGGCTATGGTGTTGATGTACAAGCCCTCCGTGATCAATGCCCCCTCCAGCGGAGCGCCGGAAAAGGCCCCAAGATGGGATCTCACAGGTACAAAAGGTTGCGGCGGTGGAAATAGGGTTTTGGCTCCTGTTCTGATGTTTCCAGGGTATATGGATATATATATAGGAGGAAGAAGTACGTCGGTGGAGCAACATGGGCCCCATGAGGGTGGAGAGCGCGCCTGGGGGGTACGCGCGCCCCTACCTCGTGCTCTCCTGGTTGATTGCTTTACGTAGACTCCAAGTCCTCTGGATCACGTTTGTTCCGAAAATCACGTTCCCAAAGGTTTCGTTCCGTTTGGACTCCGTTTGATATCCTTTTCCTTCGAAACACTGAAATAGGCAAAAAAACATCAATTTTGGTCGGGCCTCCGGTTAATAGGTTAGTCCCAAAAATAATATAAAGTGTATAATAAAGCCCAATAAACATCCAAAACAGAATATAATATAGCATGGAACAATAAAATTGTATAGATACGTTGGAGACGTATCCCCCGCCATTTAGTAAATCTTTGATATATCCAGGCCCTAGAAGCAGTAACCTCAATCAAGACATGCTGGTGAAGCTTAAAGCTGTCTATACTCTTGTCGAGCAGCTGTATACTAGAGCTCAACGTACATTAGCTGCCATCACACCAACAGGTCAAGCACCAACTATGCTGATAGATATTTTGAAGAAACTCTCTGTGCTCCCTGTAAGAATTGATGAAATAAAACGGTCATCTGCAAGAGCCGGCGTTCTAACAGCTCTGAGCCGGGCCAAGGCATGGGTACCAGAGCTTGACCCATCTGAGGTAGGCACTGGTTACCCGAGCTTGAAGGAAGATGGTACACCTTTCGATCAGAAAGACTTCTCAGCCTGCGTAAAGGAAATTCGTCCAATGGCCACTCTGACTGCCAATGACTCAGACCTCTCCAAGTACCATCCGACTTATGTCCAGGAGAATAAGAAGATGCCAACTCCTACTTACAAAGTGATGGACTTAATCCCGCCAATCCGTAAGCACACCTTTGCTCCTGAAGTCGATCTGTCTGAGCTTATAGATGACGAGGCTGAATTTGAAGCTTTATCTGGCATCGATTGGTCATCACCAACTTTTCAGGCGGCAGAAGAAGACGAAGAGCCGGATGATGCCCAAGACTCTGAGAAGCGAGGCCAAGACGAGTGAACCGCCGCGCGGCTCTAAAATTTGTCCTTTTGAGAAACAATTTGACCTTATTTGGCAGTGGAGGCATGTAATAGGGTAGTAAAACTTTAACTTTGTCGTTCCATCGTGCACGTTCTGGTCCGCATAAAACTGCCAATTGAACATCTGCCACTGATGTTTATAATATCAGCTTTTTAATTCTGTTCCTGTAGGAAAAAAACAGATCACAAGTGTCCCACGGTTTACCGTAGGACCGGTCATAATGCCCAATGCATAATCACTGGAAACTGAAATAGCTTATAACCAGGACTTTCTTATAACAAAATATGTCATACCTGTGATATTTGATCACACTGTTGATTTACCAAGCCAGTAGAATAAGGGTGATAACCCAAAACTTGAGCACTAGTAATTATCATATATTGTCAGCTTATGAATAAAGCGAGGCCGGGTTAATAACACCAGGTATTATTGTTATCTCAAACTTGCGACTTATAGTCAAAAGCCAGGTCGGGTTAATAAACACCGGTTTATCTTGATCTTCATACTGGCGACTTATAGTCAAAAAGCCAGGCCGGGTTAACAAACACCGGTTTATAACTTATCATGTACTGACCACTTATAGTCGAAAGGCAAGCCGGGTCAATAAAAACCGACGAATTATAATCATAAAGCATTATAAGCCTTATCAAATAAACCTCAAAAAGAAAGAATCTGTGAAAAACATACAAGAAGCGAGGCTTTTCATGGGCTTCCAGGCCCAAAACGAGGCTTTTCATGGGCTGCTAGGCCACTGAGTTAAACCGTTTTACAAACCTTATAAGATGGACCTCACATTAATCAATCGTCATTTTAACTTTGACAAGTTCAGGGTCTGTATAAGATTGACTTGTCAAATGTTCGATGGGTCTTTCCAGGATTACCTGGGCGGAGTGACTTACTTAAAAAGGCAGGATAACCCGGGGTTATAGGTGAATACACCTGGCTTCCAAGCCTGGCTTTTATAGCCTATCACAAGGTTATAGAATCTTTGTTCTTTAGAACAAAAGAGCCCCCAAGCAATATTTTGAGCTATGCTCAAGGGGTACCTATGTGTGAGTTGTGCTTCTGCAACAGACTCTCTTTGGTCCTGTTAACCTGGGTAGCAAACCCCCAAGTTTTTTATGCGGCCTATAAGCTGGAGCAATGGGCAATCAGAACTCTGCTTTATGAAACAGAAGCTCCCAAGCGACCAGAAACTCTTTATTTAAAGGGAAAAAATGACATAGGCCCTGCTTTAACAGGGATGCTGACTTTATTATATTGATCATAATATATACATTGTCAAAATATGTACACCAGAAGAGCCTATGGCTCATGTGTAGTAAGGCCGGAGATGAGCAATATTCCACAGCCGGTGGGTCTCCTCCTCCGACTTGCGTGAGTCTTTGTGCTCTCCAATATCGATAAGGTAGTATGACCCGTTGTTCTGATTCTTGCTGACCACAAAGGGTCCTTCCCAAGGTGGGGATAACTTGTGCATATCAGTTTGATCCTGGATAAGCCGGAGCACCAGATTGCCTTCTTAAAAAGTTCTGGTTTTAACCCGGCGGCTGTGGTAACAACGCAGATCTTGCTGGTAAATCGCCGAACGAGCCGCTGCTATGTCACGCTCTTCATCTAACAGGTCAAGTGCTTCCTGACTTGCTTTTTCATTGTCGGCCTCAACATAAGCCGCCGCGTGGGGCGAGTCATGACGGATGTCACTAGGGAGAACCTCCTCTACTCCGTAAACCATGAAGAAAGGCGTGTAACCCGTCGACCTATTGGGGATGGTGTTGATGCTCCATAACATAAAAGGTAACTCCTCCACCCAACAACCCGGCATCCTCTGTAAGGGAACCATAAGCCAGGGCTTGATGCCTCTCAAGATCTCTTGATTAGCTCTCTCAGCTCGACCATTAGATTGGGGGTGAGCCAATGATGATACATCAAGCCGTATATGCTCACGTTGACAAAACTCCTTCATTGCACCCTTGGAGATATTAGTGCCATTGTCTGTTATAATGTTGTGTGGAAAGCCAAAGCGGAAGATCACCTTCTTCATGAATTTAACCGCCGTTGCTGCATCACACTTACTCACCGGCTCTGCCTCTACCCACTTAGTGAACTTATCAACCGCCACCAAGAGGTGGGTCTTCTTACCTTTGGATCTCTTAAAAGGCCCAACCATATCAAGCCCCCAGACTGCAAATGGACAAGTAATTGGAATCATCCTCAATTCTTGAGCCGGCACATGGGCTTGTCAAGAAAACTTCTGACAACCATCACATTTACTGACCAGATCCTCTGCATCAGCATGAGCCGTCAGCCAATAAAACCCATGACGAAAAGCTTTAGCCACAAGAGACTTAGACCGGGTATGATGACCACAATCTCCTTCATGAATCTCATGAAGAATCTCTCATCCCTCCTCTGGAGAAACACAACATTGAAAAGGCCCTGTAACACTGCAATGGTGCAGCTCGCCATTGACAATTGTCATTGACTTAGACCGCCGGGTTATCTGCCTGACCAAAGTTTCATCCTCAGGTAACTCGCCCCGGGTCATATAAGCCAAATAAGGGACTGTCCAATCAGGAATAGCATGAATAGCCGCCACCAACTGAGCTTCCGGGTCAAGAATAGCCAAATCCTCCTCCATAGGTAACTTGACCGACGGGTTATGCAAGACATCAAGAAAGACATTGGGCGGCACCGGCTTACGTTGAGAACCCAACCGGCTTAAAGCATCAGCCCTTCATTTTTCCTTCGATCAATATGCTCAACTGGATAACCTTTGAAGTGACCAGCAATAACATCCACCTCTCGCCGATAAGCCGCCATGAGTGGATCCTTAGAACTCCACTTACCAGAGACTTGTTGAGCGACTAAATCGGAGTCGCCAAAGCATCACACGCGGCTTAAGTTCATCTCCTTAGCCATCCGAAGACCGTGAAGCAAGGCCTCATATCAGCTGCATTGTTAGTACAAGGGAACATCAATCGGAGAACATCACAAAATGTATCACCTCAAGGGGAAGCAAGCACAATTCCAGCCCCCGAGCCTTCCAATTGTCTGGATCCGTCAAAGTGAATTGTCCTGTACGTGTTATCCGATTTATCTTCAGGCGCCTGCAACTCCATCCAGTCATTGATAAAATCCATGAGTTCCTATGACTTGATGGCCGTGCGAGGCACATACTTCATATCGTGGGGTCCAAGCTTGATGGCCCACTTGGCGACTCGTCCTGTGGCTTCTCTATATTGAATGATGTCCCCCAAAGGAGCAGAGCTGATCACAGTAATAGGATGACCTTGGAAGTATTGCTTAAGCTTCCGGCTTGCCATGAAAACCCCATACACAAGCTTCTGCCAATGAGGATATCTCTGCTTGGACTCAATAAGCACCTCACTGATGTAATAAACCGGCCGTTGAACCGGATATTCCTTGCCCACCTCCTTCCATTCCACCACAATAGCTACAATGACACCCCGGGCATTAGCAGCCACATACGACAACAGCAGCTCTTTATCAATAGGAGCGGCAAGAATGAGCGACTTGACCAGCTGCTTCTTCAAATCCTCAAACACTTCATTGGCAGCATCACTCCAAACGAAATCATCTGTCTTCTTCATCATCTGATACAGAGGGACGGCCTTTTCTCCAAGGCGAGTTATAAACCGACTTAGAGCTGCAATTCGACCCGCCAGGTGTTGGACGTCGTTGATACACTTCGGCTTAGCAAGGGAGGTAATAGACTTGATCTTCTCCGGGTTAGCTTCAATGCCCCTGTTAGAAACCAGAAAACCCAAGAGCTTACCTGCTGGCAGACCAAAAACACACTTGGTCGGGTTAAGCATCTTCTTGTAGACCCGGAGATTGTCAAATGTCTCCTTCAGGTCATCAATCAAGGTCTCCTTCTTCCTGGACTTCACCACAATGACATCCACATAAGCATGCACATTTCGCCCAATCTGACTGTGAAGGCAATTTTGCACACACTGCTGGTAAGTCGCCTGGGCACTCTTGAGCCCAAAAGGCATAGACACATAGCAGAAGGCTCCAAAGGGAGTTATGAAAGCCGTCTTCTCCTGGTCCCGAACTGCCATCTTGATATGATGATAACCAGAATAAGCATCCAGAAAACTCAAACGCTCACATCCCACTGTAGCATCACTAATCTGATCAATACGAGGGAGAGCAAAAGGATCAGCCGGACAAGCCTTGTTTAAATTTGTGTAATCCACACACATACGCCAAGTGCCATTCTTCTTAAGCACCAGCACCGGGTTAGCCAACCACTCTGGATGAAAAACTTCAACAATAAAACCAGCTGCCAAGAGCCGGGCTACTTACTCTCCAATGGCCTTCCGCCTCTCCTTATTAAATCGGCGAAGAAACTATTTGACCGGCTTAAACTTTGGATCAATATTAAGGGTGTGCTCAGCGAGTTCCCTCGGTACACCCGGCATGTCAAAAGGCTTCCATGCAAAGATGTCCCGGTTCTCACAGACGAACTCGATGAGCGTGCTTTCCTATTTCGGATCCAGATTAGCACTGATAATGAACTGCTTGGATGAGTCGCCAGGTACGAAATCAACCATCTTGGTGTCATCTGCCGATTTAAACTTCAAAGCTAGAACATGCTCTGTAGTTGGCTTTTTCAAAGAAGTCATATCTGCCGGGTCAACATTATTTTATAAAAATTTAACTCCTTCGTTGCACAAACAAACTCACCATAGGCAGCATCACCTTCTTCACACTCCAAAGCTATCTTTCGGCTTCCATGCACTGTGATGGTCCCCTTATAACCCGGCATTTTGAGCTGCAGATAAACATAACAGTGCCTTGCCATGAACTTAGCATAAGCCGGCCGTCCAAACAGAGCATGATAAGGGCTCTTGATTTTCACCACTTCAAAGGTCAATGTCTCTAACCTTGAATCATGATCATCTCCAAAAGAAACTTCCAGAGCTATCTTTCCAACTGGGTATGCCGACTTACCAGGCACCACGCCGTGGAAAACAGTGTTCGATGGCTTAAGATTTTTATCTGTCAACCCCATGCGACGGGAAGTTTCATAATAAAGGATATTGATGCTGCTCCCGCCGTCCATGAGTACTTTGGTGAGTTTATACCCTCCAACCTGAGGTGCGACCACCAACGCTAGGTGACCCGGGTTATGAACCCGGGGCGGGTGATCTTCCCGACTCCACACAATGGGCTGCTCAGACTAGCGCAAGTAACGAGGAAGTGTTGGTTCAACAACATTTACTGCCCTTTTGTGAAGCTTTTGATTGCGCTTACATAAGCTAGTGGTAAAGACATGATACTGCCCACTATTCAACTGCTTTGGGTTGCTCTGATAACCAGATTGTTGCTGCTGTTGACTCCCTGATTATTCTACTGATTGTAACCACCTTGGTTGCCATGACTACCTTGATTGCCTTGAAATCCTGAGCTAGAACCGCGTCCGCCATAACCCGTCCCATGAAAACCGGGTCCTGAACCGCCACCTGGCCCATGACCATCTTGGAAAAGATTTGAATTTTTGAACTCCTTCATAATGAAGAAATCCTTCCAGAGGTGCGTAGATGGCCTTTCTCGCATCCCGTGTCTTGGGCAGGGCTGGTTTAATAGCTGCTAAAGATTGATACCTGATCCTCCATTCCGCGGGGGCGGTTTACCATTACGACGCTGACCATTATTCTGCGTGTTGGTGTTAGCAACAAAATCCAAACTATTATCAGCTTTGCGCTTACTGTTGTTTCCATGGCTCGCCAGGTTATGTTGGTGCCCACTGGCGTTGCTGCTCTTCTTTCCCTTTCCCGACTTTTCATCGTCAGACTCGGGGTCCTTGGTACCATCAAAGTCAGCATATTTAACCAGAGCCGCCATAAGTGTCCCCATGTCATTGCAGTGGCGCTTAAGCCGTTCCAACTTCAGCTTCAGAGGCGCGAACCGGCAATTGCCTTCCAACGTTAAGACTGCTGAATCGGCATTGATGCGATCCGATGAGTGCAGGATTGCTGAGACCCGGCACACCCAATGAGTTGTCAGTTCACCTTCTTCATGGACATATGCGGCTAAATCCACAATTGACATGCGGCTAAATCCACAATTGACATGGGCTGCTTGCACGTGTCTTTGAAATTCTAGATAAACCGGGCCTTTAACTCAGCCCATGACCCAATGGAGTTAGCTTGCAAACTTTTCAACCAAGTACGAGTTGTTCCCTCCAATATCATGGTGAAATATTTAGCACAAGCAGCATCGTCAACATCCAACATTTCCATCACCATCTCATAACTCTCAATCCATGCTTCGGGGGGTAAGTCGGCCGTGTAATTGGGCACCTTACGGGGACCTTTGAAATCCTTGGGCAGCCTGATACGTCTCCGTCATATCTACTTTTCCAAACACTGTTGCCCTTGTTTTGGACTCTAACTTGCATGATTCCAATGGAACTAATCCGGACTGACGTTGTTTTCAGCAGAATTGCCATGGTGTTATTTTTGTGCAGAAATAAAAGTTCTCGGAATGAACTGAAAATCAACAAAGAATATTTTTGGAATTAATAAAAAATACTGGCGAAAGAATCAAGGTGAGGGGGCCCACACATTTTCCATGAGGGTGGGAGGCACGCCTACCCCCCGGGCGCGCTCCCCTGCCTCGTGGGCCCCCTTGGTGCTCCACCGACCTCAACTCCAACTCTATATATTCACGCTCGGGGAGACAAAAATCAGAGAGAAGGATTCATTGCGTTTTACGATACGGAGCCGCCGCAAGCCGTAAACTCTCTAGGGAGGGCTGATCTGGAGTCTGTTCGGGGCTCCGGAGAGGGGAATTCGTCGCCGTCGTCATCATCAACCTTCCTCCATCACCAATTTCATGATGCTCACCGCCGTGCGTGAGTAATTCCATCGTAGGATTGCTGGACGGTGATGGGTTGGATGAGATTTATCATGTAATCGAGTTAGTTTTGTTAGGGTTTGATCCCTAGTATCCATTATGTTCTGAGATTGATGTTGCTATGACTTTGCTATGCTTAATGCTTGTCACTAGGGCCCGAGTGCCATGATTTCAGATCTAAACCTATTACGTTTTCATGAATATATGTGAGTTCTTGATCCTATCACGCCAGTAGCCGCCGCTGTCGTGGTCTTCTGCATCGCCAAGTCCCAGCACCCGCGGCCCTCTGCTTCACCTCGCCAAGCCGTCACGATTCCTTCTCCGGTGCCCTGTCCCCGTCGGTTTTCCTCGAGCACGCCACCACTGCGCCTCAAGTCTCTCCCGCCGGGAGCCCCGCTTCAAGTCCCTGCCATGGCTGCTGCCCTTCTGCAGAACCTCGTCGCCAGGGAGCCGTCGCCCCGCCAAGTCCCTCGACTCGCTGCCTCGTCACCGCAGCAACAGCAGCAGTTCGCCAAGCCCCGACAACCGCTCCTCCTCTGTGCACCCGTCGCCGCCCCTCCTGCAAGCCCCGAGCCGCCCCGTCGTCCTTCAGCCCTGCAGTCGCCTTTTTCCGCGACCACAAAGCAGGAGCTTCTCCAGCCACGAGCGCCCGAGGCCTCCTCCTCGACCCTCCCCGCGCGAACCCCATCGCTGCTCGTCACCATGGCCAACCCTGCAGCAAGCTCCGCCGTCGCACCATCTGCAGGCGCTCGAGCACAAGCTCGCCCGCGCCCAGTCTTCCTCCTCGTCGCGCGGAACCAGGGGGCTTGACACTGCCTTTCCCCTGCATCGCCCTATTCCCGCGCTTGCACCGCCTGAACCCTGAAGCCGCCGCACCCCTGCTTTTTTTGAGACAAACCCCTGCTTCCTCTGCTTCGTAGACGAGCCACGCGCTTGCATTGACCAAGCCAGCCGCTGCGTGCATCAGGCCCAGCTCGGCCACTTCCTCCACCACTAGATCCGCCCCGTTGGGCATCCACCGACTAGGCTTGGCCCATGGGTGAGCAGCCCCAGCTCTGTTCAGATTCGGCCCGCGTGTGTTTTTTTCAGCGTCTGCAAATTTGTTCATTTACCCAGAGAGTGCAGTTTTATAGAAAAAACCCCCTAGTGTTCATGCATCTAATAACTAATTAACCATGCATCATATGTCAATAATTTATATATGTAAAATGCTCAGAATTTCATCTAGTTTCATAATATGCTGCTCTCATCCATGTTTAAAATGTTTAAGTTGATGTCTACATTTATTTTTCATAAATGCCATGCTAAATGATTTATTTCATAACTAAATAACCGTAGCTCCGAATCATATAAACTTTATATGTAAATGGGGTGAAAATGCATAGATTAACATGGTGCACTTTACTTTCCTGTTTAACAACATTAAAATGGTGTTTTAGTCAGAACAGTACCAACTTTGAAATATGCATATGGGGATTTTCAGGAATTGTTGTTTGTTATTTCTGGCCTCATTTAAACTTGCCTAAATAGATAGTTTATTTATGTTTCACCTCTTGCCATGTTTAACAATATTTAATATTGTCGGGTACATAACCGAGAGAGAACTAAATGAGTCATGTGGTGTTTTGTCAATATGCAAGTCGTTGCATATTGAGCTCCACTTAATTTGTAGTGTTGTTTGTTGCACTTTGCCATGCCATGCTCATTAAACCAGACATGCATCATACTTAGTTGTGCATCATGCCATTTTTATGTGATGGTTGTTTACTATGTTGTTTGCTTCTTTACGGTGTTGCTTCTTCTTGATAGTTCCGGTAATGTTGCGATTGTGAGGATTCGGTCGACTACGTTGGTTCGTCTACTTCTTGGACTCGTTCTTCTTCCTTACGGGATCTCAGGCAAGATGACCATTACCCTCGATAACACTTCTATCTTTGCTTGCTAGCTATTCGCTCTATCACTATGCTTGCGCTACCTACCACTTGTTTATCATGCCTCCCATATTGCCATCTCAAGCCTCTAACCCACCTTCCTAGCAAACCGTTGTTTGGCTATGTTACCACTTTTGCTCAGCCCCTCTTATAGCGTTGTTAGTTGCAGGTGAAGTTGAAGTTTGCTCCATGTTGGAACATGATTATGTTGGGATATCACAATATCTCTTATTTTAAATAATGCATCTATATACTTGGTAAAGGGTGGAAGGCTCGGCCTTATGCCTGGTGTTTTGTTCCACTCTTGCCGCCCTAGTTTCCGTCATACCGGTGTTATGTTCCTTGATTTTGCATTCCTTACGCGGTTGGGGTTATGGGACCCCCTTGATAGTTTGCTGTGAATAAAACTCTTCCAGCAAGGCCCAACCTTGGTTTTACATTTGCCTCATCTAAGCCTTTTTCAGTTGGGTTTCCGGAGCCCGAGGGTCATCTTTATTTACCCCGGGCGGTGCTCCTCGAGTGTTGGTCAAAACTAGAGCACCGTCTTGGGACCGTCCCTTGGCAACTTGGGTTATGTTGGTACCTGTCGCTTAGCTTATCCGGTGTGCCACGAGAGCGAGATATGTGCAGCTCCTATCGGGATTTGTCGGCACGGTCGGGTGGTCTTGCTGGTCTTGTTTCTTTGTTGCGAAATGTCTTGTAACCGAGATTCCGAGACTGGCCGGGTTTTTCCGTCAGAAGGAATATCCTTCGTTGATCGTGAGAGCTTGTGATGGGCTAAGTTGGGACACCCCTGCAGGGTATAAACTTTCGAAAGTCGTGCCCGCGGTTATGTGGCAGATGGGAATTTGTTAACATCCGGTTGTAGAGAACTTGACACTTGACTTAATTAAAATGCATCAATCGCGTGTGTAGCCGTGATGGTCCCTTTTCGGTGGAGTCCGGGAAGTGAACACGGTTTTGGGTTATGTTTGAACGTAAGTAGTTTTAGGATCACTTCTTGATCACTTCTAGCTTCTCGACCGTTGCATTGCTTCTCTTCTCGCTCTTATTTGCGTATGTTAGCCACCATATTTGCTTAGTGCTTGCTGCCACTCCACCTCATTACCCCATCCTACCCATAAGCTTAAATAGTCTTGATCTCGCGGGTTTTGAGATTGCTGAGTCCTCGTGACTCACAGATACTACCAAAACAGTTGCAGGTGCCAATGATACCAGTGCAGGTGATGCTACCGAACTCAAGTGGGAGTTTGACGAGGACCTTGGTCATTACTATGTTTTGTTTCCTGGTGATCAGTAGTGGTGCCCGGTTGGGACGATCAGGGATCTATCATTTGGGGTTGTCTTCCTTTTCATTTGTATTTGTCCGTAGTCGGACTATGTGTGTACTCTGAATGATGTATATTTAATTAATGTATTGTGTGAAGTGGCGATTGTAAGCCAACTCTTTATCCCATTCTTGTTCAGTACATGGGATTGTGTGAAGATGACCCTTCTTGTGACAAAACCACCATGCGGTTATGCCTCCAAGTCATGCCTCGGCACGTGGGAGATATAGCCGCATCATGGGCGTTACATAGATCCTATTATGTTTCATGAATATATGTGAGTTCTTGATCCTATCTTGCAAGTCTATAGTCACCTACTATGTGTTATGATCCGGCAACCCTGAAGTGACAATAATCGGGACCACTCCCGTTGATGACCGTAGTTTGAGGAGTTCATGTATTCACTATGTGCTAATGCTTTGTTCCGGTTCTCTATTAAAAGGAGGCCTTAATATCCCTTAGTTTCCATTAGGACCCCGCTGCCACGGGAGGGTAGGACAAAAGATGTCATGCAAGTTATTTTCCATAAGCACGTATGACTATATTCAGAATACATGCCTACATTACGTTGATGAATTGGAGCTAGTTATGTGTAACCCTATGTTATAATTGTTACATGATGAACCGCATCCGACATAATTATCCATCACCGATCCAATGCCTACAAGCTTTTCACATATTGATCCTTGCTTAGTTACTTTTCCGTTGCCACTGTTACAATTACTACAAAACTGCTACTGATATCTTTGCCACCGTTACTACTTCCATACTACTTTTCTACTAAAAACTTTGCTGCAGATACTAAGTTATCCAAGTGTGGTTGAATTGACAACTCAACTGCTAATACTTGAGAATATTCTTTGGCTCCCCTTGTGGCGAATCAATAAATTTGGGTTGAATACTCTACCCTCAAAAACTGTTGCGATCCCCTATACTTGTGGGTTATCAAGACTATTTTTACGGCGCCGTTGCCGCGGAGCATAGCTCTATTCTTTGAGTCACTTGGGATTTATATCTGCTGGTCACTATGAGGAACTTGAAAGACGAGAAAACCAAAATTTATCCCTCAACTACGAGGGGAGGTAAGGAACTGCCATCTAGCTCTAGACTTGATTCACCTTCTGTTTTGAGTAAACTTGCGACACCTAAACCTGCTTCTGCTATTAATTCTGATATGTCGCATGTTATTGATGATGCCACTTTTCCTATGCATGATACTTATGATGGAACAACTTCTATGCTTGATAATACTGTGCCACTAGGTGAATTTCTTGATGAACAACTTGCTAGGGCTAGAGAGAATGAAATAATTGAAACTGATAATATTGATGAAAATGATGATGATGATTCTCCCCTAGATATGAATTGCCTGTTGTGCCTGAGGGTTATGTTATGGATGAAGAAACTGCTAGAGACTTTCTTGCTTGCAATGATAGAAGTGATCTTAAGAAATTATTAACTAAGCTGAAAAATCTTTGAATGCTAGAATGAAATATGACCCTGCTTTTGCTACTTCACCTATCTTTATTACTCATAAGGATTATGATTTCTCTGTCGATCCTGAGATAATTACTCTGGTTGAATCTGATCCTTTGTATGGCTATGAATCTGAAACTGTTGTGGCACATTGTCGTGGTTTTGTCACGGCAGATGTCCTCGTGAAAGGACTTAGTCGTGGAGCCATCTCTACGGGTTAGCTTAAAGGGGCTAAAGCGGAAAAGGGACGCAAGAGAGTTTTATAGTAGTTCGGCCCATTACAATGAAGGTAAAAGCCTACGTCTAGTTGTGATGGAATTGCTGGGGTTTCCATGACCAGGGAGCGAATACACTTTGCCTGGGTCTCGAGTTGTTGTCTGTTCTCCTTGAACCGCTGCCGGGTCGTCCCCTTATATACATGGGTTGACGCCCGTCAGTTTATAGAATCCCGAGGCCAGCTCATAAACGTGTTCGGCTCGGTCTCTGCTCTTTCTACCTTACAACACAAGTCTACATATCAATGCCGGTTTATGTCTACAGGCCTTAAACCGGTTCCGGGCCCTGGGCCTTCATAAAGCGTCACCGTCTGTCTTCACGGGCTTCAGATATGACGAACCACTGATGGGGTTAACCCGGCCTCTCCTGGCCGGTTTACACCCAGTGGCAATATCCCCAACATTAGGCCCTAGATTGATTTGAACTGGTTCACGCAGTCCTGGATACTTAAGAAAATTTCTTCTTCAATATCTTCACGTAATGTGTAAACCACCGTGACGTCACTTTCCATAACCATGTTAAACCGCCATGACATCATCTATTATTTAAAATTGCATATAACCCATCCTCATTAATGAGCCTCCGACAATCAAGGCGACATCTCCGCCTCATATCCAAATTTCGGACTCCTCAATTTCCGCGCCTGACACTTATCTTTTTGCCTTTATAAATAGGGCCAGGGGGTCTTTCCATCCCCCCCCTCTCTTCATCTCATCCTCTTCCTTCTGTTGCCCGACCTTTGAGCTCCGCCACCACACAACCGTAAACCGCCTCAACGCCGCATCATCATCCTGAGCATTGCAGAATCGTGGCGCTTCTCCGCTCTTCCATCAGTATCGGTAAGCTCTCTGTTCTCCCACCATAGATATGTCTCTAGGGTTTCAGTGTTCATCGGTGTTCGTCGCTGTTCGTTAGTGTGTAATAGCTCTTTGGTTCAAACCTTGATATTCATCCCGTATAGCGATAGCCGTAGCCCTTCTTTTCCATTTAATGCTTCTCGTTTAAGTAGAAGATCCCATATGAACCTTCATCAACTGCTTCAGTACTAATATTTAGGTCAGGATATATTTCCATTTTCTGACATGCGGTAGATCCAAAATTATAATGCCAATTTGTGAAACCTGTTTTTCCTTCCCTTATGCATCTTTTAGACTTGTATCTTCAATACCAGATTAGGCGGTTTAACTCCTTAGAAAAAATGACGACCCAGTAGATACCATTAGTCCCCTGTTGAACCGCCAATGCACTCCACCATTATACTGTCTCCGGTTTACGAACAACCAATTCATGTTTAATTACATGCTAACACCCTTATATCGTTGTATAGTTGTCCACTGTAAATCTTAAACCGGCAAACATAATGTTTCAGATTTTCGTTGCCAAGGCCAAGCAAGTCTATGAATGCAATTGGGTTCCTTCTCGAGTGACCGAAGAACAGTTAAACAATCTTGTTAGCACAGGAGCTTTAGCCAAGAAAGATGCCATCCACTGGAGAGTCCCTGGCCCGGAAAATTCTCCTACACCCAAGGATGGAGAGGTAGTTGTGTTTGCTGATCACTTAGGCCGGGGTTTCAGCCCTCCCGGTTCAAAAAAATTCCGGGATGTACTGGCCATCTTTCAACTGCACCCACAAGACATCGGTCCGAATTTCCGTGACCAACATCTGCCACTTCCAAGTTTTTTGTGAGGTTTATCTACAAGAGGAACCTACACTAGAACTGTTCAGGGATTTCTTTCACTTAAACTGTCGCACGGAATTCACAGATGGACCCAACACTGAATTGGGTGGAATGGCGGTTCAGAAAAGGAAGGAAGTTACTTTTCCTCATCCCAAGCTTCACAGTCACCCCAGGGAGTGGAACCAGACCTGGTTTTACTTCAAGGATACATCTCCACCTGATGAAAACCCCCTGCCAGGTTACCGCCCTGAACGCCTGAGTAACACACATCCTTTCCCGCAGAGGTTGACTGCAAAAGAAAGGGCCAATTATGCTCCTCAATTATCAAAGCTTAGAGCCTTCATGGCAAACAGTTTGACAGGAGTTGATCTTGCTCGTTGTTGGATAAGCTGGAGCATTATGCCCTTAAGCCGGCGCTCTAGTTTGATGTGTGAATATACGGGGAGTTTGAAAGATGCTCAGCGGCACATTGACATTCAGCTTACAGATGAAGAAGTCACTGAGGCTGTAAAAAAGATGTTGAACGAACCGGAGGCTGTCTGTGCACAAACCGGACTACGCCCTTTATGTACCTTCAACAAACCGCCAGCTGTAAGAATCATACAATCTTTTTATCGGAAGCTGCTTCTGTCCAAATATGCTCTGAAAGTGTGATTATTTTCTGACAGGGTGATGATCCGTTTTGGAACAAGAAACCCCCACAAGACAAACCGGTCAAGCCAGTTCGACCAAAAACCAAGGTTGTTAAGAAACCTGCCAAGAGAAGGACCACTACATCGTCCGATCCACCAGCTGATGATGATGTGGGTAATCCGGAACCAGAGGTAGAACTTGATTCTCTTGGTTCATTTTTCATACACCTCATTGACAATGATTATTACCAGGACGACGCTGAAGGCAGTCATCTTTGAAGATGTAGAGGTAATCGTTCTTTCCTCCGATTCGGATCCTCTCGCCAACATCAAAAATCCGTCGAGCAAACCGGAAAGTAAAATTTTCTCACCCCTTGCTTACTTGGACCCAAACTTTCTTTTGAAGACACAAGAAGACGAGGCTCATTGCACAACCCGGCACAATGACGGTAGTTACCTCCGCCGGTTTACGAATAGCCCGGTTCGAACGCCGATCGAGGTCTCTTATCCCTTTGACACTTCAAGCCCCAAAGCGGGTTGTTTCGCGGGCTCTTAACCATCGACTCAAATTATCGTGGTACTTCTCACTCATCTTCCGTGAGTAAATGCGCTTTCAAAGCTTCCACCCCTCAAAACAGTGCTTGGGTGAGTCATATCCTTATTTTTATCCTTGATATATACTATACTGATCGTGCTGTATATTTTTCTCAGTGCCAAGCCCAGACCCAGCAAGAAGGCTCGGTTGAATAAACCGACTGATGAGGGTGTGGCTGTTGAACCGGATAAAACTCCAGATCCTGAAGAGACCAACATTGATGATATGCTGAATGACCCACCGCCGCAAGATCATGACTTCATTGCTGAGCAGGTAGAAGTCGACACCAGAAGCCTTGCTGACCAGCCAACCAGCCCTGTCTGAACTGACAATAAACCGGCAAGTCCGGTTATAAATGCTGACAAACCGGCAACCCCAGTAACGGCTGCTGATGACAAAGATGACGATGTTATGATTATTGGCACTGGCCATACCGCTCCTGGCCATCCCATCGCTTTGTCAAAGCATACTGCCAAAGATGAACTCTCTGCAATTGGCAAAGGCAAATGGAGCGCCGATTTGTCAAATTATGCCCATCTGAATGCTCAAGACCTTCACTCTGGCTTCCTGAACCGTTTGTACACCAGCCATGACTATGAAGCCGGTTTGGTAAATATGATGAAGGAATTATATGAGGTAACTTCATAAGTGTTTCTCTCTTCTATTTAACTGCAGCTTATCAACTCCAATAGCCCCCAAGTGACGGTTTGAAATACCAATTTAAACCGGGACTTTAATAACAATATCATGTTTGCAACAATGTATCTTAACTCCACTGATGTAGCCCCCAAGGGCCGGTTTAACTTTATAAACATGAAACAGGACTTTGTAGAAGAATTCCCATCTCAGCAATTTATGAGCAAATACACATTAGCCCCCAACTGCCAAGCTTAATACTTGTATTGTGCTTGGGACTTGTAAAAATTTCTGATAAAGAGCAAATAAGCATTAGCCCCCAAGTACTAAGGGCATAACTTGTTATGTGCTTGGTACTTGAAATATGTACTGTCAACTCATTATATATCTGTCTCTTTATAGGATGAACTGAACAAGAAAGAAAGCCAAACCGCTGATCTGCATGAGAACCTCAAATCTCAGCAAGCTGAAACCTCCAAAGCCAAGGAAGAGTTAACCAGCGCTTTAGGCGCTATGGAGAAACTTAAAGAGGTATTCAATAAAAGCGGGCGGATTGGGAGACTGAAAAATTCGCTTTAATAAAGAGGGCAGAAAAAGCAGAAGCCGCTCTTAAACCGGTGGTTGATGAACCGACTGGCGTAAAGCGGCAGATTCATGCCATGACTGCTGCTGTGTTCGGTAAACATCCTTGACTTATCCTTTCAACATATCCTTTCATGCATTCCCGGTTTACTAATGCTTGTAATGATACAGGAACTCGTATTAGCCATCTGGGCTCTGATGTACAAAAGAAATTGAAAGCAGCCTACACCACGATAGAGCGACTATACGGTCTTGACAGCGGATCATCTACACTGCTTCACATAATAATCCTCCTCCCACCTTGATCAAAGATATCTTAGAAAGGTTATCTAAGCTTCCTGCCCGGGTAGACGAGCTAAAAAAGCCTGCCGCTAGAACAGGCGCTTTGGCTGCACTGACACGGGCAAAAGCGTGGGTACCTGACTTTGATCCAGTGGAAACGGCCCAAGGTTATCCCAGTTTGAAGGAAGATGGAATAGAATTTAGCAATGATGATCTCCGGATCATAAACTGGGAAGTACGCCCATTGGCTTGTCAACTGGTTGAAGAGGCGGACCTTTCGTACTATCAGGCAAGTTATGACGACAAGAACAAACAGGTTGCTGCACCAATTCCAGAAGCTCAAAATCTTATCGCGCCAATCCGTAAGCACACTTATGCCCCTGACATTGAACCGTCCACGCTTATCAGCGATGAAGCTATATTCCAAGCCTTAACTGGGATCGACTGGGCAATTGTTGACTTCCAGCCACTGGGTAGAGAAGAGGGCGGTGAACCGACGCGAGATGATCCGCATCCGTCAGGCCAAGCTGGTGACCAATCATGAACCGTAGGCCGGTTTAATCTTCTACATGTTGCAGCATGTATTTGAGAAAACAATTATCATTTTGGGCACTGAAACGCCTTGTAATAGGCTAGTTAAAACACTTGGTCTGGTATGCCTTTGTGCATATTTATCTACAACTGATGCCTGCATAATCCGGCACGCTTTAAGAGATGATAATCATAATCCGTAATTATTTACTCAAGTTGTTCCTGCAGACAAATAGCTTAAAGCACCGGGGCGGTTTATCCCTGGGCGGGTCATGATACCCAAATGCATATATATACGACTAGGGTTTATAACCATGGTTGTAAAAGATAACAAATGTGAAATACATAATACCTGTGACCTTTAGGCATAACGTTTGGCTGACCAATGTTGCAGTGACTTTGAGTCAAAGCTAGACCGGGCTGATAGTCTCCGGATTATGATTTGATCGTGTACTGACAACTTGTAGTTGACAGTCTAACCGGGTTGATGAACACCGGTTTAAAAAACATCATAAATCTTATCAAAAGAGAGCAAAACTTAACGAAATGCAAGGAAAACCGTTAGTCGAGGCTTTTCACGGGCTACCAGGCCCCAAATTCGAGGCTTTTCATGGGCTGCCAGGCCATTGAGTTAAACCATTTTTGCAAAGCCTTTTAAGATGGTCCTTGAGGGAGTCCTGGACTAGGGGGTGTCCGGATAGCCGAACTATCATCACGGCCAGACTCCAAGACTATGAAGATACAAGATTGAAGACTTCGTCCCGTGTCCGGATGGGACTTTCCTTGGCGTGGAAGGCAAGCTTGGTGATACGGATATGTAGATCTCCTACCATTGTAACCGACTGTGTAACCCTAACCTATCTGGTGTCTATATAAACCGGAGGGTTTTAGTCCGTGGGACGAACAACAATCATACCATAGGCTAGCTTCTAGGGTTTAGCCTCCTTGATCTCGTGGTAGATCTACTCTTGTACTACCCATATCATCAATATTAATCAAGCGGGAGTAGGGTATTACCTCCATCGAGAGGGCCCGAACGTGGGTAAAACATCATGTCCCTTGTCTCCTGTTACCATCCGCCTAGACGCACAGTTTGGGACCCCTACCCGAGATCCGCCGGTTTGACACCGACATTGGTGCTTTCATTGAGAGTTCCTCTATGTCGTCACCTATAGGCCCGATGGCTCCTTCGATCATCAACAATGACGCGGTCCGGTGAGACTTTTCTCCCCGGACAGATCGTCAGATTCGGTGGCTTTACCGCGGGCCAATTCACTTGGCCATCTGGAGCAGATCGAAAGCTACGCCCCTGGCCATCAGGTCAGATTTGGAAGCTTGAATTATACGGCGACATCTGCGGAGACTTGATCTTCGACGGATTCGAGCCACAGCCAAGCGTGCCGCACTGTCTCGATAGGCATGATCTAACTCTGCCGCCGGACAGTGTCCTAGAGGCCGCACTAGTGTCCGCTCCGAACATTGATTCGGAGCCGATCTCGTCGATCGAGGATGGTTGGTTGGACAGCACCTCGGGGGCTGAAATCTCTATGGCGATTAAGCCGAACACAATCACTGTCCTTTGCGAAGACCGTGACTCCCAGGTGTCACACTCCTCTCCGGACTCCGAACCCTCCACGCCCCTGCCAATCGAATCCGATTGGGCGCCGGTCAAGGAGTTCACTGCCGCGGACATCTTCCAGCACTCGCCCTTTGGCGACATCCTGAATTGACTAAAGTCTCTCTCTTTATCCGTAGAGCCATGGCCGGACTACGGTCAGGAAGGTTGGGATGCGGACGACGAAGAAATTCAACGCCCACCCACCACCCACTTCAGTAGCCACCGCCGAAAGCTTACATGACGTGCTCGATTTCGACTCCGAAGACATCGACGGTATGGACGACGATGTAGGAGACAACCATGAACCAGCGCCTATAGGATGATGGACAACCACCTCATCCCATGATGTATACATGGTGGATACAGCTAAAGGAAATGAAGACGAGGAACAACGGGACGCTACGAAGGATAAATCCCTTGAAAAGCAGTCAAAACGGCAACGTAAACGCCGAACCAAGTCCCGCCTCAACAAAGACCCAGCCATAGAGTAGGGCGAACCGGTGGACGATGAACATGCTATCGAGCAATCGTCCGAACAAGACAACTTGGATAAACAACCCGTCCCCGGCGAATATAACAGTCCGGACGATCTCACGCCGGACAAATTGTTGGAGCAGAATAACCTCCACAAAAGGCTCGTCGCCACTGCGCGTAGCCTGAAAAAGCAGAAGCGGTAGCTCAAAATAGCGGAAGATGCACTCAGAATCATATGGAGCAAAGTATTCAACACAGCAAACAAATCTGGCGACGATCGCCGACCAAAGAGCTACCCAAAGAGAAAACTACTGCCCGAATTTGACGAGGAGGCCATAGAGCCCCCACAATCAAAAAGTAAGAAGGCCACCCGGTCGGACGGACGACCCCACGGCAAAAAGAGAGCGGCAAAATGGCGCCGCACACAAGCCGATACGCGATCCGCATAAGGATTCACATCAAAGGGATGGCCCGGTTAGGTCCATCTATGGGCCGAGAAAGCAAGCTCTTCAAAGCAATGCAATACGCCAAATATCTGAACATCACGGCACACCCAAGTATAGGGGCGCCGCACACCCCCTGTGTTTCACCAATAGGTGCTGGATCACGAATTCCCAGCGGGATTCAAACCCGTAAACATAGAGGCATACGACGGAACAACAGACCACAGGAGTGCGGATTGAGGACTATATCCTCCACATACACATGGCTAGAGGAGATGATCTCACGCCATAAAATACTTACCCTCAAGCTCAAAGGGCCAGCGAGGCATTGGCTCAAAGGCCTCCCCAAAAATACCATTGGAAGTTGGGAAGAGCTCGAGGATGCTTTTCGGGCAAATTTTCAAGGGACTTATGTCCATCCTCCGGATGCAGACGATTTAAGTCATATAACTCAACAACCCGGAGAGTCAGGCCGCAAATTCTGGAACAGGTTCCTCACCAAAAAGAACCAAATAGTCGACTGTCGGGACGCCGAAGCCTTAGCAGCTTTCAAAGACAACGTCCGAGACGAATGGCTCGCCACACACCTCGGCCAAGAAAAGCCGAGAACCATGGCTGCATTAACAAGCCTCATGACCCGCTTTTGCGCGGGAGAGGATAGCTGGCTAGCCAGATGCTGCACCAGCGACCCAAGTACATCCGAAGTCAGGGATGGAAATGGGAAACCACGGTGCAACAAGGACCAGCGCCGTATTAAGGGGAACGGTCCAAAGAGCGCGGCAGTCAACGCCGGATTCAAAAGCTCACGGCAGAACAATAAAAAACTGCCCCTTAAGGACAATAGCGATGAGCTAGCAAACCTAAACAAAATCTTGGACAAGATATGTCAAATCCACAGTACTCCCGGGAGGCCTGCAAACCATACCCACAGAGATTGTTGGGTCTTCAAACAGTCCGGCAGACTCAACGCCGAACATAAGGGGCTCGACACACCAAGTGAAGATGATGACGAGCACCACAAGCAGAGCCCCGGAAAACAAAAGAATTTCCCTCAATAGGATAAAACAGTACACTCACTTCACGTGATCAAAGGGAAATTCAGAGTTACGACCACTAAAATGCGCGCCGCACAAACTACCCTAGCGTAGTACCAACACTGGTTGTCAAAACCAATCACCTTCGACCATCGTGACTATTCGGAAGTATCCTAACGTAGGATGGACTGCCTTGATATTGGATCCTATAATTGACGGATTCCAATTTACACAAGTCCTCATGGATGGCGACAGTGACATGAACCTGATATATCAGGACACAATCCGCGGCATGGGGATAGACCAAACCAAAATTCCCCATAGCAACACCTCCTTCAAAGGGGTAATGCCCGGCCCGTATGCCCATTGTACGGGCTCCCTTCTACTAGAAGTTGTGTTCGGCTCATCCGACAACTTCCGCCATGAAAAGTTAACCTTCCACATCGCCCCATTCGACAGTAGCTATCAAGCACTACTGGGGCGTGAAGCTTTCGCCCGCTTTAACGCAATACCGCATTATGCATCTCTTACACTTAACATGCCCGGTCCATGCGGCATCATCTCATTAAAAGGGAGTATTAAGTGTTACTTGAGCACGGAGCAACGTGAGACTTCCTTGACATCCCCACACCTATCCGGCTCCGCTAGTCAAAGAACCTGAATAGGTCATTCAAACCCCGGACATGGCTAGACGAGTCCGGCGCCTACTAGCGGCATACCCCCATACAAGGGGTTGCATGCATGTACAACAAGAGACAATAAAGCTCAATTTTATGCACTTCTTTGAATCGTACTCTGTTTATTTAATATAAAGTACATCTTTCGCACGATATTTTTTCTTTTAAACTAATTTCCTCTCTTTTACAGATGAACAACGTGCTACACCCGTCCAGGATACGGCTGCGGAGACACGGTAGCAGACGTGCGATGAGGGACCCGTTGCAAGGATTCTTTTTGATTAAGACCCTGCGTAAACCTTTTTTACTGTCTCTTGTTGATATACATCCCCCGGTTTCTTACTATAACCGAGGAGGAGGCTGGTGTTTTGGCATTGGCCGCACCAGAATTTTTGCGCGTACCTGGACACCAGGGGCTTAGGGCATTATTCTACCCGTTTTTATAAAGACCGAATACCTTAGGGAGTATTCGGCGTCTCGAGTTAGGCCTTATATGCATCAGCTCCGAATCATGTCTTTGGTCAAATGTTGGGTTTGCCCGGCTCATGTGTTTTGCTGCCTTACGTTCCGTTCTATCGGCTAACGCGGCACCAGGAGAACTACTGCGATTGTGCCCGGTTGCCGGGCGAGCACCTCAAGAGAGAAAGTCGAAAACTGACCGTCATGATATAGCGAGAGACTGGTCAACCACGCGATGACTCATCGGAATGTTTAGAATTCCTTCGATTAACGAAGGACCGTTTTCGGTCGAGCACATACGCACCCGAATTCGGGAGAGTGCGGTGCCCCGAACTATATAGTAGCCCCACCCTCGAACTCCTATGGCTAAGTGAAAGTGATAAAGCATTATAGTCCGGTTGCCTAGTTTGCTACGCTACCACCTCCTCAACAGGACCAAGACGTTGGATTAAGTGTGAAAGCGCCTTCTTTGCAAACACCCCGCACTATGTGCGTGGGGAAGCCAAGGACTGCCATCTTTCGTGTTATATATACATATACATCAACGGCCGCCGCGAGGAGTAGTTTACTACTTGAACGCACAAGTATAAAAAGCTCTTATATTATATTGAAACATTGTTTTCACAAATCATACATGTCATTTAAACATAATATCCTTCGAGCATCAAGCGTCTCCATTAAACGAAGCGCCTGCAGACTTCCTCAAAATAGTGCTCGGCATGTACTGCTTCATCCGAATCTTGGGATGCAACGTCGGTGGCCTTCATCTCCGCCCGGTATGTCTTGACACGGGCGAGCCATCCGCTCCCTCAATACACACGTCGACCGCTTCATTGCGTCGATATGCGGTACCGCACCAAGGAACCGCTGCACTAAACCAAAATAACTCTTCGGTGGGGTCCGCTGGCCACAAATGAGTCATGACATGCTTCATGGCAAGTCCGGATAATCGATTCAGCTCGGCCCATTCGCCAACCAATCGGTCAACGGAAGAGGACGCCCGGACTATGGAATTGCGACCAATATAGCTCTTCCTTCAGGCCCCTTCGGCCTCGGAAGTGCTCAATCGCGTCCATGGCGCTCGCCGCTAAGTCCGAATAAGCATCCTCCGAACTCCAAAACTTGTCCAACCGAGCATACCGGATCCGTATATTTCCTCCGCAGCGTAAACGGTTTTCCAGCCGCAATAGCCCGGCTGACTCAGCTCCTCCTTGGCAGCCCTCAAAGTGGAACGGGCATCCTTGGATTCGGCGGTGGCCTTTTTCAGGCCCTCTTGCTCCGCTTGCCGTTCTTTTTCAAGAACCTCGCAGCGGTCGGTAGTATTCTTCAACTTCATGGCCATATCGGCCATTTCGTCTTTGCTTCGGCAATGAGCAGCCCGTTCGGCTTTTAGCTCTTCGGCCGCCCTTAAAGCGGCCGCATTACTATTTCTGGCTTGCTCTTTTGCTCGGGCAAGTTCCGCCCGCAGCTCCTCCACAGCAGCGGCACCACCTGCATTAAGCATACAAGTAGTAAGGCATGGGCGTCAAGATCCCTTACCAGGTGTCTGCGTAGAAGTCGCAAACCTTGTGACTCGTCAAATCGTTTATTGACCAGCGCGATGTCCGCATCCGCCTCGTCAAGTTGCCACTTTAGTTCGGCATATTCATCAGTCCGGCCGGCCACCGGACGCCCCACCTATTGAAGAGCGGCGATATGTTATAACTGAGATTATGATCCTCGGCACGCTGTCAATTTTGACAACATACCGAGTCTCAGGGGCTACTATATATATAGGGCGCATTCTATATGCATAACTGTCAGAAGGTACATCATTTTGCGTACCTCAAACCCCGTCGATAAACTTACGGCGGCTTCATGCAATCCGCTCTCGGCGGATGCAATTCTTTCAATCACCGTACCCATTAGAGCACGGTGATCTTACGAGATAGCCGCTGGCCCGAGCAGATCCTTCAGCTCCTCCGACCAAGACGCCGATTGGCGGGACCTTACGGCCCGCCGGACTTAGAAACCCTACGCGACGACACCTCAGGGTCGTCCGCCTCGCATGAGGGTGCGACAGGTGGAGGCGTTTCGCTCTCCATCATCTCCGGAAGAAGATCCCCCGAAGACGAGCTCTGCTGAGAAGGGCTGAGATCCGAACTACAAGGTACAATTTCGGTTATCTTTAGAAATAAATACAGGGACGTTCCTTATTTACAAGACCCCTTCTTTTTACTTACGGCTCGCTGGAGGGCTGATCCCCTTGGGGAAATAGTGCGGCTGGGATACTTCGCACCGCCGGACTCTCTGACGAAGACTTCTTTCCCTCTTTGAGGCCTTGACCTCCGGTTCTTCCAAAGTGGTCCTCTTCTCTCCTTGGAGGGTGGGACTTTTGATCCCTCCTTCCTCAGAAGCCTCCTTCGTGGAGGCAGTTGCTTCCCTGCTCCCCCATTCGCCTTCTTTAAAAGGCATGGCCTTCAACATCTTGGTCAGCATGGGATCCGGCGTGGTCTCTGGGAGGGGAGCCGGACACCTTATCAACTTTGCCTTCGCTATCCACTCCTGTTCAAGAAACAGCTCCTTTAAGGGCAAGTTTACGATAAATGAACGGACAGCCTGTCCGGGTACAGGACTACTTACTTGAGTATCTGGGCGATTGTAGCTCAGTCCTGTGTCCTCGGTCAGGTCCGGACACTTCTCTTGTGATCCGAAGAACAGTTTATACATCTCCACGGGCGTTGTACCCATTAAATGTTGGAGAGCTCGTGGTCCCTCCGGATTAAATTCCCACAGGCGGAGGGGGCGACGTTTGCAGGGCAGAAGGCGCCGAATCAACATAACCAGCGCCACTGCAACCAGATTGATCTCTCTTTCTTGGAGGTCTCGAATACGGTCCTGCAACAAAGGAACGTCCTTGGACGGCCCCCAGTCGAGCCCCTTGTTGACCCATGACGCCAGCCGTTGTGGTGAACCTGAGCGGAAGGCGGGAAGCGCCACCCATTTGGTGCCCCTGGGAGCGGTGATATAAAACCACTCCTGTTGCCACAAACCAAGCTCCTCTTGAAAAGAGCCCTCGGGCCACGGAGCATTAGCACACTTGCTTATGACCGCCCCTCCGCACTCTGCTTGTTGCCCCTCGATCATCTTTGGCTCCACCTTGAAGGTCTTGAGCCACAATCCAAAGTGAGGGGTAATATGGAGGAAGGCCTCACATACGAAAATAAATGACGAGATATGGAGGATGCACTCCGGATTCAAGTCATGGAAATCCAGCCAATAATAAAACATGAGCCCCGGCACAAAGGGATCCGTCAGGAAGCCTAAACCCCGAAGGAAGTGAGACACGAACACCACGCTCTCGCCGGGCTCGGGAGTGGGAATGACCTGCCCTGGAGCAGCAGCCTATCTGAAATCTCGCCGGTTAGATACCTGGCGTCTCGCAGCTTTAGCACATCTTCTCCTGTGACGGAAGAAGACATCCATCGGCCGTGCTGGTCAGAGCCGGACATCATCGAAGGTCCGAAGCGCCTAAATCTGAAGCTTTGGGTGTTAGAACTCGAAGCGCGAGGCGAACTCGATGGAGGGTGTAAAAAAGAAGAGGACCTTGGTCTCATTATAAAGAGGTTGAATACCAAGAGCCATCCCCGTGGTCGATTAGGACACTCCTTTGATAGAGGAGGTGTGCCAAGGAGCACGGTTGGGTTACCCACGTCCGTATTGATGGGAATCCCGGAATAAGGGGGCGCGATCTACGCTTTGATAAAGACGTGCCAAGGAAACCGCCTCTCTAAACGCGCTAAGGTGGAACAGTAAAAAACGATTCATATAAAGGCTTGGCCGTGGTGTGATGTCATGCTGCGGAATACGTCAGCAGATCTGTGCAAAAGTTATTCCCTCTGCGGTAGTATGTGGAACTTGTTTTGCAGAGCCAGACACTATCCTGGTGTTCAAAACCTTCTATGAAGTATTCGGAGGAGGAACCCGCCTTGCAATGCCGAAGACAATATGCGCGCATGGACTAAATGCGTCATTGAAGCCTGGTTCGGGGCTACCGAGGAGTCTGGACTAGGGGTGTCCGGATAGCCGAACTATCATCACGGCGGACTCCAAGACTATGAAGATACAAGATTGAAGACTTCGTCCCGTGTCCGGATGGGACTTTCCTTGGCGTGGAAGGCAAGCTTGGCGATATGGATATGTAGATCTGCTACCATTGTAACCGACTCTGTGTAACCCTAACCTATCCGGTGTCTATATAAACCGGAGGGTTTTAGTCCGTAGGACGAACAACAATCATAACATAGGCTAGCTTCTAGGGTTTAGCCTCCTTGATCTTGTGGTAGATCTACTCTTGTACTACCCATATCATCAATATTAATCAAGCAGGAGTAGGGTATTACCTCCATCGAGAGGGCCCGAACCTGGGTAAAAACATCATGTCCCTTGTCTCCTGTTACCATCCTCCTAGACGCACAGTTCGGGACCCCCTACCCGAGATCCGCCGGTTTTGACACCGACAGTCCTCAATCCTTAACCAATCATCGTTTTAACTTGACAAGTTTAGGGTCTGTATTTTAGAGTAACTTGTCAAAGTTCGAAGGGTCATAACAGGTTTACCTGGGCGTAGTGACTTACTTCAAGAGACAGGTTAACCCGGGGTTTTAGGTGTATACACCAGGCTTCCAAGCCATGGCTTGATAGCCCATTACAAGTGTAGATTCTAGGTTCATTGCGATAGCAAAGAATCCCCAAGTAACGTTTCGATCTGTGCTTAGTGGGTGCCTATGTTTGAGTTGTTGTTTTACAACACTCTCTTTGGCCCTGGATTGATTTGGCTTTGAGCCGATCAAGAGGTGTAGCTATGGTTCAGATACGACTGAGCCCCAAAGTGATGCTATGGCTTTGAGCCGATCAAGAGGTGTAGCTATGGTTCGGATACGACGAAGCCCCCAAGTGATGTTGTGGCATTGCGCCGATCAAGAGGTGTAGCTATGGTTCGGATACGACCAAGCCCCCAAGTGATGTAATATAAAGCTTTGAGAAGCTAAATCAAGGGGTAAACCGGACGCCGCTTTATAAATAGACGCTCCATGTAACCACACATGATGTAAGAAAACAACAGATACCCCGCTTTAGCTGAGACTCCGGTTTATTATATTGATCATAATATATACATTGTCATATTATGTACATAAGCAGAGCCTATAGCTCAAGTATAATAAGGCCAAAGATGAGCAATATTCCATGGCCGGTTGGTCTCCTCCTCCGATTTACGTAAGTCTTTGTGCTCTCGAACATCGATTAGGTAGTACGACCCGTTGTGTAGATTCTTGCTGACCACAAAGGGTCCTTCCCAAGGGGGGGATAGCTTGTGCATATCTGTCTGATCATGGATGAGTCGAAGCACCAAATATCCTTCTTGAAAGGTTCTGGTTCTAACCCGGCGGCTATGATAACCACGCAGATCTTGCTGATAAATCGCTGAACGAGCTGCCGCCATATCACATTCCTCATCCAACAGGTCAAGAGCTTCCTGCCGTGCCTTCTCATTGTCAGCTTCAATGTATGCCGCTACACGACGTGAGTCATGACGGATGTCACTAGGAAGAACCGCTTCCGCTCCATAAACCATGAAGAACGGCATGTATCCTGTCGATCTGTTGGGTGTAGTATTGATGCTCCATAACACTGAAGGTAGCTCCTCAACCCAACCCGGCGTCCGTTGCAAAGGAACCATAAGCCGGGGATTGATGCCTCTCAAGATCTCTTGATTGGCCCTCTCCGCTTGACCATTGGACTGGGGGTGAGCCACTGATGACACGTCAAGCCGGATGTGCTCACGTTGACAGAACTCCTTCATGGAACCTTTTGATAGATTGGTACCATTGTCTGTTATAATGCTGTGTGGAAAGCCAAACCTGAAGATCACCTTTTTGATGAATTGAACCGCCATGGCTGCATCACACTTACTAACTGGCTCTGCCTCCACCCACTTCGTGAGCTTATCAACCGCCACCAAAAGGTGGGTCTTCTTGTCCTTGGACCTCTTGAAAGACCCAACCATATCCAGCCCCCAAGTCGCAAACGACAATGTGATTGGAATCATCCTCAATTCTTGAGCCAGTACATGAGCACGCCTTGAGAATTTCTGGCAGCCATCACATCTCTTAACCAAGTCCTCGGCATCAGCATGAGCTGTCAACCAGTAGAAACCGTGATTTAAACGCCTTGGCCACCAAAGATTTTTAACCGCGTGGTGACCACAATCTCCTTCGTGAATCTCACGCCAAAATTTCACGGCCTTCTTCAGAGACACACAGCGTTGGACGCATACCTGTCACCTTGCAATGATGCAACTATCCATTGATAATAGTCATAGACTTGGACCGCCGGATTATCTGCCTGGCCAAAGTCTCATCCTCTGGTAACTCGCCATGGTTCATATACGCCAGATATGGAACTGTCCAATCCGGGATAATATGAAGAACCGCCACCAACTCAGCTTCCGGATCAGGAATAGCCAAATCCTCTTCACCAGGGATCTTGATGGACGGATTATGCAACACATCCAGGAAGATATTAGGCGGAACCGGTTTACGTTGGGAACCCAGGCGGCTTAAAGCGTCCGCCGCTTCATTCTTCCGCCGGTCCACATGATCCACCTGATAACCTTTAAAGTGACCTGCAACAATATCCACCTGATGATGATACGCTGCCATGAGTGGGTCCTTGGAATCCCAAGTGCCGGACACTTGTTGAGCCACTAGATCCGAGTCACCAAAGCACTTAACTCGGCTTAGGTTCATCTCCTTAGCCATCCAAAGACCAAGGAGTAAAGCCTCATATTCGGCTGCATTGTTAGTACAAGGGAACATTAAGCGGAGAACATAACAAAACTTATCACCTCGTGGGGAAGTTAATACGACTCCAGCCCCCGAGCCCTCCAATTGCCTGGACCCATCAAAATGAATAGTCCAATAAGTATGATCCGGCTTCTCTTATGGCGCTTGTATTTTTGTCCAACCATTGATGAAATCCACAAGTGCCTGACATTTGATTGCCATTCGGGGTATGTATTTCAACCCGTGAGGCCCGAGCTCGATAGCCCATTTAGCAATCCGGCCAGTTGCTTCCCTGTTCTGGATTATATCTCCCAAAGGAGCAGAGCTGACCACCGTGATGGGATGACCTTGGAAATACTGCTTAAGCTTCCGGCTTGCCATAAAAACCCCGTACACCAATTTTTGCCAATGTGGGTACCTCTGCTTGGACTCGATAAGTACCTCACTGATATAGTAAACCGGCCGCTGAACCGGATATTCCTTTCCTGCCTCTTTGTGCTCCACCACAATAGGCACGCTAACAGCCCGGGCGTTATCTGCAACATATAGCAACAATGACTCTTTATCAACCGGAGCAGCAAGAACCGGCGGATTAGCCAGCTCCCACTTTAAGTCCTCAAACACTTCATTAGCGGCATTACTCCATACGAAGTCATCCGTTTTCTTCAGCATCTGATATAAAGGGATGGCCTTCTCGCCAAGGCGACAGAAAAACCGGCTCAATGCGGCAATCCGGCCTGCCAGGCATTGGACATCATTGATGCACTTCGGTTTGGCCAAGGAGGTGATGGCTTTGATCTTTTCCGGATTAGCTTCAATGCCCCTGTTAGACACCAAAAAGCCCAAGAGCTTGCCTGTAGGTACACCAAAGACGCACTTGGCCGGATTAAGCATCATTTTGTAAACTCGTAGGTTATTGAAGGTTTCCTTCAAGTCATCAATCAATGTCTCCTTCTTCCTTGATTTTACCACGATATCATCCACATAGGCGTGAACATTGCGGCCGATCTGCTTATGAAGACAGTTCTGCACAAACCGTTGATAAGTCGCCTGGGCACTCTTGAGCCCAAAGGGCATGGACACATGGCAGAAGGCTCCAAAGGGAGTTATGAAGGCTGTCTTCTCCTGGTCCTTAACTGCCATTTTGATCTGATGATAACCAGAATATGCATCCAAAAAGCTTAAACGCTCGCAAACCGCCGTAGCATCAATAATTTGATCAATACGGGGGAGGGCAAAGGGATCTGCTGGACAAGCTTTGTTGAGATCTGTGTAGTCCACACACATACGCCAAGTGTTGTTCTTCTTAAGGACCAGCACCAGATTAGCCAACCACTCAGGATGAAATACTTCAACGATAAATCCAGCCGCCAAGAGCCTAGCTACTTCTTCTCCAATAGCCTTGCATCTTTCTTCATTGAACCGGCAGAGATACTGCTTGACCGGTTTATACTTGGGATCAACATTAAGAGTGTGCTCAGGGAGTTCTCTCGGTACACCCGGCATGTCAGAAGGCTTCCAGGCAAAGATGTCCCGATTCTCACGGATGAACTCGATGAGTGCACTTTCCTATTTCGGATCCAAGTTAGCGCTGATGCTAAACTGTTTGGACGAATCGCCAGGCACGAAGTCAACAAGCTTAGTATCATCAGCCGATTTAAACTTCAGGGCCGGATCATGGTCTGTAGTTGGCTTCTTCAATGAAGTCATATCTGCCGGATCAACATTGTCTTTGTAAAATTTCAACTCTTCTGTTGCACAAACCGACTCAGCATAAGCTGCATCACCTTCTTCACACTCCAGAGCGACCTTGCGGCTCCCATGCACGGTTATAGTTCCCTTGTGACCTGGCATCTTGAGCTGTAGATAAACATAGCAAGGCCGTGCCATAAACTTAGCATAAGCCGGCCGACCAAACAGGGCATGATACGGGCTTCTGATTTTCACCACTTCAAAGGTCAAAATTTCTGATCTCGAGTCATGCTCATCTCCAAAAGCCACCTCCAGAGCTATTTTACCAACAGGATATGCCGATTTACCAGGCACCACACCATGGAACACTGTATTGGACGGTTTAAGATTTTTATCTATTAACCCCATCCGACGGAAAGTTTCATAATAAAGAATATTGAGACTACTCCCTCCATCCATGAGTACCTTAGTGAACTTATAACCTCTCACCTGAGGTGCCACCACCAGTGCCAGATGACCCGAATTGTCAACCCGGGGTGGATGATCTTCTCTACTCCACACAATCGGCTGCTCGGACCAGCGCAAATAACGGGGCACCGCCGGTTCAACGGCATTCACTGCCCTTTTATGAAGATTCTGATCGCGCTTGTTCAGGCTAGTGGTAAAGACATGATACTGTCTGCTATTCAACTGCTTCGGGTTGCTCTGGTAACCCGATTGATGCTGCTGCTGTTGCTGGTTCCCCTGATTGTTATAACCACCTTGGTTGCCCTGATTGCCTTGATTGCCATGCCCCCTCTGGTTGCCGTGACAACCTGAACCGGAACTGCCTTCGCCATAACCCGGCCCATGAGATTCGGGGCCCGAACCGCCACCCGGTCCATGGTCCGGGTTAGGGCTTGGTGTTCCACCACGCTGGGGCGGTTTACCCTTATGCCGTTGGCCCTTGTCCTTCGTGCTGGTATTAGCCACGAATTCTAAGCTGTAGTCTGCTTTACGCTTGCCGACGTTTCCATGACCCGCCGGGTTGTAGTGTTGCCCCTTGGCGTTGCCGCTCCTTTTTCCCTTCCCTGTCTTATCATCGTCAGACTCGGGATCCTTGGTACTTACAGAATCCGCATACGTCACCAGAGCAGCCATGAGGGTTCCCATGTCATTACAATGACATTTGAGCCGTCCCAACTTCAACTTCAGGGGTTCAAACCGGCAATTGCCTTCCAATGTTAAAACTGTGGTATCAGCGTTGATGCGGTCCGATGAATGCAATATTTCTGAAACCCGGCGCACCCAATGGGTTGTTGACTCTCCTTCCTCCTGAACACAGGCAGCTAAGTCCACAATTGACATGGGCTGTTTGCATGTATCCTTAAAATTCTAGATAAATCGGGCTCTCAACTCGGCCCATGACCTGATAGAATTAGCCGACAAACTCTTTAGCCAAGTTCGGGCCGTCCCTTCTAGCATCATGGTGAAGTATTTTGCACACGCTGCATCATCCACATCTAGCGTCTCCATGTCCATCTCATAGCTTTCGACCCATGTCTTAGGGGATAAATCGGCAGTGTAATTTGGCACCTTACACGGGCCTTTGAAATCCTTGGGCAAGCGCATGTTGCGCAACGCTGGAACGAGGCACGGCACTCCCAAAGAACTAGAGCTTGGACGAACCGGAGTAAACTGGCAAGCCTCGTGTTGTGCCGCTAACTCGGCCTCTCTACGTGCCCGAGCCCGGTCCACCACCTCCTGAGCATCACCGGCACCACCCGTCGAGTTATCACCACGGGGCGGTTCACGGTTCCGTGCATTGCTTGATACTCCCTGTTCATCCATATGCCTGCTGTAACTCCGCCTTGGACGGGGAGGGGAATGAATCCGATCGCGACTATATGAATAAGCCTCCTATTAAACCAAGGCTGTCTGAAGAAGCTCCTTAACCTGACGCGTCTCGACCGTCGCTGGAGAATCGCCTTCGATCGGGATGGCCGCTAGCCATGAAGCGGCAGCAACAATGTTGTCCATCGGGTTAGAGTAATGACCCAGTGGCGTTGGAACATGTGGCGCTACGATGTTGTTCTGACGAGGCGGATCCACCAAACGTGGCTGAACTGGCGCCCCTGCCCCAGGTGCCTCCGCCCGGTTTACCACCGGCGGATTACTGGTCCCTGCCCCTGGGGTGTTAAAGAGGTTTCTAGCGTCATAAACTGGCGGCGGGCGGGATAGGTGCCTCCTTTTCAAGACTTCGTTCGACGCACTCTAATCCAACATAAGCCAATAAGCATGTGCATCCAAAGCGGCCCGTTCCACGGCCATCCTGGTATCCTCAGCTGCCAAGTCAGGTTTGGCCTGGGTGATTTGATCTTTCACTTGCGCGATTTCCGCATTGTGCGCATCTTGATCCACCGGGTTAACCTCCGCCATCAGCGTTGCCAATGCGTCAAACAAATCAGATAGAACCTTAGCTGGCGGCCACACAGGGCCTCCTGCCCCGGCCGCTGTTGCTGCTGCTGATCCGGAAATCCTCGCCGATGCAGTCGAAGAGTGGAGCGTCGGTTGCGTACCGGCCATGAAGATCGCAACCCGGTTTGGCAGATCAAAGGGGTCCAGAATACTGTCGCCATCGAACAGCCCCCAATCCGGCCATCTTGTAACTGATATAACGACTCAGTCTCTCGGTTCGATGACTCGTCGCTGTAATAAACGACGGTCTCACCACCAGATTCCGATCTATCCTCAGATTCCCCTCCATGGATGACTCCCACGAAGGCACGTTTCATGACAGGCTTGACCCGGGCAGATCTCGCATGCTGAGCCGTTTCGACGAGGTCGGTGCAGATGTCCCGTTCAAGGCCCGGTTCACCGATCTTGCGAATGAAAACGTGTATGCCACCAAACGGGGCCCGGTACCCGTACTCAATTGAGCCAGCCTCGGGGCCCCAACTTGCATCGTCGATGTAGAGCTTGCCGCGACGACTCTTGGTCATCTGGCCCATGGCGTAACCCTTGAGTCCTTCGAAGCTGCCCTCCAAGAACTTGAAACCATCATGCGATACCCCCACGGTGGGCGCCAACTGTCGTGGTTTTGTCACAGCAGATGTCCTCGTGAAAGGACTTAGTCATGGAGCCATCGCTACGGGTTAGCTTAAATGGGTTAAAGCGGACAAGGGACACAAGTGAGTTTTATACTAGTTCGGCCCCTTACGATGAAGATAAAAGCCTACGTCTAGTCGTGATGGAATTGCTGGGGTTTCGATGACCAGGGAGCGAATACGCTTTCCCTGGGTCTCGAGTTGTTGTCTGTTCTCCTTGAACCGCCGCTGGGTCGTCCCCTTATATACATGGGTTGACGCCCGTTAGTTTATAGAATCCCGAGGCCGGCTCATAAACATGTCCGGCTCGGTCTCTGCTCTTTCTACCTTACAACACAAGTCTACATATCAATGTCGGTTTATGTCTACAGGCCTTAAACCCGTTAAGACCTGAGCCTTCATAAAGCGTCACCGTCTGTCTTCACGGGCTTCAGATATGACGAACCACTGATGGGGTTAACCCGGCCTCTCCTGGCCGGTTTACACCCAGTGGTAATATCCCCAACACACATCTTACTAAATTAAATGATATAGCCACCCTATTCACTAATGATGAGAAAACTCGCTACTACTATATCCCTAAATTATTTCCGTTCTCATTAAAGGGTGATGCTAAAATATGGTTTAATTCTCTTGATCATGGTTGTGTGCGTAGTCCCCAGGATATGATTTATTACTTCTCTGCTAAATATTTCACCGCTCATAAGAAACAAGCTGTTTAAGGGAAATATATAATTTTGTGCAAATTGAAGAAGAGAGTCTCCCACAAGCTTGGGGGAGGCTTCTCCAATTACTTAATGCTTTGCATGATCATCCTCTCAAGAAAAATGAAATACTTGGTATCTTTTATAATGGACTAACCGATGCTTCCAGAGACAACCTGGATAGTTGTGTTGGTTGTGTTTTCAGGGAAAGAACTGTCGATCAAGTTGAATTGTTATTGAATAATATGTTGACTAATGAAAATAATTGGACACTTCCTGAACCAACTCCTAAGCCAACTCCGAAGAAAAGGGGTATTCTATTTCTCAGTCCTGAAGATATGCAAGAGGCAAAAGAAATTCATGAAAGAAAAAGGTATAAAAGCTGAAGATGTTAAGAATTTACCTCCTGTGGAAGAAATACATGGTCTTAATTTACCACCTATTGAAGAAATTCATGATCTTGGTAGCCCGACACAAGTAGTAAATGTAAATTCTCTCTATAGATATGATAAAGCTGAAATCCCACCTACTAAGTTTGCTAGCCAATACTTAGATGAGTTTGATAATTTTATGGTTAAGCAAGAAGACTTCAATGTTTATTTTGGTAGACGATTAAAATGCAATGCTTATATGATTGAACACTTGAGTGACTATATGTCTAGTGTTAAAGGTTAACTTAAACTTATTATTAAACATGCTTCTATGGTTACCACTCAAGTCGAACAAGTACTTAAAGCTCAGAATGACTTGCTCAGTAAATTGAATAGTAAGAAAAATTATAATGGTGTTAGAGTTATGACTAGAGGGGGTAAAATGACTCAGGAACCTTTGTATCCTGAGGGCCACCCTGAGAGAATTGAGCAAGATTCTCAGAAAACTAATGTAGAGGCACCTAGTCCTTCTAAGAGGAAGAAAAGGAAAAATGATATGACTTTGCATACTTCTAGTGAACCTGTTGTTGACATACCTGAGAATCCCAATGATATTTCTATTTCTGATCCTGAAACACAATCTGGTGATGAACATGAACCTAGTGATAATGTTAATGATGATGTTCATGTTGGTGCTCAACCTAGCAATGATAATGACGTAGAAATTGAACCTGCTGTTGATCTTGATAACCCACAATCAAAGAATCAACGTTATGATAAGAGAGACATTGTTGCTAAGAAGCACAGTAAAGAAAGAGAACCATGGGTTCAGAAACCCATGCCTTTTCCTCCTAAACCATCCAAGAAAAAGGATGATGAGGATCTTGAGCACTTTGCTGAAATGCTTAGACCTATCTTTTTGCATATGCGGTTAACTAATATGCTTAAAATGAATCCTTATGCTAAGTACATGAAATATATTGTTACTAATAAAAGAAAGATACCGGAAGCTGAAATTTCCACCATGCTTGCTAATTATACTTTTAAGGGTGGAATACCTAAGAAGTTAGGAGATCCAGGAGTACTAACTATACCATGCTCCATTAAAAGAAACTATGTTAAAACTGCTTTATGTGATCTTGGAGCCGGTGTTAGTGTTATGCCCCTCTCTTTATATCATAGACTTGATTTGAAAAAATTGACACCTACTGAAATATCTTTGCAAATGGCCGATAAATCAACTGCTATACCTGTCGGTATTTGTGAGGATGTGCCTGTTGTGGTTGCAAACATCACTATCTTAACGGACTCTGTTATTCTTGATATTCCCGAGGACGATATTATGTCTATTATTCTTGGTAGACCCTTTTTGACTACTGCAGGGGCTGTTATTGATTGCAACAAAGGCAATGTCACTTTTCATGTTAGTGGTAATGAGTATACGGTACATTTTCCGAGGAAACAACCTCAAGTTCACAGTATAAACTCTATTGGAAAAATTCCATCAATAATTATTGGAGGTTTTGAATTTCCTCTTCCTACTATCAAGAAGAAATATGATATTCTTATTATTGGGGACGTGCATATTTAAGAATTCTCCCGTTTGAGGTAACCTAGTGCTATTCGAAAATTCTCCCGTTTCATGCAATTCGGAATGAGTTTGTTAACAAGACCTGATCAACCTTGTTAGTGGATTCCTTTTGATGAGCATGAGATGGACGAAGTTAGAAAGCACAAATCTCTGTACCCTCCTTTTCCTTTCTGTTATTTAGATTAAATAAAGCAAAAAAAAGTATTTTCTGTCTGCTTTCTGAATTATCCATGCAATAAAAAATACCCCAAAAATAAAAGTTCTCCAAATGCCCTGAAATTGAACTATGATTTTTTCTGGAATATTTAAGAATATCTGGCACTGAGAACACATCAGGGGGAGCAAGCACCTGGCCACGAGGGTCCAGGGCGCGCCCACCCCCCTGGGCGCGCACCCTGCCTTGTGGGCCCCTGGTGGGCCCCCTCCACTTATTCCTGCACCCACACACTCCTTCTTCCTCAAAAAAAATCACCAACCAGCTCAAGCACGAGTTCTAGCTCATCTTGCTGCCATTTTTGATCTCCTTGTTCAAAGCTCCACTCACAAAACTGCTTTGGGGGATTGTTCTTCGGTATGTAACTTCTCCAATGGTCCAATTAGTTTTTGTTCTAGTGCTTTATTTATTGGAAATTTTTGCTGCTTAGGTGACCCTGTTATTGAGCTTGCATGTCAAATTTATTTGGTCCCAAGTAGTTCTAATGCATGATATAGTCTCTAGGCACTTGTGGAAGTAGTTGCTATCAATTTTGTTGAGTTTGGTTCACTTTTATTTGAAGTTACTAAAAATTTCAGAAATTTTCAGAAAATGATGAAGAGATTTTTGAGGGACTCTTCGAGCCGAAGCTCAAAGGATAAGCAAAGTGAAGAAGATAAGAGGCCTAAATATAATCTCCCTCGCACCGCAGAGGTTCGGCCGTGTGAATGGCCTTGTGATGAGTTCTTGAGAGCAGCCGGAATTCATGATGATTTTTATGATTTGGCTGAGAATGCATGCCTCACCGACTTCCTCCATGACGAATGCGAACAGTATCTCCTACTCACTAATATATTTGTGCAAAATTTTCATTTCCATGCTAAGAAATCACCACCAATGGTGGAGTTTCATTTATATGATGAGGTTAAGGAGATGCCACTTAGTGAATTTTGTTGGGTTTGCAAGATACCCTTTACGGGCAGCGTAGAGGAACCACATCGTAACGATGTGGAAGGGTTTATTGATACAATTGATGTAGGGGAAACGAGGAAGGTTTGCGATGCAAGAATTACTAGCATACACTTTCCTGTTCTACGTTACTTTGCAATATTTGCTAGTAGATGCTTAATTGGTCGCAGAAACTGTGGCAACCTTAGTGCCCCTGATATTGTTATTTTGTGCCATGCCTTGTTCCGTGATAACACATTTAGTATGGGCACTATTATTGCTAAGAGATTAAATCTGAACCGTATGAAGGGCCCATCTTGGGAGGTATCTTCGCTTCGCGCCTCGCTGCACACTTTAACATACCTATTAGGGATTATGAGAAAGAAGAAAAGTTGTTGCCTCCTGTTTTTCTAGACTATAAGAGTATGGTAGCACATGATTTCATTGTTAAGAATAAGAAAAAGATGCTTAACTATAGATTTATATTTGATAAAGATTACTTTGAAACTATTACTTTGCCTTCTCCTTCTTTGTTTAACTTATCTTCAGGCAAGTACCTTGTTCTGCAGGAGGCCATCCATGCCCACCGGAACCAAGCACCAGCTCCAGAACCAGAGCCGGAACCACCACTTGATCCACACCGTCATTCTGTTTATCAGTGGGATCCAGAGGAAATTGCCAACCAGTGGCATCCCGAGGATGCATCTCAGTACGACCCCAGCTACAACTTTGATCCATGGGCATAGACCAACTTAGGCCAAAAGCCTAAGCTTGGGAGAGTACGTATTTCTCACTGACATTACATTCCTGTTCACACACTCATTCTAGTTGTCGGTGCACATACTTTTTCACTGTACCATCCATGCTAGTTTATTTTCCTTTTTTCTGCCTTCTTCTTGTGTGTTCGAAAAACCTTAAGAAGAACAAAAAAAATTAGTTGTAGCTTTTAGCTAGTTTACTTTCCATGCCTGTAGTAGTAATAATTAAAAGAAAACCCAGAAAGAATTCTTGTTCTTCTTTCGCTTGTTGGGAGCTTTCCAGTCTAAATATTTTTATTTATTTTCTTTTCTTTGGTGGTCGATAGGAGAAGACCATGATGAAATTGTTGAAGTGGCTCTTATATGCATTATTGGTAATTTAACCAAGAGCCCATATTGCCTTGTCTTCTCCTGTTTATTGAATACTCACAGGTTCCAACTTAGTCCAATGCACGTGCTGAAGGAAATATGCCCTAGAGGCAATAATAAAGTTATTATTTATTTCCTTATATCATGATAAATGTTTATTATTCATGCTAGAATTGTATTAACCGGAAACATAATACATGTGTGAATACATAGACAAACAGAGTGTCACTAGTATGCCTCTACTTGACTAGCTCGTTAATCAAAGATGGTTATGTTTCCTAAACCATAGACATGAGTTGTCATTTGATTAACGGGATCACATCATTAGGAGAATGATCGATTGACATGACCCATTCCGTTAGCCTAGCACTTGATCGTTTAGTATGTTGCTATTGCTTTCTTCATGACTTATACATGTTCCCGTAACTATGAGATTATGCAACTCCGTTTACCGGAGGAACACTTTGGGTGCTACCAAACGTCACAACGTGGCTGGGTGATTATAAAGGAGTACTACAGGTGTCTCCAAAGGTACATGTTGGGTTGGCGTATTTCGAGATTAGGTTTTGTCACTCCGATTGCTCGGAGAGGTATCTCTGGGCCCTCTCGGTAATGCACATCACTATAAGCCTTGCAAGCAATGTAGCTAATGAGTTAGTTACGGAATGATGCATTACGTAACGAGTAAAGAGACTTGCCAAGATGTGAGATTGAACTAGGTATTGGATACCGACGATCGAATCTCGGGCAAGTAACATACCGATGACAAAAGGAACAACGTATGTTGTTATGCGGTTTGACCGATAAAGATCTTCGTAGAATATGTAGGAGCCAATATGGGCATCCAGGTTCCGCTATTGGTTATTGACCAAGAATAGTTCTAGGTCATGTCTACATAGTTCTCGAACCCGTAGGGTCCGCACGCTTAAGGTTTCGATGATGCTTATATTATGAGTTTATGAGTTTTGATGTACCGAAGGAGTTCGGAGTCCCGGATGAGATCGGGGACATGACGAGGAGTCTCGAAATGGTCGAGACGTAAAGATCGATATATTGGACGACTATATTCGAGTTCGGAAAGGTTCCGAGTGATTCGGTATTTTTGAAGTACCGGTAGTTACGGGAGAAGTAATGGGCCTTGATGGGCTTTAGTGGGAAGAGGAAAAGGCTGCTGCGCCCCCTCCCTCTAGTCCGGGTGGACTAGGGAAAGGGGCCGCCACCTTTCCTACTCCTCCACTTCCTTCTCCCTTCCTCCCCTACATGGAAGGATTCCTAGTTGGACTAGGAAGGGAATCCTACTCCCGGTGGGAGTAGGACTCCCCTTGGCGCCAAACATAGGGCCGCCTCCTCCCTCCCTTGCTCCTTTATATACGGGGCAGGGGCACCCCATAGACACACAAGTTGATCCTTGAGATCGTTCCTTGGCCGTGTGCGGTGCCCCCCTCCACCATATTCCACCTCTGTCATATTGTAGCGGTGCTTAGGCGAAGCCCTGCGACGGTGAAACATCAAGATCGTCACTGCCGTCGTCTTGTGGAACTCCCCTCCCGGAGCTTTGCTGGATCGAAGCCCGTGGAGCGTCATCGAGCTGAGCGTGTGCCAAGAACTCGGAGGTGCCGGAATGCTTGGGCTGGGATCGGCAGGATCACGAGGAGAAAGTACGACTACTTCCTCTACGTTGTGATCGCTTCCGCTTCACGGTCTCACGAGGGTACGTAGACAACACTCTCCCCTCTCGTTGCTATGCCATCACCATGGTCCTGTGTGCGTAGGAAATTTTTGAAATTACTGCGTTCCCCAACAGTGGCATCCGAGCCTGGTTTTATGCGTTGATGTCATATGCACGAGTAGAACACAAGTGAGTTGTGGACGATACAAGTCATACCGCCTACCTGCATGTCATACTTTGGTTCAGCGGTATTGTTGGGCGAGACGATCCGGACCAACCTTACGCGTCGCTTCTGTGAGACCGGTTCCCTCGACGTGCTTTGCACATAGATGGCTTGCGGAAGACTGTCTCTCCAACTTTAGTTGAACTGAGTGTGGCTACGCCCGGTCCTTGAGAAGGTTAAAGCGGAGTCTATTTGACAAACTATCGTTGTGGTTTTGATGCGTAGGTAAGAACGGTTCTTGCTCAGCCCGTAGCAGCCACGTAAAATTGCAACAACAAAGTAGAGGACGTCTAACTTGTTTTTGCAGGGCATGTTGTGATGTGATATGGTCAAGACGTGATGCTATATTTTATTGTATGAGATGATCATGTTTTGTAACCGAGTTATCGGCAACCTGGCAGGAGCCATATGGTTGTCGCTTTATTGTATGCAATGCAATCGCGATGTAATGCTTTACTTTATTACTAAGCGGTAGTGATAGTCGTGGAAGCATAAGATTGGCGAGACGACAACGATGCTACGATGGAGATCAAGGTGTCGCGTCGGTGACGATGGTGATCATGACGGTGCTTCGGCGATGGAGATCACAAGCACAAAGATGATGATGACCATATCATATCACTTATATTGATTGCATGTGATGTTTATCCTTTATGCATCTTATCTTGCTTTGATTGACGGTAGCATTATAAGATGATCTCTCACTAAAAAATTATCAAGAGGTGTTCTCCCTGAGTATGCACCGTTGCGAAAGTTCTTCGTGCTGAGACACCACGTGATGATCGGGTGTGATAGGCTCTACGTTCAAATACAACGGGTGCAAAACAGTTGCACACGCGGAATACTCAGGTTATACTTGACGAGCTATGCATATAAGATATGACCTCGGAACACGGAGACCGAAAGGTCGGCGTGAATCATATAGTAGATATGATCAACATAGTGATGTTCACCATTGAAACTACTCCATCTCACGTGATCGGACATGGTTTAGTTGATTTGGATCACGTGATCACTTAGAGGATTAGAGAGATGTCTATCTAAGTGGGAGTTCTTAAGTAATATGATTAATTGAACTTTAATTTATCATGAACTTAGTCCCGGTAGTATTTTGCAAATTATGTTGTAGATCAATAGCTCGTTGTTGCTTCCCTATGTTTTTATATGTGTTCCTAGAGAAAATTGTATTGAAAAATGTTAGTAGCAATGATGCGGATTGGATCCGTGATCTGAGGTTTATCCTCATTGCTGCACAGAATAATTATGTCCTTAATGCACCGCTAGGTGACAGACCTATTGCAGGAGCAAATATAGGCGTTATGAGCGTTTGGCTAGCTCAATATGATGACTACTTGATAGTTTAGTGCACCATACTTAACAGCTTAGAATCGGGACTTCAAAGACGTTTTGAACGTCATGGACCATATAAGATGATCCAGGAATTGAAGTTAATATTTCAAGCAAATACCCGAGTTGAGAGATATGAAGTCTCCAACAAGTTCTATAGCTAAAATATGGAAGAGAATCGCTCAACTAGTGAGCATGTTCTCAGATTGTCTGGTACTTCAATCGCTTGAATCAAGCGGGAGTTAATCTTCCGGATAAGATAGTGATTGACGAATTCTCTAGTCACCATCACTAAGTTAGTAGAACTTCGTGATGAACTATAGTATGCAAGGGATGACGAAAACGATTCCCGAGCTCTTCGTGATGTTGAAATCGACGAAGGTAGAAATCAAGAAAGAGCATCAAGTGTTGATGATTGACAAGACCACTAGTCTCAAGGAAAAGGGCAAAGGGAAGAAGGGAACTTCAAGAAGAGCGGCAAGCAAGTTGCTGCTCGAGTGAAGAAGCCCAAGTCCGGACCTAAGCACGAGACTAAGTGCTTTTGCTGCAATGGAACTGGTCACTGGAAGCGGAACTATCCCAAGTATTTGGCGGATAAGAAGGATGGCAAAGTGAACAAAAGTATATTTGATATACAGATCATTGATGTGTACTTCACTAGTGTTCGGAGTAACCCCTCGGTATTTGATCTTTGGTTCGGTGCTAAGAGTAGTAACTTGAAACGGGAGTTGCAGAATGAACAGAAACTAGTTGAAGGGGAAGTGACGATGAGTGTTGGAAGTAGTTCCAAGATTGATTTGATCATCATCACACACTCCCTATACTTTCGGGATTAGTATGGAACCTAAATAAGTGTTATTTGGTGTTGAGCATAAATATGATTTGATCATGTTTATTGCAATACTGATTATTCATTTAAGTAAGAGAATAAATTGTTGTTCTGCTTACATGAATAAAACCTTATATGGTTACACACCCAATGAAAGTGGTTCATTGGATCTCGATCATAGTGATACACATATTCATAATATTGAAACCAAAAGATGCAAAGTTAATAATGATAGTGCAACTTATTTGTGGCACCGCCGTTTAGGTCATATTGGTGTAAAGCGCATGAAGAAAACTCCATGCCGATGGACTTTCGGAATCACTTGGTTATGAATCATTTGATGCTTGCGAACCGTGCCTTTTGGGCAAGATGACTAAAACTCCGTTCTTCGGAACAATGGAACGAGCTACCGACTTATTGGAAATAACACATATATACCGATATATGCGATCCAATGAGTGTTTATGCTCGTGGCAAGTATCGTTATTTTATGACCTTCACAAGATGATTTGAGTAGATATGGGTATATCTACTTGATGAAACATAAGTCTGAAATAGTTGAAAGGTTCAAAGAATTTCAGTGAAGTGGAAAATCATCGTAACAAGAAAATAAAGTTTACGCGATCTGATCGTGGAGATAAATATTTGAGTTCTGAGTTTGGTCTTCAATTAAAACAAAGTGGAATAGTTTCACAGCTCACGCCACCTGGAACACCACAACGTTATGGTGTGTCCGAACGTCGTAACCGTACTTTATTTTAATATAGTGCGATCAATGATGTCTCTTACCGATTTACCACTATCGTTTTGGGGTTATGCATTAGAGACAGCTGCATTCACGTTTAATAGGGCACCATCTAAATCCGTTGAGATGACACCGTATGAACTATGGTTTAGCAGTAAACCTAAGCTGTCGTTTCTTAAAGTTTGGAGTTGTGATGCTTATATGAAAAAAAAATTCACCTGATAAGCTCAAACCCAAATCGGAGAAGTGCGTCTTCATAGAATACCCAAAGGTAACTATTGGGTACACCTTCTATCACAGATCCGAAGGCAAGTTTTTCGATTGCTAAGATGGATCCTTTCTAGAAAAGAAGTTTCTCTCGAAAGACGTGAATGGGAGGAAAGTAGAAACTTGATGAGGTAATTGTACCTTCTCCCTTATTGGAAAGTAGTTCATCACGTAAATCAGTTCTAGTGATTCCTACACCAATTAGTGAGGAAGTTAATGATGATGATCATGAAACTTCAGATCAAGTTGCTACCAAACCTCGTAGGTCTTCCAGAGTAAGATCCGCACCAGTGTGGTACGGTAATCATGTTCTGGAAGTCATGTTACTAGACCATGATGAACCTACGAACTATGAGGAAGCGATGATGAGCCCAGATTCCGCGAAATGGCTTGAGGCCATGAAATCTGAGATAGGATCCATGTATGAGAACAAAGTATGGACTTTGATTGACTTGCTCGATGATCAGCAAGCCATGTTAAATAAATGGATCTTCAAGAGGAAGACGGACACCGATAGTAGTGTTACTATCTACAAAGCTCGACTTGTCACAAAAGGTTTTCGACAAGTTCAAGGTGTTGACTACAATGAGATTTTCTCAAGCGTAGCGATTCTTAAGTCTGTCCGAATCATGTTAGCAATTACCACATTTTATGAAATCTGGCAAATGGATGTCAAAACTACATTCTTTAATGGATTTATTAAAGAAGAGGTGTATATGATGAAACCAGAAGGTTTTGTATTCCTAAAGGAGCTAACAAAATGTGCAAGCTCCAGCGATCCATCAATGGACTGGTGCAAGCATCTCGGAGTTGGAATATACGCTTTGATGAGTTGATCAAAGCATATGGTTTTATACAGACTTTTGGAAAAGCCTGTATTTACAAGAAAGTGAGTGGGAGCACTACAGACATTTACGATAAATATATGTGAATGACATATTGTTGATCGGAAATAATGTAGGATTATTCTCAAAGCATAAAGGAGTATTTGAAAGGAGTTTTTCAAAGAAGGACCTCGGTGAAGCTGCTTACATATTGAGCATCAAGATCTATTGAGATAGATCAAGACGCTTGATAAGTTTTCAATAAGTACATACCTTGTCAAGATTTTGAAAAGGTTCAAAATGGAACAGTTAAAGAAAGAGTTCTTGCCTGTGTTACAAGGTGTAAAATTGAGTAAGACTCAAAGCCCGACCACGGCATAAGATAGAAAGAGAATGAAAGTCATTCCTTATGCCTCAGCCATAGGTTCTATAAAGTATGCTATGCTATGTACCAGACCTATTGTATACCTTGCTCTGAATTTGGCAAAGGAGTACAATAGTGATCTAGGAGTAGATCACTGGACATTGGTCAAGAACATCCTTAGTGAGGACTAAGGAAATATTTCTCGATTATGGAGGTGATAAAAGAGCCCGTCGTAAAGAGTTACATCGATGCAAGCTTTTTACACTGATCTAGATGACTCTAAGTCTCAATCTGGATACATATCGTAAGTGGGAGCAATTAGCTAGAGTAGCCCGTGCGAGCATTGTAGACATAGAATATTTGCAAAATACATACGGCTCAATGTGACAGACCCGTTGACTAAACTTCTCTCACAAGCAAAACATGATCATCCCTTAGTACTCTTTGGGTGTTAATCACATAGCGATGTGAACTAGATTATTGACTCTAGTAAACCCTTTGGGTGTTGGTCACATGACGATGTGAACTATGGATGTTAATCACATACGTATGTGAATATTGGTGTTGAATCACATGATGATGTGAACTAGATTATTGACTCTAGTGCAAGTGGGAGACTGAAGGAAATATGCCCTAGAGGCAATAATAAAGTTATTATTTATTTCCTTATATCATGATAAATGTTTATTATTCATGCTAGAATTGTATTAACCGGAAACATAATACATGTGTGAATACATAGACAAACAGTGTCACTAGTATGCCTCTACTTGACTAGCTCGTTAATCAAAGATGGTTATGTTTCCTAAACCATAGACATGAGTTGTCATTTGATTAACGGGATCACATCATTAGGAGAATGATCTGATTGACATGACCCATTCCGTTAGCCTAGCACTTGATCGTTTAGTATGTTGCTATTGCTTTCTTCATGACTTATACATGTTCCTGTAACTATGAGATTATGCAACTCCGTTTACGGAGGAACACTTTGGGTGCTACCAAACGTCACAACGTAACTGGGTGATTATAAAGGAGTACTACAGGTGTCTCCAAAGGTACATGTTGGGTTGGCGTATTTCGAGATTAGGTTTTGTCACTCCGATTGTCGGAGAGGTATCTCTGGGCCCTCTCGGTAATGCACATCACTATAAGCCTTGCAAGCAATGTAGCTAATGAGTTAGTTACGGAATGATGCATTACGTAACGAGTAAAGAGACTTGCCAAGAATGTGAGATTGAACTAGGTATTGGATACCGACGATCGAATCTCGGGCAAGTAACATACCGATGACAAAAGGAACAACGTATGTTGTTATGCGGTTTGACCGATAAAGATCTTCGTAGAATATGTAGGAGCCAATATGGGCATCCAGGTTCCGCTATTGGTTATTGACCAAGAATAGTTCTAGGTCATGTCTACATAGTTCTCGAACCCGTAGGGTCCGCACGCTTAAGGTTTCGATGGATGCTTATATTATGAGTTTATGAGTTTTGATGTACCGAAGGAGTTCGAGTCCCGGATGAGATCGGGGACATGACGAGGAGTCTCGAAATGGTCGAGACGTAAAGATCGATATATTGGACGACTATATTCGGAGTTCGGAAAGGTTCCGAGTGATTCGGTATTTTTGAGTACCGGTAGTTACGGAGAAGTAATGGGCCTTGATGGGCTTTAGTGGGAAGAGGAAAAGGCTGCTGCGCCCCTCCCTCTAGTCCGAATTGGACTAGGGAAAAGGGGCCGCCACCTTTCCTACTCCTCCACTTCCTTCTCCCTTCCTCCCCTTACATGGAAGGATTCCTAGTTGGACTAGGAAAGGGGGAATCCTACTCCCGGTGGGAGTAGGACTCCCCTTGGCGCGCCAAACATAGGGCCGGCCTCCTCCCTCCCTTGCTCCTTTATATACTGGGGCAAGGGGCACCCCATAGACACACAAGTTGATCCTTGAGATCGTTCCTTAGCCGTGTGCGGTGCCCCCCTCCACCATATTCCACCTCGGTCATATTGTAGCGGTGCTTAGGCGAAGCCTGCGACGGTGAAACATCAAGATCGTCCTGCCCGTCGTCTTGTGGAACTCCCCTCCCGGAGCTTTGCTGGATCGAAGCCCGTGGAGCGTCATCGAGCTGAACGTGTGCCAAGAACTCGGAGGTGCCGGAGTAACGCGCTGGGATCGGCAGGATCACGAGGAGAAAATACGACTACTTCCTCTACGTTGTGATCGCTTCCGCTTACGGTCTACGAGGGTACGTAGACAACACTCTCCCCTCTCGTTGCTATGCCATCACCATGGTCCTGTGTGTGCGTAGGAAATTTTTGAAATTACTGCGTTCCCCAACACGTGCACTATTCTTATTATCCACACCGTTCGGATTACAGTTGCTTATGCCATGCTTAATTAGCTAGGAGTTTATAATGGTTTACCTTGCGTGCCAACATGCTATTAAAATGGCTGTGATGTGGTATGATAGGGTGGTGTCCTCCTTTGAATGATTCGAGTGACTTGACTTGGCACATGTTCACGCATGTAGTTGAAACAAAATCAACATAGCCTCCACGATATTTATGTTCATGGTGGATTATATCCTACTCATGCTTGCACTCAATGTTTATTTATTTTAATGCATGTTCATGAATATTGTCGCTCTCTAGTTGGTTGCTTCCCAGTCTTTTTCTAGCCTCCACTCTTACTAACCGGGAATTCTGCTTGTGCATCCAATTCCATAAACCCCAAAGTTATTCCATATGAGTCCACCATACCTTCCTATATGTGGTATCTACTTGCCGTTTGAAGTAAATTTGTATGTGCCAAACTCTAAACCTTCAAATGAAATTTTGTTTTGTATACTCGAATATCTCATGTATCAACTAGGGTTGTATGTATCTTCCATGCTAGGCGGGTTATTCTCAAGAGGAGTGGACTCCGCTCCTCACTCACGAGAAAATGGCTGGTCACCGGGATGCCCAGTCCCATGCTCAAACCAAATCAAAATAATTGCAAACTAAACTCCCCCAGGATTGTTGTTAGTTGAACGGTACCCGTTGTTTCGGATCAGCCGTGGAGTGTGCTTGTTGGTGGTGGGGGAGTATAAACTTTACCATTTTGTTTGGGAACCGCCTATAATGTCTGTAGCATGGAAGATATCGAGATCTCTCGGTTGTTATGTTGACAATGAAAGTATGCCACTTAAAATATTATTTATCTCTGTTTAAAAAATTGAGCTCTGGCACCTCTACAAATCCCTGCTTCCCTTTGCAAAGGGCATGTCTATTTACTTTCATGTCGAGTCATCACCCTCTTATTAAAAAGCACCAGCCGGAGAGCACCGCTGTCATTTGCATCCATTACTATTAATTTATATTGAGTATGACTATGACTGGATCTCTTTTACCATGAATTACAATGTCTAGTCGATCCTTGATCTTTAAAGGTGCTCTGCATTTATGTTTTGCGGTCTCAGAAAGGGCTAGCGAGATACCATCTTGTTATATCATATTATGATTGTTTTGAGAAAGTGTTGTCATCCGAGATTTGCTATTATTGCTCGCTAGTTGATTATGCCATTGATATGAGTAAACATGAGACCTAAGTGTTATTGTGAATATGGTTAGTTCATAATCTTTGCTGAAAACTTGAATGCTGGCTTTACATATTTACAACAACAAGAGCAAATAGAGTTTGTAAAAGTTTTTCTTTATCACTTTCAGTTTGTAAACTGAATTGCTTGAGGACAAGCAAAGTTTTAAGCTTGGGGTAGTTGATACGTCTCCATCGTATCTACTTTTCCAAACACTTTTGCCCTTGTTTTGGACTCTAACTTGCATGATTTGATTGGAACTAAGCGGATTTGTTGTTTTTAGCAGAATTGCCATGGTGTTATTTTTGTGCAGAAATAAAAGTTCTCGGAATGACCTGAAAATCAACGGAGAATATTTTTGGAATTAATAAAAAATACTGGCGAAAGAATCAAGGCCAGGGGGCCCACACCCTGTCCACGAGGGTGGGAGGCGCGCCTATCCCCCTGGGCGCGCTCCCCTGCCTTGTGGTGAAGGAAATATGCCCTAGAGGCACTAATAAAGTTATTATTTATTTCCTTATATCATGATAAATGCTTATTATTCATGCTAGAATTGTATTAACCGGAAACTTAGTACATGTGTGAATACATAGACAAACATAGTGTCACTAGTATGGCTCTACTTGACTAGCTCGTTAATTGAAGATGGTTGAGTTTCCTAGCCATGGACATGAGTTGTCATTTGATTAACGGGATCACATCATTAGGAGAATGATGTGATTGACTTGACCCATTCCGTTAGCTTAGCACTCGATGTTTAGTATTCTGCTATTGCTTTCTTCATGACTTATACATGTTCCTATGACTATGAGATTATGCAACTCCTGTTTACCGGAGGAACACTTTGTGTGCTACCAAATGTCACAACGTAACTGGGTGATTATAAAGGTGCTCTACAGGTGTCTCCAAAGGTACTTGTTGGGTTGGCATATTTCGAGATTAGGATTTGTCACTCCGATTGTCGGAGAGGTATCTCTGGGCCCACTCAGTAATGCACATCACTATAAGCCTTGCAAGCATTGCAACTAATGAGTTAGTTGCGGGATGATGTATTATGGAGCGAGTAAAGAGACATGCCGCTAACGAGATTGAACTAGGTATTGAGATACCAACGATCGAGTCTCGAGCAAGTAACATACCGATGAAAAAGGGAACAACGTATGTTGTTATGCGGTCTGACCAGTAAAGATCTTCATAGAATATGTAGGAACCAATATGGGCATCCAGGTCCTGCTATTGGTTATTGACCAGAGAGGTGTCTCGGTCATGTCTACATAGTTCTTGAACCCGTAGGGTCCGCACGCTTAACGTTCGTTGAAGATTTAGTACTATGAGTTATGTATGTTGGTGACCGAATGTTGTTCGGAGTTTTGGATGAGATCACGGATATGACGAGGAACTCCGGAATGGTCCGAAAGTAAAGATTGATATGTGGATAGTAGTGTTTGATCTCCGGAAAGGTTCCGGAATCCATCCAAGGGGTTCCGGATGTTTCCCGAAATGTTTGGGCACGAGAACACTTTATCTGGGCCAAAGGGGAAAGCCCACGAAGTTTTTGGAAAGCGCAAAAGGAAGTTTTGCGAGTCGAAGCCAAACGCCAGGTCCTGGCGTCAGGTCGAGCAGCAGGAACCTCTGGCGTCGCCCTGGAAGTCCGAGAAGGACTCTTGCCTTTCGGGTGAAACCGGCTTTGTGGAGGCTTTTACTCCAAGTTTCACCCCAAGGCTCAACATATAAATAGAGGTAGGGCTAGCACCCAAGACACATCAAGAAACACCAAGCCGTGTGCCGGCAACCCCGTCCCCTCTAGTTTATCCTCCGTCATAGTTTTCGTAGTGCTTAAGCGAAGCCCTGCGGAGATTGTTCTTCACCAACGCCGTCACCACGCTGTCGTGTTGCCGGAACTCATCTACTACTTCGCCCCTCTTGCTGGATCGAGAAGGCGAGGACGTCATCAAGCTGCACGTGTGCAGAACTCAGAGGTGCCATGTGTTCGGTACTTGGATCGGTCGGATCGTGAAGACGTACGACTACATCAACCGCGTTGATAAAACACTTCCGCTTACGGTCTACGAGGGTACGTAGACAACACTCTCCCCTCTCGTTGCTTTGCATCACCATGATCTTGCGCGTGCGTAGGAAATTTTTTGAAATTACTACGTTCCCCAACAGTGGCATCCGAGCCTGGTTTTATGCGTAGATGTTATATGCACGAGTAGAACACAAGTGAGTTGTGGGTGATATAAGTCATACTGCTTACCAGCATGTCACACTTTGGTTCGGCGGTATTGTTGGATGAAGCGGTCCTGACCGACATTACGCGTGCACTTACGCGAGACTGGTTTTACCTTCATGCTTTGCACACAGGTGACTAGCGGGTGTCAGTTTCTCCAACTTTAGTTGAATCGAGTGTGGCTACGCCTGGTCCTTGAGAAGGTTAAAACAGCACTAACTGGACAAACTATCGTTGTGGTTTTGATGCGTAGGTAAGAACGGTTCTTGCTCAGCCCGTAGCAACCACGTAAAACTTGCAACAACAAAGTAGAGGACATCTAACTTGTTTTTGCAGGGCATGTTGTGATGTGATATGGTCAAGATGTGATGACATATAAGTTGTTGTATAAGATGATCATGTTTTGTTGAAGTTATCGGCAACTCGCAGAAGCCTTATGGTTGTCTCTTTATTGCATAAGATGCAAGCGCCAAATAATTGTTTTACTTTATCACTATGCGATAGCAATAGTTGCAAGAGCGATAGTTGGCGAGACAACCATTTGACGACACATTGATATAGATCAAGATGATGGAGATCATGGTGTCATGCCGATGACGATGGAAATCATGACGATGCTTTGGAGATGGAGATCAAAGGCACAAGATGATGATGGCCTTATCATGTCAAATATTTTGATTGCATGTGATGTTATCTTTTATACATCTTATTTCGCTTAGTTCGACGGTAGCTTTATAAGATGACCCCTTACGAAAATTTCAAGGTATAAGTGTTCTCCCGGAGTATGCACCGTTGCGAAAGTTCTTCGTGCTGAGACACCACGTGATGATCGGGTGTGATAAGCTCTACGTTCAAATACAACGGGTGCAAAATAGTTGCACACGCGGAATACTCAGGTTAAACTTGACGAGCCTAGCATATGCAGATATGGCCTCGGAACATTGAGACCAAAAGGTCGAGCGTGAATCAGATAGTAGATATGATCAACATAGTGATGTTCACCATTGAAAACTACTCCATCTCACGTGATGATCGGACATGGTTTAGTTGATATGGATCACGTGATCAGTTAGATGATTAGAGGGATGTCTATCTAAGTGGGAGTTCTTAAGTAATATGATTAAATTGAACTTTAATTTATCATGAACTTAGTCCTGGTAGTATTAGCATATCTATGTCGTAGATCAATAGCTCGCGTTTAGCTGCCCTGTTTTATTTTTGATATGTTCCTGGAGAAAACTAAGTTGAAAGATGTTAGTAGCAATAATGCAGATTGGATCCGTGATCTGAGGATTATCCTCATTGCTGCACAGACGTTTGGCAAGCTTGATATGATGACTACTTGATAGTTTAGTGCACCATGCTTAACGACTTAAAATCAGGGCTTCAAAGACGTTTTGATCGCCACGGAGCATATAAGATGTTCCAAGAGTTGAAATTGTTATTTCATACTCATCCCCGTGTCGAGAGGTATGAGACCTCTGACAGTACTTTGCCTACAAGATGGAGGAGAATAGCTCAACCAGTGAGCATGTGCTCAGATTGTCTAGGTACTACAATCACTTGAATCAAGTGGAGTTAATCTTCCAGATAAGATAGTGATAGACAGAATTCTCTAGTCACTATCACCAAGTTACTAGAACTTCATGATGAACTATAATATGCAAGGGATAACAGAAACGATTCCCAAGCTCTTCGTGATGCCAAAATCGACGAAGGTAGAAATCAAGAAAAGCATCAAGTGTTGATGGTTGACAAGACCACTAGTTTCAAGAAAAGGGCAAAGGGAAGAAGGGGAACTTCAAGAAGAATGGCAAGCAAGTTGCTGCTCAAGTGAAGAAGCCCAAGTCTGGACCTAAGCCTGAGACTAAGTGCTTCTACTGCAAAGGGACTGGTCACTGGAAGCGGAACTACCCCAAGTAATTGGCGGATAAGAAAGGATGGCAAAGTAAACAAAGGTATATTTGATATGCATGTTATTGATGTGTACTTTACTAGTGTTTATAGCAACTGAGGGAGTCCTGGATTAGGGGGTATCCGGACAGCCGGACTGTATACGACATCCGGACTATTGAAGCGTGAAGATACAAGACTCAAGACTTCAGCCCGTGTCTAGATGGGACTTTCCTTGGCGTGGAAGGCAAGCTTGGCGACCCGGATATTATATTTCCTTCCTTGTAACCGACTCCATGTAAACCCTAGCCCTCTCCGGTGCCTATATAAACCGGAGAGGTTGGTACTTAGTAGGCCGATCACAATTGCAATCATACCATCATAGGCTAGCTCTTAGGGTTTAGCCTCTACGATCTCGTGGTAGATCTACTCTTGTACTACCCATATCATCAATATTAATCAAGCAGGAAGTAGGGTTTTACCTCCATCAGAGGGCCCGAACCTGGGTAAACATTTGTGTTCCTTGCTTCATGTTACCATCAACCTTGACGCACAGATCGGGACCCCCTACCCGAGATCCGCCGGTTTTGACACCGACATTGGTGCTTTCATTGAGAGTTCCTGCTGTATGCGTCACCGTCGAGCTCGATGGCTCGTCTTATCGTCAAAGACAACATTACTTCGGAGGGGCTCGGCTGTAGGCGGGCCTCGGCTTGGCGGCTTTATCATGGCCGCCCCATCGGCGGTGGCGCCGACAATGACTTCTCGGGTCATCAATCATAACCTTCGCGTCGGTTCGGAACTCGCCAAACAGATGGATCCAATGGAGCTCTCCTCCCTTAACGAACTCTTGGAACGCATCGCCGCTCTGGGAGTCTCTACAGACTATGACCAGATTGGGCTTAAACCCGACCAGAGGGACATCAGGTCCCCGCAGGCCACCCACGAGATAGCGATAGTGGAGGAACCACACACGGATTGCCCCTCGACTTTGAGGACAAGTTGTGTTCGGATCACCGAACTCCTTGAGCCAAAAAGCCGCACAAAAGAAAACCTGACCCAGGTCCCGGACTTAGAATCGGGCATCGGGCTGAAGAAATTGGGCGCCCCGGATACTGAGCTGCTTAGCTCGGGGCCGCCCGCGCCCTTGGGCGTCAGACCGGATCAAAATCCGGACCCTAAACCGGACCTAAATTGTCTCTCTCGCATCAGGCAAGAGCCCCAGAAAACCGTACATCGCTACTGGGCCAGATTTCTCCTTGCGCTTAACAAGGTCAGGGACTGCCGCGAAGAGGACGTGGTCTCACTTTTCTGCAAAAACTGCACGGACGAAGGACTCCTCAATGCTATAAGCCGCCGCGACATAGTACGCTTCGCAGACTTGGCAACCATAGTATGCAGAATCTTGCGATGGAGAGCGCTTGGAAGACCCAAACAGAATTCTGGGATAGTATCGCTCTCGCCAAAACCTTTGTCGAACTAAGCGGGACGAACTCTTGTAAGTCGTCCGACCCAACCCCAAGAAACCAAAGCCCACTCCAGGCGTAGATCCGTATTGGAAGAATGGCTCGACGGGCCATGTAAGCTCCACAGTACTCCGGATACACCACCGACTCATAGCCTTAAGGCATGTTGGGTACTCCGGCAGGTGGCAAAAAGTGGCGAAGATGTTCTTATGGCCACACAACGGAACAAGATCCTGCCAGCGAACACAATACGGTACTAACAGTCTTCGAGACTTTTGCCTCGAACAATAGGCGCAAGCGAGCTTGTCGAAGCCCTGCTGAAATTTACCATGTGGCAAAAATAAACCCTTGGAACGACACTGCTATAACTTTTAACGCCAGTGACGAACCTCGATCCCGGACTGTCCGGGCGCCAGCCGCTCTGGTTCTTAGCCCAATCGTGGACGGATTTCGGCTCACCAAAGTGCTCATGGACGGTGGAAGCGGATTAAATCTGATCTATGAAGAGACACTCAGCAAGATGGAAATTGACAAAGGCCACACTGAACAAAGCGGTACAACCTTCAGGGGAATTATCCCTAGTCGGGACGGTGTGCGGGAAAAATCACACTTGACGTGGTATTCGGCACCCCGAAGAATTATAGGTCCGAAGAAATCACATTCCAAGTGGCCCCTTTCAGCAGCGGATACAACGCCCTTTTAGGGCGGGGCAGCGTTGCAAGCTTTCAAGCTATACCCCATTACGGGTACATGAAGCTTAAAATGCCCGGGCCAAATGGAATCATCACTCTAGCCAGTGACCCGGACGTCGCACTTCGCGCCGAAAACAAAACCGCAGCACTAGTCCTGGAGGCATTATCCGAGGCCCTAGCAGCCAAAGAGTTAACAACACTGCGGGCCACCGTGGACAGGGACGACGTGATACTAGACAAGCGACCCAAGTCCACCTCATTTAAACCTGCAGACGAGATAGTCAAATTCCAGGTCCATCCAACGGACCCCATGAAGACAGCTTCCATCGGGACACAATGAGCCCGCAATTGACGCCCGCCTTTGCGAGATTTCTTACGCGAGAATTGGGACATTTTCGCCTGGCACCCATCGGACATGCCAGACATCCCGCGCAGACTCGCCGAACACGGCCTCAATATTCTAAAAGGATATAAACCAGTCAAGCAGACCCTAAGGCGATTCTCAGAGCCCAAACGGTAGGCAATGGTGGAAGAGTTAGCCAAGTTACTCGAGGCCGGATTCATCAGAGATATCAAACATCCGGAGTGGCTGGCAAATTTGGTGATGGTACCAAAGAAGGACAAATCCTGGCGCCTATGCGTCGACTTCAAAGACCTCAATAAGGCTTGCCCCATGGATCCCTTTCCCCTCCCTCGCATTGATCAAATCATCGATGCCACAGCGGGACACGACTCGCTATGTTTTCTCGACGCATACTCTGGATACCATCAAATAAAGATGGCAGAGTCTGACCAAGCTGCAACAGCTTTTATAACACCATATGGCCCTTTTTGCTTCAACACTATGCCCTTCGGGCTCAAGAATGCCGGCGCAACCTATCAACGCATGATTCAAACATGCCTGGAAAAACAAATCGGCAAAACAGTAGAAGCATATGTGGACGACGTGGTCATAAAAACTAGACACGTCGAAACCCTGATAGATGACTTGAGGCTCACATTCGAAAACCTCCGGACATACGACATCAAGTTGAATCCGGAATAGTGCGTCTTCGGCGTCCCATCGGGGAAGCTGATGGGCTTCATTGTTTCCAATAGAGGAATTGAAGCGAACCCAGAAAAAATCCGAGTTTTGTCTCAGTTGGCTATACCAACAGACCTCAAGCACATCCAGAAGCTAGCCGGATGCATGGCCGCTTTGAGCCGCTTTATCTCCATGCTAGGAGAAAAGGCATTGCCTCTTTACCGCCTCATGCGGCGCACCGAACACTTCGTATGGACGGATGTAGCCGCGGCCGGACTCGATGAAATAAAGACCTTACTGGCCAGTAATACAGTCCTAACAGCGCCGAATACCGACGAACATATGCTGTTGTACATAGCTGCAACGCATCAAGTCGTAAGCACAGTGCTCGTCATTGAACGAGAAGCTGACGGGTACAAATACCCGCTCCAAAAACCGGTCTACTATGTGTCTACGGTCCTAACCCCATGCAAATCCCGATACCCACACTATCAAAAAATAGCATACGCGGTGTTCATGGCATCCCGGAAGCTACGACACTACTTTCAAGAGTGTTCGATTACAGTGGCCTCCGAAGTACCACTCAATGACATAATAAATAACCGCGATGCTACGGGCCGGATTGCCAAATGGGCCATTGAGCTCCTCCCGTTCGACATAACGTACAAACCACGGCGGGCCATCAAGTCGCAAGTGTTGGCTGACTTCGTCGCCGAATGGACAAAAGCCGAACTCCCTAAAGAGTAAGGCGCATACTCAAACTGGATCATGCACTTCGATGACTCTAAAATGCTGGCCGGATTGGGAGCAGGTGTAGTCCTGACGTCTCCTACCGGAGACACGGTCCAGTACGTCCTCCAAATATTATACACAGACTCCAACAATGCAGCCGAATACGAGGCTCTGTTGCACGGTCTTCGGATGGCAGTCTCGATGGGCATTCAACGCCTAGAAGTGCGCGGGGACTCAAACCTCGCAATATCACAGATAAACGGAGATTTTGATGCCAAGGAACCGAAAATGGCGGCCTACCGAAATGTCGTCCTCAAAATGTCATCTCGGTTCGAGGGGCTCGAATTCCATCACGTGGCTCGAGAAAACAATCAAGCGGCGGATGTCCTCGCTGCGCCGGCGCTAAGCGCCCTGTCCCACCTAATATATTCCTGGAACGGCTGTTCAAGCCATCCGTGATATGGGAAGGGGAGTACGGCAACATTAGCACGGATCCGAATACACCCCTAGACTCCGAACCATCAGACATAGTCAGAGGCTCTACCCCCGAAATAACATCGTCGGCCCACGAGATCATGGTCGTAATCGCCCCATGGATCGAACCCTTCTTGGCCTACCTAAATAGGCAGGAGCTCCCCGAAGACCAAAACAAAGCACGCTGCATAGTTCGGCGCTCTAAAGCTTACAAGGTCCACAAAGGGGAACTCTACAAGAAAAGCGCGACCGGAGTGCTCCAAAGGTGCATCTCCGAAGAGGAAGGGCGGCAACTCTTGGCTCAAATTCATGCCGGTCTGGACGGACATCATGCCGCGGCTCGAGCACTGGTCATCAAGGCCTTCCGTACAGGCTTCTATTGGCCAACGGCCTGGGCAGACGCACAGGACCTCGTCCAACATTGCGTCGGCTGCCAACTCTTCACCAATCAGAGTCACATGCCCCCTACTGCTCTTCAAGCCATCCCCATAACTTGGCCCTTCACGGTCTGGGGGCTGGATATGGTCGGACCCCTTAAAGGGGGAAGCCATAAGAAAATATACCTATTGGTCATGGTGGATAAATTCACCAAATGGATAGAGGCCAAACCAGTCAAAATGGCCGAATCCGGACCAGTAATAGACTTCATATCCGGGGTCATACACCGATATGGTGTCCCCCACAGCATCATCACTGATAATGGCTCAAATTTCACAACCGACGAAGTGAAAACTTGGTGCGCAAAAATGGGCGTCAAGCTCGATTACGCTCCCGTCTACCATCCACAAACTAATGGCCAGGTAGAGCGGGTAAATGGTCTCATTATGAGCGGCATCAAACCCAGGCTAGTGCGATCCTTGACAGAGTCGGATCGCCTTTGGTGGAGGAGCTTCGACTCCATACTGGGGCTATGGACCACGCCAAATCGCACCACCGGATACACACCATTTTTTATGGTGTATGCGGTAGCGAAGCGATATTAACTTGCGACATGATACATGATTCGCCACGCGTACGTATGTACGAAGAGAAGGAAACCGAGTTAGATCGGCAGGATAATCTGGATGCCCTGGAGGAGGAGCGCGATGTCGCAAAAGCCCGTTCCACATTCTATCAGCAGGCTCGACGATACCAAAGCAGAAGTGCGGGCCAAAACTTACAATATTGGCGAAGCTTCGTTCTCGACTACGGAGAAGAAGAAGGACAAACTCAAATCCAAGTGAGAGGGTCCCTTCGTCATTGACAAAGTTCTCACCGCAGGAGCGTACCGCTTACGTAATGCATCCGATAACAGACTCGAGCCGAACCCGTGGAACGCGGAAAGACTATGGAGATTCTACGCCTAGTGCCGAACACAGTGTTCGTCTCCTAACCCCTCCCTTTTATTTATGCCCCGTCCCATTTTCCTTTCTCGACCTTTTTCTCTCTTCACACAAAGTATTCAATACAGTGCGGATTTCCGGATCACTCCGGCCGCACTAAGTGTGTAAGCAATACCTAGGGGCTTCCTATATGGAAGCTAAAAATGATTACTCACATGGCTTTCTGCCCATCACATATGCATTCTTTTTTCATATGTGCCTTTTCTTCACCATTATATGCATCGATATGACTTAAGATGTTGCCAAGCTGGGTTGCCTGGCTCTTGTGTTTATGCCCCTCGTTCCCATTAATTGGCTAGGGCATAAGGGGAGCACCTCTGCGATTGTTATTGCCGGTTCAGCCGGATGTGTACCTCAGATCGGCTGAAGCGAAAGCTAGCTTCCTTAAGAGAATATTCGGTCGGTGAACAAAAGATGTGTTCGCTTATTATAACATGAATCCCCGAAGTCTTGTATCCTGCTCCATCGTTCACAAATCCGAACATGTGCATCGTCGCATGCATCTGTGGAAAGGAACCCCTAACGGAACTATTCTCTCTGGAAGATGTTTCTTACTATCCATGTAATATAACATAACTAGTTGGGTACTTGTCTGTTCAAGCACTTATGACCCCTACGCCTTGTTTCCACGCATACCCCGGGGGCTGAAGCGAAAAGGTCCGACATGACAAATGATTTTAATCCGGCTAGGGGCTACTTAAGCCCATTAAATTACACAGTTACTTGGACTGATTACATTCCTCTTCTATACCGTCCAACAGGCTGTCTAGCTTACAATCCTGTTGAGAGTACTTAGCGGCTAACGCTACCTGGTCATACACCAGACTTACGGGAATTTCTTGCCCATCGGGCCCCTCATCCCACTTTGGCCATATGGTTCGGGTCCGGCTTGGTGTAGCGCGTCTTCACCATTGCCCGGCTTCTCTTGCTCCTTGCCGGCAGGCTGATATCTTCCATAGACGGAAGCGCCGCCGGGCTCCTCGAAGCAGGTCCGCCAGTTCCTCCATGCCATTCGGCAGCAGGCTTGATGGCCACAAAGCCTGAGCAACACCCTGCATCACTTGTCGAGCTTGCTCGTGCAGTTGTGAAAGTTCTTGCAGTAAATCATTTGCAGATGAGGGAAAGAGAAGACAAAGGGGACACTAAGCATCGCAAACTTCATGATCCAACTATCTCCTCGAGGTTGTTGATTTGTTGACTCAAATTGATCTTGACATCTTTGCTTTCGAAATCTTCATCCAACACGAGGACAAGAAGCAAGACATGTCTATATAGATGGATCATCTTAATGATCACAAGATCAACCCGCAGAACAAGACGTAGAAACATCTCTTGAGCCGAGACACGAAGCATCTATCCAAAGAAATGGAGTGAAACAGATGACGAGGGCTTGCTAGGTAGTCAACAAGTCCACTCTTAAGAAGGTGTTGAATGGTTGTCAACATAGCAAGGAGTTGAGTTGCCATGATACCATAACGAGACAACTTAAGGAAGGTGACTTGTAGAAATATTTCCTTAAGTGGCAAAAAGAATTACTTTTGATTTAGAGATCATTGAGACTCTCTATACCAGGTTAGGGCAAATATCGAGCGATCGTTGGAGGAGTTCGGTAGAATGGCATACTCGGACTAGTATGGATGATATGAATTACCTTGTTGAAGACAATGCAATGGATGATTTTTGCTTATCATCGGAAATGGGTGGAACCCGTGGTAGGATGGCACAACGATGGTGCAAGCTGGGGGCAAAATACAAATGCTGGGAATAATTCTAGTAACTGGGGAGAAACTCAACAGTAGAGAGTGATTCCACTGTTTGAATGGTTCCAGCATAATCGAGGAAATCGAGAGCACAACGACCCTTGAGGAACAACTTCTAGCATAAGTTGCACTAAATCCTCATGAAGAAGATGGTCAAATAGCTCAATCAAGATACTACAATGATAGATCTTCCGGCTAGGTGTGTCGGCCAAAACATCAACCTTGTCGGGACCTACATCATAATCTTAGAGAAGTTCCAACCGTCATATCTGCCTGAGATTCAGATCTAGTTGGTAACAGGATATTCCAGACTCATCAAGTCTAGAAGAAAATGAAAGTTTGCAACACAAATCGATGAGATGGCGTTGCGAAATTCTCGGGAAATGAACTACCTTAGTAAGCTCCAAAGCATGAGCTGGTTCTGCTACAAGCATGTGAGCATGTTGTCCCAGACAATCATGATCACATGGTAGTCTTACCACGAAACACTACCGAATTCTGGTTAGGAACCATCAACGAGGATATCGAAGTCCTTGCGTAAGTCTAGCTCTTAAGAAGAAACTTCTTCTCCTTGAACAAATCAGTCAGTGGCTTGGTGTGCTAGGGATACATATAGAATGAAGGTTGCAAGTCTCCAAACCATAGAATACTTCGCACATGTGCATGACTGACTTGGGATGATTCCAAAGGAAGCAAAAACAAACTTTATTGAATTCACGGTCGCAACTTACATATAATGCACGTCAATCAAAGGAAGTCACTCCTATCATCCAAACATATGCTTCATGAACGGAACATGAAGGCATTGTTTACCAAGTTTCCAACACTAGCTTAAAGTTTAACACGAATCATGGGGGAAACAAGATGCTACTGATGGGCTCAACAGCAACTCATCGGAATTTCCATATCACTGGACTTCCACCATTATGTGAACAATGTGATAGTATTGGTCAGACCAAAAGATGTAATGGTGTATGCTTGAGGAATCAACCACGAGTAAGACAACATTACAAATATCGTTGGTTCTGATTTGTTTTGAAGATAGCCCATACGCAAATCAAAGATTTGGGTAAGACAATAGATCCAACAACTGATCACGAGGACCAATTGATGAAGATATCATCTTTCTTCAGCACACACGCACACTCAAAGATATCCCTTAGTGATGAACTAAGTCGGACAAGCTTTTATCTTCCAACTCTCCAAGTTGTTGTGTAGCTCAACCAACTAGCTCAGGGGTATCCAACACAGATGCTTGGAGAAAGGGTGGTTCACAAGAACCCAACTTGATCACGAGCTCAACATAACGATGAGGACAACTTTAATACTTCCGAGAAGATATTCGGAAAATCACGAACCACCGATATGTTACTAAGCTTGAGAACAATCTTGCTTTCGAGACAAGACGATATGATCAAAAGAGCGAGGGATTGATACAATCCTAACTCATTGAACGGAGAGTGCACCGGAAATAAGGACTGGGTAGCACGATCAATCCTAGGATGGTGACTCAATAACCAACACGCTAAGAATGAGATTATTGTCTATTAACTACCAAGCAACAGAGTTGCTAGGAGTATTGATTTCACACATCACAGTTCACTTGTCGGCATTCCGGTTACAACAACACGGGACCGAGGAATTAATAATGATAGCGAGAAGTATCACTACGTCAAGAATTCATGAGAAATGGTGCAATTTTCATGACAATCCTGACATAAAGGGGGTAATACTCCGAGGTAGAACAGAATCAAAAGCTGGATTGGCATTTGATTTGCGGATTACAATCGCTGACCCAATCCTGGATATGGATGGGGTACTAGAGTTTGTTTCTCCTAGTCATTCCGGAATAGAATGGCTTGACGGACCACAACAGTAATAGGCATCAATGAACGAAGGCACGCATACTCTTGACTATCAATTGATAGATGCAGGTCAGAAAACAACTAAAGAGGGACAACTCAAAGGAACATATGTTTTTCGGAGTTGTGGATGCATAGGTTAGTATGTCGAACAAGTTCAACATATTTCTTCCGGATAACCCATGCCGAAAAGGAGGGACTGGCAGGTTCACAATATAGAATGGAGAACTCATCAAGAGCACTCTGGTTGTGATCTTTTGGTTCAAAAGAACTCATGCCAAGAATGGTTCATGGTATTTGGAAGAACGATATACCACGGACCTCGAAGACTATCACAAGGTTACTAATATCTTAAGGGAACTAGAAAATACTGACAACATGAAGTAGGGTGAATCTCGGGTTCAAAAACCCAGGAGTAGAATACCTACTACTAAGTAGCATCACGGGATGCTTTCGGCATGATGGCCAGATTCATCACACTGGGAACACAGAACATGGCTAGATTACTAGGTGACTCCCTAAAACACCTAGGGTCATAATAATAGCTCCAACAGAAATGTCGAGGTAGTGGAGTACCTCAACTCAGCAATTAGTGTGGTTAATCTGGCCCAAATGAACATCAGGAACATGGAGGAATGATTGCAAGTGCATAAGACTATCTAGAAATCTGGGATGACTCGGACAGCATAACGGCTGTAAATGCTCAAAAAGAATTGAGACATCCTGCAAAATAGTGGAATGACCACTCAGCATCACGATATCAAGGTTCTGAGGCCAAAGAACGAACATATACGGAAATAGTAGAAACTGAACTGAGACTTTAATCCATCAATCACATAAGTCTAAGGATTAGTAATATGTCATCTTAATAGAAAGATGAGAAGCCTAGTTCTTAATCCCCGTAGAAGAGAAGAGGATGACTCAGATCAGAAGGCCATGAGGTATAAGGAGTAAAAAGAGCCTTACGTTCCCTTCCACAATGAATTCCCTTACATAACTAAAGCATTTCTAGACACAACTTCGACCGGTTTGGCTTGGTAATCCCTCAGCAACAAAGCTCGATACCAAAGCTGTCAGATCCCGATTCCAAGTCACATCGATCTAGCCGGTAACACCTCATATCACTTTGCGGCCTCACGCACGGTGTTCCCACGGGTGTCGCCTTACCATGGCCTGGGACCGTTTGCGCCTTTCGGCTCACGTATATGATAGTGTCGCTAGCATCCATATGACAGAGAACCTGGCCGACATGACTAGTCGTGAACCCAAAGTGGCACTAACTTATAGGGACAGGCATACATGAATCAACATCGAGCATGTTGGTCGGCCGTGACGTCGAATCCGGCTGTAGCAGGCTAACAGGACTCCGGGAACCTAGGCTGTAGCAGGCTAGGCAGGACTCGGATGTCACCGCGTGACATTTCCCGAAGGGATGACCACGAGAACGAAGTGAATCACATGCCGGCCCGATCAAGTGTTCCGGAGCAGTAGTCTTTGGGCTAGCAGGACTCCGGTGAACCGGGTCAGAAGCGGACTACTATGGCTCATGGAAGCACAAGACTACATTTCCCCATAAGAGAGGCTACCAAGGATAAACAACTAGGTTGTCGGATCCCACACATACCAAGCATTTCAATCATACACACAATATACTCGATATGTGTAAATACAACATGGCATCACAACATAACTCTACGACTCAAGTATTTATTCATTAGGCTCCGAGGAGCGAGATATTACAAACATGGGTCTCACGACCCAACATTCAGAGCATACAAGTCAAGCACAAGCGGAAGCTTAACATGTCTGAGTACAGACATCTACAAATGAAAAAGGCTTAGAAGCCTGACTATCTACCAGATCCTGCCAAGGGCACAAGATCATGGCTGAGGTAACCAGCTAAACATCGAAGTCCACGAGGAACTACTAGCGAGACTGAAGTCTCTCTGCAAAACATAAAATAGGAAAACGTGAGTACAAATGTACCCAGCAAGACTTACATCAGAACTAACTACATATGCATCGGTATCAACAAAGGGGGTGGTGGAGTTTAACAGTAGCAAGCCAGCTTTGACTCGGTGGCTATCCTGAACTACGACTGCAAGTAACTCTTTTGAGGTGGCGCTGCGAGTCCACATATTCACCATATCAATACACCACTATGGATCCGCTCCCGTCTCCCTATGAGAAGGCCATCCATAGAACTCACGCTTATCTTGCGCATTTTAGAGTATCCACTTTCACTTGTCTATGAACTGTTATAGGCAACCCAGAAGTCCTTCACCGCGGACACGGCTATTCGAATAGATGATGTTAATCCTGCAGGGGTGTACTTCTTTACACACGCTCTCGCCACTTACCACCATGTACACGAAGTGTATCTCGGCAACCTTCAAGCGGAAGCCTGGCGAGGGAGTCGGCCACGACCTGACTAACCACACAACTCTCTAGTCCAGGTTTATCGCCTATTCGGGTTCCATCCGCGAGGAGATCCGGCCGGAGTTTCGCTCACAGCCCCAAACGATGTGTGTAGGGTTCCCGAGACACCAAACGGGCGCCCGGTACACCATGCCACGGTGTATCTACCGCACCATAGCCCACCCTTGGGGTCAGCGCTACGCACGGCCTCCAACACATATCCTACAAACAACAGAAACTAGTTGCAACTCCTGGACAGAGGACAGGGGCGGTTAATAAGTCGAGAGAGTCAATTAAGGATCCCAATGTGTGGTAGTAGCTGTTCATGGATCACAAACACGTAACTCAGTTCACGAGGGCCGGCTGCAATGAGACAACCCACCATGTACTCCTACATGGCCTCTCACCGCTACCTTTACCAAATCGTATTCACACACTTAGCTCTCAACAAGAGGACATGTTCACACACCTCCGATTCATCCCGGATGAATCATACTTGACACAACTCTAAGCAATAGCAGGCATGACAAACAAGCATGAATGAGTAGGCACATCAGGGCTCAAACAACTCCTACTCATGCTAGTGGGTTTCATCTATTTACTGTGGCAATGACAGGTCATGCAGAGGATAAAGGGGTTCAGCTACCGCAGCAAGCAACAGATGAATCATTGTTGTCCTAATGCAATAAAAGAGAGCAGGAGCGAGAGAGTGGGATTGTATCGGAATGAACAAGGGGGTTTTGCTTGCCTGGCACTTCGGAAGATAGCATTGAGTCTTCATCAGTGTCAACGATCACAACGTCGGTACAACGTCTACCGAGGGGGAACAACACCAGCAAACAGAGAAGAAACACGATCAATGCAATGCACAATATGATGCATGCTATGACATGGCAATATGAATGTGTTTTGGGCTAATGCAAGCTAGAACAGATTGAGATGAGTCCATTTGAACCAAAGATTCAAATGCAAACCCATTTTAAGAGGTTATATTAGTGCATTAACTTGTTTCATCTAAACAGCAAGGTTAAATTGTTTAAACATGCACAAAACCAGTACAGATGGATAGATTGGATTTTTCTGATCATTTTTCATATATAATTTGTTTGATTTGGAGCTACGGTTGATTTTCTATGATTTTTAGAAGTTTGCAACAATTTCTGGAATTTTCTATATAAAAATAAATCCAGAAATTAGTTATTGCGTCAGCAGTGCGTCAGGGTGACGTCCGTGATTAAAGGGGACGTCCAGGTGAACCTGACCAGTGGGTCCTGCGTGTCAGCAGTTATTAAACTAACTAAATTTAGTTAAAACTAATCTGAGTTAATTAGCAGAGGGGGGGCCCACTTGTCATAGACTCAGGGGAGTCAACCTGGGCCCACCCAGTCAAGGTCAACGGGTCAAACCCGCCGGCGTTTAGCCGCCGGCGAGGCCAGACGCGGCGATGGGAGTGCATTAGCGCGTTCCGGCGACCAAATGGGCGGCGGAGAGCACGTACGCGTAGCTGGGAGCAAGCCGCGGCGTTTGGTGGTGGTGGTTGAGCTCAGGGTGGCAGCGTCATTGGCGGCGACCTAAGCGGTCACGGAGTCGGGTGAAGATGAGCCCGGGGCTACAGGGCACGGCGAGGCACGGGAAGTGGTGCGTTGGACTCGTGGGGGTGAGGTAGAGTTAGTGGACAAGGTGGTGAGGCATGTGGGTGGCCGGAGTCACGTCGACGACGAGCTCGGCGGCGGCGCGTGCGATGGAGCTTCGTTTAGTCGCTACGGTGCACAAGAAGGCAAACGGAGAGGATGGGGAGGTAGCTGAGCTCGCGGGGTTCACGTAGAAGCAGACGGCGCGGTCGGGGACGAGCAGATGCGGCGGCGACGGCGAAGGGGATCTACGGCGGTGCTCGGTGAAGTCGAGCTCGAAGAAGACGGCGAAGCGTATGCGGCCTTCGGGGCTCAGGCTGCTCGGCGTGAGACGGCAACGGAGCTGTTGGACACAAATGGCTCGATGCAGGGGACGACGGTGGACGGGTTTCACGGTGGCGCGGGCGCAGCAGCGTCGGCCATGGCGGAGGGAGAGCAAGAGAGGCAGGGAGAATGTGAGACGTCCACGGGGTGGGGGCGGCGACGTGGAGCTCGCCCAGGTGTCCAGGGGCGCGGGCGGCAAGCAACTGACATCGTGGCGAGCTCGTGCTCGCCGGCGTCACCTCTGTGCCTGCCTGGCGAGGGCGAAGCAGCTGGCTGGCGTGGGCCAGCACAGTGCTGGGCCGGCCAGGTGGCCTGCCAGGTGGCTGCGGCCAGGTAAGTTCCCTCCTTCTCTTTTATTTCTGATTTTCTATTTTTCTGTAATCTTTGTGGCTTACTAAAATACTAAAACAGATCCAAAAATCATAAAACTGCTTTCGGTGCCACTGCTTGGAATATAACCAACAAAGCAAACATTTTAGTTTATGATTAATTGAGCATTTAAATTTTTAATAGCATTTAAATGCCCAAATGCAAATACTATATGATTTAATTCAGAGCCCAAATATGTCATGGAAAAATGTGCAATACCTCTGGTTATGGTTTCTAGCATTTTCCAGAAATGATGAACATTTTTTAAAGCCATTTGCATTCACTGAAAATATTTTAGTTGAACCTAGTGAATTCCTTTGATGCTAGGGTTTAGGCAATCCCCATTTCAAGTTTCAAAATAATTTAGACATGATGCAATAGACAAGTGCTAGCCTAGTGCAAGGTAAGGCTAGGGATGTGACACATCTCCTCTTCAGGGCGACCCGTTAACATACCTGCAAGCAAAATTCTTTCAATATACTTTCGCGCCGAACTATACAACAGTTCGTCTAGGCACTTACTACAAATGCCGCGTCGAAGCCTCTTGTTCTCCTTCATGGAGTCCGCCAGCTGAGCGCGGAGATCTTTTAACTCCACGTCCAGCTGGACTTTGGTGTCTTGAAGATCCTTCTTCTCCCGCCTAACTCGCATAAGAATGCGCTCGCCAGCCTCTAGCTGCTTTTTGAGATGCGACGCGTCCTCTCCTACGCCCTCCGGACTCACCCCGGGATTGTCTAAAGAATTTTCTGTTAGACTTGTCACATCGGCCATTTACTAACTGGTGCATCTTCGTGCAATTGTGACAATTGTTACCAGATGAGGGCTTTTGGGGTTCCTTTAATTTGGGAATCATGGCCCTCGCCTCGCCTTGCATCCCTCCAGCTCCCGAGACAATTGCTCGTTCTTCTCTACAAGGACCTGTGCATAAATTGATCCTTAAAACAGTTGTTTCAACCGTTTCAAGTCTCAGGGGCTACTGCTACACATGCCTATCAAATTTTCTTACCCGTATATCTTTGGTATACTGGTCCGTCGCTCGGGCAAGCCCGCCTTGAGCAGCTCGGATGTATGCGTCTCCCGAATTGAAGGCATTAAAGGCCTCTTCGGAAAAGATGTTGTTCCGAAGTATGGCCAGTCAACGCCTGTGATTCAAGGCGCTCTCTACTTCGGAATTTGTGGCCGAGAGCGTATCCGCACCCTCTGTTAGAGAGTTATGCGGTGCTGGCCCCGTGTCCGCCTCCGCCCCCGAAGCCGGTTCTGGAACTCGGCTGGTGGAGGCATGATTGGTAGGTTTCGCCGAATATAGTCCAGTTATTCCTCTTCCTGCCAGACACAAATGGCGCTGTCATATTTTAAATTCTATAATTACAGGGCAGGTTATTGTTTTACCTGTGTAGCGGTCTGTCAACCCTCACCGCCTTCCTCTTGAGCTTGCCCGGTCTGGACGCCCGTGGTTGATGAGTCCCTAGGGGCTCGGCCCCTCGCTCCGGCCGTCGTTTCTGCAAATAGAACGACGCCTCAGAGGTGAATTATAACACCTAGAGGGAGTCCTCTTCGAAGGATATGGCTTTCTAGTTCAGCTTACACGTGAAGCGGGGAGCAGTCCAGGGTAGTCGGCCGTAATAGCCACTAGGGCGCCATCCCAGCTCGCCTGATAAAATACCCCGTTGACAAGCTACACAGTAATATCCGGATCCACTTTAAGTCTTGGATCTAGGGCCCTTCCAGGGTCCTCTGGTTGCGGGGGGGGGGGGTGCTGAAGATTCCTTCTACGGCCCTCCTTTGTTCCTGCCCAGAAGCATTGATGCAAGTAATCTTAGCAGAAGAACGCTAGAGTAATTAAAGCAGGGAAAAAGAATGGCAACTTACCCATGCTGAGGGGTTGTACATGGAGAATCCGTCCCGCATTTTTATGCGAAGGAATTCCTCCTCTTCCCCTTTGTACAAATCGGACAATATCCTTGCCAGAGCGGCAGCGGAGTCCGGACCCTTACGGCCGTAGCGGGTGGCGTCATCTTCCCCGTTGAAATGCCACATGGGCTTCACCCGATATTGGAGCGGCTGCACTCCCCGTCTTATGCACATCGCCATAACCTCAACTATCGTCAGCCCGGACTTGGCCAGTAACTTTATCCTGTCCATCAGGAGGAGTATTTCCCTTGTGTCATCTTCTTGAGGGCCCCGGGGGCGCCAGCTCAGGCGTGCCCTCGGCGCGTTCTGAATCAAGCGGAGACCTGGCCGGACTGGATCTGGAAGGGGGACGTCGTTTATATAGAACCACTCTGAAGGCCAGTTTTTTGGTGCCTTCTCAGGAGTGCCGGACAGGTATCCGGTCCCGGCAATGCGCCATACTTCGGCCCCACCCACTTGACATAGGGACTCCCCCTGGGTGCGGGGGACGAGGCAGAACAACTTCCTCCATAATCTGAAGTGTGGTTCGCAGCCTAAAAACAGCGCACAAAGGGCAACATACCCCGCTATGTGCAGACTAGAGGCAGGTGAGATCATGTAATTGGAGGCGTGAGAACTCCGTGAGCCCGCCAAGAAACGGGTGGATAGGAAATCGACGCCTCAACAGATGCGGGATGAGACATATGCGCTCCTCTGGAGATGGATCAGGAGATCCCTCTGCTTGTTCCCCTCCGTCATAAGTGGCTATTCCAGCCCGGACGGAGACCATGAACGCCGGTGGGAGGAACCCTTGGGTTTGTAGCTTCATCAAACGGCCATGAGGAACTGAGCACTCTACCCAATCCCCCGACTTGGAATGAGAAGGGCAAGCAGAAGAGCTGCGATGGCCGGCCATGTTGGAATGGCTTTTCGCGGAGTGCTCTGTTGGATGCTGGCTCTGGGATGGAGAGTGAGGTTTGGATCTGAGAATTCCCGTCCCTTCAAATAGACGGTTAACCCGAAGGATCGAGGGTGGAAAATGCAAAAATGCCTCGACTCCTCGCATTCGCCCGACGCGTGGAGATGGTCATTACTGAGGTACCGAAGCCGAGGAGCACGACATTGATTGGAGGGCGGACACTATTCGTCGTAACATGTACTTTGGAGTATTCGGAGAAGGAACCCGCCTTGCAATGCAGAAGACAATATTGCGCGCCGGACTCATTGTCATTGAAGCCTGGTTCAGGGGCTACTGAGGGAGTCCTAGATTAGGGGGTATCCGGACAGCCGGACTATATACGACGTCCGGACTATTGAAGTGTGAAGATACAAGACTCAAGACTTCGGCCCGTGTCCGGATGGGACTTTCCTTGGCGTGGAAGGCAAGCTTGGCGATCCGAATATTATGTTTCCTTCCTTGTAACCGACTCCATGTAAACCCTAGCCCTCTCCGGTGCCTATATAAACCGAAGATGTTGGTCCTTAGTAGGCCGATCACAATTACAATCATACCATCATAGGATAGCTCTTAGGGTTTAGCCTCTACGATCTCGTGGTAGATCTACTCTTGTACTACCCATATCATCAATATTAATCAAGCAGGAAGTAGGGTTTTACCTCCATCGAGAGGGCCCGAACCTGGGTAAACATCTGCGTCCCTTGCTTCCTATTACCATCAGGCTTGACGCACAGATCGGGACCCCCTACCCGAGATCCGCCTGTTTTGACACCGACAGCAACCCCTCGGTATTTGATACTGGTTCAGTTGCTAAGAGTAGTAACTCGAAACGGGAGTTGCAAAATAAACAGAGACTAGTTAAGGGTGAAGTGACGCTGTGAGTTGGAAGTGGTTCCAAGATTGATATGATCATCATCGCACACTCCCTATACTTTCGGGATTAGTGTTGAACCTAAATAAGTGTTATTTGGTGTTTGCGTTGAGCATGAATATGATTTGATCATTTTTATTGCAATACGGTTATTCATTAAAGTCAGAGAATAATTGTTGTTATGTTTACATGAATAAAACCTTCAATGGTCATACACCCAATGAAAATAGTTCACTGGATCTCGATCATAGTAATACACATATTCATAACATTGAAGCCAAAGATGCAAAGTTAATAACGATAGTGCAACTTATTTGTGGCACTGCCATTTAGGTCATATTGGTGTAAAGCGCATGAAGAAACTCCATGCTGATGGGCTTTTGGAATCACTTGATTATAAATCACTTGATGCTTGCGAACCATGCCTTATGGGTAAGATGACTAAGACTACGTTCTCCAGAATAATGGAGCGAGCAACTGACTTATTGGAAATAATATATACTGATGTATGCGATCCGATGAGTGTTGAGGCTCGCGGAGGGTATCGTTATTTTCTGACTTTCATAGATGATTTGAGCAGATATGGGTATATCTACTTGATGAAACATAAGTCTGAAACATTTGAACAGTTCAAAGAATTTCAGAGTGAAGTGGAAAATCATCGTGACAAGAAAATAAAGTTTCTACGATCTGATCGCGGAGACAAATATTTGAGTTACGAGTTTGGTATTCAATTAAAACAATATGGAATAGTTTCACAAATTCGTGCCACCTGGAACACCATAGCATAATGGTGTGTTCGAACGTCATAACCGTACTTTATTACCGATTTACAACTATTGTTTTGGGGTTATGCATTAGAGACAACTGCATTCACATTAAAAAAAAGGGCACCATCTAATCCGTTGAGACGACACCGTATGAACTGTGGTTTGGCAAGAAACCAAAGTTGTCGTTTCTTAAAATTTGGGGTTGCAATGCTTATAAGAAAAAGTTTCATCCTGATAAGCTCAAACCCAAATCGGAGAAATGTGTCTTCATAGGATACCCAAAGGAGACAGTTGGGTACACCTTCTATCACAGATCTGAAGGCAAGATATTCGTTGCTAAGAGTGGATCCTTTCTAGAGAAGGAGTTTCTCTCGAAAGAAGTGACTGGGAGGAATGTAGAACTTGATGAGGTAATTGTACCTTCTCCTGAATTGGAAAGTAGTTCATCACAGAAATCAGTGATTCCTACACTAATTAGTGAGGAAGCTAATGATGATGATCATGAAACTTCAGGTCAAGTTACTACCGAACCTCGTAGGTTAACCAGAGTAAGATACGCACCAGGGTGGTATGGTAATCCTGTTTTGGAGGTCATGTTACTTGACCATGACGAACCTACAAACTATGAGGAAGCAATGATGAGCCCAGATTCCGCAAAATGGCTTGAGGCCATGAAATCTGAGATGGGATCCATGTATGAGAACAAAGTATGGAATTTGATTGACTTGCCCAATGATCGGCGAGCTATTGAGATTAAAAGGATCTTCAAGAGGAAGATGGACGTTGATAGTAGTGTTACTATCTACAAAGCTAGAATTGTCGCAAAAGATTTTTGACAAGTTCAAGGTGTTGACTACGATGAGAGTTTCTCACTCGTATCTATGCTTAAGTCTGTTTGAATCATGTTAGCAATTGCCGCATTTTATGAAATCTGGCAAATGGATAAACAAAACTGCATTCCTTAATGGATTTATTAAAGAAGAGTTGTATATGATGCAACAAGAAGGTTTTGTCAATCCTAAAGGTGCTAACAAAATATGCAAGCTCCAGTGATCCATCTATGGACTAGGGCAAGCATCTCGGAGTTGGAATATACGCTTTGATAAATTGATCAAAGCATATAGTTTTATACAGACTTGAGGTGAAGCCTGTATTTACAAGAAAGTGAGTGGGAGCACTACAACATTTCTGATAAGTATATGTGAATGACATATTGTTGATCAGAAATAATGTAGAATTATTCTGCAAAGCATAAAGGAGTGTTTGAAAGGATTTTTTTTCAAAGAAAGACCTTAGTGAAGCTGCTTACATATTGAGCATCAAGATCTATAGAGATAGATCAAGACGCTTGATAAGTTTTTTCAATGAGTACATACCTTGACAAGATTTTGAAGTAGTTCAAAATGGAACAGTCAAAGAAAGAGTTATTGCCTGTGTTACAAGGTGTGAAATTGAGTAAGACTCAAAGCCCGACCACGGCAGAAGATAGAAAGAGAATGAAAGTCGTTCCCTATGCCTCAGACATAGGTTCTATAAACTATGCCATGTTGTGTACCAGATCTATTGTATACCCTACACTGGTTTGGGCAAGGGAGTACAATAGTGATCAGGAGTAGATCACTAGACAGCGGTGAAAATTATCCTTAGTGGAATAAGGATATGTTTCTCGATTATGGAGGTGATAAAAAGGTTCATCGTAAAGGGTTACGTCGATGCAAGTTTTAACACTGATCCATATGACTCTAAGTCTCAATCTGGATACATATTGAAAGTGGGAGCAATTAGCTAGAGTAGCTCCGTGCAGAGCATTGTTGACATAGAAATTTGCAAAATACATACGGATCTGAATTTGGCAGACCCGTTGACTAAACTTCTCTCACAAGCAAAAAATGATCACACCTTTGTACTCTTTGGGTGTTAATCACATGGCGATTGTGCTGCCGCGGCCCCCTACTATTCCCACCGCTGGCCAGGCCCTGCGGCAACGGCAGCCTCACACCGCAGCCAAACCAGTGAACCCTCGTACTCCTCTCCGCACGGGCTTCCACTGCCGCATCTTCCCTGGCTCCCCGTCGTCCCCTTCCTAGGCCTCGCCATCGTCCACGCCGTGGTGCTCTCGGCGCGGCGTGGTCAATGTGGTCAACAACCGACTTCCATGGGAAGAGTATCAGACGTGGAGAGGCCGACACCGGGTCCACACGGCCGCAAGGAAGTGCCTCCTTATTACGCGGAAAATAATTATTCCTCCACCTAACAGCAGGGAACCACCGGACGGGTCACCAGTATTTTGCGAAAAAAACATTTCCCCCTGACTTCTGGGACCCATAGGACGGGCCACCGTATTTCGCGAAAAAAACGTTCCCCCGTCACCGGACCCACCGGAAGTGCCTCCTTATTACGCACAAAAAGAATACCCCGCTAGCTGGGACCAACCTTGGTGGGAGGCTGACTTGTGGGCCTACTAAGTTTCTTTGGGGACGGAGGCCTTTGTCAACTTTAGTCAATATATGAACGATTCTAGCTCCAAAGGACCGTCGATGTCCATCCAACGGCCGTAGTGCTTCTTCAACCTCTGGTCTTCTTGCTCCAAATTACCGCCCAAAGCGCCGGTCGTGCCGCCGCTTCCTCGCCGCCGTGGCCGGGTCAGGATGCCGCGGAGGCCTCACCGCCCCCTACTACTCCCACCGCTGCCAGGCCATCCCTCTACACGCCCACACCCCCTGTTATTCTGCGGCTAAGGCAGCCTCACACCGCAGCCGAACAAGTGAACCCTCATACTCCTCTAGGCGTGGGCATCCACTGTCGCGTCTTCCCTGGCTCCGCGTCGTCTCCTTCCTAGGCCTCACCGTCATCCACCGCCCTGGTGCTCTCGGGGAGGCGTGGTCAACGTGGTCAAGGAATGGCTTCCATCGGACGTGGACTGTACGTGGAGAGGCTGACAGCTGGGTCCACGACCGCAGCAAGGAAGTGCCTCCTTATTACACGCAGAATAATTATTCCTCCACCTGACAGCGGGGACCCATCGGACGGGCCACCGTATTTAGCGAAAAAACGTTTCCCCCTGTTTGCTGGGACCCACCAATTACATCTTCGCACGCAAGGAAGTGCGTCCGAAAAAAATGATTCGCCCGATCGCTGGGACCCACCAGCCACATCTTCGCACGCAAGGAAGTGCCTGACAGTCGGGACCCACCTGGTCGAAGCGTACGTAGCATTGTCATTCTGGTCGCGAACGTGTATGTACATATATACTGGTGGATGTAGAGGCGCGCACGTGTCGTAGTAGAGGCGCGCACGTAGCATGTACACGTACGTACAACGGCGAGGGTGAAAGAAAGAAAATACAGCCACGTACGTACATACGGGCAGGGTCTCTAACGCCTATCGCGCATACGTATATGGATGGGTCGGAACGGAGAAACAGCATCGTCGTCGTGTTCATGGGGAGCCAACCGGTTGTGTCGGAACGGAATGCGTGGTCGTGTTCATCGGGAGGGCTTGGAAGGAACAGGCGATGGAAACGAGGCCTGGCGTACCGCACAACGGAGGAAACGGCCTTGTGTTCGACCGGCCACGTTCAAACGGGTCCTATTGATCGGGAGGGCCTGGCGTACCGCAAAACGGAGGAAACGGACCTCCTACGGTCGAAACAGGGTCCTGTTGATCGGGAGGGTGTGGCGTACCGCAAAACGAAGGAAACGGACCTCCTACGGTCGAAACGGGGTCCTGTTGATCGGGAGGGGTGTGGCGTACCGCAAAATGCATTTAAACGGACTTGTGTTGGAGCGCCACGGTGAAACGAGGGGGAGGTGTGGCGTGCATCACAAACGGACTCCACGAGATACTGTTCATCTCCACCGTCGACCTCCTCCAGCCTCCACGGGCTCCTGTTCCTCCAGCCTCCACCGCGCGCTACTCCACCGGCTACTGTTCAACCACCCCTCCACCGCTTCATCGCTCATCCAGCCCTCCACACCACGGGTCCTGTTCAACCACCCTCCACGGCCACCCTCCACCGCTTCATCGCTCATCCCGCCCTCCACACCACGGGTTCCTGTTCATCCAGAGGAAACGCAACCGCTCACTGCTCATCCAACCCCCCCCCCCCCGCAACGCTCACTAGCAGCAGAGCGGCGAATCGCTCCATCGGGTTCAGTTAAGAGCCATCGATCGATCACTCGGGTTCGATAACTCGTAGCACTGCGGTCTGTCGCCGGGTTCGATTAGAGCCCAACGCCTCACTCGTTCAAGAACTCGTAGCCTACACGCTGCACGTCACGAGAGAAACGTGCATCGCCCGCTTCGACCTCCCACCGTAACTGGCAACTCCCCGAAATTTTCCTCCCCCTCGCTTCTACCGCGGTTTTTCCGTCATGGATGGCCCAAAGCATGTCATGCAGTTGCGTCTCCGTCCCGCCCAGGACGAAAAGCCCATTTTCTGTCATGATTTTTTTTCATAGAAGTAGGAGCCCACCACATCTATGATGATACCGGGTTTTGTCACAATTATCGTCATAGAAGTGTCATATGTATGACAGAAAAAATTTCGTTCGGCCCAAAATGTCACGGATGTGTCTTTTTTTTGTAGTGCATGTATGAAAGAATTATGAATGGTGGCTTTGCCACAAATATGATGTCAACTACATGATCATGCTAGCAATATGACAATGATGGAGCGTGTCATAATAAACGGAACGGTGGAAAGTTGCATGGCAATATATCTCGGAATGGCTATGGAAATGCCATGATAGGTAGGTATGGTGGCTGTTTTGAGGAAGGTATATGGTGGGTTTATGATACCGGCGAAAGGTGTGCGGTATTAGAGAGGCTAGCAATGGTGGAAGAAAAGTGCGTATAATCCATGGACTCAACATTAGTCATAAATAACTCATATACTTATTGCAAAAATCTAGAAGTTATCAAAGCAAAGTATTACGCGCATGCTCCTAGGGGGATAGATTGGTAGGAAAAGACCATCGCTCGACCCCGACCGCCACTCATAAGGAAGACAATCAATAAATAAATCATGCTCCGACTTCATCACATAACGGTTCACCATACGTGCATGCTACGGGAATCACAAACTTTAACACAAGTATCTCTCAAAATTAACAACTACTCAACTAGCATGACTCTAATATCACCATCTTTATATCTCAAAACAATTATCAAGCATCAAACTTTTCTTAGTATTCAACACACTCATAAGAATTCTTACAAAGCTTGTATGCTTAGCATATTAGGATTATTTAAGCAAATTACCATGCTATTCAAGACTCTCAAAATAATATAAGTGAAGTATGAGAGTTCATCTATTTCTTCAAAATAAAACTACCACCATGCTCTAAAATATATAAGTGAAGCACTAGAGCAAATGACAAACTACTCCGAAAGATATAAGTGAAGATCAATGAGTAGTCGGATAATTACGCAACTATGTGAAGACTCTCTCTTATTTAAGAATTTCCGATCTTGGTATTTTATTCAAACAGCAAGCAAAGCTAAAGAAAATGACACTGCAAGGATAGCACACATCATGTGAAGAAGCAAAAACTTAGGTTCAACCGATACTAACCGATAATTGTTGAAGAAGAAAGGTGGGATGCCTACCGGGGCATCCCCAACCTTAGATGCTTGAGACTTCTTGAAATATTATCTTGGGGTTCCTTGTGCATCCCCAAGCTTGAGTTTTTGTGTCTCCTTAATTCCTCTCATATCACGGTTTCCTAAATCTCAAAAGCTTCATCCACACAAAACTCAACAAAGACTCCTGAGATAAGTTAGTATAAAACAATGCAAAACCTTATCATTTTCTACTGTAAAAAATCACTAAAATTATTATTCAACATTGCATACTAAATTCCTCTGCATATTTAATACTCCTATCCTCAAATAGAATCACTAAACAAGCAAACATATGCAAACAACGCAAACATAACAGCAATCTGCCAAAACAGTACAATCTGTAAAGAATGCAAGATTCATCATACTTCCCTAACTCCAAAAATTATGAAATAAAATTCCACCTGTAGTAAATTTATCAGAGCTCATTATTCAAAAAGTTTCAACATTATATCATCCTCTGACTTTTCTAGGGAATTTTTGCAACAGCGGTAAACTTTCTGTTTTCAAACAGCAACATGTATACTAGCAAAATAAGCATGGCAAAGGCTATCCTTTACATTTTTATTGAAACTAAAGATGCAAAACATTATTCTAAATAGCATCAAGCAAATACTAACAAAATAAAATTACGCTCCAAGCAAAACACATATCATGTGGTGAATAAAAATATAGCTCCAAGTAAGGTTACCGATGGACGAAGACGAAAGAGGGGATGCCTTCTGGGGCATTCCCAAGCTTAAGCTCTTGGTTATCCTTGAATATTACCTTGGGGTGCCTTGGGAATCCCCAAGATTAGGCTCTTGCCACTCCTTATTCCATAGTCAATCGAATCTTTACCCAAAACTTGAAAACTTCACAACACAAAACTTAACAGAAAACTCGTAAGCTCCGTTAGCGAAAGAAAACAGAACACCACTTCAAGGTACTGTAATTAACTCATTATTTATTTATATTGGTGTTAAACATACTGTATTCCAACTTCTCTATGGTTTATGAACTATTTTACTAGCCATAGATTCATCAAAACAAGCAAACAACACACGAAAAACAGAATCTGTCAAAAACAGAACAGTCTGTAGTAATCTGTAACTAACGCAAACTTCTGGAACTCCAAAAATTCTAAAATAAATTGTTGTACCTGAGGAATTTGTCTAGTAATCATCTTCAAAAAGAATCAACTAAATAGCACTCTCCAGTAAAAAGTTCTAGCTAATCTAGTGAGCGCTAAAGTTTCTGTTTTTTACAGCATGATCATAAAGACTTCACCCAAATCTTCCCAAAGGTTCTACTTGGCACAAACACTAATTAAAACATAAAACCACATCTAAACAGAAGCTAGATGGATTATTTATTCCTAAACAGAACCAAAAAGCAAGAAACTAAAAAAATTGGGTTGCCTCCCAACAAGCGCTATCATTTAACGCCCCTAGCTTGGCATGATGATTTCAATGATGCTCACATAAGAGATAAGAATTGAAACATAAAGAGAGCATCATGAAGAATATGACTAGCACATTTAAGTCTAACCCACTTCCTATGCATAGGGATTTTGTGAGAAAACAACGTATGGGAACAAGAATCAACTTGCATAGGAAGGTAAAACAAGCATAACTTCAAAACTTTAAGCACATAGAGAGGAACCTTGATATTATTGCAATTCCTACAAGCATATATTCCTCCCTCATAATAATTTTCAGTAGAATCATGAATGAATTCAACAATATAACCAGCACCTAAAGCATTCTTTTCATGATCTACTAGCACAGAAATTTTATTACTCTCCACATAAGCAAAATTCTTCTCATTCGGAATAGTGGGAGTATCATAAGAGACTTGAATACTATAAATTGTTTTCACATTAAAAGAGTAATGTTCAGAGAAATGGTACTCATAATCATGACAAGTTTTATAAATATAATCATCACTACTCTTTATAACATAAGTTTTATCACAATAATCATCATAAGTAGCAACTTTGTTCTCATCATAATCGATTGAAACCTCTTCCAAGATAGTGGATACGTCACTAAATAAAGTCATGACCTCTCCAAATCCACTTTCATAAATATTATAAGATTCAACATCCTCCAATATTGTGGGATCACTACTTCCTAAAGTTGACACTCTTCCAAACCCACTTTCATAAATATAATCATCATAGGTAGAAGTCATGCTATCATCATAACTACTTTGCATATCAAAACTTGAGAGGCTAAAAATATCATCATTATTAAACATAGCATCCCCAAGCTTGGGACAAACATTAATTGCAGCAAATATATTCTCAAATATGTCATCCTCATCAAACATAGCTTCCCCAAGCTTGGGCCTTTTCATATCATAAGCATAATCACTCTCATCGTTAGTAGTATGGATAGCACCAATAGTATAGCAACTATTATATTCTTCCAAGCAAGTGCCAAAAAGATTTTCAAGATCATAAGAAGTATCATTATCTTCCCAATCATAATCATCACAACAAGCAATAGGCATAACGAGATCATCGTCAAGTGTATCATCTTCATTTTCATGAGGCACAGCAATAATAGGAGCAACTTTATTTGGGAGAGATACCTTTTACCTCTCTTCCTTTTCTTTTCTTCTTCTTCACCTCATGTGTGGGTTCAATCTTCTTTTTGGAGCTCCTTATTAATGAGATTGGTTGGATAGAAGACTCCTCCTCGTTACCTGATTCATCATAAGAAACAATATGAGGATATTGGGAAGTCTCTTCCCTTTCGTTAGCATTCTCCTCATCTTCTATTTGTTTTCTTTTCTTTATGTAATTGGCAATATAAGGATTTTCAATGCAATTCACCGCACAATACATATAAATCTTCTCTAGATAAAAATCAAGAAATCTATCAAGATTAAATTTTGGAATACCCTCAGTTATACGTTTCATTTCTTCGTAACCCAAAAGAAGGTTAAGCTCTTTATGATGCTCAAGGGTAATCAAATTATCACAATATTTGGAAACGACTTGATCATGAAACAAATAGCATTGGAGCTTTAAATGACCATGTTCAATGCAAAGTTCACAAGGGGTACTATAAATATTGAATCTTTTAGCACATTCATCTAGCTCTTCTTGCAACAATTTGGTTTCTAAGTACTTATGCCTCTTGCAATATGTATCTTCCCTATTTGGTGTGTACTTACAAACCCAATGCACTCCACAAAAATTGACATGTTTATAGGAGACATTTTCATCATAACTAGTGCAATCATCATTAGCATCATGTATATTCAAAGAATTCGTACTAACAACATTGCAATCATGCTCATCATTCAAATATTTAGTGCCAAACATTTTAATGCATTCTTCTTCTAACACTTTGGCACAATTTTCCTTTCCATCATACTCACGAAAGATATTAAAAAGATGAAGCGTATGAGACAAACTCAATTCCTTTTTTTGTAGTTTTCTTTTATAAACTAGACTAGTGCTAAAACAAGAAACAAAAAGATTTGATTGCAAGATTTAAAGATATACCTTCACTTACCTAGCCTCCCCGGCAACGGCGCCAGAAAAGATCTTGATGTCTACTACACAACCTTCTTGTAGACGTTATTGGGCCTCCAAGTGCAGAGGTTTGTAGGACAGTAGCAAATTTCCCTCAAGTGGATGACCTAAGGTTTATCAATCCGTGGGAGGCGTAGGATGAAGATGGTCTCTCTCAAGCAACCCTGCAACCAAATAACAAAGAGTCTCTTGTGTCCCCAACACACCCAATACAATGGTAAATTGTATAGGTGCACTAGTTCGGCGAAGAGATGGTGATACAAGTGCAATATAGATGGTAGATATATGTTTTTATAATCTGAAAATATAAAAATAGCAAGGTAACTAATGGTAAAAGTGAGCGTAAACGGTATTGCAATGATAGGAAACAAGGCCTAGGGTTCATACTTTCACTAGTGCAAGTTCTCTCAACAATAATAACATAATTGAATCACATAACTATCCCTCAACATGCAACAAAGAGTCACTCCAAAGTCACTAGTAGCAGAGAACAAACGAAGAGATTATGGTAGGGTACGAAACCACCTCAAAGTTATTCTTTCCAATCAATCCGTTGGGCTATTCCTATAAGTGTCACAAACAGCCCTAGAGTTCGTACTAGAATAACACCTTAAGACACAAATCAACCAAAAACCTAATGTCACCTAGATACTCCAATGTCACCTCAAGTATCCGTGGGCATGATTATACGATATGCATCACACAATCTCAATTCATCTATTCAAACCAACGCATAGAACCTCAAAGAGTTCCCCAAAGTTTCTACCGGAGAATCACGACGAAAACGTGTGCCAACCCCTATGCATAGGTTCATGGGCGGAACCCGCAAGTTGGTCACCAAAACATACATCAAGTGAATCACGTGATATCCCATTGTCACCACAGATACGCACGGCAAGACATACATCAAGTGTTCTCAAATCTTTAAAGACTCAGTCCGATAAGATTACTTCAAGGGAAAACTCAATTCATTACAAGAGAGTAGAGGGGAGAAGAAACATAGGATCCAACTATAATAGCAAAGCTCGCGATACATCAAGATCGTGCCAAATCAAGAACACGAGAGAGAGAGATCAAACACATAGCTACTGGTACATACCCTCAGCCCCGAGGGTGAACTGCTCCCTCCTCATCATGGAGAGCGCCGGGATGATGAAGATGGCCACTGGTGAGGGTTCCCCCCTCCGGCAGGGTGCCGGAACAGGGTCCCGATTGGTTTTTGGTGGCTCTGGAGGTTTTGCGGCGGCGGAACTCCCAATCTAATCTCTGTTCTGGAAGTTTTACGTGACGTAGGTATATATGGGTGCAGGAAGTACGTCGGTGGAGCTTCAGGGGGGCCCATGAGGCAGGGGGCGCGCCCTAGGGGGTGGGCGCGCCTCTAACCCTCGTGGCCAGCTCTCGTATCTTCTGACGTAGAGTCCAAGTCTATCCGGTGGCTTTCCTTCCAAAAATAACTTCTCCAGTTGATTTCGTTCCGTTTTGACTCCGTCTGATATTCCTTTTCCTCGAAACACTGAAATAGGCATAAAACAGCAAATCTGGGATGGGCCTCCGGTTAATAGGTTAGTCCCAAATGTAATATAAAAGTGGATAATAAAGCCCAATATAGTCCAAAACAGTAGATAAAGTAGCATGGAGCAATCAAAAATTATAGATACGTTGGAGACGATTGCCCCCGCCTTGATATAAAGGAGCAAGGGGAAGAGGCGGCCGCCAGAGGAGGCGCTGGCCAGGAGGAGTCCTACTCCCACCGGGAGTAGGACTCCTCCTTCCTAGTTGGAGTAGGAGAAGGGGGAAGGAGGAGGAGAGAGGAAGGAAGGCGCCCCCCTCCTTGTCCAATTCGGACTAGAGGGGGAGAGGGCGTGCAGCCTGCGCTGGCCGCCCCTCCTCTTCTCCACTAAGGCCCATCATGGCCCATTAAACCCCTAGGGGGTTCCGGTAACCCCCGGTACTCCGGTAAAATCCCGATTTCACCCGGAACACTTCCGACATCCAAATATAGGCTTCCAATATATCAACCTTTATGTCTCGACCATTTCGAGACTCCTCGTCATGTCCGTGATCACATCTGGGACACTGAACTACCTTCGGTACATCAAAACACATAAACTCATAATATAACCGTCATCGAACTTTAAGCGTGTGGACCCTACGGGTTCGAAAACTATGTAGACATGACCGAGACACGTCTCCGGCCAATAACCAATAGCAGAACCTGGATGCTCATATTGGCTCCTACATATTCTACGAAGATCTTTATCGGTCAAACTGCATAACAACATACGTTGTTCCCTTTGTCATCGGTATGTTACTTGCCCGAGTTTCGATCGTTGGTATCTCAATACCTAGTTCAATCTCGTTACCGGCAAGTCTCTTTACTCGTTCCGTAATACATCATCCCGCAATTAACTCATTAGTTGCAATGCTTGCAAGGCTTATAGTGATGTGTATTACCGAGTGGGCCCAGAGATACCTCTCCGACAATCGGAGTGACAAATCCTAATCTCGAAATAGGCCAACCCAACAAGTACCTTTGGAGACACCTATAGAGCACCTTTATAATCACCTAGTTACATTGTGACGTTTGGTAGCATACAAAGTGTTCCTCCGGTAAACGGGAGTTGCATAATCTCATAGTCATAGGAACATGTATAAGTCATGAAGAAAGCAATAGCAGAATACTAAATTATCGAGTGCTAAGCTAATGGAATGGGTCAAGTCAATCACATCATTCTCCTAATGATGCGATCCCGTTAATCAAATGACAACTCATGTCAATGGCTAGGAAACATAACCATCTTTTATTAACGAGCTAGTCAAGTAGAGGCATATGCTACGTCTTGAGCTTGCATTGGTTTTCCTCGAAGAGGAGAGGGTGATGCAGCAAAGTGTAGCGTAAGTATTTCCCTCAGTTTTGAGAACCAAGGTATCAATCCAGTAGGGGGCTCCTCAAAAGTCCCACGCACCTACACAAACAAACTGAGAACTCGCAACCAACGCAATAAAGGGGTTGTCAATCCCTTCACGACCACTTCATGTAAAGTTATATCTAATAAAGATAGTATGATAAGATAAATATATTTTTGGTATTTTATAATATAGATGCAAAAATAAAGATGCAAATAAAAGTAGATTGGAAGTAAATATGATAAGAGATAGACCCGGGGGCCATAGGTTTCACTAGTGGCTTCTCTCAAGATAGCATAAGTATTACGATGGGTGAACAAATTATCGTCGAGCAATTGATAGAAAAGCGCATAGTTATGAGATTATCTAGGCATGATCATGTATATAGGCATCACGTCCATAACAAGTAGACCAACTCCTGCCTGCATCTACTACTATTACTCCACACATCGACCGCTATCCAGCATGCATCTAGAGTATTAAGTTCATAAGAACAGAGTAACGCATTAAGCAAGATGACATGATGTAGAGGGATAAACTCATGCAATATGATATAAACCCCATCTTGTTATCCTCGATGGCAACAATACAATACGTGCCTTGCAACCCTTTACATCCTTTGGGTAAGGACACAAAGAAGATTGAACCCAAAGCTAAGCACTTCTCCCATGGCAAGAAAGACCAATCTAGTAGGCCAAACCAAACTGATAATTCGAAGAGACTTGCAAAGATAACTTAATCATACATAAAAGAATTTAGAGAAGATTCAAATATTATTCATAGATAAACTTGATCATAAACCCACAATTCATCGGATCTCGACAAACACACCGCAAAAATAGATTACATCGAATAGATCTCCACAAGAGAGGGGGAGAACATTGTATTGAGATCCAAAAAGAGAGAAGAAGCCATCTAGCTAATAACTATGGACCCTTAGGTCTGTGGTAAACTACACACAACTCATCGGAGGGCAAGGATGTTGATGTAGAGGCCCTCCGTGCTTAATTCCCCCTCCAGCAGAGTGCCGGCGAAGGCTCCAAGATGGGATCTCGCGGATACAGAAGGTTACGGTGGTGGAAATTGTGTTTCGTGGTGCTCCTGGATGTTTTCGGGGTACGTAGGTATATATAGGAAGAAGAAGCATGTCGGTGGTCGCCCGAGGGGCCCACGAGACAGGGGGCGCACCCTATAGGGGGGGCGCCCTCCTATCTTGTGGAGGCTCCGGTTGCTTCTTGACTTGCACTCCAAGTTCTCTGGATCACGTTCGGCGAGAAAATCACGTTCCCGAAGGTTTCATTCCGTTTGGACTCCGTTTGATATTCCTTTTCTTCGAAATACTGAAATAGGCAAAAAAAACAGCAATATGGGTTGGGCCTCCGGTTAGTAGGTTAGTCCCAAAAATGATATAAAAGTGGAAAATAAAGCCCAATAAAGCCTAAAACAGTAGATAAAGTAGCATGGAGCAATAAAAAATTATAGATACGTTGGAGACGTATCAGGCATCCCCAAGCTTAATTCCTTTCGTCCTCGAGTAGGTAAATGATAAAAAGAGAATTTTTGATGCGGAGTGATACTTTGGCATAATTTCAATGTAAATCTTCTTAATTGTGCTATGAATATTCAGATCCGAAAGATTCAAGACAAAAGTTCATATTGACATAAAAATAATGATACTTCAAGTATACTAACTAAGCAATTATGTCTTCTCAAAATAACATGGCCAAAGAAAGTTATCCCTAGAAAATCATATAGTCTGGCTATGCTCCATCTTCCCCACACAAAATATTGAAATCATGCACAACCCCGATGACAAGCCAAGCAATTGTTTCATACTTTAACATTTTCAGAACTTTTTCAATCTTCACGCAATACATGAGCGTGAGCCATGGATATAGCACTATATGTGGAATAGAATGGTGGTTGTGGAGAAGACAAAAAGGGAGAAGATAGGCTCACATCAACTAGGTGTATCAAAGGGCTATGGAGATGCCCATCAATAGATATCAATGTGAGTGAGTAGGGATTGCCATGCAACGGATGCACTAGAGCTATAAGTATATGCAAGCTCAACAAAAGAAACTAAGTGGGTGTGCATCCAACTCGCTTGCTCAAGAAGACCTAGGGCATTTGAGGAAGCCCATCATTGGAATATACAAGCCAAGTTCTATAATGAAAAAATCCCACTAGTATATGGAAGTGAAAAAATGAGAGACTCTCTATCATGAAGAACATGGTGCTACTTTGAAGCACAAGTGTGGTAAAAGGATAGTAACATTGCCCCTTCTCTCTTATTCTCTCATTTTTTTTTCTTTGGGCCTTTTCTCTTTTTTATGGCCTATTTTTTTCTTTTTTTTCTTTATTTTTCGTCCGGAGTCTCATCCCGACTTGTGGGGGAATCATAGTCTCCATCATCCTTTCCTCACTGGGACAATGCTCTAATAATGATGATTATCACACTTTTATTTACTTACAACTCAAGAATTACAACTCGATACTTAGAACAAAATATGACTCTATATGAATGCCTCCGTGATGTCGGGATATGCAATGAATCAAGAGTGACATGCATGAAAGAATTATGAATGGTGGCTTTGCCACAAATACGATGTCAACTACATGATCATGCTAGCAATATGACAATGATGGAGCGTGTCATAATAAAGGGAACGGTGGAAAGTTGCATGGCAATATATCTCAGAATGGCTATGGAAATGCCATAATAGGTTGGTATGGTGGCTGTTTTGAGGAAGATATATGGTGGGTGTATGATACCGGCGAAAAGTGTGCGGTATTAGAGAGGCTAGCAATGGTGGAAGTATGGGGAAAAGTGTGTATAATACATGGACTCAACATTAGTCATAAAGAACTCATATACTTATTGCAAAAATCTAGAAGTTATCAAAGCAAAGTATTACGCGCATGCTCCTAGGGGGATAGATTGGTAGGAAAAGACCATCGCCGTCCCCGACCGCCACTCATAAGGAAGACAATCAATAAATAAATCATGCTCCGAAGTTCATCACATAACGGTTCACCATACGTGCATGCTACGGAATCACAAACTTCAACACAAGTATTATTTAAATTCACAACTACTCAACTAGTATGACTCTAATATCACCATCTTCATATCTCAAAACAATTATCAAGCATCAAACTTTTCTTAGTATTCAACACACTCAAAAGAAAGTTTCACATATTTTGAATACCAAGTATATTAATATTTAAGAAAATTGCCATGCTATTAACGACTCTCAAAATAATCTAAGTGATGCATGAGAGATCAATAGTTTCTCTAAAACAAATATACCACTGTGCTCTAAAATATCTAAGTGAAGCACTAGAGCAAAAATTATCACGCTCAAAAGATATAAGTGAAGCACTATGAGCAAGACTATCAAATTCAAAAGATATAAGTGAAGCACATAGAGTATTCTATCAAATTCCAATTTATGTATGGCTCTCTCAAAAGGTGTGTACAGCAAGGATGATTGTGGTAAACTAAAAAGCAAAAAACTAATATAACACACGACGCTCCAAGCAAAACACTTATCATGTGGTGAATAAAAATATAGCCCCAAGTAAAGTTACCAATGAACGAAGACGAAGAGGGATACCTTCCCGGGGCATCCCCAAGCTTAGGCTTTTGGCTATTCTTGAATATCTTGGGGTTCCATGGGCATCCCCAAGCTTAGGCTCTTGCCACCCTTTATTCCGTAGTCCATAAAAGCTTTACCCAAAACTTGAAAACTTCACAACACAAAACTCAATAGAAATCTCGTGAGCTCCGTTAGAGAAAGAAAACAAAAGACTACTTTAAGGTACTGTAATGAACTCATTCTTTATTTATATTGGTGTTAAACCTACTGTATTCCAACTTCTCTATGGATTATAAACTATTTTACTAGCCATAGATTCATCAAAATAAGCAAACAACACACGAAAAACAGAATCTGTCAAAAACAGAACAGTCTGTAGTAATCTGTAACTAACGCAAACTTCTGAAACTCCAAAAAATCTACCAAAATTAGAAGACCTAGAAAATTTGTTTATTGATCAGCAGCAATTAGAATAACTATTTTATCACGTTCTGGTGATTTTTAACAATTCGGGCACCAAGCGCAAAGTTTCTGGAAATTACAGCAAGATCAAATAACTATCATCCAGGAGGATCCAATAGGTTTAACTTGGCACAAACACTAATTAAAAGATAAACCACATATAAACAGAAGGTAGATGGATTATTTATTCCTAAACAGAAACAAAAACAAAAACATAAAGAAAATTGGGTTGCCTCCCAACTAGCGCTATCGTTTAACGCCCCTAGCTAGGCATAAAAGCGAGGATAGATCTAAGTAGTGCCATCTTTGGCACTAAGAGAGGAGGTTCTCCTTTCTATGGAATTCATTCTTCTATTTAAGTTAAGCACATGGCCATTAATGTAAGAAGTAAGATTAAGCATGTTACGGAAGTTTGCCTCTAAACTAGACTTCATCTCTTTAATAATTTCATTTTGATAAAAGCACAAAAGAGTAGTTGATTCAACCTTATCATTCATAGGGTGCCCAAATATGGTTTTCATTTTTTCATAGGTATCTATGGCATCCCCTTCAAGAAAACCTTCTTCAAAGATAGAGTCTAAAACTTGTTTGAAGGAAGCGGGCAAGCTAACATAAAAACTTTTTAAGTAAATTTCAATTTGATATTGTGGCACATAGCTAGCCCGAATCCTAAGTAACCTATCCCAAGCATCCTTTAAAGAATCATCAAGTAAATAGCAAAAAATTCCAGAGTCATCCTCATCAAAATTATTCAATCTCTCATTGGAGACCCCGGTGGGTCTTTCCGTAGCAACATTGTTTATGAGCTTGGAGAGGATAGAGGGGTTATCCAAGGCACTAGAGCTAGGGAGAAAACCCGTAGTTCTTTTTGATTCGGCCATGGCAACGGGAAGGCAAACGGAATAGAGAGAGGAGGAGAAGATTGGGAAAGAGAGGGCGAATAAAACGGCAAGAGTGAAGTGGGGGAGAGGAAAACGAGAGGAAAATGGCAAATAATGTAAATGCGAGGGAGATGGGTTTGTGATGGGTACTTGGTATGTCTTGTCCTGAGCGAAGACCTCCCGCAACGGCGCCGTAAATCCTTCTTGCTACGCCTTGAGCTTATGCTGGTTTTCCTCGAAGAGGAGAGGGTGATGCAGCAAAGTGTAGCCTAAGTATTTCCCTCAGTTTTGAGAACCAAGGTATCAATCCAGTAGGAGGCTCCTCAAAAGTCTCACGCACCTACACAACCAAACTGAGAACTTGCAACCAACACAATAAAGGGGATATCAATCCCTTCACGGCCACTTGAGAAAGTGAGATCTAATAAAAATAGTATGATAAGATAAATATATTTTTGGTATTTTATAATATAGATGCAAAAAGTAAAGATGCAAATAAAAGTAGATTGGAAGTAAATATGATAAGAGATAGACCCGGGGGCCATAGGTTTCACTAGTGGCTTCTCTCAAGATAGCATAAGTATTACGGTGGGTGAACAAATTACTGTCGAGCAATTGATAGAAAAGCGCATAGTTATGAGATTATCTAGGCATGATCATGTATATAGGCATCACGTCCATAACAAGTAGACCGACTCCTCTGCATCTACTACTATTACTCCACACATCGACCGCTATCCAACATGCATCTAGAGTATTAAGTTCATAAGAACAGACTAACGCATTAAGCAAGATGACATGATGTAGAGGGATAAACTCATGCAATATGATATAAACCCCATCTTGTTATCCTCGATGGCAACAATACAATACGTGCCTTGCAACCCTTTACATCCTTTGGGTAAGGACACCGCAAGATTGAACCCAAAGCTAAGCACTTCTCCCATGGCAAGAAAGACCAATCTAGTAGGCCAAACCAAACTGATAATTCGAAGAGACTTGCAAAGATAACTTAATCATACATAAAAGAATTCAGAGAAGATTCAAATATTATTCATAGATAAACTTGATCACAAACCCACAATTCATCGGATATCGACAACCACACCGCAAAATGAGATTACATTGAATAGATCTCCACAAGAGAGGGGGTGAACATTGTATTGAGATCCAAAAAGAGAGAAGAAGCCATCTAGCTAATAACTATGGACCCGTAGGTCTGTGGTAAACTACTCACAACTCATCGGAGGGGCAAGGATGTTGATGTAGAGGCCCTCCATGCTTGATTCCCTCCCAAGCAGAAAGTGCGTGAAGGATCCAAGATGGGATCTCTAGGATACAGAAGGTTACGGTGGTGGAAATTGTGTTTCGTGGTGCCCATGGATGTTTTCGGGGTACATAGGTATATATAGGAAGAAGAAGTACGTCGGTGGCATGAGGCCCACGAGACGGTAGCGCCCTATAGGGGGGCCCTCCTATCTCGTGGAGGCTCCGGTTGCTTCTTGACTTGCACTCCAAGTTCTCTGGATCACGTTAAGCGAGAAAATCACGTTCCGAAGGTTTCATTCCGTTTGGACTCCGTTTGATATTCCTTTTCTTGAAATCAAAATAGGCGTAAAAAACAGCAATATGGGTTGGGCCTCCGGTTAGTAGGTCAGTCCCAAAAATGATATAAAAGTGGAAAATAAAGCCCAATAAAGCCTAAAACAGTAGATAAAGTAGCATGGAGCAATCAAAATTTATAGATACGTTGGAGACGTATCAGCATACTTGTGACACTATGTTTGTCTATGTATTCACACAAGTATTATGTTTACGGTTCATACAATTCTAGCATGAATAATAAACATTTATCATGATATAAGGAAATAAATAATAACTTTATTATTGCCTCTAGGGCATATTTCCTTCACAGGCACCCTACCATTGGGGGAAATCACCGGTGGCCATCTTCATCATCCCGGCGGCCACCACGATGAGGAGGGAGTAGCCCACCCTCGGGGCTGAGCGTTTGTACCAGTAGCTATGTGTTTAATCTCTCTCTCTCTCTCTCTCTCTCTTTTTATTGAGATGTCACGATCTTGATGTATCGTAGGCTTTGTTAATATAGTCGGATCATATGGTGTTTTCCCCTCTCTATCTTGTTGTGATGAATTAAGTTTTTCCCTTTGAGATTTCGTTGTTATTGGATTGAATACTTTTACAGATTTGAGAACACTTGATATATGTCTTGCAATTGAATACTTGTGGTGACAATGGGGTATCGTATTGATTCACTTGATATATGTTTTGGCACTCAACTCGCGGATTCCTGAGGTGACATTGGGGGAATCTATGCATAGGGGTTGATGCACGTTCTTGTCTTTGTTTCTGCGGTAGAAATCTTGGGGCACTCCTTGAAGTTCTTTGTGTTGGATTGAGTATTATGAATATGAATTTGCTTTGGTGTTATTTTAGTACGAACTCTAGAATAGATCGAACGGAAAGAATAGCTTTGTGTTATTTTAGTATGGACTCTTAAATAGATCAAACAGAAAGAATAGCTTTGAGGTGGTTTTGTACCCTACAAACAATTTATACTTATGTTCTCCGCTAGATAGGAACTTTGGAGTGATTCTTCATCACACTTTGAGGGATTGTTATATGATCTAATTATATTAGCATTGTCGAGAGATTGCACTAGCGAAAGTACGGACCCTAGGCCTCATTTTCAAGCATTGCAATATCGTTTTTGTGCCCGTTTACTATTTGCTACCTTGATGTTTTTATTTATTCAGATTATAAAAATATATTTCTACCATCCATATTACGCTTGTATCACCATCTCTTCGCCGAACTAGTGCACCTATACAAATTGCCACTGTATTGGGTGTGTTTGGGACACAAGAGATTTCTTGTATTTGATTGCAGGGTCGTTTGAGACAGACCATCTTCATCCTACGCCTCCCACGAATTGATAAACCTTAGGTCATCCACTTGAGGGGAAATTGCTACTGTCCTACAAAACTCTGCGCTTGGAGGCCCAACACGAGTCTACAAGAATAAAGTTGCGTAGTAGACATCACTGGGCCATGATTCTTCTTCGCTTTGGTGCCTCGAGGAGGCTCTTTCAGATCGACCCGGCTTCATGACGACCTTCAAGGTGCCGACTGTCGCCTAGCGTCGGGGCGCCTGGAGTTGGTCTCGGGATGGCTGCGGTCCGACGCGTCCGTCAGGGCGGCGTGGAGCCGGGCCATAGCAGTTTCCGAGAAGGGTGAACGGGCTGCCGGCTTGGCCGCGGCCGCCCGTGACACGACGTTGAAGGACGCCGAGGCTGCCCAGGAGCACTGCCGGGTGGCGAAGGCCGAGCTGGAGACCTCAGTGCGAAAAGTGCGCCGCCGAGGCCTGGTATAAGGCGTGGGAGGAGCTGAAGGCTTGAGAAGACGCGATCGCCGGTCGTGACACCGAGCTGGAGCAATCGGCGCGGGAGCAGGCCGTGGAGCACGACCGCCTGGAGAAGTTGAAGAAGGAGATGGAGGTGGAGAAGGCCCAGCTGGAGGCCCAGGCGAGGGTTCTTGCCAAAGATCATGCCGCCTTCAATTCTCTTGAGCAGAGGTCCCGCAAGGCATTGCGGGAACTCTAGGGGAGGGGGTTGAAGGAGCCATTGGTGACTGCTGAGGAAGGCTCCGCCGAGCTGCTTCCCCAGCTTGTCGCGGCGCTCGAGGGCGTTGTTGATGGAGTCGGCCCCATGGTGGAGGGGGAAGCCCGCACGCTCTGCGCTTCGGCTATGACGCGCGTCTTCAGCCACCTCCATCTTCACGACCCCAGCACCGACTTCGGGGCCCTGCTTGAGCCTGTGGACGAGGAGCACTGCACCGCCACCGCCGAAGCAATGAAGGACCAAGTGGAGGCCCTGCTGCAGAAGGTCCTCGCTATCAACCCCGCGCCCCCGACTGACGGCGCTGCCGAACCTACAGCCACAGCTGATGGTACAGGTGACGGCGACGTTGTCGACAGCGGGGCACTCCTGGCGGGCGATGGCAGCGCCCAAGGCTGAAGAAGAGGCTTGCTGGCAGCGCTTCCCTCCATTTTTATTTCCTGCAACATGCACCGTGCCTTGTGGAGGCGTTAAAACTTTATGTGTCTCCGCTTTTTAAGAGACAGCATTTCTTGTAATAATTTGCTAGGATTTTGCGATTTCCTTCCCGCTTGCTTGATGTTCTGCATCGGCAGGGCCCGACCCGCCACATACCTCAGCTGCCGTTGGGTCGTCCGGATCACCAGGACGAGACCAAGGGGTGAGGGGCTACATGACCAGTTAGGCTCCTGACTCGCGATGATCAGGAGTCCCCCTTGATGTACAAACAGCCCGCGGGAAGGAGATGCGAGAGTAGGCCTTAGCGTTCTTCGTCGGCAGGGCCCGGCCCCACGCGTAACTCAGACGCCTTTGGGTCGTTTGGATCACTAGGACGAGACCAAGGGGTGAGGGGCTACGTGACCAGTTAGGCTCCTGAGTCGCGATGCTTAGGAGTCCCCCTTGACGTACAAACAAAACTCCATACCTTTCCTCACCGAGGTCCCGCTCGGGAGGGGCGCACAACGACTAGGTCCGAGGGACCTGGCAGGGTGGCATGCACTAGGCATGACCTGAGCGTAGCCCCCGTGCCCAGCCCCCTTGCGCGACTCTCCCGAGGGGAAAGTGTTGCGATGAAGTTGGACATTGAGCCTGGCGGCTCCCTGAGGTTGATGCGGCCAGGGGGCGCCCTCAGTTGTTTATCACTAGCGCGGAGCATGGCACGTCCGCACTTGCACGGGCATAGCGCTCCTCGACCGTGTCGTCTGCTAGCGCGGAGCATGGTACTTCCACTGGTGCGTGGGTGGGGGCTCCCTCTGAGTGGAACCCCCGGGGCGTGTACAGCCCCGCCCTGACACGTGGCTTGCACGGCAGGGCTAGACGAGGTCTGTCTGGGCACTCGTGAGCCAGCGCGGGACTCACGAGGCCCTACCTCAAGGGGGGTTGCGCCTGAATTTGATTCTTGACAGCTGTGATGGCCAGCCGAGGTGGTTAGACAACCTGCACCAAATGAATCTCCTGAGGTGATCACATGAGAAGGCCAAATAGCAATGACCCCGGGAGGTGACGTGAATGGGACTGGCCCGCCAGACAGAGCTCAGTCATTGGGTTTATCGATGCTGCAGGGACGGACCCGAGCACAGACACCGTGCCCAATCTTCTCATGCGAAAATCCTGAAGAAAGACAACTGACGCGCGGTTCCCGTGGAGTCGCGCGCCCTAGCTCGTCTGCCCACGATTAGCTCATGCGAGAACAAGGCACCAAGGACCATGGGAGGTGACGTACATGGGAGCTAGCCCGCGAGCCAGAGCTCAGCCTCTTGGGTTTAGCGACGCTACAGGGACGGACCCGAGCTCAGACGTCGTGCATGTCCTTAGTCATGAGGCGGTCATGGGCGGGCTTGCAAGGGCGTACAACGTTCATGGTATCGAAGTACTGGGAAAGCATATAATAATCATAAAGCAACTCGTGGGAGGAGGTAAAGCTAGTTCGGCTAGATGCAAGAATGATACACGCCGCAGGGACAGGCCCACACGGCCTGGGGATGATGCAGCCTAAGGGGCGCCCCCAGCAGAGCGACTGGAAGATGCAAGAAAGATACATGCCGCAGGGACAAGCCCATGTGGCCAGGGGATAATGCAGCCTGAGGCGCACCATGAGTAAACCGGAAATGTCACCTGGCACCGTTGTTGAAGAGATGTTGAAGTAGCTGAAGATGCGTGTTGAAGAGGTTGCTCCTCACGAGCCGCCTGCGTCCTGAACCTCAGGAGGTTGTGGAGGCTCGGGAGGCTCGTGAAGAACCATCGCCATCTCCACCAGGACTGCGTGGTGCCTGGCTTCTTGAGCTGCCATGATGCTTCGCAGGCGGCGTTGGAAGGTAACAGCCGCACTCGGCAGGCCGAAGGGCATGCGAACGTAGCTGTGAGGTGGACCCTCACACTGACCAACGCGCGAAGGCCAGAAGCGCTCCTAGGATGTGGCTCTGTTGAGCCCTGGAATGTTGACGCAGATGCGCAACTCATTATCCTCGCCAGGACAAGGAGCTGCGCCAGGCGGTGGGCGGTGGTTGCCGCGCATGGCTCTCGCCTCTTGAAGCTCCTCGACCGCCTTGGTGATGAACTCCTGAGCACCTGGCACCTCGTGCCTTGTGCCCTCGTGAGGGAAGCGTGCGACGAAGCATGCCTCCATGTGGTGCCCGAGCGCCTCCCTCGTGATGTTGGCTAAGTTAGAGGCCCTCCAGAAGAGAGCCCCCGAGCCCAGCCTGAGGAGGGCACCGGATGCGCCTTCCTATGCGAGGGAGGGAGGTGCCCCTTCCGTGGGCGCAGGTCCTGAGGTGGTGCGGCTAGAGACACCGCTCTCTCGAGGTTCTTGGCGGAGCAACTGCTTCTTCTTCTTCTTGGGGACAACCTCAGGAGGGTAGATGGCGCCTTCGTGGTCCGGGTCTTCGATCGTCGCAGCCTGGTAGGCGCGCTCAAGGGAGCACACTGCGTCCTTCTCTTCGCAGGCGATCGTGATGATGTCGCGGTTCCCTGGCATCTTGAGGAAATTGTAGCCATGATGGGTCACCGCCATTAACTTGGCCAAGGCTGGGTATCCAAGGATGGCATTGTACGGAAGGGGATGTGGCCGACGTCGAAGTCGATGAGCTCGGTCCGGTAGTTGTTGCGCTGGCCGAAGGTGACAGGGAGGCGGATCTACCCTATCGGAGTGATGGAGCCGTCGATCACTCCTGAGAAGGGCTTGGTGGGCTGCAGCTGATCATATGGCACTTGGAGGCGGTCGAACGTTTTGATGGAAAGAACATTGAGCCCCGCACCGCCATCGATGAGGGTCTTGGTGACAAGGACATTGCTGATGACGGGTGAGCAAAGCATCGGGAGGGCGCCGACAGTCGCCGCGCACTTGAGCTGGTCCGACGAGCTGAAGGTGATGGTGCACTTGGACAACCTGAGCGGGCGCGTGTGTCGGCGTCCTGGGAACGGGGATACCCAGACTTGCCTGTCTGCGACCCACGGCGTGGCTCCATCGGCGGCCCGGTATGACCCAGTTTCAGCAGCAACGACTCAAGACCCTCGCGAGGGGCCAAGCCTCGCGAGGCGGACGACGCGAAGACCTCCCTGGGGCCGGCCTCACCAGGCTGGCTCCCGAGGAGCGGAGATATCAATGCAAGGTGCACCTCACGAGGTTCACGTGACGTGAGCCATGACAACCAAGGCCAGGCGGGTGCCAGCGGCCGCATTGTACCAGTTTCTCGTTTGGTGCCAAGGAGGCAAGCGCATGCGCGGAGTCCCGAGAAATCAGGCAAAGGTTTCCATATTGGTGCAACGAGACCAAGACCGCCAAGATGACAGGACGAAGGTCATCGCGGAGCCCACAGTAGCGTCACCACCAGAGCCTTTGCAGGCGAAGACTACTTTTGTCAGGATAACTTGTACCCGTTGTCTCCCTTCGAATTTGGCCGTTATGGGATCCCTTCCCACCTACATTTGGGAAGAAAGGACCAAGGCCACTATAAATAGGACTCAGCCACCACCCGAGAGGGGGATCGGGTCATTGAGACCATCCTCACACCCACTAGCTCATCGAGCACAAGAACACCTCTCCTCCTGAGGCTGTTCACCCACTGTACTGGTTCATCCTCAGCCCCTCGAGGCAATCCACTACAAAGCTGGAGTAGGGTATTACACCGCAAGATGGCCCGAACCAGGATAAACTGCTGCGTCTCTTGTCCCTCGGGTTCGTCGAGCTAGGTTTTGGAATCGTTGGGCCGGCAGGTTGGGAAGAAGGAGTTCTACGTACGCACCCCAGTGTTCAAACCTCTCAAGGGTCTACGGAGCCCTAAATCCGACATTTGGCACGCCAAGTAGGGGTGCGTCGGGGCCTCTCCTCTTCCGGCCAGCCGACAACCCAGATGGCCGACGATCAGAGGGCTCATGCCGAGCACTGGGCCGCTTGGCCCGCCCGGGCGATGTCATCCATCCAGGAAGACCTCCACTCCGCGCTCCAGGCGGCTCGTACACCGCCCAACTCTGCTAGACGCGGCCGGCGCCGCCCGCCCTAGCCCCTCGGCGTACACGCGCTGCCACGCGGTCTTCGGGCTACGCCGCGGTGATGGTGCCGCATACTCGTCGGGAGCAGGCGAACATGCAGGCCGCTATCATCATGGTGCGAGAGCTACCGTGCTGCAGGTTGGCGGAGGGCGGCCGCGATGCCTTACTGGAGCGGATCGCCGAACTGCTCGACGCCACCTGGGCAGGACCAATTTTTTTTCCAGAAACTAGGGGCATATCAAACGGGCAAACACACAACTAGGGGCTCGAATGTAACTAGCCTTGCTACTTCCTCCGTTCCGTAATATAAGAACGTTTTTGACACTAGTGTAGTGTGAAAAACACTCTTATATTATATGACCGAGGGAGTAGTATTTAAAACCGACAAGCCATGTGCTACAGTTTAAATGATGATGCAAACCTTGCTGTTTGGTGGGTAAGGCGTCCAGCAAACATAACTAAGCACAGCAAGAATCGGTGAAGAGATATTTCAACTGTGAGATGAACGGAACTGCTCGCAAAATGAAGGAGCACTAGTCCTAGTCATGTCGTACATCAAGCTTTCGCGGTGCTTACATTACTCGCTGGCTTAATCAAGTGAGTCGTCTAGACTAATCAACCTCAGCGAGCCGGCGGGTCTCCCGGTCCACACATGCGCCACGGCGTGCGTGCCGATCGAGACGATGATACGCGCGCGTCGCGTCCCTCCTATACACTAGTGCCGCACCACTTCTTTCCAATCACACATTGCTCTATTTCTCTCTCATCCATTAGCTCGTGCTTGTTGCTATCAATCATGGACACGCCTCTTACTTGTACGCTCGATCCACCGCAAAAAAATAAATTATACGGAGTAGTACATATTTAGGTTTAAGGCCATTTTCAAAAGGCAGTATAATGGTCTTAAATTTCAGTTTCGAAAATATTTCAGCGGTAGCCGAAATCACCGACTGTCAGTGATTTTGTTATCATTTTGGCCAAAGGACCAAAAAATTCAATTGGATTGAGATCAAACAAATATTCTAAAAATCAAAATGTAATTTGAAAATGATATGATTTGTGTGTACTACCAAAATTGCTGAAATATTTTGACAGAAGGACGAATATTTAAGTATGCACCGAAATTACTGAATTTTCAATGAAAAAGGTGAAGACCATGGGATAGAGCTACAATTCGGAGTAGTTATGGCCAGTGGGGCAGTGATGACTTATTTTCCTTCCGAATCTTTATGGTAGGAGTAGTACGACTTCTTGGCGCATGTCTGGCGTGATTTCCCTGTACCGAAAAAACGACTGCACATTTGTCAAGCTATATTCTCTCTCTGATGAGTCTCTGCCGGTACTAAACGTTTGTGAAACCCCAATCAGCCCACTCAACCAAAGCAATGTGAAAGAATCTTTTTCACTCAAAACGCACAGGAACAGATCGAATTAACCCCAACGACCACGCACAGGAACATACTACTTTTACAAACTTACGACCAAGATAGTAGTAGTACTAGTACAGCACCAAACACCAACCAACCCCCGAAAGGCTGAAACAAGCAGCAACAGAAAAGGAAAAGGAAGCCTTCCACACCGGGCGCCATGGTGTTCGACGCGGTCTCCGGCAGCGGCGGCGGGTCGCCGGCGGCGGCGGCCGCGCCGAAGGGCCCGCTCCGCGTGATCTTCACGCCGTGGTTCGCCCGGCAGGTGGGCGTGGGGAGGTGGTTCACGGTGTTCGCGAGCTTCGCGATCCTCACGGCGTCGGGGGCGACCTACATCTTCGGCATCTACTCCAAGACGCTCAAGTCCTCGCTGGGGTACAACCAGCAGACGCTCAACACCATCTCCTTCTTCAAGGACCTCGGCGCCAACCTCGGCGTCTTCTCGGGGCTCCTCAACGAGGTCACGCCGCCGTGGGTCGTGCTCGCCATTGGCGCCACCATGAACCTCGTCGGCTACCTCATGGTCTACCTCGCCGTCGACGGCCGCACCGCCCGCCCGCCCGTCTGGCTCGTCTGTCTCTACATCTTCATCGGCGCCAACTCGCAGTCCTTCGCCAACACCGGCGCGCTCGTCACCTGCGTCAAGAACTTCCCCGAGAGCCGCGGCATCGTGCTCGGGATACTCAAGGGCTTCGTCGGCCTCAGCGGCGCCGTCTACACGCAGCTCTACCTCGCCTTCTACGGCGACGACACCAAGTCGCTCATCCTCCTCATCGCGTGGCTGCCGGCGGCAATCTCCGTCGTGTTCGTGCACACCATACGGATCATGCCGTACCCGCGCCGCCGCGGCGGGCAGGAGACCAGCGGCGACCCCTTCTTCTGCTTCCTCTACATCTCTATCGCGCTCGCCTGCTACCTGCTCGTCATGATCGTCGTGCAGAAGCAGTTTACCTTCTCCCACGGAGCCTACTCCATCGCCGCCGCAGCGCTGCTCATCGTCCTCTTCCTCCCGCTCTGCGTGGTCATCAAGCAGGAGTACAAGATTTACCGCGAGCGCGAACTGGACGCCGCCCTCCTCGCCAACGACCCGCCGCCAACCATCACGGTGGCTGGCGAGCCAGCACAAGTCGAAATGTCCACCGGCGCCAAAGCAGAGCAGCAGGCATCGTCGGAGCCGCCGCCGTCCTCTTCGTGCTCTTTCGGCGGGTGCGTGAAGAACATGTTCCGGCCGCCGGCGAGGGGGGAGGACTACACGATCCTGCAGGCGCTGGTGAGCGTGGACATGCTGGTGCTGTTCGTGGCGACCATCTGCGGCGTGGGCGGCACGCTGACGGCGATCGACAACATGGGCCAGATCGGGCAGTCGCTGGGGTACCCGGCCAAGAGCATCAACACCTTCGTGTCCCTCATCAGCATCTGGAACTACGCCGGCCGCGTCACGTCCGGCTTCGCCTCCGAGGTCTTGCTGGAGCGGTACAAGCTGCCCCGCACGCTGATGCTCACTGGCGTGCTCCTGCTGGCCTGCGCCGGGCACGTCCTGATCGCGCTCGGCGTGCCGCAGTCGCTCTACGTGGCGTCCGTGATCATCGGGTTCTGCTTCGGCGCGCAGTGGCCGCTCGTGTTCGCCATCATCTCCGAGGTGTTCGGGCTTAAGTACTACTCCACGCTGTACAACTTCGGCGGCATGGCCAGCCCCGTCGGGTCCTACATCCTGAACGTGCTGGTCGCCGGAGGCTCTACGACGCCGAGGCCGACAAGCAGCCCGGCGGCGGGTTCACGGCGGGAGGCGGGCGCGACAAGGTGTGCCTGGGGTGGAGTGCTTCAAGCGGTCGTTCCTGATCATCACAGCGGCCACCGTGTTCGGCGCGCTGGTGTCGTTGGTGCTGGTGTGGAGGACGTGGAGCTTCTACAAGGGGGACATCTACGCGAGGTTCCGCGACGGCGCCGGCGGGAGACACGACGGCCGCCTGCCCGTCGGCCAAGGTCGGAAGCCGGAGGCGGAGGAGTCAACCCCGGTCAATGCCACAGCACAAAGGTGAGAACTCGGAAGGCTTTGCAGGCTTGACCAGGTCAACTCTGAAGCAGCAACCTAACACCACGACTGATGAGGTGGAGTGGTCAAAAAGGAACTTGTACTATACGTATGTTGGCGTTTTCTATACGGAGGATACGTATTACAGTACGTATGTTTTGTCTTGATGTTTTCTCTTATTCTATACGGAGATCTATCTTGCGCGGCTGACATGGCGGTATTAAAGGACGCGCGAGCACGGCCGGTAGGGGGTCGGGTGCCTAGTCGTGCTTGATGCCAGCTGGTCACTGACACAGGTCCAGGTTTGTCGCGATGCACTGCACCAAGTCCAGAACGCGTTACTGACCCGCCCTACGTGCCTCTAGGTGTGATTCAAGTCTTTCTTTACCCTCTGGCAAGGCCACGGAGATCTTTTTTCATAAAAAAATTCGGAACGCGTCGGCACAAAAATCTGCCTTCTTTGGTTTCCCTTGTCAAAAAACTGGTTCCCCTTGTCAAAAAAACTCTCTCTAAGAGAATGTAATAGGGTAGTTTATTTGAACACTATGGTCGATATGTGGCACTGTGGCAGCAGCTACTTTGCCTGTCGGGGTGAGCGCTGCTTAACAGTCTGGTTGCTTGTGGTTTGCCTTGACTTTAATAAAAGTTTGGCAGGAGGAAACCCCTTTGGTTTAAAAATAAAAAAAAAGTCTTCTTCCTTGCTCACTTACGCCATCTTCGACGGCAACACGTAAATTTTCATTACATTCATCCCCGAAAAGGGAAACCAGTCCACAGACACAGATATAGAAGGCCGTCATCCAATTGAATCCTGTATATGTCCGGCAGTAAATTTATATTCAAATTTACGCTGATCCACACAACGCGCCGGATCACACCCGCGCTGGATACCAAGAAGAGGCAAATATGCTTAGTTTATACAAGCCCAAATCCAAAAGAACATCAGTCCGATAGTCCATGCATTTCTGTCCTGCCGGACCGGCAATCACAATAAGTTGCTTCCCGATCAAGGAGGTGTCGTCGCCACCGCATAGGCAACCTCCGCGTCCGCGTCCTCATCTTCCGCGGCCGCCAACTCATCTTTCTGCCACGGAAACATCTGATAGTGGACGGATTACACGATCATTGTAGCGTCGGCATCCAAAGGGTCGACATTCAAGGTTAACATCTTGGCGTCCTTCGCATTGGCGGCGATCTTCACCATCTTTTCCTCTAGCACGCCCTGGGACACCATGGATTTTTGCCCATTTTACTTTTTCTTGGGTTTATTGGATATTCGATTTGCATTTGAATTTTCAATCATTTCTTTTGGACTTGCCACTTGAAAATTCTTTTGGTTTTCTTACAAGTGGGTTCTATTATCTCTAAACCCTCTCTTAATCTCATCCCTCTCAAAATAATGCCATCGAATAATTTTATTTAATGACATAATATTTGTTTCCTCAATCTGCTATGAAGCAACCCTCAATTTTGTTGCTCTAAAAATCCCCAATAAATTTGCAAATATTCTTTGGATCATGCCTTACCTTCCCATGATTTTTTTTCTATAGTCATTCGGAGAATTTCAGCTCAAGAAAATATTTTAGCTTCTGGACAGAAATGTCACTTTTTGAAGCAAGTGCATTTTTACTTGATCCATTTGGGCTGAAATTTACCACATGGCCACCTTCCTACTAGAAGCTTAACCACCAAATTTCACTGTCTAACTCCCAATAATTTTCTCTCTAGTTCCATCATAAGTTTCTGTCCAGAAACTCATCTACTTGATCTAGTCTTGTCCAGTGGCCGAGGTGTCAAGCCAAGGGCACTCTGCAGCACGGTGTCGAAGGGAAACCCTAGACATGGTCTGGAAGCCCCTAGCATACCGTGTGCGCCAGTGCACGTGGTGATCGCATGTGAACCCGGTGTTCGACAGTCGGTCGGCGCGTTCTGAGCGCCGGGACACCTCTGCCGCCGCCCGTTCGCCCTCCTTGCGCCACCGCAGCGTGTCCTTGCCACTCAACACTCTCCTCCACTTCTACCTGGCACCTCTCTGCAGCTCCCCGACGCCGGCAGTCTGCATGGCAGATGGGGACAGGACGTGCCCGGTCGGTATAGTGCGCCGCGTGAGCGACTTGTCCGACCCCGAGCCCTGTAGCCTTGGACGTGTGCAGCCACTGTTCTTGGCGTCGTCCATCTACTCCTACGCGTCGAGCCCGAGCTCCTTCCTCTCTCTTTCTCTTCTCCAGAAGCCTCTCCCGCGGAGCCTGAGCTCGGCCACCTCGCCGTCTATATACAGAGCAGGCCCCGAGTTGTTCCAGTCATCCACACCTTCTCCTCTGGCCACAAATCGAGCTCCTATCTAGTGCGGCAAGGCCGGGAAGGCATCCTGCCGCCGGACATCGCCGGAGTTGGCCGCGGACCCCCCTCTGTCGCCCTCCTGCTCCGGTGCTCTCTGTCCTCGCTCTCCTACTCCATCGTGTCCGTGTTGATCTCCTAAGCACGACGGTGCTATGGGTTCGCCCGATTCACGCTGGAATCGCCAACTCCGACAAGCTCCGCCGCCCGCTGTCTCTAGAGAAGACAGTTCCGACGCCGTCCGTCCACCCCTGCCCTCACTTTGGGTACGTCCAAGCTCGTCTCAATGTGCTGGACCCATTCCCTTCCTCTCTGGCGGTCGTTGTGGCCTCATCGCCAGAGAACCATCGGTGACAGGGCCGCCCCCTGTGTTTCTCTCTCTCTCTCTCTCTCTCTCTCTCTCTCTCTCTCTCTCTCAAACCTGACAGGAGGCCCCACCTATCAGCCTCTCGCTCGCTCGCCTGAAGGGATATGAGTGGAGGCGTATTCTGAAAATACGCCTTCGACATGGCCTCTTCTGGAATCTCTGAATTTCAGTTAAATTCATATATTTTGAGCACAACTTTGATCAGCAATATCTCCTAGTCTATAAGTCCAAATGAGTTGATTCTTTTTGCACTGGTTTTGTTATGAGCTAAAATTTTTGTATGCCAAATTTGAGAATTTTTCTTGGTGCAATAAAAGCCTTTATGTGACATTTTCTATTTGGTATTTTATTTATTTTCAGAAGGTTCTGATTGCCTTGGAGAAGACCAGGAGTATCGTGACACTCCTCTGACCTAAGGCAAGCCAAAACAATCATTTGCAAGGATGGCACTGTAATAGCAATAAGTCTACTTGAATTAAAATTTATTTTTAATTGCATTTAGTTGAATGAATTTAATATATGAAGCTTCTACATATTATTTCATCCATGTTACATCTTTGTAGTAGGATTCATGTCATCTTGGTATTATGTGCAGTAGAGATCATGCTATATGATTATGATTCTGTTGATGCATTCATTATTGTTATTCATGACCCGTGCATTTCATTTCATACTATGACTCGATTTTTTTTTAAAATTCAAGTTAAACCTGATGTTAATTCAACTTGAACAAGTTGTTTATTGAGTCATGGTGCCACCGAATCGAGATCACCAGTGCAATCACACTTGCCTGGATGGGGATGCCCTAATTTGGTTTATTGTCACGCCTCTCGCCGGTGCCTCCAACTAGGGAAGGCTATGTGCTCGCGCTGCCCTGGCCCGGTAGGCAGCCATAACCTTGTGTGCCCGAAGTTGTATGGTACCAATGTCGGTGTCAAAACCGGCAGATCTCGGGTAGGGGGTCCCGAGCTGTGTGTCGTGGATCGATGGGTAACAGGAGACAGGGGACACGATGTTTACCCAGGTTCGGGCCCTCTTGATGGAGGTAATACCCTACTTCCTGCTTGATTGATCTTGATGAATATAGATATTACAAGAGTTGATCTACCCCGAGATCATATGTTGTGGTCTATACCCTAGGGGTATGATGATTAATGTCATTATATAATGCACCAAAGGCCTAGGATAACAAGAGTCCTAGCCGAATACGTTGGTGGAGAGGAGTCCTTGTCTTGATCACCAAGTCTTGTGGAATACTCCTTATATGCGGCATGGGCTGTCCGAACTGGCCCATGAGTGAACCGCCATGGGGGTCCTCGGCCCGATCCAGCTGGCCGGGAGACGACGTGGTGAGTACCCCCTAGTCCAGGACACCGTCAGTAGCCCCCTGAACCGGTCTTCAAGTTGGGGACGCTCCTCGATTCTTCCGAACTGTTCTTCATCTTCGGTCGTCGGTCTTGAAAACTAGTTCAACAAATCTTCTCATCTTCGATCTTGAGGATCGCCGAAGTGAATCCGAAGAGTTTACATGTCGGGTATCCGAGGAGCCCCTTTAAGCTCTCGGCCTTTATCAATGCCTTATTATTTTTTACGCTACACCTCGGGTTTGAAATTGTTCCCGTGCAGCGGTGTCCTCTTGCATCCGAGCTCCAATGCCGGACTGCATTCCGGATATCTTTTGCAGTTGAGCACCGACGCCGGACTATATCCGAGCTCCAACGCCGGACTATACCGAGGTGTCATAGATCACCTTGGCTTGAAAAAGTTTGAAGGAGGTTATCCGAGTTTAACGCTGAAAAGTTCTCTATGGAACGAGCCATTTGAATCCGAGCTTTATGCCAGACCACTTCCGACCCCCAACGATGGTCAGTGTCCGAGGTGTCGTAAACTACCTCGGTCTTTTAAAAGATTGAACAAATTCAGCCGAGCTTAATGCCAGAAATGCCCTCTATGGAGCCAACCACTGGTGCCCAAGCTTTATGCCGGACTGCTTCCAAGGTGGTGCACCACCCCGACCGCGGGCTGATTTTTTGTGAATGTTTTTGATTGGCACAATTTATTCTCTGCCGAGATATATAGCCAGTATATGTATATCCAGTAGCCCTCAAGGTGTGTGTCGGTCTAAAACCTGAGATGCACCTGAAGGAAAACATAAAACTGCTGATCCTAGTAGCCCCTGAGACACCCGATTTGCAAAATCGGCATGAAGATCAACTCCTAGCTCTCGGCAAAGATAATGAGGATTAGAAACGCAGTGTAATATATTAGAAATAATGATCGGCGGATAGGCCCCTGAGAGAGGGTTGTGAGAAGTCGCCGTGATAATTAGCTTGATGCCGGATAAGTCCCAGATGGTACTTATTGTTGTCTGAAGACGCGCTCGTCCATAGTTTAGTTATGCCGAACACTGAGCACTTTGAATTTTCTGCATTGAATAGGCAATGCAGTATCCCCGAGCCACTGATCGGATGGCAACACTAGATCAGGTGATCGATGTGCCCCTTTAATATTTATAAATAATGAGCACGAAGCCCAGTAGCCCCCGAGCCTTAATGTGGGCACGAGTGGCCGAATTAAGGATCGATATCCGTTTGACAGAATTTTTTGTTGTGTTTAACACAAACTTCTTGGAAAGAGAATAAATATCTCATAAAGGAGTTAGAGCTAACGAAATCTGAGCTCGCAAAGGTTGGCCTCAAGGGGCTTAATAGATAGGAAATCAATGCCAATAAGGAACTATGAGAGCGTTATCTCAGCTGCTCGGTTGTCTCAAAGGGACTGTGCCATTGACTCTTTCAAAGTTTGGCTGCAAAAAAATTGATTTTTAATCACAATTTATGTGTAATGATTCTATGTACCCAAGTACTTTACATCATTAATGCTCGGATCCGCATTGTACAAAACTTTGTTGACCGACCATCGGCTTCAACCTCCTCGGTCAGCAGCCGGGGAGTGTTTATCTTTCTTTATAAAGCCTTTATAAGAGCAAAGATTTACGACAGACAAGGCAATCCGGTCATATGGTTTTATAAACAAAGGTACGCGGAGAGATATGTTATATTACTTTTTAATGTAAGAAACATCTTCCAAGGAAAATAGTCCCGCTATCGGTTCCTTTCTTTGGGTTGTCATGCTGATCATGATCATGAAACCTCACCTCCGATCAATGTGGGAGGAAAATATGGAGGATTTAGTTTGGGGAAAGTTCCCGAACTCTATGGTATTAATGAACCAAAAATTTCACTTCCGTCGTTGCCAACCAATTATATCCTTTAAGATCGATAGCTTTCGGCTTCACCCAGTCTGAGATACTAACTCAGATGACCCGGTAGTAACAATCATAGAGGTTCTCCCTTTACCGCCTAGCCGAACAATCGGGAATGTAGGGGTAAGCACATGAGCCAGGCAACCCGGCTTGGCCAAAATCTTAAGTCAAATTGATGCATATTTATGGCTTTATAATGATGATTACAGAAGGCAGCCCTTGTATATTAAATACAAATGCCGATGATATGTTTATTTTGACTCCATTGCGACCGTTTATCAGTTGAAAGTGGCCCATCGTCGGCTTCCACCCCCTTGTAGATACTACGTAGGGTGTTTCCGCAATAACAAGACAACCCTTAGCCGACGTCTCGGTGCCCAAAGGCGGTTGTGTTAGCGGAAACGAGGCAATTAGATATGTGGGCTTTATAACTTTCACTTAGTCATAGGAGCTTAAAGTTGGGAGGCCAGCTAGTAGCCCCCGGTTAGTGTTCGGCAACAGCCGAGGTCAAGCCGTAAACACTTCGGCCAATGCTATGAATGGCCCGTCATTTAACACAGTCATCGGACCGCAGACCAGTTTACGCGTATTGTGACATTCAGTTTTCGGCTTCTCCACTGAGGTGCTTAACCATGCGAGCTGGAAGCACAATCGCAGTGGTTCTCCCTTTGCACACCTAGCCGAACAAAGCGGAACATAGGAGGCAAGCACAGGAGCCGGGCAACCCAACTATTGACCAAAGACACAATTCGAAACCGATGCATATATAGCAATATCCGAGAATGTTTTTGCAGAATCTCTAAAGGTGTCCGGTGTTGCACTACGAGACTTATGCTGGAAACACACCAATAGTTTAAAAGTGCCACAAGCATGAAAATACAAAAAATTTATGTAAAAGCTTGATGTCCGAACTAAATAAAGTCATTTGGTGCCAATCCGGAAATTGGTCTTTTTTTTAAATGTGCTTCTCTCGTACTTTAACATGTCACATCCGATCTCAAGGCTTCAAGCGGGTTAGCCTACAGCTTCAAGCTCCTTATCCCGAAAGCGGAATGCTTCTCCGAGGCCAGTTTAGCAAACTAAACTCGAGCGGCTTTAGAGAGAAGCCAGACTATCCGGCTATTGACCACACACTCGCATCGAAAAAGGAGCGGCAGAAAAAGACTTTGCAACGACCAATAAGAAAACACATTATTATAGAACGACTCGTGTAAATTTTAAGAGCCCCCAGTTAACATGGGTAAGGGGAGTTTCTTTTAATGAACAACGTATGTGAGCATGGTCGAACCGAACACAAGTTGAAAATTTAAAACTTTGAGCATGAAAGCGACTTAGCTGGTTAATGTGTTCGGCATTGATGACGCGGTCCGAGCTTGATGCGGGGCAAGGTTCCATGCCCCAAGCTGGTCCCGAGGTGGTAGAGCGTAGAGCTCGGCACTCCAAAGTGGTTGAAGGAAATATGCCCTAGAGGCAATAATAAAGTTATTATTTATTTCCTTATATCATGATAAATGTTTATTATTCATGCTAGAATTGTATTAACTGGAAACATGATACAAGTGTGAATACATAGACAAACAGAATGTCACTAGTATGCCTCTACTTGACTAGCTCGTTGATCAAAGATGGTTATGTTTCCTAGCCATAGACAAAGAGTTGTCATTTGATTAACGTGATCACATCATTAGGAGAATGATGTGATTGACTTGACCCATTCTGTTAGCTTAGCACTTGATCGTTTAGTATTTTGCTTTTGCTTTCTTCATGACTTATACATGTTCCTATGACTATGAGATTATGCAACTCCCGTTTATCAGAGGAACACTTTGTGTGCTACCAAACGTCACAACATAACTGGATGATTATAAAGGTGCTCTATAGGTGTCTCTGAAGGTACTTGTTGGGTTGGCGTATCTTGAGATTAGGATTTGTCACTCCGACTGTCGGAGAGGTATCTCTGGGCCCACTCGGTAATGCACATCACTTAAGCCTTGCAAGCATTGCAACTAATGAGTTAGTTGTGGGATGATGTATTATGGAACGAGTAAAGAGACTTTCCAGTAATGAGATTGAACTAGGTATTGAGATACCGACGGTCGAATCTCGGGCAAGTAACATACCGATGGCAAAGGGAATAACATATGTTGTTATCCGGTTTGACCGACAAAGATCTTCGTAGAATATGTGGGAGCCAAAATGAGCATCCAGGTTCCGCTATTGGTTATTGACCGGAGACGTGTCTCGGTCATGTCTACATAGTTCTCGAACCCGTAGGGTCCGCACGCTTAAAGTTCGATGACGGTTATATTATGAGTTTATGTGTTTTGATGTACCGAAGGTAGTTCGGAGTCCCGGATGTGATCATGGACATGACGAGGAGTCTCAAAATGGCCGAGACATGAAGATTGATATATTGGACGACTATATCCGGACACCGGAATGCTTCTGGGGGTTATCGGATATATACCGGAGCACCGGGGGGTTACCGGAACCCCCCGGAGGTTATTGGGCCTCATGGGCCCAAGTGGTGGAAGAGGAGAGGCGACCAAGGGGAAGCCGCACGCCCCTCCCCCCAAGTCCGAATTGGACAAGGAGGGGGGCGGCGCCCCCCTTTCCTTTCCCCTTCTCTCTCCTTCCCTTCTCTCCTACTCCAACATGGAAGGGGGGGGGGGAGTCTACTCCCGGTGGGAGTAGGACTCCTCATGGGGCGCGCCAAGGGTGGCCGGACCCCTCCCCCTACTCCACTCCTTTATATACGGGGAGGGAGGCACCCCCTTGAGACACAACAATTGATCCCTTGGATCTCTTAGCCGTGTGTGGTGCCCCCCTCCACCATAATCCACCTCGGTCATATCGTAGCGGTGCTTAGGCGAAGCCCTGCGACGATAGAACATCATCATCGTCACCACACCGTCGTGCTGACGGAACTCTCCCTCAAAGCTCGGCTGGATCAGAGTTCGAGGGACGTCATCGAGTTGAACGTGTGCTGAACTCAGAGGTGCTGTGCGTTTGGTACTTGATCGGTCGGATCGTGAAGACGTACGACTACATCAACCGCATTGTGCTAATTAACGCTTCCGCTTTCGGTCTACGAGGGTACGTGGACATACCCTCCCCTCTCGTTGCTATTTATCACCATGATCTTGCGTGTGTGTAGGATTTTTTTTGAAATTACTACGTTCCCCAACAGTGGTATCAGAGCCAGGTTTTATGCATTGATATTATATGCACGAGTAGAACAGAAGTGAGTTGTGGGCGATACAAGTCATACTGCTTACCAGCATGTCACACTTTGGTTCGGCGGTATTGTTGGATGAAGCGGCCCGGACCGACATTACGCGTACGCTTACGCGAGACTGGTTCTACCGACGTGCTTTGCACACAGGTGGCTGGTGGGTGTCAGTTTCTCCAACTTTAGTTGAACCAAGTGTGGCTATGCCCGGTCCTTGAGAAGGTTAAAACATCACTAACTTGACAAACTGTCGTTGTGGTTTTAATGCGTAGGTAAGAATGGTTCTTGCTCAGCCCGTAGCAGCCACGTAAAACTTGCAACATCAAAGTAGAGGACGTCTAACTTGTTTTTGCAGGGCATGTTGTGATGTGATATGGTAAAGGCATGATGCTATATTTTATTGTATGAGATGATCATGTTTTGTAACCGAGTTATCGGCAATCGGGCGAAAGCCATATGGTTGTCGCTTTATTGTATGCAATGCAATCGCCCTGTAATTGCTTTACTTTATCACTAAGCGGTAGCGATAGTCGTAGAAGCAATAGTTGGCGAGACGACAACGATGCTAACATGGAGATCAAGGTGTCGCTCCGGTGACGATGGTGATCATGATGGTGCTTCGGAGATGGAGATCACAAGCACAAGATGATGATGGCCATATCATATCACTTATATTGATTGCATGTGATGTTTATCTTTTACGCATCTTATCTTGCTTTGATTGGCGGTCGCATTATAAGATGATCTCTCACTAAATTTCAAGATAAAAGAGTTCTCCCTGAGTATGCACCGTTGCCAAAGTTAAATGTGCCTGCACACCACATGATGATCGGGTGTGATAAGCTCTACGTCCATCTACAACGGGTGCAAGCCAGTTTTTGCACACGCAGAATACTCAGGTTAAACTTGACGAGCCTAGAATATGCAGATATGGCCTCGGAACACTGAGACCGAAAGGTCGAGCATGAATCATATAGTAGATATGATCAACATAGTGATGTTCACCATTGAAAACTAATCCATTTCACGTGATGATCGGTTATGGTTTAGTTGATTTGGATCACGTGATCACTTAGATGATTAGAGGGATGTCTATCTAAGTGGGAGTTCTTAAGTAATATGATTAATTTAACTTAAATTTATCATGAACTTAGTACCTGATAGTATTTTGCATGTCTATGTTTGTTGTAGATAGATGGCTCGTGCTGTTGTTCCGTTGAATTTTAATGCATTCCTTGAGAAAGCAAAGTTGAAAGATGATGGTAGCAATTACATGGACTGGGTTCGTAACTTGAGGATTATCCTCATTGCTACACAAAATAATTACGTCCTGGAAGCACCGCTAGGTGCCAAACCTGCTACAGGAGCAACACCAGATGTTATGAACGTGTGGTCGAGCAAAGCTGATGACTACTCGATAGTTCAGTGTGCCATGCTTTATGACTTAGAGCCGGGACTTCAACGACGTTTTGAACTTCATGGAGCATATGAGATGTTCCAGGAGTTGAAGTTAATGTTTCAAGCAAATGCCCGGATTGAGAGATATGAAGTCTCCAATAAGTTCTACAGCTGCAAGATGGAGGAAAATAGTTCTGTCAGTGAGCGTATACTCAGAATGTCTGGGTATAACAATCACTTGATTCAACTAGGAGTTAATCTTCCAGATGATAGCGTCATTGATAGAATTATTCAATCACTGCCACCAAGCTATAAGAGCTTCGTGATGAACTATAAAATGCAAGGGATGGATAAGACGATTCCCGAGCTCTTCGCAATGCTAAAGGTTGTGGAGGTAGAAATCAAGAAAGAGCATTAAGTGTTGATGGTCAATAAGACCACCAGTTTCAAGAAAAAGGGCAAAGGGAAGAAGAAGGGGAACTTCAAGAAGAACAGCAAACAAGTTGTCGCTCGGGAGAAGAAACCCAAGTCTAGACCTAAGCTCGAGACCGAAGTGCTTCTCTTGCCAAGAAGACTAGTCACTGGAAGCGGAACTGCCCCAAGTATTTGGCGGATAAGAAGGATGGCAAGGTGAACAAAGGTATATGTGATATACATGTTATTATTGTGTACCTTACCAGAGCTCGCAATAGCACTGGTATTTGATACGTTACATTGCTAATATTTGCAACTTCAAAGCAGGACTACGGATTAAGCGGACACTGGCTAAGGACAAGGTGACGATACGCGTGGGAAATGGTTCCAAAGTCGATGTGATCGCCGTCGGCACGCTACCTCTACATCTACCTTCGGGATTAGTATTAGACCTAAAGAATTGTTATTTGGTGCTAGTGTTGAGCATGAACATTATATCTGGATCTTGTTTGATGCGAGACGGTTATTCATTTAAATCTGAGAATAATGGCTGTTCTATTTATATGAGTAATATCTTTTATGGTCATGCACCCTTGAAGAGTGGTCTATTTTGATGAATCTCGATAGTAGTGATACACATATTCATAATGTTGAAGCCAAAAGATGCACGAGTTGATAATGATAGTGCAACTTATTTGTGGCACTGCCGTTTGGGTCATATTGGTGTAAAGCGCATGAAGAAACTCCATCTTGATGGACTTTTGTAATCACTTGATTATGAATCACTTGGTACTTGCGTAACCATGCCTCATGGGCAAGATGACTAAAACGCCGTTCTCCGGAACTATGGAGCGAGCAACCGATTTGTTGGAGATCATACATCTTGATGTATGTGGTCCAATGAATGTTGAAGCTTCATGAGGGTATCAAGTTATTATCTCACCTTCACGGATGATTTAAGCAAATATGGGTATATCTACTTAATGAAACATAAGTCTGAAACATTTGAAAAGTTCAAAGAATTTCAGAGTGAAGTTGAAAATCATCGTAACAAGAAAATAAAGTTTCTGCGATCTGATAGTGGAGGAGAATATTTGAGTTACGAGTTTGGTCTACATTTGAAACAATGCGGAATAGTTTCGCAACTCATGCCACCCGGAACACCACATCGTAATGGTGTGTCCGAACATCGTAATTGTACTTTACTAGATATGGTGCGATCTATGATGTCTCTTACTGATTTACCGCTATCATTTTGGGGTTATGCTTTAGAGACGTCCGCATTCACGTTAAATAGGGCAACATCAAAATCCGTTGAGACGACGCCTTATGAACTGTGGTTTGGCAAGAAACCAAAGTTGTCGTTTCTTAAAGTTTGGGGCTGCGATGCTTATGTGAAAAAGCTTCAACCAGATAAGCTCGAACCCAAATCGGAGGAATGTGTCTTCATAGAATACCCAAAGGAAACTGTTGGGTACACCTTCTATCACAGATCCGAAGACAAGACAATCGTTGCTAAGAATGGATCCTTTCTAGAGAAGGAGTTTCTCTCGAAAGAAGTGAGTGGGAGGAAAGTAGAACTTGATGAGGTAACAGTACCTGCTCCCTTATTGGAAAATAGTTCATCACAGAAACTGGTTCCTGTGATGTCTACACCAATTAGTGAGGAAGTTAATGATGATGATCATGAAACTTCAGATCAAGTTATTACTGAACCTCATAGGTCAACCAGAGTAAGATCCGCACCAGAGTGGTACGGTAATCCTGTTCTGGAGGTTATGTTACTAGACCATGACGAACCTACGAACTATGAAGAAGCGATGGTGAGCCCAGATTCCGCAAAATGGCTTGAGGCCATGAAATCTGAGATAGGATCCATGTATGAGAACAAAGTATGGACTTTGGTTGACTTGCCCGATGAAAGGCAAGCCATTGAGAATAAACTGATCTTCAAGAAGAAGACTGATGCTGACGGTAATGTTACTGTCTAAAAAGCTCGACTTGTTGCAAAAGATTTTTTGACAAGTTCAAGGGATTGACTACGATGAGACCTTCTCACCCATAGCGATGCTTAAGTCTGTCCGAATCATGTTAGCAATTTCCACATTTTATGATTGTGAAATTTGGCAAATGGATGTCAAAACTGCATTCCTGAATGGATTTCTGGAAGAAGAGTTGTATATGATGCAACCGGAAGGTTTTGTCGATACAAAGGGAACTAACAAAGTGTGCAAGCTCCAACGATCCATTTTTGGACTGGTGCAAGCCTCTCGGAGTTGCAGTAAATGTTTTGATAGTGTGATCAAAGCATATGGTTTTATACAGACTTTTGGAGAAGCCTGTATTTACAAGAAAGTGAGTGGGAGCTCTGTAGCATTTCTGATATTATATGTGGATGACATATTGTTGATTAGAAATGATATAGAATTTCTGAATAGCATAAAAGGATATTTGAATAAGAGTTTTTCAATGAAGGACCTCGGTGAAGCTGTGTAACGCCTTGGATACAACTTTCCATATTCGTAACTCCAACTCTTGCCTTTTCCGGAGATGCGATATGTTTTTTCCTTCGCGGTTGGGTTTTGTCTTTTGTTTTGCATTTTGTTCATGGCGTGCATCTCATTTCATCGCATCATGTGCATTGCATCCGCATGTTTTTCATAAAACTCGTTACCGTTCGTAGTTGCCGATTCTCTCTTTGTCTCTGTTGACCTTTTGTCAGACCCTTGTCTGCGTCGACCTCTCTCAGACCCCTCGCGTGCGTCCGAAACATGCCCCGAACCCGAACCGCTCAGTCATCACCGTTGCATTCGGTTCATCCCCAAACATCTATAAAACATCTCCTTTTTCGTATTTGGACCTCCCTAACTTATTTATTCTCGACCGTCCAAATTCGATCGGAGGTCCAAACCTACTCCTTTTATCCCTATAAATAGACCACCTCTATCCAAATCAGACCAAAACCTAATTTCTAGGGATCCTCCCCTGTCCAATCCCCGCCGCCGCTAGCCAATCCACCCCTCTTCTTCCTCGGGATCTTCCCAGATCCATCCCGATCCACCCACCTACCTCCCTTGGTTTCCGCCACCGCCCAATCCACAACCCAAATGCCACATCCCCGAGCCGAGCACCATGGAAGAGGAGCAGCGCTCCGCCCTCTCTCTGCTTTGCGTTTGAACACCAGCCGCATCGAGCGCCCGCAGCTCCATTCCCATGCGCCTCCTCTGCTCGGCCTCGCCATTGTTCCGCCACCCCAGCAAGCTCCGGTGACCAGCAGGTCCCCAGCGCCGCCCTTTTCCCCTGCCTCCTCTGTTACCTGCTCTCGATCCCCCTCCTCTCTGTCCTCCACTCCGTTTTCTTCTTGTCAGGACCCCGATTCCAAGTCACATCGATCTAGCCGGTAACACCTCATATCACTTTGCGGCCTCACGCACGGTATTCCCACGGATGTCGCCTTACCATGGCCCGGGACCGTTTGTGCCTGTTGGCTCACGTATATGATAGTGTCGCTAGCATCCATATGACAGAGAACCCGGGCCGACATGGCTAGTCGTAAACCCAAAGCGGCACTAACCCATGGGGACAGGCATACATGAATCACATCGAGCATGTCGGTCATCAACGATGACTTCGGGCTGTAGCATCGGGCTAACAGGACTCCAAGATCCCGGCTGTAGCATGCTAGGCGGGACTCGAATATCACCGCGTGATATTTCCCGAAGAACGGAACATAGGAACGAAGTGAAACACATGCCGTGAGTCAAGTGTCCAAAGCGGTAGTCTTTGGGCTAGCGGGACTCCGGTGAACAGTATGTAGCGGACTACTATCGCTCAGAAGCACTAGACTACATTTCCCCATACGAGAGGCTGCCAAGGATAAACAACTAGATTGTCGGATCCCACACATACCAAGCATTTCAAACATACACACAATATGCTCAATATGTGTAAATACAACATGGCATCACAACATAACTCTACGACTCAAATATTTATTCATTAGGCTCCGAGGAGCGAGATATTACAAACATGGGTCTCATGACCCATCACTCTGAGCATACAAGTCAAGGCACATGCGAAAGCTTAACATGTCTGAGTACAGACATCTACAAATGGAAAAGACTTAGAAACCTGACTATCTACTAGATCCTGCCGAGGGCACAAGATCATAGCTGAGGTAACAAGCTAAACGTCAAAGTCCACGCGAAACTACTAGCGAGACTGAAGTCTCTCTGCAAAAACATAAAATAGGCAAACGTGAGTACAATTGTACTCAAAGAAGACTTACATCGTAACTAACTACATATGCATCAAGATCAACAAAGGGGTGGTGGAGTTTGACCGGCAAGCCAGCTTTGACTCGGTGGCTATCCTGAACTACGACTGCAAGTAACTCTTTTGAGGTGGCGCACACGAGTCCACATATTCATATCAATACACCACTATGGATCCGCTCCCGTCTCCCTACGAGAACGCCATCCATAGCACTCACGCTTATCTTGCGAGTTTTAGAGTATCCATTTTCACTTGTCTATGAACTATGCAAGGGGTCCAAGTTTCCATATCCGAGGAATCCGACTATTCGAATAGATAATGATAACCTGCAGGGGTGTACTTCTTCACACACGCTCTCGCCACTTATCGCCTCAGACATCGTCATGTACCTCGGCAACCTTCAAGCGGAAGCGAGGGAGTCGGCCATGACCGACTAACCACACAAGTCTCTAGTCCGGGTTTATCGCCTATTCGGGTTCCATCCGCAAGGAGATCCGGCGGGGGTGTCGCTCACGGCCCCAAACGATGTGTGCAGGGTTCCCAAGACCACCAACCGGGTGCCACTTGGTACACTGGGCCACTGTGCCTAGTCTGTCCCAAGCCCACCTGTACCGGGTGCCACTTGGTAGACTATTAACACTACCTACAAACACCAGAAACTAGTTGCAACTCCTGGATAGAGATCGAGTTGATTAATAAGCCGAGAGGGGCCGAGTTACCGGAACCCAATGTGTGGTAGTAACTGTTCATGGATCACAAACACGTAACTCAGTTCACGAGGGCGGCTGCAATGAGACAACCCACCATGTACTCCTACATGGCCTCTCACCGCTACCTTTACCAAATCGTGTTCACACACTTAGCTCATACACAGTGAGGACATGTTCACACACCATTCCAATTCATTCTCGATGAATCGGACCTGACTCAACTCTAAGCGATGCAGGCATGACAAACAAGCATGAATGAGTAGGCACAGCAGAGCTCAAACAACTCCTACTCATGCTAGTGGGTTTCATCTAATTACTATGGAATGACAGGTCATGCAGAGGATAAAGGGGTTCAACTACCGCAGCAGGTAACACATGAGTCGTTGTTGTCCTAATGTAGTAAAATAGAGCAGGAGCGAGAGAGTGGGATTATATCAGAATGAACAAGGGGGTTTTGCTTGCCTGGCACTTCTGAAGATAGTATAGCTCTTCATCGGTGTCATCGATCACATCGTCGGTATCACGTCTATCGAGAGGGGACAAACACCGGCAAACAAAGAAGAACACAATCAATGCAATGCGACAATATGATGCATGAATGTGACATGGAAATATGATGTGATTTGAGCTAATGCAACTAGCAGCAGGTTAAATGAAGTTGGTTTGAACCCTAGGTTCAAATTCAAACTCCACATGTAGTTATTTAAATGCCATTCATTTCATTTGTCCTAATCAGTAGTCATAAGTGGTTCTAACATGCATTAAAATAGTACAGATGGATAGATTGAATTTTTCTGATCATTTTTCATATATAAATTATTTCATTTGGAGTTACGGTTGAATTTATATGATTTTTAGAAGTTTAGGGCATTTTCTGGAATTTCCTGAATTATTTAAATTCCAGAAAATCATTAACTGCGTCAGCATGACGTCGGTGTGACGTCAGCAAGCCAACAGGGGCGGTCCAGGTCAAAGCTGACCATGGGCCTGCGTGTCGATGTAATTAGATTAGCTAAAAACAATTAGTACTAATCCTAACTAATTAACAAGGTCGGGCCCCACATCATAGAGTCAGGAAGTCAACTCGGTCAACGGGGTCAAACCTCGCCCGGTCAACACGGTCAGCCCGCCCGGCGGCATTTACGTAGACGGGCGGGCGGCTCGGAAATGCTCTACAGGGCACCATTCGATGCGCGAGTTGCACCTATGGGTTCCTGGGAGTGAGGCGCATCCATTGGTGGCAGTGATAGGAGCTGCGGGTGGTCGGGATCGACGGCGGCGATCAAATCAGCGGCGGCCGGAGCTCGGGTGCTCGCGGTGGCGATGCTACAATGCACTAGAGGAGAAACCGGAGGGTGCTACGTGCTCCTGGGGGTTCGCTGAGCACGCCGACGAGCTCACTATGAAGCTTATATGGCCGGGTGTACGGCTACGCCATGGCGGCGGCCGAGATGCTTGGTCATGGTTGGGGATCGGGATAGAGCACGTGAGGGACGACGGGCAAGGGGGAATCGGGTCAACGGCTCACCGCAGCTGCGAGGATGGTTAGTGGGCTCGGTAGCGCCGGAGTGGCCAAATCGACGGAGGCATTCGGCGGCCGTGGTCGGGGACGAAACCGCGGCATCGTCTTGGGGCATCCGGGCTTCAGTGGGTCGGCAATAGAGGGCTTGGGGTCCCGGCGGAGCTGGTCACGGCCACGGTGCAAGGAACGGCGGTGGGCGCAGCGGCAAGGAGCGGCGGCGACGGGCTCCTGCTCGGTGCGCCAGGAGAGGCAGAGGAGGGGAGAGTGCAGCGAGTGAGGAGAGGCAAGAGGGGCTTGGCGTCTCGAGGCGGCATTTGGACTCAGAGGCGCCGGCCATGAAGCGAGAGGTGGAGGACTCCGGTAGCGTCTGCTCCGCCTCTGCCCTCTTGGCGGAAGGAAGGCAGCAGCGAGGGGGTAAGTGGGCTCTTTGGGCTGGCTCACAGTGGGCCGCACAGGTAAGTCCAGGTGAGCTCTTTCTCTCTCTCTCTCTCTATTTTAATTCCTGTTTTCTATTTTTCTGCAACTTTGTGGCTTTATTAAAAATACTAAATCAATCCCAAAAATCATGCAACTGCTCATGACCACTGTTGGAAATATATCCTACAATAAACATTTCAGTTTGGGATTATTTGAGCACTTCAAATATTTTATAGTATTTAAATGCCCAAATGAAAATACCATAAGATTTAATTCAGAGCCCAAATATGTCATGGGAAAATGTGCATCACCTCACAGCTCTTTATTTACAGTGTTTTCCATAAATGATGAACATTTTTAAAAGCCATTTGGACTTCTTGAAAATATTTTAGGTGAACCTAGTGAATTCCTTTAATGCTAGGGTTTACGCAATCCCCATTTCAACTTTAAAAGAATTTAGACATGATGCAACACATGGCTAGCTAGCTCAGAGCAAACCGTAAGCTAGGGATGTGACAACTCACCCCCACTAAACAAGAATCTCGCCCGAGATTCAAGATGTGAGGTAAGAGAAAAGGAGTCACGGCTATCACAATCTTCATGATCCATTTGCCCTTCTCAAGATGTTGACTCATTCCATCATCTTGGTCTTGACGTCTTTGCTTTGAGATCTTCATCCAACACGATGGCGACAAAAAGAATACTCTATAGGAAACGATCTCCTCGAAGATCGAGCACTCAAGATCAACTCGTGGAATGAGATGTTGAAACATCTCGAGTTGAGGCACAAAACACATCGAGAGGGATGGAGGAACAACGGCGGGGTTTGATTTGGTGGGCAACAATTCCACGCTTAGAAAGATGGTGGATGGTGTCAAGATGGCGAGGAAATAATTGCCACGATCCTCAGAACGGAACACCTTAGGAAAGGTGACTCGTAGAGCTGTGCCCTTAGGTGGCAAAAAGAATTACTTTTGATTCAAGGATCGTTGAAACTCTTTAAACCAGCCTAAGGCATTCACAATCGATCATTTGAAGGAGTTCGAAAGAACGGCGTGCTCGGACTAGAATGAATGATATGGACTACCTGGTTGAAGACAACGCAATGGATGATTTCTGCTTATCATCGGAGATGGATGGGACCCATGGTAAGTCCACTTTTGAAGATGATATTGGATAGCAACTACCAAGAAGGGCAGCCCATGGGGGGATTGGCACAATGGCGGTGCAAGCTAGGGTCAAGGTGCTAATCTTTGGGAATGTTCCAACCATCATATCTGCCTGAGATTCAGAACTGGTTGGTGTCAGGATAATCCAGACTCATCAAGTCTAGAAGGAAAAATGAAAGTTTGCAACACAAATTGACGAGATGACGTTGCGACACTCTCAGGGGATGAACTATGACAAAGAAGCTCCAAAAGATGAGCTGGTTACGCTACAAACATGTGAACACGTTGTCCAAGACAAGCATGATCACGTGGTAGTCTTATAATAAAACACTACCGAAGTTCGGTGGGGAACCATCATCGAGGATATCGAAGTCCTAACATAAGTCATGATTAGCTCTTATGAAGGAACTCCTTCTCCTTGAACAAATCAATCAGTGGCTTGGTGTGCTAGGGATACATATAGAATGAAGGTTGCAAGTCTCCAAACCATAGAATACTTTGCACGTATGCATGACTGACTTGGGATGGTTCTAGAGGAAACAAAAACAATCTTTCTCGAACTCATGGCGGCAACTTGCACCAAATGCACGTGAATCAGAGAAAGTCACTTCTTCCATCCAAGCATAAGCTTCATGAACGGAACACGAAGGCATTGCTTACAAAGTTTCCAACACTAGGTTGATGTTCAACATGAATCATGGGGGAGACAAAAATGCTGCTGATGGGCTCAACAACAACTCATCGGAATTTCCATATCCTTTGGACTTCCACCATCATGTGAACACGGTGATAGCATTGGTCGCACCAAAAGATGTAATGGTGTATGCTCGAGGGATCAACCACGAGTAAGACAACATTACGAGCATCGTTGGTACTGATTTGATTTGACGATAGCCCACACTCAAATCAAAGGATTGATAAGACAACAGGTCCAACAACTGATCACAGGGACCAATCGATGTAGATATCATCTTTCTTCAACACACACACGCACAGAAGATATCCCTTAGAGATGAACTAAGTTAAGCAAAGCTTTATCTTCCAACTCTCCAAGTTGTTGTCTAGCTCAACCAACTAGTTCAGGGATATCCAACACAGAGTCTTGGAGAAAAGGTGGGTCACAAGAAACCAACTTGATCACGAGCTCAACATAACAGGCAGGAAACAACCCGGTAACACTTCCAAGAAGATATTTGGAAAGTCACGAACCACCGATATATTACTAAGCTCGAGAACAATCTTGCTTTTCAGGGCAAGACGATATGACCAAATGAGCGAGGGCTTGACAAAATCCTAACTCATCAATCGAAGGGGGCACCAGGAAAAACGGACTAGGTAGCACGATCAATCTTAGGGTGATGATTTAACAACCAACACGCTAGAGTGAGGGTATTGTCCATTAACTACCAAGCAACGGGGTTGCTAGCAGTATTGATTTTCGCACATCACAGTACACTTGTCGGCATTCCGGTTATAATAACACGGGAACCGAGGAACGAACAATGATGGCAAGAAGTATTACTGCGTCAAGAATTCATAAGAGGTGGTGCAATTCTCATGACACACTTGACATAAAGATGGTAACACTCCAAGGTACAATGAGCAAAAGCTGGATTGGCATTTTGATCCATGAATACAATTGCTTTGACCCAATCCTAGATATGGATGAGGTATCGAGTTTGTTTCTCCTAGTCATTCCGAATAGAATGGCTTGACGGACCACATGAGTAATAGGCATCGATAACATGAATGCACAACTACTCCCGACTACCAACTCGATGGACGGAGATCGGAATACAACAGTAATGGAAACAACTCAAAGGATCATATATCTTTACGAGTTGTGGATGCATAGATTAGTATGTCGAACCAAGTTCAACATGTTTCTTCCGGATAACCCATGCAGAGAGGTAGGACTGGCAGAGTCACAATTATGAATAGAGAACTCCTCAAGAGTACTCTGATTGTGATCTTTTGATCCAACAAACTTCTGCCATAAGTGGTTCATAGCATTTGGAAGAAGAAAATACCACCGACCTCGAGGACTAATGCAAAGGTTACTAATATCCTAAAGGAACTAGCAAATACTAACAACATGAAGTAGGGTGAATCTCGGGTTCAGAAACCCAGGAGTAGAATGCCTACTACTAAATGGCATCACGGGATGCTTTCAAGAATAATGGCCAGAATCATCACACGGGGAACACAAAAGCATTGCTAAATTACTAGGTGACTTCCTAAACACCTAGGGTCATAATAATAGTTCCAACATATATGTCAAGGCAATAAATTACCTCAACGCACCGGTTAGTGTGCTTATTCTGACCAAAAGGACATCAAAATGAGAGGAAGGAATTTTGCAAATGCTTCAGATAGTTTAGAAACCTGGGATGACTCGGACAGCATTACGGCTGTAAATGCTCAAAAAGATTTGAGACATTATGCAGGATGGTGGCATAGCCACTCTACAACATCATAACAAGATTCTGAGATCAACAGTTAACATACAGAAATAGTAGAAACTGAACTGAGGCTTGAAACTAACAATTCTATAAGTCTATGGATTAGTAACACGTCATCCTGATAGATAGATGAGAAGCCTAGTTCTTAATCCCCGTAGAAGAGAAGAGGATGACTCAGATCAGAAGGCCATGAGGTATAAGGAGTAAAAAGAGCCTTACGTTCCCTTCCCCAATCAATTCCCTTACATAACTAAAGCATTTCTAGACACAACTTGACCAGCTTTGGCTTGGAAATCCTCTGAGCGATCGAGCTCGATACCAATGCCGTCGGGACCCGATTCCAAGTCACATTGATCTAGCCGGTAACACCTCATATCACTTTGCGGCCTCACATACGGTATTCCCACGGTGTCGCCTTACCATGGCCCGGGACCGTTTAAGCCTTTTGGCTCACGTATATGATAGTATCGCTAGCATCCATATGACAGAGAACCCGGGCCGACATGGCTAGTCGTAAACCCAAAGCGGCACTAACCCATGGGGACAGGCATACATGAATCACATCGAGCATGTCGGTCATCAACGTATGACTTCGGGCTGTAGCACTTGGCTAACAGGACTCCGGTATCCCGGCTGTAGCAGGCTAGGCAAGACTCGAATATCACCGTGACATTTCCCGAAGGGACAGACATAAGGCAGTGAAACACATGCCGGCCACCAAGTGTCCAAAGTAGTAGTCTTTGGGCTAGCAGGACTCCGGTGAACCGGGCTGTAGCGGACTACTATCGCTCAGAAGCACTAGACTACATTTCCCCATATGAGAGGCTGCCAAGGATAAACAACTAGATTGTCGGATCCCACACATACCAAGCATTTCAAACATACACACAATATGCTCAATATGTGTAAATACAACATGGCATCACAACATAACTCTACGACTCAAATATTTATTCATTAGGCTCCGAGGAGCGAGATATTACAAACATGGGTCTCATGACCCAGCACTCAGAGCATACAAGTCAAGGCACATGCGGAAGCTTAACATGTGTGAGTACAGACATCTACAAATGGAAAAGACTTAGAAACCTGACTATCTACTAGATCCTGCCGAGGGCACAAGATCGTAGCTGAGGTAACAAGCTAAACGTCGAAGTCCACGCGGAACTACTAGCGAGACTGAAGTCTCTCTGCAAAAACATAAAATAGGCAAACGTGAGTACAATTGTACTCAACAAGACTTACATCAGAACTAACTACATATGCATCAGTATCAACAAAGGGGGTGGTGGAGTTTGACTGCAGCAAGCCAGCTTTGACTCGATGGCTATCCTGAACTACGGCTGCAAGTAACTCTTTTGAGGTGGCGCACAGGAGTCCACATATTCACCATATCAATACACCACTATGGATCCGCTCCCGTCTCCCTACGAGAACGCCATCCATAGCACTCACGCTTATCTTGCGAGTTTTAGAGTATCCATTTTCACTTGTCTATGAACTATGCAAGTGGTCCAAGTTTCCATATCCGAGGAATCCGGCTATTCGAATAGATAATGATAACCTTGCAGGGGTGTACTTCTTCACACATGCTCTCGCCACTTATCGCCTCAGACATCGTCATGTACCTCGGCAACCTTCAAGCGGAAGCCGGGCGAGGGAGTCGGCCACGACCTGACTAACAACACAAGTCTCTAGTCCAGGTTTATCGCCTATTCGGGTTCCATCCGCAAGGAGATCCGGCTGGGGTGTCGCTCACGGCCCCAAACGATGTGTGCAGGGTTCCCAAGCCCACCAACCGGGTGCCACTTGGTACACTGGCCATCAGGTGCCTAGTCTGTCCCAAGCCCACATGCAGGTGCCACTTGGTAGACTATTAACACTACCTACAAACACGAAACTAGTTGCAACTCCCGGACAGAGATCGAGTTGATTAATAAGCCGAGAGGGGCCGAGTTACGGAACCCAATGTGTGGTAGTAACTGTTCATGGATCACAAACACGTAACTCAGTTCACGAGGACGGCTGCAATGAGACAACCCACCATGTACTCCTCAGGCCTCTCACCGCTACCTTTACCAAATCGTGTTCACACACTTAGCTCATACACAGTAGGACATGTTCACACACCATTCCAATTCATTCCCGATGAATCAGACCGGACTCAACTCTAAGCAGTAGCAGGCATGACAAAAAAGCATGAATGAGTAGGCACAGCAGAGCTCAAACAACTCCTACTCATGCTAGTGGGTTTCATCTAATTACTGTGGAATGACAGGTCATGCAGAGGATAAAGGGGTTCAACTACCGCAGCAGGTAACACATGAGTCGTTGTTGTCCTAATGCGATAAAAATAGAGCAGGAGGCGAGAGAGTGGGATTATATCGTAATGAACAAGGGGTTTTGCTTGCACAGCACTTAGAAGATAGTATAGCTCTTCATCGGTGTCATCGATCACATCGTCGGTATCACGTCTATCGAGAGGGACAAACACCGGCAAACAAGGAAGAACACAATCAATGCAATGCGACAATATGATGCATGAATGTGACATGGCAATATGATGTGATTTGAGCTAATGCAACTAGCGGCGGAGTTAAATGAAGTTGGTTTGAACCCTAGGTTCAAATTCAAACTCCACATGTAGTTATTTAAATGCCATTCATTTCATTTGTCCTAATCAGTAGTCATAAGTTGTTGTAACATGCATGAAAATAGTACAGATGGATAGATTGGATTTTTCTGATCATTTTTCATATAAAAATTATTTCATTTGGAGTTACGGTTGAATTTATATGATTTTTAGAAGTTTAGGGCATTTTCTGGAATTTCCTGAATTATTTAAATTCCAGAAAATCATTAACTGCGTCAGCATGACGTCGGTGTGACATCAGCAAGCCAACAGGGGCGGTCTAGGTCAAACTGACCTGTGGGCCCTGCATGTCAGTGTAATTAGATTAGCTAAAAACAATTAGTACTAATCCTAACTAATTAACAGTAGGCCCCACCGTCATAGAGTCGAGAAGTCAACACAGGTCAACGGTCAAACCTCGCCGGTCAACACGGTCAGCCCACGGCGTTTAGCCACCGGCGGCAGCAGAGACGGGGCGGCTCGAAATGCTCTCTGAGGCACCATTCGATGCGCGAGTTGCACCTATGGGTTCCTGGGAGTGAGGCGCATCCATTGGTGGCGGTGATAGGAGCTGCGGGTGGTCGGGATCGACGGCGGCGACCAAATCGGCGGCGGCCGGAGCTCGGGTGCTCGCGGTGGCGATGCTACAATGCACTAGAGGAGAAACCGGAGGGTGCTACGTGCTCCTGGGGGTTCGGCGAAACGCCGACGAGCTCCGTTCTTGAGCTTCGCGGCTGTGTACCGGCCACGCCATGGCCGTGGCCGAGATGCTTCGGTCATGGTTGGGGATCGGGGCTGGAAACACGCGAGGGACGACGGGGCAAGGGGGAATCGGGTCAACGGCTCACCGCGGAGCTGCAGGGATGGTTAGTGGGCTCGGGGGCGCGCCGGAGTGGCCGAATCGACGGAGGCATTCGGCGGCCATGGTCGGGGAAGAAGTCGCGGCATCGTCTTGGGGCATCCGGGCTTCAGTGGGTCGACGTGGAGGGGCTTGGGGTCCGGGCGGAGCTCGGGGTCACGGCCACGGTGCAAGGAAACGGCGGTGGGCGCAAGCGCCCGGTGAGCGGGCGGCGACAGTTCCCTCGGTGCGCTACTGGAGAGGCAGAGGAGGGGGAGAGAGTGCAGCGAGTGAGGGAGAGGCGAGAGGGGCTTCGAGGCGTCTCCAGGCGAGCAGCTGGACTCGCGGGGGCGCTGCCAGCGCGAAGCAGGAGGTGGAGGCCTCCCAGCAGCGTCTTCGCCTCTGCCCTCTTGGCAGAGGAAGGCAACAGCGAGGGGTAAGTGGGGCTCTTTGGGCTGGCTGCTGGGCTGGCTCACAGTGGGCCGCCTGAGGTAAGTCCAGGTGAGCTCTTTCTCTCTCTCTCTCTATTTTAATTCTTGTTTTCTATTTTTCTGCAGCTTTGTGGCTTTATTAAAAATACTAAATCAATCCCAAAAATCATGCAACTGCTCATGACCACTGTTGGAAATATATCCTACAGTACTACAGTAAACATTTCAGCTTGGGATTATTTGAGCACTTCACATATTTTATAGTATTTAAATGCCCAAATGAAAATACCATAAGATTTAATTCAGAGCCCAAATATGTCATGGAAAAATGTGCATCACCTCACAGCTCTTGTTTACGATGTTTTCCATAAATGATGAACATTTTTAAAAGCCATTTGGACTTCTTGAAAATATTTTAGGTGAACCTAGTGAATTCCTTTAATGCTAGGGTTTAGGCAATCCCCATTTCAACTTTAAAAGAATTTAGACATGATGCAACACATGGCTAGCTAGCTCAGAGCAAACCAGAAGCTAGGGATGTGACACTTCTCCTCCCTCTCCTGATTTCTCTCTCTCATGTACCTGCCTCTCTCTCAGGTACAACGAGCAGCGCCATGGATGGGCTTCTCAAGCCGACGCCCTGGACCAGCCCTTCCTTTTGACTCCAACCTCTGCCCGCGCCAAGTCCGTCTTCACGACCGAGCCACTCGCCCCTGCTGCCATGGCCGCCGGTGACCAGAGCCGTGTGTCCTCTCCTTCCCATCCCGCGCGTCCCCGTCGCCAAGTCCGTCTTCGAGCCCAGCCGCCGCCTTGGAGCTTCTCCGCTGCTGCGCCAAGTCCCTCTGCTCGTTCATTCGCCAAGTCCCTCGCCAGCCGGAGCTTGCCTTCGCTGCCGGCCAGTGCAGCGGCAACCAGCGCAGCCCCAAGCCCTGGGGTTTCTCTTGCCCTCCGGCCGCCGTGCCTGCGCTTCTAGCGAATCTCCGGTCAGCCAAGCTGTGCCCGTTCTTCCCTCCTTTCTTCTCCCTGTCTCTCCTCTCTGAACTCACTCGCTCTCTGTATTTCTTCGTAGGAGCCGAGCCGCCTTCGTCCTGTTCGACTCCCACCATCAGGAACCGGCTCCCTCGTCAGATCCGGTGGATCCTCGCCGCCGTCCGCCGCTGTAGGCCCCATCTCGCCGCACCTCCTCCGTTCCTTGCGCCCACGACGCCAAGTCCATCGCGCCCAGCCGCGGTGCTTGGACCTGCTCCTTCCTCATTCTTGATACGAGAGCAACAACAGTTTGATCGCGCCCCTCCACCTTGTTCGATCCAACTGCCAAAGTGACGAATCCACTCAAGCCCAGCCGCCACTCGCCGCTTCACTGCCTCACCAAGATTCACCGATCGGGCTAAAGCCCATGGGTGAGCGCCCACAGCCCCTCCTCACTGTTGGGCCAACCTACAGATTCGGCCCGATGTAGTGTTTTTTTCATGTCTGCGATTTTAGCTTTATCCAGGATTTTACAGTTTTACAGAAAAACCCTCAATGTTCATGCATTTAATAACTCAACAACCGTGCATTGGATTAAAATGATTTATATATGTAAAATGCTTAGAATTTTGTGTAGATTAATAATTTGTCACTTTCATCCATGTTAAATAGGTTTAAACTTGCTGTTTGTTTAATTTTGCATAAATGCCATGTTAAAATGATTTATTTCATAACTAAATAACCATAGCTCGGTTTTAAATAAACTTTATATGTAAAAGGGGTGGAAAAATGCATAGATTAACATGTTGCACTTTATTTTCCTGTTTAACAACATTAAAATATGCTTTAGGACAGAACAGTACCAAATTCGAAATATGCACATGGGGATTTTCCTAATTGTTGTTTGTTGTTCCGGCCTCATTTAAACTTGCCTAAATAGTTGGTTTACTTATGCTTCACCCCTTGCCATGTTTAATAACATTTAACATTGTTTGGTAGCTTAAACGAGATCAAACTAAATAATTGCATGTGGTGTTTCGTCGATATGCAACTCGTTGCATATTGAGCTCCAATTAACTTGTAGTATCGTTTGTTGCACTTTGCCATGCCATGCCTCATTAAACCGGACATGCATCATACTTGATTGTGCATTATGTCATGATTATGCTTGTGCATTTACCATGTTGTTTGTTTCTTTCCGGTGTTGCTTCTTAGTTCTGGGAACGTTGTGATTGTGAGGATCCGTTCGACTACTCCCGTTCGTCTTCTTCATGGGCTCGTTCTTCTTCCTAGCGGGTTTTCAGGCAAGATGACCGCTACCCTGGATCTCACTACTATCATTGCTATGCTAGTTGCTTCGTTCTATTGCTTTGCCGTGCTACCTATCTCTTGTTGCTCAAGCCTCACCAATTGCCATGTCAGCCTCTAACCTTTTTCATCCTTCCTAGCAAACCGTTGTTTGGCCATGTTACCGCTTTTGCTCAGCCCTTCTTATAGCGTTGCTAGTTGCAGGTGAAGTTGAAGATTGCTCCATGGTGAACAGGATTATGTTGGGATATCACAATATCTCTTATATTATTAATGCATATATATACTTGGTAAAGGGTGGAAGGCTCGGCCTTATGCCTGGTGTTTTGTTGCACTCTTGCCGCCCTAGTTTCCGTCATATCGGTATTATGTTCCTGGATTTTGCGTCCCTAACGCGGTTGGGTGATTTATGGGACCCCCTTGACAGTTCGCTTTGAATAAGACTCCTTGACAAGGCCCAACCTTGGTTTTACCATTTGCCTCACTGGCCCTTTTTCCCTTGGGTTTTGAGCCCAAGGGTCATCTTTATTTTAGCCCCGGGCGGTGCTCCTTCGAGTGTTGGTCCGAAAGCAGGCGGTGCGGGGCCACCAGGGCAACTCGAGGGCTGGTTTTACTCGTAGGGTGACCTATTCGGTGTGCCACGAGAACGAGATATGTGCAGATCCTATCGGGATTTGTCGGCACATCGGGCGGCTTTTCTTTGGTCTTGTTTTATTCTTGTCGAAATGTCTTGTAGCCGAGATTCGAGACTGATCGGGTCTTCCGGGAGAAGGAATATCCTTTGTTGATCGCGAGAGCTTATCATGGGCTAAGTTGGGACACCCCTGCAGGGTATAATCTTTCGAAAGCCGTGCATGCGGTTAGAGGCAGATGGGAATTTGTTAATGTCCGGTTGTAGATAACTTGACACCAGATCCGAATTAAAACGCATCAACCGCGTGTAGCCGTGATGGTCTCTTTTCGGTAGTCCGGGAAGTGAACACGGTTTACGGGTTATGTTTGGCGTAAGTAGGAGTTCGTGATCACCTCTTGATCATTACTAGTTGACGACCGTTCCTTTGTTTCTCTTCTCGCTCTCATTTGCGTATGTTAGCCACCATATATGCTTAGTCAGCTGCTGCAACCTCACCACTTTACCCCTTCCTTTCCCTTTAAGCTTTGCTAGTCTTGATACCCATGGTAAGGGATTCTTTGAGTCCTCGTGGCTCACAGATTACTACACCAACAGTTGCGAGTACAGGTTGTGATGATCATGACGTGAGAGCGATGTTTGCTTGTATTGGAGTTCTTCTTACGCTTCTTCTTTGATCGGGGATAGGTTCCAGGTCGGCAGCCTGGGCTAGCGAGGTGGATGTCGTTTGAGTTTACATTTATGATTCATCCGTAGTCGGATGTTGATGTTGTATGTTGTATTGTTGTATTCATGTGACATTGTATGCATTGGATGTATCCCCACTATTATGTAATGTTGATGTAATGATATCCACCTTGCAAAAGCATCTTCAAGATGCGCTTCTATCCTTGGTGGGACCTTCGAGTTCCTTTAGGATAGGGTCGCATCTTGGGCGTGACAAGTTGGTATCAGAGCCTCGACCGACCATAGGAGCCCCCTTGATTGTTGGCCGTTGTTGAGTCTAGAAGAAAACTATTTTGAGTCTTAGGATTATATATATCGAGAGTAGGATTCTTTTTACTCCTCGGTCACTTACGCCGCTCTGGTGAGGCCCCACGACGTAGATGTTTTGTCTTTCCTCTCCTCAAATTTCACTAATTTTTTTTAGGATCACGCTGGTATCTTGGGATCGTTCGATAGTCTTGTGACGAGAACATTGTTCTTGGTGCCTCCGACATTTAGGGGTTGTGGCGGTGTCCGGGAGTTGAGCTCCGAGATGTTGTCGTCACAATTTTATCGTTGCGATTACGGAATACACGAGTTTTGCCGACATCGAAAATCTCTTTTATGCAGTTGTTGGTGAGATAACCTCGGCGCCACCCAAGATCGGGAGTTCGGGAGTATTGCCATAACTCGTATAACGGATGCTTTTCAAGGTTGAGGTACATGATTTCGGAGTTTTCTTGGTTATGTGTTGAAGGATGGATACAAATTTGGGTCTAGGTATTGTTAGTTTGGGTGATATATTTTGTGTCCCTGTATCCCCAACACCAGATTGCATAACCAGAAAGTTTCGGGAGTTTATAGGTGGGAATTCAAGTAGCTCCTAGAATATCTTTCCGACAGATGCATGCTATGGGATTGGGTAAATCTCTATCATATGTATTTGTTCCGGCTTATTTCTGCAAGCCAATCCTTTGTTTTGTTTTGAGTTGTGGTATTCGAGTTGCTTCAATGTCAAGTGTTGATTCCATACCTTCAAGCGGTGTTCTCATATTTCTATGAGAGTGCTAATCCTTCTTGTTTATCGATATTGTCATGTCAATTCTTTTCCTAACCGGCGTGCTTCTCTTTAAGTGGATCCGATCATTTCAACATCCGCAAGATAAATTCTAAGTTTTTCTCAACGGCATCCGTTTCATCCGTCCCCAAGTTGCCTTTGTTTTCCCGCCCTCCCACCCCTTTTTTCTTCAAGGACTCAGATTTCTTAATCATGTATCCTTTTTATTTGAGAGAAGTCTCTTCATTCTTTTCTTTCAATGTTCTTCCGGCGATTTCCCATGAAGATGCTCAACAGTTTCAAGTTCATCATCCTTCATGTTGTTTCTTCTCCGGTGGATCCAATTCAAGCTTTCGATATTCATCATATTCTTTTCCTCGTTTCTAATGATTTCTCATGCCGATGCACCTCTTAATCATTCACTTCTCGCTATACATTTGTCTTGGAGTCTTTGAAGATATCTCGGAAGGCTCGTCTTTTCTTCCAAGATCTGTTCAAGCTATTTGGAGATTATTATCTCATTCAAGTCATTTAATTCAACCGTGCACCCTCTCTTTAAAATCCTTCAACGATGTTTCTTTCGAGTGGGCCCTAACCCACGTGTCTTTTTCCGAGGATCTTACGACTCTTCTAATTTTCCCGGAACCATTCTCAAATTCATTTCAAAGTTTGACGTAAGAATGAATTTTCATCAGTCACATGCCTTCTCCTAGGCCACTTTCAAATTATTTTCATCTCTGGCTCAACCTTTCCTCTTTTAATCCTTCCGGAGTTTCTCAACAATTTGGTGGTGTTTCTCCTCGTCATTCTCAACATTTGAAGACCGAAGAAGAGTTTCTCTTAAATCTTGCTCCATTCTCTTCAAGATTCATGGTTCTAGCTTGATGCCATCCTCTCATAATTGTTTTCGATTGTGAGAATTCTTTTTACCCGTCCGGAGCATTTCATGAGTTGTTCCCATTTCTTTCCTCCGTAGGCCATCATGTCATAATTCCTCATTCTCAGCTTTCAGCTCTCGTTCTCCAAATCTTACCGGTGCATCATTCAAGTATTCTCTAATCAGCTCGTGATCTATTCGCTCATTTGTATCTAAATTCCCTCAAGTATCAAAGTCGCTTTTCTAATTCCTCCCGGTGATTCGTTCTCTTTTCTTCATTCATTTTCAATTCTTATGGTGGTTCGTTCAAGACCTCTTCCTTTATTGCCGTAGCATTTCATTCGTCCTTTCCAATCCTCTCGGTGATTCGTCGAAGACTTCTTCAAGTTGGCGCTATATCTCTCTTCAATCCTTGCAAAAGAATAAGTAGTGTGCCAAATCCGTTGCTTATCATCAATTAAATTGGTGAAGGATACGCGTAACGTAATTCTTATTATTGTTTCATCCAAGGATCTAGTTTCTTCTTTCCATCATTGCCATCATGTCACATTTATCGGTTTTAAGATGTTCATCTTTTCTTTCCGGAGTTCCAAGTTCTCTCGGTTATATAATCACGAAGCTCCATCTAAATCATTGCAAGGCTTCACCTTGTGTTTTCAACTTCTCTTTCTTTTCATCATGCTTCTATTACCGGAGTTCTTCATGGAGGCTCTACATGATGGTTCGTCAAGGATTCCTTTCATTCTTGATTTGTTCTTCAAGATTTCTCTTGAAGTTATGATCCGCCAAGCCATACTCAAAATTAAACATGGTGCTCAACACATGTTTTTGTTTTGAGGCGTTCAAGTATTCTTCTTCTTGCATTTCGAAGTGCAATTCTTCCTACCTTATCTTTTGAGGTGATGTTATGTCACTCTTGACAATTTCCTTCATGTTTCATGATTCATATTGTTGTCAAGAATGAGGTATTTAAATCCATCAATCCCTTTGTTGGAGTTATCTTGGGTCATATTTCACTTGAAGCCTTCCCTAAGGAATGTTGCTATTTGTGGTGCTTATCAATGATCCATTTTTCCCCTTCTCATCTCGGTGAAGAAGTTTTCTTCTCTTCGGTGCTCTCAATTAAATCAATGGTTTCCATTAGTGGCCGGTTGTCACCTCACAGTCTTGAGATGTTTTCCATAAGCCCACTACAAGCTTATTCGTTTCGTTGTTGGTTTTCCAACAATTCCGTTCTAACCTTCTTGGAAGGGTACTTTCCAAGCTCATTCGTGTAGAAGTTGGCATTTTCTTCTCCATTCTTTTATTTCAATGACCTATCTTCTATTCTTTCTTCCGGAGGCATGGTGATGTTGCTCTCTTCACTCATCATCTCGAATTGTGAGGATCGTGTTCTTTTCCTTGCTTATCCATTTAACCGGAGTGTTATGTCATCTCTTCAAGTTCTTATCATCTTTTCTAGTTTTCCTTCTTCTTTTCAGTCTGAGTGCTGCCCAAATTATATCAATCTTATTCCTTCTCTATCTAGTTTTAACCGGAGTGGTTTCAATATCTATCTTATCACTAAACCTCTTGGTTCTCGTCGTATCCCTTGTTCCTCTTTTCTAACGGAGTGTTTTCAACTTTGTTCATCTTTCTTGTTTTCTTTCTTTCATTTTGCTCAACCTCTTAAGGTTTATGGTTTCACTCGTTTGTCGAAGAAGCAACTTAGTTTTACCTCTTATCTTCCTCTTCCTTTTCCCTCCGGTGCCATCCTAGAACTCGGGACGAGATCCTCTTGTAGTGGTGGAGTGTTGTAACGCCTTGGATACAACTTTCCATATTCGTAACTCCAACTCTTGCCTTTTCCGGAGATGCGATATGTTTTTTCCTTCGCGGTTGAGTTTTGTCTTTTGTTTTGCATTTTGTTCATGGCGTGCATCTCATCTCATCGCATCATGTGCATTGCATCCGCATGTTTTTCATAAAACTCGTTACCGTTCGTAGTTGACGATTCTCTCTTTGTCTCTGTTGACCTTTTGTCAGACCCTTGTCTGCGTCGACCTCTCTCAGACCCCTCACGTGCGTCCGAAACTTGCCCCGAACCCGAACCGCTCAGTCGTCACCGTTCCATTCGGTTCATCCCCAAACATCTATAAAACATCTCCGTTTTCGTATTTGGACCTCCCTAACTTATTTATTCTCGACCGTCCAAATTCGATCGGAGGTCCAAACCTACTCCTTTTGTCCCTATAAATAGACCACCTCTATCCAAATCAGACCAAAACCTAATTTCTAGGGATCCTCCCCTGTCCAATCCCCGCCGCCGCTAGCCAATCCACCCCTCTTCTTCCTCGGGATCTTCCCAGATCCCTCCCGATCCACCCACCTACCTCCCTTGGTTTCCGCCACCGCCCAATCCACAGCCCAAATGCCTCGTCCCCGAGCCGAGCACCATGGAAGAGGAGCAGCGCTCCGCCCTCTCTCTGCTGCGTTTGAACACCAACCGCATCGAGCGCCAGAACTCCATTCCCGTCGCCTCCTCTGCTCGGCCTCGCCGCCGTTCCGCCACCCAGAAGCTCACGGTGACCAGCAGGTCCCCAGCGCCGCCCTTTTCCCCTGCCTCCTCTGTTACCTGCTCTCGATCCCCCTCCTCTCTGTCCTCCACTCCGTTTTCTTCTCCCTCTCCTGATTTCTCTCTCTCATGTACCTATCTCTCTCTCAGGTACACACGAGCAGCGCCATGGATGGGCTCCTCAAGCCGACGCCCTGGACCAGCCCTTCCTTTTGACTCCAACCTCCGCCCACGCCAAGTCCGTCTTCCACGACCGCTCGCCCTGCTGCCATGGCGCCGGTGACCGAGCCGTGTGTCCTCTCCTTCCCGTCCCAAGGCGTCCCTGTCGCCAAGTCCGTCTTGAGCCCGGCCGCCGCCTTGGAGCTTCTCTGCTGCTGCCATTCCCTCTGCTGGTTCCTTCGCCAAGTCCCTCGCCGGTAGGAGCTCGCCTTCGCCGCCCGGCAATAGCAGCTGACAACCAGCGCAGCCCCAAGCCCCTGGGGTTTCTCTTGCCCTCCGGCCGCCCGTGCCTGCGCTTCTAGCGAATCTCCGGTCAGCCAAGCTGTGCCCGTTCTTCCCTCCTTTCTTCTCCCTGTCTCTCCTCTCTGAACTCACTCGCTCTCTGTATTTCTTCGTAGGAGCCGAGCCGCCTTCGTCCTGTTCGACTCCCACCATCAGGAACCGGCTCCCCTCGTCAGATCCGGTGGATCCTCGCCGCCGTCCGCTGCCTGTAGGCCCCATCTCGCCGCACCTCCCTCTGTTCCTTGCACCCACGACGCCGAAGTCGATCACGCCCAGCCGCCGGTGCTTGGACCTGCTCCTTCCTCTGTTCTTCAATACGAGCGCAACAGCTTGATCGCGCCCCATCCACCTTGTTCAATCCAGCGCCACCAGGCGAATCCACCAAGCCCATCATCCGCCCGCTTCGGCCTGCCTCAGCCGCATCCACAGACTGGGCTAAAGCCCCTGGGTGAGCGCCCACAGCCCCTCCTCACCGTTGGGCCAACCTACAGATTCGGCCCGATGAAGTGTTTTTTTTTCATGTCTGCGATTTTAGCTTTATCCAGGATTTTACAGTTTTACAGAAAAACCCTCAATGTTCATGCATTTAATAACTCAACAACCGTGCATCGGATTAAAATGATTTATATATGTAAAATGCTTAGAATTTTGTGTAGATTAATAATTTGTCACTTTCATCCATGTTAAATAGGTTTAAACTTGTTGTTTGTTTAATTTTGCATAAATGCCATGTTAAAATGATTTATTTCATAACTAAATAACCGTAGCTCGGTTTTAAATAAACTTTATATGTAAATGGGGTGGAAAAATGCATAGATTAACATGTTGCACTTTATTTTCCTGTTTAACAACATTAAAATATGCTTTAGGACAGAACAGTACCAAATTCGAAATATGCACATGGGGATTTTCCGGAATTGTTGTTTGTTGTTCCGGCCTCATTTAAACTTGCCTAAATAGTTAGTTTACTTATGCTTCACCCCTTGCCATGTTTAATAACATTTAACATTGTTTGGTAGCTTAAACGAGATCAAACTAAATAATTGCATGTGGTGTTTCGTCGATATGCAACTCGTTGCATATTGAGCTCCACTTAACTTGTAGTATCGTTTGTTGCACTTTGCCATGCCATGCCTCATTAAACCGGACATGCATCATACTTGATTGTGCATTATGTCATGATTATGCTTGTGCATTTACCATGTTGTTTGTTTCTTTCCGGTGTTGCTTCTTAGTTCCGGGAACGTTGCGGTTGTGAGGATCCGTTCGACTACTCCCGTTCGTCTTCTTCATGGGCTCGTTCTTCTTCCTAGCGGGTTTTCAGGCAAGATGACCGCTACCCTGGATCTCACTACTATCATTGCTATGCTAGTTGCTTCGTTCTATCGCTTTGCCGCGCTACCTATCTCTTGTTGCTCAAGCCTCACCAATTGCCATGTCAGCCTCTAACCTTTTTCATCCTTCCTAGCAAACCGTTGTTTGGCCATGTTACCGCTTTTGCTCAGCCCTTCTTATAGCGTTGCTAGTTGCAGGTGAAGTTGAAGATTGCTCCATGGTGAACAGGATTATGTTGGGATATCACAATATCTCTTATATTATTAATGCATCTATATACTTGGTAAAGGGTGGAAGGCTCGGCCTTATGCACAGTGTTTTGTTGCACTCTTGCCGCCCTAGTTTCTGTCATATCGGTATTATGTTCCCGGATTTTGCGTCCCTAACGCGGTTGGGTGATTTATGGGACCCCCTTGACAGTTCGCTTTGAATAAGACTCCTCCAAAGAAGGCCCAACCTTGGCTTTACCATTTGCCTCACTGGCCCTTTTTCCCTTGGGTTTCCGGAGCCCAAGGGTCATCTTTATTTTAGCCCCCGGGCGGTGCTCCTTCGAGTGTTGGTCCCAAAGCAGGCAGATCATGGCCACCACGGGCAACTCGAGGGATTGTTTTACTCGTGGCTGACCTATCCGGTGTGCCACGAGAACGAGATATGTGCAGCTCCTATCGGGATTTGTCGGCACATCGGGCGGCTTTGCTGGTCTTGTTTTATTCTTGTCGAAATGTCTTGTAGCCGGATTCCGAGACTGATCGGGTCTTCCGGGAGAAGGAATATCCTTCATTGATCGCGAGAGCTAATCATGGGCTAAGTTGGGACATCCCTGCAGGGTATAATCTTTCAAAGCCGTGCTACATGCGGTTATAGGCAGATGGGAATTTGTTAATGTCCGGTTGTAGATAACTTGACACCAGATCCGAATTAAAACGCATCAACCGCGTGTGTAGCCGTGATGGTCTCTTTTCGGCGGAGTCCGGCAAGTGAACACGGTTTCTAGGTTATGTTTGACGTAAGTAGGAGTTCAGGATCACCTCTTGATCATTACTAGTTGACGTCCGTTCCTTTGTTTCTCTTCTCGCTCTCATTTGCGTATGTTAGCCACCATATATGCTTAGCCGCTGCTGCAACCTCACCACTTTACCCCTTCCTTTCCCTTTTAGCTTTGCTAGTCTTGATACCCATGGTAATGGGATTGCTGAGTCCTCGTGGCTCACAGATTACTACACCAACAGTTGCAGGTGCAGGTTATGCGATGATCATGGCGTGAGAGCGATGTTTGCTTGTATTGGAGTTCTTCTTACGCTTCTTCTTCGATCGGGGATAGGTTCCAGTCGGCAGCCCGGGCTAGCGAGGTGGATGTCGTTTGAGTTTACATTTATGATTCATCCGTAGTCGGATGTTGATGTTGTATGTTGTATTGTTGTATTCATGTGACATTGTATGAATTGGATGTATCCCCACTATTATGTAATGTTGATGTAATGATATCCACCTTGCAAAAGCGTCTTCAAGATGCGCTTCTATCCTTGGTGGGACCTTCGAGTTCCTTTAGGATAGGGTCGCATCTTGGGCGTGACAAGCTGCTTATATATTGGGCATCAAGATCTAGAGAGATAGATCAAGACGTTTAATAGATGATTTGAGATGATATGGGTATATCTACTTAATGAAACATAAGTTTGAAACATCTGAAAAGTTCAAAGAACTTCAGAGTGAAGTGGAAAATCATCGTAACAAGAAAATAAAGTTTCTATGATCCGATCGTTGAGGTAGATATTTGAGTTATGAGTTTGCTCTTCATCTGAAACTATTGGAATAGTTTCCCAGCTCACGCCACCTGGAACACCACAGTGTAATGGTGTGTCCGAAAGTCGTAACCGTACTTTATTAGATATGGTGTGATCTATGATGTCTCTTACTGATTTACCGCTATCATTTTGTATTATGCTTTAGAGATGGTTGCATTCACGTGAAATAGGGCACCATCTAAATCCGTTGAGACGACACCATATGAACCGTGGTTTAGCAAGAAACCTAAGCTGTCATTTATTAAAGTTTGGGGCTGCGATGCTTATGTGAAAAAGCTTCAACCTGATAAGCTCGAACCCAAATCGAAGAAATGTGTCTTCATAGGATACCCAAAGGAGACTGTTGGGTACACCTTGTATCACGGATCTGAAGGCAAGACATTTGTTGCTAAGAATGGATCCTTTCTAGAGAAGGAGTTTCTCTCGGAAGAAGTGAGTGGGAGGAAAGTAGAACTAGATGAGGTAATTGTACCTTCTCCAAAATTGGAAAGTAGTTAAGTCACACAAATCAGTTTGGTGATTCTTACACCAATTAGTGAGGAAGCTAATGATGATGATCATGGAACTTCAGATCAAGTTACTACCGAACCTCGTAGGTCAACCAGAGTACGATCCGCACCAGAGTGGTACGGTAATCCTGTTCTGGAAGTCATGTTACAAGACCATGACGAACCTATGAACAATGAGGAAGCGATGATGAGCCCAGATTCCGCGAAATGGCTTGAGGCCATGAAATCTGAGATGGGATCCATGTATGAGAACAAAGTGTGGACTTTGGTTGACTTGCCCGATGATCGGCAAGCCATAGAGAATAAATGGATCTTCAAGAAGAAGACTGGCGCTGACGGTAATGTTATTGTCTACAAAGCACCACTTGTTGCAAAAGGTTTTTGACAAGTTCAAGGAGTTGACTACGATGAGACCTTCTCACCCGTAGCAATGCTTAAGTATGTCGAATCATGTTAGCAATTGCCTCATTTTATGATTATGAAATTTGGCAAATGGATGTCAAAACTGCATTCCTTAAAGGATATCTTAAAGAAGAGTTGTATATGATGCAACTAGAAGGTTTTGTCGATCCTAAAGGTGCTAACAAAGTGTGCAAGCTCCAGCGATCCATTTATGAACTGGTGCAAACATCTCGGAGTTGGAATATACATTTTGATAGTGTGATCAAAGCATATGGTTTTATCCAGACTTTTGGAGAAGCCTGTATTTACAAGAAAGTGAGTGGGAGCTCTGTAGCATTTCTAATATTTTATGTGGATGACATATTGCTGATTGGAAATGATATAGAATTTCCGGATAGCATAAAAGGATACTTCAATAAGAATTTTTCAATGAAAGACCTCGTGAAGCTGCTTATATATTGGGCATCAAGATCTATAGAGATAGATCAAGACGCTTAATTGGACTTTCACGAAGCACATACCTTGACAAAGTTTTGAATAAGTTCAAAATGGATCAAGCAAAGAAAGGGTTCTTGCCTGTGTTACAAGGTGTGAAGTTGAGTAAGACTCAATGCCCGACCATTGCAGAAGATAGAGAGAAAATGAAAGATGTTCCCTATGCTTCAGCCATAGGCTCTATCATGTATGCAATGATGTGTACCAAACATGATGTGTGCCTTGCTATTAGTTTAGCAGGGAGGTACCAAAGTAATCCAGGAGTGGATCACTGGACAGCGGTCAAGAACATCCTGAAATACTTGAGAAGGACTAAGGATATGTTTCTCGTTTATGGAGGTGACAAAGAGCTCGTCGTAAATGGTTACGTCGATGCAAGCTTTGACACTGATCCGGACGATTCTAAATCACAAACCGGATATGTGTTTATATTAAACGGTGGAGCTGTCAGTTGGCGCAGTTCTAAACAAAGCGTAGTAGCAGGATCTACATGTGAGTACATAGCTGCTTCGGAAGCAGCAAATGAAGGAGTCTGGATGAAGGAGTTCATATCCGATCTAGGTGTCATACCTAGTGCATCGGGTCCAATGAAAATCTTTTGTGACAATACTGGTGCAATTGCTTTGGCAAAGGAATCCAGATTTCACAAGAGAACTAAGCACATCAAGAGACGCTTCAACTCCATCCGGGATCAAGTCCAGGAGGGAGACATAGAGATTTGCAAGATAGATATGGATCTGAATGTTGCAGACCCGTTGACTAAGCCTCTTCCACGAGCAAAACATGATCAGCACCAAGGCTCCATGGGTATTAGAATCATTACTGTGTAATCTAGATTATTGACTCTAGTGCAAGTGGGAGATCAAGGAAATATGCCCTAGAGGCAATAATAAAGTTATTATTTATTTCCTTATATCATGATAAATGTTTATTATTCATGCTAGAACTGTATTAACCGGAAACATGATACATGTGTGAATACATAGACAAACAGAATGTCACTAGTATGCCTCTACTTGACTAGCTCGTTAATGAAAGATGGTTATGTTTCCTAGCCATAGACAAAGAGTTGTCATTTGATTAATGGGATCACATCATTAGGAGAATGATGTGATTGACTTGACCCATTCCGTTAGCTTAGCACTTGTTCGCTTAGTATGTTGTTATTGCTTTCTTCATGACTTATACATGTTCCTATGACTATGAGATTCTGCAACTCCCATTTACCGGAGGAACACTTTGTGTGCTACCAAACGTCACAACGTGAATCGGGTGATTATAAAGGTGCTCTACCGGTGTCTCCGAAGGTACTTGTTGGGTTGGCGTATTTCGAGATTAGGATTTGTCACTCCGATTGTCGAGAGGTATCTCTGGGCCCACTCGGTAATGCACATCACTTAAGCCTTGCAAGCATTGCAACTAATGAGTTAGTTGCGGGATGATGTATTACGGAACGAGTAAAGAGACTTGCCGGTAACGAGATTGAACTAGGTATTGAGATACCGACGATCGAATCTCGGGCAAGTAACATACCGATGGCAAAGGGAATAACGTATGTTGTTATGCGGTTTGATCGATAAAGATCTTCGTAGAATATGTGGGAGCCAATATGAGCATCCAGGTTCCGATGTTGGTTATTGACCGGAGACATGTCTCGGCCCTGTCTACATAGTTCTCGAACCCATAGGGTCCGCACGCTTAAAGTTCGATGACAGTTATATTATGAGTTTATGTGTTTTGATGTACCGAAGGTAGTTCGAAGTCCCGGATGTGATCACTGACATGAATAGGAGTCTCGAAATGGTTGAGACATGAAGATTGATATATTGGACGACTATATTCGGACACCGGAATGGTTCTTGGGGTTGTCGGATATATACCGGAGTACCGGGGGGTTACCGGAACCCCCCGGAGGTTATTGGGCCTCATGGGCCCAAGTGGTGGAAGACGAGAGGCGGCCAAGTGGCAGCCGCGCGCCCCTCCCCCCAAGTCCGAGTTGGACAAGGAGGGGGCCGGCGCCCCCCTTTCCTTTCCCCCGCTCTCTCCTTCCCTCTCCTCTCCTACTCCAACATGGAAGGGGGGAGTCCTACTCCCGGTGGGAGTAGGACTCCTCATAGGGCGCGCCAAGGGTGGACGGCCTCCTCCCCCTCCTCCACTCCTTTATATACGGGGAGGGAGGCACCCCCTTGAGACACAACAATTGATACCTTGGATCTCTTAGCCGTGTGCGGTGCCCCCTCCACCATAATCCACCTCGGTCATATCGTAGCGGTGCTTAGGCGAAGCCCTGCGACGGCAGAACATCATCATCGTCACCACGTCGTCATGCTGGCGGAACTCTCCCTCAAAGCTCGGCTGGATCGGAGTTCGTGGGACGTCGTCGAGTTGAACGTGTGATGAACTCGGAGGTGCCGTGCGTTTGGTACTTGATCGGTCGGATCGTGAAGACGTACAACTACATCAACTGCGTTGTGCTAACGCTTCCGCTTTTGGTCTACGAGGGTATGTGGACACACTCTCCCCTCTCGTTGCTATGCATCACCATGATCTTGCGTGTGCGTAGGAATTTTTTTATAATTACTACGTTCCCAACAGTGGTGACATAGGACGACCAATGCAGGCTGGTAGAGTGACGCCGAAGTCCCCGCGTGGGTTAATGAAGTGTTGACGAAGCCCCCGGTTTAGTCGAGGTGACGTGATATGTCAGTACGCCGAGGTGACAACACTGCCCGACCTGAATCATTTACCTGTGCACAAAAAATAGTGCAAACCGGAGATAATAGTAATGATAATAAATTAAAAAAATGTAGCATAATAAATAATTTATGCAAAGTGAATACTTAAAGGAATGTGGCCAGTGTGCTGAACACTCGATGAGGTAGAACCCTCTCGATGATGCCGAAGTCCCCGAGGCAACCGAACATGTCGGTATAGCAATTCGACCAACAAGGTGATCATGCGAGCCGATTTATGCCGATTAGGACGACGACGTCGGCTTGCCGAAGTGACCACGTGACACAGTCGAAGTCGATTACCTACACACATAAAATAGTGTGGTCCAAAATAATAATATAAATATATATAAAATCCTTGCATAATTGCTTTACGCAAAAATAATTTATTTAAAGATATGTGGCCTGGCGCCGAAGCCGATGTCGATGCAGGGTGTCGGCGTGACACAGTGAAGGCATGACAAAGCCTGAATTTGCAGGGCGGGCCAAGCTCTAGATGCGGCGTTCGCCGAACTGCGGACGGGAGACTGACCGAACCATCGCGCAACCATCGTTAATGTGGCCATCATTTGACAGACCTGAGTACATATGATGGAACAAACCAGGGTAATAATTTCCCGGAAAAAATAAACCCAAGCAAGAAAAAACTACTAGGATTAATAGCACCTGATTTATCTGTTGTAGCAATCTGAGAAAAGGTTACTCCCAAAATTTGGACTTGATCCGCACATCCATTGCCTGATGAGCGATGGAGCGGCGGCATGGCGATGCTGGCAAAGGTTGGCTTGCCGAGGCAAAGCCCCCGGTCCAGCTAATGTGACGAAGCTGGTCGGCGGGTGACGCCAAAGTCTCCGGAGTAGCCCCCGGTCTAGACGAGGTGACGAAGCGGGTCGGTAAGGAGACGTTGCAGCTGCCATGTCAGCCGAGGTGTTGAAGCAGTTCGGCGTGATGGACATCAGCTTGAAGAAGCAACAGTGCGGTCATGCTGACGCTGGTCATAACTTGTGACGCGGTCAAAGCCGTATTGCTAAAGTGACTGAACGGCGATGCCGGTGTGCCCGTTCCGTGTAATCCGTGGGGCGGCGTTGTTGGTGATGATTTATCCTTCGCGATGCCGAACTCTTTTCCAGCTCGCCGAGATGATGATCTGAAGAAGATGAGCTTGGCTCAACAAAGCGATGACGTGTCTAGCGCAGGTCGGCAGCCGTGGAGAAATGTTACCGGACTGGTTTGACACCAGCGTGATGGTGAAGATTACCTCTAAAAAGGAGCAAAATTTGTGAGCATGTGATCGGAAACAAAGCACAATACCCTAGAAAGAGATTCTTCCAAAAAGTTTGTCCAATATATTGTTCATGAAGAGAGATGAACTGGGTCGGATTCGTATTCGCGCAGAAAACAGATCCGAAATGTGATGCACTAATCGGAAGGTTCCCGGAGTTTGAACGGTCGGATCGAGCTGAAAGTTTGAGAGGTGGTAGATATGAAAATTCCGCGGAAGATGAACGGTTGGATCTTCCAAATGACCTCCGAGCTGGACTCTGGAGACCACGCCCTAAACTCGTCCTGAGTCCCGTCCAGACTCGACAGGGCTCCGGTATATCAGAGATCGGCGGAGATTGATCCATCGGAACGCAACGAAATTTTACAGGGTTGTTGTAGACTCATTCCGCACAATTCCACCGAAGGAATTTTCAAAGCGATGCTCGAGGAGGTGGTGGAAGCGGATACAAGTTTGCTTTCCGGAAGAACAGCACGGTCGCCCGAGGGCAATGTTGACGTTGAGCCGCCGAGCTCCAAGGATGATTCCTCCATGATCATGATAGAGATTGGAGTTGATGTTTGATGAAGGCCCTCATCCAAACATGATGATTGGAGACAGGGCACAATCGTTGGTCAAGCCAAGGTGACCAGTTGAGCCGACGACAAAGACACCGACGTCCCAGTTGATCTGCAGGCGAGCCATTGATCTTTTGCCGATCACGCAGCGGAACTCTCAATGAAAGCACCATTGTCGCTGTCAAAACTGGCAGATCTCGGGTAGGGGGTCCCGAGTTGTGTGTCTTGGATCGATGGGTAACAGGAGACAGGGAACACAATGTTTACCCAGGTTCGGGCCCTCTTAATGGGGGTAATACCCTACTTCCTGCTTGATTGATCTTGATGAATATAGAGATTACAAGAGTTGATCTACCCCGAGATCATATGTTGTGGTCTAAACCCTAGGGGTATGATGATTAATGTCATAATGATCTATCGACTAGCCTGGCCTTGGCTTATATAATGCACTAGAGGCCTAGGATAACAAGAGTCCTAGCCGAATACGTTGGTGGAGAGGAGTCCTTGTCTTGATCACCAAGTCTTGTGGAATACTCCTTGTATGCGGCATGGGTTGTCCGAACTGGCCCATGAGTGAACCGCCATGGGGGTCCTCGGCCCGATCCAGCTAGTCGGGAGACGACGTGTTGAGTACCCCCTAGTCCAGGACACCGTCAACCATTATCCCTGTTTGGGACATTGTTTTAGTTTTGGCCACGACGGTGGTCGGCCACGAAGGTGGCGGATGTCACGCAGTGACATTGTGGCCACCCAGGACTTAGCCCAAATGGGAGTTTGTCGGAGTGGCCGGGAGAGTCACATGCAATAGATTGGTTTTGTCAGAATGTTGTTGGTCCACCCGAATGGGAGCACGAGGCCATGAATTTTTGTGGTGTTGGTACAGTGTACTAACCTCTGTAGAGTGTATAATCTATCGATAGCCTCGTCCTCAGTTATGCACACAGTTCGTAGTAGGTCACACTGTGGGTCAACAGAAATAACTAATCTACACACTAAAAACTCTGAGATGGCACATACAGAAGCTGGTGGTCTCGTGATGACCACTATGTTGGTTTCGGATGTGATCTAGTGAGGATTGCGAGGGTTAGTTGGCCATGCGGGTTATGAAGTAACCCAATGGACCGTCATCTTTGCACCATGAGCACTTCATGGATATCTCACCATGTTCATGTATTCAAACCAGATAAATGCCTTGTTATTGTTTTTCATATTTTCTTTGCTTGCTGTGACCTTGCAAGTGCATTCAAAGTACTCACCTGGCGTGTCATGCCAGTTTCAGGAGAAGTCGTACCAGGAGTTGGAGTCATTCTGTTCGTCGCGATCTAGGCCGTGTCCTAGCAGTGTCCCTGTGAGATGGAGTTCCGCTACGTCGTCTTTCCGCAGCCGCGTAGATGTTCTGTCATCATCGAGGCCCCTATTCTGTCTACTAAATAATGTACATAAGTGCAGTTTGTCTTTGTGTGTCTTGCTTGGCCTCATTTCATCATGTATCCATTGAACTTATGTATCCGCAAGAGATCAATAAAGCGGTTGTTTTCTATACCAAGTTGTTGTGTATTGCCAGAAGACTTGATCACTGGGCTGGCAATGCAAGGTAAACCGGTTGCTCTGAGCCGAGGTGCCACAACACTTAGTATCAGAGCCGCACTGACTGTAGGACGCCCTAGACAGCTGACGCGTTAGAAAACGGCATATATGAGTCCTTGGGTGTTTTGAGTGTGCATTTGCACCTGGTTATTGCATGGCATGCATATTGTTTATTTATTTAGTGACTGTCTAATGTTGTGAGTGTAGATGGCTCCCGTTCCATATCTGTATCAGCCCGAGTCGGTACCAGCCACTTTTCCTCACCTTCTGTGTAATGTTTTACATCGACTCTACCCCGGCGGTGATGGCGCGGTGTACCAGGTGTACCGGGAGCAGCTCACAGATGCGGTGTATGAGTACCACGCGGAGGTCGTCATGCACAACAATACCCTCACCGGCACTTATACCCACTTGACCAAGGGCGGATTTGCTTCTTCACCCAACCATGCGGTCTAGTTTGATGCATTTGAGGCTCTCATTGATCTATGCTACAACGAGATCTAGATGCAGACTTACCCAGGTTTCTATTTCCACCCGTCCATGTTTGATACTGGACACATCCGTTTTCCTATCATTGATTCGGAGTGCGATCATTCCGCCAACCACCTTTCCCATTACATAACGGCTGGGTACCTTCTGATTTCCAGCCTAGCTCAGGAGCTGAACCGCACTTGAGAGGCCCTTGTAGCCGCTCAATTTTCCTTCGCTCTAAGTTCACTTGTTTACACCCCTCTAGTTTCCCCAGCTACTACTGAGGGAGTCCTGGACTAAGGGGTCCGCGGGCGTCCGACCTGTTGGACATGGGCCGGACTGATGGGCTGTGAAGATACAAGACCGAAGACTCTCCCCCGTGTCCGGATGGGACTCTCCTTGGCGTGGAAGGCAAGCTTGGCGATCAAATATGAAGATTCCTGTTCTCTGTAACCGACTTTGTACAACCCTAGCTCCCTCCGATGTCTATATAAACCGGAGGGCTTAGTCCGGATCGGGAGATATACAATTATAGGCATACAGGCTAGACTTCTAGGGTTTTAGCCATTACGATCTCGTGGTAGATCAACTCTTGTAATACTCATATTCATCAAGACCAATCAAGTAGGAAGTAGGGTATTACCTCCATAGAGAGGGCCCGAACCTGGGTAAACATTGTGTCCCCTGTCTCCTGTTACCATCGACCTTAGACGCACAGTTCGGGACCCCCTACCCGAGATCCGCCGGTTTTGACACCGACATTGGTGCTTTCATTGAGAGTTCCACTGTGCCGTCTTTAAAAGGTTTGATGGCTCCTTCAATCGTCAACAACGATGCCATCCAAGGGGAAACCTTCCTCCCTGGACAGATCTTCGTGTTCGGTGGCCGCTTCTGAGGCCAACTCGCTTGGCCATCTGGAGCAGATCGACAGCTACGCCCCTGGCCATCAGGTCAGATTTGGGAGCTTGAACTACGTCGCGGATATCCACGGAGACTTGATCTTTGACAGGTTCGAGAACATGGCAGTCGCTCCCTGTCGCCACGATGAACATGACTTAAATCTGTCATCGGGCCATGCCCAGGAAATTCAGGTTTTGGCCTGATGGATGTGAGAGCATTTTGGGAGGGGAGCCCCTCATGTAAAACTTGTGTTCATCGTATTAGCAGGTGTTACATCGCCCATACGCCCGCGCCAAGTGGTTGGCCAAGCGACGTGCTGGTTGGCTGATTTACCTTTGTTTCAGACGAGCCTGAGATAGCCTGTGGGAGGGCTGTGGTGACCCGAGTGTCTCTGATCGAATCTGTAGGATCTGCAGTAAAAACCCTCCGGAGAGGGGCCAGCGGCGGGCTGGGCTGCGCAAGCTAGGCTGGCCCGGCTCATGAGGGGCTCGCGAGGAGGGAGCTGAGGCGGAGTGGTAACCGAAGCGAGAGATTTTCTCGAGCGAGACTAAGCACCCTTCCCGAACACACGCAAATCTCCAATTCAATCCAACTTAAATCCAAGGGGGAAAGCGACAACCAAATGGAAAGGCGAAGAAAGCGGAAGAAAAGCCGTCCGGCACCTAGTCTAGTCTTGGGCGTCTTCTCACGGTGAGGAGCTAAGTGCTGCCCATGGGCGTGGGAGAGCCCTGTGGCTGAAGCGGCACCCCCTGAGACTCGGGGCATGTACAGCCCCACTCATTATTATGTGAGAGTGTCACGGGCGGCGAGCTTCACGAGCACTAGGCCTTCTTCACAGTACTGCCTTGCTTCATATCGCCAGACGAGGGCCCCGCCTTGCGCCACACTCTAGTGCCATCAACGATGACCGGAAACCAGGGCGCGCCGATGGGGTAGAGCGGTCGCCACAGTTCCCCGATGACCACGGGTCCTCCTTGAGGCAGGCCACGAGGCACCTCCCAGCAGAGGGCCTACCTCCTGAGAACGCCTTGCTCCGAACGCCGCGGTGGTGATGTTGGATCTCGGCCCCTCTCCCGCAGCTCCCTGCGCCCTCCTCCCGAGGGGTAGGACACTACGGGAGCGGGGCAGCTGCTCGCCACGGCGACCTGCACCTCCTGCGACCCATGATTAGCGTATGCTTGCTCTTGAGGAAGTAGCGGTACCCGATAATCGTCGCCGCCGGCGCGACCAGTGGGACAATCCCGAGGCTCCTGGAAGAGCTCAGCTTGGCGCCTCATCCCCCCGGCTTCGAGTGAGGAGCGAGCCTTGTTCTCCCTCATGCAGGTGCCATTGGTCCATCATGTGGGGCACGTATTCTTCTGGCGCCGTCATCCCGAAGGCCAAGCCGTAGTGCTCAACGTGCCATGCGGCTCTGCTTGATGCGCCCACCGTGGGGTGGTGGCGCGGCGGTCCACCTGGGCCGTGGGTTACGTCGAGTCCTTCTTCTCCAGCGGGCGGGCGGGGCAACCCGCCACGCCCGGCCGACTTTCTTCGCCCGGTGTTGGAGTAGTTTTGGAGCCAGCGGGCACGACGGAGCCCGTGCGGGCCGCCTGGTCTGAGATGGAAGCTGGGTGCGAAGGGGTGAGCCCCAGGCGGGCGAAGCCAGGAGCTCGGCCACTCGCTCGGCTGACGCGTCGCGGCCGCTCTCCGGCAAGCTGCGCGTTGCAGCTCTCGGGCCACCGTGAGCGCGGCCTCGAAGTTCGCCTGCTACCGGCGGTTGTACGGTGACGTGGTCGCGGCGTGATTGGAGGCCCTTGCTGCCGACCGCGCATGCCGCGGCGTGAGAGCCGTCGAAGCCTGTCCACGTCACCCGCGCTCAGCCGCCTGCAGATCGCGAGCTGCACAGGGCACGGGTCGCCCGAGGCGAAGCTGCCCGGGCGGGCCACGCCGCCAAGGATCTGGGTTGCCCGCTTGGTCGCCGGACATGGTGATGATGATGCGACGGAACATGAGGTGGCGAAGGTGGATTCCGGCGCACCTACCGGGCGCGCCAAATGTCGGATTTCGGGTTCAGCGGACCCTTGAGGTTCGAACCGGGTGCGCGCGGAGATCCAACCTTCCTCCGTCTCGGACCTCGCCGAATCGCAGGGACCTAAACTACTAAACGGAACAGCACGAGAGACACGAGATTTATACTGGTTCAGGCCACCATTGAGGTGTAATACCCTACTCCAGTGTGTGGTGTGGTGGATTGCCTCTTGGGATGATGATGAACAATACAGGGAAGAACAGCCTCGCGAGGGTCTGTTCTTGGCGGGTGCGATGAACTGCTAGGTGGGGTTCAGTCGCTCTAGCTACTGGCTTCTTGATGAGGATCCGGATCTCAGATCGCCCCCTGCCCTGGGGGTGGCTACTCCTATTTATAGGCGAAGGCCCTGGGCCTCTTCCCAAATATTGAGCGGGAAGGGCGCCAACAATTGGCCATTTTGAAGGGGAACAACGGGTACACTTGTCCTGACTAAAGTTGGTCCTCGCCTGCCAAAGGCTCTGGTGATGACGCTTGCTTGGGTTCCACAATGACTCCCTTCTAGCCGTTGGGCTGGTCTTGGTCTTGTTGCACCGAAACGGATGCCTTTGTTTGATGCTCTTGCCTGCGCTTGCTCCCTTTGCACCAAAGAGAAAAGGAGGACACTGCGCGGGCTGGCGCCCGACTGGCGCCCTTGGTCGTCATGGCTTGCGTCATGGGCACCTCGCGAGGTACCCTGCCTTGAACTCTCCGCCTCCTCATGAGCCAACTGGCGAGGCCGTGCACGAGGAAGCTCCTTGTCAGACGCCCATGAGGCTTGGCCCCTCGCGAGGGTCTTGAGCTTGCGTTGATGAAGATGGGCCGTGCTGGGCCTCCTTTGAGCCACGCCGCAGGTCGCAGGCAGGCAAGTCTGGGGACCCCCGTTCCCAGAACGCCGACAAACACTCCAGACAGTGCCGAAGAAATAGAAGATCCCGACGAACAAACTGCCGAACAGGACAATCGGGAAGATGGGCAACTCAGCCCTGAAGAACAGGCCATAGACGAAGACTCGGAGGACGGTAGTTATCATCCACTCTCTCAGGAGGAGGTGAGCCTCGGCAACGAGGATTTTATCGTTCCTGAGGAACCTCTCGAGCAGGAGCGCTTCACGCGCCAGCTAATAGCCACGACAAGGAGCCTGAAAAAGAAGCAGCAGCAGCTTCAAGCTGAGCAAGATCTGCTCAACGACAGATGGACTGATGTCCTAGCAGCCAAAGAATGCGGCCTTAAGCGCCCAGCCAAAAGTTACCCGAAGCGCAAATTGCTACCTCAGTTCGATAACGAAGCGCTGGAGCCCGTACCATCATCGCGCAATGCGGCGGACTGACCACCACGCGGTCGGGATAAAGCGGCAACTCAAGCCAAACACCAGACTGCCCCACCTTGCCGTTAAGGCAGGGATAAAACAACTCAGGGTTACACATATGACCTTCGGCAGGACCTAGACTGTCGTGGAATTGTCATGGCAGATGTCCTAGTGTGAGGACTTAGTCGTGAGGCCAACGCATCTATGTGGTAGCTTGAGAGGGGTTGATCGGAATCGAGAAACGCAACACACAAGACAAGGATTTAGACAGCTTCGGGCCCCGGGAAACATCATCCGGTAATAGCCCTACATGCTGTTTGTGGCTAGGTATCATTATGCTCGTGAGGGAGTCGCCGCATAAGCTGGCTCCCCTTTTAATCGTGTCTAGCCTTAGCAATTATTTTCTTGTCCCTCTTGGGGTGCCCTGCCCCTCCTTATATATATTGAAGGGGCGGGTTACATGAGGAGTCCTAGTAGGATTAGGATTAATCTATTACAAGTGGAGTCCTAATCTTGCTTCCTTTGTAGGAGAATATTCCTGATGCCTTTCCTCTTAAGCCGGCCTACCATAACGTAAGCCAGCCTTCTGGGCCTCCGGGTCTTGTCGGTCCTCTGACCCGCCTGCCGGGTCACCAATGAGTCACCTGGCTCTAACGGGTGATCAATGAATGGAGAGATCCGGGCAGGTCATCAGTGAGTCACCAAGTCCAGCCGGGTCATATATCCGGCCGGGTCATACCGCGGGGTATATCCCCGACATTAGCCCCCAGCTTAGCTTGGATTTATCCATGTTAAACTGATCCTGCAAAATAACTCAAGAACAAATTTGACAGGTTGTGCTCCGGGTTAACAGTTCTTGTAAGCCGGCAGCTGATCATACTTAACTCCTTGTTATTTCCTCCTCCTGAAAAGTCCAGGTCAACATACCTGCTTCATAATCAATTTGCTGACATTGGTTTCTCACAGAAGTATTGTGAAGTATAATTCATTTGACTCAGCTCCCAATGCTTAAAAAATATTGGTCTTGAAATACTCATCTGATTTTCAGCCGGCTTGAATATGTAGATCTTGCCAATTTATGATTACCAAAATTTCCGGGTTATAAACAGATGATGCCGAGTCATAATTGTTGCCGATGCTGGGTCATAATTGTTGCAGACACCAGGTCACTCTGGTTTACTCAAAACTGAGAATTTAAAGATTTTCCTCCCTTATATCCATATTACACCAGCAGCCCCAAGTCTTGAAAGCGTAACAAAGTGATGACTTAAGACTTGCTTCAATATAAATCTTGCCACTTTGAAGAAATTCATGTTGTTCATCTCGGTCACTAGTAAAAACTGAATACTCCATATTATGTAGCCCCAAGTGCCGGGTTGTCATGCTTGCAACAACACAGGACATGTAATTACTGATGCTCAAAAAACTTCAACCAATGTAGCCCCCAAGGGTCGGGCCATTATGCAATAATGAGCAGGGACTTTATAAATATGATCATGCAGATTTGAACACCAACGTGTAGCCCCCAAGGGCCGGCTCAATAAGATAATATTGAGCTGGGACTTTATATATACTTCATTGAAAGTAACATCATATGATGTAACCCCCATCATGGGGCTTGAATCCATGTACACAAGGTTAAGAGCTTTGTGCTTTACCAACTAAGCAATAAACCTTTCAATATAATGGATTAAAGCTTGTGTACCTTGAATTGTTGACAGGAGCAATTGGTAGCCCCCAATGGCCGGCTCATTATGATGTGATGAGTCGGGTCTTCAATAAGGTGAGCAAAAAATGACTTTACATTAGCCCCCAAGTGCCATGGTGCATGCTGGCAGTGACATGGGACTTGCATATTTTGATGTAATCTCAACTTGAATAATGTAGCCCCCAAGTGCCGAGTCGTAAGACTGCAGCGACTCGGGACTACTCCTTCCATTATAGAATAAATTATATCCATTGATAAAATAATAGCCATTGCACTGGAACGACTTTGAAAACCTCAATCATAATATTGGTTATTGATAACCATAATAAAAATCCAGCCATGTTGGCTATTAAAGATTTGAATAATATAATCCGGTTTTGAAAACCTCAATCATTCAATATCATCATGAAAATCCAGCCAATTTTGGCTATGAAAGATGTAAGTACCTTATCAGTTGACAAGTAAATTCGAAGTTTAAATACTCGGCGGCTCTTGGCCAGTGGCGACTTAATGCGCATTCATTGTAAGCCGGAATGTTTGTAATCCGACAGCTTATAGCCTTCGAGAAAATCCAGAATGGACAACCCTGTGACACTTATGAACATTGCCGGCTTACCATACCAATGCAGTAAGGATGATAACCCAAAAATTTGAGCACATAATGCTCTGTTGAATTGTCATATACTGCCGGCTTATGAACAAAGCCATGCCGGGTAAATAAACACCGGATATTATCTTATCTCATACTGGCGACTTATAGTCGAAGGCCATGCCGGGTTAATAAACACCGGATATTATCTTATCTCATACTGGCGACTTATAATCAAAAGCCAGGTCGGGTTAATAAACACGGATATTATCTTATCTCATCTTGGCGACTTATATAGTCGAAAGCGAGGTCAAGTTAATAAACACTGGCGAACTGTGATATATGATTCATAAGGCATTATAAGCCTTACTGGTTTCCAACCTTGATTGACGATGTCATAAGAGAAAACGCAAAAATACTTTCAAAACAAATCAACAGAAAAAAATTCAAAGCTTTCATTGGCCGCCAAGCCAAAATTTTCTTCTTCAATGAAACTAGCATTAGCCACTGGAAGGTACGCGCTTTCTGTGAGCCGGCTCTCATTTACCCAATCGACATTTTAACCTGGATAAGTTCAGCTCTTATTCAAAGATAGACTTATCAGGAGTACGCGGGGTTAGAGCAGCATCATGCATCACAGGCGGATTTATCCAAGTTTCAAAGAAGGCGACGTTATCAGCCTGAGCTTCTCCTTGCTATCCGTAAGTCGTGCCCTCTCATGATAGACCGGCATTTTAACCTTAACAAGTTTAGGGTCTTTTAAAAGATTGAATGTTAAGAGTTCGGCGGGTCAATCAGGATTACCTGATGGAGAAGCATCTGGCATACAGGCAAGATAACCCGGGGTTTTAAGTGAATAAACCTGGCTTCCAAGCCTGGCTTTTAAGCCTATTACAAGGGTTATACAAACTCTTTGTTCTTTAAAACAAGGAGCCCCCAAGCAATATTTTTGAGCTGTGCTCAGTGGGTACCTATGTTTGAGTTGTGCCTTTGCAACAGACTCTCTTTGGTCCCTTTAATTTTTCCTCAGAACTCGAACTTTTGCGAGAGATAATATTCTTCTTGAGCCGGAATTTTAACTCGAAAATTTGAGAGCTTCAGAGCTTTGTAGGAGACAAATTTCCCTTGAACCGGATTGTAAACCAGATATTTGAGAGCTTCAGTAAGACTGACGTCCCTTGAGCCGGATTTTAAACTGGATATTTGAGAGTTTCAACGCTTTATGGGAGAGAGATGTTTCTTGAACCGGAATCCTTTCTGATGACCCGGAAACTTCTTCATTGAGCCGGGATTTTGTAATTTTCATATACTTTTTAAGCTGGAAATTTTCTAACGGCCTTTAAATTTTCAACAATATAGCAGTAGCCTCCGGGACCGGGTTATCTTTCCCTCCATTGTCCTGGGGCTCTTAAATTTGCTGAAACTGGCAAGATTTGCTGAGTCATGTCATCGTAGCCCCGAGTCTTAAGACGACTCGAGGAGTTGTCTTGAGATTCTCCGTATTTGATCATAGCAGAAGGTGTATATCATTGGTGTTGATAGCGCGATGTGAACCCACAGAAGGCTGAGGTGACTGCGGCGGGTTATAAATGATCTGTATGAGCCGTGTTAGCAACTCGGCCTATAGTTCCTTCCAACTGGCTATTTGAAGTTAACCAAACTATAGTGGTGGCGACTTGCGTGCCTGCCCATTGAGCCATCCAGTGCAGACGGTGGTTGATGATAATTTGCCTCCAATTTTAAAGAAAATCGGGCTACCCGGCGGTGGATCGGATTTATACTCAATAAACAGCTCATGCGCAAAGTGCGGCCCGGTGTGTTGATGTAGACCAGGCCGCGAGAGACGGACGACAAAGACGACCGCAGCATCAGAGGCGGCTCGGACAGATGAGTCGGCCGCGGCATTGTAATCCGGCGCGGACGGGCGAGTTAGCCACATCATGTTGATGTAAACTGGTCTGCAGAATGGCGGCTTGCAGATATATTCATCGAGCTTGATGGTGTGGTCAGATGCTAGCGCATTATAATGGTGGTGCGAGCTATAAATCCATGACATGGCCATAGCTTTTGCGATGAACAATTGCTCCTGCATAAATAATATCGCAAGCCGGAGTAATTTGTTCTTTTAAAGAATAGAAAATGTATCAATAAAAATTGATTGGACAGATTTCACCTTGATATGTTAGGCCAGAAATTATCCACCGCGAGTCGGCCGCGGGAGCAGACGAATGAATCGGCTGAGGTGTTGTAAGCCGGTGCGGACAAATTGTCCTCCGCATTGTAAGCCAGTGCGGACGTGTGAACCGGCCGCGAGGGCGGATGGGCGAGTCGGCCGGCGTGTTGATGTAAACTGGACCGCAACACATATGTCCGTGAAGCTGTGCGGCACAGCCGAACATGCATCCGCGATATAATGGCATAAACAATTGTCCTATGTAAAAATGTTACAGGGCAAATAATTGTTCTTTGACAAAAAAACAATAAGTGTTTAATAAGATAAATTTAGATGGATGTCACCTGACTCGCTCGGACAACCGCGGCGTTGTAAGCCGGTGCGGACGAGCGAGTCAATCATGAAGACTGATCCGGAGGTGGGTCGCTCGTGCATGTTGAACTCCCCATTCCCTTTTTTTTCCTAAACACCCGAGTTTTTGAATCACGCGTCTGCTGTCTGAATCGTGCATCATGGCGGCTCAAAAGATTGTTGGAAGTGACACAATAGAAAAAGCCAGCAAAAAACTCTTGAGCTGAATAGATCTGCGAGCATAAAATAGCACGAGCAGACAACATATGTTTTGTATAATACGCATTTAATATGTAGAGCAATTTAACGGAGACGAGTACACCTGATTACATCCGTAGACATCTGCAGAGCAATTTGGAAACAAGGCGAGGCGGCGTGGCTGAGGTGGCTCGACGCGTCGGCGAGGTAACTTGGTGGCGGCGACTTGTGGCGGCAGAACCGGTTCAACCCGGCGGCGGACATCAGCGAAGGATGGTCAGCGCCGGCGACTTGCACCCAGCAAGATGAGACCACGACGTCGGGCTTAGGCAGCGGAGGCGGCAGCCTCTGCCGCGGTGATGGCGTTGGTTGGGGAGCCCAACGCTGCTCAAGGCGCAGCTCGACAGGTCAACGGAACGGATCAACAGAGGAGTCCGAGCCCATGGAAAATCTGCTTACGGGTCGTGGCCCCCTCTTTTTTTAAATGCTCATGTGAGAACCATGCAATGTACTCCCTCCGTAAATAAATATAAGAGCGCTTAGATCACTACTTTAGTGATCTATACGCTCTTATAATTCTTTACAGAGGGAGTACTTGCTAACTAACAACTTCCGTGTCCTTTCCTTTTTTCTCCTTTGCACTTGGTCCATATTCGAGTGCAAGTAGTACTCCACTTGATGTCTTGAGGCACGTGGGATCAGTTTTTGAGGCTGAAACGCTGCTGTTTTTTATGGGAAGAAGCATCACGCTATGGAACTCATGGTACACTCCGCGACACACGAATTCTTGTCCGTCTTGCAAGATCGCTTCGTTTAGTTAATCTCTTCTCTCCTGTTGGTCCTTTGTACAATGACGTGGTGCTCTACAAATAAAAAGTAGTACTAGCGATAGCGACAAACACCATCGGGACTTGGCGCAGGTGAAACATCTTTGCAAGCCCCGGAAATCAAGGTCTTTGGCGACTTGCGATTTGACTGCATCCCGGCGACGTGATCCGTGCACTGATCGATCTCGAACACGCCTTCGACTTGCAGTACTGACCGGGCACCTGATGTGATCTTAATTTTCTTAAACTCAAACCTTGATATGTCCAAACACGAGCTTTTCAATCCCTAAAGAGATCCCTCCAAGAACTCATCACCACCGTGCGCGAGCCCCACGGTGGGCGCCAACTGTCGTGGAATTGTCACGGCAGATGTCCTAGTGTGAGGACTTAGTCGTGAGGCCAATGCATCTATGTGGTAGCTTGAGAGGGGTTGATCGGAATCGAGAAACGCAACACACACGACGAGGATTTAGACAGCTTCGGGCCCCGGGAAACATCATCCAAGAATGACCCTACGTGCTGTTTGTGGCCAGGTCTCATTATGCTCGTGAGGGAGTCGCCGCATAAGCCGGCTCCCCTTTTAGTCGTCTCTAGCCTTAGCGATTATTTTCTTGTCCCTCTTGGGGTGCCCTGCCCCTCCTTATATATGTTGAAGGGGCGGGTTACATGAGGAGTCCTAATAGGATTAGGATTAATCTATTACAAGTGGAGTCCTAGTCTTGCTTCCTTTGTAGGAGAATATTCTTGATGCCTTTCCTCTTAAGCTGGCCTACCATAACGTAAGCCGGCCTTCTGGGCCTCCGGGTCTTATCGGTCCTCTGACCCGCTGATACGTCTCCAACGTATCTATAATTTTTTATTGCTCCATGCTACTTTATCTACTGTTTTGGACTATATTGGGCTTTATTTTCCACTTTTATATTATTTTTGGGACTAACCTATTAACCGGAGGCCCAGCCCGAATTGCGATTTTTGCCTATTTCAATGTTTCAAGAAAGCAGAATATCAAACGGAGTCCAAACGGAATGAAACCTTCTGAACGTGATTTTCTCACGAGCGTGATCCAGGAGACTTGGACCCTACTCCAAGGAACGAGAGGCGGTCACGAGGGTGGGGGGCGCCTGCCTTGTGGGCCCCTTCGCTCCAATCGACGTGCTCCTTCCTCCTATATATACCTACGTACCCCCAAACGATCAGAACATGAGCCAAAAACCTAATTCCACCGCCGCAACTTCCTGTATCCACGAGATCCCATCTTGGGGCCTGTTCCGGAGCTCCGCCGAAGGGGGCATCCACCACGGAGGGCTTCTACATCATCACCATAGCCCCTCCGATGAAGTGTGAGTATTTTACTTCAGACCTTGGTCCATAGCTAGTAGCTAGATGGCTTCTTCTCTCTTTTGGATCTCAATACAATGTTCTCCCTCTCTCGTGGAGATCTATTCGATGTAATCTTCTTTTTGCGGTGTGTTTGTTGAGACCGATGAATTGTGGGTTTATGATCCAGCTTACCTATGAATAATATTTGAATCTTCTCTGAATTCTTTTATGTATGATTGGTTATCTTTGCAAGTCTCTTCGAATTATCCGTTTGGTTTGGCCAACTAGATTGGTAGTTCTTGCAATGGGAGAAGTGCATAGCTTTGGGTTCAATCTTGCGGTATCCTTACCCAGTGACAGAAAGGGTTGCAAGGCACGTTTTGTATTGTTGCCAACGAGGATAACAAGATGGGGTATTTATCATATTGCATGAATTTATTCCTCTACATCATGTCATCTTGCTTAAGGCGTTACTCTGTTTTAACTTAATACTCTAGATGCATGCCGGATAGCGGTCGATGAGTGGAGTAATAGTAGTAGATGCAGAATCGTTTCGGTCTACTTGTCTTGGACGTGATGCCTATATACATGATTATACCTAGATATACTCATAACTATGCTCAATTTTGTCAATTGCTCAACAGTAATTGTTCACCCACCGTAGAATACTTATGCTCTTGAGAGAAGCCACTAGTGAAACCTATGGCCCCGGGTCTATTCTCATCATATCAATCTCCATCTCTTTTATACTTGCTTTGTTTTTACTTTGCCTTTTACTTTTCACTTTGCATCTATATAACAAGAATACCAAAAATATTATCTATCATCTCTATCAGATCTCACTCTCGTAAGTGACCGTGAAGGGATTGACAACCCCTAATTGCGTTGATTGCGAGTAGCTATCGTTTTGTGTAGGTACGAGGGACTTGTGCGTGGCCTCCTACTGGATTGATACCTTGGTTCTCAAAAACTGAGGGAAATACTAACGCTACTTTGCTGAATCATCCTCTCCTCTTCGGGGAAATCCTACGTAGTGCTCAAGAGGTATCATGAAGAATTTCTGGCGCCCGTTCTTGGGAGTCTATGCAAAAGTCAACATACCAAGTACCCATCACAATCCCTATCTCTCGCATTACATTATTTGCCATTTGCCTCTCGTTTTCCTCTCCCCCTCTTCACCCTTGCCGTTTTATTCACCCTATCTTTCCCATTCTCCTCCTCTTTTTCCCGTTGCCTTTTTCGTCATCCACTTGTTTGCTCGTGTGTTAGTTTGCTTGCTTGTCGTTATGTCTAGTCTCTTATCTTCTCCGTTATCTCCCGAGAATGAAGTTCTAAATTTTAAGCAAAGGGAGGGAGAAAATCTAAAATACGCTTGGTATAGAATTTGCAATGCTCAAAATAGATCTACCAGGAAGCAATCTACTTCAGTTCTTCTTTGTAATTTTTACGTAGGTGCTAATCCTTGGTATAGATATATCCTTGATACCATTACCGGAGGGAATTTCTTGGGTGGCCATACTTTTGATTGTTATAATGCTTTAATAGATTTATTTGGCTCACCACCTCTTTTGGTTAATGGAACTATGTTAACTTTGGAGCATGTTATGCAAAGACTTGAAATTATTGAGAATAAAGTTGCTACCATTGAATCGATTGAAAATCTTGATAAAAAGATCCACAATCAAATTACCCAATATGGATCTAAGGTAGGAATGACTTTGAAAAATATTAAAGAAAAAGAACCCATAGTTAATGATAAAATAAATCTAGATTCCACAAGAATCGATAAACTTGAGGGTATCTTTACCAACTTGGGAACCGCTTTTTCTTCCGTACAAAACACTCCAAGTTCGTCTACTAAAAATACTAAGCTTATTTATGTTCCTAAGAATAAGGGTGAATCATCTAGTAAGGAAGCTGCGGATCTTAAATCTATAAGTGTTCATCCTAATCTTTTTGCCATCATTAAGGAACCATTTGCTATGAATGAATTTTTTGATCTTTTGCCTGAAAATTTGAAAATTACTAGAAAGAAAGAAAATTATAAAGGAGGTAGATGCCTCATTGAAGAATTGCCTACCAAAGATGGCAATATCTAGATCTATCATTGCTTTTATGCCTAGCTAGGGGCGTTAAACGATAGCGCTTGTTGGGAGGCAACCCAATTTTATTTTTAGTTTTTTTTGTTTTTGCTCCTGTTTAGGAATAAATAATCCATCTAGCCTCTGTTTAGATGTGGTTTTATGTTTTAATTAGTGTTTGTGCCAAGCTAGACCTATTGGATCTTCTTGGATAATAGTTATTTGATCTTGCTGTAATTTCCAGAAACTTTGCGCTCAGTGCCCGAATTATTAAAAATCACCAGAACGTGATAAAATACTGATTCAATTGCTGCTGATCAATAAACAAATTGTATAGGTCCTCTAATTTTGGTAGATCTTTTGGAGTTCCAGAAGTTTGCGTTAGTTACAGATTACTACAGACTGTTCTGTTTTTGACAGATTCTGTTTTGCGTGTGTTGTTTGCTTATTTTGATGAATCTATGGCTAGTAAAATAGTTTATGATCCATAGAGAAGGTGGAATACAGTAGGTTTAACACCAATATAAATAAATAATGAGTTCATTACAGTACCTTAAAGTAGTCTTTTGTTTTCTTTCTCTAACGGAGCTCACGAGATTTCTATTGAGTTTTGTGTTGTGAAGTTTTCAAGTTTTGGGTGAATTCTTTTGATGGATTATGGAACAAGGAGTGGCAAGAGCCTAAGCTTGGCGATTCCCATGGCACCCCCAAGATAAACCAAGCACACCAAAAAGTCAAATCTTGGGGATGCCCCGAAAGGCATCCCCTCTTTCGTCTACTTCCATCGGTAATTTACTTGGAGCTATATTTTTATTCACCACATGATAAGTGTTTTGCTTGGAGCGTCTTGTATTATTTGTGTCTTTGCTTGTTAGTTTACCACAATCATCCTTGCTGTACAAACCTTTTGAGAGAGCCATACATAAATTGAAATTTGCTAGAATACTCTTTGTGCTTCACTTATATCTTTTGAGCGTGATAATTTTTGCTCTAGTGCTTCACTTAGATCTTTTAGAGCACGGTGGTGGATTTGTTTTAAAGAAACTATTGATCTCTCATGCTTCACTTAGATTATTTTGAGAGTCGTTAATATCATGGTAATTTGCTTAATATTAACATACTTGGTATTCAAGATATGTGAAACTTTCTTTTGAGTGCGTTGAATACTAAGATAATTTTGATGCTTGATAATTGTTTTGAGATATGGAGGTGATAATATCAAAGTCATGCTAGTTGGGTGATTATGAATTTAAAGAATGCTTGTGTTGAAGTTAGCAAATCCGTAGCATGCACGTATGGTTAAAGTTGTGTAACAAATTTGAAACATGAAGTGTACACGGCTTGTGCATCCTTATGAGTGGCGGTCGGGACGGCGATGGTCTTTTCCTACCAATCAATCCCCTAGGAGCATGCGCGTAGTACTTGATTTTTGATGACTTCTAAATTTTTGCAATAAGTATATGAGTTCTTTTGACTAATGTTGAGTCCACGGATTATACGCACTTTTACCTTTCCGGCTTTGCTAGCCTCTTCGGTACCGTGCATTGCCCTTTCTCACCTTGAGAGTTGGTGCAAACTTCGCCAGTGCATCCAAACCCCGTGATATGATATGCTCTATCACACATAAACCTCCTTATATCTTCCTCAAAACAGCCACCATACCTACCTATTATGGCATTTCCATAGCCATTCTGAGATATATTGCCATGCAACTTTCCACCGTTCCGTTCATCATCATCATGACATACATTACTTTTGTCATATTGCCATTGCATGATCATGTAGTTGACATCGTATTTGTGGCAAAGCCACCATGCATTATTTTTCATACATGTCACTCTTGATTCATTGCACCATCCAGACATCTTGCGGAGGCATTCATATAGAGTCATATCTTGTTCTAGTTTCGAGTTGTAATCCTTATGTTGTAATCAATAGAAGTGTGATGATCATCATTATTAGAGCATTGCCCAAAAAAGAAGAAGAGAAAGGCCAAAAAAAAGAAAGGCCCAAAAAAAAGGAAAATAAGTAAAAAGGGCAATGTTACTATCTCTTTTTCCACACTTGTGCTTCAAGGTAGCACCTTGTTCTTCATGTAGCGAGTCTCATATATTGTGCTTCAAAGTCGCACCATGTTTTTCATATAGTGAGTCTCATAAGTTGTCTTTTCATACTAGTGGGAATTTTTCATTATAGAACTTGGATTGTATATTCCTACGATGGGCTTCCTCAAATGCCCTAGCTCTTAGTGAGCAAGCAAGTTGGATTCACACCCACTAGTTTTCTTTTGTTGAGCATTCATAGCTCTAGTGCATCCGTTGCATGGCAATCCCTACTCCTCATGTTGACATCAATTGATGGGCATCTCCATAGCCCGTTGATTATCCTCGTCAATGTGAGACTTCCTCCTTTTTTGTCTTCTCCACACAATCCCCATCATCATATTCTATTCCACCCATAGTGATATATCCATGGCTCACGCTCATGTATTGCGTGAAGGTTGAAAACGTTTTAGATTATTTAAGTATGAAACAATTGCTTGGCTTGTCATCGGGGATATAGAAGTTGGGAACATCTTTGTGTGATGAAAATGAAGCATAGCCTAACTATATGATTTTGTAGGGATGAACTTTCTTTTGCCATGCTATTTTGAGAAGACATGATTACTTTGATTAGGATGCTTGAAGTATTATTATTTTTATGTCAATATGAACTTTTGTCTTGAATCTTTCGGATCTGAATATTCATACCACAATTAAGAAGATTTATATTGAAATTATGCCAAAGTATCACTCCGCATCAAAAATTCTCTTTTATCATTTACCTACTCGAGGGCGAGGAGGAATTAAGCTTAGATGCCCGATACGTCTCCAACGTATCTATAATTTTTGATTGCTCCATGCTACTTTATCTACTGTTTTGGACTATATTGGGCTTTATTTTCCACTTTTATATTATTTTTGGGACTAACCTATTAACCGGAGGCCCAGCCCAGAATTGCTGTTTTTTGCCTATTTCAGTGTTTCAAAGAAACAAAATATCAAACGGAGTCCAAACGGAATGAAACCTTCGGAAACATGATTTTATCACCGAACGTGATCCAGGAGACTTGGACCCTACTCCAAGGAACAAGAGAGACGGTCACAAGGGTGGGGGGCGCGCCCCCCTAGGGCGCGCCCCCTGCCTCGTGGGCCCCCTATCGCTCCACCGACGTACTCCTTCCTCCTATATATACCTACATACCCCCAAACAATCAGAACAGGAGCCAAAAACCTAATTCCACCGCTGCAACTTCCTGTATCCACAAGATCCCATCTTGGGGCCTATTCCGGAGCTCCGCCGAAGGGGGCATCCACCACGGAGGGCTTCTACATCATCACCATAGCCCCTCCGATGAAGTGTGAGTAGTTTACTTGAGACCTTGGTCCATAGCTAGTAGCTAGATGGATTCTTCTGTCTTTTGGATCTCAATACAATGTTCTCCCCTCTCTCGTGAGATCTATTCGATGTAATCTTCTTTTTTGCGGTGTGTTTGTTGAGACCGATGAATTGTGGGTTTATGATCCAGCTTATCTATGAATAATATTTGAATCTTCTCTGAATTCTTTTTATGTATGATTGGTTATCTTTGCAAGTGTCTTGAATTATCCATTTGGTTTGGCCAACTAGATTGGTAGTTCTTGCAATGGGAGAAGTGCATAGCTTTGGGTTCAATCTTGCGGTGTCCTTACCCGATGTAAAGGGTTGCAAAGGCACGTATTGTATTGTTGCCATCGAGGATAACAAGATGGGGTATTTATCATATTGCATGAATTTATTCCTCTACATCATGTCATCTTGCTTAAGGCATTACTCTGTTTTAACTTAATACTCTAGATGCATCTTTGCATAGCGGTCGATGAGTGGAGTAATAGTAGTAGATGCAGAATCATTTCGGTCTACTTGTCTTGGACGTGATGCCTATATACATGATCATACCTAGATATACTCATAACTATGCTCAATTTTGTCAATTGCTCAACAAGAATTTGTTCACCCACCGTAGAATACTTATGCTCTTGAGAGAAGCCACTAGTGAAACCTATGGCCCCCGGGTCTATTCTCATCATATCAATCTCCATCACTTTTATACTTGCTTTGTTTTTACTTTGCATCTATATACCAAAAATACCAAAAATATTATTTATCATCTCTATCAGATCTCACTCTCTTAAGTGACCATGAAGGGATTGACAACCCCTAATCGCGTTGGTTGCGAGTAGCTATCATTTTGTGCAGGTACGAGGGACTTGTGCGTGGCCTCCTACTGGATTGATACCTTGGTTCTCAAAAACTGAGGGAAATACTTACGCTACTTTGCTGCATCATCCTCTCCTCCAACGCAATGCTCAAGAGGTAGCACCCGCCTGCCGGGTCACCAATGAGTCACCTGGCTCTAACGGGTCATCAATGAATGGAGAGATCCGGGCAGGTCATCAGTGAGTCACCAAGTCCAGCCAGGTCATATATCCGGCCGGGTCATACCGCAGGGTATATCCCCAACATGGACAGTAGAGTAGGACATACAAGATCGATCTATGGATCGCGAGGACGTGCCTCGACATGCGACGACGGCTATCTATTCGGACGCGACAAACCTAGTCACGCCTGGGCCGAAAACCATAGATGGACTCCCTCGAAGCTACATCATGATGCTGCCCAATATAGAGGCGTCGGTCACCCTCTTTGCTTCACTGACGAAGTAATGGATCATGAATTCCCAGAAGGGTTTAAACCTGTAAATATTGAATCATACGATGGAACAACCGATCCCGCGGTATGGATCGAGAATTTTATTCTCCACATCCATATGGCCCGCGGAGATGACCTTCACGCCATCAAATACCTCCCACTAAAACTCAAAGGGCCAGCTTGGCATCGTTAAGCGATCTGCTGAAAATTCTATTGGCATTTGGGAGGACTTGAAAGAAGCCTTCCTTGACAACTTCCAAGTACATATGTCCGGCCACCAGATGCAGATGACTTAAGTCACATAGTTCAACAGCATGGAGAGTCAGCCAGGAAATTCTGGACTAGGTTCCTAACTAAAAGGAACCAGATCGTCGACTGTCCGGATGCCGAAGCCCTAGCGGCCTTTAAACATAGCATCCGTGACGAATGGCTCGCCCGCCACATCGGCCAGGAAAAGCCGAAGTCCATGGCAGCCCTCACGGCACTCATGACCCGCTTTTACGCGGGTGAGGCTAGTTGGCTGGCCCGTAGCAAAAACACATCAAGCGAAATGGGCACCTCCGAGGTCAAAAAAAGCAATGGCAAGCTCCGACGCAGCAGACACAAACGCCGAAGCAATGGTGACTATACCGATGACACTACAGTCAACACCGGATTCAGTGGCTCCAAGTCCGGTCAGCGGAAGAAGCCGTATAATAGAAACAATCAGGGACCATCCAGCTTGGACCGCATACTCGATTGACCGTGCCAGATACATGGCACCCCAGACAAACCAGCCAATCATACCAACAGCGACTGTTGGGTTTTCAAAGAGGCCGACAAGTTAAATGCCGAGAACAAGGAAAAGGGAACACAAAGTAAGGACGATGACGAGGAGCCTCGGAAACCGAACACAGGGGGACAGAAGAAGTTTCCCCCTCAGGTTAAAATGGTGAACATGATATATGCTACACACATCCCCAAGAGGGAGCGCAAGCGCGCGCTCAGGGACGTCTATGCGATAGACCAGTCACCCCAAAATTCAATCCATGGTCATCATGCCTGATCACCTTTGATCGTAGGGATCATCCGACCAGTATCCGTCATGGCGGTTCGGCCGCGCTGGTCCTCAACCCAATTGATGGATTTCACCTGATGCGAGTCCTCATGGACGGTGGTAGCAGCCTCAATCTGCTCTATCAGGACACAATGCGCAAAATGGGCATTAATCCATCACGGATCAAGCCCACAAAGACCACCTTTAAAGGAGTCATACCAGGTTTAGAGGCCCGCTGTATGGGCTCAATCACACTAGAGGTTGTCTTCGGATCTCCGGACAACTTCCGAAGCAAAGAGTTAATCTTCGATATCGTCCCCTTTCGCAGCGGCTATCATGCATTGCTTGGACGAACCGCATTCGCTCGATTCAATGTGGTGCCACACTATGCTTATCTCAAGCTCAAGATGCCCGGACCACGCGGCGTCATAACAGTTAATGGAAACACGAAATGCTCCCTCCGCACCGAGGATCATAACGCTGCATTAGCAGCAGAAGTGCAGAGCGGCCTTCTCAAGCAGAACTTCAATTCAGCGGTCGGGCCCTCGGACACCATCAAGAGAGTCCGGACTATTCTGCAGCAGGACAACTTGGCTTGTCGAGAGCTTGATTAGCAATTTGGCCTCCGTCCCAGTCCCGATCAAGTGTCGGCATTCGCACCGCGCGTACATAACTACACACTCAAAATACCATGGGCATAGATGGAGGCATACCTACCTTGTGATCCACAATACGGCTCGACCGCTCCCGGACACATATACTTTCACTATTTCCTTTTTCCCTTTTCAGGTTGCTTTTCCACAGGCCTCCCTGACGGCCTGACCACCGGTCCTGTCAAAGGATAAATACACCAAGATGGCAAGAAGCACAAATATACAGCGGAACTTCTAGGTGGTTTCCTTAACGATCACTCTACCTGTTTTCAAGACCCGCACGCAGCACTCCCTTGGTTGTTGTCGGATTTCGGGTTCCGGCAGACCCTTAAGGTTCGAACTCTGGGGTGCGCGCGGAGATCCAACCCTCCACCGTCTCGTACCTCGCCGAATCGCAGGGACCTAAACTACTAGCAAGAAAAACACAAGAGACGCAAGATTTATACTGGTTCGGGCCACCAGCGTGGTGTAATACCCTACTCCAGTGTGTGGTGTGTGGATTGCCTCTTGGGCTGATGAGGAACAGTACAGGGAAGAACAGCCTCGCAAGGGTCTGTTCTTGGTGGGTGTGATGAACTGCTAAGTGGTATCCCGTCGCTCTAGCTTGAGGATCGGTTCTCTCTCTCTCTCTGGATCCCAAACTGCTGCGCGGGGGGAGAGGATCTGCTCTACTATGGTGGCTAGCTCTACTTATATAGACGAAGGCCCTGGGCCTCTTCCCAAATATTGAGCGGGAAGGGCGCCAACAATTGGCCATTTTGAAGGGGAACAGCGGGTACACTTATCCTGACTAAAGTTGGTCCTCGCCTGCCAAAGGCTCTGGTGATGACGCCTGCTTGGGCTCCACGGTGGATCGCATTCCAGCCGTTGGGGCTGGTCTTGGTCTTGTTGCACCGAAACGGATGCCTTTGCTTGATGCTCTTGCCTGCGCTTGCTCCCTTTGCACCAAAGAGGAAAGGAGGACGCTGCACGGCTGGCGCCCGACTGGCGCCCTTGGTCGTCATGGCTTGCATCACGGGCACCTCGCGAGGTACCCTGCCTTGAACTCTCCGCCTCCTCATGAGCCAGCCTGACGAGGCCGTGCCTGAGTAAGCTCTTGGTCGTCCGCCCCGCGAGGCTTGGCCCCTCGCGAGGGTCTTGAGTTTGTGTTGATGAAGATGGGCCGTCTTGGGCCTCTTTTGAGCCACGCCGCAGGTCGCAGGCAAGCAAGTCTGGGGACCCCCGTTCCCAGAACGCCGACGGTAGCCCCCGGGGCCACGGCGCGCCCGAACTTGCCCGTGCAGAGAGGCGAAAGGGCAAGTGCGAAGCATCGTGGGCCCTAACAGCCTGCGGCCTTGGGCGCCGCGTGGCGGTTGATTGGACGTGGGCGGCACTGCTCTCCCACGACGCCTTGGTAACCGCCCGGATTTGACAAGTCCCTGCATGCAGAGTTGGGCATGATGGCTGGTGATCGTGGAGGCCGATGGTTGGCCTTCGCCGGCTATAAGTACGGAACGGCGTGCGCCCTTCCAGTCTATCCTTCTGCTTCTCTTCTTCCTCGTCTCATCTAGTTGCCATGGCTCCGATCCGCCGGTTCTCCAGGGAAGAGAAGGGAAAGGCTCCTCAAGAGGATCCTGACCCGCTCCCCCCAAAGAAGCGGCTTGCTCTCAGTGTCGAGGCAGGAGCGCCTTGTGAGGCGCCCATGCCCTGGTGCGTGCGGCCGCCACCAGGGTTTCCTCTTCCCTTATACGCGCAAATTGATGGCCCTGAAGGAGGTGATGTCGGGCACCACGAGCGGCACCATCGGCGATGCCGGCGGGTCACGAAGGTGTGCGTCTTCCCCCTGGAGTTCACGCCAAGGGCTCCTGCCGGGAGTTCGTGCTTCGCGTCGCCGCGCCTCCTAAGTCTTGGATCCATCTTCCTTCTTTCTTCGCTTCCGTCGTCCGGCAGGGGGAGCCCCTGGGACTCTGGCTGCAGCACGCCGGCTGCGGCACCCTCATGACCGGCGGTAGGTCGCAGAGTTGCCCCGGTGAGGTCTTCATGACTCGAGGCTGGGCGAGGTCGCCCGGTCTGCGCAGGGCGAGGCGCCCTCACGATCCACCCGAGTACGACAGTGCTTCGTGATGTCCTTCAAGCTCTTCGACGCGGAGGGTCGCTGGTGAAGTGCTGCCGGGAGGCGGTGAGAACCTCTTGTGGCAAGACGGAGGCCGACCGACCACTCCCTTGGCAGCTTCTCAGGCGACGAAGGCGCTAGAGGATCCAGCGACTCCGCCGAGCTCTTCGCGACGCTGGAGACGAGCGATGACAGCTACGAGCCCCCGAGCCTGCGTCGCTCACGGAGCAGGGCGGGCTCGTCAGGCTGTCGCCGCCCCTGATCTGGATGGGGTTGGCTCCGGACCGGGTGGCCTACTGTCGATGATGGCGTCTGCCGCGGTGGTCCCGGTAGATAGGACTCCTTAGGACTCGCGTCTTTTGTTCCTGCGAGAAGCCAGGAATGTACCCCGCGGGGGTTTGTAAGATATTTGTAGCTTCATTTGTCAATATGATCCTTGTTATGAGGCAATGCGGGATGCTCATTCCGTTCTAGCTCAGTTTCTTCCTTTCGGACCTCGTGAGGGCTTGATGCTCTGTGCCGACAGGTCCCAGTGCCAAGGCGGCTTCAGCCGTCGCTGGTATGCTAGGTCACGATGCCGTGGTCATGGCCTGGAGGTGAGCGGCCCGAGGTCTGGTAAGATCCTCTGAGTCGCGATGCTCAGGGGGTCCCCTTTGGCGCTCAAGCAGCCATCATTCGGTGAGAAAGGAGAGCGACGTTGCTAACACGGAGTTGCATTGAGTGTGGGGATGGTGTTGCGATGACTAGTGTGTCTGGAGGGTGACTTATCTCGAGGGTCAGGACGATGCTTCCTGGTGCGGTGCCAGGTCTGTGCCTTGGCCGGCGAGAGATAGCATAGCGAGGTCGTTTCGTGCTCCTTGGAGAGACCCTGTAGGTTCACCATAGAAGGAACAAGAGCTCGCCGGGGCGATCGTTAGTCCTACCGTTAGTTGCTTTGGGGTGGCGCGAGAGGCCTTGCGAGGTGTGCTAGGGCACCCGTGAGCCAGCGCGCGACTCACGAGGCCCTACCTCGAGGCGGGTTGCGCCTGGCTCTGGGCCTTGGCTTCGAGTGTGTTCCTGCAATTTTGGCCAGATGCCGGTGCTCTACGTCTTCGGGTCCCGGCTCTCGGGCTGGTCTCTACCGTCGTTGGCAAGCCAGGTCACGATGCCATGGACCGCACTGTAGGGCGAGGGCCGAGAGCCGGTAGGAGCTCCGAGTCGTGATGCTCAGGCACCCCCCTTTAACGCTAAGCTAGGTTAGATGACGCAACTCTACATCCTCGGGTCCCGGCTCTCGGGCTGGTCTCTACCGTCGCTGGCAAGCCAGGTCGCGATGCCATGGACAAGACCAGAGGGTCAGGGCCGGAGAGCCGGTAGGAGCCCTGAGTCGTGATTCTCAGGCACCCCCCCTTTAATGTGCAAGCTGGATTAGATGACGAAAACTCTACGTCCTCGGGTCCCGGCTCTCGGGCTGGTCTCAGCCGTCGCTGGCAAGCCAGGTCGTGATGCCATGGACAAGACCAGAGGGTGAGGGCCGGAGAGCCGGTAGGAGCCCTGAGTCGCGATGCTCAGGCACCCCCCCTTTAACGTGCAAGATTTCGCCACCCAGGAGAAGGCACCAAATAACAAGCATGGTGGAACGAGAGCATAATCCTAAGGAAAACACACGAAGGATACATGCCGCTGGGACTGGCCCGAGTGGCTTGGGGATGATGCAGCCCGAGGGGCGCCCCCAACAGGATAAGCTAAAGACATGAAATAAAAAGGGATACATGCCGCAGGAACGGACCCACGCGGCCTGGGAATAATTCGGCCCTGAAGGCGCTCCCAGCCGGAAGTAAAACTTAAAGATGTCACCTGGTGATGTTGGGGATGAAGGGTTGTTGATGTAGCAGACTCGGTGGGCTGCGGGAGCCGACCCTCACGAACCCCAGCCCGGGGGCCTCGGGAGGCTCTGGCGCCAGCTGGCTCCTCATGGGCCATCTCCATCTCCGCCCGAGGCTGTGGCGTGCACGACCTCTTGAGACTCCAGGATGGTCCTCATGAGGCAGCTGGTGCGCAGCTGCGTTTAGCAGGCCATAAGGCATGCGTCTGACGGTTGTGGGGCGGTCCTCATAACGTCTCACTCGCGAGGGCCGAGGCGCTCTTGAGATGCGGCTCGGTTGAGCCTGGTATGTCTATGAAGACGTGCATCCCACCATCCTCGCTGGATGGGGGGCCACAATGAGTGGCGGCGGCTGCCCTCATGACCCTTGACTCCTGTAACTCCTGAATGGCCTTGGCTTGATGAACTCTTGGGGTTCTGTCCTCCCTGGTCTTGCTCCCGCTATGGAAGCGTGCTTGAAACACGCCTCCCGTGGTGCCCAAGCGCCTCCTCGAGATCTTGGCGAGGTCGGCGGCCCTCGTGGGAGAGCCCGAGCCTGCCTGAGGAGGCGCCGGCGCGCTTTCCTATCTGCGATGGAAGGAGGCTCCCCCACTGGTCTGCGGGCCCTGAGGGGCCTGTCTCTTGAGGAGCCGGGCCTGTCGATGTCTTCTTCTTCTTGGGTGCTGCCTCGGGAGGCATCCTGCTGCTGTGGTCTGGGTCTTCCAGTGATGCGGCCTGAAAAGCTCTCTCCAGGGAGCACACTTCATCTCTCTCTTCACAGGGCACCGTGATAACCCCGCCGCTTCCTGGCATCTTGAGGATGTTGTAACCATGGTGGGTTACGACCATGAACTTGGCCAACGCTGGGTACCCGAGGAGGGCGTTGTCTGGCAGCGAATGTGGGCGACGTCGAAGTCGATGAGCTCGGTGTGGTAGTTGTCGCGGGCCCTTAAGGTGACAGGAAGGCGGACCTGCCCGATCGGGACCGTGGAGCCGTCGGTGACTCGGAGAAGGGCTTGGTTGTCTGAAGTCGATTGTAGGGCACCCAAGATTGTTGAATGTCTCCACGGACAGGACGTTGAGCCCCGCTCCGCCGTCGATGAGGGTCTTGGTGACTAGCACATTGCTGATGATCGGGGAGCAAAGCATCGGGAGAACCCCGGCTGTGGCTGCGCACTTGAGCTGATCCGCTGAGCTAAACGTGATGGCACACGCCGACCACCTGAGGGGGCGCGTGGACTCGAGCTTGGGGAGGACTGCATTCACTTCACGGGCGAACTTCTTGAAGATGCGGTGAGAGGTTGGGGCTTGAGCTCCGCCCAGGATGCAGGCGATCGCACGCGCTTCCTGGAAGCCCCCAGCCCCTCGTCGATGACGGTCTTGACTCTCCTTGGTGGTCGCGGCGTGAGGGAGGCCTGCGTTCCCTTGCGGACGATCCTCACGAGGCTGATCCCTCGGCCCCCCTCGCGAGGTGGGTCTTGCCAGTGATCCTCGCGAGGTTGGTCGCGCCACCCTTGGCGCGGGCCGCGTCTTCCCAAGCGTCTGCATCCTTCCTCCTCCTCGGCCGTAGCCCGGTCGCTGCGCTGGGCGTCTGCCGACCCTTCCTTCACAGACGGCCGGAGCTCTTGACATTCGTTGGTGTTGTGGGTGTGGAGGTCGTGGTACACGCAGTACCGGCTGCCCTTGGAGGACTCGGGCTGATCTCTGCCTCGCTTGGTGTCTGGTCCGGCCGCGAGCACGGCAGCCCCCTTGTGCTTCACGTCCTTGGCCTTGGACTTCTTCTCTTCGGGATCCGAGGCAGGCAGCTCGAGGAGGGAGAGGCGCCCTTCCTCAGCCCTGGTGCACTTGGTCGCCAAGTTGAACAGCTCCAGGGAGGTGCACATATCTTCATGCATCGCCAGCTCCTCCTTCATCTTGACGTCGCGCACGCCGTCGGAGAAGGCAGAGATGATGGCCTCCTCCGTTACCACAGGGATCTTGAGGCATGCGTTGTTGAAGCGCCGGATGTACTTTTGCGGTGTTTCCCACAGGCTGCTTGATCCGGTGCATGTCGCTCACGGCGGGTGGCGATCGCGAGTACCTTGGAAGTTGGCGATGAAGCGGTACGCATCTCGGCCCAAGAAGAGATCGTGCCTAGGGCGATTCAGGAGCCATGTTCGGGCTCCGTCCTTGAGCTCCATGGGAAACCAGTTCGCCATGACCTTTTCATCCCCGTTGGCAGCCTCGATGCCCAGCTCGTAGAGCTGGAGGAACTCCGTAGGGTCAGCCGTGTCGTCGTAGCGTGGAGGTATGTCTGGCTTGAACTTGGCGGACCACGCGATGCTGCGCAGCCCGGTGGTGAAGGCGCAGCAGCCCGCCATGGCCGCGGGGGGCCTCGGACGGCAGAGAGCTTGGTCTTGTGGGCCTCCCTGCGCCGGTAGGGGCAGCGCAGGTCTTGACGTCTTTGGAGCGGGAAGCGCCGGGCAGCTTCTTCTTGAGCGAGAACTTCTTGGCAGCTCTGCTCTGCCGCGCGGCGCTGGCGGAACGGGTTCCGCCCAGGGCCGCGCGCGCTTTGGGGCTAGGGCGCCCGTCTGGGAGGAGGCGGCTGAGGCGCCCAGGAGCTTCATCGCCCAGCGGCGGTCTTGATGCAGCGAGACGGACGGCGCGGGTCGCCTCTGCAGCGCAGACGAGCTTCGGCGACTTCGGTCGAGCCACTCTTCGTAGACGTCGTCGACGGGGCGGTAACGCAGGAGCTCGTTGGCCGCGATGAGTGCAGCTCGGGCCTCCATGGCCGAGCAGGGCGCGCGCGATGAAGAACCAGCGGGGGTGAGCGAAGACGTGGCGGTGCGGCCGTCCCGCCTCATGGACGGGTGCTGGGACGACGCTTGCTGCTCGTTCCCTGCCGGGCCGGTGGCGGCGTTGACAGCAGGTGACGGGGAACGACAAGGACGCCCGCCGACGGGAGCCGTCTGGGCGACATGGGAGGCGAGGGCGGCTCGGCGCTCGGCGCGGGCCCGTCGAGCATCAGACATGGTTGCGGTGGTCGAGGAAGAACGAGGCGGCGAAAGGTAAATTCCGGCGCACCCCTACCTGGCGCGCCAAATGTCGGATTTCGGGTTCCGGCAGACCCTTAAGGTTCGAACTCAGGGTGCGCGGAGATCCAACCCTCCACCATCTCGTACCTCGCCCGAATCGCAGGGACCTAAACTACTAGCAAGAACAACACAAGAGACGAAGATTTATCTTGGTTCGGGCCACCAGCGTGGTGTAATACCCTACTCCAGTGTGTGGTGTGTGGATTGCCTCTTGGGCTGATGAGGAACAGTACAGGGAAGAACAGCCTCGCAAGGGTCTCTTCTTGGTGGGTGTGATGAACTGCTAAGTGGTATCCCGTCGCTCTAGCTTGAGGATCGGGTCTCTCTCTCTCTGGATCCCAAACTGCTGCGCGGGGGGAGAGGATCTGCTCTACTATGGTGGCTAGCTCTACTTTTATAGACGAAGGCCCTGGGCCTCTTCCCAAATATTGAGCGGGAAGAGCGCCAACAATTGGCCATTTTGAAGGGGAACAATGGTACACTTATCCTGACTAAAGTTGGTCCTCGCCTGCCAAAGGCTCTGGTGATGACGCCTGCTTGGGCTCCACGGTGACTGCATTCCAGCCGTTGGGGCTGGTCTTGGTCTTGTTGCACCGAAACGGATGCCTTGTCTTGATGCTCTTGCCTGCGCTTTCTCCCTTTGCACCAAAGAGGAAAGGAGAGGGCCGCTGTGGCTGGCAGCACCCGGCCGGGCGCCCTTGGTGCGTCATGGCTTGCGTCACGGGCACCTCGCGAGGTACCCTGCCTTGAACTCTCTGCCTCCTCATGAGCCAGCCTGACGAGGCCGTGCCTGAGTAAGCTCTTGGTCGTCCGCCCCGCGAGGCTTGGCCCCTCGCGAGGGTCTTGAGTTTGTGTTGATGAAGATGGGCCGTCCTGGGCCTCCTTTGAGCCACGCCGCAGGTCGCAGGCAGGCAAGTCTGGGGACCCCCGTTCCCAGAACGCCGATAGTTGTGAAATGTTAAATAGCATGTTGCTTATAGAACTATTTGTATCAATGCGCCTTGACATATTAATCAAATTATAATGGAAAAAGTTTGCAACCCAAATTTTAGGGCCCCAGCTCCCTTTCTGTTTTCCTTTTTCTGTTGATAATCTTATCAGATAGCACCCGTACACTTTGGTACGTTTCACATTTGCTAGGGGCTTCATAGCGCCCTTTTCTGACAAAAAGTCCGAACACTTCTTACAGTATAGTTCGGCACCCCGAATTTAGCACTATATGCATTGGCTCCGAATCATGTCTTTGGTCAATAGTTGGGTTGCCCGGCTCCTGTGCTTGCTACCTTACGTTCCGCTACATCGGCTAAGGTAGTAAAGGGAGAACTACTGCGATTGTGCCATGATTTACCCGAAGGAGGACCTCAGTAGAGAAAGCCGAAAACTGACTGTCATGATGCGGCGAGAGCCGGTCAGCTCTTCGGAGGTTTCAAATCGTTAGAGATTTTTTTTGCATTATGCGAGGGATCGGTACTTACCTGATCAGGTGCTTTCGGCATCCTAGTTCGGATACTAGGGGCTATGCCTAATTTTTTTATTGTCAAACTCCTATGGCTAAGTGAGGGTGTTCAAGCCGCATAGTCTGATTGCCTGGTTCGTTGCGCTAAACACCTCCTTCAAGGACCAAACAATTGGATCAAGAGTGTTTAGATTCCATCCCGAACACCCCTGTAGTACCTACATGGGGGCAGAAGCCGACGACTGACCAACTCTTGATTTCATACAACACGGCCGCACAGGAGGTAATTTTTTTCAAAAACATAACAGACATTATATTACATAACCACTTTGTTTTATCACACAAGGCAGAGACAACATGAATGTACTCATTCAAAGATAATGTCTTTCGCACATTGCATTGCCACAATGCGAGACCCCTCTAGGACGTCTCCAAAATATCGCCTGGGCGTGTGGTGCTCCTTGCCCTCAGGCAGCCCCTCGGTCGCTAGCTTGACGGCGTCCATCTTCACCCACCACACCTTGACATGGGCGAAGGCCAGGCGCGCGCCCTCGATGCAGACCGACCGCTTGACGACGTCTAGCCGTGGATAGGCATTCACAGCCGCTTCACAAGGCCGAAGTAGCTGCTGGGTATAGCTTTGGCAGGCCACAACCGGATTATCAAATCCTTCATGGCCAGTTCGGCCACCCTGTGCAGCTCGACCAGCTGTTTTAGCTGATCGCTGAAGGGCACTGTGAAGGAAATATGCCCTAGAGGCAATAATAAAGTTATTATTTATTTCCTTATATCATGATAAATGTTTATTATTCATGCTAGAATTGTATTAACCGGAAACATAATACATGTGTGAATACATAGACAAACAGAGTGTCACTAGTATGCCTCTACTTGACTAGCTCGTTAATCGAAGATGGTTATGTTTCCTAACCATAGACATGAGTTGTCATTTGATTAACGGGATCACATCATTAGAAGAATGATCTGATTGACATGACCCATTCCATTAGCATAGCACCTGATCGTATAGTTTGTTGCTAGTGCTTTTCTTCATGACTTATACATGTTCCTATGACTATGAGATTATGCAACTCCCGTTTGCACGAGGAACACTTTGGTGCTACCAAACGTCACAACGAATCGGGTGATTATAAAGGTACATTACAGGTGTCTCGAAGGTACATGTTGGGTTGGCATATTTCGAGATTAGGATTTGTCACTCCGATTGTCGGAGAGGTATCTCTGGGCCCTCTCGGTAATGCACATCACATAAGCCTTGCAAGCATTGCAACTAATGAGTTAGTTGTGAGATGATGTATTACGGAACGAGTAAAGAGACTTGCCGGTAACGAGATTGAACTAGGTATTGGATACCGACGATCGAATCTCGGGCAAGTAACATACCGATGACAAAGGGAACAACGTATGTTGTTATGCGGCCCGACCGATACAGATCTTCGTAGAATATGTAGGAGCCAATATGGGCATCCAGGTCCCGCTATTGGTTATTGACCGGAGAGGTGTCTCGGTCATGTCTATATAGTTCTCGAACCCGTAGGGTCCATACGCTTAACGCTTTCGATGGCGGTTACTATGAGTTGTTATGATGTTTCTGTACCGAAGGTTGTTCGAGTCCGGATGAGATCACGGACGTGACGAGGAGTCTCGAAATGGTCGAGACATAAAAATTCATATATTGGAAGTCTATGTTTGGACATCGGAAGTGTTCCGGGTGAAATTGGGAATTTTACCAAGTAGGGAGGTTACCGAATCCCCGAATACTAATGGGCCAACATGGGCCTTAGTGGAAAGGAGAGAAGGGGCCCAAGTGCTGGTCAGCACCTTCCCCTTCCCTAGTCCTATTAGGACTAGGAGAAGGGGCGCCTCTCTCCCTTCCCACTTGGGGAAACCTAGTTGGACTAGGATTGGGGAATCCTACTCCTAGTAGGAGTAGGACACCCTGGCGCACCTCCCTTGGCCGCCAGCCCTCCTCCTTCCCTCCTTTATATACGGGGCAGAGGGCACCCCATGACACACAAGTTGATCCTTGAGATCTTTCCTTAGCCGTGTGCGGTGCCCCTTCCACCATATTACACCTCGAGAATACCGTGGCGGAGCTTAAGCGAAGCCCTGCCGGTAGAACATCATCATCGTCACCACGCCGTCGTCTTGTGAAACTCTCCCTCAACACTCGGCTGGATCGGAGTTCGAGGGACGTCATCGAGCTGAACGTGTGCAGAACTTCCGGAGGTGCCGTGCGTTCGGTACTTGGATCGGTTGGATCGTGAAGAAGTACGACTACTTCCTCTACGTTGCGTCAACACTTCATTTGTGGGTCTACGAGTGCGTGAGCGACACTCTCATCTCGTTGCTATGCATCACCATGATCTTGCGTGATCGTAGGAAAATTTTTGAAATTACTACGTTCCCCAACAGTGGCATCCGAGCCTGGTTTTATGCGTAGATGTCATATGCACGAGTAGAACACAAGTGAGTTGTGGACGATACAAGTCATCTTGCCTACCAGATGTCATACTTTGGTTCAGCGGTATTGTTGGAAAGACGATCCAGACCAACCTTACGCGTACTCTTACGCGAGACCGGTTCCCTCGGCGTGCTTTGCACATAGATGGCTTGTGGAAGACTGTCTCTCCAACTTTAGTTGAACTGAGTGTGCTACGCCTCGGTCCTTGAGAAGGTTAAAACGGAGTCTATTTGACGAAGTATCGTTGTGGTTTTGATGCGTAGGTAAGAACGGTTCTTGCTCAGCCCGTAGCAGCCACGTAAAACTTGCAACAACAAAGTAGAGGACGTCTAACTTGTTTTTGCAGGGCATGTTGTGATGTGATATGGTCAAGACGTGATGCTATATTTTATTGTATGAGATGATCATGTTTTGTAACCGAAGTTATCGACAATTGGCAGGAGCCATATGGTTGTCGCTTTATTGTATGCAATGCAATCGCTTCGTAATGCTTTACTTTATCACTAAACGGTAGCGATAGTCGTAGAAGCATAAGTTTGGCGAGACGACAACGATGCTACGATGGAGATCAAGGTGTCGCTACCGGTGACGATGGTGATCATGACGGTGCTTGAGATGGAGATCACAAGCACAAGATGATGATGGCCATATCATATCACTTATATTGATTGCATGTGATGTTAATCCTTTATGCATCTTATCTTGCTTTGATTGACGGTAGCATTATAAGATGATCCCTTACTAAAATTATCAAGAAGTGTTCTCCCGAGTATGCACCGCTATGAAAGTTCTTACGTCTTTGAGACACCACGTGATGATCGGGTGTGATAGGCTCTACGTTCAAATACAACGGTGCAAAACAGTTGCACACGCAGAATACTCAGGTTATACTTGACGAGCTATGCATATAAGATATGACCTCGGAACACGGAGACCGAAAGGTCGAGCATGAATCATATAGTAGATATGATCAACATATTTGATGTTCACCATTGAAGCTACTCCATCACACGTGATGATCGGTCATGGTGTAGTTGATATGGATCACGCAATCACTTAGAGAATTGGAGGGATATTTTTCTAAGTGGGAGTTCTTAAGTAATATGATTAATTGAACTTAAATTTATCATGAACTTAGTCCTGGTAGTATTTTGCAAATTATGTTGTAGATCAATAGCTCGCGTTGTTGCTTCCCTATGTTTTTATATGTGTTCCTAGAGAAAATTGTATTGAAAAATGTTAGTAGCAATGATGCGGATTGGATCCGTGATCCGAGGTTTATCCTCATTGCTGCACGTAAGAATTATGTCCTTAATGCACCGCTAGGTGATGACCTATTGCGGGAGCGGATGCATACGTTATGAGCGTTTGGCTAGCTCAATATGATGACTACTTGATAGTTTAGTGCACCATACTTAACGGCTTAGAATCGGGACTTCAAAGGCGTTTTGAACGTCATGGACCATATGAGATGTTCCAGGAATTGAAGTTAATATTTCAAGCAAATACCCGAGTTGAGAGATATGAAGTCTCCAACAAGTTCTATAGCTAAAAGATGGAAGAGAATCGCTCAACTAGTGAGCATGTTCTCAGATTGTCCGGGTACTTCAATCGCTTGAATCAAGTGGGAGTTAATCTTCCAGATAAGGCGGTGATTGACAGAATTCTCTAGTCACCATCACTAAGTTACTAGAACTTCGTGATGAACTATAGTATGCAAGGGATGACGAAAACAGTTCCCGAGCTCTTCGTGATGTTGAAATCGACGAAGGTAGAAATCAAGAAAGAGCATCAAGTATTGATTGACAAGACCACTAGTCTCAAGAAAAAGGGCAAAGGGAAGAAAGGGGAACTTCAAGAAGAACGGCAAGCAAGTTGCTGCTCGAGTAAAGAAGCCCAAGTCTGGACCTAAGCACGAGACTAAGTGCTTTTGCTGCAATGGAACTGGTCACTAGAAGCGGAACTACCCCAAGTATTTGGCGGATAAGAAGGATGGCAAAGTGAACAAAGGTATATTTGATATACAGATTATTGATGTGTATTTTACTAGTGTTCGTAGTAACCCCTCGGTATTTGATAATCTTGGTTCAATTGCTAAGTGTAGTAACTTGAAACGGGAGTTGCGTAATGAATGTAAACTAGTTGAAGGGGAAATAACGATGAGTGTTGGAAGTAGTTCCAAGATTGATATGATCATCATCGCACACTCCCTATACTTTCGGGATTAGTGTGGAACCTAAATAAGTGTTATTTGGTGTTGAGCATAAATATGATTTGATCATGTTTATTGCAATACGGTTATTCATTTAAGTAAGAGAATAAATTGTTGTTCTGTTTACATGAATAAAACCTTATATGGTTACACACCAACAAAAATGATTTGTTGGATCTCGATAGTAGTGATACACATATTCATAATATTGAAACCAAAAGATGCAAAGTTAATAATGATAGTGCAACTTATTTGTGGCACCGCCGTTTAGGTCATATTATGTAAAGCGCATGAAGAAACTCCATGCGATGGGATTTTAGAATCACTTGGTTATGAATCATTTGATGCTTGCGAACCATGCCTTTTGGGCAAGATGACTGAAACTCCGTTGTTCGGAACAATGGAACGAGATACTGACTTATTGGAAATAATACATACCGATGTATGCGATCCAATAAGTGTTGATGCTCGTGGCAAGTATCGTTATTTTCTAACCTTCACAAGATGATTTGAGCAGATATGGGTATATCTTCTTGATGAAACATAAGTCTGAAATAGTTGAAAAGTTCAAAGAATTTCAGAGTGAAGTAGAAAATTATCGTAACAAGAAAATAAAAGTTTTCTGCGATCTGATCGCCAAGACGAATAATTGAGTTACGAAGTTTGGTCTTCAATTAAAACAATGTGGAATAGTTTCACAGCTCACGCCACCGAACACCACAACGTTATGGTGTGTCCGAACGTCAGAATCAGTACTTTATTTTGATATGGTGCGATCAACGATGTCTCTTACCGATTTACCAATATAGTTTTGGGGTTATGCATTAGAGACAGCTTGCATTCACGTTTAATAGGGCACCATCTAAATCCGTTGAGACGACACCGTATGAACTATGGTTTAACGATAAACCTAAGCTGTCGTTTCTTAAAAGTTTGGAGTTGTGATGCTTATGTGAAAAAGTTTTCACCGATAAGCTCAAACCCAAATCGGAGAAGTGCGTCTTCATAGAATACCCAAAGGTAACTATTGGGTACACCTTCTATCACAGATCCGAAGGCAAGTTTTTCGTTGCTAAGATGGATCCTTTCTAGAGAAGAAGTTTCTCTCGAAAGAAGTGAGTGGGAGGAAAGTAGAAGCTTGATGAGGTAATTGTACCTTCTCCATTATTGGAAAGTAGTTCATCACGAAATCAGTTCTAGTGATTCCTACACCAATTAGTGAGGAAGTTAATGATGATGATCATGAAACTTCAGATCAAGTTGCTACCAAACCTCGTAGGTCTTCCAGAGTAAGATCCGCACCAGAGTGGTATACGGTAATCATGTTCGGAAGTCATGTTACTAGACCATGATGAACCTACGAACTATGAGGAAGCGATAATGAGCCCAGATTCCGCGAAATGGCTTGAGGCCATAAAATCTGAGATAGGATCCATATATGAGAACAAAGTGTGGACTTTGGTTAACTTGCTCGATGATCAGCAAGTCAAGTTAAATAAATGGATCTTCAAGAGGAAGACAGATGCTGATAGTAGTGTTACTATCTACAAAGCTCGACTTGTCGCAAAAGGGTTTTCGACAAATTTCAAAGTGTTGACTACAATGAGATTTTCTCAACTGTAGCGATGCTTAAAAGTCTGTCCGAATCATGTTAGCAATTGCCACATTTTATGAAATCTGGCAAATGGATGTCAAGACTACATTCTTTAATGGATTTATTAAAGAAGAGTTGTATATGATGCAACCGTAAGTTTTTATCAATCCTAAAGGAGCTAACAAAATGTGCAAGCTCCAGCGATCCATCTATGGACTGGTGCAAGCATCTCGGAGTTGGAATAAACGCTTTGATAGTGTGATCAAAGCATATGGTTTTATACAGACTTTTGGAGAAGCCTGTATTTACAAGAAAGTGAGTGGGAGCACTACAACATTTCTGATAAGTATATGTGAATGACATATTGTTGATCGGAAATAATGTAGAATTATTCTCAAAGCATAAAGGAGTATTTGAAAGGAGTTTTTCAAAGAAAGACCTCAAAGTGAAGCTGCTTACATATTGAGCATCAAGATCTATAGAGATAGATCAAGACGCTTGATAAGTTTTTCAAGAAGTACATACCTTGTCAAGATTTTGAAGTAGTTCAAAATGGAACAGCCAAAGAAAGAGTTCTTGCCTGTGTTACAAGGTGTGAGATTGAGTAAGACTCAAAACCCGACCACGGCAGAAGATAGAAAGAGAATGAAAGTCATTCCCTATGCATCAGCCATAGGTTCTATAAAGTATGTCATCTTTGTGTACCAAGATCTATTGCATACCCTACCACTATGCTTGGAAAGGAGTGCAATAGTGATCTAGGAGTAGATCAATGGACAAGCGGTCAAAATTATCCTTAGTAGAATAAGGATATGTTTCTCGATTATGGAAGTGACAAAAGGTTAAATGCGTAAAGGATTACGTCGATGCAAGTTTTGACACCGATCTGGATGACTCTAAGTCACGATCTAGATACATATTGAAAGTGGGAGCAATTAGCTAGAGTAGCTCCGTGCGAGCATTGTAGACATAGAGATTTGCAAAATACTTACGGCTCAGATGTAATGCAGACCCGTTGACTAAAATTATCTCACAAGCAAAACATGATCACACCTTAGTACTCTTTGGGTGTTAATCACATAACGATGTGAACTAGATTACTGACTCTAGTAAACCCTTTGGGTGTTGATCACATGTCGATGTGAACTATGGGTGTTAACCACATATAGATGTGAACTATTGATGTTAAATCACATGGCGATGTGAACTAGATTATTGACTCTAGTGCAAGTGGGAGATCAAGGAAATATGCCCTAGAGGCAATAATAAAGTTATTATTTATTTCCTTATATCATGATAAATGTTTATTATTCATGCTAGAATTGTATTAACCGGAAACATAATACATGTGTGAATACATAGACAAACAGAGTGTCACTAGTATGCCTCTACTTGACTAGCTCGTTAATCGAAGATGGTTATGTTTCCTAACCATAGACATGAGTTGTCATTTGATTAACGGGATCACATCATTAGAAGAATGATCTGATTGACATGACCCATTCCATTAGCATAGCACCTGATCGTATAGTTTGTTGCTAGTGCTTTTCTTCATGACTTATACATGTTCCTATGACTATGAGATTATGCAACTCCCGTTTGCACGAGGAACACTTTGGGTGCTACCAAACGTCACAACGTAATCGGGTGATTATAAAGGTACATTACAGGTGTCTCCGAAGGTACATGTTGGGTTGGCATATTTCGAGATTAGGATTTGTCACTCCGATTGTCGGAGAGGTATCTCAGGCCCTCTCGGTAATGCACATCACATAAGCCTTGCAAGCATTGCAACTAATGAGTTAGTTGTGAGATGATGTATTACGGAACGAGTAAAGAGACTTGCCGGTAACGAGATTGAACTAGGTATTGGATACCGACGATCGAATCTCGGGCAAGTAACATACCGATGACAAAGGGAACAACGTATGTTGTTATGCGGCCTGACCGATAAAGATCTTCGTAGAATATGTAGGAGCCAATATGGGCATCCAGGTCCCGCTATTGGTTATTGACCGGAGAGGTGTCTCGGTCATGTCTATATAGTTCTCGAACCCGTAGGGTCCGCACGCTTAACGTTTCGATGGCGGTTACTATGAGTTGTTATGATGTTTCTGTACGAAGGTTGTTCGAGTCCCGGATGAGATCACGGACGTGACGAGGAGTCTCGAAATGGTCGAGACATAAAATTCATATATTGGAAGTCTATGTTTGGACATCGGAAGTGTTCCGGTGAAATTGGGAATTTTACCAAGTACCGGAGGTTACCTAATCCCGGAATACTAATGGGCCAACATGGGCCTTAGTGGAAAGGAGAGAAGGGGCCCAAGTGCTGGTCGCACCTTCCCCCTTCCCTAGTCCTATTAGGACTAGGAGAAGGCGCCCCCTCTCTCCCTTCCCACTTGGGAAACCTAGTTGGACTAGGATTGGGGGAATCCTACTCCTAGTAGGAGTAGGACACCCTGGCGCACCTCCCTTGGCCGGCCAGCCCCTCCTCCTTCCCTCCTTTATATACGGGGCAGAGGGCACCCCATGACACACAAGTTGATCCTTGAGATCTTTCCTTAGCCGTGTGCGGTGCCCCTTCCACCATATTACACCTCGAGAATACCAGAAGAGCTTAGGCGAAGCCTCGCCGGTAGAACATCATCATCGCCACCACGCCGTCAGGTCGACGAAACTCTCCCTCAACACTCGGCTGGATCGGAGTTCGAGGGACGTCATCGAGCTGAACGTGTGCAGAACTCGGAGGTGCCGTGCGTTCGGTACTTGGATCGGTTGGATCGTGAAGAAGTCGACTACTTCCTACGCTATGCGTCAACACTTCATTTGTGGGTCTCACGAGTGCGTGAGCGACACTCTCATCTCGTTGCTATGCATCACCATGATCTTGCGTGATCGTAGGAAAATTTTTGAAATTACTACGTTCCCCAACACACTGGATGTTCTGGCGCAAGATATTGCGACCAGAACAACTTCTCCGTTGAGCTCCCTTCTTTGGCTCGGAAGAACTCTTCAGCGTCGGACACACTGCATGGTAGATCCACAAACGCCCCTGGAGAACTCCGAATCCGGGTTAGTAAAAATACTTATTCTTCACATACTTGCTTTGCATACTAAACGCCTTACCCGCCGCGATCTTCTTGGCCTCCCGAATCTCCTGGAGGGTGCCCTGGGCTTCAACCCGGGCCTCTCTGCGCTTTGGCGAGCCTTGGCGAGTTCGGTCTCTCGAGCCGAAACATCGCACTCCAAGGTCTCGCATTTTTTCACAGCGTCTTGAAGCTCTTGCTGGACCTTGTTAAGCCTGGCCTTGAGCTTCTTACGGACGGCTTGCTCTTTGGCAGCTTTCTCCTCGGCTTCGGCCAGGGCCTTTTTAAGGGCCCCGACCTCGGTCGTCGCTCCTGCACATATCATGACACTACGGTCAAAACACATCATTTATTCTTTCCGAATATATAGCAAGTCATTACATACCTTGCTGGTCCTCTAGCTGCTTCCTCGCTTGGCCGAGCTCCTCCTGGGCCCGCTCCAGTCTCTACTTTAGTCCGGAGACTTCGGCAGTGTGTGAGGTCGCGGCTAGCAACGATGCCTGCTTATTTACATAAGACACATTTAGTTAGTTTCCTGCGAAATTTAATTGATCCTCTGTCCGGCTTTTCTTTCCGAACACCGGACAATGTCTCAGGGGCTACTGTTTATATTGGGACTTTTTGTTTTGCGTCGCTTACCTCAAAACTGGTCAGCACGCTGCTGCAGGCTTCGGTTAGTCCGATCTTGACGGACTGAACCTTCTCAATCACCGTACCCATAAGGATACGGTGTTCATCCACAATGGAAGCGCCTTGTAGCGCTTCTAGCAGATTATCCGGTGCCTCTGGTTGGACAGAGGTCACCGGCGGAACAGGCACACTCCTCCTTTCGGGGAAGGCTGCTCGCTTGACCCCGGAACCGTGTAGGTCTCCGGAATGGTATTCGGCTGGGGGCCGAATTGGATATGGCCCCCATCACTAGTCTCCATGGGGGCTTCCTCCCCCAGGTGTCCGGCGGCCGAGGAGTCATCCTCTGGCGCCACCCTGACGGCCTCCTGAACCTCTCCCTGGCCTGGGAAGGTCCTTTGGGACAACACCTTGTCGTTGCCCTTGGCTGTGGAAGAGTGAGCGGCCGGCGGTGACTCGCCGGCCATCGCCTTTGAATCTAGCGAACCTCCTGATGAAGATCGCTAGGCGTTGTCGTGGGCCGGACTGTAATAGCATAACTTAACATATTAATACCACGAAGCAGACACATGGACGTATATGAGTTTTAGTACTTATGATGCGGCCAGGGGCTTTTTTCGGGGGTGCCGCTCTGGGCTGCTGTCGACGTCCCATGCAGAGTTATCCGCGAGGGGGGCCTTCCCCCTCTTGGGCGCCTCTGCCTCCAAATTTGTGGAGGCCGCCCTTTTCTTCCTTCCCCCCTCAGGGGGATTGTTGCTTTCCTCCTCCTCCTCATCGTCGTCTTCAGTGGTAGAGGAGTGAGTCTTGTCTTCGGACATCACGTCCGAAGCACCCTTGCAGCGGAGGCCGCCCCGGCCCCCATTGGCCTTCTTCTTAGCCTTCTTCTCCGGCGGCTGGTAGGGCGCTGGTACCAGCACCTTCGCCAGGAGCGGGATGACTGGTTGTTCGGGCAGCGGAGCCAAACATTGAATCTGCTCCACTTTCTCTGTCCATACCTGAAAGGATAAATCAGTATAGGTTAGTCACCTTCCTTGAACAAGCAAGTAGAGGGTACGCCCTAAGACGTAGGGGACTTACCGCATTGGCGGGATGGGCAAGATCGTGCCCACGGTCCGAGTCTAGGGCCGGCGGCTTCTCGTCGCCCTTGAAGAGCAACTTCCAGGCATCTTCGTGAATGGTTCCGAAGAGCCTCACCAAGGTTTGGTGCTGCTCTGGATCAAATTCCCATAAAGGGGAGGTTCGGCTTTGGCAGGGGAGGATCCGGCGAACTAGCATCACCTGGATCACGTCGACGAGCTTGATGCTTTTGTCCACCATGCTTTGGATGCGCGTTTGCAGCACCATCAGCTCATCCGACGAAGACCAATTTGGGCCCTTCTCCATCCAGGAGGTCAGCCGCATTGGAGCTCCGGATTTGAATTCGGAAGCCGCGGCCTAGGTGGCGTCGCGGGGCTCTGTGATATAGAACCACAACTTCTGCCACTCGTTGACAGTCTCCACAAACGTGCCTTTGGGCCATGTGACGTTGGGCATCTTGCTCACCATGGCTCCTCCGCACTCCTCGTGTTGGCCATCCACCACCTTCGGCTTTACGTTGAAGATCTTGAGCCACAGTCCAAAGTGGGGCTGGATGCGGAGGAAAGCCTCACACACGACAATAAATGCCGAGATGTTGAGGCAAGAGTTCAGGGCTAGATAATGGAAATCTAGCCCATAATAGAACATAAGTCCACAGACGAAAGGGTGGAGTGGAAACCCCAACCCGTGGATGAAATGAGGGAGGAACACCACCCTCTCGTTGGGCTTTGGTGTAGGGATGACTTGCTCCTTGGTCGAAAGCCGGTGGGTGATTTCTTTCGTCAGATACCCGGCCTCCCGAAGCTCGGCGATGTCCTTCTCCTTAACGGAGGAGGCCATCCACTTGCCTTGCCCTCCGGATCCGGACATGGTTGAGTGCTTGCTGGAGGTGGAAAAGATGGGAACTTGGGCGCTGGAGCTCAAGGATGGAGAGGCAGAGGAAGAGAGAAGGCGTGGGCGAAGGAAGGGAATCCTTATCCCCTTATAAATGCAGTGAATATCGAGCGCCTCCCCACTCGCCTTAAAACTCGCCTATTCCCAAGGGTTGTGCAAACGGCACGGTTGGATTACCCACGCCCTTATTGATGAGAATCTCGTAATAAGGGGACACGATCTCTGCTTTGACAAGACGTGCCAATGGAAACCGCGTCTCGAAACATGGGACGGCAGACGTGATGTCATCTTGCAAAAAGTTGTCAGCGGATGGGACTTGTGAAATATTATACTCTCTACGGCTATGTGTGTGGTACCTGTGTTGTAGATCCAGACATGTTCGTTTCGTCCGAAGACTATTTTGGAATATTTGGAAAGGGGAACCCGCCTTGCAATGTCGAAGACAATCTGCATGCCCGACACCTCGTCATTGAAGCCTGGTTCATGGGCTACTGAGGGAGTCCTGGACTAGGGGTCCTCGGGCGTTCGGCCTGTTGGACATGGGCGGGCTGATGGGCTGTGAAGATACAAGACCGAAGACTCTCCCTCGTGCCCGGATGGGACTCTCCTTGGCGTGGAAGGCAAGCTTGGAGATCAAATATGAAGATTCCTTTTATGTGTAACTGACTTTGTACAACCCTAGCCCCCTCCGTGTCTATATAAACCGGAGGGCTTAGTCCGGATCGGCAGATATACAATTATAGTCATACATGCTAGACTTCTAGGGTTTTAGCCATTACGATCTCGTGGTAGATCAACTCTTGTAAAACTCATATTCATCAAGATCAATCAAGCAGGAAGTAGGGTATTACCTCCATATAGAGGGCCCGAACCTGGGTAAACATTGTGTCCCCTGTCTCCTATTACCATCGACCTTAGACGCACAGTTTGGGACCCCCTACCCGAGATCGCCGGTTTTGACACCGACAACTATCCCTCTACCCACTCCGGTTACCCCTCAGAGTAACTTTGTGACATCGACGGTGACTCTTCATGAGTCTCCTGCCGTGTGGACTTTACTTCTCGCAACTCCCGCTGTCACTATGCTTCAGACCCACCCGGCACCCGCCCCTAAGGGAGAGCCATCTCGTCAGTGTCACTTTGTTTCCTTTCACTACAAAAAAATACACTTCCGTGATGATACGTGTTTGTCACAGTAGGTCACGTTTTATGTCATGCATGTACATGCATGACAATTTTATGACAGAATCAAGATAGTCATACCGTGGCCGTCAGAGAAGTGTTCCATGACATTACCAAAATTATCATCACGGAAGTGTCCACTTCCATGACGATGAATCGCGCTTCACAGAAGTGCTTTCGTCAAGGGTGATCGACACGTGGCGTCCGCCGTAACGGAACGCCGTTAAGCTATCGAGTACGGTTTTGGATCCGATAACACGTTAATAGCCCCGACCAATGGGGATTTTCCACGTGTAAAATCATCATTAGCTGGAGGGAACACGTGTCGGCTCACCGTTGGGACAGATGTCATCCACTCGTTGGACCCAAAGCGCCTATGATACATCGACACATGGCATGGCCCAACAGAGGCCCATTCCTGTGAAAAGGCCGGCCCATTTGACTTGGTCAAAAGGTGGCGTGCCGGCCCACGACAAGCCTGTTAACGGCATGTTCGCATATAGCCCATTTACAACCCGGTAACCTAGGGCCCGTTTACGGCTGTGGCACCCCAGCTCAGTGCGACCGGTCTACCATGCATTGCCAGCCCAGAGACCATGTCTTCTGGCAACACACAACATCTTGGTACAGAAACAACCGCTTTATTGATGCTAGCGGAACAGAGTTTACATTACAACAGCTGTCGAGACCAAGCGGCACACCCGGTGCGGCTGAACAATATGTACATTATTTAGTGAACGTAAAGGGGCCTCGATCGAACAACTACGTGGTAGCGGAATAAGGTCATGGCGGAAGCTCCATATCACAGGGACACCGATGTGGATACGATCTAGACTCGAACAGCGCTCCTTTCCAACGATACTTTCCTGAAATCTGGCATGACATGCCGTGTCAAGATTTTGAATGTACTTGCAAGCTCACAACAGGCATAATCATAATGGAAAATAATATCATGATAATTAACAAATTATTACTAAGCAACACTATATGTCAACATGCTGTGATCATGCTCGAACGTCCCTCGGGACAACTTACCAACCGTGATCATCCTCGGATCACAAGCAAACCACCAACATGGTCTTTAACAAGAATAACTCATGATCCTTACGGCGATCACAACCACGACCATCATCTGGTCCCAAATACCTCGATGGCCTTTCTGCCATCCATCACCAATGCAAAGTTCATAGCTTAGGGTGCAATTTTTATTAAACGTTGACTCATGGTGGGACCTACTACGAGGTGTCCGTGACCGTGGACTCGGCTATCAATAGATTATACACTCTGCAGAGGTAGCACACTATACCCACACCACAGAACCCATGGCCTCGCACTCCCATTCGGGTGGACCAATGGCATTCCGACAAGACCCTTCCATTCCCACAGCACTCTCCCGGCCACTCCGACCCAATCCCCAACGGGCTGGTCCTGGGTGGCCCCGTGTCTACCAAAGACAGCCCGACCACCGTCGTGGCCAAAACAATTCCACTCAGGGACTCGGTACCATAATCTCAATCAACGAGCACACAAGATTATGCCTGCCATCGGGCCAGGCAAGCACGACATAACCTTCCCTAGTTGGAGGCACTGACCAGAGGCCATGTCAATGGACCGAATCAAGGCCTTCCCAAAAAGGCAAATGTGGTTGCATTGGGAAAGAAACTCGATTCAGCGACACCATGACCCAGTCAACGATATATTCAAGTTAAGTTATACTCAGGTTCAACTTTAAAAATGAAAATGACGGTGTCATCGCATGACATGAAATGCAAAACTACACATGCATCAAATAATAATAAAAATGACCAATGTCATCCATATACACACCAAGCATAAACATCAACAACTCATATTACTTTACTGCTCAAGATGACTCACAACTTAACCAAAATATTTTGCAACAAGTTTTATTAATTTCCCACGCAAGAAAGTAACTCCGATAAATTTCTCATATGCTTAACAACAAGATTTCACTATCAACAATTCTTAATTTCTTTATCAACTAAGTTGGGTTCAAACATTCTGTAAGACAACTAAATATTCTGTAAGACAACTAAATGATCTAACAAGTATTTAACAGAATATTTTCTGGCAATTTTTTATAAATTTATGTATGCAAGAATAAAGCTTTAAATAATTACTAACATGCATAACAAAATTATTTCTAACATTACCACAAATAAATCTTAACTTGTTTTACCCACTAAACTAGTTTTAATCATTCTGTAAATCAAGCATAATAACTAACAAATATTTAACAGAATACAAATAACACAATAATTATTTAAATGCATGGATTAATCATTTCATTCAAGTAAGAAAATCACAAATATTGAAATGACACCATGAAAATGTTGCTGTAGCTTGCCTTAGTGCAGTTGAGGTTCACAAGCCTTCTGGTGATCCTCATGACAAGCCTCACCCTCTGAAAATAAATTTAAACACAAAAGGCAAATATCAAGAACACTTCTGAAAATCACCAGAAATTCTAAACAGCTCAGAAAAATCTCATCTTTGGTGAGCTGCTAGATTTCTTCTCAAAGAACACAATGCAAAAAGAATCAATTCATTTGGACTTACGGTTAAAAAGTTATAACTGTTTGAAGCTCTCTGGAATATAAATGATTTTGAATTTAAATAAATAGCTGAGGGGGTGACGTCAAGGCGTAAAACCTCAGGGTGCCACCACTGCACTGCCTGCAAGGCGTCTGAGTGGCTGACTAGCGGGCCTCGCGAGTCAGGTGGGGAAGGGGGAGAAAGAAACAGAGAAGGTCGCGGCTTCGCCGGGGCTCTCGCTGGCGACGAGGGCTTCTTGGCCCAAACGAGAGGGAGGGATTTAGAGAGGGGACGATGGCGCACCTGCCCGTACCCGTAGCGTGTCTAGGGGTGGTCGGATGGCGTCAGAAACAAGCTCGCAAGCGGAGGCAGAACGCGGTGGTTGCCGGAGTTGAGGAAGATGGCGAACGAAGGCCACTCCAGGGGCTCCAATCGGTCGAGACGGCCTCACCGGAGAGAGGCGGAAGCCCTGGAGGGCTTGCCCTGGCCTGGGAGAGGCTAGTGCTTCCGCGGTGACCAGAGGGGATCGCTGACGAGCTCGAGCTCGGGGACGGCGGCTCGAGGCCTGCCCGACCGGGCTACAACTTCTTACGCAATCGTGGAGTGCGTGGGAGTGCTGGATGGTGCTCGAGGAGGCTGGGGGTGGCCCTATTTATAGGCGAGCAGCGAGGGGGTTTCGGGCTCCGCCGGTGGACACCTGTCCACGGCGCCCGGCGAGGAGCGGCGTCAGAGAGAGGGGGAGAAGGCGAAGGAGGTCACGTGGCAACTATGGGCGGACAGAGACGAGCACATGATCGAGAGGATGGCGACGAGCATAGTGCGCTCTGCACTGTTGGGCTGGCCGGACCTTGCCCGTGCTTGCTGTGGCAAGCTTCGGCGTCGGCGAGCGCCAGAGGGAGGTTAAGGGCTTAGAGACGAAGATGGTGGCGCAGTTTGGCGCGCTTGGGCAGGCGAGGGAAGCGAGCACGCGCGAACAGAGCGGTCGGCGACGCTCAGAGTGCGTCGACACGCATGCCAACACCCCTGGACGAACGTGGTCACCGCATGAACTATGACATCAGGCCGATCTAAGCATAAACTTGATGTCTGGCATGTTGTTCGTGGTAGTTTTTGAAGGAAATATGCCCTAGAGGCAATAATAAAGTTATTATTTATTTCCTTATTTCATGATAAATGTTTATTATTCATGCTAGAATTGTATTAACCGGAAACATGATACATGTGTGAATACATAGACAAACATATAGTCACTAGTATGCCTCTACTTGACTAGCTCATTAATCAAAGATGGTTATGTTTCCTAACCATAGACATGTGTTGTCATTTGATTAACGGGATCACATCATTAGGAGAATGATGTGATTGACATGACCCATTCCGTTAGCCTAGCACTTGATCGTTTTCGTATATTGCTATTGCTTTCTTCATGACTTATACATGTTCCTGTAACTATGAGATTATGCAACTCCGTTTACCGGAGGAACACTTTGGTGCTACCAAACGTCACAACGTAATCGGGTGATTATAAAGGAGTACTACAGGTGTCTCCAAAGGTACATGTTGGGTTGGCGTATTTCGAGATTAGGTTTTGTCACTCCGATTGTCGGAGAGGTATCTCTGGGCCCTCTCGGTAATGCACATCACTATAAGCTTTGCAAGCAATGTAGCTAATGAGTTAGTTACGAAATGATGCATTGCGTAACGAGTAAAGAGACTTGCCGGTAATGAGATTGAACTAGGTATTGGATACCGACGATCGAATCTCGGGCAAGTAACATACCGATGACAAAGGGAACAACGTATGTTGTTATGTGGTTTGACCGATAAAGATCTTCGTAGAATATGTAGGAGCCAATATGGGAATCCAGGTTCCGCTATTGGTTATTGACCGAGAATAGTTCTAGGTCATGTCTACATAGTTCTCGAACCCGTAGGGTCCGCACGCTTAACGTTACGATAACAGTTTTATTATGAGTTTATGAGTTTTGATGTACCGAAGGAGTTCGGAGTCCCGGATGAGATCGGGGACATGACGAGGAGTCTCGAAATGGTCGAGACATAAAGATCGATATATTGTACGACTATATTCGGAGTTCGGAAAGGTTCCGAGTGATTCGGGTATTTTTGGGAGTACCGTAGAGATACTGGAATTCAGATTGGGCCTCTTTGGGCCATACGGGAAAGGAGAGAAAGGGCCAAAGAGTGGCCGCACCCTCCCTTGGACTAGTCCGAATTGGACTAGGAGGGGGGCGCACACTTCCTTCCTTCTCCTTCTCTCTTCCCTTTCCTTCTCTCCTACTCCTACTACATGGAAGGGTTCCTAGTTGGACTAGGAAAGGGGGAATCCTACTCCCGGTGGGAGTAGGACTCCCCTAGGGCGCGCCATAGAGAGGGCCGGCCCTCCTTTCCTCCACTCCTTTATATACGGGGGCAGGGGCACCCCATGCATACACAAGTTGATCTACGGATCGTTCCTTAGCCGTGTGCGGTGCCCCCTTCCACCATATTCCACCTCGGTCATATCGTCGCGGAGTTTAGGCGAAGCCTCGCGCCGTAGAACATCATCATCGCTACCACGCCGTCAGGTCTTGACGGAACTCATCCCGACACTTTGCTGGATCGGAGTCCGGGATCGCCATCGAGCTGAACGTGTGCTGAACTCGGAGGTGCCGTCGTTCGGTACTTGGATCGGTCGGATTGTGAAGACGTGCGACTATATCAACCGCGTTGTCATAACGCCCGCCACGGTCTCACGAGGGTACGTGGACAATACTCTCCTCTCGTTGCTATGCAAAACCATGATCCTTTCGTGTGCGTAGGAAATTTTTGAAATTACTACGTTCCCCAACAGTGGTATCCGAGCCAGGTTTTATGCGTTGATGTTATATGCACGAGTAGAACACAAGTGAGTTGTGGGCGATACAAGTCATACTGCTTACCAGCATGTCATACTTTGGTTCGGCGGTATTGTGAGATGAAGCGGCCCAGACCGACATTACGCGTACGCTTACGCGAGACTGGTTTCACCGCTGCGAGCACCACGTTGCTTAAAGGCGATCGCGGGTGTCTGCCTCTCTCACTTTAGTTGAACCGAGTGTGGCTACGCCCGGTCCTTGCGAAGGTTAAAACAGCGCCAACTTGACAAACTATCGTTGTGGTTTTGATGCGTAGGTAAGAACGGTTCTTGCTCAGCACGTAGCAGCCACGTAAAATTTGCAACAACAAAGTAGAGGACGTCTAACTTGTTTTTGCAGGGCATGTTGTGATGTGATATGGTCAAGACGTTATGAGATATAAGTTGTTGTATGAGATGATCATGTTTTGTTGAAGTTATCGGCAACTGGCAGAAGCCTTATGATTGTCTCTTTATTGCATAAGATGCAAGCGCCAAATAATTTCTTTACTTTATCACTATGCGATAGCAATAGTTGCAAGAGCAATAGTTGGCGAGACAACCATGTGACGGCTATTACTGATATAGATCAAGATGATGGAGATCATGGTGTCATGCCGGTGACGATGGAAATCATGACGATGCTTTGGAGATGGAGATCAAAGGCACAAGATGATGATGGCCATATCATGTCACATATTTTGATTGCATGTGATGTTTATCATTTATACATCTTATCTTGCTTTGATTGACGGTAGCATTTTAAGATGATCTCTCACTAAAATTATCAAGAAGTGTTCTCCCTGAGTATGCACCGCTATGAAAGTTCTTCGTCTTTGAGACACCACGTGATGATCTGGTATGATAGGCTCTACGTTCAAATACAACGGGTGCAAAACAGTTGCACACGCGGAATACTCAGGTTAAACTTGACGAGCCTAGCATATAACAGATATGGCCTCGGAACATGGAGACCAAAAGGTTGAGCGTGAATCATATAGTAGATATGATCAACATATTGATGTTCACTGTTGAAACTACTCCATCTCACGTGACGATCGGACATGGTGTAGTTGATATGGATCACGTAATCACTTAGAAGATTAGAGGGATGTCTATCTAAGTAGGAGTTCTTAAGTAATATGATTAATTGAACTTTAATTTATCATGAACTTAGTCCTGGTAGTATTTTGCAAATTATGTTGTAGATCACTAGCTCGCGTTGTTGCTTTCATATGTTTATTTTGATATGTTCCTAGAGAAAATTGTGTTGAAAGATGTTAGTAGCAATGATGCGGATTGGATCCGTGATCTGAGGTTTATCCTCATTGCTGCCTGAAGAATTATGTCCTTGATGCACCGCTAGGTGACAGACCTATTGCAGGAAGCGGATGCGCACGTTATGAATGTTTGGCTAGCTCAATATGATGACTACTTGATAGTTTAGTGCACCATGCTTAACGGCTTAGAATCGGGACTTCAAAGACGTTTTGAACGTCATGGACCATATGAGATGTTCCAGGAATTGAAGTTAATATTTAAGAAAATACCCGAGTTCAGAGATAGGAAATCTCCAACAAGTTCTATAGCTAAAAGATGGAGGAGAATCCCTCAACTAGTGAGCATGTGCTCAGATTGTCCGGTACTTCAATCGCTTGAATCAAGTGGGAGTTAATCTTCCAGATAAGATAGTGATTGATGGAATTCTCTAGTCACCATCACTAAGTTACTAGAACTTCGTGATGAACTACAGTATGCAAGGGATGACGAAAACGATTCCCGAGCTCTTCGTGATGTTGAAATCGACGAAGGTAGAAATCAAGAAAGAGCATCAAGTGTTGATGATTGACAAGACCACTAGTTTCAAGAAAAGGGCAAAGGGATATAAAGGGAACTTCAAGTAGAATGACAAGCTAGTTGTCACTCCCACGAAGAAGCCCAAAGCTAGACCAAAGCTGAAACTGAGTGCTTACACTGCAAAGGAAATGGTCACTGGAAGCAGAAATACCCTGAATATTTGGTGGATAAGAAGGATGGCAAAGTGAACAAGAGTATATTTGATATACAGGTTATTGATGTGTGCCTTACTAGTGTTTATAGTAGCCCCTGAGTATTTGATACTGCTCGGTTGCTAAGATTAGTAACTCGAAACATGAGTTACGTATAAACAGAGACTAGTTGAAGGGGAAGTGACGATGAGTGTTGGAAGTAGTTCCAAAATTGATATGATCATCATCGCACACTCCCTATACTCTCGGGATTAGTGTTGAACCTAAATAAATGTTATTTGGCGTTATGCGTTGAGCATGAATATGATTTGATCATTTTTATTGCAATACGTTTATTCATGTAATTTAGAGAATAATTATTGTTCTGTTTACATGAATAAAACCTTCTATGGTCATACACCCAATGAAAATGGTTTGTTGGATCTCGATCGTTTGATACACATATTCATAATATTGAAACCAAAAGATGTAATGTTAATAATGATAGTGCAACTTATTTGTGGCACTGCCGTTTAGGTCATATTGGTGTAAAGCGCATGAAGAAACTCCATAAAGATGGATCTTCGAAATCACTTGGTTATGAATCATTTGATGCTTGCGAACCGTGCCTTTTGGGCAAGATGACTAAAACTCTGTTCTCCGGAACAATGGAACGAGCTACTGACTTGTTGGAAATAATACATACCGATGTATATGATCCAATGAGTGTTGAGGCTCGTGACGGATATCGTTATTTTCTGACCTTCACAGATGATTTGAGCAGATATGGGTATATCTACTTGATGAAACATAAGTCTAAAATAGTTGAAAGGTTCAAAGAATTTCAGAGTGAAGTGAAGAATCATCGTAACAAGAAAATAAAGCTTCTACGATCTGATCGTGGAGAAGAATATTTGAGTTACGAGTTTGGCCTTCATATAAAAACAATGTGGAATAGTTTCACAGTTCACACCACCTGGAACACTATAGCGTTATGGTGTGTCCGAAAGTCGTAACCGCACTTTATTGGATATGGTGCGATCTATGATGTCTCTTATCGGTTGACCACTATCGTTTTGGGGTTATGCATTACAGACAGCTGCATTCACGTTTAATAGGGCACCATCTAAATCCGTTGAGACGACACCGTATGAACTATGGTTTAGCAATAAACCTAAGCTGTCATTTCTTAAAGTTTGGGGTTACAATGCTTATGTGAAAAAGTTTCAACCTGATAAGCTCGAACCCAAATCGGAGAAGTGCGTCTTCATAGAATACCCAAAGGTAACTATTGGGTACACCTTCTATCACAGATCCGAAGGCAAGTTATTCGTTGCTAAGATGGATCCTTTCTAGAGAAGAAGTTTCTCTCAAAAGAAGTGAGTGGGAGGAAAGTAGAACTTGATGAGGTAATTGTACCTTCTCCCTTATTGGAAAGTAGTTCATCACGTAAATCAGTTCCATTGATTCCTACACCAATTAGTGAGGAAGTTAATGATGATGATCATGAAACTTCAGATCAAGTTGCTACCAAACCTCGTAGGTCTTCCGTAGTAAGATCCGCACTAGTGGTGTGGTAATCATGTTCTGGAATTCATGTTACTAGACCATGATGAACCTACGAACTATGAGGAAGCGATGATGAGCCCAGATTCATGAAATGGCTTGAGTCCATGAAATCTGAGATAGGATCCATGTATGAGAACAAAGTATGGACTTTGATTGACTTGCTCGATGATCAGCAAGCCATGTTAAATAAATGGATCTGCAAGAGGAAGACGGACACTGATAGTAGTGTTACTATCTACAAAGCTCGACTTGTCGCAAAAAGGTTTTCGACAAGTTCAAGGTGTTGACTACAATGAGATTTTCTCAATCAGAAGCGATGCTTAAGTCTGTCCGAATCATGTTAGCAATTGCCACATTTTATGAAATCTGGCAAATGGATGTCAAAACTACATTCTTTAATGGATTTATTAAAGAAGAGTTGTATATGATGCAACCGTAAGGTTTTGTCAATCCTAAAGGAGCTAACAAAATGTGCAAGCTTCAGCGATCCATCTATGGACTGGTGCAAGCATCTCGGAGTTGGAATAAACGCTTTGATAGTGTGATCAAAGCATTTGGTTTTATATGAGACTTTTGGAGAAGCCTGTATTTACAAGAAAGTGAGTGGGAGCACTACAACATTTCTGATAAGTATATGTGAATGACATATTGTTGATCAGAAATGATGTAGAATTTTTCTGGAAAGCATAAAGGAGTATTTGAAAGGAGTTCCTTAAAAGAAAGACCTCAGTGAAGCTGCTTACATATTGAGCATCAAGATCTATAGAGATAGATCAAGACACTTGATAAGTTTTTCAATGAGTACATACCTTGACAAGATTTTGAAGTAGTTCAAAATGGAACAGTCAAAGAAAAGGTTTCTTGCCTGTGTTACAAGGTGTGAAATTGAGTAAGACTCAAAGCCCGACCACGGCAGAAAATAGAAAGAAGAATGAAAAGTCATTCTCTATGCCTTAGTCATAGGTTCTATAAAGTATGCTATGCTATGTACCAGACCTATTGTATACCTTGCTCTGAATTTGGCAAGGGAGTACAATAGTGATCTAGGAGTAGATCACTGGACATTGGTCAAGAACATCCTTAGTGAGGACTACGGAAATATTTCTCGATTATGGAGGTGATAAAAAGAGCCCGTCGTAAAGAGTTACATCGATGCAAGCTTTTTACACTGATCCAGATGACTCTAAGTCTCAATCCGGATACATATTGTAAGTGGGAGCAATTAGCTAGAGTAGCTCCGTGCAGAGCATTGTAGACATAGAATATTTGCAAAATACATACGGCTGTATGTGATGCACCCATTGACTAAGCTTCTCTCACGAGCAAAACATGATAATACCTTAGTACCCTTTGGGTGTTAATCACATAGCGATGTGAACTAGATTATTGACTCTAGTAAACCCTTTAGGTGTTGGTCACATGACGATGTGAACTATGGGTGTTAATCACATACGAGATGTGAATATAAGTGTTGAATCACATGATGATGTGAACTAGATTATTGACTCTAGTGCAAGTGGGAGACTGAAGGAAATATGCCCTAGAGGCAATAATAAAGTTATTATTTATTTCCTTATTTCATGATAAATGTTTATTATTCATGCTAGAATTGTATTAACCGGAAACATGATACATGTGTGAATACATAGACAAACATATAGTCACTAGTATGCCTCTACTTGACTAGCTCATTAATCAAAGATGGTTATGTTTCCTAACCATAGACATGTGTTGTCATTTGATTAACGGGATCACATCATTAGGAGAATGATGTGATTGACATGACCCATTCCGTTAGCCTAGCACTTGATCGTTTAGTATATTGCTATTGCTTTCTTCATGACTTATACATGTTCCTGTAACTATGAGATTATGCAACTCCGTTTACGGAGGAACACTTTGGTGCTACCAAACGTCACAACGTAATCGGGTGATTATAAAGGAGTACTACAGGTGTCTCCAAAGGTACATGTTGGGTTGGCGTATTTCGAGATTAGGTTTTGTCACTCCGATTGCCTGGAGAGGTATCTCCGGCCCTCTCGGTAATGCACATCACTATAAGCTTTGCAAGCAATGTAGCTAATGAGTTAGTTACGAAATGATGCATTGCGTAACGAGTAAAGAGACTTGCCGGTAATGAGATTGAACTAGGTATTGGATACCGACGATCGAATCTCGGGCAAGTAACATACCGATGACAAAGGGAACAACGTATGTTGTTATGTGGTTTGACCGATAAAGATCTTCGTAGAATATGTAGGAGCCAATATGGGAATCCAGGTTCCGCTATTGGTTATTGACCGAGAATAGTTCTAGGTCATGTCTACATAGTTCTCGAACCCGTAGGGTCCGCACGCTTAACGTTACGATAACAGTTTTATTATGAGTTTATGAGTTTTGATGTACAGAAGGAGTTCGGAGTCCCGGATGAGATCGGGGACATGACGAGGAGTCTCGAAATGGTCGAGACATAAAGATCGATATATTGGACGACTATATTCGGAGTTCGGAAAGGTTCCGAGTGATTCGGGTATTTTTGGGAGTACCGAGAGTTACGGGAATTCGTATTGGGCCTCTTTGGGCCATACGGGAAAGGAGAGAAAGGGCCAAAGAGTGGCCGCACTCTCCCTTGGACTAGTCCGAATTGGACTAGGGAGGGGGGCGCCTTCCTTCCTTCTCCTTCTCTCTTCCCTTTCCTTCTCTCCTACTCCTACTACATGGAAGGGTTCCTAGTTGGACTAGGAAAGGGGAATCCTACTCGGTGGGAGTAGGACTCCCCTAGGCGCGCCATAGAGAGGGCCGCCCTCCTTTCCTCCACTCCTTTATATACGGGGCAGGGGCACCCCATGCATACACAAGTTGATCTACGGATCGTTCCTTAGCCGTGTCTGGTGCCCCTTCCACCATATTCCACCTCGGTCATATCGTCATGAGTTTAGGCGAAGCCCTGCGCCGGTAGAACATCATCATCGTCACCACGCCGTCGTGCTAACAGAACTCATCCCCGACACTTTGCTGGATCGGAGTCCGGGGATCGTCATCGAGCTGAATGTGTGCTGAAGTCGGAGGTGCCGTACGTTCGGTACTTGGATCGGCCGGATCTTATAGACGTACGACTACATCAACCGCGTTGTCATAACGCTTCCGCTTACGGTCTACGAGGGTACATGGACAATACTCTCCCCTCTCGTTGCTATGCATCACCATGATCCTTGCGTGTGCGTAGGAATTTTTTTGAAATTACTACGTTCCCCAACAGTTTTGAGTGTTACCACGATTTGGTTTGGATCCAGGTGCAGTAGAGAGGATTTTACAAGCCAGGTAAGTTTCTGATCAGTAACTTTGAACAGTTACTGTGGTCAAACGGCTGAGAGTTTGAGGCTGTGCTTTGGAGGCTAGTTATAAGTTACTAAGGTAAAGATGCACAAGAAAGTTCAGGTCAAATGGAGCAACTAAAATGGTAGTTGCTGTAGAAGCCACCATTTTTGTCTAGAACAGAAAATATTTTCTGTAGCAAAAATATTCCAAAAAGTGATGAAATATTTTTGCTCAGGAAGGTGCGCTAGGGTTCACAGAATATTTGTGAATTATCTCGGATTTTTCTGAGCCATAAAAATTAGGGTTGCTTTGAAGCAAACTGATCTGGCTAGGGTTTCTGAGAGAAAATGAATATTTTTCATTTAAGAAAAATATTCCAAAGATTATTTTGGGATGGATCAGAACGGAAATGATGGTTTAGGATAGAAGTGGAGCACTTGGGTGAAAGCCAAGGCTGCCCTAGTGTTTTAAGTCCATATGAAAAGATTCATGAACTCCAAGTTTCAAAAAATTTCAAATGAAAATCAAGCAAATAAGATAGGGCAAAAACCAGGCTGTCACAAACCTCCCCCACTTAGAATGAATCTCGTCCTCGAGATTTGGTTGCTTGGGAAAACCACTCTAGATACTGATCCTTAAGGAATTCCTCCCGTTCCCAAGTCGCTTCTGATTCTGTGTGATGCTCCCACTGAACCTTGTAAAATTTTCTGACTTTACTGCGGGTGATCCTTTCCATCTGATCCAAAATCTTAAACGGTTTCTCCTCATAAGTTAAATCTTTTGCCAACTCTATCTCAGCTATTGCAGTCCTTTTCTCAGGCGGGGATATGCATCGTCTCAATTGCGAAACATGGAACACGTCGTGCATGTCTGCCAATTCAGGGGGTAGTTCCAGTTGATATGCAACAGTACCCACTCGAGACATAATCGGGAATGGACCAATAAATCTGGGTGCTAGCTTTCCGTGAGTCTGAAATCTCTTGAGTCCTTTCATAGGGGTGACTCGGAGGTATACGTGTTCTCTGGGTTCAAAACTGACCTGCTGATGCTTTGCATCATAATAACTCTTCGGTCGAGATTTTGCCAATTGCAGTCTGTCTCTGATTTCCCTAACTTGTTTCTCAGCTTCCATCATGAGTTCCATTCCGAAGATATGGCTATCTCTAGTTTGAGACCAATTTAAAGGAGTGCGACACTTACTGCCATACAGAGCTTCATATGGTGACATCTTTAGACTGGTCTAGAAAATGTTGTTATATGAGAACTCCGCATATGGCAAGCAATCTTCCCATTTAACTCCCTTGGCTAGCACTCAAGCTCGCAACATATCTTCAAGTATTTGATTTACCCGCTCTGTCTGTCCATCTGTCTGAGGGTGATAAGAAGTACTATATTTCAGTGCTGTCCCCAAGGCTTGATGGAGACGGAACCAAAAAGCGGAGGTAAACAAGGAACCTCGTCGGAAGTGATAGTTCAGGGTACTCCATGCAGACTGACTATGCGGGATACATACAGCTGTGCGAGTTGATTTACTCTGTATCTTGTGCTGATTGGAATGAAGTGAGCAACCTTGGTTAGGGTGTCTACTACAACCCAGATTGCATCCTTGCCTCGCTGAGTCCTAGGCAATCCTGTGATGAAATCCATACAAAGGTCATCCCATTTCCACTGTGAAACTGGCAGCAGTTGGAGGAGTCCGGCTGGCTTCTGATGCTCTGCTTTCACCTTGTTGCATATGTCGCAACAGGCTACGAAATAGGCAATGTCTTTCTTCATTCCCTCCCACCAGAATATTTGTCTGAGATCCTCATACATTTTCGTACCTCCCGGGTGAATGGAATATGAGGATTCGTGTGCTTCTGACAGGATTTTCTTCTTCAAGTCCGGTTGATTTGGCACACAAATTTGTCCACGGAATTGGAGGGTACCGAATTTGTCCTTGGAGAAATCATGGGCCTGCTTTGCCATCTGGCCCTTGGTACGTCTTTGTAGCTTGGCTTCAGCTGGCTGGGCCTTACGGATTTCCATCTCAAGTGTGGGGGTAACTTCCAAAATATTCGCGAGGCCAACATCCACGATGACCAAGTTGAGCTGAGCGATCTCCTCTTGAAGTTCGGTAGGCAATGATTTTAATATGACATTTAAGCTGACGGGCTTTCGACTGAGCGCATCGGCAACGACGTTGGCCTTGCCTGGATGGTAATTTATTCCAAGTCATAATCCTTGACCAACTCTAGCCATCTTCACTGGCGGAGATTTAGATCTGGCTGAGTGAAGATGTACTTGAGACTTTTGTGGTCGGTAAAAATTTGGCACCTTTTTCCAATGAGGTATTGTCTCCAAATTTTTAATGCATGAACCACCGCAGCCAATTCCAAATCATGAGTAGGATAATTCCCTTCATGGGGTCGTAGTTGTCGCGATGCATACGCTACTACCTTGCTGTCTTGCATAAGCACGCAGCCAATACCTTGTCTGGGGGCATCGTAGTACACATCAAAACTGCGATAAATGTCTGGAAGAGTCAATACAGGTGCGGTTTTCAGACGTATCTTCAGCTCATTAAAACTCTTCTCACAATCCTCCGTCCACTTAAACTTCTTATCCTTTTTGAGCAGCTCCGTCATGGGTTTAGCAATTTTGGAAAACCCTTCAATAAAACGACGATAATATCCCGCTAATCTGAGGAAACTCCGGATCTGCATCACAGTAGTGGGTGGTATCCAATCGAGCACATCCTTTACTTTGCTTGGGTCCATGGCTATACCTTCGGCGGATAGTATATGTCCGAGGAACCCAACTTTCTTGTGCCAAAATTCGCACTTATTGAACTTGGCGTATAGCTAATGGTTGCAGAGCCGTTGTAGCACTACTCGGAGGTGATCCTTGTTCTCTTCTTCACCCTTAGAGTAAATGAGGATGTCATCGATGAATACTACCACGAATTTGTCGAGGAAGTCCATGAATACTTTGTTCATCATATGCATGAAGAAAGCAGGGGCATTGGTGAGACCAAAGGACATCACGGTATATTCATAAAGACCGTACCGAGTAGTGAATGCGGTCTTAGGAATATCTTCCTTTTTAATCTTGAGCTGATGACATCCGGTCCGTAAATCAATTTTAGAGAATACCTTAGCTCCACTGAGCTCATCAAACAGATCATCAATCCTTGTCAGCGGATATTTATTTTTGATGGTGACCTCATTCAGCTGGAGATAATCTATGCACATACGGAGACTACCATCCTTTTTGCCCACGAAAATTGCATGTGATCCCCATGGTGAAGAGCTGGGACGAATATAACCTTTCTGGAATAATTTGTCAAGCTGTTTCTTTAGCTCCACTAATTCTGATGAGGGCATCCGGTAATACTTCTTGTATAACGGTGCGGTTCCGGGCACAAGATCTATTGCAAACTCCAGTTCCCGATTTGGTGGCCTGCCTGGCAGTTCTTCCGGAAACACATCAAGGTACTCACTGACCACATGAATAAATTCCAATTCAGCCACAGCGGTGCAAACTAATTCTGGCTCGGGTATATTCTTGCGAGCGTAGAATTTGGTAAGCTGCCCATTCAGACTGGTCAAAGTGACTTCTCGGGTTGCAATTTATGCAAACTTGATACCGGGTCAACCAATTCATACCCAATATAATATACAACTTTTCAAACTCAATGATTATCAGAGATGTTGGAAAGTAGACCCCGTTGATATTGATCTCCAGATCACGGCAGACCAAATTGCTCTTGATTATAGATCCCGGGGTTTGTACCAGCATATTTTTGCCCAAAATCATGCAAGGAAAATTGTTTTGGGCAGCAAAACTCCGAAATAAAAGAATGGGAAGCCCCAGAGTCAAATAAAATTACGGCAGGTATGTCATTAACAGAAAACATACCAATGACGACTTCTGGCTTCTCTTGGGTTTCATCGGCGGAGATATGATCACGGATGCCCGGTGAAGTTTTTTACGGGTTGGCCATGACTCCATAAAGTTGACTTGTGGCCTGCTTAGGGCATTCATCTTATTGTTCTTGGGGCACTGTTTGGCATAATGTCTGTGCTGCCCGCAATTGAAACAAGAATTATTGCGCTGACGCTCCTCATGTGTTGGATTGGTCACAATATTCTTGACTTGAGTGGTGGTCTTGTTAACATTCTGCTGCCAATTTTGCTTGTATTCTACCTGAGTCTGTTGCCAGGTACGAGCCTTTTGCACTGGTTGCCCATCCTTCTTTGGCTCAAACTTACGCTTGTTGTTGTTGTTAACGGGCCTATTATCTTCTATAAGCTTGTGCTCCTGTTCAGCAATGAAAGCCTTGTTCACCAGAGTTTAGAAGTCTGTGAAATCAAGCATACTGAGAGTACATAGGAGTTGTGGATTTAGACCTCCAAGAAATCTGTCAATTCTCCTTTCTTCGGTGGCCACGTCATAAAGAGAGTAACGGGCCAAATGATTGAATTTTTGTAGATATTCGGCCACAGGCTGATTTCCTTGGACGAGCGCGAGAAATTCATGATGCTTAGTCTTCATAACTCTAGTAGGGATATGATATTTTTGGAACCGATCCTTAAACTTTTCCCAGGTGACTTCCTCATCAACCGGCCACATGGCCCTTGTATTTTCCCACCATATGGCAGCTGCGCCCTCAAGATAATGGGTGGCAAAGGGAACTTTACCATTTCCTTCAGTACGAGCAATCTCAAGCTTTTTCTCCATTGTGCGCAACCAATCATCTGCACCCCATGGGTCAACAATCTGACTGAAGATGGGTGGATAGGTCCTCTGAAAATCTGACAGCTTTGAGTGATGACCATTCTGATTTCCATTTTGTCCAACCATAGCTTGCACACTTCTAAATATTTCAATCAGATCATTGTTCCCCTTTTCTTCGAACATACGCAGAATTTGCTCGGTGGAGGGAGGATTAGGTGATGGAGGTGGTGGCGGAACGTACGGCTCGGGAGAATGTCCTACCTGCGTGCGAAACGACGAACAGGAGTTCCCTCACGAACGTTGCTACTGTTGCCTCCACGCGTCATCCTATTGTGGATTTTTTCCAAGACAACACAATCGAGATGAGAAACACCCAAGAATAAAATTGGGGAAAGCCAACGACAAATCCCGGAAGAAAAACAGAAGAGCGAAGAAAATATGATGAATAAAGTCTCAACATAATTATACATAGACTCATACATGAAAGGTAAACAACATGACTGGTTCACTACTGTCATACATACAACGAAACATCATAACCCGTACGACTACATCCGTACATCATCCAGACAACTACGAATACTCAAATATACTACTGCTCTGCTGGTGCTGCAGCGTCCTCCCCTCAAGCGGTCTCGGATCCTGAACTGACGTGGTTAACGGAAACCTCCGGTTTAAAGGTAACACGACGGTGCTGCCTCGAGGGCTCTCCCTCAGGGGCAGGGGTAGGATGAAGCATCGGGGCTACAGGAGTAGTGAGAAGTGAGACCCACTCGGCAGGAGTACTGAGAGGGTTCACGGTCGAGACACCCGTGCTACTCGGAGGAGTAACCGGTGAAATAGGGGAGCTAGAGCTGACTGGAACATAAGGGGTAAATCCCAGAGAAGACGGAGTAGTGGCGGATCTAGAAGTGACCAAAATAGCGGCTAAAGCGATGCAGATGCAGTCGGCTCTCGAGCCAGCTCGTGGATCATAAGATAGCTAGCAGTGACATAATGAGCAAGGTGGCTAGCAACACTATCAGACTCGGGATCAATGAGAGGGAAACGGACACGACCGTTATCGTGCAGAGATGGGTAGTAATAGAAACCTAGGTGGTTTTGCATTCGGACCTCGTTGTAGCGAAGCTCGACAAGGACCTCGAATACAACAAACTGGACAGCCTGAGAAGCGGTGGAGGCGTAACCGCTCCGAGAAGTGCGAGTGTAAGAGCTGGAATCGGAACTAGTGCGCAAAGTGACCACTGCGTGATACTCATACACTGAATCAGCTAGATGCTCCCGGTACACACGATAGATCGGGTCGTCTCCGAGAGGGTACAGCCGACGCCACACGTTGCGAAGGAGGTGCGGTGACGTGTACGGCCTCAGCTGCAACTGGAACGGATACGGCACCGGAGCCATCTACACCCACAACCATTAGCAAGTTAGCATAAAAATATATAAACCGAATGCAAGCAACACAACAATTAGCACAAATTACTACCAGCACTCAACTTAAACTCGTATCTAACGTCCAGTTAAAGCGTCGCAGTCTAGCGTGGCCTACAGTCAGCACGGCTCTGATACCAAGCGTTGTGGCACCCCGGCTCAGAGCGGCCGGTTTACCATGCATTGCCAGCCCAGAGACCATGTCTTCTGGCAACACACACAATCTTGGCACAGAAACAACCGCTTTATTGATGCTAGCGGAACAGAGTTTACATTACAACACTGTCGAGGCCAAACGGCACACCCGGTGCGGCTGAACAATATGTACATTATTTAGTGAACATAAAGGGGCCTCGATCGAACAACTACGTGGCAGCGGAATAACGTCGTGGCGGAAGCTCCATATCACAGGGACACCGATGTGGACACGATGTAGACTCGAACATCGCTCCTTTCCAACGGTACTTTCCTGAAATATGGCATGACACGCCAGGTCAGTACTTTGAATGTACTCGCAAGCTCACAACAGGCATAATCATAATGGAAAACAATATCATGATAATTAACCAATTATTACTAATGCAACACTATATGTCAACATGCTGTGATAATGCTCGAACGTCCCTCAGGACAACTTACCAACCGTGATCATCCTCGGATCACAAGCAAACCACCAACATGGTCTTTAACAAGAATAACTCGTGATCCTTATGGCGATCACAACCACGACCATCATCTGGTCCCAAATACCTCGATGGCCATTCTGCCATCCATCACCAATGCAAAGTTCATAGCTTAGGGTGCAATTTTTATTAAACGTTGACTCATGGTGGGACCTACTACGAGGTGTCCGTGACCGTGGACTCGGCTATCGATAGATTATACACTCTGCAGAGGTAGCACACTGTACCCACACCACGGAACCCATGGCCTCGCACTCCCATTCGGGTGGACCAACGGCATTCCGACAAAACCCTTCCATTGCCACAACACTCTCCCGACCACTCCGACCCAATCCCCAACGGGCTGGTCCTGGGTGGCCCCGTGTCTACCAAAGACACTCCGACCACCGTCATGGACAAAACAATCCCACTCGAGGACTCGGTACCATAATCTCAATCAATGAGTACACAAGATTATGCCTGCTTACCGGGCCAGGGCAAGCACGACATAACCTTCCCTAGTTGGAGGCACCGACCAGAGGCCATGTCAATGGACCGAATCAAGGACTTCCCAAAAAGGCAAATGTGGTTGCACTGGGAAAGAAACTCGATTTAGCGGCACCATGACCCAGTCAACGATATATACAAGTTGAGTTATACTCAGGTTCAACTTTAAAAATGAAAATGACCGGTGTCATAGCATGCCATGAAATGCAAAACTACACATGCATCACATAATAGTAAAAATGACTGATGTCATCCATATACACACCAAGCATAAACATAAACAACTCATATTACTTTACTGCTCAAAATGACTCACAACGTGACCAAAATATTTTGCAACAAGTTTTATTAATTTCCCACGCAAGAAAGTAACTCCGATAAATTTCTCATATGCTTAACAACAAGATTTCACTATCAAAAATTCTTAATTTCTTTATCAACTAAGTTGGGTTCAAACATTCTGTAAGACAAGTAAAATGATCTAACAATATTTAACAGAATATTTTCTGGCAATTTTTTTATCAATTTATGTATGCAAGAACAAAGCTTTAAATAATTACTAACATGCATAACAAAATTATTTCTAACATTACCACAAATAAATCTTAACTTGTTTTACCCACTAAACTAGTTTTAATCATTCTGTAAATCAAGAATAATAACTAACAAATATTTAACATAATACAAATAACACAATAATTATTTAAATGCATGGATTAATCATTTCATTCAAGTAAGAAAATCACAAATATTGAAATGACACCATGAAAATGTTGATGTGGCTTGCCTTAGTGCAGATGAGGTTCACAAGCCTTCTGGTGATCCTCAAGACAAGCCTCACCTTCTGAAAATAAGTTTAAGCACAAAAGGCAAATATTAGAACACTTCTGAAAATCACCAGAAATTCTAAACAGCTCAGAAAAATCTCATCTTTGGTGAGCTGCTAGATTTCTTCTCAAAGAACACAATGCAAAAAGAATCAATTCATTTGGAGTCATGGAAAAAAGTTATAACTGTTTGGAGCTCTCTGGAATATAAATGATTTTGAATTTAAATAAACAGCTGAGGCGGGGTGACATCGAAGGCGTAAAACCTCTGGGCGCCACCACTCGTACCGCTTCGCGCACGTGCAGAGTGGCCAGCTAGCGGGCCCCGCTAGTTTGGTGGGGGAAGGGGGAGAAAGAAACAGAGAAGGCCGCGGCTTCGCCGGAGCTCTCGCCGGCGACGAGGGCTTCTTGGCCCAAATGAGATGGAGGGATTTAGAGAGGGGACGATGGCGCACCTGCCCGTACCTATAGCGTGGGGGTGGTCGGACGGCATCGGAAACAAGCTCGCAAGCAGAGGCAGAACGCGGTGGTTGCCGGAGTTGAGGAAGACGGCGAACGGAGGCCACTCCAGGGGCTCCAATCGGTCGAGACGGCCTCACCGGAGAGAGGCGGAAGCCCTGGAGGGGTTGCCCTGGCCTGGGAGAGGCTAGAGCTTCCGCGACGACCAGAGGGGATCACCGGCGAGCTCGAGCTCGGGGACGGCGGCCCGAGGCCTGCCTGGCCGGGCTACGACTTCCTACGCAATCGTAGAGTGTGTGGGAGTGCTGGATGGTGCTCGAGGAGGCTGGGGGTGGCCCTATTTATAGGCGAGCGGTGAGGGGGTTTCGGGCTCCGCCGGTGGACTCCTGTCCACGGCGCCCGGCGATGAGCAGCATCAGAGAGAGGGGGAGAAGGCGACGGAGGTCACGCGACAATTGTGGGCGGACGAAGACGAGCACAGGATCGAGAGGATGGCGACGAGCATAGTGCGCTCCGCACTGTTGGGCTGGCCGGACCTTGCCCGTGTGTCTTGCGGCGAAGCTTAAATGCCGGCGGCGCTAGAGGGAGGTTAAGGGCTTAGAGAGGCGAAGATGGTGGCGCTGTTTGGCTTCGGCGGCAGTAAGGGAAGCGAGCACGCCTGAGCAGGCGCTCGGTGGCCTTTCAGCGCGTCGCCACGCATGCCAACACCCCTGGACGAACGTGGTCACCGCTTGAACTATGACATCAGGACGATCTAAGCATAAACTTGATGTCTAGCATGTTGTTCGTGGTAGTTTCGAGTGTTACCACGATTTGGTTTGGATCCAGGTGCAGTAGAGAGGATTTTACAAGCCAGGTAAGTTTCTGATCAGTAACTTTGAACAGTTACTATGGTCAAACGGATGAGAGTTTGAGGCTGTGCTTTGGAGGCTAGTTATAAGTTACTAAGATAAAGACGCACAAGAAAGTTCAGGTCAATTGGAGCAAGTAAAATGGTAGTTGCTGTAGAAACCACCATTTCTGTCCAAAACAGAAAATATTTTCTGTAGCAAAAATATTCCAAAAAGTGATGAAATATTTTTGCTCAGGAAGGTGCCCTAGGATTCACAGAATATTTGTGAATTATCTCAGATTTTTCTGAGCCATAAAGATTAGGGTTGTTGAAAGTGCAACTATCCCTAGGTGGTTTTGGTAATTCATAACAACATATAGCTCATTAAGCTAATACTATTCCAAGATGAATATTTCAGGAAAGCTCAATGAATGGCATGGCATGGATGATGAAAGTGGATCCCTCAGAATATTAAGGACAAAGGATTGGCTCAAGCTCAAAAGCTCAAGACTCTACATTTTACATTTTAGTGATCCAAGATCACATTGAGTCTATAGGAAAAGCCAATACTATCAAGAAGGGATGAGGTGTTGCTTAATGAGCCTTTTGCTCCATGTGCTTAGTGATATGCTCCAAAACCCTCCACTACTTTCTCACATCCACAAATGACCTAAACCCAAAGTCAAACTCGGCCCTACCAATTCTTTATATCCGGCGCCACCGAGTTCAGATGTCATAGCCACTGCCACAAACCATAGGCAAATCGGTTTCACCGATAGGGATCTCGGTCTCACCGAGATGGGATTGTAATCTCTCTGTTTCCCCTTCGTCACTTTTCGGTCTAATCGAAAGAGCGAATCGGTCCCACCGAGATTACAACGTAAACTCTCTGTTTCCCTTTTGTAACTTTTCGGTCTCACCGAAAGAGCAAATCGGTCCCACCGAGTTTACCTGACCAACTCTCCGTTAGCTAATTACCAAATTCGGTCTCACCGAGTTTGTATGTCGGTCTCACCGAGATTACGTTATGCCCTAACCCTAACCAAATCGGTCCTACCGAGATGCATGTCGATCCACCAAAATCCTACCGGTCACTAGGTTTACTAAATCGGTCTGACCGAGTTTGATAATTCGGTCCCACCGAGTTTGGTAAATTGTGTGTAACGGTTAGATTTTGTGTGGAGGCTATATATACCCCTCCACCTCCTGTTCATTCGTGGAGAGAGCCATCAGAACAAACCTACACTTTCAACTTGCCAGTTCTGAGAGAGAACCACCTACTCATGTGTTGAGGCCAAGATATTCCATTCCAAGCATATGAATCTTGATCTCTAGCCTTCCCAAGTTGCTTTCCACTCAAATCTTCTTTCCACCAAATCCAATCCTGTGAGAGAGAGTTGAGTGTTGGGGAGACTATCATTTGAAGCACAAGAGCAAGGAGTTCATCATCAACACACCATTTGTTACTTCTTGGAGAGTGGTGTCTCCTAGATTGGCTAGGTGTCACTTGGGAGCCTCCGACAAGATTGTGGAGTTGAACCAAGGAGTTTGTAAGGGCAAGGAGATCGCCTACTTCGTGAATATCTACCGCTAGTGGGGCAAGTCCTTCGTGGGCGACGACCATGGTGGGATAGATAAGGTTGCTACTTCATGGACCCTTCGTGGTGGAGCCCTCCGTGGACTCGCGCAACCGTTACCCTACGTGGGTTGAAGTCTCCACCAATGTGGAAGTACAATAGCACCACCTATCGGAACCACGACAAAAACATCCGTGTATCCAATTGCGTTTGAATCCTCCAAACCCTTCCCTTTACATTCTTGCAAGTTGCACGCTTTATTTTCTGCTGCCTATATACTCTTTGCATGCTTGCTTGAATTGTGTGAAGATTGCTTGACTTGTTCTAAAATAGCTAAAATCTGCCAAAGTCTAAAATTGGGAAAAGGTTAAGTTTTTATTGGTCAAGTAGTCTAATCACCCCCTCTAGACATACTTCAAGGTCCTACAAGTGGTATCAGAGCTTTGTTCTCCATTTGCTTTGATTTCCATAGCTTTTTGTGGTCATAGCCTTGGTTTCACAACCTAGGAGAGTATGGCGTCTAGCGAGGGAAATTATCATCATAGAGGTCCTTACTTTGATGGCACTAATTTTGCTAGTTGGAAGCATAAGATGAAAATGCATATTCTCGGACATAACCCGCCCGTTTGGGCTATTGTGTGTATTGGCTTGCAAGGTGAATTCTTTGATGGGAGAGAACCGAACCGTGAAGCTAGTGCGGATGAGTTGAAGATGTTGCAATACAACGCTCAAGCTTGTGATATCCTCTTTAATGGATTGTGCCACGAAGAGTTCAACAAAATCAACCGTCTTGAGAATGGAAAGGAAATTTGGGATACTTTGATTGATATGCACGAAGGTACCGACTACGTCAAGGAATCCAAGTGGATGTGCTCCAAAGTCAGCTTGACAAGTTCAAAATGAAGGATGACGAAGGTGTCGCTGAAATCTACTCTAGGCTTGCTCTTATCACAAATGAGATTGCCGGCTTAGGAAGTGAAGAGATGACCGATAGATTCATCATCAAGAAGATCCTAAGAGCATTGGATGGAAAATATGATACCGTGTGCACATTGATCCAAATGATGCCCAATTACAAAGATCTCAAGCCCTCTAAGTCATTGGAAGAATTGATGCTCATGAGATGTCACTCAAGGATAAGGAGGAACTTCACAACAAGTCGAGTGGTGCTTACAAAGCCTCATGTGAAGCCCCCACATCATCAAGTGAGAAACAAACCTTCAGTGAAGAATTGAGCTTAATGGTGAAGAACTTCAACAAATTCTACAAGAGTAGAAGCGAAGAAAGAAGCTCTAAGTCAAGGTCCTACAATGACAAAAGATCTTCTAGTCGAGAGCGAAATTGCTACAATTGTGGGAGACCTGGACACTATTCCAATGAGTGTACGACACCCTACAAAAGAAGAGAAGATTCTCCCAAGAGAAGAAGTAGAAGAGAAGAATCACCACCAAGAGAGAGAAGGAGTAGAGATGATCGTTATGAACGAAGACCCTCACGGAGAAGCAAGGATTCGGAAAGGAAGGACAAGTCATCAAAGAGCTACACAAAACGAAGACATCAAGCTCATGTTGGTGAATGGGTATCCAGCTCCGACTCCGACCATCACTCCGAGAGAAGCTATCACTCCGACTCCGAATACACTCAAGATGAAGGTGTTGCCGGTCTAGCACTTGTGTCAACCAACTCCTACTACATATTTGAATCACCAAATGAAGGAATTGGTTGATGCTTCATGGCCAAAGGTCCAAAGTTAACACACCCCGAGTATGTTGATTTTGATGTTGATGAAGATGACTTGCTAGGTGATGATGATTTACTTGTTGATAACTCTAGTGATGAATACTATGATGAAACGTCAATTAATCATGCTAATCAAGTTGAAACGAATGACAATGATAAGGAGAAGATTGAGCTTCTAACTAAAGAACTAAACACTCTTAAGTTAGCTCATGAAACTATCTTTGAAGATCATCGAGAACTTTTAAGAGCTCATGAGAAGTTACGCTTTGAAAAGCTCAATCTTGATCAAGAGCATGAGTTCTTAAAGGCAATCAATGATGATCTTCGTAAGAAAAGTTCTTCTTACATTGCCAAGTGTTTAGTCTTATCTACTTACATGCCTCAAGTCAAGTCTAGTAACAAGAACAAGAAAGATTCTTCTTCTAGTAGTAACAATAACAATGCTAAATCTAATATTGTTGCTTCTAGTAGTTCTCTTGATTCCACTAATGATCCTCTTAGCCAAGTTACACTTGAGCAAGAAAACAGCTTATTGAAGGGAATTATAGAGAAAGGTGTAGACAAGAGTCTTGCCGGGAGTAAGAAATTTGAGGAAATTGTACGCAAGCAAGGAAGGCACCGGAAGAATCAAGGTGTTGGTTTTGAACGAAAGTTCAATGCCAATGGAGTTGAGTGGGAAGAAGATCAATACCCCAAGATGAAGTTTGTTCCTCAACAAGAGAAGTACGATCCTACTTCCTTCAAGCGAACACAAGCTCAAGATGATCTTCCACCACAAGACCACAAGAACAAAGGCAATGACAAGCTTCAAGAGGAAATTGATGCATTTGAAGAAGCACCTAAGGCCTTGGTCAAGTGGATTCCCAAGACTACATCAAGTTCTACTTCATCAAGTACAACTACTACACCAAGGATTCCCATCAAGTTGATGTGGATCCCGACGAAGAAGAACTAGAGAGTTCTTGAGGGTGACTCCGCCAACATTTTTCACTCATATCATTATGGCAAGGACAAGTGCAATCAACTTCCATATCTTGCACTAGTTCAAGGAGGCACGAACCCTCATGTTGGTAAGGCAAGGGACAAGCTAACCTAATGTTTTCATGGACATCATTTTGTGTGTGCATCACTCTATGTCTATGGATATCCTTGTTTGTTTCTTTTGGGACTAACCCATGTAGGTATTGAAAGTGCAACTCACTCCAAAGGATTGCTCCAAATGATCTACATCAAAACTGAGCATCCACATCTTCAACACCTACATGAACCCAAGGTTAGTTTATCCCTCTAAGGGGGGATCTCACATCTAGGGGGATCTTAACTCTAAGAATTGAGTCAAAGCAACTCTAATGATGTGAACACATAAATGCTTTATGTAAAAGTGGTAACCCCACTTGAGCTTAAACGATGAGTATGACCTATGATCAAATGTTCTCATTTGACTCCTAAGTCAATATACTCATATATAGATGACCTAGTCATCGCCAATTGTTTGATAGATGCTAGAATTGGTTGTGCATGCTTTGTCACATATTTCATTTGTCATCTTATTGTGTGAGCATGTTGGTTGCATATTTTACTCATTCGAGGACATCCACTTGTTGTTCTGATTGTTTGGCTTTTCTTTCTTTGGCCAAGTGGATGGACAAGAATGCCTAAGAACCTTCTCTAGCTATCTACGCTTTTCTCGTCTCAAACTCTATTCATGCTACATCACAAAATTTGATCAAGTCATATTCGAACCACTTTGTGTGAGGAGCACTCGGAGTCCCCGATTCGTCATAGACTTAAACTTCCAAAACTTCTTTGTGATTTTCGGTCTGACCGATTCCTCCATTTCGGTCATACCGAGATTACTAAGTCGATCTAGGTTTTCATCTCGGTGCAACCGATTTGTACTTTTCGGTCACACCGAGTTGCAATAACTGTTCACAGTTTTGCATCTTGGTGCCACCGAGTTGTACCACTCGGTCACACCGACAGGGTCGGGCTATATATATCGCACGAGCAAAATTTGGAAAACTTTCTCCGAATCCTCGCGCCCGCGCATAGCTCGCTCTGCCAACTTGGTCTACGGATCGTCGACTTCGTCGCCAGCTGCCTCCAGTTGCCGCCGTAGCGAGTTCCCGCCAAACTAGGGTATGGAATCGATCACAGTGCTATCCTCGTCCGATTCTCAGCACATTGTGTACATTATGCATCTTTCCACGATTGAATCACTCCTATCCAGTCAAATCAATCCTAAGAATAGTTGCGATTAGAAAATTTAGGGTTAGGTTTCCGCCGAAACCATCTCGGACCCACCGAGTTGAAAAACTCGGTCCCACCGATTTGGCTGATGCCATTGCACTTGTAAGTCTTGGTCCGACCGAGAATTACAAATCGGTGTGACCGGTTTCCGAACTTTGTGAAACCCTAGCAGTCTCGGTGCCACCGAACTGTGACTCAGTCTGACCGAGTTCACTAGTTTAGGTTCCAAAACTGCTTCAGTATCACCGAGTTAGAAAATCGGTAGATCCGAAATGTTTTCAGAGGGAAACTAAAACTAAGTTTTTTGAATCATTCTTTTGCAAAATCTCTGCATTTTGTGATGCTCATCCACTCTACCTCATCTATAACTATTCACGTGGTCAGCGATCGGTTGGACAAAGATGTCGCACTGCAGTGATAGCCGTAACAAATCAAGAGCAGATCCGGTTGAGTGAGGCACTAGTCCCTCAAGTACCTCGAGATGAGGGGCGAAGCACTCCAAGCAATTTGTCTAAGGCTGCCACAAGGTCAAGAAAGAAGAAGACCTCAGTCTCGAGGATGAGGATTACGTGGCAGTTGAGGATGAGGCAAGCTCCAAGAAGAAAGTGCTCAAGAGGGAGATCAGTTCATCTGCAGTGAAGCTTGGCTTGAAAATCAAAAGGCCAGCAGGCAGACAACCAATGTACAAAGCTAGAGTCTCTACTCAAGCTTCTTCGGAATCTCAACCCAAAGAGCTTGTTGCTGCAGAGGGAAAGAAAAGGAAAGAAAGGGTCAAGAAGACCATGGCAAGAGTGATAGGGAAGCCTTCCATGATGGAAGAGGAAGAAGAAGAAGAGGTTGCAGAGCCTGCACCCAAGGCACAAAAGCTGATGGGTGATGCAATCAAGTCAGGGGCTGCAACTTCCAAGCCCAAAGCTTCCTCTAAGCCCAAGATTGCACCCAAGAGGAATACCAGGAGCATACCAGCAGCTGAAAATAACAAGGCCCCATTGCCTGAGGTTGGAGCTGAAGAAGAAGAAGAAGGGCAGGTCCTAAGGAAGCTCAAACCCAAGATCCCAGACCACAACGATGCTCATCATGTGGCTGAAAACATGAAGATCAGGAGAGATAATGGTTTGAGGCTATGGAGAGAGACAGATCCATATGCCATGAGGAGAAGGACTACATGGATTCTGGGTTCCACACCAAGGAGCAGCAGGACTTTTATGAGACCGTCCTGCTAGATAAGAAGCCCATAGTTTGCGATATGAGATGGGTCAACTGACCTACATGAAGGAGAACGAAGAACACTACCTCGAGTATATGACAGCTTGATGCTTGTGGAGTTGCTGATTTTGTTGGGCAGAAGCTCACCAACTGGAACGATGAACTTATCATGCAATTCTACTCCACAGCACACTTCTATCCAGATGGCCAGATAGTGTGGATGTCAGAAGGAACCAGATATCAGTCTACCATAGAGAAATGGGCAAGTTTGATCAATGCCCCAAAGGAAAGTGAGGATGACCTGGACATATATGGAAAGAAGAAAATGGATCATAGCACAATGTCACACATGTACAAGGAGATCCCCGATGATGCACTCGAGAACTTCAAGTTTGGATCAGTCCATTTTCTACTGTCAGGGCTGCCTACGATCAACTGGATCTTAAGGCATACTCTATTGCCCAAATTAGGTGACCATAACATGATTAGAGGACATGCAATCAATTTGCTTCATGTTTTTGATGTGCCTCAGAAATTCAAGGTCATGAGCCTCATAGTCGAGACAATCAAGAGGACAGCAGATCGTAAGAGGAGTTGTGGTTATGCCCCACGGATACAGGAGTTGATAAACTCAAGATGGGCACGGAAAGTATCTTTTGGATAAGGAACACATGGTTCTCTATCCTGATTTTGAGGACAATCGAGTTGTCATGACCGAGAATGAACCATCATCGATTGCAAGCTCGGGAGAGAAAGGAGAAGGCAAGGAAAGAAAGCTGCAAAGATGCCAACTCAAGCCGAGGCATCGACTACTTTCAAGAACAAGCGGGAGAAGCTTGGTTACTTAATAGCATCATCTCTGCGGATTGAGAAGGGTTGGCCACCCTAACACAAAACCAGGAGAGCAGGGAGAGAATCATGGAACAAAAATTCTATGATCTTGATGTCAAAGTGACTGAGATTCAGTCAGCTGTGGAGCAGTTACAAGATGATATGCAGGAGAGGAAGGGAAAGACGACAACTGATGCATTTTCCAGAGTGCCTAGAGCTCAGAGATCAGCTGCAGTACCAACTCTGCACACCGTGAGCCACTACTTGGCTCCGGCTCAACCAGCTCCAGCCTCCAACTTCTTCAGCTCCTACCACGTCTCATCGATGCGTTCATCCTTGGAGTCCTGCCTACACCACCACCAGAAGACCAAGCCTGAGAGACGACATAGTACTATGCATTTTCTAGGAACTTTTTGGTAACTTGTTGCCAAAGGGGGAGAAAAATGTATAGATCATAGGCTTTGAGAGAGAGAGAGAGATTTGCTTTTGTTCTCTCTTGTCTTTTTGGTTGAACTTTTTTTGCGTTTGATTGAGATACTATGCATTACCTGTGAGACATTGATGATCATGTGTTTGATCATAATCTACACTTATGCCTTTTATGCTATTATCTTATTTATCCTTACATGATCATTCACTGTGCTTGGTGGTGAGTGCATGTATTCAATCGTTATTATTTTGAGCGCTCCACCAAGATGTGTGTGACATGGAAGAGTAACCCATGAGCCTAATTTCTTGTGCATTTGCAGTCCAAAGCAAATATTAAGATATGCACAAATTTAGGGGGAGCTCTTGCTTATCACATACTTCTCAAAGCGATGATGTTTTTCAATTCTATTATCATTTGTCGAAACTTTGATCTATATGTTGTCATCAATTACCAAAAAGGGGGAGATTGAAAGTGCAACTATCCCTAGGTGGTTTTGGTAATTCATAACAACATATAGCTCATTGAGCTAATACTATTCCAAGATGAATATTTCAGGAAAGCTCAATGAATGGCATGGCATGGATGATAAAAGTGGATCCTCAAAATATTAAGGACAAAGGATTGGCTCAAGCCCAAAAGCTCAAGACTCTACATTTTACATTTTAGTGATCCAAGATCACATTGAGTCTATAGGAAAAGCCAATACTATCAAGAAGGGATGAGGTGTTGCTTAATGAGCCTTTTGCTCCATGTGCTTAGTGATATGCTCCAAAACCCTCCACTACTTTCTCACATCCACAAATGACCTAAACCCAAAGTCAAACTCGGCCCTACCGATTCTTTCTATCGGGCGCCACCGAGTTCAGATGTCATAGCCACTGCCACAAACCCTAGGCAAATCGGTTTCACCGATAGGGATCTCGGTCTCACCGAGATGGGATTGTAATCTCTCTGTTTCCCCTTCGTAACTTTTCGGTCTAACCGAAAGAGCGAATCGGTCCCACCGAGATTACAATGTAAACTCTCTGTTTCCCTTTTGTAACTTTTCGGTCTCACCGAAAGAGCAAATCGGTCCCACCGAGTTTACCTGACCAACTCTCTGGTTAGCTAATTACCAAATTCGGTCTCACCGAGTTTGTGTAATCGGTCTCACCGCGATTACGTTATGCCCTAACCCTAACCAAATCGGTCCTACCGAGATGCATGTCAGTCCCATCGAAAATCCTAACGGTCACTAGGTTTACTAAATCGGTCTGACCGAGTTTGATAATTCGGTCCCACCGAGTTTGGTAAATTGTGTGTAGCGGTTAGATTTTGTGTGGAGGCTATATATACCCCTCCACCTCCTGTTCATTCATGGAGAGAGCCATCAGAACAAACCTACACTTCCAACTTACCAGTTCTGAGAGAGAACCACCTACTCATGTGTTGAGGCCAAGATATTCCATTCCAACCATATGAATGTTGATCTCTAGCCTTCCTCAAGTTGCTTTCCACTCAAATCTTCTTTCCACCAAATCCAATCCTGTGAGAGAGAGTTGAGTGTTGGGGAGACTATCATTTGAAGCACAAGAGCAAGGAGTTCATCATCAACACAGCATTTGTTACTTCTTGGAGAGTGGTGTCTCCTAGATTGGCTAGGTGTCACTTGGGAGCCTCCGACAAGATTGTGGAGTTGAACCAAGGAGTTTGTAAGGGCAAGGAGATCGCCTACTTTGTGAATATCTACCGCTAGTGGGGCAAGTCCTTCGTGGGCGACGGCCATGGTGGGATAGACAAGGTTGCTACTTCGTGGACCCTTCGTGGGTGGAGCCCTCCGTGGACTCGCCAAGAACTGCTACCCTACGTGGGTTGAAGTCTCCACCAACGTGGAAGTACAATAGCACCACCTATCGGAACCACGACAAAAACATCCGTGTATCCAATTGCGTTTGAATCCTCCAAACCCTTCCCTTTACATTCTTGCAAGTTGCATGCTTTATTTTCCGCTGCCTATATACTCTTTGCATGCTTGCTTGAATTGTGTGAAGATTGCTTGACTTGTTCTAAAATAGCTAAAATCTGCCAAAGTCTAAAATTGGGAAAAGGTTAAGTTTTTATTGGTCAAGTAGTCTAATCACTCCCCCTATAGACATACTTCAAGGTCCTATAGTTGCTTTGACGCAAACTGATCTGGCTAGGGTTTCTGAGAGAAAATGAATATTTTTCATTTAAGAAAAATATTCTAAAGATTATTTTGGGATGGGTCAGAAGGGAAATGATGGTTTAAGAGAGAAGTGGAGCACTTGGGTGAAAGCGAAGGATGCCCAAGTGTTTTAAGTCCATATGAAAAGATTCAAGAACTCCAAGTGTCAAAAAATTTCAAATGAAAATTAAGCAAATAAGAGAGGGCAAAAACCAGGCTGTCACAACGGCCTATCGGAATTAGGCCCAGTAGTGTCATCTGGGCCGTCCAATATAATTCCAGCCCGTTTTAACTTCCGGCCCATGTATGGCCCATGACGTCTTTCAGCCCATATGAGGGCCTTAGTAACCCTCGGCCCATTAACGGCCCGTGGTAAAACTGGCCCGTAATGAACAGTGTATCACTTTATACCCATTAACGGCCCATTATTCCGTTGGGCCGTTTCCAGCCCATGTTATCTTTCGACCTTCTCAGGGCCCATTTATTCTTGGGCTCATTTCCAACATTCGTTTACTTTCGGCCCGTTACTGTCATTTTCTGCTTGTGGGCCAAATTCAGCCCTTGGTTACAGTCGGCCCGTTTGTGGCCCGTTAATACGTTGGGCCGTTTTCATAGCATCATCAAATACGTCCGATTAACGACGACCCGTTATGGTCGGCCCATGAACGGGCGATTTCAACTCTAGCCCATTTACGGCCATAATGTGGTATGTTATTGGCCCATGTTTGGCCAACCAATCATACGACCCGTAGAAGGCCCATTGATGATACGACCCGTAGAAGGCCCATTGTGTGTACGGCCCATATAAGGCCCATGGTTTCTATGACCCGTAGAAGGCCCATTGTTTCTACGGCCCTTAGAAGGCCCATTGTTTCTACGGCCCGTAGGAGGCCCATGTTAACTACAGTAAATATGTAGCCCATGGTTAATGTGGCCTAGTTTTAAAAAATAGGTTATTGCAGCCACTAGCAAATCACGGAAAAAGAACTGCACTGACTACAAGAAAACAAATAAACAAGACAATAAGGAAATAAATAGGCAAGCAACTTACGCTAGGCTATCACGGCTATTACACATATTACATCCACTGGGCATCAAAGTTCGCCACCAGTGCAAATATAGGGAACAAAGCAACATATAAATGCCGCAGTAAAACAAGTCCAGAACTAAAACCACTTTAGAAGAGCTCAAGAAACAATATCCTAGATACCCATAATGCTGGCAAGATGCTTAGCAAGCTTATTCACTTTCTCTTGTTTGGCGCTTAAATCCTCCAACACTTGCTGTTGCACCAGAAATTATGCATCTGAATTCTGCAGGGACTTCCTCAGTCCTTGACTTCTCGTCGCATAACATCGATCGATGTCTTTCAACTTGAAGTTGAGATTCAAGAAGCCGAACTGATTCAGCAAAGAAGTTCAAGAGTCGGTGCCAGTAGTAGCTAGTAACTCGAACACTACATCAAGACAGGACTTTGGGGTTGTCTCAGTGTCTTCAATATAGTTTTTATCAGCTTTCTTGGAGACCAACAGGGATGTCTCACTAACTTGAACCTTATCTGCATTACTTACTTTACCATTGCATAACGGGGTACTCTTCTCAATATTTTATCTGTGTTCTAAAAGAGAAACAAACAAACACATCACAGAGTTTACAATGTAGTATATGAAACTCATTTTGGTAAACCAGTTCAGTAGTAAGGTGGACGGGATAACTGATGAAACAAACATATATCTATGTAGTATGGTCACTGTATGGTCTATATCATTCTAGTTTATGTTGCCAAATCAAGATAGATACAGTTCGAATCATATCTATTTAAGACATAACAGCTTAGACAGAATATAAGTGTGGGAAACTACACAGCAATAACAATACTTGTAGGTGCATGGCATGAGAATATAACTGTTTATTCAATTGAAACTGAAATCAACATAGAGCAAGTTATAACAGCAAACACGTTAAAGAAATAGGTTTAAAACATACCTGTTGCGGCATTGGAGTTTCAATTGCATCCTTCAAATTTGATATTAGTTGGTATGAGTAAATAAAGTGATGCAATAGCAAAGTAGTATGAACCATAGCTACGGAACCTGACCTGAGAAAAATTCTTCTTCGGCTTTAAGCGTTGACTTGGGGTTCGGAGTGGTGGTCCTCGTGCTTTGGGCACCGCAGTTGCCTTACTAACTGCTCGTGTTTGGGTGCTCTGTGGTGGAGACGGTGTTGTGTCAACGAGAACTGGGTTACTATCTGCTGGGGTTGGGGTTGGAAGGGGTGTAGCTGGTTATCTGTCCAACTGGGTAGGGGTACAATCTGCGTGAGTCTGGGCTATGTGTGGTGGGGCTGGTTCTTGGGCAAGTACAACCGTGGTTCTATCTCCATCGATAGGTAGCACGATCTTTTCTGAAGACCGTGTTTTTACTCCCACGAATACTGCCATCACCCCCTCCAATTGAAATGGCTGATAAACAAGAAAAGTAATTGAATGTACAGACATTGTAAGATAGATAGGTGCAATGGATAGTAGGGAAGAAAACAAGGCATGAAATAATTCACATTTATGTTGTCTAACCAAATAGAATAGCAGGACATAATTTCACATATATGATGGCTAATTAAATAGGATAGCATGACACAATTTCACATGTATGATGGCTAACTAAACAGGACAGAATGACATACTTCAAAATATGATGACTATGTAAACATGATGACATGATATAACTATACGATGTGTCTATTAAAGTGGTTGGCATGCCATAAATCGCAAACATGTCATCGATGGAAACATGATGGCATGATATAATGCACGGATAGAATGACATAATTCAAAATGTGATGACTATGTGAACAGGATGAGATGATATAACTATATTATGTCTTTAGAAAATGGGTTGGCATGCCATAATTCAGATACATGTTGTCTATGTAAACATCATGGCATGATATAATTCAAATATATGATTTATATACTAAGGAAGTGAGCAGAGGGCAATGGCATATATGATGTGTCAACTAAGGAGATGGCATTCAATATCGTGTATATGATGTAAAAACCAAGCATTGCAATACAACATATGCATGATATGAGTAATATAACCCTGCCAAGTTTGAGCATACACCTCAGGGGGATAATAGGACTGGTCATCTGCCTCTGAACCTCCTCTGAAGAGCTATCTATAACCAGCAAGATATATGCTTCACCAGGTAGCATTGTCTGCTTTGAAGACCTTGTTTTCGCTCCAGATTTCTCCATCACCAATTCAAATGGCTGATCCACAGGAAGAGCAGTTGAATATACAAACATTGTCGACAAAAACAATGAGAAATACAAAAAAGGACGGAATGATATTATTCACATATATGACGCTTGGCTAAACAACATGGCATTGCATAATTCACATATATAATGCCTTGCAACAAGATAGCATTGCATAATTCACATATATAATGTCTTGCAACAAGATGGCATTGCATAATTCACATATATGGTAATTAGACACTAAACATGTGGCATTCACACAAAGCATGTCTAAACTAAGCAAATGACATAGCAATGCAAGATACCATATGCACGATATGCGCAACATAACCGCCAAGTTAGAGCATGCACCTCGGGGATAGGACTGGTCATCTCTCTCTGAATCCTCCTTTGAGGAGCTATTTGTAACCAGCAAGACATGCGCTTCGTCAGATAGCATTTTCTGCTCTGAAGACCATGTTTCCACTCTAGATTTTTCCATGACCGTGCCGAATGGCTGATGCACAGGAAGAGTAATTGAATGTACTAAAATTGTTGACAAATTTAACACGTAATAAAAAATGAGGTCATGATATAATTCACATATAAGATGGTAGCTAACCAGGGTGGCATTGCAAAATTCACATATATGATGCCTGGCTAAACAAGATGGCAGTGCATGATTCACATATAAGATAAAGAAACTAAACAGATGGCATTAACACAAAGCATGTCTAAACTAAGCAGATGGCATCTTTGATGTATATAGTAATCAAAGCAAGGCACCATATGCATGATATTACCAACATCAGCATGCCAAGTTAGAGCAAAGACCTCATGGGGTAAATAGGAGTGGTCTTCTGCTTCTGAATCCCCCTTAGAACAGTTATCTTCCTCTTGATTATGATCCGAAATGGGTGGAGGGGGGCTGCCTTTGCACCCACCATGGAGCGACGTCTGCATGAAATTTTATTGCCATGCAAGGCTCGTCTCTTTTTCTCTACATGTTCAGTTCCATTGTGTACAATAACTGACATGCATAGGAATAAAACATAGTGAGATTATGTAAGGAGTGCATGCACAAATCCAGAGTGATGGTAGCAAACTGTGGATAGACCCAAAACAAATGAATAGCAAGCAGATAATAGCTTTAGTTAAAAAATATAGATAATGGCTCCTTTAATCTTTGTTTGCACACAACATGAAACTCATAGTAGACACCCGAGATTAACCAGATAGTATACAGATAGTACTGATTGCTGCCCCAATATGTACCCCACAACCATTTAAAAACTCAAGTTTCAACATAAGTTTGGACCTGAGTCGGAGTCTAATAGGTGAACACGATGATAAAGTAGCATGTCATCATATTAAGCGATGCATAATGTAAGCAGACACGGAAGAGTGTGACCTCTCTTGTGGACCCGTGTAGTCCTCAAGGTCATCTGCTCAGTTGATGATGGTAATGCAGTTGTCGTGGCTGCTGCCGGTAGGGAAGAAGATCTGAGGCGTGAAGACACGGAGAGCGGATCCCTCCCGTGGTGAACCCTTCCGTCGTTGGAGCAAATTGGTGAGGTGGAACACATCACTGCAGGAGCAGGACAAACCACACAAGGTTTTCTTTGACACATATCTGTAACAGAAGTAATTGTGTAAGGGCTTGTTTGAATTTGAGGATTCTAACAATGCAGGGATAGGAAATAGATAGGAATAGGATAGGAATGCACGTGCAAAACAGAGAATTTAAAAACACAGGATTTCTGCCAATCTGGGTGTTTGGTTCACAAGAATTGGAAGATCACAGGATGCAAAGAAGCATGGTGAGATTAAGTCAAACCACAAGAAGTGTACAACCTCTTTGGTGAAGCCATGTCGATCTCAAAGATGATTGGGTTGGCAGTGAGGATGCTCCGGCTGACTTGGCTGTCGGAGGAGGGGAAGAAGATCTTAGGCATCTGGAGATGGAGCCCGAGGTACTGCTCCGCTGTGATGAAGGGTTTCGTTGTTGGAGCAGCTCCGGTGAGTTGTATGACGCCGAGGCTAAAGCAGGACAAGAGAGACAACGTTAACCTGAGTGGAATTCTAATAGCATCGCCAATTGATGACGTAAAATACATAACCACAAAGTTCTAGATGTATACAGCAGCCGCTCATCTCTGAACTTAACTATCAAAACTGAATTTAACTGTCGAAAATGAACTTAACTGTCAAAACCAATTATTGCTGTCGAAACTGAATTTTCTTGTCGGCCCGAACGCACTAGAGGTGAGGCTACACGTCAGTCGACTGACCTTTTCATCTCTCGCCAGTCGATTTTGCAGCCGTTGGATACGAAATCAAGGGCCTGCAGTTCATCTTCAACCTCCACCACCGTGAGCCGCTAGCCACCACCGGCCAAACAGCCGCCCCCGCCGCCCGCGGCCGGTGGTGCGCCGTCCCGCCCGCCCCGAAAACACTCCCCACCGACGGTCCGCCGCCACCCCGGCCATCCCTCTAGGCCCCCCCATGCCGAGCTTTTTCTCCAACGATCCCCACGCCACCACCCCCCGCTGTGACTAGTTCTTCCTTAACTTCGGTGAGCCCCCCCTCGCCCCTGAAAATCAAGTGACCCAAAAGTCGATTCAGTCGACTCAAGTGTAGCTAAATTGGAGTAGCATCACAAGCAAGAGCAAGAGCGAGAGCAGCAGCGCGAGCAAGAGCAGACCAGGCAGGGGACCGAGAGCAAGAGTAGAGCAGCAGCGCGAGTGAGAGCTAAAGCAGCAGCAGCTCCTACTGATGTGGACATTGCCGCCGAGGGAGCGACACCGTGGATGAAGTGGCCGACGACGCCGCCGTGGATGGAGCCGCGCCGTGTCGGCTCGGGACCGAGCGTCGGCAGCACCGTGAGATCGAATCAAGAAGAAAATGCGGCGAGTAGTGTACAACCTCTTTGGTGGCGCTGATTAAGCCACAACTTCATCCGAGGAAACGGTGATGATGATGCTCTTCCGGTGGTGCAGGTGACGACGACGGTGTGGGAATGGAGGTGGCGCGAAAGACGAGGGGAACGTCGGGGCAGCTCCTTGGAGGTGGAGGACGGGGTGGCTGAACCGGCGGGACGACCAGATCGATGACGGATCCTCACCCGGTACGATGGATGAGGGACGTCGAGGTGTTGCTGTGGACGACGTCGTCGGGGAAGAGGCTCCGGCTGGGTGGCGGACGGAGGAGGGTGTGGGGTTTCACAGGTTTTCCCGGCCTCTGTGTACGAATGGGTGGAGGGATGGGATGGGAGTGGGGAACCATGGCTTAGGGACGCGCTTGTCCGAAATGTGGGGTAAGTTACGGAAGTACCCCCACCGATTTGAGGCGGTTCTTTGGTTTTAGGGGTATCACGGGCATTTCACGTGTCGGGATTTCACAGGAGCTGGGAGTTTTCGCGCGCATTGTAATTTGGAATAGCAAGGCACGGGTTGAGATGGAGGGAGTTGTCGGAGCATAATATTTCGGGCTAACAAGGCGCGGGTTGAAATTTCCGGACAAGCCTAACGTGTACTGTACCAAATCAATTCGCACTACAAATGTCATTCTAAACTTTGAATTCATGTTATGTTCAATTAAAATATTTCGCTACATGTATAATGCATGCAACCTAGTACTCAAATGAACGTTTTAGTGCATTCCAAATGTATATACTACCGCTTCAATATGAACTAAATTTGAATTTGTTTCTCTATTTGAATAAGATCTACAATAATGATTGTTGTGAATTCAAAGCATTTGAATTCGTTTCTCTGTTGTAATAAGATCTATAATCGTCATTATTGTCATGTTAAACCATCATTTGTGTATTATCTTCATAGCACACCACATGATTAGTCTCGAGTTACATATGAACTATGTGTACTATATGAACTAGAACTCGATTTTTTGAATCCACTTTATGTTGATTTCAAATCATAGTACATTTCAAGCTCTAGCTAGATCTTCACAAACTAAACCATGTCTCATATGTATAATGTGTTTATCACATTATGTATGGTGCCCCGCCCCCTACGCCTACAAGTATTTAGATGTGAGTTGCAAACACCACACATTACCACAAATTCAAATAAAATGTGAGAATGTTCGATATATAGTATTGTTTAGATTGTTCGATATTTAGCTGTAAGCTGCAAATGCCACACGTTATCACAAATTCAAATAAAATGTGAGATTGTTTGATGTATAGTATGGTTTAGATTGTTCGACATTTAGCTGTGAGTTGCAAACGCCATGCATTATCACATTATGGTATAACATGTATATTCATGCATGCATATGTTTAAAACACTATGATCTCCTATTCAAATATATGAATCCACTTTCATATCAAATTATGATCTTTGTTAGTCTCTTATACCCACAAAATCCTCTAACCTTTGTAGCTACCACTAACTTTCTCTCGTGCATGCACACGCCCTCCTCGCCCTCCCCCTCCTCAAAGATTCTATCCATCACGCACATTCATTTTTTTCTTTAGGTCGTTCTCCCACAGTCTCCACAACTCCTTTCCGACACACACCGATCGATAAACCTCTCCAGCGATGTCTGCCTACAACATACACACGCACCTTCAATCTCCTCCTTTATGTGTCCTTGCCTTGTGTCTCTCATACGGTCCCACACACGTGTAAACTCTCGCCCCTCTTTTCATCGATCTCACAACCGCACACTCCCCCCCTATCTAGCTAGTAGCTAGGACTCTCGCACCACCTCCTAGCTCCATTCTCTCTGTTTATCCGTCTCGCCGGGCCTTATTTGCCTCTAACAAATGGACGTACACCTACAGATCTCCCGCTATACATATAGCTAGCTAGGTCCTTATACCTCGTTTTTTCCCCATAGCGTCGATCGATCTACCTCATTAGTTATGTCTCTCCCTTCCTTCGACAAATAACAATTGATCGACCGATCTAGTTAGGTTTGCTTACCAAACACATGGTTCCCCTTCATCATCCATGGATGTGTCCAGACAGATCTATCACACACAGGCACACACAGAAACACATCCCCACTCTTATTGATAATATTGCAGTTCCACCGTCAGTTTGTCTAGTAAGCCTCTCCCACCATCTTCGAGAAGCAACTCCATCACCCATCCAGCACTCTACCCCTCTCCCTCCCTCTCTCTCTCCTCTCTCTCTCTCTCTGTCCCATCCTATTTCCCGTCCTTCAGTTATGTATGGATGTCGACCGATCTCCCTCAAGACATAGTTGGGTCTCTCATTCTCAACACATATACGAGTCGTTCTACCTCTATAGTTAGGCCTCTGCCTACCCCTACCCCACCCCCTCCCACACAGACACACTGATACATCAAGTGCCCTAGTCATGTCTCCTTGCCACACACAAACTTGACCTGTGCCCTCTGACGTTCCGGTAGCTAGGTCAGTCGCCCTATATCTTTGACTTGCACACACACACAATTTTGATGGCTCTCTTCATCGATCTCGCACCCACCCACTTGATCCTCTCTTCGACTCTATCGATATCTATGAACCCTCCCTCTCTTATCGTGGATCGCCCGACCCTCTATATATGATATGGATAGGCATCCATTTCACACACATTGCATGCAAAATTTTGTTTGAGATGTCATCGACACATATTCCCACAAATACATTCATGAAATCAACCTACCCCCCAAAGCAAAAAACACTCACGAACGCACAAGCCATTTGTCTAGGTTTGTATCTCTCTCACACACCCACGTAGGTTGGGACGTGCACGAAGAGAAGAGGTGCACGCACGGCGCACGTACTCCCGTCTCTTTCCCAACCACACCCGCGTGGGTACACGGTGGATCTCATTTCTGTACGAAAAGGCAGCCCACGTGGTAATTTGACACGTGTACTGGTTGTCCACTAGATGGAGGGAGGATTGTCTACCACGGGTGAACAAACAAATTGCGACTTGACGTGTTATGTTAAAAAAGAGGCAAACCATGTGGGGCCTATCTTAGAGGCAAGGCTCTATACACTGGAGTACTTTTGATGTGTCCTGTCAACTCGCAGAACGAGGAGAAGCTTGCTTAGTATGCTGTCTCCCCCGCCGTCCGGCACGGTGGCTCGCAGGATGAGGTGAAGCTTGCTTACTAGTTGTAGTAATGTACGCCTTACGCCCGCTCCCTCGCCCACGCGCGCGGTGGCTCACAGGACGAGGAGAAATTTTTACTACTCCCTACATTTACTCCTCGTCCCTACTACCTTGGTTAGAGAGATTATCATATTGTTTGGAATATATATGTCCTTTAGTAGATTTCAATGTGAACTACTAGTACATAATCCAAACACTGATGTATATAGACGTATTTTAGAGGGTAGATTCACTCATTTTGCTCCGTATGTAGCATAAAGTTGAGACACTTATTTTGGAACGGAGGGAGTACATATTTGCTATGATCTGTCAATCATTGAGATGGAATAGCATGCATGTTAGTCTCCTTTGTATTTGATGAAATGTTGCAACGGGCAACCTTGGATGCAAGATACATGTAATGTGTGGAAGCTTCATAGCATTGTACTATCTCGCTGATAAATTACAGTACGTACTATACAAGTACTTCCTCCGTTCCTAAATATAAGTCTTTGTAGAGATTTCACCATGAACCACATACGGATGTTTATAGATGCATTTAGGAACGGAGGGAGTACTATGTAAAGAGTTAGGTGTCACACAGTGTCTAGAAAATATTGTGATAGTGTGAGGTGGGCCATGTAATCACTGAGCCTGCGGGTGTCACTGCTCTTGCACTCCTCCGCCGTAAGAATGGAGAAAATTGTAATATAGTAGTACCTCCTTTCACCGAAAGTGTGGGACATCCAGCAGTCCTACCACCTCAGTAATAATGACCAATGAGTCGTCAAATCACATAGACCCAACAGTAAGTTGGACGGATGAAGCAACCATCACTCTTGAATCCGCTTCTCCCTTCAACGCAGGTGCCAGTGAGAGGTCGCGTCCGCTCTTCCCGGGCATGAATGCGGCACCGATTCTTTGGAGCGACGCTGACCATTTCGGGCGGGAAGCGCGTGCGGGCGATGGAGGGGCTTTGGGTGGGCCTGGCTGGTCAGGAGCGGGCGTGGCAGCTGTCCGCCTGTCCCTACCGGACGCCCGGAAATGAGAGGATGCACCGACTCTCACGGCTAAAATCATACACTACACACCATCTCTCTGTAGGAGTAGGTCGATCTGTTGCTCACTCTAACACACACGAATGCTGTTAAACACACACACACACACACACGCACACGCACACACAGGTTCATAGAATAGGAAAATCATGCGAGTGCGAAGCCAGAGGAAGTGAGATACAAATGGAGTACGTACAAGAAGAGAAGAGGTGACGAATATTCCATCAAACATGGACTGAGGAGTAGTACTCCCCCCGTCTAGGTGTTAAGTCATCCTACGGAAAATCAGATATTCCCAAAATGTTTAGTTCGCATCTCAATCCCCTCCTGGCCTTGTTGCTAGCGAGCATTGTTACTTATGGAGCGTTTGGATCCTTAGCAAGAACAGCTTATAGCATATCCGGGCAAGGTTAGGCGTTTGGAACTGTTAAAATATGTTAGCTTTTGTGGGCGGCTAGCTTGGGTGGGCTAGAAAAACCTTGCTAGCTCAGGAGAGCCAGATCGGCTCGCTTCCGATGGCAAACTTCGTGTAGTAGTAACATAGACTAGTAACATATGCATGTTACTAGTCCAAGTTACTCACCACTATGACCAGTCTAAGCAATGTAACCAAACGCTCCTTACTCTGCCTTGTTATCTCCCTCGAAAAACCAATGCATGGAGCGCAACTACGCGTTCATCAGTCAAGAAATCAAAGTCGGCTTGCATGTGAGTTAATACGTGGCCCTGCATGGTAGCTAAAACAACATCTCTTAGTTGTTTGGATTAATTGTTGCGTTTAGAGACAAAAATCAGGGCTTTGATTGGAGGAATTACTGGTCAAGTTTCTCCTTCTCCTCTAATCTGCTTGCAACTTGGTCCTTTGCACCTTCTAACGTGACTTATTACACCTAGACGGAGGGAGTCGTACGAGATATGGTGGCACACTGACTTAGGTCGAATACAAGTGCCCAAAATTGTGTGCATGTTATAATAGGGATTCACTTAAAATAGTAAGTGAGCGAACAGAGGGATCAATTGGACAGTGTTCCCAAGCGATGGCGAGATGTGTGAGGTAAGATACACCGCTGGCGCTTTTAATTTTTCTTATTAATTTGTTTGTTTCACCCTCTGACTGGTGGGACCCAACGTACTACGTGGAGAGAGGTAAGGTGACTAAAGCTTCATTATTTCTGCACCACTGTGGATAGTCTTACCACCAAAGCCACATGACACGATTATGATTTAAATCCCAATGACTCCCACACACACAAAAAAACACGGCATGCTTGTCACACGAATGCAGGAATGTATAAAAGGTTATTTTCCTCTCGTTGAACATAATGGGAGGGTTGTGTAGCTGGTTAGCCTGTTCACTCATCAATCTTGAGGTCTCGGGTTCGATAACTACACTTGAGCATAATTCGTGCCTGGAGGATTCTTTGACTGATCAAAATGGATGGATACGGAGCTATACGATCTCGTAGTGACCGTGTAATCACCTCATCACGTATAAGCTGCAGCCTCGGTGCTTGTTTTCTAGGGTTTGCACTCTGCACACTCTCTCCAGTATATATATACACGCTGGAGCCTCAACGCTTGTAGTTGCTCTCTTCACACTCTCTCACTCTCTCCAGATCTAAACAAGACTTCGTTGGCCTCTCTCTCTCCCCTCACTGCTGGTCTGCTTGTAGTTGCTCTCTTCACACTCTCCAGATCTAAACAAGACTTCGTTGGCCTCTCTCTCTCTCTCCCCTCACTGCTGGTCAAAGAGCCGGCAGGATCCGTCCGCCGGGAAGGGAAGGAGGCTTAACGTTGTCGTCGTCGGCGAGGGAGGGAATCCACTACCGGCGCAGCTGTTCACTTTCACCCAGCGGCGGCGCGGGAGGGCCTCCGACCCCTTCTTCTTCGCCCCCGTACATAGTGTGGCTCGAACGGCCTCCGCCGCCCAATCAACCACACCCCAAGAACCTTAAGGTATAATTTACTTATTCCACATGCATTGCTCTAGCTGCATGTGGGCTTTTTCCGCTTCTGCACTCGAATCTAGGTGTTGGATCAAACAGGAAAGTAGTGGGGAAAGTTGTATACCATGAATCTAGAACGTGGTTCAAAGAGGAAAGGAATGAGTGAAAGTAGTGGGAAAAGTTGTATAGCATGAATCTGGGACGTGGTTCAAAAAGGAAAGGAAGGGGGAAAGTAGTGGGGAAAGTTGTATCGCATGAATCTAAGACGTGGTTCAAAGAGGACAGGAATGGGGGAAAGTAGTGGGGAAAGTTATATAGCATAAATCTAGGACATGGTTCATAGAGGAAAGGAAGTGGGGAAAGTACTAGTACAGACTGGCTATCCAGCACCTACGTTGGTCGAAAAGGGAAAACAATGACAAACGCAGTACACACATCTGTAACGAACTGATCTTTTGTTTTGGGGGACAATGCTGTAGAGTTTGAGCAGGACTAGATTTGTTGCGCTCACATAGGGAAAGGTGTCTAAAGATATAAAAAACTAGGACCAACACAAATATGCTCCTTGGTTGTTTGTTCTTTGTTGCAACAAACTGTGCATCACCCCAGTACATCGATAGACGCACATGGTGCTGGTGCGTCCACTGTCCCGTGCAACTCTTTAGCTGTTGTTAATCTAAGGCCCTGTTTGGTTAAAAACTCCCTAGTCCCTACCTGCTTGGTTCCAGGGACTAAACATGGACTAGAGGTTATTAAATGACATGCTAAAAGACCATGTTACCCCTAGTAATGAACTAATAGAGACAAGGTGCGATGCGTGGCGGGGCAATCATTAGAAAAAGTCCCAAAAAGACTCTCCCTCGGGGTCTTCTTTCTTTAGGCCCAAATGCCCACTTTTAGTCCCTAAAAGTCCCTCCTGTTTGGTTTAGATGGGACTGACATGGAGTTTTTTAGTCCATCCACCAAAATGTCCCTGTAAACAAACACCCTCTAATAATGCCGCTGGAAAAGATTGGTAGATTGGTATTACGTGCATGCTCCTAGGGGGATAGATTGGTAGGAAAAGACCATCGCTCGTCCCCGACCGCCACTCATAAGGAAGACAATCAATAAATAAATCATGCTCCTACTTCATCACATAACGGTTCACCATACATGCATGCTACGGGAATCACAAACTTTAACACAAGTATTTCTCAAATTCATAACCACTCAACTAGCATGACTCTAATGTCACCATGTTCATATCTCAAAACAGTTATCAAGCATCAAACTTCTCTTAGTATTCAACGCAGTTACAAGAAAGTTTTTACTAATATTGGATGCCTAACATATTAGGACTAATTTCACAATTAAAGAAAATTACCATGCTGTTTTGTAGGACTCTCGAAATAAATAAGTGAACCATGAGAGAACAATAGTTTCTATAAAACAAAACCACCACCGTGCTCTAAAAGATATAAGTGAAGCACTAGAGCAAAAACTATATAGCTCAAAAGATATAAGTGAAGCACATAGAGTATTCTAATAAATTCTGAATCATGTGTATCTCTCTCAAAAGTGTATTCAACGAGGATGATTGTGGTAAACTAAAAGCAAAGACTCAAATCATACAACATTCTCCAAGCAAAACACATATGCGGTGGTGAATAAAAATATAGCTCCAAGTAAAGTTACCGATGGATGTAGACGAAAGAGGGGATGCCTTCCGGGGCATCCCCAAGCTTTGACTTTTTGGTGTCCTTGGATTTACCTTGGGGTGCCTTGGGCATCCCCAAGCTTAGGCTCTTGCCACTCCTTGTTCCATAATCCATCAAATCCTTACCCAAAACATGAAAACTTCACAACACAAAACTTAACAGAAAATCTCGTGACCTCCGTTAGCGAAAGAAAACAAAACACCACTTCAAGGTACTGTAATGAACTAATTCTTTATTTGTATTGGTGTTAAACCTACTGTATTCCAACTTCTCTATGGTTTATAAACTATTTTACTAGCCATAGATTCATCAAAAAATAAGCAAACAACACACGAAAAGATGTAATCTGTCAAAAAAATGTAACAGTCTGTAGTAATCAGAACTAACGCAAACTTCTGAACTCAAAAACTTCTACCAAAATAGGACGACCTAGATAATTTGTTTATTGATCTATTGAAGCTGTAATAAGTATTTTATCACGTTCTGGTGATTTTAAACAATTGTTTTCGTGAACAGAAAGTTTCTGGAATTTTCAGCGAGATCAAATAACTATCATCCAAGAAGATCCTATAGGTTTAACTTGGCACAAACACTAATTAAAACACAAAAACAAATCTAACAAGAGGCTAGATCAAAGATTTATTCCTAAACAGGAGCAAAAATAAAAAAAACTAAAATAAAATTGGGTTGCCTCCCAACAAGCGCTATCGTTTAACGCCCCTAGCTAGGCATAAAAGCAAGGATAGATCTAAGTATTATCATCTTTGGTAGGCAATTCTTCAATAAGACGCCTATCACCCCTAGGAGTTTCTTCCTTTTTATTAATAATCAAACTTCTAGGCACGAAATCAAAAAAATCATTTGTAACAAAAGGTTCCTTAAGGATAGCGAAAAAGTTGGGGTGAACACTTATGGATTTGAGGTCCGCATTTCCCTTACTAGAAGTTTCACCCTTATTTTTAGGAACATACATTAATTTGGCAATCTTAGCATTAGAAGTAGTGTTTTTCACGGAAGAAAAGGCAGATCCTAGGTTGGTTATAATATCCTCAATTTTATCAATTCTAGTGGAATCTTGATCTATCTTTTCATTAACCATAGGTTCCTTTTATTTAAAAAATTTAAGAGCAACTCCTACCTTAGATCCGTATTTGGTAATTTGGTTATGGATCTTTCTATCCAAATTTTCAATCAACTCTACAAAGGGCAACTTTATTTTCAATAATTTCAAGTCGTTGCATCACATGTTCCAAAGTTAAAATAGTTCCATTAACCAAAAGAGGTGGGGGGCCAAACAAATCTATCATAGCATTATAAGAATCAAAAGTATGGCTACCAAAGAAATTTCCTCCGGCAATGGTATCAAGAATATACCTATTCCAAGGAGTAATGCCTACATAAAAATTGCGAAGAAGAACGGAAGTAGATTGCTTCCTAGTAGATCTATTTTGCGCATTGCAAATTCTGTACCAAGCATCTTTTAGATTTTCTCACTCCCTTTGTGTAAAATTAAGAACTTCATTCTCGGGAGACAAAGGAGTAGATAAAGGACTAGCCATGACGGCACACGGGACACAAAAAGGCAAGCGAAAAAGAGGCGAACGGAAAAAGAGGGCGAATAAAACGGCAAGGGTGAAGTGGGGGAGAGGAAAACGAGAGGCAAATGGCAAATAATGTAATGCGAGGGATAAGAGTTTGTGATGGGTACTTGGTATGTCTTGACTTGTGCATAGACTTCCTCGACAACAGCGCCAGAAATCCTTCTTGCTACGTCTTGAGAACTGCGTTGGTTTTCCCTTGAAGAGGAAAGGGTGATGCAGTAAAGTAGCATAAGTATTTCCCCCAGTTTTTGAGAACCAAGGTATGAATCCAGTAGGAGGCCACGCTCAAGTCCTACGCACCTACACAAACAAATAAGAACCTTGCAACCAACGCGATAAAGGGGTTGTCAATCCCTTCACGGCCACTTGCAAAAGTGAGATCTGATGGAGATGATAAGATAATATTTTTGGTATTATTATGATAGACTAAAAGTAAAGAAAGCAAAATAAACGGTGCCAGAAATAGCTTGTTGACGGGAGATTAATAAGATAGAAAATAGACCCAGGGGCCATAGGTTTCACTAGTGGCTTCTCTCAAGAGCATAAGTATTACGGTGGGTAAACGAATTACTGTCGAGCAATTGGTAGAATTGAGCATAGTTATGAGAATATCTAGGTATGATGATGTATATAGGCATCATGTCCATGACAAGTAGACCGACTCCTTGCATCTACTACTATTACTCCACACATCGACCACTATCCAGCATGCATCTAGAGTATTAAGTTCATAAGAACGGAGTAACGCTTTAAGCAAGATGACATGATGTAGAGGGATAAACTCATGCAATATGATATAAACCCCATCTTTTATCCTCGATGGCAACAATACAATACGTGTCGTTTCCCCTCATCGGTGGGATCGAGCACCGCAAGATTGAACCCAAAGCTAAGCACTTCTCCCATTGCAAGAATGATCAATCTAGTAGGCCAAACCAAACTGATAATTCGAAGAGACTTGCAAAGATAACCAATCATACATAAAAGAATTCATAGGAGATTCTAATATTGTTCATAGATAGTATTGATCATAAACCCACAATTCATCATATCTCAACAAAAACACCGCAAAAGAAGAGTTACATCAAATAAATCTCCAAGAGAATCGAGGAGAACTTTGTATTGAGATCCATAGAGAGAGAAGAAGCCATCTAGCTAATAACTATGGACCCAAAGGTCTGGGGTAAACTACTCACACATCATCGGAGAGGCTATGGTGTTGATGTAGAAGCCCTCCGTGATCAATGCCCCCTCCGGCGGAGCACCGGAAAAGGTCCCAAGATGGGATCTCATGGGTACAGTAGGTTGCGGCGGTGGAAATAGGGTTTTGGCTCCGTATATGACGTTTCCAGGGTATATGAGTATATATAGGCGAAGGAGGTCGGTAAAGAGAGCTACGAGGGGCCCACGAGGGTGGAGGGCACGCCCAGGGGGGGTAGGCGCACCCCCCTGCCTCGTGGCCTCCTCGTTGATTGCTTGACGTCCACTCCAAGCCTCTGGATCACGTTTGTTCCGAAAATTACGTTCCCGAAGGTTTCATTCCGTTTGGACTCCGTTTGATATTCCTTTCCTTCGAAACACTGAAATAGGCAAAAAAACAGCATTTGGGCTGGGCCTCCGGTTAATAGGTTAGTCCCAAAAATAATATAAAAGTGTATAATAAAGCCCATTAACCATTCAAAATAGAATATATAATAGTATGGAACAATCAAAAATTATAGATACGTTGGAGACGTATCAATACTCCATAACACTAAGGGTAACTCCTCCACCCAACAACCCGGAATCGTTTGCAAAGGGACCATGAGCCGGGGCTTGATGCCTCGCAGAATCTCTTGATTATCTCGCTCCTCTTGACCATTGGACTGGGGGTCAGCCACTGAGGATACATCAAGTCGAATATGCTCTCGTTGACAAAATTCTTTCATAGCACCCTTGGACAGATTAGTGCCATTATCTTTTATAATGCTGTGGGGAAAGCCAAACCATAAAATCACCTTTTTCATGAATTGAACCGCCGCCGCCTTGTCATACTTACTAACCGGCTCCGCTTCAACCCACTTTGTAAATTTGTCAACCGCCACCAAAAGGTAGGTCTTCTTATCCTTGGACCTTTTGAAAGGCCCAACCATATCAAGCCCCCAGGTCGCAAATGGCCAAGCAACTGGAATCATCCTCAATTCTTGAATCGGCACATGAGCCCGCCGTGAGAACTTCTGACAACCATCACATTTTCTGAATAGATCCTCAGCATCAGCGTGAGCCGTCAGCCAATAAAACCCATGACAGAAAGCCTTGGCTACGAGATACTTACAGCCGGCATGATGACCACAATCTCCTTCATGAATCTCTCATAAAATTTTGCAGCCTTCTTCAGGAGAAACGCAACATTGAAACGCCCCTGTGACACTCCGATGATGCAACTCCCCATTGACAATAGACATTGACTTAGACCGCTGGGTTATCTGCCTATCCAAAGTTTCATCCTCAGGCAACTCGCCCCGGATCATAGAAGCCAAATACTACAGAACTGTCCAATCAGGAATAGCATGAAGATCTGCCACCAATTGTGCCTTTGGGTCAGGAATAGCAAGATCCTCCTCTGTAGGCAATTTGATAGAAGGGTTATGCAGAATATCCAGGAAAATGTTAGGTGGCACCAGCTTACGCTGAGACCCTAACCGGCTTAAAGCATCAGCCGCCTCATTCTTCCTTCGATCAACATGTTCAACTTGATAACCTTTGAAGTGGCCCGCGATAGCATCAACCTCTCGATGATAAGCCGCCATGAGTGGATCCTTAGAATCCCAGGTGCCAGAAACTTGCTGAGCTACCAGATCTGAATCGCCGAAACACCTCACCCGGCTTAAGTTCATCTCCTTAGCCATCCAAAGACCATGGAGCAAGGACTCATATTCATCTGCGTTGTTAGTACAAGGGAACATTAACCAGAGAACATAGGAAAATTTATCACCTCATGGGGAAGTCAAGATGACTCCAGCCCCCGAGCCCTCACAACTGCATGGATCCATCAAAGTGAATAGTCCAATATGTGCTATCCGGTTTTTCCTCAGGCATCTGCAACTCTGTCCAATCATTGATAAAATCCACAAGTGCTTAAGACTTGATGGCTGTACGAGGCACATACTTCAAGCCATGAGGCCCAAGCTCAATGGCCCATTTGGCTATCCGACCTGTGGCTTCTCTGTTTTGAATGATATCCCCTAAAGGGGCAGAACTAACCACAGTGATGGGATGACCCAGAAAATACTGCTTGAGCTTCCGGCTAGCCATGAAAACCCCATATACAAGCTTATGCCAATGTGGATACCTCTGCTTGGACTCAATAAGCACCTCACTGATGTAGTAAACCGGTCGCGTTGAACCGGATACTCCTTCCCTGACTCCTTCCTTTCCACCACAATGGCTACATTGACTGCTCGGCTATTAGCAGCCACATATAACAATAAAGGCTCCTTATTAATAGGAGCAGCAAGAACCGGCGGCTCAGTCAATTGTTTCTTCAAGGCCTCAAATGCCTGATCAGCAGCATCACTCCAAACAAAATGATCTGTCTTCTTCATCATCTGGTATAGAGAGATAGCCTTCTCACCCAACCGGCTTATGAACCGACTCAAGGCCGCAATACGACCCGTCAAATGTTGAACATCATTGATACACACCGGCTTAGCCAGAGAGGTGATAGCCTTTATCTTCTCCGGGTTAGCTTCAATACCTCGTTCTGAAACCAGAAAACCCAAGAGCTTGCCTGCTGGTACACCAAAAACACATTTGGTCGGGTTAAGCATCATCTTGTAGACCCAGAGATTGTCAAAGGTCTCCTTTAAATCATCTATCAGGGTCTCCTTCTTCCTGGACTTCACCACAATATCATCCACATAAGCATGAACATTTCGCCCAATTTGATCATGAAGGCAATTTTGCACACACCGCTGGTAAGTCGCCTGGGCACTCTTGAGCCCAAAAGGCATAGATAAGTAACAGAAGGCTCCAAAGGGAGTGATGAAAGTTGTCTTCTCCTGGTCCTTAACTGCCATTTTGATCTGATGGTAACCAGAATAAGCATCCAAAAAACTCAACCGCTCACAACCCGCCGTAGCATCAATAATCTGATCAATACGGGGGAGAGCAAAGGGATCCGCCGGACAAGCCTTGTTTAAGTCCGTATAATCCACACACATGCGCCAAGTGCCATTCTTCTTAAGCACCAGCACCGGGTTAGCCAACCACTCAGGATGAAAAACCTCAACAATGAACCCATCCGCCAATAGCCGGGCTACCTCCTCACCAATAGCCTTACGCCTCTCTTCATTGAAACGGCAAAGGAATTGATTGACCGGTTTAAACTTAGGATCAATATTGAGAGTGTGCTTAGCGAGTTCCCTCGGTACACCTGGCATGTCTGAAGGCTTCCATGCAAAAATGTCCCGGTTCTCACGGATGAACTCGATGTGCGCGCTTTCCTATTTCGATCCGTAATGGCACTAATCTTTGAATCGCTTGGATGAGTCGCCAGGAACAAAATCAACCAACTTAGTGTCATCTGCCGACTTAAACTTCAACAAGGGGTCATGCTCTGTGGTTGGCTTCTTCAAAGATGTCATATCTTCCGGGTCAACATTATCCTTGTAAAATTTCAGCTCCTCTGTTGCACAAACAGACTCGGCATAAGCAGCATCGCCTTCTTCGCACTCCAAGGCTACCTTGCGACTCCCATGCACTGTGATGGTGCCCTTGTGTCCCGGCATCTTAAGCTGTAAGTAAACATAACAAGGCCTTGCCATGAATTTAGCGTAAGCTGGCCGCCCAAACAGAGCATGATAAGGGCTCTTAATTTTAACCACTTCGAAAGTCAACGTCTCTGATCTGGAATCATACTCATCTCCAAAGGCAACCTCCAAACATATCTTACCCACTGGATATGCCGACTTACCTGGCACTACACCATGAAAAACAGTGTTTGACAGCTTAAGATTTTTATCGGTCAATCCCATGCGACGGAAAGTTTCATAGTAAAGGATATTGATACTGCTACCTCCATCCATGGTACTACAAGTGCGAAATGACCCGGATTATCAACCCGGGGCGGGTGATCCTCACGGCTCCAGAGAATTGGGTATTCAGACCATCATAAGTAACGGGGCACCGCCGGTTCAACGGCTTTTACTGCCCTTCTATGGAGCTTCTGATCCCGCTTACATAAACTCGTGGTGAAGACGTGGTACTGCCCACTATTCAATTGGTTCGGATTACTCTGATAACCAGACTGCTGCTGATGATTCCCCTGATTATTCTATTGGTTGTAACCACCCTGATTGCCTTGGCCTTGAAAACCGGAATTTGAACTGCCACCTCCATGACCCGGACCATGAGGGCGGACCCTGAACCGCCATTTGGGCCATGGTTGTGCTGGAAAAGATGAGAATCCCTGAACTGTTTTGTCGGTGTCAAAACCGGCGGATCTCGGGTAGGGGGTCCCGAACTGTGCGTCTAGGCGGATGGTAACAGGAGACAAGGGACACGATGTTTTTACCCAGGTTCGGGCCCTCTCGATGGAGGTAATACCCTACTCCTGCTTGATTAATATTGATGATATGGGTAGTACAAGAGTAGATCTACCACGAGATCGTAGAGGCTAAACCCTAGAAGCTAGCCTATGGTATGATTGTTGTATGTCTATCGACTAGCCTGGCCTCGGTTTATATAATGCACCAGATGCCTAGGATAACAAGAGTCCTAGCTGAATACGCCGGTGGGGGAGGAGTCCTTGTCTTGATCGCCAAGTCTTGTGGAATCTTCCTTGTATGCGGCAACTGTCCGGACTGTCCCATGAGTATACGGCCATGGGGATCCTCGGCCCAATCCAACTGATCGGGAGGCACGTGGTGAGTACCCCTAGTCCAAAGACACCGTCGGTAGCCCCTGAACCGGTCTTCAAGTTAGGGACTCTCCTCGATTCTTCCGAACTGTTCTTCATCTTGATTCGTCGGTCTTGAAAACTGGTTCAACAAATCTTCTCATCTTCGATCTTGAGGATCGCCTAAGTGCATATGAAGAGTTTACACGTTGGGTATCCGAGGAGCCCCTTTAAGTTTACGACCTTTATCAATGCCTTGTTATTTTTATGCCACGCCTCGTGTTTGAAGTTATTCCCGGGAGGCAGTGTCCTCTTGCGTCCGAGCTCTAATGCCGGACTACATTCGAGGTATCTTTTGCAGCCGAGCACCAACGTCGGACTGCTTCCCATCTCTATCGCCGGACTATGTATCCGAGCTCCAACGTCGGACGATATCCGAGCTCCAACGCCGGACTATGTATCCAAGCTCCAACGCCGGACTGTATCCGAGGTGTCGTAAATCACCTTGGTTCAAAGAAGTTTGAAGGAGTTTAGCCGAGCTTAATGCCGGAAATGCCCTCTATGGAGCCAGCCACTAGCGTCCAAGCTTTATGCCGGACTGCTTCCGCGGTGGTGCACCACCCGAATGTGGGCTGATTTTTCAATATTTTTGATTGGTGCAATTTATTCTCTGCCGAGATACATAGCCGATAGCCCATAAGGTGTGTATCGGTCTAAAACCCGAGATGCACCGAAGGATGACGTAAGACCGCTGATCCCGAGTCACCGAGACTCGGGTTGATTTGCAAAATCGGCCCGAGGATCAATCCTAACTTCGGCAGAATACTTGGGACACAAAAGCGGCATGCTCGATCCTCGAGACTCGGGTTGGCTGCGGCCGACCAACCTGAGGATCAAAATCTCCTCGAAAGCGTATTGCACTCAAAATTTTCTGCATAGAACAAGCAATGCAAGAGCCCCGAGACACCGGTCGGGTTGCAACACCGGATCGTGGGATTGATGTGCCTTTAATATTTGTAAATAATAAGCCCGAAGCCCAGTAGCCCCCGAGCCTTAATGCGGGCACGGGTGGCCTAATTAAGGATCGATATCCATAGTAAAATCACAAATTATGTGTAATGACTCAATGTATCCAAGTACTTTATGTCATTAATGCTCAGATCCGCATTGTACAAAACTTTGTTGACCGACCATCGGCTTCAACCTCCTCGGCCAGTAGCCTAGGAGTGTTTGTCCTAATTTATAAAGCCTTTATGAGGGCAAAGATTTACGACAAACAAGGCAATCTGGCCATACGGTTTTATAAACAAAGGTACGCAGAGAGATATGTTATATTACTGTTTATGAAGAAATGTCTTCCAAAGAAAATAGTCCCGCTTATCGGTTCCTTTCTTTGGGTTGTCATGCTAAGCATGATCATGAAACCTCAGCTCCAATGTAAGAGCAAAATATTGAGGATTTAGTTTGGGAGGCCAGTTACTAGCCCCCGGTAGTGTTCGGCGACAGTCGAGGTCAAGCCGGAAACACTTCGGCCAATTTTATGAATGGCCTGGCATTTAATATAGTCATCGGATCGCCAACCAGTTTACACCTATTGTGACAGTCAGTTTTCGGCTTTCTCCACTGAGGTGCTTGACCATGCGAGCTGGAAGCACAATCGCAGTGGTTCTCCTTTGCACACCTAGCCGAACAAAGCGGGCGTAGGAGGCAAGCGCGAGCCGCAACCCAACTATTGACCGCAGACACAATTCAAACTGATGCATATATAGCAATATCCGAGAATGTTTTTGCGAATCTCTAAAGGTGTCGGCGTTGCCTTTGCGAGACTTGTCTTTGAAAACACACAAATAGTTTAAAAGTGCCAAAAGCTTGGAAAACCAAAAAGCGTCGATAAAAACATGACGTCCGAACAAGATCAAGTGTTCGTGCCAATCCGAAAATTGGATTTTAGAAAAAAAAGTGCTTCGCCGTGCTTTAACATGACACATCCTATCTCAAGACTTCAAGCGGGTCAGCCCACGGCTTCAGTCTCCCATCCCGGCGGAGTACTTCTCATTAGGCTAGTTTAGAAAACTAAACTCTAGCGGTTTTGAGAGAGAAATTAGGCTCCCGGCTAGTGACCGCACACTCGTGTCGAGAAAAGGAGTGATAAATAATAATAAAAACTCTGCAACGACTAAGAAGAAAAACACTTATTATAAAACGGCTCAAATAAACATAAGAGCCCCCAAGTGACTTGGGTAAAAGAATGATTCTATGTACGTAAGTACTTATATCATATCTATGTTCAACCGAACTTTAAACGCGTCTTAACCAACCGTCGGCTTCTCCCACTTCGGTCAAGGACCGATAAGTGTTATGTACTCCATCTGTCGAGAATATCGACGGTGTTTCCGATAACTGTGCAATCAGGTCATAAAGGCATATGAATAGACAAAGCGCGCTCAGGGAACTTATGCTATATTACTGATAAAGTGTAAGAAGCATCTTTGAAGAAAATAGTACCCCCACCGATACCTTTCTTCGGTGCTCATTGTTAATATGAGACTTGTGCAATAGATTTTTTGTACTCATGAGTTCCGTTGTGTGCCGACCATTATTGAAAATAGTAAGAGCGCTAGCTTTCGGCTTCACCCAGTCTGAGGTCCGGCTCGGGTGACCCGATCGTGACAATCGCAGAGGTGCTCCCTTTACTCCCTAGCCGAACAATCGGAACGTAGGGGTAAACACAGGAGCCAGGCAACCCAGCTTGCAAATCGCTTAAGTCAATATGGTGCATACTGTGGCATAATACACAAACAAGGAACGAAGTCGTACAAGTATAATCATATGCAAGAGGAAAAGCTTCATGAAGGAAGCCCCAAATGAATTGGGTATTTGAATTTATGCGTCACAAACAAAGTTTGGACAAGGAAATTTTTTACAAGCAATTTTTTTCCAAAAAAGTATAATGCTTGGTCGAACCGAACACAAGTTAGAAATTAAAGCTTTGAGCATGAAAGCGGCTTAGCTGGTTAATGTGTTCGGTATTGATGACGCGGTCCGAGCTTGATACGGGACAAGGTTCCATCCCCAAGCCGGTCCCGAGGTGGCGGAGCGGAGAGCTCGACACGCCAAGTGGTGACATAGCACGGTCAATGCAGACCCGGCAGTGGCCTTGAAGTCCCCGGTTCATTTTCCTATGCACAAAACATGGTGCAAACCGGAGATAATAGTAATAATGATAATTAAAAAAATCGTTGCATAATAAATATTTTATGCAAAGTGAGTAATAAAAACAATATGGCCTGGCGCCGAAGTCAATGTCGATGCAGGTCGTCGGTGTAATGCAATAAAGGCGTGGCAAAGCCTGGATTCACAGGTCGGTCCGAGTTCCGGATGCAGCGTTTGCTTGGGACTATGTACGAAACCGACCGAACCATCATGCGACCGTCGATAATGCGGCCACCATTTGATAGACCTGTGTACATATGATGGACAAACCAGAGTAATAATTCATTCGGAAAAATTAACCCAAACAAGCAAAAAAAATACTAGGATTAATAGCACCTGGTTTATTTGTTGTAGCAATCCGAAGGAAGGTGATTCCTAAAATTGGGACTCGATCCGCGCGCCCATTGCCTGATGGGCGATAAAACAACGGCATGGCAATGCTGGCAAAGGTTGTCTCGCCGAGGCAAAGCCCTCGGTCCAGCTAACGTGACGGACCTGGTCGGCTAGTGACGCTGAAGTGTCCGGAGTAGGTTGATGAAGAGATGGCGAAGCCCCCGGTGCAGCCGAGATGTCGAAGTAGGTCGGCATGATGGACACCAGCTTGAATAAGCAATAGTGCGGCCGTGCCGATGCAGGTCGTGATGTGGTCGATGCCGGCTTGATGAAGCGACCGTGCGGCGATGCCGGTATGCCCGCTCCGTGTAATGCGTGGGGCGGCGATGTTGGTGATGATTTATCCTTCGTGATGCCGGACTCTTGTTCAGCTTGCCGAGATGATGATCCGAAGAAGTTGAGCTCGGCTCAACAAAGTGACGACGTGTCTAGCGCAGGTCGGCAGCCGTGGAGCAATATTGCCGGACTTGTTTGACACCAGCATGATGTTGAAGATCATGTTCAAAAGATATTAAAGTTAGTGGGATGTGTTCGGGAACAAAATACAATACCCCATACAAAACTTCCTTCAAAAAGGATGTCCGAAATCCCGTTCATAAAAAAGACGAACTCGGGTCGGATTCGTTTTCGCGCAGAAAACAGATCCGAAAAATGATGCACTAATCGGAAGGTTCCCGGAGTTTGGACGGTCGGATCGAGCTGAAATTTTGAGGGGTGGTAGATATAGGAATTCCGCAGCCGATCAACGGTTGGATCTGCCAAAGGAAGTCCGAGCTAGAAGCTGGACACCACGCCCTAAACTCGTCCGGATTCTCATCCAGATTCAATGCGGCTCCGGTATATCGGATATTGCCAGAGATTCCTCCATCGGAACTCGACGAAATTTTCCAGGGTTGTTGTAGACTCAATTCCGCACAATTCCACCGAATCAATCGTTAAAACGACACTTGAGAAGGCGGTGGCAGCAGACACAAGTCCGCTGTCCGAGAAAAAGCGATCTGATGCCCGAGGGCAATGTTGACGTTGAGCCCCCGGGCTCCCTGGATGATTCCTCCATGAACTTGATAGAGATCGGAGTTGATGTTGATGAAGGCCCTCATCCGAACATGACGATCGGAGGTAGGGCGCATCCCTTGGTCGAACCAAGGTGACCAGTTGAGCTGGTGACGAAGATGCGAAGTCACGGTTGATCTGCAGCGAGCCATCGGCCTTTTGCGAACACACGTGAACTCTCAATGAAAGCACCAATGTCGGTGTCAAAACCGGCGTCTCTCGGGTAGGGGGTCCCAAAGCGTGCGTCTAGGCGGATGGTAACAGGAGACAAGGTACGATGTTTTACCCGTGTTCGGGCCCTCTCGATGGAGGTAATACCCTACTCCTGCTTGATTAATATTGATGATATGGGTAGTACAAGAGTAGATCTACCACGAGATCAGAGAGGCTAAACCCTAGAAGCTAGCTTATGGTATGATTGTTGTATGTCTATCGACTAGCCTGGCCTCGGTTTATATGATGCACCGTGAGGCCCTACGATAACAAGAGTCCTAGCCGAATACGCCGGTGAGGGAGGAGTCCTTGTCTTGATCACCAAGTCTTGTGGAATCTTCCTTGTATGCGGCAACTGTCCGGACTGGCCCATGAGTATACGGCCATGGGGATCCTCGGCCCAATCCAACTGATCGGGAGACGACGTGGTGAGTACCCCCTAGTCCAGGACACCGTCATGTTTCATGATAAAACAATCCTTCCACAAATGGGAAGATGGCCTTTCATGTGTTCTGTGCTTCGGACATGGCTGATTCATTATTGCCTCGAGGTCGAATTTTGTCGCTCCAGACTAAGCCTGCCTCCCCTTACGACGATGGTTATTATTCCGTACACCAGTGTTGGCCATGAAGTCTAAATTCCCATCTGTTTTGCGCTTACCGTTGCTACCCTGACTGGCCGGGTTGTGCTGCTGCCCCTTCATGCCGCTACTCTTCTTTACCTTTCCCGACCTGTTATCGTTAGACTCGGGGTCCTTGGTACTATCAAAATCGGCATACTTGACAAGGGCCACCATGAGCTCCCCCATATCACTGCAATGGCGCTTAAGCCGCCCAAGCTTCTGTTTGAGAGGGAGGAAACGACAATTTTTCTGCAACAATAAAACTGCTGAGCCGACGTTGATATTATCTGATGAGTGTATGATAGTCGAGACCCGATGCACCCAGTTGGTTGTTGACTTGCCTCAGCTTGAACACAAGAAACCAAATCCACGATTGACATCGGTTGTTTGCACGTATCTTTGAAATTTTGAATAAAGCGGGCCTTCAACTCTGCCCATGACCCGATGGAGTTGGCGGGCAGCCCGTTCAACCAAGTAAGAGTCGGCCGTTCCAACATCATGGTGAAATACTTAGCACATGCAACCTCACTAACATCCAGCATCTCCATGGCCATTTCATAACTCTCGACCCAAGCTTCAGGGGGCTGATATGCTATGTAATTAGGCACCTTACGAGGACCCTTGAAATCCTTGGGCAAATGCTCGTTACATAGAGCCGATGCTAAACATGGCACACACAAGGTTCTAGAGGTCATGCCTGCCTCCACCGAAGTCGTCGGGTAAGCCGGCGCGTGTTGATGAGCCGCCAGCTCGGCCTCCCGACGTGCTCTGCCCTGATCCACCAAAGTCTGGGCATTGGCACCATTGCACGCAGGGTCATGTCCACGGGGTTGGTTACGGCGTTGTTTAGTACTTGAAACCGCTGGTGAGTCAATGTGCCTGCTGTAACTCCGGCTTGGTCGAGGGGTTGAGTGAATCCGCTCACGACTATAAGAATAAGCTGCTTGCTGCTCTAATGTCGTCTGAAGAAGTTCTCTGGCCCTCCGTGTTTCAACCGCTATCGGAGACTCGCCTTCAACTGGCAGAGCCGCCAATCGTGTTGCCGCAACAATCATATTGTCCAAGGGGTTGGAATAATGACCCGACGGCGTCAAAACATGCTGAGGCGGTGTATTATTCACACGTGGAGAACCCATCACTCGTGGCTGAACCGGCACTCCACCCCCAAAGCGCTTGGCCGTCGATTTACCACCGGCGGGTCACTGGTCCCTGCTCCGGGTGTGTTGAAGAGGTTCCTCGGCTCATAAACCAGGGGTAGATGACTCCGGTGGCTCCTCCTCATAACCTCATTTGAAGCATTTTGATCCAACATGAGCCAGAAGAACTCTTCCTGAATTCGTTGCGCCTGAGCATCTAGAGCAGCCCGCTCCGTGGCCATCCTGGCGTTTTCTGCATTCGGCTCCTCCTTGGCCTGTGCTATCTCATCATGCAATTTTGCAACCTCCGCGTTATGCTGAGCTTGATTTGCCGGGTTAACCTCCGCTGTTAACAATGTTGTCAGAGTGTCCAACAAGTTGGACAAGACCTGAGCCGGCGGGCGCACAGGGCCTCCAGCCCCGGACACCGTCGCAATTGCTGACCCGAAGACCATTGCTGCTGCAGTCATAGAATTCTGCCCTTGGTGTGTACCGGCCATAAAAATGGCCCTATTCAGCGGCTCATAGGGGTCCGGAATACTACTGCCATTGGAACATCCCCCAAGCCGGCCATCTTGCAGTTGATACAACGACTCCGTCTTGACGGTGGATGACTCACCATCAGAGTAGATGACCGACTCACCGCCAGACACGGATCTATCCTCAAATTCTGCCCCATGAATGAACCCAAACGAAGCTGCGTTTCATGGCAGGTTGAACTCGGGTGGGTTGTGCACACTGAGTCGTCTCGATGATGTCGGTGCAGTTGTTCGGCTCAAGGCCCGGTTCGCCGATCTTGCCGATGAAGACATGGATTCCTACGAAGGGGACCTGGTACCCGTACTCGATTGAGTCGGCCCCGGGGCCCCAGCCTGCATTGTTGATGTAGAGCTTACCGAGACGACTCTTGGTCATCCGGCCCACAGTGTATCCCTTGATCCCTTTGAAGCTGCCCTGTAAGAACTCGAAACCACCGTGCGCTGGCCCCACGGTGAGCGCCAACTGTCGTGGAATTGTCACGACAGATGTCCTAGCAGAAGGACTTAGTCGTGGAGCCATCGCAACTAGGTTAGCTTAAAGGGGTTAAATGGGACAAAGGACACAAGGAGTTTATACTGGTCCGGCCCCTTGCGGTGAAGGTAAAGGCCTAATCTAGTTTCAGGTGGTATTGCTTATTAAAGCACAAGTGCTCCCTAGGTGGTTTTGGTAATTAATGTCAACATATCTCTTGTTGGACTAACACTTTTATCTAGTATGTTTCAGACAAGTTCAACAATGGAGTGCCATGGACTAAAGGATGTGGGAACTCCTTCAAGATGCTAAGGACAAAGGATTGGCTCAAGCTTCAAGCTCAAGACTCTTCATTTTACATTTTTAGTGATCCAAGATTACATTGAGTCTATAGGAAAGGCCAATACTATCAAGAAGGGATTAGGTGTTGCTTAATGAGCCTCTTGCTCCATGTGCTTAGTGATATGCTCCAAAACCCTCCACTACTTTCTCACATCCACATATGACCTAAACCCAAAGTCAAACTCGGCCCTACCGATTCTTTCTATCCGGCGCCATCGAGTTCAGATGTCATAGCCACTGCCACAAACCCTAGACAAATTGGTTTCACCGATAGGGATCTCGGTCTCACCGAGATTGGATTGTAATCTCTCTGTGTATGTCCATTACCAAAATCGGTCTCACCGAATTTGTGCAATCGGTACTACCGAGATTACAATGCAAACTTTCTGGTTAACTTATTACCCAAATCGGTCTCCCCGAGTTTGAGTAATCGGTCTCACCGAGTTTGCCTCACCAACTCTCTGGTTAGCTAATTACCAAATTCGGTCTCACCGAGTTTGTGTAATCGGTCTCACCGAAATTACGTTATGCCCTAACCCTAACAAAATCGGTCCTACCGAGATGCATATCAGTCCCACCGAAAACCCTAACAGTCACTAGGTTTACTAAATCGGTCCGACCGAGTTTGATAATTCGGTCCCATCGAGTTTGATAAATTGTGTGTAACGGTTAGATTTCATGTGGAGGCTAAATATACCCCTCCACCTCCTCTTCATTCATGGAGATACACTTCCAACTTACCAGTTCTGAGAGAGAACTACCTACTCATGTGTTGAGGCCAAGATATTCCATTCCAACCACATGAATCTTGATCTCTAGCCTTCCCCAAGTTGCTTTCCACTCAAATTTTCTTTCCACCAGATCTAAATCCTATGAGAGAGAGTTGAGTGTTGGGGAGACTATCATTTGAAGCACAAGAGCAAGGAGTTCATCATCAACACACCATTTGTTACTTCTTGGAGAGTGGTGTCTCCTAGATTGGCTAGGTGTCACTTGGGAGCCTCCGACAAGATTGTGGAGTCAAACCAAGGAGTTTGTAAGTGCAAGGAGATCGCGTACTTCGTGAAGATCTACCGCTAGTTAGGCAAGTCCTTCGTGGGCGACGGCCATGGTGGGATAGACAAGGTTGCTTCTTCGTGGACCCTTCATGGGTGGAGCCCTCCGTGGACTCGCGCAACCGTTACCCTACGTGGGTTGAAGTCTCCACCAATGTGGATGTATGATAGCACCACCTATCGGAACCACGACAAAAACATCCATGTCTCCAATTGCGTTTGAATCCTCCAAACCCTTCCCTTTACATTCTTGCAGGTTGCATGCTTTATTTTCCGCTGCCTACATACTCTTTGCATGCTTGCTTGTTATGTATTGAGAATGCTAAACTTGTGCCTAAACTCCACTTAAACTTAAAAGAGATTAAAAACTGCAACTTTGGTACTTAGTGTCTAATCACCCCCCCCCTCTAGACACCTCTTCTCAAGATCCTACAAGTGGTATCAGAGCATTGGTCTCCTTTGCCTTGGTTTAATCACCATTGTAGGAAGATGGATGAGTCTACTTTGGGGAGTCTTAGACATAGAGTGCCTATTCTTGATGGAGAGTATTTTCATGAGTGGAAAAATGAGATGCTTTTAATTTTCAATCAATATCAATTGAACAAGTACATTGCTAGCCCTTGTGCACCTCATGTTGATCCTATGCATCCTACCCTTGATGAATCTATTGACATGACCAGAAATCTTAGAACTGTTAATCTTATCACTAGAGGCTTGCCTAGAAACTTGATTAGAATCTTGCCTACTTTTGAGTGTGCCTACACTATATGGAAGTTTCTTGAGGAACGCTTTCCAAATTATTCCTTGAAAAATCTAGATGAGATACTATATAAGTCTATTGCCTTGAGTAAGATGAATACTAGTGATCCTATGTTTGGTGATCGTCTATTTGAACTTACCGACCTTATGCGTGCCAAAGGAGATGTTGGAATTATTGGTGATATTATTTCCGAAGCTATAAGAATTCATAAGCAAGATCTTTGTCAAATTCACTCTAATGAATTACCCTCTCTAGGACTTGATCCTCTACATGACGATGTTGAACATGAATACTATGATGAGGATGATGATAGAGATTTTGATCTTGATGATGCAATGAGACACTTTGGTCTTATGGCAAATCTTGAGGATATGTGTCAGAGGAAAGGAATGGGTTCTTGACGGTGGATGTACCGATCACATGACCGGAGATAAAGACATGTTTCGTGAGCTTGCTGAAAATGATAGTCCTCGAAAGTATGCCACTTTCAAAGGACAACTCAAAGGGTAAGGTGGTTGGCCTCGGTAAGGTGGCCATCTCACATGATAGCTCCATTCAAAAGGTCATGCTCGTTGAGTCTCTTGGCTACAACTTACTTTCGATATCTAGACTTGCTGATTTCGGTTTAAATGTCCTATTCTTTGAAGTAGATTGTCAAGTTTTAAATCGAGACAATCATAAAAATGGTCTTTACCGGTATACGTGAGGTGATCTTTACATTGTTGATTTCTCTAAAAGGCACAACCTAAGACTTGCTTCATTGCTAAATCCTCAAAAGGTTGGTTATGGCATAGACGACTAGGTCACGTTGGCATGAGAAAGCTTGACAAGCTTATTAAAGGAAATCATATCCTTGGAGTTAACGATGTCATATTTGATAAGGATAGACTATGCAGTGCTTGTCAAGTAGGTAAACAGGTCGAAGGAAGGCATCCCGTGAAGAACATCATGACCACAAGGAGGCCACTCGAGCTACTTCATATGGATCTCTTTGGTCCCAACGCTTACAAAAGTCTTGGTCGAAATTCTTTTGGTCTAGTTATAGTTTATGATTTTTCAAGATTTACGTGGGTGTTCTCTCTCGATGATAAATCGCAGGTCCAAAAGATCTTCAAAAACTTTGCTAGGAAGGCCCAAAACTAATTTGAAGTGAAGATCAAGAAGGTTCGCAGCGACAACGGAACGGAGTTCAAGAACGCATAAGCGTGGACACCTTTCTTGACGAAGAAGGGATTTCACCACGAGTTCTCGACTCGTACACACCTCAACAAAATGGAGTTGTTGAGAGGAAGAACCGGACGTTCATCGAAATGGCAAGAACGATGCTTGATGAGTACAAGGCGTCGAAGCACTTTTGGGCGTATAGCGATTGAGACAGCTTGTCATGCAACAAATCGCTTGTATCTTCACAAGCTACTCGACAAGACTGGCATCTGAGCTCCTCACCGGTAACAAACCCCAAGTTGGATACTTTCAGTATTCGGCTCAAAGTGCTACATTCTTGATAAGCATCGTCGTTCAAAATTTGCTCCTAAGTCTCATGAAGGTTTCCTACTTGGTTATGGCTCAAACTCTCACACTAACCGTGTCTACAACAATTTCACCCGAAAGGTTGAAGAGACGGTAGATGTGAAGTTTGATGAATCTAACGGCTCGCAAGTAGAGCAATTGCCAATTGATGTAGGAGACAAAGACCGTTCTGAAGCAATCCAAGACTTGTCTATTGGCAAGGTCCGTCCAACGGAGGTGAAGGAGAGTACCTCGTCTACCCAAGTGGAAGCTTCTACTTCACGACAAGGTGAACCAAGAGTTGATAGGGAAGCATCCACAAGTGGAACACACCAAGATGAAGAAAACGAGGAAGAACATCACGATCGTCAACAACCTCCTTCTCCACCTCGACAAGAAAACGACAACGCCAACAATGAAGAAGATCAATAAGAAGAAAGAACAAGATGAAGAAGATGTTCAACCGAGACCCAAGCAAAAGCTTTCACGAGTTCGAGCAAGAATTGCTAAAGACCATCCCGTCGAGCAAATCTACAATGATATTCAAACCGAGAGAATCACTCGCTCTAAAACTCGTTTAGCCAACTTTTGTGAAAACTATTCTTTCATATCTAGCATTGAACCTATGAAGGTCGAAGAAGCATTGGAAGATCCGGATTGGATAAATGCTATGCATGAAGAGCTACACAACTTTGAGAGAAATCAAGTTTGGACATTGGTTGAGAAGCCCGACAACAACCACAACATCATCGGTACAAAATGGGTGTTTACGCAACAAGCAAGATGAAGATGGACAAGTAGTTCGCAACAAAGCACGTCTAAATGGCCCAAGGCTACACACAAGTCGAAGGTATGGACTATGGTTAGACTTATGCTCCCGTTGCTAGACTTGAGTCCATTCGCATCTTACTTTCCTATGTTAATCACAATAATATCACCTTCTACCAAATGGACATTAATAGTGCTTTTCTAAATGGTGAAATAGATGAGGAAGTTTATGTTAAACAACCTCCCGGCTTTGTCAATCCTAAGAAACCAAATCATTTTTACAAACTTCACAAAGCTCTTTATGGTCTTAAACAAGCTCCTTGAGCATGGTATAAATGCTTGACCAAGTTTCTTCTTGAAAAAGGCTTTGAAATTGGGAAGATTGATTCCACACTTTTTACTAAAAGGGTTAATGGAGAATTATTTGTATGCCAAATTTATGTTGATGATATCATATTTGGATCAACTAACCCTCATTTTAGTGAAAAGTTTGGAAAGCTAATGTCGGAGAAGTTTGAGATGTCAATGATGAGTGAACTCAAATTCTTTCTTGGGTTGCAAATCAAGCAAACTAAGGAAGGTACTTTTGTCTCTCAAACGAAGTACACTAAGGACTTATTCAAGAAGTTCAATATGCAAGAATGCAAAGGTATGTCTACACCCATGCCTACTAGTGGACATATTGATTTGACCAAAGATGGTAAACCCGTTGACCAAAAAGTTTATCGCTCTATGATTGGTTCATTATTATACCTATGTGCTTCACGTCCCGATATTATGCTAAGTGTGTGCATGTGTGCAAGATATCAAGCTGCTCCTAAAGAATGTCATCTTAAGGCCGTGAAAAGGGTAGTGAGATACTTAATTCATACACCAAATTTTGGCATTTGGTATCCTAAGAGGGCCTCCTTCGAGCTTGTTGGCTATTCCGACTCGGACTATGCCGGAGACAAGGTTGATAGAAAGTCCACTTCGGGTACTTGTCAATTTCTTGGTAGATCTCTTGTGTCTTGGTCCTCCAAGAAACAAAACTCAGTATCCTTATCTACTGCCGAAGCGGAGTACATTGCCGCTGGATCATGTTGTGCTCAATTACTTTGGATGATCCAAACTCTTTAAGATTATGTGATATATGTGAAACATGTTCCATTTCGCTTTGTGACAATGAAAGTGCTATCAAAATTGGTCATAATCCCGTACAACATTCTCGAACTAAGCATATTGAAGTTCGTCATCATTTCATTCGAGATCATGTTGCTAAGGGTGACATTAATCTTGAGCATGTTCGCACCAAAAAGCAATTAGCGGATATATTTACTAAACCTCTTGATGAGAAAGTGTTTTGCAGGTTGAGAGGAGAATTGAACATCATAGATGCTTCAAACTTGGAGTAGAAACTCCATTGGATACATGCAAGACATGAGCTTATGACTAATCCATGATATCTCTCTTATGATGAATATATTATACCTTGGATATATTTGCATCTTGCATGTCATCTAACCCATGTAGGTACTTGGTGGAATCAAATTCCATGAGATTGTAATCTACTCACATCTTGAGCAATCTCTACATCACCAAGTCTCTACCCTATGGTGGATGAATACAAGGAAGCATGGAATCATTCTCACATATCCTTTTGACAAACTCTATGATTGAGCTTCATGATTGTCATTTTGGATACACAAGTGCTCTTCCTTGCAAGAACTAATCCATGCAGGTAGATGGACTCAAATTCCAAGTGGTGCTCCCAACTCTTGATGAGCTACATCAACCTTGAGCAACCCACACAAGTTCAACTACATGGTCAACACCACCAACCAAGGTATGTTATTCCATCTTAGAGAAGATTTACTCCGAGTCATGAGCTAAAGCAACTCGACAATATGTGAATACATCAAGATGCTTAAACGAAAAATGGTAACCCCATTTTGAGCTTAAACGATGAGTATGACCCATGATCAAGTCATCTCACTTGACTCCTAAGTAAATATACTCTAACATAGGTGACTTTGTCACCGACCATCTCTAGATGAAGTTCTCACGTGTTCTTATTTGTTTTTTAGCATTTGTCTCATGCATATTTGCTTCCCCTTTCAAAAAAAACTTCATCTAGATTTCATTCTTTTCTTTCTATTTGCTATGCATTTTCAGCATCCAATTCATTGCAAATCATTTTGTTAATTCCTTGCAAATCTTTGTGAGACCTTTCTAGTCTAGTGAGCTGAGGTGACAAATGTTTTCTCTGCGATGAACTCGGTTTCACCGATTTGTTGTTTTCGGTCCAACCGAATCTTTTCGGTACAACCGAAGCATACCACTCGGTGCCACCGATTTCACAACAGGAAAAACAGTTTGCCACTTATTCTGTGTTTCTTTTATATCCAGCTCCACTCAATGAATCTTGTCCTCTACAAGCATCACAAATTTTATGCAGTGCTTTGTGTTGTGACTCAAGGACCGAACCCATACATAACAAATTCCAGAAGATCCTTCTTGGAAATTGATGTCAAAGGGGGAGAGAGAGATCACATCAAAGCTTATCACTTAGAGAGATCGCATCAGAGAGAGTATTAAGGGGGAGAAAGAGATCTCTAGGGGGAGAGAATACTCAAGTAGAAAGTATTTCTCAAGGATCCCAGATGCTTGGTATTCAAGAGGAGAGATGCCACATGTCTTTTTGGGGGAAAGACATGTTCATATGTGCTTTAAGCTCTGTTCTTTTATATCTTTTCAGCTCCGATTTTCTGTTCCCTATCTTCTCCCAATATCTCATGCTAGATTCAGGGGGAGCAAGACATCTAAGGGAAAGGAATCATTTAAGTTCATTGCATATCTTTACTCTTGGGTACATGTCTAATCCAATGTGGTACTTAGTACTCACTCTTTACATGTCTTCCCAGTCTTGGTATTCTTGTGTTTTCTTTTGTTTGTTCCGGCTAGTAGATGTACCTGTGTTATCTAACCTTGTTTGTGCAGGTTCATTCCACCCTAATCCAACTCAAGACTACAAGGTAAGTATATGCATCACACTCATGTGTATGAGGAATTCTTGCTGATGTACATACTGTTTGCAAGAAGGACTCATGAGCATGAAGGTACTTTCTTTAATATTCTTTGCTCTGATGCATATGGCCAAGATACATGTAACACATTGCTTACTCTATCATGGTTATGCTCTCACATGCTTCTACATTCCATATTCACATGATTGCATACATGTAGGGGGAGCCTATGCTTGCTACATGTCTTTCCTAAGCTTTACTTGCTACTCTATATATCTTTATCTAAAGCTTTGATGTATGTTGTCATCAATTACCAAAAAGGGGGAGATTGAAAGCACAAGTGCTCCCTAGGTTGTTTCGGTAATTAATGTCAACATATCTCTTGTTGTCCTTAGTATGTTTCAGACAGGTTCAATAATGGAGTGCCATGGATTAAAGGATGTGGGAACTCCTTCATGATGCTAAGGACAAAGGATTGGCTCAAGCTTCAAGCTCAAGACTCTTCATTTTACATTTTAGTGATCCAAGATCACATTGAGTCTATAGGAAAAGCCAATACTATCAAGAAGGGATGAGGTGTTGCTTAATGAGCCTTGTAACGCCCCGGATACAACTTTTCATATTCGTAACTCCAACTCTTGCCTTTTCCGGAGATGCAATATGATATTCCCTTCGTGGTTGGGTTTTGTCTTTTGTTTTGCATTTTGTTCATGTCATGCATCTCATCTCATCGCATCATGTGCATTGCATCCGCATGTTTTTCATAAAACTTCGTTACCGTTAAATGATTGCCGATTCTCTCTTTGTCTCTGTTTACTTTTGTTAGACCCTTGTCTTCGTCGACCTCTCTCAGACCCCTCGCGTGCGTCCGAAACTTGCCCCAAACCCGAACCGCACGGTCATGACCGTTGGATTCGGATCATCCCCTAACATCTATAAAATATCTCCATTTTCTTATTTGGGCTTCCCTAGCCTATTTTTCTCACCATCCGATTTGAATCAGAGGGACCAGATTAGCCCCTAACCAAAATCCTCTGCTATATATAACAATCAAACCCTAGTTTTTAGGCCTGTCACATCCATCCTTCTCATCCGCCGCCACCCGACCAATTCCCCTCTTCCTCGGGATCTCCCCCGCTCCAAATCAGCAGCCACCACCTTCCCCTCCTCGAATTTGCCTTCGGTCCAACCAGCCACTCCTCTCGATCCACCAACCACAGCTCCTGCAGCCCCCTCCCGCCTTCGTCCGGCCAGCCACGCCACCGGCGGACCCGCAGATGAGCGTCGTCCCTGCTCCTTTACCTTCCTCCTCTGGTCTTCTCTCTCCCTCACACCCCGATCCCTCTCTCTTCAGGTCGAACAGGAATCCGTCATGGGCGCCCTCCTGCCGCGAGGAAACGATGGCCTCCAGCCCTCCTCCAGTTGACTTCAACCCCGGGCGCCGCCGGTAACCTCGCCCTTGCCTCGCGCTCCTCTTCTTCCTCGTTTTCCTTGCGCTGCTGTTGACCCGCCTGCCGCCGCTGTCTGTCACCACAGGAGCTCGCCGCTGCCGTTGGATGCCCTCCGGCGAGGAATCAGCATCCCATGCCCGGATCTGTCTGCCTTCGTGCCTCCCCGCCTTGGATTCGGTTGTCCCTGCTTCGCCAAGTCCACTGCCGCCGCCTCGCATGTCCACGTCGCCGGCGAAAACAGCAGCAGCAGGTCATGTCATGCCTCCTCCCTACCTTGCACAGTGCTCAAGCACCGCCAGCCGCCCTACCTTCCCTTCCTTCCTCTCCTTCTGCTCCTTCTCATATCTCTCTCTCTCTGCGCTGCGAGGGAGCCCGACTTGGTGTCCATGGAGTTTTCAGCAGCCGTAGCCGCCTCAAGCTCGTCCTTTGGCCAAATCCGGGCCTGCCGACCCCACCATCTCGCCCTACGTCATGTCCCAGTCCGTTCCGACCGGTCCCTGCCGAGGCCGCCTCGCCGGAGCTCCTGCCGCGTCGCGCTGCAGCCGTTGACCGTTGTCTGCATCGCCACTCGCCTCCCCTGCTCGCACGACGCCGTGCGTTGTCCGCGCCCTGCCTCTCCACCGAGCCGGCCCATGAGGCCTGGTGAGCACCAGATCCGCTGCGCCCCCCTTCCACTGTTGGCCCAAGTGCAGATTCGGCCCGTAGATGTTTTTTTTTTCAGTTCTGCGATTTTAGCATTATCCAGAGTTGGCAGTTTTGCGAAAAACCCTCATGATCATGCATTTAATAACTCCGAGCTGTGCATCATATGTAAATAATTTATACATGTAAAATGCTTAGAATTTTGTCTAGTTTCATAATATGCTACTTTCATCCCATGCTAAAATGCTTAAAATGCTGTTTGTTTAATTTTGCTCAAATAATATGTTAAAATGATTTATTTCATAACTAAATAACCGTAGCTCGGTTTTAAATAAATTATATATGTAAATGGGTAGAAAAATGCCTAGTTTAACATGGTGTACTTGCTTTGCATGTTTAACAACATTAAAATTGTGTTTAGGGCAGAACAGTAGCAAATTTGTAATATGCATATGAGGATTTTTCCGGAATTGTTGTTGTTGTTGTTGTTTCCGGCCTCATTTAATCTTGCCTAAATAGTTAGTTTCATATGCTTCACCCCCTTGCCATGTTTAATAACATTTAATATTGTTGGGTAGCCTAAACAAGAGTGAACTAAATAAATGTTGTGAAGTTTCGTCAATATGCAATTCGTTGCATATTGAGCTCCACTTAACTTGTAGTATTGCTTATTGCACTTTGCCATGCCATGCTCATTAAATCGGACATGCATCATACTTGATTATGCATCATGTCGTGTTTATGTGATGGTTGTTTACTATGTTGTTTGTTTGTTTCGGGTTGCTTCTCTCGTTAGCTTCGGTTTCGTTCGGAGTTGTGAGGATTCGTTCGACTACGTCCGTTTGTCTTCTTCATGGACTCGTTCTTCTTCCTTGCGGGATTTCGCAAGATGACCATACCCTCGAAATCACTTCTATCTTTGCTTGCTAGATGCTCGCTCTTTTGCTATGCCTATGCTATGATGCCTATCACTTGCTTATCATGCCTCCCATATTGCCATGTCAAGCCCCTAACCATCCTTTCCTAGCAAACCGTTGTTTGGCTATGTTACCGCTTTGCTCAGCCCCTCTTATAGCGTTGTTAGTTGCAGGTGAAGATGAAGTTTGTTCCTTGTTGGAACATCGAGATGTTGTTCCTTGTTGGAACATGTTTACTTGTGGGGATATCACAATATATCTTATTTAATTAATGCATCTATATACTTGGTAAAGGGTGGAAGGCTCGGCCTTATGCCTGGTGTTTTGTTCCACTCTTGCCGCCCTAGTTTCCGTCATACCGGTGTTATGTTCCTTGATTTTGCGTTCCTTACACGGTTGGGTGATTTATGGGACCCCCTTGACAGTTCGCTTTGAATAAGACTCCTTCAGGAAGGCCCAACCTTGGTTTTACCATTTGCCTACCACCTACACCTTTTCCCTTGGGTTTTCGCGAGCCCAAGGGTCATCTTTATTTTAGCCCCCCCGGGCCAGTGCTCCTCTGGGTGCTGGTCCGAAACGAGCAGACTGCGGGGCCACCTTGGGGAAACTTGAGGCTTGGTTTTACTCGTAGGATGTCTCATCCGGATGTGCCCTAAGAACGAGATATGTGCAGCTCCTATCGGGATTTGTCGGCACAATCGGGCGGCTTTGCTGGTCTTGTTTTACCATTGTCGAGATGTCTTGTAGTACGGGATTCCGAGTCTGATCGGGTCTTCCCGGTAGAAGGAATATCCTTCGTTGACCGTGAGAGCTTATAATGGGCTAAGTTGGGACACCCCTGCAGGGTATTATCTTTTGAAAGCCGTGCCCGCGGTTATGAGGTAGATGGGAATTTGTTAATGTCTGGTTGTAGAAAACCCGAAGTTGACCTTAATTAAAATACATCAACCGCGTGTGTAGCCGTGATGGTCTCTTCTCGGCAGAGTCCGGGAAGTGAACACGGTGTTGGAGTTATGTTTGACGTAAGTAGTTTCAGGATCACTTCTTGATCGCTACTAGCTTCACGACCGTGCCTTGCTTCTCTTCTCGCTCTCTTTTGCGAATGTAGCCACCATATATGCTAGACGCTTGCTGCATCTCCACCTCACAACTCTGTCCTACCTATAAGCTTAAATAGTCTTGATCTCGCGGGTGTGAGATTGCTGAGTCCCCATGACTCACAGATTCTACCAAACCAGTTTGCAGGTGCCGATGAAACCGTGCATGTGACGCACCCGAACTCAAGGAGGAGCTCGATGAAGATCTTGTTCATTGTGTTGCTTCGTTTGATTGATCGATGAGTGGAGCCAGCTTGGGACGATCGGGGATCTGTGTAGAATTTGGGGTAGTCTTCTTTTATTTTGGTTCCGTAGTCGGACCTTGATTGTATTTATATGATGTAATGATTTACTCATGTTTTGTGTGAAGTGGCGATTGTAAGCCAACTATGTATCTCTTTCCCTTATGTATTACATGGGTTGTGTGAAGATTACCTCACTTGCGACATTGCTTTCAATGCGGCTATGCCTCTAAGTCGTGCTTCGACACGTGGGAGACATAGCCGCATCGAGGGCGCTACAAGTTGGTAATCAGAGCCATCCCCGACTTAGGAGCCCCCTGCTTGATTGTTTGCTGGCGTTGTTGAGTCTAGAACAAAAATGTTTTGAGTCTTAGGATTATATATATCGGAGAGTAGGATTCTTTTTACTCCTCAGTCCCTTCGTCGCTCTGGTGAGGTCTCCTGACGTAGAAGTTTTGACTCTTCTCTCCTCAAATTTCACTAAAAATTTTTTAGGATCACGCGGGTATCTTGGAATCGTTCCGATGGTTTTGTGACGAGAACATTGTTCTTGGTGCCTCCTGACATTTAGGGGTTGTGGCAGTGTCGGGGAGTTGAGCTCCGAGGTGTTGTCGTCACAATTTTATCGTTGCAGTTCTGGAATACCGAGCTTTGCCGACATCGAAAATCTCTTTTGTACAGTTGTTGGTGAGATAACCCCGATAACTCAAAGATCTTGGGCGAGCTCGGGAGTATTGCCATGACTCATTATAACGGATGCTTTTGAAGGTCGAGGTACCACGATTTCCGGAGTTTTCTTGGTTATGTGTTGACGGATGGATACAATTTGGATCTAGGTATTGTTAGTTTGGGTGATATATTTTGTGTCCCTGTATCCCCAACACCAGATTGCATAGCCGTAAAGTTTCGGAGTTTTATAGGTGGGAATTCAAGTAGCTCCTAGAATATCTTTCCGACAGATGCATGATATGGGATTGGGTAAATCTCTATCATATGTATTTGTTCCGGCTTATTCTGCAAGCCAAATCCTTTGTTTTGCTTTATTTGTGGTATTCGAGTTGCTTCGATGTCAAATGTTGAATCCATACCTTTCCTAAACGGTGTGCTCATATTGCTATGTGAATACTAATCCTTCTTGATCATCGAGGTCGTCATGTTAATTCTTTTCCCAACCGGCGTGCTTCTCTTCAAGTTGGTCCGATCATTTCAACATTTGCGAGATCAATTCTAAGTTTTCTCAACGGTGTTTGTTTCATCCATCCCAAGTTGACTTTGTTTTCCGCCCTCCACCCTTTTTCTTCAAGGACTCAGATTTCTTAATCATGTATCCTTTTATTTGTGGGAAGTCTCTTCATTCTTTTCTTTCAATGTTCTTATCCGGTGATTTCCCATGAAGATGCTCAATAGTTTCAAGTTCATCATCCTTCATTGTTGTTTCATCTGCGGTGGATCCAATTCAAGCTTTCGATATTCATCATATTCCTTTCCTCGTTTCTAATGATTTCTCATGCCGATGCACATCTTAATCATTCACTTCTCGCTATTCATTTGTTCTGGAGTGCTGAAGATATCTTAGAAGGCTCGTCTTTTCTTCCAAGATTTGTTCAAGCCATTTGGAGATTATTATCTCATTCAAGTTATTTAATTCAACCGGTGCAACCTCTCTTTAAAATCCTTCAACGATATTTCTTTCGAGTGGGCCCTAACCCACAGGTCTTTTCCCAGGATCTTACCTGACTCTTCTAATTTTCCCGGAGCTTCTAAAATTCTTTTCAAAGTTTGACGTAAGAATGAATTTTCATCAGTCACATGCCTTCTCCAAGGTCGCTTTCAAATATATTTTTTTCATCTTTGGCTCAACCTTTCCTCTTTTAATCCTTCCGGAGTTTCTCAACAATTTGGTGGTGTTTCTCCTCGTCATTCTCAGCATGTGAAGACCGAAGAAGAGTTTCTCTTAAATCTTGCTCCATTCTCTTCAAGATTCATGGTTCTAGCTTGTTGCCATTCGCTCATAATTGTTTTCGATTGTGAGAATAATTTTCACCCATCCGGAGCATTTCACGAGTCTTTTCAGTTTGATTCTTCGGAGCCCATTATCTCAGAATTATTCATTCAAGCTTTCATCTCTCGTTCTCCAAATCATATCGGTGCATCGTTCAAATATCCTCTAATCAGTTCATGATCTCTTCATTCTCTTGTATCTAAATCCTCTCAAGTATCTTTGTTTTCTTTTTCTCCAATTCTTCCCGGTGAATTGTGCCTTTGCTACGTTCATTTTCAATTCTTATGGTGGTTCGTTCAAGATTTCACTTCCTTTGTTATCATATTAATTCATTCGTTGTTTCCAAATTCCACCGGTGGTTCCATCAATACCTTGTCAAGTTTGCACTATATCTCTTTTCAATCCCTCAAGAAGAATAAGTAGTATGCCAAATCCATTGCTTGTCATCAATATAAATTGGTGAAGGGTACGCATAACGTAATTCTTATTTTTGTTTCATCCAAGTGATCTAGTTTCTTCTTTCCAGAGTTATTCATCATGTCACATTTCTCGGTTCTAGTGTTTCATCTTTTCTTTTCCGGAGTTCCATTTTTTTCCGCATTATCTCGTCGGGAAGCTCCATCTAAATCATCGCAAGGCTTTACCTTGTGTTTTCAACTTCTCTTTCTTTTTATCATCCTTTCATTACCGGAGTTCTTCATGGAGGCTCTACATGATGGTTCGTCAAGGATTCTTTTCATTCTTCATTTGTTCTTCAAGATTTCTCTCGAAGTTATGATCCATCAAGCCATACTTCAAATTAAACATGGTGCCCAACACATGTTTTGTTTTGAGAAGTTCAAGCATTCTTCATCTTGCATTCGAAGTGCAATTCTTTCTACCTTATCTTTTGAGGTGGTGTTATGTCATTCTTCACAATTTCCCTTCATGCTTCATGATTCACATGTTGTCAAGAATGAGGTATTTTAAATCCATCAATCCCCTTTGTTGGAGTTATCTTGGGTCATATTTCACCTAAAGCCTTCCCTAAGGAATGTTGCTATTTGTGGTGCGTATCTATGATCCAATTTTCTCCTTCTCATCTCGGTGAAGTTTTTTTTCATCTTTTTAGTGCTCTCAATCAAATCAATGGTTTCCATTAGTGGCCGGTTGTCACCTCATAATGTTGAGATGTTTCCATAAGCCCACTACAAACTTATTCGTTTCGTTGTTGGTTTTCCAACAACACCGTTCAATTCTTCTTTGCAAGGATGCTTTCCAAGATCATTTGTGGCGAAGTTGGCATTTTCTTCTCCATTCTTTTATTTCAATGATCTATCTCCTATTCTTTCTTCCGGAGGCATGGTGATGTTGCTCTCTTCACTCATCATCTCGAATAGTGAGGATCGTGTTCTTTTCTTGCTTATCCATTTAACCAGAGTGTTGTATCATCTCTTCAATATCTTTTCATCTCATCAAGTTTTCTTCTCTTTTCTACCGGAGTGCTGTCCAAATTCTGTCATTCTTGTTCCTTGGCTATCTCATTATACCGAGGTGGTCATATTCTTTTCGTTTGTGAAGCTCTTATTTCCATGTCTTTCAACCTTCAAGTTCTCGTAATACTCCTTGTTCCTCTTTTCTACGGATTGTTTGCAATCTCGTTCATCTCTGTTGTACTCTTTCTTTTAAATTGCTCAACCTCTCAAGGTTCATGGTTTCACTCATTGTCGAAGAAGCAACTTAGTTTACCTCTTATCTTCCTCTTTCGTTTCCCTCCGGTGCCATCCTAGATCTCGGGACGAGATCCTCTCGTAGTGGTGGAGTGTTGTAACGCCCCGGATACAACTTTTCATATTCGTAACTCCAACTCTTGCCTTTTCTGGAGATGTGATATGATATTCCCTTCGTGGTTGGGTTTTGTCTTTTGTTTTGCATTTTGTTCATGTCATGCATCTCATCTCATCGCATCATGTGCATTGCATCCGCATGTTTTTCATAAAACTCGTTACCGTTCGTAGTTGCCGATTCTCTCTTTGTCTCTGTTTACTTTTGTCAGACCATTGTCTTCGTCGACCTCTCTCAGACCCCTCGCGTGCGTCCGAAACTTGCCCCGAACCCGAACCGCACGGTCATGACCGTTGGATTCGGATCATCCCCTAACATCTATAAAATATCTCCATTTTCTTATTTGGGCTTCCCTAGCCTATTTTTCTCACCATCCAATTTGAATCAGAGGGACCAGATTAGCCCCTAACCAAAATCCATACGCTATATATACCAATCAAACCCTAGTTTTAGGCCTGTCACATCCATCCTTCTCATCCGCCGCCACCGACCAATTCCCTCTTCCTCGGGATCTCCCCGCTCCAAATCAGCAGCCACCACCTTCCCCTCCTCGAATTTGCCTTCGGTCCAACCAGCCACTCCTCTCGATCCACCAACCACAGCGCCTGCAGCCCCCTCCCGCCTTCGTCCGGCCAGCCACGCCACTGGCGGACCCGTAGATGAGCATCGTCCCTGCTCCTTTACCTTCCTCCTCTGGTCTTCTCTCTCCCTCACACCCCGATCTCTCTCTCTTCAGGTCGAACAGGAAGCCGTCATGGGCGCCCTCCTGCCGCGAGGAAACGATGGCCTCCAGCCCTCCTCCAGTCGACTTCAACCCCGGGCGCCGCCGGTAACCTCGCCCTTGCCTCGCGCTCCTCTTCTTCCTCGTTTTCCTTGCGCTGCTGTTGACCCGCCTGCCGCCGCTGTCTGTCACCACAGGAGCTCGCTGCCGTTGGATGTCCTCCGGCGAGGAATCAGCATCCCATGCCCGGATCTGTCTGCCTTCGTGCCTCCCCGCCTTGGATTCGGTTGTCCCTGCTTCGCCAAGTCCACTGCCGCCGCCTCGCATGTCCACGTCGCCGGCGAAAACAGCACCAGCAGGTCATGTCGCCGGCCTCCTCCCTACCTTGCCTGGTGCTCAAGCACCGCCGCGCCGCCCTACCTTCCCTTCCTTCCTCTCCCTTCTGCTCCTTCTCATATCTCTCTCTCTCTGTCTGCTCGTGCAGGGAGCCTGACTTGGTGTCCATGGAGTTTTCAGGCAGCCGTAGCCGCCTCAAGCTCGTCCTTTGGCCAAATCCGGGCCCTGCCGACCCCACCATCTCGCCTACGTCTGTCGTCCCAGTCCGTTCCGACCGGTCCCCGCCGAGGCCGCCTCGCCGGAGCTCCTGCCGCGTCGCGCTGCAGCCGTTGACCGTTGTCTGCATCGCCCCTCGCCTCCCCTGCTCGCACGACGCCGTGCGTTGTCCGCGCCCTGCCTCTCCAGTCGAAGCCCAGCCGCTGCCAGATGCAGCCCGCGTCCAGCCTCCCCACCGAGCCGACCCATGAGGCCTGGTGAGCACCAGATCCGCTGCGCCCCCCTTCCACTGTTGGCCCAAGTGCAGACTCGGCCCGTAGATGTTTTTTTTTTCAGTTCTGCGATTTTAGCATTATCCAGAGTTGGCAGTTTTGCAGAAAAACCCTCATGATCATGCATTTAATAACTCCAGAACTGTGCATCATATGTAAATAATTTATACATGTAAAATGCTTAGAATTTTGTCTAGTTTCATAATATGCTACTTTCATCCCATGCTAAAATGCTTAAAATGTTGTTTGTTTAATTTTGCTCAAATAATATGTTAAAATGATTTATTTCATAACTAAATAACCGTAGCTCGGTTTTAAATAAATTATATATGTAAATGGGGTAGAAAAATGCCTAGTTTAACATGGTGTACTTGCTTTGCATGTTTAACAACATTAAAATTGTGTTTAGGGCAGAATAGTAGCAAATTTGTAATATGCATATGAGGATTTTTCCGGAATTGTTGTTGTTGTTTCCGGCCTCATTTAATCTTGCCTAAATAGTTAGTTTCATATGCTTCACCCCTTGCCATGTTTAATAACATTTAATATTGTTGGGTAGCCTAAACAAGAGTGAACTAAATAAATGTTGTGAAGTTTCGTCAATATGCAATTCGTTGCATATTGAGCTCCACTTAACTTGTAGTATTGCTTATTGCACTTTGCCATGCCATGCTCATTAAATCGGACATGCATCATACTTGATTATGCATCATGTCGTGTTTATGTGATGGTTGTTTACTATGTTGTTTGTTTGTTTCCGGGTTGCTTCTCTCGTTAGCTTCGGTTTCGTTCGGAGTTGTGAGGATTCGCTCGACTACGTCCGCTTGTCTTCTTCATGGACTCGTTCTTCTTCCTTGCGGGATTTCGTGCAAGATGACCATATCCTCGAAATCACTTCTATCTTTGCTTGCTAGATGCTCGCTCTTTTGCTATGCCTATGCTACGATGCCTATCACTTGCTTATCATGCCTCCCATATTGCCATGTCAAGCCCCTAACCATCCTTTCCTAGCAAACCGTTGTTTGGCTATGTTACCGCTGTGCTCGGCCCGTCTTATAGCGTTGTTAGTTGCGGTGAAGATGAAGTTTGTTCCTTGTTGGAACATGGAGATGTTGTTCCTTGTTGGAACATGTTTACTTGTGGGGATATCACAATATATCTTATTTAATTAATGCATCTATATACTTGGTAAAGGGTGGAAGGCTCGGCCTTATGCAGTGTTTTGTTCCACTCTTGCCGCCCTAGTTTCCGTCATACCGGTGTTATGTTCCTTGATTTTGCGTTCCTTACGGTTGGGTGATTTATGGGACCCCTTGACAGTTCGCTTTGAATAAGACTCCTCCAAAGAAGGCCCAACCTTGGTTTTACCATTTGCCTACCACCTACACCTTTTCCCTTGGGTTTTCGCGAGCCCAAGGGTCATCTTTATTTTAGCCCCCCGGGCCAGTGCTCCTCTGGGTGCTGGTCCGAAACGAGCAGACTGCGGGGCCACCTTAGGGAGACTTGAGGCTTGTTTTTACTCGTAGGATGTCTCATCCGGATGTGCCCTGAGAACGAGATATGTGCAACTCCTATCGGGATTTGTCAGCACAATCGGGCGGCTTTGCTGGTCTTGTTTTACCATTGTCGAGATGTCTTGTAGTCTGGGATTCCGAGTCTGGTCGGGTCTTCCCGGTAGAAGGAATATCCTTCGTTGACCGTGAGAGCTTATAATGGGCTAAGTTGGGACACCCCTGCTGGGTATTATCTTTCGAAAGCCGTGCCCACGGTTTTGAGGCAGATGGGAATTTGTTAATGTCCGGTTGTAGAAAACCCGAAGTTGACCTTAATTAAAATACATCAACCGCGTGTGTAGCCGTGATGGTCTCTTCTAGGCGGAGTCCGGGTAGTGAACACGGTGTTGGAGTTATGTTTGACGTAAGTAGTTTCAGGATCACTTCTTGATCGCTACTAGCTTCACGACCGTGCCTTGCTTCTCTTCTCGCTCTCTTTTGCGAATGTAGCCACCATATATGCTAGACGCTTGCTGCAGCTCCACCTCACAACTTTGTCCTGCCTATAAGCTTAAATAGTCTTGATCTCGCGGGTGTGAGATTGCTGAGTCCCCGTGACTCACAGATTCTACCAAACCAGTTTGCAGGTGCCGATGAAACCGTGCAGGTGACGCACCCGAGCTCAAGGAGGAGCTCGATGAAGATCTTGTTCATTGTGTTGCTTCGTTTCAGTTGATCAGTAGTGGAGCCCAGTTGGGACGATCGGGGATCTGTGTAGCATTTGGGGTAGTCTTCTTTTATTTTGGTTCCGTAGTCGGACCTTGATTGTATTTGTATGATGTAATGATTTAATCTTTTTTTGTGTGAAGTGGCGATTGTAAGCCAACTATGTATCTCTTTCCCTTATGTATTACATGGGTTGTGTGAAGATTACCTCACTTGCGACATTGCTTTCAATGCGGCTATGCCTCTAAGTCGTGCTTCGACATGTGGGAGATATAGCCGCATCGAGGGCGTTACAAGCCTCTTGCTCCATGTGCTTAGTGATATGCCCCAAAACCCTCCACTACTTTCTCACATCCACATATGACCTAAACCCAAAGTCAAACTCGGCCCTACCGATTCTTTCTATCCGGCACCACCGAGTTCAGATGTCATAGCCACTGCCACAAACCCTAGGCAAATCGGTTTCACCGATAGGGATCTCGGTCTCACCGACATGGGATTGTAATCTCTCTGTGTATGTCCATTACAAAAATCGGTCTCACCGAGTTTGTGCAATCGGTACTACCAAGATTACAATACAAACTTTCCGGTTAACTTATTACCCAAATTAGTCTCACCGAGTTTGAGTAATCGGTCTCACCGAGTTTGCCTGACCAACTCTCTGGTTAGCTAATTACCAAATTCGGTCTCACCGAGTTTCTGTAATCGGTCTCACTGAGATTACATTAAGCCCTAACCCTAACCAAATCGGTCCTACCGAGATGCATATCAGTCCCACCGAAAACCCTAACGATCAGTAGGTTTACTAAATCGGTCCAACCAAGTTTGTTAATTCGGTCCCACCGAGTTTGGTAAATTGTGTGTAATGGTTAGATTTTGTGTGGAGGCTATATATACCCTTCCACCTCCTCTTCATTCGTGGAGAGAGCCATCAGAACAAACCTACACTTCCAACTTACCAGTTCTGAGAGAGAACTACCTACTCATGTGTTGATGCCAAGATATTCCATTCCAACCACATGAATCTTGATCTCTAGCCTTCCCCAAGTTGCTTTCCACTCAAATTTTCTTTCCACCAGATCCAAATCCTATGAGAGAGAGTTGAGTGTTGGGGAGACTATCATTTGAAGCACAAGAGCAAGGAGTTCATCATCAACACACCATTTGTTACTTCTTGGAGAGTGGTGTCTCCTAGATTGGCTAGGTGTCACTTGGGAGCCTCCGACAAGATTGTGGAGTTGAACCAAGGAGTTTGTAAGGGCAAGGAGATCGCCTACTTCGTGAAGATCTACCGCTAGTGAGGCAAGTCCTTTGTGGGCGATAGACAAGGTTGCTTCTTCGTGGACCCTCCGTGGACTCGCGCAACCGTTACCCTACGTGGGTTGAAGTCTCCACCAACGTGGATGTACGATAGCACCATCTATCGGGACCACGACAAAAACATCCGTGTCTCCAATTGCGTTTGAATCCTCCAATCCCTTCCCTTTACATTCTTGCAAGTTGCATGCTTTATTTCCCGCTGCCTACATACTCTTTGCATGCTTGCTTGTTATGTATTGAGAATTCTAAACTTGTGCCTAAACTCCACTTAAACTTAAAAGAGATTAAAAACTGCAACTTTGGTACTTAGTGTCTAACCACCCCCCTCTAGACACCTCTTCTCAAGATCCTACACTTATGTCTCGATTACGAAGGAGCGAACTTAACCTAGCTTTCGATCTGTTGTTTTCTATCCCTAAACAGCCACCGGGTCGTCCCTTTATATACACAGGTTGACGCCCGACGGCTCATAGAGTCCCGACCGACTTATACAATGTGTCCGGCTTGGTGACTAATTACACATGCCTTACAAAACAAGTTACACATATATGGCGGTTTACACTTGTGGGCCTTAAGTCGCCTTTGGGCTTCCGGACCCTCAGTAGGCCTGCTTCACGAACCGCCATCTTCAACATCTTCATGGGCTTTGTTAATTATGAACCGGCAGTGGTATGACCCGGCCCCCTCCTGGGCGGGTCATACTCAGTAGTTATATCCCCAACAATAATTGTGTGTTGTTGGTGGTTGGACTACAAAGCAGCCATAGATCTATAGTAAAAACGGAAATTCCATATTCATGGAAATGGAAAGTTCCATTTCCACGCCCATTCCACCGGAAAACACCGTTCCTTTTTTGTTTTTGTTTCCGCATAAAAAATTCCACTTCCACTTCCGTTTTGCAAAATTCCATTTTTGTTTTCATATTTCCTCTCCGTTTCCATTTTTCCTCTCGAAAAACGGAAAGTTTCCACTCCATTTTCATCCCTACCATCAAGGATAAAAAGATGGGGGTTTCATCATATTGCTTGAGTTAATCCCGCTACATCATGTCATCTTGCTTAATGCGTTACTCGGTTCTTATGAACTTAATACTCTAGATGCAGGCAAGAGTCGGTCGATGTGTGGATTAATAGTAGTAGATCCAGAAGCGTTTCGGTCTACTTGACACGGATGTGATGCCTATATTCATGATCATTGCCTTAGATATCGTCATAATTATGCGCTTTTCTATCAATTTCTTGACAGTGATTTGTTCACCCACCATAATAATTTATATCTCGAGAGAAGCCTCTAGTGAAACCTATGGCCCCCGGGTCTATTTTCCATCATATAAGTTTCCGATATACAATTATAGTTTCCTATTTACTTACTTTGCAATCTTTTACTTTCCATCCCATATACCAAAAATACCAAAAATATTACTTTACCGTTTATCATCTCTATCAGATCTCACTTTGCAAAAAACCGTGAAGGGATTGACAACCCCTTATCACGTTGGGTGCAAGTTAGTGTTTGTTTGTGCAGGTATTCGGTGACTTGAGTGTTGTCTCCTACTGGATTGATACCTTGGTTCTCAAAATCTGAGGGAAATACTTACTCTACTTTGCTGCTTCACCATTTCCTCTTCAAGGGAAAAACCAATGCAAGCTCAAGAGGTAGCAGGAAGAATTTCTGGCGCCGTTGCCAGGGAGGTTTACGCCAAGTCAAGTCAAGATTTGATCTCCCGTCAACTTGCCAATTTCTGGCACCATTGCCGGGGAGATCTACATCAAGTCAAGACATACCAAGTACCCATAACTTTCATCCCTCGCATTACATTATTTTCCATTCGCCTCTTGTTTTCCTCTCCCCCACCTCTAAAACGATTTTAAAAAAGATTCGCCTTTTCTTCGCCTCTCTTCCATTCGTCTTCTTCCTTTTTCCTTTTGTGTGCTCATTTCGCCTCGATGACTAGTCCTCCTATCCTTGTTAATACTCCTGATAATGAAGTTCTCAATTTTAAACAAAGGGAGGGGGAATTTAAAAGATGCTTGATATAGAATTTGCAATGCTCAAAATAGATCTACTCGAAAGCAATCTACTGCCGTTCTTCTTCATAATTTTTATGTGGGCATTACTCCGTGGAATAGATATGTTCTACATACCATTACTGGGGGAATTTCTTGGGGAGCCATACTTCTGATTCTAACAATGTCATGATAGACTTGCTAGGCCCCCCACCTCTTTTGATTAATGGAACTGCTTTAACTTTGGAACATGTGATGCAAAGACTTGAGATTATTGAAAATAAGATGGTTACCGTTGAGTTAATTGAAAATTTGTATAAAAAGATTCATAATCATATTACTCAATATGGATCTAAAGTAGGAGTTACTTTAAAGAATCTTAGGGAAAACGAACCCATAGTCAATGAAAAGATAGATCAAGATTCTACTAGAATTGGCAAACTAGAAAATATTATTACCAACTTGGGTTACGCTTTTTCCTCCATTAAAACTACTCAAAATCTTCCTCCTACTAAGATTGCCAAGTTTACTTATGTTCCTAAGAATAAGGGTGAATCTTCTAGTAAAGAAAATGAAGATCTAAAATCAATAAGTGTTCACCCCAATTGTTTCGATATTATTAAGGAACCAACTACTACGAATGAATTTCTTGATTTCTTGCCTAGGAGTTTGATCATTAATAAAACCCATAAACCTCCTAAGAATTATAAGAGTATGATTGAAGAAATACATACCGAAGACGATTGCGCTTAGATCTATTCGTGTTTTACGCCTAGCTAGGGGCGTTAAATGACAGCGCTTGTTGGGAGGCAACCCAATTTTATTTTTGCTTTTGCTTTTCAGGTCCTATATTGCTTTAAATAAATCATCTAGCCCCTAGTTAGATGTGGTTTTGTGTTTTAATTAGTGTTTGTGCCAAGTAAGACCTTTGGGATAGCCTAAGGTAATAGTTGATTTGATCTTGCTGGAAAACAGAAACTTTTGTGCGCATGAAAATAATATTCATAAATCACAGGACGTGCTTTTCAGTTGATTCCTTTTGCAGAAGATTAATAAAAAATTTGCTTACGACTTCCTAATTTCTCAAGATTTTTGGAGTTACATAAGTATTCGAAATATCCAGATTGCTATAGAGTGTTCTGTTTTTGACAGATTCAGTTTTTCGCGTGTTGTTTGCTTATTTTGATGAATCTATGGCTAGTATCAGGGGGTATGAACCATGGAAAAGTTGGAATACAGTAGATATTACACCAATATAAATAAAGAATGAGTTCACAACAGTACCAAAAGTGGTGATTTATTTTCTTATACTAATGGAGATTACGAGATTTTCTCTTGGAGTTTTGTGTTGTGAAGTTTTCAAGTTTTGGCTAAGGATTTGATGGACTATGGAATAAGGAGTGGCAAGATCCTAAGCTTGGGGATGCCCAAGGCACCCCAAGGTAATATTCAAGGATGTCAAAAATCCTAAGCTTGGGGATGCCCCGGGAAGACATCCCCTCTTACATCTTTGTCTATCGGTAACTTCACTTGAGGCTATATTTTTATTCACCACATGATATGTGTTTTGCTTGGAGCGTCTTGTATGATTTGGTCTTTGATTTTTAGTTTGCCACAATCATCCTTGTTGTACACACCTATCGAGAGAGACACACATGAATCGTGATTTATTAGAATTGCTCTATGTGCTTCACTTATATCTTTTGAGCTAGGCAATTTTGCTCTAGTGCTTCACTTATATCCTTTTAGAGCACGGCGGTGGCTTTATTTTATAAAACTTGATGAACTCTCGCACTTCACTTATATTATTTTGAGAGTCTCTAAACAGCATGGTAATTCGCTTTGGTTATAAAATTAGTCCTAATATGATAGGCATATCCAAGAGGGATATAATAAAAACTTTCATATATAGTCCATTGAATACTATGAGAAGTTTGATTCCTAATGATTGTTTTGAGACATGAGGATGGTGATACTAGAGTCATGCTAGTGAGTAGTTGTGAATTTGAGAAATACTTGTGTTAAAGTTTGTGACTCCTATAGCCTGCATGTATGGTGAACCGTTATGTGATGAAGTCGGAGCATGATTTATTTATTGATTGTCTTCCTTATGAGTGGCGGTCGGAGACGAGCGATGGTCTTTTCCTACCAATCTATCCCCCTAGGAGCATGCACATAGTTCTTTGTTTTGATAACTAATAGATTTTTGCAATAAGTATATGAGTTCTTTATGACTAATGTTGAGTCCATGGATTATGCGCACTCTCACCTTTCCGCCAATGCTAGCCTCTCTTGTACCGCGCAACTCCGCCGGTACCATAAACCCACCACATATCCTTCCTCAAAACAGCCACCATACCTACCTATTATGGCATTTCCATAGCCATTCCGGGATATATTGCCATGCAACTTTCCACCGTTCCGTTATTATGACATGCATCATCATAGTCATATTACTTTGCATGATCATGTAGTTGACATCGTATTTGTGGCAAAGCCACCGTTAATCATATTTTTTATACATGTCACTCTTGATTCATTGCACATCCCGGTACACCGCCGGAGGCATATTTTGTTCTAGCATCAAGTTGTAATTTTTGAGTTGTAAGTAAATAAAAGTGTGATGATCTTCATTATTAGAGCGTTTTCCTATGTGAGGAAAGGATGATGGGGACTATGATTCCCCCACAAGTCGGGATGAGACACAGGACAAAAAAAAAGAGGCCAAAAAATGAAAGAAGGCCCAATTAAAAATAAATGAGAGAAAAGAGAGAAGGGACAATGTTACTATCATTTTTAGCACACTTGTGCTTCAAAGTAGCACCATGATCTTCATGATAGACAGTCTCCTATGATATCACTTTCATATGCTAGTGGGAATTTTACAATATAAAACTTGGCTTGTATATTCCAATGATGGGCTTTCTCAAATTGCCCTAGGTCTTCGTGAGCAAGCAAGTTGGATGCACACCCACTTAGTTTTCTTTTTTGAGCTTTCATAAACTTATGCTCTAGTGCATCCGTTGCGTGGCAATCCCTACTCACTCACATTGATATCTATTAATGGGCATCTCCATAGCCCGTTGATACGCCTAGTTTATGTGAGACTATCTCCTTCTTTTTGTCTTCTCCACAACCACCGTCTATTCCACCTATAGTGCTATGTCCATGGCTCGCGCTCATGTATTGCGTGAAAGTTGAAAAAGTTTGAGAACATCAAAAGTATGAAACAATTGCTTGGCTTGTCATCGGGGTTGTGCATGATTTAAATATTTTGTGTGATGAAGATGGAGCATAGCCATACTATACGATTTTGTAGGGATAAGCTTTCTTTGGCCATGTTGTTTTGAGAAGACATAATTATTTTGTTAGTATGCTTGAAGTATTATTTTTTTGTCAATATTAAACTTTTGTTTTGAATCTTACGGATCTGAACATTCATGCCACAATAAACAGAATTACATGGATAAATATGTTAGATAGCATTCCACATCAAAAATTCTGTTTTTATCATTTACCTACTCAAGGACGAGTAGGAATTAAGCTTGAGGATGCTTGATACGTCTCCAACGTATCTATAATATTTGATTGTTCCATGATATTATATTATCTGTCTTGGATGTTTTATATGCATTAATATGCTATTTTATATTATTTTTGGGACTAATCTATTAACCTAGAGCCCAGTGCCAGTTTCTATTTTTTCCTTGTTTTCGAGTTTCGCAGAAAAGGAATACCAAACGGAGTCCAAACAGAATAAAACTTTCGCGATGATTTTTCTTGGACGAGTAAGACACCGGGAGACTTGGAGTGCAAGTCAGAAGAGCCTCGAGGCGGCCACAAGGGTGGAGGGCACGCCCAGGGGGTAGGGCGCGCCCCCCGACCTTGTGGGCCCCTTGTAGCTTCCCTGACTTAATTCTTCCTCCTATATATACTCTTATACCCCAAAAACATCCAGGGGAGCTACGAAACCACTTTTCCAGCGCCGCAACCTTCCGTACCCGTGAGATCCCATCTTGGGGCCTTTTCCGGTGTCCTGCCGGAGGGGGATTCGATCACGGTGGGCTTCTACATCAACACTATTGCCTCTCCGATGAAGCATGAGTAGTTTACCACAAACCTACGGGTCCATAGCTAGTAGCTAGATGGCTTCTTCTCTCTCTTTGATTCTCAGTACAAAGTTCTCCTTGATGTTCTTGGAGATCTATTCGATGTAATACTCTTTTGCGGTGTGTTTGTCGAGATTCGATGAATTGTGGATTTATGATCAAGTTTATCCATGAATATTATTTGAATCTTCTCTGAATTCCTATATGCATGATTTCATATCTTTGCAAGTCTCTTCGAACTATCGATTTGGTTTGGCCAACTAGATTAGTTTTTCTTGCAATGGGAGAAGTGCTTAGCTTTGGGTTCAATCTTGCGGTGTCCTTTCCTAGTGACAGTAGGGGCAGCAAGGCACGTATTGTATTGTTGCCATCAAGGATAAATAGATGGGGTTTTCATCATATTGCTTGAGTTAATCCCGCTACATCATGTCATATTGCTTAATGCGTTACTCTGCTCTTATGAACTTAATACTCTAGATGCAGGCAGGAGTCGGTCGATGTGTGGAGTAATAGTAGTAGATGCAGAATCGTTTCGGTCTACTTGACACGGACGTTATGCCTATATTCATGATCTTTGCCTTAGATATTGTCATAATTATGCGCTTTTCTATCAATTGCTCGACAGTAATTTTTTCACCCACCGCAATAATTTCCATCTCGAGAGAAGCCTCTAGTGAAACCTATGGCCCCGGGTCTATTTTATCATATAAGTTTCCGATCTACAATTCTAGTTTCCTATTTACTTACTTTGCAATCTTTCACTTTCCATTCCATATACCAAAAATATTACTTTACCATTTATCATCTCTATCAGATCTCACTTTGCAAATAACCGTGAAGGGATTGGCAACCCCTTATCACGTTGGGTGCAAGTTGGTGTTTGTTTGTGCAGGTATTTGGTGACTTGAGTGTTCTATCCTACTGGATTGATACCTTGGTTCTCAAAAGCTGAGGGAAATACTTACTCTACTTTGCTGCTTCACCCTTTCCTCTTCAAGGGAAAAATCAACACAAGCTCAAGAGGTAGCAGCGGGCGAGGAGTGATCTGGGTCCATGCTGAATCCCGGTCTTCGAGGGCCGAGTTGAACTCGAGGCCTGGGGTCGGCTTCATTGCCGAATAGGTAGGAGAGACCGAGGATAAAACATGGTCTTCGGATGTTGCTTCCGTGTTGGGCTCGAAGCCAAGTTGGTGAGGGGAAGTTTGGTCGGGGATGACTCTTGATTCCCAAACATTGACCCATTACTAGTGCTCAAGGCCAGATATGTGACGTGAAAAAAGGTTTAGCCGAGAGTGACCCTTGGCGTCCAAGCACCGCTCATGCGCTGAGAGCTGAAGCTGGGTCTTCGGCGGGTATCATCGGCCTAGCTGAAGTGATTTCCTGGAGATCGGACGGGATGAAAATGTCCGATCTCGAGGCCAGCTGAAGGGTCGAGGACGATCCGTAGATTAGATCGGGAGAAAGCTCCAGAATGGGCACTGCGAGGCCCATGGGAGCTGCGAATCCGGCAGACTAGATCGCCTCGAGCGTCCGCGATGTACTCCAGGTTGCCGAATCTAATTTGGTTCTCGGGGGCGAAATTGTTGATTTGGTCTAGACGACCGGTTGGGTCGGCAGCACCACAACGCTGCCTAACACAAAGAGCTGGCTAGGGACGAAGAGGTCCCAGGTGTTGACCCCGTCTCCAATGATCAGGCGAGCCATCGGTCCTTCGGTGACCCAACAACGAAACTCTCAATGAAAGCACCAATGTCGGTTTCAAAACCGGCGGAACTCGGGTAGGGGGTCCCAAGCTATGGATCTAGGATCGATGGGGAACAAGGGACGATGAACACAGTGTTTATCCAGGTTCAGGCCCTCTCTAAGAGGTAAAACCCTACGTCCTGCTTGATTGTATTTGACGTGTATAGTATGGTTACAGAGTCAGTTGATACGTCTCCAATGTATCTATAATTTTCTATTGTTCCATGCTGTTATATTATCAATCTTGGATGTTTTATAATCATTTTATAGTCACTTTATTTCATTTCTCGTACTAACCTATTGACATAGTGCCAAGTGCCAGTTGCTGCTTTTTGCATGTTTTTTACATCGTAGGAAATCAATACCAAACGGAGTCCAAATGCAACGAAACTTCACGGAGATTTTTTTATGGACCAGAAGACACCCAATGGGCCAAGGCAGCGCCTGGGGGGTGCTCGAGGAGCACAACCCACCGTATGCGCCAGAGGCCAGCACCCTGGTGGTTTGTGCCCACCTCGGGTGGCCCCCGGACCGCCTCTTTGCTCTATAAATACCCCAATATTCCAGAAACCCTAGGGGAGTCGATGAAAATCAATTCCAGCCGCTGCAGACTCCAGAACCACCAGATCCAAACCAGACACCATCACGGAAGGGGCCACCACTTCCATTGGTTCCTCTCCGATGATGCGTGAGTAGTTCTTTGTATACCTTCAGGTCCGTAGTTAGTAGCTAGATGGCTTCTTCTCTCTCATTTGATTCTCAATACAATGGTCTCTTGGAGATCCATGTGATGTAACTCTTTTTGTGGTGTGTTTGTTGGGATTGGATGAACTTTGAGTTTATGATCAGATCTATCTTTTTATATCAATGAAAGTTATTTGAGTTTATTTGATCCCTTATATGCATGATTGCTTATAGCCTCATATTTCTTCTTTGATATTTGGGTTTTGTTTGGCCAACTTGATCTATTTATCTTGCAGTGGGAAGAGGTGCTTTGTAGTGGGTTAGATCTTATGATGCTTGATTCCAGTGACAGAAGGGGAACCGACACGTATGTATCATTGCTACTAAGGATAAAACGATGGGGTCTATATCTACATAGATAGATCGTGTCTACATCATGTCATCGTTCTTATAGCATTACTCCGTTTCTCCATGAACTTAATACACTAGATGCATGTTGGATAGCGGTCGATGTGTGGAGTAATAGTAGTAGATGCAGGCAGGAGTCGGTCTAATAATCTTGGACGTGATGCCTATATAATGATCATTGCATGGATATCGTTATGATTATTTGAAGTTCTATCAATTGCCCAATGGTAATTTGTTTACCCACCGTTTGCTATTTTTCTCGAGAGAAGCCACTAGTGAAACCTACGGCCCCCGGGTCTCTTTCTCATATTATTTGCCTTTGCGATCTACTTTTCCCTTGCTTTTATTTTCAGATATATTAAACCAAAAATACAAAAATACCTTGCTGCAATTTATTCTTATTTATTTTATTTGGCGTTCGATCTATCAATCTACTACAATTTATTTCACGTCCATTTACCTATCTTGAGGCGCGCTACACGAAAGGATTGACAACCCCTTTTACACGCGTCGGGTTGCAGTATTTGTTATTTGTGTGCAGGGGTTGTTTATGTTGTGTTGCTTGGTTCTCCTACTGGTTCGATAACAAATGTCTCATAACTGAGGGAAATACCTACCTCCGCTGTGCTGCATCATCCCTTCCTCTTTGGGGAAATACCGACGTAGGTTCAACCCGCATCAAAAGGAATTTCTGGCGCCGTTGCCGGGGAGGATCTTCAACATACACCAGGTTCCTAATCACAAATCTCATCTGCTCGCAATATACATTATTTTACATTTGCCTCTCGTTTTCCTCTCCTCCACTTCACAAAAATTTGTCGTTTTATTCGTCCTCTTTTTCGTTTGACGTTTTCTCATCAGATCTATTTTTGTGTGCGTTCTTGAAATTGAGAAATCTCATGATGCCTCAAAGAAAATATTATGATGTTCCTTACCCCCAATATTTTGCTTGAAATTGAGAAAAATACTAAGGAATATATGACTACACAATTTGAGCATAATAAGTATTTTACTGAAGAACTTACGGAACACTCCGTTGTGTTGGATGCTATAACAAAGCAACTTGATGATATTAGTAAAGAAGTTTGCAATCTCCAATCTAAGTATGCTTTTGCTGAAAATTTGCTAGGAAAATATCCGATGCACAAGGTACCCTAGTAAATCAAATGGCCGCTAATTTCATTAGAAGATAAAAATGATAAAGATCTTAAAACGATTGGTGTTTCTTCTATTGATTCCTTGTGTAGTAAAATTAAGATTGATGAAAAAGGGACTGGAGAAGAGTCAACTTTACCTAGAAGGCATCTCGATAATTCGGAGGGTGAAAATCTTGTCGAGAAAATTGATAAAAGTGGGTTCGAAGAGGTCAAGACTTTAACTAGTGATGTGCCCACTCTTTTGGATTACAAAGACTTTACCTATGATAGTTGCTCTTTGATTGATTGTATTTCTCTGTAGCAATCCATGATAAATTCACCCCACGCCTATGAACAAAATAAAGCTTTTACTAAACATATTGTTGATGCTATGATGAAAGCTTTTGAAGAAAAATTGGAATTATAAGTTTCAATTCCTAGAAAATTACATGATGAGTGGGAACCTACTATCAAAGTTAAGATTAAAAATTATGAGTGTTTTGCTTTATGTGACTTGGGTGCTAGTGTTTCTATAGTTCTGAAATATTTATGTGATGTGCTTGGTCTTACCGATATTGAAGAATGTTCTTTAAATTTGCACTTGGCGGACTCTACTATTAAAAAGTGTATGGGAAGAATTAATGATGTTCTTATTCTTGCAAATAGGAATTATGTTCCCATAGATTTTATTGTTCTTGATATTGATTGCAATCCGTCTTGTCCAATTATTCTTGGTAGACCGTTTTTACGCACTATCGGTATCTTGATTGATATGAAAGAAGGCAATATAAAATTTCAATTTCCACTAAGGAAGGGAATGGAACACTTCCCTAGAACAAGAATTAAGCCACCATATGAATCAATCATGAGGGCATCTTATGGATCTCGAAACAAAGATGACAAAACTTAGCTCCTTGCTTTATGCTTAGCTAAGGGTGTAAAACTATAGCGCTTGTTGGGAGGCAACCCAATGAATAAAAATTATTTTTGCTTTTTGCTTTCTGTTCTTGAGTGTTTTCACAATTATGCTACGGTTATGATTGTGTTTTTTGTGTTTTAGTTAGTGTTTGTGCCAAGTAAAGCCTTTAGGCTCTTCTTAGGTAATAGTTATTTGATCTTGCTGAAAAACAGAAACTTATGCACTCACGAAAATAATTTTCATAAATCACAGAAAAGTGATTTTGCCCTGATTATTTTGGCAGAAGATTAATATACAAATTTCCCAGTTCGTCCTAATTTTTCAGAATTTTTGGAGTTTCAGAAGTATTCGAAATATCCAGATTGCTAGACTGTTCTGTTTTTAACAGATTCTGTTTTCTTTGCGTTGTGTGCTTTTTTTTATGGCTCTATGGTTTTCTTTGATGAGTTTTTGCCAGACAAAAGTTGGAATACATTAGATATAATGCAAGAACAAAATATGAATTGGTTTGCTACAGTACTTATAGTAGTGATTTGCTTTCTTATACTAACGGATCTCACGAAGGTTTTGTTGAGTTTTGTGTTATTAAAGTTTTCAAGTTTTGGGTTATCTTATGATGGATGAAGGAATAAGGAGTAAGAAGAGCCTAAGCTTGGGAATGCCCCGGCATCCCAAGCTATTATCCAAAAGAGAGCAAGCAACTAAGCTGGGGAATGCCCCGAGTGGCATCCCCTCTTTCTTCTAACAACCATCGGTATTTTACTCGAAACTATATTTTTATTCGTCACATACTATGTGTTTTGCTTGGATCGTCTTGTATGATAAGAGTCTTTGCTTGTTTTATTTTGTGTTTTTAGTCTTGATTCCTTGCTAGAAACACATATTTGAGAGAGCCAAAATTATGTCATGACTTGTTAGAATTGCTCTCTATGCTTCACTTAAATTTTTATGAGCTATGGACTTGCTCTAGTGCTTCACTTATATCTTTTTGAGCACGATGTTCTTTAGTATTTTTGAAGAAATGCTCTCTTGCTTCACTTATATTTATTTGAGAGTAAGTAAAATTTTCAAGAAATTCTCTTTTGCTAAACTTAAATTAATCTGAGAGAAAGAAATATTATGCTCATGATATTTACTTATATTTGTTTGAGCTTATCAAAAGCAATATATGAAGGATATAATAAAAACTTTCACGAAGATCATTGGACAAAATAAACTTGATTCCTTGTAATAGTTTTGGGATATGATGATGTGATATGTGAGTCATGTTGATGAGTAATTATGCTTTAGTAAGAATATTTGTGACTCCCTATGAAAGCACGAAAGTCAATAGTCATGCAATGAAATTACATCCTACTTGTGGTGCATTATTTGGTGTTAATTATGCTTAATGCTCGCTTATGATATTATTTGTTTCTTGGTTGGTCGCTTCTCAATCTTTTGCTAGCCTTCATTTTGCACTAAGTATGATCACTACTTGTGCATCCAAAAACCTTTAAACCAGTTTTGCCACATGAGTCCACTATACCTACCTATATGTGGTATTCTTTTACCATTCTAAGAAAATTTTCATGTGCAATCTCTAATTTTCAAAATGAACTTCTCTTTTGTGTGCTCCTACCGCTAACAAGGCGGTGAGGGGTGGCTAATATTTTCCATGCTAGATGTGTTATTCTCACAACGAGTGTTTATTCACTTGTCATTGCATGAGAGTAAGGCAAAGGTATTAGGGATGCACAGTCCCGAAATTAAAAATGAATTTACTTTATGTTGTCAAATAATAAATTCCTTGGAAAGTGTTGGTATGGAGGGCAACCGTGGATACGGCTAGCCATGGAAAGTGAAAGTATGGTTGAAAAAGGAATATACTTTATTTTCTGTTTAGGAACTACCTATGATATATCTAGCATGGAAAGTGTTGGGAACTCTAAGTCGTTTTCGTTGGTAGGAAAGGCACACCTCCCAAAATGTTTTTATCTCTCAATTTTCGCTTTGAGCTCTGGCACCTCTACAAATCCCTACTTCCCTCTGCGAAGGGTCTTTCTTTTACTTTATGCAATTTTTTTTGAATTTGAGTCTCCATCTTCTCTTATAAAAGCAACAACTAGGAGGCACTATGATCGTACTTGAGTATTGGGTGTAGTTAATATGTGAGTGTGTTTCATGAATGGATCAATGATTGAGCATGATGGGCTAGGGATAGCTTATTTTAGCGTTGATATTTTGAAAGACATGGTTGCTTGTTGATATGCTTGAGTATTTAAGTCATCATGTCAAAACTAGACTATGCTTTGAACCATATAAAAGTCCAAATGTCCATGCTATAAAGAAAACAATATGAGATGACATGTTAGGCAACATTCCACATCAAAAATTCTATTTTTATCACTTACCTACTCGAGGACGAGTAGGAGTTAAGCTTGGGGATGCTGATACGTCTCCAACATATCTACAATTTTTCATTGTTCCATGCTGTTATATTATCAATCTTGGATGTTTTATAAACATTTGTAGTCATTTTATATCATTTTTTGGTACTAACCTATTGACATAGTGCCAAGTGCCGATTCTTTGTTTTACGCATGTTTTTACATCATAGAAAATCAATACCAACCGGAGTCCAGATGCAACGAAACTTCATGGAGATTTTTTATGGACCAGAAGAAACCTAATGGGACAAGGCAGCGACTGGGAGTGCTCCGAGGGGAGCACAACCCACCAGGGCACGCCCTGGTGGGTTCTACCCACCTCGGGTGCCTCCCAGACCGCCTCTTTGCTCTATAAATACCTCAATATTCCAGAAACCCTAGGGGAGTCAACGAAAATCAATTCCAGCCGCAGCAGAGTCCAGAACCACCAGATCCAATCTAGACACCATCACGGAGGGGTTCACTAGTTCCATTGGTGCCTCTCTGATGATGCGTGAGTAGTTCTTTGTAGACCTTCGGGTCCGTAGTTAGTAGCTAGATGGCTTCCTCTCTCTCTCTCTCTCTCGTTTGATTCTCAATACAATGTGTGGGATCTTGAGAAGAGGTGTCTAGAGGGGGGGTGATTAGACACTAAGTACCAAAGTTGCAGTTTTTAACTTCTTTTGGTTTAAATGGAGTTTAGGCACAAGTTTAACATTCTCAATACATAACAAGTAAGCATGCAAAGAGTATATAGGCAGCGGAAAATAAAGCATGCAACTTGCAAGAATGTAAAGGGAAGGGTTTGGAGAGATCAAACGCAATTGGAGACACGGATGTTTTTTCTCGTGGTTCCGATAGGTGGTGCTATCGTACTTCCACGTTGGTGGAGACTTCAACCCACGTAGGGTAATGGTTGCGCGAGTCCACGGAGGGCTCCACCCACGAAGGGTCCACGAAGTAGCAACCTTGTCTATCCCACCGTGGCTGTCGCCCACGAAGGACTTGCCTCACTAGCGGTAGATCTTCACGAAGTAGGCGATCTCCTTGACCTTACAAACTCCTTGGTTCAACTCCACTATCTCGTCGGAGGCTCCCAAGTGACACCTAGACAATCTAGGAGACATCACTCTCCAAGAAGTAACAAATGGTGCGTTGATGATGAACTCCTTGCTCTTGTGCTTCAAATGATAGTCTCCCCAACACTCAACTCTCTCTCATAGGATTTGGATCTAGTGGAAAGAAGATTTGAGTGGAAAGCAACTTGGGAAAGGCTAGAGATCAAGATTCATATGGTAGGAATGGAATATCTTGGTCTCAACACATTAGTAGGTGGTTCTCTCTCAGAAATGGTAAGTTGGAAGTGTAGGTTTGTTCTGATGGCTCTCTCCACAAATGAAGAGGAGGTGGAGGGGTATATATAGCCTCCACACAAAATCTAACCGTTACACACAATTTACCAATCTCGGTGGGACCGAATCAACAAACTCGGTCAGACCGATTTTAGTAAACCTAGTGACCGTTAGGATTTTCGGTGGGACTGACTTGCATCTCGGTGAGACTGATTCGGTTAGGGTTAGGGCATAACGTAATCTCGGTAAGACCGATTACACAAACACGGTGAGACCGATTTTGGTAATTAGCTAACCAGAGAGTTGGTCAGGCAAACTCGGTGAGACCGATTACTCAAACTCGGTGGGACCGATTTTGGTAATGAGCCAACCAGAAAGTTTGCATTGTAATCTCGGTAGTACCGATTGTCAAACTCGGTGAGACCGATTTTGATAATGGACATACACAGAGAGATTACAATCCCATCTCGGTAAGACCGAGATCCCTATCGGTAGAACCGATTTTCCTAGGGTTTGTGGCAGTGGCTAAGACATCAAAACTCGGTGGCGCCGGATAGAAAGAATCAGTGGGGCCGAGTTTGACTTCTAGGTTTAGGACATTTGTGTGGAAGTGGGAAAGTAGTTGAGGGTTTTGGAGCATATCACTAAGCACATGAAGCAAGAGGCTCATTAAGCAACACCTCATCCCTCCTTGATAGTATTGGCTTTTCCTATAGACTCAATGTGATCTTGGATCACTAAAATAGAAAATGAAGAGTCTTGAGCTTGAAGCTGGAGCCAATCCCTTGTCCTTAGCATCTTGACGGAGTTCCCACATCCTTTAGTCCATGCCACTCCATTGTTGAACTTATATGAAACATACTAGTTAAAAGTGTTAGTCCAACAAGAGATATGTTGACACTAATTACCAAAACCACCTAGGGAGCACTTGTGCTTTCAATCTCCCCCTTTTTGGTAATTGATGGCAACATACATCAATGCTTTAGATAAAGATATAAAGAGTAGCAAGTAAAGCTTTGGAAAGACATGTAACAGGCATAGGCTCCCCCTGCATGTATGCAATCATGTGAATATGGAATGTAGAAGCATGTGAGAGCATAACCATGATAGAGCAGGCAATGTGTTACATGTATCTTGGCCATATGCATCAGAGCAAATAATATTAAAGAAAATACCTTCATGCCCATGAGTCCCTCTTTCAAACAGTATGTACATCAGTAAGAATTCCTCATACACATGATTGTGATGCATATACTTACCTTGTAGTCTTGAGTTGGCTTAGGATGGAATGAACCTACGTAAACAAGGTTAGATAACACAGATGCACCTACTAGCCAGAGCAAACAAAAGAAACCACAAGAATACCAAGACTGGGATGACATGTAGAGAGTGATTACTAAGTACTACATTGGATTTGACATGTCCCCAAGAGTAAAGATATGCAATGAATTTGAATGATTTCTTTTCCTTAGATGTCTTGCTCCCCCTGAATCTAGCATGGGATACTGGGAGAAGATAGGGAATAGGAAATCAGTGTTGAAAGATATAAATGACCAGAGCTTAAAGCAAATAAGCACATATGAACATGTCTTTCCCCAAAAAAGACACGTGACATCTCTCCTCTTGAACATCAAGCATCTGGGATCCTTGAGAAATACTTTCTACTTGAGTATTCTCTCCCCCTGGAGATCTCTCTCTCCCTTGAGGATCTCTCTCTAAGTGATAAGCTTTGATGTGATCTCTCTCTCCCCCTTTGACATCAATTTCCAAGAAGGGTTTTCTGGAATCTGTCGAATGGGTTTGGTCCTTGAGTCACAGCACAAAGCACTGTGAAAAATGTGATGCTTGTAGAGGACAAGATTCATTTGAGTGGAGCTGGATCAGAAGAAACACAGAATAAGTGGCAAACTGTTTTTCTGTTGTGAAATCGGTGGCACCGAGTGGTATGCTTTGGTGGTGCGAAAGGATTGATTGGACCGAAAACAACAAATCGGTGAAACCGAGTTCATCACAGAGAAAACACTTGTCACCTCAGCTCACTAGTCTTAGTAAAATCTTCACAAAGATTTGCAAGGAATTAACTTAAGGATCTGCAATGAATTGGAATGCAGAAAATGCAGAGCAAACAAAAAGAAATCTAGATGAAGTTTTTTTTTTGAAAGGGAAAGCAAATATGCATGAGACAAATGCAAAGGCACTGACAAGAACATGAGAGAACTTCATCTCGAGATGGTCGGTGACAAAGTCACCTATGTTAGAGTATATTGACTTATGAGTCAAGTGAGATCACTTGATCATGGGTCATACTCATTGTTTGAGCTCAAAATGGGGTTACCATTTTTCGTTTAAGCATTTTGATTTATTCACATCTTGTCGATTTGCTTTGGCTCATGTCTCGGAGTAAAGCTTCTCTAAGATGGAATGACATACCTTGGTTGGTGGTGATGACCATGTAGTTGAACTTGTGTGGGTTGCTCAAGGTTGATGTAGCTCATCAAGAGTTGGGAGCACCACTTGGCATTTGAGTCCATCTACCTACATGGGTTAGTTCGTGCAAGGAAGAGCACTTGTGTATCCAAAAATGACAATCATGAAGCTTAACATAGAATTTGTCAAAGGATATGTTTAAATGGTTTTGTGCTTCCTTGGCTTCAACCACTTTGTGTAGAGACTTGGTGATGTAGAGATTGCTCAAGATATGAGTAGGTTACAACCTCATGGAATTTGTTTCAACCAAGTACCTACATGGGTTAGATAACATTCAAGATACAAATATATCCAAGATATTAGATTTTCATCATAGGAGAGATATCAAGGATTAGGCATAAGCTCATGTCTTGCATGTATCCAATGGAGTTTCTACTCCAAGTTTGAAGCATCTATGATGTTCAATTCTCTTCTTAACATGCAAAACACTTTCTCATCAAGAGGTTTAGTGAATATATCCGCTAATTGCTTTTCGGTGCGAACATGCTTAAGATCAATGTCACCCTTAGCAACATGATCTCGAATGAAATGATGACGAACTTCAATATGCTTAGTTCGAGAATGTTGTACAGGATTGTGACCAATTTTGATAGCACTTTCATTGTCACAAATTAATGGAACATGTTTCACATAAATCCCATAATCTTTAAGAGTTTGGGTCATCCAAAGTAATTGAGCACAACATGAACCAGCGGCAATGTACTTCGCTTCGGCAGTGGATAAGGATACCGAGTTTTGTTTCTTGGAGGACCAAGACACAAGAGATCTACCAAGAAATTGACAAGTACCCGAAGTGGACTTTCTATCAACCTTGTCTCCGGCATAGTCCGAGTCAGAATAGCCAACAAGATTGAAAGAGGCCCTCTTAGGATACCAAATGCCAAAGTTTGGTGTATGAATTAAGTATCTCACAATCCTTTTCACGGCCATAAGATGACATTCTTTAGGAGCAGCTTGATATCGTGCACACATGCACATGCTTAGCATAATATCGGGACGTGGAGCACATAGATATAACAATGAACCAATCATAGAGTGATAAACCTTTGATCAACCGGTTCACCATCTTTGGTCAAGTCAAGATGTCCACTAGTAGGCATGGGTGTAGACATACCTTTGCATTCTTGCATATTGAACTTCTTGAATAAGTCCTTAGTGTACTTCGTTTGAGAGACAAAGGTACCTTCCTTAGTTTGCTTGATTTGCAACCCAAGAAAGAATTTGAGTTCACTCATCATTGACATCTCAAACTTCTCCGACATTAGCTTTCCAAACTTTTCACTAAAATGAGGGTTAGTTGATCCAAATATGATATCATCAACATAAATTTGGCATACAAATAATTCTCCATTAACCCTTTTAGTAAAAAGTGTGGAATCAATTTTCCCAATTTCAAAGCCTTTTTCAATAAGGAACTTGGTCAAGATTTGTACCAAGCTCTTGGAGCTTGTTTAAGACCATAAAGAGCTTTGTGAAGTTTGTAAACATGATTTGGTTTCTTAGGATTGACAAAGCCGGGAGGTTGTTTGACATAAACTTCCTCCTCTATTTCACCATTTAGAAAAGCACTTTTAATGTCCATTTGGTACAAGGTGATATCATGATGATTAACATAGGCAAGTAAGATGCGAATGGACTCAATTCTAGCAACAGGAGCATAAGTCTCACCATAGTCCATACCTTCGACTTGTGTGTAGCCTTGGGCGACGAGACGTGCTTTGTTGCGAACTACTTGTCCATCTTCATCTTGCTTGCTGCGAAACACCCATTTGGTACCGATGATGTTGTGGTTGTTGTCGGGCTTCTCAACCAATGTCCAAACTTGGTTCCTCTCAAAATTGTGTAGCTCTTCATGCATAGCATTTATCCAATCCGGATCTTCCAATGCTTCTTCAACCTTTATAGGTTCAATGCTAGAGATGAAAGAATAGGTTTCACAAAAGTTAGCTAAACGAGTTTTAGAGCGAGTGATTCTCCCGGTTTGAATGTCATTATAGATTTGCTCGACGGGATGATCTATAGCAATTCTTGCTCGAACTCGTGATAGCTTTTGCTTGGGTCTTTGTTGAACATCTTCTTCATCTTGTTCTTCTTCTTGGCCTTCTTCATTGTTGGCGTTGTCGTTCTTTTGTCGAGGTGGAGAAGGGGGTTGTTGACGTCCGTGATGTTCTTCCTCGTTTTCTTCATCTTGGTGTGTCCCACTTGTGGATGCTTCCGTATCAACTCTTGGTTCACCTTGTCGTGAAGTAGAAGCTTCCATTTGGACGGACGAGGTACTCTCCTTCACCTCCGTTGGACGGACCTTGCCAATAGACAAGTCTTGGATTGCTTCTGAAGGGTCTTTGTCTCCTACATCAATTGGCAATTGCTCTACTTGCGAGCCGTTAGATTCATCAAACTTCACATCTACCGTCTCTTCAACCTTTCGGGTGAAATTGTTGTAGACACGGTAAGTGTGAGAGTTTGAGCCATAACCTAGTAGGAAACCTTCATGAGACTTAGGAGCAAATTTAGAACGGCGATGCTTATCAAGAATGTAGCACTTTGAGCCGAATACTCGAAAGTATCCAACTTGGGGTTTGTTACCGGTGAGGAGCTCGTATGTCGTCTTGCCGAGTAGCTTGTGAAGGTACAAGCGATTTGTTGCATGACAAGCTGTCTCAACCGCTTCTGCCCAAAAGTGCTTCGGTGTCTTGTACTCATCAAGCATCGTTCTCGCCATTTCGATGAGCGTCCGGTTCTTCCTCTCAACAAATCCATTTTGTTGAGGTGTGTACGTAGCCGAGAACTCGTGTGAAATCCCTTCTTCTTCAAGAAAGGTGTCCACATTTGTATTCTTGAACTCCGTTCCGTTGTCGCTGCGAACCTTCTTGATCTTCACTTCAAATTGGTTTTGGGCCTTCCTAGTGAAGTTTTTGAAGATCTTTTGGACCTGCGATTTATCATCGAGAAAGAACACCCACGTAAATCTTGAAAAATCATCAAATATAACTAGACCAAAAGAATTTCCACCGAGACTCTTGTAAGAATTGGGACCAAAGAGATCCATGTGAAGTAGCTCGAGTGGCCACCTTGTGGTCATAATGTTCTTCACGGGATGCCTTCCTCCAACCTGTTTACACCTTGACAAGCCTTTGCACGCATCTATCCTTATCAAATATGACATCGTTGACACCAAGGATATGATTCCCTTTAATAAGCTTGTCAAGGTTTAGCATACCAACATGACCTAGTCGTCTATGCCATAACCAACCTTTTGAGGATTTAGCAATGAAGCAAGTTTTAGGTTGTGCCTTTTTAGAAATCAACAATGTATAGGTCACCTCTCGCACACCGGTAAAGACCATTTTATGATTGTCTCGATGAAACACTTGGCAATCTACTTGATAAATAAGACATTGAAACCGAAATCAGCAAGTCTAGATACTGAAAGTAAGTTGTACCCAAGAGACTCAACGAGCATGACATTTTGTATGGAGCTATCATGTGAGATGGCCACCTTACCAAGGCCAACCACCTTACCCTTTGAGTTGTCATCGAAAGTGACATACTTTCGAGGACTATCATTTTCAGCAAGCTCACGAAACATGTCTTTATCTCCGGTCATGTGATCGGTACATCCACTGTCAAGAACCCATTCCTTTCCTCCTGACACATATCCCCGAAGAATTGCCATAAGACCAAAATGTCTCATTGCATCATCAAGATCGAAGTCACTATCATCATCCTCATCATAGTATCGATGTTCAACATCGTCATGTGGTGGATCAAATCCTAGAGAGGGTAATTCATTAGAGTGAGTTTGACAAAGATCTTGCTTATGGATTCTTATAGCTTCGGAAATAATATCACCAATAATTCCAACATCTCCTTTGGCACGCATAAGGTTGGTGAGTTCAAATAGATGATCAACAAACATAGGATCACTAGTATTCATCTTACTCAAGGCAATAGACTTATAGAGAATCTCATCTAGATTTTTAAAGGAATAATTTGGAAAGCGTTCCTCAAGAAATTTCCATATAGTGTAGGCACACTCAAAAGTAGGCAAGATTCTAATCAAGTTTCTAGGCAAGCCTCTAGTGATAAGATTAACAGTTCTAAGATTTCTAGTCATGTCAATAGATTCATCAAGGGTAGTATTCATAGGATCGACATGAGGTGCACAAGGACTAGCAATGTACTTGTTCAATTGATAATGATTGAAAATCACAAGCAACTCATTTTTCCACTCATGAAAATACTCTCCATCAAGAATAGGCACTCTATGACTAAGACTCCCCAAAGTAGACTCATCCATCTTCCTACAATGGTGATTAAACCAAGGCAAAGGAGACCAATGCTCTGATACCACTTGTAGGATCTTGAGAAGAGGTGTCTAGAGGGGGGGTGATTAGACACTAAGTACCAAAGTTGCAACTTGCAAGAATGTAAAGGGAAGGGTTTGGAGAGATCAAACGCAATTGGAGATACGGATGTTTTTTTCTCGTGGTTCCGATAGGTGGTGCTATCGTACTTCCACGTTGGTGGAGACTTCAACCCACGTAGGGTAACGGTTGCGCTAGTCCACGGAGGGCTCCACCCACGAAGGGTCCACGAAGTAGCAACCTTGTCTATCCCACCATGGCCGTCGCCCACGAAGGACTTGCCTCACTAGCGGTAGATCTTCACGAAGTAGGCGATCTCCTTGCCCTTACAAACTCCTTGGTTCAACTCCACAATATCGTCGGAGGCTCCCAAGTGACACCTAGCCAATCTAGGAGACACCACTCTCCAATAAGTAACAAATGGTGCGTTGATGATGAACTCCTTGCTCTTGTGCTTCAAATGATAGTCTCCCCAACACCAAACTCTCTCTCATAGGATTTGGATCTGGTGGAAAGAAGATTTGAGTGGAAAGCAACTTGGAAAAGGCTAGAGATCAAGATTCATATGGTAGGAATGGAATATCTTGGTCTCAGCACATGAGTAGGTGGTTCTCTCTCAGAAATGGTAAGTTGGAAGTGTAGGTTTGTTCTGATGGCTCTTTCCATGAATGAAGAGGAGGTGGAGGGGTATATATAGCCTCCACACAAAATCTAACCGTTACACACAATTTACCAATCTCGATGGGACCGAATCAACAAACTCGGTCAGACCGATTTTAGTAAACCTAGTGACCGTTAGGATTTTCGATGGGACTGACTTGCATCTCGGTGAGAACGATTCGGTTAGGGTTAGGGCATAACGTAATCTCGGTAAAACCGATTACACAAACTCGGTGGGACCGATTTTGGTAATTAGCTAACCAGAGAGTTGGTCAGGCAAACTCGGTGGGACCGATTTTGGTAATGAGTCAACCAGAAAGTTTGCATTGTAATCTCGGTAGTACCGATTCTCAAACTTCGGTGAGACCGATTTTGATAATGGACATACACAGAGATTAGAATCCCATCTCGGTAAGACCGAGATCCCTATCGGTAGAACCGATTTGCCTAGGGTTTGTGGCAGTGGCTAAGACATCAAAACTCGGTGGTGCCGGATAGAAAGAATCAGTGGGGCCGAGTTTGACTTCTAGGTTTAGGACATTTGTGTGGAAGTGGGAAAGTAGTTGAGGGTTTTGGAGCATATCACTAAGCACATGAAGCAAGAGGCTCATTAAGCAACACCTCAGCCCTCCTTGATAGTATTGGCTTTTCCTATAGACTCAATGTGATCTTGGATCACTAAAATAGAAAATGAAGAGTCTTGAGCTTGAAGCTGGAGCCAATCCCTTGTCCTTAGCATCTTGACGGAGTTCCCACATACTTTAGTCCATGCCACTCCATTGTTGAACTTATCTGAAACATACTAGTTAAAAGTGCTAGTCCAACAAGAGATATGTTGACATTAATTACCAAAACCACCTAGGGAGCACTTGTGCTTTCAAATGGTCTCTTGGAGATCCATATGATGTAACTCTTTTTGCGGTGTGTTTGTTGGGATCGGATGAACTTTGAGTTTATGATCAGATCTATCTTTTTATATCCATGAAAGTTATTTGAGTTTCTTTGATCTCTTATATGCATGATTGCTTATAGCCTCGTATTTCTTCTTTGATATTTTGGTTTTGTTTGGCCAACTTGATCTATTTATCTTGCAATGGGAAGAGGTGCTTTGTAGTGGGTTAGATCTTACGGTGCTTGATTCCAGTGACAGAAGGGAAACCGACACGTTTGTATCGTTGCTACTAAGGATAAAACGATGGGGTCTATCTCTACATAGATAGATCTTGTCTACATCATGTCATCATTTTTATTGCATTACTCCGTTTCTCCATGAACTTAATACACTAGATGCATGTTGGATAGCGGTCGATGTGTGGAGTAATAGTAGTAGATGCAGGCAGGAGTCGGTCTACTAATCTTGGACGTGATGCCTATATAATGATCATTGCCAGGATATCGTCATGATTATTTGAAGTTCTATCAACTGCCTAACGGTTATTTGTTTACCCACCGTTTGCTATTTTTCTCGAGAGAAGCCACTAGTGAAACCAACGGCCCCCGGGTCTCTTTCTCATATTATTTGCCTTTGCGATCTACTTTTTCGTTGCTTTTATTTTCAGATCTATTAAACCAAAAATAAAAAATACCTTGCCGCAATTTATTCTTATTTTTTTATTTGGCGTTCCATCTATCAATCTACTACAATTTATTTCACGTCTGTTTGCCTATCTTGGGCGCCGCTACCGAAAAGGATTGACATACCCTTTTACATGTCGGGTTGCAGTATTTGTTATTTGTGTGCAGGAGCTGTTTACGTTGTGTTGCTTGGTTCTCCCTCGGTTCGATAATCTTGGTCTCATAAGCGAGGGAAATACCTACCATGTTGTCTGCATCATCCCTTCCTCTTTGGGGAAATACCGACGTAGCTTCAAGCCGCATCAGCAGTCTACCTCGAGATCTGACGAGCTAAACCCTTAGTTGAGGAGGGATTGGATGTTGCTTTAACCCTAAAGACTAAAACCCTCCGGTTTATATAGACACCGGTAGGGTTAGGGTTACACATGATTGGTTACACATAGGGAAAGATCACGCTAAATCTTGACTTGGAGGGAACACCAAGCCTCCGAAGATCTTCTATCCAGTCAAGGGTCCTCGCCCTAGCTCGTCTTCATAGCAGCCCAATAGTCCGGCCCCTTAGTAAGGGACCAGCGGCCTGAGGACCCCTTAGACCAGGACTCCCTCAAAAGGGCCGCAAGATAGGTCATACACTCATCTTAAGCCACTTTATTTAGCCGTCAGATGCCTGAATTTTTATTCTGGGCCAGTCGATTCCCAATGGGAAGAAGTACCCCTCGAGGCGGCGGAGCTCCTAGGCTCCCGGTTGGTCAGACAGCGGTGCCTCGGTGTCTATCGTGAGGTGCGGGCGCAAGTTCGCCCGGCAGCGCTTAGGTGGCTATCGTGAGAGTTGCATGTGTTGAAGGTACTTCCGCCGCCGGTTCTTGATGATGGCGAATGAGGGAGTCCTTGATTAGGGGGTTTCTGGATAGCCGAACTATCACCGTTGGATGGACTACTGGAATATGAAGATACAAGATTGAAGACTTCGTCTGTGTCCGGATGGGACTTTCCTTGGCGTGGAAGGCAAGCTTGGCGATATGGATATGTAGATCTCCTACCATTGTAACCGACTCTGTGTAACCCTAACCCTATCCGGTGTCTATATAAACCGGAGGGTTTTAGTCCGTGGGACGAACAACAATCATACCATAGGCTAGCTTCTAGGGTTTAGCCTCTCGATCTCATGGTAGATCCACTCTTGTACTACCCATATCATCAATATTAATCAAGCAGGAGTAGGGTTTTACCTCCATCGAGAGGGCCCGAACCTGGGTAAAAACATCGTGTCCCTTGTCTCCTATTACCATCCGCCTAGACGCACGATTCGGGACCCCTACCGAGATCCGCCGGTTTGACACCGACATTGGTGCTTTCATTGAGAGTTCCTCGTATGTCGTCATCCTTAGGCCCGATGGCTCCTTCAATCATCGGCAACGATGCGGTCCAGGGTGAGACTTTTATCCCGGACAGATCTTCGATTCGGCTTCGCCTGCGGGCCAACTCACTTGGCCATCTGGAGCGGATCGAAGCTTCGCCCCAGCCATCAGTTCAGATTTGGGAGTTTGAACTACACGGTCGACATCCGTGGAGACTTGATCTTCGATGGATTCGAGCCACAGCCAAGCGCGCCGCACTGTCTCGATGGGCACGATCTAGCTCTGCCGCTGAACAAAGGCCACCGAGGCCGCACCGTCCGCTCCGACCCTTAGCTCGGAGCCGACTCCGTGATCGAGGGCGAGTGGTTTGACACCGCCTCGGGGGCTACGATCTCTATGGCGATTGAGCCGAACTCCATCCCTCTCCTTTGCGAAAAACGTGACTCCAAGGTGTCGGACTCCTCTCCGGACTCCGAACCCTCCGCGCCCCTGCCAATCGAATCCGATTGGGCGCCGGTTATGGAGTTCATCGCCACGGACATCTTTCAAAGACTCGCCCTTTGGCGACATCCGAATTCACTAAAGTCTCTCTCTTTATCAGGAGAGCCCTGGCCGGACTACGGTCAGGAAGGTTGGGATGCGGACGACGAAGAAATTCAACGCCCACCCACCACCCACTTTGTAGCCACTGTCGATGATTTAACCGACATGCTTGACTTCGACTCCGAAGACATCGACGGTATGGACGACGATGCTGGAGACGACCAAGAACCAGCGCTCCGGCCCCGGCAAGGAAGGCCACCTCGTCATACGACATATACATGGTGGACATCCCAAAAGACGGAAATTGCGATGGAACAGCGGAGGATGACCCCTCCAAGAAACAGCCTAAGCGCCGGCATCAGCGGCGCCGCTCTAAATCCCGCCACGGCCAAAAGCGATGATTCCTGCACGGAAGATAATAACACCCCGGACAAAGTCAAGACAACCTCCTCCGGCAGGATTCGCATGTATGAGGGAGAAGCCAGCCCTCATGATAGAGCGGCAAATAGGGAGGTGGAGGACGATAATTATATGCCTCCCTCCAAAGATGAGGCAAGCCTCGACGACGACGAATTTGTCGTGCCTGAGGATCCCGCCGAACAGGAGCGTTTCAAACGCAGGCTTATGGCCACGGCAATCAGCCTCAAGAAAAAGCAGCAGCAGCTTAGAGCTGACCAAGACTTGCTAGGCGACGGATGGATCAAGTCCTCGCAGCCAAGAGTACGAACTCGACGCCCCTCCAAGAGATACCCAAAGCAGGCTGCTACCCCAATTAGAGGAAGCAGCACCCAAACCTACATCACCGGCGCATGATGCGGCCGACCGGCCACCCCTGCGGGTCATGACAACAGGCCTCTAGACCCTCCATTCAAGCCGCACCCCGGCGCCTCTCAAAAAGTACCAAGGCACGGGGAAACGCGCCAGACCTACGAGACATATTGGAGGACAAGGCAAGGCAAACAAGATCGATCTACGGATCACGTGGGCGCCCCACGACACGTGATGATAACCGTCACGCCGGATACAGCAACCCCGGCCGGGCCGGACACAGTAGACAAAGCTCATTTGAGCTGCGTCGTGATATAGCCCAATACAGAGGCGCTGCACACCCACTAAGCTTCACAGACGAAGTGATGGATCATCAAATCCCTGAGGGTTTCAAACCCGTAAACATCGAATCATACGATGGCACAACAGATCCTGCGGTTTGGATCGAGGACTACCTCCTCCATATCCACATGGCCTGCGGTGATGATCTACACGCCATCAAATACCTCCCACTCAAGCTTAAAGGACCAGCTCGGCATTGGCTTAACAGCTTGCCAGCAGAATCAATTGGTTGTTGGGAGGACTTGGAAGCTGCATTCCTTGATAACTTCCAAGGCACATATGTGCGGCCACCAGACGCCGATGACGTCAGCCACATAATTCAGCAGCCAGAAGAATCAGCCAAACAATTCTGGACACGGTTCCTAACCAAGAAAAATCAAATCATTGACTGTCCGGATGCAGAGGCCCTTGCAGCCTTCAAACATAACATCCGCGACGAGTGGCTTGCCCGGCACCTAGGACAGGAAAAGCCGAAATCCATGGCAGCCCTCACAACGCTCATGACCCGCTTTTGCGCGGGAGAGGACAACTGGCTAGCTCGTAGTAACAACTTGACCAAAAACCCTGGTAGTTCGGATACCAAGGACAGCAATGGCAGGTCGGGTCGCAACAAGCACAAGCGCCGCATTAACAGCGATAATGCTGAGGATACGGCAGTCAATGCCGGATTCAGAGGCTCTAGACCTGGTCAGCAGAAAAAGACGTTCAAAAGAAATACTCAGGGCCCGTCCAATCTGGACCGAATACTCGATCGCTCGTGCCAAATACATGGCACCCCCGAAAAACCAGCAACCACACCAACAGGGATTGTTGGGTCTTCAAACAGGCAGGCAAGTTAAGTGCCGAACTCAATGACAAGGGGCTGCATAGCAATGACGAGGAGGAGCCCCGGCCGCCGAACAATAGAGGACATAAGGGTTTCCCCCCACAAGTGCGGACGATGAACATGATATACGCAACCCACATACCCAAAAGGGAGCGGAAGCGTGCGCTAAGGGCGATATGCGATGGATCCAGTCGCCCCAAAGTTCAACCCATGGTCCTCCTGCCCGATCACCTTTGACCGAAGGGACCACCCCACTAGCATCCGCCACGGCGGATTCGCCGCATTGGTTCTTGACCCAATCATTGACGGATTTCACCTCACTAGAGTCCTGATGGTCGGCGGCAGCAATGAACCTGCTCTATCGAGGATACGATGCACAAAATGGGCATAGACCCTCAAGGATTAAACCCTCAAAGACGACCTTTAAAGGCGTCATACCGGTGTAGAGGCCAATTGTACAGGCTCGATTACACTCGAAGTGGTCTTGGATCCCGGATAACTTCCGGGCGAAGAGTTAATATTCGACATAGTCCCGTTCATGGCGGCTATCACGCCTTTGCTTGGGACGAACCGCATTTGCAAAGTTCAATGCGGTGCCGCTCACGCATACCTCAAGCTCAAGATGCCAGGCCCTCGAGGAGTAATCACGGTCAATGGAAACACCGAACGCTCTCTCCAAACGGAGGAGCATACGGCGGCCCTCGCAGCGGAGGTGCAAAGCAGCCTCTCACGGCAATTCTTGAGTCCGGGTACTAAACGTCCGGACACCGCCAAGCGCGCCCGGAGTAACCTACAACAAGACCGCCTGGTATGATCCGAGCACGCGTAGCAATCCGGCCCCAACCCCAGCCCTCGCAAAATTGCGAAGCCAGTACTACGCGTACATAACTATGCTCTGGAGATACCATGGGCATAAGGGGAGAACACGACCACGGCACGCCAGATCGCGGCTCAACCGCACTGTGGGCTCCGATTGCGTCATTCTTTTTCTCTTTTCTCTTACTTTTAGGACTCCGTTTTCCGGAAGCCTGTCCGCACTAGAATTGCCGAACTCACGATGCAACAACCAGGAAGCGTAGTTACGACGAGTGTCCAGTGGTCTCTACTACGAACATTATACCTGTTTTACATACCATCCGCAGCTTACCCACGGAGGGGACATGTTAAATAGTCCCATCCCTTGCTTATCGCACTATTTGTATCGTTACGCTTTCATTGCAGTACCTTTTTAATAAACAATACATAGCTTTTGCCTATTTTTGCACTCCTTTCTTTATCTACATATCTGTTCATTAATGACATGTTGCACCATTACACTTTGGTACGGCCAATACACCAGGGGCTTAAGTACCCCAAAAATATGGTGTGATAAGTCCGAACACTTTCACAAGTGCGGCACCCCGAACTTATAGCATTATGTGAATCGGCTCCGAATCATGTCTTGGGTCAATAGTTGGGTTTGCCCAGCTCCCATGTTTTGGTACCTTACATTCCGTTATATCGGCTAAGGTAGCGCTGGGAGAACCACTGCGATTGTGCCCGGGTTGAGCTGGGTTGAGCACCTCAGTGGAGAAAGCTAAAACTGACCGTCATGATAGGGTGAGAGCCGATTCGCTGTTCGAGAGGTTTTTGGTCCCTAGAGACTTATGCCGCTTAGAGCGAGGAGTCGGAATTGTCCGGCCAAAGGCGTGGATAGCGCCCGAACTCGGTCTTCCGAATACTAGGGGCTTCACTAAATTTAAAATTATAGAATTCTATGGCTAAGTGAGAGTGTTCAAGCACTATAAGTCTGGTTGCCTTGTTCGTTGCGTTGAGCGCCTCCCTCGAAGGACCCAAGAATGGGAACAAGAGCGCTCAAGTTTATCTCGAACACCCCAGCACTCGTGGCATGGGGGCTGAAGCCAACGACTTGTCATCTCTCAAATTTGATAAACGGCAGCACAGAAGGTAATATTTTAAATTCTGGCGTTGCTTAGCGCATATGAACAAGTTTTCAGCGTCACAGGATAACAAATGCGAGTCTATTCAAAAATTACATCTTTGGAGCATTCACCGCTATAAAGGCGGGCGCCCTTCATGACGCCCTCATAGTAGATTTCGGCTTGCGATTCTCCTTGCCCTTCGGTGGCCCGTCTGGCCACAAGCTTCTCGGCATCCAGCTTGCCCCAGTGCACTTTAGCACGGGCAAGGGCCCGACAGGCACCTTCAATGCAGACGGAGCGCTTGATGACTTCCATCCATGGACAAAGGCCCACCAGCCGCCGTGACTAGCCCAAGTAGCTCCTGTGCATGGCTTCCAATGGCCACAGCCAAATTATGAGGCCCTTCATGGCCTGTTCGGCGACCTTGTGGAGCTCGACCAGCTGCTTCAGCTGGTCGCTCAGGGGCACCGGATGTCCGGCCTCAGCATACTGAGACCAGAACACCTTTTCCGTCGAGCTCCCCTCCTTGGCGCGGTAGAACACGGCAGCATCAGACACAATACGGGGCAGATCTGCGAATGCTCCTTGAGAGCTCCGGATTCGGGTAAGTAATAGGTAATTCACTTTCACATGCTTTCTTTGCATAAAGAATGCCTTACCCACCACTATCTTCTTTAATGATTCAATTTCTTGGAGGGCTTTTTGGGCTTCGGCCTTAGCGGCTTTGGCACTCTCAAGAGCCGAGGCGTGCTCGGACTCTCGAGTCTTCGAGTCACGCTCCAAACTCTCGTGTTTTTCCACGAGAGCCTGGAGCTCTTGCCGCACCTCCGCCACCCGCGCCTCCTGCTTCTCTCGCTCGGTGCGCTCCGCGGCCGCTTTGCTTTTGGCCGTGGACACCGCTTCCTTCAGGGTCGCCACCTCATTCGTGGCCCCTACAACACCCATGTTAGTCCTGTCATTTTTGCAACCAAATCCTTTATATAAGTTCTTTCTTTAATAAGGTATTACTTACCTTCCTTGTCCTCGAGCTGCTTCTTGGCAAGGCCGAGCTCGTTCTCGGACCGCTCGAGGCTCTGCTTCAATGCATTGACCTCCATGATCGGGCAGGTCAGCACAACCTGCATTCCCATATTGACATACTTATGTTAGACTCCCTCGTATATCTTTTTAGATCCTCACCCAGCTTTTCTTTCCGAACACGAACTAAGCATCGGGGCTACCGTCTATGCGGTAATATTTTTGCATATTCTAAACTTACCTCAAAGCTGTTAGAAGGTCAGCACGAGCTTCAGTCAGCCCGCTCTTGGCGGATCGAACTTTCTGGATCACCACACTCATAAAGGCGGTGCTCCTCGTCGATGGAGGCTCCGTTAAGCGCCTCAGCAAGCTATCCGGTGCCTCCGGATGGACGGAGGTCACCGGCGTCGTAGTCTTACCCTTCTTACGAAGGGGCCGCTTGCGGACTTCGGAACCATCAAGGTTCCGAGACGGAGTCCCAAGACGGGCCGGACTTAGAGCCCTCTGGGGTTTCGCCCCCTTTGCGCCCGGAGTCCGGGAGGTCGCCTTGCGGCGCCTCCAGGACCACCACCTCCTGGCAGGGCCCCTTTGGGGACTCCACCGCAGTGTCGTCTCCGTCACGAGGGGAGGAGGTGGTCGGAAGTGAAGTGCCATTCACATCCGACAAATTCAGGGAGCCGCTCAATGAAGCCGCGAGCTCGTCCTTGGGCGGGCTACATGGTTATATTCGGCGTTAGAAGACACTATGCGACAAATAAAAGTCATGAGCTATTCCGGAGTCCGGACACTTGCGATCTCGCCAGGGGCTTGGCCCTTTGTGGCCACTCCTCCTCATCGTTGTCGCCGTTGGTGGAGAAGTCCGGAGGAAGGGTCCTTCCTTTCTTGGGCCCTCCGGCCTCACCAGTCAGGGTGGCCTTCCTTTTCTTCTCTCCCCCTGCTGGGGGAGAGGCTTCTTTTTCATCCTCCTCGTCCTCAGAGGAGGATTCCACCTCAGAGTCGTCGGACGATGAGTCCGACAGCACCTGGCGCCGGGAGCTCCTTCGAGTTCCCGTGGCCTTCTTGTTGGCCTTTTTCTCCGGCACCACGTGAGGTGCCGGAGCCAGCAGCCCTGTCAATCAGGTGTCCGCTGGGTCTTCTGGCAAGGGGGCCGGATAGTTAATCTGTCCGGACGTCTTCAGCCAGTCCTGTCAAAAGTTAGGGAGTTTTAGATCCCACATAGAGTCAAACTATGAAAAACAAGAGTCCCGTAAAGGGTAAAATAGCTTACCTCGGTAGCTTGGCGCTGCGAGCTGAATCCTCGATCTTTGGTAGCGGATGCGGGAGCCTCGGCGCCCTTGAACAGCACCTTCCAGGCATCTTCGTACATAGTGTCGAAGAGCCTTTTCAGAGTTTAGTCTTTGTGCGGATCGAACTCCCACAATTTGAAGGCCCGTTGTTGGCATGGGAGAATCTGGCGGATGAGCATCACCGGATCACGTTGACAAGCTTGAGATTCTTGTCCACCAGTTTTGGACGCAGTTTGGAGTCCGGACAGCTCTTCCGAATCACCCCACGTCGATCCGTCTCTTTCCATGATGTGAGCCATGTGGGAAGCCAGATCTGAATTCGGGGCCGCCGCCCATTGAGAGTCACGCTGCTCGGTGATGTAGAACCACCCGGTGCCACCCCTTTATGGTCTCCACAAAGGAGCCCTCGGGCCATAGGACTTTGGCCCCTTGCCAACCATGGCACCTCCGCTTTTCTGCTTGGCGGCCGCCCACTACCTTCGGCTTGACATTGAAGGTCTTCAGCCATATGTCGAAGTGGGGCTGGATGCAGAGAAAGGCCTCGCACACGACGATAAACGCCAAGATGTTGAGGATGAAATTCGGGGTCAAATCGTGGAAATCCAGGCCATAGTAGAACATGAGCCCCCGGACAAATGGGTGAAGTGGAAAACCTAGTCCGCGGAGGAAGTGGGTGAGGAACACCACCCTCTCATGGGGCCTGGGGGTCAAAATGAGCTGCCCCTTGTCGGGAAGGCGATGCGCGATGTTGTCAGACAAATATCCGGCCTTCCGCAGCTTTTTGATGTGCCCCTCCGTGACGGAGGATGCCATCCACTTGCCTCCCGCTCCGGACATAGTTGGAGAAGGTTGAGGTAGGATGTGCGGACTTGGGCGCTGGAGCTCGGTCTTGTGAAATGGATGAGCAAAGGAGGAAGAAGGCGTGGGTGAAAAGGTGGATCCTTATCCCTTATATGGGACGAAGCTATCGTCCCCGCCAACTGGTAAAACTCGCTTATCTCCCAAGCGTCGTAATCAATAGTGCGGTTGGGTTACCCGTCCATATTGATGGGAATCCCAGAATAAGGGGGCACAATCTCCGCTTTGATAAAGACGTGCCAAGGGAGCCGCCTCGCTAAACGCGCTGAGGTAGAACAGTAAAAAACGATTCGTATAAAGGCCTGGCCGTGGTGTGATGTCACGCCGCGGAATACGTCAGCAGATCTGTGCAAAGGTTATCCTCTCTCGTAGTATGTGGAACTTGTTTTGCGAGCCGGACACTATCCTTGTGTTCAAAATCTTCTATGAAGTATTCGGAGGAGGAACCCGCCTTGCAATGCGAAGACAATATGCATGCCGGACTCGTCGTCATTGAAGCCTGGTTCGAGAGCTCTTGAGGGAGTCCTGGATTAGGGGGTGTCCGGATAGCCGAACTATCACCGTTGGCCAGACTCCTGGACTATGAAGATACAAGATTAAAGACTTCGTCCCATGTCCGGATGGGACTTTCCTTGGCGTGGAAGGCAAGCTTGGCGATACGGATATGTAGATCTCCTACCATTGTAACCGACTCTATGTAACCCTAACCCTATCCGGGGTCTATATAACCCGGAGGGTTTTAGTCCGTGGGACGAACAACAATCATACCATAGGCTAGCTTCTAGGGTTTAGCCTCTACGATCTCGTGGTAGACCCACTCTTGTACTACCCATATCATCAATATTAATCAAGCGGGAGTAGGGTTTTACCTCCATCGAGAGGGCCCAACCTGGTAAAAACATCGTGTCCCTTGTCTCCTGTTACCATCCGCCTAGACGCATAGTTCGGGACCCCTACCCGAGATCCGCCGGTTTTGACACCGACAGCGAGTATTTGTGGTTTGGCCAGTGGCGGCGCAACCACGGCAGTGCGGTGGGGCAGGGGGCAGGGTTTTGTTCACAGCTCTCGCGGCCGAGGGCGGCAGAGGCAGGCTGCTCATCGGTGGTCGCTGGCTCTTCGGGGAAGATTCTAAACAGTGTCAGTCGGGAGGCACAAGACGTCTCCCTCAACAGGGCCGCAAGATAGGTCGTACACTCATCTGAAACCACTTTATTTAGCCGTCAGATGCCTGAATTTTTATTCTGGGCCAGTCGATTCCCAATGGGAAGCAACACCCCTCGAGGCGGCGGAGCTCCTAGGCTACCGGTTGGCTGGGGCAGCAGTGCCTCGGTGTCTATCATAGGGGTGCGTGGGCGCAAGTTCGCCCCGAAAGCAGCGCTTAGGTGGCTATCGTAGAGTTGCATGGGTTGAAGGTACTAGCACCGCCGGATCTTGATGATGGCGAGTATTTGTGGTTTGGCCAGTGGCGGCGCAACCACGGCAGTGCGGTGGGGCAAGGGGCAGGGTTTTGTTCAGAGCTCTCGCGGCCAGGGACGGCAGAGGCAGGCTGCTCTATTGGTGGTCGCTGGCTCTTCGAGGAAGATTATAAACAGTGTCAGTCGGGAGGCACAAGACGTCCATCCAGCCATCCGGCGAAGATCGGACAATACCAAAAATAATAAAAATTGTGAGACAACAATTTAGTTTTCACTCAGCAGATGTGTGACCAGTCTCGTACCTTAGTGTTGATCTCTTAGGGTATTTCTTCATATCAGAGATATGTGTCATTCTTAACATTATGTGTTTTTTGCATCTTCAGCCACACCGTCTTCCTTCTCACCGTAGCTGCTCCAACAAGGGAATCATACACCAGAAGGGAGCTATAGTCCCCACTCAATAGTTCCCTGCCTCGAATGTGCGTGCCCGACATGGATAGCCACAACAACCGTAGGGCCATCGACAAGTCAGCAGATGATGCTCACTCCTATGGATGGCGGCCAGATAGGTTGTACCCACATCTTACTTGTGTGCAACATTTATGGCTTCGTTATTCATCTAAGCATGGAAAATAAATTATCACATGTCACTCTATATTCATGTTGATCTCTTAAGAGTCTTGTTCAGGAGTTAACGTTGTTCCATACTTATCATCCATCATCCAATGCTATCCCACAGGCTGGTGATCATACCACTTCTAGTATTACCTATGTTGTTGTTCTTTAATACTTATGTGTGCCATCTAGTTAATCTCGAGTACAAACAATACATATTCTGTAGCTTTCATCCGTGTTCTCCCTTTAGTTTTTGAAACCTGTTGCTGCTAGTTAAGTCTAGTCCTACTATTTATGTCGTCTCCTACAGACACTCATTACATAATCTAACTAATAGTTGTCTTCCCACTACTGCAGGATGTTGCTAACGCGACACTACGATCACGGACCCTTTGACGAAACTGCGTGCGATGCATTAATCACAAACAGTGATGTAAAAAAACGTCAAAATAGATTGTGATGAAGGATACATCAAACACGATTCAGATTTTAGTTGCGCATGCGATGCGGGGCATACAGTTTAGTTCAATTAACTATTTGCGATGTGGCAGAACAAAAGAAACAGGACACCAGATGAAGGTGTGTGCGATATACGGCATACAGTTCACTCGGATGAACTGTTTGTGATTAGGCAACACAAAAGATACGGTCTGCCAGATCAAGGTGTGTGCGATATATGGCATACGGTTCACTCAGACGAACTGTTTTCGATTAGGCAACGCAACAGAAACGGTTCAGCCAGATCAAGGTGTGTGCAATGGAGGGCATACAGTTCATTCCAATAAACTGTTTGTGTTGAGCCAAGAGAACAGAAACATTTCATATAAACAAGATGTGTGTAATATGCGGCAAACATCCAATTACATAGGTGGATAGTACACACATGACATTTCCACACACCAAAGTAAACTATTACATGCATAATTAACTAGATAAACGATCATCTGATCATCATCTACTTCTTGTGCTAGCTCAATGTTCCGTATATGCTAAGTTTCCATTAATTGATGGCGTTTTATAAACACACCACTGTTTCCCGCCATTTCCTCACCGGTTTCCCGCCACCCAGTGATATTGCGCATAAACCAAGGCGGCGCGCGACGCACAGAGGCAACAAGCATAGCCTGTAGCACATCCACCTTTTACAAGCATGCCAAACCACCAAAGCATCGACTCTGCCATCAACCTCCTCAATGAGGAAAATGAGAAGGCGCCATGGCCCGTCGAGGCCAAGGCGCTCCCCGACAACGTGATGGACGACACCGTGATGCGCATCATCGCAAGGGTTGAGTAGACCCTTAGCGCATGGCACTTCTGCGCCGCGGATCAAGATTGGCATGTCAGAGCCGAGAGGCTGCAGCTCGCCGCACAACATGATCGATGGAGCGCCGCAGAGCAAGCTAGGCGCGTCCGCGCCAATAGGCTGCGGCTCGCCGCATGGCGAGACCGTTGGAGCGCCGCAGAGCAAGAGAGGATCCATCGGCGCTTGCCTGTTGTCGATGGGGTGTCGCAGCTCGATACATGTCCCGTCAGTACCCCCATTCCTCTCTAGGAGTGGGCAGAGGCCCTCTGCGTCATACTTGCACCAGAGTCCGGCCGCGCCATACTTGCACCGGACGCCTGTCGTGCCGTTCGCATGGGTCGCGGCGTTCGCCTTCTCGATGGCCCGCTCGATGCCAACGCGCTGGTTGCTAGGCTCGACTGCCTCCTTGGCCCAGGTGTCCACCTAGGCGCAGTAGAGGAACATGGTCGTCGCATCCTCGAGCTAGTGATCTCTGATGAAATAGCCAACTTGGAGCTCGAGTTCGCGCTCCAGGTGTACCGCGAGTGTGTCGACCGCTTGGACGAACGCCTGCACGAGTTCAGGCAGAGCCAAGAGCTACCGTAGGCAAGGGCTCCTGGTCATGGTCCCATGGACGCGTTTTATTTTGTTGAGACGTTTCGACATGGATCACTATGTATTCACAGCAATCATAATATTGGTCTGTTTCAATGTGTGTACTCTGTTTTCCATTCTTATATGTTCTCTTTCAATATGTGTGTATATATGCTTTCCATTCTGTATATGTGGATGATAACAACTAGATACAAATTAGTATACAAAAACAGATAGAAAATGGAATTCATAATATATGTATTAATTGTTCATTAGTTCATCACAGAATATATATAATATCATCACATATACGTGATGATACTTAACTACTAGGTACAATGCATAAAATTGAAAATGAACAATCCAAAACTAATAATCCCTCCAGGGGGCAGTATTCCGGCAGCCCCTCGCCAGCAGCTCCCTGGTGCGGGTGTCTTCCCAGCGTGGAGGCAGTACTCCGCCTCCTCCACCTCGCAGTGCTTGACGTACCGATCTGCCTCTTCTTTGGTGGGCCGGCCTTGAACGATCTTGCCATTTCGTTGGGCGCCCACCGGAGCTCCTCGTCGGTGGCATGCTGGAGCTTATTGGCCCACCTCCATGCAGCGATGAGGCACCTAGCGCCTTTGACCTTCCTCATGAAGTACCCGTCTTCGTACACCTCCTCCGCGCGACGACGCGCCCGCCCCCAAAGCTCCACCTCCTCCTTTTTCTAGGCAGCGTCACGGGATTCACAGCCGCCTTTGGTACTGGATTAATCCTCCGCCATCTCCTTCTTGAATGCTACTTGCAGCTTTCTCAGCCAAAGGGCGCGACTTCCACAAACAAATATTGTACTTGCCCCAAAACCAATCCAAAATTGGGGGGTCCGGCACAACCTCGTCCGGCGGCGCGTAGGGGTCCTCCTCGTCGCTGCTCTTCGACTGAGCATCCTTGGGGGCGGCGACTCCTTGTCAGTGCGTGGGTAGATTGGCGGTGCCATGGCAGAGATTTGAGAGAGAGAGAGAGAGAGAGAGAGATAGGGCGAGCGAGGGGAGGATGTAGATGAGAATGCATGCGGGACGACGTGAGCAAGGTAGTATTTATTGGCGGCCGGAATCTAGATCGACGGTAAAAGTACACACGTCGGTCGCCGAAATTTACAAGTACTGTAGTTTGAATTACACGCGATTCATGCAACAAAATCCGTGTGTGAACTTAATAGCTGATGGTTTCCAATACAGAACCGTGTCTGATTAATAACCCGCGTAGAGTGCCAATCGTGTGGGGCCCTGTTGTCTTGCCAGATCTTTACATTTTCTTTTTTGAACACCAGATATTTACATCCTCTGATGATTTTTTAACTCGCACATAAGTACACACAAATATGATTTTTCAAACCGTTATGGTTAGCCGTTGCATGTAAATGTAGTTCAAATTTGAATTATGGTCATTAAATGGCTAGAAATCACTTAAATGTCTTCAAAAGGTCAAATAACCCTAGAATTATCCAAATTTTCACATGACAGTTGTATTAGTGCACGTTAAATGTAGAAAATATTTGCAGGCCATAAGAGGAAGCTATCTCATGTTCGTCATCAAACATACATTGTTCCCTCTCGGAAACACGAGCCTTCTAGTGAGTTGCTACGATTTCTGAGGGGTGCGTGTCCAAACTTTCGTCAAATAGGCCAAAAATTTTACCACATCATCTTGGTGCATGACAATACATCAAGCAAGGTTTCATGTGTTTCTGATCATTTTTAAATTTTTTGGAATTAAAATGCCATGGCACTCCATGCATGTGTCCATGCCGTGACACCAATATGTTTGAAAATTCCTTCTAATTTACTGCACATCGAATTAACTCGCACAAAAGTACACAAATATGATTTTTCAAACCGTTATGGTTAGCTGTTGCATGTAGATGTAGTTCAAATTTGAATTACAGTCGTTAAATGCCTACAAAATCACTTAAATGTCTTTAAAAGGTCAAATGACCTCTAGAATTTTCCAAATTTTCACATGACAGTTGTATTAGTGCATGTTAAATGTAGAAAAAAATTGAAGGTCCTAAGAGGAAGCTATCTCCCGTTCGTCATCAAACATGCATTGTTCCCTCTCGGAACCACGAGCCTTCTAGTGAGTTGCTCCGGTTTGTGAGGGGTGTGAGGGAGTCCCGGACTAAGGGATCCTCGGGCGTCCGGCCTATTATCCATGGGCCGGACTGATGGGCTGTGAAGACATGAAGATCAAAGACCATACTCGTGTCCGGATTGGACCTTCCTTGGCGTGGAAGGCAAGCTTGGCGACTAATTATGAAGATTCCTTCTTATGTAACCGGCTCCATGCAAAACCCTAGATCCCCCTGGTGTCTATATAAACCGAAGGGGTTAGTCCGAAAAGGATATATACTCATTACCATATTCACATAGACTAGACTTCTAGGGTTTAGCCATTACGATCTCGTGGTAGATCAACTCTTGTAACACTCATATTCATCAAAATCAATCAAGCAGGAAGTAGGGTATTACCTCCATCGAGAGGGCCCGAACCTGGGTAAACATCGTGTCCCCCGTCTCCTGTTACCATCGATCCTAGACGCACAGTTCGGGACCCCCTACCCAAGATCTGCCAGTTCTGACACCGACATTGGTGCTTTCATTGAGAATTCCACTGTGCCGTCGGCAAAGGGCTCGATGGCCCCTCCGATCGTCAGTAATGACGTTGTCCAGGGAGAAACCTTCCTCCCTGGACAGACCTTCGTATTCGGGCGGTTTCAGATCTGCGGGCCAACCTGTTTGGCCATCTAGAGCAGATCGACAGCTACGCCCCTGGCCATCAGGTCAGATTCGGAAGCTTGAACTACATCGCGGATATCCGTGGAGACTTGATCTTCAAGGTATTTGAGCCCGTGGCGATCGCTCCCCCTCACCCCGATGAACGTGACTTAAATCTGTCATCGGATCACACCCAGGAGATGGTTCCTGCTGCTGCAACGGCCTTAGAGCTAAAGCAGATCGTGCCATCCAAGGCCGCAGAGTCCACGGCGTTGGAGCCGCACACAGACTCAATGCCCTGCAATATTCGCTTTAATGGAACTTCGGACTTGTCTCCGGCTATAAGTTCTGGACTATGTACGCCCGCGGACACCGAGCTAGATCGTTTATCGATCTTCGAGTTCAACGCCACTGATGTTTTCCAGCACTCGCCTTTGGGTGACGTGCTAAAATATTTAAAGAATTTGTCCTTGGAGAAGGACTCACAGCCGAATTACGTCCGGTTCGAGCTAGAGACGGATGACGAAGAATTTTTCCCCCACCCGCCACCCACTTCATAGCCACCGTCGATGACTTAACCGACGTGCTTGACTATGGCTCCGAAGACATCGACGGTATGGACGATGATGCCGATAAGGAGCAAGGCCAAGACCCTCCATTCACCGGACATTGGACGGCTACCTCTTTGTACGACGTGTACATGGTTGATACACCCAAAGGATCTGGCTATGACAAGAAGAGCCAGATGCGAATAAAATCTCTGAGACACAGTCCAAGCGCCCACACCCCAAACGTCGTCCTAAGCCTCGTCGCTCAAGGGACGGCAACACCGACACCGGAGAAAATAGTACTCCAGGCGACACCGAAAACTATGAAGACCCTGTCGGAGCTGCATCCGATCAGGAGGAACGCGACAACAGGGAAGACAACCCTGATGAACAGGCCATAGAAGATGACTCGAAGGACGATAGTTATCGTCCACCCACCGAGGAGGAGATAGCCGGAGGATCCTCTGGAGGAGTGCTTTAAGCTTCAGCTCATAGCCACTGCAAGGAGCCTAAAAAAGAAGCAGCAGCAGCTTCAAGCTGAACAAGATCTGCTCGTCGATAGATGGACTGATGTCCTGACAGCCGAAGAATACGGCCTCAAGCGCCCAGCCAAGAGCTACTCGAAACGCAGACTGCTACCTCAATTCAATGAGGAGGCACCATAGCACACATCTCCCTCGCGTAATACGGAACAACCAACACGTGGTCGAGACAAGGCGGCCGACCGGCCACCCCGCGGTCGGGATAAAGCGGCAACTCAGGCCGAACAACAGCCTGCCCCACCGCCCCGTAAAAATAGAAACGGGAGAGTTCGGGGTCACACATACGACCTCCGGCAGACCACAGACAGAGAGCAGGACATACAAGATCGATCTATGGATCACGAGGACGTGCCTCGAGGCACGACGACGGCTACCTATTCGGACGTGACAAACCTAACCACGCCTTGGCCAAATACCGCAGACGGACTCCGTCAGAGCTACACTGCGAGGCGGCCCGTTATAGAGGCGTCGCACACCCTCTCTGCTTCACAGATGAGGTGCTGGATCACGAATTCCCAGAGGGGTTCAAGCCTGTCAACATTGAGTCATACGACGGCACAACCGATCCTACAGTATCGATCGAGGATTTTATTCTCCGTATCCATATGGCTCGAGGAGATGACCTCCACGCCATCAAATACCTCCCATTAAAGCTCAAAGGACCAGCTCGACACTGGTTAAATAGCCTGCCTGAGAATTCCATTGGCAGCTGGGAATACTTGGAAGAGGCTTTCCTTGATAACTTCCAAGGAACTTATGTCCTGCCACCAGACGTCGATGACTTAAGCCACATAGTTCAACAAACTGGAGAACCAGCCAGAAAATTCTGGACCAGGTTCCTAACCAAAAAGGAGCAAATTGTTGACTGTCCGGATGCCAAAGCCCTAGCGACCTTTAAGCATAGCATTCGGGACGAATGGCTCGCCCGCCACCTCAGTCAGGAAAAGCTGAGGTCCATGGCAGCCCTCATGGCACTTATGACCCGCTTCTGCGCGGGAGAGGATAGTTGGCTGGCTCGTAGTACAAACACAGCCAGCGACACTAGCCCCTCCGAGGCCAAAAACAACACCGGCAAGCTCCGGCACAACAGACACAAACGCCAAAACAATGGCGATAACACCGATGATACAACAGTTCACGCCGGATTCAGTGGCTCCAAGTCCGGCCAGCGAAAGAAGCCCTATAAAAGGAGCAACAGAAGACCATCCAGCTTGGTCCGCATACTCGATCGTCCTTGCCAGATACATGGCACCCCAGACAAACCGGCAAACCATACTAACAGAGATTGTCTGGTCTTTAAACAAGCCAGCAAGGTAAACAACAAAAACAAGGAAGGGGAATCTCAGAGCGAGGACGATGACGAGGAGTCCCGGCAGCTGAGCACAGGGGGGGGGGGCACAATAAATCTCCCCCTGAAGTCGAAACGGTGAACATGATATACGCCACACACATCCCCAAAAGGGAACGTAAGCGAGCACTTAGGGACGTCTACGCGGTAGAGCCAGTCGCCCCAAAATTTGATCCGTGGTCGTCGTCCCCGATCACCTTCGACCGCCGAGATCATCCAACCAGCATCCGCCATGGCGGTTCAGCCGCACTAGTCCTCGACACAATTATTGACGGGTTTCACCTAACACGAGTCCTGATGGACGGTGGTAGCAGCCTCAACCTGCTTTATTAGGATACAGTGCGGAAGATGGGCATTAACCCCTCGCGAATCAAACCAACAAAGACTACCTTCAGAGGACTCATACCAGGCATAGAGGCCCGTTGTACGGGCTCAATCACGCTGGAAGTGGTCTTTGGTTCTCCGGACAACTTCCGAAGCGAAGAGTTAATATTCGATACCGTCCCCTTCCGCAGCGGCTATCACGCACTGCTCGGATGAACCGCGTTTGCTAGATTCAATGCAGTGCCACACTATGCTTATCTCAAGCTCAAGATGCCTGGTCCATGCGGTGTCATAACAGTCAATGGCAATACAGAATGCTCCCTCCGAACAGAGGAGCACACCGCCGCCCTAGCAGCAGAAGCACAAGCGGCCTTCTCAAGCAGCACCATAGTACGGCTGTCGAGCCCTCGGACATCATTAAGAGGTTCCAGACTACGCTACAACAGGACGGCGCGGCTCATCAAGAGCTCGACTAGCAATTCGGCCTCCGCCGTAGTCCCAATGAGGTAGTGGCATTCGTACCACACATACACAATTACGCACTCAAAATTCCATGGACATTGACGGAGGCACAAGATAACCCGGGGGCTACAGTTCGGCCAGACCGATCCCGGACACACATACTTTAATTTTTTTGTTTCAGGTTCCTTTTTTCCGCGGGCCTGATCGCGAGTCCTTTAGAATGATTGGCATACAACGGATACACATACTTTAACTTATTATAACCTTTATATGTTCTTCTTGATGATATTCATACTTATTTCTCAGGACCCGCACGCTGCGCCCTACTGATTCTGGCATGTTAAATAGCCCGGATACTTCTCGCACCATCTGTACAAGATACGCCTTGATGTATCCATCCAATTATAATAAAAGTGGTTCGTGGCCCAGTTTCTGTGGTTTTTGCTTCTTACTTTGTTTTATTTTGATCTGCTTATTTGCTGCATCGATACTCTTCTGTACGTTTCATATTCGCCAGGGGCTACTTGTCGCCCCACAATACGGCAGCAAAGTCTGAACACTTCTTATATATAAGTTCGGCACCCTGAATTCAGCATTATATGCATTGGCTCCGAATCATGTCTTTGGTCAATAGTTGGGTTGCCCGGCTCCTGTGCTTGCTACCCTACATTCCGCTCTATCGGCTAGGGTAGTAAAGGGAGAACTACTGCGGTTGTGCCCTGGCCTTGACCGGATGAGCACCTCAGTAGAGAAAGCCAAAAACTGACTGTCATGATACGGCGTGAGCTGGTCAGCTGTTTGAGGGTTAAAAAATCGTTGGAGATTTTTTCCGTGTCATGCGAAGGATCGGCACTTCCCGATCAGATGCTGACAGCACCCGGGCTTGGACCAGGGGCTGCGCACGTGCTTAACTATAAAACTCCTATGGCTAAGTGAGGGCATTTAAGCCGTACAGTCCGATTGCCTTGTTCGTTGCGCTAAACAACTCCTCCAAAGGACCATATAATTGGATCAAGATTGTTTAGAATCCATCCCGAACACCTCCGTACTACCTACGTGAGGGCAGAAGCCGACGACTGGCCAACCCTCAGATTACAAATAACACGGCCGCACAGGAGGAAACAATTCAAAGCATAATAAAATTATTTTACAAAAACCGGCTTTGTTCCCATAATACAAGGCAAGGGCAACATGAATACATTTATTCAAATACAATGTCCTGCGAACATTGCACCGCCACAAGTTGAGACCCCTCTACGACATCTGCGAAATATCGCTCGGGTGTGCAGTGCTCCTTGCCCTCCGGCGGCCCGCTGGCAATTCAACAGCGTTCATCTTCGCCCACCACATCTTGCAGCGAGCGAAGGCCATACGGGCACCTTCAATACAAAGTGAGCGCTTGATGACGCGTCGATCGAGGACAGGCGTTTACCATCCGCCTCATGAGTCTGAAGTATCCGCCAGGCATAGCTTCGGCTGGCCATAGCCGGATTGTCAAATTCTTCATGGCTAATTCGGCCACCTTGTGCAGCTCCACCAGCTGTTTCAGCTAATCGGTGAAGGACACGGGAGGCTCTGACACCGCATATTGTGACCAGAAGAGCTTCTCCATGGAACCCCCTCCTTTGGCTCGATAGAACTCCACGGCGTTCGACACACTACGTGGTAGATCAGCAAAAGCCCCTGGGGAACTCTGAAACCGGGTTAGTAAAAGGTACTGCTTCTCCGCACACTTGCTTTGCATCTTAAAAGCCTTACCCGTTGTGATCTTCCTGGCCTCCTGAATCCCCTGGAGGGCGGCCTGGGCCTTATTCCGAGCGGTCTCCGCGCTCTGACGAGCCTTGGTGAGCTCGGCCCCTTGAGCCGATGCATCATTCTCCAAGGTCTCACATTTGTTAACCGCATCTTGGAGCTCCTGCTGGACTTCTTTGACCCGGGCCTCTAGATTCTTACGGGCGGCTTGCTGCTGGACAGACTGCTCCTCGGCCTCGCCCAAGGCCTTCCTCAGGGCCTCGACCTCGGTCGCGTCTTCTGCACATATCACAATACCGCTGTCAATATACAGCGCTTATCCTTTCACGAGCATACAGCAAGTCGTTACTCACCTTGCTGCTCCTGGAGCTGAACCTTAACCTCGCCGAGCTCGTTCTTGGTCCGCTCCAGCCTCCGCTTCAGTTCGGAGACCTCGGCAGCATGCGAGGTCGCGGCCAACAGGGACGCCTGCTTATCGATACATATTCAGTCAGCCTCTTATAATTAAGGATTGATCCCTTGTCTGGTTCTTCTCGCCAAACACCGGACAGCGTCTCAGGGGCTACGGACTACATGGGGTTTTTCTATTTCTTACATCGAAACATGTTAATAGGCTGCTGCAGGCTTCATTCAGTCCGCTCTTGGCGGACTGAACCTTCTCGATCACCGCACCCATAAGGACACGGTGCTCGTCCACGACAGAGGCACTTCGTAGCGCCCCCATCAGGTCATCCGGCGCTCCTGGATGGTCAGGAGCCACCGGTGGAGGCGGTGCACCCCCCCTCCTTCAAAGGGGGCCGCTCGCCTGACTCCGGGGCCATATGGGTCTCCGGAGTCGTATTCGGCTGAGGGCCGAACTGGATATAGCCCTCTTCGCCAGTCTCCATGGGGGTTGGCTCCCCCATGTGTCTGGCAGTGGAGGTCCCGCCTTGTGGCGCCTCCCGAACAACATCATGGGCTCCTCCCCGGTTCAGAGCGGTCCTCCGGGACAGCACTTCGGCGTCATCCCTGGCCCCAGGGGAGTAAGCAGGCGGTGGCGACATGCTCTCCATCTCCGACGGAGCCAACGAACCTTCAGATGAGGATCGCTGGATAAGGTCACGGGCCGGACTGCAATAGCACAGTTAAACTATGTCAAAGATAAATGGAGAGAAAGGGCCGGATGTGCGCACGAGCAAGCCATGTCACTTACGATGCGGCCTGGGGCTTAGTACGGGGGCGTCGTTCTGGACTACTGTCGACATCCCATGCGGTGTTGACCGCTATGACGCCTTTCCCCTTCTTGGGCGTCTCCGCCTCCAGACGCGCCAAAGACGCCCTCTTCTTCTTCTTCTCCTCGAGGGGAGGGTTGTTCTCCTCCTCCTCCTCTTCCTCGTCATTGTCCTCAGGGACAGAGGAATGAGCTTCGTCGTCTTCGGACGTCACGTCTGGAGTGCCCTTGCGACGGGGGCCACTCTTGGCCCCCTTGGCCTTATTCTTGGCCTTCTTCTCCGGCGCCTTATATGGCGCCGGCACCAGCATCTTCGCCAGGCGCGGGATGACAGGTTCTTCGGGCAGCGGGGCCAGACACTGGATCCGCCTCGCCCTCTCCATCGAGTCCTGAAAGAGCAATAATAAAAACTTAGATATCATCGTTGAAACATTTAAGTCGGGGATACGTCAGAGAAAACATACCTCGCTGGCGGGGTGTTTACAATCGTGACCACGGTCTGAGTCCATGGCCGGTGGCTTCTCATTGCCCTTAAAGAGCAACTTCCAGACCCCTTCGTGAGAAGTCTCGAAGAGCCTTTTCAAGGTATGGTGCTTCTTTGAATTGAACTCCCACAAAGGTCGGCTTCGGCGCTGGCACGGAAGAAACCGGCGGACCAGCATCACCTGGATGACGTCAACAAGCTTGACGTTCTTGGTCACCATGCTTTGAACGCTCGTCTGCAGCGCTATCATCTCATCAGGTGAACACCAGTCCGGACTCTTCTCGACCCAGGAGGTGAGTCGCATGGGAGCACCGGAGCGGAATTCGGCAGCCGCGGCCCAGGTGGTGCCGCGAGGTTCTGTGATATAGAACCACTGCTTCTGCCATTCCTTTACTATCTCCACAAAAGTGGCTTTGGGCCAGGAGACGTTGGATAGCTTTCTCACCATGGCTCCTCCGCACTCCGCGTGCTGGACATCCACCACCTTTGGCTTCATGTTTAAGACTTTGAGCCACAGCCCGAAGCGGGGATGGATGCGGAGGAAGGCCTCGCACACGACGATAAACGCCGAGATGTTGAGGAAGGAATTCAAGGACAGATCAAGGAAATCTATCCCGTAATAATACATCAGCCCGCGGATGAAAGGGTGGAGTGGAAACCCTAGCCCGCGGATGAAAGGGTGGAGTGGAAACCTTAGCCCGCGGAAGAAATGGGGGATGAATACTACCCTCTCTGTGGGCTCCGGCGTGGGGACGACTTGTCCCTCGACCGGCAGACGATGGGCGATCTCCTTCGCCAAATATCCGGCCGCCCGGAGCTCAGTAATGTCTTCCTCCTTGACGGAGGAGACCATCCACTTGCCCTGACCACCGGATTCGGACATGGTTGCTTGAGTGGAAAGGAGATGAGAACTTGGGCACTGCAGCTTGAGATCGGAAAGGCAGCGACAGAGAGAGAGCATGAGAAGAGGAAGGGGGAATCCTTATCCCCTTAATAAAGGCAATAAATATTAAACGCCTCCTCACTCGCTTTAGGATTTGCCTGTTCTCAAGGGTTGTATAAACAGCACGGTTGAGTTACCCATGCCCGCATTGATGAGAATCCCGCAATAAGGGGACACGATCTCTGTTTCGACAAGACGTGCCGATAGCAACCGCGTCTCGAAACGTGGGATGACAGAAGAAAAACAGTTCGAAATTATGACCGGACAGACGCGATGTCGTGTTGAAAAGAAGTTGTCAACAAATTAGATTCGTGCAAATATTATATTCTCTCTGCGGTTGTGTATGGTGTGCGTAACAGGTCCGGATATGATCATTGCATCCGAAGACTATCTTGGAGTTCGGAGAAAGGGAACCCGCCTTGCAATGCCGAAGACAATCTGCGCGCCGGACTCCTCGTCATTGAAAGCTAGGTTCAGTGGCTACTGAGGGAGTCCGGGACTAAGGGGTCCTCGGGCGTCCGGCCTGTTATCCATGGGCTGGACTGATGGGCTGTGAAGACATGAAGATCGAAGACCATACTCGTGTCCGGATTGGACTCTCCTTGGCGTGGAAGGCAAGCTTGGCGACCAATTATGAAGATTCCTTCTTATGTAACCGACTCCATGTAAATCCTAGATCCCCCGGGTGTCTATATAAACCGGATGGGTTATTCCGGAAAGGATATATACTCATTACCATATTCACATAGGCTAGACTTCTAGGGTTTAGCCATTACGATCTCGTGGTAGATCAACTCTTGTAACACTCATATTCATCAAGATCAATCAAGCAGGAAGTAGGGTATTACCTCCATAGAGAGGGCCCAACATGGGTAAACATCGTGTCCCCGTCTTCTGTTACCATCGATCCTAGACGCATACGATTCGGGACCCCCTACCGAGATCCGCCGGTTTTGACACCGGCAGGTGTGTGTCCAAACTTTAAATCAAACATGCCAAATTTTTTACCACATCATCTTGGTGGCATGACATTACATCAAGCAAGGTTTCATGTTTTTTGATCATTTTTTAAATTTTGGGAATTAAAATTCCATGGCACTACATGCATGTGCCCATGCCGTGACACCAATATGTTTGAAAATTCCTTCTAATTTACTGCACATGGAATTAACTCGCACAAAGTACACAAATAGGATTTTTCAAACCGTTATGGTTAGCTGTTGCATGTAGATGTAGTTCAAATTTGAATTACAGTCATTAAATGGCTAGAAAATCACTTTAATGTCTTTAAAAGGTCAAATGACTCCTAGAATTTTCCAAATTTTCACATGACAGTTGTATTAGTGCATGTTAAATGTAGAAAACAATTGAAGGTCGTAAGAGGAAGCTATCTCCCGTTCGTCATCAAACATGCATTGTTCCCTCTCGGAAACGCGAGCCTTCTAGTGAGTTGCTCCAGTTTGTGAGGGGTGTGTATCCAAACTTTTGTCAAACATGCCAATTTTTTTACCACATCATCTTGGTGGCATGACATTACATCAAGCAAGGTTTCCTGTTTTTCTGGTCTTTTTTAATTTTTTGGAATTAAAATGCCAAGGCACTCCATGCATGTGTCCATGCCGTGAGACCAATATGTTTGAAAATTCCTTCTAATTTACTGCACATGGAATTAACTCACACACAAGTACACAAATATGATTTTTCAAACCGTTATGGTTAGCTTTTGCATGTAGATGTAGTTCAAATTTGAATTACGGTCATTAAATTGCTAGAAAATCACTTAAATGTCTTTAAAAGGTCAAATGACCCCTGAAATTTTCCAAATTTTCACATGACAGTTGTATTAGTGCACATTAAATGTAGAAAAAAATTGAAGCCCGTAAGAGGAAGCTATCTCCCATTCGTCATCAAACATGCATTGTTCCCTCTCGGAACCACGAGCCTTCTAGTGAGTTGCTCCAGTTTGTGAGGGGTGTATGTCCAAACTTCCGTCAAACATGCCAATTTTTTGACCACATCATCTTGTAGGCATGACATTACATCAAGCAAGGTTTCATGTTTTTCTGATCATTTTTTAATTTTTTGGAATTAAAATGCCAAGGCACTCCATGCATTTGTCCATGCCGTGAGACAAATAGGTTTAAAAATTCCTTCTAATTTACTACGCATGGAATTAACTGACACACAAGTACACAAATATGATTTTTCAAACCGTCATGGTTAGCTTTTGTATGTAGATGTAGTTCAAATTTGAATTGCGGTCATTAAATTGCTAGAAAACCACTTAAATGTATTTAAAAGGTCAAATGACCCCTGAAATTTTCCAAATTTTCACATGACAGTTGTATTAGTGCATGTTAAATGTAGAAAAAAATTGAAGGTCGTAAGACGAAGCTATCTCCCCTTCGTCATCAAACATGCATTGTTCCCTCTCGGAACCCCGAGCCTTCTAGTGATTTGCTCCGGTTGTGAGGGGTGTGTGTCCAAACTTTCGTCAATCATGCCAAATTTTTTACCACATCATCTTGGTGGCATGACATTACATCAAGCAAGATTTTCATTTGTTTCTGAACTTTTTTATTTTTTTGGAATTAAAATGCCATGGCACTCCATGCATGGGTCCAGGGCGTGAGACCAATATGTTTGAAATTTCCTTCCAATTTACTGCACATGGAATTAACTCGCACACAAGTACACAAATATGATTTTTTTTAAACCGTTATGGTTAGCTATTGCATGTAGATGTAGTTCAAATTTGGATTACGGTCATTAAAGTGCTAGAAAATCACTTAAATGTCTTTAAAAGGTCAAATGACCCCTGAAATTTTCCAAATTTTGACACGAAAGTTGTATTAGTGCACGTTAGCTGTAGAATTTTTTTGAAGCCCATAAGAGGAAGCTATCGCCCGTTCGTCATCAAACATGCATTGTTCCCTCTCGGAACCACGAGCCTTCTAGTGTGTTGCTTCGGTTTGTGAGGTGTGTGTGTGTGTCCAAACTTTCGTCAAACATGCCAAAAAATTTACCACATCATCTTGGTGGCATGACATTACATCAAACAAGGTTTCATGGGTTTCTGATCTTTTGTAATTTTTTTGGAATTTAAATGCCATGGCACTCCATACTTAATTGTGTCATAGCCGTGAGACCAATATGTTTGAAAATTCCTTCCAATTTACTACACATTGAATTAACACGCACATAAGTACACAAAATATGAATTTTCAAACCGTTATGGTTAGCCGTTGCATGTACATGTAGTTCAAATTTGAATTATGATCATTAAATGGCTAGAAAATCACTTAAATATCTTAAAGGGTCAAATGACCCCTGCAATTTTCAAAAATTTGACATGACAGTTGTATTAGTACTACAAATTTTCTCGTACATTTAAAACACCATCTGTTGCCACTTTACACCAAATTCGTCTTTCACAGCTAATAAAAAATATCAACAACATCACACACAGTTTTTTTGTAGGAACCGTTTGTGCTGAAAATTCCTCGGTCTATTTAAGTCTTCCTCCTTAATCTTCGATGGCTCGTCTGCTCCAGTGCTGGCAACCCCAAATCCACGAATCCTGATCCCCATTCCCGCAACTCCTTCTTGCAAAGATGACGTCATGGAAACGCTTCGTGAAGGCCCGTACGGTGGCCGCGTCCTCCCCGAGCGCCGCCACCTGCGCTGAGAGCGCCGCCGCCTACACTGAGAGTGCCGCCACATCTGCATTGAGCTCAGCCGCATCCGTTGAGAGGGCATCTGCAGCAACCGACATGGCAGCTGCAGCAGCCGAGACGGCTGCAACAGCTGCTGCGACGGTGGCTGCAAACGCCGAGAGCGCTCAAGCTGCCATTCATGCCGCCGATGTCGCCCTGGCCCGGGTCGAGGCCATCCGTGCAAAGATCGAGGACACACACGCCAAGATATTCTAGGCCACCTTGGAATCCAGTATGCAACCCACATCCGAAAAGGCGGCGGTGGCCATGGAGCACCTGCTTCCTCATGAGATCGTCGAGCGGGAGCTGGAGATGCAGGAGGCGTCGGAGATCGAGGAGTGCCAGGAGGAGGAGTTGCACGTGGCCGAGGTCGAGATAGAGAAGAGTATGTCCGTCGAGGAATCGGCGGTGGAGTACCAACGCGAGCTCTAGCGCTGCCACTACTACGAGTACTACAACCTTGAGGGCGGATCCAAGGACGAGGACGTGGTCGACTTCAGCAGGGGGGCCACGGAGTCCACCAACGGCGGCATGTCGCCAGGACAAGTCATCGACCTCTCATCTCACACCGGCGATGCACAGGCCGGCGCGGCAGTGGATTTGTTAAAATTATGCGTACATAGGCTTTGTTTTCAATGCTGGTCTTTTTTAGAGCAATGTTTAGGTCAACTGGCTCTGTTTAATTACTAAAATTGCTCGATTCAGTAAGTGCGGTCTGTGTGATGTACGCTATTTTGTGTGCCCAAATTAGCAAACGATGTTAAATTATGCAATGACGTGGATGAGGACAGTACCCGGGGAATTTCCACCAAAATTTGAATTATCAAACTCATCCCATGCACGTAAAGAAGAAGAGTCGTTTGCGATGCACACAATCGTTCAAAGTGAATGGTGTCCGGTGGCACCGCGCGCAAAGTTTCCCTCCACATTTTGAAATTTTTGGCCTACCGCCAAAATATCTACCCCCCTTCCCCACCCCCTTTTCTCCCCGACCACAAGTCACATTTCCCCTGTTTCCTCCTTCCTTCCTTCCTTCCTAAGCTATAGCCACTTCCTCACTCTCGCCGTCTCGCATCCTACCGCCAGGGTCGCCATGGTCTTATTTGATGACCTCTCCAGCGGTTCCTTCTCTAATGACAACTCCTTCACCACCTGGGTATGCCTCTCTTCTCTCTCTCGGGCTATGACTTGGAATGAAGGATTTTAACCCGGCGGTCGATTTGAGTCATTTCTTCCTCCTGTAGCTCCCTAGGACCATCAGTTGCAACGAATGGAGCGGGGTGGCTGAAGATCTGTCTTCTAGTTGTCACCATCAATCTCCATGCGTGAAGCTAGTTGCGTTTGAATCTGTGGACAGTGGGAGGAAGTTTCTAGCATGTGCAGAGAAGGTTAGCCCCTCTTTCGTTGTTACAAATCATTTGTTAGATGTGATTCAGACACTGTCATGATCCAAACCCATTCATACCACACCTTCAACCAAACACATCCTAAGACAGTATCACAGTTTGTACCTAGTATCTAAAAATGTTGCCATCTCATCAGCGGTGCCATTAGAAAATTATTTGGCACCGCTTCAGCAGTTTGTGCAGCCAATTTTGGTCCACACATCCGAGCAGCCAAGTAATAAAATACTAAATCTTTATGGCACAAAGGAACTGGGCATCGGAGCAACTAGGTGCTCGGAGTCCGGGTCCCTGATTTTTTTCCGCTGCATCGGCTCGCCAGTGCAGGGCACCGGTGGGAAATGTAGCAACAGTTGTCTTTACACCGGTTTTGTCATACATAGTGGATGGCCTTAGTGCTATTAGTTATATGTTACAAAATTTGTGCATGTACACACCTGTTAGTATCAATTTGTTGTCATCCAAACACTGCCGCTATCTTTATTGCGATTATATTTAGCTTCCTCATAAAATGTTCAATTTGTTATTTATAGTACATGAGTAAGAACTTGTAGCGTTGTTGTAGTTAACTATAGCTTCTGATATTTCAGAATTTGGTTGTTGTCTCAGTAGCAATTTATTCATTTGCACATTGATCTTTTTGAGAAGATATGTCATAATTAATCTGTTTCTTCAGTTTTTCAAAATAAGTATTGGTGATTTTCTATGTTGCTATAAACCCATTTCCCCTACAATTGTTACTGATCTAGTTTTAAATATTATAGGATGAATAGAAGTGTTCTTACTTGGAGTGGGTTGATCAAGAGTGGCTACAGTCTCTGAAGATGTGCCTAGCAAAGCTCTGGAGCATGTATGAGGAAGAGAACAGAGTTAGGCTTAGAGAAAGTATTGTCAACGCTGAAGAATATTTGAAGATGCGGGATAAAAAGAGGAAGGTGGAGAATGAGCTCAGATTTTTTTAAATCAGACTTTGCTAAGATGGTGTTGGCGAAGGAGGAGGCACTTTCCCAGTTGGCCAGTGCAAAGCAGGTTCTTACTAAACTGAAAGCAGAGGTGGATAAGACGAGCCTGGATGATCTCAATCAGGGAAATGAATATATTGTTCTAATATTGTTCTTATGAAGCTGAAGTAGCTATATGTTGTACCGTGTTGTTTTCAGGTAGCTACCGTACTGTGATGTTAAAATATATTTATGTGCCTGATATAAAGTTGGCAAACAACTGTTCGATATGAAATGTGAATTTGCGTAATACTAGAATTATTAATTTAAGCTAATAAACTTGCTAAATGGGTCATGGAACTTTGCAAATGGTTCTAGCAGTAAAAGCGCTTGTGATGGATAGCCCAATGCCACACAGTTTTCTTCATCAAATCATGTGTGATGTAGTTGAATAAAAGCAAACAGTTAACCAAGGTAGAGCGTGTGTGATAATTACACCAATCACAAACGAGCCTATACATAAAACTGTGTGGGATGTACATATGAACGGAAACATTTCCATGGATTGAGTGTGTGGGATGTACATACGAACGGAAATGATTTCCCTGGATTGACTATGTGGGATGTACATAAGAACGGAAACGTTTGTTTGGGACTGACTGTGTGGGATGTACTTACGACCGGAACCGATTGGGCATGTATAATCGTATTTGATCGCTCGCCAATCGCACACGACCTCATTTTGTCGAGCGTGTGTGCCAGGAGAGCCTATCCCCGACGGTTTCTGGGTCGTGTGGGAAGGACCCCCCCCCCCCCTATCGCCCACACTCACTAGGCGACGGTTTAAAATGCTGTCACGGAAAGGGGTTAAAACCATTTGTATAGCACCTTGCTGTACAAGTGTCCATGCATGTCAGATATAATTAATTGCACACACAGATATATCCACAAGAACCTCGCGAAGCAATGTAACGACCAACAAACTTGACGTCAATGATACCCAATATGATGGAACAGCTAAAGGCAGTTCTTCAGAAGACTTGTAGAAAGATGATGAATCCTATTCACCCCACAAGGTCCTTGCCCTAACTTGGCCCGTGATATGGGTACATCATGCATATATTTGAAGGAAATGTTCCCTAGAGGCAATAATAAAGTTGTTATTTACATTTCCTTATATCATGATAAATGTTTATTATTCATGCTAGAATTGTATTAACCGGAAACTTAGTACATGTGTGAATACATAGACAAACAGAGCGTCCCTAGTATGCCTCTGCTTGACTAGCTTGTTTATCAAAGATGGTTATGTTTCCTAGCTATAGACATGTGTTGTCATTTGATAAACGGGATCACATCATTATAGAATGATGTGATGGACAAGACCCATCTGTTAGATTAGCACTATGATCGTTTAGTTTGTTGTTATTGCTTTCATCATGACTTATACATGTTCCTCTGACTATGAGATTATGCAACTCCTGAATACCGGAGGAACACTTAGTGTGCTATCAAACGTCACAACGTAACTTGGTGATTATAAAGATACTCTATAGGTGTCTCCGATGGTGTTTGTTGAGTTGGCATAGATCGATATTAGGATTTGTCACTCTGATTGTCGGAGAGGTATCTCTGGGCCCTCTCAGTAATGCACATCACTATAAGCCTTGCAAGCAATGTGACTAATGAATTAGTTGCAGGATGATGCACTACAGAATGAGTAAAGAGACTTGCTGGTAATGAGATTGAACTAGGTATGATGATACGTACCGACGGTCTAATCTCGGGCAAGTAACATACCGATGACAAGGGAACAACGTATGTTGTTGTGCGGTTTGACCAATAAAGATCTTTGTAGAATATGTAGGATACAATATGAGCATCAAGGTTCCGATGTTGGTTATTGACCGGAGAAGTGTATCGGTCATGTCCGTAGGGTCCGCACGCTTAACGTCCGATGACGACTGGTATTATGAGTTTATGTGATTTGATGTACTGAAGGTTGTTCGGAGTCCCGGATGAGATCACGACAGGACGAGGAGTCTCAAAATGGTCGAGACATAAAGATTGATATATTGGACCATGTTGTTCGGACATCGGAAGTGTTCCGGAGAAATTTGGATAAAACCGGAGTGCCGGAGGGTTACCGGAACCCCCCCCCCTCCGAGAAGTGGGCCACCATGGGCCTTAGAGGAGAGAGGGCCGGCCAGGAGGTGGCGCGCGCCCCCCAGTCCAAATTGGACAAGGGGTGGGGGTGGCGCCCCCCTCCTTCCTTCTCTCCCCTTCCTCCTTCCTCCCCCTCCTTGTTGGACTAGGAAAGGGGGGAACCTACTCCTAGTAGGAGTAGGATTCCTCCCCCTTGGGCGCGCCCCTTGAGGAAGGCTGGCCCCCTCCTCCCCTCCTTTATATACGGGGGAGGGGCGCACCCCATAGACACACAAGTTGATTTCTTAGTCGTGTGCGGTGACCCCCTCCACAGTTTTCCACCTCGGTTATATTGTCGTAGTGCTTAGGCGAAGCCCTATGTCGGTAACTTCATCATCACAGTAATCACGCCGTCGTGCTGACGAAACTCTCCCTCGGCCTCAGCTGGATCTAGAGTTCGAGGGATGTCACCGAGCTGAATGTGTGCAGATTGCGGAGGTGTCGTGCATTCGGTACTTGATCAGTTGGATCACGAAGACGTTCGACTACATCAACCGCGTTACCAAACGCTTCCGCTTTCGGTATACGAGGGTACGTGGACACACTCTCCCCGCTCGTTGCTATGCTTCTCCTAGATATATCTTGCGTGATCGTAGGAATTTTTTTTAAATACTACATTCCCCAACAGTGGCATCCGAGCCAGGTCTATGCGTAGATGTTATATGCATGAGTAGAACACAAAGAGTTGTGGGCGATAATAGTCATCGCTTACCAAAGATGTCATACTTTGATTCGGCGGTATTATTGGATGAAGCGGCCCAGACCGACATTACATGACCGCGTTCATGAGACTGGTTCTACCGCCGTGCTTCGCACACAGGTGGCTAGTGGGTGTCTGTTTCTCCAACTTTAGTTGAATCGAGTGTGACTACGCCCGGTCCTTGTTGAAGGTTAAAACAGCACACTTGACAAAAAAATCGTTGTGGTTTTGATGCGTAGGTAAGAACGGTTCTTGCTAAGCCCGTAGCAGCCACGTAAAACTTGCAACAACAAATTAGAGGACGTCTAACTTGTTTTTGCAGGGCTTGCTGTGATGCGATATGGTCAAGACGTGATGATATATAATTTGTTGTGTGAGATTATCATGTTTTGTAACAGTTATCGGCAACTGGCAGGAGCCATATGGTTGTCGCTTTATTGTATGAAATGCATTCGCCATGTAATTTCTTTATTTCATCATTAAGCGGTAGCGATAGTCGTAGAAGTAATAGTTGGTGAGACGACAACGATGCTTCGATGGAGATCAAGGTGTCAAGCCGGTGACAATGGTGATCATGACGGTGCTTTGGAGATGGACATCAAAGGCACAAGATACTGATGGCCACATCATATCACTTATATTGATTGCATGTGATGTTTATCATTTATGCATCTTATTTTGCTTTGTACGGCGGTAGCATTATAAGATGACCTCTCACTAAATTTCAAGGTATAAGTGTTCTCCCTGAGTATGCACCGTTGCTACAGTTCGTCGTGCCGAGACACCATGTGATGATCGGGTGTGATAAGCTCTACGTTCACATACAATGGGTGCAAGCCAGTTTTGCACACGCAGAATACTCAAGTTAAACTTGACGAGCCTAGCATATGCAGATATGTCCTCGGAATACTGAGACCGAAAGGTCGAGCGTGAATCATATAGTAGATATCATCAACATAGTGATGTTCACCATTCAAAACTACTCCATCTCACATGATGATCAGACATGGTTTAGTTGATATGGATCACGTGATCACTTAGATGATTAGAGGGATGTCTATCTAAGTGGGAGTTCTTAAGTAATATGATTAATTGAACTTTAATTTACCATGAACTTAGTACCTGATAGTATTTTGCATGTCTATGTTGTTGTAGATAAATGGCCCGTGCTACTGTTCCATTGAATTTTAATGCATTCCTAGAGAAAGCTAAGTTGAAAGATGATGGTAGCAACTACACGGACTGGGTCCATAACTGGAGGATTATCCTCATTGTTGCACAGAAGAATTACGTCCTGGAAGCACTGCTAGGTGCCAAACCAGTCGCAGGAGCAACACCAGATGTTATGAATGTCTGGCAGCGCAAAGCTGATGACTACTCGGTAGTTCAGTGTGCCATGCTTTACGGCTTAGAATCGGGACTTCAACGACATTCTGAATGTCATAGAGCATATTAGATGTTCTAAGAGTTGAAGTTAATATTTCAAGCAAATGCTCGGATTGAGAGATATGAAGTCTCCAATAAGTTATACAGCTGCAAAATGGAGGAGAATAGTTCTGTCAGTGAGCATATACTCAAAATGTCTGGGTACCACAATCACTTGACTGGGCTTGGGAGTTAATCTTCCAGTTGATAGTGTCATTGAGAGAGTTCTTCAATCACTACCACCAAGCTACAAAAGCTTCGTGATGAACTATAATATGCAAGGGATGGATAAGCCAATTCCCGAGCTCTTCGCGATGCTAAAGGCTGCGGAAGTAGAAATCAAGAAGGAGCATCAAGTGTTGATGGTCAACAAGACCACCAGTTTCAAGAAAAAGGATAAAGGGAAGAAGGGGAACTTCAAGAAGAACGGCAAGCAAGTTCTTTGCTTAAGTGAAGAAGCCCAAGTCTGGACCTAAGCACGAGACCGAAAGTGCTTCTACTGCAAAGGGACTGGTCACTGGAAGCGGAACTGCACCAAGTATTTGGCGGATAAGAAGGATGGCAAAGTGAAAGGTATATTCGATATACATGTTATTGATGTGTACCTTACTAATGCTCGCAGTAGTGCCTGGGTATTTGATACTGGTTCTGTTGCTCATATTTGCAACTCAAAACAGGGGCTACGGATTAAGCAAAGATTAGCTAAGGACGAGGTGACGATGCGCGTGGGAAATGGTTCCAAAGTCGATGTGATCGTCGTTGGCACGCTACCTCTAAATCTACCTTCGGGATTAGTTTTAGACCTGAATAATTGTTATTTGGTGCTAGCATTAAGCATGAACATTATATTTGGATCTTGTTTGATGCGAGACAGTTATCATTTAAATCAAAGAATAATGGTTGTTCTATTTATATGAGTAATACCTTTTATGGTCATGCACCCTTGATGAGTGGTCTATTTTTATTGAATCTCGATAGTAGTGATACACATACTCATAGTGTTGAAGCCAAAAGATATAAGTTTAATAATGATAGTGCAACTTATTTGTGGCACTGCCATTTAGGTCATATTGGTGTAAAGCACATGAAGAAACTCCATGTTGATGAGCTTTTGGAATCACTTGATTATGAATCACTGGATGTTTGCGAACCATGCCTCATGGGCAAGATGACTAAGCCTCCATTCTCCGGAACAATGGAGCAAGCTATAGACTAGTTGGAAATAATACATACTGATGTATGTAGTCCAATGAGAGTTGAGGCTCACGGCGGGTATCGTTATTTTCTGACCTTCACAGATGATTTGAGCAGATATGGGTATATCTACTTGATGAATAAGTCTGAAACATTTGAAAAGTTCAAAGAATTTCAGAGTGAAGTGGAAAATCATCATAACAAGAAAATAAAGTTTCTACAATCTGATCGTGGAGGTGAATATTTGAGTTACGAGTTTGGTCTTCATTTAAAACAATGCAGAATAGTTTCACAACTAACGCCACCCGAAACACCACGGCGTAATGGTATGTCCGAACGTTGTAACCGCACTTTATTAGATATGGTGCGATCAATGATGTCTCTTACTGATTTACCGCTATCATTTTGGGGTTATGCTTTAGAGATGGATGCATTCACGTTAAATAGGGCACCATCTAAATACGTTGAGACGACACCATATGAACTGTGGTTTGGCAAGAAACCCAAGTTGTCGTTTCTTAAAGTTTGGAGCTGCGATGCTTATGTGAAAAAGCTTCAACCTGATAAGCTCGAACCCAAATCAGAGAAATGTGTCTTCATAGGATACCCAAAGGAAACTGGTGGGTACACCTTCTATCACAGATCCGAAGGCAAGATTTTCGTTGCTAAGAACGGATCCTTTCTAAAGAAAGAGTTTCTCTCGAAAGAAGTGAGTGGGAGGAAAGTAGAACTTGATGAGGTAATTGTACCTGCTCCCTCATTGGAAAGTAGTTCATCACAGAAATCAGTTCCAGTGATTCCTACACCAATTAGTGAGGAAGCTAATGACGATGATCATGAAGCTTCTGATCAAGTTACTACCGGACCTCGTAGGTCAACCAGAGTAAGATCCGCACCAGAGTGGTACGACAATCCGGTCCTGGACATCGTGTTACTTGACCATGACGAACCTACGAACTATGAGGAAGCGGTCATGAGCCCAAATTCCGCGAAATGGCTTGTGGCCATGAAATCTGAGATGGGATCCATGTATGAGAACAAAGTGTGGACTTTAGTTAACTTGCCCGATGATCGGCAAGCCATAAAGAATAAATGGATCTTCAAGAAGAAGACTGACACTGATGGTAATGTTACTGTCTACAAAGCTCGACTTGTTGCAAAAGGTTTTTGACAATTTCAAGGAGTTGACTACGATGAGACTTTCTCACCCGTAGCGATGCTTAAGTCCGTCCGAATCATGTTAGCAATTGCCGCATTTTATGATTATGAAATTTGGCAAATGGATGTCAAAACTGCATTCCTGAATGGATTTCTGGAAGAAGAGTTGTATATGATGCAAACAGAAGGTTTTGTCAATCCAAAGGGTGCTAACAAAGTGTGCAAGCTCCAGCGATCCATTTATGGACTGGTGCAAGCCTCTCGGAGTTGGAATAAACGTTTTGATAGTGTGATCAAATCATATGGTTTAATACAGACTTTTGGAGAAGCCTGTATTTACAAGAAAGTGAGTGGGAGCTCTGTAACATTTCTAATATTATATGTGGATGACATATTACTGATTGGAAATGATAGAGAATTTCTGGATAGCATAAAATGATACTTGAAGAAGAGTTTTTCTATGAAAGACCTCGGTGAAGCTGCTTACATATTGGGCATCAAGATCTATAAAGATAGATCAAGACGCTTAATTGGACTTTCACAAAGCACATACCTTGATAAGATTTTGAAGAAGTTCAAAATGCATCAGTCAAAGAAAGGGTTCTTGCCTGTATTAAAAGGTGTGAAGTTGAGTGAGACTCAATGCCCGACCACTGCAGAAGATAGAGAGAAAATGAAAGTCATTCCCTATGCCTCAGCCATAGGTTCTATCATATATGCAATGTTGTGTACCAGACCTGATGTGTGCCTTGCTATATGTATAGTACGGAGGTACCAACGTAATCCAGGAGTGGATCACTGGACATCGGTCAAGAACACCCTGAAATACCTGAAAAAGACTAAGGATATGTTTCTCGTTTATGGAGGTGACAAAGTGCTCGTTGTAAATGGTTACATCGATGCAAGCTTTGACACTTGTAGCGACCCGACCTCAGACGGTCAAGCCTGCGTGTTCTTTGTGCCATCCACGGATCAAGGTATCTTTGGCACACACAAGACATCAATGTATATATCAAAGAGCAATCACATGCATAAATAACGTAAAACTGATATATACCTCATAATACTCAGAGGAAACAATCAAACGGGTGTGGAGTCCCATCAACGCCATCGGCAGGTTGAGTGTAGACCGTAACCCTGTATCGTAACTCTTACTCGTCGAGGAAATATCTGCAACATGATACGTTGCAGCCGTGTAGGTCAGTACATTGAATGTACCGGCAAGATCACAATGTGAGAAGACAGATGATAAAACTATACTATATGCAATATGTCTTTATTTCTCTTTATCTGTGTTTTGTTTGCGTAAAATCTGATTTTATTTTTACTACATCAAAGAATTGATTGATTTCTGTACTAATGAGTTTTCTATCATGACATGGTTCCTACTACCGATGTCTCATAGCCCAAAATTCATCATATGTTGCCCACAATTAAGTTATCAATCCAAAGGTTGAGAGTTCCGAGATAGATCCAAGTCCGGATGCTCAATTTGTCCGTGAATCGGGACACGGCTAATCGATTAGGTTTAAAACCCTCTGCATAGGTTTGTACACTTTACCCGCAAGATTCGATCCCTCTATTTACGTTCTCGCACTTCGTGGTGTTTGAGAACAAGATGACCAAACATGGTCTTCCAAGAGTTCCTCGACCACCGTCCAGACTCATCCCATCCTACCGTAGTTCTACATCTGCTAGTACCGTCCCAGCCAGAGTCACCACTAAGGTCAACCAAGCCAGAGCCCATAATGACTTGCGGTTGCACGGGTAAGCTTCCGGGCATGAAGTATTCTTCCGCCTCTTTGAGTCTGGGTGAAGCTTTCCGCAAGATGTCATGGCGCTTCTCCATGCATCCTGCCAACCACTTGGTTCCTCCAGGTGCCCGTCAACCGTCCTTCACCCAAAGAGTGTGTATTGAATTCTGTCTCGAGTCTTGAAGTCTTGAGGTCTTGAAGATGCAGTCCTTGCAGATTCCATCATGGAGTTGTCGTCATTGACGTAGAATCCTCCATACTCACACCACTCCCGAGTACTCATACCAAACCCCGTCTACTATAGCGTAGCATAAAAATAAAATATCGTCCCGGGCTTGGTAACAGGGGAATGGGTTCCTACCTCATGCATACTACTCAACTACAAGGATTCAATAACACTATTGAGGGGTGGTTGCAAAGATGTCACTAAATGCAATAAAACATAGGTATGAAAGCATGGTCAAAGTGAACTTGCCTTGTTGACGATCTTCAAAACTAGGGATTCAGAGTAGCAAGCTCCGCACTCGGAAATTCTACCGAGGCAAACAATAACTATAATAAGCATATAGCATGAGATCACTTAACATAGCAACATAGTAACATAACACACCAAACAAACAAATCAAAACCCAAAGGGAAAACTCAAAGAAAACCAATTCAAGTTTTTCCTACTTCAAGCAACCACTAAAAATAGTTTTATATAACAAAAATTTTCTTAACATAACCTAATCATGGATTTATGTTAACTTAACGAGAAAAGAATGCATTAAGCAACTAGGAGCAAAAGAATCAATTTAAAATCTATGATGAAACTCCTATTAGGCCTAATTCAATTTCTATTAAGAAAAATAAAATAAAAAGTTTTATTTAATATAAATAAAAGTTCATCCTATAAAGTGACAGAAACTATCCTAGAATAATCAATCACATGTGAAAAATAAACTTATTTACTAATTAAAATAATAGGAAAACAGTAGCTAGTTAATTAATTAGGATTAACAAGATTCTGCTAAAACTACTTTTTCATTAATCCTAAAATACCCAAATTAATTCCTATGGTTTGGCAATGTCAAAATAAAGTTGGGACAAAAAGAATCATATAAAAATAATTTTCCTAGCTCATGTTATAACAGATTTACTATTCTGACTAAAACTAAATTAAAGCAATTTTAATTGTTTTTGACATAGCTAATTATATTTTCTACAGAAACTACACGAAATTTGCAATCCAACAAAAAAAGAATCACCTAAAAATATTAAGTAGATTAAAAGTTATGAATTTTTCAAAACTGAAACTATTGTGCTAAAACAGAAAACAAAAATAAATGAAAAAGGGCCTAATGGGCCTAAACTACGCACTGAGCGTAATATAAACTAAACGGGCCTAGGGTTAAACTGAATCGGGCCGGGTTAAAAAAATAAAACCCTAACTAAAATAAACCGTAAACTAACCGGGCCGGACCGGTTTTATTTAAAAGAAATACCCCTTCGGGGGTGTTCTAATCTACGCCGTGGATGGGAGATCGGACGGCGGGGTGGAGTTCCGGTGACTTACCGGAGCTCGGCAGCGGCGGCGGCGAGTGCGCTGGCCTCTCCGATCGTCGGGGAGGTCGGTGGAGTGGCCCGGCGGGTGCGGACGAGCTCGGGGAGGGTCTTGGTGGAGTCGGTGGAGGTCGGGAGGGGCTAGGGCTGCGACGGCGACGAAAATGGCGGCGGCGGGAGGTTCGGGCTCCGGCGACGCGTGAGAGAGAGAGGAGGGGCTCCGCGAGGGTAAGGGGAATGGGGTGCGGGGCCGGATTATATAGGCGGGGGCCTCGGCGTTACTGGGGCGATCGGGAGGTGATCGGGAGGATCGGATCCGGATCTCGCGGATCCCATCGGCGATCGGCGGCCAATGGCGGGGGGTTGAAGGCAGGCGAGGCCACCTGCCAGAGAGAGAGGGAGGGGGGTGGTGCGGTCGGGCGACCGAGCCGGAGTGGGTTCGGGCGCGGGGAGGTGAGGCCGGCTCGCTGGCCTCGCTGGGCTGGCCTCTGGGCCGCCTGGTGGGCCGGGGGGGGGGTTCCTTTTTAAATTTTTTCTTTTTAAATAAAACAAAAACAGAGATAACTTTTAAAATATAAATATTTTATATAGGACATATATATATATATATCAAAATGATCAGAAAAAGATTTCCTACAACATGAACTATTTTTCAAGTTCAAATAAAATACACAAAAATTCAAATAAAACAAAGAGTGTTTACGCCCTAATAAAATCCAATAAAATCATTTTTAAAAATACCAAAATGACTTCAAATTTATTTTCTCCTAATTTTTCATTGAAGGGAATCATTTCACCCATATTTCCATTTATTTATTTTTAGGAGAAAAATAATTTTGAATAAAATCCAAATAATTCCAAATTTGAAGGGGAGTTTCAAAATACCTTCAAATGACTTTCAATTTGATTCTTTTTAACTTCCAACTCATATTTCATATAATTGAAGAAGTCATTTTATCTTCCCGCATGAATATCATTGAATTGCATAAAGCTTTGAATTTGAAATATTCTCAAATGAAATTCAAATCTTTTCAAAACCCTTTTCATTCCAAATGGAAGAAGTCATGTCATCTTCCCTCTAGGGTTTGGTGTTGGAATGAACTTGAGTTCATTGAGATCCAAAAAGGCAAAGGGAAAGTTTGGGAAAGTCATTTCATTCCTCTCATTCAACTTTCAAAAGTTTCAAATTCCACTCAATTTCATTCAATCAATCAGACAACAAGCATAGTTATTTATTTAATATAACATTCCAAAATTCTAAATTTTGGGATGTTACAACACTGATCCGGATGACTCTAAATCACAAACCGGATACGTATTTATATTGAATGGTGGAGCTGTCAGTTGGTGCAGTTCCAAACATAGCATCGTGGCGGGATCTACGTGTGAAGCAGAGTACATAGCTGCTTCTGAAGCAGCAAATGAAGGAGTCTGGATGAAGGAGTTCATATCCGATCTAGGTGTCATACCTAGTGCATCGGGTCCAATGAAAATATTTTGTGACAATACTGGTGCAATTGCCTTGGCAAAGGAATCCAGATTTCACAAGAAGACCAAGCACATCAAGAGACGCTTCAATTCCATCTATCATCAAGTGTCGGAAGGGGACATAGAGATTTTCAAGATACATACGGATCTGAATGTTGCAGACCCGTTGACTAAGCCTCTCTCACGAGCAAAACATGATCAACACTAAGACTCCATGGGTGTTAGAATCATTACTGTGTAATCTAGATTATTGACTCTAGTGCAAGTGGGAGACTGAAGGAAATGTGCCCTAGAGGCAATAATAAAGTCGGTATTTACATTTCCTTATATCATGATAAATTTTTATTACTCATGCTAGAATTGTATTAACCGGAAACTTAGTACATGTGTCAATACATAGACAAACAGAGTGTCCCTAGTATGCCTCTACTTGACTAGCTTGTTTATCAAAGATGGTTATGTTTCCTAGCCATAGACATGTGTTGTCATTTGATAAATAGGATCACGTCATTAGAGAATGATGTGATGGACAAGACCCATCCATTAGCTTAGCAGTATGATCGTTTAGTTTGTTGCTATTGCTTTCATCATGAATTATACATGTTCCTCTGACTATGAGATTATGCAACTCCCGAATACCGGAGGAACACTTAGTGTGCTATCAAACGTTGCAACGTAACTGGGTGATTATAAAGATGCTCTGGTGTCTCTCGATGGTGTTTGTTGAGTTGGCATAGATCGAGATTAGGATTTGTCACTCCGATTGTCGGAGAGGTATCTCTGGTCCCTCTCGGTAATGCACATCACTATAAGCCTTGCAAGCAATGTGACTAATGAGTTAGTTTGCAGGATGATGCACTACGGAATGAGTAAAGAGACTTGCCAGTAACGAGATTGAACTAGGTATGATGATACCGACGATCGAATCTCGGGCAAGTAACATACCGATGACAAAGGGAACAACGTATGTTGTTGTGCGGTTTGACCGATAAAGATCTTCGTAGAATGTATAGGAACCAATATGAGCATCTAGGTTCCGCTGTTGGTTATTGACCGGAGAAGTGTCTCGGTCATGTCTACATAGTTCTCGAACCCGTAGGGTTCGCACGCTTAACGTTCGATGACGATTGGTATTATGAGTTTATGTGATTTGATGTACCAAAGGTTGTTCGGAGTCCCGGATGAGATCACAGACATGACGAGGAGTCTCGAAATGGTCGACACATAAAGATTGATATATTGGACCATGTTGTTCGGACACCGGAAGTGTTTCGGATAAAATCGGAGTGCCGAAGGGTTACCGGACCCCCCCCCCCTCGGGAAGTTAATAGGCCACCATGGGCCTTAGAGGAGAGAGGGCCGGCTAGGAGGTGGCATGCGCCCCCCCCCCCAGTCCGAATTGGACAAGGGTGGGGGCGGATCCCCCCTCCTTCCTTCTCTCCCCTTCCTCCTTCCTCCCCCTCCTAGTTGGACTAGGAAAGGGGGGAACCTACTCCTAGTAGGAGTAGGATTCCTCCCCCTTGGGCGCGCCCCTTTAGGCCGGCCGCCCCCCTCCTCCCCTCCTTTATATACGGGGGAGGGAGGCACCCCATATACACGCAAGTTGATTTCTTAGACGTGTGCGGTGCCCCCCTCCACAGTTTTCCACCTCGGTCATATTGTATAGTGCTTAGGCGAAGCCCTGTGTCGGTAACTTCATCATCACCGTCATCACGTCGTCGTGCTGACGATACTCTCCCTCGGCCTCAGCTGGATCTAGAGTTCGAGGGATGTCACTGAGCTGAACATGTGCAGATCGCGGAGGTGTCGTGCGTTTGGTACTTGATCTGTTGGATCGCGAAGACGTTCGACTACATCAACCACGTTACTAAATGCTTCCGCCTTCGGTCTACGAGGGTACGTGGACACACTCTCCCCGCTCGTTGCTATGCTTATCCTAGATAGATCTTGCATGATCGCAGGAATTTTTTTGAAATACTACGTTCCCCAACAATATTGTCCTGGAGTGCATCACTCTGTAGCAATGCCATGTGCTTAGCCTGTTGACCATGCATGTAAATATGTCATGCCTTCCTTTTTTTCAGTACCTATTCCATTCATGGTAACATGTTTTCAAATTCAAGTACTGTCATTCTACTCTATCACAATGCCATCTGCTTAGTCTAGACATCATCCTTGTGAATATCTTATGCATTGTTATTCATCAGTATGTACTCCATCCGTCTACCATACCATGTTTTTTTACATTGAAGTGATGTTCTCTTTGATGCATTGCAATGCTATCTTAGTTTCCCAATCATACACGCATATGTTGCCTTCGTGTTTTTCTGTACCTATTTCACTATCATACAATTTTACATTCAACTAGTGTTTTTAATCTGTTGTCCTGTCGTATCCCTAGCTCTTACATCATACTCCCTCCATCCGGATTACGTGTCGCGGAAATGGATAAAAATGGATGTATCTAGAACTGAAATACGCCTAGACACATCCATTTATTTCTGGATGGAGGGAATACATGTCAAATGTCATGCCTTTTTATTATTCACTACCTATTCCATCTCTCTGTCGTAGTATGTTTTATAATTGAAGCACCATTCTTCTATATACGGCATGCAAGGGGAAGACAACTATGTTATAATCTGAAGGGCTACAAACAAGGTCTTTGCAAAAGATCCAAACGCCAGGAGATAGTGAACCAACTCCAGTGTTCGTAGATACTGCTCCAGCACACAAAAACCCAACTCCTCCTGATAATCAGCAGATTCCAGTGGCCAGAGAACTAATCCGCTCCAGGCCAGCAAAAATATGTCAACTCCTTTCTAAGAAGCGTGTGCGTATCCTTGCATCATGAAATTTTATAGCATTTAGATCATATTTTCTACATGTTTCTTACCCATCTCTATTTTACAAAACAAGCTTAAAGGATAGAAGACTTTCTAAACTAGGATCGTGTTCGAGGAAAGTATCTTGCGGGAATTCTATGTTCTCCAATGCTGATGGAAGTACCTGTTGTATATCACTATATTTTTACATCAGCATGTATTTTGTTAATCGGCGTGAATCCAACCTTTATCTGATCTAAATTTACTTGTAGCAAAATGTATAATTAAAGGCGACAATGTTGATTTTTGTAAGGAAAACTGCCTGGTAGTTTTGCATACTGATTTGCATGAGTGTACTATCTTATATCATGCACATTACTAAATTGTAGTGTTGTGGTCTGGTTGCCCAATCATTCATTGTGTCAATGTTGCTTTCCTATTATCTTACCTGGTTGATGATAGTTGTGCCATATTGTGTTAATTTGGTGTAGCCTGGTGTGGTCTGGTTGCCCAAACATTCATTGTGTCAATGTTGCTTTCCTATTATGTGACCTGGCCAATGATAGTAATGCTAGTGCGTTAATTTGGTGCAGGCTGCTGAAGATAAGAAGACAAACTCTGAAAATAGCAAGGCAACCCCATTGTTTCTTTCCAATAAATCTAGGGCAGGTAATATGGCAATAACTCTTGATTAATCTGTTCGGTTCCCCTCCTAATTTATGTTATGATGCAGTGGTCAAGACACTCTCCACTATCAATAATACAAGCCTACCAAAATCGCCATCTGAATCTGTTCAGTTTCCTCTATCTCGAATCCGATGGAAAAAATGTATGTTTGTGAACCAATTACTGGACGAAGCAATGATGTAAATCATGGAGGAATTAGAGGTACACATTCTTGCGCAACAACAACTCGTCACTGTTTTCAGAGACAGTGTAGCAAAGAAGGAAGAACTTGCTCACATGCTTATGGGCGTCATCCGCGCTGAGGTTGCAGATTGTGAGGTTGTAGATCGTTAAGTTATGTTCATTTATTTGCACTGGCATCAATCTTTGATTGCCCAGTGGATGTAATTTCCTGTAATATATGCTGGATGTGCTACATTTTTTCCATTATGCCGTACATTTGCTTAGCGCGCCTCGCATTCCTGTTAACTGGTCGCTAGGAAGCCAAAAAAAGCTGTGCAATTAATAGCTAGCACGAACCATCATGGGCCCTTTGTGAAGTATAGCGGCCCACTGCCTTAATGGGCTCCTCTAATGGACTTGCAAGGGCCAAAATTCTCTTGGGGCTTTGATTTATCGGTTTTTGTCCTGTCCATAAATGCTCACCATGGGCTCAAATTATACTTGGGCCAAATTCGACTTTGTCCAATTGGGCCTACAGACATGTTTGAACTTTAGCAGGCCCAATAAGTTGATGGGTCGTAACAAGGCCGAAAGCTCTATTGGGCCGCTATAATTGAAATGAGCCAACAGTTAATGCTTGGCCAAGTTACCTCTCGGGTCCTTAACAAGCCGAAATCGAAGCGGGCAATAAGTGGGCCCATTCGATTTCGCGGGCCGTTAACAGGCCGATACTAAGGGCATGTTCTGATCTCCCCCTGCTCCACGCTTCAAAAAATCTTGGAGCGGATCTGAGCCGAACAGATTAGCCACGGGAAGCTAGCTTTTGGAAGCTGTGAGCAACCGTAGTGCAAAAATCTGGAGCGTGAAAGGCCCAGCTCCACCAATTGAAAAAGTTGGAGAACCCCCTATTTACAACATCCTGCCACCGCTAAAGATACCATTCGCTGCCCATGCTCCAAAAATAGAACCAATCGCTACAGGAGCGATCCCTTCGGCTCGCTGTGCACATGCTGGCACTAATTGGGTTGCCTATAGTCAGCCCATCACCGCATCGAATAGGCCGTAATCCTTACTAGTGGGCTGCAATACTGGAGAAGTCAGCCAAGGCATCTGAGATCGCTACGTAGAGTTAGAAGTCGGGAAAGGAAGTTGGATATCTGAAGTTTTGTGAAGCTAGAGGACATCCGAACACGCCCTAAGGTCGGGCTGTATATGGCCCAACTGTATTGTCGACCTTTAGCAGGCCGAAAGAGAGAGTGGGCTGATACGTCTCCAACGTATCTATAATTTTTTATTGTTCCATGCTATTATATTATTTGTTTTGGATGTGTTATATGCATTAATATGCTATTTTATATTATTTTTGGGACTAACCTATTAACCTAGAGCCTAGTGCCAGTTCATGTTTTTTTCCCTGTTTTAGAGTTTCACAGAAAGGGAATACCGAACGGAATAAAACCTTCGTGATGATTTTTTTTGGACCAGAAGACAACCAGGAGGCTTGGAGTTGAAGTCAGAAGAGCCATGAGGCGGCCACAAGGACGGAGGGCGCGCCCAGGGGGGTAGGGCGCGCCCCCACCCTTGTGGGCCCCTTGTGACTCCCCTGACCTAATTCTTTCGCCTATATATTCCCATATATCCCCAAACCAACAAGGGCATCCACAAAAACACTTTCCATCGCCGCAACCTTCTGTACCCGTGAGATCCCATCTAGGGACCTTTTTCGGCACCCTGCCCGAGGGTGATTCGATCACGGAGGGCCTCTACATCAACACCATTGCCCTTTCGATGAAGCGTGAGTAGTTTACCTCAGACCTACGGGTCCATAGCTAGTACCTAGATGGCTTCTTCTCTCTCTTTGATTTTCAATACCATGTTCTCCTCGATGTTCTTGGAGATCTATTTGATGTAATACTTTTTTTGCGGTGTGTTTGTCGAGATCCGATGAATTGTGGATTTATGGTCAGCTTATCTATGAATATTAATTGAATCTTCTCTGAATTCTTTTATGCATGATTTGATATCTTTGTAATTCTCTTCGAACTATCGGTTTGGTTTGGCCAACTAGATTGGTTTTTCTTGTAATGGGAGAAGTGCTTAGCTTTGGGTTTAATCTTGCGGTGTCCTTTCCCAGTGACAGTAGGGGCAGCAAGGCACGTATTGTATTGTTGCCATCGAGGGTAAAAAGATGGGGTTTTCATCATATTGCTTGAGTTAATTCCTCTACATCATGTCATCTTGCTTAATGTGTTACTCCGTTCATTATGAACTTAATACTCTAGATGCATGCTGGATAGCGGTCGATGTGTGGAGTAATAGTAGTAATGCAGAATCGTTTCGGTCTACTTGACACGGACGTGATTCCTATATTCATGATCATTGCCTTAGATATCGTCATAACTTTGCACTTTTATATCAATTGCTCAGTAGTAATTTGTTCACCCACCATAATATTTTCTATCTTGAGAGAAGCCTCTAGTGAAACCTATGGCCCCCGGGTCTATTTTCCATCATATAAGTTTCCGATCTACTATTTTGCAATCTTTTACTTTCCGATCTATAAACCAAAAATATTTACTTTACCATTTACCTGTCTCTATCATATCTCACTTTTGCGAGTAACCGTGAAGGGATTGACAACTCCTTTGTTGGGTGCAAGTTTGTATGATTGTTTGTGCAGGTATTTGGTGACTTGTGCGTTGTCTCCTACTGGATTGATACCTTGGTCCTCAAACTGAGGGAAATACTTATCTCTACTTTGCTGCATCACCCTTTCCACTTCAAGGGAAAAACCAATGCAAGCTCAAGAAGTAGCGGGAAGAATTTCTGGTGCCATTGCCAGGGAGATATACGCCAAGTCAAGCCATACCAAGTACCCATCATAAACTCTTATCTCTTGCATTACATTATTCGCCATTCGCCTCTCGTTTTCCTCTCCCCCACTTCTAAAATGATATTCGAAAAGATTTTCCTATTTCTCTCGCTGTTCTCTTGTTTGCTTAAGTTTGCCTTTCTATCGTTATGGCTGAATCAAAAAGGGCTAAGAGTTTTCTCCCGGGTTTTAGTGCTTTGGACAACCCCTCTGTCCTCTCTAAGCTCACAAATAATGATGCTTCGGAAAGACCTACTGGGGTTATTGATGAGAGTTTTTACAATTTTGATGAAGATGACCCCAGAATTTTTTGTTATTTGCTTGATTAATCTTTGAAAGATGCTTGGGATAGGCTGTTGAGGATCCGAGCCAGCTATGTACCTCAATATCATATTGAGATATACTTGAAAAGCTTTTATGTTAGTTTACCCTCTTCTTTTAAGCAAGTTTTGGATTCTATATTTGAAAATGGTTTTCTTGAAGGGGATGCCATCGATACTTATGAAAAGATGAAAGCTATATTTGGGCACCCCAAAGGTGAAAATGTTGAACCAACTACCCTTATGTGCTTTTATCAAAATGAAATTATCAAAGAGATGAAGGCTAGCTTAGATGCAAATTTTTGAAGTGTGCTTAATATTTCTTCCACCATTAATGGTCACGTACTTTCACAAAATAGAAAGATAAGCTCTTTGGATAAGAAATTCTCTCTTTATTACCAAAAAGGAGAAGATGGCAATACCTAGATCTATTCATGTTTTTCTGCCTAGCTAAGGGCGTTAAACAATAGCGCTTGTTGGGAAGCAACCCAATCTTATTTTAGTTCTTTGCTTTTTGTTCCTATTTTTCTTTGAATAATTCATCTAGCCTCTGGTTAGATGTGATTTTGTGTTTTGATTAGTGTTTGTGCCAAGTAAGACCATTGGGATAGCTTACGGTGATAGTTGTTTTGATCTTGATGAGAAACAGAAACTTTTGCGCCTAGGAAAATAATTTTCAGAATTCACAGAAACGTGCTTTTGATCTGATTCTTTTTGCACAGGATTTGTACACAAATTTACCAGGTTTTCCTAAGTTTTCAAAAAAAATTGGAGTTACTTAAGTATTCGAGAGTTACAGATTGCTACAGATTGTTCTCTTTTTGACAGATTATGTTTTCTATGTGTTGTTTGCTTATTTTGATGAATCTATGGGTAGTATCGGGGGGTATGAACCATGGAAAAGTTGGAATACAGTAGATATTACACCAATATAAATAAAGAATGAGTTTACAATAGTACCAAAAGTGTTGATTTATTTTCTTATACTAACGGAGCTTATGAGATTTTCTGTTGAGTTTTGTGTTGTGAAGTTTTCAAGTTTTGGGCAAGGATTTGATGGACTATGGAATAAGGAGTGGCACGAGCCTGAGATTGGGGATTCCCAAGGAACCCCAAGGTAATATTCAAGGACAACCAAGAGCCTAAGCTTGGGGATGCCCCATAAAGCATCCCCTCTTTCGTCTTCGTCTATCGGTAACTTTACTTGAGGCTATATTTTTATTCACCACATGATATGTGTTTTGCTTGGAGCGTCTTGTATGATTTGAGTCTTTACTTTTTAGTTCGCCACAATCATCCTTGATGTACACACCTTTTGAGAGAGACATGCATGATTCGTGATTTATTAGAATACTCTTTGTGCTTCACTTATATCTTTTGAGCTAGGCAATATTGCTCTAGTGCTTCACTTATATCTTTTTAGAGCACGGCAATGGTTTTATATTATAGAAATTGATGAACTCTCATGCTTCACTTATATTATTTTGAGAGTCTTTAAATAGCATGGTAATTTTCTTTGCTTATAAATTTAGTCCTAATATGGTAGGCATCCAAGAGGGATACAATAAAAACTTTCATATAAAGTGCATTGAATACTATGCGAAGTTTGATTCTTTATGATTATTTTGAGATATGAAGATGGTGATATTAGAGTCATGCTAGCGAGTAACTGTGAATTTGAGAAATACTTGTGTTAAGATTTGTGATTCCCGTAGCATGCACGTATGGTGAACCGTTATGTGATGAAGTCGGAGCATTATTTATTGATTGATTCTCTACATTATGAGTGGCGGTCGGGGATGAGCGATGGTCTTTTCCTACCAATCTATCCCCCTAGGAGCATGCGCGTAGTACTTTGTTTCGATAACTAATAGATTTTTGCAATAAATATGTGAGTTCTTTATGACTAATGTTGAGTCCATGAATCATACGCACTCTCACCCTTCCACTGTCGCTAGCCTCTCTAGTACCGCGCAACTTCCGCCGGTACCATAAACCCACCATATACCTTCCTCAAAACAGCCACCATACCTACCTATTATGGCATTTCCATAGCCATTTCGAGATATATTGCCATGCAACTTTCCGATGTTACATTTTATTATGACACGCTTCATCATTGTCATATTGCTTTGCATGATTATGTAGTTGACATCATATTTGTGGCAAAGCCACCGTTCATAATTCTTTCATACATGTCACTCTTGATTCATTGCACATCCCGGTACACCGCCGGAGGCATTCACATAGAGTCATATTTTGTTTAGAATAACACTTGGAGTATGGTGTCACGTCCTACAGGTGCAAATGTTGTCACGGGGAAGTGGATTTTCAGTCACAAGTTCAATCCCGATGGCTCTCTCGCTCGGTACAAGGTGCGTTGGGTGCTCGCGGGTTCATGCAGTAGGCTAGCATCGACTACGACGAGACATTTAGCCCCGTCGTCAAGCCAGCGACCATTCCAGCTATCCTCATCCTCGCTGAGGGGAAGAACTGGCCCATCCATCAACTTAATGTCAAGAATGCCTTCCTCCATGGCCACCTCACGGAGACGGTCTACAAAGCCCAACCGTCTGATTTCGTCGACGCCGCCTCGCCTACGCACGTGTGCCTGCTGAACCATTATCTCTACGGTCTCAAGTAGGTGCCGCGTGCGTGATTCTCTTGCTTCACCAGCTACCTGTGCACCCTCGGCTTCATCGCATCGCGGGCGGACTCGTCGCTGTTCATTCTTCATCGTGGTGACCACCTCGCCTACCTCATGTTGCATGTGGACGACATCATCCTCACTGTCAGATCCGTCGATGTGCTCCGCTCCATCATTTAGGCGCTCCACCGCAAGTTCTCGATGACAAACCTCGGCGCACTTCATCACTTCCCTCGAGAACAACGTCACCACCACCGCATGCGGCCTGTTCCTTGTTGGGGAACGTAGTAATTTCAAAAAAAATCCTACGCACACGCAAGATCATGGTGATGCATAGCAACGAGAGGGGAGAGTGTTGTCCATGTACCCTCGTAGACCGAAAGCGGAAGCGTTAGCACAATGCGGTTGATGTAGTCGTACGTCTTCACGATCAGAGCGGTCCAAGTACCGAATGTACGGCACCTCCGAGTTCAGCACATGTTCAGCTCGATGACGTCCCGCGAACTCCGATCCAGCAAAGCTTCACGGGAGAGTTCCGTTGGCACGATGGCGTGATAACGGTGATGATGTTGCTACCGACGCAGGGCTTCGCCTAAGTACCGCTACGATATGACCGAGGTGGAATATGGTGGAAGGGGGCACCGCACACGGTTGGGAGAGATCAACAGATCAACTTGTGTGTCTAGAGGTGCCCCCTTCCCTATAAAGGAGCAAGGGGGAGAGGCGGCCGCCAAGGAGGGCGCGCTAAGGGGAGTCCTACTCCCACCAGGAGTAGGACTCCTCATTTCCTAGTAGGAGTAGGAGAAGGGGAAGGAGGAGAGAGAGGGGAAGGAAAGGCCCCCCCTCCTTGTCCAATTCGGACTAGAGGGGGAGGAGGCGTGCGGCCTGCGCTGGCCGCCCCTCCTCTTCTCCACTAAGGCCCATTAGGCCCAATATACTCCCTGGGGGTTCCGGTAATCCCCCGGTACTCCGGTAAATGTCTGAAACCTCCCGAAACACTTCCGGTGTCCGAACATTGTAACATCCCAAAATTCTAAATTTTGGAATGTTATAAACAAATAGATAGATTTGATTGATTGCTTGATTGATTGACTGAAAGTGAGTGAATTCGAAACTTTTTGAAAGTTAGATGAGAGGGAATAAAAGGACTTTCCCAAACTTTCATTTTGCTTTTATGACCTTCGGGAATTCAAATTTTTTCATCACAAAACCACGGAGAGAAGATGACATGACTTCTTCCATTTATTTAAATGACAAGGGTGTTGAAAATATTTGAATTTCATTTGGAAAATATTTCCAATTCTGAAACTTTATGCAACTCAATGATTTTCAAGAGCGAAGATAAAATGACTTCTTCAAAACATATGAAATATGAGTTGGGAGTTTCAAAGAATTAAATCCAAAGTTCTTTTGAATTTATTTCCAATTTGGAGTTATTTGAGTTTTATTCAAAATATTTTTCTCCAAAAACAAAATATATGGAAAATAGGGTAACATGATTCCCTACATTAGAAAATTGGAGAGAAATTAATTTGAAGTCATTTTGGTATTTTAAAAATGATTTTTTTTGGATTTTATTGGACCAGAAGCACTCTTTGATTTATTTAAATTTGTGTGTATTTTCTTTAATGCTAGAATAATGTTCATCATGTAGGAAATCTTTTTCTGAAAATTTTGATATATTATATGCCTATATAATATTTTCATTTTATTTTGTTTTATCATTTTGTTTTCCTCTCTGTTTGTTAAAAAAAATCGCAGCGCCTTGGGCCAAAGGCCCAAGCCGCCAAAGCCACCAGCCGGCCGAAGGCCAAGGCCATCGCACGCACGCACGCACCTAGGGAGCCAGGGAGCCCCAAGTTTCCTATTCTTTTACAAATCCTAGTAGGATTTGATCCCGTTTCGTTATTCCGTTTTTTATTCCTAGGATTCCTAATCCTACTCTAATTCCTGTCCCCTACTCCAAGCAAAACCCCTCCCCTCCCCAATATAAAAACCCAAGCACCCCCCCACCAACACATCAAACCAACACCTCTCCTCTCCTCTCCTCCGCAGCAGCAGCAGCGCCCCACCCCGCCGCCGCCGCCCTACACCGCCGCCGCCCCCACACCGCCGCCGCCAAGTGCCGCCGCCTAACGCCGCCATGGCCGGAGTGTTGGGGAACGCAGCATTTCAAAATTTTCCTACGCACACACAGGACCATGGTGATGGCATAGCAACGAGAGGAGAGTGTTGTCTACGTACCCTCGTGACCGTGGCGGAAGCGATCACAACGTAGAGGAAGTAGTCGACGTTCTCCTCGCGATCCTGCCGATCCCAGTGCGTTACTCGGCACCTCCGAGTCGATGATGACGTAGAGGAAGTAGTCGTCACGTTCTCCTCGCGATCCAGCCGATCCCAGCGCCGTTACTCCGGCGCCTCCGAAGTTCTTGGCACACGTTCAGCTCGATGATGCTCCTCGGGCTCCGATCCAGAAAGCTCCGGGAGAGGGAGTTCCACAAGACGACGGCGTGCAGGACGATCTTGATGTTTCACCGACAGGGCTTCGCCTAAGCACCGCCTGATATGACCGAGGTGGAATATGGTGGAGGGGGCACCGCACACGGCTAAGGAACGATCTCAAGGATCAACTTGTGTGTTCTAGGGTGCCCCCTCCCCGTATATAAAGGAGGGAGGGAGGAGGTGGCCGGCCACAAGGGGCGCACCATAGGAGGGAAACCTACTCCAAGTAGGTTTCCCTCTCTTTCCTTATCTTATTTAGAGGGGAAGGAAGGAGTACTAGTATTAGGAAGTAGTACTAGTAGTAGGAATAGGAAGAGGGGAAGGAGAAAGGAAAGGGGCGGCCCCCCTCCCAGTCGGATTGGGCTTGGGGCGCGCCTCCCTTGTTCCTTCTCCCTTCCTCCTACATGGGCCCAATAAGGCCCATATACCTCCGGGGGTTCGGTAACCTCCGGGCTCCAAACTTCTCCTAACCTTTCCGGTGTCCAAATATATCCGTCCAATATATTAATCTTTATGTATCGACCATTTCGAGACTCCTCGTCATGTCCGTGATCATATCCGGACTCGAACAACCTTGGTACATCAAAATACACAAACTCATAATATAACCGCCATCGAAACCTTAAGCGTGCGGACCCTACGGTTCGAGAACAATGTAGACATGACCGAGACACATCTCCGGTCAATAACCAATAGCGGGACCTGGATGCCCATATTGGTTCCTACATTTTCTACGAAGATCTTTATCGGTCAGACCGCATAACAACATACGTTGTTCCCTTTGTCATCGGTATGTTACTTACTCGATATTCGATCGTCGGTATCCAATACCTAGTTCAATCTCGTTACTGGCAAGTCTCTTTACTCGTTCCGTAATACATCATCTCACAACTAACTCATTAGTTGTAATGCTTGCAAGGCTTATGTGATGTGTATTACCGAGAAGGCCCAGAGATACCTCTCCGACAATCGGAGTGACAAAACCTAATCTCGAAATCGCCAACCCAACAAGTACCTTTGGAGACACCTGTAGTACTCCTTTATGATCACCCGATTCGTTGTGACGTTTGGTAGTACCAAAGTGTTCCTCCGTAAACGGAGTTGCATAATCTCATAGTTACAGGAACATGTATAAGTCATGAAGAAAGCAATAGCAACATACTAAGCGATCAAGTGCTAGGCTAACGGAATGGGTCATGTCAATCAGATCATTCTCCTAATGATGTGATCCCGTTAATCAAATGACAACTCATGTCTATGGTTAGGAAACATAACCATCTTTGATTAACGAGCTAGTCAAGTAGAGGCATACTAGTGACACTCTGTTTGTCTATGTATTCACACATGTATTATGTTTCCGGTTAATACAATTCTAGCATGAATAATAAACATTTATCATGATATAAGGAAATAAATAATAACTTTATTATTGCCTCTAGGGCATATTTCCTTCAGTCTCCCACTTGCACTAGAGTCAATAATCTAGTTCACTCAAGAATGATTCTAACACCCATGGAGTCTTGGTGCTGATCATGTTTTGCTCGTGGAAGAGGCTTAGTCAACGGGTCTGCAATGTTCAGATCCGTATGTATTTTGCAAATCTCTATGTCTCCCACTTGGACTTGGTCCCGAATGGAATTGAAGCGTCTCTTGATATGCTTGTTCCTCTTGTGAAATCTGGATTCCTTTGCCAAGGCAATTGCACCAGTATTGTCACATAAGATCTTCATTGGTCCCGATGCACTAGGTACCACACCTAGATCGGAAATGAACTCTTTCATCCAGACTCCTTCATTTGCTGCTTCCGAGCGACTATGTACTCCGCTTCACATGTAGATCCCGCCACGACGCTTTGTTTAGAACTGCACCAACCGACAGCTCCACCGCTTAACAAAAACACGTATCTGGTTTGCGATTTAGAATCGTCCGGATCGGTGTCAAAGCTTGCATCGACGTAACCATTTACGACTAGCTCTTTGTCACCTCCATATACGAGAAACATATCCTTAGTCCTTTTCGTGTATTTCGGGATGTTCTTGACCGCTGTCCGATGATCCACTCTGGATTACTTTGGTACCTTCCTGCCAAGCTTACAGCTAAGCATACGTCAGTCTGGTACACAGCATTGCATACATGATAGAACCTATGGCTGAAGCATAGGAACATCTTTCATTTTCTCTCTATCTTCTGCGTGGTGGGGCATTGAGTCCGACTCAATCTCACACCTTGTAATACAGTAAAAAACCTTTCTTTGCACGATCCATTTTGAACTTCTTCAAAACTTTATCAAGGTATGTGCTTTGTGAAAGTCCAATTAAGCGTCTTGATCTATCTCTATAGATCTTGATGCCCAATATGTAAGCAGCTTCACCAAGGTCTTTCATCGAAAACTCTTGTTCAAGTATCCCTTTATGCTATCCAGAATTCTATATCATTTCCGATCGGTAATATGTCATCTACATATAATATCGTAAATGCTCTGAGCTCCCACTCACTTTCTTGTAAATACAGGCTTCTCCATAAGTCTGCATAAACCCAAATACTTTGATCACACTATCAAAGCGTTTATTCCAACTCCGAGATGCTTGCACCAGTCCATAAAAGGATCGCTGGAGCTTGCACACTTTGTTAGCTCCCTTTGGATCGATAAAACCTTCTCGTTGCATCATATACAACTCTTCTTCCGTAAACCCATTGAGGAATGCGGTCTTTACATCCATTTGCCAAATTTCATAATCATAAAATGCGCAATTGCTAACATGATTCGGACAGACTTAAGCATCGCTTCTGGTGAGAAGGTCTCATCGTAGTCAACCCCTTGAACTTGTCGAAAACCCTTTGCGACAAGTCGAGCTTTGTAGACAACAATATTACCGTCGGCGTCGGTCTTCTTCTTGAAGATCCACTTGTTTTCTATTGCTTGCCGACCCTCGGGCAAGTCAACCAAAGTCCACACTTTGTTTTCATACATGGATCCCATCTCGATTTCATGGCCTCAAGCCATTTTATGGAATCTGGGCTCACCATCGCTTCTTCATAGTTCGTAGGTTCATCATGATCTAGTAGCATGACTTCCGAACAGGATTGCCGTACCACTCACAGTGCGGATTTTATTCTGGTTGATCTACGAGGTTCTGTAGTAATTTGATCTGAAGTTTCATGATCAACATCATCAACTTCCTCACTATTTGGTGTAGATATCGCAGAAACTGGTTTCGTGATAAACTACTTTCAAATAAGGGAGAAGGTACAGATTACCTCATCAAGTTCTACTTTCCTCCCACTCACTTCTTTCGAGAGAAACTCCTTCTCTAGAAAGGATCCATTCTTAGCAACAAATGTCTTGCCTTCGGATATGTGATAGAAGGTGTACCCAATCTGTCTCCTTTGGGTATCCTATGAAGATACATTTCTCCGATTTAGGTTCGAGCTTATCGTGTTGAAGCTTTTTCACATAAGCATCGCATCCCCAAACTTTAAGAAAGCGACAACTTTGGTTTCTTGCTAAACCACAGTTCATAAGGTGTCGTCTCAACGGATTTTGACGGTGTTCTATTCAGCGTGAATGCGGCCGTCTCAAGAGCATAACCCCAAAACGATAGCGGTAAATCTGTAAGAGACATCATAGATCGCACCATATCTAGTAAAGTGCGATTACGACGTTCGGACACACCATTGCGCTGTGGTGTTCCGGTTGGCGTGAGTTGCGAAACTATTCCGCATTGTTTCAAATGTAGACCAAACTCGTAACTCAAATATTACGCCTCCACGATCGGATCGAAGAAACTTTATTTTCTTATTACGATGATTTTCAACTTCACTCTGAAATTCTTTGAACTTTTCAAATGTCTCGGACTTATGTTTCATTAAGAAGATATACCCATATCTCGCTTAAATCATCTGTGAAGGTGAGAAAATAACGATATCCGCCACGAGCCTCAACATTCATTGGACCACATACATACGTATGTATGATTTCCAACAAATCTGTTGCTCTCTCCATAGTACCGAGAAGCGGGGTTTTAGTCATCTTGCCCATGAGGCACGGTTCGCAAGTGCCAAGTGATTCATAATCAAGTGACTCCAAAAGTCCATCAAGATGGAGTTTCTTCATGCGCTTTATACCGATATGACCTAAACGGCAATGCCACAAATAAGTCGCACTATCATTATCAACTCTGCATCTTTTGGTTTCAACATTATGAATATGTGTATCACTACTATCGAGATTCATTAAAAATAGACCACTCTTCAAGGGTGCATGACCATAAAAGATATTATTCATATAAATAGAACAACCTTTATTCTCGATTTAAATGAATAACCGTCTCGCATCAAACAAGATCCAGATATAATGTTCATGCTTAACGCGGCACCAAATAACAATTATTTAGGTCTAAAACTAATCCCGAAGGTAGATGTAGAGGTAAGCGTGCCGACAGCGATCACATCGACTTTGGAACCATTTCCCACGCGCATCGTCACCTCGTCCTTTGCCGGTGTTAAGCAATCAGAAGTCCACTGCTTTGAGTTGCAAATATTAGCAATGTAACCAGATCAAATACCAGTGTGCTACTGCGAGCTCTAGTAAGGTACACATCAATAACATGTATATCACATATACCTTTGTTCACCTTGCCATCCTTCTTATCCGCCAAATACTTGGGGCAGTTCCGCTTCCAGGACCAGTTTGCTTGCAGAGAAGCACTCGGTTTCAGGTTTAGGTCCAGACTTGGGTTTCTTCCCTTGAGCAAAGCAACTTGTTTGTCGTTCTTCTTGAAGTTCCTTCTTCTTCCCTTTGCCTTTCTTCTTGAAACTAGTGGTCTTATTGACCATCAACACTTGATGCTCCTTCTTGATTTCTACCTCCGCAGCTTTCAAAGATTGCGAAGAGCTCGAGCATAGTCTTTACTAACCCTTGCATATTATAGTTCATCACGAAGCCTTTGTAGCTTGGTGGCGTTGATTGAAGAATTACATCAATGATACAATCATCCCAAGATCAACTCCGGTTGAGTCAAGTGATTGTAATACCCGGACATTACGAGTATGTGCTCACCGATTGCACCCATTCTCCTCCATTTTGCAGCTATAGAACTTATTGGAGACTTCATATCTCTCAATCCGGGCATTCTGCTGAAATATCAACTTCAACTCTTGGAACATCTCATATGCTCCACGACTTTCAAAACGTCGTTGAAGACCCGGTTCTAAGCCGTAAAGCATGGCACACTTGAACTATAGAGTAGTCATCAGCTTTGCTCGCCAGACGTTCTTAACGCCGTCGGTTGCATCAAGACGGGCACGGCACCTAGCGGTGCATCCAGGACGTAACTCTTACGTGCAGCAATGAGGATAATCCTTAGGTTACGGACCCGATCCGTGTAATTGCTACCATCATCTTTCAACTTTGCTTTCTCAAGGAACGCATTAAAATTCAACGGAACAACAGACGAGCCATCTATCTACAAACAGACATAGACAAGCAAGATACTATCAGTACTAAGTTCATGATAAATTTAAGTTCAATTAATCATATTACTTAAGAACTCCCACTTAGACAGACATCTCTCTAGTCATCTAAGTGATCACGTGATCCAAATCAACTAAACCATAACCGATCATCACGTGAGATGGAGTAGTTTTCAATGGTGAACATCTTATGTTGATCATATCTACTATATGATTCACGCTCGACCTTTCGGTCTCCGTGTTCCGAGGCCATATCTGCATATGCTAGGCTCGTCAAGTATAACTGAGTATTCTGCGTGTGCAAAACTGGCTTGCACCCGTTGTAGATGGACGAGAGCTTATCACACCCGATCATCACGTGGTGTCTCGACACGACGAACTTTGGCAACGGTGCATACTCAGGAGAACACTACTTGATAATTTTAGTGAGAGATCATCTTAAAATGCTACCGTCAATCAAAGCAAAATAAGATGCATAAAGGATAAACATCACATGCAATCAATATAAGTGATATGATATGGCCATCATCATCTTGTGCTTGTGATCTCCATCTCCGAAGCACCGTCATGATCACCATCGCCACCGGGCGCCGACACCTTGATCTCCATCATAGCATCGTTGTCGTTTCGCCATCTATTGCTTTCTCGACTATCGCTACCGCTTAGTGATAAAGTAAAGCAATTACGAGCGTTGCATTTCATACAATAAAGCGACAACCATATGGCTCCGCCGATTGCCGATAAATCGGTTACAAAACATGATCATCTCATACAATAAAATATAGCATCACGTCTTGACCATATCACATCACAACATGCCCTGCAAAAACAAGTTAGACGTCCTCTACTTTGTTGTTGCAAGTTTTACGTGGCTGCTACGGGCTGAGCAAGAACCGTTCTTACCTACGCATTAAAACCACAACGATACTTTCACAAATAGACTCCGTTTTAACCTTCTCAAGGACCGGGCGTAGCCACACTCAGTTCAACTAAAGTGAGAGAGACAGACACCCGCCACCACCTTTAAGCACGAATGCTCGTAACGGTGAAACCGGTCTCGCGTAAGCATACGCCAGTAATGTCGGTCCGGGCCGCTTCATCTCACAATACCGCTGAACCAAAGTATGACATGCTGGTAGGCGGTATGACTTGTATCGCCCACAACTCACTTGTGTTCTACTCGTGCATATGACATCAACGCATAAAACCTGGCTCGGATGCCACCGTTGGGGAACGCAGTAATTTCAAAAATTTTCCTCGCACGCACACGGGACCATGGTGATGGCATAGCAACGAGAGGGAGAGTGTTGTCTACGTACCCTCGTGAGACCGTGGCGGAAGCGATCACAACGTAGAGGAAGTAGTCATCGTTCTCCTCGCGATCCTGCCGATCCCAGTGCCGTTACTCCGGCACCTCCGAGTCGATGATGACGTAGAGGAAGTAGTCGTCACGTTCTCCTCGCGATCCGGCCGATCCAGCGCCCGTTACTCCGGCGCCTCGAAGTTCTTGGCACACGTTCAGCTCGATGATGCTCCTCGGGCTCCGATCCAAAGCAAAGCTCGGGGAGAGGGAGTTCCACAAGACGACGGTGTGGTGACGATCTTGATGTTTCACCGACACAGGCTTCGCCTAAGCACCGCTACGATATGACCGAGGTGGAATATGGTGGAGGGGCACCGCACACGGCTGAGGAACGATCTCAAGGATCAACTTGTGTGTTCTAGGTGCCCCCCTCCCGTATATAAAGGAGGGAGGGAGGAGGTGGCCGGCCACAAGGGGGCGCACCATAGGAGGGGAAACCTACTCCAAGTAGGTTTCCCTCTCTTTCCTTATCTTATTTGGAGGGGAAGGAAGGAGTACTAGTATTAGGAAGTAGTACTAGTAGTAGGAATAGGAAGAGGGGAAGGAGAAAGGGAAAGGGGGGCGGCCCCCCCTCCCCAGTCGGATTGGGCTTGGGGGCGCGCCTCCCTTGTTCCTTCTCCCTTCCTCCTACATGGGCCCAATAAGGCCCATATACCTCCAGGGGGTTCCGTAACCTCCGGAGCTCCAAACTTCTCCGGAACCTTTCCTGTCCAAATATATCCGTCCAATATATTAATCTTTATGTCTCGACCATTTCGAGACTCCTCGTCATGTCCGTGATCATATCCGGACTCAACAACCTTCGGTACATCAAAATACACAAACTCATAATATAACCGTCCTTGAAACCTTAAGCGTGCGGACCCTACGGTTCGAGAACAATGTAGACATGACCGAGACACATCTCCGGTCAATAACCAATAGCTGGACCTGGATGCCCATATTGGTTCCTACATTTTCTCTGAAGATCTTTATCGGTCGAGACCGCATAACAACATACGTTGTTCCCTTTGTCATCGGTATGTTACTTACCCGAGATTCGATCGTCGGTATCCAATACCTAGTTCAATCTCGTTCTTGGCAAGTCTCTTTACTCGTTCCGTAATACATCATCTCACAACTAACTCATTAGTTGTAATGCTTGCAAGGCTTATGTGATGTGTATTACCGAGAAGGCCCAGAGATACCTCTCCGACAATCGGAGTGACAAAACCTAATCTCGAAATACGCCAACCCAACAAGTACCTTTGGAGACACCTGTAGTACTCCTTTATGATCACCCGATTCGTTGTGACGTTTGGTAGTACCCAAAGTGTTCCTCCGTAAACGGAGTTGCATAATCTCATAGTTACAGGAACATGTATAAGTCATGAAGAAAGCAATAGCAACATACTAAACGATCAAGTGCTAGGCTAACGGAATGGGTCATGTCAATTAGATCATTCTCCTAATGATGTGATCCCGTTAATCAAATGACAACTCATGTCTATGGTAAGGAAACATAACCATCTTTGATTAACGAGCTAGTCAAGTAGAGGCATACTAGTGACACTCTGTTTGTCTATGTATTCACACATGTATTATGTTTCCGGTTAATACAATTCTAGCATGAATAATAAACATTTATCATGATATAAGGAAATAAATAATAACTTTATTATTGCCTCTAGGGCATATTTCCTTCACGGAGCCCCTCGCCTCTTCGAGGTACTAGCCCCGCGCCGCGTCACCTTTTCTTTTCCTCGGTTCGGTTTTTCGTAAATCGTTAGGTTTACATTCTGTTTTCTAGATCGGTTTTTGTTTCAGTTTTCTTTCGAAACCCTAGATCGGTTTTCTTGCCGGTTTTTCTTTCCAGATTTTGTTTAGCGGCGTTAAACCGATAGATTTTTCTTTTTATTTTTAATTTCCGTCAGGGACTTATCCATAGTGTTATTTTTTTTGTCCCTAATCTTCAAACGCTCATAACTTTTTACTCGTAAGTCGGAATCCAACGAAACCAACGCCCACTTCTTCGTTACGATCCCCTCTATCCAGTAATACAACTCAAACATGTTTTTGATAATTTAAAATTTGAATTCGATCAGATTTGTATTCAAACTTCATTTGATCGTAACTTGAGTTTCGTAACTCCGATTTAGTTGATTCTTTTTGCTAATCGAAGCTCTTGACCTAAACTTTCTGATAAGGTCAAATTCACATAATTTTGGTACTGTTAGAAATTGTTTTATGTTGCAAGAGTTATTTGCTTGTTTTTGATGTTTTTCGAATGGTTTTCTTCGTTCTTTCCGATCTTTTGAGTGATTGCTTATGTGTGGTTACTATTGCTTGATTACGATAGATTGACCGGAGTGTGACGAGTAGAGCTATCAAGAGTTTTGAGTGCGAATCATCTTCATCAAATTTGCAGGCAAGTAACACTTTGATCATACTCTTCTACTACCCAGTTTTTATGCATTAGATCTATTCCTCAAACACTTGCATGATTAGGATCTAATTAAATTGTGGGAGGGGAAGTAGATGAGGTAGTACCTATTATCTGTTTTACTTATGAAACCTTGGGAGTTACTTCTACGTTTGCTTATTATGCTATGCTATGCTAGTAGACGTGGATTGGGTGAGTGTATTCCATGACAGATGTGAGATTGTTAAATTAATGGTTTATTTAAGGTGGCAACTTAAACACACATCTGGGTGGATTGAGGCACTGGTTTCTATCAGGACTTGCCTGTATTTCTTCGGACTGCCACCCAGGCTCAAAGGGATCATAAGATTATTCATGCTAGAAACTTCCGTGTGCAGCCACAAGCCATTATGGGCTCTGGCATAGTTGACTAAGTCGTGTGAACTCTTCCAGTGGTAGACTAGCAGATGTAGGGGTTGTAGGTGGTACGGTCTACCCATCGTAAAGGTGCAAACGCTTACGAAGACTATGTCTCGGTCATCCGTTTCTCAAACACCATGTAGTGCGAGAAATCCAACGGAGGAGATCGAGTCTTGTGGGGAAAAGTGCGCAAACCTCTCTAGAGTGTACAAACTAATCATGGTTAGCCGTGTCCCCGGTTATGGACAATTTTGAGTATCTAGTACCTGGATATCCTGTTGATCTCATCACGTTACTTAATATAATTTGTTGGGTTTAATGAGTACTTTTAATTGGGATTGAGAATGTGTCAACCATTATCAATGTTCAACAACCACCATGATAGTTAAATAAATTTATTCCTTTGAAGTAGGGAAAAATTGGCTTTTCATAAAATCAGTAACCATAGAGCTTTCCACCAGCCATATATGCATGTAGTATAGCTTATTCTTTCATTACTCTCTATGTGTTTCATTGCGGCATATTCCATGTCTTGACCCGTTTTCGGGCTGCAACTTTTCATGTTGCAGACTTTTCAGACGACGAGTAAGTGATACGTTAGGGTTATGATTTCCTATACTCAACTTTGCCGTTGGTGTTGATGGGAATCCACAACCTTGTTGCTTCCGCTATGTTTTGGATTGAGGTAATAGTTTTTACGTTACTTTATACATGTGATTTACCTCTGTTATAAATCCTTCGAGTACTGTGTGTGTCAGCATACCGATCCAGGGATGACACGAAAGCACAGAGACTTGATCCATTCGGGTCGGGTCGCTACAAGACGGTATCAGAGCACATGTTGACTGTAGGACGTGACCCTTGAAAATGGCAAGCCCATAGGAAAGATTTTTCTCTACAACTTTCTTTTTCAAAAAGATCTCTTACCTCTCTTCTCTTCTGAGCTTATTCAAATATTCCCTTTTAGTGAGACCATATCCCTTTTCCCTTTTGACCGCTCGAAGATTTGACTGATGAGACCACTCCAAGGAGACAAGTTATCGGACAACTAAGACCATTTGGAATGAAGTTTATTTTTCAGTGTAAATGGAAACTACAACTGTTGATGTCTGTGAAGACTTGGAGAATTTGATGGCTTTGAAGATTTCCCAGATTTTATGACACAGGAAGGTTACACTTATGGAATTGAGAGATTATGGAAGTAATCAATACCCGAGATTAAGGTGTATTGGAGTAAGACCAGGATCTGGAGTATTACATCAAGGAGTTAAGATGGACCTACAAGAAGCGATTTGATAAGGAAGCGGTTCGTGAAGAACTCGGGACCCGAGCTGAAAGTAGACAAGTCAAGGAGCAAAACATCGAGATCTGGGAGGTTTGTCAAGAACTGGAGGATAGTAGGACCATGGTTCATGCCAAGGATGATGAAATACGTAAGTTTGGAATGCAACTCAGGATCGTTAAAGGGCGTCCCAAGAGACTTCAGCGTCACAGATATGATCCGCAAAAGGAACAAGCATGATCGAAGCGACCATCGTAGACATGAACAAGACTTGAAGAGTGTGATGACTTTGAGATCTATTGACCTTTAGAAGACCAAACCCTGTTACATACCTACGTTAGATGCACGATTGTGAGCTGTCATTTGTTTGATGTTTTTCCGACCACAATAAAATCATCTTTTCAAAACCATTGTTTGTATTGTGTGCATCCCTCTCGATCTCTCTTATCCACCCCAAATCCATGGACCCAATAGAGGATGAATGGAGATGAGCTTGTATTGTATGGACCGATGAGTCAATTGGAGACAGACCAATGGATTCAGAACATGGAGAATCACATGAAGAACAACCCTATAGTCAGAAAGGATATGGCCCAGTATGCTCTTCAGTGCTTTGAAAGAGGTGCCGCTACTTGGTGGAGGATGTACCAAACCATCAATGGATGGCAAGGAGTAACCACTTGGAAGGAATTTAAGTTGACTTTGCCAAAGTCTCGGTTTGTGTCCCAGAAATTGGAGCCTTATGAAAATATTATGAAGAACCCTTGTGCATGCAAGCTCTGTGGAGAAATAGGACACACCCATAAGGAACACAAGGATGAATGCCCTAATTGTGAAGGAAGTCACCCAACTGAAGAATGCCCAACTAGACAGATTACTTGTTTCTTGTGTGAAGGAACTACCCACTACCCCTTTCGGTGTCACATTTACCCCATGGTACAAAAGAACCATCCAGCAGAAGAAAGAAGAAATGAAAGGAGCCCTCATGGAGATGTTAGAAGAACACAGATTTAAGGAAGATGTTGAGGACACACACAAAGGAAACAAAATTAAAGCCCGCACCAAGTCATGCTATTCATGTGGAGAAGAAGGACACATCTCCCAAGATTGTCTGAATGGAGATCTAGTAGAATTCTCGACGGAGGAAGTAGAGTATGACCCACGTGAAATAGAAGCCCTGATTGGAACAGAAAGGTCCCGGAAGAGGAATAGATTGGATTCAGGAAGGATCTGAGTCATGTCACCTGTTACAAATGCAAGGAGTCGAGGGCACTACATCAACACTTGCCCAAAATGGAAGCCGAGGACCCAAAGAGGCTATGTGATCATGAGGAAACCTCGAAACCCGTCAGAAGTAATATGTTTCCGTTGTAATGTAGCAGGGCACTTTGCCAGAGATTGTCCGAAGGAGAAGGAGACTGATGATATAGAGTTGAAGTTGTAACAAAAGAAATGGAGTAGTAGAAGTGAGAGCTTTTTCTTTTATATTGAGGTGTTAAGTTGAGACATGTAATGGAAAAGCGAGAGATTGTAATAATTTAAGAATCAATAAAGTTAGCGGTGTTGGTACCGCTTTGGATTTTATGAGTTACCCTATGAGGAAATATGTTGACCAATTTCGAGGATATGAGAAATATGGTCTATGGAATATTGGAACATTTTAAGGGTGGTAGTACCTGTAAGAACCATTGACCCCGGAAAAGATAAGGATACCCATCGAATGGATTTCAGACAAAATGAATATGAGTTTTGTCTCGATATGTTTGATACCCCAAGAGAGTATGGGATGACGTTGGAGACCATCAGTTGTTTGGACCAAATGTGATCAAGGATTCGGAAGAGAATGTTAAGTTGATTCGTGATAGACTGAAAGTAGCTCAGTCCAGGCAGAATAGTCATGCATACTAAAAAACGCAAGGAGGTAGTCCAAGAAATTGGAGATAGAGCATATCTTTGTGTGCCACCTCTGTGAGGAGTTAAATGATTTGGAGTTAAGGGAAAGTTAGCCCCGAGATTTGTAGGACCATACCGAAGTTTGGAGCATTATGGGAGAATTGGCTAACAAGTTGGAATCACCCGAAGGACCTGCCAGAGTTCATGACTTGTTTCACGCTTCCCGATTGAAGAAGTGCCATGCGTAGATGGCCAATATTCCCCTGTAAGGACGCTTGACCCTGGAAAGGATAATGATGTTCCACGAAGTGGAGTATGGACTTCATAAGTATAAGTTTTTATCTCGGTAGGTGGGATATCCCACGAGGATGAAGAGATAAATTACTATTGGACGTAAATGAGGTATGATGTTGGAAATATGGATCAATGGAAATTCCATGATGAGCCTGAGTAAGCACATCTTAGTTTGGTGCCAATATAAGGAAAAGAGACAAAGACAATTGGATGGATTTTAAGTATGCCAGAAGTTGGATGTTGGGATAATGATCAGTTGCCCGAGGATGTGTTCAAGGATTGCAAGTGATGATATGGGCCATAACCCACAGGCCCCGGGACCTGCCAAGAAGCAAGCACTCTTCTTTGAAGGAAAAACCTGGCGTAAGTTGCGATTTTATCAACCGGCGATTCTATAGGAGTTTACATAAAACTTGAGAGTTGTTAAGGAACAATAGATGTTTGTTTGGCCTGCAGAATCAATGGATTTTCCGAACTTGGTTAAATCGACAAGAGAAATTCTGCAATGCTTGTGAGGATGACCGAGTGTTAGAATGCGAGATTCGCTAAACCATGTACAAGGTAATGATTTGGAGTGCGGGATGGATTGATCACCATACCGACTTACTCTTATTATTAAGCTTTGCTATGTGGGATGGTAAATCTGAGTGACTTACCTATAGTAGAGTGACGATATTAAACCTTGTTTGAACCTTAGAATGGTATAAGCATTTTTCCCTTGTACCACGGCAGTTGTTGCCAACCGTAGGATATACAAAGGAGGTTCAACCTGCACCCATTTTCTGCAGGAAACCATAAATTGTTGACCACCATGAGATATCGATAGTTGTTTAGCATTGGCGCTGCACCGTCGACTATGAAGACCCAGCTTTTGGGATAACCTTACCAAGATGAAAGGATGTAAGAATAGAGGAAAAGGTTATGCCACTACCGAAGAGCCCAGAGAAGTAATTATCCGACGATGCGAGAAGACCGACCTTTGCCAACAATAAGGATGGAGTATATGAGTTTTGATGGAACCGTAACAATGCTTCTAAGGGTGGTAGCACCCGAGACCCCGGAGATGATCGGTGGATTTTGAAGACCCCCAAACCCTAACCTATTTCTTTCTAGCCTCTCCGAATCTCGAGGACGAGATTCATTTTAAGGGTGGTAGGTTTGTAACATCCCAAAATTCTAAATTTTGGAATGTTATAAACAAATAGATAGATTTGATTGATTGCTTGATTGATTGGTAGAAAGTGAGTGAATTGAAACTTTTGAAAGTTAGATGAGAGGGAATAAAAGGACTTTCCCAAACTTTCATTTTGCTTTTATGATCTTGAGAATTCAATTTTTTTCATCACAAAACCACGGAGAGAACATGACATGACTTCTTCCATTTATTTAGATGACAAGGTGTTGAAAATATTTGAATTTCATTTGGAAAATATTTCCAATTTCAAACTTTATGCAACTCAATGATTTTCAAGAGCGAAGATAAAATGACTTCTTCAAAACATATGAAATATGAGTTGGGAGTTTCAAAGAATTAAATCCAAAGTTCTTTTGAATTTATTTCCAATTTGGAGTTATTTGAGTTTTATTCAAAATATTTTTCTCCAAAAACAAAATATATGGAAAATAGGGTAACATGATTCCCTACATCGGAAAATTGGAGAGAAATTAATTTGAAGTCATTTTGGTATTTTAAAATGATTTTGTTGGATTTTATTGGACCGTAAGCACTCTTTGCTTTATTTAAATTTGTGTGTATTTTCTTTAATGCTAGAATAATGTTCATCATGTAGGAAATCCTTTTCTGAAAATTTTGATATATTATATGCCTATATAATATTTTCATTTTATTTTGTTTTATCATTTTGTTTTCCTCTCTCTGTTTGTTAAAAAATCATGGCCTTGGGCCAAAGGCCCAAGCCGCCAAAGCTACCAATGACAAGGCCAAGGCCATCGCACGCACGCACGCACCTAGGGAGCCAGGGAGCCCCAAGTTTCCTATTCTTTTACAAATCCTAGTAGGATTTGATCCTGTTTCGTTATTCCGTTTTTTATTCCTAGGATTCCTAATCCTACTCTAATTCTTGTCCCCTACTCCAAGCAAAACCCCTCCCCTCCCCAATATAAATACCCAAGCACCCCCCCTCCAACACATCAAACCAACACCTCTCCTCTCCTCTCCTCCGCAGCAGCAGCAGCGCAGCCCCACACCCGCGCCGCCGCCGCCCCACACCGCCGCCGCCGCCCCACACCGCTGCCGCCCCACCGCCGCCGCCGCCAAGTGCCGCTGACGCCTTAACGCCGCCGGAGCCCCTCGCCTCTTGAGGTACTAGCCCAGCCGCGTCACCTTTCTTTTCCTCGGTTCGGTTTTTAAATGAATCGTTCGGTTTCCGTTCGGTTTTATAGATCGGTTTTTCGTTTGGTTTTCTTTCCAAAACCCTAGATCGGTTTCTCGCCGGTTTTTCTTTCCGGTTTTGTTTAGCGGCGTTAAACCGATAGATTTTTCTTTTATTTTTAATTTCCGTCGAGGACCTATCCGTAGTGTTATTTTTTGTCCCTAATCTTCAAACGCTCATAACTTTTTACTCGTAAGTCGGAATCCAACGTAAACCAACGCCCACTTCTTCGTTCTGATCCCTCTATCCAATAAAACAACTCAAACATGTTTTGATAATTTAAAATTTGAATTAGATCAGATTTGTATTCAAACTTCGTTTGATCGTAACTCTGAGTTTCAGTAACTCCGATTTAGTTGAGTCTTTTTGCTAATCGAAGCTCTTGACCTAAACTTTCTGATAAGGCCAAATTCACATAATTTTGGTACTGTTAGAAATTGTTTTATGTTGCAAGAGTTATTTGCTTGTTTTTGATGTTTTTCGAATGGTTTTCTTCGTTCTTTCCGATCTTTTGAGTGATTGCTTATGTGTGGTTACTATTGCTTGATTACGATAGATTGACCGGAGTGTGACGAGTAGAGCTATTAAGAGTTTTGAGTGCGAATCATCTTCATCAAATTTGCGAGCAAGTAACACTTTGATCATACTCTTCTACTACCCAGCTTTTATGCATTAGATCTATTCCTCAAACACTTGCATGATTAGGATCTAATTAAATTGTGGGAGGAAGTAGATGAGGTAGTACCTATTATCTGCTTTTACTTATGAAACCTTGGGAGTTACTTCTACGTTTGCTTATTATGCTATGCTATGCTAGTAGACGTGGATTGGGTGAGTGTATTCCATGACAGATGTGAGATTGTTAAATTAATAGTTTATTTAAGGTGGCAACTTAAACACACATCTGGGTGGATTGAGGCACCTGGTTTCTATCAGGACTTGCCTGTATTTTTCTTCGGACCGCCACCCAGGCTCAAAGGGATCATAAGATTATTCATGCTAGAAACTTCCGTGCGCAGCCACAAGCCATTATGGGCTCGCATAGTTGACTAAGTCGTGTGAACTCTTATAGTGGTAGACTAGCGGATGTAGGGGTTGTAGGTGGTACGGTCTACCCATCGTAAGGTGCAAACGCTTACGAAAGACTATGTCTCGGTCATCCGCTTCTCAAACACCATGTAGTCAGAAATCCAACGGAGGAGATCGAGTCTTGTGGGGAAAAGTCATAAACCTCTCTAGAGTGTACAAACTAATCATGGTTAGCCGTGTCCCGGTTATGGACAATTTTGAGTATCTAGTACCGGATATCCTGTTGATCTCATCAACGTTACTTAATATAATTTGTTGGGTTTAATGAGTACTTTTAATTGGGATTGAGGATCTTTGTCAACCATTCTCAATGTTCAACAACCACCATGATAGTTAAATAAATTTATTCCTTTGAAGTAGGGAAAATTGGCTTTTCGCATAAAATCAGAACCATAGAGCTTTCCACCAGCCATATATGCATGTAGTATAGCTTATTCTTTCATTACTCTCTATGTGTTACATTGCCAAAGATATTCCATGTCTTGACCCGTTTCGGGCTGCAACTTTTCATGTTGCGTACTTTTCGCATTTACGAGTAAGTGATACGTTAGGGTTACGATTTCCTATACTCAACTTTGCCGTTGGTGTTGATGGGAATCCACAACCTTGTTGCTTCCGCTATGTTTTGGATTGAGGTAATAGTTTTTACGTTACTTTATACATGTGATTTACCTCTGTTATAAATCCTTCGAGTACTGTGTGTGTCAGCATACCGATCCAGGGATGACACGAAAGCACAGAGACTTGATCCATTCGGGTCGGGTCGCTACAAACATAGTCGGCCAATATATCGATCTTTACGTCTCGACCATTTCGAGACTCCTCGTCATGTCTGTGATCATATCTGGGACTCAGAACTACCTTCGGTACATCAAAACACAAAAACTCATAATACCAATCGCCATCGAACTTTGTTGCAAGCGGACCCTACGGGTTCGAGAACTATGTAGACATGACTGAGACACGTCTCCGGTCAATAACCAACAGCGGAACCTGGATGCACTACAAGAATCCTGTTAATACGTGACGGTATAAATCCGTCATGGACTAGTGTTCAACCGTCAACGAAGGGCACGCGTGACGGATTTGAAGTCCGTCATGTATATCGCATCACAATTTGACCAAAATGCTATTCTTGACGGATCTGTGAAACCGTCATGGATTCATGACAGTTTTTTGACCGTCATGGATGGACATGCTCATAACGGCGTTAGCTTGCCTGCCACATCATCATTTGGCATGGATCTGACGTGGCAGCCCATGAAATAAGCAGCCCAATTATAATTTTGGCCCACTATTTTTCATTACCTACCGCCCATGTAGTAGTCGGCCCAATTGAAATTTCAGCCCATTAAATTTCAGATCGGTCCAAGGCCAACTAATTTCAGCCCTATAGATTAGCCCATCTCGCAATTTCTTTTTGTGCATGAATTTTTTTATTTTAAGTCAATATTTTTAAAAAAATACATGCTATGTAATTAAATAAAAGGAAATCACCAAAAAATAACAATTTATGTGAAAGGAAAAACACCATAAAAACGCAAAATTACAGACATGTCCAGACGCTACCATTTGGTGGAGCAAAAACACAAGAAACTTCAATCTACAAACAAGTGCCAAACAAGTGCTAGAGGACACCCTATGCTACTTTGCAGCCACTGCCTCCCAACGCTCAACAGATGGCAACCAGGGGTCATTCCCATGCCTTCCGGACACAGATCCAGCCATCCCTCACGACATCATCGAAGGAAGCCACCATATCGCCTCAACCTATGCTCCCGAGGACCGGCATGACGTTGCTCGCACATAGACAAACGGTAAGACTAACTCAAAAGTATGGGTTTAAGCATGGGTTTTCATCCATACACAAACTGTACCAAAGGTAAAGTGAACCGTGCATGTCGACTTGAAATAATGGTATTTTTATCAGTGGCGACAATGCAGCACAAGCTAGCAACCAACAATGTTTTCGTGGATAACATAACATCATGTTTGAAATATCAAACAAAGAAAATAAACGGAAGCACGAAATGGATGATAAAGATCCCGGTACATATATTATTTCCCTTTCTTAATTTCACAACACATACAATGCAATAAAGAACAAATCAATTCCATGGTTTGGTTCTACATATAGGTTGGTAAAAAGGGCCACCAATGCAAAAGGGCCCGATCATTAGCTAGTCATTCATAAAGTACAATCATGTGAAAAAGAAGAAGAAGAAGAATAACAAGCGGCCCGCCAATTATGCATATAGTATTATGAGATCTAAGATGTTCATGAAAACAACAGAAAATGATAAAATTGGACCTGATTAAGACCATAATGAAATCCAATGGATGGACAAAATGAAAATCAATCCTAATATGGCAAGTTCCTTATTGAGTTTAGATGATTACATAGAAACAAATCATGTAACCGCCGGATCAAACATTTATGGATAGGGAGAAATGGCGACTTCGTGCCACTCTTGTACCTTGGATGCGCACCATTGGATGGGGATCACGAGCACACAACCCTGTACCCAGTTCACAGGACCTTGAGAACCTGTACCCATTGTTGACTATCATCCTCCCGCCGGTTTGGCCTCAAGAGATTTCTTCCACCTCTTGAGTAACCAGAAAATGAAATGCAAGATCAGATCACAATTGTACAGAAGAAAAAAATATAGTCAATATTACTAGTGTGCCAAATTGAAGGAAAATATAATACATAAATTGCAATATTTATTTCTCACCAAAAAAATAATAAGAAAAGATATCTACTCAGTTCAATTTAACAAAATGCAGACAAGAGCATTACGAGTATTTAAGTGAAGATGTAGCCGGCAATCAAATGAATATATGGTGAAGGTGGATAAAATGAGGCAATCAACAACTTAGGAATGGGGTCCTGGTCATAGATGGAGAGCATCTGCTGCTCCAAATCAAACAAACAAACAAATATGTATAGCCCACCAAGAACGGGAGCACTAACCAAACAGTCCCTATCCAGCAGCAATTTTAGGCAAAGGACCGTGAGCTAGAATATGAGTTAAAAAGTGAGAAATATGAATATTTTGTGTAAGGTAGACATAAAACCTTTTTGGTAGGACTAAAGAGCTCTTGAGTGTTCAAGCGCAAAGAATTAGCTATACTACCCAGAGGACTAGCGTCCAAAGAAGCATTGACAGGACACGTATATGTCGTTAACAAAATGATAAGAGTCTTGTCAAGTGGCATGTTTGTTATTTCTTCTTCGTGGCTATCCTAAACAACCCCCTTCAAAACCTGAAGAAGAATAAAAAGCTAATAAGGCCAAAATGAGGCAAACCAAGATGGCTTGGTCAAACGCTTCAATTAAACTCTAGTTGGGTTGGAATCTAAATGCAGTCCGTATACACAATACTTGCACATGTCAAATGAGCGGTGAATGAATTATTTTTGCAGACAAAGAAGCAAACACTCCATTCACAACAGAAGAAAGAAGAAAGTATGGTTTTACGCAAGTAATGGTTAAAGGTTGAATGTTCGGTGGCACACGTAATATAACAGTAAAAAACGACACCAATTGTGGAATCAGATTGGCAGCAAGATTTTCATACTTGGGCATGGAGAGCTCTATATAAATTGAACCTAGCAAATGGATCAATTTGGCCTAAGCAGAACCAACCCAAAACCATGGTAAAAAAGTTGAAAGCTAGCTTGGTTGATAAATTTGTTACAGCTAAAACAAAACAAAAACAGGGCACTGCCATCCATCTCTGTCTCTGAAACCAACCACCCATGCATGTACAAAGTAAAGCTGAAACCAAGTCCAAGCTACTCCATGGTTAGGATAGGATCAGATTGGACCAAAGCAAACTTCAGAATAAGAGCTAGGCAGGGGTAGTGGCCGAGAGTGAAAAAATCAAGAGGGGGGTCAAATTTCAGAATAAGAGCAAAATATACATGAAACATGGTAGCTCGGCTCATCGACAACGTTGGCGTGCAACGGCGTCGACGCCGGCTCGTGATTGTCGGCAATTAGTAGTCCAAACCAAAAAGGGAGAAACAGGATTGAGGAATTGCATGGACTACTTAGTAATCAAATTATCACAGATGAAAAGCATGGAGGCAAGCCGGTGGAGACTTTTGACCGACAGAACTTCACATACTAGAAGTACATGCATACAAAATCAATCAAGCTAGCTATGCACGTATGTGATGAGGCACGCTAGAACGCTTAGTATTCATAGTTCAAAGAAAACTGCACTTTTGGAAGGGACACGACCCTGTTGGCCTCCAAGAGGCTCCGCCAGCTGGCGAGAGGGAGGTAAACTAAAATGTTGCAAAACGAAGGGTCTTCGTCTTACCACCGCATGATGGTGCGGGAGCGCCGGATATGGTGGCCGTGGCGGATCTGAAGAAATAGTGGGAGAAGGGAGGCCTTACTTGCTCCATTGTGGTGTCCCTTCATCTATTGAGCTGCAATGCGTGGCGAAGGAAACCAGGAAGGAGATCAAATCAAATCGAATAGAAAAGAGGGCAAGGACCGACCTTGAAGCGCAGCCATGTGTGTGCTCACTCGGCTCTCATATCCTCCATCGATTGATGGTCGATCTGGGAGGAGGAAGCAACCTCCGACGTTGACCTCCGTCATGGGATCCTTACGAAGCCCTCTTCTCGATCCACGGGAGGAAGATGGATAGAGAGGAGAGGACACGGTTGTGGCCATGGAGGATCGACCACCGCCTGACCGGCATTAACTACCGGCGCCGCATGCGCTTAGGTTCGCCTTGAGGCGTCCCGCCTCCGGAACGAGACTATCGTCCACGGCGGTTGCCGGATCTGCCCTGGAAGATGGCCATGGAAGGGAGGTGGCGGCGGCCATGGATGGGGAGGGTTGGGGATCCGGAAACAGTGAGATCGGGGCGACGCCGACAAAGGAGAAGGAAGATGCGGTGAAGATCTACAGGGAGTTGGGGAGGATGGAGCTGATTGCTTGCCGTTGGATCACGTAAGAGGAGACGGTGCGGATTTGCGATCCGTGGGACAGCTAGCTCGACCAATCACAATACGAAGTTTTCCTCCCATTTGGATTGCCACATCAGCGCCGTCCATCCATGACGGTCCGAATGGTGTATAAGAACAAAAAATATAGGCCCAGTTAGTCGACCCATGACGGTTTCCGTGACGGCCCCTCTTTATGTGTCATAAAGGGGCTCTTTGGTTTGGGGGCATCCTCATGTTGTCGATATATGACGGATTTTGTGACGAATATGATAAACGTCACCAGAAAACTGTCATGGATTAGCAGGTTTATTGTAGTGATGCTCATATTGGCTCCCACATATTCTACGAAGATCTTTATCGGTCAAACTTCATAACAACATACGTTGTTCCCTTTATCATCGGTATGTTACTTGCCCGAGATTCGATCGTCGGTATCTTAATACCTAGCTCAATCTTGTTACCGGCAAGTCTCTTTACTCGTTACGTAATGCATCATCCCGCAACTAACACATTAGTCACATTGCTTGCAAGGCTTATAGTGATGTGCATTACCGAGAGGGCCCAGAGATACCTCTCCGACAATCGGAGTGACAAATCCTAATCTCGAAATACGCCAACCCAACAAGTACCTTCGGGGACACTTGTAGAGCACCTTTATGATCACCCAGTTACGTTGTGACGTTTGGTAGCAGACAAAGTGTTCCTCCGGTAAACGGGAGTTGCATAATCTCGTAGTCATATAAGTGATGAAGAAAGCAATAGCAACATACTAAATGATTAAGTGCTAAGCTAACGGAATGGGTCAAGTCAATCACATCATTCTTCTAATGATGTGATCCCGTTAAGCAAATGACAACTCATGTTAATGGTTAGGAAACTTAACCATCTTTGATTAAGGAGCTAGTCAAGTAGAGACATACTAGTGACACTATGTTTGTCTATGTATTCACACATGTATTATGTTTCCGGTTAATACAGTTCTAGCATGAATAATAAACATTTATCATGATACGAGGAAATAAATAATAACTTTATTATTGCCTCTAGGGCATATTTCCTTCATTCCTTTCACATGAGCAGTACACCTTGGAGATCCTTGATCGGACATGCATGTTTAAATGCAAGCCGATCTCTACGCCCATTGACATGCTCGCCAAGCTCTCCACCGACACCGAGCCGCTCTTCTACAACCCGTCGCTCTGCCCGCAGCTTTGGTCGGCGCTACCGCAAGACTCACCTTGACGCGCCCCGACCTCTCCTGCATTGTACAACAGTGTTGCTTGTTCATGCATGCGTCGCGGGATTGCCACTTTCAGCTCGTCAAGCGAGTTCTCCCGTATCTGCACGGGACGACACACCTCGGGCTTCAGATTCATCGAGACACCGCCGCCGAGCTCATCGCGTACTGGGTCGACTGTCCCGACACACGCAAGTCCACCTTCGGTTATTGCGTCTTCCTCGGCGGTAACCTCCTCATGTGGTCGTCCAAGTGGCAGAACGCCGTCTTCCGATCTAGCGTCGAGGCCGAGTATTGCGCGGTTGCCAACGCCGTAGCCGAGTGGGTATGGCTACGCCAATTCCTCGGCGAACTTCACCAACCTCCCTCGCGAGGGACGATGGTCTACTGCGACAACGTCAACGCTGTCTACATGTTGAACAACCCGGTGCAACACCAACTTACAAAGCACATCGAGATCGATCTACATTTCGTGTGTGAGTGCGCCGCTTTTGGTGAGGTCCGTGTTCTCCATGTACCCACGAGCTCGCAGTTTGCGGACATCTTCACCAAAGGGCTCCCTGACACGTGTCTTTGACGACTTCCGGTCCAGCCTCAACGTCGGCGACTCCCCTGTTTTGGCCGGGGGGGGGGTGTGCGGGGGGGGAGGGTTCGACCACACACACACACGACAACCCTCTGGTGGCTAACGGCTCCATACACCGGGTCCTTCATGACCCCAACAGCTAGTGCTCATCATGCACCATCGTGCGCTTGCTCGTCTTGCATGGCAGGAGCGCCGTTGTACTCTCTCCCTCCCCCTTTGTACTTCCGTCGTAACACAGTACATAAGCCCATAGAGGCTAGGCAATATAGAGTATGAGAGTTACAGAACCTGACTAGAATATTAAATCCTTTTGAGTTTAATAAAATAAATTTCCAAATCAATAATTAATTTTGTTAGGCAATTATGTTAATCCAACTGGCATGACATGTTTTCAAAATTTTAAATAAGTACTCCCTATATAAACAAATATAAGAGCGTTTAGATCACTAAATATTTCTTTATGGAGGGAATACTACTCAAAAGTTTTGTTTCCTTATTATGAAAATCAAAGCAACTCGCACAATACTACCTATTTATTTATTTAATTAACATTCCAAAAACTGCATTTTTTAGATGTTACATAAAGGCAATCAGATTGACTTTGGCCGAGAGTCAGTACGACGAAGTTCAAGAAGGGAGGAAATGTGCGCCCCTACCTCCAAATGTGTGATGATCTAAGGCCAACTCCACCGCACGACCCCAAATCGTCCGGGGTCGTCCGTTTGGGTAAAACAGACAAAACCAACGACCCAGCGTGCAACCCCATTTTGCCTTTTGTTCGTTTAGTGTCCGCTTCGACCCCATATCCAGAGCAAACTTGGGATGGATTTGAGGCAAAGCGGACAGCCGCGGAAAGTCCGTCTGTGTCCTCACGTCCGCACATGGCCCGCATGGCAGCCACTTGCCCTGCTTTTGTCCCTTCCCTCTCTCTCCTCTGTTGACGCCGGAGCCGCCGCCCTATGACAATGAGCTCGGGCGAGGCCCGGCGAGCGTGGCCGGGTGAGCGTGGCGTGGTCGGGCCGAGGCCGGGCGAGCTCGCCAGAGCTCGAGGCGCAGGCCGGGCGAAGCGTCCGCCGGTCGCGCTCAGCGCAGCGCGCGCAGAGGAAGCCATGGCCGGCACCCGGCTTGCTTTGAGTCGGTGATGCGGAAGGTGCCGCTTCCTCATCGCTACGTGGCGGTTCAGATCTTCCTCTCCTTCGCCGTCATCGTCTACAACAAGTTGGACCGCGAGCACGCCGACCGGTTGTTGGACCGCGAAAGGGCGTGGCGGCGCTGCGGGCGCGGGAGCGGAGCGGGGCCATCATGGCGTTGAGCAGCGCGGCGGCGGGCGCGGCATCATGGGCGGCGCTGCTGGCAGCGCGGGCGCTGCCATCGCGGCAAGCCTTGTGGCGCAGCGCGCGCGCCACCGCAGACGGCGCGCGGCGGCGTGGCGCAGCCGGCGGCGTGAGGAGATCCGCGCTGCGTCTCGGTGCTCTTCCTCGCCACGGCAGCAGGGACGTCGCGCTTCGTCCGCCGCTCGTGAGTGCTTTCCTCCTCCCCTCGCCCGGCGGCGAGATGCCACGGCGACCGCGCGGGCGCACCGGCGAGGCGAGAGCGCGAGTCATGGCGGCGGCGCAGCGTATGCGTGGTCGAGGCGGACCGTTTGGGGTCGGTCGGCGCGCTGGGCGCCTTCACCAACACCCGGACATGCATGTCCGTTTTGGCCTCTATTGCTTCCTCAAACGGACAAAATTCGGATGAAACGGACGTTCGTTTGGGGTTGTGTGGTGAAGTTGGCCTAACTCGACCTGCAAAGGCCGCAGCCGTGACGGCTACGCGAGCCAAAGCCGGACGCCTCCCCGGCAACCACATGGACCGCACGGCGCCGCACCGCGCTCCGGACGTCCACCTGCCTACCAACCGCAGCCCGCGTCTCACTCGCCGCTATACCGCCTGCCACCATCACATCGCACCCACACCGACCCGGCACGCCCTTTTCCCCGTCAGACGCCAGCAAGCTGCTTGCTTTGCTTCGGTTAGCTCGCTGCGCGGCGCCGCTCTCGGCCCTACCGCGGCCAGGCTGCTCGGATGGCGGGGCGGCCGGGGTACGTCACGCTGCCGATAATCTCGGTGTTCGCCGCGATCGGGTACGTCTACTACACCGCGGTGTTCCTCGCGATCCCCGCGTGGCTGGGGCTCGCCACGGCGGCCGGGGTCGCCAACGTCGCGGCCTACACCGCGCTCGCGCTCGCCTGCGTCGCCGCCTACGCCCTCGTCGTCACGCGCGACCCGGGCCGCGTGCCGCCCGCCTTCGTGCCCGACGTCGAGGACGCCGAGACCCCCCTCCATGAGATCAAGCGCAAGGTATGACCGGCCGCCAGCCTCCCTCTTCCCGCACCGGCACCGCACCCAGATCCCGCTTCGAAGATGGGACCTCTCCGGTGGCCCCTGTCTTCCGGTTACCGAATTAGGCCTCAGGCATTTGGGGTCTTGGATTTAGATGTGGTAGAACATTATCTGGAAGCAAGATTCAGTGAGCCGGTGATTCCGTCTGTGGGGTTTGGATCTTTGAAGCGGAAGGCTGCTTTGCCATTTTTAGCTCAATCAGTCAATCTTGGTAATATCTCAGGTGGACTGGTGGATGTCCAAGTCTAAGATGGGTCTGACGAGTGTCCTGCTCTGTATCCTTGCACACTGACAAACTGTACTTAGTGACGGTTCCAGGATTTCAGGATGGAGTACTTTGCAACCTAAAACGTAGAAGTCCACAAAAACGAAAATGAAAGTACAAACTGTTTACACAATGTCATATAGTTTATAATATAAGAAAAAAAATTAGTAATCAATAAAAACTACAATTTGACATGGCAAGCAAGATATGATGGCATGGTGTCACCACTCACCATCTTTAACTTGCACAAAGAATTCACACTCACCAAATGTAACACATCAGTTTTTATATCATTAAACCCCTGTTCTATTTTTAGCCTATCTATCACACAGTTTATTACTCCGTATAATATGCTTTGTTCACTAATGTAGGACATTTTGGTAGTTCAGTTTAAACTGCCAAAATGTTATACATTAGTGAACAGAGGGTGCAAGTCTTCAGCTCTAAGAGCATCTCCACTCGCCCCCCCAACAGGCCCCCCAGGGCGCCTTTTTTAGCGCCGTCGGCGAAAAAAGTCCCAGCACCCCAGATCCTCGTTTATCGCCGGTTTAGGCCGAAATTACAACCGGCGAACCCAAGCCGAACCCAGCGCACCAGGGGCGCTTGGGGGCACTGGCTAAAGCGAAAAGGCACATGGGCCCACGCTGTCGGCGACACTGGCCGATTTCCTGGCATTTTCCCCATTTCCGTCCATTTCCCCAGTGCCTCCCCCCTTCTCACCCGCCGCTCCCGCCATTCTCCGTAGATCCGCCCGCCATTCCTCCGAAGAACTATGCGCCCCCTCGCCTATTGAGCAGTGCATCGCCGACGCCAAGAGCAACGCCGCCAAGAGGGAGGAGAAATCTGATGCGAGGTGGTTGGCGTTGATGACGTAGCAGGACGTCAAGCTCGACCTTCTCAGGACCAACATCGCCGCGAAGAAGAGGAACACCGACCTGGCGTTCTTTATGGGGGCAGACATGTCGACGATGGACGAGCAGGTGAAGGCGTGGTACCTGGCGGAGCGCGGCCTCATCTTGAACCATATGTTGGGACTGGCGGCGACCACCGCCCCTACGCCCATGACTATGCCGAGCCCGAGCACTGACGCTATGCCAACGCCGACGCCGAGCCCGAGCATTGAAGCCGAGCCCATGCCGACCTCGGCCAGCCCTATGGCAGAGGAGCCTGCCGTTTGATGAGCTCCATGTCTATGGTTCCTACCCTTTAGATCGCCGGACTTTGGCTATGTTCGATCGCCGACCTGTGGCAGCATGATCGCCGACTTGTGTCATGATGATCGCCGAACTTGTGGCGTTTTTTTGGTACGGGAAAGACAACTTCGAATTTTTGTGTGTTTGGGGGCCAAAACTTGGGGGCGCGGCTGGGAACTCGATCGCCCCCGGGCCGAAAAAACTGCCGGCGCAAACGCCAAAAGGCCTTCGCCGGGTGCGCTGGGGGGCCAAACGGCTGGAGATGCTCTAACTATAGCTATGGAAAGAATTAGTGTTAGCACAATTTTAAGAAACCCGTGTTGTTCCGCACCACAAGGAAAAACACAGCATGCCGACAAGGAAAAACGCAGCATGCCGACAATGAACTGCCGACAATTTCTTGAAGGATGTCGGAAGGATATAAAAATCCATTCATCATAAAGGGGAGCACAATAATAAAATACAAACTAAAAGAATAAACATAGATTTCTGTTCCCCATTTTCAAGAGCAAAGGTGACGCAACTGATCAAAATCCTGAACCAATGTCGCCATCTGCTGCAGTTGTTAGTTCTGCCTCCTACCAATGGGTCAGCTTGGATTTTATTTATGATTATGTCATATAACCGGCACCAGTACCGCCAACGACAAACCCTGAAGAACAAGTGGGTGTCGTTAGTGGCAGACGTCAACGATTTGCCAACGTTTGGGTCTCGTGTGACCTGTAGTGGCAAGCAAGGTAATAATGGCATGGTCTACCACTCACCATCCTTAACTTGCACAAAGAATTCACACTCACTAAATGTAACACAGCAGTCAATATATCATTAAACCCATGGTCTATTTTTGCTTATTTATCACAGAGTCTATTACGTATAATGTAAGTCTCAGCTCTAACTATAGCTATGGAAAGAATTAGTGTTAGCAGTAGCACCATTTTAAGAAGCCTGTGTTGTCCCGCACCAAAAGGAAAAAACACAGCGTGCCGACAATGAACCGCTACCAATTTCTTGAAAGATGTCAGAAGGATATAAAAGTTCATTCAACATACTAAAAAACAAAGTAAAAGAATAAACATAGATTTTTTTTCCATTTTCAAGCGCAAAGGTGACGCAACTGATCAAAAACATGAACCAATGTCGCGACCAGCTGCCAGTTGTTAGTTGTGCCTCCTACCAATGGCTCAGCTTGGATTTTATTTATGCTTATGTCATGACCGGCACCAGTACCGCCAATGACAAACCCGAAGAACAAGTGGATGTCGCTAGTGGCAGAGGTTAACGATTTGCTGATGTTTGTGTTTCGTGTGACCTGTAGTGGTGTGTGTTATGTCCGATTATTTAGCAGGTGGATCTGAGTCGTAAGGGAAGGATATATAACTCCTGTTGTCTTTGCTCTCAAGAAATGAAAGAGAAATTTGTTTTTTTTCCTTAGTTGCTCTGTCTTCCCTCTCAACTCTGCTGTTCCGCTGTATTTTATTGCCTTGCTTCAGTATCTTGCGATCTGCGTGGCAAGGACTTTACAGACTACTGTTGTCAACAAACGGCTTTACTAAACAAACTCTTTATCTCTATTGTTGATTTGTATAAATATTAAGATGTGCACATTTTACTGAGATGTGGTTCTTTTGCTGCTTCAAGCTGTTGCTGTCAGTGCCTTGTTTGGACTGGTCTTATGGGTTGGAGCATTGGATGGCGCACCTTTTCTGTGTGCTTCGTCACCAAGAGGGATTTTCCGTTTGTTATGTTTATATAGCAAGCTTTTTGTGTTAGCTTTCTGCTGCACAGAACTTCTAGTCTGTAAGAGCTTCTCGGGGTTTCCCAATGGAAAATGGATGCCCTCCTATTTCTAAAAATAAGAAAATAAAATACCGATCTTTTGCCAAAACTTCTGTGTGTACGTCTGGTATACCCCTGACCCAACATTGGGTCCCTGACTGTAATAGTTAATATTTGATTGATGAATAAAAGGAGCCATTTTCAACTGAAGGGTGGGACAAGAATGCACAAAGTTTGATATTCCTGAATCTCATACAGATTACTTTTGTTACTTATTCGATAATACATACTCCCTCCATTCCCAAATATAAGTCTTTCTAGAGATTCCAACAAGTGACTACATACGGAGCAAAATGAATGAATCTACACCCTAAAATATGTCTACATACATCCGTATGTTGTAGTCCATTTAAAATGTCTAAAAAGACTTATATTTAGGAACAGAGGGAGTATATCTTAACATAAACTATAGGTCCAGTCTTGCATGGAGTGCTTAATGATGTATGGGTGGACTTGTATGCGCATACATATTATCTGCAGTTGATTTGGCAAGCTTGATCTATGTCACCGTAATAGATGTTCATTGCTGTGTACTGAAAGCCATGTCACTGTTTGCCGATGTACAATAGGATACGACTTACCTTGTTGTCTGTATTTAATTCTTATTAATAAATAATAATATCTTATCAGCCTCCATGTTGTCATTGCAGGGTGGTGATTTGAGATACTGCCAGAAGTGTTCTCATTATAAACCTCCTCGCGCGCATCATTGTCGTGTCTGCAAGAGATGTATTCTGAAAATGGTGCTGATTATTGACTATGATTCGTGTGGCACTTTTCTATTGCATGGTTCTTATTCGCATTTGTGCTAATTTTTTATGCAGGACCACCACTGTATTTGGATTAACAATTGTGTTGGGCATGAGAATTACAAAATTTTCCTCGTCTTTGTGTTGTACGCTGCAACCGCAAGCTTCTATTCTTTGGTACTTTAATATCCTTGATTTACTTTAGTGAGTATGCTTGTGTTGTGATTGACCATGAGAAGATTCAAATTTATGTCAGGCTCTGATGATTGGCGGAGTAGTGCATAGTGTGCCTAAAGATGAACAATCAGGAGTTGATTCTCCAAGAAAATCGTTAGTAAGTGAATTGAAAAAGTTATTTCAGTTTTCAGCATATAAAATGCTGGTAGATAAAACATTCTTCTAGATAACTAACACAAGAATGTAAAAAATGTGCAGGTTATTTGTGGTGTCTTTGTGGGTGTAATGACTTTGGCATTGTCTATCCTCTTGGTCTGGCATGTTTACCTCATCTTGCATAATAAAACTACTATTGAGGTTTGAAAAATAGGATCCCTTCGCTTTGAGGACTTAATTGTTTGCCTATCTATAATGGTAGCTATGGTTTGCAGTACCATGAAGGAGTTAGGGCAATGTGGTTAGCAGAAAAGGCTGGAAATCTTTACCATCATCCATATGATCTCGGTGTCTATCATAATATTGTTTCGGTAAGAACTCTTTCCATCACTTCTCTTTTACACATACCGCAAACACTTCAGCACTCAAGTATGTTTACCATGCAATGATGCAAATGCCTTGTCAGTAACTTTGTTAATAGCCTCTCTAAGTTCATGACTGCGCTTTCTACCTGTCCATTCAAACGGTGTAAATGCAGTATTCCAGAAAAAAAAGTTAACAAAAATAAAGACACCATTTATATCTGCAAATTTTGGCAAGAAAAATTCAAACCACTATTACATCTTGCTATCTCTTATGTCCAGCATGGTTTATATGGCATTTTTCATATTAACCTTTTATTTTGCGTAGAATATGCATATTTTTGCACAGTTTTTTGGTACTGCTAATATTCTCGTACAGTACATAACTATGAATATTTCAATCTTTTTTGAAATGTGCAAGTGGACACATTTGATAGTGGGGGCATGCTCGCGCGTTCCTAAAATATGGACTCGGTTTTTTCTTACTAAACGGCAGTTCAGAATGCTTCTTAATATGTAAATTTATCTCTTAAAAGTATAACAGGAACCATGGGGCATCGGTTTTCTCAACTCTTTCCCCTATGACAGGTCCTAGGCCCCAGCATGCTATGCTGGTTCTGCCCTGTATCGAGGAACATAGGCAACGGCGTTCGTTTCCGCACATCGTATGATATTCCGCTATCTACACCACCATCCAAAGCAGAAAAGCATCTGGCAATGTCTTGAGCTCTTGCATTGAGAGCGTATATTGTGGGATCAAATCCGTGAATCACTGATGCCGCAAGTGTAAGGTACATAGCGGGAGCTGAGGAGCTTCAAGAGTATTTCCTCCAGGCCCCAGGGATGTATCTGGAGTTAGAAATCCTAATCTAGCTAGTTATTCCATTATACTTTTTGGCCAGCTTGATGAGAAGAATCACCGATGGGCCTCAGTAGATCTGGAGTGGCCTGGCTCGCCTGTACTCATACAAAAAAGTCTGAACTGAAGAGTCAAAGACTGCTCTGTTGTAAGTACGTGCCTGTAGTGTCGTTTACCCTGAAGTCCGTATATTGCGTTTTTGTGTCAGAGAGAGTTAAGGGACAAATGTCCAATTTACTCAATATGTATAGAGCTGTTGTGTTAGGATGTTGAATCCGTGAAATCTGTTTACAAAATGTGTGTATACGTGCTGCCACGCATGCTTGTGAGTTGTGACCAGGGACAGGGTTTTTCCTGGTCAGACCAGAAAGCAGGCCATTTTTTGTGAAACTTATGCAGCCTGAGAAGCTGCGATGGCTAAATTTGGAGGTTTCAAATTCAATTTAGGAGTTGTTTCCCTTGTTGGCCGAAGGCTGCTATGATCATCGAACCGCAGTAGAACTGAGCTCAAATGCGAGCATAAGAGGACTGCCTCAAATGACGTCTTTTGTGAGCATCTTCTTATTCTGTAGTTTTTACAGCCAGATGCGGCAATGAGAAATTATTCCAAGCCCTCACCGGCTGATTTACGCAAGGACAGGTAGCGGACTCTGTTTTAGCGGTGAATACAGTAACCAAGATGATAAAAAATACAGATTTTTTTTGAAATACCAATCGTCTGCAACCAAGCCTAATTGCTTATTATTTTCTACTCGTCTGTTACAGGGGTAGCAACAGTGAATGCAAAAGGAGAAGCATGGCAAGAAAGCTGATGGAGCTCTGAATCTAGACCAGTATCACGCGTGCTATGATGCTCCTAGCTAAACCTGCAAAATCCAGCACCGAAAACCCTCACCGTGTCCCTTCCTCTCTTGCGACTTGCACTCGCAGTTTGCGGCCCCACCAAACCTGCAGACATCAAAATCAAAACATGAAAAAATTGTGTCAACAACATATTACTCCATTGGGGCAATAAAAATGGTGCTTGGAAATTAGCATCACATCTGCGATGCCGATCATCCTAGTAAAACCAAATCTGCTTCATCTGTTCATACAACAAATGACAGGAAACCAACCAGACTATGCCCTGACTGACCTGCTTGTTGAGGTGCCAAATGGCGTTCTCCGATTCCTGCCGCGTCGCCATCGTGACGAAACCGAACGGGGAGCGCCCGGCTTCTCTTCCGAGGTGGTAAACAACTTTAGCACCGACCACTTCACCATAGTCACTGAACAGCTGCTTCAGGTTTGAGTTGCTCACTTTCCAGGGAAGATTGTCCACATAGATCTTGAATGAAGAAGACACTGGTCGACTGGGATGGGGAGACGGTGTTTCTTCTGTCCGGGCACCTCTGGTAGCAGCTGTCTTGTACACAGTCAGGGGCCTGCCGTCCATCTCCTGCATTTTCAAATTAAAGGTAAGTCAGCAAAGCATGAAAATTTGTACATTCTTAAGCATAGGGATTACACGTGACACTGGCCTCGAGAAGTAATAACAACCACAAGATGCAAATTATGTCACAGAACAGTCTGATGTAGATGGCGTGTCATTGCATGATCTAGGAAACAAATTGGCAGAATGAGGATATGTATTAGGTTGGGCTTCAGATTAAGGAGTTCCATAAATCAGAAACCAAGGGCACTGTCATGAAAATGATTAACTTTGTATGCAAACCAGAAACCAGTACCACAACACATCACCACTGTATCCTATTACATGAAAGGTGTGCAAATGCAAACCGGGGAAGACACTCCATCCATACTGCAATCATATACTTGCTCAACTCTGAGCACAGGAGCTGCAGCTACGATAGAAGAATAGGCCCTTTTTAACTTACGGAGAGTAGCCGCACCAAAGTTAGCATTTATAAAACATACTCACACGGCGATTGTACATCTCCACAGCCTTCTTGGCCTCCTCAGCAGTACTCATGGTGACAAACCCATATCCACAGCTTTCGCCTGTTTCCCTGTCATAAATGATCTGCACAGACACAAAGTAGAAACTGTGTTTTAGAACAAAGAAAACCCATACATGTCTTAATAACTTCCTTGTCTAACTGCCTATCAACAACACTGATGAAACAGATATCCATTTAGCGAATGAATTGCCTAGAGAAGGCAAAGAAACAATGCATTCAGTCTTGATAAGAAACATGCTTAAATTATTTGAGAGTTTATTAAGAAGCTAGATATGAAAAGAGTATAATGACCAAACCAAGTGGCTAGAAATGAATACATAATGATCCTGTAATCAACAGCATCTCCACACAGCACAAGCATCGGTCGAAACAAGATCATACAGGTACGATCTGCAACTTAAAGATATCACACAAGCTCACAAATCAGCTACATACTATTAGATTCGAGCAGCCTCACCCTATGGACTTGAACAATGTACATGACGACAGAAAACAGGGGGAGTACAGAACTGCGTGATCTTGCTACCAGTAGTTGCAGAGTCATATTTAGTCATGCAAACACTACTCATTAATCAGGAATTTGAGGCATTCATATATCGGTTACCAGCAAGGACAATGAAGAGCAAAGAATGCTCACCTCCGAGAACATGACGATGCCAACATCCTTGAAGAGCAGGGCAAGGTCCTTCTTGTCAATGTCATACGGTAGATTCCCAATGCACACCGTGGCCTCCTCGTCCGGCTCGAAGTACTCCTCTGGTGTGTACTCCTCGTAATATTCCTGATGTCTGGGGGATGGCGTTGTTGGGTACACAACACTCAGGCGTTCTTCTGGATAAGATGCTGGCACACTTTTGCACTTAAATGCTTGCCTCAGTATTTTCCACTTTGTTTCCTTGTCAGTGGCATGGCAATGATCATCATTCAAGAGCCCTTTGCCCCAGTACTTGCATGGAGCTGGAGCATCACATACAAAACAGTAGCACTGCATTTGGAAAACAGTAATTAATGGCTTAATGCAATCACATTAGAAAGGCGCAACTGTCCACTCAGCTACGATAATCTTTGTGACCATACTGCCAACAGAATCAAGGACAGGGAGTAAAAAATGGTTGCTACTTACCATGCTGCAATGCTTCGCATGAGAAGTGGTGCTGAAGGGCAACTCGGAACATGAATGGCGCAAGTGAGGGAAGTCCTTGCATGCTATCTGCAGAAGCATAGCATGTAAATGTAACTGTAATTGGACTGATAAAGGAATGCTACCACAGGTAAACTGGAGTAGTATAATTCCTTCAGAAAAGCTCTAATCCCTCATGTCTGTCGAATACAACATGAATTGAAACCGCAGATATTCATAGACAGTAAGGACAGGTAGTCAAGGAACCATATTATGTGCTTGGTCAGACAATTTATTTCCTATTTACAACTTGAATAGCATAAATTTTGGAAAACCCAATGATGAACCTTTGACGAAAAATTATGGTATTTGAATCAAAAAGTATGTTATGATGCAACTTTAACGAATCAGATGTTGTTTGAATCAGAAAGTATGTTCTCAGCTGTAAACCGAATTTCCAATCGATTCTAAAGCCACAAATTTGACGAAAATTGTGTTATTTGAATCAGATGGTAATTGGTCCCAACTTTGACGGGTTTGACAAAGTTTTCAGCTGTAACCAAAATTTCCGATCCGTTCTAAAGCCTCCAACATAACAAGTACAGTTTGTATGCTACCCACCAAATGCAAGCACATGCTCTTGTAAGGATCAAAATGAAAGGGAACAAGCCAATACACACCTCGCCTTTCACCGCAACAATCTCCACCTCGCCCGGCAGGCCATTCCCCCTACTCCTCCCCTTCGCACCCGCAACCGCAACTGGCTTATCAGGGTCGCCCTCCAGAACCACACAGTCATCACCCTCGCAGCCGCCGTCGTTGCCGGCGCGAACGCCGCGGGACCTGCCCTTATGCCTCCGCGGTGCTGGCACCGCCGACTCCCCGAGCTTCGAGGCCCATCCCAGGGGGGCGGGCGAGCGAGAAGACCTCCCGGAGCCCACCTCCTCCTCCTCGTCGGAGCTGCTGATCACCACCACCTCCCGCGGCGCCGGTCCCATCCGCGCGAACTCTGACAAACCCCGACCCGAGGAACGCAATGCTGCTGGCTCCACCGGGGGTGGATTGAATCGGTCGTGGCTCACGGCCGCCGGCTGTGGGTCTCGGTTCTACCGCCGGGAGGGAGGGATGGAACAGAGTGGGGAGGAGCAGAGCACGCACGGCGAGTTCCGCAGCGGCTGGCCTGGCTGGACGGGGAAAGTGAAGGAAGGCGGCGCGGCATCCGTTGGCGATTGCGCAAGATGTGGGTCCCGCTGGCAGTTCGGGGCCGTTTGCTTTCGCCCGCCCGCTCCGGTTTTCGAAATTTTGAATTTTCGAGCGTACGGCGCAGGGTACTACTTACTACGCACGATGTACTACACGGGCAGAGTGGCAGATATCTGTGCGTATCTTCGGTGTACATGCATCTCCAAGGCACACACTATCCATTTGTGGACCGTGTCCAGACATTGCCTTGGACACAATGGCGAAGCCAGAAACTAAATATAGAGGGGGCTAAACATGTCATATAATGTCAAAGGGGGCCAAAACACCTAAATCTAGCTAATTTTGAATGACTAATGGAGGATTATGAGCACACATAGCTGCATTTGTTAGAGCATAGGGGGGCCAAGGCCCCTGCCAGCACCCCCTGCCTCCGCCACTGCGTGGATACGATACGTGGGCCTATCATTCAACCATATACCTCAAATGCAGTGGGGGAGTTTCTTTTTTTAAATTGGACTCACACATCGTTCCATCAATAGCTTAACGAAAATATTCAGTACATTCGAACCAAACAATCACTGTCCAAACTAGAAGGAGATGGGAAAGGGAAGAGAGCGAGTTGGAGCATTAGTAGGAAACCCACCGTGGATGCTCGCCAAACGAGACATCAACTACGGGGCAAAAACCTACTAACACCACTCAACATTTACAATACGAGAAGAACCAGGTCTCGGGAAGCAAAAGACCATATAGAATCACCTCAGCAGGCATCAGACCTCCGCATGAAGCAAGGAAACATAAAGCAAGGCATGACAACATCATCCGCGCTACACACCATAGGCCTCGGTGATAAGGAGCCTGCCCCGAGAAGCCGAGCGATCTGCCAAGGGTGAAGCCACCTGCATCCAACCATATACTTGAAATGAAGTGGCGGAACTACGTAGCCAAAGCTGGGCGGGCCGGTATGAAGGAAGAACATTATTTTTTTCGTCATGACCCAATTTACTTCAATTCTGCACTATATTTGCTCTCGGATAGTTAGGCCATGGCCCATTTTCATCACAAGTAGCTCCGCCAGTGCTCGAATGTCCGTCTTTATTGCAACAGTCTTCCATCAAACAACAACAACCTTGCACCAAACATGGTAGCAATGGTCACATTTTATATGGATAACTTTCTATTGGTGCGACAAGTTGCTCGAAAGATCAATGCCAAGAAGAGTGCATGAGTGTTCTTGAAGCTTGATATCACTCATGCTTTTGATTGACAATCGTGGCCATTTTTGTTTGAAGTCTTGTGTGCCAAGGGCTTTGGGCAACGCCTGGCTTAGGTGGGTGGCAATCCTGTTGCAGCCAGCCACCATAAAGGTGGTTGTGAATGGTGTTCCGAGAAGGAGAATTGGGCAAGGAGAATTGGGCATGCGCGCGGTCTACGTCAGGGAGACCCCATCTCCCCGATGTTGTTCGTCATTGTGATGGAAGTTCTAATGGCGCTTATAAGTAAAGCAATGGATGAAGGGATTCTCAGCTCGTACCAGGGAATCACTGCAAACAGTGCCTCTCCATCTACGTGGATAACCTAGCGTTTTTTGTTCGACCCTCGGCGGCAAACCTCAGCTTTGTCACATCTCTTTTGGAAGCGTTTGGAGAAGCCTGAGGCATGTGAGTTAACTGCAACAAGTCCTTGATGATTCCGATCAGGGGCGATCAACACGACCGAGCGAGGGGTGGAAGACTTGTTACATTGCACGATTGGATATCTTGGGTTACAATTGACCATCAAGCAGCTAACGAAGGTTGAGTGGCAACCTATGCTCGATCAAGTTCGACAGTTCATCGGCTGGGCAACAAGGCCTCATTCAACGACCGAGAAGGCTTGTGTTGGTGAAGTCAGTTGTTCTTGCTAGACTGGTGCACCATCTGCTCGTAATGGATGCACCCGTTTGGATTTTTGATGACATCAATGGTTGGATTGGGCTGGCAAAGATCGTGCCAATGGTGGGCAGTATTTGATAGCATGGGATACCATATGTCAGCCAACCAGCTATGGAGGGCTTAGGGTTAAACCCTTGAAGTTGCAATCGCTCGCATTCAGAGTGAGGTGGGAATGGCTTCGGCGTACGGACCCGCAACAGAGGCCGTGGCAAGGCATGTCGATGATGGTGGACTTGGATGCCCGACTGGTGTTCGTAGTTTGGTGAGGATCATTGTGGACAAAGGGGACAACGTGCTTTTCTAGAGATACATGTGGATCCATGGTTTCTCCATCAAAGAAATTGCTCCACTGCTTGTTGATCTGGTCGGCACAAAGGTTGTGAACACTTGAACAGTAGATCAAGCTCTGATGGATGAACAATGGACACTGGGCATCGGCCCGAGCGACTCCTTCATGGCCCTGCAATAGGTCATGCATCTTCAGCACACCATTTCCGTGGTGCATCGAGATACCGATGTTCCCTATGCTTTCGCTTGGCCAACTTCGGCCAATGGAGTCTATACAACCAATTCCACACATCAACACTTGTGCCACGGTCTATGATGGTGCAAAATACCATCAGATCCCTCACTGGGGCTCCAAGCGCAGTTGGAAGTCTGAGATCGGAGATCACACGAGGGTTTTACCTAGATTCGGGCCTTCATAGAGTAATACACTACATCCTGCTTCCTTTGATTATTCATGGTGGAGGGATACCTCGTGCGAGGGGTTACAATGCTGTTTGATGTTGCTACCGAGAGTTTCTGTATGAGACTAGATCATTGTGAAGGTTCCTTGGCCTTCCCTCATAGAGACGGTGGAGACCCATGGTTTACAGGGGTGTAGATGTGATCTCCTCCCCCACCGCCCTTGTCTTGGAGGGTAAGAAGGTCTCTGGCGCCCTCATAGGGTTTCCCTTTAGCCTTGGGCCTGGTGGGTCCCTGGTTGGTCGAGAGGTCGTGCTCCTATGGATGAGCCACCATCGGTGTATGACACTGCCAGTCCGACTCGATCGCCATTCGCGAGCTGCATCTGGTGGAGCTGGGGGCCACTAAAGTGCAAAATCTTTGCCTGGCTTGTTGTTCAATACCAGTTATGGACCTTCGATAGGCGTGCACATGACGGGCTTCAAGACCTCCTCCCCGCTTGTTACACTTGCCTACTGTCGTGGACTTAACACGACAGATGCCCTAGCAAAAGGACTTAGGTGTGGATCCATCGCAACTAGGTTAGCTTGAAGGGGTTAAATGGGACAAAGGACACAGAGAGTTTACCCAGGTTCGACCCATCTCAATGAGGAAAAGCCTACTCCTGCTTTAGGTTGTATCGCTTGGGTTTCGATTACCAGGGAGCGAATACGCTTGACCTAGTTCTCGATCAGTTGTCTCTTGAGTTAACCCACTGCCGGGTCACCCCTTTATATACATAGGTTTATGCCCGACGGCTTACAGAGTCCCGGCCGGCTCATACAAGACATGTCCGGCTCGGTATCTAATTTTGCTTGCCTTACAATACAAGTTAAACATATGGCGGTTCACACCCGTGGGCCTCAAGTCGTCCCCGGGTCTTGGGCTTTCAATAAGCTTGCTCTATGGACCGCCATCTTCACATCTTCTTGGGCCTCCTCATCTTAAGCCGCCAGTAGCATGACTCGGCCCCTCCTGGGCGGGTCATACCCAGTATTACTCCAACATTAGGCCCCAGGTTGATTTGAACTTGTTCACATCAATCTTCAACACTTGACTTCAGCAGAATCTTCCATCCTCAACTTTTATGAACTTGCTATAACCCGCCATGACATCAGCTCACAAAATTGTGTTAACCCGCCATGACGTCATCTCGCATTTACTTCGCACAAAGCCCAGAACATCTCAATATATCTTTATCCTTTAACGGGCCTCCCGAAAATCGAGGTGCCCGTGCAGCCACATAATCATTTTTTCGGCCTCCTCGATTCCCGTGCATGCCATTTATCCATATCCTTATAAATAGGGACAGGGGGCCCTTGTTTCACTTTTACCCCTGCCTCTGCCTCTTCTTCTCCTTCCTCGTGACGATTGACGCCTCCGGAGCTCTGCCGCCCCCATCGATTGCATCAACCTCGGCCGCTGCATCAACCTAACCTTGACCAGAACACAGTGGCACCCCTCCGCAGTTCATCAACATCTTCAGGTACATACTTCAACTCGTATTAGATCTGTGCTAGGGTTTGCTTAGTTCATCGGAGTTCATCACCGTTCTTCATGCTTCTCCTCTGAAACGAGTAGCTTTGATATGAAAATAATATAGAGATTGAGTGGTCCTAGTTTTGCATTGTTTCTCAACCGTAGTTACTCCCCTTTGACTGAACTTTGATCTGAACTTACGAGTTCTTCTACTGCCACAAACTTTAAGTTCAGGAATTATTTTTATTTTTCGGGGCCGCCACAGATCCAAAATCATAAGCAAACCTTGTAAAACCTGTTTATCCAGTACTTAGTAAAATTTTGCTCCACTTCAGATCTGTATCCATTAGCCCTTCATGGCGGTTTAAAGGGTAACTTGTAACCCGCCAAGAACTTTTTGGCTTAACTTTGAATCCCTTTCCGTATTACCAATTAATGTTGACATAACCTGGCCACACCTTGCTGGTTTAACGATGCTTTAATTCATCTCTTTTAGGTTGTGCAACGTAATCATGACTAAGACCGTCACTTCATGCGATTGGGTCCCTTCAATCGTCACAGAAGAAATGCTTGATGACTATGTTAAAACAGGCATCCTACCAGCAAAGAATGTCATTCACTGGCGTGTTCCAAACCCAGATGAAGCTAGACCTCAACCAAAGGAAAATGAGGTTATTGTTTTTACTGATCACATAAACCGGGATTTCTCACCGCCCGGGTCAAAATTCTTCGATGATGTTCTGCATTCTTTCAACTCCATCCTCAAGACATCCAACCCAATTCCGTGTATCTGCAATTTCCAAGTCTTCTGTGAAGTGTATCTTCAAGAGGAACCCAGCGTTGAACTTTTCAGAGAATACTTTTACCTGAACCGCTAGAACGAGTTCACAGATGGGCCCAACTTAGAGCTTGGGGGAGTCTCGATTCAACAACGAAGAGATGCCATTTTCCTTCTGCCATGCTTCCAAGTCATCCTAAGGACTGGAATAATACTTGGTTCTACTGTCAAAACACATCTGCAGCTGGAGAAAAATCCTTTGTCGGGTTATCGTGCCCGCCGGCTCAGCCCAAAACACCCTCTTCCAGACTAGCTTACCACCGCTGAACGAGCCAAATACATGCCTACCTTTTCAAAGGTTAGAGTGTTGCTGGCCAATGGGTTAACCGGCGTCGACCTGGTCCATTGCTGGGCTGCTTGGAGAGTTATACCCTTGATCCGCTGGCCCGGCTTAATGTGCACCTACACTGGTGATGTCAAAGATCCACATCGCCATTGCCAAGTGCGTTTGAGTGATAAAGCAATCAATGACAAGACCAAGACCCTTCTTGGGGAAAGCTTGGAGAGGTGCAACAAAGTGGGGTTGAACCCCTTTTGCAAACTTAGCCCGCCACCAGATGTAAGTTCTTCAATCCATTTGTTTTGCTCACTGTTTACATAACCTACAAATCTCTTATCTTCCTGTTAATTATACAGGCTGGATCTGCCTTTTTGAACAAGAAGTATGACGAGAAGGCGGCCAAGAAAGCCAGGGCTAAGACTAAAGCCCTCAAGAAGAATAAGAAGAAATCAACCACCTCATAACTGTTTAATTTAGATGATGACGATGAGTCGAAGGTAAACCTTGATTCTCTTGGCTCTTTTTTCAATTATCTTATTGACACTGATTGCTATCAGGATGACGCGAAACCATCTAGGCGGGTGATGAAGAGGTAACTATTATTTCCTCCGACTCGGAGCCTTTGCCAAGACAGAAAATTCGACAAGTAACCCAGAAAGTAAGGTTTTCTCACCCCTTAGCTTACTTGGATCCCAACTTTATTTTGAAGCAACAACAACATGAGAACCAGTGCAGAACTCGGACTAGAGGAGGTGGAGAGTTATCCTCCGGGTTACCCAACACACCAGCCCCGCGCAAGCGCCGGAATGAGATGCCTCAGAATTCAAACTCTTTTTATCCAAAGGAGGGTCTCATTCGCCAACCACTTAATCCTTCCGACTCAAATTATCAGGGAACTTCCCATTCCTCTTCTGGCGATTCATCTCAGACCCGGCTTACGGCTTGACTGCCTTACAGGTAATAACCTTTGCCTTCGTTATCTAACACTTGTACACATATACTAACCTCTTCAATTTTTTATTACAGTGGGATGGCAAAGCCTAGTAAGAAGGCAAGAACAAACAAACCGGCTGAAGACCCAAAAGTTTATGAGCCAGAGAAGCAAGCACCAGTGTTTGAAGCCTCTGAGCAACACCCGGAAGAAATTGCTGATGACCCGCCACCAGAGAACCCTGGCGCCTCCACCGACCATGTGAATATTAATCCTTTAGGTGCTAAGCCTCCAAGCCCAATCAAGCCTTCTGATCAAAGTACCGAAGATGTTCTGATCACCGGTGTCAGTGTCAAAACCGGCGGATCTCGTAGTAGGGGTCCTAAGCTAGGTGTCTTGGAGCGATGGTAACATGGACACGGGGTTTTACCCAGCTTCGGGCTCTCTTGATGAGATAATACCCTACATGCTGCTTTTGATTGTTTTCATATGGGTGTAGTATGAGTACATGTATCTACCACGAGATTGTAGTAATGAATATGAGATTGTCTATTGACCAGCCTGGCCTCGGTTTATATAAGACACCGGAGGCCTAGGGTTTAGGAGAGTCCTTGTCTTGGGCGCCAAGTCTTGTGGAGTCTTCCTTGTATGCGGCAGGGGCTGTCCGAACTGGCCCATGAGTATGCGGCCATGGGGTCCTCGGCCCAATCTAACTGATTGGGAGACGAGGTGGTGAGTACCCCCTAGTCCTGGACACCATCAGTAGCCCCCTGAACCGGTCTTCAAGTTGGGGACGTTCCTCGATTCTTCTGAACTGTTCTTCATCTTCGGTCGTCGGTCTTGAAAACTGGTTCAACAAATCTTCCCATCTTCGATCTTGAGGATCGCCAAAGTGAATCTGAAGAGCTTACACGTCGGGTATCCGAGGAGCCCCTTTAAGTTTTCGGCCTTTATCAATGCCTTGTTATTTTTATGCCATACCTCGGGTTTGACGTTGTTCCTGGGTGGCAGTGTCCTCTCGCGTCCGAGCTCCAATGCCGGACTGCGTTCGAGGTATCTTTTGCAGCCGAGCTCCAACGCCGGTCTGTATCCGAGCTCCAACGCCGAAATGTATCCGAGCTCCAACGCCGGACGGTATCCGAAGAGAATTGTTATAGTCGAGCTCCAACGCCGAACTGCATCCGAGCTCTGGCGCCGGACTGTATCCGAGCTCCAATGCCGGACGGTATCCGAAGAGAATTGTTATAGTCGAGCTCCAACGCCGAACTGCATCCGAGCTCCAACGCTGGACTGTATCCGAGCTCCAACGCCGGACTATGTCCAAGCTCCAATGTCGGACTATGTCCAAGCTCCAATGCCGGACTATGTCTGAGGTGTCATAGATCACCTTGGTTCAAAAAAGTGTTTAGCCGAGCTTAATGCCGGAAATTCCCTCTAAGGAGCCAGCCACTTGCATCCGAGCTATATGCCGAACTGCTTCCGAGGTGGCTCAGCACCTCGGTCATGAGCTGATTGTTTGCGGATTTTATTTCCGATGCGTATAAATTTATTTGCTGACGAGATGTACTACCAGTAGCCCTCAAGGTGCGTGTTGGCCTAATATCTGGGATGCACCTGAAGGAGAAAATCAAACCGCTGACCCTAGTAGCCCCTGAGACTCAGGTCGATTCATAAAATCAGCCTGAGGATCAATTCCCAACTTCGGCAAAGATACTTAGGAATAGAAAGCAGCGATGTGCAAAGTCCTCGAGACTCAGGTTGGGTGCGGCCGACCAACCTGAGGATAATAATATCCTTGAAAACTATATTGCACTTTAAATTTTCTGCATTGGATAGGCAATGCAGTAGCCCCCGAGACACTGGTCGGGTGGCAACACCAGATTAGGGGATCGATGTGCCCCTTTAATGTTTGTAAATAGTAAGCATGAAGCCCAATAGCCCCCGAGCCTTAATGTGGGCACAGGTGGCCGAATTAAGGATCGATATCCAAAGTAAAATACAAATGCCGATGATATGTTTATTTTGACTCCGTTGCGACCGTTTATCAGTTGAAAGTGGCCCATCGTCGGCTTCTACCCCTTTGTAGATATTACGCATGGTGTTTCCGCAATAACAAGACAACCCTTAGCCGACGTCTCGGTGCCCGAAGGCGGTTGTGTAGCGGAAACGAGGCAATAAGATATGCGTGCTTTATAACTTTCACTTAGTCAGAGGAGTTTTAAATTGGGGAAGCTAGCTACAAGCCCCCGGTTAGTGTTCAGTGACAGTCGAGGTCAAGCCGTAAACACTTCGGCCAATGTTATGAACGGCCCATCATTTAACACAGTCATTGTCAGAGTAATGGGCCACGGGTAGGCTAACCCGAGACCCAAAACCTTTCAAGACATCGGGGCCGACTGGGCCCCTCCAGACGCCGAGACGAAGAGCCGCCTTCTGGAAGCCGACTGAAGAAGTAGCCGGCTTCCCACGGGCGGCCGAGTCCTGGATGCAAGGTCGAGTCAAGCCGACTCCCGCCAGGCGACTCCCAGAGAAGCCGGCCTCGTGGAGTCGGGCCGCGACACTGCGTAGTTGTGCCCTCATCAGTGCAGGCGGGGAGAGGCTACGGTATAGCCCATCCCCACCCCCAAATCAGGCAAGCGTGGCACGATGCCCCGTATCAGCGGAGATCTCCACCCGGCAACGCTGTTGCCACCGCTTCCCTGACATCACCCCGTGTGGGCGGAGTCCTGTTCCCACGACGGCCTGTCTGTACGGCCAAAGGACAATGGGCCCCGCCAGTCAGCGAGAGTCCAGAAGACGGCGAAGAGCCCTACCAGTCGGACCCGATGAAGGTCGGCCCCTAGGAGTCGGCTGGCCCCTTCCACGGGACCCACGCGCCATCAACCAGACAAGATGGGGAGTGGATACAGTAATCGCCCGCCAGGCGGCGGGGCTATAGCCATGACCTCTCGACCAAGCCTGCGTCATTAGACGCGCTACTGATCACCGCCGGCAAGCTTGGAAGCGGGTGCGGCTCTGTCGGCCCACACCCTACCGGGCCAAGCGGGCCCCAGAATGGAGAAGCCGGCACAAGAGAGATCAAGGTCGGGCCCTACCCGGCCGGACTACTAATGTACCCACAGGGGTAGGCCTATATTAACCCCCCAGGGCACCCATGCAAAGGGTTCCGAACCTGAGATAGTTAGACCAGATCATAGAGGCAGGGGAAGAGCTAGCCTTGCCTTCTCCTACCTCTAGCATACTGCTCGAGGAGCACTTGTGTATTTACTTGAGCCTTAGTGATCATGCGGAGACCCCGTAGAGCAGGACTAGGGGTGTTATCTCCTAGGAGAGCCCCGAACCTGGGTAAAGTACGCAGGCATTCGTGTCTACGCCTCATCCCGCTTCCGGGCACCGGCGACGTTCTACTCGCTCCCACCATGATAAGCCATCCATTGGCATATGTCGCACCCAACCCCCGACATTTGGCGCCCACCATGGGGCGAGGTGCACCGTTGTCCGAAGATCTGTTCTGGACGGGAACCCTTTTCCTCCCTGGCGAGCGCAGCCAGCCCGGCACGCCAGACGGCGTCTGCGTCGACGCGCTGCATGGCGCAGAATTGGCCTGCGCGGCGAGCTGCCTCGCTGATCTCGTTGGCGGAGTCTGCCTCTCCGACGAGCCCGCATCCGACGCGGGCACCGATGGCCCCGAGAGCCTCCTCGCGGGCCTCCTCGACCAGCTCCACGTCTCCGGCGAGCCAGCCGTGGAGCTGGAGTCGGTAGGCTCCACCGACCCGATGTTGGTTGACTCCGACACCGCGTCGCTCGACGCGTTCCCCACCAATGTGGTGGTCTACGACGAGCCGCTCCTTTGCGCGGAGAGCGGCGGAAGCACCGTCACGGCGGTGCTAGTCATGGGACACGGCGAGCCCTCCGGCAGAGGTGCTCGTGATCCGCTCGGCGCGGCGCTGCAAGACCTGTCAGCGCCCATTCCCGAAGATGCCGACGCCGAGACGTTGGAGGCACGCCACCTCCAGCTCGTCGTAGGCACCAAGAAGCTAGCTGGCATGAGATGCCTGTCGGAAGCCTACCAGCGCGAAATGGATCACGCTGTGGGCGGCACGCCGGCTCCCACTGGGCCCAGCCGCCTTGGCACGGTCTAGCAGCGCGGCATGGCAATCGCCAGCCTGTTCGGGGCAGATTGCCCCGTCTACACGATGCCTGCGGAGAACATCCGAGCCGCCCAGGCGACAGCAGAAGAGATGGACAAGTTCGAGGGCGAGGAGCGTCGCCAGATGGCGGAGCGCGTCCAACGACTCCTCGACGCGGCCGCCGAGCAGCACGAAGCCGGCTACCGCACCGAGGTGCCGCGTCGGCAAAACGACGATCTGCCTCACCGCCGAGATCAAGGTGCAACCTCTCGGACACCGACTGGTGGCGTCCATGCTAGAAAAGACAAGGGGCCGGCTGCCAGCCGTAGTCGGACTCGGCTCTCCATAGAGCGCGACCAAGACGGCCGCCCAAGAAGAAGCGATGGAACGGCGGGATGATCCGCCTCCTCCCCTCGCGAGGAAAAGCGCGTTTCCCGCCGCTGTTGATCACTCATCACTCGGCGACCGCCTTGGCCGCCGAGAAGGAATCAGAGAAAACGATGCCCGCCACCGGATCGACCGCCTCAACCGATCCCTGGTGCTAGAAGAAGAAGACGAGTTGGGCCTGCCTTGTTTCGGCCCCCGCATACGAGACGAGCCCTTCCCCAAAGGGTTCACGCTCCCAAGAGACACGCCCAAATACACTGGCTCCGTGAAGCCGGAGGACTGGTTGGTCGACTACTCCATAGCCGTCAGCATAGCAAACGGCAACAACCGAGTCACCGTGATACATTCCGCTCATGCTCCAAGGCACAGCCCGGACATGGCTGAACAACATGAAGCCCCGAAGCATCAACAGTTGGGTCGACTTCACCGACGCCTTCGTCCGCAACTTCACCAAAGACGCATAAGCGGCCGCCCAAGCCCCGCCAGCTCTCCTTGTGCGTACAAGGCCCCGACGAGTCGACTCGCGACTACCTCACGCGCCGGGCCGAGCTCCGCAACTCTAGCGAGGGCGTGCACGAGGTGCAGGCCATCGAGTACTTCACCGCCAGATGCCGAGAGGGCACCCTCCTCAAGCACAAGCTTCTCTGCGACGAGCCGGAAACCCTCGACGAGCTGCTGATCATAGCAGACAAATACGCCACGACCGACTCCTCCATGAAGGCAGAGATCCAAGTAAATGCATCTGGCAAGATGGCCCTCGAGCTCCAGAACTCCGGTGGAGACACAGGATTTGCCGCCAACAAAGCAGAATCGACCACAAGTGCAAAGCCCCGCCGGCTTCCACCGGCCCGGCAGTGGCGACAGTCGATGACCAGTGACGGAAAAGGGCGAGCTCCTTCCAAGCGGTAGAAGGCGGCAAGCCCAATTGGCTGCCGGCTTTCTCGTCTGACGGAACTTTGGATGCACCATGCAAATTCCATAGCGGCTAAGCCGTCAAACCACACCACTGGAAGTGTCATTGGCTCACCAGATCGCCAAGGAGACGGCCTCCTGCCTCCCCGCTCATTGGCAAGCCTCCTCCTCCGCCCAAAGAATGCCGGCAGCAACGGAGCCTATACAGATTTAGTTCCCGTAAGAGCATGGAGCATATGTCATATTCACCAGCGTGGCCGATGACCGAAAGGCAGACAGAATAAAGAAGAAGTGAATGCAGTAGCAACCAAGGTCCCAGACTTCATGCATTGGTCGGAGAAACCCATCAGCTGGAGCAGAGCCGATCACCCAGAGGTGATGCCCAAACCCGGCTCCTATGCTCTGGTTTTGGATGCCACCTTTGCCACGGACAGGCGAGCTGCTCGTTTCTCCCGGGTTCTGATAGACGGCGGCAGCAGCATCAACATCCTGTACAAGGATACTATGGAGAAGTTAGGAATCAAGCAAAGACAGCTTCAGCCCAGCCGGACTGTCTTCCACGGCATAGTTCCTGGTCTTTCCTGCTCACCAATCGGCAAGATCCAGATAGACGTCCTCTTCGGGGACAAAGATCACTTTCGCCGAGAGCAGGTCTGGTTTGAGGTGGTGGACCTTGAAAGCCCCTACCATGCGCTGCTTGGCGGCCTGCTCTGGCCAAGTTCATGGCGATCCCCACTACGCCTACCTCAAGATGAAGATGCCGAGTTCCAAGGGATTACGACCATAGCGGCAACTACAAAAGGCGTCCGCTGCGGTGAATAGCGATCGGTTGGCATAGTCCCTCATGATCGCGGTGAGAAGCGGCTCCTTGACCGTGAGGAGTCACTGGACTAGGGGTGTCCGGATAGCGAACTATCATCACGTAGGACTCCAAGACTATGAAGATACAAGATTGAAGACTTCGTCCCGTGTCCGGATGGGACTTTCCTTGGCGTGGAAGGCAAGCTTGGCGATACGGATATGTAGATCTCCTACCATTGTAACCGACTCTGTGTAACACTAACCTATCGGGTTTCTATATAAACCGGAGGGTTTTTAGTCCGTAGGACGAACAACAATCATACCATAGGCTAGCTTCTAGGGTTTAGCCTCTCTGATCTCGTGGTAGATCTACTCTTGTACTACCCATATCATCAATATTAATCAATGCGGGAGTAGGGTATTACCTCCATCGAGAGGGCCCGAACACAGGTAAAAACATCGTGTCCCTTGTCTCCTGTTACCATCCGCCTAGACGCACAGATTCGGGACCCCCTACCGAGATCCACGGTTTTGACACCGACATTGGTGCTTTCATTGAGAGTTCCTACGTAGCCGTCACCGATAGGCCCGATGGCTCCTTCGATCATCAACAACGACGCGTCCAGGTGAGATTTTTCTCCCGGACAGATCTTCGTATTCGGCGGCTTTGCTGCGGGCCAATTCACTTGGCCATCTGGAGCAGATCGAAAGCCACGCCCACAGCCATTAGGTCGGATTTGGAAGCTCGAATTATACGGCCGACATCCGCGGAGACTTGATCTTCGGCGGATTCGAGCCACGCCTAAGCGGCCCCGCTCTCGATGGGCATGATCTAACCCTGCCGCCGAGCGGTGTCACGGAGGTCAGCACTAGTGTCCGCTCGAACATTGATTCGGAGCCGATCTCGCCGATCGAGGATGGTTGGTTGGGCGCCACCTCGGAGGCTGAATTCTTCTGGCGATTAAGCCGAACATAATCCTCGTCGCTGCGAAGACCGTGACTCCCAGGTGTCAGACTCCTCTCCGGACTCCGAACCCTCCACGCCCTTGCCAATCGAATTCGATCGAGTGCCGGTCATGGAGTTCACTGCCGCAGACATCTTTCAGCACTCGCCCTTTGGCGACATCCTGAATTCACTAAAGTCTCTCTCTTTATCTGGAGAGCCATGGCGGACTACGGTCGGGAAGGTTGGGATGCAGACGGCGAAGAAATTCAACGCCCACCCACCACCCACTTCAGAGCCACCGTCGAAAAGCTTACACGACGCGTCGATTTCGACTCCGAAGACATCGATGGTATGGACGGCGATGTAGGAAACAACCATGAACCAGCGCCTATAGGATGCTGGACAACCACCTCATCCCATGATGTATACATGGTGGATACACCTAAAGGAAATGAAGACGAGGAACAACGGGGCGCTCTGAAGGATAAATCCCTCGAAAAGCAGTCAAAACAGCAACGTAAACGCCGAACCAAGTCCCGCCTCAACAGAGACCCAGCCATAGAGCAGGGTGAACCGGTGGACGACGAACATGCTATCGAGCAATCATCCGAACAAGGCAACTTGGATAAACAACCCGTCCCCGGCGAAGACAACAGTCCGGACGATCTCACGCCGGACAAATTGTTGGAGCAAAATAACCTCCACAAAAGGCTCGTCGCCACTGCGCGCAGCCTGAAAAAGCAGAAGAGGAAGCTCAAAACAGCGGAAGATGCACTCAGAATCAGATGGAGCAAAGTATTCAACACCGCAGACAAATACGGAGACAGTTGCCGAACAAAGAGCTACCCAAAGAAAAAGCTACTGCCCGAATTTGACGAGGAGGCCTTAGAGCCCCCACAATCAAAAAGTAAGAAGGCCACCCGGTCGGATGGACGACCCCATGGCAAAAAGAGAGCGCAAATGGCGCCGCACACAAGCCGGTATGCGATCCGCATAAGGATTCACATCAAAAGGATGGCCCAGTTAGATCCATCTACGGGCCAAGAAAGCAAGCTCTTCAAAGCAATGCAACACGCCAAATATCCGAACATCACGGCACACCCAAATATAGGGGCGCCGCACACCCCCTGTGTTTCACCGATGAGGTACTGGATCACGAATTCCCGGTGAGATTCAAACCCGTAAACATAGAGGCATACGACGGAACAACAGCACTGAGTCTGGATTGAGGACTATATCCTCCACATACACATGGCTAGAGGAGATGATCTCCACACCATAAAATACTTACCCCTCAAGCTCAAAGGGCCAGCCCGGCATTGGCTCAAAGCCCTCCCCGAAAATACCATTGGAAGTTGGAAAGAGCTCGAGGATACTTTTTGGGCAAATTTTCAAGGGACTTATGTCCGTCCTCCGGATGCGATTTATTTAAGTCATATAACTCAACAACCGAAGAGTCAGCCCGCAAATTTCGGAATGTGTTCCTCACCAAAAGAACCAAATAGTCGATCGTCGACGGGCCCAAGCCTTAGCAGCTTTCAAACACAACGAACGAGATTTAATGGCTCGCCGAGACACCCTCGCCAAGAGAAGCCGAGGACCATGGCTGCATTAACAAGCCTCATGACCCGCTTTTATGCTGGAGAGGATAGCTGGCTAGCAAGATGCAGCACCAGCGACCCAAGTACATCCGAAGTCAGGGATGGAAATGGGAAGCCACGGCGCAACAAGGACCAGCGCCGGATTAAAGGGAACGGTCCAAAGAGCGCGGCAGTCAATGCCGGATTCAAAAGCTCACGACAGAACAATAAAAAACTGCCCCTTAAGGACAATAGCGATGAGCTATCCAACTTAAACAAAATCTTGGACAAGATATGTTAAATCCACAGTACTCTGGAGGCCCGCAAACCATACCCACAGTAAATTGCTTTGGGTCTTCAAACAGTCCGGTAGACTCAACACGAACACAAGGGGCTCGACACACCAAGTGAAGATGATGACGAGCACCACAAGCAGAGCCCCGGAAAACAAAAAGAATTTCCCACAAGAGGTTAAAACAGTAAACTCACTTCACGTGATCAAAGGAAAACAGAAGCGGCGCCCGCTAAAATGCGCGACCGCACAAACTACCCTAGCGGAGTACCAACACCGTTGTCAAAACCAATCACCTTCGACCATCGTGACTATTCCGGAAAGTATTCGTAACGCAGGATGGACTGCCTTGATATTGGATCCTATAATTGACGGATTCCAATTTACACAAGTCCTCATGGATGGTGGCAGTGACATAAACCTGATATATCAGGACACAATCCACAGGACGGGGATAGACCCAACCAAAATTCGCCACAGCAACACCTCCTTTAAAGGGGTAATGCCAGTCCCATATGCCCATTGTACGGGCTCCCTACTACTAGAAGTTGTGTTCGGCTCACCCGACAACTTCCGGCGCGAAAAGTTAGTCTTCCATGTCGCTCCATTTAAAAGTAGCCATCAAGCACTATTGGGACGCGAAGCTTTCGCCCGCTTTAACGCAATACCGCACTATGCATCTCTTACACTTAAAATGCCCGGTCCACGCGGCATCATCTCATTAAACGAGAGTATTAAGTGTTACTCGAGCACGGAAGAATGCGAGGCTGCCTTGACAGCCCCACACCAATCCGGCTCCGCTAACCAAAGCACTGATTAGGTAATTGAACCCGGACACGGCTAGACGAGTCCGGCGCCTACTACTAGCGGCATACCCCCATACAAGGGCTGCATGCATGCACAACAAGAGACAATAAAGCTCAATTTTATTTACTTCTTCGAATCGTACTTTGTTTATTTAATATAAAGTACATCTTTGGCACGATCTTTTTTATTTTAAACTAAGTTCCTCTCTTTTACAGATGAACAACATGCTACACCCGTCCGAGTGCGGCACAACGGAGACACAGCGCAGACGCGGCGTGCGGGGACCCGTTGCAAGGATTCTTTTCAGATTAAGACCCCGCGTAAACCTTTTTTACTGTCTCTTGTTGGTATACATCCCCCGGTTTCTTACTATAACCGAGGAGGAGGCTGGCGTTTTGGCATAGGCCGCACCAGAATTTTTGCGCGTACCTGGACACCAGGGGCTTAGGGCATTATCCTGCCTGTTTTTATAAAGACCGAATACCTTAGGGAGTGTTCGGCGTCTCGAGTTAGGCCTTATATGCATCAGCTCGAATCATGTCTTTGGTCAAATGTTGGGTTTGCCCGGCTCCTGTGTTTTGCTGCCTTACGTTCCGTTTTATCGGCTAATGCGGCACCAGGAGAACTACTGCGGTTGTGCCCCGGTTCGGCCGGGCGAGCACCTCAGTAGAGAAAGCCGAAAACTGACTGTCATGATATAGCGAGAGACTGGTCAACCACTCGATGACTCACCGGAATGTTTATAATTCCTCCGCATTGACGAAGGACCTGTTTTCGGTCAGGCACATACGCACACCGAATTTGAGAGAGTGCGGTGCCCCAGGGGCTATATAGTAGCCCCACCCTCGAACTCCTATGGCTAAGTGAAAGTGATAAAGCATCATAGTCCGGTTGCCTAGTTTGCTACGCTACCGCCTCCTTAACAGGACCAAGACGTTGGATTAAGTGTGAAAAAGCGCCTCCTTTGCAAACACCCCGCACTATGTGCGTGAAATGAAGCCAAGGACTGCCATCTTTCAGATTATATATACATATACATAAACGACCGCACAGGGAGTAGTTTACTACTTGAACGCACAAGTATAAAAAGCTCTTATATTATATTGGAACATTGTTTTCACAAATCATACATGTCATTTAAACATAATATCCTTCGAGCATTGCGTCTCTATTAAACGAGCGCCCTGCAGGACTTCCTCAAAATAGTGCTCGCGGGGAACTAAACACATGCGAATCTTGGGATGCAACGTCGGTGGCCTTCATCTCCACCCAGTATGTCTTGACACGGGCCAGAGCCATCCGCGCTCCCTCAATGCACGCCGACCGCTTCATTGCGTCGATACGCGGTACCGCACCAAGGAACTGCTGCACTAAGCCAAAATAACTCTTGGTGGGTCCGCTGGCCACAAATGAGTCATGACATGCTTCATGGCAAGTCCGGATAATCGATTCAGCTCGGCCCATTCGGCCAACCGATCGGTCAGCGGAAGAGGACGCTCCGGACTATGGAATTGCGACCAATATAGCTCTTCCTGCTATGCTCCTTCCGCCTCGGAAGTGCTCAATCAGCGTCCATGGCGCTTCGCCGCTCAGTCCGGATAAGCATCCTCCGAACTCCACAACTTGTCCAAGCGAGCATACTTCGGATCCAGATATTTCTTCCAGCAGCAGAACGGTTTTCCGGCCGCAATAGACCCGCCCGACTCAGCTCCTCCTTGGCGCTCTCAAAGCGGACCGGGCATCCTTGATTCGCGGTGGCCTTTTTCAGCCCTCTTGCCCCGCTTGACGCGTTCTTTTTCAAGAACCTCGCAGCGGTCGGTAGTATCCTTCAATTTTCCGCCATATCGGCCATTTCCTCTTTAACTTTGGCGGTGAGCAGCCCGTTGACTTCTAGCTCTTCTACGCCCTTAAAGCGGCCGCATTACTATTCTTCGCTTGCTCTTTCGCTCGGCGAAGTTCGCCCGCAGCTCCTCCACAGCAGCGGCACCATCTGCATTAAGCAGACACGTAGTAAGGCATGGGCGTCAAGCTCCCTTACCAGGTGTCCGCGAAGAAGTCGCATACCTTGTGACTCGTCAAACCGTTTATTGACCAGCGCGATGTCCGCATCCGCCTCGTCAAGTTGCCGCTTTAGTTCGGCATATTCATCAGTTCGGCTGGCCACCGGACGCCCCACCACCTATTTAGGAGCGGTAATATGTTATAACTGAGATTATGCTCCTCGGCACACTGTCAATTTTGACAACATACCGAGTCTCAGGGGCTACTATCTATACAGGGCGCATTCTATATGCATAACTGTCAGAAGGTACATTATTTTTTAAGCACCTCAAACCCCGTCGATAAACTTCTGGCGGCTTCATGCAATCCGCTCTCGGCGGATGCAATTCTTTCAATCACCATACCCATTAGAGCACGGTGATCTTACGAGATAGCCGCTCGCCCGAAAGCGAATCCTTCACTCCTCCGACCGCACGCCAGATTGGCACCGAACCTTCAGCCCGGCCGACTTGGGAAACCCTCAAGCGACACCTCGTGGTCGTCCGCCTCACATGAGGGTGCGACAGGTGGAGGCGTTTCGCTCTCCATCATCTCCGGAAGAAGATCCCCTGAAGACGAGCTCTGCTGAGAAGGGCTAAGATCCGAACTACAAGGTACAATTTCGGTTATCTTTAGAAATAGATGCAGGGATGTTCCTTATTTACAAGACCCCTTCCTTTTCACTTACGGCTCGCTGGAGGGCTGATCCCCTTGGGGAAACAGTGCGGCTGGGTTGCTTCCCAACGCCGGACTCTCTAACGAAGATTTCTTTCTCCTCTTTGAGGCCTTGACCTCCGGATCTTCTGAAGCGGTCCTCTTCTCTCCTTGGAGGGTGGGACTTTTGATCCCTCCTTCCTTAGAAGCCTCCTTCATGGAGGCAGTTGCTTCCCTGCTCCCCCCTCCGCCTTCTTTAAAAGGCGCGGCCTTCAACATCTTGGTCAGCATGGGATCCGGCGTGGTCTCTGGGTGGGGAGCCGGACACCTTATTAACTTTGCCTTGGCTATCCACTCCTGTTCAAGAAACGACTCCTTTAAAGGGCATACATATGATAAGGGGCGACGTTTGCAGAGGTATACGCGCGGATCAACATAACCTCGCGCCATCGCAGCTAGATTGATCTCTCTTTCTTGGAGGTCTCGAATACGGCCTCGCAACAAAGGAACGTCCTTGGACGGCCCCGCCGAGCCCCTTGTTGACCCATGGCGCCCGGCCCGGCTGTGGTGGACTGGCGGAACGCGGGAAGCGCCACCCATTTGGTGCCCCTGGGAGCGGTGATATAAAACCACTCCCGTGGCCACAAACCTAGCTCCCCTTGAAAAGAGCCCTCGGGCCACGGAGCATCAGCACATTTGCTTATGACCGCCCCTCCAAGACTCTGCTTGTTGCCCCCGATCATATTTGGCTCCACCTTGAAGGTCTTGAGCCACAATCCAAAGTGAGGGGTAATATGGAGGAAGGCCTCACATACGACAATGAATGACGAGATATGGAGGATGGACTACGGATTCAAGTCATGGAAATCCAGCCCATAATAAAACATGAGCCCCCGCACAAAGGGATCCATCGGGAAGCCTAAACCTCGAAGGAAGTGAGACACGAACACCACGTTCTCGCCGGGCTCGGGAGCGGGAATGACCTGCCCTGGAGCAGGCAGCCTATGCGAAATATCGCCGGTTAGATACCTGGCGTCTCGCAGCTTTAGCACATCTTCTTCTGTGATGGAGGAAGACATCCATCGGCCGTGCTGGTCGGAGCCGGACATCGTCGAAGGTCCGAAGAGCCTAAATCTGAAGCTTTGGGTGTTAGAACTCGAAGCGCGAGGCGAACTCGATTGAGGGTGTAAAAAGAAGAGGGCCTTGGTCTCATTATAAAGAGGTTGAATACCAAGATCCCTCCCCGTGGTCGATTAGGACTTGCCTTTGATAGAGGAGGCGTGCCAACGGGCACGGTTGGGTTACCCATGTCCGTGATGAGAATCCCGGAATAAGGGGGCACGATCTATGCTTTGATAAGACGTGCCAAGGAAACCGCCTCGCTAAACGCTACCGAGGTGGAGCAGTAAAACGATTCATATAAAGGCCTGGCCGTGGTGTGATGTCACGCCCGGAATACGTCAGCAGATCTGTGCAAAAGTTATTCTCTCTACGGTGGTATGTGGAACTTGTTTTGCGAGCCGGACACTATCCTGGTGTTCAAAACCTTCTATGAAGTATTCGAGGAGGAACTCGCCTTGCAATGCCGAAGACAATATGCGCGCCCGGACTCGTCGTCATTGAAGCCCGGTTCGTGGCTACCGAGGGAGTCTGGACTAGGGGTGTCCGGATAGCCGAACTATCATCACGGCGGACTCCAAGACTATGAAGATAGAAGATTGAAGACTTCGTCCCGTGTCCGGATGGGACTTTCCTTGGCATGGAAGGCAAGCTTGGCGTCTGGATATGTAGATCTCCTACCATTGTAACCGACTACGTGTAACCCTAACCTATCCGGTGTCTATATAAACCGGAGGGTTTTTAGTCCGTAGGGGCGAACAACAATCATACCATAGGCTAGCTTCTAGGGTTTAGCCTCCTCGATCTCGTGGTAGATCTACTCTTGTACTACCCATATCATCAATATTAATCAAGCAGGAGTAGGGTATTACCTCCATCGAGAGGGCCTGAACCTGGGTAAAAAATCGTGTTCCTTGTCTCCTGTTACCATCCGCCTAGACGCACAGTTCGGGACCCCCTACCCGAGATCCGCCGGTTTTGACACCGACAACCGGGTTGTGGCGATGGCTGGGAAGCGGCCGGAGATGTCGCCTGACCCCAAAGAGTCAGAAGCTGAGGGCTCGTTCAAGCCGGCCAAAGAGACAAAGAAGATACCCTTGGACCCGGAGAGACACGCTGTCATAGGTACGGGCCTCGACAGCAAATAGGAAGGCGAGCTCGTCGATTTCCTCCGTGAGAATCGGGACATCTTTGCATGGTCCCCCAAAGACATGCCAGGTGTTCCGACGGATTTTGTCGAGCACAAGTTACATGTCCGGCCTAACGCCAAGCCCGTCAGGCAGCCCTTGCGCCGCCTGTCAGAAGAGAAGAGAAGAGTCGTTGGAGAAGAGATAGCCCGGCTGCTGGCAGCCGGCTTCATCATGGAAGTGTTCTTCCCAGAGTGGCTGGCCAACCCAGTCCTCGTAGTGAAGAAAAACAAGCAGTGGCGTATGTGTATCGATTACACTAGCCTCAACAAAGCATGCCCGAAAGACTCGTTTGCTTTGCCAAGAATTGACCAAGTGATAGATTCCACAGCCGGATGCGAGCTGTTGAGCTTTTTGGATGCATATTCGGGATACCACCAAATCAAGCTGAATCCGGCTGACAGACTGAAGACCGCCTTCATCACACCATTCGGAGCCTTCTGCTACCTAACCATGACGTTTGGCTTGAGGAATGCCTGCGCCACCTTTCAACGCTGCATGCAGAAATGCCTCCTCAAGCAACTCGGCAGGAACGCCCATGTTTACATGGACGATGTGGTGGTGAAGACGGAGAAGCGCGGAACGCTTCTTGAGGACCTCGAAGAGACCTTTGAGAATCTGCGCCGATTTCAAATCAAGCTCAACCCAGAGAAGTGCGTCTTCGGAGTACCAGCCAGCCAGCTCCTTGGATTCCTGGTCTCTGAACGCGGCATAGAGTGCAACCCTGTGAAGATCAAGGCCATCGAGAGGATGGAAGTACCTCGCCGACTGCTGGATGTGCAGAAGTTCACTGGCTGTTTGGCATCCATCAGCCGTTTTATCAGTCGGCTGGGAGAGAAGGCCCTTCCTCTGTACCAGCTCATGAAGAAAACCACCTTTTTCGAGTGGAACGACAAGGCGGATGAAGCTTTCCTCCAGCTCAAAAATATGTTGACTACTCCACCTGTCTTGGCGGCCCCGACTCCTAAAGAGCCCATGATCCTTTACATCGCTGCCACTAGCCGAGTGGTCAGCACAGTTATCATGGTGGAGCGCAAAGAGGAAGGCAAGGCACTACCAGTCCAGAGACCGATGTATTACCTGAGTGAAGTATTGTCGACCTCCAAGCAGAACTACCCCCGTTACCAAAAGATGTGTTACGGTGTACACTTCACCGCCAAAAAGCTAAAGCCGTATTTTCAAGAGCACCCTATCACTGTGGTCTGCATAGCTCGCTGGCCGAGATCATTGGAAGCCGAGATGCCTCGGGCCGAGTCGCCAAGTGGGCCATAGATTTGGCCCCCCTACACCATCTACTACCAGCCTCGCACCGCCATCAAGTCACTAGCGCTGGCCGACTTCCTCGTCGACTGGGCCGAGACCCAGTACCTGCCGCCAGCTCCCAACTCCACTCATTGGCGGATGCACTTTGATGGTTCCAAGATGCACACCGGGTTGGGAGCCGGCATCGTCTTCACATCTCCCAAAGGCGACAAGCTCAAGTATGTGCTGCAAATCCATTTTTCCGCCTCCAACAATGTCGCCGAATACGAGGCACTCATTCACGGGCTCCGGCTTGCCAAAGAAACTCGGCATCCGCTTGAGTCTGTGTTATAGTGACTCTGACTTGGTGGTCCAGCAGTCGTTAGGCAACTGGGACGCCAAAGATGCAAACATGGCAAGCTATCGCTTCCTCGTACAGCAACTCAGTGGATATTTTGAGGGGTGCGAGTTTCTCCATGTGCCAAGGAACGACAACGAGCAAGCAGACACCTTGGCAAGAATCGGCTCCACCCGACAAGCAATACCGACCGGCGTCGCCCTTCAACGCCTCCTCAAGCCGTCTGTCAAGCCATCGCCAGAATCAGATTCGATCTTCGTGCCGGCTCCTCCTAAAGCAGTCGGATCCGACTTGAGAGCTCCAATAGCCGGCACGGGAATTCTGGCAGGCGGCCCGGGGACTGCGGTAGTCGCACCCGGCCCAGGGACTTTAGAACCCGGCACAGGGGCTGCGGATCGCCAGCCGAAGGGACTTCGTAGCTCGGCCAGGACTACACCAATCGGCCCGGGGACTTCATCGACCCAGCAAGCGGCTGCCGACTCCGACCCGCCGCCCCCCGGCCCAACCGCCCTCGTCCAAGTCACGGTCTTGACAGTCGCAGAAGTCGGAGCACCTTCATGGGCCCAACCCATCCTCAACTTCCTAGTGAGCAAGGAGCTACCGCACGATGAGATCTCGGCCCGGCAAGTGCGACGCCGGGCTGACCTACCATAGTCAGCGAGAGAGCTGGTCGAGGCGTGTCACTGGTGTTTACCAACGCTGCGTCGAGCCAGAGCAAGGCCAAGCCATTCGCTCAAAGGTATCCACCAAGGCGAGTGTGGCCACCATGCGGCTTCAAGAGAACTTGTCGCCAAAGCTTTCTGCCATGGTTTTTTCTGGCCGACTGCTCTAGGACGCCAATGATTTGGTCCTGAAATGCAAAGGGTGTCAGATGTTCCGCTCCAAGCCACATCAGCCGGCTTCTGCACTCAAGACTATCCCCATCGCCTGGCCCTTTGCCGTCTGGGGTCTGGATATGGTGGGACCATTCAAGACGGCCCGTGGCGGCATGACTCATCTGCTTGTCGCTGTGGACAAGTTTACCAAGTGGATAGAGGCAAGGCCAATCAAGAAACTGAATGGGCCGACTACCGTGACCTTCATTGCCGACATCACCACTCGGTACGGCATACCGCATAGCATCATCACCGACAATGGCACGAACTTCGCCAAGGGCGCCTTGGCCCGTTTCTGCGTGACACAGGGCATCCGACTGGACTTAGCATCCGTTGCCCACGCGCAGTCAAACGACCAAGTTGAGCGAGCAAACGGCCTCATCTTGTCCAGCGTCAAGCCCCGGCTGGTCGAGCCTCTGGAGTGTTCGGCCGGCTGCTGGCTCGACGAGCTGCCTGCCGTCCTCTGGAGCCTGCGCACAACTCCAAACAAGTCAACCGGCTTCACGCCTTTCTTCCTCGTCTACGGTGCTGAAGCCATCATCCCAACGGACATAGAGTTCGACTCCCCTCGAGTCACCATGTACACCGAAGAAGAGGCAGAAGAAGCACGACAAGACGTCGTCGATCTGCTGGAAGAGGGCCGGCTGTTGGCACTTTCGCCGGTCCAGCATCTACCAAAGTGAGCCTGCGCCGATACTACAACCCGGAAGGTCAAGCCGAGATCTTTCAAGAAGGAGACCTTGTGCTCCGGCTGATCCAGCGAACAGCCGGCCAACACAAACTCGGCACCTTAGGAAGGCCCTTCATCATCAACAAAGTATTGGGCAACGACTCCTACTACCTGATCGATGCTCAGAAGCCTCGAGCACGCAAGAGGGACGACTCCGGCAAGGAGACGGAGCGGCCATGGAATGCAAATCTCCTCCGAAGATTTTACAGTTAACGCAGTATGTACCACGCTTCCATTTGTATTAAAGTACGGACTACGGAGACTCTGGGTCCCCCGAGAAGAGCTCGGGGACTGCCCTCTTTTATCTATATGATGAAGGTTATGCCTACAAGTATGTCACCCTTTCATTATACCACTTGGCACCGGGCCCGACCAGTCGGCCCGGGGACTTGCCGTCTGGAACTATGAAATGCTTCCTGCAGCCGGACAAGAAATGTGTGGCACCTAAGCCGTCTCCTGCCGAAGCGCCGCAGCTTGAGCGGCGATTGGCGGCGGGAGCAAGGTAGAAAGGGTGCCCACAAAAAATGGCTAAAGACTCAAAGCACCACATAGTTTAAGCCGGCTTCGGCCTTTCAAATTGGTGGACTGTTCAACAATGGGCGTTCTTATTTGACTTGCTAAAACTCTAAAGCAGCTAAGTACTTGCCTCCCCAAGGTAGCCAGGAACTTGACCCAGCAACAGACCACATAGCGGCTGCTTGGCTAACAAGGCGGCAACCAAGGGAAGGCAGCAAAGGAAAAAGCCAAAGAGTGATAAAGCAAGAAGAGTCAAAACTCGAGAAAATATTTACATGATAAGGGCCCTTGGCCGATCTTCAACAAAGTTTAAGATACACCCCGCGGGTGGAATTGTGCAAAATTAACAAGTTCATTTGAGACTAATAGACAGGCGAAACAAAAGATAAAGCGGCAGCCTAAGAAGCGGCGGAAGGGTTCGGAGGATCGGACGAATCGACGGTGCCAGTCACCGGAGCGGCCGGCTGGTCGGTCTCTGCTTGATCGCCTCCGGTGGTAGCTGGCTCGGTCAGACGCGGCTCGTTGCTGGAGGCGCGGTCGAGCTGAGGCTGGCCGTCCACTCCGACCTCTGGCACCTCCTCTTCGCCTCCCTCCTCCGACTCGCCTTCCTCCTCGCCGATGGAGTCGATCACCTCCGCCGAGTCCTCGCCGTCGGCAGGGTTCAGCCCGAACCATTATGGCGGCGCCTCGTCGCCGTTTTCAGCCTGCTCCGGGACGAAGATGCTGGTGTCGGTGTACTCGGCGATCGATGCCGTGCGCTTGACAAGATCGTCCTCCACGGCCGCCAACTCTGCCTGAGCCTCCTGCCGGAACGTGGCCAGCTGGGCTAGATTCAGCCTAGGGTACCACGCCTTGACGAACTCCAAGGCCCGACGCACCCCAGCCCGGGCCGAAGAGCCCTTCCAAGCCTCAAGACGGCCGGCCACTACCTCTAGCCAGTCGGCAGTCCGGTAGGAAGTCTTGTGATGCCCGGCATGTCCGGCCATTGAGGTGGTGATTGCACAGGCACCAACACCTTTGAAGCCGGCGCGACATCCGGTGGGCCAGTCGAAGACGAGCCTCAATGCTCAGGATCTGCTCGTAAAGGGATCATGGGGCGTCAGCGGCGATCATCGCACCGTCCGCCCTCCGCCCTTCGCGGTCGGCTTCGATGGCCCGGTTGGCGATATCCGAGTGGCCAGGGAAGAAGTCTCCCAAGGCGGAAGCAAAGAGCGAAATCAAAGAGACTAGAAGCCGGTTTTGACCAACAGCCGGTGACGCAAAGAAGAAAAATGAGGAAGACTCACCATCGACTATGCCTCGATCTCGTGGAAGCCGGAGGTCAGTAGCTACTCCCTGTCGGACCAGGAGGAGCACTCGCTCGCGAATTCAGCAAGGAGACCGCACTCCTTGTCCTTCGCTTCCTTCTGAGCCTTCTCAAAGAGCTCCTTCTGTTCCGCCAATTACGCGGCCAGCCGGTCGCACTCTTCAGTCAGTCGGCTGCACTCTTCCTCCTTGGCACGGAGCGCGGCGTTGGCCTCATCCAGATGCTCCTGTAAGGTGGCGTTGGCTTCTGCGAAAGAAAGAAGAAGGCAAGGTGTTGGTCGCCAGCGAAGAAATCACGATCCGGGAGATCCGGCCGACTTTCGTGATCGGCCGAATCTCGGGACTACAGCCAGCGAGTGCGCCAGCGCCTTGAAAAAAGAAGAAGACGATCTGCGGCTGTCCAACAAGTCGGCGGTCCGCTGAGCCAGCTCCTGGGCATTGGCGTGGAAGGTGATCTCGCGGATATTGTGGTAATCCTGTGACATAAAATTCAGACGAGTGTTAGTACTTGGAACTCGTCGATTGGAGTTCCGAGCCGCCTGCTTAGCAGCCGGCCCGAAACTCGGGGACTACACCCAGAGGGTGCGCTGGCGCGCCCCCACCAAAAAGCACAAGAAGCAAAAACGAAGAAGAGAACGTACTCGAACGGCTTCTCGCGCCACCAAGTGTGCCTTGTTGCAGTTCTTCAGGGCCTCACTTTCGGCTCGGATCTTGGCTTGGACGTCCAAGAGTGCCCAATTCACCGGGCCCGTCCCGCTTCCTCGCACCCATCCAGTAGGCGCGACACTCGTCGCCTCGGTGTCCGGGACCGTGGAGCTCGCGGCGCCGGTCTCCAGCGGACGTGGCGCAGAAGCCGCCTTCCCAAGACGGCGACGCGTTGGTGCGCCGATCTCAAGATCGAGCCTGCCGCCACCTCTCGATCGGCGGCACGGCGGTAGTCCGCGGCTGCCGCCCGGGCGCTCGGGCGGCGGCGGTGGCGGCACGAGCACGTCCGGCATGGAGGTGTCGCCGCAATCTCGTTCCTTGGTCGGGTGCTCGCCGCCGGCCTCCCTGGTCTGCATCGAGAACTCCGGGGGTGGCGGGGCAGAGTTCAGAGGAACGACGAAGATCGCCGGACGGTGATGCACGGCTTCTTTGGCCCGTCTCTTCGCCGCGTCGGTGGCTTCAGCCTCCGCCAATTTCTCCTTGGCGGCGGCCTCCGACTTCTCGGCCTGCGCCTTCTTTAGACAGGCGGCCCCCTGCTCTTCGCGCGCCTCCCGCGTGTTCCGCTCCCTCGCCTCCCGAAGGTCGGCGGCCAGGTCAATCCGCCGAGCTGTGGCGGAAGTCTCCGCCGACCCCATGATGGAGGCGGCGGCTACCTTCTCAAGAGAGAGGGGAGCCCTGGACCCAAGGAAAACAAACAAGAAAATGCAGAGCAAATCGACAAAGAGAAGACAAAGATACAAGGGCGGAAAGCACTTACGCGGAGACTAGTTGCGGCGTCTTCACCACCCTGCGGAAGCGGTTGACCTTCGCAGCCACCTCTTCCCGCTTGGTCGCCGTGGCCGAGCCCTTAGGCTTCTTCGGCTGGCTGCCGAACAAGCTCGGCGCGGCCCTACGCTTCTTCGTGCCGCCTTGGGCGTCCGGCGCGGCAGAGGAGCTCGCGCCTGGATGGCCGGCTCCCGGTTGGTGGTGCGGAGCGACTTCCCCCGCGTCATCGTCAGGCCAGTCCTCGAGGCTGGCCCCGAGCCTCGCGCCGCTTGCCTTGCCGCCTCTTCCCTCGGCGTCATCTTCCAAGGCCGCCGCCCCCAAGTCGGGGTCGTCGACATCTCTCTCCGCCCTGTCAGGGAGGAATTCGCGGGCCGGCCCCGCGGTGCCGGCTGCCGGCTGGAGGAGAGGGCTCTGGCCGAAAACCAGTCTGTTAGATCTGACGAGACGAACTCGGCAAGAAGGAATCAGAGGAACCGGAAAAAGTAACAACTCACCATGGGCAGAGGATTGGCGCGCGAATACGGCTCCTTGCCGAACTGCCACTCTTCCGAGACCTCGCAGTTCGCAAGGTAGTTCACCATGTAGGACACCTCTTCGTGAGGCATCTCCTTGGTGCTCAACCGGCTTGGATCCTAGTGGCCGCTCATCTGGCAGATCATGTGAGGACGGCCTTGAAGCGGGAGAACTCGGCGCGCCACGAAGGCGGCCAGCAAGTCGGGCCCGGTCAGGCCCTCCGAATTCGTCATCACTCGGAGTTGGGCGATGGCGGCGGCTCTAGCAGGCGTCAGCGACCTGGCCCGGTAAGACCAGGTGGGCTGCCTCCCAGCCGGCGCGCCGACTGCATAAGCCGGCAGGTTGACCCAGTCGCCCTCCGCGAAGACGCTCTTCACGTAGAAGTACGACCGCTGCCACATCTTCACCGACTTTATCAGTGCGATGGGGGGAAACGAGTTGTCGGCCCCCGTCCTCCGCACCGCGATGAACGCGCCGCACTGAGCCGGCACGCCCGCGACATGGGTGCCAAGCTTGGTGTAGAAGAACTCCCCCCATAGCTCGATGGTGGGGAGGACGACGAGGAAGCCTTCACACAGAGTAACGAAGGCGGACAACAGCACCACCATTTTCGGAGTGAGGTGGTGCGGCTGGAGTCCGTAGAACTCGAGGAAGGAGCGGAAGAAGCCGCTCGCTGGCAGGCCAAGGCCACGTAGGCAGTGCGAACGGAAGACGACCCGCCCGCCCTCCTCCCGCGCCGGCGAGATTTCTTTCTCTGGCGCGAGGCGGACCTTCACGAATTCCTCGCGGGGCAGCCGACACGTCTTGCGGAGGAAGTCGATGTGGTCTTCGTGAACCTCGGAGCCGTCCACTCCCCGGAGCGCACCGAGGGGGGGCGTGACGGTGGAAGAGGAGCTCATCGGCGATGGGTCGCCGCGACGCTCAACGTAGCTTGAGGGCGCGGCGGCGAGAGGAAGAAGGAAGAGGAGGCAAGAAAGAGGAGGCAATGAGGAGGGGGGACGTGCGTGCCCTGCCGCTCCCCCTCCCCCGCCTACTTATAGACCCTCGAGCTGCAAAGGCGAGGGGGTGGGCGTGGGATTAACTGCGCCGTTACCCCATGCCACCCATGATCCATCCCACGCAAGTTACTGCATGCAGTAACTCCACGGGAATCTCAACCGCCCGCCTCGGCCGCAGCGGATCCGCTCGAGGGCCGAGGAGGGTAGTGGCGGGCCCGGTCCGAAGACATGTCCCATCACGCACGTAGGCGGGCAGACTGGCCCGGCCGCGCGCCACCACGTGACAGGCCCGAAGCGGGCGGTGGCACGGAAGCTTAGCTAGCACGCCACATGGCTCCCGCCGAGGTGTTCGAAAGTTTGGTCAAGACGAGTTGGAGCGAGCCCCACTCCAACAAGTCAGCTTGACAAAAGACGGGTGAAGATCTGCTTCGGGCACCGGGAGAGGGAAGCCGTTGAGGCTCCTCGACCGATCACCCGTGGCGCCTCACCAACTTCGGGGACTACTGTCGGAGTAATGGGCCACGGGTAGGCTAACCCGAGACCCAAAACCTTTCAAGACATCGGGGCCGACTGGGCCCCTCCAGACGCCGAGACGAAGAGCCGCCTTCTGGAAGCCGACTGAAGAAGTAGCCGGCTTCCCATGGGCGGCTGAGTCCTGGATGCAAGGTCGAGTCAAGCCGACTCCCGCCAGGCGACTTCCAGAGAAGCCGGCCTCAGGGAGTCGGCCCGCGACACTTGCGAAGCCTGTGCCCTCGTCAGGGGGACGGGGCGGGGAGTGGCTACGGTATAGCCCATCCCCTCCCCCAAATCAGGCAAGCGTGGCCACAGTGCCCCGTACCAGCGGAGATCTCCACCCGGCGCGGCACTGTTGCCACCGCTTCCCTGACATCACCCCGTGTGGGCGGAGTCCTGTTCCCACGACGGCCAGTCTGTACGGCCCAAGGACGATGGGCCCCGCCAGTCAGTGAGAGTCCAGAAGACGGTGAAGAGCCCTACCAGTCGGACCTGATGAAGTTCGGCCCCTAGGAGTCGGCTGGCCCCTTTCACGGCACCCACGCGCCATCAACTAGACAAGATTGGGAGTGGCTACAGTAATCGCCCGCCAGGCGGCGGGGCTGTAGCCATGACCTCTCGACCAAGCCTGCGTCATTAGAGACGCGGCTACAGTGATCAGCCGCCGGCAAGCCTGGAAGCGGCGGGTGTGGCCTGTCGGCCCGCACCCTACCAGTCGGCCGGACCCACCAGTCGGCGGGCCCCAGCAGTCAGCAGAGAAGCCGGCACAAGAGAGACTGACGGCCCGGCCCTGCCCCGGCCGGATTACCAATGTACCCCTGGGGGGTAGGCCTATATAAACCCCCCAGGGCACCCATGCAAAGGGTTCCGAACCTGAGATAGTTAGACCAGATCATAGAGGCAGGGGAAGAGCTAGCCTTGCCTTCTCCTACCTCTAGCATACAGCTCGATGAGCACTTGTGTATTCACTTGAGCCTTAGTGATCATGCGGAGACCCCAGCGAGCGGGACTAGGTGTTATCTCCTAGGAGAGCCCACGAACACAGGTAAAAGTATCTTTGGCGTTCGTGTCACGCCTCATCCCGCTTCCGCACCGGCGGACGTTCTACTCGCTCCCACCATGATAAGCCATCCATTGGCATATGTCGCACCAACCCCAGCGATCATCGGATCGCGGCGATTTACGCTTATTGTGACGGTCGGTTTTCGGCTTTCTTCATCGAGGTGCTTAACCATGCGAAATGGAAGCACAATCGCAATGGTTCTCCTTTTGCACACCTAGCTGAACAAAAGCGAAGCGTGGCGGTCAAGCATAGGGCGAACACCCAACTATTGACCGAAGACACAATTCGAAACCAATGCATATATAGTAATATCCGAGAATGTTTTTGCCGAATCTCTAAAGGTGTCTGGCGTTGCACTGCGCGACTTAAGCGGGAAACACACAAGTAGTTTAAAAGTGTCATAAGCTTGGAAAACCAAAAAAAAAACGCCAGTAAAAACTAGACGTCCAAACAAGATCAAGTGTTCGGTGCCAATCCGAAATTTGGTTTTAGAAAAAAAGTGCTTATGTCGTGCTTTAATATGACACATCCTATCTCAAGACTTCAAGCGGGCCAGCCTACGGCTTCAACCTCCTATCCCTAAGGCGGGGTACTTCTCGCTAGGCCAATTTAGCAAACTAAATTCTAGTGGCTTGGAGAGAGAAATTAGGCTCCCCGGCTATTGACCACACACTCGCGTCGAAAAAGGAGTGATAGAAAAAGACTTTGCAATGACTAGGAAAAAATCATTTATTATAAGACGGCTCATATAAATTTAAGAGCCCCCAAGTGACTTGGGTAAAAGAATTTTTATGTATAATGATCATATGTACCAAAGTACTTGTATCATATCTGTGTTCACCCGAACTTTAAACGCGTCTTAACCGACCATCGGCTTCTCCCTCTTGATCGAGGACGAAAAGTGTTATGTACTCCACCTGTCGAGAATATCAGCGGTGTTTCCGATAACCGGTGCAATCAGGCCATATGGCTGTAAAAAGACAAAGCGCTCGAGAACTTATGCTATATTACTGACGAAGTGTAAGAAGCATCTTCGAAGAAAATAGTACCCCCACCGATACCTTTCTTCGGTGCTCATTGTTACTATGAGACTTGTGCAATAGATTTTTTATACTCATGAGTTCCGTTGTGTGCCGACCATAATTGAAAATAAGAGCGCTAGCTTTCGGCTTCACCCAGTCTAAGGTCCGGCTCAGATGACCCGATCGTGACAATCGCAGAGGTGCTCCTTTTACTCCCTAGCCGAACAATCGGGAACGTAGGGGTAAACACAGGAGTGAGGCAACCCAGCTTGCAAATCGCTTAAGTCAACATGGTGCATATTGTGGCGTAATACACGAACAAGGAACGAAGACGTACAAGTATAATCATATGCAAGAGGAAAAGCTTAAAAAAGGAAGCCCCCAAGTAAATGGGGTATTTGAATTTGTGTGTCACAAACAAAGTTATGACAAGATTTTTTTTCACAAGCAACTTGTTGCCAAAAAAGTATAATGCTTGGTCGAATCGAACAAAATTTAAAACTGAAAGGTTTGAGCATGAAAGCGACTTAGCTGGTTAATGTGTTCGGCATTGATGACGCGGTCCGAGCTTGATGCGGGACAAGGTTCCAGGCCCCAGGCTGGTCCCGAGGTGGCCGAGAAGAGAGTTCGGCACTCCAAAAATGCGAAGCCCCCCGTCCAGCCGCGGTGATGGAGCAGGTCGGCGGGTGGCACTGGAATCTCCGGTCGAGTAGGTTGATGAAGCGATGATGCGGGGTTGCCAACACAGGGCAACACTCCAAGGCGACGGCACAATTCGGTCGATAGAGGTGGACGACAAGGACACCACACCGAGGGGATAGTGCGGCCCGATCCATGTCAATTGGCTGCACAGATAAAATAGTGCAAACCAAAAGTAATGACAAATAAAGATAATAATGTATAAAAAATCATTCTACTTAATTAATATAAGTGAAGTAAATAATGAAAGAGATATGGCCTGGGCGTCGAGGTTAGTCCGGTGGAGGCTGACCCGCATAAAGCTACTTGGCCAGGGGCCAGCGTCTTGAAAGCGAAGCTACATCTTTATCGGCGCAGGCGGGTCGATAGGCCGAGGTGGCAGCGAGAAACTACCCAAACAGACGTCATGTACGAACGTCGGTGAAATTTCTCTGTAAAAAATAATGCAGTATGAGAGAACGAAAAATTTTCTGTATACACTGGCTTCTAAGAGCCGTGGAATCCCACTATCCTGGCCAAACACTCTGCCAAGGAAGAATTGATTGAGAAGCGCAAGGTCAAGTTTGATATGGCCAATTACTCTTATCCGGGGATCAGTGAAGTACTCTCCGGCTACCTCAGTCAAATGCACACTAGCCGTGATATTGAGATTGACATGGTCAAACAAATGCACCAAAAATATGAGGTACAAACTTCTGCTTTGTCTGTTTAAGATATATTCCCATAGCCCCCAAGTCTTAGTCGTAGGAAAGATTGTAGTGACTATGGCAAAGACTTCAACCATTATATCACAGCAATAACTTCAAGCCATAGCCCCCAAGTCTTAGTCATTAGGAAGATTGTAGTGACTATTGCAAATACTTCAACCATTATATCATAGCAATAGCTTCGAGCCATAGCCCCCATGAACCGGTTTTTCTTGAAAAAGATGAGCCGGATCAGTTTTATATCTTCCTAATAAAATCTCACCTCATAGCCCTCACAGGACGGGTTATCTTGGAAAGAAGATGAACCAGTTTTGTCTGTTACTTCTTTATAAAAGAACTTCTGCGCCCATTAGCCCCCAAGTGCTATTGCTTGCAAATGGCTTGGGACTTTTACTGTATTATATTGTGACATAGCTGCTGATAATTGTTCAATCTCTTGCTTACAGGAGGCCTCAACTCAATTTCAATCTCAATTGGCTGATTTAAAGACCCGACTCAAACTGCAAGAGGCTGAGACCCGGAAAGCTGACTCCAAGTTCAAATTTAGCTTGGATGAGACAGAAAAGCTTAAAACCGGGTTTGATGCAGAGAGAGCCGCCTGGGCTGAAGAAAAGACTGCTCTGGTGCAGAGAGCAGAAAATGATGAAGCCTCTTTGCAAGAGGTCACCGCAGAACTTACCGGCTTAAAATGTCATATCACATAGATGACTGCCGCTATTTTTGGCAAGTAGTACTTAGATATTGTAAAAAGTTCTAGTGCTCAACTTTGTAAGCCGCCGGATGACTTAACTGTGTATTTTGTTGAACAGGCTTCAGGAGTACCAATCTTGGCCAAGATATGTTGATCAAACTCAAGGCGGTTTATACGCTGGTGGAACAATTATATACAGATGCTCAACGCACAATAGTCACTATCTCGCACACCAAGCAAGCACCGTCTCTTATCAGGGATGTGTTAAACAAGCTTTCTGTCCTACCCGCAAGAATTGAAGAAATCAAGCGGTCAGCTGCTAGAGTCGGTGCCATTACGGCCTTGAGCCACGCGAAGGCATGGCAGGAAGAATTAGACCCGGCCGAGCTGGCCACTGGCTGCCCCAGTTTCAAAGAGGACGGGTCTCCTTTTGATCAGAAAGACGTTGTTGCTTGCGTAAAAGAGATGCGTCCACTAGCAAGTAAACTCGCTGAAGAAACTGACCTTTCAAGATATCAGGCGGCTAACATAGCAGACAATTCAAAGATGAAGACTCCGGCTTACGATGTTGTGGATCTTATCCCTCCATTCCGTAAGCATACTTTTGCTCATGAAATTGATCCGTCTGAACTTATCGATGATGAAGCTGAGTTTCAAGCCTTGACTGGCATCAATTGGTCATCGCCTAACTTCCAGACAACGGAGGAAGAAGAAGAACCGGCGCAGGACGACCCAGAAGCCTCAACCCGCCAAGACCAGGAGACTTGATCCATGGGGTGGTTCTTTAATCTGCACCACTGTACTGTGCTTTAAAAAACACTTAATCATTTGGGCTCTGGGAGCCATGTAATAGGCTAGATAAAAACCATGATCTGTCATGCCATCGTGCATGTTTATGCGTATAACATTTTGAGCCGTCCGATCTCACTCTAAAGATCCGTTGTTTATGCTCATAATTTTTTTCAATCATGCTGATCATGTTATCATAAGCCCTGTACACAAGTAAACAACATGTGCCCTTGCGGTTCACACCAGGGCGGGTCATGATGTCCCATATAAAAGCTGCTGGAGACTGTATAGTCCATAACCAGGGCGGGTTATCAAAACCTCACATATTCATACAACAAGTAAACAACATACCTGCGTAGTTTGTTCATACTACCAGCTTATCACGTCAAATGTAGCAAGGGTAACAACCCAAATACTTAGAGCACATGACTCTAAGTGTACAATCAAAACATAGTGGCGACTTATTGTCCAAAGCCAGGCTGGGTTATCAAAACCCTCAGATATGCTCAAATATGAGCCACAAAGATTAAGGCTACATGGGCTAAATCACTTTAAACCATATGTCAATATGGTACAAAAGATGAAACCAAATCAAGTGCAAAATAAAATATCAAACTAGAAAACAAGGCTTTCATAGGCTGCCAAACCTCAATATGAAGTGCTATTCAAGGGCCGCACAGCCACTGAGTTAATCCTTTATTCAAACCTATAAGCCAAGCATCACATGACCAATCGTCGTTTTAACTTTGACAAGTTCAGGGTCTTTATAAGATTGATTGTCAAGAGCTCGGCGAGTCATTTCAGGATTACCTGGGCGGAATGGCAGACATACAAAGGCAGGATAACCCGGATTTTTGGTGAATACACCTGGCGTCAAAGCTGATAAAAAGGGTAAATTTAGCTATGTTCATTGAATAGGAAGCCCCCAAGTGACCTTTAACAAGCCATCAAGGCAGGTTACCTATGTTTGAACTACACATTATAGCAGGTTCTCTTTGGCAACCATTCAACTTGAGCAAAAAGCCCCCAAGTTGTTTTGCAACAAGGCGTATAAGCCGGATCAAAAGGGTAATCATAGCTATGCTCAGTGAGCAGGAAGCCCCCATGTTATTTGTAACAAGGCGTGCAAGCCGGATCAAGAGGGTAGTCATAGCTATGCTCAATGAGCAGGAAGCCCCCAAGTGATTTTATGAATTGACAATAAAGACTCAGATACTTAGAAATGAAATGACAGAGGCCCTGAATTATCAGGGATGCCGGCTTTATTATACTAATCATAATATATACATTGGTAGAAGTATGTACATCACAAGAGCCGGTGGCTCAGGTGTAATAAGACCAAAGATGAGCAATGTTCCACGACCGGTGGGTCTCCTCCTCAGACTTGCGTGAGTCTTTGTGCTCTCGAACATCAATGAGGTAGTATGACCCGTTGTTCAGATTTTTGCTAACCACAAAGGGACCTTCCCAAGGTGGGGACAACTTGTGCATGTCCGTTTGATCCTGGATGAACCGGAGCACCAATTCACCTTCTTGAAAGGTCCGGGTTTTAACCCAACGGCTATGATAACGGCGCAGGTCCTGTTGGTAAATCGCCGAGCGAGCCACTGCAAAGTCACGCTCCTCATCCAAGAGGTCAAGAGCATCCTGATGTGCTTTTTCATTATTAGCTTCAACATAAGCCGCCATACGGGGCGAGTCGTGACGGATGTCACTGTGGAGAACCGCCTCTGCTCCGCAAACCATGAAGAAAGGCGTGTAACCCGTAGATCTGTTGGGGGTAGTATTGATACTCCATAGCACTGAGGGCAACTCCTCCACCCAACAACCTGGCGTCCTCTGCAAAGGGACCATAAGTCGGGGTTTTATACCTCTCAAGATTTCTTGATTGGCTCTTTCAGCTTGACCATTGGACTGGGGCTGGGCCACAAATGAAACATCAAGGCGAATATGTTCACGTTGACAAAATTCTTTCATAACACCTTTAGACAGATTAGTGCCATTATCAGTGATGATGCTGTGAGGGTAACCAAAACGGAAAATCACCTTTTTGATGAATTAAACCGTCATTGCCGCGTCACACTTGCTGACCGGCTCTGCCTCAACCCACTTTGTAAACATGTCAACCGCCACCAAGAGGTGAGTCTTCTTGTCCTTGGATCTTTTAAAAGGTCCAACCATATCCAGCCCCTAGACTGCAAACGACCAAGTAATTCTTGAGCCAACACATGAGATCGTCTTGAAAATTTCTGACAACCATCACATTTGCTGACCAAATCCTCTGCATCAGCATGAGCCGTCAGCCAATAGAACCCATTAGGAAAAGCCTTAGCCACGAGAGACGTAGAGCCGGCATGATGGCCACAATCTCCTTCATGAATTTCTCGTAGAATCTCATGGCCCTCCTCAGGAGAAACACAACGTTGAAACACCCTGACACCGTGCATCGATTGCAACTCTCCATTGACAATAGTCATTGACTTAGACCGCCGGGTTATCTGCTCGACAAAGTTTCATCTTCGTGTAACTTCGCCCGGGTCATATAAGCCAAATATGGAACTGTCCAATCAGGAATAGCATGAAGAGCCGCCACCAACTGTGCCTCCGGGTCAGGAACAGCAAGATCTTCCTCCACAGGCAATTTAACCGAAGGATTATGCAAAATATCAAGGAAAACATCAGGTGGTACCGGCTTACGCTAGGACCCTAGCCGGCTTAAAGCGTCAGCCGCCTCATTTTTCCTGCGATCAACATGCTCAACTTGATAGCCCTTGAAATGACCAGCAATAACATCAACCTCTCGGCGATAAGCCGCCATGAATGGGTCCTTGGAATCCCAAGTGCCTGAAACTTGCTGAGCCACCAAATCTGAGTTGCCAAAGCACCTCACCCGACTTAGATTAATCTCTTTAGCCATCTGAAGACCATGGAGCAAGGCCTCATACTCAGCTGCATTGTTAGTACAAGGGAACATCAACCTTAAAACATAACAAAATTAATCACCTCACGGGGAAGTCAAAATAACACCAACCCCCGAGCCTTCCAACTGTCTGGATCCATCAAAGTGAATAGTACAATATGTGCTATCCACCTTCTCCTCAGGCATCTGCAACTCTGTCCAGTCATTGATGAAATCCACCAGTGCTTGAGATTTGATAACTGTCTGAGGCATATATTTCAAACCATGGGGTCCAAGCTCAATGGACCACTTGGCTACCCGACCTGTGGCTTCTCTGTTTTGAATAATATCCCCTAAGGGAGCAAAACTGACCACAGTGATTGGATGACCGAAAAAATACTGCTTCAATTTGCGACTAGCCATGAATACCCCATAAGCCAGCTTCTGCCAATGTGGGTACCTCTTCTTAGATTCAATGAGTACCTCACTGACGTAGTAAACCGGCCGCTGAACCAGATATTCCTTTCTTGATTCCTTTCTTTTCACAACAATTGCCACACTGACGGCTCTGCTATTAGCAGCCAAATATAACAGTAAGGGCTCCTTATCAATAGGAGCTGCAAGGATCGGCGGCTCAACCAACTGCTTTTTCAACTCCTCAAACGCCTGATTGGCAGCATCACTCTAGACAAAGTGATCTGTTTTATTCATCATCTGATACAGAGGGATAGCCTTTTCACCCAACCGGCTTAAAGCCGCAATATGGCCCGCCAGACGCTGGACGTCATTGTTGCACGCCGGTTTAGCCAAAAAAGTGATAGCCTTGATTTTCTCCGGGTTAGCTTCAATGCCTCTTTCAGAAACCAAAAAACCCAAGAGCTTGCCTGCTGGTACACCAAAAATGCATTTGGCTGGGTTAAGCATCATCTTGTAGACCCGGAGATTGTCAAAGGTCTCTTTCAAATCATCTATCAAGGTCTCCTTCTTAGATTTCACAACAATATCATCCACATAAACATGAACATTGCATCCAATCTGGTCATGAAGGCAATTTTGAACACACCGCTGATAAGTCGCCTGGGCACTCTTGAGCCCAAAAGGCATAGACACATAGCAGAAGGCTCCAAAGGGAGTGATGAAAGCTATCTTCTCCTGGTCCTTAACTGCCATCTTGATCTGATGATACACAGAATAAGCATCCAGAAAACTCAAACTCTCACAACCCTCCGTAGCATCAATGATCTAATCAATATGAGGGAGAGCAAAAGGATCAGCCGGACATGCCTTATTAAGGTCTGTGTAATCCATGCACATGCGCCAGGTGCCATTTTTCTTAAGTACCAGCACCGGGTTAGCCAACCATTCAGGATGAAAAACTTCAATGATGAACCCAGCCGCCAAGAGCCGGGACACTTCTTCACCAATGGCCTTACGCCTCTCTTCATTAAAACGACGAAGGAATTGCTTGACCGGTTTAAACTTTGGATCATCATTGAGAGTGTGCTCAGCGAGTTCCCTCGGTACACCTGGCATGTCTGAAGGCTTCCATGCAAAGATGTCCCGGTTCTCATGGATGAACTCCATGAGCGCGCTTTCCTATTTTGTATCCATATTAGCACTGATACTGAACTACTTGGATGAGTCGCCAGGAACAAAGTCAACTAGCTTAGTGTCATCCGCCGACTTAAACTTGAACAAGGGGCATGCTTTGTGGCTGGCTTTTTCAAAGGTATCGTATCGGCCGGGTCAACATTGTCTTTGTAGAACTTCAGCTCCTCTGTTGCACAAACAGACTCAACATAAGCAGCATCGCGCTCTTCACACTTCAAAGCTATCTTCCAGTTACCGTGTACTGCGGTAGTGCCCTAACGACCCGACATCTTAAGCTGCAAATAAACATAACAAGGTCGTGCCATGAATTTAGCATAAGCCGGCCGTCCAAACTAGGCATGGGCATAAAAACCGACGAACCAAAGACCGAACCGATGCCGAAACCGAAAAAACCAAATTTTCGGTTTTTCTTACTGCTACAGGAAAATTCGGTTTTCACTTTTAATAACCGAATTAAATTCGGTCAGTTCGGTTTTATACCAATCACCGAAACAGAAAACCGAACTAACTGTTCGAACATGCAAATATCCTAGCGCCCAGTTCACCGTGGACCTTGGGGCGATGTGCGTGGCCGCATGCGTGCGAGTCACCTGCTGGGCCGGCCAAATACGTTCAGCTAACCAGGCCCACTATTTTGTAGGATAATTTCTCCCAGCCGTGCTAGTACGCCACTTGCACTTGGATTTGTCCCACCTCGCCTAGCTACACGAGATGAGGTAGTGCGTTCTGCTACTTAAGAAGGTTGGGTGCTAGAAGCAAAATACACACTGGAAACGTGGCGAGAACAACTCAAGCTCTCACCTCGGTATAAACTGAAACCGAACCGAATTTCTCGGTTAACCAAATTTTCGGTTTTCTAACTTTTTGTGCTCTTTTCGGTTAGCAATCTGAGAAACCGATTTTTAGAAAAAACCGAACAGTGGAAGCCGAATTTTTGGTTTCTACCGAATGCGCAGGCCTAGTCCAAACAGGGCGTGATAAGGGCTCTTGATCTTGACTACTGAAAAAGTCCATGTCTCAGCTCTGAAATCATGATCATCTCCAAAAGCCACTTCCAAAGCTATCTTACCCACTGGGTCGTACGCCGACTTACCGGGCACCACCCCACGAAAGAAAGTAGAAGACAGCTTAAGATCTTTTTTTTGACTGGGGACAGCTTAAGATCTTTGTCAGTCAAATTCATACGGCGAGAAGTATCATAATAAAGGATATTGATGCTGCTACCTCCATCCATAAGCACTTTAGTGAAACTGTACCCTCCAACCTGAGGAGCAACCACCATAGCTAACTGACCCGGGTTGTCGACCCGGGGCGGGTGATCCTCACGGCTCCATACAATAGGATGTTCAGACCATCATAAGTATCGAGGGACTGCCGGCTCAACCATGTTCACCGCTTGCTTATGAATCTTCTGATCTCGTTTGCACAAGCTCGTGGTAAACACATGATACTGATAACTATTCAGTTGTTTCGGATTACTCTGATAACCAGACTTCTACTGCTGATTCCCTTGACCAGATTGCAGATTAAAACCACCTTGATTGCCTTGGCCTTGAAAATCGAAGTTTGAGCCGCCACCCGCAAAGCCAGGTCAGTGAGAGCCGGATCCTGAGCCGCCATTTGGGCCATGATTATTCTAGAAAAAAATGGAATTTCTCTACTCCCTCATGATGAAGCAGTCCTTCCATAGATGACTGGCCGGCTTCTCTTGTGTACCGTGCTCTGGGCAAAGCTGATTCATCATTGCCTCAAGGTTGAACTTTGGCCTGCCAAACCAGGGTACTAACGACTTCCCCTTATGACACCGATTATTATTCTGTGTATTGGTGTTAGCCACAAAGTCTAAACCGTCATCGGCCTTGCGCTTACCATTGCCACTTTGACCCGCCGTATTATGTTGTTGTCCCTTTGCACTTCCACTCTTCTTCCCCTTGCCAACCTTCTCCTCATCAGACTCTGGGTCTTTAGTACTATCAGAGTCGGTGTATTTAAGAAGAGCCGCCATGAGCTCTCCCATATCATTACAGTGGCGCTTAAGCCGCCCCAGCTTCTGCTTAAGGGGAAGGAAACAACAATTCTTTTCCAACATTAGGACGGCTGAACCGGCGTTGATACTATCCGATGAGTGTATAACGGCCGAGATTCGGCGCACCCAATTGGTTGTGGACTCGCTGTCACCCTGGACACAAGAGTCTAAAATCAAGAATCGACATAGGCTGCTTGCACGTGTCTTTGAACTTTTGAATAAAACGCGTCTTCAATTCAGCCCATGATTTGATGGAGTTAGGGGGCAATCCTTTCAGCCAAGTGTGTGTCGGCCCATCCAACATCATGGTAAAGTACTTAGCACATGCAGCATCACTAACATCCAACATCTCCATAGCCATCTCATAGCTCTCAATCCAGGCCTCTGGGGGCTGATCCGCTGTGTAATTAGGCACCTTGCGGGGGCCCTCGAAATCCTTAGGCAAGCGCTTGTTACGTAGAGCCGACACTAAACATGGCACACCAAGGGTTCTAGAGGCCACTCCCGCCTCCACAGACGCTGATGGGTAAGCCAGAGATTGTTGTTGAGCCGCCAACTGAGCCGCCAGCTCAGCCTCTCGACGCGCCCTGCCCTGATCCACCAAAGCCTGAGCATCATTACTAGCACGTGGCGGGTCATGCCTACGAGGCTGGTTATGGTGCCGCTCACTACTTGAGACTGCCGGCGAGTCAATATGCCTGCTATAACTCCGGCTTGGACGAGGGGTTGAATGAGTCCGTTCACGGTTGTACGAATAAGCCGCCTGTTGAGCCACCGCTGTCTGAAGAAGCTCTCCGTATCTCCATCGCGGTGAGACTCGCCTTCAACGGGGAGAGTCGCCAATCGTGTAGCCGCAACAATCATATTGTCCAGAGGGTTAGAATAATGACCCAGTGGTGTCGAAACATGCTGAGGCGGAGTCAAATTCAAACAAGGCGGGTCTAAAGCACGTGGCTGAATCGGTGCTCCGGTCATGGGTGTCTCAACGACCCGGTTCACCACGGGCGGGTCACTGGTCCCTGCCCCAGGCATGTTGAAAAGGTTCCTAGCCTCAAACTCTCTGGGTAGGCGGGTCTGGTGCCTCCTCCTCATAATAGCATTGGAGGCGTTTTGGTCCAAGGTGAGTCGGAACGACTCTGCCTGACTCTGTTGTGATTGTGCATCCAAGGCGGCTCGCTCTGTCGCCATCCTAGCATTCTTAGTAGCCAGTTCTTCCTTGGCTTGGGCTATCTCATCTCGCAGCTTCGCGGCATCCACTTTGTGCTGTTCTTGAGTCTCCGGGGTTACCTCTACCTCCATTAAAGTCGCCAAAGCATCCAGCAGATCGGTCAAAACCTGAGCCGACGGGCGCGCTGAGCCGCTCGCTCCAGCCGTCGCCGCAGCTGTTGAACTGGAAATCAAGGCCGTAGCGGTTGTCGAATTAAGCACTGGTTGTGTACCAGCCATGAAGAAAAGGACAACGTCGACCACATCTTGAGACAATGTGTATTTGCAAGGGAGGTGTGGTATAGGAGTATCGATTTTGTTGCAGCTAAACGTTGGCTGCCTGACCACTACGAATACATTCACCGAATGGTGGACTTGATCTAGGAAGCTATTTAGGAGACATGATAGGCGTGGATTTGACACCCTGGTCATCGTGACAGCGTGGGCGCCTGAAATAGAGGAACACTAGAGTGTTCGATCGGCCCCAACAACTCAGGAGGCATGTAGAATTATCCCTTCAAATTTCAAATGAGAGCAAAGATTGGAAACTTGCAGGTGTTTCTGTAGGTGGTCTAGATCATTTTGTGAGGAGTTAGCTTAGGTTCTTGGTGAGTGTGTGGGTGACCCAACGATCGATGTTCGTATCCTTCATTGCCCTCATGTAACTAATTTGCTCTATTTTATAAAAATATGGTGCGCCTTCGATGTACTTTGCAAAAACATTTTAGATGGATAAAAACACTTAAATATGAAACAACATGCATGCAACCCTCTGCCAAAGCAACATGCTTGCATCGCTAACCTTCCGCCAAAGCAATATACATGCTTAACCACCTTCCGCCAAAGCTGCAAGCCTTGTGGACGAAGTGAAGAGGGTATGTGGTCTATTTTCATTAGCGTGATAGACGTATGAACTCCCGCAAACTTTGGAGAGAAAAAGTGTCTGGACTGCATGGCCCGGATCTTTATGGGCATTCTGAGGCATCACACTGCAGATGCCCTAAGGTGATTAAGAGTGTATATTATTGTGGGATCAAATCCGTGAATCACGCTGCAAGTGTAAGATACATAGCGAAATGACAAGCTTCAATAGTTTTTCTTCCCGGGCCCAAGGATATATATTTTTCCAAAAAGGAGGATGACCCTGGCCTCTACATCAGGGATATGCATAAAAGTATCTTATTAGACCTTACAAAGTAATACATCAATAAGTCTGAAGCCACCCTTGCAAAAAAAAGTTTGAAGCCATCATCTTGGCAACATATGTCACTACTCCTATCAACTTGATGAAGGGGTGTGTATTGTCCAGGCCGCCTGCCCAGACCTCACATCAAAGCCCAACATCTAGAACAGGAGGTCTCAACCAAGCCGCAATCGCTGGGTCTATGGCGCACACCGGTCCAGCGCACTCTCAGCGGGCACCGCATGCGCACATTGCAGAGGCTGCCGCCGCCGTGTTACATCGATCCATCTTTAGAGCAGCTATCCACGCATCAACCTTGCTAGGCCTGTAATCGATGCCATACAACATCACCTCCCTACACGCGTCCATCATCACACATCTGTCACCGAGACCCTACAGCGACACGCTGCCGAGACTCCACGTCATCGAAGCATCACATGAAATGCTGGTCCACCACTGAAACCATCCGTTGATCTCTCGAGCCAATGCACACCTCCAAGAATGACGCCTCATCGCTTCGGGAACGGGGTCCCCAGACTTGCTCGTCATGCGGCCCATGGCATGGTTGCTAAGCCAGAGCCGTGCGGCCCATCTTCATCAACAAGGCATCCAAGACCCTCGCGAGGGTCCAAGCCTCAAGAGGCGGATGACGCAAGACCTCCTCTGGAGTGGCCTAGCCTGGCAGGCTCACGAGGAGCGGAGATATCAAGGCGGGGCAAACCTCACGAGGCTCTCGTGACGTGAGCCATGACGAAGCGACACCAGTGAGCGCCCGGTCTTGCTGAGCGTCCTTATTTCCTCTTTGGTGCTAAGGAGGCCAGCGCAGGCGAAGAGTATCGAGGCATCAGGCAAAGGTGGCTATATTGGTGCAACGAGACCAAGACCAGGAGGACGGCAGGACGGAGGTCATCGTGGATCCCAAGATGGTGTCACCACCAGAGCCTTTTGCAGGCGAAGACCGCTTTTGTCAGGATAGCTTGTACTAGTTGTCCCCCTTCAAATTTGCCCGCCGTTGTTGGCTCCCTTCCCGCTCAATATTTGGGAAGAGGACCAGGGCCTATATAAATAGATCTAGCCACCATAGTAGAGGCATCTCATCTTAGCTTGATCCAACCCGATCGAGAGCCTACCATAGCCACAAGAACACCTCAACCTCATGAGGCTGTTCTTCCCTTGTACTGTTAATCATCAGCCCTAGAGGTAATCCACCACCACCATCACACTGGAGTAGGGTATTACACCACAACAGTGGCCCGAACGAGTATAAATCCCGTGCCTTTCTATGTTGCGAGTTCGTCGAGTTCGTCCGCGAGATCTTAGCGAGCTAGGGCGTATATCGGTAGGAGGGAAAGACTTCGCGCGGACCCCAGTGTTCGAACCTTAAGGGTTTGCCGGAACCCCACATCCGACATTTGGCGCACCAGGTAGGGGTGTGCCGTAGCTTCCCTTCCATCAGTTCGTCGCTTCGTTGCTCCATCGTCTCCATGGCGGACGCTCGCCATGCTCGAGCTGAGCGTCACGCTGCCCTCACCGCCCGAGTTGCTCAGACGGCTCCCGTCGGCGGGCCACCTCATCGTTCTCTGTCTCCCGCCGCGAACGCTGCCACCGGCCCGGCGGGGAACGAGCAGCAGGCGTCCTTGCTGCATCCTTCGGTGCGGCAGGACAGCCGCACCGCCACACCATCGCTAACCACGGCCGGTTCTTCATCTCACGCATGCCGCACTCCCATGGAGGTGCGGGCCGCGCTCCTTGCAGCTAACGAACTCCTGTGCTACCGCCCCGTCGACGACCTCTATGAGGAGTGGCTCGACCGCGTCGCCGAGCTCATCCGCGCCGTAGGGGGCTCCCCGGTGCCGTCCCTCTCTCTACCTCACCCTCAGCCAGCCACAGGCGATGAGGTCCATGGCGCGCCTCCACCACCTCTGTCCCAAGACGGCGCCTGGGCACCAAGGCGCGCGGCCCCACGGCGTGATCCACCACGCCCGGTGCCCGTGCGCGAGGAAAGAAGCTGCCAAGAAATCCCGCGGCCGCGAGAAGCTGCACCTGCGCTCCCCGCGCCGCCTCGTCAGGACCGCGCGCCACCCGCAGTGGCGCCGCGCGGGCCTCTTCAAGACCAAGCTCCACCTCCGAGGCGGGCACCAGCGACCATAGCTGGCTGCCGCGCCTTCACCCCCGAGCTGTGTAGCGTCACCTGGCCGGGCAAGTTCAAGTCGGACCTGCCTCCTCGCTACGACGGCACCGCCGATCCCGCGGAGTTCCTGCAGCTCTACGAGCTGAGCATCGAAGCAGCCAACAGCAGTGAGAAAGTCATGGCGAACTGGTTTCCCATGGCCCTCAAAGATGGGGCCCGCTCCTGGCTCCTGAACTTGCAGCACGGCTCGATATCCTCCTGGGACGAGATGCGCGACCGCTCCGTCGCCAACTTCCAGGGCACTCGCGACCACCCGCTGGCCGCGGGTGACCTATGCCGCATCAAGCAACAACCGGGAGAGCCCCTCCAAAAGTACATCCAACGCTTTGCTACGTCTTGAGCTTGCATTGATTTTCCCCGAAGAGGAGAGGATGATGCAGCAGAGTAGCGTAAGTATTTCCCTCAGTTTTTGAGAACCAAGGTACAATCCAGTAGGAGGCCACGCGCAAGTCCCTCGTACCTACACAAAGCAAATAACTCCTCACAACCAACGCGAATAGGGGTTGTCAATCCCTTCACGGTCACTTACGAGAGTGAGATCTGATAGAGATGATAGATAATATTTTTGGTATAAAGATGCAAAGTAAAATAGAAAGGCAAAGTAAAGAGCAAAGCAATAATAAAGCGTAGGAAGATTAATATGATGAAAATAGACCCGGGGGCCATAGATTTCACTAGTGGCTTCTCTCAAAGAGCATATGTATTTTACGGTGGGTGAGCAATTCTTTGTTGAGCAATTGACATAATTGAGCATAGTTATGAGAGTATCTAGGTATGATCATTTATATAGGCATCACGTCTGAGACAAGTAGACCGACTCCTACCTGCATCTACTACTATTACTCCACTCATCGACCATTATCCATCATGCATCTAGAGTATTAAGTTAATCAAAACAGAGTAACGCCTTAAGCAAGATGACATGATGTAGAGGAATAAATTCATGCAATATGATAAATACCCCATCTTATTATCCTCGATGGCAACAATACAATACGTGCCTTGCAACCCTTTTACATTCTTGGGTAAGGACACCGCAAGATTGAACCCAAAGCTAAACACTTCTCCCATTGCAAGAACTACCAATCTAGTTGGCCAAACCAAAGCGGATAATTCAAGAGACTTGCAAAGATAACTCAATCATACATAAAAGAATTCAGAGAAGATTCAAATATTGCTCATAGATAATCTTGATCATAAACCCACAATTCATCGGTCTCAACAAACACACCGCAAAAAAGAAGATTACATCGAATAGATCTCCACGAGAGAGGGGAGAACATTGTATTGAGATCCAAAAGAGAGAAGAAGCCATCTAGCTACTAACTATGGACCCGAAGGTCTGAGGTAAACTACTCACACTTCATCGGAGAGGCTATGGTGATGATGTAGAAGCCCTCCGTGGTGGAATCCCCTTCCCAGAGCTCCAGGACAGGCCCCAAGATGGGATCTCGTGGATACAGAAAGTTGCGGCGGTGGAATTAGGTTTTTGGCTCCGTATTTGATCTGTTGGGGGTACGTAGGTATATATAGGAGTAAGAAGTACGTCGGTGGAGCTTCGGGGGGCCCATGAGGCAGGGGGGCGCACCCTAGGGGCGGGGCGCCCTCCACCCTCATGACCGCCTCGTGGCTTTCTTGACGGAGGGTACAAGTCTCCTGGATCTTATCTGATGTGAAAATCACGTTCCCGAAGGTTTCATTCCGTTTGGACTCCGTTTGATATTCCGTTTCTTCGAAACACTGAAATAGGCAAAAAAACAGCAATTACAGGCTGGGCCTCCAGTTAATAGTCCCAAAAGTAATATAAAAGTGGAAAATAAAGCCCAATATAGTCCAAAACAATAGATAATATAGCATGGAGCAATCAAAAATTATAGATACGTTGGAGACGTATCAGGCATCCCCAAGCTTAATTCCTGCTCGTCCTTGAGTAGGTAAATGATAAAAAGAGAATTTTTGATGCGGAGTGCAACTTGGCATAATTTCAATGTAACTCTTATTAATTGTGGTATGAATATTCAGATCTGAAAGATTCAAGACAAAAATTCATATTGACATAAAAATAATAATACTTCAAGCATACCAACAAAGCAATCATGTCTTCTCAAAATAACATGGCCAAAGAAAGTTATCCCTACAAAATCATATAGTTTGGCTATGCTCTATCTTCACCACACAAAGTATTTAAATCATGCACAACCCCAGTGAAAAGCCAAGCAATTGTTTCATACTTTTGACATTTTCAAAACCTTTTCAATCTTCACGCAATACATGAGCGTGAGCCATGGATATAGCACTATATGTGGAATAGAATGGTGGTTGTGGAGAAGACAAAAAGAGGGAAGATAGTCTCACATCAAATAGGCGTATCAATGGGCTATGGAGATGCCCATCAATAGATATCAATGTGAGTGAGTAGGGATTGCCATGCAACGGATGTGTCGGCGTTCTGGGAACGGGGGTCCCCAGACTTGCCTGCCTGCGGCCTGCGGCGTGGCTCCAGTGGGGGCCCAGCGCGGCCCAGCTTCATCAGCTCAAGCCCAAGACCCTCGCGAGGGGCCAAGTCTCGCGGGGCGGACGACCGGAACCTTCCTCAGGAGCATCCTCGTCAGGCAGGCTCACGAGGAGGCGGAGAGATCAAGGCAGGGTACCTCACGAGGGTGCCCCATGACGCAAGCCATGACGATCGAGATCAGGCGGGCGCCGGGCGGGCGCCAACCTGCGCAGTGTCCTTGTTTGCCCTTTGGTGCAAAGGAGGCAAGCACAGGCCAAGGCATCAGGCAAAGGTTACCGCTTCAGTGCAACAAGACCAAGACCAGCTGAGCGGCAGGACGAAGGTCATCGTGGAGCCCATGACGGCGTCACCATCAGAGCCTTTGGCAGCCGAAGATCAACTTTAGTCAGGGTAAGTGTACTAGATGTTCCCCTTCAAAATGGCCAATTGTTGGCGCCCTTCCCGCTCATTATTTGGGAAGAGGCCCAGGGCCTCCCTCTATAAATCGGACTAGCCACCACAGAGAGGAAATGGGTCGAACCTACCAGAGAGAGAGAGAAGCGACTGGACTCACCCAAGCAATCCATCGCACCAGCTCAAGAACAGCCCCTCGCGAGGCTGTTCTTCCTTTGTACTGTTCTTCATCAGCCCCGGAGGCAATCCACCACACCACACACTGGAGTAGGGTATTACACCACAACGGTGGCCCAAACCAGTATAAATCTTGTGTCTCTTGTGCTGTTCATTGTTCCTAGTTTAGATCCCTTGCAAACCATTAACGCGTGAGCTGGTAGGGGAAAGATCTCCGTGCGCACCCCAGAGTTCGAACCTCAAGGGTCTGCCGGAACCCGAAATCCGACATTTGGCGTGCCAGGTAGGGGGGCGCCGGATTCTTTCTTCCGCTGGTCGCGTGTGATCTTCCATATTGTCCATGGCTGACGCTCGCCGAGCCCGCGCTGAGCGTCGGGTTGCTCGCGCCGCTCGAGTCGCCCGGACGGCTCCCGTCGGTGGACGCCCCCGTCATTCCCCGTCGCCTGCCGCCAACGCCCTCACCGGCCCGGCGGGGAACGAGCAGCAGGCCTGTTCGGGGAAGCTGCACGACCACTACCTCGCCCGTCGCGCCGGTCCGGCGCCTCCGGTCGTCGCAGCTCTCCTGGGCGGCTCACCGGCGCCACCTTCGAGCCGCCACATCAAGCCGTTCACCTGCCAGATCGCCACCACCTCCAAGCGCCAGGGAGCCCCGTCGGGCTGGGTGGCGCCCGAGGCCGACCTGCTCTTCAACTCGGACGATCACCCCTCCAACCCCGCCGGTTGAGTGCGCTTCGATCATGCACCCCACCATCTGCCAAGTGGCCGTCCCAGGACCCTCATCAACGGCGGGGCCGGCCTCAGCATGCTCTCCGTGGCGGCCTTCAGCCTCCTCCATGTGCCACCAGAGCGGCTCCAGCCCAGCAGGCCTTTTCAGAGTCGGAGCGGTTCCACCGCCTCCACAGGACAAATTCGCCTCCCGGTGACCTTCGGCACCCGCGAAAACTTCCGCAAAGAGCTGATCGACTTTGACATCGCCCCCATCGGCCTCCCCTACAACACCATCCTCGGCTACCCGGCCTTGGCCCGGTTCATGGCAGCGACTCACCCGGCGTACAACCTCATGAAGATGCCCGGAAGCAGCAACGTCCTTACCGTGTCAGGAGACACAGGAGAGGCACTACATGCACTCAAGCTTGTTTTCAAGACGCCCGCGGCGGCACGGCCCGCCAGCGCTGATGCCCCCGAGCCCAAGGGGGCCACGTCGTCTAAGAAGAAGAAGCAGCTACTCACTCAAAACAGGGCAGAAACCAAGCAGGTACCGGTCAACGAGGACGGGTCCACTGACGCCACCTTCACCATAGGTGCAAACCTCGAACCCGAGCAGGAGGATGCCTTGGTGAAGTTCTTGCGCGTGAACAGGAAGGTGTTCGCGTGGGGACCTGATCAGTTGGTGGGGGTCCCGAGGGGCGTGATTGAGCATCACCTCAACGTATGCCCCAACGTGCGCCCCGTGAAGCAGAAGGCGAGGCGACAGTCCACAGAGAAACATGCTTTTATCGTCCAAGAGACCCACAAGCTAGAGGCTGCAGGGGTTATTCGCGAGGTCCGCTACTCGGATTGGCTGGCCAACCCAGTTGTTGTGCCAACAAAGGGGGGAAAGGAACGTATGTGTGTCGACTTCACCGACCTCAACAAGGCCTGCCCACAGGATCCATTCCCGCTTCCCTGCATCGACCAGATCGTCGACTCCACCACTGAGTGTGACCTATTGTGCTTCCTGGATGCCTTCGCAGGCTATCGCCAGATCAAGATGGCGGTAGAAGACATGGAAAAAATGGCTTTCCTGACCCCGTGCGGAGTGTACTGCTATACATGCATGCCGTTTGGGTTGCACAACGCAGGCGCAGCCTTTCAGCGGCTAATGCACATCGCCCTGGGCCGACAGCTCGAGAGGAATGCTGAGGCATACGTCGATGACATTGTAGTGAAGTCTCGGGAGGCGAGAACCCTGATACAGGACTTGGAAGAAACCTTCGCGAGCCTTGATGAAGTGGACCTGCGGCTCAACCCGGAGAAGTGCGTGTTGGAGTCCCCTCGGGCAAGCTCCTGGGTTTCCTCGTGTCCCATAGGGGCATCGAGGCCAACCCGGAAAAGGTCAAAGCGATCGTGAGACATGAGCCCGCCAAAGACCCTCGTGAGAAATGCAGAAACTCACCGGCGCGTGACCACGCTTAGGACGCTTTCATCTCCAAGCTGGGGAATGAGCACCGCCATTCTTCAAGCTGATGAAGAAGAAGGGCCCCTTTGAATGGATCAAGAGGCCGACAAGGCATTCCAAGAACTCAAGAGGTACCTTACCAGCCCTCCGGTGATGGTAACCCGGCCCTCGAGAGCCCCTGGTGCTCTATCTCGCTGCCACCCCTACTCCTTGCCACAACAAGAGCCTGGTAGCGGTCAGGGAGGAGCATCAGGCCAAGACCGAAACTGCCCTCCGGGCAGGAGCGAAGCGAAGCCAAGAGAGCCTCACAAAGACTGTGGACGCGACCGAAGGGGATCAGCCGCAGCAGGAAAGCGCGCCCGGGGCAGGAGAGGCCCCACCAAGCGACCAAGCACTGGGGGCTCCGTCGTCTCGGGAGGTGCCCCAACCTACGGAGGACACGAGCAGCGCCAGCGCTCACAGCCTCGTCGAGCACCCTGTGTACTTTGTCGGCACGGTGCTACGGGACGCGAGGGTGCGGTACCCCATGCCCCAAAAACTCCTCCTCGCGTTATTGGTAGCCTCACGCAAGCTGCGGCACTACTTCCAAGGCCATCCCATCAAGGTAGTCTCAGCATACCCTCTGGAGAGGGTGCTCAGGAGCCCCAACTCAGCTGGAAGAGTCGCCGAGTGGAACATCGAGCTGCAAGCGTTTCAGCTAGAATTCAGCACAACCAGAGTCATCAAGGGGGCCGCATTGGCGGATTTCGTGGCAGAATGGACGGAGGCACCCGACCTCGAAGCAGGCGAAGACCGATCACTTTCTTCGGGGAGCGAGGCACCGGACGGCTGGGTCATGTACTTCGACGGGGCATTCTCCCGACATGGCGCGGGGGCCGGCGCGGTGCTTGCATCCCCTACTCAAGACAAGCTCTATTATGCCGTGCAGCTCTATTTCCAGCACGGGGAAAAGGTCTCCAACAACATAGCAGAATATGAAGGCCTGATAGCCGGCCTGAGAGCCGCAGTCGCTTTGGGGGTAAAGCGCCTCGTCATCAAGGGCGATTCACAACTCCTCGTCAATTCTCCAACAAGATATACGAGCCGAAGGACGAGCACATGGAAGCCTACCTCGCGGAGGTTCGCAGGATGGAGAAATAGTTCTGGGGGCTGGAGCTGCAGCATGTGCCTCGCGGCACCAATGAAAGTGCAACTATCCCTAGGTGGTTTTGGTAATTCATAACAACATATAGCTCATTGAGCTAATGCTATTCCAAGACAAATATTTCAGGAAAGCTCAATGAATGGCATGGCATGGATGATGAAAGTGGATCCCTCAAAATATCAAGGACAAAGGATTGGCTCAAGCTCAAAAGCTCAAGACTCTACATTTTACATTTTAGTGATCCAAGATCACATTGAGTTTATAGGAAAAGCCAATACTATCAAGGAGGAATGATGTGTTGCTTAATGAGCCTCTTGCTTCATGTGCTTAGTGGTATGCTCCAAAACCCTCCACTACTTTCTCACATCCACATATGACCTAAACCTAAAGTCAAACTCGGCCCTACCGATTCTTTCTATCCGGCGCCACCGAGTTCAAATGTCATAGCCACTGCCACAAACCCTAGGCAAATCGGTCTCACCGATAGGGATCTCGGTCTCACCGAGATGGGATTGTAATCTCTCTGTTCCCCTTTGTAACGTTTCGGTCTAACCGAAGTGAGCGATTGGTCCCACCGAGATTACAAAGTAAACTCTCTGTTTCCCTTTCATAACTTTTCGGTCTCACCGAAAGAGCGAATCGGTCCCACCGAAGCCATACTCCGACCAACTCTCCGTTAGCTAATTACCAAATTTGATCTCACAGAGTTTATGTAATCGGTCTCACCGAGATTACGTTATGCCCTAACCCTAATCATATCGGTCCTACCGAGTTGCATGTCAGTCCCACCAAAAACCCTAACAGTCACTAGGTTTACTAAATCGGTCCGACCGAGTTTGATGATTCGGTCCCACCGAGTTTGGTAAATTGTGTGTAACGGTTAGATTTTGTGTGGAGGCTATATATACCCCTCCACCTCCTCTTCATTCGTGGAGAGAGCCATCAGAACAAACCTACACTTCCAACTTACCAGTTCTGAGAGAGAACTACTACTCATGTGTTGAGGCCAAGATATTCCATTCCAACCACAAGAATCTTGATCTCTAGCCTTCCCCAAGTTGCTTTCCACTCAAATCTTGTTTCCACCAAATCCAAATCCTGAGAGAGAGAGTTGAGTGTTGGGGAGACTATCATTGAAGCACAAGAGCAAGGAGTTCATCATCAACACACCATTTGTTACTTCTTAGAGAGTGGTGTCTCCTAGATTGGCTAGGTGTCACTCGGGAGCCTCCGACAAGATTGTGGAGTTGAACCAAGGAGTTTGTAAGGGCAAGGAGATCGCCTACTTCGTGAAGATCTACCGCTAGTGAGGCAAGTCCTTCGTGGGCGACGGCCATGGTGGGATAGACAAGGTTGCTTCTTCGTGGACCCTTCGTGGGTGGAGCCCTCCGTGGACTCAAGGCAACCGTTACCCTTCGTGGGTTGAAGTCTCCATCAACGTGGATGTACGATAGCACCACCTATCGGAACCACGACAAAAACATCTGTGTCTCCAATTGCGTTTGAATTCTCCAAACCCTTCCCTTTACATTCTTGCAAGTTGCATGCTTTAATTTCCGCTGCCTATATACTCTTTGCATGCTTGCTTGAATTGTGTGTAGATTGCTTGACTTGCTCAAAGATAGCTAAAATCTGCCAAAGTCTAAAATTGGGAAAAGGTTAAGTTTTTAATTGGTCAAGTAGTCTAATCACCCCCCTCTAGACATACTTCAAGGTCCTACAACCAATCAAGAGGCGGATGACATCGCCAAGAGGGCGTCCAGGCGGCTGCCTCAGGAGCCTGGCGTCTTTGAAGAGCGGCTCTTTAGGCCCTCAGCGGCACCATCATTATCAATCGCGGCGCAACCTCACGAGGAGCTCCCCCAGCCGCCTGCCTCGGGAGCCCCGGTCTACGGCCCGGCCTCAGGGGCACGCCTACTCCCGGCGTTGGAGCCTCAGGAAGGGTGCTGGATCACAGAGCTCAAGAGTTACTTGACGCGGGGGACCCTGCCGGAGAAGGAGGAGGAGGAGGCGGAGCGTGTGGTGCGGCAAGCCACGACCTACTGCATCAGGGATCGAGAGCTTTACCGGAGGCGACCGAATGACGTGTCCCTACATTGCATTTCCAGGGAGTAAGGGAAGGAATTGCTGGAAGACATACACGATGGAGACTATGGGCATCACTCATCGTCACGAACCCTCGTTGGCGAGGCGTTCCGCAGCGGGTTCTATTGGCCCACAGCACTCAGCGACGCTGTTGAGCTGGTGAAGGCTTGCGAGGCCTGCCAATTTCACGCCAAGCAGATCCATCAGCCGAGGGAGGTCTGCAAACTATACCCCTCTCATGGCCATTTGCAGTTTAGGGGCTGTACATTCTAGGTCCGTTCCCTCGGGCGCCAGGGGGCTATCGCTACCTCTACGTCGCCATGGACAAGTTCACCAAGTGGGCTGAGGTGGAAGCTGTCCGCACCATCCCAGCGGGCTCTACGGTCAAGTTCACTGGGGCCTCGTGGAGCCGGTTTGGGGTGCCCAACCGCATCATCACCGACAACGGTTCGCAGTTCACCAAAGAATCTCTTCAAAACATACTGCGCTAACCTTGGACGCAGAGATATGCTACGCTTGATGGCGCACCCAGAGTAACGGCCAGGCCGAAGCGAGCCAACGCGAAGGTCCCTGAAGGGCCTCAAAACCAGGACCTTCAAGAAGAAGGCCGGAGGCCTGCGGCAGGGCCGCATGATGAGCTCCGATGCATCTTTGTGGTCCATCCGCACAACCGCGGCCAAGCCGACTGGAGAGACCCTGTTCTTCCTCGTCTACGAAGCAGAAGCCGTCCTCTCTCAAGAGGTCAGGCGTCGCTCCGCACGGGTCCTGGCGTTCGACGAGGCGCAGCAGGACGCCATGCGGGGGATGAATCTCATGCTGGGGGAGGAACATCGTCGAGAGGCCACGCTGCGAGCGGCAAGGTATCAACAGGCACTGCGGCGATACCACTGCCGCAACATCCGCCCCAGGACTCTTGAGGTAGGGGACCTCATGCTCAGACGGGTCCTCTCCAGGGAAGGGTTGCATAAGCTTTCTCCCATGTGGGAGGGCCCGTTCAAGGTTGTTCATGTTTCCAGGCCCGGCTCCACACGCTTGGAGACTCAGGAGGGAGTGCCCATCCCGAACGCGTGGAACATCCAGCATCTCCAGAAGTTCTACCCTTGAAGAAAGGCCCAGAGCCTGTAAAAAAGGCCCAGAGCCTGTGAAGAAGGCCAACGCCTGTGAAGCTCATTTCCCCAAGAAAGGCCCGGAGCCTGTGAAGAAGGCCAACGCCTGTGAAGCTCATTTCCCCGAGAAAGGCCCGAGCACATGTGAAGAAGCCCAACGCGTGTGAAGCACATTTCCCCGATAAAGGACCGTAGACAGAGAAGAAGGCCAACGCCTGTGAAGCTCATTACCCCGAGAAACGCCCGGCGCCTGTGAAGAAGGCCAATGCACGTGAAGCTCGCCACCCGTGACACTCTCACGTAATAATGAGTCGGGCTGTACACGCCCAAGTCTCCAGAAGAGCCGCCCTCGGGCCTCGGGGGCTCCCATACGCCCTTGATGGCAGCACTTAGCTCCGCGCTGGTGAGAAGACGTCGAAGACTAGATTAGGTGCCGGACGCGGCTTTTTCATTTGCTTTCTGCAGTTGGCTTGTTCGTTCCTATTTGAAGTTTTATTGAAGTTGTTGTCGTCCTTAGCTTGTGACTCTTTGTCTTTTTCGCTCACTTGCCTCGTTTTCTCTCGCGCGAGTCTCGCGAGGGAGCAACGCGGGCACCCTCGCGAGTGTTTTCTGCCCCTGTCGTTTGAAGCTTTCCTATCCAGGTCCACTACGGGAGCACCTCCCGATCAGGCCCCCACGGGCATCGCGACGCGAACACAGGACCTGGGTCGGTCACCTCCACAACTGAGACCGGAAGCTACCCCTCCTGACTAATCCTTGCAGGACATGAAGCGCGCGGCGAGGCCTCGGCCTCGGGAAGCAAAGACCACGACAAGTCCCCCCGAGCTAAGTAATTCCTGCACGGGCATGCGGCACAAAAGCACAAGACGTAAATAGCGAAACAACATGATAATTAACAGCAATAGTTCAAAGACGCCCCACGGGGCCCTACACTACTTTCTCTTTGCGTAGGGAAGGGAGGAAAAACAAAATCGCATCGACTTGCTCGGCACCAACTCGTGTGAAGGCTCAGACTGCCTCCGGAGCTCTCGGACTCCTCCTCGCGCTTCACCGAGGCGCGACAAACGACCGCTACCTCCCTCCAGCGGGCGCAATGGCACGGAGGCTGGTCGCAGCACCGCTGGAGGAGCTGCCGTCCGAAGAGAGCCGCCCGGCTTCGACGATCCCCGAGCGCCGCCGACCACGCGCCTGCTGTCATCTTCATCCCGATCATCGCCGGGGCTGGGTATGCGGCCGCGGTCATCGTCTTCGGGACAGCACCCGGCACGGCAACCGTCTTCTCCGAACACCCTCACGTAGAGGGTGGCGTCGCCGTCGAACTTGAAGTGCAGGGTGCACCGCCGGCTCGAACCACGCAGCTGGCAAACGCGTTTGCCCGGCCCTGGTCAGGGCCGCATTCCCGGCGACGGAGACCTCCAGTGAAGCCCAACCGTCCGCCTGAAGCCAGAGGCTGCCCGGAGCGCCGACAAGAAGTTCACCTATAAAGAAGCGGGGAAGCTGGAGCCAGGTGCTGGTCGGCTCCACCGACCACACGACGAACTCCGGCAGCACCTCTGTCGAGTGGAAGCGCGGCCTAGGGGGCCCCCGCAAGAACGGGCGCCGCGTCGACAACCTGGCGCCCATCATCACAGCAGGGATCGCCTCCACGACCGCCGGAAGCCGCCACGGAGCCGCAGGATGCTTATGCGAGGACGGCCTCCGCCGCTTGGCAGGGGAGAGTCAGCCCCACCGGCGGGCCTTCCCCTTCTCCATGATCGAGAACCTCTTCAACGGAGCCATGGAGAGAAAGGAGTAGCAAGAGGGGATGGACTGGAAGGGCTTGCGCCGTTCCGTACTTATAGCCGGAGGAGGCCAACCGTCGGCCTCCACGATCACTGGCAATCATGACCCATTTCTGCATGCAGGGACATGTCAAGTCACACGGTTGCCGAGGGATCGTGGGGAAGAGGAGACGCCCAAGTCCAATCAATCGCCACGCGGCGCCTGAGGCCACAGGCTGTTGGGGCCCGCGGCGCTTCGCACTTGCCCCTTCGCTTCTCTGCTAAGCCAAGTCCGGGCGCGTCTTGGGCCCGGGGGCTACTGTCGGTGTTCTGGGAACGGGGGTCCCCAGACTTGCCTGCCTGCGGCCTGCGGCGTGGCTCCAGTGGGGGCCCAGCGCGGCCCAGCTTCATCAGCTCAAGCCCAAGAACCTCGCGAGGGGCCAAGTCTCGCGGGGCGGACGACCGGAACCTTCCTCAGGAGCATCCTCGTCAGGCAGGCTCACGAGGAGGCGGAGAGATCAAGGCAGGGTACCCCACGAGTGTGCCCCATGACGCAAGCCATGACGATCGAGATCAGGCGGGTGCCGGGCGGGCGCCAGCCTGCGCAGTGTTCTCGTTTCCCCTTTGGTGCAAAGGAGGCAAGCACAGGCCAAGGCATCAGGCAAAGGTTGCCGCTTCGGTGCAACAAGACCAAGACCAGCAGAGCGGCAGGACGGAGGTCATCGTGGAGCCCAGGATGGCGTCACCGTGAGCCTTTGGCAGCCAAGACCAACTTTAGTCGGGATAAGTGTACTAGATGTTCCCCTTCAAAATGGCCAATTGTTGGCGCCCTTCCCGCTCATTATTTGGGAAGAGGCCCAGGGCCTCCCTTTATAAATCGGACTAGCCACCACAGAGAGGAAACGGGTCGAACCTACTAGAGAGAGAGAGAGAGAAGCGACTGGACTCACCCAAGCAGTCCATCGCACCAGCTCAAGAACAGCCCCTTGCGAGGCTGTTCTTCTTTTGTACTATTCTTCATCAGCCCCGGAGGCAATCCACCACACCACACACTTGAGTAGGGTATTACACCACAACGGTGGCCCGAACCAGTATAAATCTTGTGTCTCTTGTGATGTTCATCGTTCCTAGTTTAGATCCCTTGCAAACCATTAACGCGTGAGCTGGTAGGGGAAAGATCTCCATGCGCACCCCTGAGTTCGAACCTCAAGGGTCTGCCAGAACCCGAAATCCGACAGGATGCACTAGAGCTATAAGCATATGAAAGCTCAACAAAATAAACTAAGTTGGTGTGCATCCAACTCGCTTGCTCACGAAGACCTAGGGCATTTTGAGGAAGCCCATCATTGGAATATACAATCCAAGTTCTATAATGAAAAATTCCCACTAGTATATGAAAGTGAAAAAACGAGAGACTCTCTATTATGAAGATCATGGTGCTACTTTGAAGCACAAGTGTGGTAAAAGGACAGTAACATTGTCCCTTCTCTCTTTTTCTCTCTTTTTTTGGGGCCTTTTTTCTTTTTTTATGGCCTCTTTTCCTTTTTTTATTTTTCGTCCGGAGTCTCATCCCAACTTGTGGGGGAATCATAGTCTCCATCATCCTTTCCTCACTGGGACAATGCTCTAAAAATGATGATCATCACACTTTTATTTTTCTTACAACTCAACAATTACAACTCGATACTTAGAACAAAATATGACTCTATGTGTATGCCTCCAGCGGTGTACCGGGATATGCAATGATTCATAAGTGACATGTATGTAAGAATTGTGAACGGTGGCTTTGCCACAAATACGATGTCAACTACATGATCATGCTAAGAAATATGACAATGATGGAGTGTCATAATAAACGGAACGGTGGAAAGTTGCATGGCAATATATCTCGGAATGGCTATGGAAATGCCATGATAGGTAGGTATGGTGGCTGTTTTGAGGAAGGTATATGGTGGGTGTATGATACCGGTGAAAAGTGTGCGGTATTAGAAAGGCTAGCAATGGTGGAAGGGTGAGAAAAATGCGAATAATCCATGGACTCAACATTAGTCATAAAGAACTCATATACTTACTGCAAAAATCTACAAGTTATCAAAGCAAAGTATTACGCGCATGCTCCTAGGGGGATAGATTGGTAGGAAAAGACCATCGCTCGTCCCCGACCGCCACTTATAAGGAAGACAATAAATAAATAAATCATGCTCCGACTTCATCACATAACGGTTCACCATACGTGCATGCTACGGGAATCACAAACTTTAACACAAGTATTCCTCAAATTCACAATTACTCAACTAGCATGACTCTAATATTATTACCTTCATATCTCAAAATAATTATCAAGCATCAAACTTTTCTTAGTATTCAACGCACTCAAAAGAAAGTTCTACAAATCATGAATACCAAGCATATTATTATTAAGCAAATTACCATGCTATTTAAGACTCTCAAAATAATCTAAGTGAAGCATGAGAGATCAATAGTTTCTTTAAAACAAATCCACCACCGTGCTCTAAAAGATATAAGTGAAGTACTAGAGCAAACTATCAAGCTCAAAAGATATAAGTGAAGCACATAGAGCAAAACTATCAAGCTCAAAAGATATAAGTGAAGCACATAGAGTATTCTAACAAATTCCAATTCATGTATGGCTCTCTCAAAAGGTGTGTACAGGAAGGATGATTGTGGTAAACTAACAAGCAAAGACGCAAATAATACAAGACGCTCCAAGCAAAACACATATCATGTGGTGAATAAAAATATAGCTCCAAGTAAAGTTACCGATGGAAGTGGATTTAAAGAGGGGATGCCTTCCGGGCATCCCCAAGCTTTGACTTTTTTGTGTCCTTGGATTATCTTGGGGGTGCCATGGGAATCCCCAAGCTTAGGCTCTTGCCACTCCTTGTTCCATAATCCATCAAAAAAATTCACCCAAAACTTGAAAACTTCACAACACAAAACTCAACAGAAATCTCGTGAGCTCCGCTAGCTTAAAGAAAACAAAAAGACCACTTCAAGATACTGTAATGAACTCATTCTTTATTTATATTGGTGTTAAACCTACTGTATTCCAACTTCTCTATGGATCATAAACTATTTTACTAGCCATAGATTCATCGAAATAAGCAAACAACACACGAAAATCAGAATCTGTCAAAAACAGAACAGTCTGTAGTAATCTGTAACTAACGCAAACTTCTGGAACTCCAAACATTCAGACAAAATAGGAAGACCTAGGCAATTTGTTTATTGATCATCAGCAATTGGAATCACTATTTTATCACGTTCTGGTGATTTTTAACAATTGTTTTCGTGAACCGAAAGTTTCTGGAAATTACAGCAAGATCAAATAACTATTATCCAAGAAGATCCTATAGGTTTAACTTGGCACAAACACTAATTAAAACATAAAACCACGTCTAAACAGAAGGTAGATGGATTATTTATTACTAAGCAGCAAGGAAAAGTATTGGGTTGTCTCCCAACAAGCGCTTTTCTTTAAAGCCTTTTTAGCTAGGCATTGAGATTCAATGATGCTCACAAGAAAGACAAGAATTGAGGCACAAAGAGAGCATCATAAAACATGTGACAAACACACTTAAGTCTAACATACTTCCTATGCATAGGCATATTATAGGCAAACAAATTATCGTAGCAAGCAAAAACTAGCATATGCAAGGAAGCGGAAAGGAACAATAGCAATCTCAACATAACGAGAGGTAATTTAGTAACATGAAAATTTCTATAACCATATTTTCCTCTCTCATAATAGTTACATGTAGGATCATAAGAAAATTCAACAATATAGCTATCACATAACATATTCTCAACATGATCCACATGCATGCAAAGGTTATACTCTTCCAAAATAGTGTGATTATCATTAACTAAAGTCATGACCTTTCCAAACCCACTTTCATCAAAAACTTCATAAGATTGAACATTCTCCAAATATGTGGGATCTAAAGTTGACACTCTTCCGAACCCACTTTCAATATTATTGCAAACAATATTATCAATCTCATATTCATCATGGGGCTTAAATAAATTTTCAAGATCATAAGAAAAATCACCCCAATCATGATCATTGCAACAAGTAGTAGACATAGCAAAACTAGCATCCCCAAGCTTAGGGTTTTGCATCTTATTAGCACAATTGACATCAAAATAATTTATAATAAAATCATAGCAATCATGCTTTTTATTCAAAGATCTATCGTGATTCACTTCACAGATTTCAGGAAAACCTTATAAAGATAATCTAGTGCATCCAAATCACTAGGAATTGGTTCATCATAATTGGATCTCTTAAAAAGATTGGCAAGCGGATGAGGATCCATAGATATTGGCTTCTATGTTTAGGAATAAATACTCAACTATTTCAACCAAGCGAGAAAACGAGCCAAGAAAGACATCAAGGCGAACGGAAAAGAGAGGGCGAATAAAACGACAAGGGTGAAGTGGGGGAGAGGAAAACGAGAGGCAAATGGCAAATAATGTAATGCGAGAGATAAGGGATTGTGATGGGTACTTGGTATGTTGACTTTTATGTAGACTCCCCGGCAACGGCACCAGAAATCCTTCTTGCTACGTCTTGAGCTTGCGTTGGTTTCCCCGAAGAGGAGAGGATGATGCAGCAGAGTAGCGTAAGTATTTCCCTCAGTTTTTGAGAACCAAGGTATCAATCCAGTAGGAGGCCACGCGCAAGTCCCTCGTACCTACACAAAGCAAATAACTCCTCGCAACCAACGCGAATAGGGGTTGTCAATCCCTTCACGGTCACTTACTAGAGTGAGATCTGATAGAGATGATAGATAATATTTTTGGTATTTTTGGTATAAAGATGCAAAGTAAAATAGAAAGGCAAAGTAAAGAGCAAAGCAATAATAAAGCGTAGGAAGATTAATATGATGAAAATAGACCCGGGGGCCATAGATTTCACTAGTGGCTTCTCTCAAGAGCATAGGTATTTTACGGTGGGTGAACGAATTACTGTTGAGAAATTGACAGAATTGAGCATAGTTATGAGAGTATCTAGGTATGATCATGTATATAGGCATCACGTCCGAGACAAGTAGACCGACTCCTGCCTGCATCTACTACTACTACTCCACTCATCGACCGCTATCCAGCATGCATCTACAGTATTAAGTTAATGAAAAACAGAGTAACGCCTTAAGCAAGATGACATGATGTAGAGGAATAAATTCATGCAATATGATAAATACCCCATCTTGTTATCCTCGATGGCAACAATACAATACGTGCCTTGCAACCTTTTTTTCACTGGGTAAGGACACCGCAAGATTGAACCCAAAGCTAAACACTTCTCCCATTGCAAGAACTACCAATCTAGTTGGCCAAACCAAACGGATAATTCGAAGAGACTTGCAAAGATAACTCAATCATACATAAAAGAATTCAGAGAAGATTCAAATATTGCTCATAGATAATCTTGATCATAAACCCACAATTCATCGGTCTCAACAAACACACCGCAAAAAGAAGATTACATCGAATAGATCTCCACGAGAGAGGGGGAGAACATTGTATTGAGATCCAAAAGAGAGAAGAAGCCATCTAGCTACTAACTATGGACCCGAAGGTCTGAGGTAAACTACTCACACTTCATCGGAGAGGCTATGGTGATGATGTAGAAGCCCTCCGTGGTGGAATCCCCTTCCGGCGGAGCTCCGGAACAGGCCCCAAGATGGGATCTCGTGGATACAGAAAGTTGCGGCGGTGGAATTAGGTTTTTGGCTCCGTATTTGATCTGTTGGGGGTACGTAGGTATATATAGGAGGAAGAAGTACGTCGGTGGTTCTTCGGGGGGCCCACGAGGCAGGGGGCGCCCTCCACCCTCGTGACCGCCTCGTGGCTTTCTTGACGGAGGGTCCAAGTCTCCTGGATCTTATCTGATGAGAAAATCACGTTCCCGAAGGTTTCATTCCATTTGGACTCCGTTTGATATTCCGCTTCTTGAAACACCGAAATAGGCAAAAAACAGCACTCGGGCTGGGCCTCCGGTTAATAGGTTAGTCCCAAAAGTAACATAAAAGTGGAAAATAAAGCCCAATATAGTCCAAAACAATAGATAATATAGCATGGAGCAATAAAAAATTATAGATACGTTGGAGAAGTATCACACTTCAACAACACCCGCCTCAAGATCCCCAAGATCACGGACGAGGTCATCATCTCAGCGTTCTCCGACGGTGTCCGCGACGTTAAGATGAAGGAAGAGCTCGCTATCCATGAGGAGCTCTGCACATCTCAGGAGCTGTTCAACCTGGCGACCAAGTGCGCAAGAGCTGAGGAGGGGCGCCTCTCTCTCCTCGAGCTGCCGGTACCGAGCGGAAGAGAAGAAGGCCAAGGCCAAGGACGTGAAGTGCAAGGAGGCGTGGTGCTCGCAGCGAGCCCGACACCAAGCGGGCGTAGATCAGCCCGAAGTCATCCAAGAACGGCCGACCGTTCTGCGCCTTCCACAACCTGAACACCCACAACACCAGCGACTGCCATGAGCTCAGAGCCATACGGGAAGGATGCTTCGGTCGACGCCCCGAGCGAAACAACCGGGGCTACGACCGTGGAGGAGGACGTGGAGGCGGACGTTGGGACGACCGTGGCCCGAGCCTGGAGTGATGCGACAGGCCTCGTGAGGACCGCTGGCAGGACCATCCTCGTGAGGGCGCCTGGAGGGACCAAGCTCGCGAGGATCGCCCCCAAGGCAACACCGGTCTTTCCCCGCTGCCGCTGCCGAGAAGGAACGACGACCACCATCAGGACGAGGGGGCTGGGGGTTTCCAGGAGCCGTGTGCAATCGCATGCATCTTGGGCGGCGCCCAGGCCCCAGCCTCTCAGCGCGTCTTCAAACAGTTCGCTCATGAGGTGAACGCGGTGCTCCCCAAGCTCGAGGCCACGCGCCCGCTAAAGTGGTCCCAATGCGCCATCACCTTCAACTCGGCAGATCAGCTCAAGTGCGCGGCCACTGCCGGCGCCCTCCCGATGTTGTGTCCCCCAGTCATCAGCAATGTGCAAGTTACCAAGACCCTCATCGACAGCGGCGCAGGGCACAACGTCCTGTCCATTGACACGTTCGACAATCTCCAAGTGCCATATGAGCAGTTCCAACCAACCAAACCTTTCTCAGGAGTGACCGATGGCTCCACCACACCGATAGGGCAAGTCCGCCTGCCTGTCACCTTCGGCGAACATAAGAACTACCGCACCGAGCTCATTGACTTTGATGTCGCGCACATCCTCCTGCCATACAACGCCATCCTCGGGTATCCGGCCCTGGCCAAGTTCATGGCGGTCACCCACCACGGCTACAACAACCTCAAGATGCTGGGAAGTGGAGCAATCATCACGATCCCGTGTGAAGAAAGAGATGCGGTGTGCTCCCTTGAGCACGCCTTCCAAGCTGCAGCAATCGACGACCCCGACAGCAGAAGTGAGGGCCCTCCGGAGGCCATCCCCAAGAAGAAGCAGCTGCGCCGCGCAGGACCTCAGGAGGATGGGGACGCCGCAGGAGCCTCATCAGGATCAGCGTCCGTCCCAGGGGCGCCTTCCTCCATCACATAGGAAGGAGCGCCCGGCGCCCTCCTCGGACAGGGCTCGAGGGATCTCTTCTGGAGGGCCTCAGACCTTGCCAACCTCACGAGGGAGGTGCTTGGGCACCACTTGGAGGCGTGCTTTGCGGCACGTGACCCTCAGGAGAGCACATGGCAAGGAGTGCCCACCACTCAGGAGTTCATCACCAAGACCACTCAGGAACTACAGGAAGCAAGAGCCATGCGCGGCAACAGCCGCTCGCGAGGTGCAGCTCCGCATCCTGGCAAGGATGCTGGGCTGCGTGTCTGCATCGACGTCCCCGGGCTCAACATGGTCGCATCTCAGGAGCGCTTCACATCGTGTGGGGCCATGCGAGGCCCACCACACAGCTACGTCAGAGTGCCCTTCGGCTTGCCGAGCGTGGCGTCGACCTATCGGCGCAACATGCGGCATGTCCTGGCGGCCCAGGAGGCCAGGTACCACGCCGTCCTGGAGGAGATGGAGACGGTCTTCAGGGAACCTCCCGAGCCCCTGTGAGCCTCCCCGAGGCCTGTGGCCCGGTGGCTCATGAGGAGTCACTCCTTCGACGCACGCCTTCAAATGCACCAACTCTACTTCGACTACGTAACCAGGTGACATCTTCCAAGCTCGTTTAGCCGAGCGCCTCGGGCTGCATTATTCCTGTGCCACATGGGTCCGTCCCTGTGGCATGTATCCCTTTTGCTTACGTCTTTAGCTTACCTTGTTGGGGGCGCCCCACGGGCTGCATCATCCCCAAGCCGCTCGGGCCGGACCCAGTGGCATGTATCTTCCTGCATTTACCTAAGCTGATGTGCTTTCCATATTTAACCTGCCCACGGCTATCACCTGCTCGATCGCCGCCCACCACGGGTCTGCTCATCCTATGCAATTCGCTTGCGCGTTAAAAGGGGGGCTCCTGAGCATCGCGACTCAGGAGCTCTTACTGACTCTCTAACCCTCACCCCCTGGCCTTGACCACGGCATTGCGACCTGGCATACTAGCGGCGGCTGAGCTCGCTCGAGGGCCGGGACCTGAGGATGTAGAGTGCTTGCATCTAACCGCCTTGCAGGAACATACAATCACCAAGACTCAAGACCAAAGCGCAACCTCGCTGCTGAGGTAGGGCCTCGTGAGTCCCGCTACTGGCTCACGAAAGTGCCCAGATACACCTCGCAACCCTGCCGCTGTAAGCCACGTGTCGTATGGGTCAGTACACGCCTGGCTCCTCCCGAGGGGCCCCCATCCCACGCCCAAGTGGAAGCACCATGTTCAACCGGCTGTCGACATCGCCGAGGAGCGGCTATGCCCTGCACAAGCTGAAGCACTATGTCTGCTACCGGTGATAAACAATCGAGGGTGGCCCCACGGTCGCACTCAACCTCGTGCAGCCCAGAGCTCGGCCCAGCCTCACCACAATGCCTCCTCGGGAGAGCCGCACGAGGGGGCTGGGCACGGGCTGCGCCGGGTCACGCCTAAGCCAAGACGCCACTCCAACCAGGTCTCCTGCACTGGCGTTCTGCCGCCTCCCGAGGCCTCGGCGAGGGCAGGTATGGAAATTGTTTGCATCGTTATGGGGACTCCTCGAGCACTTCGCGACTCAGAGCCTAACTGTCACGTAGCCCCTCACTCCTTGGTCCGGCCCCGTCTCCACCGGGCTCAATGGCGGTTGAGGTATGCGCGGGGCCGGCTCTGCCGACGAGAACATTAATCTATCCTCATGAACTCTCCCTATATGATGTTTGCGCTGTTAAGGGGGACTCCTGAGCATCGCGACTCAGGAGCCTAACTGGTCACGTAGCCCCTCACTCCTTGGTCCGTCCTGGTCTCCGGTCGGCCCAATGGCGGTTGAGGTATGCGCGGGGCCGGGCTCTGCTGACGTAGAACACAAAGCAAATAGGAAGGAAATCGCAAAATCTCAAAGAAAATATTACAAACACATTGTCCTCACAACATCAAATGAAAAGTCTAAACGCCTCCACGAGGCCTGATACATGTTGCAGGAACAAAACGGGAAGAAGAGCCGCGGGTCAACCCTGGACATCACCATCGCCTGCGGAAGGTGCTCCTCCGTGGGTAACATTGTTCTCACCTTCACCATCAGCCGCAGGATCGGCGGCATCCCTGCATAAAGGGGCTAAGACGGTTGCTGAACTTCTTCAAAGAAGGCCTCCACTTGACCTTGTACAGCTCAAGGGCGGGCGGCTTCAAGAAGGATCTTCAGCCACAGGCTCTAGCAGTTCATCAAGGCGAGCGCTGGGGTCGTGGAGGTGCAGATGGCTGAAGATGCGGGTCAGTGCAGCCGAAGATAGGACACGAGCTTCTGCCTCCGCCATGGGACCGAGGCCATCAACGACCTCCTCAAGCACCTTCACCAAGAGAGGAAGCAGCCGAGCGGGGCCGTCCTCATCAGTAGCCAGCGACTTCTCCAGGCCGTGCTTGTAGAGCTTCTTCAGCGCCTTGCGAGACCTCTCCTCGAGGTCGGCGAAGGCCGCGTGATCTTCAGCCAGGACACGCGCCTTGGCGTCAAGATCGGCCTCCCTCGCCTTCGCCTTTCGCTCTAGCCCTTCCAACCGGCTCCGCTCGGCGGCTTGTGTCTTCTCCAACTCCGCCAGCTCGGCATCACGGTTCTTCACGGCGTCCTCTCGGGCCTTCACCTCCTCCTCCTTCGCTTGGCGGTAGCGTGCTTCTTCGGCGTGCTTGTCGCGCAGGCTCTGCAACTCATCCTCCAGCGCCTGACAGCGGTCACGGGCGGCCTTGGCGTCTTTCAGCACCGCCTCATGATCGGCTGCGGCGTCAGCGGCACTCTGCTTCTCCTTCTCAGAAGCCGCAGCAGCCTGTCCCATCGCCGCGCGAATAGCCAAGTCGGAGTGAAGCCAGCCTGAGGCCAGCTCCAGGCGCCCGGCCACAAGGCGTGGGTCCTTGCTCAAGAGACCCGTCTACAGATGGGTCATCTCCGAAAGAGCACGCTCTAGAGCAACAACAGCAGAAGAACCTGGGAGTAGAGGTGCAGCAGCGGGAGGAGGCGACATCATCACCAGGGCCTGGGAGGTCGCGGGTTCCGGAGCAGCTGGGACCTCATCAGCCGCACCAGGTGCCGGCACCTCTGGAGCCGGCGGGACCATGGGGGCTGACTCCACGCGACAATGCTCCTCTTGGCCTCGCGAGGATGACCGGGCTGGGGAGATGCGGGCGCTGCTACCTCCTTTCTCCGTGGAAGGAGGCACGGCCGCTGCGTCTTCCTTCCTCTTCTTCGCCGAAGATGTTGGCCTGATCAACCAAGGGCAGGCATCAGGAAATGACGAGTACAAACAGGGGAACGAAGGCGCTTGGCGGGTACTCCTGGTTGTCCCCAACTATGAGGCGCAGAACAGCAGCCAATACATTGTCGCAGGCCCCTGCCTCAAAGCGGCCTTTGTTTCCTCTTCTTCCGGCTCTCACAAGGATGCTGCAAGGCCTTAGAGCGGGCCACTGCATAGCGTCAAGAACTCCCTCAGGAGCATGACCCCCGTCACCTTGGCTGCCCTCGCGTTGCCCCGCTTCAGGTCGGTCACCATTTGCCCCAACACTAGCGATGCCCGCTCATCGGCGAGCTCTGCCTTGGGCCACCCCCCATTGGAAGAGGGTGCTGCCGTTGGCAACACCAGGCGCGGATCTGCACGCTTGGCATCCATCATGACCCATTTGTATCGGATGTTGTCGGCCCTCTTCCCGGTGCTCGAGATCGAGTTGGCCTTGCCGCATGCGACGAAGTTAGAGCATCCGAAGATGTGACCCTCGCTGACACGAAGGAAGAAGAAATGGCACAGTGACGCCATGGACGGCATCACGCCCAGGTACGCTTCACAGTAGTAGGCAAAGATGGACATGAGGAGGACAGAGTTCGGATGAAGATGCAACGCCTGCAAACCGTAGTGGTCGAGGACTTGATAAAAGAAATCAGAGAAGGGAGGAACCAACCCGATGGCGACACCGCTCGAGAAGAAGGGGAAGAAGGTGCTTCCCTCGGGATCCGGCACATCGGAGGCAAGCCGGAGCTCGGTCGCCCCCCACTCGTTGCTCTCGCCCGCCGTCAGCAGGCGCACGGAGGCGAGGCTTCTCTCCGTGATGGTGGGTGCCTCAAGGGCCGGCTCATACCAAGCCGGTGCTGAGGAAGTCTTGACCTTGCGTGGCGCCATGGGTTGTGGGTGTAGGATGAGATTGGAGCGGATCTGGAGGTAGCGGTGGCGAGGAGCAAGAAAGGGGATCTGGAGCGAGGCAAGGAAGGAGCAATAAAGGCAAGTGCTGCCTGCACCAGCCTTTTGTCAGCTCAAGAAGTTGCCGAGGCAGCATGGGGAAGTGGAGATGCCCACGTCCAATCAACCGCCATGCGTCAACCGAGGCCGCAGGCTTTGGGGCCCCACGGTGCTCCGTACTTGGCCCTTGGCTTCGCCGCGAAGCCAAGCCCGAGCGCACCTTGGGCCTGTGGGCTACTGTCATGCTCGGGAACGGGATCCCCAGACTTGCCTCGCTCATGCCCATGGCGTGGTTAAGCCAAGAGGGTCAGACAGCCCATCTTCATCGACAAGGCATCCAAGACTCGCGAGGGTCCAAGCCTCGCGAGGCGGACGACGCAAGACCTCCTCTGGAGTGGCCTAGCCAGGCAGGCTCACGAGGAGCGGAGATATCAAGGAGGGGCAAACCTCAGAAGGTCTTGTGACATGAGCCATGACGAACGACACCAAAGTGGGCTTAGCTAAGGCCAAGGCCCTTATTTCCTCTTTGGTGCTAAGGAGGCCAGCGCAGGCGAAGAGTACCGAGGCATCAGGAAAAGGTTGCTATATTGGTGCAACGAGACCAAGACCAGGAGGACGTCAAGACGGAGGTCATCGTGGAGCCCAAGATGGCGTCACCACCAGAGCCTTTTGCAGGCGAAGACCGCTTTTGTCAGGATAGCTTGTACTAGCTGTCCCCCTTCAAATTTGCGTTGGCTCCCTTCCCGCTCAATATTTGGGAAGAGGACCAGGGCCTATATAAGTAGAGCTAGCCACCATAGTAGAGGCATCTCATATTAGCTTGATCCAACCCGATCGAGAGCCTACCCTAGCCACAAGAACACCTCAACCTCAGGAGGCTATTCTTCCCTTGTACTGTTCATCATCAGCCCTAGAGGCAATCCACCACCATCACCACACTAGAGTAGGGTATTACACCACAATAGTGGTCCGAACCAGTATAAATCCCGTGCCTTTCTGTGTTGCGAGTTCGTCGAGTTCGTCTGCGAGATCTTAGCGAGCTAGGGCGTAGATCGGTAGGAGGGAAAGACTTCGCGCGCACCCCAGTGTTCGGACCTTAAGGGTTTGCCGGAACCCCACATCCGACAGCCTCAAGGGGGAAACAACACAAGAGCGTCCCCATCATCCAATCGACTGGTCTAGAGCTTCTCCACGGTGATGCCTTCAAGAAGGGGACGATGGAGAAGAGCGCCACCATCGCAGGCCTTGGCGACTAGCCGAGAGCAAGGTTTTCACCTGGATCTGCTCGACGAATCTCCATCCAGCATCATGTGCACGTGACCGCCACCGATCTCAGCTGCCGCATGGTGAGCAGGCCGTACCGGCCAGATCAAATCTGACTGGAGGCTAGACCATGCATGCAGCCGACCTGTCCACCAGGCTCTCCATGCCGCTGCCGCCGATCCGAGGTCAAATGTCCTGCTGCTGCATAACCGGTAGCCACCGCCGCCTGAAGTAGGGCCGACCGCCGTGCTGCCAAGACCCAAATGGCCGCACGTCCTCACGCCGAGGGGCCCCGCACCACCCCCATGTCGCGGGGGAGAGGGAGAACCCCGCCACTGCGATCGCCCCCGGGCTTAGCCCGGCGGCGTCCCCCGGTGGCGACGGAGGAGGGGAGGAAGGGGGTGATGCCCCAGTTGCGCTCGAGCGGGGATGACGCGGGGGTCGGGATGGGATGAAGAGAGGATGGTGAGAGAGTTGCCAAGGATGTATCTGGAGTTAGAAATCCTAATCTAGGTAGTTATTCCATTATACTTTTTGACATGCTTGATGAGAAGAATCACCGATGCCTCTCTAGAGATCTAGATTGCTGTACTCTATATGCATGTATAAAGTCTAAACTGAAGAGTCAAAAACTACTCTCACCGTAGTGTCGTTTTTCCTAAAGTCCGTATATTGCATTTTCGCGTCACACAGAGTTAAGGGACAAATGTCCAATTTACTTGTTTTGTATAGAGTTGTTCTGTTGTAGATTTCGCATTCATGAAATCTGTTTACAAAATGTGTATATGTATACATGCTGCTACGCATGCTTGTGACCAGACACAATTTTTTCCTGATCAGACTAGAAAGCAAGCAATTCTCTTGAAACCTATGCAACCTGTGACGCATGAGAAGCTGTGATGGCTAAATTTGGAGGTTTCAAATTCAGTTTAGGAGCTGTTTGCCTTGTTGGCTGAAGGCTGCTATGATCATGGAACCACAGGAGATCACATATCTCTTGCCCGTGATGATCAAGGTAAAATGGACACAATGAACAGAACTCAAATGTGTGCAGAAGAGGATTCTCTCAAAGGACGTCCTTTGTGTACATATGAATGTTCATTCTGTAGTTTAAATGTAGGCTTGGTTTCAGACGAATAGTATTTCATAAAAACTTGTAATTTTGATCATCTTAGTTACTGTGTCGCGGCTGTACATATCTTTGCCTAAACCAAAACCCTTCCTGGACCCCGCGCCTCCATCCTCTCCATTTTCTCTTCTTCCTTCTTTCTCTCTTGCCTTCGCTGCCGCTCCACCACCCCAGCCACCATGTCAGACCCCTGCCGAAACTCTACCCGGTCACCTCCAGCACTCCAGTAGGGCTCCACCCCGCTTCTCCTCCATCGCCGTTCAACCCCTGTCCTCCGACCGTCCCGTGAGGTACCATCCTCTACTGCTATACTCACCATGCCCGACAACTGTTCGATGAATCGCCGAAGCTAAAAACACTTTTCCCTTCTTCTTTCTAGTAATGGATTCTGATTTGGAGTACATATATGAGCAGTATGTTGAGTCGTCCGACAACTCGTCACACGATGACGAGTACTCCAATGAGATGGCGATGATGTAGTCAGTCCTTGAAGATGGGGAGCGTGCGGAGGAGCATGTTCTCAATTTCAAGAGCTTGATCAAGGGCCATATAGTGCTCAACCGCAATAGGGCGCGCGGACATTTGACACTGATGGCAGACTACTTTGCCCCCAATGCACTCTTCACTAACCATTTTTGCCGGCGTTTTCGGATGCACAAGACTGTCTTCGATCGTTTGTACCATGGCGCCCTGTCCTATGATGACTACTCCATCCTAAAGAAGGACGGTGTGGGAACGATTAGGTTCTCTGGTTACCAGAAGTGCATGACCGCACTCCGGATGCTTGCATATGGCATGACCACTGATTCATGAGAAAAGTACCTACAAATGTATGAGAGCGCATGCGGAGATGCCATGGTTAGGTTTGCAACTATCGTGGTTGAGGTGCTCGGACCTCGGTACTTGAGAGAACCAACTGTGACGTACTGTCGGATTTCAGGTTCCGGCAGACCCTTGAGGTTCGAACACTGGGGTGCGCGCGGAGATCCGACCCTCCACTGTCTCGTACCTCGCAAAATCGCAGGGACCTAAACTACTAATGGAACAGCACAAGAGACACAAGATTTATACTAGTTCGTGCCACCGTTGTGGTGTAATACCCTACTCTAGTTTGTGGTGTGGTGGATTGCCTCTTGGGCTGATGAGGAACAGTACAAGGAGGAACAGCCTCGTGAGGGTCTGTTCTTGGCGGGTGCGATGAACTGCTAGGTGGTGTTCAGTCGCCCCTCTCTATCTCTCGCTTGTTCTCTTGCTATCTTTCTGAATGTTCGTCCCCTCTACCTTGTGGGTGGCTAGTCCTATTTATAGGCGAATGCCCTGGGCCTCTTCCCAAATATTGAGTGGGAAGGGCGCCAACAATTGGCCATTTTGAAGGGGAACAACGGGTACACTTATCCTGACTAAAGTTGGTCCTCGCCTGCCAAAGGCTCTGGTGATGACGCCTTTGCTTGGGCTCCACGATGACTCCCCTTCCGGCCGTTGGGCTGGTCTTGGTCTTGTTGCAATCAAACGGATGCCTTTGCTTGATGCTCTCGGCCTGCGCTTTTGCTCCCTTTGCACCAAAGAGGAAAGGAGGACATCGCGGCCGGGCGCCTTTGGTCGTCATGGCTTGTGTCATGGGCACCTCGCGAGGTACCCTGCCTTGAACTCTCCGCCTCCTCATGAGCTGCCACTGATGAGGCCATGCCCGAGGGAGCTCTCGTCAGTCCGCCTCATGAGGCTTGGCCCTCGCGAGGGTCTTGAGCTTATGCTGATGAAGATGGGCCGCCCCGGGCCTCCTTTGAGCCACGCCTGAGGCCGCAGTGCAGCAAGTCCTGGGGACCCCTGCTCCTGTAACGCCGACAAGAGCCCTCGGCCCACGGCGCCACCAACTTGGCCGAGCAGGGAGGCGAAAGGGCAAGTGCGAAGCGTCGCGGGCCCTAACAGCCTGCGGCCTTGGGCGACGCGTGGCGGTTGATTGGACGTGTGCGCACTGCTTCCCCACGATGCCTCGGTAACCACCCAGATTCGACAAGTCCCTGCATGCAGAGTTGGTCATGATTACCGGTGATCGTGGAGGCCGACGGTTGGCCTTTGCAGGTTATAAGTACGGAACGGCATGCGCCCTTCCAGTCTATCCTTTCTTGTCTCTCCTTCTTCTCCATGGCTCCACCAAGGAAGTTCTCGGCCGCAGAGAAGGGGAAGGGCCGTCAGGTCGAGTCTTCCTCTCCTCCGCCTAAGCGTGGTCGAGGTCGCCCTCGCAAGCATCCCGTGGCCTCCACGGCGGTCCCCCGCGGCCGTGGGGGAGGCTCTCAGCGTGGCGACGAGCGGCTGGCCATGGTCGGAGGGCGTGCCCCGCCGCTCCCCGAGGCCGCTTCCATGTCACTGGTTACCGCCGGAGTTCATGGTGAGGCGGAGGAGCCGTCCCGCGTCCGCTTCAGCCTCCCGTGCTTCCTCCTGGGTGAGCTCCCAGATGGCGCCTGAGTGGCCTCTGCTCCAGCGGATGGCTGCTGCAGCCGGGCTTCGTGGGCTTCTTCCGAGGTCTCTGCTGCAGGGAACTGTTCTCACCCATGGTGGCAGGCGTTAAGCTTCGCTATGCGTGGTCTTCGCCGCCCGGTGCTCCCCTGCACTTCAAGTACGACGGGCGACGCCACCCTCTACGTGAGGGTGTTCGGGAAGACGGTCACCGCATGGGGTGCTGCCTGAAGATTTGACGACCGTGGCCGAGGACTCAGCCCGGCGTGGGTGGGCAGGGCGGGCGGTCGGGCGATGCCCGCGACTCCTCACGCTTCACCAACTCTTCTTCGGATGGTGATTCTTCTAGCAGTGGCCGCGGCCAGCCCCCACGCCGCCGCGCCTTCTTGGGGGGTGGCAGAGGGTCCGCTTGCCGCCATGCCCCTGTGAAGCGCGAGAGGGAGTCCGCCTGAGCTCCGGAGGCGGCTCGAGCCTTCCAAGAGAGCCGGCACGGGGCGTGCTTCACCTGCTTCTGCCCTTTTCCTTTCTTTTCTCCCCCGCGCAAAAGGCAACAATGTGGCCCCTGGGGGCCATTAGGTTAACGCCTGTTAATTATTGTACCGCTTTTGTTATCCCTGCATCGCTCTTCGCCAGGCGCCCATTCGCAGTGAACCCCAACCGTGGCCGGGGGGCAACCGATCCAGCCCCGTGTTCAAGTAGCCGACCGTGAGGCATGGTCGAGAGGGGTGCTCCAAATTTGTGGACCAGGCCATGAAAACTTGAGCGATAGGGGCAGGAACACTCACGGGCTCCCGAGGCTTACGCCTCACGAGTCCTCGCAAGAAGAGAAACCGAGGCAGAGAGCGAAAAAGATCGAAGAACCACGGACCAAAAAAAGGGGCGATAGTTTCGATAAAAACTCCAAATGGGAATAACTAGTCAACTGCAGAAAGCAAATGAAAAAGCCGTGTCCGCACCTAGTCTAGTCTTCGATGTCTTCTCACCAGCGGAGCTAAGTGCTGCCATCTGGCGTGAGGGAGCCCTGTGGCCCGAGGCCGGCACTCCTGAGACTCCGGTGTGTACAACCCCAACTCATTATTACGTGAGAGTGTCACGGGCGGCGAGCTTCACGTGCATTGGCCTTCTTCACGTGCTCCGGCCTTTCTTCTCCGGGAAGCAAGCTTCACGGGCTATCTCTTTACAGCTCCGGCCTTTCTTCCGGGAAGCAAGCTTCACGGGCGTTGGCCCTCTTCACGGGCTCCGGGCCCTTTCGAGCGCCAGCTTCACAGTGTGTTCGCCTTCTTCACGAACTCTGGGCCTTTTCCAAAAGAATGAGCTTCACAGCATTCGCCTTCTTCACGTGCACCGGCCTTTTCCAAAAAGAATGAGCTTCATAGGCATTCGCCTTCTTCACAGGCACTGGGCCTTTTCCAAAAAGAATGAGCTTCATAGGCATTCGCCTTCTTCACAGGCACTGGGCCTTTTCCAAAAAGAATGAGCTTCACAGGCATTCGCCTTCTTCACAGGCACTAGGCCTTTTCCAAAAAGAATGAGCTTCATAGACATTCGCCTTCTTCACAGGCACTGGGCCTTTTTAGGGGTAAAACCTCCGGAGGTGCTGGATGTTCCACGCGTTCTGTATAGGTACTCCCTCTTGAGTCTCCAAGCGCACGGAGCCAGGCCTAGAAACATGAATAACCTTGAATGGGCCCTCCCACATGGGAGGGAGCTTATGCAATCCCTCCCTGGAGAGGACCCGGCGGAGCACGAGGTCCCCTACCTCGAGAGTTCTGGGGCGGATGTTGCGATAACTTGTGTGTCCGGAGGGTGACTTATCTCGAGGGTCAGGACAATGCTTCCTGGTGCGGCACTAGGTCCGTGCCTTGGCCGGCGAGAGATTGCGTGGCGAGGTCGTTTCGTGCTCCTTGGAGGACCCCCTGCAGGTTCACCACAAAAGGAACAAGAGCTCGCCGTGGCGATCGTTAGTCCTGCCATTAGTTGCTTTGGAGAGGCGCGAGAGGCCTCGCGAGGTGTGTTGGGGCACCCGTGAGCCAGCGCGGGAGTCACGGGGTCCTACCTCAAGGCGGGTTGCGCCTGGCTCTGGGCCTTATCTTCGAGTGTGTTCCTGCAAATTTGGCCAGATGCCGGTGCTCTACATCTTAGGGTCCCGGCTCTCGGGCTGGTCTCAAATTTGTCGCCGGGCAAGCCATGTCGCGATGCCATGGACAAGACCAGAGGGTGAGGGCCGGAGAGCCGGTAGGAGCCCTGAGTCGCGATGCTCAGGCACCCCCCCTTTAACGCGCAAGCTGGGTTAGATGACGCAACTCTACGTCCTCGGGTCCCGGCTCTCGGGCTGGTCTCACCGGCCGGGCAAGCCGTGTCGCGATGCCATGGACAAGACCAGAGGGTGAGGGCCGAGAGCCGGTAGGAGCCTCGAGTCGCGATGCTCGTGCACCCCCTTTAACGTGCAAGATTCCGCCACCCAGGAAAAGGCACCGAATAACAAGCATGGTGGAGCGAGAGCATAATCCTAAGGAAAACGCAGAAGAAGGATACATGCCACTGGGGACAGCCCGAGCGGCTTGGGGATGATGCAGCCCGAGGGGCGCCCCAACAGGATAGGCTAATGACATGAAATAAAAAGGGATACATGCCGCAGCATCGACCCACGCTGCCTGGGAATAATGCAGCCTCAAGGCGCTCCCAGCTGGAAATAAAACTTAAAGATGTCACCTGGTGATGTTGGGGACGAAGGGGTGTTGGTGTAGCAGACTCGGTGGGCTGCGGGAGCCGATCCTCACGAGCGCCCAGGCCCAGGGGCCTCGGGAGGATCCGAAGGCGCTTGCGGCTCCTTGGGAGCCATCTCCATCTCCGCCAGGGCTGCGGCATGCCTGACCTCTTGAGCCTCCAGGATGGTCCTCATGAGACACTGGTGCGCAGCTGCCGCGTTTGGCAGGCCATAAGGCATGCGCACGTAGCTATGGGGCGGACCCTCGCAACGTCCCACTCGCGAGGGCCAGAGGCGTTCTTGAGACGCGGCTCGGTTGAGCCCTGGTATGTCGATGCAGACGCACAGCCCACCATTCTCGCCTGGATGGGGGGCTACAGCGGGCAGGCGGCGGCTGCCCCTCATGACCCTTGACTCCTGTAGCTCCTGAATGGCCTTGCTGACGAACTCCTCAGGGTTCGGCCCTCCTTGCCTTGCTCCTGCTTGCGGGAAACATGCTTCGAAACATGCCTCCACGTGGTGCCCAAGCCCCTCCCTTGAGACCTTGGCGAGGTCGGCGGCCCTCCAAGGGAGAGCCCACGAGCCCTGCCTGAGGAGGGCGCCAGGCGCGCTTTCCTATGTGATGGAAGGAGGCTCCCCCTGGCCCGGCGCGGGCCCTGAGGGGCCTGGCTCTTGAGGAGCCGGACCGGTCGATGTCTTCTTCTTCTTGGGTGCGGCCTCGGGAGGCCTCCTGCTGCTGTGGTCTGGGTCTTCTAGCGATGCGGCCTGAAAGGCTCGCTCCAGGAGCACCTGCCGTCTCTCTCTTCACAGGGCACCGTGATGACCCCGCCGCTTCCTCGCATCTTGAGGACGTTGTAGCCGTGGTGGAGTTACGGCTGATGAATTTGGCCAACGCTGGGTACCCGAGGATGGCGTTGTACGGCAAAGTAATGTGGGCGACGCCGAAGTCGATGAGCTCGGTGTGGTAGTTGTCGCAAGCCCCGAAGGTGACAGGAAGGCGGACCTGCCCGATCGGGACCGTGGAGCCGCTGGTGACTCGGAGAAAGGCTTGGTTGGCTGAAGTCGATCAGAAGCCACTTGAAGATTGTTGAATGTCTCCACGGACAGAGACGTTGAGCCCTGCTTCCGCCGTCGATGAGGGTCTTGGTGACCGCACGTTCTTGATGATTGGGGAACAAAGCATCGGGAGAACTCCGGCTGTGGCCGCGCACTTGAGCTGATCCGCTGAGCTGAACGTGATGGCGCACGCCGACCACCTGAGAGGGCGCGTGGCCTCGAGCTTGGGGAGGGCTGCATTCACTTCGCGGACGAACTGCTTGAAGATGAGCTGAGAGGCTGGGGCTTGAGCTCCGCCCAGGATGCAGGCGATATGCACGCGCCTCCTGGATGCCCCCAGCCCCTCGTCCTGATGACGGTCTTCAATTCTCCTTGGCGGCGGCGGCAGCGGAGGGAGGCCTGCGTTCCCCTGCGGGCGATCCTCGCGAGGCTGATCCCTCCAGCCTCCCTCGCGAGGTGGGTCTTGCTGCCGTCCTCGCGAGGTTGGTCGCGCCACCCTTGGCGCGGGCCGCGTCTTCCGAAAGGCCCACATTCCTTCCTCCTCCTCGGCCAGAGCCCGGCCGCTGCTTGGGCGTCACGAACCTCTGCCTTCACGTACGGCCCGGAGCTCTTGGCATTCATTGGTGTTGTGGGTGTGGAGGTCGTGGTACACGCAGTACCGGCTGCCCTTGGAGGACTCAGGCTGATCTCTGCCTCGCTTGGTGTCTGGTTCGGCCGCGAGTACGGCAGCCCCCTTGCGCTTCACGTCCTTGGCCTTGGACTTCTTCTCTTCGGGATCCGTGGCAGTAGCTCGAGGAGGAGAGGCGCCTCAGCCTCAGCGCACTTGGTCGCCAAGTTGAACAGCTCCAAGGAGGTGCACAGATCTTCATACATCGCCAGCCTCCTCCTTCATCTTGACGTCACAAGACGCCCGCTGGAGAAGGCGGAGATGATGGCCTCCTCCGCTACTCCCGGGATCTTGAGGCGCGCGTTGTTGAAGCGCTAGATGTACTTTTGCAGGGTTTCCACGGCCGCTTGATTCGGGCGATGTCGCTCCACAGCTGGTGGCCGGTCGCGAGTACCTGGAAGTTGGCGATGAAGCGGTGCGCATCTCGGCCCAGGAAGAGATTGTGCCTGGGGCCAGACTCAGGAGCCAGGTGCAGGCTCCGTCCTTGAGCGCCATGGGAAACCAGTTCGCCATGACCTGTTCATCCCTGGTGGCAGCCTCAATGCCCAGCTCGTGAGAGTCGAGGAACTCCGTAGGGTCACCGTGCGTCGTGGCGAGGAGGCAGGTCTGGCTTGAACTTGGTGGGCTACGCGACGCCGCAGCCTTTCGAAGGTGAAGGCGCTGGCAGCCCGCCGTGGCATGGGGGCCTCGGACGACAGAGATCTTGGTCTTGTGGGCCTCCCTGCGCCGCGCACTGGCGGCAGCAGTGGTCTGACGACGTCTTTGGAGCGGGAGCGCCTGGCAGCTTCTTGTGGGCGAGGAACTTCTTGACAGCTCTGCTCACGGCGGCGCCCGGCTGGCGGAACGGGTTCCGCCAGGGTCACGCGCCTTTGGGGCTGTGGCGCCTTCTTGAGGAGGAGGCGGCTGAGGCGCCCGGAGCTTCATCGCCAGCTGGGTGGGGCGTGGTGCGGCGGCGAGACGGATGGTGCGGGCGCCTCTGCAGCAGTCTGAACGGCTCGGCGACTCGGTCGAGCCATTCTTCGTAGACGTCGTCGACGGGGCGGTAGCGCAGGAGCTCGTTTGCCGTGATGAGTGTCGCTCGGGCCTCCATGGCCGCGCGGGGCACGCGTGACGAAGAACCAGCGGGGGTGAGCAAAGGCGTGGCGGTGCGGCCGTCCCGCCTCATGGACGGGTGCTGGGACGATGCTTGCTGCTCGTTCCTCGCCGGGCCGGTGGCGGAGTTGACGGCAGTGTGGAACGACGAGGGCGCCCGCCGACGGAGCTGTCTGGGCGACATGGGAGGCGAGGGCGGCTCGGTGCTTTCAGCAGCCCGACGGGCGTCGGAACATGGTTGCGGTGGTCGAGGGAAGAACGAGGCGACGAAAGCAGATTCCGCAACGCCTAACTGGAGCGCCAAATGTCGGATTTCGGGTTCCGGCAGACCCTTGAGGTTCGAACACTGGGGTGCGCACGGAGATCCGACCCTCCACCATCTCGTACCTCGCCGAATCGCAGGGACCTAAACTACTAACGTAACAGCACAGGAGACACAAGATTTATACTAGTTCGGGCCAGCGTTGTGGTGTAATACCCTACTCTAGTTTGTGGTGTGGTGGATTGCCTCTTGGGCTGATGAGGAACAGTACAAGGAGGAACAGCCTCGCGAGGGTCTGTTCTTGGCGGGTGCGATGAACTGCTAGGTGGTGTTGATCGCCTCTCTATCTCTCGCTTGTTCTCTTGCTATCTTTCTCAATGTTCGTCCCTCTACCTTGTGGGTGGCTAGTCCTATTTATAGGCCAGGCCCCGGCCTCTTCCCAAATATTGAGCGGGAAGGGCGCCAACAATTGGCCATTTTGAAGGGGAACAGCGGGTACACTTATCCTGACTAAAGTTGGTCCTCACCTGCCAAAGGCTCTGGTGATGACGCCTGCTTGGGCTCCACGATGACTCCCTTCCAGCCGTTGGGCTGGTCTTGTCTTGTTGCACCGAAACGGATGCCTTTGCTTGATTCTCTCGCCTGCGCTTGCTCCCTTTGCACCAAAGAGGAAAGGAGGACACTGCGCGGCTGGCGCCCTTGGTCGTCATGGCTTGCGTCATGGGCACCTCGCGAGGTACCCTGCCTTGAACTCTCCGCCTCCTCATGAGCCAGCCTGACGAGGCCGTGTGTGAGGGAGCTCCTCGTCGTCCGCCCCGCGAGGCTTGGCCCCTCGCGAGGGTCTTGAGCTTGCGTTGATGAAGATGGGCCGTCCTGGGCCTCCTTTGAGCCACGTCGTAGGCCGCAGGCAGGCAAGTCTGGGGACCCCCGTTCCCAGAACGCCGACACGTACACTGAGAGGCTCTTGGCAATCTCAGAAGCAAGAGGGTGTCTTGGTTTTATTGGATCTCTTGATTGCATGCATTGGAAATTAAAGAACTGCTCGAAGGCTTTACAAGGGCAATATCATGGTCATGTTAAGAAGCCCACCATAATTCTTGAATCAGTTGCATCACAAGATCTTTGGATTTGACACACTTTCTTTGGTATCCCGAGTCTCAGAATGACATAAATGTGCTGCAACGATCACCATTGTTTGCGAGGCTGACTAAAGGAAAAGCTCCTCCTTGTCACTGGAGATGAGTACACTTATGGACTACCATCTGGTTGACGGTATCTATCCTCCGTGGGCTACCTTTTTCAGCACCATCTCTAACCCAGTTGGCTAGAAAAAAGGCTCACTTTACCCAAAGACAAGAAGCAACTAGAAAGGATATCGAAAGGGCATTTGGAGTTATGCAGGCCTGTTTTGCAATTGTTCGTTGACCTGCTAAAAATGGGATCCGGAGACCTTGTTGGAGCTAATGACATGTTGTGTGATCATGCACAACATAATTGTCGAGGATGAGGGTGACGATGCTGCCGCAGCTCTAGAATTTGAGAATATGAGTGATCCTATCCAACTTCCAGACCAAAATCCGCCACATTTGAAGAGTTTACTCAAATACATCAAAAATTAAGTATCGACCAACTCACAAGCAACTGAAAGTTCTGATTGAGCATGAGTGGGTGGTTAAAGGGGAAATCAATGTTGGGATATAATATTTGAACTTCTGTAAATTTGAAATACTGCTGCATGTGACAATATGAACGTATGTACCCTATGTACACGACTATTTGATAGTGTGGACTAGCGAAATAAAACCTCCACGAGATAAAAAGAAAGTAGTAGGAGTACTAGCGATATCAATTGAAAGGGAACCCACACATGCGCTTCGGTAAGTCCGATCCAACCCAGGCTCAGTTTCGTGTGGTATATAATTTTATCGTTAAGAAAGTTCTATTAGGAAGAACAAAGAATATGTCATTGAGTTTGCTACTGTCCTCATTCATTAGACAGAGAGTTATATGCAGTTGCTTATATAAATAAAGTTTTCTTATTCTCATTCAGTAGTGTGTCATCTTGGAAGAAAATGTTGTTGTAAGAAAGTGCATAGAAGGAGAAAGAACCATAGATTTCATGGAGGTAGATAGTCGTATATTAATTTATAGCATTGCTAGTAAGGCGAATGTATGTACTTAGTGCTTATTAATTTGCTTGTGTTGTTTGAGGAAAGGCATGCATTTTATCTAATATTGTGGTGCTGCTATTCCTCGACTATGATTGCTCTTGGTCGTAGCCCGCTTAGTTAGCACATAACCAACAAAAATACTGACCTGAATTTTGGGCGAAAGAAACTCTGTACTGAGGTATTTTTCGTGTACTTGGCTGACAATTGAGCAAAAAGTAGTAACTCTACATATCCATGGTTAATTAATGATGGCCAGAAGGTCAAATTGACGCCTTGGGGGGCGCAGTCAGATAGTCGGTGATGAAGCTATGTACCTAGGGTAGGGTCATGGACCTGTCCTGGATACCCTCCCCAAGGACATCTCTTGAAGAAAATACCTTTCAGTCGACCTGGAAGGATTCCACTCGACGGACCTGAAGACACTCGACCATCAGCCAACCACTCGACCGCCAGGAGATCTACATCGGCTGCCGCATAAGCGGTCGGTCATTAAGTGGCTCTATGGTCATCATAGCACTTTATGTGGGACGCTACCAGTAACTCCCTATCTTAATGTACCTTAATCCCTACATAATTGAGGGCTGGAGGGGTCTGGCGAACTCTATATAAGCCACCCCTCCTCAGTGTAAAGGGTTCACACCTCTGTAACTCATACGCACATAATACAGTCGACCACCTCCTGGCTCCGAGACGTAGGGCTGTTACTTCCTCCGAGAAGGGCCTGAACTCGTAAACATCTTGCGTATACAACTACTCCATAGCTAGGATCTTGCCTCTCCATACCTACCCCCATTCTACCGCCGCACTTAGAACCACGACAGTTGGCGCCCACCGTGGGCAGGTGTCTTAACGACTTGTTGGAGAAGTTGCAGTTTTTTCGATCCCATTCATCATGGTTTCAGGTGGAGTTTTGCTGAGGGTCATGAGATCCGCCCCGGCTGCTTCACGCTCATCGGCGACGAATCCGCTTTGGTTGCAGGAGGCTGCACTTCAACGCCGACGCACTCCCGTCTTCACGGGCAACGACTTTCGCTGCGGTGTCCGCTGGGACGTCCTCCCCGCAGTACCGCCGACCCAAGATCGGTCGGCTCCTGTGCCGTCCTCCCTCCCAGTCTCTCGCCAGCGCAAGCGCTCCGGTCGGTCGAGACTTCAACGATGGGTGAGGCACGCGGTGGCCCGCCAGTCGGCCACTCTCCAAGTCGCAGCAATCGAGCCCGACGAATCTCTCTACGGCCTATTCGACTGGCTCCGTAGAGACTGCATCCGAGTGCGATAGCAGCGATCCAGCGGTGGAGGTTCTGATGGTTGACTGACCACGTAGTCCTCCTGGTTTCCCCCGCGCTGACGGAGGCGTTGGCGGGGGCGAGCCGGCGTAGGTTCACGAAGAGTATCAACCCGAGCCCCTCACTTCGCTGCGGAGAGAGGAGCTTCGCCGCCGGAACATGGATGCGCTTCACACTCCTATCGTTGGAGAAACCCCCGAGGCCCGTGCTTAGAAGATGCGCGTTTGGCCAACTTATTGAGCGCACTTGATTGAAAAATCTCCGGCGAAAGTGCTCGATGAACGAGCGCAACAACGGGTCCCGCTGCCCGGCCGACGTCAACTCTTTCCACAACCGACTCAGGTATACCGAACTCCAATTCAGAATCTAGGAGCTGCAGCCCGTATAGCAGAGTCCATTCAGCCTTCCCAGTCAGAGGCTGGCAGAGGCCTGCTATAGATCAGAGATTTACTCCGGGCAGCAGGAGATCAAAATTCAGCTATATCACAGTCGCGGAATAGGATTCACAGCAGATCCGTCGCTGCGAATACAGTCCAGTCGGCTCATAGCCCAAGATCGCCCCCGAGGCGTGAGGGACATGGAGGCCGGCGTGATCAGTATGAGGACCGATTCGATCGTGATGATCGACGTCGAGTACCCACTCCTCCCCCAAGGGGTGGGTCATACGTGCCTCGACAGCAAGAGGATAGACGCCATCACAGTGTTGGGCGAAGGATTCCAGTTGACCCCAGGGAACCAGGCTTTGCTGCGAGATCCATTATCGTTCAAGGTCTTGTCGACAGGAACAAAGCTCACCGAGAAGGCCATGACAGAGATGTGCCCACCAAAGAAACAGAAAGTACACGCCTCAGAACAGAGTGTTTTAGCAGAGCCATCGTGGTCGCGGTGATTCCTCCCAACTTCAAAGTTGGCGACCGGAGTCGATAAGTTCACTAAAGGAGTCCAAGCCGGATACTTGGCTTGAGGACTACCGAGTGGCTATTTAGATTGGTGGCGGCAACGATGAAGTGGCCATGAAACACCTGCCTCTTATGTTGGAGGGCTCGCCGAGCATGGTTGAACTGGGCTAGCACCCAAAGAAGATTTACACTTGGGAAGATCTTGCCCGAGTGTTTGTCAGACATTTGAAGGAACTTGCAAGCGGCCAGTAGGTTGACAGAGTTGCGATGCGTGTGTGCGTAAGTCAAATGAAACTCGAGGGATTATATCCAGAGATGGATCACTTTGGATCACACAAGAGAGACTGATTCGATCATCGGGTACTCAGGCCTTCAAGGAAGGCGTTAAGAACAGAGAATTAAGTTTGAAATTGGTCGGACCGGAGACATGACCCCGAAGTCGAATGATGGAGATTGCCACCAAGTACGCCAATGGTGAAGAAGAGGATCGGCCCGGAGTGGCAAGTACAAGTCGGCCGCTAATGAAACCGGGAGGGAACTCCACGGAAGCGTAGCGGAAAGTTGTTACCGCTCCCTGGAGAAGCCTTGGCTGTGACTCCAGGAAAGTTCAAGGGGAAATCCAAGGGACCTTGGAACCCCAAGAAGGTTAAAGACCAAGATGGAAATGATGTATTGGACTTACCATGCCACATTCACACAAAGAAAGATGAAGAGGGTAAACTCATTTACCCAAAGCATACCACTCGACAGTGCCGGCTCTTGATTCAGCTAGCCCAGGAAGCAGCCCAAGGATAAGGAGAAGGAGTCGGACAAAGTTGAGGACAAGGAAGATAGTGATGGTGGTTACCCCCAGGTCAATTCCACCTTGATGATTTTTGTTGACGTTGAAAGCAAAAGTCGATTGAAAGTTATCAACCGGGAAGTGAACATGGTCGCTCCGGCGACACCCAGTTATCTGAAATGGTCGCAGACCGCCATCACGCTCGACTCACCGACCACCCGACACACATAGCCACCTCGGGAGGCAAGCTTTGGTGAGTCGACCCGATCGTCGAAGGCACTCGACTAACTAAGGTTTTGATGGATGGTGGCGATGGCTTTGAACATACCGTATGCGAGACGTTGAAGGATGGGCATTCCGATGTCCGGACTCAAAGACCAAAGAACATGAGCTTCCATGGAGTCATTCCCGGAAAGAAGGCCGAGTCACTTGGCCAAATTGCTCTCGATGTGGTTTTTGGTGACTACAAGAATTTTCAGAAGGAAAAGTTGACCTTTGAGGTCGTGGATTTCAGAGCGCTTATCACGCTTATTCGGGAGGTCGGCATATGCTGCTTCATGGCTCGACCATGTTATGTACACCTCAAACCGAAGATGCCAGTCCCAAAGGTGTGATCACCGCCACCGCAATCGGAAGAAAGCAGAAGAGTGTTTTCAGAAAGGCTCTAAGATTGCTGATGCTCAGATGGCAGTGGTAGAGCTGCAAGAGTACCAGAAAAATGCAGACCCGAGTGATTTGTTGCGAGCCAAGAAGCCCGCCACGGATTCAGCATTTCAGTCGTCCGGGGAGATGAAACCGATTCATATTCACCCGACTGATCCCAATGCTGGACGGTCCGCCGTCCAGAAGAGAAAGGCCATTGGCGAGGAGGTGGCTCGGCTCTTAGCAGTAGAGTTTATCCGAGAGATTTACCACTCCGAGTGGCTCGCCAATGTTGTCATGGTCCCTAAGAAGGACAAATCACTTCGCATGTGCATCAACTTTAAACATATCAATCGGTCCTGCCCGAAAGATCATTTTCCTCTCCCCCGCATCGACCAAATAGTCGACTCGACTGTGGGATGTGAGCGGTTGTCTTTCTTAGACGCCTATTCCGGTTGATACGTCTGTATGGACCCGACGAGATCAAAACAACTTTCATCACTCCATTCGGGTGCTTCTGTTATGTCACCATGCCATTCGGCCTCAAGAATGCCAGAGCCACATTCATGAGGATGATTCAGAAGTGTTTGCTCACTCAAATCAGTCGGAATGTGGAAGCATACATGGATGATATCGTGGTCAAGTCACGGAAAGGTTCCGACCTGTTGACTGACCTTGCTGAAACATTTGCCAATCTTAGGAGGTATGATATCAAGCTTAATCCATCAAAGTGCACATTCGGCGTTCCTGGCGGAAAGTTACTCGGTTTTCTCATTTCCGAACGAGGAATCAACGCCAATCCAGAAAAAGTTGGCACTATACTCCGAATGAAATACCCTGTGCGTGTGCACGATGTCCAGAAGCTTACTGGATGCTTGGCCGCTTTAAGTCGATCCATCTCTCGTCTCGGTCAAAAGGCATTGTCTCTTTACCGTCTGATGAAGAAGTCAGACAAGTTCGAGTGGACTCAAGTCGATGCAGCGCTTGCGTAGCTAAAAGCTCGCTCTCCACCCAAACCGGTGCTTGCTGCCCCAATCAGCAAAGAGCCTTTGCTGCTTTACATCACAGCCACAGGACAAGTCGTCAGTACAGTACTTACGGTCGAGCGGGAAGAAGAAGGAAAAGCCTTCAAAGTTCAGCACCCAGTATATTATATTTCTGAAGTATTGACCCCATCAAAGCAAAGATACCCTCATTATCAGAAGCTTGTTTATGGGATTTACATGACCACGAAGAAGGTTGCTCATTACTTCTCTGATCATTCCATTACAGTCATCAGCGACGCCCCATTGTCAGAGATTCTCGCATAACAGAGATGCAATCGGTCGAGTGGCTTAAATGGGCGATTGAACTCCTTCCCTTGATATCAAGTTTGAGGCAAAGAAAGCCATCAAGTCCCAAGCTAATAGCAGATTTCATCGCCGAGTGGATTGAACAACAGCTTGTCGACTCAAGTTCACTCGAGCAATCGGACCATGTTCTTTGATGGTTCCAAGATGCTGAATGGTTCCGGTGCTGGGGTAGTGTTGGTTTCCCCCCGAGGAGATAAGCTCAGATATGTGCTCCAGATTCACTTTGATTCTTCCAACAATGAAGCAGAATATGAAGCACCGCTGTATGGGTTGCGTATGGCCATTTCACTCGGCATCCGTCGCCTCATGGTTTATGGTGACTCAGATCTAGTGGTTAATCAGGTGATGAAGTAGTGGGATGTCAGAAGTCCAGCCATGACTGGTTATTGCAATGCAGTGAGGAAGCTAGAGAAGAAGTTTGAGGGGTTAGAGCTTCATCATGTACCCCAACTGAAAAATTAAGCTGCTCATGATTTGGCGAAAATAGGGTCCAAGAGGGAAGCCATTCCCAGTGATGTGTTTTTGGAGCACATCCACACACCGTCAATTCAAGAGGATCCTTTCATCGAAGAAGCCCCACAACCAAAAAGTGCCACCGATCCGACTGAAGTTGAGGTCCCAGCCGTGGTCGACCTGGTCATGGAAGTCGTGGTCATCACTCCCGACCGATGCCGCACATCGCATATATCCTAAGGAAAGAGCTCCGGAGAACGAAGAAGAGGCTCGACAGATCGTCCACCGACCCAAGGCCTTTACTGTGACCAAGGGACAGTTGTAGAGAAAGCGCGATCGAGTCGGCCGTGGCGCATAACACCAGAAGAAGGTCAGATAATTCTTGATGATATCCACTCGGGGACCTGTGGTCATCATGCGTCCTCTCGGACCACTGAGAACTGGCAGAAGCGGTTTCACTCACTTGCTAGTGGCAGTCGACAAGTTTACGAAGTGGATCGAAGCTAAACCTATCAAGAACCTCGATGCGTGCACTACTATCAGTTTCATCAGAGAGTTGATATTCAGATATGGAGTTCCGCATAGCATAATCACTGACAATGGGTCAAACTTCGATTCTGACAAGTTCAAAGCCTTTTGCGCCTCTCAGGGCATGCGAGTCGACTATGCTTCAGTTGCTCACCCTCAGTCGAATGGACAAGCAGAACGAGCAAACGGTCTAATTCTCAAAGGACTAAAACCTCGGCTGATGCGCGATCTCAAGCATGCAGGAGGAGCGTGGGTCGATGAACTTCCGTCGGTTCTTCGGGGATTGAGGACCACTCCTAATCGGTCGACTGGGAAAACTCCATTCTTTCTAGTCTATGGAGCTGAAGCAGTTCTGCCGAGTGACCTGCTTCACAATGCACCCCAAGTCGAACTCTACTCTGAAGACGACGTGGAGCAAGCCCGGCAAGATGCAGTCGACCTCCTAGAAGAGGAGACAGAGATGGCCCTTATCCGCTCGACCATCTATCAGCAGGACTTGCGTCGATTCTATCCTAGAAATGTGAAGAGCCGAACCTTTCAAGAAGGAGACTTGGTCCTCCGAGTGGATCAACAAAAACCACACAAGCTCGCTCCCACTTGGGAAGGTCCCTTCATCATCACCAGAGTTCTCCACAATGGAGCATACCATCTTTACAACGTCGATCGCCACATTGATGAGCCTCGAGCTTAGAATGCGGAGCTGCTCCGCCCCTTTTACACTTAAGTACTCACTCGGGTGAGATGTAATAAAAGTACCTCTGTAGTTTGTTTATCAAAGACAAGAATGTTATAATTTTCCCAAAGGATTGTTATTACTTTTTGTTTACATGAGAAATTTCCCCCCAGTGGGTGGCTTAGCTGCGAACCCGTTTTCACCTAAGTTTGTAAAAAAATCCCTGCCGAGTGGAGAGCCAGCCTCCCACTCAGGGGCTTAGCTGCGAATCCGTTTCGCCTAAGTATCTGAAAATCCTACCGAGTGGTGAGCCAGCCTCCCACTCGGGGCTTAGCTGCAGTCCAAGTACTCGCCTAAGTGTTTAAAAATCCCACCGAGTGGTGAGCCAGCCTCCCACTCGGGGCTTAGTTGCAGTCCAAGTACTCGCCTAAGTGTTTAAAATCCTACCGAGTGGTGAGCCAGCCTCCCACTCGGGGGCTTAGATGCAGTCCAAGTACTCGCCTAAGTGTTTTAAATCCTACCGAGTGGTGAGCCAGCCTCCCACTCGGGGGCTTAGCTGCAGTCCAAGTACTCGCCTAAGTATTTAATACAATGTGCGCTTTGCAAGGGCGACGAGGTACATGTCGACTGTTGCCTTCCCCTTCGGAGCTACGACACAAAAAATCCTCCCACTCAGAGGCTTAGCTGCAGTCCAGTACTTGCCTAAGTTTTAAAAAAAATCCTACCGAGTGGGGAGCAAACCTCCCACTCGGGGGCTTAGCAGCAGTCCAATACTCGCCTAAGTTTGAAAAATCCTACCTAGTGGAGAGCGAACCTCCCACTCGGGGGCTTAGCAGCAGTCCAGTACTCGCCTAAGTATCTAAAAATACTACCAAGTGGAGAGCAAACCTCCCACTCGGGGGCTTAGCAGCAGTCCAGTACTCGCCTAAGTTTGAAAAATTCTACCAAGTGGAGAGCGAACCTCCCACTCGGGAGCTTAGCAGCAGTCCAATACTCGCCTAAGTATCTAAAAATACTACCGAGTGGAGAGAAAACCTCCCACTCGGGGGCTTAGCAGCAGTCCAGTACTCGCCTAAGTATCTAAAAATCCTACCGAGTGGAGAGCAAACCTCCCACTCGGGGGCTTAGCAGCAGTCCAGTACTCGCCTAGGTATCTAAAAATCCTACTAAGTGGAGAGCAACCCTCCCACTGGAGGCTTAGCTGCAGCCCAAGACTACTAAGTACGAAATCCATTCCAATCCGCAAGGACGACGAGGTGCAGGTCGACTGTTACCTTCTCCTTCGGAGCTGCGCCACAAGTACAATGTGCGCTCCATCCCGACCCGCAAGGACGACGAGGTGCAGGTCGCGTGTTGCCTTCTCCTTCGGAGCTGCGCCACAAGTACAACGTGCGCTCCATCCCGATCCGCAAGGACGACGAGGTGCAGGTCGACTGTTACCTTCTCCTGTGGAGCTGCGCCACAAGTACAATCCGTGCTCCATCCCTGCCTACAAGAACAATGAAGTGTAGGTCGACCGGATTTTTCACCTCAGAGCTGCATCTCAAGCACTGAAGTATATTCCGAGTGAAGAACAAAGCTCGCTCGAAGGCAAACGAAAGCATATTCGATAATAAGCCATGTTCGGATAACATCCTATGGATGCAGAAGTACCCAGGCATCAAGCCTGTTAAAGTTTATCGGTTACAAGATCACTCGGCATTCCGAGGCAAATTTAAGACGAGTCATAGAAGTTTTTTACTCCTCAGGTGGAGGACTGGAAGGCGCGATTTAACCGGGTCCAGGTCAATCCCGCTGCCGATCCGTGGCAAGACAATTGAAAGTCTCCATGAAAGATCGGAAGTCGTACTTCTTGGTATTGGCAACTTTGATGGACGCCAGCTTTTTCCTCTCGCGCCTCCTTGCGGTGAACGCGACCGAGATGAGCAACATCGGCACCGTGATCTCGCGTAAGACTTTTTCCATTCCTGCACTCGACTTGAACGTTATTCACCGAAGTCATTAAAGACTCGAGGTCATTTTGAAGTGTTTCGCCGGGCCAGAGTGTCGAGTCAATCCGCGACACCGCAACCTTCAGTCGAGCGAGGTAGTCCACCACAGCAGTGACACGAGACTCCAGTCAGAGCACATTCATGGCGGCTTCATCCTTCACAGGGGAGTTAATGGGGTCCAGGCTTGTCTCCACTCGACTAGTATCCTCCTCGAAGTTTTGACAGAATTCTGCAAACACAACTCAAGTTCAAGCTAATGGTTCTATGATGAGTCAGTGATAACAAGTCAATCGGATAAGAGGAATTACCTTCAAGCATGAGGAATAACTTCTTGGCGAGCCCTCCCAGATAAGCCTCCAGATTGTTCCTCTTCCCCGCCAGTTTGCCAGCCTTGTCTCTCAGAGCTATCTTGTCATTCTTCAGTCGGCTAACCTCCTTGTTAGCCGCGTCGAGAGCAGCTTTCAGATTGGCGTTCTCTTCTTCAAGTTTTCCGACGGAAGACAACTTTTCTTCCGCGAGCTTGGTTTTGTTCAAAGCCGTTTTCTGCGCCTCGGCAAGGTCGTGATCCTTCTTCTTCAGAGCCTCCTCCATTTTGTCTGCAAAATGACAGTGAGATCAGAATTAGGAAGGGGCAGAAAGACAAAGACAGTCGTCAAGTTCTCACCAGCCATACCTTTTGCTTCATCTCTCGCCTTCTTCAAGTTCTCCTGAGCAAGCTTCAAGTCAAGGTTGAGCTGGATCTGTTTGTTTTCCAATTCAGTATAGCGAGCCACAAGCTCGCAGGATTTCTGCGAAGAATCAATCGACAGACATCAAAGATAGGTTACTTCCGAGTGACTAAGAAAAATCATTATGCTTTCTAAGACTACAACCGAATCAAAATATTCGACAAGAGTCTCGGGATTACACCCAAGTGGGTGCACTTAGCGCGTTCCCCACGGGTCCTACCGACTGCTCGATCACCGACCGAAAGAGGCAAAAAGGCTATGATCCTAAACCATAGCTAACCGCCGCCAGCCTCGGGATCATAAAAAAGAGTTCTTCAGACTACGGTCGATCGCCAGCAGTCCACCATAGTCTCGGGGACTACACTGCAAAGGGTGCACTCAACAGGCCCCCACCGGTTTCAAGATTCCATTCGACATGGTCCCACCGTGCATCGAGTGAAGAAGTTAACAAAGAAATTCAAAGTATAAAGACTACGGTCGACTGCCAGCAGTCCACCATAGTCTCGGGGACTACACCCAGTGGGTGCACTCAGCGTGCCCCCACCAGTCCAAAAATTTAATCGACACACCCAGTGGGTGTTCAGATACGAAGATCTTCAGAAAGAAGAGTTTTTCAGGTAGCATATCCTAACAGAACAAGCGGTGATGATCAACTAACCTGGACACTGCTCTGAAGAGCTGAGGTGGCATCATAGGCCACCTGGCTGGCCTCCCGGACCACCTTCACTTGCTCCATCATGATCCCCGCCTGGCGTATAGCTTCCTTAGCAGCACCCACTTGGTCCTCTGGGGCGTGGTGTGTGGCGAAAAGGGAGGGCGGATCAGGAGTCGACGATGAAGGCCGGATACTCGTCAACGGCACAACGAAAGACACAGAAGTCCGAGTGATGTTGCCACCCTCATGAACCAGCGCCTCAGGCACTAATACAACCTGAGCAGTCTTGCCAGCAGGCGCCTTTTTAGCCCTCTTCCGCCTCAACGGCACCTCATCATCATCATCACGGAGATCAATGACATGAGGAGGGACTACATGAAGGATTCACAGTTAAAAATGGAAATCCAATCGACCAAAAGCGAAACTATAGTGATCATACCAAGGTTAGAGGTAGCAGCATCTTCCATCTCCTGGTATTCGTTCCTGGCTGAGGTCTCGGAGGTGGAAGCGCTGTAGATTTCAGAAATCAGTTGATCAGTCAACAAGTCGACCAAAAGTATGTCCATGCTGAACAAGAAAACACAAGTTCTCATTGCATCTGAAATGGTGGGGATGGCCATCTTCATCTTGGGCAAAGCCTTCTTCGGCTTTGATGGCGTCGCTCGGGGTTGCTTCGGTGCTTTTTCAGTCGGCGCCAGAGAGGTCGTCCGAGGATGTTTCGTCGACTGCCCGACAGGCGCGATAGCCTTGCCACGCTCGGCCGCGGGGTCATGGGTGAGCTTGGACTGCCTTTCCATGCGAGGAGGGTCGATTTCTTCCTCCTCTTCCTCCTCCTCCTCTTCGCCGCAGCTGTCGTCATCTTCGTCCTCCGCACCGTCAGATTGCCATTCCTCCTGGCTTTCACCTCCGCTCCCTTCCTCCTCCTCAACTGGTTCTTGCGCTCCGTTGGGCATCGAGTACATCTCAGTGGTGGCCTGGAAGACGACAAACAAGACAAAAGTCAATCGAAAGATTTGAAGCAAACAAGATGGAGAAAGCAGGATAACAATCAAAGATGCAGGAATGGACCTTGTCTACTTCGTAGGACTGGTCGAGTGGAGGGATCCTCCTGGCCGCTCGAGGGTTGTCCTTGTTTCCTATGATGCCCCCAAGACATCTTTCTAGCATGGCATCCTCGATCTCCTCCGGGTGGATCCGAGTGGTGTCGTCAGTACCGGAGTACAACCACATCGGATGGTCTCGGGCTTGAAGCGGTTGGATGCGTCGTCGAAGGAATACCTCCAAGAGATCCATGCCAATCACCCCGCCTCGGATGAGCTGGACAACCCGTTCGACCAACACCTTCACCTGCGCCCTCTCTTCCGGGATCACCTTCAGAGAAGATGGCTTGTTCACTCGGTCCATGGAAAAACGAGGGAGTCCAGTCGACCGCTCAAGGCCGGCTGGTCCTTGCAAAGAGAACCAAGTCGATCGCCATCAACGGATCGACTCGGGTAAGATCATGGCCGGAAAGGAACTTTTTCCTCTCATTTGAACCCCAAGACCCCACACATCTGAATCACTTGAGTTCTCTCGCTCACTTTCGGATTGGCCTTTTTCACCGTCTGGGAGCGACAAGTGAAAATGTGCTTGAAAAGACCCCAATGGGGCCGGCAACCCAAGAAATTCTCGAACAAAGACACGAAAGCAGCGAGATACATGATGGAGTTGGGAGTGAAGTGGTGAAGTTGTGCCCCAAAGAAGTTCAAAAAACCCCGAAAGAAAGGGTGAGGCGGCAGAGAAAACCCGCGATCGACGTGGGTGGCCAAGAGAACACACTCACCCTCCAGAGGTTGTGGCTCCCACTCCTTCCCCGGGAGCTGCACTGATCCATGGGGGATCCGTCCCTTGTTTTCCATGTCGTCGAGATCCTTCTGGCTGATCGTTGAGCGGATCCAGTCGCCCTGGATCCAGCCCTGCGGCAAGCCGGCCCTCGACGAGGATCCGCCCTGACCGGGTCGCTTTTCCTTTTCGCCGCTTTCGCCGTCACCTTCTTCGCCCGCTCCAAAGCCGCCGTCTTGTCCTTCACCATTGTCACCGACGAGACGCGCACAGAGCAGCAACACTGAGGAGGAATCGCACGCGGCGGATGAATCTGGAGAAGGGAGGAGGAAAGGGGAATGCACTGTTCAAAACCCCCCGTCCGAGGGCTTATATGAGGTTGCTTCCGAGTGATCGATCGTAGGCCCGGCGATCCTGTCAAATCTCAAGAATAGTCGCGCAAGACGCTGATACGTGGTGAAAAAGGTGGCGCGGGGATCGAGGTGTCCCTGCCTTATCCTGTCCGATTAATGCGGCTTCCTCTGCCCCGCTCGTTTCCTGAAAATTCGAATCCCGCTAAATCCAGCTGCCACGCGAGCAAATCGTCGTATGTAAGATTTCCTCCGTCTGTCATTCGGAGTTCTCCAAGTACGAAAAACACACTCGACGGATATAAAGAATGGATCAAGGCGACTGAAAAAGAAGTTGAAGCCGTCACCTAAGCTCATTGATCCAGAACAGGACGTGTTCATCGCACGAAAAGAGTGTCGGAAGAGTTCTCAACTCCTTCCCCACTCAAACCTCGATCCATTCGGGGGTTACTGATGAAGCCATGTACCTAGGGTAGGGTCATGGACCTGTCCTGGATACCCTCCCCAAGGACATCTCTTGAAGAAAACACCTTTCAGTCGACCTGGAAGGATTCCACTCAACGGACCTGAAGACACTCGACCATCAGCCAACCACTCGACCGCCAGGAGATCTACAAATACCGGGCCTCAAGACGTTAAACGGTCGGTCATTAAGTGGCTTTATTGTCATCATAGCACTTTATGTGGGACGTTACCAGTAACTCCCTATCTTAATGTACCTTAATCCCTACATAACTGAGGGCTGGAGGGGTCTGGAGAATTCTATATAAGCCACCCCCTCCTCAGTGTAAAAGGTTCGCACCTCTGTAACTCATACGCACATAATACAGTCGACCTCCTCCGGGCTCCGAGACATAGGGCTGTTACTTCCTCCGAGAAGGGCCTGAACTCGTAAACATCTTGCGTATACAACTACTCCATAGCTAGGATCTTGCCTCTCCATACCTACCCCCCATTCTACTGTCAGACATAGAACCACGACAGTCGGCTCCTGGATTATTTCAATTACCATTGAACTACTTTGGTTTAACTGATAGTGACCTCTGGTTTCTTCTACCTCCTCCTGTGCTGATGGTAGTTGCTTCCTATAGATTTCGAACATCATATTCATCTTGTGAAGATTATTAGTTTCACATATGGGATTCATTTTAATTTATCGAGTTGATGAATGTGTTTTTTAGGGTCTTCTCCACTTGTGTTCCCAAATCATACCTACACGCATGTGCAGAAGAAAGTTTACTAATTCGAGGACGACCACAAGGAGGCTCTCCTACCCAACCCGCTCTTAAGCAATCCCGACGTTGTTTACCCTTTGTCAGGTTTGCCCTGTTTTTTTTTATTTTTCAACTTTGCTTCTTCTATGCTTGACTTCGTTTTCTTGCATGTTTTCACAGCTTTTGGCAGCAATACCTCACATGAATATATATTTAGAATTAATGAAAACTTTAGTTACTCTTGGTTCACTGCAATATAGCAAGTATGTCTTTAAGATACAAGTCTAGCTAAAATTTCAGTTTGTTTTACTGCTGGTCTACTAACGCTCTTGGTCATAATAGAATCATGGATGTTGCTTTGGATAAGGGCAATTAAAGCAATTATATGCCTTGTTATTCAAAGAAGTGTTACAATAGATAGTCGAACTACTAAGGAGCTTACTCTTCAAGTGAACGCCATGGACTATTTCCCTAGATGTACATGTTCATTATTCGCTTGTCTTGTTGTAGTCGAAAATTTTCTAACATGCTGGCATATTTGCCCTACAGGATTTGGCAATGGAATAAGATTATAGTATAGTATCTCGCAATGCACATTTGAGATGATCGATGTAGAAATCAAGTAGCCTTTTCCTAATAACTTGTTGTCGTCCATTTCTAGTTTGATGCTGGCTACCACTGAACAACGTGTTGCTTAGGTGCTCATCTTGGGAAAACTAATCCTGGGAAGAATCTTTTTGAATATCAGTAGAGACCTGTGTAATATTTTAGATTGATGTTTCCTATTACTCGTCAATATAGGTTGCTTTGGCTCTGTCTATGGTGTCTTTTTTTATGTGATTGAAACTAAGCTATATGGAGTCTTTCTATTATTGCCTTCTATGCTACTTTTGGATTTGTCACCTGAATAATTAGAGTAGATAGCCTATTATGGTTTCTTAGTAATAACACTGCCAAATTTCCCCGCAATGTAGCTTTTAGAGTGGTCAAAGAGACTGAATTCGTCCTCCACTATTATTGGGTGCTTCTTAAATTCAAGGAGAGTGATACAACCTGAATCAATTATTTGGTCCTTTTACTAGATGGTACTGCTAATGGTCCCCATGGAGGCGAGTCACATTAATTATCTGTGGACGAATAGTTTTGCCAAGTGAATTGGGTCTCATGTAGAATTAGTGCACATTGAATCGGTTTGATTGGGAATTGTTGGGCTACAGATTGACATATGCTTTTTTAGATGGAACCGCCAACAAATAATTCAAAGCAAGTGACTATTGCTTTAAGAATTTATTTATTTCCCCCTTGACTTGCTGAACAACCATCATGTATCTTATCCTAATAGTTTGTGTATAGATGTTAACGAAATTCAGGGAACTTAGCCAGCAAAATATGGATTTTTGATAGGGTAATTTAATTATAGCCTTGATTAGCGTTGTGAACTCTGACGTGCTGTTTTTTGGTGCGTCGAGCGTTGCAAAGTTGAATTGTCGATGACGTTTTCCTATCTCTTAGACATGCACTTAGCTGCTCAGTTTGTTTGATTGTTTGTATAACTTTTGATGGCATCTATCATATGCCATACAGGCATATATAGTGTATTTTCTTTGCTAAAACAACAACACAAGCTGGCAACATCGATTTGTAGGACATTGTTGGTTCATGAATTTAATAGTTTGCACTTGATGTGCTAGCATGAGGTTTGTCCAAATTTTAGAACTTCCATTCATATACTAATTTATTTGACCATTTTTTATCATGTTATACCGAAATCATGATTTTTCGCTAAGCTGTTTGCTTTTCTATAGTTAAATTTGAACATGCTTAGTTGAAACTTGAATCTTCTAGAGCTTCATGCAACTATGCATTGATTCCTTTTTACATATGGTTACAAAATTGACCCTTTTCATTTTTAATTAATATCTATGTCCTCAAAGACATAATTACAAATCTAGACCAGGACGTCGGTTTATAGAATTCGGGAGTGATTGAGGAAGATGCAGATGATGTAAGTTTACTTGTAATCCTATAAATGCAATTTATTTTATCTTCATTTATCTCATCGAGAGGTAAACTGCTTTGATTTTGGTAGGCAAATAATATTTTCGAACATTCTCAAACTATATGGAAAGCCAGCCAGAGTAAACAAGGACTTCTCTTCCCAACCCTCTTGAGTACTTTTGCAACAGGTATGTAATATAGTGATTGAATGACCACTCAAAAAACTTCACTTTTTTACTTTACGAGAATGGGTATGGGTACTTTAATCTCAGGTGCTTAGACATTCAGATGATACTTGAAAACATTGACACACTAGGTACACCGTCTTTATCTTTGTGTGTGTGTGGGGGGGGGGGGAGGGGGGGTGGAGATTGGAGGCATTGAGCAATAGAAATGTCTTTAAATGTTAGTATCAATTTTGCACTTTGATGTTATTGTTGTTGTTTGTGCAACTTAATTAGCATGGATCATCGTCATGTGTAGATCTTCTGCTTGGAATTCTCATTTTGATTTATATAAAATTATTGCTTTTTGGTAACTTTATATTTCTTAATGTATTTAGTTCGTGGTGATTTAGTTCGTGTCGATTGGGGTAATCATGCATCACACAAATCAGATTTCAATTGCAGTGACTCCTTGCCGATGCCCATGAAACAATGGCTTCTCCCAGTGCCCAAATCAGACCGTAGCCATATGCCTCGTGTGGATTCTCCTGGTCGTCAGACAGTGAGTAGCCTCTACTGTTGCTCCGGCCGACTAGTGATGTGAAGAACCAGATGATTGTTGCTAAGTACACATTGCTTCTGCTTGTTAGTATTATGTCGAATATAGTGTACAAGGAAGGTTACAGTTGGACTTGTAGTTGTTATTGTGTTTACAATGGAGTCTTGTCCTAGCAGAACACTTGTATTCTAGGCCTCTCATATATAGTGAGAATAGACACACGATGTAACTTATGATAACATAATAGCACGGGCGTGCAAGGGGGAGCCGATGGTGTGTGCCGGCGTCCGGGTGGCCTATGTGTGGTATTGTGATGGTGTCACGGGGAGGAGAGCCCGTAGTCAGGCCCCGGGGATGTAGCCATATCGATGAACCTCGTTAACAAATCTCAGTGTCGTGCACGTATGATTGCTTGGTCCTCGGTAGATTGACCGTGCACCTCGGATTTATTCCAACAAATGGTCTCATGAGCAAGGTTTCAAGGAGGCCGCGACTATGCTGGTCTAGAGGATGAAGTGGGAGGATTCGTTGAATCGAGTTGGTTGCGTGCGGCGACGGAAAAATTTGAAGACACGGCGAATATATCTGATCCAGAAGCAATCAGAAGCAACGGAAGTGTACAACAGGGCGTCGGCTAGATCGGATCGGTAGCGTGTGCGGCACGTTGGCGGTTGGCGCATGGTGTTCAGCAGCGAGAAGCACCATGCGGCGGCGGCGTATCGAATCCATCTGGAAGCGGGCGCTAGGGCAGCAGTCAGTAGGCCCAAGCCAGACGAAGGACACATCAAGGCCCAGGGGGCAGCTCGTAGCAGCGTGGGCCGAAGGGTTTGTGGCCCAAGCAAGCTGGCGGGCCGGTGTACGTGGGGCTGGCCAAGATGGCAGGGACGGACGCTGCTCGGAACTCGGCTATGCGTTGCGGACGCATGCGAGGTTGAGGCAGCACTCGAGGCCCTCATGTTTTGCGATTGGAAGCCAGCAAGAGGCAAAGAGGCGCTCAGTAGGCACCAAATTTGTTAAAGAAAAAAGGGAGTTGCTATGTCCAATGCCTGTGCACGAGAGTAGTTGGCATGGATCAAGACGATTTGATTTTCTGCTAGGTGCACATAGAAGTTAATATTCAAACATGGGCAAGATAATTTGCAGACAAGGGATTTGTCCTTCAAGTTTGCATGGAAGTTTTTGCTAGGTTGGTTTGATCGGATGGCTTGGAGCGTGTGGACAGGCAATGGAGCACGCGGACAAGTGCATCATGAGGAGTGTCGAGTAACGCATGGTATGTGTTGGTTGACACGATGCAGGGTGAAACATGGTTGCAGCCAGACAAGTTTGGCTGGGTCGGACTAGACAGTCTAACGGATCGACGCAAGTTGGTCGGTACAAAAGACGGTGGTGATTTCAGCGATGGCAACATAGGAACGTGATGCTGATGGTGACCGACTTCTGGGGCATGGGAACACATGGCGCAGGCCCGGGGGCTTGTGTGGCTTCGACAAGACTACGACGCGGGGTTAATTCAAGACGGTGCACATGAGAGCTTGAAGTTGACGGGGCGCGAGGGTGGACTGATCATCTACCATGGAGTCATGTTGAAGGTGGCGCTGGATTGAGGGGCTATGGTGTATGGATCCAGAGAATCGAAGTCAATTTCAGCATGGGGGAAAAGCGAGTGATGCATAGTTCGGACTGGAGCCCAGTGGTCTGATGGAAACATGAAACTCGTCATCGGTCTGTGGTGATCGGTGGTACTCTGCAACGGAGGTTGAGTGGTGTGGGCTCGCGACCATTGAGACTAGACAGCGGAGGCTTGACGCGGTAATAGCAGCGAGGCATGCAGTATGCATGGGACATGAAGACAGACCAGGGCTCTGGTAGTCATACATGTGGTGAGAAAAACTACAAATTTGACTCAGGATGACTACAAGCAACGTTGAAATATCTTCAAGTTTCGGAGGGGCGGTCAAGAAAAGAGCAGTTATGTTGAGTTCAGGTAACTCTTATGTGTGACACCCAATATGTGAATTGTTCACTTTCACGTAGGTCAGTTGTGTGATGGTGTTGAACGAATACTATGAAAGTTGGGAGCACAAACTAGAGTAAATAGAAACTTAATTTTGCTCGGGTGTTGACTGTGATCAAAGAAAAGAAGGGAATACAAGTTGTAGGCGGAGTCATATGGAGTCTTTGGAGTAGCAGTGGTACTCTTGGGATAAGCTCAAGTCCAATATACATAAAAGTTTGACGCATGGACGAATTCAAGGTGATGAAGAATATTAGCCAAGGTGGAGTTTGTTAGAATTATGTCGAATATAGTGTACAAGGTAGGTTATAATTGGACTTGTAATTGTATTTTGTTTACAGGGTATGGAGTCCTGTCCTAGCAGGACACTTGTATATTAGGCCTCTCATATATAGTGGGGGTAGAAACACGATGTAACCTATGACAACATAATAGCACATGCGCACAAGGGGGAACCGACGGTGTGTGTCGGCGTCTGGGTAGCTGATGTGTGGTATTGTGGCGGTGTCACGGGGAGGAGCGCCCGTAGTCAAGCCCCGAGGATATAGCCATATCGGTGAACCTCGTTAACAAATCTTGGTGTTGTACTCGTGTAATTGCTTGGATCTTAGTAGATCGACTTTGCGCCTTGGATTTATTCTAACACTGCTCGCCATGTTGCCTAGGGGCACGGTGACACTTGAGCAGCGGCATGAATGAGGCCAGGAACTGGTTAATCATGCATAGTAGGATATGCTAAGAATAACACATGGTTGGAGGGAGCAAAATAGTGTAGGATACTTATGTTCTTTAGTACGAGTACCAAATTGGGAAATACTATAGTTGTATAGGATTTTTCGCTCAGCAAGACTTGCAATATGTTAAGCATGTAGTACTTGCATGTCACTGAGGGAGTCCTGGATTTGGGGGGTCCTCAGGTGTCCGGCCTATTCGATATGGGCCGTGAAGATATAAGGCAGAAGACCTTCCCCCCTGTGTCCGGATAGGACTCTCCTGTGCGTGGGTGGCAAGACTGGTGTCCGGATATGTAATTTCCATGCTCTGTGAGCCGACTCTGTACAAACCTAGGCCCCTCCAGTGTGTATATAAACCGGAGGGCTTGGTCTGTAGAGGCCATCAGAATTCACATAGGCTAGACATCTAGGGTTTAGCCATTATGATCTCGAGGCAGATCAACTCTTGTAACCCCTATACTCATCAAAGACAATCAAGAGGGCCCGAACCTGGGTAAACATCGTGTCCCCATTGTCTCCTGTTACCTTCGATCCTCAGACGCACAGTTCGGGAACCCCTACCTGAGATCGGCCGATTTTGACATCGACATTGGTACTTTCATTGAGAGTTCCTTTATGTTGTCGATAGAAGGATCGATGGCTCGCCTTGTCATTAATGAAGATATTACTTCTAGAAGGGCCCTAACTCCAGGACATGTCCTCTAGCTCGGCGGTTTTACCATGGGCGCTCGCTCGGCCGTTAAGCCAATGGCAGCCCCCACAATCGCCAAACATCATCTCCGCATCAACCTCGAACACTACGAAAAGATGGATCCGGCAGATGTCTCGTCCTTGAATGAGCTGCTATATCGCAACGCTGCCCTGAGGGTCACAACTGACTATGATCGGATTGGGCTTAAACCCGATCAGAGGGAAATCAAGTCCCCACCGATCACCCATCTGGTAGCGGTCGTTGAGGAACGAGCCGAGAACGCTTCTCCCCCTAAGTTAAGCACCAACTAAGTTCGGATTTCCGAGCCCTACGAGCCGGATACCCATCATCGGGAAGAGACTTCGTGTCCCCTGAACATAGGATTAGGCATTAAGCCTGAAAGTCACCAGGACCTCGCTGATCCTGAACTAGTGACCTCGGAGATTCTTCAATCTCCGGATCCAATCGTGGGCCAGGGTTCGAATTATAGCCCGCCCACCCACCACAAGCAATATTCCCCAAGTAATTTAGGATCTCCAGACATATGTGACTTAATGTATGTACGGCAGCAACCTCAGGAAATGGTCCATCACTTCTGGGCCAGATTCCTCCTCGTTAAAAACAATATTAAAGATTGCAGCGATGACGACGCGGTTTCAGTTTTTTGTCGTAACTGTACGGACGGAGGAATTCTCAATGCCCTCAACCGCCGCTGCATATAGCACTTTGCAGATTTGACACACATAGTACAGAAGTACTGCGCGATGAAAAGCGCATGGAAGGCCAGACAGCCCGGTGGGAACCCCCAGCCTTTAAGCAAACCACTGTACGGGCAAAATGGATGCACCCTTACGAAACATCCGACCACAAGCCAGTTGACAAGAAAAACAAACCCTTCACGGGATATAGAACCGTCCTTGATAAACTGCTCGACAAGCCCTGTTAGATACATACAACGCCGAGCACCGAACCAATGCATAGCCTTCGGGCATGTTGGGTACTCCGGCAAGTGGCTAAGAGCGATGAGGCTATCCGCACCAGTACTACTCCAGAGAAGTATTTTCGGAGGATGACGATGTCAAGGTCTTTATGGTCTTTGAGACCTTTTCTTCAAATAATCGGTGCAAACGGGCACTCCATGACCTCGCCGAAGTCAACCAAGTAACCACAATGAACCCTTGGAGCGATACGGCCATAACTTTCGCCGCCGAATGTCGGATTACGGGTTCTGGCAAACCCTCGAGGTTTGAACACTGGGGTGCGCACGAAGATCTCTCTTCCCATAGCTCACACTCTCAACGATCTCAAAGCCTAGCTCGCCGAACCCAGAGAACAAGGGACACAAGAGTTTATACTGGTTCGGGCCACCGATGTGGTGTAATACCCTACTCCAGTATGGTGTGGTGGATTGCCTTGTAGGCTGAGGATGAACAAGTACAAGGGAAGAACGACCTCCTGAGGAGAGGTGTTCTTGAGCTCGGTGAGCTTGTGCGGTCGAGGATGATCTGAATGATCCGTCTCAGATCCATTCGTCCATCCTCCCTTTCTATGGTGGTGGCTAGTCCTATTTATAGAGGCCTTGGTCCTCTTCCCAAATGTTTAGGCGGGAAGGGATCCCACAACAACCAATTTCGAAGGGAGACAAGTAGTACAAGTTATCCTAACAAAAGATGGTCTTCGCGTGCCAAAGGCTCTGGTGGTGATGCCGCCGTGGGCTCCGCGGTGACCTCCGTCCTGCTGGTCTTGGTCTTGTTGCACCGACATGGAAACCATTGCCTGATGCCTCGGGACTCCTCGCCGGCGCCTGCCCCTTTAGCACCAAAGAGGAAACTGGTACCCTGCGCCCGCTAGTGCTCGCCTGGCTTCGGTTATCATGGCTCACATCATGTGAACCTCGCGAGGTGCCCCCCGCCTTGATCTCTCCGCTCCTCGCGAGCCAGCCTAGTGAGGCTGTCCCTGAGGAGGTCTTGTATCGTCCGTCTCGCGAGGCTTGGCCCCTCGCGAGGGTCTTGAGTGGTTGTTGATGAAGATGGGCCATACCAGACCGTTGGTGGAGCCACGCCGTGGGCCGCAGGCAGGCAAGTCTGGGGACCCCCATTCCCAGAACGCCGACAGTAGCCCCAGGGCCCAAGGCGCGCTTGTACTTGGCTTCAAGGCGAAGCCAAGGGGAAAGTGCGGAGAACCGCATGCCCCAACCACCTGCGGCCTTGATCGACGCATGGCGATTACGGGACGTGGGCGTCTCCGCTTCCCCATGCTGCCTTGGCAACCACCCGACTTGACGAGTCCCTGGTGCATGCAGAAAAACCATCATTGTCGGATGTGGGGTTCCGGCAAACCCTTGAGGTTCGAACACTGGGGTGCGCGCGAAGTCTTTCCCTCCTACCGATCTACGCCCTAGCTCGGAAAGATCTCGCGGATGAACTCGACAAACTCGCAACACAGAGAGACACGAGGTTTAGACTGGTTCGGGCCACTGTTGTGGTGTAATACCCTACTCTAGTGTGGTGGTGGTGGATTGCCTCTTGGGCTGATCATGAATAGTACAAGGGAAGAACAGCCTCCTGAGGTTGAGGTGTTCTTGTGGCTAGGCTCTCGATCGGGTTGGATCAAGTTAAGGTGAGATAAGATACCCCTACTGTGGTGGCTAGCTCTACTTATATAGGCCCTGGTCCTCTTCCCAAATATCGAGCAGGAAGGGAGCCAACAATGGCGGGCAAATTTGAAGGGGGACAACTAGTACAAGCTATCCTGAGAAAAGGGGTCTTCGCCTGCGAAAAGCTCCGTGGTGACGCCTGCCTTGAGCTCCACAATGACCTCCGCCTTGCCGTCCTCCTGGTCTTGGTCTCGTTGCACCAATATAGCAACCTTTTCCTGATGCCTCGGTACTCTTCGCCTGCGCTGGCCTCCTTAGCACCAAAGAGGAAATAAGGACGCTGCGCGCGCTGGCGCCCGCCTGGTGCCGTTCGTCATGGCTCACGTCACGAGAACCTCGTGAGGTCTTGCCCCGCCTTGATATCTCCGCTCCTCGCGAGCCTGCCTGGTTAGGCTACTCCAGAGGAGGTCTTGCGTCATCCGCCTCGCGAGGCTTGGACCATCACGAGGGTCTTGGATGCCTTGTTGATGAAGATGGGCCATACGGCCTTCTGGCCTAGCCACGCTGTGGGCCGCAGGCATGCAAGTCTGGGGACCCCCGTTCCCAGAACGCCGACAGTAGCCCCCGGGCCCTAAGTGCGCTCGGGCTTGGCTTCACGGCGAAGCCAATTTTCATGTTCAGAGCACTGCAGGCCCACAAAAGCCTGTGGCCTCGATTGACGCATGGCGATTGATTGGACGTGGGCGTCTCCGCTTCCCCACGCTGCCTCGGCGATTGCACGACTTGACAAGTCCCTGTGACGTGCAAGGAAAGCCATCATTACCTGCGATCGTGGGAGACGCCGATTGGCCTTCTCTTGCTATAAATGGGGAGGGGGCGGAGACCCCATCGCCCATCTCTTCCTCGCTCGCTTGCTTCTTCCTCCTTGCTCCACTGCTGACAACAATGGCACCCATCAAAAGGTTTTCTACTAAAGAGAATGGAAAGGCTCCCCGTGATGATTCGGGGCCTCTTCCGACAAAGAAGGGGTTGATTCATCGCCGTGATGAAGCGGCGAGGCAGGTGGTGTCGAGGCCTTGGTGTGAGCGGCCTCCTCCGGGGTACCCGCTTCCCTTGTGCGCCCGAGCCAAGGGCTCGGGAGGTCGGAGCAACGAGCAACGCCGCCCATGCCGTGTCCGGAGTCGCCGCGCTACGGCAACACGCGCCGTCGCCCCTGGGGTCCGCGCCGCGGACTCCTCGCGCGAGTTGGTGCTGTGGGCGCCGATGCCTCCAAGCTCCTGGATCCGCTTCCTGCGGTTCTTCTCCGACGTGATGCCGCCGAGGGGGCCTCTCGAGCTCTGGCTGCAGCACGCCGACTGCAGCGCTCCGGCGACCGGAGCGGAGATCGAAGCGGTTCCCGCCGGCAGGATCTTCATGACCCGCGGCTGGGGGGAGATCGCACGGGTCTGCCACGTGAGGGGCACCCTCGCGATCCACTTCGAGTACGGGGGCGCTTCCACGCTCTTCTTCAAGGTCCTCAACGCCGAGGGCCGCCGCCTGGAGTGCTGCTCCGGAGAGGAGTGCCAAGCTGATGCGCGTTCCGCTCGCGGCTACTCCAGTAGCGGTAGCCCTTGGGAGTCCAGCAGCTCTTCTGAGCTTTACGAGACTCCGGAGACGAGTGAAGACAGCTACGTGCCCCCGAGCTCTCGCCGCGCTCGGAGCAGAGCTGCGGCGTCCGGCCGTCGCTGATCTGAATGGGGTTGGCGCCGGCCACTCGTGGCCCACTGTTGATGATGGCGTCCGCCACGGAAGGGTGTAGATAGGATTCCCCTTAGTATCTGCTTTTGTTTCTTGCGAAGAATCATGAATCACCCCGTCGGGGCATGTAAGGGTCTGCAATGTCTTTTGTGCTTATCTTCCTTGTTATGAAAACTTGGTGAGCGCATGTCCCGTTAAGGCTCGGTCCCCCCTTTCTTTCCTTGCGATAGCTTGTTGCTCTACGCTGACAGGTCCCGGTCCTCAGGCAGGCTACAGCCGTTGCTCAGGAGGTGTGCCGCCCGAGGTCCAGTAAGAGCCCCTGAGGCGCGATGCTCAGGAGGTCCCCCTTAGCGCTCAAGCAGCCATGGTGAGGCGAGAAAGGGAGTCGACGTGGCCGCAACGGGGTTGCGGCAAGGCGTGAGCGACTGTCGGTGTCAAAACCGGCGGATCTCGGGTAGGGGGTCCCGAACTGTGCGTCTAGGCGGATGGTAACAGAAGACAAGGGACATGGTGTTTTTACCCAGGTTCGGGCCCTCTCGATGGAGGTAATACCCTACTCCTGCTTGATTAATATTGATGATATGGGTAGTACAAGAGTAGATCTACCACGAGATCAGAGAGGCTAAACCCTAGAAGCTAGCCTATGGTATGATTGTTGTTCGTCCCTCGGACTAAAACCCTCCGGGTTTATATAGACACCGAATAGGGTTAGGGTTACACAGTAGTCGGTTACAATGGTAGGAGATCTACATATCCGTATCGCCAAGCTTGCCTTCCACGCCAAGGAAAGTCCCATCCGGACAAGGGACGAAGTCTTCAATCTTGTATCTTCATAATCTTGGAGTCCGGCCAAAGGTGATAGTTCGGCTATACGGACACCCCCTAATCCAGGACTCCCTCAGTAGCCCCTGAACCAGGCTTCAATGACGACGAGTCCGGCGCGCATATTGTCTTCGAAATTGCAAGGCGGGTTCCTCTTCCGAATACTTCATAGAAGGTTTTGAACACAAGGATAGTGTCCGGCTCTGCAAAACAAGTTCCACATACCACCGTAGAGAGAATAATTTTTGCACAGATCTGCTGACGTATTCCGCGGCGTGACATCACACCACGGCCAAGCTTTTATACGAATCGTTTTTACTGTCCCACCTCAAAGGCGTTTAGCGAAGGCGGTTTCATTGGCACGTCTTATCAAAGCATAGAGCGTGCCCCCTTATTCTGGGATTCCCGTCAATACGGACGTGGGTAATCCATCCGCGCCATTGATTACGGCGCTTGGGAGATAAGCGAGTTTTACCAGGCTGGTGGGGGACGCATAGCTTCGTCCGTCCATATAAAGGGATAAGGATCCACCTTTTCACCTACGCCTTCTTCCTCCTTTGCTCATCCATTTCCGCACACTCGAGCTCCAGCGCCCATGTCCGCACATCCCACATCAACCTTCTCCAACTATGTCCGGAGCGGGAGGCAGGTGGATGGCCTCCTCCGTCACGGAGGGGCACATCACAAAGCTGTGGGAGGCCGGATACTTGTCCGGCAACATTGCGTGTCGGCTCCCCAACAAGGGGCAGCTCGTCCCCACTCCCAGGCCCCATGAAAGGGTGGTATTCCTCACCCACTTCCTCCGCGGACTAGGTTTTCCACTTCACCCATTTTTCCGGGGGCTCATGTTCTACTACGGCCTGGATTTCCATGATCTGGCCCCAAACTTCATCCTCAATATCTCGACGTTTATCGTCGTGTGCAAGGCTTTCCTCTGCATCCAACCCCACTTCGGTTTATGGTTGAAGACCTTTAGCGTCAAGCCGAAGATAGTGGGCGGCCAACGGGCGGAGTGCGGAGGTGTCATGGCGGGCAGGATGCCCAATGTTCTATGGCTCGAGGGCTCCTTCGTGGAGACAGTAAAGGGGTGGCAATCGGGGTGGTTCTACATCACCAAGCCGCGCGACTCCAAATGGGCGGCGGCCCCCGAATTTAGATCTGGCTCCCCCACACGGCTCACATCATGGAAAGAGACGGGCCTGACGTGGGGTTATTCGGAAGAGCTGACCGGACTCCAAACCTGTGTCCGAAACCTGGTGGACAAGAAGCTCAAGCTTGTCAATGTAGTCCAGGTTATGCTCATTCGCCGGATTCTCCCATGCCAGCAACGGGCCTTCAATTTCTGGGAGTTTGATCCGGCCTGACACAGGACCTTGAGCCGGCTCTTCGACACTACGTACGAAGATGCCTGGAAGGTGCTGTTGAAGGGCGCCGAAGCCCCCGCATCCGCTACCGAAGATCGCGGGTTCAGCTCGCAGCATCAAGCCAGCGAGGTAAGTTATTTTACCCTTTATGGGACTCTTTTTTCATAGATTGACTCTATGTGGCATCTAAAACTCCCTAACCTTTGACAGGACTGGCTGAAGACGTCCGGACAGATTAACTGCCCGGCTCCTTTGCCAGAAGACCTAGCGGACACCCGATTGACGGGACTGCTGGCTCCGGCACCTCACGTGGTGAAGGAGAAGAAGGCCAAGAAGGAGGCCACGAGAACTCGAAGGAGCTCCCGGCGCCAAGCGCTGTCAGATTCCGAAGCAGAATCCTCTCCTGAGAACGAGGAGGAGGAAAAAGAAGCCTCTCCCCCAGCGGGGGAAGAGAGGAAAAGGAAGGCCGCCCCAACTGGGGAGGCCGGAGGGTCCATGAAGGGAAGGACTCTTCCTCCGGACTTATCCACCAACACCGACAACGACGAGGAGGAGTGGCCAACAAGGGCCAAGCCCCTAGCGAGATCGTAAGTGTCCGGATACCCATGGCTTTTTTTCATTGCATAGTGTTCTCTAATGCCGAACAATCATGCAGCCCGCCCAAGGGCGAGCTCGCTGCTTCGTCGAGCGGGTCCCTGAGTTCGTCGGAAATGGAGAGTACGTCACTTCCGACCGCCTCCTCACCTCACGCTGCGGACGACGCCGAGGTGGGGCCCCAAGGGGGGCTTGGTCAAGAGGAGGTGGTGCAGGAGGCGCCGCAAGGCAACCTCCCGGACTCCAGGCGCTTGGGGGGCGAGACCCCCAGGGGCTCTAAGCCCGACCCTCGTCCGGACTCCATACCGGAACCTTCACCGGTTCCGAAGTCCGGCAAGCGACCCCTTCGTAGGAAGGGTAAGACGCCGGTGTCCTCTGTCCAACTTGAGGCACCGGATAACTTACTGGAGGCGCTTAACAGCGCCTCCATTGAGGAGGAGCACATCACTGTTATGAGTGTGGTGATCCAGAAAGTTCAGTCCGCCAAGAGCGGGCTGACTGAAGCCTGTACCGCCCTTCTAACAGGCTTTGAGGTAAGTTTAGAATATGTAAAAATATTACCGCATAGACAGTAGCCCCTGATGCTTGGTTCGGTGTTCGGAAAGAAAAGCCGGACTAAGGATCTAAAAAGATATATGCAGGAGTCTAACATAAGTATGTCAATATGGGAATGCAGGCTGCACTGCTGACCTCTGCCGCACTGACTGCAGAGGTCAATGCATTGAAGTAGAGCCTCGAGCGGTCCGAGAACGAGCTCGGCCTTGCCAAGAAGCAGCTCGAGGACAAGGAAGGTAAGTAATACCTTATTAAAGAAATACCTTATAGAAAGGATTTGGTTGCAGAAAATAACAGGAATAACGTGGGTATTGTAGGGGCCACGAACGAGGTGGCGACCCTAAAGGAAGCAGTGTCCGCGGCCGAAAGCAAAGCGGCCGCGGAGCGCACCGAGCGAGAGAAGGGGGAGGCGCAGCTGGTGGAGGTACGGCAAGAGCTCCAGGCTCTCGTGAAAAAACACGAGGGTTTGGAGCGAGACTCGAAGCCCCGAGAGTCCGAGCTTGCCTCGTCTCTTGAGAGTGCCAAAGCTGCGAAGGCCGAGGCCCGAGAAGCCCTCCAAGAAATTGAATCATTAAAGAAGATAGCGGCGGGTAAGGCATTCTTTATGCAAAGCAAGCATGTGAAAGTGAATTACCTATTACTTACCCGGATTGAGCTCTCTAGGAGCATTAGCAGATCTGCCCCGTAGTGTGTCTGATGCTGCCGCGTTCTACCGCGCCAAGGAGGGGAGCTCGACGGAAAAGGTGTTCTGGTCTCAGTATGCTGAGGCCGGACATCCGGTGCCCCTAAGCGACCAGTTGAAGCAGCTGGTCGAACTCCACAAGGTCGCCGAACAGGCCATGAGGGGCCTCATAGTTCGGTTGTGGCCATTGGAGGCCATGCCTGGGAGCTACTTTGGGCTAGTGCGGCGGCTGGTGGATGCTCGCCCATGGATTGAAGTCATCAAGCGCCCGTCTGCATTGAAGGTGCCCGTCAGGCCCTTGCCCGCTAAAGTGCACTGGGGCAAGCTGGATGCTTGAAGAAGCTTGTGACGGACCCAGACCACCGAAGGGCAAGGAGCATCGCACGCCCGAAATGTATTATGAGGGCGTCCTGAAGGGTGCTCGCCGTATAGCGGATGAGTGCTCCAAAGATGTAATTTTTTAATAGACTCGCATTTGTTATCCTGTGCGCTGAAAATTTGTTCATATGCCCTAAGCAACGCTTGTTAATTTAAAATATTACCTTCTGTGCGACCGTTTATCAAATTTGAGAGATGGCAAGTCGTTGGCTTCAGCCCCCATGCCACGAGTGCTGGGGTGTTCGGGATAAACTTGAGCGCTCTTGTTCCCATCCTTGGGTCCATCGAGGGAGGCGCTCAACGCAAGAACAAGGCAACCGGACTTATAGTGCTTGAACACTCTCACTTAGCCATAGAATTCTATAATTTTAAATTTCGGCGAAGCCCCTAGTATTCGGAAGACCGAGTTCGGGGCGCTATCCACGCCTTGGCCGGATAATTTCCGGTTCCTCGCTCTAAGCGGCATAGGTCTTTTGGGACCCGAAAAAACCTCTCGAACAGCGACCGACTCTCGCCCCATCATGACGGTTAGTTTTAGCTTTCTCCACTGAGGTGCTCAACCCAGCTCAACCGGGGCACAATCGCAATTGTTCTCCTGGTGCTGCGTTAGCCGATAGAACGGAATGTAAGGCAGCAAAACACAGGAGCCGGGCAAACCCAACTATTGACCCAAGACATGATTCGGATCCGATGCATATAATTCTATAAGGTCGGGGTGCCGCACTTGTGAAAGTGTTCGGACTAATCACACCATAATTTTGGGATACTTAAGCCCCTGGTGTATTGGCCGTACCAAAGTGTACGGGTGCAACATGTCATGAAATGAACATATATATAGATAAAGATAGCAAAAGCTATGTATTGTTTATTCAAAATAAACTGCAAATAAAAGCAGAACGATACAAATAGTGCGATAAGCAAGGGATGGGACTATTTAACATGTCCCCCTCTCCAGGTAAGCTGCGGATGGTATGTAAAACAGGTATAATACTGTAGTAGAGACCACTGAGCAGCTCGGCGTAACTACGCTTCCACAGGCTGTTGCATCGTGAGTTCGGCAATTCTAGTGCCGATGTAACTTCTGGAAAACGGAGTCCTGAAAGTAAGAAAAAGAAAAAGAAAAATAATGACACAATCGGGGCCCACAGTGCGGTTGAGCCGCGTGCAGGCGTGCCGTGGTCGTGCCCTCCCCTTATGCCCATGGTATCTCGGGCGTAGTTATGTACGCGTAGTAATCGGGCTTTGCAATTTCGCGAGGGCTGGGGTTGGGGCGGATTGCTACGCTGCGATGCTTGAATCGTGCCAGCTGTCTTGTTGTAGGTTACTCCGGGCGCAGCGATGTTGTCCGTAAGTTTAATGGCCGGACTCGAGAATTGCTGTGAGAGGCTGCTTTGCACCTCCGCCGCCAGGGCCGCCGTGTGCTCCTCCGTTCGGAGAGAGCGTCTGGTGTTTCCATTGACCGTGATTACTCCTCTAGGGCCTGGCATCTTGAGCTTGAGGTATGCGTAGTGCGGCACCGCATTGAACTTTGCGAATGTGGTTCGTCCAAGCAGTGCGTGATAGCCGCTGCGGAACGGGACTATGTCGAAGATTAACTCTTCGCTTGGGAAGTTATCCAGGGATCCAAAGACCACTTCGAGTGTAACTGAGCTTGTACAATTAGCCTCTACACCTGGTATGACGCCTTTAAAGGTCGTCTTTGTGGGTTTAATCCTTGAGGGGTCTATGCCCATTTTGCGCCTTTGTATCTGATAAAGCGAGTTCGGGCTGCTGCTACCGCCCGTCCGTCGAACTCTGGTGAGGTGGAATCCGTCAATAATCGGGTCAAGAACCAATGCGGCGAAACCGCCGTGATGGATGCTAGTGGGTGGTCCCTTCGATCGAAGGTGATCGGGCAGAAGACCATGGGTTGAACTGGGCGACCGGCTCCATCGCCAGATCGCCCTTTAGTGCACGCTTCCGCTCCCTTTTGAGTATGTGGGTTATTATATCATGTTCACCGTCCGCACTTGTGGCGGAAGGCCCTTCATCCTCTATTGTTCGCGGCCGGGCTCTTCCTCGTCATCGCTATGCAGCCCCTTGTCATTGAGTTCGGCACTTAACTTGCCTGCTTGCTTGAACACCCAACAATCCCTGTTAGTGTGGTTGGCTGGTTTTTCGGGGGTGCCATGTATCTGGCACAAGCGACCGAGTATTCGGTCCAAGTTGGACGGGCCCTGGGTATTTATTTTGAATGGCTTCTTCCGCTGATTGGGTTTAGAGCCTCTGAATCCGGCATTGACTGCCGTATCTTCATCATTGTCGCCGTTAATGCGGCACTTGTTCTTGTTGCGACGCGACCTGCCATTGCTGTCCTTGGTATCCGGACTACCAGGGTTTTTGGTCAAGTTGTTGCTTCGAGCTAGCCAGCTGTCCTATCCCGCGCAAAAGCGGGTCATGAGTGTGGTGAGGGCTGCCATGGATTTTGGCTTTTCCTGTCCTAGGTGCCGGGCTAGCCACTCGTCATGATGTTATGTTTGAAGGCTGCAAGGGCCTCGTGCATCCGGACAGTCAACGATTTGATTTTTCTTGGTTAGGAACCGTTTCGAATTGTTCCGCCGATTCTTCCGCTGCTGAATTATGTGGCTGAGGTCATCGGCGTCCGGTGGTCGCACATATGTGCCCTGGAAGTTATCAAGGAATGCGGCTTCCAGGTCCTCCCAACAACCAATTGATTCTGCTGGCAAGCTGTTAAGCCAATGCCGAGCTGGTCCTTTAAGCTTGAGTGGGAGGTATTTGATGGAGTGTAGATCATCACCGCGGGCCATGTGGACATGGAGGAGATAGTCCTCGATCCAGACCGCAGGATCTGTGGTACCATCGTATGATTCGATGTTTACGGGGTTGAAGCCCTCAGGGATTTGATGATCCATTACTTCATCTGTGAAGCATAGTGGGTGTGCGGCGCCTCTGTATTGGGCTATATGACGGCATAGCTCATATGAGCTTTGTCTACTTTGTTCGGCCCGACCGGAGTTACTGTATCCGGCGTGACGATTATCATCACGTATCGTGGGGCGCCCACGCGATCCGTAGATCGATCTTGTATCTCTTGCCTTGTCCTCCAATACGTCTCGCAGGTCTGGCGCGTTTCCCCGTGCCTTGGTACTTTTCGAGCGATGCCGGAGTGTGGCTTGAATGGAGGGTCTAGAGGCCTCTCTGTCGCGACCACGGGTGGCAGTCCGCCGCATCATGCGCTGGTGATGTAGGTTTGGGTGCTGCTTCCTCTAATTGGGCAGCAGCAGCCTGCGCTAGTATATCTTGGAGGGCGTTCGAGTTCATACTCTTCGGCTGCAAGGACTTCAGTCCATCTGTCAGCTAGCAAGTCTTGGTCAGCTCTAAGCTGCTGCTGCTTTTTCTTGAGGCTGCTTGCCATGGCCATAAGCCTGCGTTTGAAACGCTCCTGTTCGGCAGGATCCTCTGGCACGACGAATTCGTCGTTGTCAAGGCTTGCCTCGTCTTCGGAGGGGGGTGGATGATTATCTTCCTCTACCTCTCTTTCTGCCAGACCTTGTCAGGCGGTCTTTCTCCCTCCTCCCGCGCGAAGTCCTCTTTGGAGGGTGTCGTCTTCGCACCGTCTGGGGTATTATTATCTCCGTGCCGGAATCGCCGTTTTACCGTGGCGGGATTTAGAGCGGCGCCACGGTGGCGTCGGCGCTTGGGCTGTTTCTTGGAGGGTCATCCTCCGCTGTTCCATCGCCGTTCCCATCTTTTGGGATGTCCACCATGTATATATGTCGATGACGAGGTGGCCTTCCAAAGGTCTCAGAGGCGCCGGGTCTTGGTCTTCTCCGCATCATCGTCCATACCGCCCATGTCTTGGTCGAAGTCGAGCATGTCGGTTAAATCATCGACAATGGCTACAAAGTGGGTGGTGGGTGGGCGTTGAATTTCTTCGTCGTCCGCATCCCAACCTTCCTGACCGTAGTCCAGCCAGGGCTCTCCTGATAAAGAGAGAGACTTTAGTGAATTCAAGATGTCGCCAAAGGGCGAGTACTGAAAGATGTCCGCGGCGGTGAACTCCATGACTGGTGCCCAATCGGATTCGATTGGCAGGGGCGCGGAGGGTTCGGAGTCCGGAGAGGAGTCCGGCACCTTGGAGTCACGGTTTTCTCAAAGGATAGGGATGGAGTTCGGCTCAATCGCCGTTGAGATCGTGTCCAACCACTCATCCTCGATCGGGGGAGTCGGCTCCGAGCTAAGGGTCGGAGCGCCGAAGTGCGGCCTCCGTGACCATCGCTCGCCGTGAGCTAGATCATGGCCATCGAGATAATGCGGCGCGCTTTGCTGTGGCTCGAATCCGTCGAAGATCAAGTCTCCGCGGATGTCGGCCGTGTAGTTCAAACTTCCAAATCTAACCTGATGGCCAGGAGCGTAGCTTTCGATCTGCTCCAGATGGCCAAGTGAATTGGCCCGCAGTGCAAAGCCGCCGAATACGAAGATCTGTCCGCGTCGTTGTTGATGATCGAAGGAGCCATCGGGCCTATAGGTGACGACACAAAGGAACTCCCAATGAAAGCACCAATGTCGGTGTCAAAACCGGCGGATCTCGGGTAGGGGGTCCCGAACTGTGCGTCTAGGCGGATGGTAACAGGAGACAAGGGACACGATGTTTTTACCCAGGTCCCAGCCCTCTCGATGGAGGTAATACCCTTCTCCTGCTTGATTAATGTTGATGATATGGGTAGTACAAGAGTAGATCTACCACGAGATCAGAGAGGCTAAACCCTAGAAGCTAGCCTATGGTATGATTATTGTTCGTCCTACGGACTAAAACCCTCCGGTTTATATAGACACCGGATAGGTTAGGGTTACACAGAGTCGGTTACAATGGTAGGAGATCTACATATCCGTATCGCCAAGCTTGCCTTCCACGCCAAGGAAAGTCCCATCCGGACAAGGGACGAAGTCTTCAATCTTGTATCTTCATAATCTTGGAGTCCGGCCAAAGGTGATAGTTCGGCTATCCGGACACCCCCTAATCCAGGACTCCTCAGCGACCATTAGGCCCAAGCATTTAGCCGATCCGAGTGCGGGACTTATCTTGTTGATTTTTGCGGCGATTCCTGATGTTGCGCCAGGGCTGCGCGCCTACTTGCGTGGCATAGCTAGACTGGCCCATACGAGTTCCCTCCCCTCATGCTCTCCTTAGTGCTCTACGTCCTCAGGTCCCGGCCCTCGAGCGAGCTCAGCCGCCGCTTGTATGCCAGGTCGCGATGCCGTGGTCAAGGCGAGGGGGTGAGGGATGGAGAGCCAGTAAGAGCTCCTGAGTCACGATGCTCACGAGCCCCCCTTTTAACGTGCAAGCGAATTGCACGAGAGAAAAGGAGACTCGCGGTGCCGCCTGCTGTCCTTCTCACGGGATCCCTGTGAACTGGCACTAGAAGAAACATAGCTTGCCGTTACAATTGTTAGCCTGCCGCTGGTTGCTCTGGATGGGATGAAGGCACTGAGGGCCTGGTGAGGTGACGTGTGCGGGGCGTGCCGTGAGCCAGAGCTCGACCGCTCAGGTTTGTCGACGTGATAGGGACGGACCCATGCATCAGCGTCGTGCCTGTATGAAGGCCCCGGGGGATGCGACGATCGGGCAGGTGGTAGCAGTTGGCGGGTTAAGCATGGAGAGCAGACCAGCTTAGGTAAATGCAGGAAGATACATGCCACTGGGTCCGGCCCGAGCGGCTTGGGGATGATGCAGCCAGGGCGCCCGGCAAGGTAAGCTAAAGACATAAGCAAAGGATACATGCCACGGGGCGGACCCATGTGGCACAGGAATAATGTAGCCCGAGGCGCCTCCCGACTAATGAGCTTGGAAGATGTCACCTGGTTCTCAGAGACAAAGTAGAGTTGGTGCAGGCAAAGGCGTCTTGAAGAAATGACTCCTCATGAGCCACCGGGACCCTGAGCCTCGGGAGGCTCTGGGGGCTCGGGAGGTTCCCTGAAGACCGTCTCCATCTCCTCCAGGACGACATGGTACCTGGCCTCCTGAGCCGCCAGGACTCGCCGCATGTTGCGCTGATAGGTCGACGCCACTCTCGGGAAGCCGAAGGGCATGCAAACGTAGCTGTGTGGTGGACCTTCGTAGCGGCCCACACGCGATGGCCAGAAGAGCTCCTGAGATGCGGCCCTATTGAGACCGGGGATGTTGATGCAGACACGCAGCCCAGCATCCTCGCTAGGATGCGGAGTTGCGCCTCGTGAGCGGAGGTCGCCGCGCATGGCCCTTGCATCTTGCAGTTCCTGAGTGGTCTTGGTGATTAACTCCTGGGTGGTGGGCACTCCTTGCCCTGTGCTCTCCTGAGGGACACGTGCCGTGAAGCACGCCTCCAAGTGGTGCCCAAGCGCCTCCCTCGTGAGGTTGGCAAGGTCTGAGTCCCTCAAGAAGAGAGCCCCCTAGCCCTGCCTGAGGAGGGCACAGAGCGCGCCTTCCTATGCGATGGAGGGAGGCGCCCCGGGAGCGGGCGCTGATCCTGACGAGGCTCCTGCCGCGGTGCCATCCTCCTGAGGTACTGCACGGCGCAACTGCTTCTTCTTGGGGATGGCCTCCGTAGGGACTTCATTTCTGCTGTCGGGGTCGTCGATTGATGCAGCTTGAAAGGCGCGCTCGAGGGAGCACACCGCATCCCTCTCTTTACATGGGACCGTGATGATTCCTCCACTTCCTGGCATCTTGAGAATGTTGTAGCCGTGATGAGTGACTACCATGAACTTGGCCAGGGCTGGATACCCGAGGATGGCATTGTACGGTAGGCGAATGTGCGCCACGTCGAAGTCGATGAGCTCAATGCGATAGTTCTTGTGCTCCCCGAAGGTGACAGGCAGGCGGACCTGCCGTATCGTTGTGGTGGAACCGTCGGTCACTCCTAAGAAAGGCTTGGCGGGCTCGAGCTGATCATATGGCACTTGGAGGTTGTCGAACGTGTCGATGAACAGGACGTTGAGCCCCGCGCCGCCGTCGATGAGGGTCTTGGTGACCTGCACATTGCCGATGACTGGGGAACACAACATAGGAAGGGCGCCAGTGGTGGCTGCGCACTTGAGCTGATCCACCGAGTTCAAAGTGATGGCGCATTGGGACCACCTGAGCGGGCGCGTGGCTTCGAGCTTGGGGAGCACCGCGTTCACCTCGCGAGCAAACTATTTGAAGATGCACTGAGAGGCTGGGGCCTGGGCACCACCCAAGATGCATGCGATCGCACGCGGCTCCAGGAAGCCCCCAGCCCCCTCGTCCTGGTGGTGGTCGTCGTTCCTTCTTGGTGGCGACAGCGGGGAAAGACCGGTGTTGCCCTGGGGGCGATCCTCACGAGGCGGGTCCCTCCAGGCGCCCTCGCGAGGTTGGTCGTGCCAGCGGTCCTCACGAGCCTGGTCGCGCCACTCTTGGCATGGGCCACAGTCGTCTAGCATCCGCCTCCACGTCCTCCTCCGCGGCCGTAGCCCCGGTCATTGCGCTCGGGGCGTCGACCGTAGCGTCCTTCCCGTATGTCTCTGAGCTCTTAATAGTCGCTGGTGTTGTGGGTGTTCAGGTTGTGGAAGGCGCAGACCGGTCGGCCGTTCTTGGATGACTCGGGCTGATCTCTGCCCCGCTTGGTGTCGGGCTCCAGTGCGAGCACGACCGCCTCCTTGCGCTTCACGTCCTTGGCCTTGGCCTTCTTCTCCTCCGCTCCCGCGGCTGGCAGCTCGAGGAGAGAAAGGCTCCCCTCCTCAGCTCTTGCACACTTGGTCGCCAGGTTGAACAGCTCCTGAGAGGTGAAGAGCTCCTTGTGGACGGCGAGCTCTTCCTTCATCTTGACGTCACGGACGCCGTTAGAAAAGGCGGAGATTATGGCCTCGTCCGTGACCTTGGGGATCTTGAGGCGGGTGTTGTTGAAGCGATGGATGTACTTCTGGAGGGTCTCTCCTGGTTGTTGCTTGATGCGGCGTAGATCACCCGCGGCCGGTGGGCGTTCGTGAGTGCCCTGGAAGTTGGCGACGAAGCGGTCGCGCATCTCATCCCAGGAGGAGATCGAGCCGTGCTGCAGGTTCAGGAGCCATGAGTGGGCTCCATCATTAAGAGCCATGGGAAACCAGTTCGCCATGACTTTTTCGTCGCCGTTGGCCGCTTTGATGCTCAGCTCATAGAGCTGCAGAACTCCGCAGGGTCGATGGTGCCATCGTAGCGAGGAGGCAGATCTGGCTTGAACTTGCCTGGCCAGGCGATGCTACACAGCTCGATGTGAAGGCGCGGCAGCAGGCCGTGGTTGCCAGGGCCCGCTTCGGAGGTGGAGCTTGGTCTTGCCGGGGTCCGCGCTGCACTGCTGCGGGCGGTCTTGACGAGGTGGTGTGGGGAGCGCAGGTGCAGCTTCTCGCGGCCGAAGGATTTCTTGGCAGCTTCTCTCTTCGTGCGCGGGCGCCGGGGGCGGCGGATCACGCCGCGGAGCCGCGCGCCTTGGTGCCAAGGCACCGTCTTGGGGCTGAGGTGGTGGAGGCACACCGAGAGCCCCGTCGCCCGCGACTGGTTGAGGGGGAGGCAGAGAGTGGGACGGCGCCAGAGAGCCCCCTGCGGCGCGGACAAGCTCGGCGACTCGGTTGAGCCACTTCTCGTAGAGGTCGTCGACGGGGCGGTAACGCAGGAGCTAGTTCACCGAGAGGAGTGCGGCCCGTGCCTCCATGGGAGCGCGGTGTGCGTGAGACGAAGAACCGGCAGGGGTCAGTGATGGAGTAGCGGTGCGGCCGTCCTGCCGCATCGAAGGACGCAGCGAGGACGCCTGCTGCTTGTTCCCCGCTGGGCCGGTGGCAGCGTTGGCGGTGGGAGATGGAGAACGACGAGGTGGCCTGCCAACGGGAGCCGTCTGAGCAACACGGGCGTGAGGGCAGCCCGACGCTCAGCTCGAGCACGGCGAGCGTCCACCATGGAGACGACGGAGCGATGGAGCGATGAACTGATGGAAGGGAGGCTACGGCGCACCCCTACCTGGCGCGCCAAATGTCGGATGTGGGGTTCCGGCAAACCCTTGAGGTTCGAACACTAGGGTTTGCGTGAAGTCTTTCCCGCCCACCGATCTATGCCCTAGCTCCCAAAGATCTCGCGGACGAACTCGACGAACTCGCAACACAGAGAGACACGAGGTTTATACTGGTTCGGGCCACCGTTGTGGTGTAATACCCTACTCCAGTGTGGTGTTAGTGGATTGCCTCTTGGGCTGATGATGAACAGTACATGGGAAGAACAACCTCCTGAGGTTGAGGTGTTCTTGTGGCTAGGCTCTCGATCGGGTTGGATCAAGCTAAGATGATATAAGATACCCCTACTGTGGTGGCTAGCTCTACTTATATAGGACCTGGTCCTCTTCCCAAATATCGAGCAGGAAGGGAGCCAACAACGGAGGCAAATTTGAAGGGGGACAGCTAGTACAAGCTATCCTGACAAAAGCGGTCTTCGCCTGCGAAAAGCTCTGGTGGTGATACCTTCTTGGGCTCCACGATTACCTCCGTGTTTCCGTCCTCCTGGTCTTGGTCTCATTGCACCAATATAGCAACCTTTGCCTGATGCCTCGGTACTCTTCGCCTGCGCTGGCCTCCTTAGCACCAAAGAGGAAATAAGGACGTTGCGCGCGCTGGCGCCCGCCTGGTGACATTCGTCATGGCTCACGTCACGAGAACCTCGTGAGGTTTTGCCTCGCCTTGATATCTCCGCTCCTCGCGAGCCTGCCTGGTTAGGCTGCTCCAGAGGAGGTCTTGCGTCGTCCGCCTCGCGAGGCTTGGACCCTCGCGAGGGTCTTGGATGCCTTGTTGATGAAGATGGGCCGTACGGCCTGCTGGCCTAGCCACGTTGTGGGCCGCAGGCAGGCAAGTCTGGTGACCCCCGTTCCCAGAACACCGACAATCATTACCTCCGATCGTGGAGGTCGACGGTTGGCCTCCTCCTGGCTATAAATGAGGAGGGGGGCGGAGCCTCCGTTGCCCATCTCTTCCTCCATTCCGCCTGCTTCTTCTTCTTCATGGCTTCACTGTGACGCCCATGGCGCCGATATGATGGTTCTCCACCACTGAGAAGGAAAAAAACCCCCGCGAAGAGCTCGGGCCACTCCCGCCAAAGAAGAGGATGGCCCGTTCTCGTGAAGTCATCTTGAGGCAGGAGGTGACGAGGCCATGGTAGGAGTGGCCACCCCCCGGCTACACGTTGCCCGTGTACGCCCAGGCGCTGGGCCCCGGAGAGGGAGGCAGCGGCTTGCGGTGCTCATGCTATGGCCGTGGTAGCCATGCTGTGGCGATGCCCGCTGCTGCCCCACGAACCCACGCCGAGGGCTGCTCGCGTGAATTTGTGATGTGGGCGGCGATGCCGCTGCTCATGTGGATCCGATTCCCGCCGTTCTTCGACACAGAGATGCCGCCGAGGGGGACACTTGCACTGTGGCTGCAGCATGCTGAGTGCGACACCCAGGTGACGGGAGCAGAGGTCGAGGTCGTTGTCGGATCACGGGTTCTGGCAAAACCCTTAAGGTTTGAACTCTGGGGTGTGCACGAAGTTCTCCCCCTACCGATCCACGTCCTAGCTTGCTAAGATCTCACGGGCGAACTCGACGAACTCGCAACACAAAGGACACAGGGTTTATACTGGTTTGGGCCACCATTGTGGTGTAATACCCTACTCCAGTGTGGTGGTGGTGGATTGCCTCCTGGGCTGATGATGAACAGTTCAAGGGGAAGAACAACCTCTTGAGGTTCAGGTGCTCTTGTGCTTGGTGTGTGGCTAAGGATCATATGAGATGCCTCTCAGTGAGTTCGTCCTCTACGGTGGTGGCTAGTTCTACTTATATAGGCCTTGGTCGTCTCCCCAAATATTGAGTAGGAAGGGAGCCAACAACGGCCAATTTGAAAGGGGACAACTAGTACAGCTTATCCTGACAAAAGCGGTCTTCGCCTGCAAAAGGCTCAGGTGGTGACGCCGCCTTGGGCCCCATGGTGACCTCCGTCTTGCCGTCCTGCTGGTCTTGGTCTCGTTGCACCAATATGGAAACCTTTGCTTGATGCCTCGGTACTCCGCGCCTGCGCTTGCCCCTTTAGCACCAAAGAGGAAACAAGGACGCTGCGCGCACTGGCGCCCACCTGGTCTCGATCGTCATGGCTCACGTCACGAGAACCTCCGAGGTTTGTCTTGCCTTGATCTCTCCTCCCCTCGCGAGCCTGCCTAGCGAGGCCGCTCCTGAGGAGGTCTTGTGTCGTTCGCCTCGGGAGGCTTGGCCCCTCGCGAGGGTCTTGGGTGCCTTGTTGATGAAGATGGGTCGTACAGGCCTGCTAGCTAAGCCATGCCATGGGCCGCAGGCACGCAAGTCTGGGGACCCCCGTTCCCAGAACGTCGAGAGTAGCCCCCGGGCCCAAGGCGCGCTCGGGCTTGGCTTCGAGGCGAAGCCAAAGGTCAAGTGAGGAGCGCCGTGGCCCCAAAAGCCTGCGGCCTTGGTCGACGCGTGGCGGTTGATTGGACGTGGGCGTCTCTGCTTCCCCAGGCTGCCTCAGCAACTTCCCGACTTGACAAGTCCCCGCGACATGCAAGGAAAACCACCATTACCTGTGATCGTGGGAGGCGCTGGTTGGCCTTCTCTTGCTATAAATGGGGAGGGGGGCAGAGCCCCCGTCGCCCATCTCTTCCCAGTCCGCTAGCTTCTTCCTCCTTGCTCATCTGCTAGTAGCAATTCCCATGTCGCCGATCTGAAGGTTCTCCGCCGAGGAGAAAGGAAAGGCTCCCCGCGACGAGCCAGGGCCACTTTCGCCGAAGAAGAGGCCAGCCCATCGTCGCGACATTGTCGTGAGGGCGGAAGTGACGAGGCCCTGGTGCGAATGGCCGCCTCCAGGGGTATCTGTTGCCCTTATACGCCCAAGCCGAGGGCTCAAGAGGAAGGAGCGACGAGCGGCGCCGCCCATGCTACGACCGCGGCCGCCACGCCATGGCGACACACGCCCTCGCCCCTGGAATCCACGTTGCGGACTCCTCTCGCGAACTCGTGCTGTGGGCGGCGATGCCCCCAAGCTCCTGGATCCGCTTCCCGTGGTTCTTCTCCGACGTGATGCCGCCGAGGGGACCCCTCGAGCTCTGGTTGCAGCATGCTGACTGCGATGATCCGGCGACCGGAGCAGACGTTGACGCGGTCTCCCCGGCAAGGTCTTCATGACCCGCGACTGGGGTGAGGTCGCGCGGGTCTGCCATGGTGAGGGCGCCCTCGCGATCCACTTTGATTATGACGGCGTCTCCACGTTGTTTTTCAAGGTCTTTGATGCGGAGGGCCGCCGCCTGGAGTGCTGCCCTGGAGGGGAGCACCAGGATGATGCGCGCTCGCCTGCGGCTCCTCCAGCAGCAGCGACTCTTGGGCGTCAAGTGGTTCTCCTGAGCTCTATGAGACCCCGGAGACGAGCGACGACAGATAGTGCCCCCGAGCTCTCGCCGCGCCCGGAGCAGGGCTGCAGCACCCAGCCGCCGCTGTCGCTGATCTGGATAGGGTTGGCGCCAGCCTCCCGCGGCCCACTATTGATGATGGCGTCGGCCGCGGGGGCATGTAGATAGGATTCTCCTAGGTTCTCGTCTTTTGTTCCCTGCGAGGAATCAAGAAGTACCCCTTGGGGGCGTGTAAAGGGTCTGTAATGTCTTTTGTTGATATTATCCTTGTTATGAAGAATTGCAAATGCATGTCCTGTTTAGGCTCGGTCTCCCCTTTCCAACCTCGCGACGGCTCGTTGCTCTATGCTGACAGGTCCCGGTCCCCAGGCAAGCTACAACGGTCGCTGCTATGCTAGGTCGCGTGCCGTGGTCAAAGCCAGGAGGTGAGCGGCCTGAGGTCCAGTAAGAGCCCCTGAGGCGCGATGCTCAGGAGGTCCCCTTTAGCGTTCAAGAAGCGGTGGTAAGGTAAGAAAGGGAGGCGACGTTGCCTCAATAGGGCAGCGGCGAGCACGACTCCTAAGCTCCAACTATTAGCCGATCTGAGCGTGAGACTTATCTTGGTGGTCTGGAGTCGATTCCTTGCGATGCACCGCGTTAATGCGTAGCTAGGCCAGGCCCATGCGAGCCTCCCCCTTTTCTCCACACTCTCCTTTATGCTCTACGTCCTCAGGTCCCGGCCCTCGAGCGAGCTCAGCTGCCGTTGGTATGCCAGGTCGTGTGCCGTGGTCAAGGCTAGGGGGTGAGGGCTGGAGAGCCAGTGGGAGCTCCTGAGTCGTGATGCTCAGGAGCCCCCCTTTTAACGCGCAAGCGGATTGCATGTGAGGAGAGGGAGCTCACAGAGTTGCCTGCTGTCATTCTCATGAGAAACGAGCCAGCACAAGGAGAAACACAGTTTGCCATTATGGTTGCTAGTCCGCCGCCGGTTGCTTCGCGAGGAGACGAAGGCACTGAGGGTCTGGTGAGGTGACGTGTGCGGGGCGTGCCGCGAGCCAGAGCTCGACCGCTCAGATTTGTCGACGTTGCAGGGATGGACCTGTGCACAAGCGCCGTGCCAGCGCGAGTAGCCCCCGTGGGAGGTGTGAGTTAAACAGGTGATAGTCATAGGTAGGTTAAGCATGTAAGCACTAGGCTTAAGTAAATGCAAGGGGGATACATGCCACTGGGTAAGGCCCGAGCGGCTTGGGGATGATGCAGCCCAAGGGGCGCCCCTAGCAAGGTAAGCTAAAGACATAAGAAAAGGGATACATGCCACAGGGACGGACCCACACGGCCTGAAAATGATGCAGCCTGAGGGGCGCTCCCAGCTAAATGAACTTGCAAAATGTCACCTAGTTCTGTCGATGAAGGGATGTCGGGGCAGCTAAAGGTACGCAGCAAAAGAGTTGCTCCTCATGAGCCACCGGGGCCCTGAGCCCCAAGAGGCTCTGGGGGTCAGGGCGGTTCCTTGAGGACCATCTCCATCTCCGTCAGGACGACGTGATGTCTGGCCTCCTGAGCTGCCAGGATGCGTCGCAAGTTGCGCTGATAGGCGGACGACACGCTCGACAGGCCAAAAGGAGTGCGAACGTAGCTGTGCGGTGGACCCTCACAGCGGCCCACGCGCGAAGGCCAGAAAGGCTCCTGAGATGCGGCCCTGTTGAGCCCCGGGACGTCGATGCAGACGCGCAGCCCGGCATCCTCGCCTGGATGGGGAGCTGTGCCTCGCAAGCGGCGGTCGCCGCGCATGGCCCTTGCGTCTTGCAGTTCCTGAGTGGTCTTGGTGATGAACTCCTGAGCGGTGGGCGCTGCTCGCCCCGTGTTCTCCTGAGGGAGACGTGCCGTGAAGCAAGCCTCCAGGTGGTGCCCGAGTGCCTTCCTCGTGATGTTGGCAAGGCCCGAGATCCTCCAGAAGAGAGCCCCGAGCCCTGCCCGAGAAGGGCGCCGGGCGCGCCTTCCTATGCGATGGAGGGAGGCGCCCCTAGCGCGGGCGCTGATCCTGACGAGGTACAGCTCGCGACGCCACCCTCCTGAGGTCCTACGCGGAGCAGCAGCTTCTTCTTCTTGGGGGTGGCCTCAGGAAGGCACTCGTCCTTGCTGTCGGGGTCGTCTATTGCTGCAGCTTGTAAGGCATGCTCAAGGGAGCACACCGCATCTCTCTCTTTGCATGGGACCGTGATGATTCCTCCGCTTCCCGACATCTTGAGGAAATTGTAGCCATGATGGGTCACCGCCATGAACTTGGCCTGTTCTGGATACCCGAGTATGGCATTTTACGGCAGACGGATGTGCGTGATGTCGAAGTTGATGAGTTCGGTGTGGTAGTTCTTGTGTTCTCCGAAGGTGATGGGAAGGCGGACCTGCCCGATCGGGGTAGTGGAGTCGTCGGTCACTCCTGAGAAAGGCTTGGTGGGCTGAAGCTGGTCATACGACACTTGGAGGTTGTCGAACGTGTCTATGGACAAGACGTTGAGCCCTGCGCCGCGGTCGATGAGGGTCTTGGTGACTTGCACGTTGCTGATGACTGGGGAGAAAAGCATCGGGAGGGCGCCAGCAGTAGCCGCACACTTGAGCTGATCCACCAAACTGAAGGTGATGGTGCACTTGGACCACCTGAGCGGGCGTGTGGCCTCAAGCTTGGGGAGGACTGCATTCACTTCACGAGCAAACTGTTTGAAGATACGCTGTGAGGCTGGGGCTTGAGCTCTGCCCAAGATGCAGGCGATAGCACGCGGCTCCTGGAAGCCCCCGGCCCCCTCGTCTTGATGGTGGTCGTCATTCCTTTTTGGCGGCGGTGGTAGTGGGGGAAGACCGGCGTTGCCCTAAGGCGGTCCTCACGAGGCTGGTCCTTCCAGGCGCCCTCGCGAGGCTGATCCTGCCAACAGTCCTCACGAGGCTGGTCGCGCCACTCCTGGTGCGGGCCACGGTCATCCCAGCGTCCGCCACCACGTCCTCCTCCTTGGCCGTAGCCCCGATCGCTGCGCTCGGGGCGTCGACCGAAGCATCCTTCTCGAATGGCTCTGAGTTCTTGACAGTCCCTGGTGTTGTGGGTATGCAGGTTATGGAAGGTGCAGAATGGTCGGCTGCTCTTGGATGACTCGGGAAGGTCTCTGCCGCGCTTGGTGTCCGGTTCCGCCGCGAGCATGGCTGCTCCCTTGCACTTCACGTCCTTGGCCTTGACTTTCTTCTCCTTCGGGTCCATAGCCGGGAGCTCGAGGAGGGAGAGGCGCCCCTCCTCAGCCCTTGCGCACTTGGTCGCCAGGTTTAACAACTCCAGGGATGTGCATAGCTCCTCGTGGATGGGAGCTCCTCCATCATCTTGACGTCACGTATGCCATCAGAGAACACGGAGATGATGGCCTCATCCGTCACCTTGGGGATCTTGAGACGAACATTGTTGAAGCACTGGATGTACTTCTGGAGGGTCTCTCCTAGTTGTTGCTTGATGCGATGCAGATCACCCACGGCCGGTGGGCGGTTGCGAGTGCCCTGGAAGTTGGCGACGAAGTGGTCGCGCATCTCGTCCCAGGAGGAGATCGAGTCTGGAGGCAGGTTCAGGAGCCACGAACGAGCGCCGTCTTTGAGCACCATGGGGAACCAATTTGCCATGAATTTCTCGTTGCTGTTGGCCACCTCGATGCTCAACTCGTAGAGCTGCAGAAACTCCGCGTGGTCGGGGGTGCCGTCGTAGCGAGGAGGCAGATCAGGCTTGAACTTGCCCGGCCAGGCGACGCTACGCAGCTCGGGGGTGAAGGTGCGGCAGCCGGCCGTGGTCACCGGGGCCCGTCTTGGACGTGGAGCTTGGTCTTGATACCCGGGTGCCGCTACGGCAAGCGGCGCGGGGCCTTGCCACGGCAAGCAATCCTAGCGCGGCGGTGGGAGGAGTCGAGGAGCGTTCTCTTGTGGTCGAGGGACTTCTTGACAGCTTCTTTCTTCACGCGCGGGCGCCGGACGCGGTGGGTCGCGCCATGGAGCCACGCGCCTTGGTGCCAGGGTGCCGTCTTGGCGTAGAGGTGGTGGAGGTGCTCTGTGAGCTACGTCACCTGTAGCTGGCGGAGGGCGAGGCAGTGAGAGGGACGACGCAGGGGAGCCCCTGTGGCGCTGACAAGCTCGGTGATGCGGTCGAGCCAGTCCTCGTAGAGGTCGTCGACCGGGCGGTAGCGCAGGAGCTCGTGCGCCATGAGGAGCGCGGCCCGTGCGTCCATGGGAGCGCGAAGAGCGTGAGATGACGAACTAGCGGGGGTCGGCGATGGAGTCGCGGTGTGGCCGTCCCGCCGCACCGAGGGGTGTAGCGAGGACGCTTGCTGCTCGTTCCCCGCCGGGCCGCTGACGGTGTTGGCGGCAGGCGACGGAGAGTGACGGGGTGGCCCGCCGACAGGGGCCGTCTGAGCAATGCGGGTGGCGAGGGCAGCCCGGTGACGCGGAGCGATGTGATACGGAGCGGCAGAAGGGAAGCTTCGGCGCACCCCTACCTGGCGCGCCAAATGTCGGATTACGGGTTACGGCAAAACCCTTAAGGTTCGAACTCTGGGGTGCGCGCGAAGTTCTCCCCCTACCGATCCACGTCCTAGCTTGCTAAGATCTCACGGGCGAACTCGACGAACTCGCAATGCAAAGGACACATGGTTTATACTGGTTCAGGCCACCGTTGTGGTGTAATACCCTACTCCAGTGTGGTGGTGGTGGATTGCCTCTTGGGCTGATGATGAACGGTACAAGGGAAAAAACAGCCTCCTGAGGTTGAGGTGCTCTTGTGCTTGGTGTGTGGCTAAGGATCAGATGAGATGCCTCTCAGTGAGTTCGTCCTCTACGGTCGTGGCTAGTTCTACTTATATAGGCCATGGTCCTCTCCCCAAATATTGAGCGGTAAGGGAGCCAACAACGACCAATTTGAAAGGGGACAGCTAGTACAGCTTATCCTGACAAAAGCGGTCTTCGCCTGCAAAAGGCTCTGGTGGTGACGCTGCCTTGGGCTCCATGGTGACCTCCGTCTTGCCGTCCTGCTGGTCTTGGTCTCGTTGCACCGATATGGAAACCTTTGCTTGATGCCTCGGTACTCCGCGCCTGCGCTTGCCCCCTTAGCACCAAAGAGGAAACAAGGACGCTGTGCGCGCTGGCGCCCGCCTGGTCTCGATCGTCATGGCTCACGTCACGAGAACCTCGCGAGGTTTGCCTTGCCTTGATCTCTCCGCCCCTCGCGCGCCTGCCTGGCGAGGCCGCTCCTGAGGAGGTCTTGTGTCGTCTGCCTCACGAGGCTTGCCCCCTTGTGAGGGTCTTGGGTGTCTTGTTGATGAAGATGGGTCGTACAAGCTTGCTAGCTAAGCCACGCCATGGGCCGCAGGCAGGCAAGTCTGGGGACCCCCGTTCCCAGAATGCCGACAGTCGTCTCCTGGGGCAAGATCTTCATGACTCACGGATGGGGCGAGGTCGCCCACGTCTGCCGTGCGGAGGGCGCCCTCGCCATCCATTTCCAGTACAAACGGCGCCTCCACCCTATTCTTCAAGGTCTTCGATGAGGAAGGCCGCCGGCTGGGGTGCTGCTCGGGAGGAAGCCGCCAGGAGGGCGCGATGCCTAGCACCGGCCTCGCCGACAGTCCCTCTAGTAGCAGCGATGGTGCCTGGGAGTCCAGTAGTTCTCCTGAGCTTGACGAGACTCTGAAGACGAGCGACGACAGCTACGTGCCCCCGAGCTCCCGTCGTGCCCGGAGCACTGCAGCGGCGTCCGCTCGTCGTCGCCCCTGATCTGGATGGGGTTGGCGTCGGCCTCCGGTGGCCCACTATTGGTGATGGCTTCGGCGGCGACGCCCATAGATATAGCTTCCGATAGTCTTCTCCTTTGGTTCCCTGCAAGGAATCACGACGAACCCCACGGGGGTGTGTAAAGAGTCTGTAGTGCCTTTTGTGTCAATACCATCCATATTATGAAATCCTATGACCGTGCGTCTTGCATCGGCTTGGTCGCGACTTTCCAACCTTGCGGCAGCTTGGCACTCTACGCTGACAGGTCCCAGTCCCGAGGCAGGCTTCTGCTGTCGCTGGTATGCCAGGTCGCGATGCCGTGGTCAAGGGCAGGAGGTGAGTGGCCCTAGGTCCGGTGAGAGCTCCTGAGGCGCGATGCTCAAGAGGTCCCCTTTAGCGTGCAAGCAACTCCCTGAAGGTAGGAAAGGTGGGCAACGTCACCGTTGCAAGGCCGCTGGGGCTAGGGTTTCTGTGTCGCAACGCCAGGCTGGCTCGAACGCGTGACTTATCTTTACCGATCCTGGGTCGAGTCCTCACGCCGCACCCGGCTTGCGCGTCGGGGATGACACCACCAGGTCAGGCTTACATTTGATCCTTCCTCCTCTCGCGCCCTCCTTAGTGCTCTGCGTTCTCGGGTCCCGACCCTCGAGCATGACTCAGCCGCCGCTGGTATGCCAGGTCGCGATGCCGTGGTAAAGGCCAGGGGGTGAGGGCTGGAGAGTCAGTAAGAGCTTCTAAGGCGCTATGCTCAAGAGCCCCCCTTTCACGCGCAAGCGGGTCGCACGAGAGAAGGAACGAGCCGGCGAGGCCACCTGTAGCTGGCGCTCCGAAGGTTGCTGCGAGTTAGTTGGAGAGAGAATATAGCCCGTGATCACGCTGGTTTCCCCTTCGTCCATCGTTCCACAAGGAGACTGATGCACTGAGGATCTGATGAGGAGACGTGTATGGAGCGGGCCGTGAGCCAGAGGTCGATCTCTCAGGTTTATCAGCGTTGTAGGGACGAACCCGAGCACAAACGCCGTGCCGATACGTGGAGTTCTCGCTGTGAGGTAAACATGAGACCGGTTAGTAGCACGGGGTGCCGTGAGACACAATCAACCAAGTGAATCGTAGGGTGTCTGTGTCAAAACCGGCGGATCTCGGGTAGGGGGTCCCGAACTGTGCATCTAGGAGGATGGTAACAGGAGACAAGGGACACGATGTTTTTACCCAGGTTTGGGCCCTCTCGATGGAGGTAATACCCTACTCCTGCTTGATTAATATTGATGATATGGGTAGTACAAGAGTAGATCTACCACGAGATCAAGGAGGCTAGACCCTAGAAGCTAGCCTATGGTATGATTGTTGTTCGTCCTACGGACTAAAACCCTTCGGTTTATATAGACACCGAATAGGGTTAGGGTTACACAGAGTCAGTTACAATGGTAGGAGATCTACATATCCGTATCGCCAAGCTTGCCTTCCATGCCAAGGAAATTCCCATCCCGACACGGGACGAAGTCTTCAATCTTGTATCTTCATAGTCCGTGAGTCCGCCAACGATGATAGTTCGCTATCCGAACACCCCTAATCCAGACTCCTCAAGAGCCCCTGAACCAGGCTTCAATGACGACGAGTCCGGCGCGCATATTGTCTTCGGCATTGCAAGGCGGGTTCCTCTTCCGAATGCTTCATAGAAGATTTTGAACACAAGGATAGTGTCCGGCTCTACAAAACAAGTTCCACATACCACCGTAGAGAGAATAACTTTTGCACAGATCTGCTGACGTATTCCGTGGTGTGACATCACACCACGGCCAGGCCTTCATACGAATCGTTTTTATTGTCCACCTCAGTGCGTTTAGCAAGGCGGTTTCCTTGGCACGTCTTATCAAAGAGGAGATCATGCCCCCTTATTCCGGGATTCTCATCAATACGGACGTGGGTAACCCAACCGCGCCATTGATTACGGTGCTTGGGAGGTAAGCGAGTTTTACCAGGCTGGCGGGGACGATAGCTTCGTCCCCCTTATAAGGGATAAGGATCCACCTTTTCACCCACGCCTTCTTCCTCCTTTGCTCATCCATTTCCAAGACTCGAGCTCCAAATACCAAGTCTGCACATCCCACCTCAACCTTCTCCAACTATGTCCAGAGCGGGAGGCAGGTGGATGGCCTCCTCCGTCACGGAGGGGCACATCAAAAAGCTGCGGAAGGCTGGATACTTGTCCAGCAGCATCGCGCACCGGCTATCCGACGAGGGGCAGCTCATTCCCACCCCTGGGCCCCATGAGAGGGTGGTGTTCCTCACCCACTTCCTCCGCGGACTAGGTTTCCCACTTCACCCATTTGTCCGGGGGCTCATGTTTTACTACGGCCTGGATTTCCACGATCTGGCCCCGAACTTCATCCTCAACATCTCAGCGTTTATCGACGTGTGCGAGGCCTTCCTCTGCATCCAGCCCCACTTCGCTTATGGTCAAGACCTTCAATGTCAAGCCGAAGGTAGTGGGCGGCCGCCAAGCGGAGTGCAGAGGCGCCATGGTTGGCAAGATGGCCAAAGTCCTATGGATCGAGGGCTCCTTTGTGGAGACCATAAAGGGGTGGCAATCAGGGTTGTTCTACATCACCGAGCCGCGGCGATTTCAATGGGCGGCGCCCCCGAATTCCGATCTGGCTCCCCACCAGACACGCCATGGAAAGAGATGGGCCCGACATGGGGTGATTCGAAAGAGCTGTCCGGCTCCAAACCTGCGTCCGAACTCCGTGGACAAGAATCTCAAGCTTGTCAATGTAATCCAGGTGATGCTCATCCGCCGGATTCTCCCATGCCAAGAACGGGCCTTCAAATTGTGGGAGTTCGATCCGCACAAAGCACCAAACTCTGAAAAGGCTCTTCGACACTCACGCACGAAGATGCCTCGAAGGTGCTGTTCAAGGGCGCCGAGGTTCTACATCCGCCACCGAAGATCGCGGATTCAGCTTGCAGCGTCAAGCTAGCGAGGTAAGTTATTTTACCCTTTATGGGACTCTTTTTCATAGTTTGACTCTATGCGGGATCTAAAACTCCCTAACCTTTAACAGACTGGTGAAGACGTCCGGACAGATTAACCGTCTGCCCTTGCCGTAAAACCCAGCCGAAGCCCGCTTGACGGGTTGCCGGCTCTGCACCTCACGTGGTTCCGGAGAAGAAGGCCAAGAAGGAGGCCACGGGACTCAAGGAGTGCCCGCGCCAGTGTAGCTGGACTCATCGTCCGACGACTCGAGGCGGAATCCTCCTCTCGAGGAAGAGGAGGAGGAAAGAAGCTTCTCCCCCAGCGGGGGGAGAGAAGAAAAGGAAGGCCGCCCCAACTGGGGAGGCCGGAGGGTCCAAGAAAGGGAGGACCCTTCCTCCGGACTTCTCCACCAACGCCGACAACGACGAGGAGGAGTGGCCAACAAGGGCCAAGCCCCTGGCGAGATCGTAAGTGTCCGGACTCCGGAATAGTTCATGACTTTTTATTTGTCGCGTAGTGTCTTCTAACACCGAATATGACCATGCAGCCCGCCCGAGGACGAGCTCGCCGCTTCGTCGAGCGGCTCCCTGGGTTCGTCGGATGTGAATAGCACTTCACTTCTGACCGCCTCCTCTCCTTGTGTCGCCGACGACACTGCGGTGGAGTCCCAAACGGGGCCCAACCAGGAGGAGGTGGTCCTGGAGGCGCCGCAAGGCGACCTCCCGGACTCCGGGCGCAAAGGGGGCGAAACCCCAGAGGGCTCTAAGTCCGCCTGTGCTTGGGACTCCGCACCGAACCTTCAGTGGTTTCAAGTCCGACAAGCGGCTCCTTCAGAAGAAGGGCAAGACTCGCGACGCCGGTGACCTCCGCCCATCCGGAGGCACCGGATAGCTTGGCCGGAGGCACTTAACGGCGCCTCCATCAACGAGGAGCACCGACTGTTATGAGTGTGGTGATCTGAAAGTTCACCCGCCAAGAGCGGGCTGACCGAAGCCTGTACCAGCCTTCTAACAGGCTTTGAGGTATGTTTAGAATATGTAAAAATATTACCGCATAGACAGTAGCCCCTGATGCTTAGTTTGGTGTTCGGAAAGAAAAGCCGGACTAAGGATCTAAAAAGATATACGCAGGAGTCTAACATAAGTATGTCAATATGCGAATGCAGGCTGCTTACGACCCTCTGACCGACCTTGATTGCGGAGGTCAATGCATTGAAGAAGAGCCTCGAGCGGTCCAAGAACGAGCTCGGCCTTGCCAAGAAGCAGCTCGAGGACAGGGAAGGTAAGCAATACCTTATTAAAGAAATACCTTATAGAAAGGATTCGCTTGCAAAAAATGACAGGAATAACGTGGGTATTGTAGGGGCCACTTAACGAGGTGGCGACCTCAAGGAAGCGGTGTCCGCGGCCGAAGCAAAGCGGCCATGAGCGCACCGAGCGAGAGAAGCAGGAGGAGCGGGTGGCGGAGGTGCGACAAGAGCTCCACGCTCTCGTGGAAAAACACGAGAGTTTGAAGCGTGACTCCAAGACTCGGGAGTCGGAGCTCGCCTCGGCTCTTGAGAGTGCCAAAGCCGCTAAGGCCGAAGCCCAAAAAGCCCTCCAAGAAATTGAATCATTAAAGAAGATAGCGGCGGGTAAGGCATTCTTTATGCAAAGCAAGCATGTGAAAGTGAATTACCTATTACTTACCCGGATTCAGAGCTCTCCAGGCGCATTTGCAGATCTGCCACGTAGTATGTCTGATGCTGCCGCGTTCTACCGCGCCAAGGAGGGGAGCTCGACGGAGAAGGTGTTCTAGTCTCAGTATGCTGAGGCCGAACGTCCGGTGCCCCTAAGCGACCAGCTGAAGCAGCTGGTCGAGCTCCACAAGGTCGCCGAATAGGCCATGAAGGGTGAGGGAGTCCCGGACTAGGGGGTGTCCGGATAGCCGGACTATCGTCACAGCCGGACTCCGAGACTATGAAGATACAAGATTGAAGACTTCGTCCCGTGTCCGGATGGGACTTTCCTTGGCGTGGAAGGCAAGCTTGGCGATACGGATGTGTAGATCTCCTACCGTAGTAATCGACTCTGTGTAACCCTAACCTATCCGGTGTTTATATAAACTGGAGGGTTTTAGTCCGTAGGACGAACAACAATCATACCATAGGCTAGCTTCTAGGGTTTAGCCTCCTTGATCTCGTGGTAGATCTACTCTTGTACTACCCATATCATCAATATTAATCAAGCAGGAGTATGGTATTACCTCCATCGAGAGGGCCCGAACCTGGGTAAAAATATCGTGTCCCTTGTCTCCTGTTACCATCCGCCTAGACGCACAGTTCGGGACCCCCTACCCGAGATCCGCCGGTTTTAACACCGACATTGGTGCTTTCATTGAGAGTTCCTCTGTGTCGTCGCCATCAGGTAGGATGCCTCATCTGGTCTTTAAATACGATACCATCGCCAAAGAAGCCTTGGCCACTGGTCAGACTCTTCGGCTAGGCGGTTTTCTCATGACCGCTAGTTCGGGTCAGCCGCGACGATGACCTCTCGAGTCATCAAAACCAATCTCCATGTTAGTTCGGAACGTGCTGAACAGTTAGATCCGATCGAGCTCTCCTCCATAAACGAGCTCTTGGATCGCATCGCCGCCCTGGGAGTCGCCACAGATTATGACCGGATCGGGCCTAAAACCGATCTGAGAGAGATCAACTCTCCCCAGGCCACCCATCATGTTGCTGTGATAGAGGAGCAATGCGGCGATTCTTCTTCTATCTTAAGGACTAGCCACGTCCGGATTCCCGATCCCTCCATGCCGGATTCCCGCGGAGGGACGGATGTCGATCAAGCCCTGAACTTAAAGTCAGGCGGCGGGTCGGACTCATTGGATAGCACTCAAAAATCTGAACTTCCGAGTTCGGAAACTTCTCGGCCCTTGAGTCCTAAATTGGACGGGGTTCCGGATTTAGTGCCACCCGCCCACCCAAACATTAGCAATCTCTCTCGAATTCGGCAAGAGCCCGCTGAAGCAAGACATCATTACTGGGCAAGATTCCTCCTGGTTATGAACAGGATAAAGGACTGCCGAGAGGAGGACGCAATCCCAATTTTCTGCAATAATTGCATGGACAAGGGAATCCTAAACGCCATAAGTCGTTGCAAAATTACACACTTTGTTGACTTGGTGACCATAGTACAAAAGTACTGTGCGATGGAGAGCGCCTGGAAAACTGAAAGTAAATTTTGGGATAATCCGGCCCCGAATACATCCCTAGTCCGGAACAAAAGGGTGCATCATTATCAAGCACCTGGGTTGAATACCAAAAAACCAAACCCCCCTAAAGGGTACGGAACCGTACTGGAGGGTTGGCTAAACGGACCCTGCAAAATTCATAGCACAGAGGGCGCCACTCCAACTCATAGCCTTCGAGCATGTTGGATACTACGGCAGGTGGCCAAAAGTGGCAAAGAGCTTCTAGCTTCGGAAACCCAGCCCAGCAACACCAGTAAGGTGTTAACAGTCTTCGAGACTTTCGCATCAAATAACATGCGAAAATGAACACTCCGCAACCTTGCCGTAGTCTACCAAGTAGCAACAATAAATCCATCGAGTGACACGGCTATTACCTTCAATGCCTGTGACGAACCTAAATTCCGAACTGCCCGGGCACCAGCCGCATTGGTCCTCAGCCCGATAGTGGGCGGATTTACGCCTTACTAAGGTACTCATGGATGGCGGCAGCGGACTAAACCTCATCTATGAGGAAACCCTCCGAAACATGGAAATAGACTGGAACCGCATTGAGCGAAGCAGCACAACCTTTAGAGGAATAATCCCCAGCCGGGAAGCATGCTGCACAGGAAAAATCACGCTGGATGTAGTGTTCGGCTCGCCGGACAATTACAGGTCCGAGGAGGTCACATTTCAAGTGGCCCCGTTCAACAACGGATATCATGCTTTATTAGGACGAGAGGCATTCACAAATTTTCAAGCTATACCCCGTTATGGGTACATGAAGCTTAAAATGCCCGGACCTAAGGGAATCATCACTCTTGCTAGTGGTCCGAACATAGCACTCCGCGCCGAAAACAAGACAGCCGCACTAGCCCTCGAGGCACTATCCGAAGCCCTAGCAGCCTAGGAACTCACCGCGATGCACTCCACGGTGAACAAGGACGATGTGATACTTGATAAAAGATCCAAGTCCACTTCTTTTAAACCAGCGGATGAAATAGTCAAATTCCAAGTCCGCCCAACGGACCCTGCAAAGACGACCTCCATTGGGGCCAATTAAACCCTGATGTAGACGCCACACTAAGAGAATTTCTACAAGAAAACTGGGACATCTTTGCCTGGCACCCTTCAAACATGCCAGGTATCCCACGTCGGCTGGCCGAGCACAGCCTAAATATCCTAAAAGGATTCAAGCCAGTCAAACAGGCTCTTCGGCGCTTTTTCGAACCCAACAGACAGGCCATGGGACAGGAGCTAGCCAAACTTTTGGAAGCCGGATTCATCAGAGATATAAAACATCCAGACTGGCTAGCAAACCTGGTGATGGTACCAAAGAAGGATAAGTCCTGGTGCCTATGTGTTGATTTTAAAGACCTTAATAAGGCTTGCCCAAAGGATCCCTTCCCCCTCCCTCGAATTGATCAAATCATTGACGCCTTCAAAGCAGACACGACTCATTGTGCTTCCTCGACGCATACTCGGCTACCACCAAATCAAGATGGCGGAGCTGCACCAAGCTGCAACAGCATTCATCACTCCACACGGCCCGCTCGCTTCAACACAATGCCCTTTGGGCTCAAAACGCCGGCGCAACATATCGGCGCATGATTCGGACATGTCCGCAAACCAGATCGGCAAAACAATAGAAGCATATGTAGATGACGTGGTCGTCAAAACCAAGCACGTCGAAACTCTAGTAGACGACTTGAGGCTCACATTCGACAATCTTCGAAAATATGACATCAAGCTCAATCCGGAAAAATGCGTCTTCGGCATTCCAGCCGGAAGCTCCTGGGCTTCATTGTGTCCGGTAGAGGAATTGAAGCAAACCCAGCCAAGATCCGAGCTCTGTCACAATTGGATATTCCAAAATACCTCAAACAAATAAAAAAATTAACAGGATGCGTAGCGGCTCTAAGCCGCTTTATTTCCCGATTGGGGGAAAAGGCGTTACCCCTTTACTGCCTCCTCCGCCGCACCGAACACTTCGATTGGACGGATGCCGCCACGCTGGACTCGAAGAAATAAAGGCCATTTTGGCAACAAATCCGGTCCTGGCCGCGCCCAACGTGGGCGAACCAATGCTATTATATATCGCCGCAACACATCAAGTTGTCAGCGTGATGCTCGTCGTCGAACGAGAAACAGACGGACATCGGTTCCCTGTTCAAAAACCGGTTTATTATGTGTCCACTGTCCTAACTCCATGCAAGTCCCGGTACCCACACTATCAAAAGATAGGTGTTCATGGCATCTCGGAAGCTGCGACACTACTTTCAAGAGTGTTCGATAACGGTAGCCTCCGAAGTACCTCTTAACGACATTATAAACAACCGCGACGCGACGGGCGGATTGCTAAATGGGCCATAGAGCTCCTTCCATTCGATATAACTTATAAGCCACGACGAGCTATTAAGTCGTAGGTTTTGGCCGACTTCGTGGCTGAATGGACCGAAGCCGAACTCCCTAAAGAGTACGGCGCATACTCCAATTGGATCATGCACTTTGACGGCTCCAAAATGTTGGCCGGCACGGGCTGGTATCGTCTCGACGTCCCCAACAGGGGACAGTCCAATACGCCCTTCGGGATAATGTATACGGACTCCAACAACGCAGCCGAATCTGAGGCCCTTCGCACGGCCTCCGGATGGCGCCTCCATGGGCATTCAACGCCTAGAGGTGCGCGAGGATTCAACCTTGCAATATCTCAAATAAACGGGAATTTGATGCCAAAGATCCGAAAATGGCAGCATACCGCAATGCGGTCCTAAAAATGTCAAGACGGTTCAAGGGCTCGAATTTCATCATATAGCCCGGGATAACAACCAGGCGGCGGATATATTGGCACGCATCGGTGCAAAACGCGATGCCGTACCACCCAATATCTTTCTGGAACGGCTGTTCAAGCCATCTGTACTATGGGAAGGGGAGTCCGGCAATATCAATCCGGACCCAACCGCACTACCTGACACCGAACACTCTGACATAACCGGAGGCTTTGCCCCCGAGATAGCATCCTCTGCTCACGAAATAATGGCGGTTATCGCCCCGTGGACGGAACCATTCCTAGCCTACCGAACTAGGCAGGAACTCCCCGAAGACCAAAATGAGGCTCGCTGCATAGTACGGTGCTCTAAAGCCTATAAAGTCCATGAGGGAGAGCTTTATAAGAAAAGCACTACCGAGTCCTTCAAAGGTGTATCTCCGAAGAGGAAGGTCGAAACCTCTTGGCTGAAATTCATGCCGGACCGGGTGGACACCACGCCGCAGCCCGGCCCTTGTAGGCAAGGCCTTCCGTCAGGATTTTATTGGCCGACGGCCCGGGCAGATCTTGCGGGACTTAGTCCAATGATGCGTCGGTTGCCAGCTTTTTGCTAACCAAAGCCACATGCCACCCACCGCCCTTAAAACTATACCCATCACCTGGCCGTTCACGGTCTGGGGGCTTGACATGGTTGGACCCCTCAAGGGAGGAACCCACAAGCAAAAATACCTATTGGTCATGGTGGACAAATTCACCAAATGGATAGAGGCCAAGCCTGTTAAAACGGCCGAATCCGGACCAAGTGATAGACTTCATATCGTGGGTAGTGCACCGTTACGGTGTCCCCCACAGTATCATCACTGATAATGGCACCAACTTCACGTCCGATGAAGTCAAATCATGGTGCAAAAACATGGGCATCAAGCTCGATTACGCCTCAGTCTATCACCCTCAAACCAACGGCCAAGTCGAACGGGCAAATGGTCTAATCATGAGCGGCATTAAAACCATACTAGTGCGGTCGCTCAAGGAATCTAACACGCACTGGGTTGAGGAGCTCGACTCCGTAGTCTGGGGCTGCGGACCACGCCGAATCATACTACCGGATTCACACCATTCTTCATGGTGTACGGCGCAGAGGCAGTCTTGCCCTGCGACATAATACATGACTCACCTCGCGTGCGCATGTACGAAGAAAGAGAAGCCGAGCTTGATCGGCAGGACAGTTTGGACGAATTGGAGGAGGAGCGCGACGTGGCAAAAGCTCGTTCCGCATTCTATCAATAGCAGGCTCAAAGATATCAAAGCAGGGAAGTACGGGTCAAAGCTTATAATGTTGGCGAACTAGTTCTACGCCCGCCGGACAAGAAAAAGGACAACCTCAAGCCCAAATGGGAAGGTCCATTCATCATCGACCAGGTCCTGACCGGCGGAGCATACCGTCTGCAAAACGCATCGGATTACCGACTCGAGCCGAACCCATAGAACGCAGCCCGTCTACGAAGATTCTACGCCTAAGTGCCGGACTCCAAGTTCGTCTCCTTCCTCCGTCCGCATTCTTTATTTTTGCTTTTTGCTGTCTTTTATCTCTCTCCTTCCTCCTCCTTCTTCTTGTAGCCTCTAGAGGCTCGTTTGCGCTTTTTTTTCGCAACATTATACCTGGGGGCTTCTTTAACAGAAGCTTATTTATACGGGCTTTCATGCCCAACACATGCGTTAAACTTCCGCATGTACCTTTTATTCACCATTATATGCATCGATATGACTTAAGTTTTGGCCAAGCTGGGTTGCTGGCTCACATGCTTACCCCTACGTTCCCGATTGTTCGGCTAGGTGGTAAAGGGAGCACCTCTGGGATTCTTACTGCCGGGTCAGCCGGATGTGTACCTCAGACTGGGTGAAGCCGAAACCTGCGTTCTTAAGGGAATATTCGGTCAATGAATTGAAAGATGATTTTAAACTATTTACCCATCTGCCCCGGATGATTTTACGCTTTCCTATCATCTTTGACATGCACTTTAGGTCATGCATCACAGCTAAAGGAACCCTTAATGGAACTATTCTCCCTGGAAGATGTTTCTTACGACCCATGTAATATAACATAACTAGTTGGGCACTTGTCTGATACAGCAACAATGACCCCTACGCCTTGTCTCCATGCATACCACGGTTCTTATATAGCCACGAAGGTATTCGGACGCACTCCAGACTATTGGGTCCGGAGGTCGAAGCGAAAAGGTCTGCTATGACAAACGATCTACAATCCGGCTAGAAGACATTTTTTCATGTCATATTTTTACATAGTCAACTCGACTCATTGTATTCCTCCTCAATGCCATCTAATAGGCTATCTAATTTACAATCTTGTTGGGAATACTTGGCGGCCAATTCTACTTGGTCAGATACTAAGCTTGCAGGATCTCCATCCCATCCGGCCCCACAGGTCCGACCTCGGCCATGTGGTTTGGGTCAACCTTCGTGTACCGCGTCTTTACCATGGCCCAGGCCTCCCTGGCGCCTTGACGGCAGGCCGATATCTTCCACAGCCGGAAGCGCCGCCGTGGTCCTTGAAGCCGCTCTGCCAGCTCCCCAATGCCTTCGGGCAGGGAGATAGATGGCCACAAGGCCTAGCCGATGCTTTTCATCACCTGCCGGACTCATTCGTGCAGCTGCCGCAGTTCGGGAAGAAGATCACCCGAAGAATTGGGCATCTCCTCCTCAGGACGACCTGTGACCAAACCTACATACATGTTTATGTTTGTCGCCTTCCTCGCCGAACTCTTTCAAAGTTCGCTCAAGCACTTACTAAAAATGCCGCGACAAAGCCGCCGATTCTCCTTTACGGAGTCAGATAACTGGGCACGAACGTTCTTTAGTTCCTCACCCAGCTTGGTGTTGGCGTCTTGGAGGTTATTCTTCTCCTGCCGCACCCTCGTAAGCACGCTCTCGCCGGCCTTTAACTGGCGTAAGAGTTGTTGCTTGTCCGGATCTAGTCCAGCGCCATCTGCAATGTTTTTATCAGATTTACACACTTCATAAATTATTTATCTTCTGAAGCGTATATTACCAGAGGGGGTCTCTGTGGCTTCCCCCGTAGCGGCTAGTGCAGCCTCAAGTTGGGCCCTGCACTCTTCCAGCTCCTGGGACTGTCGGGTATTCTTTTATGTATGATCCTGCATAAAAAATGATCTTTAAATAAGTTATTCTAACTATTTTAAGTCTCGGGGGCTACTGGCATATATAACTGTCAAACTTCCGTACCCGTATGTCCTTCACATACTGCTCCGTGGCTCTGGCTAGACCATCTTGAGCGGCACGGAGGTGCGCATCTCCCGAATCAAAGGCATTCAAGGCCTCTTGGGAGAAACATGCATCACGAAGAACTGTCCGGCGGCGCCTGTGATTCAAGGCGCTCTCCACCTCGGAGTTGGTGGCGGACAACCTGTCGGCGTCCTCTGTCGGAGGAGCATCCGACGCACGTCTCATGCTCGCCTCAGCCTCTGGACCCGACTTTGATGCTTTTCCGGTGAAGGCTCGATCGGCAACCTCTCCGGACTCAGTCCGGCGAGCGCTCTTTTTTCCTGAAAAGAGCATCAGCATTAGTACGCCTTCCAGGAATCAATCCTGGGAGTATGGTGACATGCCATACCGCTGCGGCGGAGTTTCGATCCGGACCGCACTTCTTTTTTTAGCCAGGGCCGCCGCCTTTGTTGGCCAGCCGCTGAGCTCGGCTTCCTGCCTCGAAGGTACCCCCTGCGAAGCACCATTGGTATACGGTGATCAAAAATAAGCATGGATGGGTCGTTATCAGGGTTTTGTGATCTCGGTCTCATTTAACTGTGAGGCTGGAAGTATTCCGGGGTAATCAGCCGTAATGGCAACCAACGCATTGTCGATGCTAAGTTGGTGGAATACCCCGTCGATCAACTCCACCTTTATATCCGGATCCTCTTCGGAGGTCGGATCGAGGGACCGTTCCGGATCCTCGGGTTGTGGGGGCGGGTTGTGTATCTTCTCCACAGTCCGGCGCAGTTCCTGCGCAGAAACCACGAAATGAGATATTTAACCATGGGAACATGGATCGGACAGGTCACAAAGATGTTTGCTTACCTAGCTTCGAGGATTATTCGAAGAAAACTCCTTTAGTGGATTGACACGGAGGAAATCCTCCTCCTCCCCTTTATACATGGCATACAAGATTTTGACCAGTTCGGTGACCTATCCTGGCCCTTTGCGGCCATGGCGGGTGGCATCGTCGTCCCCGTTGAAGTCCCACATGGGGTGGCCCCTGTATTGGAGCGGCTGCACTCCCCTCATAATGCAGATTGCCATGACTCCTGTCATGGTCAATCCGGCATGAGCCAGTAACCTTATTCGGCTAATCAAATAATGGACATCCCGGTCATCTTCTCTCCGGGGGCTCCGAGGGCGCCAGCTTAGGCGCTTCTTCAGAGGAGCATTGCTGAACTCCGGAAGGCCGATCCGAACAGGATCCGGCAGCGGGACATCCTCCTTGTAAAACCATTCATAAGGCCAGTCTTCGGACGCCTTCTTGGGGGTTCCGGATAGGTATCCGGTCCCGGCGATGCGCCATAGCTCGGCTCCGCCCACTTGATATATTGACCCCTCATGAGAACGGGGTACTAGGCAGAATATTCTCTTCCACAGCCCAAAATGAGCCTCGACACCCAAGAATAGTTCGCAAAGGGCCACGAAGCCCGCGATGTGCGTGATGGAGGCAGGAGTGAGGTGGTGCAATTGGAGGTCAGAGAACTCCAAGAGCCCCGGAGAAACAGATGGATGGGAAATCCGAGTCCTCTTACTAGATAAGAGATGAAGCATACCCGCTCTCCTTTAGAGGGATCGGGACGCTCTCCGCTTGCTTTCCGCCCTTGTAGGTGGCAAGTCCGGCTCGAACCGGGACCATGAAGGCCGGGGGAAGAAATCCCTTGGCTTGGAGTATGACTAGCTCGCTATGCGGGACTGAGCATCTCTCCCAACTTCCTGGCTAAGGGCTGGGAGCGCGGGAGGAGGAGCCGCGTCGACTGTCCATGATGGAATTGGCTTTGGTCAGAGGCGCTCCGATGAAAGCTCACGAAGGGGGGATGGTGTGACTCAGATCTAGATCATTGCCCTTTTTGTAGGCGGCTCATTTGCGCGGCTAGGGGGGTAAATTGTAAAAATACCCTGGCTTTTCGCATTCATTCGAACACGTGGAAGATGGCCGTTATTGGGCGTAGAAGCCGAGGAGCGCAGCATTTATCAGAAGGTGGACACTATTCGACGAGTATATGGAATTTGGAGAAGAACCCGCCTCGCAATGCCGAAGACAATCAACGCGCCAGACTCATCGTCATTGAAGCCTGGTTCGGGGGCTACTGAGGGAGTCCCGGACTAGAGGGTGTCCGGATAGCCGGACTATCGTCACGGCCGGACTCCGAGACTATGAAGATACAAGATTGAAGACTTCGTCCCGTGTCCGGATGGGACTTTCCTTGGCGTGGAAGGCAAGCTTGGCGATACGGATGTGTAGATCTCCTACCATTATCCGGTGTCTATATAAACCGGAGGGTTTTAGTCCGTAGGACGAACAACAATCATACCATAGGCTAGCTTCTAGGGTTTAGCCTCCTTGATCTCATGGTAGATCTACTCTTGTACTACCCATATCATCAATATTAATCAAGCATGAGTAGGGTATTACCTCCATCGAGAGGGCCCGAACCTGGGTAAAAACATCGTGTCCCTTGTCTCCTGTTACCATCCGCCTAGACGCACAGTTCAGGACCCCCTACCTGAGATCTGCCGGTTTTGACACCGACAAAGGGCCTCATAGTTCGGCTGTGGCCATTGGAAGCCATGCCTAGGAGCTACTTCGGGCTAGTGCAGCGGCTGGTGGACGCCTGTCCATGGATTGAAGTCATCAAGCGCTCCGGCTGCATTGAAGGTGCCTGTTCGGGCCTTGCCCGCTAAAGTGCACTCGGGCAAGCCGGATGCGGAGAAGCTTGTGACGGACGGGCCACCGAAGGGCAAGGAGCATCGCAAGCCGAAATGTACTATGAGGGCGTCTCAAGGGTGCCCGCCAGATAGCGGATGAGTGCTCCAAAGATGTAATTTTTGAATAGACTCGCATTTGTTATCCTGTCGCTGAAAACTTGTTCATATGCGCTTAAGCAACGCTTGTTAATTTAAAATATTACCTTCAGGCGGCCGCTTATCAAATTTGAGAGATGGCAAGTCGTTGGCTTCAGCCCCCATGCCACGAGTGCTGGGGTGTTCGGATAAACTTGAGCGCTCTTGTTCCCATTCTTGGGTCCGTCGAGGGAGGCGCTCAACGCAACGAACAAGGCGACCGGACTTATAGTGCTTGAACACTCTCACTTAGCCATAGAATTCTATAATTTTAAATTTCAAGAAGCCCCTAGTATTCGAAGACCGAGTTCGTGGCGCTATCCACGCCTTTGGCCGGACAATGCCGACTCCTCGCTCTAAGCGGCATAAGTCTTTAGGGACCAAAAGCCTCTCGAACAGCGCATCGGCTCTCGCCCTATCATGACGGTCAGTTTTATCTTTCTCCACCGAGGTGCTCAAGCCAGCTCAACCGGGCACAATCGCAGTGGTTCTCCCAAGCGCTACCTTAGCCGATATAACGGAACATAAGGTACCAAAACATGGGAGCCGGGCAAACCCAACTATTGACTCAAGACATGATTCGAGCCGATGCATATAATGCTATAAGTTCGGGTGCCGCACTTGTGAAAGTGTTCGGACTTATCACACCAAACTTTTGGGGTACTTAAGCCATCGGTGTATTGGCCGTACCAAAGTGTACGGGTGCAACATGTCATGAAATGAACATATATATAGATAAAGAAAGGAGTGCAATAATAGGCAAAAGCTATGTATTGTTTATTCAAAAGGTACTGCAATGGAAGCGAGCGATACAAATAGTGCGATAAGCAAGGGATGGGACTATTTAACATGTCCCTCCAGGAGTAAGCTGCGGGATGGTATGTAAAACAGGTATAATGCTCGTAGTAGAGACCACCGGACACTCGGCGTAACTTTCATTTCCTTGGATGTTGCATCGTGAGTTCGGCAATTCTAGTGTCGGACAGACTTCGGAAAACGGAGTCCTGAAAGTAAGAAAAAGAAGAAAGAAAAAGAATGACACAATTGGGAGCCCTGGGTGCGGTTGAGCCGCATTCTGGGCGTGCCGTGGTCGTGCCCCTCGCCTTAGGCCCATGGTATGTCCAGAGCGTAGTTATGTACGCGTAGTACTGGCTTCGCTGTTTCGCGAGGGCTGGGGTTGGGGCCGGATTGCTACGCGTGCTCGGATCGTGCCAGGCGGTCTTGTTGTAGGTTACTCCGGGCGCGCTTGACGGTGGCCGGACGTTTAATGGCCGGACCAGGGAATTGTTGTGAGAGGCTGCTTTGCACCTCCGGCGCGAGGGCCGCCGTGTGCTCCTCCGTTCGGAGAGAGCGTTCGGTGTTTCCATTGACCGTGATTACTCCTCGAGGGCCTGACATCTTGAGCTTGAGGTATGCGTAGTGCGGCACCGCATTGAACTTTGCAAATGCGGTTCGTCCAAATAGTGCATGATAGCCGTTGCGGAACGGGACTATGTCGAAGATTAACTCTTCGCTTTGGAAGTTATCCGTGGATCCGAAGACCACTTCGAGTGTAACTGAGCCTGTACAATTGGCCTCTACACCTGGTATGATGCCTTTAAAGGTCGTCTTTGTGGGTTTAATCCTTGAGGGGTCTATGCCCATTTTGGCGCCTTTGTATCCTCGATAAAGCAGGTTCAGCTGCTACCGCCAAATCCATCGAGGACTCTAGTGAGGTGAAATCTGTCGATGATTGGGTCAAGAACCAATGCGGCGAATCCGCCGTGACGGATGCTAGTGGGGTGGTCGCTTCGATCGTTTGTGATCGGGCAGGAAGACCATGGGTTGACCTTCGGGGCTTCTGGCTCCATCGAGTATACGTCCCTTAGTGCACGCTTCCGCTCCCTTTTGGGTATGTGGGTTGCGTATATCATGTTCACCGTCCGCACTTGTGTGGGAAAGCCCTTCTGTCCTCTATTGTTCGGCGGCCGGGGCTCTTCCTCGTCATCACTATGCAGCCCCTTGTCGTTGTTTTCGGCGCTGAGCTTGCCTTCTTGCTTGAACACCCAACAATCCCTGTTTGTGTGGTTGGCTGGTTTTTCGGGGGTGCCATGTATCTGGCACAAGCGATCGAGTATTCGGTCCAAGTTGGGACGGGCCACAGGTATTTCTTTTGAATGGCTTCTTCCGCTGACCGGGTTTAGAGCCTCTGAATTCGGCATTTACTGTCGTATCTTCAGCATTATCACCGTTAATGCGGCGTTTATGCTTGTTGCGACACGATCTGCCATTGCTGTCCTTGGTATCCGAACTACCAGGGTGTTTGGCCAAGTTGTTGCTTTGAGCTAGCCAGCTGTCCTCTCCCGCGCAAAAGCGGGTCATGAGTATGGTGAGGGCTGTCATGGATTTCGGCTTTTCCTATCCTAGGTGCTGGGCTAGCCACTCGTCGCGGATGTTCTGTTTGAAGGCTGCTAGTGCCTCTGCATCCGGACAGTCGACAATCTGATTTTTCATTGTTAGGAACCGCATCCAGAATTGTCTGGCCGATTCTTCTGGCTACTGAATTATATGGCTGAGGTCATCGGCGTCTGGTGGTCGCACATATGTGCCCTGGAAGTTATCAACGAATGCGGCTTCCAGGTCCTCCCAACAACCGATTGACTCTACTGGCAAGCTGTTGAGCCAATGCCGAGCTGGTCCTTTAAGCTTGAGTGGGAGGTATTTGATGGCATGTAGATCATCACCGCAGACCATGTGGATATGGAGGAGATAGTCCTCGATCCGCATCGCGGGATCTATGGTACCATCGTGATGATTCGATGTTTACGGGTTTGAAGCCCTCGAGATTTGATGATCCATTACTTCATCTGTGAAGCATAGTGGGTGTCTTGGCGCCTCAGATATTGGGCTATATCACGACGTAGCTCATATGAGCTTTGTCTCATCGTGTTCGCCCGGCCGGGTTTGCTGTATCCGCGTGACGGTAATCATCCGAGTCGTTACGGCACGCGATCTATAGATCGATCTTGTATGCTTTGCCTTATCCTCCAATATATCTCGCAAGTTCGCGCGTTTTCCCGTGCCTTGGTACTTTTTGAGCGGGCGTCGGTCGTGGCTTGAGCGGAGGGCCGAGAGGTTTCTGCAGCCAGCGCCACGGGTGGCCGGTCTGCCATGTCATGCGCTGGTGACGGGTGCTTCCTCCTCCGATCGAGGCAACGACCCACGCTTGGGGTAGCTTTTGGAGGGCGCTCGAAGTTCATACTCTTCGCTGCAAGGACTTCAATCCATCTGTCGCCTAGCGAGGTCTTGGTCAGCTCTAAGTTGTTGCTGCTTTTTCTTGAGGCTGCTTGCCGTGGCCATGAGCCTGCGTTTAAAACACTCTTGTTCGACGGGTCCTCTGCACGACGAATTTAATTGCCGTCGAGGCTTGCCTCGCCTTCGGAGGGGGCGATAATTATCGCCCTCTACCTCTCTTTCTGCCAAGACTATCGCGGCGGACTTGCTTCTCCCTCCTCATGCGCCGAGTCCCCGCCGAGGGGGCCGCCTTCGCACCGTCCGGGGTATAATTGTCTCCCAGTCGGAATCGCAGCTTTTATTGTGGCGGGATTTAGAGCGGCGCCCGACGCCGGCACTTGGGTTGTTTCTTGGAGGGTCATCCTCCGCCGTTCCATCGCCATTCCCATCTTTTGGGATGTCCACCATGTATATGTCATATGACGAGGTGGCCTTCCAAAGGCCCCCGTGGGCGCTGGATCTTGATCGCCTCCGCACTGCCGTCCATACCGTCAATGTCTTGGCGTGAAGTCGAGCATGTCGGTTAAATCATCGATAGTGGCTACAAAGTGGGTGGTGGGTGGGCGTTGAATTTCTTCGTCGTCCGAATCCCAACCTTCCTGACCATAGTTCGGCCAGGGCTCCCCTGACAAAGACAGAGACTTTAATGAGTTCAGGATATCGCCAAAGGCGAAAAGTCGAAAGATGTCCGTGGCGGTGAACTCCATAATCGGGCGCCAGCCGGATTCGACCGTAGAGGCGCGGGAGGTTCGGAGTCCGCAAGGAGTCCGCACTGGAGTCACGAAGCTTCAAGGGCGAGGGATGGTGTTCGACTCAATCGCCGTGGAGATTTCAGCCCCCGAGGCGGTGTCCAACCAACCGTCCTCGATCGGCGAAACCGGCTCCGGATTAAGGGTCAGAGCGGATACTGGTGCGGTCTCCAGGGCGCTGTTCGGCGGCAGATCTAGATCGTAGCCATCGAGACAGTGCGGCGTGCTCGGCTGTGGTTCGAATCCGTCGAAGATCAAATCTCCACGGACATCAGCCGTATAGTTCAGGCTTCCAAATCTGACCTGATGGCCAGGGGCGTAGCTTTCAATCTGCTCCAGATGGCCTAGCGAATTGGCCCGCAGCGCAAAAGCCGCCGAATACGAAGATCTGTCGGGAGAAAAGTCTCACCTCGACTGCATCGTTGTCGATGATTGAAGGAGCCATCGGGCCTATAGGTGACGCACAGAGGAACTCTCAATGAAAGCACCAATGTCGGTGTCAAAACCGCGGATCTCGGTAGGGGGTCCCAAACCATGCGTCTAGGCGGATGGTAACAGGAGACAAGGGACATGATGTTTTACCCGTGTTCGGCCCTCTCGATGGAGGTAATACCCTACCCCGCTTGATTAATATTGATGATATGGGTAGTACAAGAGTAGATCTACCACGAGATCAAGGAGGCTAAACCCTAGAAGCTAGCCTATGGTATGATTGTTGTTCATCCTACGGACTAAAACCCTTCGGTTTATATAGACACCGCATAGGGTTAGGGTTACACAGAGTCGGTTACAATGGTAGGAGATCTACATATCCGTATCGCCAAGCTTGCCTTCCACGCCAAGGAAAGTCCCATCCGGACACGTGACGAAGTCTTCAATCTTGTATCTTCATAGTCCAGGAGTCCGGCCAACGATGATAGTTCGGCTATCCAGACACCCCCTAATCCAGGACTCCCTCATAGGGCATTCATGTAAAGGGCCAAGCTAGTTCTAATAGATGCAAGAACGATACATGCCACTGGGACAGACCCGAGCGGCCTGGGGATGATGCAGCCCAAGGGGCGCCCCCTACAGAGTAAGCTAAAGATGCAAAAAGATACGCGCCGCAGGGACATGCCCATGTGACTGGGAATGATGCAGCCCGAGGGGTGCTCCCAACTGAGTAAACTGGAAAATGTCACCTGGTACCATTATAGAAGGAGTGTTGAAGTAGCTGAAGACGCGCGCTAAAGGAGTCGCTTCACATGAGCCACCAGGGCCCTGAGCCTCAGGAGGCTCCGGGGGCTCGGGTGGTTCTTGGAGGACCGCCGCCATCTCCGCCAGGACTACGTGATGCCTAGCCTCCTGAGCCGCCAGGACGCTTCGCAAGTGGCGCTGGAAAGCGGCAGCCACGTTAGGAAAGCCGAATGGCATGCGAACATAGCTGTGAGGGGGACCCTCGCACCGACCAACGCGCGAAGGCCAGAAGCGCTCTTGAGACGTGGCCCTGTTGAGCCCTGGAATGTCGACGCAAACACGCAACCCGTCATCCTCGCCAGGATGGGGAGCTGCGCCGGGTGGTGGGTGGCGATCGCTGCGCATGGTCCTTGCTTCTTGAAGCTCTTGGGTCGCCTTGATGATGAACTCCTGAGCACCGGGCGGTCCTCGCCTAGTGCCCTCCTGAGGGAAACGTGCGGCAAAGCACGCCCCCACATGGTGCCCGAGCGCCTCCCTCGTGATGTTGGCCGGGCGTGCCTTCCTATGCGAGGGAGGATGGCGCCCCAGCTGTGGGTGCTGATCCTGAGGTGGTGCCGCTGGGAACACCGCTCTCCTGAGGCCCTGGGTGGAGTAGCTTCTTCTTCTTCTTGAGGATGGCCTCAGGAGGGTACAGGGTGCCTTCGTCGTCGGGTTCTTTGATCGCTGCGGCCTGGAAAGCACGATCAAGGGAGCACACCGCATCTCTTTCTTCGCAGGGGACAGTGATGACGCCGCTCCTCCCTGGCATCTTGAGGACGTTGTAGACATGATGGGTTACTGCCATGAACTTAGTCAATGCTGGATACCCAAGGGTGGCGTTGTACGGCAGACGGATGTGGGCTACATCAAAGTCAATGAGCTCGGTGTGGTAATTGTTACGCTGGCCGAAGGTGACAGGGAGGCGGACCTTCCCTATCGGGGTGGTGGAGCCGTCGGTCACTCCTGAGAAAGGCTTGGTAGGCTGTAGCTAATGGTATGGCACTTGGAGGCTATCGAATGTCTCGACGGACAGGACATTGAGCCCTGCGCCGCCATCGATGAGGGTCTTGGTGACTTGAACGTTGCTGATGACGGGTGAGTAGAGCATCGGGAGGGCGCCGGCCGTTGCTGTGCACTTGAGCTGGTAAGACGAGCTGAAGGTGATGGCGCACCTGGACCACCTGAGCGGGCGCGTGGCCTCGAGCCGGGGAAGGGCCGCGTTCACCTCACGAGCAAGCTGCTTGAAGAGACGCTGAGAGGCTGGGGCTTGCGCGGCACCGAAGATGCAGGGGATGGCACGAGGCTCCTGGAAGCCCCCAGCCCCTTCGTGATGATGATGGTCATCGTTCCTCCTTGGTGGTGGTGGTAGCGGAGGGAGACCGGCGTTGCCCTGAGGTCGGTCCTGACGAGGCTGGTCCCTCCAGGCACCCTCACGGGGCTGGTCCTGCCAGTGGTCCTCACGAGGCCGGTCGCGCCACTCCTGGCGGGGGCCGCGGTCGTCCTAGCGTCCTCCACTTCGTCCTCCTCTTCGGCCATAGCCCCGGTCGTTGTGCTCGGGGCGTCGACCGAAGTGTCCATCTCGAATAGCCCTGAGCTCTCGGCAGTCATTGGTGTTGTGGCTGTGTATGTTGTGGAAGGCACAGAACGGACGACTACTCTTGGACGACTCGGGGCGGTCCCGGCCACACTTCGTGTCTGGCTCTGCCGCGCTCACGTCCTTGGCCTTGGCTTTCTTCTCTTCTGGGTGGGAAGCAGGGAGCTCGAGGAGGGAGAGGCGCCCCTCCTCAGTTCTTGCACACTTGGTCGCCATGTTGAACATCTCCAGGGCCGTGCATAGCTCCTCGTGGATGGCAAGCTCCTCCTTCATCTTGACATCGCAGACACCATCAGAGAACACCGAGATGATGGCCTCGTCCATCACCTTGGGAATCTTGAGGCGAACGCTGTTGAAGAGCTGGATGTACTTCCTTAGGGTCTCTCCCGGCTGTTTCTTGATGCGCCGTAGGTCGCCCACGGCGGGAGGGCGGTCGCGAGTGCCCTGGAAGTTGGCGACGAAGCGCTCGCGCATCTCGCCCCAGGAGGAGATCGATCCCGCGGGCAGGTTCAGGAGCCATGAGCGCGCACCATCTTTGAGGGCCATGGGAAACCAGTTTGCCATGACCTTCTCGTTGCCGTCGCCGTCGTCGATGCTCAGCTCGTAGAGTTGTAGGAACTCTGTAGGGTCAGGAGTGTCATCATAGCGTGGAGGCAGGTCTGGCTTGAACTTGCCAGGCCAGATGACGCTACGCAGCTCTGGGGTGAAGGCATGGTAGCCTACCATCGTCCCCGGAGCCCGTCGCGGAGGCGGAGCCTGATCTTGGCATCCACGCGCTGCTGCTGCAAGCGGTGCGCGGTCTTGACGTGGTGGCGCCGGGAGTGCAGGAGCGTTTTCTTATGGCCTGGGGATTTCTTGAGAGCTTCCTTCTTCGTGCGCGGGCGCCCGACACGGCGGGTCGCGCCGAGGGGCCGCACGTCTTGGTGCCAGGGCGCCGTCTTGGTACGGAGGTGGTGGTGGCGCTCCGTGAGCTACGTCGCCCGCGGCTGGAGGAGGGAGAGGTAGCGAGAGGGATAGTACGGAAGAGCCGCCGGCGGCGCTGACGAGCTCAGCGATGCGGTCCAGCCAGTCCTCATAGCGGTCGTCGACCGGGCGGTAATGCAGGAGCTCGCGTGCCATGAGCAGCGCAGCCTGCGCGTCCGTGGGTGCGCGACGAGCGTGGGACGATGAGCCAGGCGGAGTCAATGATGGGCTGGCAGTGCAGCCGTCCCGCCGCACAGAGGGGTGCATCGATGATGCTTGCTGCTTGTTTCCCACCGGGGCGTTGGCGGCGGGTGATGGAGAATGACGGGAGGCCCGCCGACAGGAGCCGTCTGAGCGACACGGGCAGCCCGACGCTCACCGCGAGCTCGGCGAGCGTCGGCCATGGATGCGGTGGAGCAGTGGAACGCGGATCGACGGAAGAAAGACTTCAGCGCCCCTCTTCCTGGGGCGCCAAATGTTGGATTACGGGTTCCGGCAAACCCTCGAGGTTCGAACACTGGGGTGCGCATGAAGATCTCTCTTCCCCTAGCTCACACTCTCAACGATCTCAAAGCCTAGCTCGCCGAACCCAGAGAACAAAGGACACAAGAGTTTATACTGGTTCAGGCCACCGATGTGGTGTAATACCCTACTCCATTGTGGTGTGGTGGATTGCCTTATAGGCTGAGGATGAACAAGTACAAGGGAAGAACGACCTCCTGAGGAGAGGTGTTCTTGAGCTCGGTGAGCTTGTGCTGTCAAGGATGATCTAAATGATCCATCTCAGATCTGTTCGTCCGTCCTCCCTTTCTATGGTGGTGGCTAGTCCTATTTATAGAGGCCTTGGTCCTCTTCCCAAATGTTTAGGTGGGAAGGGATCCCACAATGACCAATTTCGAAGGGAGACAAGTAGTAAAAGTTATCCTCACAAAAGGTGGTCTTCGCCTACCAAAGGCTCTGGTGGTGACGCAGTCGTGGGCTCCACATTGACCTCTGTCCTGCCGTCCTGCTGGTCTTGGTCTTGTTGCACCGATATGGAAACCTTTGCCTGATGCCTCGGGACTCCTCGCTTGCGCCTGCCCCTTTAGCACCAAAGAGGAAACAGGTACCCTACGCCCGGTGGCGCCCGCCTGGCTCACGTCATGTGAACCTCGCGAGGTGCCCCCCGCCTTGATCTCTCTGCTCCTCGCAAGCAAGCCTAGTGAGGCTGCCCCTGAGGAGGTCTTATGTCGTCCACCTCGCGAGGCTTGGCCCCTCGCGAGGGTCTTGAGTGGTTGTTGATGAAGATGGGCCGTACCAGGCCGTTGGTGGAGCCATGCCGTGGGCCGCAGGCAGGCAAGTCTGGGGACCCCCATTCCCAGAACGCCGACACCGACGACGAACCAATGGCCGATCAGCTGCCTTGGTCTTAAATCCAATTGTGGACGGCTTTCGACTTACCAATGTGCTCATGGAGGGCGGTAGCAGACTTAACCTCATCTACAAAGATACTGTCGGCATTCCGGGAACGGGGGTCGCCGGACTTGCCTGCCTGCGGCCTGCGGCGTGGCTCATGCGGGGCCCATCATGGCCCATCTTCATCAACACAAGCTCAAGACCCTCGCGAGGGGCCAGATTGCTGGGCGGATAACAGGAGCTTCCTCGTGCACGGCCTTGTCGCTGGCTCATGAGGAGGCGGAGAGATCAAGGCGGGTACCTCACGAGGTGCCCATGACGCAAGCCATGACAACCAAGGGCGCCAGCGGGCGCCAGCCAGCAGAAGGTCCTCCTTTCTCTTTGGTGCAAAGGAGGCAAGCGCAGTAAGAGCATCAAGCAAAGGCGCCCATTTCGTGCAACAAGACCAAGACCAGCCCAACGGCAGGAAGGAAGTCATTGTGGAGCCCAAGCCAAGGCCACCACCAGAGCCTTTGACAAAGCGAGGACCAACTTTAGTCAGATAAGTGTACTAGATGTTCCCCTTCAAAATGGCCAATTATTGGCGCCCTTCCTGCTCAATATTTGGGAAGAGGCCTAGGGCCCTTGCCTATAAATAGGGCTAGCCACACACAGAGCTAGGGGGACGAGAGGAGAAACCGGGAATCTGGAATCAGCAGAGAGAGAGCAACTGAACTCCCCCTAGCAGTTCATCGCACCAGCCAAGAACAGACCCTCGCGAGCCTGTTCTCCCTTGTATTGTTCATCACCATCAGCCCCAGAGGCAATCCACCGCACCACAAACTAGAGTAGGGTATTACACCACAATGGTGGCCTGAACTAGTATAAACCTTGTGTCTCTTGTGTTGTTCCTTTCGTAGTTTAGATCCAAGCGAGGTGGCGGGGTGCAGGTAGGTAGAAGGCGAGATCTCCGCGCGCACCCCAGTGTTCGAACCTCTAGGGTCTGCCAGAACCCGAAATCCGACATTTGGCGCGCCAGGTAGGGGTGCAACGGGATCCGCCTTCTGCCACTTCATGTCCCATCGCATCGTCATCATCATGTCTGGCGACCAGGCGGGCAACCCCGGTCCCTGGGCGGCTTGGCCCGCCCTCGCAGAAACGCTCACCTCGGGTGACCCCATGCCCCAGGCAGCTCGCGGTCCGCAGGGCACTGCGCGCCGCAGGCGACGCGAACGGGCTTCGACAACTCTCACGCCGTGGCAGGCGCGGTCGGCAGCGAGGGCCTCCAACCACGCCACGCGCTGACAACAGACACCCGCCGAGCAAAGCGAACTTGAGGGCCGCTCACGGTGGCCCGGGAGCTCATGCAGCAGGCTGTTGAAGGCGCCCGCGACGTCTTCAAGCTAGAGCGGGTGGCAGAGCTCCTGGACTTTGCCGCCTTGGGGGCTCACCCCTTCTGCACCCAGCTCCCACCTCAGGTCCAGGGCGGCCCGCGCGGGGGCTCCACACGCGGCCGCGGGCTCTAAGGCTACTCCAACACTAGCGAAGCTGTCAGCACCGGGCCGGCGGCAGCGCTGCCTCCGCTCCCGGCCAGCGAAGAAGGACTCGCCGCGACCCACGGCCCCAGTGGGCCGCCGCGCTACCACCCCCAGGTGGGCGCCTCAAGTAGAGCTGCATGGCACGCGGATAACTATGGTGTGGCCTTCGGGATGACGTCCCCAGAAGAATACGTGCCCCACATGATGGACCAAGGGCACCAGCATGAGGGCGAATAAGGCTCACTCCTCAGCCCAAGCTGGGGGGACGAGGCGACAGAAGCTGAGCTCTTCCAGTAGCCCCGTGAAGGCCCCACCGGCTATGCTGGAAGCGACGATTATCGGGTACCACTAATTCGTAGGAGGTGCAGGTCGCCACAGCGAGCGGCTGCCCCGCTCCCGTAGTCTCCTACCCCTCAGGAGGAGGGCGTCGGGGGCTGCAGGAGATGGTCCGAGATCCGGCATCACCACCGCGGAGTTCGGAGCAAGGCGTTCTCGTGGAGGTAGTCCTCTCATCGTGGAGGTGCCTCGTGGCCTGCTCGGGCGGAGGACCCGTGGTCGCCGGGGAACTGGCGACCGCTCTACCCCATCGGCGGCATCCTGGTTTCTGGTCGTCGTTGATGGCACTAGAGTGCGGCGCAAGGCGGGCCCACGTCTGGCGATATGAAGCAACGCCGGTACGTGTGAAGAAGGCCCAGTGCCTGTGAAGCTCGCCGCCCCGTGACACTCTCACATAATAATGAGTGGGGCGGTACACGCCCCGGAGTCTCGTGGGTGCCGCCTCAGCCCCGGGCTCCCTCACGCCCAAAGGGCGCAGCACTTAGCTCCGCCCTGGTGAGAAGACGTCCAAGACTAGACTAGGTGCCGTACGCAGCCTTTTTCTGCTTTCGTTGCTTTTCCCTTTGGTTGTCACTTTCCCCCACTGGATTTAAGTTGGATTCGAGTTTGAGATTTGCGTGTGTTTGGGGAAGGGGGTGCTTAGTCTCGTTCGAGCAATCTCTCGCGTTCCGGTTACCGCTTTGCCTCAGATGCCTCCCCTTGTGAGCCCCTCGCGAGCCGGGTTGGGCCTAGCTTGCGTGCAGCCCAGACTGCCGCCGCCGCATCCTCTCAGGAGGTTTTTACTGCTGATCCTACGGGTTCGATCAGGAGACACTTGAGACGCCACATCCCTCCACAGGCTATCTCAGGTCCCGCACGGGACAAATGTAAACTAGCCAGCCACTTGGCGCAGGCATACGGGTGATATAGCATCAACTAATACACAGAACAAAAGTTTTACATGAGGGGCTCCCCCTCCCAAAATGCTCTCACAACCGCTGTGGCAAAACCTGAGCTCTATTCGCAGGGTAAGGAAACAGGAACGATGCGCGCACCGATAAATCCCCCAATGCATCCTCAGGGGCACCTCCTAAACTGTTGCTGGCGTCGCTGGCTTCGCCATCGCTCTCTACATTGTCACCAGCGGCGTAAGGGCATTCACCACGCCGCCTTCATCAGCAGCCACGATCACGCCGTCGTTATCTGAAGCGAAGGCCCTGACGAGGGTGTCCACGTTGTCCTCCACCCGGTGCGCCAGTCGCCCGGACGGCCCGGGTACCGCGATGGCAGCGCGTCGAAGTCGGGCGGGGGTCCATATTCCGGAGATGGCTGAAGACGCAAGAAAAGGCGCGCCCGAGCAGGGCACGGCTCCTCTCCTCCGCCAACCTGCCGGCTCTGACCGACCGCGCCTCCAGCCACGTCACCACGTCGGTGAAGAACTGAAGGTTGCCGGCATAGTTAACTGCGTGCGGCTCGCCAACAACCGCCTCGCAGATGTTACACAAGGCTGCGTTGGCTCTCTCCAGGAGCGTGGTGAGCATGGGGCCGTGCTCATGCTCCAGGATCTGCCGCTGGCGTATCTCGTCCGCATTCAGTCGCTCGACGGCCTCAGCCTCGTCCACCCGTTGGCAAAGAAGAAGCACCTCGGCATGGGAGGTAGTTAACTCCTCCTGCGCCACCTCAAGGGCGGCCCGAGAAGCATCGGCCCGCCGCGTCATTTCCTCCTGCTTGGCCCTCAAGGCGGCGGTCCTACCTTCAGCCTCAGCCGGATCAACCCTAGCCTCTCCTCGAACTCGCGCCAAGGTTCAAGCGGCGCCACCCGACGCCCGACCTCCTCCAGACACGGGCTTCCCAGCAAGAGCGACATCATCCTCCACCCTCATCACCAAGCGCTCCCTTGTTTCGGCGTTCAGATACAGGCGCTGCGTTCGGGCGGCTTCAGCGTCGGCCGCCTCCCTCACGCTTCGAGCTCATTGGTCGCCTGAGGCCACCTTCATCGATGCAAGGGCCGTCTCGCGCAGCTCCACCTGCTCCTCCAGTGAGCGGCATCGGGCCAGGAGTTCCCGCGCCCGCTCCTCCGCCGCCTCTCGCCGCCGGTCAGCTTCCCGAGCCTCCTCAATGGTCCGAGAACGGACCTCCCAAAAGGCCGCCAGCGACGCCTTGGCCTCCTCATTGTCAAGATCACGCCGATGGCACGCAAGGGCGACAACCGCCTTCAGCTCGCGCCTCTCCGCGGCTAGGCGCATGCCCTCGGCCTCGAGGCACGTGTCTTCATCAAGGAGCTCTTCACCAAGCAGGCTCACCGCATCAGCCGCCCTTTGAGAAACCCTTGGCAAAGAGCGCGACGCTCCCGGGCGCGCTCAAGTACGTCTTCCACACCATCATCCGCCCCAATCGAGCGCCGGGGGCCACGAATCCGCACTCCCCCTCCGGGCAGGGGGCTGGGGGCTGGCGCCCTCGCCACGGCCGGGCACGCCTCGCTAGAAGCCCGGCCAGGAGCCAGCCCATCCCCTAAAGAAGAGCGCAAGGAATACCTCAGCCAATCGCGGTCGATGACCAGACGAGAAGCCCACGGCAGGCTGGCTATGCCACGAGAAGGATCGCGAAGGAGGGTCGCGAGGCGCGCGGGGCCGCGATGCGCCTCAGGTTGGCTCGTCTCTCCGACCGGCCTCACCACGAGGGCTCTGCTGCTCGGAGTGCTCGAAGACGGCGCAGAGGGCGGGGCCAAGGGGGATGGCTCCTCAGCCATCTCCATGAGCTCGGCAGGAAGGGCCCTGCAGAGCAAGGATCAGTAAAAGCAACAGAAGGGTGAGGAGCTAGTAAAGGGGAAGGCTCACTCATCGGTGGTGAAGTACTTCCTACGCTTCAGCAGGCGGCAAGGGTAATCGTCACCCAAGGCCTCCCTTCTCTTCCGGAGAGCCTCAAAGTCCACGCGGAAGCGACCCAAGAGTTGAGCGCAGGGGTCAGCCTGCGACGACGAATGAGCGTCAAGACGACCCGTGTCGGGGGCGTCTACCTGATGCACGCCGCCGGTCACCTCACCAAGAAGAGTAACTGGGGCCCCAGGAGCCTCAGCCGCCGGCAATTCGGGCAACTGCTCGCCACCCCCAGACGCGGCAGCCTGGGCCTCAGGAGCTGCTCCCTCAAGAGCGCCGCCTGGCGCCGGCACCCCGGCGGAGGCCCCCTCGGCCTCCGGTGGCCCATGCCTCCCTGCTCCGCCACTCGAGGACGAGCCGCCGTGGCCGGCTGAAAGGGCGGCCACCACCACTGGGTTCTCGCGAGACCCCCGGAGGCCAGCGGGGCGCAGCCCCATTCGTCAAGACGGCATCCGACTTACAAAGTCGCTCCTGCTCGGGCAGAGGTACAAGCAAGGCCCCCAGGCCGGATGCTGCCAGAGTGGGGTCCCAGCCAAGACCAAGAGCACCTTCCTCGATTGCTTCAAAGCGCCAGTCCTCTTCTCGAGCCTCATACGGTCTTCACGCCTACCAAGGCCCACATCCGGCGAGAGTGACGTTGGAGAGGGGCAACACGGCATAGCAGGAACTCCTTCACCACCTTGGGCGCCGTCACGCCGAGCTCCCTCAAGAACGCAAAGCGGCGCCAGACAAAGATAAGCCGGGAACTCGTGAGCGTCTCCTGGCCCCAGCCTGAATTGGGGACAACATGCGAAGATGGCTCCGACAGTAGGGGCTGGGCACCCCCACGTCCACGTACAGCCACCGCTCGTGGAACCCAAAGCGGCGGAGGAAGGCTGAAGTCAATCCCTGAAGCCGCTGTTTCAGATGCAGCAATGAAGCTCACACACCCTGAACATTGGCTGGGGTCAACAAGGCGCAGAAAGAAGAAGTGGCGCAGCAAGGCAACAGAGGGAAGGATGCCCATCATTGCCTCGCAAACAAAGGCGAAGACCACAAGAAGAGTGATGGATTCTGGACCCAAGTGCATCATATGGATCTGATAGTGGGAGAGCACAGCATTGAAGAAATCGGAGAAGGGGGAACCAGCCCCGCCCACAGGGCATCGGCAAAATACCGGACCTCAGTGATTATCCTGTCGATGGAGAAGTGGGACGCGGGCCAGGCCGTCGTCCGCCCGCATTCGTTGAAGATGGTGGCCAAAGCCGAGCTGACCTTGCCCAGGCCCTCTCGATTGAGTATGATCGACCGATCGATGGCGGGGGCCGCCGACGACGGCGAGCGAGGCGAAGGCATGGGTTTCTTCGCTCTTCCCTTCTTCGTCGGAGCCATGGCAACGGAAGGGGGGGGGGAAGGTTCGAGATTGGATTGGGAGCAGCAGCTGGAGTTCGAGAGGAGGAAGAGTGGGGGACGGTCGAGCAGCCAAAAGGGGAGCGGCTGTGTGCGGCTATGAGTCCGCCTAGCATGGCACAAAATAAGGAGGCGTGGGGGAACGGTGCCGCCCACGTCTAATCAACCGCCACGCGGCGCCCAAGGCTGCAAGCTGTTAGGGGCCCTGGCGCCAGACTCGCCTTCGCTTCTCTCGGCCAAGTCCGGGCGCGCTTCGCCCGGGAGCGGACAATGGAGCTTCCTCGTGCACGGCCTTGTCAGCTGGCTCGCGAGGAGGCGGAGAGATCAAGGCGGGTACCTCACGAGGTGCCCATGATGCAAGCCATGACGCACCAAGGGCTCCAGCGGGCGCCAGCCGCAAAGGTCCTCCTTTCCTGCTTGGTGCAAAGGGAGCGAGCGCAGCGAGAGCATCAATCAAAGGCGTCATTTTCGGTGCAACAAGACCAAGACCAGCCCAACGACAGGAAGGAAGTCATTGTGGAGCCCAAGCCGGCGTCACCACCAGAGCCTTTGATAGGCGAGGACCAACTTTAGTCAGGATAAGTGTACTAGATGTTCCCCTTCAAAATGGCCAATTATTGGCGCCCTTCCCGCTCAATATTTGGGAAGAGGCCCAGGGCCCTTGCCTATAAATAGGACAAGCCACACACAGAGCTAGGGGGACAAGAGGAGAAACCGGGAATCTGGAATCAACAGAGAGAGAGCGACTGAACTCCCCCTAGCAGTTCATTGCACCAGCCAAGAACAGACCCTCGCGAGGCTGTTCTCCATTGTATTGTTCATCACCATCAGCCCCAAAGGCAATCCACCGTACCACAATGGTGGCCCGAACTAGTATAAACCTTGTGTCTCTTGTGTTGTTCCTTTCGTAGTTTAGATCCAAGCAAGGCGGCGGGGTGCAGGTAGGTAGAAGGCGAGATCTCCGTGCGCACCCCAGTGTTCGAACTCTAGGGTCTGCCGGAACCCGAAATCCAACAGATACGCTCGAGCAAAGCAGTACCACCTTTCGAGGTATTATTCCCAGCCGGGAAGCACGATGCTTAGGGAAAATTAAACTCAATGTATTATTCGGCACGCCTGATAACTACACGTCCGAAGAGTTGCTCTTCCACGTGGTGATACGGGGCTAACCCGGTGTAGACCAATCTTTCACGATTGGAGTGGGATCCCTCGAAGAACACGAAGAACACGGGGAAGAACGGAGAGAAATCACAAGGGGAAACACTCAAGAACAAGTCCAATCACACATCCACTAGACAATCAAACACACAAGATCCACAAGGTACTTGAACAACAAAGGGAAAGATACAAGGTATAGTTCATCTCCGTGAGGAGGTCTTGAAGGGGGTCCGCTCGTGAGGGGGTCTTGATGATATATCCCGCAGGATCTTCTCCTAGATGGAGGTCTTGGCCTCCAAAGGAGTAGTAGTCTCTCTCTCTCTCTCAAGAGTAGAGTGGTACAAGGAGCAAAGCTCTCTATCAAATGAGCTATCACTTTGCTAACCCTAGAAAGGATGAGGAGGTGGTCTATTTATAGTCTATGCCACGAAGGGGTAAGTGGGAGAGGGATACAAGGCCAAAAGTGTTCTGTGATTGGGACACTGGACGTGTGCAGATGCTCGGACTTTCGTTAATATTAGCGGTCGTCCGGTGGGGCCCTGACGTCCGCTCGCTGGGAGGTGCTGTAGCTAACGATGGATGGGCTTCAGGCGCAGGTCGTCCGGTGGAGGCCGGTCGTCCGGGCGCTGTAGAGTGTCGGACGTCCGGTGGCACGTTGGACGTCCGGCCGCTGTAGACTACACAGCTCCATCTTCTTCCGTCTTTGCTTCCACGCTTCCCTCGCGGATGGTGTAGGTGTTCCTTGGCGCTTGCACTCCTCCACATCGTCCATAGCGTTCCGACAATACCTATGCATGCACACGGGAGACGTGTCAAGTAGTATACCATCCTCGAAGGGGTCAAGTGAGCACGTGTAAAGGAGATGATTCACCTTTTTGTATGTGAAGTAGATGTCGCACATGTCACTTGCCAAACGGACTCTTGACATGGTGATGTCCATAGGATGCTCCACATCATCTCCCCTCCCTTGGGAAAGATCCGACCTCGGATCGAAAACCAAATCACCATGGGAAAGAGATGGCTTCGCCGTGTAGAAGTGGACGTTCACCAAGTACTCATCATCTTCAAGCTCGCATGGGGCACTCTCCAATGTCGCACCGTCTAGTGATTCCTTCAAAAGGAGCAAGGACAACAAACACTTGGAAAAACAAATATGGTTAGCGTTAGTGCAAAACCAAGCATTCAAGAGGTGATTCACCAAACAAGTGTCGTCATCATGCAAAGCATATGGTTTGACAAAGGATTTTGACATGGCATGTAAGCACATAAATTGAGCACAAGCAAAGATATCATGGGGAAAAGCATGTAAATGTGAGGTAGTGATGCAAATATGTGAGATAAGAGAATAAGCACCTACCTCAAGTTCATAGCAAGCATGCACAAATTGCTCAATGAAAGGTCTATGGTAGGCATAGGAATCATTCACAACACCAAATAAAATGAAGTGTCTAAACACATGGGTCAAGTGCAAGACAATCCAAGCATAACGTGCATAGGGTGTAGTGAAGATGGTGTGTCACTCAACACAATAGAAAGAGCAATTGTTCATCATGTGTGAGGCAACCAAGTCAAGCATGTAGCAATCAATGGGACATAGCATATGTGAAGGAATGACATTGTTGCAACCAAACATGTGATATGAGAAAGTAATCCAAGAATTGGATGCAACACACAAAGCAAGTATATCATGATGCATGGAAATGTGTAAGTGGCAAGTCGAAGAAAGATCTCTAACATGTGCGCAATCAAGTGGTCCAAGATGGCCAATAAGTCTTATGGTGCAAGCAACACAAGTAGTATGATCCATAATATCCATGCTCAAGAAAGATGTCACCTTGAAGGCGTGTCCTTGTGAATTCTTCACAATGCTGAAGTACAAGCAAGTCCTGATGTAGAATCGTCATGGTAGAAGGTGGTTTGCTCTCAAGAGCTCGAATGGTCAATTCACATGACGTGGAAGTCGACACAATGTCCAAGTATCCTACACAAGCACAAAAGAAAACAAAGAAAGTATGCGCATGGTAGATAAACACATCATCCATCGTGATGGTTGTCTTTTCTTGCACATAATCATTAGAAGCACAAGTGCATGAATAATATGATGCAACAATGGCAATATTCATGGCACTAGGTATATGGTGCAAAGAGGTAAGACAAGCATGCTTCACAAGGAATATGTCAAAATCTCCAATCGTATGTGAGAATGCTATGGGGGCAAACTCATTATCAAGACTAAAGGCATAGTTGCACTCAATACATGGCAAATCATCAATCATGAGAGAGGAAACACATGGAGATATATGGCAAGAAGCAATAACAATCATGTGTAAAGCATGTATATGGTTGTCATGAACCGCATGAAAGGAGCAAGTATGAATCATCGTTGATGCAACGTAAGCAAGCATAGTAATCAAGTCGTGCAAACTAGTGGAGCAAAGATGCAACACACTAGAAGAAATCATGGAAATCATGTCATGTGAGAAATTAATAGGCATAAACAATGCACATGACATATCGCAAGCACGAACAAAAGCAAGATCATAGTATCATCATAGGCATGTGTCACAAATGGAACATGGCAATAACAAGTAGTTTCTCCACCAAGCTTGCAAATACACATACAAGTAGTAGAATGGGTCACAAATGCATTGTAAAGGCATATGAATAAGCATGTCATGCAAAGTGAACATGGCAAGATGGGCATATAATATTTAATGGACAATAACCCATAGCCAAGTGAGGGCCATGTAGAAGAAATGAGCGAAGTCTTGGCGCAAATAGAGCGGTGGGAAAGACAATCCATGGGATACCAAGTCATCATTGCTCACTAGAGCTCGTTTTGTCAACTCGTGGGATTGTGAGGTTGACAAGTATTCATGGGTACCTACACAAAAGAGACACAAATGAAAGAAATTGTGTGTCTGGTAAATGTACACATCATCCATCATGATGTGTACGTGCACGTGAGAGTTAGCACAAGATAAGAAATGCTCAAAGAAATTTGATGCATGGTATAAGAACATGTCATCCATTATGAAAGAATAGTTATTGTGTATGACACGATGGGGATGCAAATTGAGCATACAATTATATGGCACATCCATATCATGTTTATTCATGGGGGACATATTGTGCACATAAGTATTGGGATCATGCAATGAATGGGATGGATCAAAATCTCCTAAAATGCATGAGGAAACTATGGGGGTCTCCTCATGAGCAATAGCGGAAATGTCATATGGAGAAAATGGACAACATCCAAAACAATGCATATCCGAAGCTAGGTGGTCATGGCATGGCATATGAGATAAATGATGCAAAGGAAGCATATCAATATCATCACAAGAAAACAAATGCCAATAACCATGGGCTTGTCATCTATGCCATGTGTGCAAATTGGGTTTATTTTTATGGCATATGCATAGTCACTACGATGAGATTGCAAATATGGCATATGATTGATCTCATGCATAGCATATGACAAGTCAAGCGGGTTGTCAAACATGATGTGACCGAGAGAATTATCACAAGAAATCCTATATAACATGGCATCACAACTAATAGACTCCACATGTGTCCGTGGGAACGACACCTATGGGATCACAAGGATCCCTACTACGGTTGCGGGGCGTGGGGTTGAGAGAAGAGCGGATCTGACAGCGAGTACGTGGTTCGTTTATCCAGGTTCGGGCCGCGAGGATGCGTAAAACCCTAGTCCTGCTTTCGTGGATGTATTATGAGTTCTTGAGCTAGCTACGGGGTGTAACGAGCTCCGAAAAGCCGAATCCTTTTCCTCGTCGCCTCGGGCCTCCTTTTATAGGGAAAGGGGTCACCACAGTGGCAAGCAAGAGGGGGAAAGGGTACAGTGCTGCAAGGTTATCCCTCGTATTATAGGACAAGATGCATTTAATGCATCGCTTAGGTGTCCTCTTGCTTTATTGGGGACAGCAGCGAGGCCCGTCCCATCCGTCGCCGCTCCTCCTTGCTTCGACACACGTCTTGGCCAGCGATGCATGCGGTGCCATGTAGGTAGGCAGGTAGCTGAGGTGGCGCGATGGTGTAGCCTCCAGGAAGGGTTGCATGTGGCCACGCAGGTGCCTGCCCTGCTGGTTGGGTCGGCAGCTGCGTGCGAACGGCGGTGGAGACTTGGTTGGTGCGGGCTTGGCAGCGGCCCTGCTGGTGCGCCTGGCGAGGGCCTTGCCGGGTGGCCCAGCAAGGGTCTTGCCACGGCGCGTAGGCGTCCCCGGCAAGGATCTTGCCGGGGGCCTTGTGGGTTTCTTCGGTGAAGATGATTGCCTTCCTATCCTCACTTGATCTTGACTATTCTTTGTCTTCACAAAGATCTGCATGCCACCACGGAGGTGCCTCCCGAGCCCTGTCCCAATGCGTCTGTTTAAGAATTGGTGGGCTCAAGGGTGGCTCACTCGGCTGGCGTGGGTGGGCTGCCCCGGCAAGGGTCTTGCCGGGGCCGCTGAGGCTGCCCCGGCAAGGGTCCTTGCCGGGAAAACCTGCTTCGCCCATCCGATCCTTGTGGCCTTGGTCCTTGTCGTTGCTTTATTTGTCTTGACGAAGATCTGCATGCCACCAAGGAGGTGTCTCCCGAGGCCTTGCCTCAACATAGTAGATTACGCTAGAAGTTGTGGGCTCAAGGGTGACCCGCTCTGTTGGTGTGGGGTGAGCTGCCCCGGCAAGGGTCTTGCCGGGGCGGCCAAAGCTGTCCCCGGCAAGGGTCTTGCTGGGGGGAGCCTGCTCCGTCCCTCCGCTTCTTGTGGTTTTTGGTCTTACATTGGCTTACCTCCCTTGCTCTGCTTGGTGCGACCATGGGCGCGGCTCTGACTGCCCGTGCACGGGTGTAGGGGTACGAAAAGCGCACCGCTCTTTTGGTACACTGACAGGAGCCCCCGGGCCTGGGCCACACATAAGCACGACGCGTTGTTGGGCTAGGCCCAGAACGGTGCACGGGCAGGCATGGCGGTTTTTACTGTGGTAAAACTTTTCACGCGCTGCGCTCTCCACGTCCCGCGTGCGTGGCGAGGCGTGGAGGGGTGTGCGTGACGTAGGAATCATGCGTGGGGCGGTTCCCGTATGCATGCATCACGTCGCAGTTAATGGGAAGAGAAAGGAGGCGGCCCGCGGCTTCCCCGTAAAAAGGAATAACCGCGAGCGCGCTGCTGCTACGTCTTGAGCTTGCGTTGGTTTTCCTCGAAGAGGAGAGGGTGATGTAGCAAGTGTAGCGTAAGTATTTCCCTCAGTTTTGAGAACCAAGGTATCAATCCAGTAGGAGGCTCCTCAAAAGTCCCACGCACCTACACAAACAACCGAGAACTCGCAACCAACACAATAAAGGGGTTGTCAATCCCTTCACGGCCACTTGCGAAAGTGAGATCTAATAAAGATAGTATGATAAGATAAATATATTTTTGGTATTTTATAATATAGATGCAAAATGTAAATATGCAAACAAAAGCAGATTGGGAGCAAATATGATAAGAGATAGACCCGGGGGCCATAGGTTTCACTAGTGGCTTCTCTCAAGATAGCATAAGTATTACGGTGGGTGAACAAATTACTGTCGAGCAATTGATAGAAAAGCGCATAGTTATGAGATTATCTAGGCATGATCATGTATATAGGCATCACGTCCATAACAAGTAGACCGACTCGCCTGCATCTACTACTATTACTCCACACATCGACCGCTATCCAAAGATGCATCTAGAGTATTAAGTTCATAAGAATAGAGTAACACATTAAGCAAGATGACATGATGTAGAGGATAAACTCATGCAATATGATATAAACCCCATCTTGTTATCCTCGATGGCAACAATACAATACGTGCCTTGCAACCCTTTACATCCTTTGGGTAAGGACACCACAAGATTCAACCCAAAGCTAAGAACTTCTCCCATGGCAAGAAAGACCAATCTAGTAGGACAAACTAAACTGATAATTCGAAGAGACTTGCAAAGATAACTCAATCATACATAGAAGAATTCAGAGAAGATTCAAATATTATTCATAGATAAACTTGATCATAAACCCACAATTCATCGGATCTCGACAAACACACCGCAAAAAGAGTTTACATCGAATAGATCTCCACAAGAGAGGGGAGAACATTGTATTGGGATCCAAAAAGAGAGAAGAAGCCATCTAGCTAATAACTATGGACCCGTAGGTCTGTGGTAAACTACTCACAACTCATCGGAGGGGCAAGGATGTTGATGTAGAAGCCCTCCATGGTTGATTCCCCCTCCGGCAGAGTGCCGGCGAAGGCTCCAAGATGGGATCTCGCGGATACAGAAGGTTACGGCGGTGGAAATTGTGTTTCGTGGTGCTCCTGGATGTTTTCGGGGTACGTAGGTATATATAGAAGGAAGAAGTACGTCGGTGGCCGCCCGAGGGGCCCACGAGACAATGGGGCGCGCCCTATAGAGGGGGGGGGACCCTCCTATCTCGTGGAGGCCTCGGCTGCTTCTTGACTTGCACTCCAAGTCCTCTGGATCACGTTTGTTCCAAAAATCACGCTCCCGAAGGTTTCATTCCTTTTGGACTCCGTTTGATATTCCTTTTCTTCGAAATACTGAAATAGGCAAAAAACAGCAATATGGGCCGGGCCTCCGGTTAGTAGGTCAGTCCCAAAAATGATATAAATGTGTAAAATAAAGCCCATAAACATCCAAAAGGGGTAATAAAATAGCATGGAACAATAAAAAATTATAGATACGTTGGAGACGTATCAAGCATCCCCAAGCTTAATTCCTGCTCGTCCTCGAGTAGGTAAATGATAAAAGAGAATTTTTTGATGTGGAATGCTACCTAGCATAATTCATAATGTAATTTTCTTTATTGTGGCATGAATGTTCAGATCCAAATGAATACAAAATAAAAGTTAATATTGATAAAAGAAATAGTAATACTTCAAGCATACTAATCAAAGTAATCATGTCTTCTCAAAATAGCATGGCAAAAGAAAGTTCATCCCTACAAAATTATACAGTTAGGCTATGCTTCATTTTCGTCACACAAAGATGTTCCCAACTTCTATAACCCCGATGACAAGCCAAGAAATTGTTTCATACTTAAATAATCTCAAACTTTTTCAACCTTCACGGAATACATGAGCGTGAGCCATGGATATAGCCCTATGGGTGGAATAGAATATGATGATGGGGATTGTGTGGAGAAGACAAAAAGAAAGAAAGTCCCACATTGACGAGGATAATCAACGGGCTATGGAGATGCCCATAAATTGATGTCAACATGAGGAGTAGGGATTGCCATGCAACGGATGCACTAGAGCTATAAATGAATGCTCAACAAAAGAAAACTAGTGGGTGTGCATCCAACTTGCTTGCTCATGAAGACCTAGGGCATTTAAGGAAGCCCGTCATAGGAATATACAAGCCAAGTTCTATAATGAAAAATTCCCAGTAGTATGAAAAAGACAACTTATGAGACTCACTATATGAAAAACATGGTGCTATTTTGAAGCACGATATATGAGACTCACTACATGAAGAACAAGGTGCTACTTTGAAGCACAAGTGTGGTAAGAGGATAGTAACATTCTCCCTTCTCTCTTTTTCTCTCATTTTTTTATTTGGGCCTTTTCTCTTTTTTTATGGCCTCTTTTTTTCGTCCGGAGCCTCATCCCGACTTGTGGGGGAATCATGGTCTCCATCATCCTTTCCTCACTTGGGAAAATGCTCTAAAAATGATGATCATCACACTTTTATTTTCTTACAACTCAACAATTTCAACTCGAAACTAGAACAAGATATGACTCTATATGAATGCCTCCGACGGTGTACCGGGATGGTGCAATGAATCAAGAGTGACATGTATGAAAAATAATGCATGGTGGCTTTGCCACAAATACGATGTCAACTACATGATCATGCAATGGCAATATGACAAAAATAAAGTATGTCATGATGAACGGAACGGTGGAAAGTTGCATGGCAATATATCTCGGAATGGCTATGGAAATGCCATAATAGGTAGGTATGGTGGCTGTTTTGAGGAAGATATAGGGAGGTTTATGTGTGATAGAGCGTATCGTATCACGGGGTTTGGATGCACCAGCAAAGTTTGCACCAACTCTCAAGGTGAGAAAGGGCAATGCACGGTACCGAAGAGGCTAGCAAAGGTGGAAAGGTAAAAGTGCGTATAATCCATGGACTCGACATTAGTCAAAAGAACTCATATACTTATTGCAAAAATTTAGAAGTCATCAACAATCAAATACTACACGCATGCTCCTAGGGGGATAGATTGGTAGGAAAAGACCATCGCTCGTCCCCGACCGCCACTCATAAGGATGCACAAGCCAGGGACTCTTCATGTTTCAAATTTGTTACACAACTTTAACCATACGTGCATGCTACGGGACTTGCTAACTTCAACACAAGCATTCTTTAAATTCATAATCACCCAACTAGCATGACTTTAATATCACTACCTCCATATCTCAAAACAATTATCAAGTATCAAGTTGATCATAGCATCCAATTCACTTCCTATGATAGTTTCTATTATACTTTTGTGGCCGCCCGAGGGGCCCACGAGACAGGGGGCGCGCCCTATAGGGGGGGCGCCCTCCTATCTCTTGGAGGCCTCGGCTGCTTCTTGACTTACACTCCAAGTCCTCTGGATCACGTTTGTTCCAAAAAGCACGCTCCCGAAGGTTTCATTCCGTTTGGACTCCGTTTGATATTCCTTTTCTTCAAAATACTGAAATAGGCAAAAAAACAACAATATGGGCTGGGCCTCCGGTTAGTAGGTTAGTCCCAAAAATGGTATAAATGTGTAAAATAAAGCCCATAAACATCCAAAAGGGGTAATATAATAGCATGGAACAATCAAAAATTATAGATACGTTGGAGACGTATCAGCTGCTCACTTTACCTTCCTCCCCTGCGCCTTTTCCAATCTCGGAACCACCGCTCCCTTTTCCTTCTTCTCTAAGCTTTCACCATTGCCTGTTGTTGCCGTGTCCCTGCTGCCCCTTGTTCTTCGCTCCTCTTAGCCGCCATGGCGCCCAAATCCACCAGAGGTAAAGGAGGGGGCAAGGACGTCGGAGTGACGGAGGCACCGGAGAGTGCGCTGGCGGTGCAACAGACTCAATTCGCCTTATTTTCCCCCTCGACGGTCGACGTACACGAGCTCCGGGACACCTTTAGGCCCCTGTGGGGGTGGAGACGGGGGGAGAGAAATCGGGGCATCTAGCCACGCGCGTCCTCCCTGCCGACTGTGCCGAGGCCGCTCCGAATCGGTACCCCTTCTTCGTTGATTATTTCTCCTGCGGGCTCTGTCCTCCCTTCTCTGATTTCTTCAGCGACATCATGCATACTTTCGGTTTCCGTCTTCTGGATTTTACTCCGAACGCCGTGGCGTGCATGGCTCTTTTTGCGCACCTCTGTGAAGGTTTCGCCGGGGTGCACCCCAACACGGCGCTCTTCCGCCATTACTTCTACCCTCGAGTCCGCATACGGGGAGCCATCTTCGGCTGCGCCACCGGATCCCTAGATCCAAGGGTACGTATCCGGACGGCGCCATGAAGGAGAGGTGGGAAGAGTGGCGGGGCCGGTGGTGCTGGATTGAAGAGGATGATCCGCCGGCGTTCTGCGAGGTGCGCCGGGCGCCGCCGGTCCGTAGGAGTGATTGGAGCGACGTCGATGAAGATGACAAGAAGCTCACTCCTGTCATCACTAGGATCCTTCGGCTTACCGAGGCGGGGCTCACCCTTGAGATGATCGGGGCGGATTTCATCCGTCGCCGGATCGCTCCACTGCATAACAAGGGGAGGCCGGCCTGGCTCTTCACTAATCCCGCGGACATCATGCGACTCCGCCATGCGGCATGCTCACCTCTGCCAGCGACTCTTTCAACTTGACGTGGGTTGTGATGGCGAGGTCAAGCGGACCGGCAAGGTTGCGAGGGCCGCCGCGAAGGCCGGAAGGTTGTCAAGAAGCCTCTGTCCAAGTTGCCAGCGGGAGTAGTCCCGTTGTGCAATAACTCCCGTCGGTCCGACATGATTGCCATGATGCCGGACTGCAATGCGCATGGCCCCGTTCAAAGCTGGGTCGCGCTGGACGATGCCCAAGTGCAGGAGTTCTTCGACACTCTACATGAGGGATATGTCAATGCCGACGCCGAGCAACTGCTCGTCCAGGACACCTCCCAGGCGGAACTAGACTACATTACTGCCAGGGCAAGGGAGGTGCAGCTTGTCGCGGAGGCCGGCAGTGCTGGTGGTATGGAGGTCAGGGCCGCGATGGCCGCGGAGGAGGAGGAGCTCGCCCGGTGGGTGGCGGCCGCCGGGGAAGTCAGCAGTGCCGAGACCGGGGCCCCGCTTGTCGAAGACGCGGCCGATGAGTCGTCGTCGGAGGAGGAGGCTGGGTCCGCGGGCCCGACACCCTCCACGAGAAGAGGGCAAGTCCTGCAGTGGGCTGACTCTGGCGAGCCGGTCCGGCCCGGCAGGGCCGCGCGGCCTCAGCTGACCTTGGAGGGGTCTGGGCGCCACACGAGGGCCACGACGGCAAACAAGCTGACGAAGGCCGCGGAGAAGAAGAAGGTAGCTGCCCCTTCCACATCCATGCGTGTCCAGACTCCGCCTTCCTCACCCCCTCCGGCAGATGCCGACTCGGATGCCGACGCGGGGGTCACCTTCGATTACGGGTCTCTCAGCCCGAGGAGGAAGAGGAAAGCCGTGGAAGAGGAGGAGGTGGAAGATGAGTAAGTGCCTTGTTCCTTACTGTCATCTATGTTCCTCCGAATTGTGCCACTTATCTTGATCTTCTTTCGTCTTTGCAGGGACGCGGAGACGCTGGCCCGGAGGGTGAAGAGGGCCAAGGCCTCGGCGGGTGGCCAGCCCCCGGCTGGTGCCTCACGGGCGCCACTGGTGGTGTTGAGCAGCCCGGATAGCAGCCCCCGGCATAGCCCCCAGCGTAAGTTCATCACTCTCCTCGTGTCGACATGCGTTGGGGTTTCGATGCTCTGGTGCTGACCTTGTCGGGTCTGTAGGAGGGGAGCGGCAGCAGGAGGAGCCGCAGAGGGCTACTCCCAACACACCGCCTCCATCGACTACGCCACCGCGAGGGGCGTCCTCGGCAAGGGCGCCAAGTACCGAGCCCACGCTCATGGAGGAGGAAGAGGAGAACTTGGGCGCTGATGGCTTTGCTTCGGTGCCAGGCACTGGTGAGTCGCCAGTTTTTTGTCCCTGTTTTTCTCATGCTTCTTTTCTTGGCCTCATCACCTTTCTTGTTGCCCAGATCCTTCTTCGATGGTCATGGAGGATGTGGACACCGTCGTCGGGGACATTGCCAAGGAGGCCGCGGTGGAGGCCGACAAGATTGCTGCCGAGGAGGCCGCCAAGGATGCCACCGAGGAGACCGCCAAGGATGCTGCCGAGGATGCCACCACGGGGGCCGCCGGGGCAACTGGTGGGACTTCTACTGGGGAGGCCAATGAGGGGCCTGCCGGGGAGGCCGGCAAAGCCGCAGCCAAGGAGGAGATGGTCGATGATCAACCTTCTTCCTCGGCAACCTATCCGGCAGGTATTTAAGAGTGGGCGACGATCTCTTTGTCCATCTCCCAGGAGTGTCAAGCCCCCGGGCGCCCGCTGAAGGGGAGGGTTTTGTTGGCGAGGTGCTCGCTGCCACCGGGCTCGAGGTGGTTGATGAACTGATCGTCGGTGGCAGGGCTCCCAGGAAGAGCGGCTTCTCCGCGCCATGGGGGCCAACTTCCGGAAACTCCAGGCGCTCCATCATGCCTGCCTGGACAAGGCCAAGTCCAGGATGGCGATGGTGGACAAGGCGGAGGCGGACTTCAAAGCGCGCGTCGCTGAGACGCAGACCTGGTTCCGCCAGACTCGCGAGGAGCAGAAGGCCCTTCAGGAGGAGCTGTCCCAACGCAACGTGGAGCTCACCATGAAACTGGCTGACATCGAGAAGGCCCAGGAGGCTGCGGCGAACTTGGCTGCTGCAGTCGAGGCCGTCTGGATCCAGCACCAGGCCATGTTGGATTCTCACGAGGAGGACCCTGCCGCGCGCGAGGAGAAGCTTTCCGCATTGCTTCGCAGCAAGGATGAGGAACTCGAGACCCTTGTTGCTTGGCGAAACCAAGAGCTGGAGCAGAGGCACCAAGGGGCTCTCGATGCCCAGTCTCTGGCTCATGCCGGCAAGGTGAGGGAGCTGGAAGTGGAGCGGGATGAGCTGAAGGAGCAGGTCCTGAAGCTGTCCCAGGAGAAGAACACGCTCAACAACGCCTTGATGGAGGCGCAGGAAGCGGTCGTCAACAAGACTGGGGACCTCTCCAAGGCCAACGACTCTGTCAAGGATCTCAAGCTGAAGCTGGAGTATCTCGAGAAGATGCTGTCGGAGAGCCAAGCTCGGGAGGAGATCCTGACCAAGGAGCTGGAGAAGGAGAAACAGCTGCGGGCGGACGAGGCCGCCTCCCACCAGGATTATGTGGAGGGTGAGAACCGTTGGATCAGCCGTCTTGAGGACGTCGCCGGCAGGGTCACCACGCAGCTGGCCACCATGGGGATGCCAAACGTGAGGTATGCCCCTAAGAGCAGCGGGACCATCAACGCCAAGGTGACCCAGTTCTTTGAGGGCGTCCTCGGAGCTCTGGCTTATCTTCACTCCAACTGGGCGGCCACGCTGGCCCCAGAGGCCCGACGACTTTGCCGGGGGGCCATGACCAAGGCCCTCACCAAGTTGGTGTACTAGAACCCCGACCTTGACTTTGAAGCCGCGATGGATAGCTTGCCGGACGGTACTGACCTCACGACGCTCAAGGAGCGTATCAAGCCCATCATCAATGGTATGGACAAAATCCAGAGGGCGGTGGGCCAACGCCGGGACTAGGCGCCCCGTTCTTCTTCGTCGCTGCAGGTTCATGACCAAGACAATTTTCATCTTTAGTTAGAACCGCAACAATGACTTGATGTAATATAACTCTGCAGTACTTTTAATTTTTGTGCACGTCATTTTCCTTGTTCGATTCTCCTTTGTACGTACACCCTACGTTAACTGGGCAGGCTCGCCGGCGCCTAAGCCTAGTGTGGCGCCTTGGGGACGGATCCCCATTGGCCTGCCGGGTATGCGTGCTGCCGGGCGAACCACCTTACCATCCTTAACGTGGACGCTCGAACTATCGAGCTTGACTTGAGTCAGAATCGAGAGCGTTGCCAATCGCGGAAGGCTACCCTGCCGCTCTCGACGCAACCACTTGAGTTGTTGAGCGGACTCGAAACAAAGCAAGGGCATTGCCGATCACGGGAGAGCCCTTTTTGCGTAAAGGTTTTCCGTACAAAGGAACGACATCTCCAAGGGAAACAACCTCATATGAAAGGAAATAAGTAGTCAGGGTTCGGTGTGACTTAGCTTCTGTTTGTAGCCGCACCGGCATCGATCTTCTGGCCCTCCTTCTTCTTCAAGAGCTATGACGATGAAGAGCCGCTATCCTAACCGCCAGAGCCGATTCTCACAACTGCGCCCACCCCTACCTGGCGCGCCAAAGATGTCGGTGGGAACGACACCTATGGGATCACAAGGATCCCTACTGCAGTTGCGGGGCGCGGGGTTGAGAGAAGGGCAGATCTGATAGCGAGTACGCGGTTCGTTTATCCATGTTCGGGCCGCGAGGATGCGTAAAACCCTAGTCCTGCTTTGGTGGATGTATTCTGAGTTCTTGAGCTAGCTACGGGGTGTAACAAGCTCCGAATAGCCGAATCCTTTTCCTGGTCGCCTCGGGCCTCCTTTTATAGGGAAAGGGGTCGCCACAAAGGGCAAGTGGAGGGGAAAGGGTACAGTGCTGCGAGTTTATCCCTCGTATTACAGGACAAGATGCATTTAATGCATCGCTTAGGTGTCCTCTTGCTTTATTGGGTACGGGAGCGAGGCCCGTTGTCACGCCCAACATGCGACCCTATCCTAAAGGAACTCGAAGGTCCCACCAAGGATAGAAGTGCATCTTGAAGACGCTTTTGCAAGGTGGATATCATTACATCAACGTTACATAATAGTGGGGATACATCCAATACATACAAAGCCACATGAATACAATAATGCATCAAATACAAGATCAACATCTGACTATGAATGAAACATAAACAGAAACTCAAACAATATCCACCCTGCTGGCCCAGGCTGTCGACCAGGAACCTATCCCTCAATCGAAGAAGAAGCATAAGAAGAACTCCAACACATATTAACATCGCTCTCACGTCAAGATCATCACATAACCTGTACCTACAACTGTTGGCGTAGTAATCTGTGAGCCACGAGGACTCAGCAATCCCATTACCATGGGTATCAAGACTAGCAAAGCTTAAAGGATAAGAAATGGGCAAACGTGGTGAGGTTGCAGCAGCGACTAAGCATGTATGGTGGCTAACTTACGCAAACAAGAGCGAGGAGAGAAGCAAAGCAAGCGGTCGTCAACTAGTAATGATCAAGAAGTGATCCTGAACTCCTACTTCCGTCAAACATAACCAAGAACCGTGTTCTCCTCTTGAACAACCCCGAAAAGAGACACTCACGGTTACGCACACGGTTGGTGTATTTTAGAAGAGTTTACTCCAAGTTTACTACAACCGGACATTAACAAATTCCCATCTGCCACATAACCGTGGACACGACTTTCGAAAGTTCAAACCCTGCAGGGGTGTCCCAACTTAGCCCATTACAAGCTCTCACGGTCAACGAAGGATATTCCTTCTCCCGGGAAGACCCGATCACACTCGGAATCCCGGTTACAAGACATTTCGACAATGGTAAAATAAGACCAGCAAGACCTCCCGGCGTGCCGACACCCTGATAGTAGCCGCGCGTATCTCGTCTCAGGCCACGACCGGATGAGCACTACGTACAACTAGAACCAGCCCTCAAGTTTCCCTGAGGTGGCGCTGCAAGTGGCTCTAGTTCAGAGCAACACTTAGAGAAGCATTGGCCTGGGGGGGCTAAAATAAATATGACCCTCGGTTTAGCTACTCCCAAGGGAAAGGTAATAGGTGGTAGGCAAATGGTAAAACCAATGTTGGGCCTTGCTGGAGGAGTTTTATTCAAGGCGAACTATCAAGTGGGTCCCATAAAACACCCAACCGCGTTAGGGACGCAAAAACCGGGAACATGGTACCGATATGACGGAAACTTGGGAGGCAAGAGTGGAAGAAAACACCAGGCATAAGGCCGAGCCTTCCACCCTTTACCAAGTATATAGATGCATTAATAATATAAAAGATATTGTGATATCCCAACATAAACATAAACCAACATGGAGCAATCTTCATCTTCACCTGCAACTAGCAACGCTATAAGAGGGGCTGACCAAAAGCGGTAACATAGCCAAACAACGTTTTGCTAGGAAGGGTGACAAAGGTTAGAGGTTCATGGCAATTTGGGAGGCTTAATGAGCAAGTGGTAGGTAACGCAGCATAGCGGTAGAACGAAGCAACTAGCATAGCAATGATAGTAGTGAGATCCAAGGTGATGGTCATCTTGTCTGAAATCCTGCTAGGAAGAAGAAGAGTCCATGAAGAATATGAAGCCATGAAGACAAACCAAGCGTAGACGAACGAATCCTCACGATCGCAACGAAACAGGAACTATCGAGAAGAATCACCCAACATGGTAAACACACCACACATGAACAAGGCACGATGCTCAACCAAGTATGATGCATGACAAGGCTACCTGAAGCTACTCTTGGCAAGAGATGATGCATACAAGAACAACACAACCAAGCAAGTTTAAATGAGGCCGGAAACAACATATTACAATTCCGGTAAGTCCCCTTATGCAAATTTTGAAATTGGTCCTGATCTGAATAAACCTTATGTTCAAGTTGTTAAATAGCAAGTTAAGATGCACCACAATGATCTACACGGAAATCTATTCAAGTTACATATAAAGTTCATTTAATTTGAAGCTACGGCCTAGAAGATATGAGCAAAACAAGATAAGCATGGTATTGATGCAAAATGCATTCAAACATCAAGCACACCTCAAAACATGGATGAAACAAGGTAACATGAAAATACATGCAAATCTAAGCAACTTTCATATAGAGCACACTCAAAACGGAGAAACGGTTCAACACAAACACTCTATACAAGTCTAAATGACAAGCTGTCCAAAACAGCAACTAGGCATATTGCAAGCACCAAAACAACATGCTACAGGACCTAAACATGAAAACAAAAGGCGCGGACACGATGTACAGGTAAATAATTACAAAACATGAACACTGAGCTAACTCCAGAAACTAATAGAACATGCTCAAAAGGACATGGCAAGATTGCAAATAATAACAGGTTCACAGACAGTGATTCACAGGACATGGCAGAAATAACATCAGGTTGCAATGTTTAGAGCTATCAAACAGCATACTACATAAACTTATCATGGCAAACAAAGGCATGGCATGAATCTAATAAATCCATAGAACAAAAGCCCTTACTGATCATCAGCCAAAAAGGCACAGAAGATATGATGGCACCCATGTAAATATAGCAAGTTTCGTTACAGATTCAGACACTGAAAACAGAGCATGGCATAAACAGAATTATGAATGCATCTTTGCGAGCTCGATTCACTCATCGAAAAGCATTACATGACAAGCCAAGAATACCTACAGCAAGATGACATGTTCATGAAGCTAAGCATGGCAATAGCAAGTTCATAACATGCTTGGGACACTAGCAACAACCTTGGCAAAATTGATCAACATGTAAACAATCTGCCAGGAACATTTTATAGCAAAAGTAGAGCAAGATTAAGACATGATATAGCACTCTAGAAATGCAAACAGGGGCATAAATGGATAGATCACATCCATATGTAAAAAACATCCTTACTGACCATACTCAAAAGAGGCACGGATCTCACTGTAGCAACATGAATACATGGCATAAAAATAACAGTAGGGAAATAACTTAGTAAAATTCTAGTCACTGAAATCAGCAACATCACGGAGGCTACTTTGCAAGCTTGTAACAAACAACAAAAGGAATATCATGAAGAGTGGATTGCACCACAGAAAAGATGGCATGTTTTATCTCATAACACATGTAGACTTCATGCTCAAAAGAAAATCACACAAAAAGATGCAAAAATGACAAATGAGCATGTTCTGTTAATAGACAGCAGACAACACTATATAGCACTCTTGCAACAATGATTAGGGCATCAAGATGGACTCAAATGAACATGACCCAATGGAACAAAGTGAAGAACATAACATGATGAACATGTCTACATATTATATGATCCAATCGGACAAACAAGCACAGAGATGCACCACTCACAAGTTGCATGCATGATATGAATATGCAGGGACTTGGCCATTTTTCAAGGATAGGAAAAAAACACGAAGTGAGCGTCGTATAGTAAACAGTGCACTGGGCGAGGGTTTTGTGGGTCCTCACCATGGGCCAAGACCAGTCGAGGAGGAGGGAGCTAGGCCACGGATCTGGGGCGCTGATGCGCCTGCAGGGTCGCGCCCACGGGCTGGTCAGGTCACCACGTGCCTTGCAGCACGAGGACGCAGGGGTGGCGGTGGCGGTTCACGCCGGCGACGGCGAGGCTCGAGGGCGGTGGCGGGGTCCAGCGGGATTGAGGCGGACGGGAACCGGTCGCGGGGAGGCGGATCCGGCGGATTCCGATCGGGTCGGGCGAAGGCAAGGCCGGCGGTGAGCTCCACGTCGCAACGGTGCCCTAGAGAGAGAGATCGGGTGAGGGAGAGAGAAGAAACACGTGGAAGAACAGGGAGTAGGCGACGGCGAGGCCTGGCCTGGCGGAAGAAGTCTGGCGATGGCGGCGCGGGCGCGGGGCGGCGGAGGGCGCTGCTGGCTGGCCGCCGACGAGGCGAAGGCGGCAGCGCGGCGACTACCGGGGCGGCGAGGTCGGGCGCGGAGGCGGGGCGAGCAGGCTCCCTCAGGCCTAGATCGTCCCGGGGCGGGCCTAGTGCGGGCCGGGAGGGCCGCGGGGAGGTGGGAGAAGGCCAGGGCGACGTGTCACATGGGGGTTGGCTGGAGGCGGCGCTCGGGGACAAGTGGCGCGCTGGGATTCGCCGTGGCGCGTGGCGGCGGCGGCGACAAGTGACGGGCGCCGGCTAGCAGCGCTGAAAGCGATGAGACAGGGGGAGGTGGCGGCTGCGGGAGGTTAGGGGAGGCTAGGGGCCAGGGTTGTCCAAATTAGGAAGGAGGGGTGTTTATATAGGGTAGGTGCTAGGGTTAGGGGGCTTTGAGGGGTTTCGGAGCCCTCCGATCTCGATCGGACGACACCGGACGCGGGGAGGGGTAGGTTGGACCTAGTGGGCCGTGTAAAAGAGTTGGGCTGAGAGGAGAGAAGAGAAAAGCATCCTGGCAATGGTTTTCGGAGACCGAAAACGTCCGACGGATACACCAGCTATATTGCGGTTGTATGTTTAACGGTTGGACTATCAAACGAGCTCCGAATGCGAGGAAACTTGACAGGCGATCTACCTACACTATAATCAGACCACACGGCAAGTTTCAACCCATTCCTAGAACATTTTTCAGCCACTTATAAAATAATATTTCGGAGGTGCCGCGGGCGCGTGCAAGTGTGTATGGGCTCAAAATGGACAACGGAAGGAGCGGGAAGACCGGGACGGATGCAAGTTTTGAAAAACATGTGTATGCAATGCAAATGATGACATGACAACATGCAACACACAAGCAGATGACATGGCAACAACGACGAATAACTGGCAGACACTTGGCGCATCAAATCCGGGGTGTTACACCCGTCCCATCCATCGCCGCTCCTCCTTGCTTCGACACACGCCCTGGCCAGCGATGCATGCGGTGCCATGTAGGCAGGCAGGCAGGCAGGTGAGGTGGCGCGATGGTGGAGCCTCCAGGAAGGGTTGCATGTGGCCACGCAGGTGCCTGCCCAGCTGGTTGGGTCGGCAGCTGCGTGCGAACGACGGTGGAGACTTGGTTGGTGCGGGCCTAGCAACGGCCCTGCTGGTGCGCCTGGCGAGGGCCTTGCCGGGTGGCCCGGCAAGGGTCTTGCCGCGGCGCGTAGGCGTCCCTGGCAAGGATCTTGCCGGGGGTCTTGTGGGTTTCTTTCGTGAGGATGATTGCCTTCCTATCCTCACTTGATCTTGACTATTATTTGTCTTCACAAAGATCTGCATGCCACCACGGAGGTGCCTCCTGAGCCCTGTCCCAATGCGTCCGTTTGAGCATTGGTGGGCTCATGGGTGGCTCGCTCGGCTGGCGTGGGCGGGCTACCCCGGCAAGGGTCTTGCTGGGGCCATTGAGGCTGCCCCGGCAAGGGTCCTTGCCGGGAAAACCTGCTTCGCCCATCCGATCCTTGTGGCCTTGGTCCTTGTCGTTGCTTTATTTGTCTTGACGAAGATCTGCATGCCACCAAGGAGTTGTCTCCCGAGCCCTTGCCTCAACGTAGTAGATTGCGCTAGAAGTTGTGGGCTCAAGGGTGACCCGCTCTGTTGGTGTGGGGTGAGCTGCCCCGGCAAGGGTCTTGCTGGGCGTTAGCTGTCCCCGACAAGGGTCTTGTCGGGGGGAGCCTGCTCCGTCCCTCCGCTTCTTGTGGTTTTTGGTCTTACCTTGGCTTACCTCCCTTGCTCTGCTTGGTGCGACCGTGGGCGCGGCTGTGACTGCCCGTGCACAGGTGTAGGGTTACGAAAAGCGCACCCCTCTTTTGGTACACCGACAAGATGGCAATCATCATACTCATCATAAATGGGTAAATCATCGCACGGGGAAATCGCACTAGCATGAAGCATGGTAATAGGTTGATCAACATCATGCAAGCAATCAATGTCAAGAATGTCCTCTAGTAGAACTGGAGCATCACCTTCACCTATGTAACCTTGTTCATTCCACTCAAGTGGTGTAGGTGAGGTTGGAAATACCAAATGGTGCTCATCTTCATCTTGATGGAAACATGTGGGGGTGCATCATATTCCACCATGGCCATCGTCTTGTCCAAAGGGAGGGCGAAGTCGTCGCGAATCGGTACGTCATCATATATGGGACCTAGCACCAAATGAGAAGACACAATAGAGGTAGAAGTCAAGTTCTTAGAAATGCAAATGGCCTCATGAAACCTATCAACTATCTCACTCTCTCTATGTGGTGGTTCACTCACTCCCTCAAAATAGGTGCACTCAAACTCACATATGGTGGAGTCACTCATCTCACTCAAGTGGTGGGGGTTGTGGCTCTCCTCACATGGGAATTGGGGCAACTCATCATATATGGGGCTAGTGGTGAAGTCACTCTCACTCTCTATATGGTGGCAAAAGTCACTCAAGTCACCATACGTCGCCGTGGTCGACGGGAAAATCCCATGCTCGATCATCTCGTCGCCGTCACCATGGATAAAGGCCGAAGATGGCACATCATCACTCTCCTCCATGACGAAGGGAAAATCCCAAGCTCGATCATCTCGTCATCGTCGCCGTGGATGAAGGCCGAGATGGCACATCATCACTCTCGCCTCCTAAGATGGAAGCATCATCCTTTGTCGGTGTTCTGGGAACGGGGGTACCCAGACTTGCCTGCCTGCGGCCTGCGGCGTGGCTCAAGGGGTGGCCCAGTACGGCCCATCTTCATCAGCACAAGCTCAAGACCCTCGCGAGGGGCCAAGCCTCGCGGGGCGGATGACAGGAAGCTTCCTCAGGCACGGCCTCGTCAGGCTGGCTCGCGAGGAGGCGGAGAGATCAAGGCGGGGTACCTCACGAGGTGCTCATGACGCATAGCCATGATTTACCGAGGGCGCCAGGAAGGCGCCAGCCCGCGCAGTGTCCTCATTTCCTCTTTGGTGCAAAGGAGGCAAGCGGAGGCGAGAGCATCAAGCAAAGGCAACCATTTCGGTGCAACAAGACCAAGACCAACACAACGGCAGGAAGGAGGTCATCGTGGAGCCTAAGCCGGCGTCATCGTCATAGCCTTTGACATGCGAGGACCAACTTTAGTCAGGATAAGTGTACTAGATGTTCCCCTTCAAAATGGCCAATTGTTGGCGCCCTTCCCACTCAATATTTGGGAAGAGGCCCAGGGCATTTGCCTATAAAATAGGGCTAGCCACCCACTGGGTAGAGACACGTTGAATCTAGAGAGAGAGAGAGAGAGAGCGCGACCGAACTCCCCCTAGCAGTTCGTCGCACCGGCCAAGAACAGATCCTCGCGAGGCTGTTCTTCCTTGTAATGTTCATCATCAGCCCCTGAGGCAATCCACCACACCACACACTGGAGTAGGATATTACACCACAATGGTGGCCCGAACCAGTATAAACATTGTGTCCCTTGTCTTGCTCTTGGTGTAGTTTAGATCCTTGCGAGGCGACGAGGTGCAGGTTGGTAGGGGGTGAGATCTCCACGTGCATCCCAGAGTTTGAACTTAGAGGGTTTGCCTGAACCCGAAATCCGACATTTGGCGCACCAGGTAGGGGTGCGCCAGAATCCGCCTTCCGCCGCCCTGTTCTTCGCCGCCCCTCGCATCCATGTCAGATGCTCGTCGGGCCCGCGCCGAGCGCCGGGCCGCTCTCACTACCACGCTTCGCCGCCAGACGCCCTCGCCGGCAGCGCCCCGCCGTTCCCCGTCGCCTGCCATCAACGCCGCCACCGGCCCGGCGGGAAACGAGCAGCAAGCTCGTCACAGCATCCATTCGTGAGGCGAGACGGCCGCACCGCTACTCCTTCGCTCGCCCCAGCTGGTTCTTCGTCTCGCGCGCTCCGCGCGCCCATGGAGGCTCGAGCCGCGCTCATTGCGGCAAACGAGCTCCTGCGCTACCGCCCCGTCGACGACGTCTACGAGGAGTGGCTCGACCGCGTCGCCGAGCTCGTCCATGCCGCAGGGGGCTCCCCCGCGCCGTCCTTCTCACTGCACCGCGCCCCGCCTTGCGCGGGCGATGAAGCTCCGGGGGCGGCTCAGCCACCTCCTCCTCAAGAAGGCGCCTTGGCCCCAAGGCGCGTGGCCCCTGGGCGGAACCCACTCCATCCGCACCAGCAGCAAAGAAGCAGAGCTGTCAAGAGGTCCCTCACCCCCAAGAAGCTGCCCGAGTGCTCCCTGCACCGGCCCGTCACGACCGCACTCCTGCTCCGGCACGCCAAGACCCCGCGTTGCTCCCAACGGCAGCGCACGGGGACGCAAGACCAATCCCTTCGTCACCAAAGGCCTCCCGTGGCCACTTCAGGCTGCCGCGCCTTCACCGTCGAGCTACGCAGCGTCGCGTGGCCCGGCAAGTTCAAGCCATACTTGCCTCCTCGCTACGACGGCATGGCCGACCCTGCGGAGTTCCTCCAGCTTTACGAGCTGGGCATCGAAGCCGCCAACGGGGACGAGAAGGTCATGGCGAACTGGTTTCCCATGGCGCTCAAGGACGGTGCCCGCACCTGGCTCCTGAACCTAGCTCCTGGCACGATCTCCTCCTGGGACGAGATGCGCACCCGCTTCGTCGCCAACTTCCAAGGCACTCGTGACCGGCCTCCTGCCGTCAGCGACATGCGCCGCATCAAGCAGTAGCCAGGAGAGACTCTGCAGAAGTACATCCAGCGCTTCAACAACTCACGCCTCAAGAATCCCAAGGTGACCGAGGAGGCCATCATCTCAGCCTTTTCCGACGGTGTGCGTGACGTCAAGATGAAGGAGGAGCTCGCGATGCATGAAGACCTGTGCACATCCTTGGAGTTGTTCAACTTGGCGACCAAGTGCGCCAGGGCTGAGGAAGGACGCCTTTCCCTCCTCAAGCTGCCGGCTGCTTACTGTCGGGGGTTGGGTGCGACATATGCCAAAGGATGACTTATCATGGTGGGGGCGAGTAGAACGTCGCCGGTGCCTGGAAACGGGATGAGGCGAAGGCATGCACGCCGGTGAATCTTACCCAGCTTCAGGGCTCTCCGTGGAGATAACACCCCTACTGCTGCTATGCGGGGTCTCCGCATGATCACTATGGCAAAGTGGGTACAAGGTTGCTCCTCGAGCTGTTCGGGGTGAGGAAGGAGAAGGGCACGACTAGCTCCTCTCTTCCCTCTATGTGTGTCTAAAACTATTAGGGCCCAACCTCTTGCATGGGTGCCCTGGGGGGTTTATATAGGCCTACCCCCCGGGGGTACAATGGTAATCCGGCTGGGCGCAGGTCCCACCCGTCAGTCTCTTAGGTCGCCATCTTCTCCGCCGACTTCTGGGGCCCACCGACTAGTGGGCCCCGCCGACGGTCCAGCATGGGGCCCGCAGCCCTTGTCCGTCGCGGGCGGGTCTTGCCGGCTGCGGATTACTGTAGCCGCGCTTCTAATGACGCGAGCTTGGTCATGGGGTCATGGCAAATGTGTCGCCGCCTGATGGGCAATCACTGTTGCCATCCCCTGTCTTGTCTGGTTAATGGCGCGCGGAGCCCGTGGGAGGGGCCGGCCGACTCTTAGAGGCCGACTCCCAGCATGTCCGTCTTGGGGCGCTCTCGCCATCTTCTGCACTATCGCCCGACGAGCGGTCCCGCCTTGAATTCTTGGTCAGACAAGCCGTCGTGGGTACAGGATACGCCGCAGGGGGCTGATGTCGAGGGCATGGCATAACAGCATGCCGCGCTGGACGGAGATCTCCATCAGTACGACGCTCTGTGGCCATGCCTGTCCTTCGTGAACGGGGCAGGGATGGACTACGAGGCGGCATCATCCCATCCCGTCCGTAGTCGCATAGGCATGAGGTGGTTGGATTCGCGGGCCGACTCCCCATAGCCGGCTTCTCCGGAAGTCGCTGGCTGGGAGTCGGCTCATCTCGAGGCCGTCTCTGGGACTCGGCTGGGAGGGGCAGTCGGCGGCTCTTCCGCCGGCTCTCAGAAGAAGGCTTTTTGTCTTGGGGTCTTTGAGGGGCGCAGACTGCCCCGATGTTTTGAAAGGTCCAGGGGCTTGGGTTTGCCTACCCGTGGCCCATTACTCCGATAGTAGTCCCGGAAGCTGGTGAGGTGCCGAGGGCACATGTCGAGGGGCCTCAATAGTTTCATTCCTCCGGTGGAAGAATCTGGGCTTAGCTCGCCGTCTTTCTCTTGGGCTGACTAGCTGGAGTCGGCCTTGCAGGAGGCCGTCTTGCTCCTCAAAGGGTTTGAAGGTCGTGGCGGGATCCGGGCAGCGTGGCTGATAAGCTTCGTGCAGCTTCCGTTCTTGGGCCCGCCTTGTAGCCACGCCACGGCAGTCGATCTGCCCTGCACGCGCATGGCGAGACAGGCCGTCAGCGGGGCCCGCCATATACCGTGCCTCGGCGCAGGCGGATCCCGCTAACGGCGCTGGCAGTGGGGTTCCCCACGTCGTTACTGCGTGCAGTAACGTCGTGGGTTAAATCGTGGGGGCGTGGGGTACTGGGCGCAGTAAATCCCACGCCCGCCCCATCGGCTTCTCAGCCTAGGCGCCTATAAGTAGGCGGGAGGAGGGGGGGCGGCGACGCACGCACACCCATCTCCCCGCTTCCCCGCTTCCTCTTGCTCCTTCTCCTCCTTGCTTCGTCTTCCTCCTCCTCCTCCGCTGCGCCTCCCGCCGCGCGCTCCGGCGTGTGGGACGGCTCCGAAGTGGATGACGACATAATCGAGTTCCTCCGCCAGACGCGCCGCATCCCCGGCATAAACTTGGTGCGGAGCCGCGCCGCGCCGGCGGGCGAAATAACGCCGGCGCCGGAGGAGGGCGAGCAGGTCATATTCCGCTCGCACCTCATGCGCGGTCTGGGGCTGCCGGCGAGCGGCTTCTTCCACGCCTTCCTGGAGTTCCACGGGCTCCAGCCGCACCACCTTACTCCAAACACGGTGGTGCTGCTGGCCTCCTTCGCCTCCTTGTGCGAAGGCTTCCTTGGCGTTCTCCCCACCATCGAGCTGTGGGGGAAATTCTTCCAGGCCAAGCTTGGCACACACGTCACCGGCGTGCCGGCTCTGTGCGGCACCTTCATCGCGATGCGGAGGCCGGTGGCCGACAACCCCTTCCCTGCCATCCCGCTGATCAAGTCGGTGAAGATGTGGCGTAGCGCTCCTACTACGTGAAGCATGTCTCTCCGTATATGCATCGGGTCAACTCCGCCACCTTACGGAGCCGGCGAGTTGGCGGGGCGGCTCCCCAGCTGGTCCCATCGGGCCAGGACGCTGACTCCTGCAGGCCCCGCCGCCGTCGCGTGACTCCGAGTGCTGACGCAGTTGGAGGGCCTTACTGGGGCCGACTTGCTGGCTGCCTTCGTGGTGCGCCGAGTCCTTCCGGTCCAAGGCCGACCTCATCTGATCTGTCAGATGAGCGGCCACCGGGACCCCAGTCGGCTGTGCTCCAAGGACATCCCCCACACGGAGGTGGCGGAGATGGTGAACTTCCTGGCGAACTGCAGTTTCACGGCGGAATGGCAGTTCGGCAAGGAGCCATACTCGCGCGCCAACCCCCCGCCTGTGGTAAGTCATCCCTCTTGCTCTTCTGGTTTCTTTTTCCGCCGAGTCCGACTCTGATTTTCTTTGGTTTTTTCCGAGTCAGAACCACCTCATGCAGCCCTCAGCCGGCACTACGGGGTCGGCCCGTGAGTTCGTCCCCGACCGGGCGGAGAGCGACACGACGACCCGACTTGGGGTGGCGGCGATGGAGGCCGACGCCGAGGGAGGAGGAGGGGCCGACGACTTCAGGCCCTCGGCGACCTTCGCCGACTGGCCTGAAGATGACGGTGAGAAGGAAGTCGTCACCCGCCGCCAACCGAAGGTCGGCCATGCAGGCGCGAGTTCCTCCGCCGGCTTGGGTGGTCGAGGCGGCGCGAAGAAGCGCCGGGCCAGGCCCAGCTTGCCAGGCGGCCGGGCGAAGAAGTTCAGGGGGACGGCCGCCGCGACCCAGCGAGAGGAAGCGGTCGCAAAGGCTAACCGCTTCCGCAAGGCAGTGAAGAAGCCGCCGCTGGTCTCTGCGTAAGTGCTTCTTACTTTGTCTTGTTTTCTTCTGATTCGTCTTGTCCAAGTCTTTTATGTGTCTTCTTCGATCAGGCTCCTCTCACCTTGAGAGGATCGCCGCCCGCCTCCGGGCTATGGGGTCGGCATGCACGCCCGCCAATACTCGACGGATTAACCCTGCCGCCTACCTCCAGGAGGCGACAGAGCAGAACGCGCAGGAGAAGCGCGACGAGGAGGAGGCCGCCCGCCTGGAGAAGGAGGAGGCCGAGAAGGCGGCAGCTTCCGCCCAGAAGAGGCTGGAGGAGGCCGAAGCCGCGGTTGCAGCCAAGAGGCGAGCCGAGGAGGCTGCGTGCCTCGAGTTGGCGCTGCTCGTCACCCCGCTGAGCTCTGCACCGCCGCCGCCAGAGTTCACGGGGCAGACGGAGGGAGCCGGCAGCAAGTTCCCCGTCATGGAGAGGGAAGGCGGCGAGGCCTCCCTGTCGGGCACGGGCCGCGCTTCGCCGCCGCCGCTCGAGAGCGCTGCGAGGTAAACAGCAATGCGAACTTGCACTGTGCCGCCGACTGATGATGAAGTTTCGGTGAGACTGCTCCTTCAAGTCGCCTCGCCAGCGCGCCGCCGTTTTGAGAAGGCGACTTCGGCGCCGCGCCCTTTGGGGACCGGCGCCGCCAGCTCGGCCATTCCAGACGCCGAGGCGACAAGCGCCGCGCCCGTTGGGTGGGCGCAAGGAGGCGGCACAGGCCCGCTGAACACGGCGCTTCTGGACGTCCAGGCGAAGCTGCGGGCTGAGGGAGATGCCATCTAGAACTGCACCTAGGCGCACTTGGTGTCGCGAGCCACCGTGCGGGTATGTTTCCTCTTTGAGTTTTTTCTTGTTCTTCTCTGTGGGGGCGCGCCAGCGCACCCACTGGATGTAGTCCCCGAGTTTCGGGCCGGCTGCTTGGCAAAGTGACTCGAACTCTATCTGATGGTTTCAAATTTTTACCTTTATGCGAAATTCTTATCGCAGGAGTATCACAACCTCCGCGCCACTGCCTTCAACCGCAACGTTGAGGAGCTGGGCAAGCGGACTGCTGACTTGTCGAGGAGCCGAGGTGAGTTTTCTTTCTTCTTCGCGGGGGCGCGCTGGCGCACCCGCGGGCTGTAGTCCCCGAGATTCGGGCCGACTACTGAGCAGTTGGGCCAGATCTTCCTGGCGACCTTCTTAGCTGACGACTTCACGTCCTTTTTTCTTTTTATTCTTCAGAGGCCAACGCTACTCTTCGACGGCAGCTGGGTGCAGCCGACATCGCCTTGTGTGCCAAGGGGGAGGAGTGCAACAAGCTCGCCGCAGAACGCGACCTGCTGGATACGCAGCTGGCGGAGTAGAGGGAGCTGCTTAAGGCGGCGCGGGACGAGGCAGAGAAGAGAGAGGCTGCTCTCCTGGCCGAGTTTGAGAGCGAGCGCTCCTCCTGGACCCACAAGGAAGCACTGCTGACCTCCGGCTTCCATGAAATCGAGGACATCGTCGACGGTGAGTTTGTTTTTACTTTCTTCCTTTGGGCCGCCGACTATTGGTCAGGCCGACTCCTGGTTTTTTGACTTGCTTCTTTTTCGTCTTGGCAGACTTCTTCCCCGGCCATACGCAGGCGGCTAATCAAGCCATCGAGGCTGATCGCGAGGCGCGAAGCGCGAGTGGTGCTAAGATCGCTGCCAACGCCCCCCGGACCCTTGACGAGCAGCTCCTGAGCATTGAGGCTCGTCTGCGGCCGGCACATCGGATGCCATACCGGGCTTAGCGTGTCGGCCAGCGATTGCTGCCCTATGGCCGGACATGCGATTCTGCGCCTCCCACCGATCGCCGACTGGCTGGAGGTCGCGGCTGGCCGTCTTGAGGCATGGAAGTGTTCCGCGGCCCGGGCAGGAGCGTGTCTGGCCTTTGAATTCGTCAAGGCGGGGTATCTAGGGCTGGATCTGGACCGCTGGCAGCGTTCGGTCGAGAGGCCCAAAGTGAGCTGCCGGCTGTGGAAGACGCGCCCTGCTGCGGCGGCGATCGCCGACTACACGGACACCAGCGTCTTTGTCCCTGAGCGGGCTGAGGACGGCGGGGAGGCAAAATCTTCGGAGAAGATTCGCATTCCATGGCCGTTCCGTCTCTTTGCCGGAGTCGTCCCTCTTGCATGCTCGGGGCTTCTGAGCGTCGGTCAGGTAGTAGGAGTCGTTGCTCCGGACTTTTGCCGACAATGAATGGGCCTTCCCAAAGGCGCCGACTTGTCTTGTGCCGCGGGTTGTTCGCCGGATCAGCCGGAGCACCAGTGTCGCCCTCTTGGAATGATCTTGGCTTGACCTTCTTGGTTTAGTGGCGCAGGCTCTGCTGGTAGATGTGGACCGGCCGAGTGCCAAGAGTCGGCCCTCTTCCAGCCAGATCGGCGCCGTCTTGACGTGCTTCTTCCGCTTCCTCTTCGGTGTACATGGTGACTCATGAAGTCGAACTCTATATCTGTTGGGATGACGGCTTCGCACCGTAGACGAGGAAGAAGGGTGTGAAGCCAGTTGATTTGTTTGGAGTCGTATGCGAACTCCGTGAGGACGGTCAGCAACTCCTCAAGCCAGCAACCGGCTGAACGCTCCAGTGGTTCGACCAGTCGAGGCTTGATGCCAGACAGGATGAGGCCGTTCGCTCGCTCCACCTGGCCGTTTGACTGCGGATGGGAAACAGACGCTAAGTCTAGTCGGATGCCTTGCGTCGCGCAGAAACGGGCCAGGGCGCCTTTGGCAAAATTTGTGCCATTGTCGGTGATGATGCTGTGTGCTACGCTGTACCGAGTCGTGATGTCGGCGATGAAAGTCCTTGCAGTAGGACCATTCAACTTATTGATGGGTTTTTCTTCTATCCACTTGGTGAACTTGTCCACCGCGACAAGTAAGTGAGTTAGGCCGCCTCGTGCCGTTTTGAATGGTCCCACCATGTCTAGGCCCCAAACAGCAAAGGGCCAAAGCGATGGGGATAGTCTTGAGTGCGAAGCCGGTGAAAGCGGCTTGGAGGGGAACACCGCACCCCTTTGCATTTTTGAACTAATTCCTTGGCCTCTTCTAGGGCAGTTGGCGGAAGAAACCGTGTCGGAAGGCTTTGGCGGACGAGTGCTCTTGAGGCCGCATGATGGCCGTGACTCGCCTTTGATGAATGTCTTCGAGAATCGCTTGGCCTTGCTTCGGCTCGACGCAACGCGGTAGACACCAATGACGCCATACTTTGACCAACTCTCTGTTGACTATAGTGTAGGCTGCCGCTCAGCCTTGTACTTGCCGAGCCAAGGTCTCATCGGTTGGTAGCTCTCCGCTTACTAGGAACTTCAGGATGGGCTGGGCCCATGAGGGTGCTGCTATTTCTTCAATTGCCAGTACTGCCACTTGGACAAGGGCGGCTGGGCTGGGAGGCGGCGAGCTGGAGTCCACATGACTTCTTTGGGTTGAAGAAGTCCTCGGCCGACCGGGCGCAGTCTCCGGCCGAAGTTCGAGTTCGCAATGGTCGCCGTAGTCCCCGGGCCGGGTTTTGAAGTCCCCGGGCCGGCTTCGACTGCAACATTCTTGGGGCCGTCTGCAAGAATTCTCGTGCCGTATGCTGAGGCCTTGGAGTCGGATCCGACTTCTTCAAGGGGAGCCGGCACAAAAATGGAGTCTGATTCTGGTGACGGCTTGACAGATGGCTTGAGGAGGCGCTGAAGGGCGACGCCGGATGGTATTGCCTGGCGAGTGGAGCCGATTCTTGCCAGGGTATCTGCTTGGTCGTTGTCGTTTCTTGGCACGTGGAGGAACTCGCACCCCTCGAAATATCCACTCAATTAATTGCTGTACCAGGAAACGGTAGCTCGCCATGTTTGCATCTTTGGCGTCCCAGTCGCCGGATGACTGGTTGACCACCAAGTCGGAGTCGCCATAACACAGGATCCGGCGGATGCCAAGTTCTTTGGCAAGCCGGTGCACGTGAATGAGCGCCTCATATTCGGCGACGTTGTTGGGGGCGGCGAAATGGATTTGCAGCGCGTACTTGAGCTTGTCGCCTTTGGAGGAAGTGAGGACAACACCGGCTCCCAAGCCGGTGCGCATCTTGGAGCCATCGAAATGCATCCGCCAATGGGTGGAGTCGGTCAAGTGGCGGCAAATCGGAGTCTCGGCCCGGTCGGCGAGAAGTCGGCCAGTGCTTGCGACTTGATGGCAGTGCGGGGCTGGTAATAGATTGTGTAGGGGGCCAGCTCTATGGCCCATTTGGCCACTCGGCCAGAAGCATCTCGGCTTCCGATGATCTCGGCTAGTGGGGCTGTGCAAACCACAGTGATTGGATGCTCTTGGAAGTAAGGCTTCAACTTCTTGGCGGCAAAGTGCACGCCGTAACACATCTCTCGGTAGTGGGGGTAGTTCTGCTTGGAGGCTGACAGTACTTCGCTTAGGTAATATACTGGTCTCTGGACACGTAGCGCCTTGCCTTCCTCCTTGCGCTCAACTACAATGATCGGTGTCTTGACTACCTGGCCGGTGGCGGCAATGTACAGAGCATGGGCTCCTTGGGGAGTCGGGCCGCCACACGGGGAGAGTAGTCAGCATTTTCTTCAACTGGAGAAAAGCTTCGTCCGCTTTGTGGTTCCATTCAAGAAGGTGGTCTTCTTCATGAGCTGGTATAAAGGAAGAGCTTTCTCGCCCGGCGGTGATGAATCGGGTGATGGACGCCAAACAGCCGTGAACTTTTGCACATCTAGCGATCGGTGAGGTACTTCCATCCTCTCGATTGCCTTGATCTTCACGGGTTGCACTCTATGCCGCGTTCGGAGACCAGGAAACCAAGGAGTTGGCGGTGGTAATTCAAGACGACTTCTCGTGGTTGAGCTTGATGCGGAATCGGCGCAGATTCTCAAAGGTCTCCTTGAGGTCTTCCCTCTGATGTTCCTCGCTTTTCCGTCTTCACCACCACATCGTCCACGTAGACGTGGGCGTTTCTGCCAAGCTGCTTGAGGAGGCACTTCTGCATGCAACGCTGAAAGGTGGCGCCGGCATTCCTTAAGCCGAATTTCATGGTCGGGTAGCAGAAGGCTCCAAACGGCGTGATGAAGGTGGTCTTCAATCTGTCGGCCGGGTTCAGCTTGATCTGGTGATATCCTGAGTATGCATCTAAGAAGCTCAACAACTCGCATCCGGCTGTGGAGTCTATCACCTGATCAATTCTCGGCAGAGCAAACGGGTCCTTGGGGCAAGCTTTGTTGAGGCTTGTATAATCAATACACATCCGACACTGCTTGTTCTTCTTCAGTACCAAGACTGGGTTTGCTAGCCATTCTGGAAAGAACACTTCCATGATAAAACCGGCTGCTAGGAGCCGGGCTATTTCTTCTCCAACAACTCTTCTCTTCTCTTCTGACATGCGGCGCAAGGGCTGCCTGACGGGCTTCACATCAGATCGGACATGTAACTTGTGCTCGGCGAATTCCGTCGGTACACCTGGCATGTCTTTAGGGGACCATGCAAAAATGTCCCGATTCTCACGGAGGAAATCGACGAGCTCGCCTTCCTATTTACTGTCAAGGTTTGCACCTACGACAGCGTACCTCTCCGGGTGCTCCGGGTCCAAGGGTATCTTCTTCGTTTCTTTGGCCGGCTTGAACGAGCCCTCAGCTTCCGACTCCTTGGGGTTGGGCGACATCTCTGGCTGCTTGCCGGCATTGCGACAACCCGATCAAGAAGCCGCTTCTCAGCCGCAATCACCAGGGACTCGGCCAGCCGACTGCTTTCGGCCGCGCAAGCGGACGACTTCCTGTAGTCGCCGACTACGGTCAGGACCCCCTTGGAACTCGGCATCTTCATCTTGAGGTAGGCGTAGTGGGGGACCGCCATGAACTTGGCCAGAGCAGGTCGGCCAAGCAGAGCGTGGTACGGGCTTTCGAGGTCCACCACTTCGAACCAGACTGGCTCTCGGCGAAAATGATCTTTGTCCCCAAAGAGGACGTCTATCAGGATTTTTCCGATCGGTGAGCAGGAAAGGGCAGGTACAATGCCGTGGAACACAATCCGGCTGCTCTGAAGCTGTCTTTGCTTGATTCCTAACTTCTCCATCGTGTCCTTGTACAGGATGTTGATGCTGCTGCCTCCGTCTATCAACACTCACGAAGAAGCGGCCCGCCTATCCGCTGCAAGGGTGGCTCCTAAGACCAGGCGTAGGAACCCGGATTCGCATCACCTCTGGGTGATCAGCTCGGCTCCAACCGATAGGTTTCTCGGACCAAAGGCATGAATTCTGGAGTATCCGATGCTGCATTCACTTCTTGCCGCTGACCGGCCTTCTGCGTCGGTCGTCGCCACACCGGTAAACACTACATAAGCTCCATGCTCTTCTCGGTACTCGTCTTGTATCAAGCGCCGATCGGTTTCGACAGCCGGCTGCTTTGGGCGGCGGTGGAGGCGGCGGCTCAAAGAAAGGGGGAGGCAGGAGGCCGTCTGCCTTGGCGATCCTGGTGAGCCAGTGGCACTTCCGGTGGTGTGGTTTGACGGCTTCGCGCCCGCTATGGAACTTGGTAGGACCATCTAGAGTCCGGCCAGAAGAGAAGGCCGACAACCAGTTGGACTTGCTGCCTTTCGTAAAGCTTGGCTAGAGGCTGCCCCTCGGGCTGTTGGTCTTCGGGATCCACACCGCCGGCTGTTGGAAGCCTGCTGCGGGCCTTATGGCGCCAGGATTATTCTGTTCTTTGTCGACCGGGTGTCGCCAGCCGGAGTTCTGGGAGCCTGAGGAGCCACCTTGCCAGTCTCACTGACTTGAATAACCGTCTTCATGGAGGAGTCGGCTGCGGCGTACTTGTCTGCTATGATCAGCAGCTCGTCGAGGGTTTCCGGCTCGTCGCAAAGGAGCTTGTGCTTGAGGAGGGTGCCTTCTCTGCACCCGGCGGTGAAGTACTCGATAGCCTGCACCTCGTGCACTCCCTCGCAGGAGTTCCGGAGCTCGGCCCAGCGCGTGAGGTAGTATCGAGTGGACTCGTTGGGGCCTTGCACGCACAAGGAAAGTTGGCGAGGCTTGGGAGGTCGCTTGTATGTGCTCGTGAAGTTGCGGAAGAAAGCCTCGGTGAAGTCGACCCAGTTGTTGATGCTGCGGGGCTTCAAGTTGTTCAACCATGTCCGGGCCGTGCCCTGGAGCATGAGGGGAACATACTTTACGGCAACGCGCTTGTTGCCGTTCGCTATGCTGACGGCCGTGGAGTAGTCAACTAGCGGTCTTCCGCTTCACGGGCGGTGTATTTGGGTGTATCTCGGGAGTGTGAACCTCTGGGAAATGGCTCGTCTCGGATGCGAGGTCCAAACAGGCGGGCCAACTCGTCTTCCTCTTCCAGCGCCGAGAATCGGTGGATTCGGTCAATCCGTGGCGGGCGTCGTTTTCTCGACTCCCTCTCGGCGGCCAAGGCGGTCGCCGAGAGTCGATGCTCGACGGGTGGCGGGGAGACTCGCCTTTCTCTGCGGGGAGGAGGAGGCAGATAGTCGTCCCGCCGCTCCACTGCTCTTGGGCGGCCGTCTTGGTCGCGCTCGATGGAGATGTGAGTCCGACTGTGGCTGACAGCCGGATCCTTGTTTTTTCTTCCGCGAACACCGCCAGTCGGCGTCCGAGACGTCGCGCCTTGATCTCGGTAGGGAGGCAAGTCGCCGTGTTGTCGTTCTGGCGCCTCGTCGCGGCGGCAAGCCGTCTTCGCGGCGAGATGCGTCGACGAGCTGCTGGACTCGCTCCGTCATCAGGTGGCGTTCCTCGCCCTTGAAGTTATCCAGCTCATCCGCCGCCGCCTGGGCGGCACGGATGTTCTCCGCGGGCGTGGCGTACATAGGGCGATTGGCCCCGAACAGGTTGGCGATGGCTACGCCGCGCTGTTGGACAACGCCTAGGCGGCTAGGCCCAGTCGGAGCCGGCGAGCCGCCCACGGCGTGATCCATCTCATCTGGTAGGCTTCTAACAAGCGTCTCATGCTTGCCAGCTTCTTCGCGCCTACGAGGAGCTGAAGGCGGCGTGCCTCCAGCGTCCCAACGTCAGCGTCTTCCGGAATAAGCGCGGTGAGGTTTTGCAGAACCGCGTCGAGAGGGTCATGAGCTCCTTCACCGTAAGGCTCGCTATGACCGATGACGAGCACTTCTGTGACGGTGCTTCCACCGCTCTCCGCGCGAGGGAGCGGCTCATCGTAGACCACCACGTTGGTGGGAACGCGTCAAGCGACGCGGTGTCGGAGTCGACCAGCATCGGGTCGGTGGAGCCTACGGACTCCAGGTCGGTGGCAGGCTCGCCGGCAATGTGGAGTTGTTAGAGGAGGCCCGCGAGGAGGCTCTCGGGGCCGCCCGTGCCTGCGTCGGATGCAGGCTCGTCGGAGAGGCGAACCTCACCGACAAGTTCGGCAAGGCAGCTGGCCGCGCATGCGATCTCAGCGCCATGCAGCGCGTCGGCGCAGACTCCGTCTGGCGTGCCGGGCTGGCTGCGCTCGCCAGGGAGGAAAAGGGTTCCCGTCCAGAGCAGGTCTCCGGACGACGGTGCACCTAGCCCCACGGTGGGCGCCAAATGTCGAGTGCGACATATGCCAAAGGATGGCTTATCATGGTGGGGCGAGTAGAACGTCGCCGTTTCACGGAAACGGATGAGGCGAAGGCATGCACGCCGGCGAATCTTACCCAGCTTCAGGGCTCTCCGTGGAGATAACACCCCTACTGCTGCTCTCCGGGGTCTCCGCATGATCACTATGGCAAAGTGGGTACGAGGTTGCTCCTCGAGCTGTTCGGGGTGAGGAAGGAGAAGGGCACGGCTAGCTCCTCTCTTCCCTCTATGTGTGTCTAAAACTATTAGGGCCCAACCTCTTGCATGGGTGCCCTGGGGGGTTTATATAGGCCTACCCCCGGGGGTACAATGGTAATCCGGCTGGGCGCAGGTCCCAGCCGTCAGTCTCTTAGGTCGCCATCTTCTCCGCCGACTTCTGGGGCCCGCCGACTAGTGGGCCCCGCCGGCGGTCCAGCATGGGGCCGACAGCCCTTGTCCGCCGCGGGTGGGTCTTGCCGGCTGCGGATTACTATAGCCGCGCTTCTAATGACGCGAGCTTGGTCATGGGGTCATGGCAACAGTGCCGCCGCCTGATGGGCGATCACTCTTGCCATCCCCTGTCTTGTCTGGTTAATGGCGTGCAGAGCCCGTGGGAGGGGCCGGCCGACTCTTGGAGGCCAACTCCCAGCGGGTCCGTCTTGGGGCGCTCTCGCCGTCTTCTGCACTCCCGCCGACAGGCGGGTCCCGCCGTCTTCGGGTCGTACAGACAGGCCGTCGTGGGTACAGGGATCTGCCCACGGGCTGATGTCGAGCAGCGTGGGCAACAAAGTGTTGCGCACGGACGAAGATCTCCGTCAGTACGGTGCTCTGTGGCCATGCCTGTCCTTCGTGAACGGGGCATGGATGGACTGCGAGGCGGCCTCATCCCATCCCATCCGTAGTCGCATAGCCAAGAAGTGGTTGGAGTCGCGGGCCGACTCCCCATAGCCGGCTTCTCCGGAAGTCGCTGGCTGGGAGTCGGCTCATCTCGAGGCCGTCTCTAGGACTCGGCTGGGAGGGGCAATCGGCGGCTCTTCCGCCGGCTCTCGGAAGGCGGCTCTTCGTCGTGGGGTCTTTGAGGGGCGCAGACTGCCCCGATGTTTTGAAAGGTCCAGGGGCTCGGGTTTGCCTACCCGTGGCCCATTACTCCGGCACTTACCCAGAAGAGAAGAAGCCCAAGGTCAAGGACGTGAAGCGCAAGGGGGCTGTCGTGCTCGCGGCAGAACTAGACACCAGGCGAGGCAGGGATCAGCCCGAGTCTTCCAAGGGCAGCCGGTAGTGTGTGTTCCACGACTTCCACACCCACAACACCAACGAATGTCAAGAACTCAGAGCCGTGTGAGAAGGGCGAATCGGTCGACGCCCCGACCGCAGTGATCGAGGCTACGGACGGGGAGGAGGAAGAAACGCGGGATGCTGGGAAGACCGTGGCCCTCGCCAAGGGTGGCGCGACCGACCTCACGAGGACCGCTGGCAGGATCAGCCTCGCGAGGGAGGTTGGAGGGACCCGCCTCGCGAAGGAGGCTAGAGGGATCAGCCTCGCGAGGATCGCCCGCAAGGCAACGCAGGCCTCCCTCCTCTGCCACCGCAGCCAAGGAGAAATGAAGACCATCATCAGGACGAGGTGGCTGGGGGCTTCCAGGAGCCGCGCGCAATCGCTTGCATCCTGGGCGGAGCTCAAGCCCCAGCCTCTCAGTGCATCTTCAAGCAGTTCACCCGCGAAGTGAATGCAGTCCTCCCCAAGCTCGAAGCCACACGCCCTCTCAGGTGGTCAGCGTGCGCCATCACGTTCAGCTCAGCGGATCAGCTCAAGTGCGCAACCACAACCGGAGTCCTCCCAATGCTTTGTTCCCCAATCATCAGCAACGTGCAAGTCACCAGGACCCTCATCGATGGCGGAGCAGGGCTCAATTTCCTGTCCGTCGAGACATTCAACAATCTCCAAGTGCCATACAATCAGCTTCAGCCAACCAAGCCTTTCTCCAGAGTCACTGATGGCTCCACAGTTCTGATTGGGCAGGTCCGCCTCCCTGTCACCTTCGGGGCGCGCGACAACTACCACAGCTGAGAAGGATCAGCTGCCGCAGGAAGCGACTTTCGAACAGAAGAGACCCTCCCGGCGACCAGCCACTGGGGGCTCCACTGTCTCAGGAGGCGCCACGGCGTCCGGAGGACGCCAACAACACCAACACTCCCAACCTCGTCGAACACCCTGGGTACTTCGTCAGCACAGTGTTGCGGGGCGCGAGGGCGCGGTACCCCATGCCCCAGAAACTCCTCCTCACGCTCTTGGTGGCCATCCCGTCAAGGTTGTCTCGGCGTACCCCTTGGAAAGGGTGCTCAGGAGCCCCAACTCGGCTGGAAGAGTCGCTGAGTGGAACAGCGAGTTGCAAGCATTTCAGCTAGAATTCAGCACCACCAGAGTCATCAAGGGAGCCGCGCTAGCGGACTTCGTGGCGGAATGGACGGAGGCGCCGGGCCTCAAGGCTGATGAGGATCGATCCCTCTCCCCGGGAAGCGAGGCACCGGACGGTTGGATCATGTACTTCGACGGGCATTCTCCAGACACGGCGCGGGAGCTGGCGCAGTGCTTATATCTCCTATTCAAGACAAGCTCTACTACGCCGTGCAGCTCTGTTTCCAGCATGGAGAAAAGGTTTCCAACAATATAGCAGAATATGAGGGCCTGATAGCAGGCCTGAAGGCCGCGGTTACCCTTGGAGTGAAGCGCCTTACCATCAAGGGTGATTCACTACTCCTCGTCAACTTCTCCAACAAAGTATACGAGCCGAGGGATGAGCACATGGAAGCCTACCTCGCGGAGGTCCACAGGATGGAGAAGCAGTTCTGGGGAATGGAGTTGCAGCAAGTGCCTCGTGGCACCAATCAAGAGGCTGACGACATCGCCAAACGGGCATCCAGGCGGCTACCTCAGGAGCCCGGCGCCTTCGAGGAGCGGCCCTTCAAGCCCTCGGCAATGCCATCGCTGTCAAGCACGGTGCAGCCTCGGGAAGAGCTCCCCCAGCCACCTGCCTCGGGAGCCCCGGTCTGTGGCCCGGCCTCGGGAGCGCGTCTGCTCCTAACGCTGGAGCCTCAGGAGGGGTGCTGGATCATAGAGCTCCGGAGCTACCTGACGCAAGGGACCTTGCCGGAAAAGGAGGAGGAAGCGGAGCGTGTGGCGCGGCAAGCCACGGCGTACTGCATCAGGGATGGAGAGCTCTACCGGAAGCGACCAAATGATGTGTCCCTGCGTTGCATCTCCAGGGAGCAAGGGAAGGAGCTGCTGGCAGACATACACGGTGGAGACTGTGGGCATCATTCGTCATCACGGACCCTCGTTGGCAAGGCGTTCCGCAGCGGGTTATGTTGGCCCATCAAGGCTCAATGATGCCGTGGAACTGGTGAAGGCTTGCGAGGCTGCCAATTCCATGCCAAGCAGATCCATCACCGGCGGAGGTCTGCAAACTATACCCCTCTCGTGGCCATTCACAGTCTGGGGGCTGGATATCCTGGGCCCGTTTCCTCGGGCGCCAGGACGCTATCGTTACCTCTATGTCGCCGTGGACAAGTCCACCAAATGGGCTGAAGTGGAAGCCGTCCGCACCATCCCCGCAGGTTCTGCGGTCAAGTTCATCAAGGGCATCGTGAGCGGTTCGGGGTGCCGAACTGCATCATCACCGACAACGGTTCGCAGTTCACCAGTAACCTCTTCAAAACATAGTGTGCTAACCTTGGGACGCAGGTATGCTACGCTTCGGTAGCGCACCCACGGAGCAACGGTCAGGCCGAGGTGCCAACGCAGAGGTCCCGAGGGGCCTCAAAACTAGGACATTCAAGAAGAAGCTGGAGGCTGCGGCAGAGGTTGGTACGACGAGCTTGATCCGTGTTGTGGTCCATCCGCACGACGACCAAGCCGGATTGGCGAGACCCCGTTCTTCCCTGGTCCATGGAGCTGAAGCAGTCCTCCCTCACGATGTCGACGTCGTTCGCCGCACGGGTCCTGGCGTTCGACGAGGCGCAGCAGGACGCCATGCGGGGGACGGACCTCGTGCTGGGGGAGGAGCATCGTCGAGAAGCTGCGCTACGAGCGGCGAGGTACCAACAAGCACTGCGGCGATACCACTACCGCAATATTCGCCCCAGAACTCTTGAGGTGGGGGACCTCGTGCTCAGACGGGTTCTCTCCAGGGGGGGACTGCATAAGCTTTCTCCCATGTGGGAGGGCCCTTTCAAGGTTGTTCATGTTTCCAGGCCCGGCTCCGCGCGCTTGGAGACTCAGGAGGGGGTGCCCGTCCAGAACGCGCGGAACATCCAGCACCTCTGGAGGTTTTACCCCTAAAAAGGCCCGGTGCCTGTGAAGAAGGCGAATGCCTGTGAAGTTGTTGCATTTTGGAAAAGGCCTGGTGCTTGTGAAGAAGGCAGACACCTGTGAAGCTTATCTTTTTGAGAAAGGCACGGTGCCTGTGAAGAAGGCGAATGCCTGTGAAGTTGTTGCATTTTGGAAAAGGCCCAGTTCCTGTGAAAAAGGCAAACGCCTATGAAGCTTATCTTTGTGAGAAAGGCCCGGTGCCTGTGAAGAAGGCGAATGCCTGTGAAGTGGTTGCGTTTTGGAAAAGGCCCCGTGCCTGTGAAGCTCGCCGCCCGTGACACTCTCACGTAATAATGAGTTGGGGATGTACACACCACGGAGTCTCAGGAACGCCGGCCTCAGGCCCTGGGGCTCCCTCCCACGCCCAGTGGCAGCACTTAGCTCTGCGCTGGTGAGAAGACGTCGAAGACTAGATTAGGTGTCGGACGCGACTTTTTTCATTTTCTCTCTGCAGTTGGCTTGTTCATTCCCATTTGAAGTTTTATTGAAGGTGTTGCCGTCTTTGGCTTGCGACTCTTTGCCTTCTTCGCTCTCCTACCTCGATTTCTCTCGCCTTGAGTCTCTCATGAGGAGCAACGCGGGCACCCACGCGAGTGTTTTCTGCCCCTACTGTTTGAGGCTTCCCTAACCGGGTTCGCTACGGGAGCACCCCTCCAGTCCGTGCCCCACGGGCACCGCGACGCGAACACAGGACCTGGGTCGGTCGCCTCCACGACTGAGGCCGGAAACTACCTCTCCTGGCTAATCTTTGCAGGGCATGAAGCGTTCGACGAGGCCTCGGCCTCGGGAGGCGAAGACCGCAACAGGTCACCCCCAAGCTAAGTAATTTCTACGCCAGGCGTGTGGCACAGAAGCCTAATACAAAAATAGCGGAAACAGTACGATAATTAAACAACAACAGTCCAAGCATGCCTGTCGGTGTCAAAACCGGCGGATCTCGGGTAGGGGGTTCCGAACTGTGCGTCTAGGCGGATGGTAACAGGAGACAAGGGACACGATGTTTTTACCCAGGTTCGGGCCCTCTCGATGGAGGTAAAACCCTACTCCTGCTTGATTGATATTGATGATATGGGTAGTACAAGAGTAGATCTAGCATGAGATCAGAGAAGCTAGCCTATGGTATGATTGTTGTTCATCCTACGGACTAAAACCCTCCGGTTTACATAGACACCGGAGAGGGCTAGGGTTACACAGAGTCGGTTACAATAGAAGGAGATCTACATATCCGTATCACCAAGCTTGCCTTCCACGCCAAGGAAAGTCCCATCCGGACACGGGACGGAGTCTTCAATCTTGTATCTTCATAGTCCAGGAGTCCGGCCAAAGGTTATAGTTCGGCTATCCGGACAACCCCTAATCCGGGATTCCATCAGTAGCCCCCGAACCAGGCTTCAATGACGATGAGTCCGGCGCGCTGATTGTCTTCAGCATTGCAAGGTGGGTTCTTCTCCAAATTCTGTGTACCTGTTGAATAGTGTCCGGCTTCTCATGAATATTGTGCTCCTCGGCTTCCACGCCCAATAATAGCCGTCTTCCACATGTCAAACGAATGTGAAAAGCCAGGGTGTTTTTACATTTATCCCCCTGGCTGCGTGAATAAGCTGCCCTATAAAAGAGACGAGGAGATCCGAATCACACCATCTTCCCTTTGCGAGCATTCATCGAAGCGCATCCGACAGAGATCCATTCCATCATGGTCAGTCGACGCAGCTCCTCCTCTCGCCCTCCCAGTCCTCAGCCTGGGGGTTGGGAGAGATGTTCCGTCCCCGCCAAATGAGCTAGTGACGCTCCAGACCAAGGGATTCCTCCCCCCGGCCTTCATTGTCCCAGTTTGAGCCGGACTCGCCACCTATAATGGCGGAAAGCAGGCGGAGAGCGTCCCCAATCCCTCCAAAGGAGAGCGGGTATGCCTTGTCCCTTATTTGATAAGGGGGCTCGGATTTCCAATTCATCCGTTTCTCCGGGGGCTCCTGGAGTTCTACGGCCTCCAGCTGCACAACTTCACGCCTGCCTCCATATTGCATATTGCGGGCTTCGTAGCCCTTTGCGAGCTGTTCTTGGGCGTCGAGGCTCATTTCGCACTGTGGAAGAAGCTGTTCTGCCTAGTGCCCCGTTCTCAAGAGGGGTCAATATATCAAGTGGGCGGAGCCGAACTATGGCGCATCGCCGGGACTGGATATCTATCCGGAACCCCGAAGAAGGCGTCCGAAGACTGGCCTTCAGAATGGTTTTATATAGAAGATGTCCCCCTGCCGGACCCTGTTCGGATCAGCCTTCCTGAGTTCAATAATGCTCCTTTGAAGAAGTGCCTAAGCTGGCGCCCAAGGAGCCCTCAGAAAGAAAACGACAGGGACGCCCTTTACCTGATGAGCCGGATAAGATTATTAGCTCATTCCGAACTGACCATGATCAGGGTCATGGCCACATGCATTATGCGGGGGGTGCAGCCGCTCCAGTATAGAGGCCACCCCATGTGGGATTTCAACGGGGAAGATGATGCCACCCGCTGCGGCCATAAGGGGCCGGGATCGGTTGCTGCTCTGACGAAGGCCTTGTCTGCATTGTACAGGGAGAAGAGGAGGAGTTCCTCCACGTCAATCCACATGGCGGATTTTCTATGTACGATCCTCCAAGCTGGGTAAGCGGACACATCTTTATGCCCATCCGTTCCATATTCCCATAGTTAAGTACCTCATCTTGTGATTTCAATGCATGAATTGCGCCGGGACGTAAAGGACATAAACAGCCCTCCTCCACAACCCGAGGATCCAGAACGGTCCCTCGATCCAGCCTCCCAAGAGGATCCGGACATAGCTGTGGAGCTGATTGATGGGGTATTTTACAAACTGAGCATCGACAATGCCTTGGTCGCCATAACGGCTGATTACCCCGGAATACTTCCTGCCTCGCAGGTAACTGAGACCGAAGTCTCAATACTTTGAAAATGGTCCATCCTTGCTTATTTTCGATCACCATATTCCAATGGTGTTTTGCAGGGGGAGCCCGTGAGGCGGGAGGCCGAGCATGCGGTGGCTAGCGAACAAGGGGCAACAAGGCCCAACAGGTTGAAAAGAAGAGAGGTCCGGATTGAGACGCCGACGCAACGGTATGGCGTGTCATCTTATTCCCAGGTTTTATTCCCGGAAGGCATACTAACGCTTGTGCTCTCTTCGGGAAAAAGAGCGCTCGCTGGACTATATCCGGAGAGGTTGCCAATCGAGCCTCCACCAGCCAGGCTCCAAAGCCAAGTCCAGAAGCGGAGGCTAACACGAGGCGTGCGTCGGACGCTCCTCCGACAGCGGATGCCGACGGACTGTCTGCCACCAATTCCGAGGTGGAGAGTGCCATGAACCACAGGCATCGCCGGACGGTTCTTCGTGACGCATGTATCTCCCAAGAGGCACTAGATGCCTTCAATTCGGGCGATGCGCACCTCCGTGCCGCTCAAAATGGTCTAGCCAGAGCCACGGAGCAGTATGTGAAAGACATACGGGTGAGAATATTTGATGGTTGCATATGCCAGTAGCCCCCAAGACTTGAAACAGTTATAATAACTGATTTAAGGATCATTTGTTATCTGAGGATCTTACAAAAAGAATACCCACCTGTCCCAGAGCTGGAAGAGTGCAAAGCCCAACTCGAGGCCGCACTAGCCACTGGAGGGAGGCCAAGGCACCCCTCCGTAATATACGCTTCGAAAGATAATTATGTTGTGAAGTGCGGCGTGTGTGTAAATCTGACAATATCATTGCAGATGGCGCTGGAGTGGATCCGGACAAGCAACAACTCTTGCGCTGGTTAAAGGCCGGCGAGAGCATGCTTACGAGGGTGAGGCAGGAGAAGAATAATCTCCAAGATGCCAACACCCAGCTGGGCGAGGAACTAAAGTATGTTCGTGCCCAGCTGTCGGACTCCGTGAAGGAGAATCGACGGCTTCGACACGATATTTTTAGTAAGTGCTTGAGCAAACTTTGAAAAAGAGTTCGGCGAGGAAGTCGACTAACAGAGTTATTTCTGTAGGTATGCTCACAGGTCGTCCTGCAGAGGAAATGCCTGGTTCTACGGGTGATCTTCTTCCTGAGCTCTTACAACTACACGAACGAGTTCGGCAGGTGATGAAAGGCGTCACCCAGGCCTTGTGGCCATCTGTCTCCCTGCCCGAAGGCCTTGGAGAGCTTGCAGAGAGGCTTAAGGGAGCGCGGTGGCGCTTCCGATTATGGAAGATATCGGCCTGCCGTCAAGGCGCCAGGGAGGCCTGGGCCATGGTGAAGACGCGGTACACGAAGGCTGACCCAAACCACATGGCCGAGGTCGGACCTGTGGGGCCTGATGGGAAGGAGATCCCTGTAAGCTTAGTGTACGGCCAAGTAGAATTGGCCGCAAAGTATTCCCAACAGGACTGTAAACTAGACAGCCTATTAGATGGTATTGAGGAGGAATACACTCAGTCAAATTGACTATGTAATTTAAGATGACATGTAAAAAATGCCTTCTAGCTAGATTGTAGATCGTTTGTCATGGCGGACCTTTTCGCTTCAACCTCGGGACCCTATAGTCCGGAGTATGTCCGAATACCATCACGGTTATGTAAGAACCGGGGCATGCGTGGGGACCAGGCGTAGGGGTCATTAGTTCTTTAACAGACAAGTGCCCAACTAGTTATGTTATATTACATGGTTAGTAAGAAACATCTTCCAGGGAGAATAGTTCCGTTAGGGGTTCCTTTCCCTGGGAGGCATTCCTTAAAGTGCATGTCCGGACTGCGAAAAAATCAGAAAAAGCATCTGGGGCGGATGAATAAATAAGTGAGAAATCATCTTTAGTTCACCGACCGAATATTCCCTTAAGAACGCTTAGCTTTGGCTTCACCCAGTCTGAGGTACACATCCGTCAATTCGGCAAGAGTAGCAATCGCAGAGGTGCTCCCTTTACCACCTAGCCGAACAATCGGGAACGTAGGAGTAAGCACAGGAGCCAGGCAACCCAGCTTGGCATATCGATGCATATAATGGTGAATAAAAGGTACATGCAGAAGCGTGACACATGAGTAAGGCATGAAGCCCATACAAATAAGCTTCTGTTAAAGAAGCCCCCAGGTATAATGTGTGCGAACAATGCGCGAACGAGCCTTTAAAGGCTATGAGAAAAAAAGGGGGAGAAGGAGAGAAATATAAGACAGCTAATGTGTAAAAAACAGACAGAGGAAGGAGACGAACTCAGAATCCGGCGCTAGGTGTAGAATCTTCGGAGACGGGCTGCATTCCATGGGATCGGCTCGAGTCGGTTATCTGATGCATCTCGCAGACGGTACACTCCACCGGTTAGGACTTGGTCTATAATAAAGGGACCTTCCCATTTGGTCTTGAGTTTGTCCTTTTTCTTGTCCGGCAGGCGGAGAACTAACTCGCCAACATTGTAAATTTTGGCCCGTACTTCTTTGCTTTGATATCTTCGAGCTTGTTGTTGATAGAATGCGGAACGGGCTTTTGCCACGTCACGCTCCTCCTCCAAGGCATCCAAACTGTCCTGCCGATCGAGCTCGGCTTCTCTTTCTTCGTACATGCGCACGCGAGGTGAGTCATGAATTATGTCGCAGGGCAGAACTGCCTCTGTGCCGTATACCATAAAGAATGGTGTGAATCCGGTGGTGCGATTCGGCATGGTCCGCAACCCCTAGAGTACGGAGTCGAGCTCCTCTACCCAGTGCGTGTTAGATTCCTTGAGGGACCGCACTAATCTGGGTTTGATACCGCTCATTATTAGACCATTTGCTCGCTCGACTTGACCGTTAGTTTGAGGATGATAGACTGAAGCATAGTCGAGCTTGATGCCCATGTTTTTGCACCAGAGTTTGACCTCGTCGGCCGTGAAGTTTGTGCCGTTATCGGTGATGATGCTGTGGGGGACGTCGTAACGGTGTACGACCCCTGATATGAAGTCTATCACCGGTCCGGATTCGGCCGTCTTAACAGGCTTGGCCTCTATCCATTTGGTGAATTTATTCACCATGACCAGTAGGTATTTTTGCTTGTGGGTTCCTCCTTTAAGGGGTCCAACCATGTCAAGCCCCAGGACATGAAGGGCCAGGTGATGGTTATAGTTTGGAGGGCGGTGGGTGGCATGTGGCTTTTATTAGCAAAGAGCTGGGAACCGACGCATCGTTGGACTAAGTCCTGAGCATCTGCCCGGGACATCGGCCAATAAAATCCTGTACGGAAGGCCTTGCTTACAAGGGCCGGGGCTGCGGCGTGGTGCCCGCCGAGTCCGACATGAATTTAAGCCAGAAGATTCTGCCCTTCCTCTTCGGAGATACACCTTTGAAGGACTCCGGTGGTGCTTTTCTTATAAATCTCTCCCTCATGGACTTTATAGGCTTTAGATCGCCGCACTATGCTGCGTGCCTCGTTTTGGTCCTTGGGGAGTTCCTGCCTGGTTAGGTAGGCTAGGAATGGTTCCATCCACGGGGCAATGACTGCCATTATTACGTGGGCTGAAGATGTTACTTCGTTGGCAGAGCCTCCAATTGTGTCAGAATTTTCGATATCAGGCAGTGTGGTTGGGTCCGGGCTGTTATTTCCGGACTCCCCTTCCCATAATACAGATGGTTTGAACAACCGCTCTAAGAAGATATTGGGGCATCGGCGCTTGGCCAATGTCGTGCCAAGGCGTCTGCTGCGTGATTGTTTTCTGAGCTATATGGTGAAATTGAGCCCTTCAAACCGAATCGACATTTTTAGGGCGACGTTGCGATAAGCTGCCATTTTCGGATCCTTGGCACCAAAGTATCCATTTATTTGGGATATCGCGAGGTTCGAATCCTCGCGCACCTCTAGGCGTTGAATGCCCATGGATCGCCATCCGGAGACCATGTAGAAGGGCCTCGTATTCGGCTGCATTGTTGGAGTCCGTATACATTATCTGGAGTACGTATTGAACTGTATCTCCTGTTGGGGACGTCAGGACGACGCCAACCCCCAGACCGGCCAACATTTTGGAGCCGTCGAAGTGCATGATCCAATTGGCATATGTGCCGTACTCTTTAGGGAGTTCGACTTATCCATTCGGCGACGAAGTCGGCCAAAACTTGCGACTTAATGGCCCGCCGTGGCTTATAGGTTATGTCGAACGGGAGGAGCTCAATAGCCCATTTGGCAATCCGGCCTGTCGCGTCGCGGTTGTTTATAATGTCGTTAAGAGGTACTTCGGAGGCTACTGTTATTGAACACTCTTGAAAGTAGTGTCGCAGCTTCCGGGATGCCATAAATACCGCGTATGCTATCTTTTGATAGTGCGGATACCTTGACTTGCACCGCGCTTACAACTTGATGAGTTGCCGTGATGTATAATAGCATTGGTTCGCCCATGTTGGGCGCGGCCAGGACCGAGTTTGTTGCCAATATGGCTTTTATTTCTTCGAGTCCGGCCGTGGCGGCATCCGTCCACTCGAAGTGTTCGATTGTCTTGGGAGGAGGCGATAAAGGGTAATACCTTTTCTCCCAAACGGAGATGAAGCGGCTTAAACCCGCCACACATCCGATCAATTTTTGTATTTGTTTGAGGTCCTTTGGGATATCCAATTGTGACAGAGCTCGGATCTTGGCTGGGTTTGCTTCAATTCCTCTACCGGATACAATGAAGCCCAAGAGCTTTCCGACTGGTACGCTGAAAACGCATTTTTCTGGGTTAAGCTTGATGTCATACGTTCGGAGATTATCGAATGTGAGCCTCAGGTCGTCTACTAGAGTTTTGCCATGCTTAGTTTTGACGACCACATCATCGATGTATGCCTCCACTGTTTTGCCGATCTGGTTTGCCAGACATGTCTGAATCATGCGCTGATATGTTGCGCCGGCGTTTTTGAGCCAGAAGGGCATTGTGTTGAAGCAGAATGGGCCGTATGGGGTGATAAATGCCGTTGCGGCTTGATCAGGCTCTGCCATCTTAATTTGATGGTAGCCGGAGTATGCATCGAGGAAACACAATGAATCGTGTCCTGCGGTTGCGTCGATAATTTGATCGATGCGGGGGAGGGGGAAGGGATCCTTTGGGCAAGCCTTGTTGAGGTCCTTGAAATCGACGCATAGTTTGGCTAGATCCTCTGATGAATCCGGCCTCCAATAGTTTGGCTAGATCCTCTCCCATGGCCTGTCTCTTAGGTTCGGAGAAACGCCGAAGATCTTGTTTGACTGGCTTGAATCCTTTTAGGATATTTAGGCTGTGCTCGGCCAGCCGGTGTGGGATTCCTGGCATGTCTGAAAGGTGCCAGGCAAAAATGTCCCAATTTTCGCGTAGGAATTCTCGTAGTGCGGCATCTACATCGGGGTTTAAGCGTGCCCGATGGAGGCCGTTTTTGTAGGGTCCGTTGGGTGGACTTGGAACTTGACTATTTCGTCCGCTGGTTTAAGCGAGGTGGACTTGGATCTTTTATCGAGTATCCCATCGTCCCTGTTCACCGTGGAGTCCAGCGCAGTCAGTTCCTCGGCCGCTAGGGCTTCGGATAGTGCCTCAAGGGCTAGTGCGGCTGTCTTGTTTTTGGCGAGGAGTGCTATGTCCGGGTCACTAGCAAGAGTGATGATTCCGTTGGGCCCGGGCATTTTGAGCTTCATGTACCCGTAATGGGGTATAGCTTGAAAAATTGTGAATGCCTCTCGCCCTAATAGAGCGTGGTATCCGCTGCTGAACGGGGCCACTTGGAACGTGACATCCTCGGACATGTAATTATCCGGCGTGCTGAACACGACATCTAGTGTGATCCTTCCTGTGCAGCACGCTTCCCGACTGGGTATTATTCCTCTCAAGGTTGTGCTGCTTCGCTCAATGCGGCTCCAGTCTATCTCCATTTTTCGAAGGGTCTCCTCATAAATGAGGTTCAATCCGCTGCCACCGTCCATGAGTACCTTGGTAAGGCGAAAGCCGTCCACTGTTGGACTGAGGACCAATGCTGCTGGTGCTCGGGCTGTTCAGAGTTTAGGTTCATCATTGGCATTGAAGGTAATAGCCGTGTCACTCCATGGATTTACTGTTGCTACTTGGTAGACTTCGGCAAGGCTGCAGAGTGTTCATTTTCACATATTGTTTGATGCGAAAGTCTCGAAGACTGTTAATACCGTACTGGTATCCCTGGGTTGGTGCTCTGTGGATGCTGGGGTTAGAATCTCTTCGCCACTTTTGGCCACCTGCCAGAGTATCCAACATGCTCTAAGGCTATGAGTTGGTGTGGCGCCCTCTGTACTGTGAATTTTACAGGGTCCGCTGAGTCATCCCTCCAGTACGGTTCCATGCCCCATAGGGGTTTTTTGTTTTTTGTTGTTTAACCCGGGTGGTTGGCGATAATGCACCGTTTTATTTCGGCCTGGGTTTGTATTCGGGGCCGGATTGTCCCAAAATCTTACTTCGGTTTTCCAGGCGCTTTCCATCGCACAGTACTTTTGTACTATGGACACCAAGTCAGCAAAGCGTGTAATTTCACGGCGACCTATGGCGTTGAGGATTCCCTTGTCCGTGCAATTATTGCAGAAGAATGAAATTGCGTCTTCCTCATGGCGATCCTTTATCCTGTTCATAAGTAGGAGGAATCTGGCCCAGTAATGATGTACTGTTTCTTCAGGCTCTTGCCTAATATTGGATAGATCGCTTATGTTCGGGTGGGTGGGTGGAATTAGATCCAAAACCTCACCCAATCTGAGGCTCAAGGGCCAAGGAGTTTCCGAACTCGGAAGCTTGGATTCTTGGATGTTGTCCTTTGAATTTAGCACTTTGTTGCACGACTCTAAGTTCAGGTCTTGAGTGACGTCCTCCCCTCCGCGGGTATCCGGCTTGGAGGGATTGGGAATCCAGGCATAGTTAGTCCTTAAGATAGATGAGGGGGTGTCGCTTTGTTCCTCCACCACATTAACGTGATGGGTGACCTGGGGAGAGTTAATCTCTCTCAGATCGGGTTTAGGCCCAATCTGATCGTAGTCTATAGCGACTCCCTGGGCGGCGATGCGATCCAAGTGCTCGTTTAAAGAAGAAAGCTGCATCAAATCTAACTGCTCGGCGAGTTCCGAGTTGACGTGAAGATTGCTTTTGATGACCCAAGAAGTCATCGTTGGCGCGGCGGCCGAACAGGTGGTCATAAGAAAACCGCCTAGCCGGAGAGTTTGGCCGATAGCCAAAGCTCCTTTAGCAATAGTGCCGTCTTTAAAGACGGGACAAGGCATCCTTCCTGATGGCGACAGCACAGTGGAACTCTCAATGAAAGCACCAATGTCGATTATCAAAACCGGCGGATCTCGGGTAGGGGGTCCCGTCTTTGTGCGTCTAGGAGGATGGTAACAGGAGACAAGGGACACGATGTTTTTACCCAGGTTCGGGCCCTCTCGATGGAGGTAAAACCCTACTCCTGCTTGATTGATATTGCTGATATGGGTAGTACAAGAGTAGATCTACCACGAGATCAGAGAGGCTAAACCCAAGAAGCTAGCCTATGGTCTGATTGTTCTTCATCCTACGGACTAAAACCCTCCGGTTTATATAGACATCAGAGAGGGCTAGGGTTACACAGAGTCGGTTGCAATAGAAGGAGATCTACATATCCGTTTCACCAAGCTTGCCTTCCACACCAAGGAAAGTCCCATCCGGACACGGGACGAAGTCTTCAATCTTGTATCTTCATAGTCCAGGAGTCCGGCCAAAGGTTATAGTTCGGCTATCCGGACACCCCCTAATCCAGGATTCCCTCAACGCCCCTGCGGGGCCCTACACTACTATCTATTTGCACAGGAAAAGGAAAATAACAAGACATGCGCGGCTCGCTTGACACCAACTCGCGGCGGAAGCTCGAACTGCCTCTGGAGCTCAAGCGGACTCCCTCTCGTGCTTCATCGAGGCGCGACGGCGGGCGGACCCGCTACCTCCCTCCAGCGGCGCGGCGCTGAAGGCTGGTCACGGCCACCGCTGGATGAGCCGCTGTCCCAGAAGAGTCGCCAAGCTTGGCGAACCCCGGCGCCGCCAACCACGCGCGCGCTGCCATCTTCGTCCCGATCGCCGCCGGGACTAGGCCCACGGCCGCGGTCGTCCTCCTCGGGGCAGCACCCAGCGCGGCGACCATCTTCCACGAACACCCTCACGTAGAGGGTGGCGTCGCCGTTGAACTTGAAGTGCAGGGTGCACCGCCGGCTCAGACCTCACGCGCGGGCAAACATTTGCCAGCCGCGGGTCAGGGCCACGCTCCCGGTGGCGGAGACCTCCAGCGAAGCCCAGGAGGCCCGGCTGCAACAACCGTCCGCCTGCAGCCAGAGACCGGCCGGGGCGCTGGCCGGAAGTTCACCTAAAAAGGCGGGGAAGCTGGAGTTAAAGTTGGTCGGCTCCGCCGCCCACACGACAAACTCCGGCAGCACCTCTGCCGAATGGAAACGCGGCCTAGAGGGTCGCACGGCCGTAGCGTGCCCCCCATCAACGGCCTGGCGCCCGTCACCGCGCGGGAGATCGCCTCCACGGCCGCGGGAAGCCGCTACGGGAGCCACAGGGTGCTTGCGAGGACGGCCTCGACCGCGCTTGGCTGGGGGAGAGTCAGGCTCCACCTGGCGGGCCTTTCCCTTCTCCGCGACCGGGAACCTCTTCGGCGGAGCCATGCACAAGAAGGAGAAGCAAGAAGAGATGCACTGGAAGGCACACGTCGTTCCGTACTTATAGCCGGGGAAGGCCAACCGTCGACCTCCACGATCACAAGTAATCATGACCCGCTTTGAATGCAGGGACTTGTCAATTCGTGCAGTCGCCGAGGTGTCGTGGTGAAGTGGAGACGCCCACGTCCAATCAACCGGCACGCGGCGCCCAAGGCTGCAGGCTGTTAGGGCCCGCGGCGCTTCACACTTGCCCCTTCGCTTCTCTGCTCAGCCAAGTCCAGCGCCGCCTTGGGCCCGAGGCTCTTGTCGGTGTGCAGGAGCAGGGGTACCCAGACTTGCCTGCCTGCGGCCTGCGGCGTGGTTCAAGGGGTGGCCCAGTATGGCCCATCTTCATTAGCACAAGCTCAAGACCCTCGCAAGGGGCCAAGCCTCGCGGGGTGGACGACAGGAAGCTTCCTCAGGCACGGCCTCGTCAGGCTGGCTCGCGAGGAGGCAGAGAGATCAAGGCGGGGTACCTCACGAGGTGCCCATGACACAAGCCATGACGACCGAGGGCGCCAGGAAGGCGCCAGCCCGCGCAGTGTCCTCATTTCCTCTTTGGTGCAAAGGAGGCAAGCGCAGGCGAGAGCATCAAGCAAAGGCAACCATTTCGGTGCAACAAGACCAAGACCAACACAACGGCAGGAAGGAGGTCATCGTGGAGCCCAAGCCGGCGTCATCGTCAGAGCTTTTGACAGGCGAGGACCAACTTTAGTCAGGATAAGGGTACTAGATGTTCCCCTTCAAAATGGCCAATTGTTGGCGCCCTTCCCGCTTAATATTTGGGAAGAGGCCCAGGGCATTTTCCTATAAATAAGGCTAGCTACCCACAGGGTAGAGACACGTTGAATCTAGAGAGAGAGAGAGAGAGAGAGAGCGACCGAACTCCCCCTAGCAGTTCATCGCACCGGCCAAGAACAGACCCTCGCGAGGCTGTTCTTCCTTGTATTGTTCATCATCAGCCCCTGAGGCAATCCACCACACCACACACTGGAGTAGGGTACTACACCACAATGGTGGCCCGAACCAGTATAAACATTGTGTCCCTTGTGTTGCTCTTGGTGTAGTTTAGATCCTTGCGAGGCGACGAGGTCCAGGTTGGTAGGGGGTGAGATCTCCGTGTGCGCCCCAGAGTTCGAACCTAGAGGGTTTGCCGGAACCCGAAATCCGACATCCTTTCTCGCCACCTTGTCGCTCACCTCCAAAGCATGTTCCATGATTGGCTCCATAGTCGTAGTCGTCGCCGCACCATCTTGAAAAAGAGTTAAAGTAGACTCGGCACCATCAATGCCACAAAGAGGGATGGCAGTGAAGTCGAACTTGGGAGCATCGTCTTGGCGCTCGTCAGGCTTGGACATCATGGTGGTACTAGCCTCATGCTCGTCGTCGTAGAGCTTGGTCTTCGAGAAGTGTGCATGGGGTGGAGAAGCCTTCGCCTTCATGAGTTCTTGTTCCGCCTTGAGAGCACCAATGTAGCTGTCGTCGAGGGACTTGTAGTTCTCGAGGAAGATAGTCTTGGAGGTGTCGTTGTGCAATCCCATCATGAAGTGAAACTTCATCGAAATGGGGAAGTCCACGCCGGCTCGTCGCAAGGCAATCTTCATCTCCTTGAAGTACGCATCGATGGACTTGGATCCTTAGGTGGTGTTCTCCAATTGGCGTAGAAGTTGTTTCGTGTAGGTTGGAGCCACGAATTCTCGTCGCAAAGCTCTCTTCGTCTTGGTCCAACTCATGTCGTAGCTCTCCGAAGGTGTGTGAAGCCACCATGTCGAGGCGTAGTCGTGGAAGTTTCTTGTGGCGCACTTCACTTGATCTTCGGGAGGAACTTGATGTAGCTTGAGGTAGTCGTCCATTAGGTGCTCCCACTCGAGATACTCCTCGGGTTCTTGAGTCCAATAGAAAGGAATCTCGTGGTCATTATCGAGGTCGTAGTAGCTCGTGGAAGTCACGGGTTTGAGCTTGGGGAGCTTGTCTTGAGCGTAGTCTTGAGGTGCTTGTTGGCGAAGATGACGTATGTCCGTAGGCGAAGATGCCTTGAAGTCTCTTGGCAAAGATGCCAAGGGAGATGGTGAAGTCGTGGAGCGGTTGTTGGTGTTGAGGTCATGACCTTCACTTTCTTGTCGATGGTGATGGTGTCGATGCCCATGTGATTTTGCCGGAGATGGTAGCTCGGAAGCATGTGCTCTTGACCGTCTTCTTGAAGATGAGGAAGATCGCTTGTAGGACTTGATGAGGGCTTTGATCTCCTCCATTTGAGCATGCTTCTTGGCATCGGTGGAGTTTTTCGTGGCATCGAACTCGTCCTTGTTTTTTTTTACACCTGAAACAGTAGGAGAGGCTCCTACTGTATGTATTATATTAAAGTATCAAAAAGGTTCTTACAAGGTCATAACCTTACATCCATTGCCATTGATAAACTAAGGTAGAAAAGGGAAACCAACGTTACTAGTGGTTTATGGTACCTCCGTGCTGCCACACAGGATGCAACTGTGATTGTCCCCAATGTTATAGTGCCTTCTCTTAAGCATGTTTCTGGTGTTCAGGCGATCAGATAGCAGGAGCCAACCAAAAACCTTTATTTTCATTGTGGCCGAGGATTTCCAGAGCCATTTATAACTATTGTGTGCAGTGACCTCCCGGAAATAGAAGATGTAGTATCTTTTTGCCGTATAAATCTCAGAGCCCCATTCATAGACCCAAGAGTCTGCTCCCTCATCTGCATCAGTGCCAATATGTGAAGTGATCTCCTGGATATCTCGCAATTTATTGTAAGCTTGCATGGATATGGGAAGGTAGAAGGTTTCATTGAGGTTGGTGCAGCCAAGGAAGTCCCGGACCGAAATATCTTCATTTTTGGCATAAGAGAAAGCACGTGGATGTGAATCTGTCAGCACCTCATCCAACCAGAGATCTTTCCACATAAGCGCAGTATCTCCTCTGCGAACGATCACATGTGAGATGCCTCAATAGATAGGAGTAAGTTTGAGCAAGTCTTTCCACCAGAACGAGCCACATGGGTCTAAGGCATGTGGGATTTTGTCTGTGTTGTATGTGGACCAAATCAAATCAACCCACGGCAGATCTCAATGGTTGTAGAACTTGTGAAGGTATTTCAAGAGTAAAGCATCACTTTGAGTTTGTAAGTCAAGCACCCCAAGGCCACCAGATTCCTTGGGTCTGCAAACCATCTGCCATGAAGCTAAAGAGTTGCACTTGTCCCCATCCTCAGTCTTCCTAGTCCAAAGACATTGCCTTCTAATTTTATCCAGTAGATCAATAATCTTTTGTGGTAGTTTGAGGGTGCAGAGCGCAAAGATGATGAGCGAAGTGATGAGCGAATTGAGAAGCGACAGTGTCCCTCCATAGGAGATCATTGATAATGTTGAGGAAAGTCTACGTTGAACTCCATAGACCAAAGGCATGAGATCCTGTACAGAAGGTTTAGTCGTGCCCATTGGCAACCCAAGTGTAACGCCCCGGATTCGATGCGCCAAGTGTCTGCCAGTTATTCGCCATAGTTGCCATGTCATGTGCTTGCGTGTTGCACTTTGCCATGTCATCATCTGCATTTCATATCATGTCGTCATGTGCATTTCATTTTGCATACGTGTTCGTCTCATGCATCCGAGCATTTTCCCCGTTGTCCGTTTTGCAATCCGGCACTCCTATGTCTCCCGGCGCCTTCTTTTACCTCTTTTCGTGTGCGGGTGTTAAACGTTCTCGGAATGGACCGAGGTTTACCAAGCGGCCTTGGTATAGCACTGGTAGACCGCCTGTCAAGTTTCGTGCCATTTGGAGGTATATTGATACTCCAACGGTTAACCGGGTAACCGTAAAGCCTCTTTCTCTTTGCAGCCCAACACCCCTTCCAAAGTGGCCCAAAACCCAGCAACTCCCCTCCATGCTCTCGATTGCCGTTCGATCACGATCGCGTGGCCGCAAACCGCTCCTCATTTGGACTCTCCTAGCTCCCTCGACCTATAAATATGTGCTCCCCCCCCCCCGGATTTTCGCGCAGATGAAACCTTAGCCCTGCTCCTCCCTGTCGCCGGACGTGTCCGCCTCCGCGTCGGACGTGTCCACCGCCGCCGCCACGTCGTTCCGGCCAATGAGAGGCCGCCACGTCACTTCCGCCGCCGCCCTCAACCTATCCCGCACGGTCGCCTCCTCGCCCGGCCCGGCCTCCCATGCGCCGCCGTGCCCGGCCTCGCCTCCGCCTCCACCGCGCCGCCCCTGCCGGGATCCGGCCATATCCGGTCCGATCCGGCCCAGAGAACCCCGTCCCCTTCTTCCCCGAGCTCCTCCGGCGATTTCTCCGGTGAGCCGCCGTGCCTCGATTCTCGTGCAAGGTTGACCCCCCTGATATTTCTCCATGTCCCGAAGTATTTTGACATAATCATGCCATGTTCATCACATCATAACTTGCTGCATACTGCTCCGTTTCGTGCGTATAATATGTCAAATTGTTTGCCTCGACGAGTTCTGCATTTCATTCCATTACACCATGTTCATTTGAGTTCATCTTGATGCCTGAATCTTCGTTGCGAAAGTGCTATATGATGTTAATCTGCTGAAACTGTTACAACTTGATGATTTGTCATTTTTGTTGCATTTGATGTGTGCATTCTATGAGGTTGATGTCTACATGTGTTTTGATCACAGTGGTGCCATCCATGTATTTTTGTGATTCTTGTAGTGAGTGCATCAAGCTTGTTAAGTAGGGTACTTGCTGTTACTGTTTTGATAGTCTGAATCTTCTATATCATGATGCTATGTTAACCTGCTTCTACAAGTCATACTATGCATAATCTGGAGATGTTCAATAAAGGTGTTTTGTTATACATATCTTGCTCTATCCATCCATGCCCATGATTGCATTTATGGCCTGCTGTAGCTTGTTGTAATATTACTCTAAACTTGCTAAATGATGTTTCTATCAGCCTGTTAACATTAAGTTCAATGTTGCCATGATTGTTGTTAGTAATCCATGCACCCTATGAACTTGTTCTTGCCATTCTTAGCTTCATAATCATTTCTTATTTCTGTTGGTTGCCTTTCCATGTCATGTATTGCTCTGTGGTGAGTGGTTCAAGCTCATCAACATGTCTACTTATTGTTGTTCCTGCCATGTATGAATCTGTAATATAATTTTCCATGTTTACATGGGTGCCATCATATTTTATGATCCTTTGTGGCTCATGGTCAGTAAAGGACTTTTGTTCTATGCAATCAGTAGATTCATTCCATATCTTTGTTTGCCATGATAAGTTCCTGTAACATGTTGTTTGATATCTCTAAACATTGCAACCTGATGTTATTTTCTGCAAAGTCTGAACTGTTATTATTTGCAATCTTGCCATGTCATTTTGAGCATGTTCTGGTGATTTCTGGAGATAGCTCAGTGTTCATGTTTTGTAATGCTTTACCTGTAAATCATGCCCATGCCTTTTGTTTTTACGTTGAGATGATGTAGCTTGATGTTTAGGTGGTTGCAATATGCCTAGTTGCTGTTTTGGACAGATTGTTGCTATAACTTGTTTCATGTGTGTTGAACCGTTGCTCCGTTTTGAGTGTGCTCTATATGAAACTTGCTTGATTTTGCATTTGGTTTCATATTATCATGTTGCATCCATGATTTGAGGTGTGTGCTTGATGTTTGTATGCATTTTGTATCAATGCCATGCTTATCTTGTTTTGCTCTTATCTTCTAGGCCGTAGCTCCGAATTAAATGAACTTTATATGTAACTTGACTAGAATTTCGTGTAGATCATCGTGGTGCATCTTAACTTGCTGTTTAACAACTTGAACGTAAGTTCTATTCAGTTCTGGACCAATTTCGAAATTTGCATATGAGGACTTACCGGAATTGTTATATGTCGTTTCCGGCCTCATTTAAACTTGCTTTGATGTGTTGCTCTTGTTTGCATCATCTCTTGCCATGAGTAGCTTCATGTAACCTTGTCATGCATCATGTTTGTTGTGCATCATGCCTTGTTCATGTGTGTTGTGTTTACTTTGTTGTGTGCTTCTTCTCGTTAGTTCCCGTTTAGATATGCGATCGTGAGGATTCGTTCGCTCACGCTTGGTCTGCCTTCACGCCTTCATCTTCTTCATGGACTCGTTCTTCTTCCTTGCAGGATTTCAGGCAAGATGACCGTCGCCTTGGATCTCATTACTATCATTGCTATGCTAGTTGCTTCGTTCTTTCGCTATGCTGCGCTACCTATCATTTGCTCCTCAAGCCTCCCAATTTGCCATGTCAGCCTCTAACCTTTGCACCCTTCCTAGCAAACCATTGCTTGGCTATGTTACCACTTTTGCTCAGCTCCTCTTATAGCGTTGCTAGTTGCAGGTGAAGTTGAAGATTGCTCCATGGTGGACATGTTTTGGTTGGGATATCACAATATCTCTTATATTATTAATGCATCTATATACTTGGTAAAGGGTGGAAGGCTCAGCCTTATGCCCGTGTTTTGTTCCACTCTTGCCGCCTAGTTTACATCATATCGGTATTATGTTCCCGGATTTTGCGTACCTAACGCGGTTGGGTGATTTATGGGACCCCCTTGACAGTTCGCTTTGAATAAGACTCCTCCAGCAAGGCCCAACATTGGTTTTACCATTTGCCTCACCTACCCCTTTTTCCATTGGGAGTCGCGCTCTCAAGGGTCATCTTCATTTTAGCCCCCCCGGGCCAATGCTTGTCTAAGTGTTGGTCCAAACTAGAGCCACTTGCAGCGCCACCTCGGGGAAACTTGAGGGCTGGTTCTAGTTGTACGTACTGCTCATCCGGTCGTGGCCTGAGACGAGATACGCGCGGCTACTATCAGGATGTCGGCACGCCGGGAGGTCTTGCTGGTCTTGTTTTATTGCTTTGTCGAAATGTCTTGTAGCCGGATTCCGAGATCGATCGGGTCTTCCCGGGAGAAGGTCTATTCCTTCGTTGATCGCGAGAGCTTGTCATGGGCTAAGTTGGGACACCCTGCGAGGTTTGAACTTTCGAAAGCCGTGCCCGCGGTTATGTGGCGATGGGAATTTGTTAATATCCGGTTGTAGTAAACTTGGAGTAAACTCTTCTAAAATACACCAACTGCGTGCGTAACCGTGAGTGTCTCTTTCCGGGTTGATCGAGGGAGAACACGGTTTCTGGGTTATGTCTGACGTAAGTAGGAGTTCATGATCACTTCTTGATCATTACTAGTTGACGACCGTTCCTTTGCTTCTCTTCTCGCTCTTATTTGCGTATGTTAGCCACCATACATGCTTAGTCGTTGCTGCAACCTCACCACTTTACCCCTTCCTTACCCATTAAGCTTTGCTAGTCTTGATACCCATGGTAATGGGATTGCTGAGTCCTTGTGGCTCCTAGATTACTACACAACAGTTGCAAGTACAGGTTTTGCGGTGATCATGACGCAAGAGCGATGTTTGCTTGTTTTGGAGTTCTTCTTCTGCTTCTTCTTCGATCAGGGGATAGGTTCCAGGTCGGCACTGGCTAGCGTGGTGGATATTGTTTGAGTTTCTGTTTATGATTCATCCGTAGTCGGATGTTGATCTTGTATGTCGTATTGTTGTATTCATGTGACATTGTATGTCTTGTTTGTATCCCCATCTATTATGTAATGTCGATGTAATGATATCCACCTTGCAAAAGCGTTTCAATATGCGGGTCTATCCTTGGTGGGACCTTCGAGTTCCTTTTGGATAGGGCCGCATATTGGGCGTGACAAGTTGGTACCAGAGCCTCGACCGACCGTAGGAGCCCCCTTGATAGATCGTGTAGTTTGGTCGTTGTCGAGTCTAGAAGAAAACTGATTTCTGAGTCTAGTTATATCGGAGAGTAGGAATTCTTTTTACTCCTCAGCCCCTTAAATGCCGCCTCGTAAGGAATCTTGACGTAGGTGTTTTGAATTACTCCTCTTCCCGTTCAAATTTTTCTTTAGGATCACGTGGTTAGTTTCGTGAGTTGTCCATCCTCTTTTGTCCGGTGCATCTCTCGTCAAGTCGACTCAAACCTCTTTGCCTTTCGCGAGATCAATCCTCAGTTCTTTTCAATCGTCGTTCTTTCCCTGTCCGAAGTTGTATTTGTTTTTCCCGCCCGCCCTCCCTTCTTATTTTCCGAACCGGAGTCTGTATTCGATTATCCATCCTACTCGTGCGAAGTTCTGCTCTCTCTCCTCAATGATTTCAACTGGTGTTCTCTTTTCAAGTTATTCGTCTGTTCCCCGTTCCAAGTTGCCTTTGTTTTCCCGCCCACCCACCCTTTTCTTCCCGGAGTCTGACTCTCTCTCGACCAGCTATCTCATTCGTGCGGAACCTCTTCAGTCTTTCGTAAATTATGTCAACTGGTGAATTCTCGTCTCGTTCGTCATTCTCCATCTATTTTTCTTCTCCGTTGGACTCAATTCAAGTTTTTCGGGTTAATCATATTCTTTTCCTGCGAAGTGTTTTCCCTGCTCGTTCGCCTCTCGCCAATTTATCCTTCCGGAGTGTTCAACACATCTCAGGAGATTCGTCTATGTTTGAATTAATCCGAGGTTGTCACCTCATTCAAATATTTCAGTTATTCCGGTGCATCATCTACCTCTTCAACAATCCTTTCCAACAGTGTTTTCTTTTGGTGGGCCCTAACCCACAGGTTTTTTCCCAGGATCTTACCTGACTCTTCTAATTTCCCCGGAGTTATTCTCAATTCTTTTCGAGTTTGACGTAAGAATGGATCCCATCACTCAGATGCTTTTCCAAGATCGATTTCAAATCATTTCATTGTTGCCTCAACCTCTTCGTTTTTTGTTCTCCCGGAGTGCCTCAACAAATTTTGGTGGTGTTTCTCGTCGTCTTTCTCAACTTTGAAGATCGAAGAAGAGTTCCTCTTAAACCTTGTCCATTCTCTCGAAGTTTCGTGGTTCTAGCTTCATATTATCCTCTCAAATTATTCCGTTTGTCAGATATTCTTTCTTACCCATCCGGAGTATGTCAGGAGTTGTTTTTCCATTTCTTCTCACCGAGGCCATCATTCCAGCTTATCGTTCTCTATTTATCCCGGTGCCTCGTTCAAGTGTTCTTTAATCAGCTCATGATCTCCTTGTCCTTTTGCATCTAAATTCCCTCGATCATATTTGGTCTTCTAATTCTTCCCGGTGATTCATTCTCTTTCGTCAGTCATTTCTGAATTCTTACGGTGGCTCGTTCAAGATTCTTTTTCCTTGATTATCATTTTAATTTATTCGTTCTTTTCAACCTACCGGTGATTCATGAAGTCCTTCTCAAGTTTGCGATATGTCACTTCTCAATTCTTTTTCAAGAAGAATAAGTAGTTTGCAAAATCCATTGTTTGTCATCAATTTAATTTGATGAAGGATAAGCATACAATAAATCTTATTCTTATTCCATCCAAGTGTTTAATCCCTTTCTTCGGAGTTTGTTCTTGATGAATAAATTCTAGTTCCAAGTGTTTTCATCTTTTCTTTTCCGGAGTTCAATTTCCTCGGCCTTTTCGTCGGAACCTCCATCTAAATCACCGCAAGGCTCATCTTATTCTTTCTTCCTTCATTCTATCTCATCATCCTTTTGTCACCGGAGTTCTTCATGGTGGTTCTTCATGATTTAATTCTTTCTTCAAGAGTTCATCAAGATTTTGTTGGCGGAGTTCAAGTATCTTTTCTTCTCGCGTCTCGAAGTGCAATTAATTCTCCGTATTCTTCTGAAGTGGAGTTTTGCATCTCTTCGTTCTTCTCAGCTATTCAATCTTTTCCGCTTGTGGTCGGTTATCACCTTATAATTTTGAGATGTTTTCCATAAGTCCACAACAATCTTATTCTTTCGTTGTTGATTTTCTCAACAACTCCAGTCAATCCTTCCTTCTAAGTTCTTTTCATTCAATTTTTCCAATTCTTCCGGAGGTATTGCGTTGCTTATGTCGTCAAGTGTCATTCCATCTTGTGAAGTTCATGTTCTATTCTTTCCTTGTTCAACCGGAGTGCTGCCTAAATTCTTTCAGTCTTATTCGCTTCTCATCTCGTTCTAACCGGAGTGGTTTCATAGTCTTCCTGATTCCGTGAGCTTTCGAGTCTCGTCATTCTCGTCGTTCCTCTCTTATTCTCGAGTGCTCTTGATTCTTTGCCTCTTCTCTCTTGCGTTTCTTGTTTCACCTCATCCATTTTCCTCTCTGTCTCGGTCCTAAGATCTCGGGACGAGATCTCTTGTTAGTGGAGGAGTGTTGTAACGCCCCGGATTTGATGCGCCAGGTGTCTGCCAGTTATTCGCCGTAGTTGCCATGTCATGTGCTTGCGTGTTGCAATTTGCCATGTCATCATCTGCATTTCATATCATGTCGTCATGTGCATTTCATTTTGGATACGTGTTCGTCTCATGCATCCGAGCATTTTCCCCGTTGTCCGTTTTGCAATCCGGCACTCATATGTCTCCCGGCGCCCTCTTTTACCTCTTTTCGTGTGCGGGAGTTAAACATTCTCGGAATGGACCGAGGTTTGCCAAGCGGCCTTGGTATAGCACCGGTAGACCGCCTATCAAGTTTCGTGCCATTTGGAGGTATATTGATACTCCAACGGTTAACCGGGTAACCGTAAAGCCTCTTTCTCTTTGCAGCCCAACACCCCTTCCAAAGTGGCCCAAAACCCAGCAAATCCCCTCCATGCTCTCGGTCGTTCGATCACGATCGCGCGGCCGAAAACCGCTCCTCATTTGGACTCTCCTAGCTCCCTCTACCTATAAATATGTGCTCCCCCCCCCCGGATTTACGCGCAGATGATACCCTAGCCCCGCTCCTCCCCGTCGCCGGACGGGTCCGCCTCCGCGTCGGACGTGTCCACCGCCGCCGCCACGTCGTTCCGGCCAATGAGAGGCCGCCACGTCACCTCCGCCGCCGCCCTCAACCTATCCCGCGCCGCCACGTCAGCCCCGCGCCTCCCTCTCTCTCTCCTCCCACCCGCGCGGCCCGCGGGACCCGAATCGGGCCCGCGCGAGCCCGCGCCGCCGCCGCCGTCCGCCCGCCTCGGCCCGCGTCGCCAGCCCCCGCCGCCGCCGGGCTCTGCCCGCCAGCCCGCCTCGTCGCCCGGCCCGACCTCCACGCCGCCCGCGCCCGGCCTCGCCTCCCGCCTCCGCGCCGCCCCTGCCGGGATCCGGCCGGATCCGGTCCGATCCGGCCCAGAGAACCCCGTCCCCTTCTTCCCCGAGCTCCTCCGGCGATTTCTCCGGCGAGCCGCCGTGCCTCGATTCCCGTGCAAGGTTAACCCCCCCGATATTTCTCTAAGTCCCGAAGTATTTTGACATAATCATGCCATGTTCATCACGTCATAACTTGCTGCATTCTGCTCTGTTTCGTGCGTGTAATATGTCAAATTGTTCGCCTCGACGAGTACTTCATTTCATTCCATTGCACCATGTTCATGTGAGTTCATCTTGATGCCTGAATCTTCGTTGGTAAAGTGCTATATGATGTTAATCTGCTGAAACTGTTACAACTTGATGATTTGTCATTTTTGTTAAATTGGATGTGTGCATCCTATGAGGTTGATGTCTACATGTGTTTTGTTATATGCCAAGCCATGTTTACAGGGTTGCCATTCATGTATTTTTGTGATACCTGTAGTGAGTGCATCAAGCTTGTTAAGTAGGGTACTTGCTGTTACTGTTTTGCTAGTCTGAATCTGCTATATCATGATGCTATGTTAACCTGCTTCTACAAGTCATTCCATGCATAATCTGGAGATGTTCACTAAATATGTTTTGTTATATATGTCCTGCTCTATCCATACATGCCCCTGGTTGCATTTATAGCCTTCTGTAGCTTGTTGTAATCTTGCTCTCAAGTTGCTAAATGATGTTGTTGTCAGCCTGTTAACATTAAGTTCAATGTTGCCATGATTGTTCTTAGTGATCCATGCACCCTATGAACTTGTTCTTGCCACGCTTAGCTTCATAATCATGTCTTCGTGCTGTTGGTTACCTTGCCATGTCATGTATTGCTCTGTGGTGAGTGGTTCACGCTCATCAACATGTCTCCTTATTGTTGTTCCTGCCATGTATGAATCTGTAATATAACTTTCCATGTTTACATGGGTGCCATCATATTTTCTGATCCTTTGTGGCTCATGGTCAGTAAAGGACTTTTGTTCTATGCCATTAATAGATTCATTACATGTCTTTGTTTGCCATGATAAGTTCCTGTAACATGTTGTTTGATAGCTCTAAACATTGCAACCTGATGTTATTTTCTGCAAAGTCTGAACTGTTATTATTTGCAATCTTGCCATGTCATTTTGAGCATGTTCTAGTGATTTCTGGAGATAGCTCAGTGTTCATGTTTTGTCATGCTTTACCTGTAAATCATGACCATGCCTTTTTTTTTACGTTGAGATGGTGTAGCTTGATGTTTAGGTGGTTGCAATATGCCTAGTTGCTGTTTTGGACAAATTGTTGCTATAACTTGTTTCATGTGTGTGTTGAACTGTTGCTCCGTTTTGAGTGTGCTCTATATGGAACTTGCTTGATTTTGCATGTAGTTTCATATTATCATGTTGCATCCATGATTTGAGGTGTGTGCTTGATGTTTGTATGCATTTTGTATCAATGCCATGCTTATCTTGTTTTGCTCATATATTCTAGGCCGTAGCTCCGAATTAAATGAACTTTATATGTAACTTGACTAGAATTTCGTGTAGATCATCGTGGTGCATATTAACTTGCTGTTTAACAACTTGCATATGAGGACTTACCGGAATTGTTATATGTCGTTTCTGGCCTCATTTAAACTTGCTTTGATGTGTTGCTCTTGTTTGCATCATCTCTTGCCATGAGTAGCTCCATGTAACCTTGTCATGCATCATGTTTGTTGTGCATCATGCCTTGTTCATGTGTGGTGTGTTTACTTTGTTGTGTGCTTCTTCTCGTTAGTTCCCGTTTCGTTGCGATCGTGAGGATTCGTTCGTCTACGCTTGGTTCGTCTTCGTGGCTTCATCTTCTTCATGGACTCGTTCTACTATCAGGATGTCGGCACGCCGGGAGGTCCTGCTGGTCTTGTTTTATTGCTGTCGAAATATCTTGTAGCCGGGATTCCGAGACTGATCGGGTCTTCCCGGGGAGAAGGTCTATTCCTTCGTTGATCGCGAGAGCTTGTCATGGGCTAAGTTGGGACACCCCTGCAGGGTTTTGAACTTTCGAAAGCCGTGCCCGCGGTTATGTGGCAGATGGGAATTTGTTAATATCCGGTTGTAGTAAACTTGGAGTAAACTCTTCTAAAATACACCAACCGTGTGCGTAACGGTGAGTGTCTCTTTTTCGTGGTTGATCGAGAGGAGAACACGGTTTCGGGTTATGTCCGACGTAAGTAGGAGTTCGTGATCACTTCTTGATCATTACTAGTTGACGACCGTTCCTTTGTTTCTCTTCTCGCTCTTATTTGCGTATGTTAGCCACCATACATGCTTAGTCGCTGCTGCAACCTCACCACTTTACCCCTTCCTTACCCATTAAGCTTTGCTAGTCTTGATACCCATGGTAATGGGATTGCTGAGTCCTCGTGGCTCACAGATTACTACACAACAGTTGCAGGTACAGGTTTTGCGATGATCATGACGCGAGAGCGATGTTTGCTTGTTTTGGAGTTCTTCTTCTGATTCTTCTTTGATCAGGGGATAGGTTCCAGGTCGGCATCCTGGGCTAGCAGGGTGGATATTGTTTGAGTTTCTGTTTATGATTCATCCGTAGTCGGATGTTGATCTTGTATGTTGTAATGTTGTATTCATGTGACATTGTATGTCTTGGTTGTATCCCCATCTATTATGTAATGTTGATGTAATGATATCCACCTTGCAAAAGCGTTTCAATATGCGGGTCTATCCTTGGTGGGACCTTCGAGTTCCTTTTGGATAGGGTCGCATATTGGGCGTGACACCAAGATAGGTAAAAGGTAACTTCCCCACCACGCAACCGAAAATTTGGGCAATATGTTGAGCAGTTGCATCGTCACAATTCATGGGCACAAGAGTTGACTTGTGGAAGTTGATCTTTAGTCCAATGGAAGTTGCATAATCGGTGAGTATGTTTTTGACAAGAGTCGCTTGGTCTGGACACGCCGGTAACAAAATGATAGTGTCGTCCGCATATTGGATCACCGGATAGTCAGACTGGTTAGGACGGTTGAAGGGCAGGTGGAGATCATTTCTTTTAAAGGAGTCATTAATTGCAGCTTGCAATAAATCTGCCGCCAAGACAAAGATTAAGGGGGATAACGGATGCATACGACGTGCATACAAACACAATTAAATTGCTTGCCTGGGACACCATTTAGGAGCACTGAAGATTTGGCAGATGAGAAAATGGTTTTGATCCACCCCAACCATTTGTCATTGAAGCCCATGTGCTTCATAATATCCAGCATAGCCTCGTGGTCAATGGTGTCAAACGCTTTTGCAAAGTCCAGTTTGAGAATAACTATTGGATTTCTAGAAGCTTGACATTGGTATATGTACTCAAACGCCCATGCAAGGCAATCCTGGATGGACCTCTTTTTCAAGAATCCATACTGGTTTCGGTGTATAATTTTCAGGATGATTTTTTTAAGCCGATTGACTAAGAGTTTTGTGATGACATTGAGACAACAATTTAACAGAGTTATCGGTCGGAAGTCATTAACTCCTTGGGGTGCAGCAACTTTTGGAATAAGTGTGATTAATCCATCATTAATGCTCTCCAGATTAAGGCCACCCTCGAAGAACTGATCGCAGAGAGCATAAAAGTCCTCCTTGACTATATGCCAACAAGATTTGAGAAATGCTCCGTTGAACCCATCCGGACCCGGTGCCCTATCCGCCGGCATTTCTTTGATGACTAGATCAATCTCTTGTCGAGTAAAAGGCACCGTAAGATCGTCCAATCCCTCAATTCGCTTGATGATGGAGGGAAGATTGAATTTCATGTCATGTTTATAAGAGGTCCCAAGTCTTTCTTTGAAGGAATGATAAATGACCGATTCCTTGCTTGCATGATGATCAACTACTGTTCCATCATGCAAAGTCAGAGAGGCAATATTATTTCTTCTGTATCATTCGGAAGCCATTGCTTGGAAAAATTTAGAATTCTCATCACCAAAACGGACCCACCGGATTGTGCAACATTTCTTCCAATATGCACGCTGGTAAGATAACAACCGTAGAATGTGTGCCTTGAGAATTTCCCTAAAATTTGCCTCAGGAATGGTCAGCTGCCTTCTGTTTTCAATCGTGTCCAGGTGTGCAAGAGTTTTGTTGGAGTTATTAATGGCAATAGAGAGGCGTGAAATGTTCTTACTCCACTTTTTCAGACAGTACCGTAAGTGCTTGAATTCACTGCAAAGAATAGTTGCACTATTGGTAGAACGTACTGGCTTAGCCCAAGCAGACTGCACAATGTCCATAAATCCCGGGTGTTGTATCCAATAAGGTTCAAAACAAAAGAGTTTGCTCCTTGGGATCGAGGTTTCAATTGTTACAACACACGGGATGTGATCAGACACTGGCTTACACAATGGTTTAACAATGGTGTTAGGGTAAGAACCCGTCCAATTGCAAGAGGTGAAAATACAATCAAGTTGCTCCAAAAGTGGATCCTGCTGCATATTACTCCAAGTAAACGTGCGGCCTTTAATTGGTAGTTCAACAAGACATTGTGTTCGTATTAAATCATTGAACGTGATCATGTCATTATTGCTCCCGCCTAGCTTATTACGATTGTCGGGGCCACGAATATAATTAACGTCACCGAGGAGAAGCCAGTCTTTGTTGGCTGGGATGTTTAATGAGAAAAGCCAATTAGTGTAATTAGTTCGAGCTTCTCCTTGACAAGGGCCATAAATGTTTACTAGTGTCCAAGATTGAGATGATTGTGTGGACTGAAATTTAATCACAAGCGCAAAATCTTCAGAAGCAATGACCGAGCCAGTGAAAACCGAACTGTTCCAAATAGTAGCAATTCCACCTGAGGCCCCAACCGAGGGAACAAAAGCAAATTGGTCGAAACAGCGGGGACAACACGATTTGACAAAAGCATAGTAGCAATTCCACCTGAGGCCCCAACCGAGGGAACAAAAGCAAATTGGTCGAAACAGCGGGGACAACACGATTTGACAAAAGCATGATCGATCATAGGCTTCTTAGTTTCTTGCAAACATAAAATGTAACAACCACTAGCGTTGATAGCATTAGAGAGAGCTAATTGTTTATCACCAGAGTTTAACCCACGAATGTTCCAACAGAGCACATTCCAATTAACCAAAAGACCCATTTAAGCAAATAAGACCGAAGATTAGGCCGAAGACGAAGGACCCGGCTCGGTGGACTCCAAGAGGGCAGCTTCAGTGAGTTCCTCCGCCGGGACTGCGCATTTGAGGACGCCCACCTGTTGGATAACCTGAATAGGAGTGGGAGGCGGAATCTCCGGAGTGTCAGCACTGTCTAGCTCTGTGATGATCACCGAGGAGGGCGCAGCAGGCGTGTGGCGCGGCTTCACCTTGGACGCCTTCTTCTTAGTATCAGTCATAGCATGCACCCGAAATCCATCATATTTATACAGTCTGGCACTGCGACGGAGAGAGACCTCACATTCTGGTGCCTGCACTTTACCACGGTGCGATGAGGCGTCGATCATAGGCAGGGCCCCCTCAGGAGGAGGCAAAGGGAGAGGACTGGAGTTGGCCTGGAGCATAGCCGAGTCGTCGGAGGGGACAGACCAGGAATGAACCACCGAGAGGCATTCCTCATTGTTCGTGGTGATCTGATGCCCAGCAGAAATCACAAAAGAATCATTGTTGCGATGAACCTCAATATGCACCTTCAGAGAATCCCTGAAGCCCAGCCCTGTGCTCCAAGGGCCAAACGTAGCCATAATCGGTTTGATAGGCTGAAGAAGCTAGTCATTGATTTGCCTCGCCGGCCTAGAGCTGTGAAAGAGCATTGTGGCCACCAAATTTCCATGGTCCGACAAAGACAGGTGCAGACCAGAGTTGTTCAGAGAGAGATCAAAGATGAGACTGTCTCTTGGTTGCAGAATGGGAACCATGGAAGTGCTAGCAGAGCTTTCAAAATTATTTCTCTAGAGGTTATTGAGGATATTGACAGGCATGAGAACCAGGCCATCAGAGTTAACAGAAGACTCAGAACTGCTGCTCCAGGAAATGGAGTCATTCCAGGCCCTTGCAGGACTGTCAAGGAGATTGTTATCAGGGACAATTCCATCAGCAACCTGTAAACCTTCAGCAGCCAACCAAGCTTGGAAGTTGTACACAGCGGGAGGAGGAGGGACTGGCCAGGCCCCCCAAGCAGCCTGAAATCGAACTCATTGATCAACTACCACATCTTCATTAGCTTTGATTTGCACGGTGAATAGCGTGGTCGTGACCACATTCAGGCCATCCAATTGTGAAGTTGCGCTTGATAGATCTGCTTTCGTGATCGGGCCCTCACCAAAAGCGGATGAGGGACACCATCCTCGGGAGGAGGATCCTCGCCAGAAGCGGCACCTCGTAAGTGTGCATTCCGATCTGAACTACGCAACATAGTAATAAAGAACAGTCCAGCATCTACGGGCACCACCAATCTGCCTCATAATAATACTCTTAGGGACTAAACGGAGATGAATAACTCTTGCCTTTAGCAGAACAAATCGCCTATCGCCCCTAGGGTTGTGCCATTCAAGCAGAGTACCAAAACTATCCACTGACTTATGGATGTAATGCTGCGTTTCATAATCGTAAGGGAAGCCGACATATAAAATCCAAATTTCCGGGCCGAAAGAGGTGAGCCTCATATTCAGAGCAGCATCATGCGGTACAAAGGAAATAACCGTATGTTCATCAGCTTGCAGTTCATCCAGTTCAAAAGTAGTTCCCACAACAGAGTCACGAACTAGGGAATCATCGAATCCAAAAATACCAATCCCTAAAGGGTGATCCTCAACTTCAGTAGGGAAGTAATGGGATTCATGGACCAAACCTTGGATGGTCTCTCTGAGAGCTGCTTTCTGATGCGGCGGGATGAACCTGTTGGCCTCAGCAATGGCCAAGAAATCGTGCCGCAGAGGAGGCACCGTGCTAACCACCATATCAGATCGCACGTTCCGATCGGTCGGGCCGAGCTTCACTGTCATGCCCTGCGGGAGGTAGGGGACGACATTGACTGGGAAGTTCGCCATTGTTGGTGGTGGAGAGCGGAACAGAGCTTGCGCAGGAGAAGGCACAGCAGGCAAGGTGGAATGCATATCGGCAAGAGGTATGGACGGTTTGGGTAGCCAAGTTTCCCTGTTGAATAGCTGCCCCTGCCCACGAGATGAAGCCACGTGTCTTACCGAGCCACACAGATTGTCATGGACGGTCGATGATGGCTTGGGTCGAACAGTGGGGCACAAATTAGGTGTGTGCGGTAAAAGCGAGCGAGAGGAAGGAATCCATCCAGACCCTGATTTGACTGGACCAAAATCAATTAACCTCTCATTTCCCAAGTTGGGCATGGCAGAGCTACTAGTAGATGGTAAGCATTGTAATGAGTCCATCTCAGAAATAGGATCAATAGGATTCTTGCCTTTCACAGAAAGATCAAAATTATTTGTTACCCCAGAGATAGGAAGAACCAAATCTTGAGCCTGCTTGGGCTTCCAAAAATAATGTTTAGCTTTAGTATCCAGGCAGTTGTGCTTCGTGTGGCCCAGAAAGAAACAAGAGTCACATTTGAGATAGGCCGGGCATTGGAAAAAAAGATGGCTGGAGGAGCCACATGTAGTACATACTCGTAGAGTCGAATGCGGCCCAGGGCCAATCACCTTAGTGGGCTGACCAGATTTGGCCTGGCTAATAGCCGGGGGGCAGCAGCAAATGTCGTTAAGACACACCGAGCAAATATTGTCGGGGCAAACAGAAGCCAGATGGCCCAACGAGTGGCAATGGGAACACAAATTCAGCTTTCCATGAATATATTCCGATGGAGGGACCGACATCAGAGACCAGATAGCTGCAATACGTGAATCAGAATACCCAAAGTGACGTTGATCCAGAATATGCAACAACATAAAATTCGGAATATTGGTCCAAGCATTCTCCTTAAACCGACAACCTTCAAATTTGAAGTTATTAGTATTAACCCCTGTAATAATGGTCGATTGGAAACTCCCAAAGATGATGCCAGAGGTCATGGCAGGTGAGTTAAGGCCCGCAATTATAGGATGACTGGTTGTCGGTCCCAACACTGCCGGAAATGGTTGAGGCGTCGGCGACGAGCCTTCCGGTGACTTATCATGGTCGGACCCATTTTCCTTCGAATGATAGAGACCAAACTTTGATAAAACCTGTTGTGATGCACTCAAATCATTGGGATGCTGCTGTGTGAATTTATATTTAGACTTGATTGCAACAGGAGAACGCGCAGCCACTTCCGCAATATGAGAATCAAGGTGCCAAAATGAATCCATAGATGAGACACCAAAGTGGCTTTGGCGAAAAAGACTAAAATGACAGACAAAATCCGGCCAAACGCGATCCTTGAGACCATAGATGAAGTGACCCACTTTATTGGACGCCACAGAAAAACGAAATCTTCGTCCAGAAATATGTGTCACATTAAGACCAGATGGTAACCCTCCAATACAACATTGTAGGGCAATGGCAACCGAGTCTTCATTGAGTGGAAAGCTTGCCGACGAGAAGTGCACCACCAGGAAGAACTCTTTGTTCGAACCAGAGGGGGAGAAGTGAACGGTAGATCCAAAGTGATGACGCACCTGAGCCGCGACCGCAAGGCCGGGGGAGAAATCCCAATGCAGAAGGCCTTCCATGATCAGCAAGATCAGAATTCGCCATGGTTTGTAGACCGAAGGTGAAATGCCTTGCCTATCAATCACAAGACTCGAGTAGAGGTGAGTAGGAAATGAGATAAACAATACCAAGTTACCTTTTCCCAAAGTTGAGGATGTATCCCATTTCACTCAATGTCAAATGAAAGAATAGTGGAATTGGTACCGGACTTGTTCACTCACACCTATCAAGTAAAACTTATGGAGTAGCTCGTGAGGATAGTGGCACAAAAATTTAATTCAAAATGTTAGCAAGAGTCAATAATGTTGAAAGAGATTCACAAATTCACAAGTGTAACAAGTAGACCAATAGCAATATGTGGCACACGGAAACACACACACACGGTTAGATAAATGGGGTCGTGCAACCAAGGAATGAGCACAAAATGTGGAATCCACGGAAAACGCTCGTGTTGCACAACTCAAGAGAGAAGCTAGCACGATTGCTCAATAGGCGAATACGACACTTGTGCACAACCTATAAGATGGAAAATGGATAAACCTGAATTGAATGTCATTGGCTTTGAGCACTGAGGGAGTCCTGGATTAGGGGGTGTCCGGATAGGCGGACTATACCCTTTGGCCGGACTCCTGGACTATGAAGATACAAGATTGAAGACTTCGTCCCGTGTCCGGATGGGACTTTCCTTGGAGTGGAAGGCAAGCTTGGCGATACGGATATGTAGATCTCCTACCATTGTAACCGACTCTGTGTAACCCTAACCCTATCCGGTGTCTATATAAACCGGAGGGTTTTAGTCCGTAGGACGAACAACAATCATACCATAGGCTAGCTTCTAGGGTTTAGCCTCTCTGATCTCGTGGTAGATCCACTCTTGTACTACCCATATCATCAATATTAATCAAGCAGGAGTAGGGTTTTACCTCCATCGAGAGGGCCCGAACACAGGTAAAACATCGTGTCCCTTGTCTCCTGTTACCATCCGCCAGACGCACAGTTTGGGGCCCCCTACCCGAGATCCGCCGGTTTGACAATCGACATTGGTGCTTTCATTGAGAGTTCCTCTGTGCCGTCATCCTTAGGCCCGATGGCTCCTTCGATCATCAACAACGACGCGGTCCAGGGTGATACTTTTCTCCCCGCACAGATCTTCGTATTCGACGGCTTTGCACTGCGGGCCAATTCACTTGGCCATCTGGAGCAAATCGAAAGCTATGCCCACAGCCATCGTGTCGATTTGGGAGTTTGAACTACGCGGCCGACATCCGCGGAGACTTGATCTTCGACGGATTCGAGCCACGCCCAAGCGCCCGCCGCCTCGATGGGCACGATCTAGCTCTGCCGTCGAACAGTGCCCTGGAGGCCACACCAGCGTCCGCTCCGACCCTTAGTTCAGAGCCGACTCTGCCGATCGAGGACGAGTTGCTGGACACCGCCTCGGGGGCTACATCTCTACGGCGATTGAGCCGAACTCCATCCCTTTCCTTTGCGAAGACCGTGACTCCAAGGTGCCGGACTCCTCTCCGGACTCCGAACCCTCCGTTCCACCTTAATCGAATCCAATTGGGCGCGGTTATTGAGTTCACCGCCGGACATCTTTCAGCACTCGCCCTTTGGAGACATCCTGAATTCACTAAAGTCTCTCTCTTTATCCGGACAGGAAGGTTGGGATGCGCACGACGAAGAAATTCAACGCCCACCCACCACCCATTTTGTAGCCACTGTCAATGATTTAACCGACATGCCCGACTTCGACTCCGAAGACATCGACGGTATGGATGACGATGCTGGAGATGACCAAGAACCAGCGCCTACAGGGCACTGGAAGGCCACCTCGTCATACGACATATACATGGTGGACATCCCAAAAGATGGGAATGGCGATGGAACATCAGAGGATGACCCCTCCAAGAAACATCCCAAGCGCCGGCGTCAGCGGCGCCGCCTAAATCCCGCCACAAGAAAATGGTGATTCCGCACGGAGATAATAACACCACAGGCGGTCAGAAGACAACCCCTCCGGCAGGATTCAGCACAGAGGAGGGAGAAGCCAGCCCTCATGATAGAGCGGCGGCGGGGAGGTGGAGGGACGATAATTATATGCCTCCCTCCGAAGATGAGGCAAGCCTCGACGACGACGAATTTGTCGTGCCTGAGGATCCCGCCGAACAGGAGCGTTTCAAATGCATGCTTATGGCCATGGCAAGCAGCCTCAAGAAAAAGCAGCAGCAGCTTAGACCTGACCAAGATGTGCTAGCTGGCAGATGGACTGAAGTCCTTGCAGCCGAGGAGTATGAACTCGAACGCCCCTCCAAGAGATACCCAAAACGTAGGCTGCTACCCCAATTAGAGGAAGCAGCACCCAAGCCTACATCACCAGCGCATGATGCGGCCGACCGGCCACCCCATGGCCGCGACAGAGAGGCCTCTAGACCCTCCATTCAAGCCGCACCCCGGTATCGCTCGAAAAGTACCAAGGCACGGGGAAACGCGCCAGACCTGCGAGACATATTGGAGGACAAGGCAAGGCAAACAAGATCGATCTACGGATCGCGTGGGCGCCCCACGACACGTGATGATAACCGTCACGCCGGATAAAATAATTCCGGCCGGGCCGAACACAGTAGACAAAGCTCATTTGAGCTGCGTCGTGATATAGCTCAATACAGAGGCGCCGCACACCCACTATGCTTCACAGACGAAGTGATGGATCATCAAATCCCGGAGGGTTTCAAACCCGTAAACATCGAATCATACGATGGCACAACAGATCCCGCGGTTTGGATCGAGGACTACCTCCTCCATATCCACATGGCCCGCGGTGATGATCTACACGCCATCAAATACCTCCCACTCAAGCTTAAAGGACCAGCTCGGCATTGGCTAAACAGCTTGCCAGCAGAATCAATTGGTTGTTGGGAGGACCTGGAAGCCGCGTTCCTTGATAACTTCCAGGGCACATATGTGCGACCACCAGACGCCGATGACCTCAGCCACATAATTCAGCAGCCAGAAGAATCGGCCAGACAATTCTGGACACGGTTCCTAACCAAGAAAAACCAAATCGTTGACTGTCCTTGCAGCCTTCAAACATAACATCCGCAATGAGTGGCTTGCCCGGCACCTAGGACAGGAAAAGCCGAAATCCATGGCAGCCCTCACAACGCTCATGACCCGCTTTTGCGTGGGAGAGGACAACTGGCTAGCTCGTAGTAACAACTTGACCAAAAACCCTGGTAGTTCGGATACCAAGGACAGCAATGGTAGGTCGCGTCGCAACAAGCACAAGTGCCGCATTAATGGCGATAATGCTGAAGATACGACAATCAATGCCGGATTCAGAGGCTCTAAACCCGGTCAGCGGAAAAAGTCGTTCAAAAGAAATACTCAGGGCCCGTCCAATCTGGACCGAATACTCGATCGCTCGCGCCAAATACATGGCACCCCCGAAAAACCAGCAAACCACACCAACAGGGATTGTTGGGTCTTCAAACAGCAGTGCAAGTTAAATGCGAACTCAATGACAAGGGTTGCATAGCGATGACGAGGAGGAGCCCCGCCACGAACAATAGAGGATGTAATGGTTTCCCCACAAGTGCGGACGGTGAACATGATATACGTAACCCACATACCCAAAAGGGAGCGGAAGCGTGCACTAAGGGACGTATATGCGATGGAGCCAGTCGCCCCGAAGTTCAACCCATGGTCCTCCTGCCCGATCACCTTTGATCGAAGGGACCACCCCACTAGCATCCGCCACGGCGGATTCGCCGCATTGGTCCTTGACCCAATAATCAACAGATTTCACCTCACTAGAGTCCTGATGGACGGCGGTAGCAGCCTGAACCTGCTCTATTAGGATACAGTGCGCAAAATGGGCATAGACCCCTCAAGTATTAAGCCCACAAAGACGACCTTTAAAGGCGTCATACCGGGTGTAGAGGCCAATTGTACAGGCTCAGTTACACTCGAAGTGGTCTTCGGATCCTCGGATAACTTCCGAAGTGAAGAGTTAATCTTCGACATAGTCCCGTTCCGCAGCGGCTATCACGCACTGCTTGGATGAACCGCATTTGCAAAGTTCAATGCGGTGCCGCACTACGCATACCTCAAGCTCAAGATGCCAGGCCCTCGAGGAGTAATCACGGTCAATGGAAACACCGAACGCTCTTTCCGAATGGAGGAGCATACGGCGGCCCTCGTGGCGGAGGTGCAAAGCAGCCTCTCACAGCAATTCTCGAGTCCGGCTACTAAACATCCGGGCACCGTCAAGCGCGCCCGGAGTAATTTACAACAAGACCGCCTGGCACGATCCGAGCACGCGTAGCAATCCTGCCCCAACCCCAGCCCTCGCGAAATTGCGAAGCCAGTACTACGCGTACATAACTACACTCTGGAGATACCATGGGCATAAGGGGAGGGGCACGACCACGCTGCGCCTGCACGCGGCTCAACCGCACCAGGGGCTCCCGATTGTGTCATTCTTTTTCTTTCTTCTTTTCTCTTACTTTCAGGACTCCGTTTTTCAGAAGCCCTGTCTGGCTCTATAATTGCCGAACTCACGATTCAACAGCCAGGGAAGCAGAAAGCTACGTCGAGTGTCCAGGTGGTCTCTACTACGAGCTTTATACCTATTTTACATACCATCCCGCAGCTAACCCCTGGAGGGGGACATGTCAAATAGTCCCATCCCTTGCTTATCGCACTATTTGTATCGTTCTGCTTTCATTGCAGTACCTTTTTGAATAAACAATACATAGCTTTTGCCTATTATTGCACTCCTTTCTTTATCTATATATATGTTCATTCATGACATGTTGCACCAGTACACTTTGGTACGGCCAATACACCAGGGGCTTAAGTACCCCAAAAATATGGTGTGATAAGTCCGAACACTTTCACAAGTGCGGCACCCCGAACTTATAGCATTATATGCATCGGGCTCCGAATCATGTCTTGGGTCAATAGTTGGGTTTGCCCGGCTCCCATGTTTTGGTACCATACGTTCCATTATATCGGCTAAGTTAGCGCTGGGAGAACCACTGCGATTGTGCCCCGGTTGAGCACCTCAGTGGAGAAAGCTAAAACTGACCGTCATGATAGGGCGAGAGCCGGTTGCTGTTCGAGAGGTTTTTTCGGGTCCCTAAAGACTTATGCCTCTTAGAGCGAGGAGTCGGCATTTTCCGGCCAAGGCGTGGATAGCGCCCGAACTCGGTCTTCGAATACTAGGGGCTTCGCCGAAATTTAAAATTATAGAATTCTATGGCTAAGTGAGAGTGTTCAAGCACTATAGTCTGATTGCCTTGTTCGTTGCGTTGAGCGCCTCCCTCGAAGGACCCAAGAATGGGAACAAGAGCGCTCAAGTTTATCCCGAACACCCCAAAGACTTTCGTGGCATGGGGGCTGAAGCCAACGACTTGCCATCTCTCAAATTTGATAAACGGCCGCACAGAAGGTAATATTTTAAATTCACAAGCGTTGCTTAGCGCATATGAACAAGTTTTCAGCGTACATGATAAACAAATGTGAGTCTATTCAAAAATTACATCTTTGGAGCATTCACCCGCTATAAGGCGGTGTAACGCCCTCGATGCGGCTATATCTCCCACGTGTCGAAGCACGACTTAGAGGCATAACCGCATTGAAAGCAATTTCGCAAGTGAGGTAATCTTCACACAACCCATGTAATACATAAGGGAAAGAGATACATAGTTGGCTTACAGTCGCCACTTCACACAATGCATAAATAAACATCCATCATCCAGATTACACTCAAGGTCCGACTACGGAACCAAAATAGAAGAAGACTACCCCAAATGCTACACAGATCCCCGATCGTCCCAACTGGGCTCCACTACTGATCATCAAGAAAAGACACATAGTAACGACCACGTTCCTCGTTGAACTCCCACTTGAGCTCGGTTGCATCATCTGCACTGGCATCATCGGCACCTGCAACTGTTTTGGTAGAATCTGTGACTCACGGGGACTCAGCAATCTCACAACCGCGAGATCAAGACTATTTAAGCTTATAGGAAGGACAGAGTTGTGAGGTGGAGCTGCAGCAAGTGACTAACATATATGGTGGCTACATTCGCAAAAGAGAGAGAGAAGAGAAGCAAGGCACGGTCGTGAAGCTAGTAGCGATCAAGAAGTGATCCTGAAACTAGTTACGTCAAACATAACTCCAACACCGTGTTCACTTCCCGGACTCACGAGAAGAGACCATCACGGTTACACACGCCGTTGATGTATTTTAATTAAGGTCAACTTCGGGTTTTCTACAACTGGACATTAACAAATTCCCATTTGCCTCATAACCGGGCATGGCTTTGAAGATAATACCTGCAGGGTGTCCCAACTTAGCCCATTATAAGCTCTCACGGTCAACGAAGGATATTCCTTCTACCGGAAGACCCGATCGATCTCGGAATCCCGGACTACAAGACATTTCGACAATGGTAAAACAAGACCAGCAAAGCCGCCCGATTGTGCCGACAAAGCCCGATAGGAGCTGCACATATCTCGTTCTCAGGGCACATCCGGATGAACACTACGCACGACAACCGAAGATACCCCAAGTTGCCTCAGGGTGGCACCGCAAGTGGCTCTTGTTTGGACCAACACTCACAGGAGCATTGGCCCGGGGGGGTTAAATAAAGATGACCCTCGGGCTCGCGAAAACCCGGGGGAAAAAGGCTTAGGTGGCAAATGGTAAAACCAATGTTGGGCCTTGCTGGAGGAGTCTTATTCAAAGCGAACTGTCAAGGGGGCCCCATAAATCACCCAACCATGTAAGGAACGCGAAATCAAGGAACATAACACCGGTATGACGGAAACTAGGGTAGCAAGAGTGGAACAAAACACCAGGCATAAGGCCGAGCCTTCCACCCTTTACCAAGTATATAGATGCATTAATTAAACAATAGATATTGTGATATCCCAACAAGTAAACATGTTCCAACAAGGAACAACATCTCCATGTTCCAACAAGGAACAAACTTCATCTTCACCTGCAACTAGCAACGCTATAAGAGGGGCTGAGCAAAGCGGTAACATAGCCAATCAACGGTTTGCTACGAAAGGATGGTTAGGGCTTGACATGGCAATATGGGTGGCATGATAAGCAAGTGATAGGCATTGTAGCATAGGCATAGCAAAAGAACGAGCATCTAGCAAGCAAAGATAGAAGTGATTTCGAGGGTATGGTCATCTTGCCTGCAAGGTTCTCAGAGTTGTCGAAAGCTTGATCCTCGTAAGCGTTCTCAACAGGTTCCTCATTCACGTACTCGTCTCCCGGCTCAACCCAAAGCAAGAACACAAATAATGGAACCACAATAAATCACGGGCGATTCACAAACAACATGATGCAAAACATGGCATGATATGCGAGATGTGAGATGCAATGCATATGCGTGCTTCGGAAGGAAACTGATAAACAAGGCATCAACTTGGCAAACCAAGTGTGCCGCTGGAAAGGTGAGATGATTTCGGTTGAAATCGATATAAAGATCACCGGAATCGGATGCACGGTTTGCAAATGACAAGCGAAACAAGAATGGCACAAATCTGTCATTCACAGCATGATACCACATAGCAAGCAACATGAAATTAAACTACTGCACCCAGACGTACCAACAAAGCATATGGAAGAGATCTACTCAAGATGCTTGACAAAAGATGAACACTGAGCTATGGCTAATTCACACCATAACATGTCCAAACAAGCATGGCAAAAGTGCAAAATATATCAGCTTCACAGACTTGGTGAAAATACTGAACATGGCAGAATCAGCATCAGGAAGCAATGTTCAGAGCAAGCAAACAACATGCTACAGGAACTTATAATAGCAAAACAAGGCATGGCATGAATCTACTCAAAGTATAGAACAGAAGTCCCTTACTGACCATGAGCCAAAAGGGATTATAAAGTATAATAGCACCTATGTCAATATAGCATGTTTCGTTAACAGATTCAGCAAACAGGGCATGACATTGACAGAATTATGTAGGCATCTTCGCGAGCTCGATGCACTCACTATAGAGCATTTCATGATAAACTAAGCATACATATATCAATAAGACATGGCATAGAAGCTATAAATGGAAAGCACAACATCATAGCATACACGGATCAACTACAACAACCTTGGAAAAATTGAATAACATGTAAACAACCTGCCAGGAAACATTTTATAGCAAAAGTAGAGCTCGATTTACACAAGCTATGACACTCCATAATTGCAAACAAGGGCATGGATGGATAGAGAATAACCATATGTTAAAAACATCCTTACTGAAGTATCTCAAAATATGCATGGATCTCACGATAGCATCAAGTTTACATGGCATAAAAATATCAGCAAAACAGGGGCTGAAATCAGCAACATCATGAAGTCTAGTTTGCATGCTTGTGCTAGTCACCACAGAGATCACAAAAATACATGGCATACACCCCTGTAAAGATGGGATGGCATATTACAAAACACATGTAGGACTCAAGATCATAGGATGCACACATCAATCATGGCAAAAATGACAAAAGTGCATGTTCTGATAAGAATCTGAAACTAAGATCACATAGCCCTATTCTACCAGCATTTCGGGCATCAAGATGTGCTCAAATGAAAATTATGCAATGAGATGAAATGATGTACTCGTCGAGACGAACAATAGGTATGCTACACCCCTCAAAACGGAGCCACGAGTGCAAAGTTATGGCATAATGAAAATGCAACAAATAATCTACAGATAAAGACGGGGAAAATGGGGTCAACCTCGGGTGGATCTAGGGTTCTTCCGAGGCGCGCGCGAACCGAGGCGAGCCCGGGCTCGCCGGAGTTGGTGCCGGAGAAGGAGGGAGGAGAGGCCGGGCGAATCTGGCCGATCCGGCGCCGGGCGGCGTGAGGCGGGCGGCGGCCGGACTCGGCGACGGACGGAGGCGGCGGCGACCGCAGGAGGCGCGCGCGGCGACGTGCTCGGTGGTGGGCGGCGAAGCTCCGGTGGCGGGCGGGCGGCCAGGCGGCGTGAGGAGCGTGGCGGGCGGCGCGCCGGGCGCGGTGAGGCGGCAGCGGCTGGGCCCATGAGGGCAGGAGCGGGCCAGCGGGCAGGCGGGCGTGGCGGCGTACACGTGGCGGCTGCGGATCGCCGGGCGGCGGCGACGGACGCGTCCCCCGATCCGGACGTGTCCGTGGCGCTTGAAGGCGGGGCTAGGGTTAGGGACGGATTTGATCCGGAATTTCGGGGGAGGGGGTGTTTTTATAGGTAGAAGGAGCTAGGAAGCTCCAAATGGAGTGTAATTTTCGCCCACACGATCGTGGTCGAACGGCGATGGACAAGGAAGTGACTTAGATGGGTTATTGGGCTGTTTTGAAGGGGTGTTAGGCTGCAACCCAAAAGAGGCCTTTGCGGTTATGCGGTTAACCGTTGGAGTATCAAACGACCTCCAAATGTCACGAAACTTGACAGGTGGTCTACCAGTGGTGTACCAAGGCCACTTGACAAACCTCGGTCCATTCCGAGAAAGTTTAGTATCCGCTCACGGAAAAATGTAAAAGGGGACGCCGGGGGACATAGGAGTGCTGGATTGCAAAACGGACAACGGGGAAAATGCTCGGAATCATGAGACGAACACGTATGCGAATGCGATGCACATGATGACATGATATGAAATGCATGACATGGACAAAATGCAAAACGAAAAACAAAAACCCAACCACGGAGGGAATATCATATCACAATGCCGAAAATGGCAAAAGTTGGAGTTACAAATATGGAAAGTTACATCCGGGGTGTTACAACACTCCACCACTACAAGATGATCTCGTCCGGAGATCTAGGACTGAAAGAACTCTGGATATTCGGAACGGAGGTGATCCTCGCGCTCCCAGGTGGCTTCTCGGTCGGAATGGTGTGACCACTTCACTTTCAGGAATTTGATTGACTTGTTGCGAGTCTTGCGCTCGGTTTCTTCAAGAATAGCAACGGGGTGCTCATGATAAGAGAGATCTTCTTGGAGGTCAATTTCTTCGAAGTCGATGGTGCGCTCAGGAGTCTTGAAGCACTTGCGAAGCTGTGACACGTGAAACACGTTGTGCACATTTGCGAAGTTGGAGGGAAGCTCAAGTTGATAGGCGAGGTCGCCTCTTTTACCAATGATCTTGAAAGGACCCACATATCTAGGGGCAAGCTTCCCTTTGATACCGAAGCGACGAGTGCCTTTCATTGGAGAGACGCGGAGGTAGACATGGTCTCCGATTTCAAAAGCCACATCACGGTGCTTGTCATCATAATATCCCTTCTGGCGCGATTGTGACTTTGAGATTCTCACGAATGACTTTGCACATTTCTTGACACGTGATCAAGTCGTTGCCAAGAAGTTGGCGTTCAATTGCCCTTTGACCAATTGAGAGGAGTCTGACACTTTACGCCATAGAGAATTTTGAATGGGGCCTTGCCGAACTCGCTTGGAAGCTGTTGTTGTAGGAGAACTTCGGCATATGGAAGACAATCATCCCACTTCATACCGAAGGAAATGACACAAGCCCTGAGCATATCTTCAAGGATTTGATTGACTCGCTCGACTTGGCCACTTGTTTGAGGATGGAAAGCTGTCTTTGAAAGCAGATGTTGGTGCCCATGGCCTTGAAAAGAATCCCAAAACTTGGAGGTAAAGATGTTGCCACGATCTGAAGAGATCAATTGTGGAATGCCGTGCAAGGAGACAATCTGGATGTGTATAGCTCGCCAACCGAGCTGCTGTGATGGATTCTTTGATAGGGAGAAAATGAGCCACTTTAGTAAGCTTGTCAATGACAATGAAGATAGCATCATTTCCACGCTTGGACTTAGGAAATCCGATCCACGAAGTCCATCTCGATATGATCAAACTTCCATTCGGAATAGCAAGAGGTTGGAGGAGACCAAATGGTCGTTGGTGTCTTTACTTTCACTCTTCTGCAGACATCACACTCATTCACGAATTGAGCAATTTCTCGCTTCATTCGAGTCCACCAATATGACTACTTGAGGTCATGGTACATCTTCGCATTTCCGTGATGAATGGATAGAAGGGAATTGTGTGCCTCATTCATGATGACTTTACGTAGATCACCCTTTGGAACCACAATCCGGTCCTCGAAGAAAAGAGTATCTTTGTCGTCAATGTGGAAGCACTTGTATTTGGAAATGCCCTTGTCGATACCACGTTTCACCTTTTTCACCATGGTATCCAGGAGTTGAGTCTCACGAATTTGGTCTTCCAAAGTAGGAGAGACTATGAGGTTGGCGAGAAGGCCTTGAGGAACAACTTGAAGATTCAGCTTGCGGAAAGCTTCACAAAGGTCCGGTTGGAAAGGCTTGAGAATTAAACTGTTGCAATAAGCCTTCCTGCTCAAAGCATCTGCAATCACGTTGGCCTTGCCTGGAGTATATTCAATACTTGGGTTGTACTCTTGAATCATTTCAACCCATCGAGTTTGCCTGAGGTTGACGTTGGGTTGAGTTAAGATATACTTGAGACTCTTGTGATCGGTGAATATGTCCACTTTCCTTCCCAACAAGAGATGTCTCCATGTTACTAATGCATGGACAACTGCCGCCAACTCAAGATCGTGAGTGGGGTAGTTCTTTTCGTTGAGCTTCAACCGACGAGAGGTATAGGCCACAACTTTCTTCTCTTGCATTAACACGACCGAGACCTTGAAGAGAAGCATCACGAAGAAAACTTGAATGGTTTGGATTCATCACGAGGAGTTAAGGCAGGAGGCTGTGACGAGTTTCTCTTTGAGAGTATTGAAAGCAACGTCACACTCGGAGACCGGACATACTTCACATGCTTCGGAGGAGGTTTTAAAGAGGCTTTGCAATCTTAGAGAAGTTCTCAATGAATCTTGACAATAGCTTGCAAGTCCAAGAAAACTACGAAGGCGCTTGACGATTCTCGAGGAGGTTCCCAATTCACAACGGACACCTTCTCGGGATTAACAGCGATGCCCTTGGCGGAGATGATGTGACCAAGGTAAAGAACTTCATCAAGCCAAAATTCACATTTGGAAAACTTCGCATAGAATTGATGCTCTCTGAGCTTGTCGAGCACCAATCGCAAATGTTTGGCATGATCCTTCTTATTCTTGGAGAAGACCAAAATATCATCGAGATAGACCAAGACGAATTCATTGGTGTAGGGGTTGAAGATGAAGTTCATCATTCGAGAGAATGTTGGAGGAGCATTGACAAGGCCGAAAGACATGACAAGTATATTGATAAGAACCAAAGCTTGTTACGAATCTTTGTCTTGGGAATATCTTGTTCACGAATGCGAATTTGATGATAACCCATATGAAGGTCAAGCTTGGATAACACTTTAGCACCTTTGAGTTGCTCGAAAAGCTCATTGATGTTGGGAAGTGGATACTTGTTCTTGATTGTCTTCTTGTTCAATGGAATGATGTCGGCGCAAAGTCGGTCCGTGCCATCCTTCTTCTGGACAAAAGAACACCACAACCCCAAGGAGATGAACTTCGGTCGATCAAACCAGACGCTCTTGTTCATCGAGTTGTTTCTTCAATTCCTTCAGCTCATTAGGTCCAAGCTTGTATGGGCGGCTTGCAAGCGGGTTCGATGCCGGGCTCAAGATCGATAATCTTGAACTCAAGCGGCGGTGAGGAGGCATACCCGGAAGCTCTTACGGAAAGACATCTTGGTACTCACAAACGACTAGAATCGAGAGATAGCATCCAATTCGCCCTTCTCATTGAGAGAAAACAACCGAATGGTTTCATCACGGCGGCATAGATGATCACATCCTCGGAAGAGTGAGTCAATTGAATTTCCACTGGCAGCACAATCAAGTTGAGCTTTGTCTTTGAGAAAGCCGATCCATCCCGAGAATTAGATCAATATCCGAGTCACCAAGGACAAATGGTTTAGCCACAAATCTATAGTCGCCCATCTTGATAGAAACATCCGGGACGCAAATATTAGATGTCATTTGCTTACCCGGGGACACAATCTTCAACGGAATAGGAATCTTTTCCGTCACAAACTCATGCTTGGCTACAAAAGGTCTCGAAATGAAAGAAAGCGATGCACGAATCAAATAAAACTTTTGCGGGAATATCATTAATCGAGAGATTACCCATTATCACATCAGTAGATTCCTCCGCTTGAGCTGCATTCATCATGTTCACCTTTGCATGCTTAGGATTATGCTTGACCACTGCATTGCTGGAAGATCTCACAGAGGAGGAGGCGGAAGGCGCCTTTGGTTGAAGCACTTGTTCGCGTAGTGACCTTTCTGCTGACATTTGTTGCAAGTCACCTCACGAGGCGGACGGTGATAAGGAGCATTTGACCTTGGAGCTTGAGAATTAGACTTGTTCGATAGCCTGGGTTGGGCGGGTGGGAAGATACACGACCACACGAGTTCTTCTGGCGATAAGGCTGACGGAACGGAGGAGGAGGAGGCAACCAGAACTTCTGTTGCTTAGCTGCCACTAGTGAGGAAGAAGAAGACTGAACTGCGTCCCTGACTCTCTTCTTAGAAGCTTCACACTTGAGCTGGGCAGCTTCCTTCTTCAGTGCCATGTTGTAGAATTCATCATACTTTTCCGGCTCAAAAAGCACGAGAGCTAATTGCAAATCTTCTCTGAGACCACCTCTGAATTGATAGATCATACTCTTTTCATCAGGGACATCTTGCTTAGCGAAGCGAACGAGTTTCTGGAACTGGATATTGTATTGATACACAGACATGTTGCCTTGCTTGAGATTGCGGAACTCCTCACGCTTGCTCTCAAAAACACTTTTCGGAATGTGGTGAGCTTTGAAGTCTCGGCGGAACTCATCCCAAGTAATTTCAAGAATTCCTCTGGAATCTTTGTATTGTTGATACCACTCGGCAGCTTGGTCCTTGAGTTGAAACGAAGCAAACTTGACAAAGTCCTCAGGTCTGACATTGCTACATTCAAAATGTTTGCAGATGTCCACAAGCCAATCGTCGGCGTCTGTGGCCTTGACACGGAAAATTTGAAAAGACTTCGCTGATTAGCGAAGCTGATTGAGGGTAGCAAAGTCTGCGGCTGGTTGTTGCCTTGGCTTGATTTCCTTGGTTGCCTTGCCCTTGGAGTGCAGCTCTTGCAAGAGTTGCAAAATCATCGAGCATTTGCATTGGTGGCTGCCATGATAGCTTGCCATGCCTCCGGAGGCGGAGGTGGAGGTGGAGGGTTCGACTGACTCCCATTATTGCGTTCCGGATTCAGACGCGTTGGCGGAGCCATCCTGAAGAGGGTGACATCTGTTAGCACTTTGATAGACAGACAGGCAAGTTGAATCAACGGATAGAAATTGCAACATATAGTCTTCACAATAAACATTCGAACAAGGATGAACGAATGAATTCCAAAGCTAACATCACACGTCCATTAAGGTGAGAAGCCACTTGATAAAGGGTTGATGAAAAAATAACAAGAAGGTACTGTTGGAACAAATAAGTGGTAAGGATTACCCAATCACAAACCAAATATCTGCGGGAAGAAATGCTAAGAGCTACTTTAAACCCACCTATAAACTCCCGAAACTTTACGGTTATGCAATCGGTGTTGGGGATACTGAGGACACAAAATATATCACCCAAACTAACAATACCTAGATCCAATTTGTATCCATCCGTCAACACATAACCAAGAAACCTTCGGAAATCGTGTACCTCGACCTCCGAAAAGCATCCGTTATACGAGTCATGGCAATACTCCCGAGCTCGCCCCAGTACTGGGTTATCGGGGTTATCTCACCAACAACTGTACAAATGAGATTTTCGATGTCGGCAAAGCTCAGGTATTCCAGAACTGCAACGATAAAATTGTGACGACAACACCTCGGAGCTCAACTCCCCGGGACACTGCCACAACCCCTAAATGTCAGGAGGCACCAAGAACAATGCTCTCGTCACAAAACCATCGGAACGATTCCAAGATACCCGCGTGATCCTAAATTTTTTTTTAGTGAAATTTAAGGAGAGGAGAGTCAAAACTTCTACGTCAGGAGACCTCACAAGAGCGACGATGGGACTGGGGAGTAAAAAGAATCCTACTCTCCGATATATATAATCCTAAGACTCAAAACATTTTTGTTCTAGACTCAACAACGCCAGCAAACAATCAATCGGGGGCTCCTAAGTCGGGATGGCTCGATTACCAACTTGTAACACCCTCGATGCGGCTATATCTCCCACGTGTCGTATCACGACTTAGAGGCATTACCGCATTGAAAGCAATTTCGCAAGTGAGGTAATCTTCACACAACCAATGTAATACATAAGGGAAAGAGATACATAGTTGGCTTACGATGCCACTTCACACAATGCATAAATAAACATCCATCATCCAGATTACACTCAAGGTCCGACTACGGAACCAAAATAGAAGAAGACTACCCCAAATGCTACACGGATCCCCGATCGTCCCAACTGAGCTCCACTCACGATCATCAAGAAAATACACATAGTAACGACCACGTTCCTCGTTGAACTCCCACTTGAGCTCGGTTGCATCATCTGCACTGGCATCATCGGCACCTGCAACTGTTTTGGTAGAATCTGTGAGTCACGGGGACTCAGCAATCTCACAACCGCGAGATCAAGACTATTTAAGCTTATAGGAAGGACAGAGTTGTGAGGTGGAGCTGCAGCAAGCGACTAGCATATATGGTGGCTACATTCGCAAAAGAGGCGAGAAGAGAAGCAAGGCACGGTCGTGAAGCTAGTAGCGATCAAGAAGTGATCCCGAAACTAGTTACGTCAAACATAACTCCAACACCGTGTTCACTTCCGGACTCCGCGAGAAGAGACCATCACGGTTACACACGCGATTGATGTATTTTAATTAAGGTCAACTTGGGTTTTCTACAACCGACATTAACAAATTCCCATCTGCCTCATAACCGCACGGCTTTCGAAGATAATACCCTGCGGGGTGTCCCAACAGCCCATTATAAGCTCTCACGGTCAACGAAGGATATTCCTTCTACCGGGAAGACCCGATCAGTCTCGGAATCCCGGACTACAAGACATTTCGACAATGGTAAAACAAGACCAGCAAAGCCGCCCGATTGTGCCGACAAATCCCGATAGGAGCTTCACATATCTCGTGCTCAGGGCACATCTGGATGAACACTACGCACGGCAACCGAAGATACCCCAAGTTGCCTCAGGGTGGCGCCGCAAGTGGCTCTAGTTTGGACCAACACTCACAGGAGCATTGGCCCGGGGGGTTAAATAAAGATGACCCTCGGGCTCGCGAAAACCCGGGGGAAAAAGGCTTAGGTGGCAAATGGTAAAACCAATGTTGGGCCTTGCTGGAGGAGTCTTATTCAAAGCGAACTGTCAAGGGGTCCCATAAATCACCCAACCATGTAAGGAACGCGAAATCAAGGAACATAACACCGGTATGGCCGGAAACTAGGGTAGCAAGAGTGGAACAAAACACCAGGCATAAGGTCGAGCCTTCCACCCTTTACCAAGTATATAGATGCATTAATTAAACAATAGATATTGTGATATCCCAACAAGTAAACATGTTCCAACAAGGAACAACATCTCCATGTTCCAACAAGGAACAAACTTCATCTTCACCGCAACTAGCAACGCTATAAGAGAAATTTGAGCAAAGCGGTAACATAGCCAATCAACGGTTTGCTACGAAAGGATGGTTAGGGCTTGACATGGCAATATGGGTGGCATGATAAGCAAGTGATAGGCATCGTAGCATAGGCATAGCAAAATAGCGAGCATCTAGCAAGCAAAGATAGAAGTGATTTCGAGGGTATGGTCATCTTGCCTGCAAGGTTCTCGAGTTGTCGAAAGCTTGATCCTCGTGGCGTTCTCAACAGGTTCCTCGTTCATGTACTGCGTCTCCGGCTCTATCCAAAGCAAGAACACAAACAATTGAACCACAATAAATCACGGGCGATGCACAAACAACATGATGCAAAACATGGCATGATATGCGAGATGTGAGATGCAATGCATATGCGTGCTTCGGAAGGAAACTGATGTACAAGGCATCAACGTGGCAAACCAAGTATGCCGCTGGAAAGGTGAGATGATTTCGGTTGAAATCGATATAAAGATCACCGGAATCGGATGCACGGTTTGCAAATGACAAGCGAAACAAGAATGGCACAAATCTGTCATTCACAGCATGATACCACATAGCAAGCAACATGAAATTAAACTACTGCACCCAGACGTACCAACAAAGCATATGGAAGAGATCTACTCAAGATGCTTGACAAAAGATGAACACTGAGCTATGGCTATTTCACACCATAACATGTCCAAACAAGCATGGCAAAAGTGCAAAATATATCAGCTTCACAGACTTGGTGAAAATACTGAACATGGCAGAATCAGCATCAGGAAGCAATGTTCAGAGCAAGCAAACAACATGTTACCCGAACTTATAATAGCAAAGCAAGGCATGGCATGAATCTACTCAAAGCATAAAATAAAAGTCCCATACTGACAATGAGCCAAAAGGGACCCTAAAATGTAATAGCACCTATGTCAATATAGCAAGTTTCGTTAACAGATTCAGCAAACAGGGCACGACATTGACAGAATTATGTAGGCATCTTCGTGAGCTCGATGCACTCACTACAGAGCATTTCATGATAAACTAATCATACATACATCAATAAGACATGTCATAGAAGCTATACATAGCAATAACAACATAATATCATACACGGATCAACTACGACAACCTTGGCAAAATTGAATAAAATGTAAACAACCTGCCAGGAAACATTTTATAGCAAAAGTAGAGCTCGATTCGCTCAAGCTATGTCACTCCATAATTGCAAAAAAGGGCATGGATGGATATAGAATAACAATATGTTCAAAACATCCTTACTGAAGTATCTCAAAATATGCATGGATCTCTCGGTAGCATCAAGTTTACATGGCATAAAATATCAGCAAAACAGGGGCTGAAATTAGCAACATCATGAAGCCTAGTTTGCATGCTTGTGCTAGTCACCACAGAGATCACAAGAATACATAGCATACACCCCTGTAAAGATGGCATGTCATATTACAAAACACATGTAGGACTCAAGATCATAGGATGCACACATCAATCATGCAAAAAATGACAAAAGTGCATGTTCTGATAAGAATCTGAAACTAAGATCACATAGCCCTATTCTACCAGCATTTCGTGCATCGCGATGTGCTCAAATAAAAATGATGCAATGAGATGAAATGATATACTCATCGGGACGAACAACAAGGTATGCTACACGCCCAAAACGGAGCCACGAGTGCAAAGTTATGGCATGATGAAAATGCAACAAATAATCTGCAGATAAAGACTTAAGAGGAAAAACGGGGTAAACCTCGGGTGGATCTAGGGTTCGTCCGAGGCCTTGTGAACCGAGGCGAGGCTGCTCGCGGAGTTGGTGCCGAGAAGGAGGGAGGAGAGGCCGGGCGGCCGGATCTGGCCGAATCCGGCGCCGGCGCGGCGAGGCGGGCCGGGCAACAGACCGGCGACGGAGGTGGCGGCGATCATGAGGCGCGGCGACGAAGCCGGTGGGCGCGGGCGGCGAAGCCCGTGGCGCGGGCGGCGGCCGAGGCGGCGAGGAGCGCTGGCGGCGGCGGCAAGGCCGGCTAGGCCGCGGTCAGCGGGGCTGAGCGGGTTAAGCGGCCGGCGGCGGAGCTGCGGCTGCGTAATGTGGCGGGTTGCGTTCGCCGGGCGGCGGCGGACGGACGCGTCCGGCCCGATCCGGACGTGTCCGGCGGCGCGAGGGGAGCGGGGCTAGGGTTAGGGACGGATTTGATCCGGAATTTCGGGGGAGGGGGTGTTTTTATAGGTAGAAGGAGCTAGGAAGCTCCAAATGGAGTGTAGTTTTCGCCCACACGATCGTGATCGAACGGCGATGGACAAGGAAGTGACTTAGATGGGTTATTGGGCTGGTTTGAAGGGGTGTTGGGCTGCAACCGAAAAGAGGCCTTTGCGGTTATGCGGTTAACCGTTGGAGTATCAAACGACCTCCAAATGGCACGAAACTTGACAGGTGGTCTACCGGTGGTGTACCAAGGCCACTTGACAAACCTCAGTCCATTCCGAGAAAGTTTAGTACCGCTCACGGAAAAATGTAAAAGGGGACGCCAGGGGACATAGTAGTGCTTGGGATTGCAAAAGCGGACAACGGGGAAAATGCTCGGAATCATGAGACGAACACGTGTGCGAATGCGATGCACATGATGACATGATATGAAATGCATGACATGGACAAAATGCAAAACGAAAAACAAAAACCCAACCACGGAGGGAATATCATATCACAATGCCGAAAATGGCAAAAGTTGGAGTTACAAATATGGAAAGTTACATCCGGGGTGTTACAGGCGGGCACCCTTCAGGACGCCCTCATAGTACATTTCGGGCTTGCGACGCTCCTTGCCCTTCGGTGGCCCGTCCGTCACAAGCTTCTCAGCATCCAGTTTGCCCCAATGCACTTTAGCACGGGCAAGGGCCCGACGGGCACCTTCAATGCAGACGGAGCGCTTGATGACTTCAATCCATGGACAAAGGCCCACCACCGCCGCACTAGCCCGAAGTAGCTCCTGGGCATGGCTTTTAATGGCCACACCGAATTATGAGGCCCTTCATGGCCTGTTCGGCGACCTTGTGGAGCTCGACCAGCTGCTTCACCGGTCGCTTAGGGGCACCGGATGTCCGCCTCGATATCTGAGACCAGAACACCTTTTCCATCGAGCTCCCCTCCTTGGCGAGGTAGAACGTGGCAGCATCAGACACACTACGGGGTAGATCTGCGAATGCTCCTGGAGAGCTCCGGATTCGGGTAAGTAATAGATAATCCACTTTCACATGCTTTCTTTGCATAAAGAATGCCTTACCCGCCGCTATGTTCTTTAATGATTCAATTTCCTAGAGGGCTTTTTGGGCTTGGGCCTTAGCGGCTTTGGCACTCTCAAGAGCCGAGGCGAGCTTGGACTCTCGAGTCTTCGAGTCACGCTCCAAACTCTCGTGTTTTTCCATGAGATACTGGAGCTCTTGCCGCACCTCCGCCACCCGCGCCTCCTGCTTCTCTCGCTCGGTGCGCTCCGCGGCCGCTTCGCTTTCGGCCGTGGACACCGCTTCCTTTAGGTTCGCCACCTCGTTCGTGGTCCCTACAATACCCACGTTAGTCCTGTCATTTTTGCAACCAAATCCTTTCTATAAGGTATTACTTTAAGAAGGTATTACTTACCTTCCTTGTCCTCGAGCTGCTTCTTGGCAAGGCTCTGCTTCAATGCATTGACCTCCGCAGTCAGTGCGGCAGAGGTTAGCAGCGCAGCCTGCATTCCCATATTGGCATACTTATGTTAGACTCCTACGTATATCTTTTTAGATCGTTAGTCCGGCTTTTCTTTCCGAACACCGAACTAAGCATCAGGGGCTACTGTCTATGCGGTAATATTTTTACATATTCTAAACTTACCTCAAAGCCTGTTAGAAGGCTGATGCAGGCTTGATCGGCCCGCTCTTGGCGGATCGAACTTCTGGATCACCACACTCATAACAGTGCGGTGCTCCTCGTTGATGGAGGCGCCGTTAAGCGCCTCCGGCAAGCTATCCAGTGCCTCCGGATGGGCGGAGGTCACCGGCGTCATGATCTTGCCCTTCTTACGAAGGGGCGCTTGCGGACTTCGAACCACGGAAGGTTCGACGGAGTCCCAAGACAGGCCGGACTTAGAGCCCTCTGGGGTCTCGCCCCCTTTGCGCCCAGAGTCCGGGAGGTCGCCTTGCGGCGCCTCCAGGACCACCACCTCCTGGTTGGGACCCTTTTGGGGCTCCACCGTGGTGTCCTCTGCATCACGAGGGGGGGATGCGGTCGGAAGTGAAGTGCTATTCACATCCGACGAATCCAGGGAGCCGCTCGACGAAGCGGCGAGCTCGTCCTTGGGCGGGCTACATGGTTATATTCAGCGTTAGAAGACACTATGCGACAAATAAAAAGTCATGAGCTATTCCGGAGTCCCGACACTTACGATCTCGCCAGGGGCTTGGCCCTTGGTGGCCACTCCTCCTCGTCGTTGTCGCCGTTGGTGGAGAAGTCCGGAGGAAGGGTCCTTCCTTTCTTGGACCCTCCGGCCTCCCCAGTCGGGGCGGCCTTCCTTTTCTTCTCTCCCCTCGCTGGGGGAGAGGCTTCTTTTTCCTCCTCCTCGTCTTCAGGGGAGGATTCCGCCTCAGAGTCATCGGATGATGAGTCTGACAGCACCTGGCGCCGGGAGCTCCTTCGAGTTCCCGAGGCCTTCTTCTTGTCCTTCTTCTCCGGCACCACGTGAGGTGCCGGAGCCAGCAGCCCCGTCAATCGGGCGTCCGCTGGGTCTTCTGGCAAGGGGGGCGGACAGTTAATCTGTCCGGACGTCTTCAGCTAGTCCTGTCAAAGGTTAGGGAGTTTTAGATCCCTCATAGAGTCAAACTATGAAAAACAAGAGTCCCGTAAAGGGTAAAATAGCTTACCTCGGTAGCTTGGCGCTGCGAGCTGAATCCGCGATCTTCGGTAGCGGATGTGGGAGCCTCGGCGCCCTTGAACAGCACCTTCCAGGCATCTTCGTACGTAGTGTCGAAGACCTTTTCAGAGTTTGGTGTTGTGCCGGATCGAACTCCCACAATTTGAAGGCCCGTTGTTGGCATGGGAGGATCCGGCGGATTAGCATAACCTGGACTACATTCACAAGCCTGAGATTCTTGTCCACCTGGTTTCGGACGCAGGTTTGGAGTCCGGAAAGCTCTTCCGAATTACCCCACGTCAGGCTCGTCTCTTTCCATGATGTGAGCCGTGTGGGGAAGCCATATCGGAAATCGGGGGCCGCCGCCCATTGAGAGTCGCGCGGCTCGGTGATGTAGAACCACCCCGATTGCCACCCATTTATGGTCTCCACATAGGAGCCCTCGAGCCATAGGACTTTGGCCAGCTTGCCAACCATGGCACCTCCACACTCCGCTTGGCGGCCGCCCACTACCTTCGGCTTGACATTGAAGGTCTTCAGCCATAAGCCGAAGTGGGGCTGGTTGCAGAGGAAGGCCTCGCACACGATGATAAACGCCGAGATATTGAGGATGAAATTCGGGGCCAGATCATGGAAGTCCAGGCCGTAGTAGAACATGAGCCCCCGGACAAATGGGTGAAGTGGAAAACCTAGTCCGCGGAGGAAGTGGGTGAGAAACACCACCCTCTCATGGAGCCTGGGGGTGGGAATGAGCTGCCCCTCGTCGGGGAGCCGGTCTTGCGATGTCATTTGGACAAGCATCCGCCTTCCGTAGCTTTGATTTGTCCCTCCGTGACGGAGGAGGCCATCCACTTGCCTCTCGCTCCGGACATGGCTGGAGAAGGTTGAGGAGGGATGTGCGGACTTGGGCGCTGGAGCTCGAGTGCACGGAAATGGATGAGCAAAGGAGGAAGAAGGCGTAGGTGAAAAGGTGGATCCTTATCCCCTTATATGGACGGATGAAGCTATGCGTCCCCCGCCAGCCTGGTAAAACTCGCTTATCTCCCAAGCGCCATAATCAATGGCGCGGATGGGTTACCCACGTCCGTATTGATGAGAATCCCGGCATAAGGGGGCATGATCTATGCTTTGATAAGACGTGCCAAGGAAACCGCCTCGCTAAACGCGCTTAAGGTGGAGCGGTAAAAATGATTCATATAAAGGCCTGGCGGGTGTGATGTCACGCCCATGAATACGTCGGCCAGATCTGTGCAAAAATTATTCTCTCTACGGTGTTATGTGGAACTTGTTTTGCAGAGCCGGACACTATCCTGGTGTTCAAAACCTTCTATGAAGTATTCAGAGGAGGAACCCGCCTTGCAATGCCGAAGACAATATGCGCGCTGGACTCGTCGTCTTTGAAGCCTGGTTTAGGGGCTACTGAGGGAGTCCTAGACTAGGGGGTGTCCGGATAGCCGAACTACCATCACGGCCGGACTCCAAGACTATGAAGATACAAGATTGAAGACTTCGTCCCGTGTCCGGATGGGACTTTCCTTGGCGTGGAAGGCAAGCTTGGCGATCTGGATATGTAGATCTCCTACCATTGTAATCGACTGTGTAACCCTAACCTATCCGGTGTCTATATAAACCAGAGGGTTTTAGTCCGTAGGGCGAACAACAATCATACCATAGGCTAGCTTCTAGGGTTTAGCCTCCTTGATCTCGTGGTAGATCTACTCTTGTACTACCCATATCATCAATATTAATCAAGCGGAGTAGGGTATTACCTCCATCGAGAGGGCCCGAACCTGGGTAAAAACATCGTTTCCCTTGTCTCCTGTTACCATCCGCCTAGACGCACAGTTCGGGACCCCCTACCCGAGATCAGCCGGTTTTGACACCGACAACGTGGCTCATGATACCATATGATACGAGGCTAACCCGGTGTAGGATCCCTCGAAGAACACGAAAAACACGGGGAAGAATGGAGAGAAATCACAGGGAGAAACACTCAAGAACAAGTCCAATCACACATCCGCTAGACAATCAAACACACAAGATCCACAAGGTACATGAACAACAAAGGGAAAGATACAAGGTAAAGTTCATCTCAGTGAGGAGGTCTTGAAGGGGGTTCGGCCATGAGGGGGTCTTGATGATATATCCCGCAGGATCTTCTCCTAGATGGAGGTCTTGGCCTCCAAAGGGGTAGTAGTCTCTCTCTCTCAATAGTACAGTGGTACAAGGAGCAAAGCTCTATATCAAATGAGCTATCACTTTTCTAACCCTAGAAAGGATGAGGAGGTTGTCTATTTATAGTCTAAGCCATGAAGGGGTAACTGGGAGAGTGATACAAGGCCATAGGCCCGGTTGCGCACAGGCAAGGTCGGACGTCCGGTCGGCGTCGGACGTCAGGTCGCTCGCGGGGGTCCGGTCATCCGGAGGGCGTCGGTCGTCCGATAGAAGTGTTCTGTGATCGGGACACCGGACGTCCGTAGATGCTCGGACTTCCGTTAATATTACTGGTCATCCGGTGGGGCCCGGATGTCCGCTCGCTTGGAGGTGCTGTAGCTGGCGTTGGCTGGGCTTTAGGCACCGGTCGTCCGGTGGAGGCCGGTCGTCCGGGCGCTGTAGAGTGTCGGACGTCCGGTGGCACGTGGACGTCCGGTGGCACGTCGGACGTCCAGCCGCTGTAGACTCCACAGCTCCGTCTTCTTTCGTCTTTGCTTCCACGCTTCCCTCGCGGATGGTGTAGGTGTTCCTTGGCGCTTGCACTCCTCCATGTTGTCCGTAGCGTTCCGACAATACCTATGCATGCACACGGGAGACATGTCAAGTAGTATACCATCCTCGAAGGGGTCAAGTGAGCACGTGTAAAGGAAATGATTCACCTTTGTGTATGTGAAGTATATGTCGCATGTGTCACTTGCCAAACGGACTCTTGACATGGTGATGTCCATAGGATGCTCCGCATCACGTGGCATGTGATAGCCTGGCTTATTAGGGATGATAGACTACTCATATCAATAAGGAATTCCTTCTTTTCCGGGAGCCCATTCGGAAAGAACTCCAAAGTTAAGCGTGCTCAGCTTGGAGTAGTTTCAGGATGGGTGACCGACCGGGAAGTTGCTCCCGGGTGTGCACGAGTGAGGACAAAGTACGCAGAGAAGACTAGTATTGATCTGCAAGGCCAGTCTAGATCCCGCCAGGGTAACGACAACCGGCCGGTGTGTCCGGGGCATTACAAGTTGGTATCAGAGCCGACCCTCGCGGTTACACGGATGTTTGCGGACAGGAGTGCGGTCATGTTGTTCATGACATTTGTGACCTGTCGTGGCACACGACATGGCAGATGTACCGGACTGGATGCACAGACGTATGTGCCAAGAGGGAAGGTTCATGTGGCCTGACGAGGACGTCGGTTCCTCTGAGTGGGGGTGTATGTGATAGCCTGGCTTATTATGGATGATAGACTACTCATATCAATAAGGAATTCCTTCTTTTCTGAGAGCCCATTCAGAAAGAACTCAAAAGTTAAGCATGCTCGGCTTGGAGTAGTTTCAGGATGGGTGACCGATCGGGAAGTTTCTCCCGGGTCCGCACGAGTGAGGACAAATTGCACAGAAAATACTAGTATTGATCTGTGAGGCCTGTCTAGATCCCGCCAGGAGTAACGACCACCAACGGGTGTGTCCGGGGTGTTACATGTCCCCTTTCAATAGCGGATATCACGCCCTTTTGGGGTGGGACGCTGTCGGATTTTGGGTTCCGGCAAAACCCTTGAGGTTCGAACACTGGGGTGCGCACGAAGATTTCGCCCTACCAAATCACGCCCTCAGCCTCACCACGATCTCGAAAGGCTTAGCTCGATGAACTCGCAACACAAGAGACACAAGGTTTATACTGGTTCGGGCCACCGATGTGGTGTAATACCCTAGTCCAGTGTGGTGGTGGTGGATTGCCTCTTGGGCTAGTGATGAACAGTACAAGGTGAAGAACAGCCTCCTGAGGAGAGGTGTTCTTGTGCTCGGTGAATGTGTTTGGGTGAGGATGGCTCAAGATGAGAGCCAGATCGGTTATAGCTGAGTTGACACCTTTGGGTGGTTGCTAGTCCTATTTAAGAGGCCCTGGTCCTCTCCCCAAATATTGAGCGGAAAGGGAGCCAACAACGGCCAATTTGAAAGGGGACAACTAGTACAAGCTATCCTGACAAAAGTAGTCTTCGCCTGCCAAAGGCTCTGGTGGTGACGCCGTCTTGGGCTCCACGGTGACCTCCGTCCTGCCGTCCTACTGGTCATGGTCTCATTGCACCGATATGGAAAACTTTGCCTGATGCCTCGGTACTCCTTGCCTGCGCTTTCCTCCTTAGCACCAAAGAGGAAACGAGGACACTGTGCGCGCTGGCGCCCGCCCGGCCTTGGTCGTCATGGCTGACGTCGTGGGAACCTCGCGAGGTTCGCCTTGCCTTGATCTCTCCGCCCCTCGCGAGCCAGCCTGGTGAGGCCACTCCTGAGGAGGTCTTGTGTCGTCCGCCTCGCCAGGCTTGGCCCCTCGCGTGGGTCTTGAATGCTTGTTGGTGAAGACGGGCCGTACTGGGCCTCGAGTGGAGCCACGCCATGACCTGACGAGGCATGTCAGGGACCCCGTTCCCCTGCAACACCGACAGTAGCCCCCGGGCCCAAGGCGCGCTCGGACTTGGCTTTGGGGCGAAGCCAAAGGGCAAGTGCAGAGTGACGCGGGCCCCAACATCTTGCGGCCTTGGTCGACGCGTGGCGATTGATTGGACGCGGGCGTCTCCGCTTTCCCACGCTGCCTCGGTAGCTGCCCGACTTGACGAGTCCCTGCTACATGCAAAAAGGGTTATCATTACCTAAGATCATGGAGGCCGACGGTTGGCCTCCCTTGGGCTATAAATGAGGAGGGAGGCAGAGCCCCCGTTGCTCATCTCTCCTTGCTCCGCCCGCTTCTTCTCTCTTTGTCCATTGCTGGTAGACACACCAATGGCGCCTGTTCGGAGGTTTTCGGCTGCAGATAAAGGAAAAGCTCCCCGCGATGAGCCCGGGCCGCTTCCGCCGAAGAAGAGGCCGAGCCACCGCCGCGACGTGGTCGTGAGGCCAGAGGTGACGAGGCCTTGGTACGAGCGACCTCCTCCTGTGTACCCGGTGCCTCTGTACGCCCAAGCTGAGGGCTCCGGAGGAAGAGGCGGGGAGCGGCGCCGCCCGTGCCGCGGCCTAGGTCGCCATGCAATGGAGATGAACATCGTCGCACCAGTGGCCCACGACATGGACTCCTCGCGCGAACTCGTGCTGTGGGCGGCGATGCCTGTGCGCTCCTGGATCCGCTTCCCCCAGTTCTTCTTCGCCGAGATGCCGCCGAGGGGGGCCCTCGAGATATGACTGCAGCACGCGGACTGCGACGCCCCGGCGACCGGAGCGGAAGTGGAAGCCGTCTCTCCGGGCAAGATCTTCATGACCCGCGGCTAGGGCGAGGTCGCCCGGGTTTGCCGCGCGGAAGGCACCCTTGCGATCCACTTCGAGTACGATGGCGCCTCCACCATATTCTTCAAGGTCTTCGACGCGGAGGGCCGCCACTTGGAATACTGCCCGGGATGAGGCCGTCAGGACCGCCCCGCCTGTGGCTCCTCTAGCAACAGTAGCGACGCATGGGAGTCCAGCAACTCTCCTGAGCTCTACGAGACTCGGGAGACGAGCGACGACAGCTACGTGCCCCCGATCTTCCGCCGTGCCCGGAGCAAGGCTGCGGCATCCGGCCACCACCGTCGCTAATTAGGATGGGTCTGGCGCCGGCCTCCAGTGGCCCACTCTTGATGATGGCGTCGGCCGCGCTGGCGCGTGTAGTTATGGCTCCTTGAATTTCCTTTCATTTGTTCCCTACGAGGAATCGAGAAGAGTCCCGCGGGGGGGTGTGAAGGGCCTGTAGTGTCTTTTGTTGACACTATCCTTATTATTAAATCGTGCGGGTGCGTGTCCTGTTTCGGCTCAGTCTCCCCTTTCTATCCTCACGACGGCTTGGTGCTCTACGCTGACAGGTCCCGGTCCCCAGGCAGGCTGCCGCCGTCGCTGGTATGCCAGGTCGCGATGCCGTGGGCAAGGCCAGGAGGTGAGCGGCCCGAGGTCCAGTAAGAGCTCCTGAGACACGATGCTCAAAAGGTACCCTTTAGCGTGCAAGCGGCCACCGAAAGGTAAGAAAAGGAGGCGACGGTGCCGCAATAGGGGCTACAGAAAGTGAGGATCCTATGTCATAGCGATTGGTAGATTCCGAGCTTGGCAGTCTGGAGTCGTTTCCTCGTGTTGCGCCAAGTTCGAGCGTTGCGGTCGTGGAACAGCTAGTTTAGGCTCGTGCGTGCTTTCCCATCTCCTTCATGCTCTCCTTGGTGCTCTGCGTCCTCGGGTCCCGGCCCTCGACCGAGCTCAGCCGCCGCTGGTATGCCAGGTCGCGATGCCGTGGTCAAGGCCAGGGGGTGAGGGCTGGAGAGCCAGTAGGAGCTCCTGAGTCGCGATGCTCAGGAGCCCCCCTTTTAACGCGCAAGCGAATCGCATGGGAGAAGAAGGAGCCCGCGGTACCACCCGTTGTTGTCCTCGGGAGGTTCCTGCAAGTCAACACGAGGAGAGGCACATATTGCCATTATGATTGCCGGCCGGCCACTGGTCGCTCCAAAAGAGGATAAAGGCACTGAGGGCCTGGTGAGGTGATGCGCGCGGGCCGTGCCGCGGGTCAGAGATCGACCGCTCAGATTGGTCGACGTTGCAGGGACGGACCCAAGTACAAGCGTCGTGCCAGCGTGAGCAGTTCCCGTGGTAGGAGTCAATCAAGCAAGTGAGAGCCATATACAGGTTAAGCATGAAAAGCAGATTAGCTTAGGTAAATGCAGGAACGATACATGCCATTGGGTCGGACCCGAGCCGCTTGGGGATGATGCAGCCCGAGGGGCACCCCTAGTTAAGTAAGCTAAAGATGTAAAGGGATACATGCCACAGGGACAGACCCACACGGCCTGGGAATGATGCAGCCCGAGGGGCGCTCCCAGCTAAACGAACTTGGAAAATGTCACCTAGTTCTGTTGTTGAAGGGATGTTGGGGTAGCTGAAGATGCGTGGTGCAGGGGTCAAGCTCGATTATGCCTCTGTATACCACCCTCAAACAAATGGTCAGGTCAAACGGGCCAATGGCCTAATAATGAGTGGCATCAAACCCAGACTAGTGCGATCCCTACGGGAGTCACATAAACACTGGGTCGAGGAACTCGATTCCATACTCTGGGGATTGCGGACCACTCCCAATCATACGGCCGGATACAGACCCTTTTTCATGGTGTACGGCGCAGATGCTGTCTTGCCCTGCGACATTATTCATGACTCACCTCGAGTGCGCATGTATGAAGAGAGAGAAGCCAAGCTCGATCGGCAGGACGACCTAGGCGGCCTGGAGGAGGAGCACGATATTGCAAGAGCCTGTTCCGCACTCTATCAACAACAGGCTCGGAGATACCAAAGCAGAGAAGTGCGGGCCAAGACTTATAATCTCGGCGAACCGTTTTACGCCTCCTAGAGAAGAAAAAGGACAAGCTCAAACCTAAATGGGAGGGTCCCTTCATTATAGATGAAGTTCTCACTGGAGGAGCCTATCGCCTTCGTAATGCATCGGATAATCACCTAGAGCCGAATCCATGGAACGCTGCCCGGCTCCAAAGATTCTATGCATAAGTTCGCCTGTTTGTTTTTCGCCCTTTTTTCTTCCCTCTTCATTTGTTTTTCTGTTCTCGTTCTTATACAGGATATGTCGGATAGGCCGATCTCTTAAGGGGTACACATCTTAAAATGTATACACCCCACCATGACTGGATACTTCTTCTTGGAGGAGGAGCACGATATTCTTGTAACTTTTCAAAAATACAAGACAGTTTTTCTGTACTATGGACCAAAGCCAAGGCACGCATAATTAACGCATGCTAACCCAAGGAAAGGAACCCTTAACAGAACTATTCTTCTTGGAGGATGTTTCTTACATATGTAATATAACATACCTCCCGAACTAAAATGTTTTGTCTATTCGAGCACAATGACTGCGTTGCCTGGTTTCCGGACATAGTGAATGCTTCTTTTCATTCCGAAATAGTATCTGGAAACACTCCACCATTTTGGTCCAGAGGTTAAAGCCGAAAGTGTGTGATGAAAAACTTTCCGCATGTTCGGCTGAAGATACAGGTTGATCATAAATTACATTAATACATTGAATCAAATGCCTATTCCTTATCTATTCCATCTATCATACTATCTAACCTATAGTCTTCCTGCGAATATTTTGCAGCTATCATTACTTGGTCATACACCAAATTCAATGGAATTTCTTTCCCGTCTGGTCCCTGCAGTCCCACTCGGGCCATATGATTTGGGTCTAGCTTGGTGAAGCGTGTTTTCACCATAGCCCAGGCTTCTCGTGCGCCTTCACGGCAAGCAGACGTCTTCCATAGCTCAAAGCGGTGCCGGGCACCTTTGAACAGGTTTGCCAAGCCCTCCATACTTTCTGGAGGGGTATCGGATGGCCATAAAGCCTTGACCATACTCCTCATGGCTTTCCGGGCCCGAGCATGTACCACAGACAATTCCTTCAGCACGTCGCCTTGAAATCTGGATACTTCTTCTTCCGACCGGCCAGTTAACAGACCTGCAGCAATAGTGTTCTGACATTCCGAATTATGGGCTAAACATGAGCCCCTATGGTGGTTTACAAAAAAGTCATACCGAACATGCCGCCCTTCAATTTCTCATTTTCTTTCTAAGCGGCTGATAACTGAGCGTTTAAGCTCTCTATATATTTGGATTGTTTGTTTTTTTCCTCCTCGTGTTTTTTCTTCTCGGACGTACTCATTGCGGCCTTTTTTATTTCTGCCAGTTCGGCGGTGACGGCATTTAGCCGCGTCTGGTTTGTCTTCAGCTCCTGGGATAGCATAGTATTCTTCTCTTTGAGAACTTGCAGGTCATATCGATCCTTAAATCGGTTTGTTTCACCGCTTTAAGTCCCGGGGGCTACTGGCATACGAATATCAAAATTGCACAAATGTTTACCTGTATATCCTTTGAGAACAGCTGAGTGATTCCGGCAAGACCGTCTCGAGCGGCTCGGATATATGCATCTACCGAACTAAGAGCGGTAAATTCTTGCTCGGAAAAGGCTTGAGCGCGCATGGCCTCTTTCAATCAACGGTGATTCATCATGCTCTCCACCTCGGAAGACATGACAGATACATCATCCGAATCCTCATGAGGCGGCAGAACTGGCATTGCATCGGCCCTCATCCTAGTTGACGAGTCCGGCACCAGATTGGCTGACATTCGGCTAGCAGGGCATTTTCCCACAGTCTGCTGCGTGCTTCTCCTGAAATCAAGGATAAAAAGAGACTTTAAACAATCCGAACTCGTGCCCTGGCATGTATTAAGCGGACATACCTCTTGGAAGAGTGTGAGGTTTCTACGGCGCTCCCGGTCTCCTTTTGTTTTGAACGACTACCTTGTGTAGGGGGCGCCCTTGAGGAGGTGCGGTCTGCCGAGCGCCGATCCTATTAAGTATGGATCGGTATAATGGACAAAGGTGCAAGTATGGACTTCTTTTTAAAAGGCACTTCTAATACTTACGATGGAGAAGGGATAGGAGCGAGGGCAGTCGGCGGTAATAGCCACTTCCGAGCCATCAAGGCTCGCTTGATAAAATACCCCATCATCAAAATCTATGTATATATCCAGATCCTCGCGGAAGCCAGGGTCTCTGTGACGATTGTGATCCTCTGGCTGTGGGGCAGGACAGTGAACATCCTCGATCATCTTCCTTCATGAATATTTTGTAACAACAAAGAACAAATTAGATTGGCATGCTGTGACAGCGATAAGGCATCACAAGCAATTTAAATCTTACCCATTCAATGGGGTTGTACATGGAGTAACCTTCCCGACAGTTCAAGTGGACGAAGTCTTCCTTTTCACCCTTGTATAGATCAGTCAAGATCACGGCCAGTTCGGCCGGGGTATCTGGACCCTTGGGTCCGTAACGAGACGCGTCATCTTCTCCTTGTAGCACCATAAGGAAGTTACTCTGTACTGGAGAGGGCTGGACGCTTCTTTTTATTGCAATGGCCATAACCTCGGTTATCGAGAGCTTGGTGTTGGCCAATAATCTGACCTTGCTGACTAACCTTTTTATTTCCGCACTGTCCTCCTCCTTGGGACTTTGGGGGCGCCAGTTGAGGCGCTTCCTTAGAGGAGCACTGGAAAATTCAGGAAGGCCGCGCCGAATTGGGTCCGGCAGTGGGATGCCATCCATATAAAACCACTCCGAAGACCACTGTGGGTATATCTCTTTGGGAGTTCCAACAACGTATTCGGATCCGGCTATACGCCATACTTCGGCACCACCCACTTCAAATATAGAGCCTCCTCGATGGCGGGTAACGAGGAAAAAGAACTTTCTCCATAGTTCAAAATGGGCCTCAATGCCTAAGAACAGTTTGCAGAGGGCAACAAAACCTGCGGTGTGCAGAATCGAACATGGGGTACGGTTGTGCAATTGAATGCCGTAAAAATCCAATAGACCCCTAAGAAAGGGATGAATTGGAAATCCTAGGCCCCACAACAGGAATGGGACGAAGCACGCCCTCTCCTCCTTATTAGGGTTGGGGAAATTTTTAGCCATCCCATCGTTGCCGATTGAGGCCAATCCCCCTCGAACAGAGACTAGATCTTCGAGGGGAAGATAGCCCTGCGTCTGGAGTCGACTCAATTGAACACGAGGCACTGAACAGCTCTGCCAATCGCCCTCTTGAGGGCCATGGGGGTGCGAAAAAGAGCCTGGGGAGCTGGCCATGTTGGAAGGCTTTTTCGTGGCTAATCTTGGCGTTTTTCTTTGCGTGATGTGGGATGGCATTTGGGGATCTGACCTCCTTATATAGATGCCGCTCATACATGATAAGGGGATTATTTGCAAAATATTATGGACCGTTCGCATTCGCCCAGTGCGTGGAAATCGAGGCGACAACAGGAAGGAATCATAAAGGTAGAACATAGAGGTCAAGACCGAACTGTCGTCAATCCGAAGTATGATGAAGAACCCGCCTTGCAAAGCCGAAGACATAAGCCAGATACTACATCATCATTGAAGGCAAGTTCAGGGGCTACTGAGGGAGTCATGGATTTGGGGGTCCTCAGGTGTCCGGCCTATTCGATATGGGTCGGACTGATGGGCTGTGAAGATATAAGGCAGAAGACCTTACCCCCGTGTCCGGATAGGACTCTCCTGTGTGTGGATGGCAAGATTGGTGTCCGGATATGTAATTTCATTCCTCTGTGAACCGACTCTGTACAACCCTAGGCCCCTCCGGTGTGTATATAAACCGGAGGGTTTGGTCCATAGAGGCCATCCGAATTCACATAGGCCAGACAGCTATGGTTTAGCCATTACGATCTTGAGGTAGATCAACTCTTGTCACCCCTATACTCATCAAAGACAATCAAGCAGAAAGTAGGGTTTTACTGCCATCAAGAGGGCCCGAACCTGGGTAAACATCGTGTCCCCATTGTCTCATGTTACCTTCAATCCCTAGACGCACAGTTCGGGACCCCCTACTCAAGATCGGCCGATTTTGACACCGACAGTCACCTCGGGCATAAAAACCAAAGACCGAAAACTGAACCCAAAAAGACCAAACTCAAAAGGACCAAATAAATTACGGTCTGCATAACTCTATAAGACTGAACTAATTATGGTGTGATCGGTCATGCTGTCTTTAGGACCAAATTGCATGTATAAATCGAATTTACAAAAGCCCATAGACATTATGTTCACCTAAGGCCCAACTGGCCAGCCCAAGGTCCCAAGCAGATACACACATGGCCACACCTTACATCCTCTGTCCATAGTCCTCTCACATCACGATTCGCCTGCCATGTCACTCAACTCCTTTCTAAGCACTGCGTGCCATTCCTGGAATCGAGCTCCTTGCTAGCCTAGCCACCAAGGTGACACCTTATTCTCAAAGCGATTACACGTGACATTGGCCTCGATACATAATACGCTCTCCGTCCCAAAATAAGTGTCTCAAGTTTAGCAGCGAGTAACAAAAGAACTAAAGAAGCAAATTATGTGAAAAAATTGTGTGGACGGCTAGGATTAGATCCCGATGTACCACTCCATTATTTTTTCTTTTGCACGCATGCACATGTGTTGAGCCGGGCTAGTCTGTTGAGCTGGCCATCCGGTTTGGTCTTTTTCTATTTATTTCTTTATCACTTTCTTTTTTTGTTTTTTGTTTACTATTTTATTTTCCTTTTTTATTTTAAACTCTGGATTTACTTATAAGTTGAATTGCCCACATTTAAACTACTTTTAGTCCTTTGAACACACAAAAAAATAGGTTAAATATAAATCTTTGGAGAATAATTTTCTGCCCTTATGCAATTTGAAAAAGGTTTTATGCATAAGGGAAAATCATTTTGACCTCCAATTAAACTTTAAGTTGTTTTAGGGTTTAAGAATTGGTCAATTTGATTTCCAAACACCAAATATGCTCTGAAATGATGAGAGGCAATGCTTCGAAATGCACATCCTGAATTTAGATTTTTTGGAATGTGACATATGAATTATCAATGATTTGTTTCATCGTTGTCATGTCTGAGTAGATCCTTTTTGTCCTGTGGGTAAATGTGATATGCTATTGTCCGTTTGAGGTATATGTTGCATTGGTGTTGTCCTACGGTGCCCACCATTTGTGCACAGAGGTGGGGTTCACGCTTTAGGGTTTTGCAATATGTGATTGATTTGCTTATAATGAGTTTCTACAATGACTGAAACCTAAACCCTAATTTTTGAGTTGTTGCCCTCCATCCCAAATTATTTATCGCGGAAATGGATTAATATGGATGTATCTAAGACTAAAATATATCTAGAAACATCCATTTCTGTGACAAGTAATTCCAGACGGAGGGAGTATGTGATAAAGGGGACGTTAGAACTTAGTGCTATGGCTGTGTTTTACCTAAATGGATCTTTGGTATTTTATTATGCTTGCTAGAGTTCTAATCATAAGTAATTCCAGTCAATGTTTTTTTGTATGTTAGCATAGGCCTTCACTTTAGTTTCATATCCAATTGCGTGGGGATAATTCCGCACCATATACCACCACTACTCCACACTCGCTATCCTTTATTTTATTGTACCTTTATATTAAAACACATAACCTTTCTTTTCGAGTTCTTTATTATCTTGCAAAGCTACCCTTTTATACCCGCAAAGTATTTCTGGTATTATTTCCTAGGTAGAGCAAAAGTTTGGTACATGTAGGGTTGTATCAGTGGAAGATATAACCTGAGAGGATACAAATCTTACCTTTAGCTCCACGTGAATTTGACACTCCATACTTACCACCTCCATCATTGGGAAGTGGTATGACAAATCCATACATTTGGGGATTATTAATCATCAATACTGAGGTCACCAGTGAGGAGGGATATTTTTAACGCCCCAGATACAACTTTCCATATTAGTAACTCAACCTCTTGCCTTTTCCGGAGATTTGATATGATATTTTTCCTTCGTGGTTGGGTTTTGTCTTTTGTTTTGCATTTTGTTCATGCCATGCATCTCATATCATAGCATCATGTGCATTGCATCTGCATGTTTTTCATAAAACTCGCAGCCGTTCGTGCTTCTCGCTTCTCTCCGTTGCGTTCGGTGGCCGTTCCGAGACCAATCGGGTTTTCGCTCCCCTCTTGACCGTGACCACTTAACCTCTCTTGCCAGTGCATTGACCCCCTGGTGCGCGTCCGAAACCTTCCCCGCACTCGAACCTGGTTGTCATGACCTATGGGTCCGGATCATCCCCAAACATCTATAAAACATCTCCGTTTTCTTATTTGGCCTTCCCTACCTATTTTTCTCATCCATCGGATTTCGACCGGGTGATCCAAACTCCTCTCTTTCTCATATTTATAGTCTAACCCTAGACCCTAGGCTGTCCCATCAATCCATCCCTCACCCGCCGCCGCCATCCACTCTTCCTTGTTCTTCGGGAGTTTGTCCCATCGCCGCCACCAACCCACTCTCTCCATCGGGATCCCTCCCGATCCACCTACCTCTCCTCGATTTCAGCCACCATCGAACCTCCCCAGCTCTCTCCTATGGATCCCCTCGATCCACCAACCACGCCGCGCCCCAATCCATCCATTCCATCCTGCCTCCAACCATCTTCCTCAATTCCAGCGCCACCCAACCAAATCACGGCCAGCCACAGCCGCCACTCCTCTCCTCGTTCTCCTCCAACCCAGCCGCCCGTGAACCTCCTCCTCGCCGGTGTTTTTTCGTCGGAGCTTGCCGGCCGGAGCAGCAACAGCCACCACCAGGAACTCCCTCGCGCCCTCGCCTCCCCTTTTTTTCCTTCCTCCCTCTGTTTTTCTCCCTCTCATGCAGTTCTCTCCCTTTCTCTGAACCTTCACAGGAGCCATGGCCGAAGCTTCAGGCGCTGCCCGTCTCGTCTCCATCCGATGCCGCCGCCATGGTCTCGGATCCGTTGGGTTCCGGCCATCCCCGTCGTTGCCGGACCTCCTCAGCTCGCCGGAGCCCCAAGACCCCCTCGCCAAGTCCCTCTGCAGGAGCTGCGTCTGTCCGCTGCTGCTCCTCTTCATCGAGCCGCCCAAGTCCCAGGAAGCCGTCGCCCCGCCAAGTCCCTCTCGGTCCCCTGCCTCCTTGACCTGCTCCAGTTCGCCGCCGCCTCGCTCGCGCCCGGATCCGGAGACCGTCAAGTCCATCGCCGGCCTCCCCTGCTTCTGCGTGCGAGCACGCGAGGACGACGACCAGCGCTGCCCCCCTCGTTGACTTGGTCCAGCGCCAGCGTGGACGAGTGCTGCGTCGCCCGTGCGAGCCCTCCTCTGCTTCGCCTTCGCCGTGAGCCGCGCCAGATCCGCCAGCCCAAGCCGGCCTGCCCTGCCTCCTCCATCGCCCTGGGCTAGACCCAGCTAGGTGAGCTGCAGCCCATCTCTAAGCCGCACCCAGTGCTCCTGTCAGGCCATCCAGATTCGGCCCGTTCATGTTTTTTTTGGTTCTGCGAATTTCCTAATTATCTAGAGATTGTCAGTTTTTCAGAAAACCCCTTAATGTTCATGCATCAATAATTAATTAACCATGCATCGGATTAAAACAAATTATATATGTAAAGTGCTTAGAATTTCATCTAGTTTCATAATCAGCCACTTTCATCCATGTTTACAATGTTTAAAATGATGTTTGTTTAAATTTGCTTAAATGCCATGCTAAAATGATTTATTTCATAACTAAATAACCGTAGCTCGGTTTTAAATAAACTTTATATGTAAATGGGGGTGGAAAAATGCATAGATTAACATGTTGCACTTTATTTTCCTGTTTAACAACATTAAAATATGCTTTAGGACAGAACAGTACCAAATTCGAAATATGCACATGGGGATTTTCCGGAATTGTTGTTTGTTGTTCCGGCCTCATTTAAACTTGCCTAGATAGGTAGTTTTCATATGCTTCACCTCTTGCCATGTTTGAAAACATTTAATATTGTTGAGTACCTAAACGAGAGAGAACTAAATAAATGAATGTGGTGTTTCTTCAATATGCAACCCGTTGCATATTGAGCTCCACTTAACTTGTAGTATTGTTTGTTGCACTTTGCCATGCCATGCCTCATTAAACCAGACATGCATCATACTTGATTGTGCATTATGCCATGTTTATGCTTGTGCATTTACCATGTTGTTTGTTTCTTTCTCGAGTTGCTTCTTAGTTACGGTAATGTTGCGGTTGTGAGGATTCGCTCGACTACTTAGATTCGTCTTCTTCATGGACTCGTTCTTCTTCCTAGCGGGATTTCGTGGAAGATGACCGTCACCTTGGATCTCATTACTATCATTGTTATGCTAGTTGCTTTGCTCCATCGCTATCTTTGCGTTACCTACCACTTGCTTATCAAGCCTCCCAAATTGCCATGAACCTTTAACCTTGTCACCCTTCCTAGCAAACCGTTGTTTGGCTATGTTACCGCTTTTGCTCAAACCTCTTATAAGCGTTGCTAGTTGCGGTGAAGATGAAGATTGCTCCATGTTGGATTATGTTTATGTTGGGATATCACAATATCTCTTATATTATTAATGCATCTATATACTTGGTAAAGGGTGGAAGGCTCGGCCTTATGCACAGTGTTTTGTTCCACTCTTACCCTAGTTTCCGTCATATCGGTATTATGTTCCGGATTTTGCGTCCCTAACGCGGTTGGGTGATTTATGGGGCCCCCTCGACGGTTAAGCTTTGAATAAAACTCCTCCAAAGAAGGCCCAACCTTGGTTTTACCTTTTGCCTCACCACCACCTATACCTTTCCTTGGGTCGGCCAACCCGAGGGTCATCTTTATTTAGCCCCCAGACGATGCTTCTCTAAGTGTTGGCCGAAATGAGCGTATCATGAGGCCACCTTGGGAAACTTGAGGGTTGGTTTTACTCATAGGATGTCTCATCCGGTGTTGCCCCGAGAACGAGATATGTGCGGCTCCTATCGGGATTGTCGGCGCATCGGGCGGTCTTCTTTGGTCTTGTTTTACCATTCTTGAAATGTCTTGTAAACCGGATTAAAGGCCATCGGGTCTTCCCGGAGAAGGAATATCCTTCGTTGATCGCGAGAGCTTATCATGGGCTAAGTTGGGACACCCCTGTAGGTATAAACTTTCAAGAGCCGTGCATGATTTATGTGGCGGATGGGAATTTGTTAACATCCTGTTGTAGTAAACTTGTAGTAAACTCTTCTAAAATACACCAACCGTGTGTAACCGTGAGTGTCTCTTTTCGGGTTGATCGAGAGGAGAACACGGTTTTACGTGTTATGATTAGGCGTGAAAGTAGGAGCTCGGGATCACTTCTTGATCATTACTAGTTGATGACCGTTCCTTTGCTTCTCTTCTCGCTCTCATTTGCGTATGTTAGCCACCATATCATGCTTAGTCGTCATTGCAACCTCACCACTTTAGCCCTTCCTTACCCATTAAGCTTTGCTAGTCTTGATACCCATGGTAATGGGATTCTTTGAGTCCTCGTGGCTCCTGATTACTATAACAACGATTGCAGTGTACGAGGTTATGCGATGATCATGACGCGAGAGCGATGTTTGCTTGTTTTGGAGTTCTCATACGCTTCTACTTGACACAGGGATAGGTTCGAATCGGCACTGAGCTAGCGAGGTGGATATTGTTTGAGTTTATGTTTATGTTTCATCCGTAGTCGGATGTTGATCTTGTATGTTGTATTGTTGTATTCATGTGACATTGTATGTATTGGATGTATCCCCACTATTATGTAATGTTGATGTAATGATATCCACCTTGCAAAAGCGTCTTCAAGATGCGCTTCTATCCTTGGTGGGACCTTCGAGTTCCTTTAGGATAGGGTCGCATCTTGGGCGTGACAGATATTCCACTATGAACCAGAGACGAAGGACAAACCAGACACCTGAATGGAACACCAAACATATAAAGGACGTCGTTGTGTACTTGTTCTCTTCGATTGTCGACACCCCTAGATGCTAGATATATATGCTCCTTTTAAACAACTTGTCAAACTGTTAATTATGTGATGAGACAAGCTTGTTTCTCTGCACTTAGCATTATGTTTGTTTCACTATTACTCTTCATACTTGGTAGGTTCTGCCAATGAAACAAAGGAGAAAACTGCCAAAGTAGTTAGCCAAACGAGTGCGTGAATGAGTTGTGGGTCGATAACCTGGATTCTCGAGTTCATTGAGAATTAACGAGGGATCAACTCTATTAGCCACTCGAGGATGAGGATTTTCACCATGATGATTATTATCATTTTCATCAGCATCGGCATTAGTATTGCCATTTCCTTCAGGGTTGCCATTTTGATCGGCATTTGGAATTTCTTTGGCATTTGTATTTGGAGTGGTATTTTATTCAGCAATGGCTTGGTGACTTCTGCTTTGAGTCATAGGAGCATCATCATCAAAAGAATCAGGTGCATGTTCTTTGACTTGCTTGACGCTTCCAATAGCCATTTGTCGAATATCATCTCAGATCGGTGTTTCATCTATCACATTTGGCAGGTGCTCCTTTTGGGAGACGTTAAATTCATCAAACCGCACATTTACCGTTTCCATAGCTTTCCATGCTAAGAGTTATTGACACGATAAGTATGTGAGTTTGAGCCATAACCAAGAAGAAAACCTTCATGCGCTTTGGGTGCAAAGTTGGAAGAATGATACATGTCAAGAATGTAACAAGGTGCATCAAAAACACATAAATAAGAAACATTTGGTCTCTTGCTAGTGATAAGCTCATATGAAGTTTTCTTAAGGAACTTGTGAAGATAAACACGATTGATAACGTGACAAGCAGTGTTAATAGCATCACCCCAGATCACTAAGCATTGTTCTCGCCATTTCGATGAGAGTTATATTCTTTTGTTCAACAACTCCATTCTGTTGGGGAGTGTATGCAGCAGAGAATTCATGAGTAATACCATTTTCATCGAGAAATTCATGGATATGAGTATTTTTGAACTCAGTCCCATTGTCACTTCTGACGTTCTTAATTCGCACATCATATTCATTATGGGCCTTCTTAGCAAAGCTTTTGAAGATGTCTTGGGCTTGTCTTCGATAAAGAATACCCAAGTGTATCAAGAGAAATCATCAACAGTAATCAGACCGTAATGAATGCCACCGAAGCTTGCAAAGTTTTGAGGAACGAATAAATCCATATGAAGAATTTCAAGGTCTTGTCGTGGTCATGACAGTCTTTGATTAATGATGTTTCTTGGCCAATTTATCAGCCACACATGCATCACAAAGACGATCCTTATCGAATTTCACATTAGGAATGCGACAAAGATGATTTTTCTTCACTAGAGTCTGCAGATTCATTATACCTGCATGACCAAGCCTTCAGTGCCACAGCCAACCTTCAGTTGCTTTTGCAAGCAAACAAGTTTGGACCGAGGGACCCTCAAAGAAATCCACAATATAGAGATCAACTTTTCTAATTCCCTCGAAGACGAAGGAATTGTCATAGGCCATAAAGACAATGCATTTGGATATGTAAAATAAGACTAGCATGCCTAGATCACATAGCTTGCCAACTAACATAAGATTAAATCTAAGATACTGGACGAGTAAAACATCATCAATGGATTTGTCTCTGGACAGAAATTTTACCTAGTCCAATTACCTTCCCCTTATTGATGTCGCCAAAAGTAATATACTTCAGAGGAGAAGCAGTTGAGACGGGAACGACAAACAATGACTTGTCTCCGGTCATATGACTAGTGCATCCACTATCCATTATCCATTCTGTACAAACAGAGACATAGTCCTACAAAAGAATTAGGCCTACTTAACCACCCACATCTTTGCAGGTGGCTTCAAAATAGTAGAGCGAGCAGGATATGATTTCTTTCGGTAAACATAATTTTTTCTTGACGAGGTCCGAGCATAATCGAAATAATAAGCATTAAAGTTCTTTCCAGAGGCATGAGTTTAGTGATTGTATGAAGTACGCACGTATTCATTTTGTCGAATGAAATGACGAGCATTATCTGCATGCATGGTTAGAGATGAAGTAATAGGCAATTCATAGATAGTTTTCTTGGGCACCCAGATAGCTTTCATGGGGGGGGGGGGGCATTCCTGCAGTTAGGTCCAACATAGCGAGAAAATGCCTCACCACGTTGATTTTTGAACATTTTATAGTTGTTCAATGATTCATCATGTGAGTGTTCAGGGATAGGATAGTCATATCCCGAGAGCAAAGCTAGATCGAGTGTTTTGCTCTTAGGTGGCACCCACACAGTGCGAGGATATTGATCAGGTTGCCAGTAGGAGCCATCCTCATTTAGTTTCCCTTCGAAACTGACACCTTCTTTCCTGGGATTTTTGTGAAGGATGGATTTCTTGAGAACATCACAAAGGGTTTGATGTCCCTTGAGAGATTTGAACATTCCTATCTGAAGAAGATCCTTCAACCTAGCATTTTCATCAGAAACAGAACTAATTTCATCGACAGAGGGGTTAGCATTCACAGAAGCTTCAACATTTGATTCTGCATTGGTTCGTTCAAGGAATTTTAAGCAAGGTGGAACAAATACTTCAGGTTTCTCTTTAAGTTGTTTGGTGAGAAGAGAATTTTCTGTGACCAAATCCTCATGAACCTCTCTCATCGCCTCGAGTTCCTATTTCCTTTTCAAGTAATCCTAGGTTAATCTTTCATGGTCAGCTGAGAGAAAATCATGATGATTTGTCAGTTCTTCCATCTGTGACTTGAGAGTGGAATACTCTTCGGTCAGCGACATAGTTTTCTCCATCTCCTCAACCAACAACCCTTCAGATTTTCTGAGGGTTTTCTCAAATTTCTCAAGTGTGTTTTGTTGAATATTAGCAATTTTGATCAACTTAGCATGGCCATCCTCATTAGAAGAATATTGATCATTGGAAGGAATCTTGTGATTTTGGAGGATACCTTTTCTTTCGAGGCCCTGTCCATGAAGTAGTAGGCAAGAGATTTATCGTTGCTTGACGGATTCTCGAAGAAGTTTGTTGAAGGAGATGAGGCACATGCTATACCAGACATGCCGGAGTCAGAATCCTCATCGGATTCTTCATCTTCTTTAGATCCTGACGATTCTTCTTTATCAGAATACATTTCCTCGCCGATGTACGCCTTGGCCTTGTAGGAGTTATTCTTCCGGTTGGAGAAGGACTTGGAAGGGTTCCTTGATGAAGATCTCGACGAAGATTTTGAAGTGGAGTTATCCTTCTTCTCGAAGAACTTCGTTTACTTCTCATCATCAGAGTCATAGTTCTTGCTCTTGCTTTTGCCTCGATAGTTGCAGAGTCATATCTTCCACTAGCAGGAATTTCAGCTTCCTAGAGAGGGCAATCTGAAATGAAGTGTCCAGACTTTTTGCACTTGAAGCAGGTGTTTTCTCCAGTAGGTTTTGATGAATATTTTGAACCCCCAGAGTTGCTGAACTTCTTTTCTGGGACTGGCTCTTCTTGTGAAAGCACTAGAATCGTTTCGTGATTAGTGCAAGATCCTTGCCGAGCCTTTCTGGATCATCTGAAACTTCGTCGGCATTTCCATCATAGGAAGAATCAGCCACAACCTTGAGAGCATGATTTTTGCGTTGACTTGAGCCATACAGATCTATTTTCTCTTATTCTTGTTCCTCGTGGGTGTTCAATATTTCCATGATTTCAGCAGAGTCAACGGTTTGAAGTCAGCTCGTTCACGGATCATCATAAAAAGTGTTTCGAATGAACTGTCAAGACATCGGAGCAGTTTCTTCACAACTTCGTGGAGTGATGTGTTCGGCGCCGAGACCCTGAAGCTCATTTGCTATGTCACTCATACAATCAAACATTTGCTGACAGCTTTCATTTCCAATGCACTCGAATCGATTGAATTTAGCTCAAAGAGTATCGATTCGAGATTCTTTCTGATTTGATACACCGTCATTTATATTATCGAGGATATCCTGTCGGCATTGTGGGAACGGGGGTCCCCAGACTTGACTGCCTGCGGCCCACAGCGTGGCTCCACCAGTGGCCCTGTACGGCCCATCTTCACCAGCAAACACTCAAGACCCTCATGAGGGGCGAAGCCTCGCGAGGTGAACGATGCAAAACCTCCTCGGGGGCGGCCTCATTAGGCTAGCTCACGAGAGGCGGAGAGATCAAGGCAAGGGGCACCTCACGAGTTTCCCATGACGTAAGCCATGACGACCAAGGCTAGGCGGGCACCAGGCGGGCGCTAGCACGTGCAGTGTCCTTGTTTCCTCTTTGGTGCTAGAGAGGCAAGCACAGGCGAGGAGTCCCGAGGCATCAGGCAAAGGTTTCCTTATCGGTGCAACGAGACCGAGGCCAGCAGGACGGCAGGATGGAGGTCATCGTGGAGCCCAAGATGGCGTCACCACTAGAGCCTTTGGCAGGCGAAGACCACCTTTTGTCAGGATAACTTGTACTAGTTGTATCCCTTCGAATTTGGCCATTGTGGGATCCCTTCCCGCTCAATATTTGGGAAGAGGACCAGTGCCTCTATAAATAGGACTAGCCACCACCATAGACGGGGACAGATCGAGATCAGCTGGAGAGACACCACACCAACTCAACAAGCACAAGAGCACCTCTCCTCAGGAGGCTGTTCTTCCCTTGTAACTGTTCATCCTCAGCCCAAGAGGCAATCCACCACACCACAATGGAGTAGGGTATTACACCACATTGGTGGCCCGAACCAGTATAAATCTTGTGTTTCTTTGTTCCCTGGGTTTGTTGCGCTAGGCCTGGCGATCGTGGCGAAAGCGAGCTAGAGGGAGGGAGAGATCTTCGTGCACACCCCAGTGTTCGAACCTCAAGGGTTTTGCCGGAACCCGAAATCCGACATTTTACGCGCTAGGTAGGGGTGCGCCGGAGCCACTCTTCCACCAGTTGATCCGCCGACACTCTGCGGTTCCAATGTCCGGCGACCCGAGGACCAACACCGACCACTGGGTAGCTTGGCCACCCCGGGCGGCGTCGTCCACCAAAGAAGACCTCGACCCCGCGCTCCAGGCGGCACGCGCACCGCTAAACGCTGGGGGCGTAGTCAAACGCCATCCACCCTTACTCCACGGCAAGCGCGGGCAGCCGCAAGGGCCTCAAGCTACACTGCGGCCACGCGCCGCACACCCGACGGGAACAAGCAAACATGTGGGCCACGCTCACGGTGGCTCGGGAGCTGCTGCGATGCCGACTGATGGAGAGCGGCCGAGACGCGTTGCTGGAGCACGTCGCCGAGCTATTGGACGCTGAGCTCCTTGCTTACACCTCAGACTGCGACCGGATCGCACGGTGGGCCTCGACGCGACCGCGCGCCCCCGGGCGCACCAGGAGGTTTCGTCAGCATCGGCACAGCCAACGGCGCTGGCCACCCAACTGCACCCTGATGGCCCACAAGTGTAGGGGATCTATCGTAGTCCTTTTGATAAGTAATAGTGTCGAACCCAATGAGGAGCAGAAGGAAATGACAAGCGGTTTTCAGTAAGGTGTTCTCTGCAAGCACTGAAATTATCGGTAACACATAGTTTTGTGATAAGGTAATTTGTAACGGGTAACAAGTAATGAAAGTAAATAAGGTGCAGTAAGATGGCCCAATCCTTTTTGTAGCAAAGGACAAGCCTGAACAAACTCTTATATAGAGAAAAGCGCCCCCAAGGACACATGGGAATTATCGTCAAGCTAGTTTTCATCACGCTCATATGGTTCGCGTTCGTTACTTTGATAATTTGGTATGTGGGTGGACCGGTGCTTGGGTGATGTCCTTTCTTGGACAAGCATCCCACTTATGATTAACCCCTATGGCAAGCATACGCAACTACAAAAGAAGTATTAAGGTAAACCTAACCATAGCATGAAACATATGGATCCAAATCAGCCCCTTACGAAGCAACGCATAAACTAGGGTTTAAGCTTCTGTCCCTCTAGCAACCCATCATCTACTTATTACTTTCCAATGCCTTCCTCTAGGCCCAAACAATGGTGAAGTGTCATGTAGTCGACGTTCACATAACACCACTAGAGGAAACACAACATACATCTCATCAAAATATCGAACGAATACCAAATTCACATGACTACTAATAGCAAGACTTCTCCCATGGCCTCAGGAACAAACGTAACTACTCACAAATCATATTCATGTTCGTAATCAGAGGGGTATTAATATGCATAATGGATCTAAACATATGATATTCCACCAAATAAACCAACTAGCATCAACTACAAGGAGTAATCAACACTACTAGCAACCCACAGGTACCAATCTGAGGCTTTGGGACAAAGATTGGATACAATAGATGAACTAGGGTTCGAAAGGATATGGTGCTGGTGAAGATGTTGATGGAGATTGACCCCCTCCTGATGAGAGGATCGTTGGTGATGACGATGGCGATGATTTCCCCCTCCCGGAGGGAAGTTTCCCTGGTAGAACAGCTCCGCCGGAGCCCTAGATTGGTTCCGCCAAGGTTCCGCCTCGTGGCAGCGGAGTTTCTTCCCGAAAGCTTGCTTATGATTTTTTCCAGGGTAGAAGACAGCATATAGCCAAAGATGGGCAACGGAGGCCTGCCGAGGCCCACGAGCCAGGAGGCGCGCCCGAGGTAGGCGCGCCCCACCCTCATGGCCGAGTGTGGGCCCCTCTGGTATTTTCTTCGCTCAGTATTTTTTATAAATTCCAAAAATGACTTCCGTGAAGTTTCTGGACTTTTGGAGTTGTGCGGAATAGGTCTCTAATATTTGCTCCTTTTCTAGTCCAGAATTCCAACTCCCGGCATTCTCCCTCTTCATGTAAACCTTGTAAAATAAGAGAGAATATGCATAAGTATTGTGGCATAACGTGTAATAACAACCCATAATGCAATAAATATCGAAATAAAATCATGATGCAAAATGGACGTATCAACTCCCCCAAGCTTAGAACTCGCTTGTCCTCAAGCGAAAGCCGATAACGATAAATATGTCCACATGTTTAGAGATAGAGGTGTCGATAAAATAAAATACGGTCATGAGGGCATCATGATCATTCTTACAACGGCAACATATATATATTTTCATATGATTTCTTATGCTCAAGTAATAATCTATTCACAATGTAAAGTATGAATCAGAAACTTCATTGAGCACTAGCAAACCATAATCTCAGTCATTGAAGCAATTGCAATTTATCATAACATCGGAAAGAGTCAATATAAGAGCTTTTCAGCAAGTCCACATACTCGACTATCATTTAGTCTTTCACAATTGCTAACACTCACGCAATACTTGTGAGTATGGAGTTTTAATCAGACACATAGAAAGATAGGGGCTTATAGTGTTGCCTCCCAACCTTTTACCTCAAGGGTAATGTCAACAATAATAGTTCATGCAACTTACATCCAATTGGACATATATATATATATATATATATATATATATATATATATATATATATATATATATATATATATATATATATATATATAGGGAAAATCTATCCTACCACCCGATGGTAGTTACCCCATATGTCTCATATACTACCATGTGGTATTATATATATTATTTTAGTATTTTAAATATATTTATATACTATATCTAAGATATTTCAAATCAAGTTACATGAAAAATTTGCATATGAGCCCATAGTTTTTATTATATTTGTAAAATACGTACATATTTGTACATAAAATGAGCATACTCAAAAATGGTACATACTACCTAAAAATTAGTATATATACTACCTAATCATTATTATATACTACATACTACACGTACATACTCTAGGTTCCGACAGATACTACATACAACATACAAAAGCATAAGTGGTGGTAACTACCACTGCTTGTAGGAAACATTTGTCCTATATATATATATATATATATATATATATATATATATATATATATATATATATATATATCAGGATCTTTCCAACACAAGGTGCTTGCCAAAGGATAAAATGTAAAATGGAAAGGTGAAGATCACCATGACTCTTGCATAAGGGTAAAAGATAAAAGTAAAAGATAGGCCCTTCGCAGAGGGAAGCAGAGGTTGTCATGCGCTTTTGGTTGGATGCACGAAATCCTAATGCAAAAGAACGTCACTTTATATTGCCACTTGTGACATGGACCTTTATTATGCAGCCTGTCGCTTTTATTTCTTCCACGTCACAAGATCGTATAAAGCTTATTTTGTCCACACTGATAAATCATACATATTTAGAGAGCAATTTTTTATTGCTTGCACTGATGACAACTTACTTGAGGGATCTTACTCAATCCATAGGTAGATATGGTGGACACTCATGGCAAAACTGTTTTTGAGGGTATTCGGAAGCACAAGTAGTATCTCTACTTGGTGCAAAGAATTTGGCTAGCATGAGAGGGAAAGGCAAGCTCAACATGTTGGATGATCCATGACAATATACTTTATTTCAGATATAAGAAAACATAACCCATTACATTGTCTTCCTTGTCCAACATCAACTCTTTAACATGTCATATTTTAATGAGTGCTCACAATCATGAAAGATGTCCAAGATAGTGTATTTATATGTGAAAACATCTCTTTCTTTATTACTTTCTATTAATTTCAACGATGACCAAAACTATGTTTGTCAACTCTCAACAACTTTTATTCATCATACCTGATACGTCTCCGTCGTATCTATAATTTTTGATTGTTCCATGCCAATATTTTACAACTTTCATATACTTTTGGCAACTTTTTATACTATTTTTGGGACTAGCATATTGATCCAGTGCCCAGTGCCAGTTCATGTTTGTTGCATGTTTTATGTTTCAGAGAAAACCCATATCAAAGAGAGTCCAAACGGGACTAAAATGGATGGAGAATATTTTTGGAATATTTGTGATATTTCGGAAGAAGAATCAACACGAGACGGTGCCCGGGGGGGCACGAGGATGGGGGGCCTGCCCCAGGGGGGAAGGCGCGCCTCGGACCCTCGTGGGTACCCCGTAAGGCGGTTCCTGCTCTTCTTTGGCCGCAAGAAAGCTAATTTTCAGAGAAAAATCTGGGCGAAGGTTTCAATCCAATCGGAGTTACGGATCTCCGAATGTATAAGAAACAGTGAAAGGGCAGAATCTGGGAACGCAGAAACAGAGAGAGAGAGAGAGAGAGAGAGAGAGAGAGAGAGAGAGAGAGAGAGAGAGAGAGAGAGAGAGAGAGAGATCCTATCTCGGAGGGGCTCTCGCCCCTCCCATGCCATGGAGACCAAGGACCAGAGGGGAAACCCTTCTTCCATCTAGGGAGGAGGTCAAGGAAGAAGAAGAAGGAGGGGGGCTCTCTCCCCCTCGCTTCCTGTGGCGCCGAAGTGCCACCGGGGGCTATCATCATCATCACCGCAATCTTCACCAACAACTTCACCGCCATCATCACCAACTCTTCCCCCCTCTATGTAGTGGTGTAACCCCTCTTTTACCCGCTGTAATTTCTACTTAAACATGGTGGTCAACGCTATATATTATTTCCCAATGATGTATGGCTATCCTATGATGTTTGAGTAGATCCGTTTTGACGTATGGGTTAATTGATGATCGTGATTGGTTTGAGTTGCATATTTTATTATTGGTGCTGTCCTATGGTGCTCTCGGTGTCACGCAAGTGTGAGGGATTCCCGCTATAGGGTTTGCAATATGTTCATGATTTGCTTATGGTGGGTGGCATGAGTGACAGAAGCATATACCCGAGTAAGTAGGTTGTTTGCGTATGGGAATAAAGAGGACTTGATACTTTAATGCTATGGTTGGGTTTTACCTCAATGGTCTTTAGTAGTTACGGATTCTTGCTAGAGTTCCAATCATAGGTGCATATGATCCAAGTAGAGAAAGTATGTTAGTTTATGCCTCTCCCTCAAATAAAATTGCAATAGTGATTACCGGTCTAGTTATCGATTGCCTAGGGACAAATAACTTTCTTGTGACAAATAGCTCTCTACTAAAACTAATTTAGTTGTGTCTTCATCTAAACAGCCCCTACTTTTTATTTACACGCTCTTTATTATCTTGCAAACCTATCCAAAAACACCTACAAAGTACTTCTAGTTTCATACTTGTTCTAGGTAAAGCGAAGGTTTAGCGTGCGTAGAGTTGTATCGATGGTCGATAGAACTTGAGGGAATATTTGTTCTACCTTTAGCTCCTCATTACGTTCGACACTCTTACTTATCGTAAGAGGCTACAATTGATCCCCTATACTTGTGGGTTATCAAGACCTTTTTCTGGCGCCGTTGCCAGGGAGCAATAGCGTGGGGTGAATATTCTCGTGTGTGCTTGTTTGCTTTATCACTAAGTAATTTTTATTTGCTGTTCTTACTTGTTTTCTATCTTTAGTTATGGATATGGAACACGGAATACCAAAAAAATTAGGTTTACTTGCTACTCATGGAGATGGGGAACCTCCTAAAACCCTCGATGCTCGTTATGTGATAGATATTATGTACTACTTTGATAATCCTGAGAAAAACCCATTCAATTCGGTAATGGGAGACATGTTGGATCATCGTGAATACTTTAGGGATTATCGCTTGACTCAAAAATGGAAACTATTATGGGATCAAATTTATATGTTGAAGTGGTATGCTAGGCAACTATGCTTGAGATATGATTATACTTGTTGCTCTAGGATGAAGGCTCCACACCTTCCCTTTTCATGCAAATTTAATGATAATCAAACCTTGGCTTCTTATGCTAGAGGTATATATGATTACTATGATGTGGAACAAATAGAGGAATTTGTTCCTTTTATGGGTGCTTATGAAATTGAATCTTTGTTCAAAGAGTGTGAAAATCATTATGATGTTGTTTATAGACCTGAAATTTTAGCTATCCTTAAATATTGCTATGAGAATTACGAATACAATGCCGATACTTATGCATTTATTGAGAATGTCTCCGCTGTCCAAGAAGAGACTAATATTTTGCAGGAGTCTATGGAAGAAGGAATTGCTGAAACTGTGAGCTCATTAGATGAAAAAGATGAGGAGGAGAGCGAAGAACAAAAGGAGGAAGAGAGGATTGATCACCCGTTCCCACCTTCTAATGAGAGTAACTCTTCAACTCATACATGGTTTAATTTCCCTTCGTGCTTACGGAAGGATGAATGCTGTGATGATTGTTATGATCCCGTTGATTTTTCTGAAATATCCCTTTTTGCTGATGCTTGCTATGCTTGTGGCCAAGATGCCAATATGAATTATGCTTATGGAGATGAACTTTCTATAGTTCCTTATGTTAAACATGAAATTGTTGCTATTGCACCCACGCATGATAGTCCTATTATCTTTTTGAATTCTCCCTACTACACTATATAGGAGAAGTTTGTGCTTATTAAGGATTATATTGATGGGTTGCCTTTTACCGTTGCACATGATAATTTCTATAGATATAATATGCATGTGCTTGATGCTCCAACTTGCAATTATTATGAGAGAGGAACTATATCTCCACCTCTCTATGTTTCCAATATGATAAAATAGCAAGAAACTGTTTATACTATGCATTGGCCTTTACTATGTGTGCATGAATTGTTCTTTTATGACATGCCGATGCATAGGAAGAGAGTTAGACTTCGTTTCTGCATGATATATGTTACTTTGTGCTCACTACTAAATTACAAATCATTGTTAATTAAAATTGGCTTTGATATACCTTGGGATCCGGGTGGATCCATTACTTGAGCACCATATGCCTAGCTTAATGGCTTTAAAGAAAGCGCTGACATGGAGACAACCTGGAAGTTTTAGAGATTCATTTATTTCTGTTGAGTGCTTTTATATAGTTTAAAAACAAAAAAAATAAAGTGGGGAACCTAAAACTTTTCGAAAAGGAAAGTGAAAGTGAGAAAGACAAGCATTGTTGAAGTGGGAGAGCTCCTTGAACTTTGTTCGTGCTCACGGAAACTTTGTGAATCTTAATTAAAGAAACTTTTCAATAAAAATAATTATCCCCTTGTACAATTCCATTTTATTATAAAAATAATGTTCCAAGGTTTGCCTTTAGGATGTTTTAGATTACTTGTTGATTTGTGCAGTGCAGGACAGAAACTTTGGCTGTAGTGCGCGATTTTTCATTTTTTACTGGAACTTCAAACGGTTCTGAAACTTTTTGAACTTTCTTGATGAACAAATTGTTTATTTTTCCTAATTTTGGTAGAAGTTTTGGGGTAACAGAAGTATGGTGAATGTTCAGATTGCTACAGACTGTTCTGTTTTTGATAGATTCTGTTTTTGATGCATAGTTTGCTTGTTTTGATGAAACTATTGATTTCTATCAGTGGATTAAGCCATGAAAAAGTTATATTACATTAGCTACAACGCAAAAACAAAATATGAATTAGTTTGGAACAGTACTTAGAGTAGTGATTTGCTTTATTATACTAACGGATCTTACCGAGCTTTCTGTTGAATTTTGTGTGGATGAAGTGTTCGAAGATCGAGGATGTCTCAATGTGAGGAGAAGAAGGAGAGGAAAGAGATCAATCTTGGGGATTCCCAAGGCACCCCAAGTAAATATTCAAGGAGACTCAAGCGTCTAAGCTTGGGGATGCCCCGGAAGGCATCCCCTCTTTCTTCAACAAGTATCGGTATGTTTTCGGATTTGTTTCGTTCATGCGATATGTGCAAATCTTGGAGCGTATTTTGCATTTAGTTTTCACTTTTCTTTTATGCACCATGCTGGTATGAGATAGTCCTTAGTTGACTTATAGAATGCTCTTTGCACTTCACTTATATCTTTTGAGTATGGCTTTATAGAATGCTTCATGTGCTTCACTTATATCATTTGAAGTTTGGATTGCCTGTTTATCTTCACATAGGAAACCACCATTTATAGAATGCTCTTTTGCTTCACTTATATTTGTTAGAGCGTGGGCATATCTTTTGTAGAAAGAATTGAACTCTCTTGCTTCACTTATATCTATTTAGAGAGATGACAGGAACTGGTCATTCACATGGTTAGTCATGAAATCCTACATAAAACTTGTAGATCACTGAATATGATATGTTTGATTCCTTGCAATAGTTTTGCGATATAAAGGTGGTGATATTAGAGTCGTGCTAGTTGAGTAATTGTGAAATTGAGAAATACTTGTGTTGAGGTTTACGAGTCCCGTAGCATGCACGTATGGCGAACCATTATGTAACGAAGTTGGAGCATGAGGTATTTATTGATTGTCTTCCTTATGAGTGGCGATCGGGGACGCGCGATGGTCTTTTCCTACCAATCTATCCCCCTAGGGGCACGCGTAGTAGTACTTTGCTTCGAGGGCTAATAAACTTTTGCAATAAGTATATGAGTTCTTTATGACAAATGTGAGTCCATGGATTATACGCACTCTCACCTTTCCATCATTGTTAGCCTCGTCGGTACCGTGCATTGCCCTTTCTCACCTCGAGAGTTGGTGCAAACTTCGCCGGTGCATCCAAACCCTGTGATACGATACGCTCTATCACACATAAACCTCCTTATATCTTCCTCAAAACAGCCCCTACTTTTTATTTACGTGCTCGTTACTATCTTGCAAACTTATCCAACAACACCTATAAAAGTACTTCTAGTTTCATACTTGTTCCGGGTAAAGCGAACGTCAAGAGTGCGTAGATTTGTATCGGTGGTTGATAGAACTTAAAGGAATATTTGTTCTACCTTTTGCTCCTCATTGGGTTCGACACTCTTACTTATCGAAATAGGCTACAATTGATCACCTATACTTCTGGGTTATCAATACTCTTTATATGTGAAGTCATTACTCTCCATAAGATCCACATGCTCTCTTTTATTTCTTTTTATTCTTTCTCTTTTCTTTAATTCCCTCGAGATCATAGCAAGATAATCAAGCCCTTGCCTCAACACTAATCTTTATTATATATAGCTCACAGACTCAATTACTTAGAGGGATCATAAAGCAAAACTCAAAACTTAATCATACTAAAACTTTATTTTACTAGATCAAGATATTACTAAAAGGACCGAACTAAGAAAAACGGTAAAGATAGGAGTGTGATGGTGATACGATACCGGAGCAGCTCCCCCAAGCTTGGCAGTTGCCAAGGGGAGTGCCCATACCCATGTGATTATGTCTCTTTTGCTGGCGAAGAAGATGGTGGTGATGATGGATAGTCGCACATCGAGCGTAGCAGATCTACCAGCTTACGGATGATGCCCTTGAGTGCGATGATATGCTCCTTCAACAAAATATTTTCACGTGTGAGATACTTGTTTTGTATACAAGCTAACTCAATCATCTTGAAAGCTTCAATCTCAGTTGGGGTAAAGAGAGGTGGAAGGATTTCTTCTTCTTCTGCTGCTGCCGGAGCCTGATCCTCCATAGCCTTCTTGATCCCATCATCCTTGTTGATCTCCCCGGGTTCTTATCTCTTCAGCTCTATCTTCATTAGCCAAGCATCGTTGCCCTGATTGTTGGAGGAGGGGGACGACATGACGTTTGGCCTTCATGACTCTGACAAAAAAAAGCTCAAAACAAGAACAGAGGATATTTGCATGATACGAGAATCAAAACCTTCGTGGGATTATATAATGAATTTTTACCGACCAAAAGAAGTATCATGCAAGAAAACGGAGTCCGGAGAGCGCACGAGGTGCCCACGAGGGAGGGGGCGCCCAGGGGGGTAGGGCGCGCCTCCCACCCTCGTGGATGCCCCGTGTCCTTCCCGGACTGCTTCTTATTTTGCTATTTTCTTAAATATTCCAAAATGGAGAAAAATGCCATAGAACTATTTTAGAGTCGGTTTACTTACCGTACCATGTACCTATTCCTTTTCGGAGTCTGAAACATTCTGGAAAGTGTCCTTTATGTAGTCCTCCGGGGTTACGGTTTCAATAACATTAGTTTCAACATTTATAGGATTACCTGAGATATAATGTTTGATTCTTTGACCGTTCACCACCTTTGGATTTGTGCCTTCGAAGTTGTTGATTTTTATGGCACCGGAATGATTGACCTCCTCGATAACGTAAGGACCTTCCCATTTAGAGAGAAGTTTTCCTGCAAAAAATCTTAAACGAGAGTTGTATAGCAACATATAATCACCTATATTAAACACACGCTTTTGTATCCTTTTGTCATGCCATCTTTTAACCTTTTCCTTGAACAGTTTGGCATTGTCATAGGCCTGGGTACTCCATTCATCAAGTGAGCTAATGTCAAATAGCCTCTCTTCACCGGCAAATTTGAAATCATAGTTTAGCTCTTTAATAGCCCAATATGCCTTATGTTCTAGCTTGAGAGGTAGGTGACATGCTTTTCCATAAACCATTTTATACAGATACATACCCATAGGGTTTTTATATGCAGTTCTATAGGCCCATAATGCATCATCAAGTTTCTTGGACCAATTCTTTCTAGATCTATTAACAGTCTTTTGCAAAATTAATTTGAGCTCTCTATTACTCAATTCTACTTGACCACTGGACTGCGGGTGATATGGAGATGCAATTCTATGATTAACATCATATTTAGCAAGCATTTTACGAAAGGCACCATGAATAAAATGTGAACCACCACCTGTCATTAAATATCTAGGGACTCCAAATCTCGGAAAAATAACTTCTTTAAGCATCTTAATAGAGGTGTTCTGATCAGCACTACTAGTTGGAATAGCCTCTACCCACTCAGTAACGTAATCAACAACAACTAAAATATGTGTATACCCATTAGAGGAAGGAAACGGTCCCATCTAATCAAAGCCCCAAACATCAAATTGTTCAATAACAAGTGAATAATTCATAGGCATTTCTTGACGTCTACTAATATTACCAATTCTTTGACATTCATCACAAGACAATACAAACTTACGGGCATCCTTGAAGAGAGTAGGCCAATAAAAACCGGATTGCAATACCTTATGTGCAGTTCTATCTCCAGTGTGGTGCCCTCCATAAGCCTCGGAGTGACACTTGAGTAGGATCTGTTCCTGTTCATGCTCTGGTACACAACGTCTAATAACACCATGTACTCCTTCTTTATAAAGATGTGGGTCATCCCAAAATTAATGTCTCAAATCATAGAAAAACTTTTTCTTTTGCTGGTATGTGAAACTAGGTGGTATAAATTTAGTAACAATGTAATTAGCATAATCAGCATTCGAGAAGCATTTATGTCAGCCAATTGTTCATCAGGAAAGCTATCATCAATAGGTAGTGGGTCATCAAGAACATTCTCTCACCTAGACAAGTTGTCTACAATGGGGTTCTCAGCTCCCTTTCTATCAATAATATGTAAATCAAATTGTTGTAGCAAGAGAACCCATCTAATAAGTCTAGGTTTAGCATCTTTCTTTTCCATAAGGTATTTAATAGCAGCATGATCAGTGTGAATAGTTACTTTAGAATAAATAATATAAGGTCTGAACTTCTCACAAGCAAAAACAACTGCTAAAAATTCTTTTTCAGTAGTAGCATAATTTCTCTGGGCATTGTCTAGAGTTTTACTAGCATATTGAATAACATTTAATTTCTTATCAACTCTTTGCCCTAGAACAACACCTACATCATAATCACTAGCATCAAACATAATTTCAAAAGGTAAATTCCAATCAGGTGGCTAAACAATAGGTGCAGAAATCAAAGCTTTCTTAAGTATTTCAAATGCCTCTACACAATCATCATCAAAGACATAAGGAATATCTTTTTGTAATAGATTAGTCAGAGGCCGAGAAATTTTTGAGAAGTCCTTAATGAACCTCCTATAAAAACCGACATGACCCAGAAAACTTCTTATACCTTTGATGTCCTTAGGACACGACATCTTTTCAATAGCATCAACTTTAGCTTTATCAACTTCAATGCCTCTTTCAGAAATTTTATGCCCCAAGACAATGCCTTCATTAACCATAAAGTGGCATTTCTCCCAATTCAAGATAAGATTAGTTTCTTCACATCTCTGCAAAACTCGATCAAGGTTGCTCAAGCAATCATCAAAAGAGGATCCATAAACGGAGAAATCATCCATGAAAACCTCGCAAATCTTTTCACAAAAGTCAGAAAATATAGCCATCATGCATCTTTGAAAGGTAGCAGGTGCATTACATAAACCAAAAGGCATACGTCTATAAGCAAAAGTATCGAAAGGGCAAGTAAAAGTGGTCTTTTCTTGATCCTCAGCTGACACAGGTATTTGGCAGAAACCAGAGTAACATCTAGAAAGCAAAAATGTGTATGTTTGGATAATCTTTCTAGCATTTGATCAATAAAAGGCAAAGGGTAATGATCTTTTTAGTAGCTTTATTTAGTTTGCGGAAATCAATTACCATCCTATAACCCTTAATAATTCTTTGCGGGATCAATTCATCTTTATCATTAGGAACGACAGTAATACGTCCCTTCTTAGGGACACAATGGACAGGACTTACCCACTGACTATCAGCAACGGGATAAATTATCCCTGCCTCAAGGAGCTTTAATATTTCCTTTCTTACCACTTCTTTCATCTTAGGATTTAGCCATCTTTGGTGATCAATAACTGGTTCAGCGTCTTTCTCCAAATTTATTTTGTGTTGACATAGAGTGGGACTAATGCCCTTAAGATCATCAAGAGTATATCCAATAACAGCACGGTGCTTCTTGAGAGTTTTCAATAATTTCTCTTCCTCCTTCTCTGAAAGGTTAGCACTAATAATAACAAGATATATCTTATTTTCATCAAGATAAGCATATTTAAGAGTATCAGGTAATGGTTTCAGCTCAAACACAGTATCACACTTGGGTGGAGGAGGATCCCCTAGAATTTTAACAGGCAAGTTGTGTTTCAAAATAGGTCCCTGTTTAAAGAATACTTCATATATTTCCCTTCTTTCATTCATAAACATATCTTTTTCATGGTCAAGCAAATATTGTTCTAAAGGATCATTAGGAGGCACGACAATAGAAGCAAGACCAATAATTTCATATTTACTAGGCAATTCCACATCACGGTGTTGTCTACTAAATTTAGCAAAATTAAACTCATGAGACATATCACCCAAACCAATAGTAACAACATCCTTTTCGCAGTCTATCCTAACATTAACAGTGTTCAAGAAGGGTCTACCAAATATAATGGGACAAAAGCTATCTTGTGGGGAACCAAGAACAATAAAATCAGCAGGATATTTAACCTTCCCACACAAGACTTCAACATCTCTAACAATCCCAATCGGTGAAATAGTATCTCTATTGGCAAGTGATACGTCTCCAACGTATCTATAATTTTTGATTGCTCCATGCTATATTATCTACTGTTTTGGGCAATATTGGGCTTTATTTTCCACTTTTATATTACTTTTGGGACTAACCTATTAACCAGAGGCCCAGCCCAGATTTGCTGTTTTTGCCTATTTCAGTATTTCCAAGAAAAGGAATATCAAACGGAGTCAAAACAAAACGAAATCAATTGGAGAAGTTATTTTTGGAACGAAAGCTACCGGATGGACTTGGACCCCATGTCAAGGATGTAACAAAGAAGCCACGAGGGTGGGGGGCACGCTCCCCTGCCTCATGGGGCCCTCGTGGCTCCCCTGACGTGCTTCTTCCGCCTATATAACTCCACGTACCCTAAAACTTCCAGAACAGAAAATAGATCGGGAGTTCAGCCGCCGCAAACCTCCAGAGCCACAAAAAACCAATCGGGACCCTGTTCTGGCACCCTGCCGTAGGGAGGAACCCTCACCGGTGGCCATCTTCATCATCCCAGCGCTCTTCATGACGAGGAGGGAGTAGTTCACCCTCGGGGCTGAGGGTATGTACCATTAGCTATGTGTTTGATCTCTCTCTCTCTCATGTTCTTGATTTGGCACGATCTTGATGTATCGCGAGCTTTTCTATTATAGTTGGATCTTATGTTTCTTCTCCCCCTCTACTCTCTTGTAATGGATTGAGTTTTCCCCTTGAAGTAATCTTATCGGATTGAGTCTTTAAAGATTTTAGAACACTTGATGTATGTCTTGCCATGCGTATCTATGGTGACAATGGGATATCACGTGATTCACTTGATGTATGTTTTGGTGATCAACTTGCGGGTTCCGCCCATGAACCTATGCATAGGGGTTGGCACACATTTTCGTCGTGATTCTCCGGTAGAAACTTTGGGGCACTCTTTGAGGTTCTATGTGTTGGTTGAATAGATGAATTTGAGATTGTGTGATGCATATCGTATAATCATACCCACGGATACTTGAGGTGACATTGGAGTATCTAGGTGACATTAGGGTTTTGGTTGATTTGTGTCTTAAGGTGTTATTATAGTATGAACTCTAGGGCTGTTTGTGACACTTATAGGAATAGCCCAACGGATTGATTGGAAAGAATAACTTTGAGGTGGTTTCGTACCCTACCATAATCTCTTCGTTTGTTCTCTGCTATTAGTGACTTTGGAGTGACTCTTTGTTGCATGTTGAGGGATAGTTATATGATCCAATTATGTTATTATTATTGAGAGAACTTGCACTTGTGAAAGTATGAACCCTAGGCCTTGTTTCCTATCATTGCAATACCGTTTAGACTCAATTTTACCACTTGCTACCTTGTTGATTTTATATTTTCAGATTAAAAAAACCTTTATCTACCATCCATATTGCACTTGTATCATCATCTCTTCGCCGAACTAGTGCACCTATACAATTCACCATTGTATTGGGTGTGTTGGGGACACAAGAGACTCTTGTTATTTGGTTGCAGGGTTGCTTGAGAGAGACCATCTTCATCCTACGCCTCCCACGGATTGATAAACCTTAGGTCATCCACTTGAGGGAATTGTGCTACTGTCCTACAAACCTCTACACTTGGAGGCCCAACAACGTCTACAAGAAGAAGGTTGTGTAGTAGACATCAAGCAGTTTCTCGCGGCGTTGCCAGGGAGGTTAGTGCTTGAAGGTATATCTTTAGATCTTGCAATCGAATCCTTTTGTTTCTTGTTTTAGCACTAGTTTAGTCTATAAAAGAAAACTACAAAAAAATGGAATTGAGTTTACCTCAGGCGCTTCATCTTTTTAATATCTTTCGTGAGTATGATGGAAAGGGAAATTGTGCCAAAGTGTTAGAAGAAGAATTACATAGAATGTTTGGCACTAAATATTTATATGATGAGCATGATTGCAATGTTGTTAGTATGAATTCCTTGAATATCCATGATGCTAATGATATGCAAAGCCTTAAGCTTGGGGAAGCTATGTTTGATGAAGATGATAGTTTTTGTCCCCCAAGCTTTGATGAGCAAATTTATTATGATGAAAGCATGCCTCCTATCTATGATGATTATTGTGATGACATGTATGCTTTAAACAATAATGATAACCATGAGACTTGTCATCTTGATTTTAATTCTCATTCACATGATAGTTATTTTGCTGAGTTTGCTCCCACTATTGTTAATGAGAAGAATTTTGCTTATGTGGAGAGTAGTAAAATTTCTATGCAAGTAGATCATGAAAATAATGCTTTAGGTGCTGGTTATATTGTTGAATTCATTCATGATGCTACTGAAAATTATTATGAGAGAGGATCATATGCTTCTACATATTGCAATAATACCAAGTTTCCTCTCTATGTGCTTGAAGTTTTGAAGTTATGCTTGTTTTACCTTCCTATGCAAGTTGATTCTTGTTCCCATAAGTTGTTTTCTCACAAAATCCCTATGCATAGGAAGATGGTTATACTTAAATGTGCTAGTCATATTCTTCATGATGCTCTCTTTATGTTTCAATTCTTATCTTTTATGTGAGCATCATTGAAATCATCATGCCTAGCTAGGGGCGTTAAACGATAGCGCTTGTTGGGAGGCAACCCAATTTTATTTTAGTTTCTTACTTTTTCGTTCTGTTTAGTAATAAATAATCCATCTAGCTTCTTTTTAGATGTGGTTTTGTGTTTAATTTAGTGTTTGTGCCAAGTAGAACCATTGGGAAGACTTGGGTGAAGTCTTTATGATCATTCTGTAAAAAAACAGAAACTTTAGTGCTCACGAGATTTGCTAGAACTTTTTAATGGAGAGTGATATTTAGTTGATTATTTTTGCAGATGATTACTAGACAAATTACTCAGGTCCACAAATTTATTTTAGAATTTTTGGAGTTCCAGAAGTATACGTTTGATACAGATTACTACAGAATGTTCTGTTTTTGACAGATTCTGTTTTCATTGTGTTGTCTTCTTATTTTGATGAATCTATGGCAAGTAAAATAGTTTATAAACCATAGAGAAGTTGGAATACAGTAGGTTTAACACCAATATAAATAAAGAATGAGTTCATTACAGTACCTTGAAGTGGTGTTTTGTTTTTTCGCTAACGGAGCTCATGAGTTTTCTGTTAAGTTTTGTGTTGTGAAGTTTTCAAGTTTTGGGTAAAGATTCGATGGACTATGGAATAAGCAGTGGCAAGAGCCTAAGATTGGGGATTCCCAAGGCACCCCAAGGTAATATTCAAGGATAACCAAGCGTCTAAGCTTGGGGATGCCCCGGAAGGCATCCCCTCTTTCGTCTTCGTTCATCGGTAACTTTACTTGGAGCTATATTTTTATTCACCACATGATATGTGTTTTGCTTGGAGCGTCATTTTATTTTATTTAGCTTTTATTGATGTTTGAATAAAGTACCAAGATCTGAAATTCTTAAATGTTAGAGAGTCTTCACATAGTTACATAATTATTCGACTACTCATTGATCTTCACTTATATCTTTCGGAGTAGTTTGTCGTTTGCTCTAGTGCTTCACTTATATCTCTTAGAGCATGGTGGTAGTTTTATTTTGAAGAAATAGATGAACTCTCATTCTTCACTTATATTATTTTGCGAGTCTTAAATAGCATGGTAATTTTCTTAAAAATCTTAATATGCTAGGTATTCAAGATTTGTAAGAATTCCTATGAGTGTGTTGAATACTAAGAAAAGTTTGATGCTTGATAATTGTTTTTAGATATGAAGATGGTGATATTAGAGTCATGCTAGTTGAGTAGTTGTGAATTTGAGAAATACTTGTATTAAAGTTTGTGATTCCCGTAGCATGCACGTATGGTGAACCGTTATGTGATGAAGTCGGAGCATAATTTATTTATTGATTGTCTTCCTTATGAGTGGCGGTCGGGGACGAGCGATGGTATTTTCCTACCAATCTATCCCCCTAGGAGCATGCGCATAATACTTTCCTTTGATAACTTCTAGGTTTTTGCAATAAGTATATGAGTTCAATATGACTAATGGTGAGTCCATGGATTATACACACTTTTCCTTCTTTCCACCATTGCTAGCCTCTCTAATACCACGCACTTTTCGCCGGTATCATACACCCACCATAAACCTTCCTCAAAACAGCCACCATGCCTACCTATCATGGTATTTCCATAGCCATTCCGAGATATATTTCCATGCAACTTTCCACTGTTCCGTTTATTATGACACGCTCCATCATTGTCATATTGCTAGCATGATCATGTAGTTGACATCGTATTTGTGGCAAAGCCACTGTTCATAATTCTTTCATACATGTCACTCATGAGTCATTGCACATCCTGGTACACCGCCGGAGGCATTCATATAGAGTCATATCTTGTTCTAAGTATTGAGTTGTAATTCTTCAGTTGTAAGAAAATAAAAGTGTGATGATCATCATTTTTAGAGCATTGTCCTAGTGAGGAAAGGATGGTGGATACTATGATTCCCCCACAAGTCGGGATGAGACTCCGGACGAAAAAAAAGAGTCCATAAAAAAAGAGAAAAGGCCCAAAAAAAGAATAGAAAAATAAAAAAATGAGAGAAAAAGAGAGAAGGGACAATGCTACTATCCTTTTTCCACACTTGTGCTTCAAAGTAGCACCATGATCTTCATGATAGAGAGTTTCCTATGTTTTCACTTTCATATACTAGTAGGAATTTATATTATAGAACTTGGCTTGTATATTCCAATGATGGGCTTCCTCAAAATGCCCTAGGTCTTCGTGAGCAAGCGAGTTGGATGCACACCCACTTAGTTTCTTTTCTTGAGCTTTCAAATGCTTATAGCTCTAGTGCATCCGTTGCATGGCAATCCCTACTCACTCACATTGATATCTATTAATGGGCATATCCATAGCCCGTTGATACGCCTAGTTGATGTGAGACTATCTTCCCCTCTTTTTGTCTTCTCCACAACCACCATTCTATTCCACCTATAGTGCTATGTCCATGGCTCACGCTCATGTATTGCATGAAGATTGAAAAAGTTTTGAGAATGTCAAAAGTATGAAACAATTGCTTGGCTTGTCATCAGGGTTGTGCATGATTTAAATACTTTGTGTGGTGAAAATAGAGCATAGCCAGACTATATGATTTTGTAGGGATACCTTTCTTTGGCCATGTTATTTTTAGAAGACATAATTGCTTAGTTAGTATTCTTGAAGTATTATTATTTTTATGTCAATATGAACTTTTGTCTTGAATCTTTCGGATCTGAATATTCATACCACAATTAAGAAGAATTACAGTGAAATTATGCCAACTAGCACTCCGCATCAAAAATTATCTTTTTATCATTTACCTACTCGAGGACGAGCATGAATTAAGCTTGGGTATGCTTGATACGTCTCCAACGTATCTATAATTTTTGATTGCTCGATGCTATATTATCTACTGTTTCGGGCAATATTGGGCTTTATTTTCCACTTTTATATTACTTTTGGGACTAACCTATTAACCGGAGGCCCAGCCCAGATTTCTTTTTTTGCCTATTTCAAGATTTCAAGAAAAGGAATATCAAACGGAGTCAAAACGGAACAAAATCAACTGGAGAAGTTATTTTTGGAACGAAAGCTACCGGATGGACTTGGACCCCACGTCAAGGAAGGAACGAGGAAGCCACGAGGGTGGGGGGCGCGCCCACCCCCCTAGGACGCCCCCTGCCTCGTGGGGCCCTCGTGGCTCCCCTGACGTTCTTCTTCCGCCTATATAACTCCACGTACCCTAAAACTTCCAGAACTGAAAATAGACCGGGAGTTCCGCCGCCGCAAACCTCCAGAGCCACAAAAACAAATTGGGACCCTGTTCCAGCACCCTGCTGGATGGGGGAACCCTCACCGGTGGCCATCTTCATCATCCCGGCGCTCTCCATGACGAGGAGGGAGTAGTTCACCCTCGGGGCCGAGGGTATGTACCAGTAGCTATGTGTTTGATCTCTCTCTCTCTCTCTCTCTCTCTCTCTCTCGTGTTCTTGATTTGGCACGATCTTGATGTATCGCGAGCTTTGCTACTATAGTTGGATCTTATGTTTCTTCTCCCCCTCTACTCTCTTGTAATGGATTGAGTTTTCCCCTTGAAGTAATCTTATCGGATTGAGTCTTTAAAGATTTGAGAACACTTGATGTATGTCTTGCCGTGCGTATCTGTGGTGACAATGGGATATCACGTGATTCACTTGATGTATGTTTTGGTGATCAACTTGCGGGTTCCGCCCATGAACCTATGCATAGGGGTTGGCACACATTTTCTTCGTGATTCTCTGGTAGAAACTTTGGGGCACTCTTTGAGGTTCTATGTGTTGGTTGAATAGATGAATTTTAGATTGTGTGATGCATATCGTATAATCATACCCACGGATACTTGAGGTGACATTGGAGTATCTAGGTGACATTAGGGTTTTGGTTGATTTGTGTCTTAAGGTGTTATTCTAGTACGAACTCTAGGGCTGTTTGTGAAACTTATAGGAATAGCCCAACAGATTGATTGGAAAGAATAACTTTGAGGTGGTTTCGTACCCTACCATAATCTGTTCGTTTGTTCTCCGCTATTAGTGACTTTGGGGTGACTCTTTGTTGCATGTTGAGGGATAGTTATATGATCCAATTATGTTATTATTGTTGAGAGAACTTGCACTAGTGAAAGCATGAACCCTAGGCCTTGTTTCCTATCATTGCAATACCGTTTACGCTCACTTTTACCACTTGCTACCTTGCTGTTTTTATATTTTCAGATTACAAAAACCTTTATCTACCATCCATATTGCACTTGTATCACCATCTCTTCGCCGAACTAGTGCACCTATACAATTCACCATTGTATTGGGTGTGTTGGGTACACAAGAGACTCTTGTTATTTGGTTGCAGGGTTGCTTGAGAGAGACCATTTTCATCCTACGCCTCCCACGGATTGATAAACCTTAGGTCATCCACTTGAGGGAAATTTGCTACTGTCCTACAAACCTCTGCACTTGGAGGCCCAACAACGTCTACAAGAAGAAGGTTGTGTAGTAGACATCAGCAAGCTTAATGGTAACATCGATATCTTCTATCTCAGCAGGTGCAATATCATGCATAATTTCTTCGTATAAAGAATGAGGTATTACACTAGCACTAGCAGCCATATCACACAAGCATGATAACAATGATATCCTATTTTAACAGAAATAACAGGCATGCCTACCACAGGTCTATGTTTATCTTTGGTACCAGGTTTAGCAATTCTAGCAGGCTCATCACAGAAGTAAATAACATGCCCATCGATATTATCAGCCAATAGATCTTTAACCATAGCAATTTTAGGTTCAACTTTAACTTGCTCAGGAGGTTTGTGTGTGCTAATATTACTTCTGTTGACTACAGTTGAAGCTTTAGCATGATCCTTTATTCTAACAGGGAAAGGTGGTTTCTCAACATAAGCAGTAGGAACAATAGGATCATTATAAGTGATAGTATTTTCTTCAACTTTAATAGGTGCAACTACTTTTACTTCAATGGGAGGATTACATTTAAACCACTTCTCCATAGGGAGATCAACATGAGTAGCAAATGATTCACAGAAAAAAGCTACTATCTCAGAGTCAAGTCCATATTTAGTGCTAAATACACAGAAATCATCGGTATCCATAAAAGATTTAACACAATCAAACTTAGGTGTTATACCTGAATCCTTACCTTCGTCGAGGTCCCAATCGTCAGAGTTGCGTTTAATTCTTCCCAATAAATCATGTTGTAATTCAATGGTCTTCATCATAAAAAGCCCGTACAAGAAATATCGAGCATGGGGCGATTATTGAGAGAAAGCCGAGCATAAAATTTTTGAATCATCATTTCTCTTGAGAGCTCATGATTGGGGCATGAATATAATATTGACTTAAGCCTCCCCCAAGCTTGAGCGATGCTTTCTCCTTCATGAGGCCAAAAATTATATATATATATATATATATATATATATATAATTACGATCACGATGAACAAGATGCATATGATAAAACTTCTGATGAAATTCCAATTTCAATCGTTTGTAGTTCCATGATCCCATATCATCACATAGCCTAAGCCATGTCAATGCATCTCCCTTCAAAGATAAAGGGAAAACCTTCTTCTTGATGACATCCTCGGGCATACCTGCAAGCTTAAATAATCCACAAACTTCATCCACATAGATTAAGTGTAAATCGGGATGCGATGTTCCATCTCCTGCAAAAGGATTAGCTAGCAGTTTCTCTCTCATACCCGAAGGAATTTCAAAGTAAACATTTTCAGTAGGTTCAGTAGGTTGAGGGGTAGCTAATTGTGGTTCCGGACAGGGTGAAGATACCCCGAACAAACCCCTCAAAGGATTGTTCTCCATAGTAACAAGTGACAGTAAATTTCAGCACACTATATAAATTTTTCCTTCCCAAATTCCACCTACCAAAGGCACTTCACTCCCCGGCAACGGAGCCAGAAAAGAGTCTTGATGACCCACAAGTGTAGGGGATCTATCGTAGTCCTTTCGATAAGTAAGAGTGTCGAACCCAACGAGGAGCAGAAGGAAAATGACAAGCGGTTTTCAGTAAGGTATTCTCTGCAAGCACTAAAATTATCGGTAATGAGATAGTTTTGTGGTAAGGTAATTTGTAACGGGTAACAAGTAATGAAAGTAAATAAGGTGCAGAAAGATGGCCCAATCCTTTTTGTAGCAAAGGACAAGCCTGGACAAACTCTTATATAGAGAAAAGCGCTCCCGAGGACACATGGGAAGTATCGTCAAGCTAGTTTTCATCACGCTCATATGATTCACCTTCGTTACTTTGATAATTTGGTATGTGGGTGGACCGGTGCTTGGGTGCTGTACTTTCTTGGACAAGTATCCCACTCATGATTAACCCCTATTGCAAGCATCCGCAACTACAAAAGAAGTATTAAGGTAAACCTAACCATAGCATGAAACATATGGATCCAAATCAGCCCCTTACGAAGCAACGCATAAACTAGGGTTTAAGCTTCTGTCACTCTAGCAACCCATCATCTACTTATTACTTCCCAATGCCTTCCTTTAGGCCCAAACAATGGTGAAGTGTCATGTAGTCGATGTTCACATAACACCACTAGAGGAAAGCCAACATACATCTCATCAAAATATCGAACGAATACCAAATTCACATGACTACTAAATAGCAAGACTTCTCCCATGTCCTCAGGAAAAAACGTAACTACTCAAAAATCATATTCATGTTCATAATCAGATGGGTATTAATTTGCATAATGGATCTGAACATATGATCTTCCACCAAATAAACCAACTAGCATCAACTACAATGAGTAATCAACACTACTAGCAACCCACAGGTACCAATCTGAGGCTTTGGGACAAAGATTGGATACAAGAGATGAACTAGGGTTTAAGAGGAGATGGTGCTGGTGAAGATGTTGATGGATATTGACCCCCTCCTAATGAGAGGATCGTTGGTGATGACGATGGCGATGATTTCCCCCTCCGGAGGGAAGTTTCCCCGGCAGAACAGCTAAGCCGGACTAGATTGGTTCCGCCAAGGTTCCGCCTCGTGGCGGCGGAGTTTCTTCCCGAAAGCTTACTTATGATTTTTTCCTGGGTAGAAGACAACATATAGCCATAGATGGGCATCGGAGGCCTGCCAGGGGGCCCACGTGGCTGGAGGGCTCGCACAGGGGGTAGGGCGCGCCCCCCACCCTCGTGGCCAGGGTGTGGGCCCTGAGGGAGTCCTGGACTAGGGGGTGTCCGGATAGCCGAACTATCATCACGGCCGGACTCCAAGACTATGAAGATACAAGATTGAAGACTTCGTCCCGTGTCCGGATGGGACTTTGCTTGGCGTGGAAGGCAAGCTTGGCGATACGGATATGTAGATCTCCTACCATTGTAACCGACTACTGTAACCCTAACCTATCCGGTGTCTATATAAACCGGAGGATTTTAGTCCGTGGGATCTAACAACAATCATGCCATAGGCTAGCTTCTAGGGTTTAGCCTCCTTGATCTCGTGGTAGATCTACTCTTGTACTACCCATATCATCAATATTAATCAAGTGGGAGTAGGGTATTACCTCCATCGAGAGGGCCCGAACCTGGGTAAAAACATTGTGTCCCTTGTCTCCTGTTACCATCCGCCTAGACGCACAGTTCGGGACTCCCTACCCGAGATCCGCCGGTTTTGACACCGACATTGGTGCTTTTATTGAGAGTTCCTCTGTCGCCACCGATAGGCCCGATGGCTCCTTCGATCATCAACAACGACGCGGTCCGTGGTGAGACTTTTCTCCCGGACAGATCTTCAGATTCGGCGGCTTTGCACCGCAGTAAATTCGCCAGCCATCTGGAGCAGATCGAAAGCTACGCCCCTGGCCATCAGGTCAGATTTGGAAGTTTGAACTATACGGCCGATATCCGCGGAGACTTGATCTTCGACGGATTCGAGCCGCAGCCAAGTGTGCCGCACTGTCTCGATGGGCATGATCTAGCTCTGCGCAGCGAGCGGTGCCTGGAGGCCGCACCAGCATCCGCTCCGACCCTTAACTCGGAGCCGGATTCCCCGATCGAGGACGAGTGGTTGGACACCGCCTCGGGGGCTATGATCTTTACGGTGATTGAGCCGAACTCCATCCCTGTCCTTTGCGAAGACCTCGACTCCAGGGTGCCGGACTCCTCTCCGGACTCCGAACCCTCCGCGCCCCTGCCAATCGAATCCGATTGGGCGCCGGTCATGGAGTTCACTGCCGTGGACATCTTTCAAAGACTCGCCCTTTGGTGACATCCTGAATTCACTAAAGTCTGTCTCTTTATCCGGAGAGCCCTGGCCGGACTACGGACAGGAAGGTTGGGATACGGACGACGAAGAAATTCAACGCCCACCCACCACCCACTTTATAGCCACTGTCGATGATCTAACCGACATGCTCGACTTCGACTCCGGAGACATCGATGGTATGGACGACGATGCCGGAGACGACCAAGACCCAGCGCCTACAGTGCACTGGAAGGCCACCTCATCATATGCCATATACATGGTGGACATCCCAAAAGATGGGAACGACGATGGAACAACGGAGGATGACCCCTCCAAGAAGCAACCGAAGCGCCAACGTCAGCGACGCCGCTCTAAATCCCGCCACAATAAAAACGGTGATTCCGGCACGGGAGATAATAACACCACAGACGGTTGAAGACAAACCCCTCCGGCAGACTCAAAGGTAGGAGGAGGGAGAAGCAAGTCCGCACTGACGGTCTGCAGCAGAAAGGAGGTCGAGGACGATAATTATGCGCCTCCGTCCGAAGATGAGGCAAGCCTCGACGACGAAGAATTTGTCGTGCCTGAGGATCCCGCCGAACAGGAGCGTTTCAAACACAGACTTATAGCCACGGCAAGCAGCCTCAAGAAAAATCAGCAACAACTTAGAGCTGACCAAGACCTGCTAGGCAGCGGATGGATCAAGTCCTTACGAAAGAGTATGAACTCGAACGCCCCTCCAAAAGCTACCCCAAACGCAGGCCGTTGCCTTGATTAGAGGAGGAAGCACCCAAGTCACCAGCGCACGACATGGCAGACCGGCCACCCCGTGGCCGTGACAGAGAAGCCTCTCGGCCCTCCGCTCAAGCCACACCCCGACGCCGCTCAAAAAGTACCAAGGCACGGGAAAACGCGCCGGACTTGCGAGATACATTGGAAGATAAGGAAAAACATACAAGATCGATCTACGGATCGCGTGGGCGCCCAACGACGCGGGATGATTACCGTCTCGCCGGATACAGCAAACCTGGCCGGGCCGAACACAGTAGAGAAAGCTCATATGAGCTACGTCGTGATATAGCCCAATACAGAGGCGCCGCGCACCCACTATGCTTCACAGTGAAGTAATGGACCATCAAATCCCCGAGGGCTTCAAACCCGTAAACATCGAATCATACAATGGTACCACGGATCCTGCGGTCTGGATCGAGGACTATCTCCTCCATATCCACATGGCCCGTGGTGATGATCTACATGCAATCAAATATCTCCCACTCAAGCTTAAAGGACCAGCTCGGCATTGGCTCAACAGCTTGCCAGCAGAATCAATTGGTTGTTGGGAGGACCTGGAAGCCGCATTCCTTGATAACTTCTAGGGCACATATGTGCGACCACCAGACGCCGATGACCTTAGCCACATAATTCAGCAGCCAGAAGAATCAGCCAGACAATTCTGGACACTGTTCCTAACAAAGAAAAATCAAATCGTTGACTGTCTAGATGCAGAGTCCCTTGCAGCCTTCGAACATAACATCCGTGACGAGTGGCTTGCCCGGCACCTAGGACAGGAAAAGCCGAAATCCATGGCAGCCCTCACAACACTCATGACCCGATTTTGTGCGGGAGAAGACAGCTGGCTAGATCGAAGCAACAACTTGGCCAAACACCCTGATAGTTCGGATACCAAGGACAACAATGGCAGGTCGCGTCGCAAAAAGAACAAGCGCCGCGTGCTTGGCGATAATGCTGAAGATACGGCCGTCAATGCCGGATTCGTAGGCTCTAAACCCGGTCACGGAAGAAGCCATTCAAAAGAAATACCCAGGCCCGGCCCAACTTGGACCGAATACTCGACCGCTTGTGCCAGCGATACATGGCACCCCGAAAAACCAGCCAATCACACCAACAGGGGATTGTTGGGTGTTCAAGCAGGCAAGTTAAGTGCCGAACTCAATGACAAGGGGCTGCATAGCGACGACGAGGAAGAGCCCCGGCCGCCGAACAATAGAGGACAGAAGGGTTTTCCCACACAAGTGCGGACGGTGAACATCATATACGCAACCCACATACCCAAAAGGGAGCGGAAGCGTGCGCTAAGGGACGTATATGCAATGGAGCCAGTCGCCCCAAAGTTCAACCCATGGTCTTCCTGCCCGATCACCTTCGATCGAAGGGACCACCCCACTAGCATTCGTCACGGCGGTTTCGCCGCAATGCTTCTTGACCCAATTGTTGACGGATTTCACCTCACCAGAGTCCTGATGGACGGCGGTAGCAGCCTGAACCTGCTTTATCGTGGATACGGTCGCAAAATGGGCATAGACCCTCAAGGATTAAACCTACAAAGACGACCTTTAAAGGCGTCATACCGGTGTAGAGGCCAGTTATGCGGGCTCGATTACACTCGAAGTGGTCTTCGATCCTGGATAACTTCTGCCGAAGAGTTAATCTTCGACATCATCCCGTTCAGCGGCTATCATGCACTGCTCGGACGAACCGCATTTGCAAAGTTCAATGCGGTGCCGCACTACGCATACCTCAAGCTCAAGATGCCAGGCCCTCGAGGAGTAATCATGGTCAATGGAAACACCGAACGCTCTCTCCGAACGGAGGAGCACACGGCGGCCCTCGCGGCAGAGGTACAAAGCGGCCTCTCACAGCAATTCTCGAGTCCAGCCACTAAGCGTCCGGACACTGTCAAGCGCGCCCGGAGTAACCTACAACAAGACCGCCTGGCACGATTCAAGCATCGCCAGTAGCAATCCGGCCCCAACCCCAGCCCTCGCGAAATTGCGAAGCCAGTACTACGCGTACATAACTACGCTTTGGAGATACCATGGGCATAAGGGGAGGGGCACGACCACGGCACGCCCGGAATGCGGCTCAACCGCACCAGGGGCTCCCGATTGTGTCACTCTTTTTCGTTTTCCCTTTTTCTTCCTTTTTCTTACTTTCAGGACTCCGTCTTTCGAAGTCCTGTCCGCACTAGAATCGCCGAACTCACGATGCAACAGCCGTGGAAGCGTAAAGCCACGCCGAGTGTTCAGTGGTCTCTATTACGAGCATTATACCTGTTTTACATACCATCCCGCAGCTTACCCTCGGAGGGGACATGTTAGATAGTCCCATCCCTTGCTTATCGCACTATTTGTATCGTTCTTCCTTCATTGCAGTACCTTTTTGAATAAACAATACATAGCTTTTGCCTATTATTGCACTCCTTTCTTTATCTATATATATGTTCATTTCATGACATGTTGCACCCATACACTTTGGTACGGCCAATACACCAGGGGCTTAAGTACCCCAAAATTATGGTGTGACAAGTCCGAACACTTTCACAAGTGCGGCACCCCGAACTTATAACATTATATGCATCAGCTCCGAATCATGTCCTGGGTCAATAGTTGGGTTTGCGCGGCTTCCGTGTTTTGGTACCTTACGTTCCGTTATATCGGCTAAGGTAGCACCGGGAGAACCACTGCGATTGTGCCCCAGTTGAGCTGGGTCGAGCACCTCAGTGAAGAAAGCTAAAACTGACCGTCATGATAGGGCGAGAGCCGGTCGCTGTTCGAGAGGTTTTTTCGGGTCCCTAAAGAGTTATGCCGCTTAGAGCGAGGAACCGGAACTGTCCGACCAAGGTGTGGATAGCGCCCCGAACTCGGTCTTCCGAATACTAGGGGCTTCGCCGAAATTTAAAATTACAGAATTCTATGGCTAAGTGAGAGTGTTCAAGCATTATAAGTCCGGTTGCCTTGTTCGCTATGCTGAGCGCCTCCCTAGATGGACCCAAGAATAGGAACAAGCGTGCTCAAGTTTATCCCGAACACCCCAAAGACTGTGGCATGGGGCTGAAGCCAACGACTTGCCATCTCTCAAATTTGATAAACGGCCGCATGTAAGGTAATATTTTAAATTAACAAGCGTTGCTTAGCGCATATGAACAAGTTTTCAAAGATACAGGATAACAAATGCGAGTCTACTAAAAATTACATCTTTGGAGCACTCATCCGCTTATTCGGCGGGCACCCTTCAGAGGCCCTCATAGTACATTTCGGGCGTGCGATGCTCCTTGCCCTTCGGTGGCCTGTCCGTCACAAGCTTCTCCGCATCCAGCTTGCCCCAAAGGCACTTTAGCACGGGCAAGGGCGCGACGGACACCTTCAATGCAGACGGAGCGCTTGATGACTTCAATCTGGGACAAAGGCCCACCACCCGCACTAGTCCAAAGTAGCTCCTGTGCATGGCTTCTAATGGCCACAGCCGAACTATGAGGCCCTTCATGGCCTGTTCGGCGACCTTGTGGAGCTCGACCAGCTGCTTCAGCTGGTCGCTTAGGGGCACCGCATGTCCGGCCGCAGCATACTGAGACCAGAACACCTTCTCCGTCGAGCTGCCCTCCTTGGCGCGGTAGAACGTGGCAACATCCGATACACTACGAGGCAGATCTGCGAACGCTCCTGGAGAGCTCCGAATCCGGGTAAGTAATAGGTAATTCACTTTCACATGCTTGCTCTACATAAAGAATGCCTTACCCACCGCGACTTTCTTTATTGCCTCAATCTCCTGAAGGACTTTTTGGGCCTCGGCCTTAGCAGCTTTGGCACTCTCAAGAGCTGAAGCAAGCTCGGACTCTCGGGTCTTCGAGTCACGCTCCAAACTCTCGTGTTTTTCCACAAGAGCCTGGAGCTCTTGCCGCATCTCCGCCAGCTGCGCCTCCCCTTTCTCTCGCTCGGTGCGCTCATGCCGCTTTGCTTCGGCCACGGACACCGCTTCCTTCGTGGTCGCCACCTCGTTCATGGCCCCGCAGTACCCATGTTATTCCTGTTATTTTTTGCAACCGAAACCTTTCTATAAGGTATTTCTTTAATAAGGTATTACTTACCTTCCTTGTCCTCGAGCTGCTTCTTGGCAAGGCCAAGCTCGTTCTCGGACCACTCGAGGCTTCGCTTCAATGCATCGACCTCCGCAGTCATTGCGGCAGAGGTCAGCAGCGTAGCCTGCATTCCCATATTGACATACTTATGTTAGACTCCTGCGTATATGTTTTTAAGATCCTTAGTCCGGCTTTTCTTTCCAACACCGAACTAAGCATCGTGGGCTACCGTCTATGCGGTAATATTTTTACATATTCTAAACTTACCTCAAAGCTCGTTAGAAGGCTGATGCAGGCTTCAGTCGACCCGCTCTTGGCGGATCGAATCGTCCGGATCACCGCACTCATAACAGGCGGTGCTCCTCCTTGATGGAAGCGCTGTTAAGCGCCTCCAGTAAGCTATCCGGTGCCTCCGGTTGGACGGAGGACACCGGCGTCTTACCCTTCTTGCGAAGGGACCGCTTGCCGGACTCCGGAACCGCTGAACGTTCCGGCATGGAATCCGGACGAGGGTCGGGCTTAGAGCCCCTGGGGGTCTCGACCCCACGTGCCTGGAGTCCGGGAGGTTGCCTTGCGGCGCCTCCTGCGCCACCTCCTCTTGACCAAGCCCCCCTTGGGGCCCCACCGCGGTGTCATCCGCGGCGTGAGGTGAGGAGGCGGGCTGCATGATTATTCGGCATTAGGGAACACTATGCAATGATAAAAAAAGCCATGGGTATCCGGACACTTACGATCTCGCCAGGGGCTTGGCCCTTGTTGGCCAATCCTCCTCGTCGTTGTCGACGTTGGTGGAGAAGTCCGGAGGAAGGGTTCTTCCCTTCTTGGACCCTCCGGCCTTCCTTTTCCTCTCCTCCCCCGCTGGGGGAGAGGCTTCTTTTTCTTCCTCCTCGTCCTCAGGAGAAGATTCTGCTTCAGAATCTGACAACACCAGGCGTCGGGAGCTCCTTCGAGTTCCCGTTGCCTCCTTCTTGGCCTTCTTCTCCGGCACCACATGAGGTACCGGAGCCAGCAGCCCCGTCAATCGGGCGTCCGCTGGGTCTTCTGGCAAAGGAGCCGGACAGCTAACCTGTCCGGACGTCTTCAGCCAGTCCTGTTAAAGGCAAGGGAGTTTTAGATCCCACATAGAGTCAATCTATGAAAAAAGGGTCCCGTAAGGGGTAAAATAACTTACCTCGCTGGCTTCACGCTGCGAGCTGAATCCGTGATCTTCGGTAGCGGATGTGGGAGCCTCGGCGCCCTTGAACAGCACCTTCCAGGCGTCTTCGTACGTAGTGTCGAAGAGCCTTTTTAGGGTTGAGTGCTGTGCCGAATCGAACTCCCACAATTTGAAGGCCCGTTGTTGGCATGGGAGAATCCGGTGGATGAGCATCACCTGGATTACATTGACAAGCCCGAGATTCTTTTCCACCAGGTTTCGGACGCATGTTTGGAGTCCAGATAGCTCGTCCAAATTCCCCCACGTCAGGCCCGTCTCTTTCCATGACGAGAGCCGGGTGGGGAAGCCAGATCTGAATTGGGGGTCGCCACCCATTTGGGGTCGCGTGGCTCGGTGATGTAGAACCACCCCGATTGCCACCCCTTTAATGTCTCCACAAAGGAGCCCTCGAGCCATAGGACTTTGGACATCTTGCCAACCATGGCGCCTCCGCACTCCGCTTGATGGCCGCCCACAACCTTCGGCCTAACATTGAAGGTCTTCAGCCATAGGCCGAAGTGGGGCTGGATGCAGAGGAAGGCCTCGCACACGACGATAAACACCGAGAAGTTGAGGATGAAATTCGGGGCCAGGTCATGGAAGTCCAGGCCGTAGTAGAACATGAGCCCCTGGACAAATGGGTGAAGTGGAAAACCTAGTCCGTGGAGGAAGTGGGGAGAAACACCACCCTCTCATGGGTCCTGGGTTGGAATGAGCTGCCTCAGCGGGCAGCCTGTCTTGTGATGTTGCTCGGCAGTATCCGGCCTCCCCGCAGTGTTGTGATGTGCCCCTCCGTGACGGAGGAGGCCATCCACCTGCCTCCCGCCTCGGACATGGTTGGAGAAGGTTGAGGTGGGATGTGCGGACTTGAGCGTGGAGCTCGAAAAGTCTTGTGAAATGGATGAGCAAAGGAGGAAGAAGGCATAGGTGAAAAGGTGGATCCTTATCCCTTATATGGACGGACGGTTATGCATCCCCCACCAGCCTGGTAAAACTCGCTTATCTCCCAAGCGCCGTAATCAATGGCGCGGTTGGGTTACCCACGTCCGTATTGATGGGAATCCCAGAATAAGGGGGCATGATCTATGCTTTGATAAGACGTGCCAAGGAAACCGCCTCGCTAAACGCCGCTTAAGGTGGAACGGTAAAACGATTCATATAAAGTCCTGGCCATGGTGTGATGTCACGTCATGAATACGCCGAGATCTGTGCAAAAGTTATTCTCTCTACGGTGGTATGTGGAACTTGTTTTGCAGAGCCGGACACTATCCTTGTGTTCAAAACATTCTGTGAAGTATTCGGAGGAGGAACCCGCCTTGCAATGCCGAAGACAATATGCGCGCCGGACTCGTCGTCGTTGAAGCCTGGTTCAGGGGCTACTGAGGGAGTCCTGGACTAGGGGGTGTCCGGATAGCCGAACTATCATCACGGCTGGACTGCAAGACTATGAAGATACAAGATTGAAGACTTTGTCCCGTGTCCGGATGGGACTTTCCTTGGCATGGAAGGCAAGCTTGGTGATACGCATATGTAGATCTCCTACCATTGTAACCGACTCTGTGTAACACTAACCTATCCGGTGTATATATAAACCGGAGGGTTTTAGTCCGTAGGACGAACAACAATCATACCATAGGCTAGCTTCTAGGGTTTAGCCTCCTTGATCTCGTGGTAGATCTACTCTTGTACTACCCATATCATCAATATTAATCAAGCAGGAGTAGGGTATTACCTCCATCGAGAGGCTCGAACTGGGTAAAAACATCGTGTCCCTTGTCTCCTGTTACCATCCGCCTAGACGCACAATTCGGGACCCCTACCCGAGATCCGCCGGTTTTGACAATCGACAAGGCTTCCTCCGTATTTTATTCGCCAAGATTTTTTATAAATTCCAAAATGACTTCCGTGAAGTTTCGTGACTTTTGAGTTGTGCGAATAGGTCTCTAATATTTGCTCCTTTTCCAGCCGTAATTCCAGCTGCCAAAGATTCTCCTCTTCATGTAAACCTTGTAAAGTAAGAGAGAATAGGCATAATTATTGTGGCATAACGTGTAATAACAGCCCATAATGCAATAAATACCGATATAAAAGCATGATGGAAAATGGACGTATCACACCCGTGCCTTCTCCAATGGGCGCAGGCGTGAGCATCGCCGCCGACGGCCACTGCAGGATGCCGCCCTACCACCCTCAGAGCGGCACGCCGGGCCGGGCGGCGTGGAGCGCGGGGCACTTCAGTGAGGGTTCCGGGGAGACGGCACCAGAGGCCTATGTGCCCCGCATGATGGACCAGGAGTACATGCCGGAAGATGACCCCGACACTTTCCTCGAGCCGGGTTGGGAAGAGTAGATGCTGGAAGTTGAGGCCTTCCAGGAGCCACCGGGGAACCTCACCGACCACACCGGCGACAACAGCTACATGGTACCACTAATCTCTCAGGAGCAAGCTTACGCTAACCATGGGTCGCAAGTGAATCAGGTCACAACACCGGATGACGGCCCCAGCACGGCAGCCCCCCTCCCACCGGGAAAGACGCACTGGGGGATGCGTAGGAGGAGCCAGGAGCAAGGCCCCTCCCCATGTCGCACGATGCAAGGCATCGTCCGGAGGTAGGCCCTCTGCCGGGGAGGCGCTGGTGAGCCTTCCCCCCGGCAGACGACCCGTGGTCGCCGAGGGTGCCGCTAGCATCCCCTCTGCCCCTTGGCATCGTCCTGGTTTCTGGACGCCCCAACGGTGGTCGAGGGAGGCGCAAGGCGGTGACCTCGTCTGGCGATATGAAGCAAGGCTCACGCCTGTGAAGGTCTCCACTCGTGACACTCGCACGTAATAATGAGTGGGGTTGTACACACCCCGGAGTCTCTGGAGAGCCGCCCTCGGGCCTCGGGGGCTCCCGTCCACATCCTAGTGGAGGCGCTATGCTTCGCGCTGGTGGAAGACTCGAAGAACAGAAGCCTAGCTAGGTGCCGGACGCGGCCATTGGCTTTTGACCTCTTTTCTGTAGCCCTGTTTTCCAGCTTTGGATTTAAGTTTGAAGTTGAATTTTCATTGATATTCGCGGGGGGTGTCTTTTCTCATTCGTGCGATTTCTTGCGATCTGGTTCCTTGCCTTGATTCGGAGTTCGCACGTGCTGCCCCCCTTGCGAGCCCCTCGTGAGTGGGGGCTAGGCGTGGCGCACCCGCGCTGCATGCACGTCCTGCCCTGGCCGGCGCTTGCTTCTCGCGAGGCCCTCTCGGACGGAGCGGCAGGCTCCTCAGAAGCTCACGACCTCATGAGCCGGCTCGGAACTCGTCCTAGCTAAGGTAAATTACAGCAGCAAGCTTGCAGCGAGACTCGCGGGCTCAAGAAAACACATCTTCCGCTTGGCTTAAGGAATAAAAAGCAGTAATCTTTTTACATGAGGGGCTCCCCCTCCCAAAATGCTCTTACAACTTCCAGGGCCATGCCCGAGCTTTCGCATGCAGGGTCAACGACGAGGAAACACGGGCTCAATCAAACATGTCGCTCACTACGTCCTCTGGGTCGCCCTCAGACGTGTTGCTGGTGACGTCGTCGCTGTCGCTGGCATCACCGTCACCATCGTGGGCGCCACCCTCACCATCGTTGACCACGTCGCCTTCATCCGCCGCGACCACCACCGCGTCGTCCTCGGAAGTGAAGGCCCTGACTAGAGCATCCACATTGTCTTCCACCCAGCGATCCGGGTCGCCCCGGATGGCCTCGGGTACATGGGCAATGACGGCGTCAAAATCAAAGTCGGGGTAGGTGTTCTAGAGGTGGCTGAAGACACGGGAGAACGCGCGCCCGAGTAGGCTGCGGCTCCTCTCTTCAACAAGCTCACCAGCCCTCTCGGATCGGTTCAGTAGGCATGTCACCACATCAGCGAAAAAGCGGAGGTGGATGGCATAGTCGTTTGCATGGGGATGAGGGGCATGTTCGTCGCAGATGTTGCCCAGCACCGCGTTGGCTCTGATCCTGAGGCCTTGGTGCATGGGGGCGTGCTCGCGCTCCAGCGTCTGCCGCCAAAGCGCTTCCTCCCTGCTCTACTGCGCGCGGGACTCGGCAGCGGTGACCCGCTACTAGAGTTGGAGCAGTTTGGCACGGGCGGAGGCCAGTTCGGCCTGCACAGAGATCAGGGCGGCAGCGGCAGCTTGCTCGCGCTGCTCCGCCTCTGCCAACCTCGACCTCAAGGCAGAACCCCGTCCATCAACTTCAGCTCCCACAAGCTCCGGCTTCATACCATACCTGTTGGCGATGTCAGCGCGAGCCTCCGCCACCCTGTTGTCGACCTCCTTCTGGATCCTCGCCTCGCGCGCGTTAGCGGCATCCTCCGCTTGGGCAACCTGGCGCTCCCTCGTCTCCAACCTCTCAAACTCAAGGTTATGCTCCGTGGCTTCCAGCGCCAGCGCCTCCTCGCGCTTCTGGATCTCTTCCTCCTCGGCAGGCGCCCCCTTCATCGACGCGAGGGCGGCCCTGTGCGCCTCCACCTGCTATTCCAAAGAGGCGTTCAAGGCGAGTAGCTCCCGCCTGCGCTCCTTGGCGATCGCGCGGCGACAGTCGGCCTCCCTGGCCTCCTCCAAGGCTCGGGCGCTGGCCTCGCGGGAGGTTGCCAGGGATGATTCGGCCTCCGCGTTGGCATGCTCACGCTGGAGGCACCCGAAGTTGATGGCCACCTTCAGTTGATGCCACTCCTCCGCCAGCTGGAGACCCTCGGCTTCAAGGCGCATGTCAACGTCCGCGAGTTCTCCGCCAAGCCGACTCATCGCGCCCATGCAACCTCCTGAAAGAGCTCGTGGCGGACGGCACTCTGCTCACGCGCAAGCTTGAGTGTGCGACCAGGCCCATCTCCTGCAGCAGGGGTCGCCGAAGGCCCAAAGCGGCTCACTCCCTCCCAGTAGGGGGCTGGGGGCTGGCGCTTCCCTGATCATCGTCTGGGCCATGGCGGAGGCCTGGATGGGCGATGGCCCACTTCTCGAAGTAGAAGCCAGGATCGAAGCCATCCAGCCGCCGTCCATGAACAAAGGAGGAGACCTTGGCACGCTTGCCATACCCCAGGCGAGGCCACGAAGGAGGGACGGCAAAGACTCGGGCTCGAGGCGCCAGGCAGCCGAGTCTGCCTCTTTGGCCGACCTCACGCCAGGGGCGGCACGCCGGCTTGGGGCGCTCAAGGATAGCGAAGGAGTCGAGGCAGGAGGAAGCCGCCTCTCAGGAGACTTCGCGGCCTTAGCAGGAGGGACCCTGAGGAGCCACTGTTAGGAGGGGAAGCAACACTCGAGAAATTACAAAGATAAGGTACTCACTCGTCTATGGCGATAAACTTCTGATGCTTCAACGGCCGGCGGCACCACTGCTGCAGCTTGGAGACACTATCGTCTTGTGGAGCACGTCGAAGTCCAGATGGAGCCGACCGAAGCATTGGATGCGGCAACCAGCACAGGGCGCGGCTGGCGAGGCACCCGATGAGGCGGCCTCGTGAGTGCCGGGCCGAGGGGAGCCCACGGGCTCCGCCTCATGGTGACCTGCTGAGACCACGAAAGCCTCGGCCTAGGGAGCAGCGGATTGCATCGCCCCCTCTGCTATCACCCCAGGACAAGAGTCACGGGCTCCCGGTGATGGCACCACGGGAGCCTCGCGCAGCATCGACGCGTCAGCATCAGCGCCCCCGGCCTCCAGCTGTGCTCACCCCCTGCATCCACTCTCGGGGTGAGTTCAGCGCTGCTGGCGAGGAGGGGGACCACGGAAACAGGGTTCTCGCGGGGCCCTTGAAGGCCGACTAGACGTAGCCCCCATTCATCAAAGGCGGGCATCTGCCCCAAGAACTCCACCCTGTTTGAGCAGCAGTACAAAAGACAGCCATCCTGCGGCATATCAGCTGGCGAGGGGTCACCCGTTAGGACCTCGAGCATCGTTCTCCGTGCTTCGGGCGGGAGCCCTGACTCTTGAAGCCTCAGGCGATCCTGGCCGCCGGACAGGGCCCTCATCGGCCGGGAATGGTGCTAGAGTGGGGCGACGCGACATCGAAGGAACTCCTTCACCACCATGGGCGCAGTCACACCGAGATCCTTCAGCCGCTTCAACCGGAGCCAGATGAAGACAAGGCGGGAGTCCATGAGCTTCTTGTGGCCCCAGTCGGAGCTGGGAAAGGCGGGCGCCGACGACGGCGAGAGCAGGGGGCTGAGCACGCAAACATCCACATACACCCAACGTGTCCGGAACCCGCTCGCAGACGGTGGGAGCTCAAAGTCAATTCCCGAGCCGTCCGTCGCAGCCACAACCTGGAAGCTCAGGCATCCCGAGTTTTGGCCGAGGATCAGTCAGGTGCAGCGAGAAGAATTGGCGTAGTAGGGCCACGGAAGGAGAAATGCCCACCATAGCCTCGCAGACCAAGGCGAAGACAACAAGAAGGGCGACTGATTGGGGACCCAGGTGCAACATATGGATCTGATAGTGGGAGAGCACGGCGTTGAAGAAGGCGGAGAAGGGAGGAATCAGGCCAGCCCACAAGGCGTCGACGAAGAATTGGACCTCAGTGGCTATGTTGTCGACGGAGGCGCGGGATGCAGGCCAGGCGGCCGTCCTCCCCCATTCGTTGGAGTCAGCGGCGAGCATGGGGCGCACCTTGTCCATGGCCTCCTGGTTGAGCACCAATGACCGGCCCACGACGGGTTCAATGGTCGGGGGTGGCCCGGCTGAAGACTCAGACTTCTTCTTTCCCTTCTTCGTTCGCCGGGGCGCCATGGCGACAAGGAGGGCCAAGCTTGGGGCCGATTGGAAGAGGAGATTGCTGATTCAGACTAGGTAGGAGACTAGGAGGGGCACGTCGCCAAGCAATGGGGGCTAACTGTGTAAACCACGGTTGCCTCCTAGCTAGGCGGATATCAAGGCTGTGTGGGGAAGCGAAGACGCCCACGTCCAATCAATCGCCACGCGTCAAGCGGGGCCGCAAGCTGTTGGGGCCCGCGGCGCTCTGCACTTGCCCTTTGGTTTCGCCTCGAAGCCATGTCCGAGCGCGCCTTGGGCCCGGGGGCTACTGTCGGCGTTCTGGGAACGGGGGTCCCCAGACTTGCCTGCCTGCAGCCCACGGCGTGGCTCCACCAGCGGCCCTGTACGGCCCATCTTCACCAGCAAACACTCAAGACCCTCGCGAGGGGCCAAGCCTCGCGAGGCGGATGACGCAAAACCTCCTCGGGGGCGGCCTCATCAGGCTGGCTCGCGAGGGGTGGAGAGAGCAAGGCAAGGGGCACCTCACGAGGTTCCCACGACGTAAGCCATGACGACCAAGGCCAGGCGGGCGCCAGCGCGCGCAGTGTCCTCATTTCCTCTTTGGTGATAGAGAGGCAAGCGCAGGCAAGGAGTCCCGAGGCATCAGGCAAAGGTTTCCGTATCGGTGCAACGAGACCGAGACCGGCAGGACAGAGGTTATCGTGGAGCCCAAGACGGCGTCACCACCAGAGCCTTTGGCAGGCGAAGACCACCTTTAGTCAGGATAACTTGTACTATTCGTCTCCCTTCGAATTTGGCCGTTGTGGGATCCCTTCCCGCTCAATATTTGGGAAGAGGACCAGGGCGTCTATAAATAGGACTAGCCACCACCATAGACGGGGACAGATCGAGATCAGCTGGAGAGACACCACACCAGCTCACCAAGCACAAGAGCACCTCTCCTCAGGAGGCTGTTCTTCCCTTGTAACTGTTCATTCTCAGCCCAAAAGGCAATCCACCACATCACACTGGAGTAGGGTATTACACCACATTGGTGGCCCGAACCAGTATAAATCTTGTGTCTCTTTGTTCCCTGGGTTGGTCGCGCTAGGCCTGGCGATCATGGCGAAAGCGAGCTAGGGGGAGGGAGAGATCTTCGTGCGCACCCCGGTGTTCGAACCTCAAGGGTTTTGCCGGAACCCGAAATCCGACATGTCCCACAAATCCTTTGCAGTTTCACACTGGCGAAGCAAAGAAATTGTGCACGAGAGAGATGGCCACCAATTTTATCTTTGTCTTGAGCATCCATTTGAATGACTTTCTTTTATTCGTCAGTGGAGGATTGAGGTATATTGACTGTGAACCCGAACGGCACCACATTCCACATATCATCATCTATTGCTCGGAGACGGATCTTCACCTCCTCCGTCCAAAAGGGGTAGTCCGTCCCATCAAACATGGGGATCTTGAGATGTGACTTGTAGCTCACTGAAGACATACTTAAACTCCAAGCTTGTTAAACCAAAATGAGCAGAGTCAAGGAGTACCTTGCTCTGATAACAATTCTAGGAACGAAGTATGTCTACCAAAGGAGGGGGTGAATAGGAGTTTACAATTTTCTTAGGAAAATCAAAACTCACGGAACCCAGCAGCGGAGTGAATGAAAAAAAAACTATAGCGAGCTAAAACTAATTACTGAGAAGAAACAAAGTCATGCATTGAGACAAATCACACGAATGAAAATACATCGAAGGTAAACATGGGTCACAGAGGTAACCAGTGATGCTCGACGATGATATGGTATTTATTCGACGAGTTCGTCCTTCTACACAAGGACTACGTCTAGTTGGAGGAGTTGTGACTTAACACGGAAGATAAACTCTCTTCACCCTATTCTCCTCGACAGTTGGTTCGTCAAGCAATGACGATAACTCATGGTACAGGGTGGCTATTTATAGCCGCAACCTTCCCGGATGGGAAATGACCATTTTGGACACGAGGTCCAGCCAATGGCCAAACAACACATTTGCAACTATTGGATTTGGGAGCAACGGTAACATTACTTGAGGAACAAGTAATACTAACTCCTCGGTCTGAGACAAATCTCTCGCAGCGAAGAAGATCACAGTCTCTTGCTGGAAAGTATTTGCTCAGAACACAAAGAGATTTCTCTCGCAACTTTCATAGGATTTGGGTTTAGCATCAGAGAATCAAAGTTCTGAACGCTACACCCTCTTAATAGTATGGTGGTCCTATGACTCAATAAAGAGAAGAAGAAGAATGAAATAAATGCTATGTATCCACTTCATCTTTAATCTCCTCAGACACGGTCATTTTCCTCGGATAGACACCGAACCTATTGCTTCACTTCAGCAATTTTTGAGGGTTCACGCTTGTCATCATATTCTTAGGTGATAACCTTCGCTGCAACGCAGGGAGATTATCTTCATCGTTTGCATCAAACTCCTTGATATCTCAGGGACATGTTACTCTGTGTACACTAGCAAACACACAAGTCCCATATTGTGTATGTCAATGATAACCCACAAGTATAGGGGATCACAACAGTTTTCGAGGGTAGAGTATTCAACCCAAATTTATTGATTCGACACAAGGGGAGCCAAAGAATATTCTCAAGTATTAGCAGCTGAGTTGTCAATTCAACCACACCTGAAAGACTTAATTTCTGCAGCAAAGTTTTTAGTAGCAAAGTAATATGGAAGTAACGGTAACGGTGGCAAAAGTAACAGTAGCAGTATTATTAACAAACTTCTTCCGAATGATATGAAGCCGGAGAATTTTCAAATAACACTAGGTTACCTCAACAGGGATATGCATGTCCCCAACAATAAGAATATCATATTTCTTTTTGACAGTAGGAATAGGGAATTCAAAAACCCCAATAGCAATAGTTGAAATTTTTCCAATAGAATTTATGCTATTCACTTGAGGTTGTTTCTTCGGAAAGTGTACCGTATGCTCATTCCCATTAACATGCAAACTAACATTGCCCTTGTTGGAATCAATAACAGCCCCTGCAGTATTCAAAAAAGGGTCTACCTAGGATGATCGACATACTTTCTTCCTCAGGAATATCAAGAATAATAAAGTCCGTTAAAATAGTAATGTTTGCAACTACGACATGTACATCCTCACAAATACCGATGGGTATAGCAGTTGATTTATCGGCCATTTGCAAACATATTTTAGTTGGTGTCAACTTATTCAAAGCAAGTCTATGATATAAAGAGGAAGGCCAACACTAACACGGGCTCCAAGATCACATAAAGCAGTTTTAACATAGTTTCTTTTAATGGAGCATGGTATAGTTGGTACTCCAGGATCTCCTAGTTTCTTTGGTATTCCACCCTTAAAAGTGTAATTAGCAAGCATGGTGGAAATTTCAGCTTCCGGTATCTTTCTTTTGTTTGTAACAATCTCTTTCATATACTTAGCATAAGGAGACATTTTCAGAATATCAGTCAAATGCATATGCAAAAAGACAGGTCTAAGCATTTCGACAAAGCGTTCAAAGTCCTCATCATCCTTTTTCTTGGATGGTTTAGGAGGAAATGGCATGGATTTCCAAACCCATGGTTCTCTTTCTTTACCATGTTTCCTAGCAATGAAGTCTCTCTTATCATAATGTTGATTCTTAGGTTGCGGGTTATCAAGATCAACAGGAGTTTCAACCTCCACATAATTATCATTTCAAGGTTGAGCATCAACATGAACATCATCATTGACATTATCACTAGGTTCATGTTCATCACCAGATTGTGTCTCAGCATTAGAAATATCATCTTGATTCTTAGGTGTATCTATAACAGGTTCACTAGAAGCATGCAAAGTCCTATCACCTTTCTTTTTTGCTTTTAGAAGGAATAGGTGCATCAATATTAATTCTCTAAGAATCTTGTTCAATTATCTTTGGATGGCCTTTAGGATACAACGGCTCCTGGGTCATTTTACCTCCTCTAGTCATAACCCTAATAACATTATCACTGTTCTTACTATTCGACTCATTCAACAAATCATTTTGAGCTTTAAGAACTTATTCTACTTGAGTTTTCACCATGGAAGCATGGTTACTAATAATCTTAAGATTATTAACAATTCTACTCATATAATCACCCAAGCAGTCAAGCATATAAGCATTAGATTTCAATAGTCTACTGACATAAGCATTGAAATTTTCTTGTTTGACAATAAAGCTATCAAACTCATCCAAGCATTGACTAGCAAACTTATTATGAGGAATATCACCTTCATCAAATCTATAGAGAGAGTTTACCTCTACTACCTGCGTCGGGTTATCAAGACCATGTATTTCTTCAATAGGTGGTAAATTCTTAACATCTTCAACTTTAATACCTTTTTCTTTCATAGATTTCTTTGCCTCTTGCATATATTCAGAACTGAGAAATAGAATACCTCTTTTCTTCAGAGTTGTCTTAGGAGGTGGTTCGGGGAGAGTCCAATCATTATCATTACGCAATATATTATTCAACAGAGATTCAGCTTGTTTCACAATTCTTTCCCTGAAAACACAAGCAGCACAACTATCTAGGTGGTCCTTAGAAGCATCGGTTAGTCCAGTATAAAAGATATCAAGTATTTCATTTTTCTTAAGAGGATGATCAGGCAAAGCATTAAGTAATTGGAGAAGCCTCCCCCAAGCTTGTGGGAGACTCTCTTCTTCAATTTGCACAAAGTTAAGTATTTCCTGTAAAGCAACTTGTTTCTTATGAGCGGAAAAATACTTTTCAGAGAAGTAGTAAATCATATCCTGGGGACTACGCACACAACCAGGAGGAAGAGAATTAAACCAAATCTTAGCATCACCCTTTAACGAGAAAGGAAACAACTTAAGAATATAGTAATAGCGATTTTTTTCCTCATGAGCAAATAGGGTGGCTATATCATTCAAGTTAGTAAGATGTGCCACAACAGTTTTAGATTCATAACCATGAAAAGGATCGGTTTCAACCAAAGTAATTAACTCAGGATCAACAGAGAATTCATAATCCTTATCAGTAACAAAGATAGGTGAAGTAGCAAACTTAGGATCATATTGCATTCTAGCATTCAATTTTTTTCTTTCCACTTGCATAACAATTTCTTAAGATCATATTTATCTTTACAAGCAAGAAAGTCGCTAGCTACCTCTCCATCCATAACATAACCCTCATGCATAACAGGCAATTCATATCTAGGAGAGCTTGGTTTAACATGTGTTTGAAAGTGTTTAGTTTCAATAATTTCACCAGTTTGAGAAATATCATCATCCTCAGCATAATCAATAGTTCTAACTCTAGCAAGATGTTCATCAAGTAATTCACCCAATGGCACAGTTTTATCAAGCAAAGTAGTAGCATCATAGGCATCATTCATAGTAGAGGTAGCATCATCAATAACATGCGACATATCAGAATTAGTAGCAGGCGTAGGTGTCACAAGTTTACTCAAAACAGAGGGTGAATCAAGTGGAAAGCTAGGTGGCAGTTCCTTACCTCCCCTCATAGTAGAGGGAAAAATCTTGGTTCTTGTATCTTCCAAGTTCCTCATAGTGATCAACATATGTAAATCCCAAGTGACTCAGAGAATAGAGCTATGCTCCCCAGCAACTACGCAGAAAAAGGTCTTGATAACCCACAAGTATAGGGGATCGCAACAGTTTTTGAGGGTAGAGTATTCAGCCCAAATTTATTGACGAGAGCCAAAGAATATTCTCAAGTATTAGCAGCTGAGTTGTCAAGTCAACCACACCTGAAAGACTAAATATCTGCAGCAAAGTGTTTAGTAGCATAGTAACACTGGTACGACATTTGGAACCGTCGCCTAGTGAGTGTGGGCGATAGGGGGTCCTTCCCACACGACCCAGAAACCGTCGCGGATATGCCCTCCTGGCACACCGGTGAGCGCTCAAATTGTTTTCGTTCGTATGTACGCCCCACACAGTCGCTCCAAGGAAAACGTTTTCCGTTCACATGTACATCACACACAATTTTTTCCGTTAAATCGTTTGCGTTATTGAATGCATCACACACGGTCCATAGAAGAAACTGTGTGGCAAAGGCTGTCCATCACACACAGTTTTTATGTGGTAAATATTTGCGCAAGGTGGCCTAACGCAAACAATTTTCGAGATAAAGTCGTGTGTGATTGTTCATTGATTCAACACGGTTTATTCCTAGAAACTGTGTGCGTTGCATGAGGTCATCGCCCATGGTATTTTTTTCAATAACCGTTTGCAACAGAAAAATCCAATTAGCAGGCTAATTCTCCATTAGCAGGCTAATTGCCCTATTATTAATAATCCATTTATTAATCTAATTGACATTCATATTAAGCACATAATATATTTTATTTCCATATTAAGGAAGCATAATTTCATAATTGAATTACATAAGAGTACAACATGATATAGCTTCAGCACTCAGCTACCCCATTACACAATCAAGACCAAAGACCAAGTTCCACATGCAACATGTAGGACCTTTGGAAATTAGAATCATAGACGGTATATAGACAGATGCATCTCATCTGGAAAACTACTGAAGTGGAAGGCGAATATTGAGCCTTCATTCATGTTGAAGGTCTTGGCAACTTTAGGCCACTGCCTATGGATGATTGACCGTCCGTCCTTCATCCTCTTCAGAAACACTTCAATATTGAACCATGGTTGTTGTATGAAAACATTCCTCGCCTCGTGACCATAGAGGTGGTTTGAGAGGTAATCATCAGTGAACTACTTTGGAAAGGCCTGAAAACAAGGATGTGCATAAATATCTTCTCTATATTGGAAATGGGGCTAAGGAATAAGAAAGGCAAGGTATAATAGTTAGTACCATCTTGTAGTGAACTGATGTCTTCTTCATTGTGCAGATAAAGATCTTTTTGTTTTTTGTCGCTAATTTCTTTATCCTAACAATCTTTCTGAGTTTATTGATTCGATTGATATTCATGGACAACTCATTTCCCCATATGCAAAAAGGGTCGAACAGTGGGTCAAAACCTCTGACAGCAGGACCTACATGTGCAAGACCAAATTGTTAAAAACCTAAATATTAGAATGGTTCATACAATTGCACAATAATGTGCTATTGGACAACAGACCATGCATGTGCTAAGCTCGATTGTAAACCTCAGTGCTTCCCATTGTTTCCCTGCAACTCATATAAGGTAGTTAGTCATCAGGCTAAGTAAGGGTTCGCATGCTATCAGTAAAATATGTTGATGAAAAATAAGCACATTGCAGATTCATCAGATTAATTCAAGCCACATGGAAAACCCATTTATCCAAACCAAGCATGATTAAGAACTAGGAAATATAGCACTTGTATATGTTTCTCATGTATTAAGTGCAGCCAAATTTGATTTATTCCTCACATGCACAAAATACAAAATTCTACCCACGGCAATTGGACTTCGCATTGCATAATTGAACCAAGCAGTTAACTAAACACCACAACAAATGAACCAAACATTAACTGAGCACCACATTGCACAATATAACATACTCGTAATAGAAAATCAGATAGTTAACCAAACCAAGCATTTTTAACAACTTGGAAATATAGCAATTGTATTTGTTTCTCATGTATTTAGTATAGCCAAACAGTTAACTAAGCACCACAACACAAATGAACCAAACAGTTAACAACTTGGAAATATAACAGAATGCAGCCACAACAATTGGACATCGCATTGTAGAATTGAACCAAACAGTTAACTAAACGACGAGCTGTGGGAGGAGGAGCCTAACGACGAGCTGGGCAACCGCAATATGGTGCCTGCCGCTGTTGCAGCTTTAGCGACGCTCACCTCGAACGCCCTCTGCCGCTCCATACGATCCCTCTCGAAGCGGTGGTCGTCCCTATAGATCTTCGGATTCCTCGTCTCCGAGGCGGCGTGTGTCACGGCCATGGCGGCGGTAAGGCTCTTTGCGTGCTCGACGAGGCGCTCCTCCTCCTCCCGCAGGAACTCGTTGTAGCGCGCAAGGTTGCTGACACATGTGTGGGCATCCACCTCCGCCTCCCGCCTTAGGGCGGCGATGGCGGAGCGGGTGATGACCCAGACGGCCAATGATGGGGTGGTGGCCACGACCACCACCTCCCGCCTTCGAGCCATGGTGCGGAGCAGGTGATGTCCACGGTGGTCGGAAGTGGGGTGGCGGCCACGACGACCACCTCCCGCCTTCGGGCCGCGGCGGCGGAGCGGGCGATGGCCCTGGCTTTCGACGGTGGTGTGGTAGCAACAGCGGCCGGCAACAGCTGCCGATGGGCACCAGCGGCGGAGCCTGTGGTGGGTGTTCCGCGCACACCCAACAGGGACTCCACGCACACTACACTCCGCCGGGGAATGCGACGCCGCCGTGGTGTAGCCTCCCAGCTGGAGCTGTCCTCTTATGACGGCGGAGTGGCTGAGCGACGATGACGGACCGGTGCCATTGGAAATTGTGGGAGAAGCAGACGAGATAAGATACATGGAGGGGGGGGGGGGAAATGCGACGCAGGACTCGCCGGCCGTGAGGGTTTTTATAGCAGGCCGTTAAGCATTGGGATTTTGGGGGATTTCACCAAGTCAAGCAGGAAGCTTGCGTGGGAACCTGCGAGGTTGCGCGGGATCGGGCTCAGCGACGATTCATTGGCGCCACCATTTGGCAAAAATAATGCCCCCGCGCATTGCGCAAGCTTGCGTTGTAAGCCGTCTGCAACAGCGGGGTGACAAGACGTGTGAGAGGAGGATGAAAGGCCACTGTGACGCCCTCGATTCAATCGTACACTAATCATACACGCAAATGTGTACGATCAAGATCAAGGACTGACGGGAAGATATCACAACACACTCTAGACACAAAATAAAATAATACAAGCTTTATGTTACAAGCCAGGGGCCTCGAGGGCTCGAATACATAAGCTCGAAAAAACAAGAGTCGTGAAGTAACAATATCTGAGTACGCATATGAGTTAGACAAGTTTGCCTTAAGAAGGCTAGCACCAAAGCAGCAACGATCGAAAAGGCAAGGCCTCCTGCCTGGGAGCCTCCTAACTACTCCTGGTCATCGGCGGCCTCCACGTAGTAGTAAGCATCGGTGGTGGCATCTGCCCCTGGCTCCGCCATCCGTTGCATCAACCGGAAAGAAGAAGAAAGGGGAAAAGGGGAGCAAAGCAACCGTGAGTACTCATCCAAAGTACTGCAAGCAAGGATCTACACTACATATGCAACATTATCAAAGGAAGGCTATATATGTGGACCGGGCTGCAGAAATGCCGTAATAGAGAGAAGGCCTAGTCCTATCGAAGACTAGCATCTTCCGGAAACCACCACCTTGCAAAGAACCGGAAGGAGTAGAGTAGCATAAAGTAAAGTAGTAGTTTTATCAACCTCGGCCGAAGATCCTTTCTCGACTCCCTGCGAGAAAGATATCCCAGAGCCATACTATCCAGTTATCATCACAATCCATTTCTCATATCCATGTCTCATCATAGCCCATCTCTCATCTCAGGTATCCAGTTCTAGTTGTATCGATTGGGATACAACTCCAAGTGTCCGTTACCGTAGGACAGGCTATCGATAGATGTTTTCTTCCCTGCAGGGGTGCACCAACTTACCCACCACGCTCGCTTAACTCCGGCCGGACACACTTTCCTGGGTCATGCCCGGCCTTGCCCAAACAATATGCCCATACTATGCCCACGTGATGGTTAGTGCTATCAGGCCAAAGGCCCCTCGGATCAAATATCCAAATCGTAGTGGATTAGGAACGCGCGGTAACAAGCAGAGACTCACGAAAGATGTGACCCCATTGCCCGCCTCGAGGACTTGCGGCAAGGGCTAGGAATGCCCGCCACGCCTCGTAATTATCTCGCTGGCACCCTCCAAGTCAACCCGACTCCACATCACTCGCAATTAAGCTCGCGGGCACCCTCGTGGTCGCACCGTCTTTAGTAACATGGCTCGGTGTAAAGTCATAGTAATCAAAGTAACGGTGTGTCTAAACATCAAGGAAAACCCGAGGAATCACCCCGGTGAATTCCACTCGATGTAGTCATCAAGGTGAACGAAGAGGATTCACCCTCGAGGTTCACACTTGAGGGGTTGCACGACGCATCGTATCGGAAGTGGTTAAAGAGGAAATCACCCTCAATGACCACGACCGGATAGCTATACTACAGGGTTAATATCAGAAGTGCTGTAGAGGTCTCACCCTCGGTACTCGATAGTAACCCAGTAGTGTCGAGCAACTAAGGAGTAGTGATGTGCGGTGTCGGGGCCTGGTCTTCGATCCCGTTGATCGGGTCTTCTGATAATCCAGCCGGGCAGTCGGGACAAAGTGGGGGTCACTGATGGATCTCTAACCAACCTATACTAAGCAGTCATGAGAGAATGGAATGGGCGATATCGGGATGATCAAAGGGGGGCTTGCCTGGTTGCTCTGGCAAGGAGGGGTCGTTGTCGACGACGTAGTCGATCACCGGGGCATCAGCGGCCTCGGGGTCTACCGGAGAGAAGAGGGGGAAGAAACAGTAAATACATAGCAAACAGAGGTAACACTAAGCATGACATGACGACACGTAGCGCTAAGCGTGTTTCTAACGTGGTACTACACGCTGCGCATTTAAGGAGGAAACATCCGAGGGTGAATTCGGCGTTAGGTGGATTCCGGACAAAGGAAAAGAGGGGGAAAGTTCCATGTTCAGCATGCTAGGGGCATGTGACAGATGAACGAACCACTTATTCGGATTCGTTGGATTTTTCTGAGAAACTTTCATATAGAAAACATTTTCATCCGAGTTACGGTTTAATTCCTATGAATTTCTAAAGATTAAACCATTTTCAGAATTTGTTAAAATTAACAGAAAAGGGAATTATGACGTCAGCAGAGTGTCAAGATGACATCAGCAGGTCAACAGACCCGACCGGGTCAAATCGACCATTCGGTCCCACATGTCATAGAGAGAGGGCTAACAAAGGGGTTATTTTAAAAGAACAGGGGGGTTAATTTGCGGTTGGGCCCCACATGTCGATGACTAATTAGTCTAACAAGTTAATTTTATTTATAAAACATTTAGTTAGCCTAAGTAATGACGGGGCCCACATGTCATGAATAAGAATCGCTGACCGAGTCAATGTGGTCAATCGACGCCGGGCCCTCTGGCAGCCTCACCGGTGTGGCCCCATAGGGCCACGCCGGCGCCAGTCGACTTGTTGGCCGGTGCCGGCAAGTGCTCGGCGAGCCTCTCAAGCGCGGCGCACGTCGGGAGAGGGGTCGGGTTTCACGCACATGGGGTTTCCGGGGTCGTAGCTAGTTGCGTTCGACGCGGTTCGACATCGCACGCAAGATGGAGGCGACGGCCGGGGCCAGGAACGTCCGGAACGGCGCCAGCGACAAGTAGAAACGGCGCCGGAGTACGGGCGCGAGCGGGTTCAACGTTAGAGCGCGTGTGCGGCCAAACTAACCAACTAGGCGGGGTCTACGGCGCTCCAGGAGCTCGTCGGAGCTACTAGCTCGAGCGGAGGAGCTTTTGGCGAGCCCTACGACGGCAATGGCGGACGGCGGAGCTCGGCTTATGGGCGAAGCTAGCTACGGCAAAAGGCACGGCGCGAGGAGAGGAAAGGAGGAAGGGAGGAGCTCACCGGGCGGCCAAGAAAGGCCCGTGCGAGCTTAGGAGCAGCGGCGTTGGACGGAGACGACGGCGGGCACCGGCAACCGAGAAGGAGAGGTGAGGTCCATCCCGAGCGTGCGGTCGTTCCCGAGCTCGATGATGAGGTGTAGTCGAGGCAGCCGAGCGAGGCGGAGCGGTAGGGCGCGTCGGCGAGGCGATCGGGAGGCGGTGGCCGCGGGATCAACGACGGCGCACGGGTCACAAGGCACGGCTAACGAGACCGCGAAGAAGCGGGGTGAACGAGGGAGAGCGAGGGGGGGGGGGCGAATGGATGAGTAGGCCAGGGGGAGGAGAGGTGGATCTTTATCCACCCGCGGCGCCTGTAGCAGCGTGGTCGGCGAGGTGGGTTTGGCGGCGACGGCAGGCGTGCCTCGGTTGCCTGAACAAAGAACAGGGGGCAGGCGGAGGAGGCCGTGGTGGGCTGGGCTCTAGGCACTGTGCTCTTAGGCGAGTGCACAGTGGCCTTTTTTTATTTCTTTTTTTTACAGAAAGGGGGTTTTGTAATATTTTGAGCTTCCATAAGATTTTGCAAAAATGTGAAACTTGGTCAGATAATTACTTTGGTAATATCCAAAGACCGCCACAAAAAGTTTGGGCATTTCAAGAGTTGTCCAAGCATTTTTAGAAAATGAAAAGGACATCTTAAATACTGCCGGACCAGATAATAAATTCTGTGTGTAATTTGGGAATTCCAAAAATGTTGGTTTCAACATGACAAATATCTAGGGATTATTTGCCATAGGATGAACTATTTTATTTGCATGAAAGAAGAAGCAAATATTTGACATGCAATTTGAATTTGAATTTGAAGCAGATTTTGGACAAGTGGCATTTTGGCAAGATGATCATGATGACATGACCTTCATTAGGGGGAGATTAATGTAGTGTGATGTCAGATGTTACAAATCTCCTCCACTACAAGAAATCTCGTCCCGAGATTTAAGTGGGGAAGTAAAGAGTAACTTCAGGTGAACTGACCCTTATAGGGTGAATTGTCTGGTGAAGAATGCAGGGTATGTGACAGAAGTATCTCTCGAGTTGAAATTTAAGAAAACGCCGAGAGTAAAATATGAAGGTACAATAAGAAGTTTCAAGCGAATGGACAAACGATCGATACCTGAACAGATTGTGAGAAGGGTTCAGAGCATCGGGAATAGATCATCTCTCGGAGGGTGGCTCGCGATAACACACAAAGCCAAGAGCATAAGATACTTCGGCACCAAGGTTGTACAGGAGAGTCAGGCTTCAATCCAGTGGAACTGTGGGTTATGGGCCCACCATGTGGGTTAAAAGTAGAAAGGGGGCCGATAGCAAGGCATGTCAGATGATAGACTATCAGTTATGTTGTCAACAACGTTGGTACCAGGTTCGAGGGACGGAGAGAACTATTTTCCTGCTCGTTGAACGAGGCGGACCAATAGGCAAAGTTCTCGTCCATCGGTGATACCGAACGTCAGCAACATTAGTATCATGGTCTTACTGACAAGGTTGAACATCGAGGTGTTCTATAAGCAGGGATTTATTTTTGCTTATATCATATAGATCACAAGAAGGTTAAACAACCCAATGGAAAGGAAAATGAAATTATTAGATTAATCAGACCAATGGAAAGGAAAATGTGTTTACACACAAAGAATTTGGAGTATATCCTTCCCAAGGGGAAGCGGAGCAGGATATACATGATATGACAGCAAGTTCAAAAGCATTTAAATAAAGGGGGCGAGGGAAGAATCATGATATACCCATACAATAGGGTAAGGATAATAGATCAAGAAACATTCGACAATGTGCTTCCAATGTTCTTGTTGATAGTCGGAATACCTCAGGCAATGCTTCGAGGTAGCATTAACATGGTGTTCCAAGTAGGGGTTGGAGTAGAAGATCACAAGAAATACTCAAGGAACAATTGCAGGAATAGCAAGGATTCCAAGGTATAATCCAAGACATGATCAAACATGTGTTAGAAAGATTACAAGGGGGTTGTCGATGATAACTCAAATCATCGAAGGTCAAGGATGGTATTTCTCACCATGAATTCAATTGTCATCTCAACAGAAGTCAAAATGTTGATGCTGATCACGACACATTTGTCGAGAGGCTCTATGAAGATGCCATCGAGGAGCGACGACATCAAGAAACATGAAGGATGAAGCGAAAGGCTGTTGGAACCACGGATACGACACAAGCTCGAAATCAAGCTTGTTGTTCGAGGTGAATTGAGAAAATTAGGAAGATCAACATAAGCTTCGCTCATCGTCGAAAAGTTGTGCTCCGGGAATAAGGACCAGGTAGCACAGTTAAAATTTAGCATGATAATGACATAGCCGGCCAGGCTAGGAATGACTAGAAGGATTATTAAACTCGTAAGTAATGAAATTTACTTGAGTTATAGAATCGAAGTGCGGAATCGATTCAACCGACTCACTTATCGGTGTCCTCGAGTGATTAATAACTCAGATCCCGGGGGGAATCTGAAATCGGTGAGAAGCACTAGCAGATGAAGACTCATAGGAAGCAACGCAGTTCTTTGATATCCTCAAGGTACCGAGGGTAATACTTGAAGGAAGATAAAAATAGAGGTTATGGAGATGCATTGATCTGCAGAAGACAAGTGCTTTAACTTGTCCAAGAAATGGAATTAAAAGGGGGAACAATCATTGTGAAAACCACGGTTGCAAAGGACCAAACATAGATACCGTATGAACTTATAATAAGGGGATTATTATATCGCAATAAGCTTCCATGATAAGATCTACATCGTGTCCACGGGCATGAACACAAAGTTCAAGGTCGACTCCCAATTCTTCAATGTATAACCTTCCATTCACTTCTCGTTTTTCAAAAAATGGCATTAGTTGTTGAAAGTTTTAAATGGTGCAATACTAGATAAGTATGACCCGTGAAAAACTTTTGGGTGCACACAGATTAGGGAAGGCGTTGGTTCAACCCATCGGGGCATCTTAGGAACAAATACCACAAACTTCAGGACCAATTAATAAATGCTTGAAGCTAAGCATGATTGACAAAAGCATAAGATACAATTTACCAAAGGCATTATGTGTCGGGGGAGAATTCACAAGGTGATAGAATATGAAGGACACTGTCGGAGAAAATCCAACAAAGGATCTGGTGATCCAAAGTGGAGCTGAGGTGAGTATCGGTGCTCAATCAGAGGAAGAAAGATTGCAAAGGCATCGGATTATAGAAATATATGGATAATTCCAAATACAAAGGAATTATGATTTCCAAACCAAAGGACCATAAGCAAACACTCTGATTAAGGACGGATAATTGAATAAACTTAGAGGTGCACCCGATCAAATCTTGATTGGGCAAGAACCAACTCATATTCGAAACACTGACCCGGAAAGAAAATTTCCAAGGATTAATTGATGATCGTGTGCATTCTCACACATGCTGAATCAACAGGATCAGAATGTTAATCCCAAAGGATTTTAACGAATATCGCTAGACAAATGGAATTAACCAGAAAGCAAGTATGCAAGAATTCCAAGAGCAACAGGTTGTAGAGGATTTTCGGAAGATCAAATAGTATTTCGAAGTATTTTGTGAATCACACGAACAACTGAGGATGAACTGATCCTCGGTGAGTGCAAGGAATTATTCGAAGGGGGGGCATTCATGGGGCAAGGAACTGCAAGGCAGTAAGCTCAAAGGATTCTCGAAACAATAGAGAATTTTGGGGCATTTTGTAATATCAGGAGCAACTAGGGATGAAGGTACAAGTGGCAAGGATGTTATTCAAGGGGATTACCGGTGGTCAGGAACTGCAAGGCAGTTGGTACATGGTCCCGAGAAACATCGAGGAGTATCCGCAGAATCTTCTGGCAAAGCAAGCGATCACCGATAATGTCGAGGCTCTCCGGGAGGAAGTGGGTACGAGAACCTAATGTCAGAGTTTAGTAAATTGTTTAACCGGAATAGACGAGAGATCAGAGTCCCAGAGTATAGATGAGGAATAAAAGATCCTAATACCACCCAATGGTGACGTGGGCCCGTAAGACACACAACCAATGTTAGTAAAAGTTTTTCAGTGACTAGACTCAACTTCGGCCAAGGAGTTGGAAAGGGGGCTACCTACGGGCAAATGGCTCGATACCAACTTCAGACGCCCACGATTCAATCGTACACTAATTATACACGCAAATGTGTACGATCAAGATCAAGGACTCACGGGAAGATATCACAACACAACTCTAGACACAAAATAAAATAATACAAGCTTTATGTTACAAGCCAGGGGCCTCGAGGGCTTGAATACATAAGCTCGAAAACACAAGAGTCAACGGAAGCAACAATACCTGAGTACAGACAGAGTTAGACAAGTTTGCCTTAAGAAGGCTAGCACCAAAAGGCAGCAACAATCGAAAAGGCAAGGCCTCCTGCCTGGGAGCCTCCTAACTACTCCTGGTCATCGGCGGCCTCCACGTAGTAGTTAGCATCGGCGGTGGCATCGGCTCCTGGCTCCGGCCATCTAGTTGCATCAACCGGAAAGAAGAAGAAAGGGGGAAAGGGGAGCAAAGCAACCGTGAGTACTCATCCAAAGTACTTTCGCAAGCAAGGATCGACACTACATATGCAACATTATCAAAGGAAGGTTGTATATGTGGACCGGCTGCAGAAATGCCGTAATAGAGAGAAGGCTCAGTCCTATCGAAGACTAGCATCTTCTGGAAACCACCATCGTGCAGCAACCGGAAGGAGTAGAGTAGCATAAAGTAAAGTAGTAGTGTTATCAACCTCGGTCGGAGATCCTTTCTCGACTCCCTGCGAGAAAGATATCCCAGAGCCATACTATCCAGTTATCATCACAATCCATTTCTCATATCCATGTCTCATCATAGTCCATCTCTCATCTCAGGTATCCATTTCTAGTTGTATAGATCGGGATACAACTCCAAGTGTCCGTTACCGTAGGACAGGCTCTCGATAGATGTTTTCTTCCCTGCAGGGGTGCACCAACTTACCGACCACGCTCGCTTAACTCCGGCTGAACACACTTTCCTGGGTCATGCCCGGCCTCGGCCAAACAATACGCCCACACTATGCCCACGTGATGCTTAGTGCTATCAGGCCAGAGGCCCCTCGGATCAAATATCCAAGGGCTAGGAATGCCCGGCCACGCCTCGTAATTATCTCGCGGGCACCCTCCAGGTCAACCCGACTCCACATCACTCGCAATTAAGCTCGCGCGGGCACCCCTGAGGGTCGAATTCGCCTTTAGTAACATGGCTCAGTGTAAAGTCATAGTAATCAAAGTAATGGTGTGTCTAAACATCAAGGGGAAAAACCCGAGGAATCACCCCCGGTGAATTCCACTCGATGTAGTCATCAAGGTGAACGTAAGAGGATTCACCCTCGACGTTCACACTTGAGGGGTTGCACACGGCTGCACTCGTATCGGAAGTGGTTAAAGAGGAAATCACCCTCGATGACCACGACCGGATAGCTATACTACAGGGTTAATATCAGAAGTGCTGTAGAGGTCTCACCCTCGGAACTCGATAGTAACCCTGTAGTGTCGAGCAACTAAGGGGAAGTGATGTGCAGTGTCGGGGCCTGGTCTTCGATCCCGTTGATCGGGTCTTCTGATAATCCAGCGGGGCAGTCGGGACAAAGTGGGGGTCACTGATGGATCTCTAACCAACCTATACTAAGCAGTTTAGGATAAGGTGTAAGGTACAACAACAGATACAAAAATAGGCTATGCATCAGAATAGGAGCACTCAATAACAGTAGCAAAATCTAATGAGAGCATGAGAGAATGGAATGGGCGATATCGGGATGATCAAAGGGGGGGCTTGCCTGGTTGCTCTGGCAAGGAGGTGTTGTTGTCGACGACGTAGTCGATCACCGGGGCATCAGCGGCCTCGGGGTCTACCGGAGAGAAGAGGGGGAAGAAACAGTAAATACATAGCAAACAGAGGTAACACTAAGCATGACATGACGATACGTAGCGCTAAGCGTGCTCTAACGCGGTACTACACGTTGCAGACGAAGGGGGGAAACATCCGAGGGTGAATTCCCGACGTTAGGTGGATTCCGGACAAAGGAAAAGAGGGGGAAAGTTCCATGTTCAGCATGCTAGGGGCATGTGACATATGAACGGACCACGTATTCAGATTCGTTGGATTTTTCTAAGCAACTTTCATATAGAAAACATTTTCATGCGAGTTACGGTTTAATTCCTATGAATTTCTAAAGATTAAACCATTTTCAGAATTTGTTAAAATTAACAGAAAAGGGAATTATGACGTCAGCAGAGTGTCAAGATGACATCAAGCAGGTCAACATACCCGCTGACCGGTCAAATCGACCATTCGGTCCCACATGTCATAGAGAGAGGGCTAACAAAGGTTATTTTAAAAGAACAGGGGGTTAATTTGCGCTGGGCCCCACATGTCGCTGACTAATTAGTCTAACAAGTTAATTTTATTTATAAAAACGCTAGTTAGAATAAGTAATGCACGGGCCCACATGTCATGAATAAGAATCGCGCTGACCAGAGTCAACGTGGTCAATCGGGACGCCGGGCCCTTCCGGCATCATCACCGGTGTGGCCCCCATAGGGCCACGCCGGGCGCCAGTCAGCCTCGCCGTCGGCCGGAAGTGCTCTGGCGAGCCTCCCGCGGCGGCGCACGTCGGGAGAGGGGTCAGGTTTCACGCACAGGGGGTTTCCGGGGTCGTAGCTAGGTGCGTTCGACGCGGTTCGACGTCGCACCAAGATGGAGGCGACGGCCGGGGCCAGGAACGTCCGTAACGGCGCCGGCGATGAGTAGAAACAGCGCCGGAGTACGGGCGCGAGCGGGTTCAGCGTTAGAGCGCGCGAGCAGCCAAACTAACCAACTAGGCGGGGTCTACGGCGCTCCAGGAGCTCGTCGGAGCTACTAGCTCGAGCGGAGGAGCTCGGTGGCGAGCCCTACGACGGCAATGGCGGACGGCGGAGCTCGGCTTGCGGGCGAGCTCGGCTTGCGGGCGAGCTAGCTACGGCGAAAGGCACGGCGCGAGGAGAGGAAAGGAGGAAGGGAGGACCTCACCGGGCGGCCAAGAAAGGCCCGTGCGAGCTTAGGAGCAGCGGCATTGGACGGAGACGATGGCGGGCGCCGGCAACCGAGAGGGAGAGGTGAGGTCGATCCCGAGCGTGCCGTCGTTCCCGAGCACGATGACGAGGTGTAGTCGAGGCAGCCGAGCGAGGCAGAGTGGTAGGGCGCGTCGGCGAGGCGATCGGGAGGCGGTGGCCGTGGGATCGACGACGCGCTGGCTGACGACGCAGACGGGCGAACGAGACAGAGAAGAAGAGGGGGTGAACGAGGGAGAGCGAGGGGGGCGAATGGATGAGGAGGCCAGGGGGAGGAGAGGTGGATCTTTATCCACCCGCGGCGCCTGTAGCAGCGTGGTCGGCGAGGTGGGTTCGGCGGCGACGGCGGGCGTGCCTCGGTCGCTTGAACAGAGAGAAAGGGGCAAAGGAGGAGGCCTGTGGTGAGTTGGGCTCTAGGCATCGTGCACTTAGGCCAAAGGCACAAAGGGCCTTTTTTTATTTCTTTTTTACGTAAAGGGGTTTTGTAATATTTTGAGCTTCCATAAGATTTTGCAAAAATGTGAAACTTGGTCGATAATTACTTTGCAATATCCAAAGCATTGCCACAAAAGGTTTGGGCATTTCAAGAGTTGTCCAAGCATTTTTAGAAAATGAAAAGGACATCTTAAATAATCGGGACCGTATAATAAATTCCTGTGTAATTTGGGTATTCCAAAAATGTTGGCTTCAACATGACAAATATCTAGGGATTATTTGCCATAGGATGAACTATTTTATTTGCATGAAGGAAGAAGCAAATATTTGACATGCAATTTGAATTTGAATTTGAAGCAGATTTTGGACAAGTCGCATTTTGGCAAGATGATCATGATGACATGACCTTCATTAGGGGGAGATTACTGTAGTGTGATGCTGGGGATGTTACAGCCACGTACACACACGGCTAATAAAAAACGTTTGCGATTTAATTACCTACTGTACGCCCGTCCTGTTTTATAAGTATGATTTAACTAATAAATACGAATGCATGTCGCGAAAGATTATATAGTTGGATTCGTATTTGAACATAGTTTCTAATTATACAATTTTTATAACATGCATTAACATTTTGTGGATTAAATTTGAGGGAAAAGTATGGCACAAAATATAAAGGGGACTATAGACTAGACGGAGGTGGTAGCACACGGCCGCTCTCTACGCAGCGACGCAAGTGTCGGCCGACTTGTAGGCGACCATTTCCTGCGTGTTCAACTGCTCTATGTGTGTGGCTGCTTGCAGTTTAGGCGGCCGCGGCGCGCTCTGCTCGCGTCCCGCCGCGCGCGCTCTTCTCTTGTGTCCCTCTGGGTGCTCTGCCCTCGTCCTTCCATGTGTGCTGCCACTGTTTGGGGCTGGCGCACGATCATGCACGTTTGTGTGCATGCGGTTGCGTCGGGCGCAGCGCGACAATGCAGTTACCCGCTGCAAAAACTGCCATGCGGACACGCAGAGAGTCCAGGCCGCCCGACTCCCATTTATTCCTGTGGCCATTTACCTTATAACTCTCGCGTCACACGACCCAATAAGCACACCCACGACGGCACATACAGAGAGGACATCCAGCGGTTCCAATGGCGCTCCCCGTGGCTCCAATGGCGCTCCCAGCGGCCGACGGCGACAACGGGGGCAGTTCACCATGCATCACGTAGTGGACACCCATGTGAGGGGGAAGGCCCTCTCGGTGGTGTACACGAATGATCCGTTCTCGGTGGAGAGCTCCATCCAAACTATGGAGCAGTTCCTTGCTGAGGACAAGTATCGAGTGGTCGACTTCGACCTCGAGTACACCATCGGTCATGCCGGGCATGATCAGAAGGTTGCCGTCACCCATTTGTGCGTGTGACACGACGTCCTCGTCTACCACTACCACCTTGCCACAAGGCCTTGCGAGCATTTCTCCAGGTTTATTGACAACTCCGATTACAGTTTCACTATGGTGGACACCACCAACGATCTAAAAGCGCTCAAGGTTTCGGACTTGAAATGCGTGAATCTTGTCAACATCCAGCACCACTACAAGGTCTGGGGCAGCGACAAAAACATACTGAACTCCCTAGTTGACCTCGCCTTGGCCATCATCGAACCCTACTACATGAAGATGAAGAATGAGAGCAATAAGGACAAGAATGCCTGGCATAGTGTGTGGCATGACAGACTGGATGAACAACATGTCAAGTACGCGGACATGGACGCGTACACAAGCTACGAGATGTACAGGCGGATCGTTGACATGAGGAAGTTTCTTCTTCCTGCCCCAGATGAGGGATCAAGCCACATAGTAGTGGAGGGAGCGTCACAAGAAGTAGATGACTAGATGATCCATTTTTCCAACTTTAGAATGCATGCAATTGTTTATTGAGGTGTGTGTGAATGATCTGTATAGTCACTTATGTAATTGGATATTTATTTCAGTTATATATGTAGATACATGTTATTCTACTTTAGACAGAGCCAATCACACGGCTTATTAGCAGCAATCGTCTATGTTATTATTCGTCTTCGCACACATTTCTGATGATGGAAATGTTTGCCGCGTAACACACACATCTTGTTCAGTTGAACCATTTCCATTGTGTTGCCTATACACTCAGTTCATCCTAGTGAACCGTATGCTGTATATCGCACACGCCTTCATCTGGCTGCCCGTTTCTTTTGTTCCTCCTCATCCCAAACAGTTAATTGAACTGAACCGTATGCCCTACATCGCACACACAACTAAAATCTGAGTCGTGTTTGATGCATCCATCATCACAAACATTTTGCACCTTTTTTGATGATATTTTTGCACCACCATTTGCGATTATGGCATCGCACACAGTTTCATCAAAGGGTCTCTAATCTCTGTGTCGCGTTTGGACCATCCTGAAGTAGTGTAATATGGAAGTAACTGTCGGTGTTCTGGGAACCAGGGTAATCATACCTGCCTACCTACGGCCCACGGCGTGGCTCCATCGACGGCCTGGCACGACCCATCCTCAGCACCGACAAGACAAGACAGTCGCGAGGGGCAAGCCTCATGAGGTCGAGATGACACAAGCCATGATGACCAAGGCCAGGCGGGTGCGAGTAGGCGCAGTGCAGCAGGTTTCCTTTTTGGTGCTAAGGAGACAAGCGCAGACGCGGGGTTCCGAGGAATCAGTGAAAGGTTTCCATTCTCGTGCAACGAGACCAAGACCGCCAGGACGGATGTCATCACCGAGCCCACCACGGCGTCACGAGATGAAGCTTTGCAGGTGAAGACCACCTTTCGTCAGGATAAGATGTACTATTTGTCTCCTTTAAAACTTGGCCACTATGTGATCCCTTCCCGCCTTCATTTTGGAGGAAGAGGACCGACACCACTATAAATATAGCTTAGTCGGCACCATAGGAGGGGATCCGGGATCCAACCCAAACCCTCACTAGCTCACATCCACACAACAACAGGCCTCCTGAGGTTGTTCTTCCCCTATACTAGTTCATCATCAGCCGCCCGCGAGGCTAATCCACCACAAAGCAGGAGTAGGGTCTTACACGCAAGGTGGCCTGAACCTGGGTAAACTGCCATGTCTCTTCCCGTTCTTGTTCATCAAGCTAGGTTGTGGGGGTGACGAGCTGGTTGGCTTGGGAGGTTGAGTTCTTCGCACACGCCCCAGAGTTTGAATCTTTCTTGGGTCAGCAGAGCCTTGAATCCGACATTTGGCGCGCCCAGTAGGGGCGTGTCGAAGCTTCCCTTCCACCATTCGTTCCACCGCCTCTCCATAGTCCCAACGACCGACGCTCGCCGTGTCCGTGCCGAGCGCCGGGTCGCTCGTGTCACCAGACAATGCCTATGTGCAACCGCGCCCCCTGCTGGTCTGCCTCCCCGGTGGCCAACGCCGCCACCGACCCTGCTGCCCATGAATAGCAGGACTCGTCGCTGCCACCATCTGTGCGGCACGACGGCCGCACCGCAACTCTGTCACCCACTCCGGCCATGGCGTCGTCTTCCCACGCTCAGCGTAGACCGGCCAATGCGCAAGATGCGCCGCCCATGGCGCGCGAGCTTTTGCGCTGTCGTCCGGCCAATGACCTCTACGAGGATTGGCTGGGCCACATCGCCGAGCTCGTCAGCATCGCTGGAGAGGCTCCTGCGCTGTCTCGCCCACTGCCTCCCCCGCCGTGTCAAGCGGGCGACATGGCCCACGGTGCACCTCCACCTCCTCTTCGCCGTGATGTTGTCCCCGAGCCAAGGCGCGAGGTCCCCCAGCGCGACCCGCCGCTCTGGGCGCCGACACGCGATGAAGAAAGCTGCCAGGTCGTGCAGCGGCCCCAAGGGGAGGCGCGTGCGTTCCAGCTCCACCACGTCAAGACCGTGTGCCACCTGAGGCGGTGGTGCGCGGGCGTCAAGATTAGGCTCCCCCTCCACGGCGGGCCCCTGTGAGGGCGGCGAGATGCCGTGCGTTCACTCCGGAGCTGCGCCGCGTCACCTGGCCTAGCAAGTTCAAGACAGATCTGCCCCCATGCTATGACGGCACCCTCGAACCTGCTGAGTTCCTCCAGCTCTACGAGCTCAGCAACGAGGTGGCGAACGACGACGAGAAGGTCATGGTGAAATGGTTTCCCATGGCCCTCAAGGACGGCGTGCGCTCATGGCTCGTGAACATCCCGGTGAGGCCGATCTCCTCCTGAGATGAGCTGCGTGAGCGCTTCGTCGCCAACTTCCAGGGTACTCGCGACCGCGCCCCTGCTGTAGGCGACCTATGGTGCATCAAGCAGTAGCCAGGGGAGACCTTGCACAAATACATACAACACTTCCCCAACGTTCACCTCAAGATCCCTAAGGTGTCGGACAGGGCCATCATTTCAGCGTTCACTGATGGTGTCCGGGATGTCAAGATGAAGGAAGAACTCGCCATACACACTACAAAAAAATACACTTCCGTGATGATACGTGTTTGTCACAGTAGGTTGCGTTTTTTGTCATGCATGTACATCCATGACAAATTTATGACAGAATCAAGATAGTCATACCTGTCTTGTCGTAGAAGTGTTCCATGACATTACCAAAATTATCATCATGGAAGTGTCCACTTCCATGACGATAAATCGCGCTTCACAGAAGTGCTTTCGTCAAGGGTGACCGACACGTGGCATCCACCGTAACGGAAAGCCGTTAAGCTATCGAGTCGGGTTTTGGATCCGATAACCCGTTAACAGCCCCGACCAATGGGGATTTTCCACGTGTAAAATCATCATTGGCTGGAGGAAACACGTGTCGGCTCACCGTTGGGACAGATGTCATCCGTTCATTGGACCGAGGTCGCCTATGATACGGCGACACATGGCACGACCCAACAGAGGCCCATTCCTGTGAAAAGGCCGGCCCGTTTGACTTGGTCAAAAGGTGGCGACCCGGCCCACTAAAAGCCTGTTAACGGCCTGTTCGCATATAGCCCATTTATAGCCCGCTAACCCAGGGCCCGTTACACCCTATCCGAATTAGGCCCAGTAGTGTCATCTGGGCCATCCCATATGATTCAGCCCGTTTTAACTTCCGGCCCATGTGTGGCCCATGACTTATTTCGGCCCATATGAGGACCTTTGTAACTCTTGGCCCATTGACGGCCAGTGGTGAAACTGGCCCGTAATGAACAGTGTATCACTTTATACCCATTAACAGCCCATTATTCCATTGGGTCGTTTCCAGCCAATGTTATCTTTCGGCCTTCTCAGGGCCCATTGATTCTTGGGCTCATTTGCAGCATTCGGTTACATACGGCCCGTTACTGTCATTTTCTGCTTGTGGGCCAAATTCAGCCCGTCGTTACAGTCGGCCCGTTTGCGGACCGTTAATACGTTGGGCCGTTTTCATGTAAAAAAACCCGTTGGGCTGTTTTCATAGAGTTATCAAATACGGCCCGTATACAAGGCCAATGGATCCTATGGCCGGGCGAAGGCCCATGGATCATACGGCCTGCAGGAGGCCCATGGTTACAACAGTCCATGTGTTGCCATGATTATTTTGGCCTAGTTACCAAAAATAAGCTATTGTGGCCACTAGAAAAACACAGAAAAAGAACTGCAGTGACTACAAGCAAACAACTAAACAAGACAATAAGGAAATAAATAAGCAAGCAATTAACGCTAGCCTATAGCCGCTATTACACATATTACATCCACTGGGCATCAAAATTCGCCACCAGTGCAAATATAGGGAACAAAGCAGCATATTACAGACATTGGCCGTCAAAATTGGCCACCAGTGCAAATAAACGCGGCAGCAAAACAAGAGCATAATTGAAACAACTGCAGAAGAGCTCAAGAAACGTTATCCTGGGTATCCACCATGCTGGCAATAAGCTTAGCAAGCTGATTAGCTTTGTCCTGTTTGGCGCTAAAATCCTCCAACGCTTGTTGTTGCACCAGAAAGCATGCATCTGAATGCTCTAGGGACTTCTGCAGTCCTTCCGCTTCTTGTCGCAGCACAGCTGATCGATGTCTTTCAGCTTGTAGTTCAGACTCAAGAAACCGAACTGATTCAGACAGCGAGTTCGAATAGCTTGTGCAAGCGGTAGTGGCCAGTAACTCGAACACAAAACCAAGACAGGACTTTGGGGTTGTCTCGCTGTCTTCCAGATAGTCTTCCTTAGCTGTTTTATCAGCTTTGTTGGAGACCAACAAGGATGTGTCACTATCCTAAACCTTATCTGCATTACTAAGGCACTCTTCCCCAATATTCTGTCAGCATTCTAAAAGAAGAAACAAGCAGACACATAACAAGTTTAGCATGTACTAGTATATGAAACTCATTTCGGTGAACTAGTTCATTAGTAAGGTGGACAGGATTAAACTACCAAGTCTTCAATTGCCAAGTACTAGTACATAATAAAAGCATCAAACAAACATATATCTATGTCCTATGGTCACCGCATTGTCTTGCCAAATCAAAATAGAGACACGGTTCATATCATATCGTTCAAGACAAAGCAGCAAAGTGAAAGAATACAAAGCGTGGGAAACTACACGGCACAACAAGATTTCAGATGGGTACCACGGGTCTACATGTACAACAACACTATTGGCTCACAGATGCTAGTAGTGTGCATGATATGAAAGTCAACTGTATACATAATTGAAATTGAAATCAACAGAGCTATTGATAAGAGAAAACCTATTAAAGAAACATGCGTGAACGTACCTGTTGTGCCATTGGAGTTTCAATTGGATCCTTAAATTTAAAAATAAGTTTGTATGAGTAAATACAGTGATACAAGAGCAAAGCAATCATAGTTAAAAAGGCGCCGCCTTAAGCGAAGCGCTTAAGTGCGCCTTAGGCTCTAGGCGTTGGCATAAACGCATTGCGCATAACTACGCATAATCTATGCATAATCACATAAGCATGCGCTTTGGTCAAGAAAGCGCATAAGGCGGTGGCAAAACGCACAATTAACCCCCTAGCGCTTTTTGAACTATGATAGCAATGGAATCTTAAATTAGAACAGCTTGTTCTTCGTGTTTAGGCACTTGTTCTACATAAACAGAGTACAAAGAATACGCAAGAATAAAATACTTATAAATAGAAAATGAGCTCATAGACCTTACCACATTCTTGGTTCGGGACCAAGATAAAACAAGGCATTCCTACCATCGTCCAAAGAATGTGTCTCAGAGAACGTAAGGGAATTTGATGAGTTTCTTTGCCGGTGAAGTACGCTTGCTTTAGGTAATTCCGATATCGCCACCAAGCATTCTTGAAGATAGGAGAGGTATTATCACAGGTTACCTCATCCCGAAGTTTCCAAATCGGTCCTTCTCTATAGAGAAAAATGGGAAAATTTGCTGTATTATAACCATCATGGAGGTAGGATGTATGGGACGAAGCAAAGTAATTGCCCGAATAACATTACTTACACATAACTCCGGACAAACACCTGCAACTGCATTTTCCTTCATCTTCAAAGATAATATTTCCAAGATGGGAAGATACGCACATACGATTTAACAACATCAAATGCGATAGATGCTAAACTACGACTGGCTAGTTGTGCTTCCTCCACGGGAATAGGCTTACTAACTGGTGGAGTTGGGGTTCGCCGTGATAGAATTGGCCCTTTGGGCACTGGAGCTGCCTTACTAACTGCTCTTGTTTGGGAGCTCTGTGGTGGAGATGGTGCTGTGTCAACAGGAACTGGGTTACTATCGGCTGGGGGTTGGGATTAGATTGGGTGAAGCTGGTTCTCTGTCCATCGCAGTAGGGGTACAATCTGCGAGAGTTTGGGTTATGTGTGGTAGGGCTGGTTCCTGTGCATGTACAACCGGGGTGCTATCTCCACCAAGAGGTAGAACTGTTTTATTTGAAGACCGTGTTTTTATTCCGCTAGATACTGGCATCACCCACTCCAATTCAAATGGCCGATAAACAGGAAACATAGTTGAATGTACAGACATTGTATGAGAGACAGATGCAATAGATAGTGTGGAAAAAAGAGGGCATGAAATAGTTGACATGTATATTGTTTAACTAAGACGGATAGCATGACATAATTTCACATATATGATGTCTATCTAAACTGGATAGCATAGCATAACATAATTCAGAGATATGATGAATAACAAAACAGGATCGCATGACATAATTCACCTACATGTTATCTAAGTAATCATGATCGCATCATTTAATTCACATATGTGATTTATATGCTAAATAGAGGGCATTCAATATGATGTCTGAACTAAGAACATGGTGTTGAATATTGTGTATATGATGTCTAAACTATGCAATGCAAGACACCGTATGCATGATATGAGCATTATAACCGTGCCAAGTTAGATCATACACCTCGGTGGGGGAATAGGACTGGTCATCTGTCTCTAATCCATCTCCGAGGAGCTATCGACCCAACAAGAGATCTGCTTGACGTGTAGCATCAGATACTCAAGGTCTTGTTTTCACTCCAGATTTTTCCATTTCCCACCCAAATGGTTGATTCATAGGAAGAGTAGTTTAATGTACAAACATTGTCGACAAATGGAAATGTAATGAAGAAAAGGATGGGCAAGATATCATTCAAATATATGATGCCTGGTTAAACAGGATGGCATTGCACATTTCACATATATTGTGGCTGGCTAAAAGACATGAGACTGCATAATTCCCATATTAGATATAGAAACTAAACAGGTGGCATTACAGAACATCTAAACTAAGCAGATGACATATATGATGTCAAAAGTAGGCACTGCAAGGCAACATATGCATGATATGACTAACATAATCATGCCAAGGTAGAGCAAACACCTTGGGGGTAAATAGGAGTGGTCATGCCCGAATCCGCCTCGTAACAGATATCTTCCTCTGGATTACAATCTGGAGAGGGTGGGGAGGGTTTGCCATTGAACCCACCATGGAGCGATGTCTGCATGACATTGTATTGCCGCACAAAAATCTTCTCTTTTTCTCTACATGTTCAACATGACTGTGTACAATATCTGACATGCATATGAAAAAATATATGGTGAGATTATGTAAGGAGACTATGCAGAAATTTAGAGTGATGGTAACAACCAGAGGATCGATGTTTTTCCGTTGAACCAAAATAGCCCTAATGGATCGACATGAATGTATAGTAATAAGTGATGAAACAAGTGTACAACCTCTTTGCCGTAGCCGTGTTGACCTCAGCATCATTGGATTGGTCGCTGAAGCACTTGAGGCAGAGGTGGCTGTCGGAGGTGTGGAGGAAGATCTGAGGAATCTATAGACGGTCTGTGGCATCGCCTGTTGTGATGGATCGTTCTGTCGTTGGAGCAGCTCCGGTGAGCCATAAGACGCCAAGGCTGAAGCAGCACAAGGCAGACATCGTCAATCTCAAGTGGGATTCTAATAGAATATCCAATAGATGATGTAAAATGGATGTAAAATTAACATCACCAAAAACCACCTAACTACAACAGATGAGGTAAAAATTGTTGACTCTGAACTTAATCGTTTAAACTGAAATTTCATCAGGAATCTCAATGCTACTGTCGAAACTGAATGCAATGGTAGCAGAGAGGCACTTGACATGTAGTTTATGGAGGGCCTGCAGTTCATCTTCAACCTACACCCCCCTGAGCTGCCAGCCACCACCGTCCGAACCGCCAGCCCCAGCGCCGCCTCGCCGCCCCGAAACAACTCGTCACCGCCGCCCCGGCCAACCCTCTAGCCCCCCGCCCCCACCCTGAACACTAAGATAGATAGTGGGGTACCTCTCCGGCGAGTCCCCGTCCCCGCTGCGGGTGATTCTTCCTTAACTCCAGCGAGCCCCCAACTCCCTGAAAATCGATCGACCCAAAGGTCGATTCACGATCAAGTGTGGCTTAATCGGAGCAGAGCAGCAGCACGAGCGAGGGGGAGAGCAGCAGCAGCAGCTAGGCGAGCGAGCGATCGAGCGAGAGCCGGAGCAGCAGCAGCAGCGCGAGCGAGCGAGAGCCGGAGCAGCAGCAGCAGATCCGGCTGGTATGGACGCCGCCGCCGAAGGGGCCTCGCACTGGGGGAGAGCCGCCGTGGAGATGTCGCCCGCGGCGCCGGCTTCAAGGTAGCCGCTCCATGGGGGTGCGGATGGAGCACCGCCGGGCGCCGGAGGTCGAAAGTTAAGGAGAAGGTGCGATGCGATGAGTGTACAACCTCTTTGGTGGCACCGAGTAGGCCTCGCTTCGGCCCGAGGAGTCGGTGAGGATGTTGCGTTCCGGTGGAGCAGGTTAAGGCGGTGTTGTGGGGATGGAGCAGCCGCGATAGACGAGGCGATCATTGGAGCAGCTCCTTGGAGGTGGAGGACGGGCGGCTGAACCAAGGGACGGCGAGATGGACGACGGATCCTCATCCGGGGAGGTGGACGAGGGACGTCCAGCTGTTGTGGTGGACGACGTCGTCGGGGAAGAGGCTCCGGCTAGGCAGCGGTGACGTGGCAGACGGAGGAGGGTGGGGTTTCGCGGCTGGAGCGGAGAGGTTATGGCGGCCTGGTATTTCGAATGGCGAAAAGGGGGCGATGGCAGGGGGTGAAGCATGACTTAGGACCGCACTTATCCAAAATGTAGGGTGTGTTACAAAAGTACCCCCCACCGATTTGAACTAGCGGCCCTTTCGGCTCAGGGTTAGAAGGGGGATTTCGCGTGTCGGGATTTGGCAGCTAGAGGGAGTTTTCGCGCGCGTTGTAATTTCGGGATAGCAAGGCGCGGGTTGTGAAGGCGCCAGTTTTTGGAGCACGATATCTGAATTTTTGGGATATAACAAGATGCGGGTTGAATTTTAGGGACAAGCCTAACGTAGTAATATTGTACTTGTAACGCACTCCAAATCAATTCGCACTTCCTCAACCAAAAAGAAAACGAAAAAATTAAAACTATTCACACCACACAAAGAGAGAGTCTTGCCTCAGACATTACACAAATGTTATTCAGTTACTCCTTCCTTCGATCTATATAGGGCCTAATGCGTTTTTCGATGCTAACTTTGACCAAATATTAGAGCAATGATATATGACATGCAACTTACACAAAGCACACCGTTAACTTCGTCTGTGAAAGGTTCTTTCAATGATATAATTTTCACATTGTGCATGTCATGTACTATTAATCTTGTCAATAGTCAAAGGTGGTCTTAAAAATCTCATTACGCCCTATATAGATGGAAGGAGGGAGTATGAATCCATGTTATGTCCGATTAAATTTTTTCGCTTGGTGTATAATGCATGTAACCTACTCATACCAACATTTTAGTGCATTCCAAATGTCTATACTACCGTTGCAATTCGAACTAAAGTTGAATTCATTTCTCTATTTCAATAAGAATCTACAATCATGATTGTGGCCAACTTCAACCATCATAGTTTCCTTGCTATCCGCCAGATATAAATCAGACGGCCTATAATGCAGGATGGCAGGCACACCATCATCAACAACTCCATTTTTTTATAAGAGTAGAGATAAAATATATAAAATGTAGTATAACATGTTCATAAACACACCATGTCTATCACCGTTATATATATTCACACATGCGTCGGTTTAAAACACTATGATAAATTCTTCAAATATCCGAATTTGCTTTTTATAATGAAGTATATATGATCTCTATTCGTCTTTTACACCCACACAACCCTCTTATCTTTGTAGCTAGCGCTAACTTCCTCTTGTGCATGCACATGCCCGCATCCCTCTCACCCTCCCTCGGCATTCTCTAGCTCCATCGCGCAAATTCGTATTTTCACTTTAGGTCGTTCACCCATGGTGTGTGTAGGCCCCCCAGCTCCTTCTTTACGGCACATATCGATCGATATGCCTCTCTAGCCAGGTGTGCCTAGGACAAACACAAGCTTCCCCACTTCTCTTGTCACAGTCCATGCCTCACTCCCACCACTCTTTTCATCGTTCTCGTACTTGCACACTCCTCCCTGCTCGATATAGTATGCCTCTCGTACCACCTCCTACATGCATCCCTCTCTCTCTATCCTTCTCCTCGTGCCTCATTTGCTTCTAACACACACATGCATGTATATCGATCGATCTCCCAACATATACCTAGATCGACTTTAACTACCCCACCATCGATCGATGTACCTCACAAGTTATGTCTCTCCTTTCTCTAACAAAGGGCAATTGATCTTCCTATGTAGTTATGTCTGCTTACCACAGCCACATCGCCTCATCATTCGTGGCATGCCTCCTGACCCGCCTCTCACACGCACGCATGCACGTACAACAAGCAGCCATCTCCTCTCTTATTGATATTATGGCGTGCCCTCCGTTTGTCTAGCAAGCCTATCCCACCATTTGTTAGAAGCAACTCCACTACCACCCCCTCCAACACTCTAGCTTTGTCTCTCTTCCAACCTTATTCCTCTCCTGCACATATGCATGGATGCAGATCGATCTCCCTTAATACATGAGGCAGATCGATCTCCTTAATACATGAGGTAGGCCTCTCTCCTCCTCCACACATATACTATCAATTGTACATCTATAGTTAATTGGGCCTCCCTCTTCCCCCACCACACACCGATAATCGAGCTCTGCAGGTAGGTATCCATGCCACAGAGACAAACTGCACATGTCCCTCTCACGCTCCAAAGAGGGCCAGCCACTCTATATCTTTGACGTGGGCACACACAAATTCGATGGCACTCTTTATCGATCGCACGCGCACACACACACACACATCATCCCTCTTTTCGATTCTATGGACACCTCAATCCGATGATACCTCCACTCTCTTCTCGTGGATCGCCCCCTCTATATATATATGTTATATCCAGGACTCTATTTCACACAGATTGGATATGTACATTTTTTGATTGACCCTGCCCCCAAAAAAACTCTCAGGAACCCACACACTATATCTCTCTAGGTTTGTATCTCTCTCACACAACCCCACGTAGGTGGTGTACGTATACAAGAAGAGAATAGGTGCATCGTGCACGTACTAACGCTTCGTGCCCAGCCACACTGCTGCTGGTACACGGTGGAGCTCATTTCTTTACAAAATGGCAGCCCACGTGCTAATTTGAATGCCTCAGAGCGGTTGTTTACCTAGGGAGGTCGTACCATGCCCGCATCGAAACAAAGTTCGACTTGACGCATTGCCGCATTATTTTTAAATAAAGTTATAGCGCTCAATGGCACGTACATAGAATATAAAACGATTTTTATGGAGAAAATGGTAGTCCGCTCACTATATACAATGGAGCCTTGCGTGCCTGGTTTGTCGCTCTTCAGAGTATCTCACACAAGGTTGCGGTGGCATCTCTCTCTCTCTCTCACCATTGGTCACTGATCCGGCCGCATCCCGTCCGCCGGGGGAATGGGAGTGTGGTGGCCTCTCTCTCTCTCTCACCGTTGGTCACTGACCCGGCCGCATCCCGTCCGCCGGGGGAAAGGGAGGAAGTGCATCGTTCTCCATAAATACGGCGACGAGGCAGCATGTCCCGATCTGCAGATTCCGCCCGCCGCCGCTCACCTAGTCACATCCCGCCGACCTCCAGGTATCCCCTCCGACCTTTCTCCACTACCCGTCTTTCCACATCGCTGCATGTGGATCTTCCATAGTTCTTTGCTCAAAATGTAGCTCATCCAGCGTAATTTCCATATTGCATTCTCATCCTCACTCCGTTTTAAACAAACACAACCGTGTTGTTATCTTCCATTAGGGCAAGGAACATGCTTCTTTTTTGTCGTCGCATGTGTCATCAACTGTTATTGGCCAGTAATTGTTTCCTTTCTACCTCTTTTTTGCAAAAAGGGTTATCTATTTCACCCCGTTGCTATTGCGACCTTTTGGTGAACTGCACAAATCAGTTTTTTCTTAAGAGTGTTTTGTGCAGTTATACTAAAATGTCACATGGGCAACGTCTCTACATTTCAAAGGCGATCGCACAAAGGGAGATTGGTTTTGCTCTATCCTCCTCATCCAACTCCGAGCCTAATCTTCTCCAAGTAGTTAGTCTTAAGAGAGACCGCAAAGGTGACCGGCTTCTATTTGTGTGTTTATTGTTTCATCAGCAGTCCTCTATTATCGTGAATCACACTTAATATCTTTGGAACAGGGACGCCAGCTCTATTTTAGTGGAACTGCACAAAATGATCGAATGTTGCATGCTCCGCATAACTACTTTTTTCCCAACATGCCTTGTTGATTTAGACAGAGCTGGGGGCGTTGTCGCCAATGAAAGCATGGATCAATTTTAATTTAACACCTTCTCACAACTCGCCTTCGTTGTGATGTAAATATTAGCTCGATCTGCTAATAATTGACATGCATTAGCAAGGAAGTTAGTTTTTATTGTTTCCGAAAGAGCATCGATGGCAAGACACGCTAAACAAAAGCTGAAAGCTCACACCGTTGTACAATTTCATGTCACCGGAAAATTATATGTATAGTACGTCAATTATGTAAACAAATGATGGAAGCTTGATAGCATTGCCGTAAGCCTCTTCATCATCCGGGTCCATGTGCCATGCACAAAATTATACTCCTTCGCTCCTAAATATTTGTCTTTTTACAAATTTCAAACGGGCATATTTTAGAGTATAGATTCACTCATTTTGCTTCAGATGTGTACTCCCTCCGCTCCTAAATATTCTATTTGTCTTTCTAGAGATTTCAACAAGTGACTACATACGGAGCAAAATGAGTGAATCTACACTCTAAAATATGTATATATACATCCATATGTGCCACCATTTGAAATCTCTAAAAGATAAATATTTGAGTAGTCACTGTTGAAATCTCTAGAAAGACAAATATACTCCGAGTATATTTAAGAACCGAGGGGTAGTGCACAACCGCATGGGAGACTCAGCCCGGTCGTTATACCAAGCATTAATTGTGAGTAATGAGCAGTCAAATCATAAGTCCCACCTTTTCCTAATCGTAAGTTGCTCAAGAAGCAACCATCAATACGCTCTTCTTTGAATCCGCTCATACTAGTCCATCCACATCAAGCTTATACAAATAAGGCCGTAAAAAACAAAAATAATCAGGGACGAAGGCGACTAGCGACCGGCCTGAAAAATAGCATTGGTAGTTATAGCACGGCGTACACACATGCATGCAGTGCTTCCACCCCGGGTGCACACATGCATGCACTTACTCCACTCCGTAGTAGTACAGTACATGGAGAGAAAAGTGTGGACTTGATTGTGGTTACCACGCCCTAATTAATTGAGCATTAAACCAAACGCGTCTAAAGTCTCTCTGGTGGTGGAAATGCATTGAGAGAAATGCATCGTAATGAAGCGCGCCCTGTAAACTATGACGGAGGGAGGAGTAGTATGAAGGTGCAAAACCAAGTATCCGTATGGCCAGTCGGTCAACGCACCTCCTCTTGGCATATCACTGACATGTGGGACAGGAGTGTGAGAAAACCGATCTCAATTGACGGCAAAGAGCCAACCCGCCGTTCCTTGAGAGAGATCAGGAGCGAGAACACACAGACGGGCTCGCACAGAGGCCAAGATATATTCGAGCATGGTTGGTTGATTGATATCATTCATTACATGTTGGGCTGCCGCTTCCGCCCTTCTCCGAATAAACGTGTACTTTATCGTAGATAAAAATATAAGAGTACAGACGCTCCACCATGCGGTTCTAGTAGTAGTACTACTCAGTACATCGCACTTGGCTCTTCGCCTCTTCGTGAAGTCAAACAATGATGGTACTCCACATGTTGGGTACTACAGTGTATGCCTCTGACAATGTGACACCGAATGGACTGATGCATGTCCACCGAGGGTAGGTTGCATTAGTCGAAAGGCGTAAGCGAGCTTCACCTTGTCATGGAAGCTTCTCCTCGCTCATGAAGTTGACGGGACACACCAAAAGTAGTGCTAGTCCATACTCCCTCCTTTCCTAAGTTAATATGGCTTAATCTTTTTATGGGTAAATGAGAGAGCTTTATTCATATATAAGCATTCTTAGGACGATCAGCCAAGACACTAGTCACTAGGAAGGGAGGTACCCCACAAAAAAACAAGTAGGAAGCGAGGTGTTTCATCAAGCCAGCTCTCGACTACATTCAAAGTGCAGCAAGCACTGTTTGCACGAGGATGCGCCGCAAGGTTTGCTGACCTGTTTACATGCTGAATAACAAAAAAAGAGGAAATATTACCGAGCGCTACTATTTGTAAACAGGATATGAGCTAGAATTAAGCGATAATTGTGGCGAGTGTTCCATGCAATCAACTTCCATTATCACATGCGAGAACCCTTGAAGAGAACAAAATGTGTTGAAGATTGCTTTATCACATTTTAAAATAATAATAAGAGTGCAGACGCTCCTCCATCCGGTTCCTTGTACTAGTATAGTACGTACCTTTATAGACTATAGTAGTAGTACTAGTACTAGTAAACTTTGCGCTTGGCTGTTCGCCTATTCGGGAAGTCGAACAATAGTAGCACTAGTAGTATAGTCTATGCTTCTGGAAATCTGACACCGAATTAACTGTTGCACGTCCGCCGCCTGAGTGAGGGAGAGCTTGCATTAGTCAAAAGTTTCTCCTTGTCTTGCGAGCCACCGCGCGCAAGCTTCTCCCATCCTGCAACCTTCTCCTCGTTCGGCAAGTTGACGGGACACAGCAAAGTAATGCTAGTCCATACTGCCTCCTCTCCTGCTAATATGGCTTAATTTCAAACGAGATAAATACACCGTTCACATCGTATATTTGTAAAAATACGGTCAAGGACTTCATAATACGCTCATTGCGCCAATATATAAATTTTTCGGTGTTTATACGGTCACTAGCTCACCCCGACCGAGTATGTGTGCATGCATGCACGTAGGTTGAGCACTTAGCCCGACTGCAGTGTGTTCCGTCGTGTGCTCGGACATGCATGCATTAGGGCGTCGCACGCTGCTTTTTGCCCATGTGTACGCAGGATCGCTGCATACACGTAGGGGAGTACGGTAGGGGCCACTAAGGAGCAAATAAATCACACAAGAAGTTAGTCGGAAGTAGCAACCATCATTTCACTCTTGAATGACACGTACGCAATATAAAATGGTTGATATGGAGAGAAAAAGAAAACCACTATATATACACTAACAGGAGCCTAAGCTACAAGCCTGCTTGCTAAGGTTGCTCTCTTCACAAGCATAGAACGACGGGCCTGATCCGCAGCTGGGGGAAGGGACCAATGTTCTGCGTAGAAGCGGTCAACATCGGCGAGGGAGAAAACCCGCAGTCGGTGCGTCCCAATCGGGGGTCACCGCGGTATGGGCCGATGCCGCGTCCCAACTGCCCTTCTAGCTACAGCCTGACGTCCCAGGTAGTCCATCTTTCTTGTGGAGCCGGCTTGCTCCACTGCCGTAGCTCCATCGCCATGTCGATCTTTATCTACTTCTACCGGCTTCTACTTGTGATGAGTTTATGTCTCATGAACTAGTGCCAGTACTATTATTCTAATCACACTTCTTCAATATCTTTGCCATCGTGGATGCTCGTGTCGATTTTAGTGGAACTGCACAAAAGCATCAGATGATCCGAGGGTGCCAAATTGCCTTTCATTTGATGTGTTCTACCTGGCCAGGGAATTAAATCATGTTTAGGGTTTAGGGTTTAAGTCGTAGTGACCCCATCAGTAGTTTTTTTCCAGACACGCCTCACAACTTTTTTCTTTAGTTGTGAAGTAAATATTGGCTATGATCTGTGAATCATTGAGATGCATCAGCATGCGTGTTAGTTTTCCTTTGTATTTGATGGAATGTTGTAGCCAGCTATTGCGACCTTGGAATAGGAATGAAAATGGAGTGGAAAGTTTCCGTTTTTCCGGAGAAAAAATGGAAATGGAGAGAAACCAATGTTTCGTTTCGTTGGATCGCGCCATCGAGAAAAACCAACGTTTAAATCACGTCCGTCGTGTTCGTGTCTCACCCTCCTCCACGGCTCGACCCCACACGGTCGCTCGGCATGCCACTCACCACACCCATGTATATCATAACTTTCCCGCCTGCTTGTCGATGGATCGCGCCATGGAGTGCTAGCACTACAGGAAGAGATTGACGAGTTGGGGGAGGACAGCTAGCTGTATCATGGACTCCCAAGAACTTTTTACATGCATGTGGTAGTCGGCTATTGCGACATTTGAACGCGGAGCAGCCGCGTGCACCCGGAAGCGGCGCGGGCGACGCTCTCTCAGCCGGCGTGCTGCTTCAATGCCGACGCCAGTGAGAGGTCGCTCCGCTCTGGCCGGGCATGAATGCGGGCACTGACCGTTTCGGGCGGGAAGCACGCGCGGGTGATGAAGAGGGTTCGGGTTGGTCAGGACCGGCCATGGCAGCGGTCCGGACGTGCGCAAACAAGAGATGTTGTACGTTAATATTGCTGCGTATATAATTGACATCGTAAATAATGTGCCAGTTGGACAAATATGATTGGAGATGGATATGGAAATGGAATTTTATGTAAACACGAATATGCATGTCTATGTCAATGTGTGTGTGCGCGACGACCTGGAAGCGGGGGCGTGTTTTTGATCGAGTTTTCTTTCTTGGTACGTTAGAAAATCAGTTTGTCTAATTCACATCTAGATGTTATTTAAGGATATCACATCTAAGCTCCCACAAGTATATAATGTAGCAACAAGAAACAAAAAAAATTAGGAAAAAAAATAAACCACAAATAGAGTGGACATCAACTTAGATGTGACATAACTATGTCACATCTAGATGTGTCCTAGACAGACCCTTAAAAAATTGTCCGCCAGTTTTTGTTTCTTTTTTCCGGGAACGCGTGTATTCTATTTAAAACCACTGCTATGGAGAGATTTTTTTACTCCATTATAGCCTATTGTTTGATAGAGTTTCTCGCGTCTCGCTCTCTCACCCTCTCCATATCAAAACAAGAGGGCAGTGTCCACTCTATCTCTCTCCTCACCGGTGGTCACAGATCCGGCCGAATCCCGTCCGCTGCGGGAGGTGAGGAGGTGCAGCGTTGACGTTGTCGCCGTCGGCGACGGAGGGAGCCGATGCGCACTGTCCTCTCGGAGCCATACCGCGCGACGAAGATCCTCCGCGCCTTGTTCGCTGCCATCGTGTGGGCAGATCCCGCCCGCCCGCCTAAACGACATCTCGCCCACCGAGGTATAACTTCTTGTCTGGTCCAGCTCCCAGTCGCCATGCGGGTTTTCTTCTATGCGACTACACCCCAGATCCCCATGCATAGTAGCTAGGGTTCGTCGGCTGGTCCAACATCACCTACTAGTACTATTACAGAGGAAATGCCACTCAAAAAGTTGTCCTGATTTATCCCTCGGTGGAGGTATACATGTTGTTTCGACAAAAAGTACATGGTGGTTGTTGATACGTCTCCAACGTATCTACTTTTCCAAACACTTTTGCCCTTGTTTTGGACTCTAACTTGCATGATTTGAATGAAACTAACCCGGACTGACGTTGTTTTCAGCATAATTGCCATGATGTTGTTTTATGTGTAGAAAAGAAAAGTTCTCGGAATGTCCTAGAAATCCACGGAGGCACTTTTTGGAATAAATAAGAATTTTTGGCGAAAGAATCAATGCCAGGGGGGCCATAGGTTGTCCACGAGACAGGCGGGCGCCCCCCTAGGGCGCGGCCTCCTATCTTGTGGGCCCCCTGGACCTCCACCTACGTCAACTCCAACTCCATATATTCACGTTCGGGGAGAAAAAAATCATAGAGAAAGTTTTATCGCGTTTTACGACACGGAGCCGCCGCCAAGCCCTAATCTCTCTCGGGAGGGCTGATCTGGAGTCCGTTCGGGGCTCCGGAGAGGGGGATTCGTCGTCGTCGTCATCATCAACCATCCTCCATCACCAATTTCATGATGCTCACCGCCGTGCGTGAGTAATTCCATCGTAGGCTTGCTGGACGGTGATGGGTTGGATGAGATTTACCATGTAATAAAGTTGGTTTTGTTAGGGTTTGATCCCTAGTATCCACTATGTTCTAAGATTGATGTTGCTATGACTTTGCTATGCTTAATGCTTGTCACTAGGGCCCGAGTGCCATGATTTCAGATCTGAACCTATTATGTTTTCATGAATATATGTGTGTTCTTGATCCTATCTTGCAAGTCTATAGTCACCTATTATGTGTTATGATCCGACAACCCCGAAGTGACAATAATCGGGATACTTCTCGGTGATGACCGTAGTTTGAGGAGTTCATGTATTCACTATGTGCTAATGCTTTGTTTTGGTTCTCTATTAAAAGGAGGCCTTAATATCCCTTAGTTTCCGTAAGGACCCCGCTGCAACAGGAGGGTAGGACAAAAGATGTCATACAAGTTCTTTTCCATAAGCACATATGACTATTTACGGAATACATGCCTACATTACATTGATGAATTGGAGCTAGTTCTGTGTCACCCTATGTTATAACTATTGCATGAGGAATCGTGATTCGCATAATTATCCATCAACGATCCATTGCCTACGAAGCTTTTCACATATTGTTCTTCGCTTATTTACTTTTTCCGCTACATCATTACAACTACTACAAAAACCCCAAAACATTTATCTTTACTTCTGCTACTGTTACCATTATTATCATACCACTTTTGCTACTAAATAATTTGCTGCAGATACTAAGTTATCCAGGTGTGGTTGAATTGACAACTCAACTGCTAATACTCAAGAATATTCTTTGGCTCCCCTTGTGTCGAATCAATAAATTTGGGTTGAATACTTTACCCTCGAAAGCTGTTGCGATCCCCTACACTTGTGGGTTATCAAGACTAATTTCTGGCGCCGCTGTCGGGAGCATAGCTCTATTCTCTCGAGTCACTTGGGATTTATATCTGTTGATCACTATGAAGAACTTGAAAGACGCTAAGACCAAGATTTTGCCCTCAACTACGAGGGGAGGTAAGGAACTGCCATCTAGCCTTGCACTAGATTCTCCTTCTGTTATTAGTAGGCTTGCGACACCTAATACTTCTACTGCTATGAATTCTGATATGTCACATGTTATTGATGATGCCACTTTTGCTATGCATTATGAAACTACTTCTGTGCATAATACTACTTTGCCGTTAGGTGAATTTCTTGATGAACAACTTGCTAGAGTTAGGGGGAATGAAATTAATGAGGATCCTATCACTGATGATAGTGATGATGAAGGTTCTCCCAATGATTATGTATAACCTGTTGTTCATAAGGGTTATGTTATGAACGAGGTAGTTGCTAGGGAAATTTTTGCTTGCAATGATAGAAATGATCTAAAGAAACTATTAACTAAATGGAAGCAGCAGCCTCTTAATGCTAGAATGAAACCCGATGCTGCTTTTGCTACTTCACCTATCTGTGTTACTGATAAGGATTATGAATTCTCTGTTGATCCTGAAATTATTACTTTAGTTGAAACTAATCCTTTTTATGGCCTTGAATCTAAAACTGTTGTGGCACATCTTACCAAGTTGAATGATATAGCTAACCTGTTTACCAATGATGAGAAGTCTTGCTATTTATATATTCTTAAGATATTTCTGTTCTCATTAAAGGGTGACGCTAAGACTTGGTATAATTCTCTTGCTCCTGGTTGTGTGCGTAGCCCCCAGGATATGATTTATTACTTCTCTGCTAAATATTTCCCTACTCATAAGAAACAAGCTGCCTTATGGAAATATATAATTTTGTGCAAATCAAAGAAGAGAGTCTCCCACAATCTTGGGGAGGCTTCTCCGTCACTTAATGCTTTGCCCGATCATCCTCTTAAGAAAAACGAAATACTTGATATCTTTTATAATGGACTAACCGATGCTTCCAAGGACTACTTGGATAGTTGTGCTGGTTGTGTTTTCAGGAAAGAACTGTCAGACCCCGATCCTAAGTCACACCGATCTAGCATGTAACACATCATATCACTTTGCGGCCTCACGCACGGTATTCTACCTGGGTGTCGCCTTACCATGGCCCGGGACCGCTTATGCCTTTTGGCTCACGATATGATAGTGTCGCTAGCATCCATATGACAAAGAACCCGGCCGACATGGCTAGTCGTGAACCCAAAGCGGCGCTAACCCATGGGGACAGGCATACATGAATCACATCGAGCATGTCGGTCATCAACGATAAATTCGGGCTTAGCATCGCTAACAGGACTCCGGTATCCCGGGCTGTAGCAGGCTAGGCAGGACTCCGAATATCACCGTGTGACATTTCCCCGAAGTGACAGACATAGGAACGAAGTGAAACACATGCCGGCCAGTCAAGTGTCCAGAGCAGTAGTGCTGGGCTAGTAGGACTCCGGTGAACCGGCTGTGCAGACTACTATCGCCGTAAGCACAAGACTACATTTCCCCATATGAGAGGCTGCCAAGGATAAACAACTAGTTTGTCGGATCCCACACATACCAAGCATTTCAAACATACACACAATATGCTCAATATGTGTAGATACAACATGGCATCACAACATAACTCTACGACTCAAATATTTATTCAATAGGCTCCGAGGAGCGAGATATTACAAACATGGTTCTCATGACCCAACACTCGGAGCATACAAGTCAAAGCACAAGCGGAAGCTAAACATGTCTCGAAAGTACGCATAACTAAAATGAAGAAGGCCGAGAAGCCCGACTATCTACCGAGTTCGCCGAGGGCACAAGATTGTAGCCGAGGTAACAAGCTAACCGTCAAGTCCAAGCGGAACTACTAGCGAGACCAAGTCTCTCTCGCAAAACATAAAATAAGCAAACGTGAGTACAAACGCATTTCAGCAAGACTTACATCGTAACTAGCTACATATGCATCATTATCAAAAGAGGGTGGTGGAGTTTTGACTGTAGCAAGCCAGCTTTGACTCGGTGGCTATCCTGAACTACGACTGCAATTAACTCTTTTGAGGTGGCGCACACGAGTCCACATATTCATCATATCAATACACCACTATGGATCCGCTCCCGTCTCCCTACGAGAACGCCATCCATAGCACTCACGCTTATCTTGCGTATTTTAGAGTATCCACTTTCACTTGTCTATGAACTGATACAGGCAACCCAGAAGTCCTTCTCTGTGGACACGGCTCTTCGAATAGATCATATTAACCCGCAGGGGTGTACTTCTTCACACACGCTCACCACTTACCGCCGTTTACACGACATGTACTCGGCAACCTTCAAGCGGAAGCCCAACGTGGGTGTCGGCCACGACCTACCTAAACACACAAGTCCCAAGTCCGTGTTTATCGCCTATTCGGTTCCATCCGCAGGAGTCCGCCGAGGTTTCCCATATAGCCCCGAATGATGTGTGCAGGGTTCCCAGACACCAAACGGGCGAATCGGTACACCGGCCACGGTGCCTACCGCAACACAACCCACCCCTACGGTCGGCTATGCGGCCCCCAAAGATACTACAAACACCGTAAACTACTTGCAACTCCCGGACCGAGGACAAGGGTGGTTAAGAAGCCGAGAGGGTCAATTAAGGATCCCAATGCGTGGTAGTATCTGCTTCATGGATCACAAACACGTAACTCAGTTCTCGAGGACGGCTGCAATGAGACAACCCACCATGTACTCCTACATGGCCTCTCACCGCTACCTTTACCAAATCGTGTTCACACACTTAGCTCACACACGTGAGGATATGTTCACACAACCATTCCAATTCATTCTCGATGAATCAGACTGACTCAACTCTAAGCAAAGGCAGTGCACGACAACAAGCATGAATGAGTAGGCACAACATGGCTCAAACAACTCTTACTCATGCTAGTGGGTTTCATCTAATTCTTGTGGAATGACAGTCATGCAGAGGATAAAGGGGTTCAGCTACCGCAGCAAGTAACACATGAGTCGTTGTTGTCCTAATGCAGTAAAATAGAGCAGGAGCAAGAGAGTGGAATTATATCGGAATGAACAAGGGGGTTTTTCTTGCGTGGCACTTCTGAAGATAATATAGTTCTTCATCGGTGTCATCGAACTCATCGTTGAAACATCGTCTACTGAGAGGGGACAATCACCGGCAACTGAGAAAGAACACATTCAATGCAATGCACATTCACATGAATGACATGTCATGTTAAGGTACTGAATTCACCTAATGCAATGTCTAGCCAAGTTAATTGAAGTGGAATTCGACAAGAGTAAATTCCAACTCCAAATGTTATTTCATAATTTGCCCTAATCATGATTCATCCTATTCAGTGAAGTTAACTTGTTCAATCATGCATGAAAGTGCCATAAACAGATTCTTCATATTTTTCTGATCATTTTCATATATAAATTATTTAATTTGGAGTTACAGATTAAAAGTTATGAATATTTGAAGTTTGGGGTATTTTCAAATTTCCTGAATTAAATTAAATCCAGAAAAGGTTATTCATCAAGGCCAAGATGACATAGGTGTGACGTTAGCAAGTCAATCGGGTCGGCCAGGTCAAACCTGACCTGTGGGTCCCGAGTGTCAGAGTAATTAGCTTAACTAAATTTTAATTAAACTAAACCTATTTAGTTAGCAGGGCTGGGCCCCACCTGTCATTGACTCATGAGAGTCAACCAGGGCCCACCCGAGTCAAAGTCCACGTCGGCTGCACCGGCGACTAGCCGCCGGCGAGCCCGACGCAGCGGAGGAAGTGCTTTTGGCGATTCCGGCGACCAAATGAGCCGCGGAGGGTGGCTATGGGTAGTCAAGCAAGCCGCTGCTATTGGTGGAGCCGGTTGGGGTCGGGTGCATTTGGAATCGGCGCCCATGACGACCTAGGAGGTCACGGAGTTCGGCCAAGACGAACTTAGGCTAGAGGGATCGGTGAGGTGCGGGAGTGCATGGTTAGACTCCATGGGGTGCGGTGAGTGTGAAGGACACCATGGGGTGGTCGAAGAGTGACCGGGAGCACGCCGGGCGACGAGCTCCACGCGGCGGGTGTGTGAGCTTGGTTCGGTTGCTACGCTGCTCAAAAGCGAGAGAGAGAGGGAAGGGAAGGTAGACGGGCTCACGGGCGACTTGTAGAAGCTCTCGTCGAGGTCGGGGACGGACCGGAGCGACGACGGCGTTGAAGGGGATCTCCGGCGACGGTGGACTCGGCCGAGGGCGGTGTGGTGGATTCGGGGCACTAGAGCAAGCGGGGCTTGGCTAGTTTGGGGTAGTCGAGAGCCGGAGCTCCTAGACAAGGTGAGGGGAGCACGGACGGCGGGAGCGCGTTATTCTGGCGATGGAAAGCGACGGCGGCAAGGCCGGCCAAGGCGGGAAGAGCGAGAGAGATGAACCGGGAGGAGAGGGAGTGTCCAGGGGTTCGGGGAGAGCGAGGAGGCGATCCTCATCGGCAATGGGCGAGAGGAGCGGCGAGGCGGGCGACCAGTGCGTGGCACCCATGCGGTGCCCTGCCGAAAGCACTCGGCTGCCTGGCTCAAGCCGAAAGTCAAGCAGCTACATGCTGGCCCTTGCTGGCCGGGCCGGGCAGTGGGCTGTAGGTGGCGCCAGTGTAAGTCCTTCCCTGTTTTATCTTTTTCTATTTTTCTACAACTTTGTGGAGTTTTTAAAAATACTAGAACAGCTCCAAAAATCACCAAACTGCTTCCTCGGTCCAATGTTGGAATATTTCCAACATGAAACATTTTAGTTTGGGAATATTTGGGCATTTGAAATATTTTATATAATTTTAAACGCCCAAACTCAAATACTTATGATTTAATTCAAAGATCCAAATGTCATGGAGAAATGTGCAACATCTCTCGTTATCAAGTTTCCAGCATTTTTCCAAAAATGGTGAACATTTTTTGAAGGCCATTTGAAACCACTGAAAAATATTTATGGTTGAGCCTATTTGAATTCCTTTAATGCTAGGGTTTTGGCAATCCCCATTTCAAATTTCATGAAAATTAAACATGATGCATGGATGCAATGCCACTAGCTACAAGCAAGCTCTAGGGCTGTGACAACTCACCCCCACTAAACAAGAATCTCGCCCCGAGATTCAAGACGTGAAGTAAGAGGAAAAGGGGAGTCACAAAACTATCACAATCTTCATGATCCACTTGCCCTTCTCGAAAATATTGATCCATTCCATCATCTTGGTCTTGACGTCTTGCTTTCGAGATCTTCACTCAACATGACAACAGAAAGAGGGGGACACCCTACAGGATTTAATCTTCTTGAAGATCTAGCAACTCACGATCAACTCACGGAATGAGAGGGTGAACATCTCGAGTTGAGACACAAAACACATCGAGAGGGATGGAAGAACAAACGACGAGGTTTGATTGGTGGGCAACAATTCCACGCTTAGAAGGATGGTGGATGGTGTCAAGGTGGCGAGGAAATATTTGTCATGATTCAATAACGGGGCACCCCAGGAGAGGTGACGCGAGGAACTATTCCCTTAAGTGGCAAAAAGAATTACTTTTGATATAACATCATTGAAACTCTTTATACCAGCCTAAGGCAATCAGAAACGATCACTTGGTGGAGTGCAAAGGAATGGTACACCCGGACTAGAATGGATGATGTGGACTACCTTGTTGAAGACAACGCAATGGATGACTTTTGCTTATCACCGGAAATGGATGTGACCCATGGTAAGTCCACTTTTGAGGATGATCCTAGACAACAATTGTCGAGAAGGCAACCCAAGGGAGATTGGCACAATGGGATGCGAGCCGGGAACAAAATGCAAATGCTAGGAATATTCCAACCATCATATCTGCCGAGATTCAGATCTGGTTGGTGTTAAGATATTCCGCACTCATCGAAGTCTAGAAGAAAAATGAAAGTTTGCAACACAAATCGACGAGAAGATGTTGCGAGATTCTCGGGAATGAACTACGATAGCAAGCTCCAAAACATGAGCTGGTTCTGCTACTAACATGTGAACATGTTGTCCAAAACAAGAATGACCACATAGTAGTCTTATCATAAAACACTACCGAGTTCAGGTGGGGAACCATCAACGAGGATATTGAAGTCCTTGCATAAGTCATGATTAGCTCTTATGAAGAAACTTCTTGTCCCTGAACCAATCAATCAGTGGCTTGGTGTGCTATGGAATTCATATGGAATGAAGATGATCAGCCATCGCACCATAGAATACTTCAAGACGTGCATGACTGACTTGGGATGATTCCCAAGGAAACAAAACAAACCTTTCTCAAATTCATGGCGGCAAATTACACCTAAAGCACATGAATTGAGGAAGTCACTCTTTCCATCCAAGCATAGGCTTCATGAACGGAACACGAAGAAATGCTTACACAAGTTTCCAACACTAGGTTGATGTTCAACATGACTCATGGGGAGACAAAATGCTACCGATGGGCTCAACAAAGAACTCATCGGAATTTCCATATCACCGACTTCCACCATCATGTGAACACGGTAATAGTATTGGTCAGACCAAAAGATGTAATGGTTTATACCCGAGGGATCAACCACGAGTAAGACAACATTACGAGCATCGTTGGTACTGATTTGATTTGACGATAGCCCACACTCAAATCAATGGATTGATAAGACAATAGGTCCAAAGAATCGATCACGAGGGACCAATCGATGAAGATATCATCTTTCTTCAACACACACTACGCAAGAATATCCCTTTGGAACGAACTAGGTTAGGCAAACTTTTATCTTCCAACTCTCCAAGTTGTTGTCTAGCTTAACCAACTAGCTCGTGGATATCCAACACAGATTCTTGGGGAAAGGGTGGTTCACAAGAAACCAACTTGATCACGGGCTCAACATAACAATAGAGACAACCCGGTAACACTTCCAAGAAGATATTTGGAAAGTCACGAACCACCGGTATGTTACTAAGCTCGAGAACAATCTTGCTTTTGAGGGCAAGATGATATGATCAAATAAGCAAGGGATTGAATAATCCTATCTCATTGATCGAAGGGTGCACCAGAAATAAGGACTAGGTAGCACGATCAATCCTAGTATGATGATTTAATAACCAACATGCTAAGAATGAAAATATTGTCCATTAATTACCAAGCAACGAGGTTGCTAGGAGTATCGATTTCACACATCACAATTCACTTGTCGACATTCCGGTCGCATTAACACGGGACCGAGGAATGAGTAATGATAGCGAGAAGTATCACTACGACAAGAATTCATAAGAGAAAGTGCAATTCTCATAATGTTCCTGACATAAAGATGATAACACTCCAATGTAGAGCAGAATCAAAGCTGGATTGGCATTTTGATCTGCGGAATACAACTGCTTTGACCCAATCCTAGAAATGGATGAGGCATCGAGTTTGTTTCTCCTAGTCATTCCGCAATGTAATGGCTTGACGGACCACAAGGATAATAGACATCGATAAACGAATGCACACATACTCTTGGTTATCAATTGACAGACGGGGTCGGAATACAACTAAAGAGAGCAACTCAAGGGAACATATAATTTTTCGAGTTGTGGATGCATAGATTAGTATGTCGAACAAAGCTCAACATTTCTTCCGGATAATCCATGCAGAGAAAGTAGAACTGGCAGAGTCACAATTATGAATGGAGAACTCCTCAAGAGAACTCTTATTGTGATCTTTTGGTTCAAAGAACTTCTGCCTTAACTAGTTCATGGTATTTGGAAGAAGGAAATACCACGGACCTCGAGGACTATCGCAAAGGTTGCTAATATCCTAAAGGAACTAGCAATTACTAACAACATGAAGTAGGGTGAATCTCGGGTTCAGAAACCCAGGAGTAGAATGCCCATCGACTAATAACATCACGGATGCTTTCAAGAATAATGGTCAGAAACATCACACTGGGAATACAAAAGCATTGCTAAATTGCTAGATGACTTCCTAAACAACTAGGGTCATAATAGTAGCTCCAACATCTATGCCGAGGCAGCGGAGTACCTCAACATACTAATTTGTGTGATTAATCTGGCCCGGATGAACATTAGAAATGGAGGGGAGGGATTTGCAAACGCATCAGACTATTTAGAGACACAGGATGACTCGGACAAAGATAACAGCTGTAAATGCTCAAAATGATTTGAGACATCCTGCAAAAATGGTGGCATAACCACTCTACATCACAATTCCAAGGTTCCGTGATCTACTATTATAATACTGTAGTGGTAGGAACTGAACTGAGTCTTAAAACCAACAATCTTAAAAGTCTGTGGGTTAGTAACACGTCATCCTAATAGATGGATGAGAAGCCTAGTTCTTAAACCCCGTAGAAGAGAAGAGGATGACTCAGAGCAGAAGGCCATGAGGTATAAGGAGTAAAAAGAGCCTTATGTTCCCTTCCACAATCAATTCCCTTACATAGCTAAAGCATTTATAGACACAACTTCGACCAGTTTGGCTTGGTAATCCTACAGGCAGTCCGGCTCTGATACCAACGCTGTCAGGACCCCGATCTAGCATGTAACACATCATATCACTTTGCGGCCTCACGCATGGTATTCCCACGGGTGTCGCCTTACCATGGCCCGGGACCGTTTGCGCCTTTTGGCTCACGTATATGATAGTGTCGCTAGCATCCATATGACAAAGAACCCGGGCCGACATGGCTAGTCGTGAACCCAAAGCGGCACTAACCCATGGGGACAGGCATACATGAATCACATCGAGAATGTCGGTCATCAACGTATAAATTCGGGCTGTAGCACTGGGCTAACAGGACTCCGGTATCCGGCTGTAGCGAGCTAGGCAGACTCGAATAACACCGGTGACATTTCCCGAAGGGATGTATATAGGAACGGCGAAACACATGCCGGCCGATCAAGTGTCCAAGCAGTAGTCTTTGGGCTAGCAGGACTCCGGTGAACCGGGCTGTAGCGGACTACTATCGCTCAAAAGCACGAGACTACATTCCCCATATGAGAGGCTGCCAAGGATAAACAACTAGTTTGTCGGATCCCACACATACCAAGCATTTCAAACATACACACAATATGCTCAATATGTGTAGATACAACATGGCATCACAACATAACTCTACGACTCAAATATTTATTCAATAGGCTCGAGGAGCGAGATATTACAAAAATGTGTCTCATGACCCAACACTCAGAGCATACAAGTCAAAGCACAAGCGGAAGCTAAACATGTCTGAGTACGCATAACTAAAATGAAGAAGGCTGAGAAGCCCGACTATCTACCGAGATCTGCCGAGGGCACAAGATCGTAGCTGAGGTAACAAGCTAACCGTCGAACTCCAAGCGGAACTACTAGCGAGACCGAAGTCTCTCTCGCAAAACATAAAATAAGCAAACGTGAGTACAAACGTACTCAGCAAGACTTACATCGTAACTAGCTACATATGCATCATTATCAAAAGAGGGTGGTGGAGTTTTGACCGCAGAAGCCAGCTTTGACTCGGTGGCTATCCCGAACTACGATTGCAATTAACTCTTTTGAGGTGGCGCACACGAGTCCACATATTCACCATATCAATACACCACTATGGATCCGCCCCGTCTCCCTCACGAGAACGCCATCCATAGCACTCACGCTTATCTTGCGCATTTTAGAGTATCCACTTTCACTTGTCTATGAACTGATATAGGCAACCCAGAAGTCCTTCTCCGTGGACACGGCTATTCGAATAGATCATATTAACCCTGCAGGGGTGTACTTCTTCACACACGCTCTCACAACTTACCGCCGTTTACACGACATGTACTCGGCAACCTTCAAGCGGAAGCCCAACGTGGGTGTCGGCCACGACCTACCTAAACACACAAGTCCCAAGTCCAGGTTTATCGCCTATTCGGGTTCCATCCGCAGGAGTCCGCCGAGGTTTCCCATACAGCCCCGAACGATGTGTGCAGGGTTCCCGAGACACCAAACGGGCGAATCGGTACATCAACACGGTGCCTACCGCAACACAACCCACCCCTACGGTCAGCGTTGCGTGCGGCCCCCAAAGATACTACAAACACCGTAAACTACTTGCAACTCCGGACCGAGGACAAGGGTGGTTAAGAAGCCGAGAGGGTCAATTAAGGATCCCAATGCGTGGTAGTATCTGCTTCATGGATCACAAACACGTAACTCAGTTCCTGAGGACGGCTGCAATGAGACAACCCACCATGTACTCCTACATGGCCTCTCACCGCTACCTTTACCAAATCGTGTTCACACACTTAGCTCACACACAGCAGGATATGTTCACACAACCATTCCAATTCATTCTCGATGAATCGGACTGACTCAACTCTAAGCAAAGAGTGTGCACGACAACAAGCATGAATGAGTAGGCACAACATGGCTCAAAACAACTCCTACTCATGCTAGTGGGTTTCATCTAATTCTTGTGGAATGACAGTCATGCAGAGGATAAAGGGGTTCAGCTACCGCAGCAAGTAACACATGAGTCGTTGTTGTCCTAATGCAGTAAAATAGAGCAGGAGCGAGAGAGTGGGATTATATCGGAATGAACAAGGGGGTTTTGCTTGCCTGGCACTTCTGAAGATAATATAGTTCTTCATCGGTGTCATCGAACTCATCGTTGAAACATCGTCTACTGAGAGGGGACAATCACCGGCAACTGAGAAAGAACACATTCAATGCAATGCACATTCACATGAATGACATGTCATGTTAAGGTACTGAATTCACCTAATGCAATGTCTAGCCAAGTTAATTGAAGTGGAATTCAGACAAGAGTAAATTCCAACTCCAAATGTTATTTCATAATTTGCCCTAATCATGATTCATCCTATTCAGTGAAGTTAACTTGTTCAATCATGCATGAAAGTGCCATAAACAGATTCTTCATATTTTTCTCGATCATTTTTCATATATAAATTATTTAATTTGGAGTTACAGATTAAAAGTTATGAATATTTGAAGTTTGGGGTATTTTCTCAAATTTCCTGAATTAAATTAAATCCAGAAAAGGTTATTACTCAAGGCAAGATGACATAGGTGTGACGTCAAAGAAGTCAACTGGGTCGGCCAGGTCAAACCTGACCTGTGGGTCCCGAGTGTCAGAGTAATTATCTTAACTAAATTTTAATTAAACTAAACCTATTTAGTTAGCAGGGCTGGGCCCCACCTGTCATTGACTCATGAGAGTCAACCAGGGCCCACCCGAGTCAAAGTCCACGCCGGCTGCACTGGCGACTAGTCACGGGCGAGCCCGACGCCGGGCGGAGGAAGTGTTTATGGCGATTCCGCGACCAAATGAGCCGCGGAGGGTGGCTATGGGTAGCTGGGAGCAAGCCGCGGCTATTGGTGGAGCCGGTTGGGGTCGGGGTGGCCGGAATCGGCGCCGGCGACGACCTAGGCGGCCGCCGGAGTTCGGCCGAAGACGAACTTAGGCTAGAGGGATCGGTGAGGTGCGAGGAGTGCATGGTTAGACTCCATGGGGTGCGGTGAGTGTGAAGGACACCATGGGTTGGCCGAAGAGTAACCGGGAGCACGTCGGCGACGAGCTCCACGGCGGCGGGTGCGGGTGAGCTTGGTTCGGTTGCTACGCTACTCAAAAGCGAGAGAGAGAGAGAGGGAAGGGGAGGTAGACGGGCTCACGGGCGGCGACAGAAGCTCTCGTCGAGGTCGGGACGGACCGGGCGACGACGGCGTTAGGGGATCTCCGGCGACGGTGGACTCGGCCGAGGGCGGTGTGGTGGATTCGGGGCACTAGAGCGAGCGGGGCTTGGCTAGTTTGGGGTAGTCGAGAGCGGCGGAGCTCCTAGACAAGGTGAGGGGGAGCACGGACGGCGGGGAGCGTGGTTACGGCGATGGTGCGGCGTCGGCCAAGGCGGGGAAGAGCGAGAGAGATGAACCGGGGAGGAGAGGGAGTGTCCAGGGGTTCGGGAGAGCGAGGAGGCGATCCTCATCGGCAACAAGTAGAGGAGCGGCGAGGCGGCGACTAGGTGCGTGGCACCCATGCGGTCGCGCTGTCGAGCACTGGTTGCTCGCTTAGCCGAGCCAAGCAGCTACGGCGCCATTGTTTGGGCTGGGCAGCAGTGGGCCGGGTAGGTGGCGCCAGGTAAGTCCTTCCATGTTTTATCTTTTTCTATTTTTTCTGCAACTTTGTGGAGTTTTTAAAAATACTAGAACAGCTCCAAAAATCACCAAACTGCTCCTGGTCCAATGTTGGAATATTTCCAGCATGAAACATTTTAGTTTGGGAATATTTGGGCATTTGAAATATTTTATATAATTTTAAACGCCCAAACTCAAATACTTATGATTTAATTCAAAGATCCAAATGTCATGGAGAAATGTGCAACATCTCTGGTTATCGTTTCAAGATTTTTCCAAAAATGGTGAACATTTTTGAAGGCCATTTGAAATCACTGAAAAATATTTATGGTTGAGCCTATTTGAATTCCTTTAATGCTAGGGTTTAGGCAATCCCCATTTCAAATTTCATGAAAATTAAACATGATGCATGGATGCAATGCCACTAGCTACAAGCAAGCTCTAGGGTTGTGACAAGAACAGTCGACGAAGCTGAAATATTATTGAATAATATGTTGACTAATGAAAATAATTGGACTCTTCCTGAGCCAATTCCCAAAGCGATTCCTGAACCAATTGAGCCAACTCCTGAGCCTATTCCTAAACCCACTCTGCAGAAGAGAGGTATTTTATTTCTCAGTCCTGAAGATATGCAAGAGGGTAAGAAATCAATGAAAGAAAAAGGTATTAAAGCAGAAGATGTTAAGAATTTACCACCTATTGAAGAAATACATGGTCTTAATATACCGCCTGAAGAACCACATTGTCTTGATAACCCGACACGTAGTAAAGGTAAATTCTCTCTATAGATATGATAAAGTTGAAATACCCTCTACTAAATTTCATAGCCCATGCTTAGATGAATTCGATGACTTTATGGCTAGACAAGAAAGTTTTAATGCTTATGTTGGTAGAGAGTTAAAGAATAATGCTTTCGAGATAGGACGTGTAAGTGATAATCTAGCTAGAGTTAAAGATGAACTTCACCGTGTTAGCAAATATGCTTCTATGGTTGCTACTCAAGCTGAACAAGTACTTAAAGCTCAAAATGATTTTCTTGATGAATTAAATAGTAAAAATGACTTTGCTATTAGAGTGGCTACTAGAACTGGTAGAATGACTCAGGAACCTTTGTATCCTGAAGGCCACACTAAGAGAATTGAGCAAGACTCTCAGAGAAATAATTTAGAGGCACCTAGTTCTTCTAAGAAGAAGAAAAAGAAATACGATAGGGCTTTGCATGCTTCTAGTGAACATACTTTAGACACACCTCAGAATCCCAAAGATATTTCTATTTCTGATGCTGAAACACAGTCAGGTGATGAACATGAACCTAGTGATAATGTTAATGATAATGTTCACGTTGATGCTCAACCTAGCAAAAACAATGATGTAGAGATTGAACCTGCTGTTGGTCTTGATAACCCACAATCAAAGAATCAACGTTATGATAAGAGAGATTTTGTTGCTAGGAAGCACGGTAAAGAAAGGGCATGGGTTCAGAAACCCATGCCCTTTCCTCCTAAACCATCCAAGTCAAAGGATGATGAGGATTTTGAGCGCTTTGCTGAAACGATTAAACCTATTTTCTTACATATGCGCTTAACTGATATGCTGAAAGTAAATTCGTATGTTAAGTATATGAAGGATATTATTACAAATAAAAGAAAGATTCCGGAAGCTGAAATTTCCCCCATGCTTGCTAATACACTTTTAAGGGTGGAATACCAAAGAAACTTGGAGATCCGGGGGTACCAACTATACCATGCTCCATTAAAAGAAATTATGTTAGAACTGCTTTACGTGATCTTGGAGCCGGTGTTAGTGTTATGCCTCTCTCTTTATATCGTAGACTTGAATTAAATAAGTTGACACCTACTGAAATATCTTTGCAAATGGCTGATAAATCAACTGCTATACATGTCGGTGTTTGTGAGGATGTGCCTGTTGTGGTTGCAAATGTCACTATCTTAACGGACTTTGTTATTTTTGATATTCCCGAGGACGATAGTATGTCTATTATCCTTGGTAGACCTTTTCTTAATACTGCAGGGGCTGTTATTGATTGCAACAAAGGCAACATCACTTTTCATGTTAATGGTAATGAGCATACGGTACACTTTCCAAGGAAACAATCTCAAGTTCATAGCATCAATTCTATCAAAAAAGTTCCAACTATCATTTTTGGAGGTTTTGAATTTCCTCTTCCTACTGTCAAGAAAAAGTATGATATTCTTATTGTTGGGGATTTTTATATCCCCGTTGAGTAACTTAGTGTTATTCGAAATTTCTCCGGTTCCGTGTTATTCGGAGTGAGTTTGTTAACAAGACTTGATCAACCTTGTTAATGGGTTCATTTTGATGATCACGAGATGGATGAAACTAGAAGGCACAACCTTCTGTACCCTCTTTTTACTTTCTGTTATTTATATTAAATAAAGCAAAAATAGTATTATCTGTCTGTTTTCTGAATTATCCGTGCATTAAAAAATAGCCCGAAAATAAAAGTGCTCCAAATGCCCTGCAAACTTAGTATGATTTTTTCTGGAATATTTGAGGATTTTAGGCACCAAAATCACTGCATGAGGGGCAAGCACCAGGACACGAGAGAGGAGGGCGCCCCCCCCTATAGGGCGCGCCCCTGTCTCGTGGGCCCCTGGTGGCCCCCCTCCACTTATGCCAGCACCCACACACTTCATCTTCTACCCAAAAAAATCCCCATCCAGCTCAAGCACGAGTTCTAGCTCGTTTTGCTGCGATTTACGATCTCTTAGCTCAAAGCTCCATTCACAAAACTGCTTTTGGAGATTGTTGCTTGGTATGTGAATCCTCCATTGGTCCAATTAGTTTTTGTTCTAGTGCTTTATTCATTGCAAATTTTTGCTGCATAGGTGACCATGTTCTTGAGCTTGCATGTTAAATTTTCGAGGTCCCAAGGAATTTCAATACATGATATGGGCTCTAGGCACTTGTAGGAGTAGTTGTTATCAATCTTGTTTAGTTTTATTCACTTTTATTTTGAAGTTAATAAAATTTCAGAAATTTTCAGAAAAATAATTATGCTTAGAAGATTATACCAAGGTGGTTCCTCGGCAAAGAAAGGGCCAAGGATTGCTATACATGAGCAAGATGTCGAATTGCCGAGGGAAGCAAATGTACGGGCTTGTGAGTGGCCATCTGATGATTTTATGGTCGAAGCAGGCTTCAAGAAGGAATTTGACGCGTATGTGCGTAACGCCGAGCTGGAGGACTTCTTACAAGATAAGTGTCCTCAATATTATCAATTGACTGATTCCTTTGTGAGGAGGTTCCAATATATATGTGTGCGTAATACTCCTAGTGTCATGTTTGATATTTATGATACATCTTATTCCATGGATTTAGAGGATTTCACTACTGCTTGCAAACTCCTGCAGTGGGGTAATATCAATGATCCTCGTACAACTAGAGATTTTCTTGCTAGTATTACTGTGGGAGAATCTAGGGACATAACACAAGCTACCATAGGGAGCATTCATTTTCCTGCTATACATTATTTTGCTCTCTTTATTGGTAGATGCATTAACGGTAAGGACGAAGTATGTCGCATGTGTGTCCCTAATCTTTGTGTCCTCAAGAGTGATGTGTCAGGTTATAAAGGTTATAACTTGGGGGCAATAGTTGCACGTAGGTTGCAGAATAATAGTAGAAGGGAGGATTTATTTGGAGGAATTTATGCAACCTGTGTGGCTAATTTTCTTAATATAGCTCCACGAGAGGGGGATATGATTTTACCTCCTGTTTATTTGGATAAAGAAGCTATGTTTAATCATCATTTTCTTGAAAGGAATGGACAACTCCTCCATTATCGACAAATCTATGATAGACGCAACGTCGTCCCTGTTACTCTTCCTGCCCCCTACCTTTTTGATTATCAGGCAAGAGGAAGATATGTTATCACCAGGGAAGAAGCAGCTGAATATGAGAGGGGAATGGAGGCAGCTCACCAACACGCTGCTACACAGGAGGCTGTTGCCTCTGCATCTCAGTACAACCACAGTTTCACTTATGGATATCAACCAGGCGGTCCTTGGTACTAGAACAACTTAGGCCAAAAGCCTAAGCTTGGAGGAGTACGTATTTCTCACCGACTTTACATTCATGTTCACACATTAGTTGTCGGTGCTCATACTTTTTCATTGTATTATCCATGCTAGTTTAAATTTCTTTTTCTAGTTTTCTTCTTGTGTGTTTGATAAACCTTAAGAAAAAACCAAAAAATTAGTTAGTTTAATTTCCATGCTTGTAGTAGAAATTAAAACGAAAACCAAAAAAGATTTCTAGTTCTTCTTCTTACTTGTTGGGAGCTTTCCCGTGTAAATAGTTTTATTTTCTTTTCTTTCCATTGGGGTCGAGAAGACCTTATTGAAAATGCTTAGTGGCTCTTATATGCATGATTGTTTATTTAACTTAGAGCCCATATTACCTTGTCTTCTCACTTGAGTTGAATGCTTGCAGATTCCAGCTTAGTCCAATGCACGTGCACTCTTATTATTATACACATCGTTCGTTCATGCAAGTGAAAGGCAATAATTACGATATATGATGGACTTATTGGGATGAGAAAAGCTGGTATGAACTCGACCTCTCTTGTTTTTGTAAATATGATGATTCATCGTTCCTGAGTCAGCTATTATGAAGTAAACATATTTGCAATGATATTTAGAGATTATAGTTGCTTGTGGCATGCTTGATTAGCTATGAGTTATAATGGTTTACCTTGCGTGCCAACATGCTATTAGAATGATTATGATGTGGTATGATGGGATGGTATCCTCCTTTGAATGTATTGAGTGACTCGACTTGGCACATGTTCACGCATGTAGTTGAATCAAATCAACATAGCCTTCACGATATTTATGTTCATGGTGGATTATATCCTACTCATGCTTGTATTCGGTGTGAATTAATTTTAATGCATGTTTATGACTGTTGTCGCTCTCTCAGTTGGCCGCTTCCCAGTCTTTTGCTAGCCTTCAATTGCATTTAAGCGAGAATACTGCTTGTGCATCTAAACTCCTTAAACCCCAAAGTTGTTCCATATGAGTCCACTATACCTTCCTATATGCGGTATTTACCTGCCGTTCCAAGTAAATTTGTATGTGCCAAACTCTAAACCTTCAAATGAAATTCTGTTTTGTATGCTCGAGCAGCTCATGTTACAACTAGGGCTGCCTATATCTTCCATGCTAGGTGGGTTATTCTCACGAGGAGTGGATTCCGCTCCTCATTCACGAGAAAGGGTTGGTAACCGGGATGCCTAGTCCCATGATCCAAAAAGATCAAAGAAAATCAAAATAATTAAACAAAACTCCCCCAGGGTTGTTGTATGTTGGAGGCACTCGTTGTTTCGAGCAAGCCATGGATTGATGCATGTTGGTGGTTGGGGGAGTATAAACCTTTACCATTCTGTTTGCGAACTGCCTATAATGCATATAGTATGGAAGATACATCCATCTCATAGTTGTTGCGTTGATAGCAAAAGTATGCCGCTCAAAATGTTATTCAATCTCTATTTTAAAACCGAGCTCTGGCACCTCTACAAATCACTGCTTCCCTCTGCGAGGGGCCTATCTATTTACTTTTATGTTGAGTCATCACCCTTCTTATTAAAAGCACCCGCTGGAGAGCACACTGTCATTTGCATTCATTATTGTTGGTTTATATTGGGTATGACTTGACTGGATCTCTTTTACCATGAATTACAATGTTTAGTCAGTCCTTGATCTTTAAACGTGCTCTGCATTTATGTTTTGCGGTCTCAGAAAGGGCTAGCGAGATACCATTTTGTTATATCATGTTATGATTATTTTGAGAAAGTGTTGTCATCCGAGTTTTATTATTATGGCTCGCTAGCTGATTATGTTATTGATATGAGTAATTGTGAGAGCTAAGTGTTATTGTGAGTATGGTTAGTTCATAATATTTGCTGAAATTTGAATGCTGGATTTTCATGTTTACAACTACAAGAGCAAACAGAGTTTGTAAAAGTTTTTCTTTATCACTTTCAGTTTAAGCATGGGGGAGTTGATACGTCTCCAACATATCTACTTTTCCAAACACTTTTTCCCTTGTTTTGGACTCTAACTTGCATGATTTGAATGAAACTAACCCGGACTGACGCTGTTTTCAGCAGAACTGCCATGATGTTGTTTTATGTGTAGAAAAGAAAAGTTCTCGAAATGTCCTAGAAATCCACGGAGGCACTTTTTGGAATAAATAAGAATTTTTGGCGAAAGAATCAATGCCAGGGGGCCCATAGGCTGTCCTCGAGACAGGGGGGCACCCCCCCTAGGGCGCGGCCTCCTATCTCGTGGGCCCCCTGGACCTCCACCGACATCAACTCCAACTCCATATATTCACGTTCGGGGAGAAAAAAAATCAGAGAGAATGTTTTATCGCGTTTTACTACACAGAGCCGCCGCAAAGCCCTAATCTCTCTTGGGAGGGCTGATCTTGAGTCCGTTCGGGGCTCCGGAGAGGGGGATTCGTCGCCGTCGTCATCATCAACCATCCTCCATCACCAATTTCATGATGCTCACCGCCGTGCATGATTAATTCCATCGTAGGCTTGTTGGACGGTGATGGGTTGGATGAGATTTACCATGTAATCAAGTTGGTTTTGTTAGGGTTTGATCCCTTGTATCCACTATGTTCTGAGATTGATGTTGCTATGACTTTGCTATGCTTAATGCTTGTCACTAGGGCCCGAGTGCCATGATTTCAGATCTGAACCTATTATGTTTTCACGAATATATGTGTGTTTTTTATCCTATCTTGCAAGTCTATAGTCACCTATTATGTGTTATGATCTGACAACCCCGAAGTGACAATAATCGGGATACTTCTCGGTGATGACCGTAGTTTGAGGAGTTCATGTATTCACTATGTGCTAATGCTTTGTTCTGGGTCTCTATTAAAACGAGGCCTTAATATCCCTTAGTTTCCGTAAGGACCCCGCTGCAACGGGAGGGTAGGACAAAAGATGTCATACAAGTTCTTTTCCATAAGCACGTATGACTATTTACGGAATACATGCCTACATTACATTGATGAATTGGAGCTAGTTCTGTGTCACCCTAAGTTATAACTATTGCATGAGGAATCGCATCCGGCATAATTATCCATCACTGATCCATTGCCTACGAGCTTTTCACATATTGTTCTTCGCTTATTTACTTCTCCGTTGCTACTGTTACAACTACTACAAAAACCCAAAAACATTTATCTTTACTTTTGCTACTTGTACCATTATTATCATACCACTTTTGCTACTAAATATTTTGCTGCAGATACTAAGTTATCTAGGTGTGGTTGAATTGACAACTCAACTGCTAATAATCAAGCATATTCTTTGGCTCCCCTTGTGTCGAATCAATAAATTTGGGTTGAATACTTTACCCTCGAAAGTTGTTGCTATCCCCTACACTGAAGTTGTTCTGTTTGTTGTGCGGTAATTGTCCATATGGTGGTAGTACTATCACTGGTTAAATGAAGAAATGCTTTTTTTCTCGGGTATCCTGGTTTAGTTCTCATCAAGATATAATTATGATGCTTCTGTTTGTTGGTGTACTTTTCATTAATTCTTATTGACAATTGAGATGTCGTTGCTAACCCTTTTTTATATTTTTGGAAACAGCGATGCGTGTATCCATTCCCGGGCATGTCTTCCTCAATTTTATTGAACTGCACAAAATTGGATGGCCATTGTTGTTCCGCCATCGTTCTTCCTCGCCACGTGGTTCTTCCTTCCTCGAGCTTGATTACTGAGAAGAAACAGACCACAGTGAGGATTTGTCGAACTTCATAGGTGCCTCACCCAAACTTGATGCCAAATGGATGATGCATCACCACGATGACCTATCGATGCTGATGGTTGCGCCTCATGATTGCGTCGGCTGGTGAAGTTGATCGATTTTCAATGAAAAACAAGCTGTCTTCCATCAGTGCTCTTTGCTTGTTATGCACAAAGATGATATCCTTCGTCAGTTCACCTTGGTTGCGTTGGAGACGCATTCGTCTTTCACGTTGGTGCAATTTTAACACACAATTGGCTATGAACCAAATGTTTCCTCGAAGAAGGATCGACGTTGGTACTAAGAGCATAAGTTTTGTATTGATTTCTAAGCCTTCTCACAACTTTGTCTCCAGCTAACCTGTAATTTTATTTGTCCAGCTATTAACTTTGATTTAAAAAATGGTGTGGACTAAAAACCCGGATGGACGTAGTAGACCTCCATTTTTATTTACTCCGCATATTAGATTTGACTGAAGTCAAACTTTGTAATACTCTCAAACCTTTCCGATAATTGAAATTAAAATTCTTTATTTGCACACACTCTCACACGTTTCCGATAATTTCGCGCATGTGTGGTTGTTCACTTAAGGGAGGGTAGTGTACCACACGTGAAGGACAGGAAGTGCGACCAGGACGCGTGGGCGTGGATCGTAAGTTCATCGGAAGTAGTACTAGTTTTCTTCACTGTACATTAAATAAAGAGTTTCGTTTCTTACTTACACAATTTAAAACGATTGTTATGGAGAGAATAAGAAAACCACTCCACTATATATTAGTCGTATACACGAGAGTACTATATGGACGCAGCTTCATTGACTTAGTGCACCTGCCTTTGGATTTATGATAGGTGGGCCCAAAATGTGGTCGGGTTTCACTGTCAGCCAAAAGCAGTAAAGAAGGCACCGGAGCTCACCTGTACTACAGTAGTATATATATAAGCGGGAGCCTCAGCTTGTTCGCTAGGGTTTGCACTCTCCACACGCCGCCAAGACTACATATATGTTACACGCTGGAGGCTCAGCGTTCATTTGCTAGGGTTTGCAATATTCACAGTCTCTCACCCTCTCTTCACCAAATCTAAACAAGACTGCGTTGGCCTCTTTTCTCTCTCTCTCCCCCCTCACAGCTGGTAAAGGAGGCGTCCGTATCCCGTCGCACCGGGAAGGGGAGAAGGTGCAGCGTTCACTTTATCACCTTCGGCGAGGGAGGCAATCCACTGCCGGCTGCGCTGTTCTCTTTCACCCAGCGCCTATGCGGGAGGGCCACCGACCCCTTCTTCTTCGCTGCCATACATAGTGTGGGCAGATCCGGCCTCCCGCCACACGCCTTGCCACATCCCGATGACCCTAAGGTATAAGTTTCTTTGAAACCGTCGTTGCTCTAGCTGCATGTGGATCTTTTTCAATCTGTAGTCGAATCTAGGTCTTTGTTCAAAGAGGAAAGAAGGGTGCGGTGGGCTGGAGCAAGAATCTAGGACGTGGTTCAATGAGGAAATGAGGGGTGGAAATTAGTATAGACTGGCTATCCAGCCGCTTTGTAGGTCGAAAAGGGAAAAAGGGGTAACCCAGTACACACATCTGTAAGGAACCGATCTCTTTGTTGAAATGGGAAGGAAACTAGGGGGTCGGGTAGTTTTATCTTGTGATTAGATTTGCTGCCCTCACATAGGAAGAAGGTTCAAAGAGAACAAATATGGGACCAAGCATATATGCTGCTTGGCTACATACTCTGCATCACCCATTTATACTGTGGACGCACATGGTGCCGGGCATGTCCCATACAACTATTTTGCTGTTGTTAATCTAAGAATGCCGCCGGAAAATTGAAGCAATGCCACTGTTAAAAGTAAATTACATTTTTTAAGGAATGTTGTTTCAAGAGAATGTCTCTGTTAATATGAATCAATGCAACTGTTTTAGAAATGCTACTGTCCTACTTTGTTTTCCATCCAAGATAAGTTAGATGATTCTTTCTATCACCGTTTGTTTCATCCTCCTTTATCGGCAAGTAATTGTTTCCTTTTTTGCCTCTGTTAAAACAGGGGTATCGATTCAACTTGTTGCTATTGCGACATTTTGCTTTGCTACTCGAAACACTTATGTTTTAAGAGTGTTTTGTGCAGTTCAACTTGAATGTCACACCGGTGACTTTGCTTAATTTTGGTGGAACTGCACAAAAGGAGATCGATATTTGTTTCCAGTCTTCGTGGTGAGTTATTTCAAATCTTGGTCTCAACCACATGATGTGCAGTGTGCTTTGAGATGTTGTGCTACTTGTTTTGGTACTGTTTTAAATAAATGTTGAATTGGAGCTATTGTATTGCTTTCTTTTCCCATTAAGTAGTGAACAAAAATGGGACCAACCCAGACATGATGCTTGTTTCTTTGTTACAACAAATTCAGCATCACCCCCTTTACAAGCCAGTAATTGATGCCACTCTTAGAATTAACTATTGAATCTTAATTCAAAACTGCAACACTTGTTAGGGATTGGCGGGATTACCATTGTTGTGGCCGCATGTTTCATCCCCCTTTATTAGCCAGTAATTGATTCCTTTTTTGCCTCTGTTTAAACAGGGATATCTATTCAACTTGTTGCTATTGCGACATTTTGCTTCGCTACGCGAAACACTTTGCTTGATTTCAGTGCAACTGCACAAAACAAGATTCGATTTCCTATTCGTGTTGGCAGATTCGTATTTTACCTTGTCCGTCTCATGAAAAGTCAGTACATGCCTTCATCCACATGATTGTGCAGTGTGCTTTGAGATGTTGTGCTACCTGTATTGGTACTGTTTTAAATAAATGTTGAATTGAAGCTATTGTATTGTTGTCTTTTCCCATTAAGTAGTGAACAAAAATGGGACCAACCTGCATATGATGTTTGTTGCTTTGTTACAACAAACTCGTGCATCACCCCCTTTATAAGTAGATGGAAGCACATCGTTGTTGTTAGCCCACTCTCCCTAGAACTGTTTATGCTTTTCGTTAATCTAATGTCACCGGTAAAATTAAGCAATGCCACTCTCGTAATTAATTAACTATCAATCTTAGTTCAAAACTGCAACACTTGTTAGGAATGGTACTATCCTCGCTTTGTAGTTCTTTCTACATGTTTAACCAAGGTATTTTTAAGATAATGTCTCTGTTAAAATGAATCAGTTGCATTGTTTTAGGAATGGTACTTTTCTGCTTTGTCGTTCTTTATACATGTTGAAACAAGGCATTGTTAAAATAATGTATCAGTCAATATGAATGAATCACACTGATGGAGAATTGCTACTCTCCTGCTTTGTTTCCCATTAAGATAAAGTAGATCAGTAGATGATTTTCTTCTGGGAGTACAAGTCATCAACCGTTATTTCTCAGTAATTGTTTCCCTTATACCTATTGTTGCTTGTAGGGATATCAAAATTAAAGCTCGGTTTTATTCCGACTTCGATTTTAGTTGAACTGCACAAAAGGAGCCAATGTGTCCAAGGAAAACGACTGCATTACCGGGTCCAGTTGGTCGTTCCAATTTGCAGAAAGAAGCAGTCAATGTTTGCGCTACATTACAGAAGGAATGACCGAGAATCTTTACAGAGTATTATTAGACACCGGTGACATGACTAGTCTGCAGAGACCATTGGCAATTTAACAACACGTGGAGTGCCCTGGGCAAAAAGTGCCCAAACAAGTACAAGAAGCTACGACATGACACCACGATCATAGGCATTACGTATTTTGAATGAGAAAAGTGTGCCAAAGTTTAAACATTGATGTTAGCAAGAAGACGTTAGTTTAATATATTGGAATTGGAAAACCTTGTCAAAAATTTGCTCATTGATTGTCGGGGGTTGGGTGCGACATATGCCGAAGGATGGCTTATCATGGAGGGGGCGAGTAGAACGTCGCTGGTGCCTGGAAACGGGATGAGGCGAAGACATGCACGCCGGCGAATCTTACCCAGCTTCAGGGCTCTCCGAGGAGATAACACCTCTTCACTGCTCTGTGGGGTCTCCGCATGATCACTATGGAAAAGTGGGTACAAGAGGCTCCTTGAGCTGTTCGGGGTGAGGAAGGAGAAGGGCACGGCTTGCTCTTCTCTCCCTCTATGTGTGTGTCTAAAACTACTAGCTTCCAACCCTTTGCATGGGTGCCCGGGGTTTATATAGGTCTACCCGGGGTACAACGGTAATCCGCTGGGTGTGGGTCCAAGCCGTCAGTCTCTAAGTCGCCGTCTACTACGCCGACTCACAGGGCCCGCCGACTAGTGGGCCCCGGCGGCTCAAAGACGGGCCGACAGCCCTCGTCGCCATGGCGGGTCTTGCCGGCTGCAGATTACTGTAGCCGTGCTTCTGATGACGCGGGCTTGATCATGGGGTTATGGCAACAGAGCCGCCGTCTGGCGGGCGATCACTGTTGCCATTCCCCATCTTGTCTGGTTAATCGCCGACTCCCGGAGGCCGACTCCATCGGGTCCGTCCTTGGGGTGCTCTCGCCGTCTTCGGTACCCCCGCCGACAGGCGGGTCCCGCCGTCTTTGGGTCGTACAGATAGGCCATCGTGGGTACACGAATCTGCCCACGATGCTGATGTCAGGGCCGGCATGGCAATCTTTGCGCCCGGACGGAGATCTCCGTCGACGGGCGCCCTGTAGCCATACCTGCCCTTTATGGACTGGGCGGGGATGGGCCGCGAGGTGGCCTCACCCCATAGTTGCCCAGGCGTGAGGTGGTGAGGGTCGCGGGCCGACTCCTCGTAGCCGGCCTCGCCGGAGGTCGCCGGCTTGGAGTCGGCTTGTCCTGAAGGCGACCTTTGGGACTCGGCCCAGAGGGGTAGCCGGCGACTCTGTTGCCGACTATATGAAGGCGGCTCTTTGTCTTGGGGTCTTGAGGGGCGCAGTCTGCCCCGATGTTTTGAAAGGTTCAGAGGATCGGGTCTGCCTACCCGTAGTCCATTACTCTGACAGTAGTCCCCGAAGCTGGGGAGGCGCCGAGGGCAGCCCATTGAGGAGCCTCGACAGCTTCATCCCTTTGATGGAAGAAACTGGACTCGACCCGCCGTCTCCATCTGGAGTCGGCCTTGCAGGGGGCCGTCTTGCTCTTCAAAGGTTTTGAAGGTCGCAGCGGGATCCAGGCGGCGTACCTGATAAGCTTCCCGGCAGCCGCCCGCCGTGGGCCCGCCACGCGGCAAGGCCCGTCTGCCAGCCCACGCGCGTGACAAGACATGCCCGTCAGGCGGGACCCGCCACTACCATGCCTCGGCGCGCAGCGGATCTGCTGCGGTCGTGCGGGCGGTTGGGCTCCCCGTTATCAAGGCAGTAACGCTGTGGGTTAAATCGTGGGCGCGAGGCGTGGCGCGCGATTAATCCCACGCCCGCCTCGGCTTCGCAGCCTAAGGCGCCTATAAGTAGGCGGGAGGAGGGGCGGCGACGCACGCGCACTCTCTCATCCCCGCCTCGCCCGTCTTCTTCCTTGCTCCTCCGCGCCGAGCCTCGTTTCTTTCTCGCCGCGGAGATGAGCTCCTCATCAGCCGCCGCGCCTCCCACCGCACGCTCCGGCGTGTGGGACGGCTCCATCATCGACGACGACGTAATCGAGTTCCTCCGTCAGACGCGCCGCATCCCCGGCAGCCACCTAGTGCGAGCCAGCGCCCCGCCGGAGGGCGAAATCACGCCGGCGCCGAAGGAGGGCGAGCGGGTGATCTTCCGCTCGCACCTCACAGCGGGCTGGGGTCTTGGCGGCGGCTTCTTCCGCGCGTTCTTGGAGTTCTTCGGGCTCCAGCCGCACCACCTCATGCCCAACACGGTGGTGCTGCAGGCCGCCTTCGCATCCTTATGCGAAGGTTTCCTCGGAGTTCTCCCCACCATCGAGCTATGGGGAGAGTTCATTCAAGCGAACCTCGGGACCCACGTCGCTCGCGTGCCAGCTCTGTGCGGCACGTTCATCGCCAAGAGGAGGCCGGTGCCCGAGAATCCTTTCCCTGCCATCCCCCTCATCAAGTCGGTGAAGATGTGGCGGCCCGTGCTTCTACGTCAAGAACGTCGCCCCGATGGCGATCGGGTCAACTTGCCGCTCTACGTGGCGGCGAATCGGCCGACCACCAGCCGGTCCTACAGGCCCGGACGCCGACTCCAGAGTAACGCCACGCCGCTGCCGACTCCAGCGTAATGATACAATCGGAGGGCTCGACTAGGGCAGACTTGCTGGCCGCCGTGGCGCGCGCCGAAGTTCTCCCGCTTCAGGTCGCCCTCATCCGATCTGTCCGATGAGCGGCCGCCCACCCAACCGGCTGTGCTCCAAGAACATGCCCCACGCGGAGGTGGTGGACACGGTGAACTTCTTGGCGAATCGCGACCTCACGGAGGAATGGCGTTTCGGCAAGGAGCCATACTTCAAGGCCAATCCCCCGCCGATGGTAAGTCGTCTCTTGCTTCTTTGTTTCCTTCCTTAGCCGGATCCGGTTCTTACTTTCCTTGGTCCTTTCTGACTCAGAATCCTCTCATGCCGCCCTCGACCCGGCACTGGGCCGGGCTCATGACTCGTCCCCGGACCGGGCGGAGAGTGACGCCGACTACCCCGACTTGGGCGTGGCGGCGATGGAGGCCGATGCCGAAGGAGGGGGAGGGGCCGACGACTTCAGGCCCTCGGCCACTTTTGCAGGCTGGCCTGATGATGAAGTCGCCCCCCTCTGTCAGCAGAAGGCCCGCCAACCAGGCGCGAGCTCCTCCGCCGCCTTGGGGGGCCGAGGCGGCGCGAAGAAGCGCCGGGCCGGGCCGAGTCAGCCAGGTGGCCAGGCCAAGAGAATCAGGGGAGCGGCCGCCGCGACTCAGCGCGAAGAAGCGGTCGCGAAGGCTAACCGCTTCCGCAAGGAGGTGAAGAAACCACCGCTGGTCTTCGCGTAAGTATCTTTTTATTCTGTCTCGTTTCCTTCTAGTCTGTCCTGCCCAAATCTTCTCATGTCCTTTTTTCTCATCAGGGCTCCCCTTACTTTGGAGAGGGTTGCCGCCGCCTCCGTCATGGGGTCGGCGGAGACGTTCGCCAGCAGTCGGCGGGCTGACCCTGCGGCCGCCTCCGGGAGGCAACAGAGCGGAATGCGCAGGAGAAGCGCGACGAGGAGGCGGCCGCCCGTCGAGAGAAAGCGGCAGCCGAGAAGGCGGTCGAAGCCGCCGCCGCAGCTCAAAGGCAAGCCGAGGAGGCCGCGCGTCTTCAGTCGGCGCTGCTCGTCACTCCGCTGAGCTCAGCGCCACCACCGCCAGACTTCACGGGGCAATCGGAGGGAGTTGGTGGTGAGGCTCCCGTCGTAGGGAGGGAAGGCGGCGAGGCCTCTTCGCCGGGCGCGGCCGCGCCACCTCCGCCGCCTCTGCCGCAGTATGAGGTCGCGCGAGGCAAACAGCCGGCGGACCCACCCGTGCCGTCGACCGACGACGAAGCCGTGGCGCAGCTGCTTCTTCAAGTCGCCTCGCCCGGTAGCAGCGCCGCCTTGAGAAAAGCGGACTTCGGCGCGCCGCGCCTTTGAGACCGGCGCCGCCCGGCTTCGGCCATCCTCGGCCTGAGCGACAAGCGCCCGCGCCCTCGGGTGGGTGCGAGGAGGCGGTACGGGCCTGCTGAACACGGCGCTCCTGGACGTCCAAGCGAAGCTGCGGGCCGAAGGCGTCGCCCTCCAGAACCTTTCCAGGGCGCACCTGGCGTCGCGATCCGCCGTGCGGGTAAGTTTTATTCCCGAATTCTTCTTTTGATCTTCTCTTGAGGCGCGCGCATTCCACTGGGTGTAGTCCCGAGTTTGAATTGGCTCTTGGCAAGCTGACCCGGAACTTTATTTGCTTACTTCCAAGTTTTATCCATGTCTGGAATCCTTGTTACAGGAATATCACAACCTCCGCGCTACCGCCTTCAACCGCAACATTGAAGAGCTGAACAACCGGGCTGCTGACCTGGCAAGGAGCCGAGTTGAGTTTTCTTCTTCAGCGGGCGCGCTTGCACCGTGGGCTGTAGTCCTCGAGATTCGGCCGATCGCTGCGCAATGGGCCGGATCTTCCCGGGCGACCTTCTTAATCGATTTACTTCGTCCTTCTTCTTTCTATTCTTCAGAATCCAACGCCGCTCTGCGGGGGCAGCTGGGTACGGCCGAGACCGCCTTGCGCGCCAAAGGGGAGGAGTGCGGCAAGCTCACCGCAGAGTGCGACCTGCTGGCTACGCAGCTGGCAGAGCAGAGGGAGCCCTCCAGGCCGAGGCGGAGAAGAAGGAGGCCGCCCTCCTGGCCGAATTTGAGAGCGAGCGCTCCGCCTGGACCGACAGAGAGGCGCAGCTGACCTCTGGCTTCCATGAGATCGAAGATATCGTTGATGGTAAGTTTGCTTTTACTTTCTCTTTTGGGTTGCCAACTATGGGTTATGCCGGCTTCTGTTTTTTCTAACTTGCTTTTTCTTCTTCTTGGCAGACTTCTTCCCTGGTCATACGCAGGCGGCCAATCAGGCCATCGAGGCCGAACGCGAGGCGTGGAGGGCGGGTGGCGCCGAGATCGCAGCCAACGCCCCCCGGACTCTTGACGAGCAGCTCCACGAGCATTGAGGCTCGCCTGCAAACATCGGATGTCGCGCCGCCTTCAGCCGTCTTGTGTCGGGGCCCAGGCGATTGCTGCCCTGTGGCCGGACATGCCGGTTCTGCGCACTCCCAGCCGGACCGCCGACTGGCTGGAGGTCGCGGCTGGGCGTCTTGAGGCTTGGAAGGGCTCCGCGGCCCGAGCTGGAGCTCGCCGAGCCCTGGAGTTTGTCAGGGCGTGGTATCCAGGGCTCAACCTGGACCGGCTGGCCGCGTTCCGTTAGAAGCCCAGGCGGAGCTGCAGGCCGCGGAGGGCGCCTTCGTCGAGCGTGCGGCGGCGATCGCCGACTACAAGGACACTAGTGTCTTCGTCCCGGAGCGGGCTGAAGACGGTGGCGAGGCACCGCCGGAGTGGTTCGGGATGAACCCGGACTATGGCGAGGACTCGGTGGAGGTGATCGACTCCAGCACCGAGGATGAAGACGAGGCAGAGGACGGAGACGACATAGAGGTGTCAGAAGATGGAGCGGGCGGACAGCCTCAGCTTGACCGCGCCTCCAGCAATGAGCCGCGCCCATCTGAGCTGGCTGCTGCCAGAGACGATCAAACCAAGACTGCCCAGCCAGCCGCCCCGGCGCCTGACGCCGCCGCCGCCTCCGGCCTTCCAACCCCATCCGCTGCTTCTTAGGCCGCTGTCTTGGCTTTATTTTATCTGCTTGTTAGTCTTTCGAAAGAATTTTGTTAATTCGCACAATTCCACCCGCGGGGTGTATTCTGAACCTCTGTTCGAAGATCCGGCCAAGGGCCTAAGTTTATGTAAATATTATTCTAATTTCATGTTTCCTTGCTTATTGCTCTTGTGGCCTTTTCCTTTGCCGCCATCCCTTAGATGCCTCCTTGCCCGTCGGGCGACCGCTCTACGGATTGCCGTCTAGGTCAAGTGCTTGGCTATTTTGAGAAGGCGAGTACTTGGCCATTTTAGAGTCGTCTAAGCAAGTTGGGTAGAAAACGGCAAGCCGGCCTCTTAAGAGTCGGTTTCATGAAACGGGCTGGGCGCCGATTTAAACTATGTTTATGCTTTGGGTCCTTCGCCATTTTTTCGTGTGGGCGCCCCCTCAACCATACTCCCCGCCACCACTAAATGGGGCCGCTCATGAGCTGCGGCTTCGACAGAGATTTGCTTGGGCACCGCACGCTACTTGTCTGACTTCAGGAAGCACTTCATAGCTCAAAGGCGGCGAGTCCCCGGGCCGACTAGTCGAGCCCGGTGCCAAACAGCATAATCAAAAAGGTAACATACTCAAAGGCATAATTCTTATCATACAGATAACAAAAGAGGGCAGTCCCCGAGCTCGTCTCGGGGGGCCCGGAGTCTTGGTATTTCAAACACAAAAGGGTGGCGTGGTACATACTGCATCAACTGTAAAATCTTCGGAGGAGATTCGCATTCCATGGCCGCTCCATTTCTTTTCCGAAGTCGTCCCTCTTGCGTGCTCGGGGCTTCTGGGCGTCGATCAGGTAGTAGGAGTCGTTGCTCAAAGACTTTATCGATGATGAACGGTCCTTCCCAAAGGCGCCGATACTTGTCTTGGCGGCCGTTATTGAATCAGCGGAGCACAAGGTCGCCCTCTAGGAATGATCTTGGCTTGACCTTCTTGTTGTAGTAGCGGCGCAGGCTCTGCTGGTAGATGCTTTGGACCGGCCGAGTGCCCGACGGCCTTCTTCCAGCAGATCGACGCCGCCTTTGACGTGCTTCTTCCGCTTCCTCCTCGGTGTACATGGTAACTCATGGGAGTCGAACTCTATATCCGTTGGGATGACGGCTTCACACCGTGAGACGAGGAAGAAAGGTGTGAAGCCGGTTGACTTGTTTGGAGTCGTCTGCAGACTCCGGAGGGCGGTAGCAACTCCTCAAGCCGCCAGCCGGCCGAATGCTCCAGTGGTTCGACCAGACGAGGCTTGATGCCAGACAAGATGAGGCCGTTCGCTCGCTCCACCTGGCCATTTGACTGCGGATGGGCAATGGACGCTAAGTCTAGTCGGATGCCCTGCGTCGCGCAGAAACGGGCCAGGGCGCCCTTGGCGAAATTTGTGCCGTTGTCGGTGATGATGCTGTGTGGTACGCCGTACTGAGTCGTGATGTCGGCGATGAAAGTCACTGCCGTAGGACCATTCAACTTCTTGATGGGTTTCGCTTCTATCCACTTGGTGAACTTGTCCACCGCGACAAGTAGGTGAGTTAGGCCCCCTCGTGTCGTCTTGAATGGTCCCACCATGTCCAGCCCCGCATGACAGCAAAGGGCCAAAGCGATGGGGATAGTCTTGAGCGTCAAGCCGGCTGAAGCGGTTTGGAGCGGAACACCGGCACCCTTGCATTTTTGAACTAGGTCCTTGGCTTCTTCTAGGGCAGTCGGCCAGAAGAAACCGTGTCGGAAGGCTTTGGCGACGAGTGCTCTGGAGGCTGCATGATGGCCGCACTCTCCCTGATGGATGTCTTCGAGGATTGCTTGTCCTTGCTCTGACTCGACGCAGCGCTGGTAGACACCGGTGACGCTGCGCCTGACCAGCTCTCTATTGATTATAGTATAGGCTGCCACTCGGCGTTGCACTTGCCGAGCCTCGGTTGCATCGATTGGTAGCTCTCGACTTACCAAAAACTTCAAGATGGGCTGGGCCCATGAGGGTGCCGCTATTTCTTCGTTGCCAAGATCGCTACTTGGGACGAGGGCGGCTGGGCTGGGGCGGCGGGTTGAGTCTGCGGCTTGCTGCGTGAGGGAATCCCCGGGCCGATTAGCGCGATCCCGGGCCGAAATCTTGGAGTCTTTACCAAAGCTTCGCCCTTGATCCCTGGCCGGGTTCAAGTCCCCGGGCCGGCTTCGACTGCCGCGTTCTTGGGGGCGTCTTCAAGGATTCTTGTGCCGTCTGCCGAGGCTCTGGAGTCGGACCTGCTTTCTTCAGGGGGAGCCGGCACGAAAATGGAGTCTGATTCTAGTGACGGTTTGACGGATGGCTTGAGAAGGCGCTGAAGGGCGACGCCGGATGGTATTGCCTGTCGGGTGGAACCGATTCTTGCCAGGGCATCTGCTTGGTCGTTGTCGTTCCTTGGTACATGGAGGAACTCACATCCCTCAAAATATCCACTCAATTTCTTTGTAAAGCGGTAGCTCGGAATATTTGCATCTTTGGCGCCCCAACAGATGATAGTTGGACCACCAAGTCGGAGTCGCCATAGCACGTGATCCGGCGAATGCCGAGTTCTTTGGCAAGCCGGGCCGTGGATGAGCGCCTCGTATTCGGCGACGTTGTTGGAGGCGGCGAAATGGATCTGCAGCGCGTACTTGAGCTTGTCGCCTTTAGGGGAAGTGAGGACCACGCCGGCTCCCTAGCTGGTGCGCATCTTGGAGCCGTCAAAGTGCATTCGCCAATGGGTGGAGTCGGGCGCGGCAGATACTGGGTCTCGGCCCAATCGACGAGGAAGTCGGCCAGTGCTTGTGACTTGATGGCGGTGCGGGGCTGGTAAAAGATGGTGTAGGGGCCAACTCTATGGCCCATTTGGCCACTCGGCCTGAAGCATCTCGGCTTCCGATGATCTCTGCTAGTGGGGCCGTGCAAACCACGGTGATTGAATGCTCTTGAAAGTAAGGCTTCAACTTCTTGGCGGCAAAGTAACACATCTTCTGGTAGTGGGGGTAGTTCTTCTTGGAGGTCGACAGTACCTTGCTCAGGTAATATACTGGTCTTTGGACAGGTAGCGCCTTGCCTTCCTCCTTGCGTTCAACCACAATAACTACACTGACTAACCTGCTGGTGGCGGCAATATACAGGAGCATGGGCTCCTTTGGAGTCAGAGCCGCCAGCACTATTTGAGGATAGATCTAATGCATAAAAACTGGGTATGAGAAGAGGTATGATCAAAGTGTTACTTGCCTTGCTGATGATCCGCGAAACCTAGAGACTCGAAGTAACAGGCGGCGCACTCCGGGTAATCTATCGCAGACCAACAAACAAGCATAAAATAAATACTCATCTAATGCACATGTAAAACTCAAATAGATCTAACCAGATAGTTCAACTTAAGAACTCCGGTTTGCAAAAAGAATCAAATCAAACGAAGCAACGAAAGTCAAACGGCGGAAGAAAACAGCTTTGTTATACTAATCTGGATCTAAGTCAAATTTTACAGAAGCAAAAACTTGTTTAAGTAGATTATTCAGAAAGAGGGTTTTGAGACGAAACTCCAGGCGCTTGAATCGCCTGATTCCGATAAACGAGCGAAAAGTTATACTAAAACGAAAATCGGATCTGGAATCGCGATCAGAAAAATCGCGGATTAAATCCGAGAAAAAGAAAAACGACGAACGGTTCGTTTAAACGAACTAACGAATGAACGTTCGTTAATTAGCCTAAACCGAAAAATAAACCAAAACAAAAAAATGAAAAAAAAACCGAATTAAAACCGAAGAAAAACCGCTCGATTTTTTATAAAAAAAACCCTTGAGGAAAAGCAATAACTGCGAACCTCAGGCGTGGCGATTCGGCCGTGGCGGATCCGGCGGCTAGGGTTTCGGCTCGGGGCGGGCCGGGGCGCTGGTGGGCTGGGGCGGCTCGGGCGGCCGCGCTTATAAAGGCGCCCCCGAGCGGAGTCCCGCTCGGGTACGGCCCGGTAAGGCGGTGCGCGTTTTTTTCAAATAATTACACGCGTAAAAAAATAAAAAGAAGTACTAAACGGACTCCAAAAATCCTGAAATAAATTTTCCCTGGCTTCTAAAATCAAGCCGGATTTAATGAACATTTATTTGGGGCCTAAATGCAATTTTTAAAAACGCGCATTTTTCTAAATTCAAATAAAAAGGCGAAAAACTCCAAAATAAAATCTTATTTGATTTTATTATTAAATCTTCATTATTTCTTTATTTTGGGAAAGTCATTTTATTCCCTCTCTCATATTTTGGTAGTAGAAATAATTGAAGATAAAATAATTAAAATCAAATGATCCTATTTATAAAATTTGAGAAAACTCAAATATGAAAATAACGAAAATCCCCAACTCTCTCCGTGGGTCCTTGAGTTGTGTAGAATTTCTAGGATCGAGCAAAAATGCAATGAAAAAATATGATATACAATGATGTTCTATGTATAACATTCCAAATTGAAATTTTGGGATGTTACAAACCTACCCCCTTAAGATGAATCTCGCCCTCGAGATTCGGGTTGATTAGAAAATAGGTGAGGGTGGTCCTTAAGCAAATCTTCCTCTCGCTCCCAGGTGGCTTCATCCTCTGTGTGGTAGCTCCAATGAACCTTGCAAAACTTAGTGACCTTGATGCGGTTTACTCTGCTGGCATACTCCAAAATCTTAACCGGTTTCTCCTCATAGGTCAAATCCTCATTCAACTGAATCGCCTCTAGTGGCACAGTATCTCTCAGTGGTATATCAACCATCTCTGCGTGACACTTCTTCAACTGAGAAACATGAAACACATCATGGACTCCTGACAATCCCTTGGGTAATTCCAACTTGTACGCAACTTCTCCCATGCGTTCCAAAACACGATAAGGTCCTATAAATCGGGGTGCTAACTTTCCCTTAACTCCAAAACGCTTAACTCCTCGGAGCGGCGATACTCGAAGATAAACTCTGTCTCCGACTTCGTATTCTGTCTCCTTGCGTTTTGACTCCGCATAACTTTTCTGTCTTGACTGGGCTACCTTGAGCCTATCGCGAATCATATTTACTTTCTGTTCAGACTCCTTAATTAAATCTGGTCCAAACAACTGGCGATCCCCAACTTCATCCCACAACAACGGGGTCCTGCACCTCCTTCCGTACAAGGCTTCGAAAGGTGCCATCTTCGTGATCGGTTTGGTAATCGCTTGTTATAAGAAAACTCCGCATACGGAAAATTGTCATCCCAACTTGATCCATAATCCAAAGCACAAGCTCTAAGCATATCCTCCAAAATCTGGTTGACTCTCTCGATTGTCCATCTGTCTGTGGATGGAAAGCTGTGCTAAACTCCAGCCTGGTTCCCAAAGTTTCGTGCAACTGCTTCCAGAACTTTGAGGTGAATTGGGTTCCTCTATCTGATATGATACTCCTCGAAACTCCATGCAAGCATACAATCCTGGTCATGTATATCTTACTCAATTTGGCACTGCTGTAGGTAGTCTTTACTGGAATGAAATGAGCTACCTTCGCAAACGATCGACTACAACCCAAATTGAGTCATATCCTGAACGAGTCATGGGCAATCCCGTGATGAAATCCATACCTAGTTTATCCCACCAATCCTGCTGGTTTCTGATGTTCTGCCTTCACCCTCTGACATATATCACAAACTGCTACATACTCTGCAATATCCTTCTTCATTCCGGTCCACCAGAAAGTATTCTTCAAATCCAAATACATCTTTGTATTTCCAGGGTGAATCGAATATGGCGAATCATGTGCCTCTTGTAGAATCAACTTCCTGATCTCCGGGTCATTGGGCACATAAACACGGTCCTCAAACCATAGGGTATCGTGCTCATCCTCACAAAATCCCTTAGCCTTTCCTTCGTTCATTCTCTCCTTTATAGAGGCAATCTCTTTGTCAGTCTTCTGAGCTTCCCTGATCTTGTCCATCAAAGTTGACTGAATCTCCAATGCTGCCACATAGCCTCTCGGAACTATTTACAAACATAGCTCTCGAAGATCCTCGGCTAACTCCTTTGGTATTTCTCCCGTCATTAATGTGTTGACATGACTCTTACAGCTCAACGCGTCTGCTACAACGTTAGCCTTTCCGGGGTGGTAATGTAATCTCATATCATAATCTTTGATAAGCTCCAACCATCTCCTCTGTCTGAGATTTAGCTCCTTCTGCGTGAAGATGTACTTCAAACTCTTGTGATCCGTATACACCTCACAATGATTTCCAATGAGGAAATGTCTCCATGTTTTCAACACATGCACTACGGCTGCTAACTCCAAATCATGCATGGCATAATTTAGCTCATGAGGCTTAAGTTGTCGTGAAGCATATGAAACAACTCTTCCCTCCTGCATAAGCACTGCTCCAAGTCCTCTGCGTGAAGCGTCGCAATACACCTCATAATCCTTGGTCTGATCTGGCAGAATTAACACTTGTGAGGTAACCAAACGTTTCTTCAACTCTTGGAAACTAGCTTCACACTCCTCGGTCCAATTGAACTTGGTATCCTTCTTCAATAATTCTGTCATAGGCTTCGCAATCCTTGAAAAAATTTCAATGAATCTCCGGTAGTATCCTGCGAGTCCAAGGAAACTCCGGATCTCTCCAACTGTTGTTGGCGCTTCCCAGTTTGTTACAAAGGACAACTTTAGTGGGGTCTACTGCTATACCTTCTCCGGATATAAAATGTCCAAGAAATCCAACTTCCTTCAACCAAAACTCACACTTGCTGAACTTGGCATATAACTGGTGTTCTCTGAGCTTCTCGAGTACCAAACGCAAATGCTCCTTATGTTCCTCTTCATTCTTCGAATAAACCAAAATACCATCAATGAACACCACGACGAACTTATCCAAAAACTCCATAAACACTTTGTTCATCATGTTCATAAAATAGGCAGGTGCGTTAGTCAGACCAAATGACATAACGGTGTACTCATACAGCCCGTGCACTGGTGGTAAAAGCCGTCTTAGGTATATCCTGCTCTCGAATCTTCAACTGATGGTACCCTGATTGCAAATCGATCTTGGAAAACACCTTAGCTCCTTGCAACTGGTCAAACAGGTCATTGATCATCGGCAGTGGGTACTTGTTCTTAATGGTCACTTCATTTAATCCTCGATAATCAACAACCATTCTTAATGATCCATCCTTCTTCTCCACTAGAAGTCTTGGTGATCCCCAAAGGCGAAGAACTTGGGCGAATAAAACCTTTATCCGAGAACTCCTTAATCTGCTTCTTAATTTCCTCCAAATCTTGGGTGGCATCCTATATGGTCTCTTAGATATCGGCCCAAAGGCACAGCAATAGTTCAATCGAAACTCAATGTCTCTATCCGGTGGCATGCACGGCAACTCTTCCTAAACACGTCCGGAAATCCCTTACCACCGTACTTCCTCTTGCACAACTCCTGATAAGGAATTTACATGTGCTCTCCTCGGCTCATGTCGTGATACATACTTGATTCTCCTTCCTTCTGGGGTGGTAAGCAAAATTGTCTTACTGGCGCAATCGATGTTTCCTCCATACATCGACCACCAATCCATACCAAGAATTACATCCAAACCTTGGGATTCCAATATAATTAAATTCGTTGGGAAAACATGCCTCCCTATACTTAATGGCACTTGAAAACATCCTTGACTGGCCATATACTCCGCTCCCGGTGAGCTTACTAGCATGGGTGTCTTAAGAGTTCTAGTACGCAGGCTAAACTTATCCGCAAATCCCCTTGATATGAATGAATTGGATGCACCAGTATCAAAAAGAACAACTGCAGTAAATGACTTAACCAAAAACTTACCTATTACTGCATCTGGCTGAGCTTCAACCTCCTCCACGGTAACGTGGTTCACTTGGTCTTTGTTGAAAGGATTTGGCTTCTTTCCTGAGCTTCCATTGCCATTTCCATTCTGGCCTTCTGGACAATCGTTTGCATAATGCCCAGTCTTGCGGCACTTAAAGCAAGTGATGTGGCTCAGGTCTACCTTGGATGGTGTTGACGGGTTGGTGCGGTTCTGTCCATTGCTTCCTCCATTCCCGTTCCCATTCTTGGTGCCATTATGGTTGTGCGAGCTACCTCCTCCATGGGTATGCTGAATTTCCCATGAGTTCTTCAATCTTCTCCTTAAGATCGCCATTTTGTCCCACTAGAGCTACAATCTCCTCCATGTAGTCCTTGCGAGTGGCCTTGAGCCTCCTTCTAGTTCGATAATCTTGGCTTTTGTTGTCTTCAACTCCATCATGTCTGCGCACATCTGGTTCTCCTGACGTCGAATGTGCTGGTTTAACTCCTGGATGAAAGCTGCAATGGATCTATTCTTCTTAGTGCCAACTATCTCCCATTGTTCATCTCGGCGTCCGCAAATCTGGTAGATAGTATCCTTGAGGTCTTCTTTGTAAACTTCTCCAATGCGCCCCATGGTTATGTGAGCTGTCATGCTATTTCCCAGACTCCAGGTTGGTGCATTGAAAACACACCCTATGGGCTCCGTGATTGGCGCAAACGTCCTTCCGGGAACTTGAGCTTGAATCTTCCAGCGCTCCTCTTCGGGTAAAGTGGAATTGTAGGTCCCGGTGAAGCTTGGTAATCCGATGTTAAGGTACTTAGTGACTTCCTTCAGGTGTCGTCCAAAGGGTGTATCTTCATCCGGCTCAGTGAACTTGATCCTCGCTCCCGTCATCCTCAAAGAGTAGAAAAGATGAGGAGTTAGAAATGATAAGAGAGAGTAGTGATCTAGGGCTTTAGCTTAATGGTTGTGTCCTACAGTCAGCGTGTGCTCTGATACCATCTTTGTAGCGACCAGACCTCAAACAGTCCGATCTCTGTGCTCAGTGTCATCCCTGGATCAGTAATGCTGACACCACACATTACTCGAAGGATTTATAACAGAGTAGCAATCACACACTTATTACAATCGAATGTCTCAAGAGAGAACTTAATAAAATAAATATGGCTTAAGGCCATCTAATACGATAACAGCGGAAGGCTTGGAAGAAAAAGCGAGTCCATCAACTCCAACGGCATCACTGAGTATAGAACCACGACCTATGCACCTTACTCGTCGTCTGAAAAGTCTGCAACATGAAACGTTGCAGCCCGAAAACGGGTCAGCACATGGAATATGCTGGCAATGTAACACATAGAGAGTAATGAAAGAATAAGCTATACTACATGCATATATGGCTGGTGGAAAGCTCTATGGTTATAGTTTTGCATAAAGCCAATTTTTCCCTACTGCAAAGGAATAAATTTATTTAACTATCATGGTGGTTGTGAAACATTGAGAATGGTTGACAGCATCCTCAATCCCAATTAAAAAGTACTCATTAACAAACCCAACAATATTAATAGAAGTAACATGATGAGATTCACATGATATCCAAGTACTAGATACTCAAGATGTCCATAACCGGGGACACGGCTAACCATGATTAGTTTATACACTCTGCAGAGGTTTGCGCACTTTTCCCCACAAGACTCGATCGCCTCCGTTTGATTTCTCGCACTACATGGTGTTTGAGAAACGGATGACCGAGACATAGTCTTTCAGAAGCACTAGCACCTTACTTGTGGGTAGACCGGTACACCTACTTTCCCCTACATCTGCTAGTCTACCCGTAAGAGTTCGCACAACTTAGTCAACTATGCCAGAGCCCATAATGGCTTGTGGCTGCACGCGGAAGTTTCTAGTTTGAATAATCTCATGATCCCTTTGAGCCTGGGTGGCGGTCCGAAGAAATACAGGCAAGTCCTGATAGAAACCAGGTGCCTCAATCCACCATGATGTGTATTTCAATTGCCACCTTAAATAAACCATTAAATAACAATCTCACATCTGTCATGGATACACTCACCCAATCCACATCTTCTAGCATAGCATGGCATAATAAGCACACGTAGAAGTAACTCCCAAGGGTTTGATAATAAAACAGGTAATAGGTACTACCTCAACTACTTCCCATAACCCACAATTTAATTAGATCATATTCATGCAATATTTGAGGATAGATCTAGTGCATAAAAACTGGGTATGAGAAGAGGTATGATCAAAGTGTTACTTGCCTTGCTGATGATCCGCGAAACCTAGAGACTCGAAGTAACAGGCGGCGCACTCCGGGTAATCTATCGCAGACCAACAAACAAGCATACAATAAATACTCATCTAATGCACAAGTAAAGCTCAAATAGATCTAACAAGATAGTTCAACTTAAGAACTCCGGTTTGCAAAAAGAATCAAATCAAACGAAGCAACGAAAGTCAAACGGGGGAAGAAAACAGCTTCATTATACTAATCTGGAACTAAGTCAAATTTTACAGAAGCAAAAACTTGTTTAAGTAGATTATTCGGAAAGAGGGTTTTGAGATGAAACTCCAGGCACTTGAATCGCATGATTCCGATAAACGAGCGAAAAGTTATACTAAAACGAAAATCGGATCTGGAATCGCGATCAGAAAAATCGCGGATTAAATCCGAGAAAAAGAAAAATGACGAACGGTTCGTTTAAACAAACTAATGAACGAACGTTCGTTAATTAGCCTAAACCGAAAAAAACCGAAACTAAGAAAAGAAAATAAAAAAACCAAAAAAACCGAAATAAAAAAGAAGAAAACCGCTCGGTTTTTTATAAAAAAACCGTCATGGAAAACGAGGCGGCGGCGAACTGTGGCGTGGCTCACGTGACTCGGCCCGGCGTGGCGGATCCGGCTAGGGTTTCGGCTCGAGGCGGGCGGCTGGTGGTGAAATTTGAGGCTCACGGCTTATAAAAGCGCCCGGCGGAGTCCCGCTGGTCTGACTAAAGGTGGCCGTTTTTTTAAATAATTACATTTAGAAAAAATAAAAGAAGTACTAAACGGACTCCAAAATCCCGAAATAAGTTTTCCCGGCTTCTAAAATCAAGCGGATTTAATGAACATTTATTTGGGGCCTAAATGCAATTTTGAAAACGCGCATTTTCCTAAATTCAAATAAAAAGGCGAAAAACTCCAAAATAAAATCTTATTTGATTTTATTATTAAATCTTCATTATTTCTTTATTTTGGGAAAGTCATTTTATTCCCTCTCTCATATTTTGGTAGTAGAAATAATTGAAGATAAAATAATTAAAATCAAATGATCCTATTTCAAAATTTGAGAAAACTCAAATATGAAAATAACGGAAATCCCCAACTCTCTCTGTGGGTCCTTGAGTTGTGTAGAATTTCTAGGATCGAGCAAAAATGCAATGAAAAAATATGATATGCAATGATGCTCTATGTATAACATTCCAAATTGAAAATTTGGGATGTTACAATGGTGACGATTTCCCCCTCCCAGAGGGATGTTTCCTCGGCAGAATAGCTCCGCCGGAGCCCTAGATTGGTTCCGCCAAGGTTCTGCCTCAAGATGGTGACGCTTCGTCCCGAAAGCTTCCTTCTTATTTTTTTTCCAGGCCAAAAGACACCTTATATCAGAAGATGGGCATCGGGGGGCTTCCAGGGCCAAATATTTTTAATATATTCCAAAACTGACTTTCGTGGAGTTTCAGGACTTTTGGAGTTGTGCAGAATAGGTCCCTAATATCTGCTCCTTTTCCAACCCAGAATTCCAGCTGCCGGGATTCTCCCTCTTCATGTAAACCTTGTAAAATAAGAGAGAAAAGACATAAGTATTGTGACATAATGTGAAGTAATAGCACATAATGCAATAAATATCGATATAAAATCATGATGCAAAATGGACGTATCAACTCCCCCAAGCTTAGACCTCGCTTGTCCTCAAGCGGACGCCGAGATAAAACTCGATATATATATATATATATATATATATATATATATATATCATATGACAATATATATATATATATATATATATATTGTCATATGATTTCTTATGCTAAAATAACAATCTATTCACATTGTAAAGTATGAATTAGAAACTTCCTGGAAACTAACAAACTATAATCTTAGTCATTGAAGCAATTGCAATTTATATAACATCGAAAGAGTCAACATAAGAGCTTTTAAGCAAGTCCACATACTCAACTATCATTTAGTCTTTCACAATTGCTCACACTCACGCAATACTTATGAGTATGAAGTTTTAATTGAACACAGAGAAAGATAGGGGCTTATAGTTTTGCCTCCCAACCTATATATATATATATATATATATATATATATATATATATATATATATATATATATATATATCAGGATCTTTCCAACACAAAGTGCTGGCCAAAGGATAAAGTGTAAAAAGGAAAGGTGCTTGTATAAGTTATAAGACGAAAATAAAACATAGGCCCTTCACAGAGGGAAGCACAGGTTGTCATGTGCTTTTATGGTTGGAAGCACAAAATCTTAATGCAAAAGAACGTCACTTTGTATTGCCACTTGTGATAGGGACCTTTATTATGCAGTCCGTCGCTTTTATTTCCTCCATATCACAAGCTCGTATAAATCTTATTTTCTCCACACTAATAGATCATACTTATTTAGAGAGCAATTTTTATTTCTTGCAACAATGACAACTTATTTGAAGGATCTTACTCAATCCATAGGTAGATATGGTGGACTCTCATGGCAAAACTGGGTTTAAGGATATTTGGAAGCACAAGTAGTATCTCTACTCGGTTGCAGCAATTTGGCTAGCATGAGGGGGAAAGGCAAGCTCAACATGTTGGATGATCCATGACAATATAATTTATTTCGGATATAAGAAAACCCATTACGTTGTCTTCCTTGTCCAACATCAACTTTTTAGCATGTCATATTTAATGAGTGCCCAGAATCATAAAGGATGTCCAAGATAGTATATTTATGTGTGAAAACCTCTCTTTCTTTATTACTTCCTATTAATTGCAACGATGACCAAAACCATGTTTGTTAACTCCCAACAACTTTTATTCATCATACTCTTTATATGTGAAGTCATTACTCTCCATAAGATCAATATGATCTCTTTATTTCTTTTTATTCTTTCCCTTTTTTGTTTATTCCCTAAAGATCATAGCAAGATAACCAAGCCCTCGACTCAAGACAAATCTTTATTATATATAGCTCACGGACTCGATTACATAGGTAAGGATCAAAAAACTCAAAGCTAGATCATACTAAACTTTATTCTACTAGATCAAGATATATCCAAAAGGATCGAACTAAGAAAAACTGTAAAGATAGAAGTGTGATGGTGATACGATATCGGGGCACCTTCCCAGCGTTTGGCAGTTGCCAAGGGGAGTGCCCTTACCCATGTATTTATGTCTCTTTCTTCGGAGGTGGTGATGTGATATTCTTGGCGATGATGCCCCTTAGGATATGATTCTCTTCCTCGAGCTAATTGACTTGCTGCTTGAGATCCATTATTTCCCTACGGAGCTTACCCGTGACGGCTAAAGCTCCTTTCACCCATGGATGTTGCATAGCTATGGGAGACCAAGTAACACTCCTTTTCATATTTTCATAAGAAATAAATCTAGCATTGGGAGGGATGACCGATTTTGGAATTGCCGAGCTCTGAAGTTCCTCCATCATGAATCTGGCTTGGAGACGAGAGGTAACTTCTTGATCCTCCTCCATGGCATCTATCCTTTTCAAGTAGGCCTCCATCTCCTCCTCCATTGATGGCCCAAACTGGTCAGCATCACTGTTTGCTCCTGGCCCCGGTGTCGGATGAGACACCCGTCTCTCCCCAACTGACTCTTGAGAAGACATCTTGCTCTAAATATGTTGTAGAAACAACTCAAAAAAAAACAGAGGATTGTGTCGTGGTAAAGTGGACAAAACCTTCGGGAGATTATCTAATGATTTTTTGCCGACCAAAAGAAGTACCGTGCAAGAAAACGGAGTCCGTAGGGCACACGAGGTGGCCACGAGGTAGGGAGGCGCGCCCAGGGGGTAGGGCGCGCCGTCCACCCTCGTGGATGCCTCGTGTCCCTTTCGGACTACTTCTTATTTTCCTATTCTCTTAAATATTCCAAAACGGAGAAAAATTGCTATTAGAACTGTTTTGGAGTCAGTTTACTTACCGTACCACATACCTATTCCTTTTCGGAGTCTGAAACATTCTAGAAAGTGTCCCTTATGTACTCCTCCGGGGATACGGTGTCAATAACATTGGTTTCAACATTTATGGGATTACTTGAGATATAATGTTTGATTCTTTGACCATTCACCACCTTTGGATTTCTGCCTTCAAAGTTGTTGATTTTTATGGCACCGGAACGATAGACCTCCTCAATAACGTAAGGACCTTCCCATTTAGAGAGGAGTTTTCCTGCAAAAAATCTTAAAGGAGAGTTGTATAACAAAACATAATCACCGACATTAAACTAACGCTTTTGTATCCTTTTTTCATGTCATCTTTTAACTTTTTCTTTAAACAGTTTGGCATTCTCATAGGCCTGGGTTCTCCACTCATCAAGTGAGCTAATGTCAAATATTCTCTTCTCGCCGGCAAGTTTGAAATCATAATTGAGATCTTTAATGGCCCAATATGCCTTATGTTCTAGTTCGAGAGGTAAGTGACATGCTTTTCCATAAACCATTTTATATGGAGACATACCCATAGGATTTTTATGTGCAGTTCTATAGGCACATAATGCATCATCAAGTTTCTTGGACCAATTCTATCTAGATCTATTAACAGTCTTTTGTAAAATTAATTTAATCACCCTATTACTCAGTTCTACTTGACCACTAGACTGTGGGTGGTATGGAGATGCAATTCTATGATTAACATCATACTTAGCAAGCATTTTACGAAAAGCACCATGAATAAAATGTGAACCACCATTAGTTATTAAGTATCTAGGGACTCCAAACCTCGAAAAAATAACTTCTTTAAGCATCTTAAAAGAGGTGTTATGGTCAGCACTACTAGTTGGAATAGCTTCTACCCACTTAGTAACGTAATCAACAGCAACTAAAATATGTGTATACCCGTTAGAGGAAGGAAACGGTCCCATATAATCAAAGCCCCAAACATCAAATGGTTCAATAACAAGTGAATAGTTCATAGGCATTTCTTGATGTCTACTAATATTACCAATTCTTTGACATTCATCACAAGACACGACAAACTTACGGGCATCTTTAAAAAGAGTAGGCCAATAAAATCGGATTGCAATACCTTATGTGCAGTTCTATCTGCAGCGTGGTGTCCTCCATAAGCCTCGGAGTGACACTTGCCTAGGATATGTTCCTGTTCATGCTCAGTTATGCAACGTCTAACAACACCATCTACTCCTTTATAAAGGTGTGAATTATCCTAGAAGTAATGTCTTAAATCATAGAAAAACTTTTTCTTTTGCTGGTATATATGTGAAACTAGGTGGTATAAATTTAGCAACAATGTAATTAGCATAATCAGCATACCATGGAGCAGTACGATAAGCATTTATGACAGCTAATTGTTCATCAGGAAAGCTGTCATCAATAGGTAGTGGGTCATCAAGAACATTCTCTAACCTAGATAAGTTGTCTGCAAAGGGGTTCTCAGCTCCCTTTCTATCAATAATATGCAAATCAAATTCTTGTAGCAAGAGAACCCATCTAATAAGTCTAGGTTTAGCATCTTTCTTTTCCATAAGATATTTAATAGCAGCATGATCAGTGTGAACAATTACTTTAGAATCAACAATATAAGGTCTGAACTTATCACAAGAAAATACAATTGCTAGAAATTCTTTTTCAGTAGTAGCATAATTTCTAGAGATTTACTAGCATATTGGATGACATTTAATTTCTTATCAACGCTTTGTCCTAGAACAGAACCTACAGCATAATCACTAGCATCACACATAATTTCAAGGGTAAATTCCAATCAGGTGGTTGAACAATAGGTGCAGAAATCAAGGCTTTCTTAAGTATTTCAAATGCTTCTACACAATCATCATCAAAGACAAAAGGAACATCTTTTTGTAAGAGATTAGTCAGAGGCCTAGAATTTTTTGAGAAGTCGTTAATGAACCTCCTATAAAAACTGGCATGACCAAGGAAACTTCTTATACCTTTAATGTCCTTAGGACATGGCATCTTTTCAATAGCATCAACTTTAGCTTTATCAACTTCTATACCTCTTTCAAAAAAATTATGCCCCAAGACAATACCTTCATTAACCATAAAGTGGCACTACTCCCAATTCAATACAAGATTAGTTTCTTCACATCTCTACAAAACTCAATCAAGGTTGCTTAAGCAATCATCAAAAGAAGTTCCATACACAGAGAAAACATCCATGAAAACCTCAACAATCTTTTCATAAAAGTCAGAGCATATAGCAGTCATACATCATTGAAACGTACCAGGTGGATTACATAAACCAAAAGTCATACGTCTATAAGCAAAGGTACCGAAAGGGCAAGTAAAATTGGTCTTTTCTTGATCCTCTTTTGACACGGGTATTTGAGAGAAACCAGAATAACCGTCTAGAAAGAAAAAATGTGTATGTTTGGATAATCTTTCTAGCATTTGATCAACAAAAGGTAAAGGGTAATGATCCTTTCTAGTAGCTTTATTTAATTTACGAAGTCAATTACCATTCTATAACCTGTAACAATTCTTTGTGGGATCAATTCATCTTTATCATTAGGAACAAAAGTAATACCTCCCTTGTTAGGGACACAATGGACAGGACTTACCCACTAACAATCAACAACGGGATAAATTATATTTGCCTCCAGAAGCTTTAGTATTTCATTTCTTACCACTTCTTTCATCTTAGGACTTAACCATCGTTGGTGATCAACAATCGATTTAGTGTCATTCTCCATTTTTATTTTGTGTTGGCATAGAGTGGGACTCATGCCCTTAAGATCATCAAGAGTATATCCAATAGCAGCACGATGCTTCTTCAGAGTTTTCAATAATTTCGCTTCTTCCTACTCTGAAAGGTTAGCACTAATAATAACATGATATATCTTCTTGTCATCAAGATAAGCATATTTAAGAGTATCATGTAATGATTAAGCTCAAACACGAGATCACCCTTGGGTGGAGGAGGATCCCCTAGAATTTCAACATGCAAGTTGTGTTTCAAAATAGGTCCCTGTTTAAAGAATACTTCATCGATTTCCCTTCTTTCATTCATAAACATATCAATTTCATGGTCTAGCAAATATTGTTCTAAAGGATCATTAGGAGGCATGGCAATAGAAGCAAGACCAATAATTTCATCTTTACTAGGCAATTCTTTATCATGGGGTTGTCTACAAAATTTGGCAAAATTAAAATCATGAGACATATCCCCTAAACCAACAGTAACAATATATCCTTTTCGCAGTCTATCTGAGCATTAACAGTATTCAAGAAGGGTCTACCAAATATAATGGGACAAAAGTCATATTGTGGGGAACCAAGAACAAGAAAATCAGTAGGATATTTAACTTTCCCACACAAGACTTCAACATCTCTAACAATCCCAATTGGTGAAATAGTATCTCTATTGGCAAGCTTAATTGTAACATCAATATCTTCTATCTCAAAGAAAAGTGCAATATCATGCATAATTTCTTTGTATAAGGATTGAGGTATTGCACTCGCACTAGCACCCATATCACATAAGCCATGAACGCAATGATCTCCTATTTTAACAGAAACAACAGGCATGCCTACAACAGGTCTATGTTTATATTTAGTATCGGGTCTGGTGATTCTAGCAGCTTCATCACAGAAGTAAATAACATGCCCATCAATATTATCGACCAAGAGATCCTTAACCATAGCGATACTAGGTTCAAATTTAATTTGCTCGGAGGGTGTAGGTGTTCTATCATTACTCTTGCGAACCACAGTTGAAGCTTTAGTGGGGTCCTTTATTCTAACAGGGAAAGGTGGTTTCTCAATATAAGCGGCAGGAACAATAGGATCAACATTATAAGTGATAGTCCTTTCTTCAACTTTAATAGGTTCAACAACTTTTACTTCAATGGGAGGATGATATTTAAAACACTTCTCCTTAGGGAGATCAACTTGAGTAGCAAATGATTCACAGAAAGAAGCTACTATCTCAGAGTCAAGTCCATATTTAGTGCTAAATTCACGAAAAGCATCTGTATCCATAAAAGGTTTAACACAATCAAAATTAGGTGTTATACCTGACTCCTTACCTTCGTCGAGTTCCCAATATTTAGAGATGTGTTTAATCTTTCCAATAAATCCCATCTGAATTTAATAGTCTTCATCATAAAAGAACCAGTAAAAGAAGTATCGAGCATGGAGCGATTATTGAGAGAAAGCCCAGCATAATTTTTTTGGATAATAATTTCTCTTGAGAGCTCATGATTGGGGCATGAATATAACATTGACTTAAGCCTCCCCCAAGCTTGAGCGATACTTTCTCCTTCGCGAGGCCAATATATATATATATATATATATATATATATATATATATATATATATATATATATATATATATAATTATGATCACAATGAACCAGACGCATAGGATAAAACTTCTGATGAAATTCCAATTTCAATCGGTTGTAGTTCCATGATCCAATATCATCACATAGCCTAAACCATGTCAATGCATTTCCCTTCAAAGATAAAGGGAAGACCTTCTTCTTGATAACATCCTCGGGCATACCTGCAAGCTTAAATAATCCACAAACTTCATCCACATAGATTAGGTGCATATCGGGATGTAATGTTCCATCTCCTGTAAAAGGATTAGCTAGCAGTTTCTCTATCATACCCAAAGGAATTTCAAAGTAAACATTTTTAGTAGGTTCAGTAACTGGTCGGGGTGAAGATACCCCGAACAAGCCCCTCAAAGGATTATTTTCCATAGTAATAAGTGATAGTAAATTACAGCACACTATAAATTTTTTTCCTTACCAAATTCCACCTACCAAAGGCGATTCACTCCCCGACAACGGCACCAAAAAAGAGTCTTGATGACCCACAAGTATAGGGGATCTATCGTAGTCCTTACAATAAGTAAGAGTGTCGAACCCAAAGAGGAGCAGAAGGAAATTACATGCAGTTTTCAGTAAGGTATTCCCTGCAAGCACTAAAATTATCTGTAACAGGTAGTTTTATGATAAGGTAATTCGCAATGGGTAACAAGTAACAAAAGTAAACAAGGTGTAGAAAGGTGGCCCAATCCTTTTTGTAGCAAAGGACAAGCCTGGACAAACTCTTATATAAAGCAAAGCGCTCCCGAGGACACATGGGAATTATCGTCAAGCTAGTTTTCATCATGCTCATATGATTCACGTTCGTTACATTGATAATTTGATATGTTGGTGGACCGGTGCTTGGGTACTGCCCTTCCTTGGAAAAGCATCCCGCTTATGATTAACCCCCCTCGCAAGCTTCCGCAAACTACAAAAGAAGAATTAAGGTAAACCTAACCATAGCATGAAACATATGGATCCAAATCAGCCCCTTACGAAGCAACCCATAAACTAGGGTTTAAGATTCTGTCACTCTAGCAACCCATCATCTACTTATTACTTCCCAATGCCTTCCCCTAGGCCAAAACAATGGTGAAGTGTCTGTATTCAACATTCACATAATGCCACTATAGGAAAGAAAACATACATCTCATCAAAATATCAAACGAATACCAAATTCACATGACTACTTATAACAAGACTTCTCCCATGTCCTCAGGAACAAACGTAACTACTCACAAATCATATTCATGTTCATAATCAGAGGGGTATTAATGTGCATAAAGGATCTGAACATATAATCTTCCACCGTATAAACCAACTAGCATCAACTACAAGGAGTAATCAACACTACTAGCAACCCACATTTCTGGTCGAGGTTTTGATAAAAAGATCGGATACAAGAGATGAACTAGGGTTTGAGAGGAGATGGTGCTGGTGAAGTTGTTGATGGAGATTGACCCCCTCCCGATGAGTGGATCGATAGTAATGAGGATGGTGATGATTTCCCCTCCGGAGGATGTTTCCCAATGAGCAGCTCCCGAGCCCTAGATTGGTTCCGCCAAGGTTCCGCCTCAAGACGGCGGCGCTTCGTCCCGAAAGCTTCCTTCTGATTTTTTCCAGAGCAAAAGACACCTTATACCAGAAGATGGGCATCAGGGGGCTTCCAGGTGGCCCACGAGGTAGGGGGCGCGCCCAGGGGGGTTGGGCGCACCCTCCACCCTCGTGGACAGTGGGTGCCCCCCCTCTGGTACTTTCTTCGCCCAATATTTTTAATATATACCAAAACTGACTTTTGTGGACTTTCATGACTTTTGGAGTTGTGCAGAATAGCTCCCTATTATTTGCTCCTTTTCCAGCCCAGAATTCCAGCTGCTGGCATTCTCCATCTTCATGTAAACCTTGTAAAATAAGAGAGAAAAGGCATAAGTATTGTGACATAATGTGAAGTAATAGCCCATAATGCAATAGATAACAATATAAAAGCATGATGCAAAATGGACGTATCAGCGGCGGAAAAGTGTTTTCGTGGATGCTTCTGGTGGTTTGGGGATATTTGGGAATATATAGGCGAAAGAATTAGGTCAGGAGGATCACGGGGGGCCCACAAGGGTGGGGGCGCGCCCTACCCCCTGGGCACACCCTCCGTCCTTGTGGCTGCCTCGTGGATCCTCTGACTTCATCTCCAAGTCTCCTGGTTTTCTTCTAGTCCAAGAAAAATCATCGCGAAGGTTTCATTCTGTTTGGACTCCATTTGGTATTCCTTTTTTGCGAAACAAAAAAACAAGGAGAAAACAGAAACTGGCATTGGGCTCTAGGTTAATAGGTTAGTCGCAAAAATAATATAAAATAGCATATTAATGCATATAAAACATCCAAAACAGATAATATAATAGCATGGAACAATAAAAAATTATAGATACATTGGAGATGTATCAAGAACCGGAACAAAGCATTAGCACTTAGTGAATAGATGAACTCCTCAAACTACGGTAATCATGGAAAGAATACCAATTATTGTCACCTTGGGGTATGCGGATCATAACTCATAATAGGTGTCTATAACTTGCAAGATAGGATCAAGAACACAAATATATTCATGAAAACATTAATGGTTCAGATATGAAATCATGGCACTCGGGCCCTAGCGACAAGCATTAAGCATAGAAAAGTCATAGCAACATCAGTCTCAGAATATAGTGGATACTAGCGATCAAACCCTAACAAAACTAACTCGATTACATGATAAATCTCATCCAACACGTCACTTCCCAGCAAGCCTACGATGGAATTACTCACGCACGGTGGTGAGCATCATGAAATTGGTGATGGAGGAAGCTTGGTGACGATGACGATAATGGATCCCCCTCTCCGGAGCCCCGAATGGACTCCAGATCAGCACTCCCGATGAAGAACAGGAGGTGGTGGCGGCTCCGTATCATAAAACGCGATGAATCCTTCTCTGTGATATTTTTCTCTCCGGATTTGAATATATAGAGTTGGACTTAGGGTCGGAGGAGGTCCAGGGGGCCCACAAGCCTGCAGGGCGTACCCCAGGGGGGTGGGCGCGCCCCAGGGCTTGTGGCCTCTGTGTGGCCCACCTCTGGTTGATTCTTTCGCCAATATTCTTTATATATTCCTAACATATTCTCCATAAAATTTCAGGTCAATCCGAGAACTTTTATTTTGCACAAAAATAACACCAAGGCAATTCTGCTGAAAACAATGTTAGTCTGGGTTAGTTCCATTCAAACCGTGCAAATTAGAGTTCAAAACAAGGGCAAAAGAGTTTGGAAAAGTAGATATGATGGAGATGTATCAGTCAACAAACTCCAAAACATAAGGGGCCTATCATTGCACCAACAACTTGCAAAAAAATTGTTGATTGGTGGTTGCAGAAGTAGAAGGGAACAATAAACTTGTGTAGGTTGTAAATCATGAAAACTAGCTTGGAAGGGAAGTGAAGAGACAACATGAATTACTCCAGCAGTAACAAGCTCATTCATTATTGGATCTTGAGCTCGTCAATCTAACCTCGGGCTCCGTACAACACTTCAAATTTTTTAAATGCGAAAACAATAGACACCGAGAGTGAGGTCGTCGCAAAGTGGTGACCGTTGGATCGAATCATGCTGGTAGCTTATTATTGATCCTTGTATATTTTGTCATGTGCAGAAAGCTACTTAGGAGTCCAGTTCCTCACTACGGATGTAGTGAAGGTGAAGGACCAGTTGGGTCAGTTCAAGCTCAAAGTTTAGCGCCTTGATTAGAACGTCAACATCATCGCAGGTATGGCAGCTCAGTCAACTTGTCTTCCTGTGTGATATATTCCAACTATCACTAACTTGTTTTTTATGTCATTTTGCAGCGCCGGGAGGCGCATGACCAAGACAGAGGCGCAGCTCCAAGCTGCTTAGCCGCAAGCCCAAGGTACTCTGAAAGTAGCTCAACACTCCAATGAGGAAGTGTAAAAGATGTCCGCCCTTCTCCAGAAGGAAAAAGAGGCATGCCAAGCATCACGATAAGTGGCCACCCTCGTCCAAGCCAACCTCAGCTGGCATAACAATATGACCAACTGAAGGTGAAGAGCGACACCGATGCCGAGAACCTCGAGAAGCAGTCCTTTGAGCTTAAGGAGTCCAATCTACTCGAGGGAAATTAGCTTGAACATGAAATGGTAGCTAGTATGATGGGCTATCCAAATGCTTGCTACAACCTTTAATGGGGAATGGTAGCTATTATGTTGGTCCAGCTCAATGCTTGGCAATCTTATTCGGGCTAGATGCCTACAAATCATTAGTAGTATGTTTAGATTCTAGATTACTAACTTTTTATTTAACTATATAATTGTCGGTGCGTTGCAACGAGGTGTAACCATTTTAGTAGATTAGCTCGTGATTCCATGTCTATTATTACATTAGTGCGGTAACTTCTAGCAAATTTTTTCTACGCAATTGCCATGATTTACCTGCCATCTTATTGTTAAAGACTTATTTGGTAACAACTTACTTACCAAAGAAAATGTCTTTAGGGGAAAGATTAGATATGGGAGGAAAAATATTCTTATTATCAAGCACTTGTTGGCAAGAATTTACTAACTTACCAAAGAATATTATTATTTGGGAGAAAAGTTAGAGATGGGAGGAAAAAATCAAACGGGGGGAAGGGGGCAATGTATATATAGGATGAAGGAGAGGGTGAAATAGAAACTTGTGTTCTTTTTAAGTAGTACATATTTGTTGGCCCATTCGAAGGTCCACGTACTCCAGGTCCATATTACTCATGGTCCAATCTCACTTGTTTTTAAAACTAGTAATTGTGTGCGTGCAATGCACGTTAATATTAGGCAAGATATTAATTGTATTGTACGTAAATACTGGGTAAGATATAAATTACACGTGAATACTAGGTAGGACATAATCACTTGATCAACATTGATGTTGATATTAGGCATGATATTAGTAAGGAGAGGGTGCTAAACATGTGTAATGCTCAAAAGTGGAGGGACGAAGATTGTTGGATAGACGAGGTTAAACAGATGAGATTTGTTGGAGCTCCACAACTCACTCTTTTTATATTCATAGAATTTTATTTCATCATCGTTGAATGTGCGTTATGCATTGCTAGCTCACCCTTACCCTAGAAATTGTCTAAAAATCTCATGGTTTTCATTGATATTTATTTGTTCCCAATTATAGTGATAATTAGGTGGCATGCAATTAGTTATTTCTTCACAAAGCATACCATTTATGGCAGACCATTAAGGAATTCAAACACTTGTTTTATCTTATTACTTGTCCAGTTTGATTGCCGAAGAACTTACATTAGAGTAACTTGATGATTTGGTTTCCTAAACCAAAAGCATTAATGATTACTGAAGTATATGTAATGTAATCAGTCTATAGCTGCGTCCAAGCTCATTGACCCTGGCTCTTCCGTTTTATTGCATTACGAAATTAAGAAGGAAACACCATTTATGTACTAAAAGAATAACCACATGCAAGGGTCAAACATAGCGCCACAATGATATAATGTATCTCAATTAAGAAACAAACAACAAATTGAAAACATACTCCATTACACACACTACCAGTTTGAACATGTGACACACTATGCATCTATACTACACTTCGATGGCGTATAGAATTGCGTTGGGTAGAAATATATTCAAAATGGCTTCCAAAGTCTTACATAGAAAATCGCTGCCATGCAACATAACAAGGTAGATCAAAAGCAATAATTTAGCTTCCCCAACTGCTACAACAACGAAGAAATAGAGAAAAGAAACATGATCCCTAGACGACGCTCACAACAAGAAACAAAATTTCCCAAAGTAACATTTCCAAGAACCTTCCCCATCTATTTAGCCACCGGCGGATAACTTTGTTGCATTGATCTTGAAGTCATCTTGCCGACGGAGAGAACGGAAAGGAGTAAACTACGGGGATGCCTCCACAGGTACTGGAAACCCTGAAGCCACGTCTTGGTTCGCTGACAGCGCCGCCACCACCACAGGGTCAGCTTGCACCATCAGAGCAACTGCCGACGTCAGAGAAAGTGGATCCGCCACCACGAGGTTAGCTAGCGCCACTGGATCTAAGGCTAGAGGCGGATCTTGCACAACTTCACCTACACAGGCATACGTAACAAACTTAGCAATTCGATCTATGGTACAAAATAATGCTCGTGCATGCATGTAACCTAAAGTTTGTACGTACGCAACATACGAGCCATTAGCGGGCGTGCACGTATGATTACCTAGCTGCACAACTTGCTGATCTGGCATGATGGGCTCTACAGGTGGTAGAGACAACATGTTGGTGATGATGGCGCACTGGCATTTATCCGGAGCGTACAGTAGGAATGGTGACATCGGCTAGATCCTGCAGTGGGAATGCCCGAGGCCACTGACATCTCATCCACAAGCAAGTGATGACTTTCATGCATCTGCATCATGGCAGTGAAGGTGATTGAGACCACATGGCTCTCATCCTAAGCGCACGACAAGGACAGCAACCACTGGTTGAGCTATCAACACCGTCATTGGAGGCCATCTCTCGTTGGGTAGAAACCAGGGTGGAGCAAGGTATGCTTGAACAGGGAGTAGGTGAGTTCTTTGACCTGTGCTTTACCCGTTTAGTTATACCGTGCGCATGTTGATATGGGTCGTTTCCCTAAGACTGAGGCCAACATGGGCCTTAGGTTTCGTTATTTTGAGGGTTTATTTGTTGTGATAAAATTGATTTTTAAATTTACTGTGAATCGATCAACCTTACAATCCACTATATTTGGATGTAAAACTGATGAGATTTTTTTTAACCTTTACACAGTTGACTTTCCTGTGTGGTTGTTATGGATCGCTAAGGTTGAAAGATTCACACAAAATTATTTTTTCTCACCAAAAATAAATACTAAAAATGAAAGAAACCTATGTCCCATGTTGGTGTCGGTCTTAGGGAAACGGCCCATGTCAACATGCGCACGATATAAGTAGACGGTTAAAGCACGGGTCAAAGGACTCACCCACTCCACATTCAAGCACCCCGAGCACCACCCTGGTTCCTATCCAATGAGAGATGGCTTCCAACGACGGTGTCGATAGATCAAGCCGCATCCACCATCCTTACCATGCACTCATGATGAGATCCATGCGGTCGTCTTCTCCTTCCCTTCCATGGCGCAAATGTACACAGCTCATCGTTAGCTCTGTGGATGAGATGGCAGTGGCCACGGGCATTCCGGCCGCCATTGTTTTACTTATCGTGTGCTTTGCATAAATGCCAACACACCATCATCACCACTGTCGCCGCCACATCGAGAGCTCATCGTTCCAATGCAGCAAGTTGTGCAACAAGGTAAGCATATGTGCATGTTGCTAATGACTCCTCTATTGCGTACGTACAAACTTTAGTTTACCTGCATTCATGAGCATTCTTTCGTACCACAGATCAAGGTGCTAAGTTTATTACATGTGTGTGTGTGTGTGTGTGTGTGTGTGTGTGTGTGTGTGTGTGTGTGTGTGTGTGTGTGTGTGTGTGTGTGTGGAGGTGAAGCTGTGGAAGCACCATCGCTAGCCTTGGCTTCAGCGATGCCAGCTAACCCCGTGGTGGAGATAAACCATCTCTCGTGTTGGCAATGGCTTCACTCGTGCCAACTGACCCTGTGGTGGCAGCGCCACCGTCACCGAACCCGCACGTGGCTTTGGGAGTTCTAATCCCCGTGGAGGCATCCCCATGTTTACGGCTACTCTTTCTCTCTGGCGGCAAGATGACTTGAAGATCAATGCAATGAAGTTCTCCACCGAGGGCTGAAGAGATGGAGAGGGTTCTTGGTAATGTTACTTGGCAAAATTTGTTTTGTGTTTTGATCTCTATCTAGGGATCATGTTTCTTTTTTAATATTCCATCGTTGTTGTAGCTTCTAGTGGGAGCCAAACAACTGCTTTTGATTTACCTTGGTATGTTGAATGCTAGCGATGTTCTATGTAATACTTTGGATGACATTTCGAATAATTTTGAACCCAAAGCAACTTGACGTCGATGAAGCATAGTATAGCTGTGTAACGTGGCACATGTTCAAGCTGGCAGTGTGTGCAAAGATGCCTATTTTCAGTTTGATCTTTGTTTATATCAATTTAAAGATATTATACCGTATGGCGCTATGGTTGCACCCTTCCATATGGTCTTTCTTTTGGTCTATGAAACTAAACCATCAAGTTACCAACAAGTGTTTGAATTTTCCTAAATGGTCTGCCAAAAATCTTATGTTTTGTGAAGAAATAATTAATTCCATGCCACCTAATTATCACTACAATTGGAAACGAATTAAACACCGATAAAAAACCACGAGATTTGTAGATGATTTATAAGATCATCTAGCTATGCATAATGCACATTCAATGATGATGAATCAAATCTAAACCAATATAAAAAGTATTGCGGGGATCCAATAAATCTCATCTGCTTAGCAACATCTATGAAACGATCAACGCTGCTCGAGTGTTTAGTGTTACACATGTTTAGCACCCTCCCCTAATTAATATGATGCCTAATCTCAACCTTAATTTTAACAAAGTAATTATATGCTACCTAATATTAACGTGTAATTTATACCTAACCCAATGTTAACGCAATACAATTAATATATTGCCTAATATTAATGTGTGTTGCATGTACACAATTCCTGGTTTTTAAAAAGTGGCATTGGACCATGTGTAACATGGACCTGGAGTATGTGGGCCTTGGAATGGACCAACAGAATAAATTAAAAATTGTTAGTGTGTAGATTAGACATACAACTAGTGCTTTGTAGGCATCTAGTCCAGATAAATTGCCAAGCATTGACTTATCCCAACATAATAGCTACCATTACCCATTCATGATTGCAGCAAGCATTGGGAGAACACATCATACTAGCTACCATTTCATGTTCAAGGTTGCATCATATTAGTTTGGCTAGGAAAATTATTGTAAACTAACCAAGCGTCATCCTCATTTAGTGCAGAAATCAAAATCAAGATTCTTCCTAGAAATTAGTCCTATTATCGATGTCTACACATGAAAATAACCAATTTGAACTCTTTGAAGTGCAAATGAGAAAGAAGTACAATATAAACTAATTTGACATGATTGGAGGAGATAAATAAATTTTTAGCAAGATGACCAAGCACGTTAATAAGAAAAGGAAGGGGAAAACAATATAATTTTAACAAGGCGACCAAGCACATGAATAAGAAAACAAGATTATAAAGTGATAAACTCAAAGAAATACTCACCAGAGAATTGTAGTCGAATTTCTCTCGCCGTGAGGAGTTTATGGGCCAAAAATATATGATTATGATGAAAAGATCCCCATGGACTTCTAGCTCCACCATAAATATAAACGGTGTTGCCCGTGGGCGAGGAAAACACTTAATTCCTTGTGTTTGTTTTGGGTGCCAAATTCCTACCATATATTGACGCATCGTGCCTTCTAGATGACCGTGTCGGAGTGGGCCTGCCAAGATCCAACCATATGTACCCGCGATATCGCAAAATAGCACATATCATGTGCTAGATCGGTATGGATGCATCCAGAGCCAGTCGTACATTTACTTGATACGTCAAGGATCCAAATATTGATACGATACATCATAACTTGGCTTTGATGGGACCTAGATCCAGGTAGAATAAGCCACTTCTATGACAAATCTCTACAATCCCTAGTTTGATGGAAAGGATTCTAGATCTAAAAATAAAAAAAATTACTCATCTTGAGAGTTATAACAGGGGTGGTATCACACGCATCCAGAGATGAGACTATGATGAGATTGGATGATGCCACTGATGCAACGGGAGGAGTTGAGCACCTATGGGCATTGCACGATAACTAGAGAAGTTAGATTTTTTGATGTCGCTCGTGGAATGAGAACTGGGAATAGGGTTATATAAAGGACTTCGGTGGCCAGGGGAAGGCGGAAATGGTAATATGATTTGCTTTGGGGAGGGAGGAGACAATATATAATGTGGGGCATCATATAATAATGAGTCCCTTCACCTTGGACACATATGTGTATTATTTTTGCCAGAAATATTTGCAGTATTTCCATTGACAATAGTTGTCTCAACTACTAACGTCGCCGTGAGGAGTTTATGGGCTAAAAAAGTATAGGAAGATGACGAAAAGATCCTCATGGGTTGCTACCTCCGTCGTAAATATAAACGGTGTTGTCTATGGCCAAGGAAAACACATAAACCATGTTTTCTGTATCAGATGACAACTCCCAACCATATATTAACGCATCGTGCCCTACAAATGACTACACGATATACCTAGATCCATCCATATGCAACTGCAATATCGCAACACACATATATACCATGTGCTAGATCTATATAGATGCATCTAGATCCAGTCGTCTATTTACTTTGAATGGCTAGAATGTTCGGATACATTAAGATCCAAACATTGATACAATACATCAGAACTTGACTCTGATGGGACCTAGATCCGGCTAGATTAAGCCACTTCTATGACAAATCTCGACAATCCCTTGTTTCGTGGATAGGAATCTAGATCTGGAAATCAACAAAAATTACTCACCTTGAGAGTTGACAAAAGGGTGATATCAATGTGAAATGATGGGTGTGAGGGGCATCCAGAGATGAGACTTTGAGATTGGAGGATGTCATCAGTGAACCAAGAGGGGTTGAGCACCTATGGGCATTGCACGATAACTAGACAAGTCAAAGATTTTTTGATGCCGCTCGTAGAAAGAGAACCATGAATAGGGTTATATAAAAAGGCTTGGGCTGGGATGGGGGAGGCAAAACAGGTAAGATGATCTTCTTAGGGGAGGAGAGTAGGAAACAATATATTTTGTAGGCCATTGCATATTAACTAGTCTCTTTGGATTGGAGATAGATAAGTGTATTATTTTTGCCAGCCATATGTGTAGTATTTCCATTGACAATAGTTTTTTGTACTAGTAACGTCGCACTAGAAATTTTTCATTGGTAATCACCCCCCATATTATAGTCCAGCAAATTTTACAACTCAACATACTATAGCGAGTCAAAGTTCAACATCACTGTAATCTCTTGTGTTGGGTAATTGATGTTATGAATATGAAGTTCATGTTTATTAATTTAATCAATGTAAAATCTAACCCTTAAAAGTTAGGAGTTATTGAAACTTCATAGTTGTATTTATGAATAAAAAAATTCATAGTTGTATATTTGATACATTTATTTATTGTTTCCAATACTTCATATAGTCGTCTGGGTTCCGAGTCCACTTATACAAAATCCTCTCTATGTTCGGCACTAAGTGTGCAACCATAACCACTCGCATATTTTTCCAACTTGTGTGAAATATTTAGCCCGGTTAGTTGCCTTGGAATCCTTTGTTTTATATATTGGTGATAATCTATCATGTAAGCAATGTGAGAGTATTTTATCACATGTACTCATATAGCATGGGCCGAGGCATAGAGCTACGAATGGGAAAATCCTAGTGTTGGTACGACTCCAGGCGATTGTGTGTCTATGGGATTTTTGACATTTATTGGACATATGCTTAAGAAATGCTATTTGGGTGACCTTCTTGGCCCCAAGCTACAACTTTGTTGAAAAAAGGGCTGGCCCAACATGATAACTACCATTCCTCATTCATGGTTGTAGCAAAACATTGGGATAGCCCATCATACTAGTTACCATTTCGTGTTCAAGGTTGCAAGATATTGGTTTGGCTGGTAAAACTATAGTAAACTAACAAAGCATCGTCCTCATGTTGTGCAAAATTCAAAATCAAGCATCTTCCTAAATATTTCTCCTCTTAGAGATATCTATACATGAAAAAACAAATCTGAACTCTCTTAAGTGAAAAATGAGAATATAAACTAATGCGACATGATGGGAGCAGAAGACTGTAAATTTAACAAGATGACACAACACGTAAATAAAAAAGGAAGGGGAAAACAAGATTACGGATGCATAAAGTAGGAGAAATACTCACAAGTGCATTATAGTGGAATTATCTCCCCATAAGGAGTTTGAAATATATGAATATGACAAAGATATCCCCATGGACCTCGAGCTCCACCATAAATGTAAAGGTGTTGCCTATGGCCTAGGAAAATGCATAATTCATGGTGTCTGTATTAGATGTCAACTTCCTACCATATATTGATGCATCATGCTCTCTAGATGACTGCATAAGAGTGGATTTGCCTAGATCTGACCATATGTACCTGCGATATCGCAAAATCACATATATCATGTGCTAGATCTGTATGGAAGCATCTAAATCCAGTCATATAATTACTTCGAATGGTTGAAATGTTCACATTGTCAAGATCCAAATGTTGATATGATACATCATAACGTGACTATGATTGGACCTAGATTCAGCTAGATTAAACTACTTGTACGACAAATCCTGACAATCCCTGCTTTTGTGTAGTCGATTCTAGATCTCAAAACCAACAAAATTTACTCAGCTCGAGAGTTGACACAGAGGTGATATCGATGAAAAATGATGGATGATAGGCGCGTACAGGGATGATATTATGAGATTGGAGGATGTCATTGGTTCAAGAAGAGTGGTTGAGCACCTATTGGGCATTGCACGACAAATAGAGACGACGAAGATCTTTTTTATGTCAGTCATGAAAAGAGAACATGGAATGGGTAATATAAAAGGCTTTGGAGGGGGAGGGGAAGTAATGAATGGTAATATGCTTTGCTTGGGGGACGAGATGAGAAAACAATATATATTGTGGGTCATTGTAGATTAAGTAGTCTCTTCGCATTGGAGATAGATATGTATATTATTTTTCCCAGCTATTTGTGCAGTATTTCCATTGGCAATAGTTGTCTCTATTACTAACGTCGCACTAGGAATTTTGGTTGGTAATCAACACCATATTATATTCCAGCAAACTTTACCATTCAAATTGCTATAGCGAATCAAAGTTCCACATAACTGTAATCTCTTGTGCCGTGTAATTGATGTTAGAATATGAAGTTCATGTTTACGTATTTAGTCTATGTAAAGTCTAACCCTTAAAATTTAGGAGTTATTGAAACATAATAGTTGTAGTTATGAATAAAAAAATTCATAGTTTTATATTAGATTCATTTATTGTGTTTAATATGTTGTATAGTAGTCTTGACTCCAAATCCACTTATACAAAATCCTCTCTATGTTCGTCACCAAGTGTGCAACCTTCACATTCACATAATTTTCCAACTCTTGTGAAGTATTTACCCGGGTTAGTTGCCATGGAATCCTTGGCTTTATATGTTGATGATAGTCTATCATGTAAGGAATGTGAGGCTATTCCTCACATGTAGTCGTACATGCATGGGCGGAGGCACAGAGCTACAAATTGAAAATACTATTATTGCCACAACCTAGGTGATGATGTGTCTATGGGATTTTCACATTTATTGGCTACATGCTTACCAAAATGCTATTTTGAGTGACCTTGTTGGCCCCAAGCTACAACTTTTACAATAGGAGGCATTGTACAACACAATAGCTAAAATTCCCTATTCATGGTTCCGGCAAGCATTAGGACAGACCATCATATTAGCCACCATTTCATGTTCAAGGCCGCAAGACTTGGCTGGCAAAAATATACTATACTAACCAAACATGATCCACATGTTGTGCAAAAATTAAAATCAAGCATGTCCCTAAATATTGGTCCTCTTAGAGATATATATACATGAAAATAATCAGTTTGAACTATTCGATGTGAAAACGCGAGAGAACAAGTATATAAACTACTATGACATGATAGGAGGACATGAATATAATTTAAACAAGATGACGGAGCACGTAAATAAAATAAGGAAGGGGAAACAAGATTATAAATAGATAAACTCAAGAAATACTCGCGAGAGCATTGTAGTGTAATTTCTCTTGCCGTGAAGAGTTTATGGGCCGAAAAATATATGAAGATGATGAAGATATCCCAATGGACTGCAAGCTCCACCATAAAAGTAAACGATGTTGTTTGTGGCCGGGGAAAGTGCATAATTCATGGTGTTTGTAGTAGATGCCAACTTCCTACCATATATCGCATCAGAGTGGATCTTCCTAGATTCGGCCTTATCTACCTGCGATATCGCAAAATAACACATATCATGTCCTATATCTGTATGGATGCATCCAGTTCTAGTCATATATTTAGATAGAATGGCTGGAATGTTCAGATACATGAAGATCCAAACATTTATATAATACAGCATAACTTGACTATGATGGGACCTGATCATGCTAAATTAAGCCACTTCTACGACAAATCTCAATAATACCTGGTTTTGTGGAGAAGATTCCAGATCTAAAAACAACCAAATTTACTCACCTTGAGAGTTGAAACAGGGGTGATGTCGATGAAGAACAACAGATGAGATACACATACAGAGATGAGACTATGAGATTGGAGGATGTCATCGGTTTAATAAGAGAGTTTGAGCACCTATGGGCATTGCACGATATGTTTTTCATGTCGCTCATGGAAAGACAACCGGGAATGGGGTTATATAAGAGGCTTGGGTGGGGTAGGGGAAGGCTAAAATGGTAAGATGATTTTATTGGGGAGGAGAGGAGGAAACATATATATACTGTGGGCTATTGTATACTAAGTAGTCTCTTCATGTTGCAATATATTGGTTTTGCTTGGAAAACTATTGTAAACTAACCAAGCATCGTCCTCATGTTGTGCAAAAATCAAAATCAAGCAACTTCCTAAATATTGGCCCTCTTAGAGATATCTATACATGAAAATAACCAATTTGAACTCCTTGAAGTGAAAACGAGAGAGAACTAGTATGTAAACTACGATAACATGACGGGAGGAGATGAATATAATTAAATCAAGACAACACAACATGTAAATAAAAAAGGAAGGGGGAAACAAGATTATAAATAGATAAAATCAAAGAAATACTCACCAGAGAATTATAGTGGAATTCCACTCGTCATGAGGAGTTTATGGGCCGGAAAATATATGAAGATGATTAGGAAATCCCCATGAACTGCTAGCTCCACCATAATAGTAAAGGGTGTTGTCGGTGGCCGAGGAAAATGTGTAATTCATGGTGTTCGCATTAGATGCCAACTTCCAACCATATATTTCCGCATCATGCCCTCTAGATACGCGTCAGAGTGGATCTTCCAAGATCCGGCCTTATGTACCTGCGATATTGCAAATTCACACATATAATGTGCTAGATCTGTATGGATGAACCCAGATCTAGTCGTATATTTACTTTGAATGGATGGAATGTTCACATACATTAAGATCCAAACCTTGATACGATACATCATAACTTAACTATGACCGGACCTAGATCCAGCTAAATTAAAACACTTCTATGACAAATCTCGACAAACCCTCGATTTGTTGAGAGGATTCTAGATCTGAAACCAACAAAATTTCCTCACCTTGAGAATTGACCCAGGGGTGATATCCATGATGAGTGATGGATGAGAGGCGCATCCAGAGATGAGACTATGAGATTGGAGGATGTTATCGGTGCAACAAGAAGGGTTGAGAACCTGCTGGCATTGCACGAGAACTAGCGAACTCAGAGATACTTTTCATGTTGCTCGTGGAAAGAGAACCGGAAATGGGGTTATATAGAAGGCTTGGGCGGGGGAGGGGAAGGCAAAAATGGTAAGATTATTTGCTTGGGGAGGAGAAGAGGAAACAATATAAAGTGTGGGACATTGTATATTGAATAGTTTCTTCGCATTGGAGACAGGTATGTGTATTAATTTTGCCAGCCATATGTGAAGTATTTCCCATGGCAATAATTGTGTGTACTAGTAACGTCACACTAGGAATTTTTGGTTTGTAATCTCCCCCATATTATATTCCACCAAATTTTAACATTCAAAGTTCTATAGTGAATATAAGTTCAACAACGTGTCGTGTAATTGATGTTATGAACATGAAGTTCATGTTTTTGAATTTAATCAACGCGAATTCTAACCCTTAAAAGTTCAGAGTTGTTGAAACCTCATAGTTTTAGTTATGTATAAACAAAATTTCATAGTTGTGTATTCGATTCATTTATCTATTGTGTTCAATACTTTTTTATAGTCGTTTGGATTTCATGTCTACTATACAAAATCCTCTCTATATTCGTCATAGAGTATGCAACCATAACCATTCACATATTTTTCCAACTCATGTGAAATATTTAGCTCGTTTAGTTGCCCTGGAATCCTTGGCTTTATATGTTGGTGATAGTTTATCATGTAAGCAATGTGATACTATTTTCTCACTTGTAGTCGTACATGCATGGGCGAAGGCGATTTGCTACAAACGAGAAAATCCTTGTGTTGGCATGGTCCCAGGTGAGGATGTGTGTATGAAATTTTCACATTTATATGCCAGATGCCTAAGAAATCATATTTTTACTGAGTTTATTGGCCCCAATCTGCACCCTGGACAACAAAATGTCACGGGAAACCACGTCCACCTATGGGACTAGGAGGTCCCTTGCTGGTTCGGCAGGGGGGGGCGACACGTTGCACAAAGAGCGAGCGGCGTGGGGCGACGGCGGAGATCACGCAGCAATTTTACCCGAGTTAAGACGCCGTGAGGCGTAAAACCCTACTCCTGCTTTGGTGGATTGATGGTGGAAAGGTGGTGGCGGAGGGTAGTACACTTGCCCGGCAGGGGTTGCCTTGGAGCAGCAACGACTACGCGCATATGGGGGTGTGAGTTCTCCAACCTTCTAACCATACTGGCGAAGTAGTCATTATGCACTGATAAGATAGCAAATAATGCTATCATACCTAACTCTGCAGGCTGGCAGGGCGCATTAAATGCACTGCTTAATGTCACATCATTGGTTGCCCGGCAAGGCTTGCCGGGCTATCTTGCCAGCTCCACACCCGTTCGCTTGACACGTCGCAAGACGGGTGTCATCTGTGGGTTTCTTCTGTAGAAGATGGTTGCCATGTGGCGAATGGATGGCACTTAATCACTCGGCTTGACACCGCACCAATCGACGACGTGGGTTGTGGTGGAGTTGTTGGTGAGGTGGTTTTGCCTCCGTGAGCCCCGGCAGGCCCTGCTGGGGCGTTTTGGTTGTCTATTTCTGGGGATGGCCTTGCCCCTTGCCAAGCTCGCCTGCCTGGCAAGTGAGGATTTTCTCTTGACGATATCCTACTTCTCTGGTTTGATCTTGGCCCCTTTGATCTACATGCTGGTCCTTTGAATCTCTGGGGTTCCTGTACTCTGATCTGGGCTGGTGCTTCAATCTTGTTCTCGTGCCTGTGCACAGTCTGGGCAACAAACACAGGGTTTGTTGCACCGACAGAAGCCCCCGGGCCTGCCCCAAACGTGCTACCGAGAGTCGTCGCGGTAGGCCCTAATGAGTGCACAGGCGAGAGTTGGTGAAGAGGCTGGTCTCTTGAGGTCTTCTTTACTTCTTCATTAGCCTTGATTCCGGGCCAGTTTCCGGTTTCCCCGTGCGTCGTGTGAAGCCAATAGTGGTGGGGCCGCTCCAGTAACGGCCCGTGAATGACTTTAACGCACGGGGTAGAAACAACCAATTCACTCTTCCCACCACGCCCTTAGCCCTGCCCATGTATGCTGCATGCATCGCGCGGGGTAGGTAACGGAGGTGCGTGGCACGGGAGAGCATCAAGGTGTGGGCCCGGTCATCTTGAATTGGTGGAGGAGGACGGTGGCCGCCCATTGATGGAGCAGCCCCCATCCCCTCCTATAAAAGGGAGGGGCGGAGGAGGGCGGAGTCACTCATCTTTGCATTCCTCCTCTTCTTATCTTTTTGCTTCCACTGGTTATGTCGAAGGGAAGAGCCTGGGGCCATCCCCGGGCTCTTGGTCGGGGCTAGTGTCGCCACACACTGGCGCTGATGCTCGGGGAGTGAGCCTGGTCCATGGTGTGGCGAACCTCTTGGTTCCTTCGAGGCTCGGCCGGCGGGCGGGGCTGGAAACCATTGGTAATCCCAGTACTGCCCCTCCCTGAGGTCTTGGGGCCAATGTCGACAATAGGCGCACCATCCTTCCCGCCAAGGTGGGGAGCGGTGCTCCTCGATCCCCCTGGCAGTCTTGGCTACTCGCTGTTTCTCCGTTGGAGGCGCCGGACTGGAGTCTTGGCGCTTCTCGGGAGCAGCGGTGTGAGGAGAAAACGAGGGAAGACGGAGAAGGCGGGTGGCAGGGTCATGTGAAAGTACGATGGCGTGGATGCCTTCGCCTCCGACCGGCGACCTGCCGCTTTGTCTTCCCGCTCTTCCCCTCCCTCCCCGACATCATCATCACCAGCCTCCTAGGGTGATAGCCGGGGGGGGATGTTCTCTTGGCGCCTTCGCCTCCCCTCCAGTAGTCTTGCGGCTGAGCTTTTGTGGATGACTCCACTGGCGCTCATACTGGGGCTTCTTGCTAGCTGTGGAGGTGGCGACCAGAGGGCGCCGCCCCGTCCTCCGTATTCCTCCTTCGCAACCTCGCCACTCCCGTTCTTGTCAGGCCGCGACAAGCGGGTCCTGACAAGACCAGGGTGGGCTCCTGCTTGGGCGCCCCTTTTCTCGTCTTTTCCTCCTTCCGCCACAGTGCCTGAAGGAGGGAAAAAGAAAAGAGGGGATTACGGGGCACTTATCTTTTTTTAGTCTTAAATCTGTCGGCACTTGCCAAATTTTAATTCAAATAATGTAATCTCTCGTGTCCATGCTTGTGTTATGTAATTCTTGTACTTGTATTAGCATATTAATGAAAAAGATGAACCTTGCCGGGAACCCGTGCATGTGTATGTTCATGCATAGGTGAAATGCCTCTTTAATATAAATAAACGAGTTTTTCCCCGGCAGGCTATCCTGCCGGTACCCTCTTTGTCTGCCGGAGAGATGCGTCTGTCGGGGAACATACAAAGGGACCATCCCCTTGCCAACTTCTTTTTACCAAAAGCCAGTATGACCATTCTAACCGAAGCAACATTCGAGTCGTGGATGGGAGCACCTAAGTATCAAAAGAGTGGCAGGCTTTCTAATGCATAAGTTATAACTTATAGAACACTAACGGATAGGAGGTAGAACTTATCTGGTTGGCTTGCCGAGGATCGCTGTGCCGGGCAATCTTCTCAACTCCTTGTCGAAGCCAAGTTCACGGCAGGAACCTACAGCTTCATGCAGATGAGAATGAATGCAGGATGCGATCCTATCTATATGCATATGCAAATGCTCATAACATTCTTATGCAGTGATCTTGGAATGCTTATGCATGCATGCAATCTTGGTCGGGGGCCCCCCACAACGCTTCTTTATTTTCTCTTGCGCGGCGTCATCGCCCCGGCTTTATACAAGGGGTTACATGCAGCTGAGGCAAGGCATGTACAAAAGGGTGGCTGCCGGGCAAGGCCCGACAGCCGCGCCTTATGGGTAGAACTTGCGGAGATGCTCAATATTCCATGAGTTTTGCAACCGAGTTCCATCTCCGGTCTCCAGACGAACTGCGCCAGGTCTGGTGACTCGTACTACCCGGTAAAGGCCTTCCCACTTTGGTGACCACTTGTTTATACCCTTGGCGGACTGAATGTGCCAAGGACAAGGTCACCTTCCACAAAACACCGGGCGTGAACCCTGTGGCTATGATAGCGACACAGGGCTTGCTGGTAGCATGTAGCACGCGTAGCTTCCCGGAAACGGTTCTCCTCGAGTAGCACAGCGTCGTCACGCCGGTGCTGATCTTGCGCTACTTCATCGTAGGCAAGCACTCAAGACGACCCGTAAATGAGTTCCATGGGGATAACTGCTTCTGGCCCGTAGAACAGGTAGAAGGGAGTCTGCCCGGTAGCTCGGTTTGGTGTTGTTCTGAGGGACCAGAGACCTACCGGCAGCTCCTTGATCCACCGCCTACCGTGCTTCTGTAGCATATCAAAAGTTCTCGTCTTGAGTCCACGCAGCACTTCAGCATTCGCCCTCTCAGCTTGTCCATTGCTCCGGGGGTGTGCCATAGAGGCAAATGAGATCTTGCATCCGAGGGCATGAATATATTGCATGAAGGCGCGGCTCGTGAAATGGGAGCCGTTGTCGGTGATGATCCTTGCCGGAACTCCAAAACAACACACCAATTCTTTCAAGAACTTTATAGCTTACTGAGCAGTCACCTTTCTCACGGCAGTCACTTCCGGCCACTTTGTAAACTTGTCGATGGCAATGAACAGGAATTCAAAGCCCCCGATTGCTCAGGGGAAGGGGCCAAGGATATCGAGCCCCCAGACCAAAAATGGCCATGATAGAGGTATTGTTTGAAGATCTTGGGCAGGCACGTGTGTTTTCTTGAAATGGAACTGGCAGGATTCACATTTCGTGAATAGCTCGACCGCATCTTGGAGGGTTGTGGGCCAATAGAATCCTTGCCAGAATGCTTTCCCAACTAATGCCCTTGATCCAATGTGGGATCCGCACATTCCTCTATGAATCTCAGCTAGCAGTTCCTTTCCTTCTTCCCGACAGACACACTTCAATTTCACACCATTGGGCATCCTTCTGTACAGAGTGTCATCAACAAACGGATACATACTGGCCCTCCGGGCTACTTTTTCAGCTTCATCTTGGTCGTCGGGAAGCTCTACGGTTTGGAGGAAGTGGACAATCTGCCTTGCCCAAGTTGGATCCTGAGGCTCGGCAACGAGGACTAGCGGCACCTCCTCTGCTACGGGAGCACCAGCCTTGTTCGCTGGGTCCATAGGCCCGGCTGGAGGGGGTAGTCCGGCAGGCTGTGAGGAGTTGTTTCCGGCACGATCTCTGCTGAGAGCGGACGGCTCTACCGGCAGAGGCTTACCATAGTCCAACTTTCTCCTCTTCCGGGCCATTGTTGCTGGGGATACGGAGGGTTGAGTGAGATCCAGAACAAAAGTCCTTGGTTCCATAGGAAGCTTTTGCGCAACACACTTTCACAGATGATCAGCTATGCTGTTTTCTGCACAGGGTACGTGCTCTGTTTGAAATCCGCCAAAGTGCTCCTCCAATCTCCTCACTTCCTCGACGTATGCCTCCATCAATGGACTTTGTGTCGGTGGGAACGACACCTATGGGACCACAAGGATCCCTCTCTGATTCTTGGCGCGGGGTTGAGAGAAGAGCGGATCCGACGGCAATGAGTCGCTGTTCGTTTATCGAGTTCGGGCCGCGAGGATGCGTAAAACCCTAGTCCTGCTTTGGTGGATGTATTCTGAGTTCTTGAGCTAGCTACGGGGTGTAACGAGCTCCAAAAGACGAATCCTTTTCCTGGTCGCCTCGGGCCTCCTTTTATAGGGAAAGGGGTCGCCACAGTGGCAAGCAGGAGGTGGAAAGGGTACAGTGCCATGAGGTTATCCCTCGTATTACAGGACAAGATGCATTTAATGCATCGCTTAGGTGTCCTCTTGCTTTATTGGGGACGGGAGCGAGGCCCGTCCCATCCGTCGCCGCTCTTCCATGCTTCGACACGCGCCCTGGCCAGCGTTGCTTGTGGTGCCACGTAGGCAGGCAGGCAGCTGAGGTGGCGCGGTGGTGGAGCCTTCAGGAAGGGTTGCATGTTGCCACGCAGGTGCCTGCCCAGCTGGTTGGGTCGGCAGCTGCATGCGAACGGCGGTGAAAACTTGGTTGGTGCGGGCCTGGCAGCGGCCATGCTGGTGTGCCTGGCGGGGGCCTTGCCGGGTGGCTCGGCAAGGGTCTTGCCATGGCGCGTAGGCGTCCCCGGCAAGGATCTTGTCGGGGGTCTTGTGGGTTTCTTCGGTGAGGATGATTGCCATCCTATCCTCACTTGATCTTGATTATTCTTTGTCATCACAGAGATCTGCATGCCACCACGGAGGTGCCTCCCGAGCCCTGTCCCAATGCGTCTGTCTGAGCATTGGTGGGCTCAAGGGTGGCTCGCTCGGCTGGCGTGGGCGGGCTGCCTCGGCAAGGGTTTTGCCGGGGCCGCCGAGGCTGCCCCGGCAAGGGTCCTTGCCGGGAAAAGCTGCTTCACCCATCCGATCTTGGTGGCCTTGTTCCTTGTCATTGCTTTATTTGCCTTGTGCCCTCGGCTTTCTCTCTGGCCTCCCTTCCCTGCCGTGTGATGCGTGGCCCTGGCGAGCGGCTCTGACTGCCCGTGCACAAGTAAAGGGGTCAAAAGGAGAGCCCCTACTTTTGTACAGCAGCAGAGCCCCAGACTGGGCCATACATAAGCGCAACACGTTTGTTGGGCCAGGCCCAGAACGGTGCGCGGGCAGGAGGGGCGGATTTTACTGCGGTAACTGGTTTGTCTGTTGTGCTTCTCCACGACTTGCGTTGAATGCGCGATGTGGGGGTTATGCGTGCGCGCGTGACGGAAGCATGTTGGCGTCACCTCGCGGTGGATAGTAAAGAGGCGGCTTGTGTGTCTCTTTGGGACTGCAGGGCCGCCTCCCATTTACTGCCCCCGCTTGGGAACCCTCGCTTCCACGCGTCCCACTACGCATGCCCCTTGTGCCACGTTTGCTGCATGCATAATGCAGAGCAAATGACAGGCGCGCGGGACATGGGGAGTCGTGTGCGCGCACATGGGTTGATTCCCACGCGCCTTCAATGGAGTGGGGAGGGTGGTCGACGGCCCCGCTTGCTGCTTCAGCGGGTCAGAATGGCCGAGAGGGGGCGGTCGAGTCTCGCCCCCACTCCTTTATAAAGGGGGGAGCGAGAGGAACGGTGCCTCTCAACTCTCCGCCATCTGCCTCTCCCCATTCTTGTTTCTTCCTTCCTTCTGCCATAGCGAGGGGGCGTGGCGACGTTTCATCCGTGGCGGCGAGGGTTTCGGCCAGACAACGCGTTGCTCCTCCCCAAGAGCTCATAGCGGCGGAGCCGGCCGCCAGAGGAAGTGGGAGGGGGCGAGGTCGAGGCCGTCATGGTGCTCTAGGGAGAGGAGGACGGGGTGGCAGATCTGCCTCGCCTCCGCAGCCCCTCCTCCGATGGAGGGCCACGCCGGGGACAACCCTTGTGAATTCTTCGTCAGGCTGTGCCGGTCACCGCGCCGTCGCCTTCGCCTCCCGACCCCATTCAGCGGCGGATGCATTTGGATCCGCCCAGCGCCTTCATTTACATATGAGGGGCTGCGGGAATAGCAGCACATCGGCCGATGTTGAGTTCCCCGCCCCTCACGTCATGTATCTTCATCGAGGGTGGAAGACCTTCGCTCGCCTCCATATCTTGATGGATGGGCTCACACTCCATTTCAAGCTAATGGAGGGTGGCCTCCAGTCCGTCAAGATCTTTGGGCACTTCGGGACTCGCGCAAGGTGCTGCGTGGAGAGCTCTTCTGATGATGAAGATTCCTCCTCGAGCAAGAGTGACGAGGAGGACAATGGCAGCGGCGGTGAGGCCAGCGGGCGGCAGGATGACAGGTCCGACTAGGCGTCGGGCGCCGCTTCGGGCGGCACCGGTGACCCCATCATCTGTGTCGCCGGCTCCTTGAACTTCTCGGGGTCGTCTCCTTGGGCGGCTGGCATTGGGAGGCTATGGAAGAGGAAGAGGGCAGGCGGCAAGGACGTCAAGTGGGAGTACGCAGGCACCGACGCCTTTGTCGCGTACTGACGTCCTGCCGCCTCATCTTCGAGCCCTGCCTCCGGAGCCGCCATCACCATCCATCCCTTGGACAGCCACCAAGATGTTCTCTTGGTGTTTTCTGCCACCCGTAGATCGCCTAGGCGCCCCTTTTGCCCTCCTGCTTTTCTTGTTCCATTTCCCGAGAAGAGGGACAAGAAAGGGATTACGGGCACCTTATCTCTTTTTAGTTTGTAAGCCTTCGGGCCTTAGTAGAATTTAAATCTTGTAATCCCATTGCTCATTGTTTTCATTTCATATGAACTGTACCTGTACGGGATGTTTTTTTAATGAAAAGGTATGTTTCTCGGGATTTTCGTTCGTGGGTGGAACCCACGACAAGGAATGAATCCTTGTTATCCTTAAGATAAACGTTTTTTTCTCCGGCAACAAACCATGCCGTCCCCCCACTTCGCTCGACCTTTCTCACGCCCTTGGCGGAGGCAGGGATGAGGTGGGCCTAGGCTCCTTGTTTTATTTCCTTGCTGCCGCGACTACGACCAAATTCGGTCCCGAAGCTTGAGTCCTAGGGTCCGGAATGAGGATAGCACGGTAGCCTAAGGATAAAACGAGGTTTCACATCCCTTAGTCCATGGCGAAACGCATGATAAGGGATAGAGAACTTATCTGAATCTGCAGCCCTCGGCAACTTTGGCTTGCCGTGGGTGGATCTTTGCCCTTGTAGCCCCCCGGCAGTATTGGCTTGTCGGGATCCATATGCCGATCTGTCCCCTTTCTTTCAAAGCAGCTCAGCAAGGATACTCATGTGTCCTGCGAACCAAAGAAGATAAATAAGAACAGAGAGACGCGCACTCGACCTCTAGGCTAGGGGTTAGCCACCGCTAAGCACTATCGACCCTAACCAAGGACGAGACTCAACCTAGCATGCATGCTATAACTTAGGGCGCCAGCACTTCATTTATTTATGCTCGTGGTCTGCTTTGGCTTTGTACAAAGGGTTACATGCCTTGCCGGCAAGGCTTGTACAAAAAGGGTAGCTTCTTGGGAGGCCCGGCAAAGCCGCCTTATATGGGTAAAACTTGCGGAGATGCTCGATGTTCCAGGAGTTGCTCACTTGAATGGCGCGCCGGGCCTGGTGACTCGTGTTACCCGATAAGGGCCTTCCCACTTTGGTGTCAACTTATTGGAATTCTTGGCCGATTGAACGTGCCGAAGAACAAGGTCGCCTTCCTCAAAGCTCCGGGCATGAACCTTGCAGCTATGGTAGCGGCGCCAAAGGCTTCTTTGATAGCGTGCTACTCTCCACGGCCGCCCGAGGCGATCTACCTCAAGGAGCGTCGCGTCATCTTGCCGTAATCGCTCTTGCTCAAGCTCATCATAAGAGAGCACTCAAGGTGACCCGTATATGAGTTATGTGGGGAGAACTGCTTCTGCCCCGTAAACCAGGGCAAAGGGTGTCTAGCCGGTGGCTCGATTTGGCGTCGTTCTGATCGACCAAAGAACCGCTGGCAACTCGTCAATCCAGCACCTTCCACTCTTGCGCAGCCTGTCGAAAGTCTTCGTTCTTAAGCCTCGCAGTACTTCGGCATTTTCTCTCTCCGCTTGGCCGTTGCTCCGTGGATGTGCCATGGAAGCAAAACAGACCTTGCTGCCGAGATCCTCAATGTATTGCATGAAGGCATGGCTTGTGAACTGCGTGCCGTTGTCGGTGATGATCTTGTTGGTCACACCAAAACAGCACACTATTCCCTTGAAGAACATGATGGCTCACTGTGTTGTCACCTTCCTCACTGCCTCCACTTCTGGCCACTTTGTGAACTTGTCGATTGCGACGTACAAGTACTCAAAGTCCCCGATAGCACGGGGGAAAGGGCCCAATACGTCGAGCCCCCAGACCGAGAAGGGCCAGGAGAGAGGGATGGTTTGAAGGGCTTGAGCTGGTTGATGGAGCTTCTTGAATGGGCCTTGCACGCTTCACACTTGGTTACTAGTGCCGTCGCATCTGGAGGGTGGTGGGCGGAAGAAACCTTGCTTAGGAAAGCCTTGCCGGCAAGGGCCCTCGACCCTATGTGGGAGCCACATATGCCTCCATGTATCTCTGCCAATAGCTTTAGTCCTTCCTCCCGCGAGATGCACTCCAATTTCACCCCATTCGGTCTTCTTCTATATAGCTTGTTTTCAACGAACTGGTACAGTGCAGACCTGCGGGCTACTCTTTCCGCCTCTTCCTGGTCCTCAGTAAGCTCTCCTTTCTGAAGGAATCGGACGGTGTGTTGTGCCCATGTCGGAGCATGTGGCTCGACGACAAGGACCAAAGGCATTTCTTCTGCTACGGGAGCAGCCGCCTCCACGGCCATGACCTGGGGTCCTGCCGGAGTCGGTTGCCCCGCGGCAGGATCGACATCCACGGCAACATCTTCGCCGGCGGCTCCGGGAAGCTCGGTGGGGAAGTACTTGCCGGGGCCTAGCTTCCTCCGCTTGTTCTGCCCGGTCGATGGTTCACCGGATGGCTGAGTTAACTCAAGCACAAAAGTACACAGTTCCACGATTAGCTTGAGGCGGCGCTCTTTGTGAGTGTCGGCGATGTCGTTCTCCGCCCGAGGGACATGCTCCGCTTGTATACCGTCAAAGCGTTCCTCTAGTTTCCTTACCTCATCCACGTAAGCTTCCATCAACGGGCTTTGATAATCTTTGTTGATCTGCCTGACGATGAGCTGTGACTCGCTCCTGACGATGAGCTTTTTAACCTCGAGGTCTGCCGCGATCCTGAGACCGGCAAGCAAGCCCTCGTACTCGGCGGTGTTGTTGGTTGACATCTCCCAGGGGAAGTGCATCTGGACGACGTACTTGAGGTGCTCTCGAGTGGGTGAGACAAGCAGCACACCAGCGCCGGCGCCTTGCAGCGAGAAGGCACCATCAAAGTACATGATCCAGTTGCAACTCGTTTCCTTGCCGGGGAGAGTGGTCTCTCGTACCTCTTCGTCGGGCGTCGAGGTCCATTCTGCAACAAACTCCGCCAAGACTCTGCTCTCAATCGTCGAGGTACGTTCGAACTTTAAACCGAAGCTTGACAGCTCCAGGGCCCATTCCACGATCCTCCCCGTTGCATCTGGGTTATGCAGTATCCGTTGCAATGGGAGGCGGGTGACCACCGTGATCTCATGCGCTTGGAAGTAATGGCGCAGCTTCCTCGAAGCTATAAGGAGGCCGAAGAGCAGCTTTTGCACACCTGAGTACCTCGACCTAGCCCCTGCAAAAGGGAACTCACGAAGTAAACTGGGTGCTGCACCATTTTCTTCTTCTGCGCTTCTTCACCTGGTCGCGTGGGTCCCGTCGCACGGGCGCCAGTCTTGCCGGGGCCGAACCCTGCCGGGGGTTCAGCCTTGCCGGGGCTGAGCCCTGCCGGGGAGGGTTCCGACCCGGCAACCGTCGACTCTGCCGCTGCTGCTGTCTCCTCATCAACCTCTATCTGCGCCACTAGTGCGGCGCTAACCAGCTGATTCATTGCCGCTAGATAAAGCAGCAACGGTTCTTGTAGTTTGGGCGCAACCAGCACTGGGGTAGAGGAGAGGTACTTCTTCAAATCTTGCAGCGCTGCCTCGGCCTCGGGGGTCCACTCCATCGGCCCTGCTTTCTTTAATATCTTGAAAAAAGGAAGGGCACGCTCCGCGTACTTGGAGATGAACCGGCTCATGGCAGCAATGCAGCCAGTGTGCCGACGCACGTCCTTGATCCGTTTGGGTTACCCAATCTGCTCGACGGCCTTGATCTTATCTGGGTTTGCTTCAATCCCGCGGGGGGACACAAAGAACCCGAGAAGCTCACCGGACGGGACGCTAAAGACACACTTCTCAGGGTTCAATTTGAGGTTTATCTTGCGCAGGATCCCAAATGTTTCCTCCAGATCTTGTACGAGCGTTGCTTTGTCCTTGGTTTTGACCACTATGTCATCCATATAAGCTTCCATATTTCTATGTAGCTGGGGCTCAAAACCAATTTGGACTGCTCTTGCAAAGGTCGAGCCAGCACTCTTCAACCCGAAAGGCATCCGTAAAAAGCAATAAGTACCACATGGGGTGATGAATGATGTCTTTTCGTCATCTTCCTTTGTCATTAAGATCTGGTGTTATCCTGAGTAGGCGTCCAGGAACGATAAGAGGTCACACCCAGCCGTGGAGTCAACAATCTGGTCAATGCGCGGCAACGGGAAAGGATCCTTTGGGCAGGCCTTATTGATGTCTGTGTAATCAAAACACAGCCTCCATTTCCCATTTGCGTTGCGCACCACTACCGGATTGGCCAACCACGTTGGATGGAGTACTCCTCTCACCAAGCCTACCACCTCTAGCTTTCTGATTTCCTCTGAGATGAACTCCTGCCTCTCCAGAGCTTGCTTCCTGACCTTCAGCAGCGGGCGCGCATGAGAGGACAGCAAGGTGGTGCTCAATCACCTCCCTAGGAACGCCGGGGATGTCGGAGGCTTGCCATGCAAACACATCGACATTAGCCCGCAGGAAGGCGACGAGCTCGCTTTCCTATTTGCCATCGAGGGTGGAGCTTATGGTAAAAACTCCCTCCGTACTGTTCTCCTTGACATGCACCTTCTTGGTCTCTGGTGGCGTGGCTCTAGACTTCTTGCTCTTGCCGGTGGAGCTCTCTGGCACGTCCTCAACGGGAGCGCGACACCCCGAAGAGGTGCGTTTGCCGGAGTGGATGCTAGGATTCTCACCTGTATTCTTCCCCCCGAGGCTCCGTCGGCAGGAGCAGGTACCTTAGCGGCAGCTGCTGCAACTTCTTCCCGATAGAGTTGGTCAGCACAGATCAACGCATCTTTCTTGTCGGAGGGTACGGTGATGATGTTCATCGGCCCGGGCATCTTCACCATGTTTTAGGGGTAGTGCAAAGCCGCCATGAACTTGGCCACTGTCGGGCGGCCGAGGATCCCGTTGTAAGGCAAGGGGATCTCGGCTACATCAAAAACAATCCTCTCCGTCCTTTGGTTCAGCTCGCCTCTGAATGTGACGGGAAGCGTGCTCTTTCCCTTTGGGCTGGCTCCTCCCTGGGTTAACCCCTTGGAACGTACCCGTCTCCTCGAGGTCCCCATCGGGGATCTCCAGCCTTTTGACCACAACAGGCGAGATCAAGTTTAGGCCGGCCATGCCGTCGACCAACATCTTTGTCACCTTGAGGTTGCGGATTGTTGGTGAAACCAACAACGGCAAGCACCCGACCCCGATGAATGCGGTCGGGGTGATCCTCGGTGTCGAAGATGATGGGCGTCTTGGACTATTTCAGCGGCTTCCGTCGTCGAGCGATGGCTCCACCGCTGTAATCTCCGCGCCCACTACTTGAGTTGGCGGTGGGATGAATGCGATGAGGCGCCACCATCGACGCACATGGCCTCTGTGGCTTTATGAAACTCGTGGTCGCCGGACTCGTTGTCCTCGTCATGATCATCGTCTTCCTGCTTCTTGTCGCGGCCCCGGGCGGGCCTCTCTTGCTGTTTATCTTTATCGCGGCGGCTTGCTTGGCCGTCAAGCTTCTTGCTGGATCCCTCGGCACAATCCTGGCCCTTCTCCTTGTCCCGCCTTTCATATTCATCCTTTTGCTTCTCGGCGAGCAGCTCAACTTCTTGGCAGTTCTGGAGGTTATGGCCCTTGGTGCGATGGATCTTGCAGTATTGCTTGTTGGAGTTCCCTGGCTTCTCGGCAGCCGCCAAGGCCCGGCAGGCGACGCACCCGGCAATCTCCTTGCTGGGGTCATGTGCCTTGGTTTTCTTGGCGGTGCCGGCATCATCAGATCCCTCGACGGCAAGCACAGCTTTACCCTTACGCTTCCTGCTACGGCGCCGGCTTTTCTTCACCGGGGCGGCAGCATCCTCGTCTGAAGAGTCGGTTTCCACGCCGGCATCTTCACCGGGGTACTTCCTTCCCTCTTCAGCCCGGGCACATCTTCGGCAAGAAAGTAGAGTTCCGCCACATCTTTCACCTTGTTCATCGCCAGCTCCTCGCGCATTTTTGCGGTTCGCGTATTACGATGGAACACGCTGATGATGGCGGCAGGATGAACATCTGGGATATTGTATTGTACCCGGCTAAATCTCTGTATGTATTTTCGCAGACTCTCACCTTCCTTCTGGGGAATGACATGCAAGTCGCTTGCTTGGCCATGAGCTTGGTGACCTCCCGTAAAGGCGCCAACAAACTCATGGCACAAAGCCGACCAAGAAGAAATAGAATCTATTGGCAAGTGCATCAACCATGACATGGCGTTGGGCTTAAGGGCCAATGGGAAATGGTCGCAAGCACCTTATCGTCCGCGGGCTCCGGCAGCTTGCATCGTGATGGTGTAGATCTTTGAGGAACTCCGGCCAGGTGGGTCTTGCCGTTGTACTTCTTGCCAACGTCAGGCTTGAAGGTACGGTGAGTGGGCCACTGGAACTGCCGCAGCTCACGGGTAAAAGTCAGGCAGCCTACCTCGTAAGGTAAACCTCAAGGGCTTACCGGAGCCGGGTGGTTCGCAGCAGGCCCTGCTCGCCTGTCTGATTGGTGACGTGTTTCGCGGCGGCGCTCAATGGTGGTTTGAGCGTCTTCATGGGCTCGCTCCCGAAGAACTTGGCGTTGGTCGCAGTGAGTCCGTGGGTCAGACGATGCTACGGAGATGTCGTCACACGCGTTGTCGCGACGGGTCAACGTCCTTGGCAATTGGCGGGGAGGAGAGTGTACCGTGACCGCAGCGCCACCAGTCCTCCCGCCACCAGCGTGTGGTGTTCCTACGGAGCGCTGGCCTGAAGGGCCTGTTGACCTTGGTTCGCCTTTGTTGGCGATGGCAACGAGGCTCTGGATGGTGGCTCTCCATTTGTCGAGCTTCCCCGCAGCGGGAGGGAAGTCGAGGAGCAACTGCGCGCTAGGGCCTCCGCCGGTGTCGGTGGCGGCGAAACCTACGGGGACCGTGATGCGCTTCGACTCCTAACCACGTTAGAAGGAGCTCTACCATGGTCCCGCGGTCGCATGCCATTTTCGCCAGTGCCTCGGCGAGCGGGCGGGTCTCCTGCGTCCCGAGAGTGACGTTCGGGACTCTTCCCGCGACGGCGCCCAGGATCTTCGGCATGATGACACCATTCATCGTGTGCGGCCTGAGAGGAGCGCACTGTGGGCGCCAGCGAGGGTGTCTTCGATACCACCGCATCGCCTTCGGGCGGTGCAACAGCGCCTTTGGAGGGCCCCGCGCTGCCTGCGGAGGGCCTGGCTCCATATTTGGAGTTGGCGACGTGCGGCCGTTGCGAGCACCTGACGTCGCCGCCTTCCAAGCTGCGGCTACTGGGGTGGTGTTGGTGTTCGCGAGCCGCGCCCCTGGTCCTCTCTGCGACCGGTCTGCTGCTCGCCTGCGTCGGGACGCGCCGTTCGGCTCCCAATGAGCCGAGGGCCACCATCATCTTCTTCTTGGGCACCATGGTGATGAAGAAAAATGTCGGACTAGTTGTTAAAGCCGATTCTCACAACTGCGCCCCCTACCTGGCGCACCAAAGATGTCGGTGGGAACGACACCTATGGGGCCACAAGGATCCCTACTACGGTTGCGGGGCGCGGGGTTGAGAGAAGAGCGGATCTGACAAATGAGTCTGGCGTTCGTTTATCCAGGTTTGGGCCGCGAGGATGCGTAAAACCATAGTCCTGCTTTTGGTGGATGTATTCTGAGTTCTTGAGCAAGCTACGGGGTGTAACGAGCTCCAAAAAGCCTAATCCTTTTCCTGGTCGCCTCGGGCCTCCTTTTATAGGGAAAGGGGTCGTCCACGATGTGCAAGCGGGGAGGTGGAAAAGTGCGATTGCCACGAGGTTATCCCTCGTATTACAGGACAAGATGCATTTAATGCATCACTTAGGTGCCCTCTTGCTTTATTGGGGACGGGAGCGAGGCACGTCCCATCTGTCGCCACTCTTCCTTGCTTCGACACGCGTCCTGGCCAGCGATGCATGTGGTGCCATGTAGGCAGGCAGGCAGCTGAGGTGGCGGGTGGTGTAGCCTCCAGGAAGGGTTGCATGTTGCCACGCAGGTGCCTGCCCAGCTGGTTGGGTCGGCAGCTGCATGCGAACTATGGTGAAAACTTGGTTGGTGTGGGCCTGGCAGCGGCCCTGCTAGTGTGCCTGGCGGGGGCTTTGCTGGGTGGCTCGGCAAGGGTCTTGTCGTGACGCGTAGGCGTCCCCGGCAAGGATCTTGCCGGGGGTCTTATGGGTTTCTTCGGTGAGGATTATTGCCTTCCTATCCTCACTTGATCTTTATTATTCTTTGTCTTCACAAAGATCTGCATGCCACCACGGAGGTGCCTCCCGAGCCCTGTCCCAATGCATCTGTTTGAGCATTGGTGGGCTCAAGGGTGGCTCGCTCGGCTGGCGTGGGCGGGCTACCCCGGCAAGGGTCTTGCCGGGAAAACCTGCTTCGCCCATCCGATCCTTGTGGCCTTGGTCCTTGTCGTTGCTTTATTTGCCTTGTGCCCTCCTCTTTCTCTCCGGCCTCCCTTCCCTGCCGTGTGATGCGTGGTCGTGGCAAGCGGCTTTGACTGCCTGTGCACAAGTAAAGGGGTCAAAAGGAGAGCCCCTACTTTTGTACACCGACACTTTGATAATCCTTGTTGACTTGTCTCACCACAAGCTGTGAATCTCCTCGAATGATCAGCTTCTTAATTCCCAAATTAGCTGCAATCCTGAGCCCGACAAGGAGCCCTTCATACTCAGTTGTATTGTTGGTTGCTTCTTCCCGGGAAAAATGCATTTGGACGACGTACTTCAAGTGCTCCCCTGAGGGGGCGACAAGAAGCACGCCAGCTCCTGCACCTTGTAGGGAAAAAGCAAAACATCAAAATAAATAATCCATTCTTGGGGCGATTCCTTGTCGGGGATAACTGTCTCTGCCACTTCCTCATCAGGGGTTGGCGTCCATTCTGCACTAAACTCTACCAACGCGCTGCTCTGAATAGTTGATGTGCTCTCAAACTTCAAACCAAAGCTGGATAACTCCAAAGCCCACGCCACTATTCTGCCGGTAGCCTCAGGGTTTCGGAGTATCCTTTGCAACGGAAAACGAGTAACAACCGTGATCTCATGGGCTTGGAAGTAGTAGCGAAGTTTCCTTGAGGCCATAATGAGACCAAGGATCAACTTCTGCATGCCAGAGTACCTTGATCTAGCCCCACATGTGAGGGAGTCTGGCACATACAAGGCGCTGCACCACTTTCTTCCAAGCCGCGTCCTTGGGTTTGCTCTCGTTGTTGTGCTCATTGCTGTCCTGATCCTTCCCTGATTCTCCCGGTCTCTGCTCACTTTCTGCCTCATCCTATTCTCGCTGCACTACCAAGGCCGCACTGAACACTTGGTTGGTTGCCTCTAAGTATACCAACAATGACTCCTGGGGTTTAGGAGAAACCAAGGTAGGAACAGAAGACAAGTAGGCCTTCAACTATTGCAAAGCTGCATCTGCTTATGGGGTCCTTTTCATAGGATCTGCCTTCTTTAATATTTCCAAGAACGGCAGGGCACGCTTGCCAGACTTCAGAGATGAATCTGCTTAGCGCGGCAACACATCTTGTCACACGCCTCACATCCTTAACTGTCCTTGGCGCTTGGATCTGCTCGATGGCCTTGATCTTGTCGGGTTTGGCTTCGATCCCTTGATGGGATACAAAGAACCCAAGCAACTTGCCGGAGGGAACACCAAATACACACTTCTCCGGGTTGAGCTTCAGATTGATCTTGTGCAGATTATCAAATGTCTCCTCCAAATCCTGAATAAGGGTGGCCCTATCCTTGGTCTTGACCACAATATCATCCATATAGGCTTCTATGTTTCTGTATAACTGTGGCTCAAAACCAACCTGGATTGCCTTTTGCCAAAGTGGACCCGACACTCTTTAATCCGAATGGCATGCGGACAAAGCAGTGCGTACCACATGGAGTGATGAACGATGTCTTCTATTCATCTTCCTTGGACATGAAGATTTGGTGATACCCAGAGTATGCGTCCAGAAACTAGAGAAAATGACAACCTGAAGTGGAATCCACAATCTGGTCGATGCAAGGTGTCGGGGAGGCCGATCGCACCCACAGACACCTATGGGGCCGGCGGAGCAGGCCCCTTTGTGGTTCGGAGGGGGGCGGAGGTCGCACGAAGAGCGGATCGAGGCGATGCACACGAGCGGTTTACCTAGCTTCGGAGCTCTCCAGAGAGATAAAACTCCTACTGCTGCTTGTTTGATCTATTGTGTTCTTGCTAGGGAGCAATGCGGGCTACAAAACCTAGCGTGAGTGTGTCTAGACTATGGCCAGTCGAACGGACCGAACTAGCCGAACCTTGCCAAAAACGCGAACCGAACCCCCTCTACGTTGCACTCGGGCCTCCTTTTATATGCTCAAGGGGTCTCCGACAGGTGGCAACATAGGCGGGGGTACAAATGTAAAAACAGGAGTTGGTACACCTACTTGAGCGATTATACAGTGCAAAATACCTAACTCGACGGCAAGGGACAAAAGCAATAAATGCCCGTCGTTGTCGCCCAAACAAAGGCAAATGTAAACCGTCAGGTGCACCTCCGCTTCGCCACGATGGCGAGCTGTCAGCGCTTCTTATCGCTGCTCTCCAGCTGGCACCTGACCGCCGACCTACGCCCATGGAGCGGTCCCATGGCGACACGTCGGCCGGGTGAGCTGGAGCGGAGGCGAGAGAAGTCGCATGTCAGCGACAAGCGCCTTGCCGCGGCCGAATCCTGTCGCGCCCGGAGACTTGTCGCGCTCGAGCCTTCCCGGCAAGCTCCTCTTGCCGGGCCTTGTCTTCTGCGTGCACAGGTGGCCTTCCCGACAAGCTCGTCTTGTCGGGACCTTGTCTTCTCAATCTAATACTTTGTTCTTGAATGGCTCCAAAGGAGCCACGGAGGATATTGGCGGTGGCAGAGGCAAACCTTGCTGGGGTCTTTGCAACTGTCCGTGCGCAGTACGGGATACTAGGGTACCCCTACTCTAGTACACACCGGCAGAGCCCCGGGCTGGGCCGCATACTGCAGTGCCCGGCGCTTGTCGGGCGGGCCAGGCTGTGCGTACCGCGGACACGCGGCCTCGACCACGCCGCAACTCGCCCCGGACCCACCACGATCCCCACTAACGGCACGCACCGGACGTGGCATCGAGCGAGAGATCGTGGGCGCGGTCGTGGGGAGAATCTTTATTGATATAAGCGGACCGTCCGCCCCCCTCCTCCCCTTTATAAGCGGAGAAGCGAGAGGCAGGCCGATCGCCCCGCCATTGTTGTCTTGTCAAGAAACCACCGCCGCTCCCTCGTCTTCTCAAGTGCGAAGAGCAGCGCCCGCCCGTTCGCCACAAGCACAGTCACCGCCGTCGACCTCCTCCGCCCCCTCGCCATGGCCCCGAAGGCCGATAAGGAGAAGAAGCGTCAAAGTCGGTAGGCGCAGCGGCTCGCGGCGCTGCGCAAAGGCGAGCCTTCCCCGCAGCTCGGCGCACGGGAGCTGCGGGACGTCTACTATCTTTTCTGGTCGACGGAGACTCATGCGCATCCGCGCACGAGGGTGCTCCCCGCCTCCGCCGTTGATCTGGCCCCAACAGGGTACCCTTTCTTCGCCCTTTTCTTCTATTGCGGTCTTTGCCCGCCGTATTCCGAGTTCTTTTGCGATATAATGAACACCTTTAGCCTCCGCCTCCTTGATTTCACCCCCAACGCCATCTTGACTATGGCCGTTTTCGCACATTTGTGCGAAAACATTGTGGGAGTCCCCCCGAATGTGGCACTCTTTCGCCATTTCTTTGTTACCCGCGTCGAGAGGAGAGCCACTTGGGAGGAATAGCACAGGTCTCTAGGATCGGCAAGAAAGAGGCCTACCTAGAGGGGAGTTCGGAACAAGTGGGAGGAGTGGAGAGCCAACTGGTGCTGGAGTCGTGAGGAGGACCCTCGGCCCTTCACCGCCGTCGCCAAACCCCAATTGCGCGGCAAGGATTGGAGTAACTTGGCGCCCGGAGGATGCGGTGAAGATAGCTGTGACCAGATTCTGCGCCTCGGGCTTGCCGGGTTAAGCTGTTGGCGCGATTGGCGCAGACTTCATTCGCCGCCATCGCTTCCTTGCGGGAAAGGAGGAGGCCTGCTTGGGAGTTCGAATCTGGCGGACGTCATGAGGCTGCGCCGGGCCTGGTGGAACTTCACTATCATGGAGCTGGACTCGGTGCTGCTCGAGCTGTTCAAGAACGACCCGAACATCCGAGTGGTTCAGGTTGCCGCGAGGTCGTCCCATTGTGCAATAACTTCGGCGCTCGATCGCATCCGCGCCATGATGCCACTGTCACGACTCCGCAGGATCGTCCCGACCTGGCGAGAGCCTCCGGCGAGGTCGTGCAGCAATTCTTCGACGATTTGCAAGAAGTGCCGATCCGCGCCCGGCGAAAGCGAGGAGGCTCACCTGAGACACCACCGGCAGGAGATGGGGCGGATTGCCACCAGGGTGGAGGAGGCGGCGGCAGCCGCCGCTGGAGCCTTCGGAGTTCACCGTGGAGGAGGCGGAGGCGGCGGCGGCAAGCCTTGCCGAGCGAGGGGAGGTCGCCGGCGAGGACGAGCTCGTCGGGGCCGAGGCCGGGCCGAGTGGACCCGCCGAGGGCGCTCCTTCCCCACCGGCAAGCGACTTGCCGCCAGTGAGCCCCTTCTCTCGCCAGGAGGCGCGTCTGGGCCGAGACGAAGTCGGGCGGCAGATCGGCCACAGAAGCAGCGCCGCTCGGCGCTTCACGCTGCAAGCGGCGTTGCATGGAGCGCCCAAACCGCAGCGACAAGCCCGGGGCGGAATCTTCTCGAGCCGCCGCCGACACCTCCGCTTAAGCGGCCAGAGAACCACTCCCCGCCTCATCGTACCGGAGGCAGGCCGGAGTTTGACTTCTCCGCGCTCAGCTCCGAGGAGGAAGGCGAAGAGTAAGCTCTTGGGACTTGTGCTTGTATTTCTTCAATTTTTATTGCTTCATCTTGAATCTAATTTGCTTCATTGTGGACTCTTTCCTTTTCAGGACGCTGGCCCAGAGAGCGGCGAAGAGGGCCAAGATCCCGACGATCGTCGTTGAGGATGATTCCCCCGTGGCGACAGGGGACGCGTCCGAGACCGCCTTGCCGGACCAGCGACCCTTCCTGAGCAGCCCCGGCACAGCCCCGAGTAAGTGTGCAGTTTTCTCCTTACTACTAGGTGTGCAGGGGTGCCCTTTCTTCGTTGATTTCGACTGTTTGATTGTGTAGGAGCGGGCAGCCTCGCCAGGAGGGCTCGGAAGCCGCCTCGAGCCCCTGCCATTGTCACTCGCCGCCAAGGAGAACTCCCCGACAAGGAGCTCCCTCCGACAAGGGAGGCCACCACGACAAGGGAGGCCACTCCGGCAAGGGAGGCTACCCGGCAAGGGGCGGCGCCAGCGACCCTCCAGTGGTCGAGGCCATGGCTGCGGATTCCGTTGCAGGTAACTCCCTTACATGGGATTTTCCCTTGGGCTTGCTTTCTTTTACTTCTCTTTTTTTTGAATATCTGCTTGACTGCTCTTTCTTCGTCTGACGCAGACCCGATGGAGGTCGAGGCCGCCGGCGAGGAGGAAACGCGCGGCAACACCGACGAGGCCGCCGTTGAAGAAGAAGAGGTCGTCGTCGTGGAGGAAGAGGCCGTCGCCGACGGCAAACCTGTTGGCGAGGCCACCGAGGCTGCCGACGCAGAGGCCGGGCGAGGGGTCGGACGGTCGTCTTGACGGCCCTGAGGCCGCAGGAGCGACAAGCGCTTACACCGACGGCCGATTTCCCCCGCTGTCAAGGCGTCGGGCTCGAGGAGCTCCCAGTGCCTACCAAGGCGGCGGCGTCTTCATCAAGCTCCCACAGGGCGAGCTCCAGGCGCCCGGTCGGCGAGACCTTCGACGGCGAAGCTACTCGCCTCCGCTGGCCGACGCTGGTGGATGCGCCAAGCAAGCGGCAGCCGAAGTCCGAGGAGGAGCAGCTGCTGAAGAGGCTGTTGTCGCTCTACCGCGTCCGCCAGGCCAAGTTAGAGACCCGGGAAGCCCTTGTCGCGAGGACGGGGGCGGACATGGAGAAGCGCGCCAGGGAGCTCCGGAGCGCCAACAAGGAAGCCCTCCGTGACGTGGCGGACGCGCGGGCGCAGCTCGCAGAAGAGCGCACGGCCTTCATCCTTGAGAAGGCCGCAGCTGATGAAGAGCAGCGGCTGGTTGCCGAGAAGCTTCGTCAGCGAGGAAAGCGGTGGCGCAGCGTAAGGTCAATCTGGACAGCCACGAAGAGGACCTTGCCGCGCGCGAGGAGTCGCTTGGCGGGGCGCTTCAGGAAGCGAAGGACGCTGCCGCAGCCACCGAGGCCGCCAAGGAAGAGCTGAAGGAGAAGGTGGCACAGCTGGAGGCCACCCTCAAGAAGAGCGGCGAAGAGCTTGCCGTGCTCAAGCGCGAGCGTGAGAAGGACGCCTACACGCTGGGCGAGCTGCAGGTCCGTCTCGCTGACAGGGCCAAGGAGCTCGACGCTGCCAAGGACTCCAAGGCGGATCTGGAGCTGAAATTGACCACTCTGACGCAGACGTTGGATGGTGCCCGAGAGGCGGAGGCGGGCTTGTTGGAGGCGATCAAGGCCAAGGAGGAGCTCTTTGGCGAATGCCGTCTCCGTCGAGAACACTTTGAGGGAGAGTGTGGAGCATCGACCCGAAGGTCTTGTGGACACCGCCGCCGACATCCTAGCAGTGATAGAGCTGGGGATGGCGGACCATGCGTACTCCTCACGCAGCATCTCCAACCCAGCGTCAAGCTTAGCCTATTCTTCAAAGGCGTGGTGGACGGGCCTCCGGCGACTCCGAGAGGAGGTCCCGAAGCAGCTGGCCGAGGAATCACGCCAGGTCTGTGCAGGGGCCCTCGAGAAGGTGTTGATGAAGGTGGCCTTCCGCAACCCGGGCCTCAACCTCAACGGTGTCCTCAGATCCTTGCCGGCCGAAGCCAACGTGGAGGATCTCAAGGCCCTTGTCGCACCCATTATGGACAAGGTGAACAAGATCAAGAGGATTGAGGGCGACCGCGTGGACTAGGCCGCCAACCTTATCTTTCCCTTGTTGCTGCTGATCATGTTTAGAAAACTTTGTTAGATCAGTGACAAGTTATTCTGTAATATACTCTATCTTAGGTGAATCGATCAATGCAACGTTATTTCCTCTACTTGATTTCTGGCTTTGTATGTTATTGCACTACGCTTTTCAGGGAAACTTGCCGGTGCAGGCACCCTTGCCTTGCGCCGAAAAGTCGGAACTTCAGCAGCCTGTGGCGGGGTTACTACCGACAAAGTAACCTTGTCGCGGACTAGTCGCAGCTCACTTAAGTTGTTGAGCGGACTCGAAACAAAGTAAGGGCCCGACAAGACACCATTTGGTTCCTCCGCGCACAGGTTTTTCAAACAAAGCGCCGGTCGTTCAAGGAAGATAACTTTAAAATTTTATTCTTGATCGATCAATGCAATGTTATTTCCTCTACTTGATTCCTTCCTTTATGCGTTTCTACCCTGCGCATTTAGGGACTTGCGGTGCGAGCACTTTTGCCTTGTTGCTGAGTGCGAACGTCGGCCTCTTTGGCGATGCCGCCTCCGACAAGCAACCTTGTCGCGACTAGTCGCAGCTCACTTAAGTTGTTGAGCGGACTCGAAACAAAGTAAGGGCGCGACTAGCGGCGAGTTGGCTCCCTCTGCGCCGGGTTCTCCATACAAAGTACTACCGTTCGAGGAAGATAACTTGACAATTTAAAAATTGCTCGAGACTTTGGCAACTTAGCTTTTACATCTCTTGCTTCCCGATGAGGTGAGACTTCCTCGAGCGGTGCCTGGTCCACAATATTATCTCCTCCTTCCCCCATGGTTAACTTGTGCGTGAGGGAGCCTCCCTTTCTTTGCGACAAGAGAAAGAAGAGGAAATAACGTTATGGAGCCCAGTGGCTCAATTCTGCTTACCGGGTGTGGTTGCTGCACAAAGTGTTAGCCAAAACATGCAATAAATTGATGAAAGCATGAACTTGACGGGTTGTGCGCAACACATGGGCTTTCTTGATGCACGGGTCTGCGCCCGGCTTTGTACAAAGGATCACATGCAACAGCGGCAAGACTTGTACAAAAGGTGGTTGCCGGACGGGTCCCGACAACCGCGCATATATGGGTAAAACTTACGAAGATGCTCAATGTTCCAGGAGTTGCTCACGGAATGCCATCTTCGGTCTCAAAGCGACAGCGCTAGGCCTAGTGACTTGTTTCACCCGATAAGGGCCTTCCCACTTTGGCGTCAACTTGTTTGAATTCTTGGCGGACTGAGCAGCGAAGAACAAGGTCGCCTTCCTCGAGACTTCTGGCATTAACCCTGCGGCCATGGTAGCGACGCGAGCTTGTCGGTAGCGGCGGCTCGCCTGACAAGAGTCTGAAGACGATCCTCCTCAAGGAGCAGCGCGTCATCTTGTCGCAGCTGCTCTTGCTCAAACTCATCATAAGCGAGCACTCGAGGCGACCCGTGATCTGAGTTCCGTGGGAGAACTGCCTCTGCTCCATAGACTAGAGCAAAGGGTGCACGCCGATGGCTCGATTTGGCGTCGTCTGATCGACCAAAGAACCACCGGCAGCTCCTCGATCCGGTTTCTTCCGCACTTGTGCAGCCTGTCGAAAGTTACGGTCTTGAGCCGCGCAACACTTCAGCGTTGCCCTTTACGCTTGACCGTTGCTTCTCGGGTGAGCAGCGAAGCGGCGGAACCTTGGCGCCAAGGTCTTGGGCGTATTGCATGAAAGGCGCGACTACGTAAATTGTGTGCCGTTGTCGGTGATGATCCTGTTAGGGATCCCGAAGCGGCAAACAATCGACCGAAGAACTTGATCAGCCGACTATGCTTTGTCACCTACCTCACTGCTTCCACTTCCGGCCACTTTGTGAACTTGTCGATGGCGACGTACAAGTACTCAAAGCCCCCGACAGCTCGGGGGAAGGGGCCGAGGATGTCGAGGCCCCAGACCAAAAATGGCCAGGATAAAGGGATCCTCTGGAGAGCTTGAGCTGGCTGGTGTATCTGTTTGGAATGGAACTGGCACGCTTCACACTTGGTTACTTGTGCAGTTGCATCCTGGAGGGCTGTCGGCCAGAAGAAACCTTGCCCGTGGCATTGGAGAATGGTGCGAGGAGCGGGACACGCTCGGACTTCTAACTACGTTAGAAGGAGCAGCGCCCCATCCGGGCGACCGTATCTCACTCGTGCCAGCATGCCGGCGCGCATGCTGGTCTTGAGGGTCTCGATCCAACGAACGTATGGTGTTGTGAACGCCATGACGTTGTTGGTCCCGCGTCTCCTGAGATGGGCGCGGGGGATGCGCGGACGCCGAGGTTTGCGGTGCCTTGTCCTTGGACTTGGCAACGTCGCGAGCACCTTCGTCGGCGCCCGTTCCTCCGCCAGCGTCAGCCCCACCACCCGTTTGCTGCGGTGAGGGTGGGTACGACGCGGACGGCTCTGCTGCCGCCGAAGCCTTCTTCTTCGGTGGCATGTTGAGGAAGATGTTGATGACGCTGCTCGCGTGAACGCCGGATCGGATTCACACGGCCTCGACTCCCCCTACCTGGCGCGCCAGAGATGTCGGGGAGGCCGATCGCACCCACGGACACCTATGGGGCCGGCGGAGCAGGCCCCTTTGTGGTTCGGAGGGGGGCGGAGGTCGCACGAAGAGCGGATCGAGGCGATGCACACGAGCGGTTTACCCAGCTTCGGAGCTCTCCGAGAGATAAAACTCCCTCTCGCTGCTTGTTTGATCTATTGTGTTCTTGCTAGGGAGCAATGCGGGCTACAAAACCTAAGCGTGAGTGTGTCTAGACTATGGCGGTCGAGCGGACCGAACTAGCCGAACCTTGCCAAAAAAACGCGAACCGAACCCCTTCACGTTGCACTCGGGCCTCCTTTTATATGCTCAAGGGGTCTCCGACAGTGGCAACATAGGCGGGGTACAAATGTAAAACAGGAGTTGGTACACCTACTTGAGCGATTATGCGATTGCAAAATACCTAACTCGGCGGAAAGGGACAAAAGCAATAAATGCCGTCGTTGTTGCCCAAAGCGATTACAGCGAAGACCGTCAGTGCACCTCCGCTTCGCCACGATGGCGAGCCTGTCAGCGCCGCTTATCGCTGCTCTCCGCTGGCTGCAACCCGCTCGACACGCCGCCCATGGAGCGGTCCCATGGCGACACGTCGCTGGGTGAGCTGGAGCGGAGGCGGAGAAATCGCATGCCGCAAAGCGCCTTGCAGCGGCGAATCCTTGTCGCGCCCGGAGACTTGTCGCTCCTGAGCCTTCCCGGCAAGCTCCTCTTGCCGGGCCTTGTCTTCTGCGTGCTCGAGTGGCCTTCGGACAAGCTCCTCTTGTCGGGACCTTGTCTTCTCAATCTAATACTTTGTTCTTGAATGGCTCCAAAGGAGCCACGGAGGATATTGGCGGTGACGAGGCAAACCGTGCCGCGGGGTGCTGCAACTGTCCGTGCACGAGTACGGGATACTAGGGTACCCCTACTCTAGTACACCGACACAAGGCAAGGGAAATGGGTCTTTTGGGCAAGCCTTATTGAGATGTGTGAAATGTATGCATAGCCTCCACTTCCCTTTAGCCTTCCGGACCACCACCGGATTTTCCAACCACATGGGGTGCAGTACTCCTCTGACCAAACCAGCTGCCTCAAGCTTATTGATCTCTTCTGCAATGAACTGTTGCCTCTCCAAAGCACTGCTTCGGGCTTTACAGCAGCAGTCGGGCATGTGGGCAGACAGCAAGGTGGTGCTCGATTACCTCCCTGGGAACACCGGGGATATCATATGGTTGCCAGGCAAACACATCGATATTTGCCCGCAGGAAGGCAACGAGCACGCTTTCCTATTCTTCATCGAGGGTGGCGCTGATAGTAATAGTACCATCAATGCCAGCCAGCCCTGCCGGGACGTTCTTCACTTGGGGTGCACCGACCTTGGATCTCTTGCTGTTAGAACACTCTGGCTCGTCGTCAACGGGTGTCGTGCACCTGGTGGGGGCATGCTTCCCGGACTATTTGCCGGAGTCTCTACAATCTCTCTTCTTTCCTTTACTTCCCTTGGTGGGAGCTGCCCTGTCGCGGCCTCTGCCGTGACCGCGTCCCGGTACATCTTGTCCACACAAATGATTGCATCATTCTCATCTGATAGGATGGTGATGACTCCAAGTGGCCCAAGCATTTTTAATGTGTTGTAGGCATAGTGGCTCGCTAGTCGGTGAGGAGTTGGATGAGATTCATCATGTAATCGAGTTAGTTTTGTTAGGGCTTGATCCCTAGTATCCACTATGTTCTTAGATCGATGTTGCTATGACTTTGCTATGCTTAATGCTTGTCACTTTGGGCCCGGGTGCCATGAACTAAGATCTGAACCGTTTATGTTATCATCATTATATCCATGTTTTAGGTCCGGTCTTGCAAGTTATAATCACCTACTACGTGTTATGATCCGGCAACCCCGGAGTGACAACAACTGGGCCCACTCCCGGTGATGACCGTAGTTTGAGGAGTTCATGTATTCACTATGTGTTAAAGCTTTGTTCCGATACTCTATTAAAAGGAGGCCTTAATATCCCTTAGTTTCCAATATGGACCCCGCTGCCACAGGAGGGTAGGACAAAAGATGTCATGCAAGTTCTTTTAATAAAGCACGTATGACTATTTACGGAATACATACCTACATTATATCGATGCACTGGAGCTAGTGCCGTATCGCCCTAGGCTATAACTATCACATGATGACTATGATCCAACAAGTCACCGATCTAATTCCTATGAATTTATCTTATATTGTTTCTGCTAAGTTACTACTGCTATCATCACTGTTACACTTGCTACAAAATTACTTCTAGCACTGTTACTGGTGCCACTACTATCAAAACTATCATATTACTTTGCTACTGATTACTTGCTGCAGATAATTAATCTCCAGGTGTGGTTTAATTGACAATTCAGCTGTTAATACCTTCAAATATTCTTTAGCTCCCCTTGTGTCGAATCTTTAAATTTGGGTTGAATACTCTACCCTTGAAAACTATTGCGATCCCCTATACTTGTGGGTTATCAAGACCTTTTTCTGGCGCCGTTGCCAATGAGCATAGCTATATTTGTTGAGTCATTTGGGATTATTATCATATTATCACTATGAAGAATCTGAAGGATCCAAAGACTAAGATATTTCCCTCAAGGACGAGGGGAGGTAAGGAACCGCCATCCAGTTCTGCTTTAGATTCACCTTCTGTTATGAGTAAACTTGCGACACCACCACATGCTATGAATTATAATATGTCGTAAGTTATTGATGATGCTACTTCTGCTATGGATAATGCTTATGATGATGCTAGTACCTTGCATGATAATGATGATGTAGCACTTGGTGATTTTCTTGATGCACAAATTGCTAGAGTAATACAACATGATGTTGTTGAATCTGATGATGAGCTTGAAACTGAATCTCCTGTAACACCTGCTAGAACTAGCCTTCCTAGATATGAATTGCCTAAGGTACCAGAAGGTTATGTTATGAATGAGGAGACAATAAGAGATATTCTTGCTTGTAAGGATAGAGATGATCTAGAGAAATTATTATGCAAGTATGAAGAAAAATCTCTGAATGCTAGAATGAAATGTGATCCTAAGTTTGCTACTTCACCTATATTTATGGATGAAAGGATTATGAATTCTCTGTCGACCCAGAGTTAATTACTTTGGTCGAATTTGATCCTTTCCATGGTTATGAAACTGAAACGGTTGTGGCACATCTTACTAAGCTGAATGATATAGCCACCCTTTTTACTCATGATGATAAAACTTGCTACTACTTTATTCTAAAATTATTTCCTTTCTCATTAAAGGGTGATGCTAAAGCTTGGTACAATACTCTTGCTCCTGGTTGTGTGCGTAGTCCCCAGGATATGATTTATTACTTCTTTAGAAAAAATTTCCCTGCTCATAAGAAACAAGCTGCCTTACGAGAAATATTTCACTTTGTGCAAACAAAACAAGAGAGTCTCCCACAAGCTTGAGTAAATTGCAGGAAGCTACCACACTTCGGCACTATGTTACGAGTCAGTACCACTAGTCGTGTTGGTCGCAATTCAGTACCATTTTAGGGCCTAAGTGTTGCAAAAAGGTCTAAATCCTGTATAACAACGTATTGATGGTGTATCTGACCGTTGGGGCCCGCCTATCAGGGCCTCATGTGGCATGTTTTTTTACAGAAAACCCCTTTAACTTTTATTTAATCGCGCATAAATCCCTTGGTTGCCAAAAAAGGACCGGACTGGAATTTCTTTTCTGACAAAAATAAGACGCGTGCAACAACGCTCCCACGGAGGTTCGAACCCGAGCCATGTTATTCAAGGTGCATGCTCATTGCCACTGCGCCATCGAGTCACCTGGTTACAAAACTAGGCACTTATATTTTTACATGTTCCGGCGTTCAATTTTTTTAAACATTTTCCTTTCAAAATTATTTTATTTATTTCAGATCATGGGTATTTTCAGCACCGAAGAGGACTCGTTTGAAAGTTTTCGTCACACTAACGAATAAACAAAAATAAGAAAAATAACGTGAAAGCAGAATTCGAACATGGGACATGTCGCTCGAGCACAGAGTATCCAAGCCACCACGCCAGGACAACCGTTACGTTTTCCGAAGGCGGGTGTCTTTTTATACTAGTACCGACACGCTGGGCAGGCTGTTGGGCGCAGCAAGGTTTCGCGCGGTGAGTTACTGATTTGTTTTAATCATGATATTAAATACATTAAAAATTGTTTAACTTTTATTTAAAAAATGGATGTATTTCTCGAACCGAAAGAATTATTTTACACAATAAGTTTTCCGTACACGCTGAACATTTTTCGAAATACACATTGTAAAAAAATCGTAAGAAAATGTCGCCTTAAATAACAAAAAGTTCACCGCACATTATGTAAAATCATCATATCTTAAGAAAAAAATTAACGTATATTAATAAAAAATAATTTGCACCTAAAATATGTTCAACATATATTACAAAAAATAACATTTTGTATATAAATTATGTTCAACATATATTACCAAAAGATCATTATAATAAAAAATCCCATTTGTAAAGAAAAGTTCATATTGCATTAAAAAATGTTCATTATACACAGGAAAAGTGCGCAACATGCATTAAAAAAATCATGCGTATTTAATATCATGGTCATCATATACTAACGCCTATTTAGAAAAATATTATGTAAGTATGTTCAAAATTCAGGAGAAAAACCAACCTAATGAATAAAAACCGAAAAATAAGCCACAACCAGAAACAAAAATAAAGCCTAAGAGAAATGAAACCTGGGCAACGAACGGCCAGCATGCACGCGAAAAAAACAAATTCCAGGCCTCACTGGGCCCAACAGCCGGCCTATTCTAGAAGTTATAGTACAAAAATGTCCTCGCCTAGAACCTAACACGGGTCCGTAGTGGCGTAGTGGCTAGCTCGCGATTCCTGCGAACTGAAGGTCGCAGGTTCGAATCCCGCGACCGTTAGAATTTTGTTAAATTCCGCGCGCATCGCCTCGTCCCCGGTTCGAATCACAGCGGGCGCACAGGCGTGTTATTTTCAATAGAAGAAATAAATCCATTAGGGTCTTTTTTTGGCAACTATGGGATATGCGTGATTAAATAAACACCGAGGTTTTTTTTGCAAAAGAACACGCCACATCAGCACCTGACAGGTGGGCCCGCATGGTCAGATACATGGTTATACGGCTGTCAGACCTTTTTGTTAAATTCCACGTGCATCGCCTCATCCCCGGTTCGAATCACAGCGGGCGCGCGTGCGTATTATTTTCAACAGAAAAAATAAATCCAGTAGGGTCTTTTTTGGCAACTAAGGGATATACGCATGATTAAATAAAAACCGAGGGTTCTTTTTGCAAAAGAACACGCCACATCACCACCTGACAGGTGGGGCCGCATGGTCAGATACAGGGTTATACGGCTGTCAGACCTTTTGTTACAATTAGGCCCTCAAGTGGTACTGAACTGCGACCAACCCGACTAGTGGTACTGACTCATAACATGGTGCCGAAGTGTGGTAGCTCCCTGCAATTAACTCCACAAGCTTGGAGGAGGCTCCCTGCAATTAAATACTTGATATCTTCTATAATGGACTACCCGATGCTTCTAGGAACTTCCTAGATAGTTGTGCTGGTTGTGTTTTCAGGGAACGAACTATTGGACAAGCTGAAGAATTATTGAATAACATATTGAAAAATTATGATGATTGGACTCTTCCTGAACCACCGCCTAAACACACTCCGAAGAAGAGGGGTATATTATATCTCAGTCCCGAAGATATGAAAGAGGCAAAGAAATTTATGAAGGAAAAAGGTATTAAAGCTGAAGATGTTAAAAACTTACCTCCTATTGAAGAAATACATGGGCTTAATACACCACCAATGCCTAAGGTGGTAGAGGTAAATTCTCTAATGAAGTTCAATGATAATGATAATCCTCACAATATGCATCCTAGTCAATGCCTTTATGAGTTTGAAAACAACATTAGAAAACAAGATCACTTCAATGCAAATTTTATGTAACAGTTGAAATATAATTCTGATATGATTGATAGCTTGACTGACTGGTTAGAGGTGTTGGAAAACATGCTTCTATGGTTCAAACTCAGTTAGAACAATTGCTAAATCACAAAGAGAATTACTTGACGAATTGAATCATAATATGCATGAATTTGTTGTTAGAGTTGCAACTAGGGGAGGTAAAATAACTCAGGAACCACTTTATCCTGAGGGACACCCAAAAAGAATTGAACAAGATTCACAAAGAAATAACACTAGTGCACCAAGTCCTTCTAGAAAGAAAAAGAATAAGAAAAATGATAGGACTTCACATGCCTCTAGTGAACCTGAAATAGAAAAACTTCCTGATAATGATAATGAAACTTCTATCTCTGATGCTGAAACTCAGCCTGGTAATGAACACTCACCTTCTCATAATGAAAAAGATAATGATGAGGTTCATGAAGATGCTCAAACAAATAATAAAGACCCATATAATGATGTTGAGATAGAACCACATGTTGATCTTGATAACCCACAACCTAAGAATAAAATATATGATAAAAGAGACTTCATTGCTAGAAAACACGGTAAAGAAAGAGAACCGTGGGTTCAAAAACCTATGCCTTCTCCACCCAAGTCAACTAAAAAGAAAGATAATGAAGAATTTGAACGCTTTGCTGAAATGCTGAGACCAGTCTTTTTGCATACTAGCTTGACTGATATCTTGAAAACGCCTCCTTATGCAAAGTATATGAAAGACATCATCCCAAATAAGAGAAAAATGCCGGAAGCTAAAATCTCCACTATGCTTGCTAATTACACTTTCAAAGATGGGGTACCTAAAAAACTTGGACATCCGGGAATACCAACTATACCTTGCTCCATCAAAAAGAATTGTGTGAAAACTGCTTTGTGATTTAGGAGCTGGTGTTAGTGTTATGCCTTCCTCTTTATATAAAATACTTGATTTGAATAAACTCACACCTACTGAAATATCTTTGCAAATGGATGATAAATCAACTGCCATACCTATCGGTATTCATGAGGATGTGCCCGTTGTTGTTGCTAATGTTACTATTTTGACTGACTTTGTTATACTTGAGATGCCCGAGGACGACAACATGTCGATTATCCTTGGTAGACCCTTCTTGAATACTGCAGGGGCTATTACTGATTGCAATAAAAGCAAGGTCGCTTTTCATATCAATGGTAATGAGCATAAGGTGCACTTTCCGAAGAAACAATTCCAAGTGAATGGTATTAATGTTATTGAAAAATCTCCGACAATCACTATTGCAAGTTTTCAAATACCTCTACCTACTACCAAAAAGAAATATGAAATGCTTATTGTTGGGGACATTCATATCCCCATTGAGGTAGCTTAGTGATTTACGGAAGTTCTTTGGTTTCATACTAATCGAAAGTGGTTGTTAATAAGACCTCATCAACCTTATTAATGAATCATTTTTGAGCGGTATGAAGTTGATGAATTTAGTAAGCACTACCTTCTGTCCTTACTCTTTGTTTTCTGTTTTTACTAGTTAAATAAAATAAAATGCCATGTTACATACATTTTACGAATTTCGATTGCAATAAAATGACCCAAAAATAAAAGTTCTCAGAATGCCCTGAAAACTTAATACGATTTTTTCTGAATATTTCTGAATTTCTAGTGCAAATAATACCAGAGGGAGGCGCACCTGGTGGGCACAACCCACCTGGGCACGCCAAGACCCCTAGGCGCGCCCTGGTGGGTTGTGGTCCCCATGTGGGCCCCTTCACTTATCTCTTTAGCCCAAATCATCACTTACCTCTATAGAGAAATCTCCATTGCTCTCTCTCCCGTGTTCTTGCTCTCAAACCCACGGATTTCGATCTGTTTGCTCAAAGCTCCGTTTCCGAAACTGTTTCGGGGGATCGTTTCTTGGTATGTGACTCCACCGTTTGTCCAATTAGTTTTTGTTTTAGTGGTTTATATTTTGAATAATTAGCTACTCTTGGTGCTGTTGTAGATGAGCTTGCATGTTGAATTCTTAGTGTTCTAAGTAGTTCGAATGCTTGCTATGGCTTCTATGTATCCCTATGAGTAGTTGCTACCAATTTTATAAAGTTTTGTTGACAAAATTTTCTCACCCCAAAGTTTTTATTTTCAGAAAATTGTACGCGGATATGATGAACCTATTTGGAAGGAGTTCCTCGAGGAGGCGATCCTCGGGGGCATCCTCTAGTGACAGTTCTACCCATCGGTCTTATGTAGAACCAAGTGAAAGTTCCACACGAGATGCCGCCACCAAAACATGCTTACGCGTTGCGATGAATATATGATGTGTGTGGGCATTAAGGAGGAATTTGAGCAATATGTTCACAATGCAGGTCTCGGTCCCTACATTTCAGATAAGTGCGAACAACGCCACCTTCTCACTATATCGTTTGTCAAAGGATTTAAATTCTTCCCTCGTGAGTCTAGAGTGTCTTTTATGCGTTATGATAATACATTTACTATCTCACTGGAGAATTTTGCTTACCATTGCAAACTTCCATTTTGGGGTTCGCTTGACGAACCACCAAAGGCTGAGTTTGATTCTTTCTTGATGAATCTTTCTTTACGGTGAAGGTAGGGGCCGGGTGTGACACAAGGAAGAATAAAGAGCATTCATTTTCCCGCAATTCAGTATTTTGCATTATTCAACGGGAAATGCATAGTAAGCAAGCAAGACTGTAGCATACTTTGTGCGCCAGACTTGAGCCTCATTTGCACCGCTCTCACTCGTGAAAGGAACTATAACCTTGGAGCTATTGTTGCACATAGACTTCAGTACAACGCTAATAGTGGTTGGTTCTATGGGGGAATTTATGCCACGCGTTTAGCATGAGGGATGGGTGTTTCACCTTTGCCCTTTGATCCTATCCTACGCACGCAGTATTCAGATTTTAACACCTTAAAAGAGTGTAAGATTCTCAAGGGAAAGCTTAAGGTTGATAACTTCACTTATAATCTATTATTTAACCAAAAGTCTGTTGTGCGTACATAATTGCCTGCGCCTGCTCTTTTTGACTATCACAGCAAAGAAAGATATTTTGTTCTTGAGAGCGAGGCCCGACTGCACAACACAACAGTGGAGGCAGCACCGCATGCCGGGACATCCGCATCAAGAGCCTCCGTGAGCTACCACGCCGACTACTACCCTCCAGGCTACTGATTGATTACCAACTTAGGCCAAAAGCCCAAGCTTGGGGGAGTACGTGTTTTTCACCGACATTATATTCATGTTCACGCATATCATTCTATTTGTCGGTGTTCACACTTTTTCATTGTATCATCCATTCTTAGATTTATTTTCTTGCTTTCTTCTTGTGTGTTTGAAAAACTTTAGAAAAACCAAAAAAAATAGTTATAGTAATTTACTTTCTATGCATGCTTGGTAGTAGTCTTAAAAAGAAAACCCAAAAGATTTCCTTGTTCTTCTTTTGCTTGTTGGGAGGTTTCCCGTGTAAATAGTTTTTCTCGTTTTTGCTTTTCCCTTTTATTTGCTTGTTCAAGAAAACTCCAAAAATATTTCAGTGTGTTTCTATGAATTTCTTTCCCTTTTATACGAGTTGTACCGAGGAAAAGACCATGATGAAAATGTTGAGTGGCTCTCATATGAATAACGGTTGAACTAATAAAGAGCACATTTTACCTTGTCTTCTCCTGTTGAATAAAATGTTTGCAGATTCTAGCTTAGTCCATGGCACTCTTGCACTATTATTATTTTCATATCGTTCGGTCGTGCAAGTGAAAGGCAATAATGACGATACTTGATGAGCTGGCCGTGGTATAGAGAAACTAGTATAACTCAACTTATTCTGTTTGTGTAAATATGTTTAACCTAGTATCCATGATTCAGCCCATTATGATTAAACATGTTTGCAATGACAATTAGAGATTATAGTTTTTAATGCCATGCATAAGTAGCTGGGAGTTGATAATGATTTATCTTGGATATCAACATAGCATTAAAATGATTGTGATGTAGTATGATGATATGGTATCCTCCTCTGAATGTTCGAGTGGCTTGACTTGGCACATGTTCATGCATGTAGTTGAATCAAAACCAACATAGCCTCTATGATATTTACGTTCATGGTGTTCATATCCTACTCATGCTAGTGTCCAATGTTACTTATGCATAATGCATGGTTATGATCGTTGGTGCTCTCTAGTTGGCCGCTTCTCAATCTAATTGCTAGCCTTCGCCAGAACTAAGTGGGAACTCTACTTGTACATCAAAAACCTTGAACCCAAAGTTATTCCAGATGGGTCCACCATACCTACCTATATACGGTATTACCTTGTCGTCCTAAGTAGATTTGCATGTGCCACCTCTAAAAACTTCTAAAAAATATCCTTTTTGTGTGCCTGGATCATTCATGGAAGGACATGAGGTGGTCGGTATCTTCCATGCTAAGCGGGTTATTCTCAGGTCGAGTGTTTATTCACTCGCCATCGCACGAGAAAAGGGTTGTAATAGGGATGCCTAGTTCCAAACTGCAAACATGAAAAAGAGTTAATCTCTTAAATAATCAAACAAAAACTCTCAATGGAGTCAAAACCTTTACTTTTATCGCTTGGGAACCGCCACTAGAGTGCTTAGCATGGAAGATGTTGATAACTGATGGTCGTGAAGTAAATGAGAAGGGTGCATGACTCAAAATATCATTTATCTCTGATTTAAAAACTTGAGCTCTGGCACCTCTACAAATCATTGCTTCCCTCTGCGAATGGACTATCTATTTACTTTTATGTTGTGTCATCACCTTCTAAAACAAGCGCTAGAAACTGAGAGAGCACAGTTGTCATGATTTATGCATTGTGTGTAGCTAATGTTGGGTGCATCTTGACTGGATCTTTTCTGCCATGAATTACAATATTTAGTTGCTGCTTGAACTTTGGAGGTGCTCTGCATTTATGTTTTGCGGTCTTAGAAAGGGCTAGCGAGATACCACTATTGTTATATTATATTATGGTTGTTTTAACAACGTGTTGCTGTTTGAGATATCTCATTATTGCTCGCTAGCTGATTATGTCATTGATATGAGTCATTATAATCTTTGAGAGTTATTGTCGACATGGTTAGTTATACTGATTGGCTGAAAACCTGGGTGATGTTTAAGCTTATTTATGCAAACAAGAGCAAAAGAGTTCGTAAAAGTTTTTCTTTTTCACTTTCAGTTTATCAACTAAATTGCTTGAGGACAAGCAAAGGTTTAAGCTTGGGGGAGTTGATACGTCTCCAACGTATCTACTTTTCCTAACGATTTTCCTCTTCTTTTGGACTCTAATTTGCATGATTTGAATGAAACTAACCCCGGACTGACGCTGTTTTCAGCAGAACTACCATGGTGTTGCTTTTGTGCAGTAATAAAAGTTCTCGGAATGGAACGAAAGTTCACGAGGAATTCTTATATAATAAATAAGCATTTCTGGTGCCAAGACCTGCCGGAGAGGGGCACCTGGGTGGGCATAACCCACCAGGGTGCGCCCCCTCTCCTGAAGCGCCCAGGTGGGTTGTACCCACCTGGTGGCCCCGCACCCTGAGACCGACTCTATAAATTCCTATTTTTCTAGAAAAAAATCAGGGAGAAAGAATTATCACGATCCACGAGACGGAGCCGCCGCCAAGCCCTGTTCTTCCTCGGGAGGGCAGATCTGGAGTCCGTTTGGGGCTCCGGAGAGGGGGGTCTTCGTTCTTCGTCATCACCAACCCTTCTCCATCGCCAATTCCATGATGCTCCCCACAGGGAGTGATTAATTCCTTCGTAGGCTCGCTGGTCGGTGAGGATTTGGTTGAGATTCATCATGTAATTTTGTTAGTTTTGTTTAAGGCTTTATCCCTAGTATCCACTATGTTCTTAGATTGATGTTGCTATGACTTTGCTATGCTTAATGCTTGTCACTTTGGGCCTGGGTGCCATGAACTCAGATCTGAACCGTTTATGTTATCATCATTATATCCATGTTTTAGGTCTGATATTGCAAGTTATAGTCACCTACTACGTGTTATGATCCGGCAACCCCGGAGTGACAACAACCGGGCCCACTCCCGCTGATGACCGTAGTTTGAGGAGTTCATGTATTATATCGATGAACTGGAGCTAGTGCCGTATCGCCCTAGGTTAAAACTATCACATGATGAATATCATCCAGCAAGTCACAGATCCAATGCCTACAAGTTTATCTTATATTGTTTTTGCTAAGTTACTACTGCTATCATCACTGTTACACTTGCTAAAAAATAACTGCTCTCACTGTTACTGTTACCATTACTGCTGTCACCACTATCAAAACTATCATATTACTTTGTTGCTGATTACTAGCTGCAAATAATTAATCTCCAGGTGTGGTTGAATTGACAACTCAGCTGCTAATACCTTCAAATATTCTTTAGCTCCCCTTTTGCCGAATCTATAAATTTGGGTTGAATACTCTACCCTCAAAAACCGTTGTGATCCCCTATACTTGTGGGTTATCTTGCACGCGACAGCTTCCTTGCCGAGGTCCTCAACTTTGGCCTTCTTGTCGGTACTAGGCGTACCCGATCGTTCAACAGTCATCACTGCCTTATCTCTTTGCTTCTTGCTGCGCTTCTTGCTCTTCGTCTGACAGGTTGACTCGTCCTCATCTTCTGAATCAACGTTGGTGCAATCTTCCTCTCCGGGCAACTTTCTTCCCTCCTACATCCGAGCACACTTATCCACTAATGTGTAAAGCTCCTTCACAGTCTTGGGCAACTACACGTTCATCTTGGAACGAATACGACGGCTGCACATTGAATTTGGAAGGCAGCTATTCTGTTGCCGGATGGATATTTGGGATATTTCTATGAACTTTGCTGAATCTCTGTAAATACTTACGGAGGGTTTCTCCTTCCTTCTGCTGGAGAAGCTGCAAGTCCCTGGGCCTGCAGGGTTCTTGATGACCACCAGTGAAGGCGCCAATGAACTCATGGCACAGGTCAGCCCATGATGAAATGGAGTTCTCCCGTAGGTGCATCAGCCAAGACCTCACATTGGACTTGATAGCCAAGGGGAAGTAGTTAGCAAACACCTTCTCATCTCTTCCCCCGGCAGCCTGAACAACGATGGTGTAGATGCTCGGGAAGTCTGTCGGGTTCAGCCTCCCGTCGTACTTCTCATGTATCTCTGGCTTGAACGTGCGAACGGACGGCCAACGGACTTGCCGCAGCTCTCGTGTAAAGGCAGGGCAACCAACCTTGAAAGGTAGGTGTCGGCATTCTGGGAACCGGGGTCCCCAGACTTGCCTGCCTGCGGCCCGCGGCGTGGCTCCACTAACGGCCTGGCAACTGCAGAGCTAAGCCAGTGTAGGCTTTGACACTACTTATATTCGCTACAAGTATTACACTCGCTTCGCTACACTCTATGGCCCACCTTCATCAGCAAACACTCAAGACCCTCGCGAGGGGCCGAGCCTCGTGAGGCGGACGACAAGAGACCTCCTCAGGGGCAGCCTCACTAGGATGGCTCGCGAGGAGCGGAGAGATCAAGGCGAGGGGCACCTCGCGAGGCTTCCGTGACGTGAGCCATGATGACCAAGGCCAGGCGGGCGCCAGTGAGTGATGCAGTTGCCTCTTTGGTGCTAAAGGGGCAGGTGCAGGCGAGGAGTCCCGAGGCATCAGGTAAAGGTTTCCATATCGGTGCAACGAGACCAAGACCAGTAGGACGGCAGGACGGAGGTCATCGCCGAGCCCACGACGGCGTCACCACCGGAGCCTTTTGTAGGTGAAGACTACTTTTGTTAGGATAGCTTGTACTAGTTGTCCCCCTTGAAATTGGCTGTTGTGGGATCCCTTCCCGCCTAAACGTTTGGGAAGAGGACCGGGGCCTCTATAAATAGGACTAGCCATCACCATAGAACGGGGACGGATCTTGGACCGGATCCACTCCACCAAGAGCATCCTCACCAGCTCATAGAACTCAAGAACACCTCTCCTCCTGAGGAAGTTCACCCATTGTACTTGTTTATCCCCAGCCTACAAGGCAATCCACCAAACCACACTGAAGTAGGGTATTACACCACATCGGTGGCCCCGAACCAGTATAAACTCTTGTGTCCCTTATTCCTCGGGTTCGGAGGACTAGTCCTTGAGATCTTTGTGCGAGTGAGCTACAGAGGGAGAGAGATCTTCGTGCGCACCCCAGTGTTCGAACCTCAAGGGTTTTCCGGAACTCGCAATCCAATAGTAGGCACCCGCCAACACCGAGCGCAGGCTCGTCGACATTGAGGCCGTCGCACCCGTCGGTCTGGCGGAGGTCGTCGCAGCGTTGCTCGATGACGATGCATGCATCTCCTCTCGGCCTATCCTCCGGGGCTCGATGTTGGCCTGGACGTACTCGAGGGTCAGAAGAGGCCCTCGAGACATCATCGTGGTCTTGATTCTGTTGTGCTCGTGTTGGCTGCCGCAGGGGGGACTGCACCATGGGGATGGCCCCTTCCGTACGGTCAGCAGCATGAGCTGTTGCTGTCGCTTGGGGAGGTCGTGGTGGGCCAACTCGCCTTGAGCCCCCAGCTTCGGCGAAGCCCAGCAGGCTTTGGATGGTGGCACGCCATTCGTCCATCTGCTCGGCCACTGGCGGAAACCTCAGCAGCAGTTGAGCTAGCGCCATGGCCTCCAAAGTTGTACTTGGCATGGATGATGATGAAGTCGATCGTACCGTTGCTCGGCTCCTGACGGTGCTAGCAGCGGTAGTGCTACGTCCCGTTGTTACTGTGGAGCGACCACCTGGATGTGGCTTGGCGAAGGTGCTCAAGGGCCAGCTGCTCCGTCGGGCGCAGCGGTTTGGCCGGCCCGTCCTGGGGGAGGTGCACACGCTGCGGTCGCACCCGTGGTGGGGGCGGCTGGAGGGCGGCAGTTCACCCTGGTCTGAGAACCGTTGCTGTGGCTGTGCCCGTCGGTGGGAGAGAGGGGCGCAGATGGAGTGACCCCCTCACCCATACCTTGGGGAGCGTGGCCATCGGGGTGTTGTTGATGTTGCTCTCCTCTGGTGCCTCCTACACCTGTGTCGGCTGCGGGGGAAGTAGTGACGACGCCGCCTGCTCTGGCCACTTCTTCGGTAGTGTCCGCATCCTCGTGCGTGTCCACGCCCCCCGTAGCGTTAGAGGCCGCGGGCGGAGGAGCCTCCGAGGTGGATGGGTGAGCCGGAGGACTAGGTTTCTTCTTGGGTGCAATGGTCGATGGCGTCGTCGAAGATGAAGATGGTGATGAAGTCGACGCTGCACGCCTTCGAGTTCGCTGGCGAGCCCCTACAGCGTGCCAAAGATGTCGCAGGAAACCACGGCCACCTATGGGACCAGGAGGTCCCTTGCTGGTTCGGCGGGGCGGCGCGTTGCACAAAGAGCAGACGGGCGTGGGGCAGCACGACAGAGATCACACAGGCAATTTTACCCAGGTTCGGGCCGCCGTGAGGCGTAAAACCCTACGCCTCCTTTGGTGGATTGATGGTGGAAAGGTGGTGGAGGAGTGTAGTACACTTGCCTGACAGGGGTTGCCTTGGGGCAGCAGCAACTACGCGCGTATGGGGGGGTGAGTTATCCAACCTTCTAACCCTTTCTACGGTTGCCATGGGCCTCCTTTTATAGATCAAGGGGTAACCACAGTGGCAAAGTAGTCATTATGCACTAGTAAGATAGCAAACAGTGTTGGCATACCTAACTCTGTGGGCTGACAGGGCACATTAAATGCACCGCCTAATGTCACATTGTTGGTTGCCCGGCAAGGCTTGCCGGGCTATCTTGCCAGCTCCGCGCCTGTTTGCTTGACATGTCGCAGGACGAGTGTCATCTATGGGTTTCTTCTATGGAAGATGGCTGCCATGTGGCTAAATGGCTGCCACTTAATCACTTTGCGGCTTGACACCGCACTGATCGACGACGTGGGTCGTGGTGGAGTGGTTTTTGAGGTGGTTTTGCCTCCGTGAGCCCCGGCAGGCTGCCGGGGCGCTTTGGTTGTCTATTTCTGGGGGTGACCTTGCCCCTTGCCGGGATCTCCTACCCGGCAAGGGAGGCTTTTCTCTTGACGATATCCTGCTTCTCTGGTTTGATCTTGGTCCCTTTGATCTTCATGCTGGACCTTTGAATATCTAGGGTTCTTGTACTCTGATCTGGGCTGGTGCTTCAATCTTGTTCTCGTGCCTGTGCACAGTCTGGGCAATAGACCCAGGGTTTGTTGCACCGACACAAAAGGTGTGGCCCTATCATTGCAATGTCCTATTTGGTGCTTCACACATTTCATCTAGGTATTTTCCTAGAAAACACCCATATACATGCACGTTGCATGCTGTAAATTGGCAAGCCCATGTAGCTCCCCCTTTCTGTCGATTTTTGGAAGCTTGCATAAGCACCCGATTGATTACTTTTTTCTATCGATTTCTTTTGGGTTTAACTGTATTTATGTCTTTTCTATTTTTCTTTAGGTTTTGTTTTCTTTTTATTGTTCAAAAAATTTGAGAATTTTATTTTTTAGATTCATGAACATTTTTTATGTTCGTGAACGTTTTCCTAATCCATTAACATTTTTAACTTTTATATTATTTTGTAAAATTGGTCAATTTTATTTCAAATTCATGAACACTTTTTAAATCCATTAATATTAAAAAATTTGTTAACCTTTTTAAAATCCATAATTTTTAATCTAGAACTTTTGTTTAAGTTTGATGAACATGTTTTTCAAAGTCAAAAACATTTTCCAAATTCTTGAATATATTGACAATTTTGGCAACTTATCCAAAACTCATGGACTTTCTTTAAATCTATGCACCAACTATTTAATTTATTAAAAAACGAAGTATGTTTCCCCCCTTGTTAAGCTAACAAGATACACATTCAAAAAAGGAGCTCATTTCGGGAACTTATAAATGTTGTGGTCAAGTTTCAAAACAGAAAAATAGAAAATATATTCAACATTAGTCTTGTTTCGAACAGCTCATTGATAACCCACAAGTATAGGGGATCGCAACAGTTTTCGGTAAGTAAGAGTGTCGAACCGAACGAGGAGCTAAAGGTAGAACAAATATTCCCTAAAGTTCTATCGACCACCGATACAACTCTACGTATGCTTGACGTTCGCTTTACCTAGAACAAGTATAAAACTAGAAGTACTTTGTAGGTGTTTTCTGATAGGCTTGCAAGAAAGTAAAGAGCACAAAAATAAAACTAGGGGCTATTTAAGTAAAGACACAACTAAATATAGCGAGTGTGGAAAAGTGATGGTAGGTGTAGCGAAATTGTCCCTTCAGCAATTGACTACCTTACTAGACCGATAGCAAGTATTATGTGGGAGAGGCCATTGCTAGCATGTTATCCCTTACTTGGAATTCTATGCACTTATGATTGGAACTATTAGCAAGCATCCGCAACTACTAACGTTCATTAAGGTAAAACCCAACCATAGCATTAAGATATATTGGTCCCCCTTCAATCCCGTATGCATCAATTTTTATGCTAGGTTGAAGCTTCTGTCACTCTTGCCCTCCAATACATAGTCCTATCAACATACAACTAACCCTAAGGTGTGATCCACGCGCGCGCTCATATGATGGGCACCAAAGGACAGCAACATAACCACAAACAAATTAAATAAATCATAGCAATTCATCAACCACCAATAGGACAACGAAAATCTACTCAGACATCATAGGATGGCAACACATCATTGGATAATTATACGAAGCATAAAGCACCATGTTCAAGTAGAGGGTACAGCGGGTTGCGGGAGAGTGGACCGTTGTAGATAGAGGGGGAAGGTGATGGAGATGTTGGTGAAGATGGCGGAGGTGTTGGTGTAGATCGCGGTGATGATGATGGGCCCCGGCGGCGTTCCGGCGCCACCGGAAGCGAGGGGGAGAGAGCCCCCCTCCTTCTTCTTCTTCCTTGACCTTCTCTCTAGATGGGAGAAGGGTTTCCCATCTGTTCCTTGGCTCCCATGGCTTGGGAGGGGCGAGAGCCCCTCCGAGATTGGATTTATCTCTCTGTTTCTGCGTTCTCTTCTGGCTCCGTTTCACCGTTTCGCGTATATATGGAGATCCGTAACTCCGATTGGCCTGAAACCTTTTCTATGATTTTTTCGGGATATTATCTTTCTTGCGGCAAAAGAAGAGCATCAACCGCCTTACGGTGGGCTCACGAGGGTAGGTGGCGCGCCCAGGGGGGAGGTGCGCCCCCCTGCCTCGTGACCACCTCGGGCACCGTCTCGCGAGGATTTTTCTTCTGGAATTTTCTATATTTTCCAAAAATAAGCTCCGTCCGTTTTTATCCCGGTTGGACTCCGTGTGATATGGATATTCTGCGAAACATAAAACATGCAATGAGACGAGGCGGCACTGGGCCTTTGGATCAATATGTTAGTCCCAAAAATAATATAAAAGTTGCCAAAAAGTATATGAAAGTGAATAATATTGGCATGGAACAATCAAAATTATAGATCTGACGAAGACGTATCAGCATCTAAGCTTAATTCCTGCTCGTCCTCGAGTAGGTAAATGATAAAAAGAATAATTTTTGATGTGGAATGCTACCTAGCATAATCTTGATCATATGTCTAATCATGGCATGAATATTAAGACACGAGTGATTCAAAGCAATAGTCTATCATTTGACATAAAAACAATAATACTTCAAGCGTACCAATAAAGCAATCATGTCTTTTCAAAACAACAAGGCCAAAGCAAGCTTATCCCTACAAAATCATACAGTTTGGCCATGCTTCATTTTCGTCACACAAAATGCCCCCATCATGCACACCCCGATGACAAGCCGAGCAATTGGTTCATACTTTTTAACGCGCTTCAGCTTTTTCAACCCTCACGCAATACATGAGCGCAAGCCATGGATATAGCACTATAGGTGGAATAGAATATAATGATGGAGGTTATGTGGACAAGACAAAAAAGGAGAAAGTCTCACATCGACGCAGCTAATCAACGGGCTATGGAGATGCCCATCAATTGATGTCAATGCAAGGAGTAGGGATTGCCATGCAACGGATGCACTAAGAGCTATAAGTGTATGAAAGCTCAACAAAAGAAACTAAGTGGGTGTGCATCCAACTTGCTTGCTCATGAAGACCTAGGGCATTTGAGGAAGCCCATCGTTGGAATATACAAGACAAGTTCTATAATGAAAATTTCCCCTAGTATATGAAAGTGATAACTCAAGAGACTCTCTATATGAAGAACATGGTGCTACTTTGAAGCACAAGTGTGGTAAAAGGATAATAACATTGCCCCTTCTCTCTTTTTCTCTCATTTTTTGTTTTCTTTTTTTTTGGACCTTCTCTTTTTTTTGGCCTTTCTCTTTTTTTTATTTTTTTTATTTTTTTTTTATTTTTTCGTCGGGAGTCTCATCCTGACTTGTGGGGGAATCATAGTCTCCATCATCCTTTCCTCACTGGGGCAATGCTCTAATAATGATGATCATCACACTTTTATTTACTTACAACTCAATATTACAACTCGATATCTAGAACAAGGATATTACTCTATATGAATGCCTCCGGCGGTGTACCGGGATGTGCAATGATCTAGCGTAGCAATAAAATCAAAAAACAGACAAGCCATGAAAACATCATGCTAGCTATCTTACGATCATGCAAAGCAATATGACAATTAATGCTCAAGTCATGTATATGATGATGATGGAAGTTGCATGGCAATATATCTGGGAATGGCTATGGAAATGCCATGATAGGTAGGTATGGTGGCTGTTTTGAGGAAGATATAATGAGGCTTATGTGTGACAGAGAGTATCGTATCACGGGGTTTGGATGCACCGGCGAAGTTTGCACCAACTCTCGAGGTGAGAAAGGGCAGTGCATGGTACAGAAGAGGCTAGCAATGATGGAAAGGTAAAAGTCGTCTAATCCATGGACTCACATTATTCATAAAGAACTCATATACTTATTGCAAAAGTTTATTAGCCCTCGAAGCAAAGTACTACTACGCATGCCCCTAGGGGGTAGATTGGTAGGAAAAAGACCATCGCTCGTCCCCGACCGCCACTCATAAGGAAGACAATCAAAGAAACACCCCATGCTTCAAATTTGTCACTAGCAGTTTACCATACGTGCATGCTACGGGACTTGCAAACCTCAACACAAGTGTCTCTACAATCCACAACCACCCACTAGCATAACTCTAATATCACCATCTCTATATCGCAAAACTATTGCAAGGAATCAAACATATCATATTCAGCGATCTACAAGTTTATGTAGGATTTTATGACTAACCATGTGAATGACCAATTCCTGTCATCTCTCTAAATAGATATAAGTGAAGCAAGAGAGTTTAATTCTTTCTACAAAAGATATGCCCACGCTCTAACAAATATAAGTGAAGCAAAAGAGCATTCTACAAATGGCTGTTGTCTATGTAAAGAGAAACAGACAATCCAAACTTCAAATGATATAAGTGAAGCACATGAAGCATTCTATAAAGCCATACTCAAAAGATTTAAGTGAAGTGCAATGAGCATTCTATAAATCAACCAAGGACTATCTCATACCAGCATGGTGCATAGAAGAAAAATAAAGACCTAATTGCAAAAGACGCTTCAAGACTTGCACATAATGCATGAACGAAACGAATCCGAAAACATACCGATACTTGTTGAAGAAAGAGGGGATGCCTCCCCAGCATCCCCAAGCTTAGGCAACTTGAGTCTCCTTGAATATTTAATTGGGGTGCCTTGGGCATCCCCAAGCTTGATCTCTTTCCTCTCTTCCTTCTTCTCACATCGAAATATCCTCGATTAGACACTACATCCACACAAAACTTCAACAGAAAACTCGGTAAGATCCGTTAGTATAATAAAGCAAATCACCACTCTAAGTACTGTTGCAAACCAATTCATATTTTGTTTTTGCATTGTGTCTACTGTAATATAACTTTTTCATGGCTTAATCCACTGATATAAATTGATAGTTTCATCAAAACAAGCAAACTATGCATCAAAAACAGAATCTGTCTAAAACAGAACAGTCTGTAGCAATGTGAACATTCAGCATACTTATGATACTTTAAAAATTCTTCCAAAATTAGGAAATATACAAAATTTGTACAGAAAGACAGTGCAAAAAGAATCAGAACTATTTGACGTCCCAGTAAAAAAGTAAAATTAGCGCACTAAAGCCAAAGTTTCTGTCCTGCACCGTACAAACCAACAAGCATTGTAAACATCCTAAAGGCAAACCTTAGCACATTATTTTTATAATACAATGGAATTGTACAAGGGGGTAATTATTTTTGTTGAGAAGTTTCTGTAATCAAGATTCACAAAGATTCCGTGAGCATGAACAAAGTTCAATGAGCTCTCCCACTTCAACAATGCTTGTCTCTCTTACTTTCACTTTTCTTTTTGAAAAAGTTTTGGGTTCCCCTCTTTATTTTTGTTGTTTTTAAAATATATGAAAGCACTCAACAGAAATAAATGACTCTCTAAAACTTCAGGGTTGTCTCCCTGGCAGCGCTTTCTTTAAAGCCATTAAGCTAGGCATATAGTGCTCAAGTAGTGAATCCACCCGGATCCCAAGGTATATCAAAGCCAATTTTAATTAGCAATGATTTGTAATCTAGTAGTGAGCACAAAGCAACATATATCAAGAAATTACGAAGTCTAACTCTCTTCCTATGCATCGGCATGTCATAAAAGAACAATCCATGCACACATAGTAAAGGCCAATTCATAGTATAAACAGTTTCTTGCAATTTTATCGTGTTGGAAACATAATGAGGCGGAGATATAGTTCCTCTCTCATAATAATTGCAAGCAGGAGCAGCAAGCACATGCATATTATATTCATCAAAATCATCATGTGCAACGGTAAAAGGCAACCCATCAATATAATCCTTACTAAGTGCAAACTTCTCCGATATAGTGTAGTCGGGAGAATTCAAAAACATAATAGGACTATCATGCGTGGGTGCAATAGCAACAATTTCATGTTTAACATAAGGAACTATAGCAAGTTCATCTCCATAAGCATAATTCATATTGGCATCTTGGCCACAAGCATAGCAAGCATCATCAAAAAGGGATATTTCAAAAGAATCATAGGGATCATAACAGTCATCATAGCAATCATCCTTCGGTAAGCATGAAGGGGAATTAAACAATGTGTGAGTTGAAGAGTTACTCTCATTAGAAGGTGGGCATGGGTGATCAATCCGCTCTTCCTCCTTTTGTTCTTTGCTCTCCTCCTCATATTTTTCATCCAATGAGCTCACAGTTTCATCGATTTCTTCTTCCATAGATTCCTGCAAAATATTATTCTTCTTGGACAACGTTAACTTCCTCAATAAATGCATCAATATTGGCATTGAATTTATAATTTTCATAGCAATATCTAAGTATAGCAAAATTTTCAGGTCTGTAAATAGCATCATCAAAAAATTTCACAAGTTTTAAACAAAGATTCTATTTCATAAGCACCCATAAAAGCAACAAATTCTTCTATTTGTTCCACATCATAGTAATCATATATACCTTTATCATAAGAAGCTAAGGTTTTATTATCATCAAATTCGCATGAAAAGTCAAGATCTGGAGACTTCATCCTAGAGCAACCAGTATAATCATATCTCAAGCATAGTTCCCGAGCATACCAACGCAACATAATAAATTGATCCCATAATAGTTTCCCTTTTTGTGTCGAGCGATAATCCCTAAAGTATTCACGTTGATCCAACGTGTTTCCCATTATAAAGTTGAGTGGGGTTTTCTCAGGATTATCAAAGTAGTACATAATATTTCTCACATAATGAGAATCGGGGGTTTTAGGAGTTACCCCATCCTCATGAGTAGCAAGTAGCTCTAATTTTTTTGGTTTTTTGTGTTCCATATCCATAAATAAAGATAGAGAACAACTTAGAACATCAAATAAAAATTACTTAGTGATAAAGCAAACAAGCACACATGAGAATATTCACCCCAGGCTATTGCTCCCCGGCAACGGCGCCAGAAAAAGGTCTTGATAACCCACAAGTATAGGGGATCGCAACAGTTTTCAATAAGTAAGAGTGTCGAACCCAACGAGGAGCTAAAGGTAGAACAAATATTCCCTAAAGTTCTATCGACCACCGATACAACTCTCGTCACGCTTGACGTTAAGCTTTACCTAGAACAAGTATAAAACTAGAAGTACTTTGTAGGTGTTTTCGGATAGGCTTGCAAGAAAGTAAAGAGCACAAAAATAAAACTAGGGGCTGTTTAAGTAAAGACACAACTAAAGTAAATATAGAGAGTGTGGAAAAGTGATGGTAGGTGTGGCGAAATTGTCCCTTAAGCAATTGACTACCTTACTAGACCGATAAGAAGTATTATGTGGGAGAGGCCACTGCTAGCATGTTATCCCTTACTTGGAATTCTATGCACTTATGATTGGAACTATTAGCAAGCATCCGCAACTACTAACTTCATTAAGGTAGAACCCAACCATAGCATTAAGATATATTGGTCCCCCTTCAATCCTGTATGCATCAATTTCTATGCTAGGTTGAAGCTTCTGTCACTCTTGCCCTTCAATACATAGTCCTATCAACATACAACTAACCCTAAGGTGTGATCCACGCGCGCTCTCATATGATGGCCACCAAAGGACAGAAACATAACCACAAGAAAATTAAATCAATCATAGCAATTCGTCAACCACCAATAGGACAGCGAAAATCTACTCAGACATCATTGGATGGCAACACATCATTGGATAATAATATGAAGCATAAAGCACCATGTTCAAGTAGAGGGTACAGCGGGTTGCGGGAGAGTGGACCGCTGTAGATAGGTGTAGATCGCGGTGATGATGATGGCCCCCGGCGGCGTTCCGGCGCCACCGGAAGCGAGGGGGGGAGAGCCCCCCTCCTTCTTCTTCTTCCTTGATCTTCTCCCTAGATGGGAGAAGGGTTTCCCATCTCTTCCTTGGCTCCCATGTCTTGGGAGGGGCTAGAGCCCCTCCGAGATTGGATCTATCTGTCTGTTTCTGCGTTCTCTTGTGGCTCTGTTTCACTGTTTCGCGTATATATGGAGATCCGTAACTTCGATTGGCCTGAAACCTTTTCTGTGATTTTTTTCTGAATATTATCTTTCTTGCGGAAAAAGAAGAGCATCAACTGCCTTATGGTGGGCTCACAAGGGTAGGCGGCGCGCCCGGGGGGGAGGGGCGCGCCACCCTGCCTCATGACCACCTCGGGCACCGTCTCGCGTGGATTTTTCTTCTGGAATTTTCCATATTTTCCAAAAATAAGCTCCGTCCGTTTTTATCCCTTTTGGATTCCGTTTGATATGGATATTCTGCGAAACATAAAACATGCAATAGATGAGGCGGCACGGGCCTTTGGATCAATATGTTAGTCCCAAAAATAATATAAAAAGTTGCCAAAAAGTATATGAAAGTGAATAATATTGGCATGGAACAATCAAAAATTATAGATACGACGGAGACGTATAACTCATCAAAACAAAGATGATGGTAAAACCAAATCTAAATTCAGATATATGGTTCGACATATATGTTCATTCGTATGTTTGAAGAAAGAAATAGAAAATTATGCATTTAGTGATGGGAGAAAAATGGAGTGTCGGTTAATCTTGATAATGCATGAGGGCTTCGTTGCTAAGATGCCAATAGTCCATTTACCAGTCAAGTCCGCATCGGTCGGACAAGAATGCAATTGTCCATAATAGCATGGTGTAATTCTTTCGGGGCAACGGATACATCCTCTCTACGTACATGCTTACCACGAACTAATAGCAGCATTCCGGCCTTATCAACCTATGCCTGTTACACTTGGATGTTTTTGAATATTTATTTTTGGTATCTACATATATTAGAAAAAATGATCGGTATCCTAATTTTATTATTATAACGAATGAAACAGGGAGCTAGATTGCAAACATCAACCAACAGGGAAACTTAGAAAATCAGGGATAAACATATATTACAACTTGGCTCTCAAGCTACATATCATATCTTTCTCTTTAGAAAGTCGCTATTTATAATCCACAATGGTTCACTAGTAATTACCATAACATTCTCCCTTTTTACCTACTTGTCCAACTTGATGTTCCACTTGAAATTTTATAATTGTTACATTGGTAAAGGCCTGGTGAATTCATCTACAACATGCTCACTTGAAGCCACAAATTGAATTTTGCGACAATATGCTCGCAACACGTTCTTGAACAGATTGGTAGCACCTCTATATGATTTTCTAAGCAAGAAATATTGGATTCTCAAAGAAATAAGTACAAAAGAATTGCCACACGACTAATATGCAATTCTTTATTGAGTGCCACAAGCTCACCAAGAACCGACTCTACTCAAATATTCTTTGTTGTTCCACTAGTTAATAACTTATAATCAACTTTTGTGTTTGATCTAGAAACTAGGACATACTTTGAAGGACTCCAAGAGGTAATATTATGTCAAAGCTATACAAAAAATCACCTATAGACCTTCTATCATTCAAACACCATGCCTGGTCCGTGAATCATTTTCTTTGAAACATGTCCTCTTCCGACGGCCTTTGGTGGTTTTCGTAGCAGTATGTGATGGAAATATGCCCTAGAGGCAACAATAAAGTTTTTATTATTATATTTCCTTATTCATGATAAATGTTTATTATTCATGCTAGAATTGTATTGACTGGAAACGTAAATACATGTGTGGATACGTGAACAAATACCGTGTCCCTAGCAAGCCTCTACTTGACTAGCTCATTGATCAAAGATGGTTAAGGTTTCCTTACCATAGACATGAGTTGTCACTTGATGACGAGATGACATCATTAGGAGAATGATGTGATGGACAAGACCCATCCGTTAGCTTAGCATATGATTGTTCAGTTTATTGCTACTGCTTTCTTAATGTAAAATACATGTTTCTTCGACCATGAGATCATGCAACTCCCGGGTACTAGTGGAATACCTTGTGTGTTATCAAACGTCACAACATAACTGGGTGATCATAAAGATGCTCTATAGGTATCTCGTAAGGTATCTGTTGAATCGGCGTGAATCGAGACTGGGATTTTTCACTCTGTATGACGGAGAGGTATCTCTGGGCCCCCTCGGTAATACAACATCACAAGAAGCTTGCAAGTAAAGTAGCTAAGGAGTTGGTAACGGAATGATGTATTATGGAATGAGTAAAGAGACTTGCCGGTAACGAGATTGAACTAGGTATGAAGATACCGACAATCAAATCTCGGGCAAGGAACATACCGATAGACAAAGGGAACTACGTATGTTTTCATAAAGGTTCGGCCGATAAAGATCTTTGTAGAATATGTAGGAACCAATATGGACATCTTGGTCTCGCTATTGGTTATTGACCGGAGAGGTGTCTCGGTCATGTCTACATCATTTTCGAACCCGTAGGGTCCGCACGCTTAACGTTCGTTGATGACTTAGTAATATATGAGTAATGTGGAATAGTGACTGAATGTTGTTCGGAGTCCCAGATGAGATCATGAACATGACTAGGAGCTTCAGAATGGTCTGAAGGTGAAGATTGATATATAGGACGATACTATTTGGTCACTAGACAGCTTTCGGAATGTACCAGGTATTTATCGGATCACCGGAAGGGGTTCTGGGAGGTTATTGGGCCATATGGGCCAGAAGCGGGGAGCACACCAGCCCACAAGGAGATGGAGCGCCCCACCTCTAGGCTGCCAGCCCTAGGGAAGGGAAGGGGAGGGCTAGCCCCTCCTGCCTTCCCCTTCTCATGAGAGAAAGGAAAGGGGGCACCCCTCCTGCCTTCCTCCCACACGCCTAAGAAGGAAGTGGGCGCGGCCAGGGCAGGAGCCCAGGGTGGCCGCCGGCCCCATTGGGGGAGACCTAGGCTGCCTGCCCTCCTCCCTGCCACCTATATATATGAGAGGAAGGACATGGGAAACACACACCACGATCCCCAAGCAGTGTGCAGCGCCCCGTCTCCCTCTAGTTCTAGTTCCTCCTCTGTCCACGTCTGTTGTGCTTGGCGAAGCCCTTCGGATATTTTCACCACCACCGTCACCATGCCGTCGTGCTGCCGGAACTCATCTACTACTTCGCCTCTGTTGCTGTATCGAGAAGGCGAGGACGTCATCGAGCCGAACGTGTGCTGAGCGCGGAGGTGCCATGTGTTTGGTACTTGATCGGAAGGATCATGAAGGTGTACGACTACATCAACCACTGCCGGATCACGGGTTCCGGCAAAACCCTTAAGGTTCGAACTCTGGGGTGCGCGTGGAGTTCTCTCCCTCCTACCGATCCGCGTCCTAACTAGCTAATATCTCAAGAACGAGCTCAACGAACTCGCAATCACAAAAGACACAAGATTTATACTGGTTCGGGCCACCGTTGTGGTGTAATACCCTACTCCAGTGTGCTGGTGGTGGTGGATTGCCTCTTGGGCTAATGATCAACAGTACAAGGGGAAGAACAGCCTCCTGAGGTTGAGGTGTTCTTGTGCTCGGTGTCTGGCTAAGGATCAGGCGAGATGCCCCTGGATCAGATGCCTCTACTGTGGTGGCTAGTTCTACTTATATAGGCCCTGGACCTCTTCCCAAATATTGAGCAGGAAGGGAGCCAACAACGGCCAATTTGAAAGGGGATTGCTAGTACAGCATATCCTGACAAAAGCGGTCTTCGCCTGCAAAAGGCTCTGGTGGTGACGCCGCCTTGGGCTCCATGGTGACGTCCGTCTTGCCATCCTGTTGGTCTTGGTCTCGTTGCACCGATATGGAAACCTTTGCTTGACACCTCGGTACTCTGTGTCTGTGCTTGCCCCTTTAGCACCAAACAGGAAACAAGGACACTGCGCAAGCTGGCGCCACCCTGATCTTGATCGTCATGGATCACGTCACGAGAGCCTCGCGAGGTTTGCCCTGCCTTGATCTCTCCACCCCTCGCGAGCCTACCTAGTGAGGCCGCTCCTGAGGAGGTCTTGTTTCGTCCGCCTCGCGAGGCTTGGCCCCTCCCAAGGGTCTTGAATGCCTTGTTGGTGAAGATGGGCCGTACAGGCCTGCTAGCACAGCCATGCCGTGGGCCGCAGGCAGGCATGTCTGGGACCCCCGTTCCCAGAACGCCGACAGTAGCCCCCGGACCCAAGGCGCGCTTGGGCTTGGCTTCCAGGCGAAGCCAAAGGCTAAGCACGGAGCGCCGCGGGCCTCAAAAGCCTGCGGCCTTGGTCGACACGTGGCGGTTGATTGGATGTGGGCGTCTCCGCTTCCCCATGCTGCCTCGGCAACTGCCCGACGTGACAAGTCCCTGCGACATGCAAGGGAAACCATCATTACCTGTGATCATGGGAGGCGCCGGTTGGCCTTCTCCTGCTATAAATGAGGGAGGGGGGCTGAGCCCCCGTCGCCCATCTCTTCCCAGTTCGCTTGTTTCTTCATTCTTGCTCCATCACTTGCAACAATGCCCATGGCACCAATACAAAGGTTCTCCGCCAAGGAGAAAGGAAAGGCTCCCCGCGACGAGCCGGGGCTGCTTCCACCGAAGAAGAGGTCGCTTCACCGCTGCGACGTAGTGGTGATGCAGGTGGTGACGATTCCTTGGTGCGAGCGGCCTCCTCCTGGATATCCGCTGCCCCTGTACGCCCAAGCCGGGGGCTCAGGAGGAAGGAACGACGGGCACCGACACGCGCGCCACGGCCAAGGTCGACATGCCGTGGTGACGCGCGCCGTCGCTCCTGGAGTTCATGCGGCGGACTCCTCGCGCGAGCTCGTGATGTGGGTGGTGATGCCCCCAAGCTCTTGGATCTGCTTCCCGCGGTTCTTCTCCGGCGTGATGCCACCGTGGGGACCCCTCGAGCTCTGGTTGTAGCACACCGGCTGCGCCGCTCCGGCGACCGGAGCTGAGGTTAAAGCGGTCTCCCTCGGCAAGATCTTCATGTCCCGCGGCTGGGGCAAGGTCGCGCGGGTTTGCCATGCGGAGGGCCCCCTCGTGATCCACTTAGAGTATGACGGTGCCTCCATGTTGTTCTTCAAGGTCTTCAACGCGGAGGGTCACCACTTGGAGTGTTGCCTGATGTCTACTACACAACCTTCTTCTTATAGACGTTGTTGGGCCTCCAAGTGCAGAGGTTTGTAGGACGGTAGCAAATATCCCTCAAGTGGATGACCTAAGGTTTATGAATCCGTGGGAGGCGTAGGATGAAGATGGTCTCTCTCAAACAACCCTGCAACCAAATAACAAAGAGTCTCTTGTGTTCCCAACACACCCAATACAATGGTAAATTGTATAGGTGCACTAGTTCGGCAAAGAGATGGTGATACAAGTGCAATATGGATGGTAGATATAGGTTTTTGTATTCTGAAAATATAAAAACAGCAAGGTAACTAATGATAAAAGCGAGCGTAAACGGTATTGCAATGCTAGGAAACAAGGCCTAGGGTTCATACTTCCACTAGTGCAAGTTCTCTCAACAATAATAACATAATTGGATCATATAACTATCCTCAACATGCAACAAAGAGTCACTCCAAAGTCACTAATAGCGGAGAACAAACGAAGAGATTATGGTAGGGTACGAAACCACCTCAAAATTATTCTATCCAATCAATCCGTTGGGCTATTCCTATAAGTGCCACAAACAGCCCTAGAGTTCGTACTACAATAACACCTTAAGACACAAATCGACCAAAACCCTAATGTCACCTAGATACTCCAATGTCACCTCAAGTATCCGTGGGTATGATTATACGATATGCATCACAAAATCTCAAATTCATCTATTCAACCAACACATAGAACCTCAAAGAGTGCCCCAAAGTTTCTACCGGAGAATCAAGACGAAAACATGTGCCAACCCCTATGCATAGGTTCATGGGCGGAACCCACAAGTTGATCACCAAAACATACATCAAGTGAATCACGTGAGATCCCATTGTCACCACAGATACGCATGGAAAGACATACATCAAGTGTTCTCAAATCATTAAAGACTCAATCCGATAAGATAACTTCAAAGGGGAAACTCAATCCATTACAAGAGAATAGAGGGGGAGAAGCAACATAAGATCCAACTATAATAGCAAAGCTCGCGATACATCAAGATCGTGCCAAATCAAGAACACGAGAGAGAGAGAGAGATCAAACACATAGCTACTGGTACATACCCTCAGCCCTGAGGGTGAACTACTCCCTCCTCGTCATGGAGAGCGCCGGGATGATGAAGATAGCCACCGGTGAGCGTTCCCCCCTCCGGCAGGGTGCCGGAACAGGGTCCCGATTGATTTTGGTGGCTACAGAGGCTTGCGGCAGCGGAACTCCCGATCTATTTTGTTTTCCGAAGTTTTTAGGGTATATGGGTATATATGGGAGGAAAAAGTACGTCGGTGGACCTCCGGGCTGTCCACGAGGCAGGGGGCGCATCCCCCACCCTCGTGGGCAGCACAGACTCCACAGTGCAACTCCGGTACTCATGGGCTTCTTCTGGTCCAAAAATAAGTTCCGTGGAGTTTCAGGTCAATTGGACTCCGTTTGATATTCCTTTTCTTCAAAACACTGAAATAGGCAAAAACAACAATTCTGGACTGGGCCTCCGGTTAATAGGTTAGTCCCAAAAGTAATATAAAAGTGGAAAATAAAGCCTAATATTGTCCAAAACACTAGATAATATAGTATGGAGCAATAAAAAATTATAGATACGTTGGAGACGTATCAAGCATCCCCAAGCTTAATTCCTGCTCATCCTCGAGTAGGTAAATGATAAAAAAAGATATTTTTTATGTCGAATGCTACTAGGCATAGTTTTACTATAATTCTTCTTATTTGTGATATGAATATTCAGATCCGAAAGATTCAAGATAAAAGTTTATATTGACATAAAAATAATAATACTTCAAGCATACTAACTAAGCAATTATGTCCTCTCAAAATAACATGGCCAAAGAAAGTTCATCCCTACAAAATCATATAGTTTAGTCATGCTCCATTTTCGTCACACAAGAATGCTCTCATCATGCACAACCCCGATGACAAGCCAAGCAATTGTTTCATACTTTAGTAATCTCAAACTTTATAAACCTTCACGCAATACAAGAGCGTGAGCCATGGACATAGCACTATAGGTGGAATAGAATATGATGATGGGGGTTATGTGGAGAAGACAAAAAAGGAGAAAGTCTCACATCGACACGGCTAATCAACGGGCTATAGAAATGCCCATCAATTGATGTCAATGTGAGGAGTATTGATTGCCATGCAACGGATGCACTAGAGCTATAAGTATATGAAAGCTCAAACTGAAACTAAGTGGGTGTGCATCCAACTTGCTTGCTTATGAAGACCTAGGGCATTTGAGGAAGCCCATCATTGGAATATACAAGCCAAGTTCTATAATGAAAATTCCCACTAGTATATGAAAGTGATAACTCAAGAGACTCTCTATATGAAGAACATGGTGCTACTTTGAAGCACAAGTGTGGTAAAAGGGTAGTAACATTGCCCCTTCCCTCTTTTTCTCTCATTTTTTTGTTTCCTTTTTTGTCTTTTTTTTGCCTTTTCTTTTTTTTTTGGCCTTTCTCTTTTTTTCTCTTTTTTATTTTTTCGTCCAGAGTCTCATCCCGACTTGTGGGGGAAATCATAGTCTCCATCATCCTTTCCTCACTGGGGCAATGCTCTAATAATGATGATCATCACACTTTTATTTATTTACAACTCAATATTAGAACTCGAAATCTAGAACAAAGATATGACTCTATACGAATGCATCCGGCGGTGTGCCGGGATGTGCAATGATCTAGCGTAGCAATGACATAAAAAAACGGACAAGCCATGTAAACATCATGCTAGCTATCTTACGATCATGCAAAGCAATATGACAATAAATGCTCAAGTCATGTATATGATGATGATGGAAGTTGCATGGCAATATATCTCGGAATGGCTATGGAAATGCCATAATAGGTAGGTATGGTGGCTGTTTTGAGGAACATATAAGGAGGTTTATGTGTGATAGAGCGTATCGTATCACGGGGTTTGGATGCACCAGCGAAGTTTGCACCAACTCTCGAGGTGAGAAAGGGCAATGCACGGTACCGAAGAGGCTAGAAATGATGAAAGGGTCAGAGTCTTAAAGAACTCACATACTTATTACAAAAGTCTATTATTCATCGAAACAAAGTACTACGCGCATGCTCCTAGGGGGATAGATTGGTAGGAAAAGACCATCACTCGTCCCCGACCGCCACTCATAAGGAAGACAATCAATAAATACCTCATGCTCCAACTTCGTTACATAACGGTTCACCATACATGCATGCTACGGGACTTGCAAACCTCAACACAAGTATTTCTCAATTTCACAATTACTCAACTAGCACGGCTCTAATATCACCACCTTTATATCGCAAAACTATTGCAAGCAATCAAACATATCATATTGAGTGATCTACAAGTTTTATGTAGGGTTTTATGACTAACCATGTGAATGGCCGGTTCCTGTCATCTCTCTAAATAGATATAAGTGAAGCACGAGAGTTTAATTCTTTCTACAAAATATATTCCCATGCTCTAACAAATATAAGTGAAGCAAAAGAGCATTCTACAAATGGCGGTTGTCTAAGTAAAGAGAAACAGGCAATCCAAACTTCAAATGATATAAGTGACGCACATGAAGCATTCTATAAAGCCATACTCAAAAGATATAAGTGAAGTGCAAATAGCATTCTATAAATCAACCAAGGACTATCTCATACCAGCATGGTGCATAAAAGAAAAATGAAAACCTAAATGCAAAAGACGCTCCAAGACTTGCACATATCGCATGAACGAAACGAATCCTGAAAACATACCGATACTTGTTGAAGAAAGAGGGGATGCCTTCCGGGGCATCCCCAAGCTTAGACGCTTCAGTATCCTTGAATATTTACTTGGGGTGCCTCGGGCATCCCCAAGCTTGAGCTCTTGCCTCTCTTCCTTCTTCTCACATCGAGACCTTCTCGATCATCGAACACTTCATCCACACAAAACTTCAACAGAAAACTTGGTAAGATCCGTTAGTATAATAAAGCAAATCACTACTCTAAGTACTGTAGCAAACCAATTCATATTTTTTTTTGCATTGTGTCTACTGTAATATAACTTTTTCATGGCTTAATCCACTGATATAAATTGATAGTTTCATCAAAACAAGCAAACTATGCATCAAAAACAGAATCTATCTAAAACAGAACAGTCTGTAGAAATCTGAACATTCACCATACTTCTGATACTTGAAAAATTCTGCAAAAATAGGAAAAATAAAAAATTTGTATAGAAAGACAGTTCAAGTAGAATCAGAACCATTTGACATTCCAGTAAAAAACTAAAAATCGCGCAGTAGAGCCAAAGTTTCTGTCCTGCACCGTACAAACCAACAAGCATTGTAAACATCCTAAAGGCAAACCTTGGCACATTATTTTTATAATACAATGGAATTGTACAAGGGGATAATTATTTTAGTTGAAAAGTTTCTGTAATCAAGATTCACAAACTTTCCGTGAGCATGAACCAAGTTCAAGGAGCTCTCCCACTTCAACAATGCTTGTCTTTCTCACTTCCGCTTTTCTTTTTGAAAAAGTTTTGGCTTCCCCTATTTATTTTTGTTGTTTTTAAACTATATGAAAGCACTCAACAGAAATAAATGACTCTCTAAAACTTCCGGGTTGTCTCCCTAGCAGCGTTTTCTTTAAAGCCACTAAGCTAGGCATGTAGTGCTCAAGTAGTGAATCCACCCGGATCCCAAGGTATATCAAAGCCAGTTTTAATTAGCAATGATTTAGCATTTAGTAGTGAGCACAAAGCAACATATATCAAGCAATGACAAAGTCTTAACTCTCTTCCTATGCATCGGCATGTCATAAAAGAACAATTCATGCACAAGCACCTCATGTTGATCGGGTGTGATAGACTCTACGTTCACATACAACTTGTGTAATCCAGTTTTGCACAAGCAGAATACTTGGGTTAAACTTGATGAGCCTAGCATGTACAGACATGTTCTCGAAACAATGGAGACCGAAAGGTTGAATGTGAGTCATATAGTAGATATGATCAACATATAGATGTTCACCATTGATGACTACCCCATCTCACATGATGATCGGACATGGTTTAGTTGATTTGGATCATGTATCACTTAGATAACTTGAGGAATGTTACTTTAAGTGGGAGTTCATTAGTAATTTGAACTTAATTTATCATGAACTTAGTCTTGATAGTTTTTTTCATATCTATGTTGTAGATCAATGGCCCGTGTTACCGTTCCCTTGAATTTTAATGCGTTCCTAAAGAAAGCTAAGTTGAAAGATAATGGTAGCAACTATATGGACTGGGTCCGTAACTTGAGGATTATCCTCATTTTTGCACAGAAGAATTATCTCCCTGATGTACCACTAGGTGACGGACCTGCTACAGGAGCTAATGCAGACGTTGTGAATGCCTGGTAGGCTTGATCTGATGACTACTCGATAGTTTAGTGTGCCATGCTTCATGGTTTGAAACTGGGACTTCAAAAGCATTTTGAACGCCACGGAGGACATGAGATGTTCCAAGAGCTAAAATTGATATTTCAAGCAAATGCCCGGGTTGAGAGATATGAGGTCTCCAACAAGTTCATTAGCTCTAAGATGGAGGAGAACAGTTATGTCAGTGAACACATACTCAGAATGTCTGGGTACCAAACCCACTTGACTCAGTTGGGAATTGATCTTCCGGCTGAGAGTGTTATTGACAGAGTTCTTCAGTCACAGCCACCAAGCTATAAAGGTTTTGTGATGAACTAGAATATGCAAGGGATGGGGAAAACAATTCCCGAGCTTTTCGCAATGCTTAAGGCCGCGGAGGTAGAAATCAAGAAGGAGCATCAAGTGTTGATGGTTAACAAGACCACCAGTTTCAAGAAAAGGGGCAAAGGAAAGAAAGGGAACATCAAGAAGAACGGTAAGCAAGCTGCCGTTCCCATGATGAAGCCCAAAGCTGGACCCAAGCCTGAGACTGAGTGCTTCTACTGCAAGGTTAATGGTCACTAGAAGCGGAACTGCCCCAAGTATTTGGCGGATAAGAAGGATGGCAAAGTGAACAAAGGTATATTTGATATACACGTTATTGATGTGGTCCTTACTAATGCTCGTAGTACCGACTGCGTATTTTATACTGGTTCGGTTGCTCATATTTGTAACTTAAAACACAAGCTGCGGAATAAATGAAGGTTGCTTAAGGACAAGGTGGTGATGCACGTCGGAAATGGTTCCAAGGTTGATTTGATCGTCGTCGGCACGCTACCTCTACATCCTCCTTCGGGATTAGTTTTAGACCTCAATAATTGTTATTTGGTGCCAGTGTTGAGCATGAACATTTTATATGGATCTTTTTTATTGCGAGACGATTATTCATTTAAGTCAGAGAATAATGGTTGTTCTATTTATATGAGTAATATGTTTTATGGTCATGCACCTTTAATTAATGGTCTATTCTTGTTGAATCTCGATCGTAGTGATACACATATTAATAATATTGCTGCCAAAAGTTGCAAAGTTGATAATGATAGTGCAACATACTTATGGCACTGTTGTTTAGGTCATATTGGTGTAAAGCGCATAAAGAACTCCATGCAGATGTTCTTTTAGAATCACTTGATTATGACTCATTTGATACTTGCAAACCATGCCTCATAGGTAAGATGACTAAAACTCCATTCTCCAGAACAACAAAGCAAGCTAATGACTTATTGAAAATAATACATACTGATGTATGCGGTCCGATGAGTGTTGAGGCACGCGGCGGGTATCGTTATTTTTTGACCATCACAGATGATTTGAGTAGGTATGGGTGTATCTACTTAATGAAACACAAATCTGAAACATTTGAAAAGTTCAAAGAACTTCAGAGTGAAGTGGAGAATCATCGTAACAAGAAAATAAATTTTCTATGATCCGATCGCAGAGGTGAATATTTGAGTTATGAGTTTGGCCTTCATTTACAACAATGTGGAATTGTTTCACAACTCACGCCACCTGGAACACCACAACGTAATGGTGTGTCCGAATGTCGTAATCGTACTTTATTAGATATGGTGTGTTCTATGATGCCTCTTACCGATTTGCCTTTATCATTTTGGGGTTATGCATTAGAGACAGTTGCATTGACGTTAAATATGGCACCATCTAAATCTGTAGAGACGACACCGTATGAACTATGGTTTGGCAAGAAACCTAAGTTTTCATTTCTTAAAGTTTGGGGATGTGATGCTTATGTCAAACAGCTTCAGCCTGATAAGCTCGAACCCAAACTGGAGAAGTGCATCTTCATAGGGTACCCTAAAGAGACCATTGGGTATACCTTCTACCACAGATCTGAAGGCAAGATCTTTGTTGCCTAGAATGGGTCCTTTCTAGAGAAGGAGTTTCACTCGAAAGAAGTGAGTGGGAGGAAAGTAGAACTTGATGAGGTAGTTGTACCTTCTCTCGAATTGGAAAGTAGGACACCAGGGATAACCGTTTCCATGATGCCTACATCAACTAGAGAGGAAGCTAATGATGATGATCATGAAACTTCAGATCAAGTTACTACTGAACTTCCTAGGTCGACCAGAACACGTTCCGCACCAGAGTGGTACCGTAATCCTATCCTGGAAGTCATGTTATTAGACCATGGCGAACCTACGAACTATGAAGAAGCTATGATGAGCCCAAATTCTGACAAATGGCTTGAGGCCTTGAAATCTGAGATAGGATCCATGTATGAGAACAAAGTGTGGACTTTGGTGAACTTGCACAATGACTGGCAAGCCATTGAGAATAAATGGATCTTCAAGAAGACGGATGCTGATGGTAATCACTGTCTACAAAGCTCGACTTGTCGCGAAAGGTTTTCGAAAAGTTCAAGGAGTTGACTATGATGTGACTTTCTCACCTGTGGCAATGCTTAAGTCTGTCTGAATCATGTTAGCATTGCCGCATTTTATGATTATGAAATCTGGCAAATGGACGTCAAAACTACATTCCTTAATGGATTTCTTAAAGAAGAGTTGTATATGATGCAACCAGAAGGTTTTGTTGATCCTAAGGGTGCTAACAAAGTGTGCACGCTCCAGCGATCCATCAATGGACTGGTGCAAGCATCTGGGAGTTGGAATATATGCTTTGATAAGGTGATCAAAGCATATGGTTTTATACAGACTTACGGTGAAGCCTGTATTTATAAGAAAGTGAGTGCGAGCTCTATAACATTTCAGATATTATATGTGGATGACACGCATATTGTTGATTGGAAATGATATAGAATTTCTGGATAGCATAAAAAGGATATTTGAATAAGATTTTCTCAATGAAAGACCTCCGTGAAGCTGTTTATATATTGGCATCAACATCTATAGGGATAGATCGAGATGCTTAATAGGACTTTCACAAAGCACATACCTTGACAAAGTTCTGAACAACTTCAAAATGGACCAATCAAAGAAAAGGTTCTTGCCTGTGTTGTAAGGTGTGAAATTGACTTAGACTCAAAGCCCGACCATGGCAGAAGATAGAGAGAAAATGAAAGTCATTCCCCATGTGTAGCGACCCAACCCGAATGGGTCAAGTCTCTGTGCTTTCGTGTCATCCATAGCGCCGCCCGCCGCCATAGCCGCCGCCGCCCCACCGCCGCCGCCACTTGCCGCCGCCGCCGCCCAACGCCGCCGCCGCCGGAGCCCCTCGCCTCTTCGAGGTACTAGCCCCGCGCCGCGTCACCTTTTCTTTTCTTTTCCTCGGTTCGGTTTTTCGTAAATCATTCCGGTTTCCGTTCCGGTTTTCTAGATCGGTTTTTCGTTTCGGTTTCTTTCCGAAACCCTAGATCGGTTTTCTCGCCGGTTTTTCTTTCCGGTTTTGTTTAGCGAGCGTTCGCTCGATAGATTTTTCTTTTTATTTTTAATTTCCGTCAGGGACCTATCCGTAGTGTTATTTTTAGTCCCTAATCTTCAAACGCTCATAACTTTTTACTCGTAAGTCGGAATCCAACGAAACCAACGCCCACTTCTTCGTTCTGATCCCCTCTATCCAAGAATACAACTCAAACATGTTTTCGATAATTTAAAATTTGAATTAGATCAGATTTGTATTCAAACTTCGTTTGATCGTAACTGGAGTCTCGTAACTCCGATTTAGTTGATTTTTTTTGCTAATCGAAGCTCTTGACCTAAACTTTCTGATAAGGCCAAATTCATATAATTTTGGTACTGTTAGAAATTGTTTTATGTTGCAAGAGTTATTTGCTTGTTTTTGATGTTTTTCGATTTGTTTTCTTCGTTCTTTCCGACCTTTTTAGAGATTGCTTATGTGTGGTTACTATTGCTTGCTTACGATAGATTGACCGGAGTGTGACGAGTAGAGCTATCAATAGTTTAGAGAATCATCTTCATCAAATTTGCAGGCAAGTAACACTTTGATCATACTTTTCTCATACCCAGTTTTTATGCATTAGATCTATCCTCAAACATTGCATGATTAGGATCTAATTAAATTGTGGGATGGGAAGTAGATTGAGGTAGTACCTATTACCTGTTTTACTTATGAAACCTTTGGGAGTTACTTCTCGTTTGCTTATTATGCCATGCTATGCTAGTAGACGTGGATTGGGTGAGTGTATTCCATGACGGATGTGAGATTGTTAAATTAATGGTTTATTTAAGGTGGCAACTTAAATACACATCTGGTGGATTGAGGCACTGGGGTTTCAGGACTTGCCTGTTTTTCTTTGGACCGCCACCCGTGCTCAAAGGGATCATAAGATTATTCATACTAGTAACTTACGTGTGCAGCCACAAGCCATTATGGGCTCTGGCATGGTTGACTAAGTCGTGCGAACTCTTATAGTGGTGGACTAGCAGATGTAGGGGATGTAGGTGTACCGGTCCACCCATCGTAAGGTGCTAGTGCTTCTGAAAGACTATGTCTCGGTCATCCGTCTCTCAAACACCATGTAGTGCGAGAAACCAAACGGAGGCGATCGAGTCTTGTGGGGAAAAGTGCGCAAACCTCTGCAGAGTGTATAAACTAATCATGATTAGCCGTGTCCCCGGTTATGGACATCTTGAGTATCTAGTACTTGAATATCATGTGAATCTCAACATGTTACTCTAATTAATATTGTTGGGTTTTTAATGAGTACTTTTAATTGGGATTGAGGATCTTGTCAACCATTCTCAATGTTCAACAACCACCATGATAGCTAAATAAACTTATTCCTTCAAGTAGGGAAAAATTGGCTTTTCATAAAAGCTGTAACCATAGAGCTTTCCACCAGCCATATATGCATGTAGTATAGCTTATTCTTACATTACTCTCTATGTGTTACATTGCCGGCATATTCCATGTCTTTGACCCGTTTCGGGCTGCAACTTTTCATGTTGCGCACTTTTTGAACGACGCAGTAAGTGATACGTTAGAGTTACGATTGCCTATACTCAACTTTGCCGTTGGTGTTGATGGGAATCCAAAACCTTGTTGCTTCCGCTATATTTTGGATCGAGGTAATAGTATTTACGTTATTTCATACATGTGATTTACCTCTGTTATAAATCCTTCGAGTACTGTGTGTGTCAGCATACCGATCCAGGGATGACACGAAAGCACAGAGACTTGACCCATTCGGGTCGGGTCGCTACACCATGCCTCAGCCATAGGTTCTATCATGTATGCTATGTTATGTACCAGATCTGATGTGTGCCTTGCCATAAGTTTGGCAGGGAGGTACCAAAGCAATCCGGGAGTGGATCACTGGACAGCGGTCAAGAATACCCTGAAGTACATGAAAAGGACCCAGGATATGTTTCTCGTTTATGGAGGTGACGAAGAGCTCGTCGTAAAAGGTTACCTCGATGCTAGCTTCGACACAGATTCGGATGAATCTAAGTCACAAACTGGATACATATTTATATTGAATGGTGGAGCTGTCCGTTGGTGCAGTTCCAAGAAGAGCATCGTGGCGGGATCTACGTGTGAAGCAGAGTACATAGCTGCTTCGGAAGCAGCGAATGAATGAGTCTGGATGAAGGAGCTCATATTCGATCTGGGTGTAATACCCAGTGCATCGGGTCGAATGACAATCTTTTGTGACAACACTTGAGCAATTGCCATAGCCAAGGAGCCTAGGTTTCACAGGAGTACCAAACACATCAACCGGCACTTCAACTCCATTCGTGAATATGTCATGGATGGAGACATAGAAGTTTGCAAAGTACATATGGATCTAAATGTAGCAGACCCGTTGACTAAACCTCTTCCACGGGCGAAACATGATCAACACGAAGACTCCATGGGTGTTAGATTCATTACTATGTAATCTAGATTATTGACTCTAGTGCAAGTGGGAGACTGATGGGAATATTTCCTAGAGGCAATAATAAAGTTGTTATTATTATATTTCCTTATTCATGATGAATGTTTATTATTCATGCTAGAATTGTATTGACCGGAAACTTAAATACATGTGTGGATACATAAACAAATACAGTGTCCCTAGTAAGCCTCTTCTAGACTAGCTCATTGATCAAAGATGGATAAGGTTTCCTAATCATAGACATGAGTTGTCACTTGATGACAAGATCACATCATTAGGAGAATGATGTGATGGGCAAGACCCATCCATTAGCTTAGCATATGATTGTTCAGTTTACTGCTACTGCTTTCTTAATGTAAAATACATGTTTCTTCCACCATGAGATCATGCAACTCCCGGATACTAGAGGAATACCTTGTGTGTTATCAAACATCACAATATAACTTGGTGGTCATAAATATGCTCTATAGGTATCTCTGAAGGTATTTGTTGAATTGCCGTGAATCGAGATTGGGATTTGTCACTCCGTATGACGGAGAGGTATCTCCGGGCCCTCTTGGTAATACAGCATCACAAGAAGCTTTCAAGCAAATTAGCTAAGGAGTTAGTTATGGGATGATTTATTACGAAACAAGTAAAGAGACTTGACGGTAATGAGATTGAACTAGGTATGAAGATACCGACGATCAAATCTCGGGCAAGTAATATACCGACAGACAAAGGGAACTACATATGTTGTCATAAAGGTTCGACCGATAAAGATCTTCATAGAAAGGAACCAATATTGGCATCCAGGTCCCGCTATTATTTATTGACCGGAGAGGTGTCTCGGTCATGTCTACATCATTCTCGAACCCGTAGGGTCCGCACGCTTAACATTCGTTGACGATTTAGTATTATATGAGTTATGTGAAATAATGATCGAATGTTGTTTGGAGTCTCGAATGAGATCACAGACATGACGAGGAGCTCCGGAATGGTCCGGAGGTAAAGATTGATATATATATATATATATATATATATATATATATATATATATATATATATATATAGGACAATATTCACTACAAAAAAAAGACACATCCGTGACATTTTGGGCCGAAAGAAATTTTTTTCTGTCATGCTTATGACACTTCTATGACGATAATTGTGACAAAACCCGGTATCATTATAGATGTGGTGGGGTCCTACTTCTATGATAAAAAATCATGACAAAAAATGGGCTTTTCGTCCTGGGCGGGCAGGAGACGCAGCTGCATGACATTCTTTGGGCCGTCCATGACGGAGAAAATCATGGTAGAAGCGAGGGCGAGGAAAACCGTGGTAGACGAGCTACATGACATTCTTTGGGTCGTCCATGAGGAGAAAACCGTCCTGGGCTCCCCATGAACATGACCACGACGTTGTTTGTCCGTTCCGACCCAGCCATGTACACGAGCCCTGGCCGTACGTATGCGCGAGTAGGCATTCAAGACCCCTCCCATAGGTACGTACGTGCCGTATTAACTTTCTTGCAGCCTGGCCACTGTACGTACGTGTACATGCTACGTGCGCGCCTCTACTACGACACGTGCCCTCCCTTACTCGGCCACGGTTCATCGCTGCAGCCTGCAGACAGACCGATCGACCAGTATGTACGTACACGTTCGTGACTAGAATGACAACGCTACGTACACTTCGACTGCGAGGGTCCCGATTATCAGGCACTTCCTTGCGTGCGAAGATGTAGCTGGTGGGTCCCAACAGTCAGCGGGGAAAAGTTTTTTTTTCACGAAATACGGTGGCCCGTCCGGTGGGTCCCTCCTGTCAGCCTCTTAATGTATAGTACTCTTCTGATGGAAGACGTTTGTTGAGCACATTGACCACCCCGCGCCGAGAGCACCAAGGCGGTGGACGACGGCGAGGCCTAGGAAGGGAACAACGAGGAGACGGGGAAGACGCGACAGTGGATGCCCACGCGAAGAGGAGTACGAGGGTTCACTGGTTCGGCTGCGGTGTGAGGCTGCCGTCGCTGCAAGGCCTGGCCAGCGGTGGAGTAGCAGGGCGTTGTGAGGCCTCCACGGCAGCACAGCCGACCATGGGAAGCAGGAACAGGCGGCACGACCGGCGCTGCTTTGGGAGGTTGGATCAAGAAGACCAGAGGTTGAAGAAGCACGACGACCGTTGGATGGACATCGTACGGTCACTGCAGCTAGAATCGTTTATGTTGACTAAGTTGAGAAAGCCCTTGGTACGGGTCAACTTAGTAGGCCCACAAGTGAGGGGGAGGAATCATTTTTTGGACGGGTGAAGCTAGAATATCCGAGATTGAAGAAGAAGCACGACATCCGTTGGATGAACATCCAACGGCCACTGTTGCTAGAACCGTGTGTTGACTATAAATTCGTAGAGCCTTGCATACGCGTCAACTTTTTTTTGAGGGGACGCATCAACTTAGTAGGCCCACAAGTGTGTGGCAGAGAACTTATAGCCCATTTGAGAATTGTAAGAATGTACAGCCCATTTTTGAATTCTATTGGAATTTACTACAACCCATTTACAGTTTGTTAAAAGTACATCCCGTTTTCTAGCTAGGACGACGATTAATAATTTCAACCAACCGTTCAAAACAAAATTCAATAAAATTTCCCACATTTTGGGGGATCCGAAATATTTGTATCCCGAAATTTTAGTCAGATTAAACACAATTTCATTATAAATTTGCCTTACATAAAAATCCAACGAAACATTATGCGCGCAACAATTAATGAAATTAAAATTTTCAAAATCCAAAAATAATATTTTATAAACTAATTACGTGTTTGCTGCATATTTTTATAGTTACATCCCAGTTTTTATAATTACATCCCATTTATTATTTCTTAAAGCCCATTTTCTTGTAAAGCCTAATGCATCCCTTCTACGAAAGATTTGCAGCCCAGCGGGACGGAGAATAACAAGTTGACCTTGTCTGGGTATTCCTCAAAAAAAAGTATAACTAAGCTAGAAATTTTCAGCTTAAAAAAATTAATATCTGGGCTGGATATCTGGCCTGGGCTAGACGGGCCACATCCCGCCTAGTTAAAACCCTGCGCTCCTCTGAACAACAACGAAAACATCGCTCTTATCTCAAAAAAACGAAAACATCGCTCAAGAAAAACTCTGCAGTGCTCAGACCTCAAAAACACAAATACTGCTCGAGCTGCTTGGTCCCAGCTGTCGGCCACTCCTTGCACAATTCTCTCATATTGATTACATAGGCTAACAATGGTGTGGGACCGTGATGTCAGGAAACCAGGAGGAAGCAAAAAAAATACAGTTGTACTCCCTCCGTAAAGAAATATAAGAGCATTTAGATGCCTAAAATAGTGATCTAAACGCTCTTATATTAGTTTACAGAGGGAGTAGCATATAATAAGGTGGCACTTGCGTACGTCCGGCTATGGCCCTGGTGGGTCCCCACTGTCATCCTCTCCACGTAAAGTCATCTCCTCATTCCTCATGTCTGTTGACCATGTTGACAACGCGAGACGGCGGCACCACGGCGAGCGCAACAACTCGAAGGACGACGGAGAGGGCCTTAGGGGCCCTACGGATGGTCTGATACAGCGCCCGCTCCTCATTCGGGAAGCCAGGATCATAGGGCCACATGTCCGCGACGGCATTGTCGTTCGCTTGTTCACCGGTGCTCCTTGACGAGACAGAGGTTGCAGCACAGGTCCTCCTGCGCTGGTAGCTCTTCCGCCAGTACGGCGTCGAAGTGCGGCCACACCCGATCTATGGTGAACATGGCATGAACCGGCTTGGACAGTGGCGCCGGCTCCTGGTCGGAAGCTACGTCCATTGTCTGATTGTCGTCCCTCAGCTTGGCGAAGCTGTTTGGCGAAACCGGCATGTCCATTTGGACCGACCCATCGCCAAGCACGCGTCGGCGACCGCTTCGCCCGCCCAAACCGCCTCCCTCGCCCGCACGCGCTTTCTGCCCGAAATGGTCAGCGCCGCCCGCCCCGCTTCCTGGTGCAGGCGATTGCTCCACCTTCAAACGACAAAAGTGTCGTCCGTCCGTCCGTCCATCCGTCTGCCGCCCACATTAATGATATTCGGTTGCCGAGGTGGCTACTCCGGCGCCACACGTCCATCCCTCCGCCGCCTACCATTGTTATATAAACTATTGCACCGACCATAGCCGCAGTCATCCGCCTCCATTCCCTTTCTCCTGTCCGCACCACTACTGCCCACCATGGCTTCCTCGCGCTCCAGCGCTCGTCGAGAAGGGCGGACGACGAACCACAAGGAGATGGTAGCCATTGCTGCCGACTGCCTGGCCGGTAGGCAGCCGGAGAACGACGACGTTCCAATGGAGAACATGGTAGTCGACGATCCGACGCCAACCCCCTCCTCCGCGCCATCCTCGGCGGTGCATTGCACCATGACCATCAGCGAGGCCTGTGCCCAATACATGGACACGGTGAGGCAGAAGCGTGAGGAGCAGTTCCGGGAGGCGCGGGCTGAGGCCTCCTGCAACCACCATCTCCTCCAGGAGCACCTGCAGGTGGAGGAGCAGATCACCGCGGAGTAGGAGGCGCTGCTCGACTCGTACTGCTCCGCCCGCAAGGGCCGCCTCAAGCGCTGGCGGTACCGCATGCGGGTGGCGGAGGCTGCGGTCGCCTACAAAGAGGGCGATGAAGCGGGCGAGGCTCTGTTTGGCGAGACCAACGACGAGGCAGAGGAAAATGCCAGCTCCGACGAGTCTCCGCTCCGCTAGCGTCGAGGAGGCCCTGCTCTGCCGGGGCCCCACGGCACCAACAATGAGGCAGAGGACACCGCCGGCTCCGCCGGGGCCCCGCCCCACCAGCACCGTGGCAGAGGCCCTACTCCGCCGAGGCTCCGCGGCACCAACAATGAGGCAGAGGACACCGTCGGATCTGCCGAGGCCCCGTCCCGCCAGCACCGAGGCGGAGGCCCTACTCGCCGAGGCCCCGCCCCGCCAACAACGAGGCAGAGGACATCGCCGGCTCAGGCAAGGCCCCACCCTGCCGGCGACGAGGGGGAGGATTCCCCCCGCTCCGCCGAGGCGCCGCCCCGTCGACAACAATATAAAGGACACCGTCGGCCCCGTCGAGGCCCCGCCCCGCTGCCAACGAGGCCGCGCCACACAGAAAACGAGGAAGAGTAGAACACGGTAGGTCGCCGCCGCTCGGGTCCAAGTAAGGCCACCGCTGCTACCCTCCGGTTAAGCCAAGCTAGGCGGGTTGACCATTGACGTCCGATTAGCTTCTTGGCGGCGACATGGAGTCACAGAGCTATGTTGGAGAAGGACGCTGCTTCTACTTAACTGCTGGTGCAGTTGGCTCACTAACACGTGGGCCCAACAAGCATCTGGGCTACATGTCAGTTATGCAATCGCACTGCAGCTAAGTCATCAAGCTCAATCCACTAGAGAAGAAGCTTACATTGGTGGCCGGACACAGTGGGTAGCTTCGGTTAATTAATTATACCTCGGTAGCACCCTTTTTAGTTGAAGAATGTATGAAATCTAATGAAATCCGGCATGTTTATATGAAATCCGACCGTGCATGAATGAATTTAGTTTGATTAGTTCGAATTCTTGTATCACTGGCATTGGATGAACATGCAAAACAAAACGTACTAGCATTATTCCAAGGGTGATCACCTCGTTTCTAGCAGTTTCACATGTACTCCCTCTGGTCCTTTTTAGTCTGCATACAAGTTCTGTATGCAGTCAAAGTACCTCTACTTTGACCGGAGTACAAAGAGTTTGAGCAACTTTTTAGCGTTCCCGTGGATTTCAATCAAACACACAGGCCTGGCAATTCATAGAGAACATTCAAAACAATCGATGATTATGCATCTCAACGATTCACATGTCAGAGCCAATATTTACATCACAACTAAAGAATAAGGAAAATTTGATCGATGCTGCTGACAACAAAGGGCGTCCCACTCGAAAATATCAAATGCATGTCTTTTTGCTAACATCAATGAGCAAAATTTGACAAGGTTGTCCCATTCCAAAATGTCAAATGCTTGTTGTTTTGCGTACATCAATGAGAAAACTTTGACAAGGTTTTCCCATTCCAAAATATCAAATGCCTACGATTGTGGAATGGGCAGGGTTTGCCATCAATTCGGACATTGACATGACACCTCGTGCTAAATAAACCATCTGTCCTTTTTTGTGCAGTTCCACCAAAACCAACCAAATTCGCGCGTAGCTTGTATGATTTCGCCCTTATATGTTGCAACGCCTTGAACATCTCGGCACCTCCTTTCTTGTCGTGGAAATGAATGATTCGATGTATTCATAAACATTTTGTGAAGTTCCCATTGAAATCAAGCTGAGCACCCCTGTTTGCACAAAATACAAGAAAAGTGATTAGTATAAAGCAAACTGTACTATGAATTGACAGTTTAAACAGGCACCTACATGGTCCATGTAGAGCACACTTTTAAAAAAATGGAACTCACCGAAAAGAATCCTAGAACAACATTGTACATGCGCATCACAGCAAAAGGATGGAGATATGTCAGTCCTTCTGAGCTGAAGTTAGTTTGGTCTTGTGGGGAGTAATGTAACCATCCTTCGACTGCTCCTTCTGATGAGAAGATAGACAGGGCTTCTTCATCCTGGCATAATCGGAACTAGTCACTTCACATACTCCATATTCTTCTTCTTCAGAGGATGATCCTATTGTGCAAAGACAAGAGGACAACTAAATACTAGCATCTCTGTTTGCTCGAAAAAAAGGAAAGGAAATATTTAAAACAGCACAGATGAAGCACTTCTCAAGGACAATACCACTTTCTCATGACAGTATCTAAACAGTAGCACAACACCAATAGAGATGACAAAGCTCAATCATATGGATGAAATCCGTGGGCGAGTACCAACCTTTGTTAGGATGCTTATTGTGTAGAGCATACAGATCAAGCACTTCTCCGGAACTATCTGTTGTTATCTACTGTGGTTGCCATGCTTACTATATACTCCTTGATTAGTTTAATGTTTCCAACATCTTCTTGTGCAGTTCCACTAAAATATATGGTATCTTCAAAGAAGATCCCTGTTTGCACAAGTAGAGATAATTACATATTACATTAAGAGTGGCATCAAATCACTGGCAAAACAATTGCTCATTCCAGCCATAGCAATAAATTAAGATGCAAAACTATATCATTACTTGTGTCATCACAGTTGCAATGCTTCATTACAGCATCGGGAGTTGATTTTTGTTTTTCTTCCGCTTGTTCTTCCCCTTCAACACTTGGTTCAATAATGCATAAGCTTCGCCTTCAATGTAAGATTTGGCATGTCAATTAGGGAGCACAAGTATAGCACTAAACAACGACATTAATTTTTTGATGAAAGTGGCAAAATATAGGCCAACAGTTGTGGAATATCCTTATCTTACCTCAATGGGATATTACGGTGCACATACAGATTGGAAGTCTTGTATCAATTTGTGCAGTTCACTAAAATCAAGCAACATTACCGTACAAGTAGCACAACGTATGAAAGCACACTGCACAATCATGTGAAAGAAAGCTAGTGCTGACCTCTCATGACGCAGAATTCAAACAACTCACAAGAAGAAGAGCTGAACCAAATTTGCCAACACAGATAGGAAGTAAGATCTCCTCCTGTGCAGTTCCACTAAGATCAAGAAATGAAGCAACGTGTCGGTGTGACATTTTGGTTGAATTGCACAAAACACTCTTAAAACAAAAGTGTTTTGTGCAGTGCAACAAAAGGTCACAATAGCAACAAGGTGAAGTAGATAACCCTGTTTACACGGAGGTGCAAAGGAAACAACAAGTGGTCAGTAACGGTGGATGACACAGAAGCCAACAAAAAGAAGCATCTAACTTATCTAAATGGGAAAGAAAGCAAGACAGGAGAATTTCTCAAACGGTGGCATTGATTAATATTAACAGAGAGATTATATTGACAATAAAATTCGTTAAACATGTAATTTGCTTTTAACTGTGGCATTGCATCAATTTTCCAGCGACATTACTAGAGGGTGTTTGTTTACAGGGACTTTTTCGTGTAGAGACTAAAAAAAGTCCGTGTCAGTCCCATCTAAACCAAACAGGAGGGACTTTTAGGGACTAAAAGTGGGCATTTGGGACTAAAGAAAGAAGACCCCGTGGGAGAGTCTTTTTGGGACTTTTCCAACAGTTGCCCCGCATCACACCTTGTCTCTATTAGTTCATTACTAGGGGTAACATGGTCTTTTAGCATGTTATTTCATAACCTCTAGTCCATGTTTAGTCCCTGGAACCAAGCAGGTAGGGACTAGGGACTTTTTAACCAAACAGGGCCTTAGATTAACAACAGCTAAAGAGTTGCTCGGGACAGTGGACGCACCAGTGCCATGTGCATCTACCGATGTATGAAGGGGTGATGCACAGTCTGTTGCAACAAAGAACAAATAACCAAGGAGCATATTTGTGTTGTTATCTTTAGACACCTTTCCCTATGTGAGCGAAACAAATCTAGTCATGCTCAAACTCTACAGCCATGTCCCCCAAAACAAAAAGATCAGTTTGTTACATATGTGCATACTGCGTTTGTCATTGTTTTCCCTTTTCGACCAACATAGGTGCTGGATAGCCAGTCTGTACTAGTATTTCCCCCCTTCCTTTCCACTTTGAACCACGTCCTAGATTCATGCTATACAACTTTCCCCACTATGTTCCCCCATTCCTTTCCTCTTTGAACCACGTCTTAGATTCTTGCTATACAACTTTCCCCACTACTTTCCCCCTTTCCTTTCCTTTTTTGAACCACGTCCTAGATTCATGCTATACAACTTTCCCCACTACTTTCCCCCATTCCTTTCCTCTTTGAACCACGTCCTAGATTCATGCTATACAACTTTCCCCACTACTTTCCTGTTTGATCCAACACCTAGATTCGAGTGTAGAAGCGGAAAAATCCCACATGCAGCTAGAGCAATGCATGTCGAATAAGTAAATTATACCTTAAGGTTCTTGGGGTGTGGTTCGGTGGGTGACCGGAGGTCGTTCGGCCCAGTTTACGTACGGCGGCGAGGAAGAAGGGGTCGGATGCCCTCCCGCGCCGCCGATGGGTGAAAGAGAACAGCTGCACCGGTGGTGGATTCCCTCCCTTGCCAACGGTAACAGCGTTAAGCCTCTTTCCCTTCCCGGTGGACGGATCCTGCCGGCTCTTTGACCTGCAGTGAGGGGAGAGAGAGAGAGAGGCCAACAAAGTCTTGTTTAGATCTGGAGAGGGTGAGAGAGTGTGAAGACAGCAACTACAAGTGCTGAGCCTCCACTGTGTATATATACTAGAGAGAGACTGTGAAGAGTGCAAACCCTAGAAAACAAGCGCCGAGGCTGCAGCGTATACATGATGAGGTGATTATACAGTCACTACAAGATCATATAGCTCCGTATCCATCAATTTTGACCAGTCAAAGAATCCTCCTGGCACCGCCCATATCACTTTCTCTCTCTGTCATGCGGGGCATACCTGTCATTGGGTGGAAGAAAGAAGTCGAACAAAAACAAAATTATGCTCAAGTGTAGTTATCCAACCCGAGACCTCAAGTTTGATGAGCGAACAGGCTAACCAGCTACACCACCCTCCCGTTATGTTCAACGAGAGGAAAATAACCTTTTATACATTCATGCATTCATGTGACAAGCATGCCGTGTTTTTTTTGTGGACGAGTCATTGGGATTTAAATCATAATCGTGTCACGTAACTTTGGTGGTAAGGTTTTTTTGGATTTAAAGCAGTGTTGGTAGTATAGAAATAATGGAGCCTTAGTCACCTTACCTCTCTCCACGTAGTACGTTGGGTCCCACCAATGAGGGTGAAACAAACAAATTAATAAGAAAAATTCAAAGCTCCAATGTGTATCTTACCTCACACATCTCGCCATCGCTTGTGAACACATCCGATTGATCCCTCTGTTTGCTCACATACTATTTTAAGTGAATCCTTATTATAACATGCACACTATTTTGGGCACTTGTATTTGACCTAAGTCAGTGTGCCACCGTATCTCGTACTACCTCCGTCTAGGTGTAATAAGTCACGTTAGAAGGTGTAGCGGGACCAAGGTGCAAGCAGATTGGAGGAGAAGGAGAAACTTGACCAGTCGTTCCTCCAATCAAAGCCCTGATTTCTGTCTCTAAACGCAACAATTATCCCAACAACTAAGACATGTCGTTTTAGCTACCATGCAGGGCCACGTATTAACTCGCATCGAAGCCGACTTTGATTTCCCGACTGATCAACACGTAGTTGCGCTCCATGCATTGAGTTTCCGGGGGAGATAACAAGGCAGAGTAAGGAGTGTTTGGTTACATTGCTGTAACATCCCAAAATTCTAAATTTTGGAATGTTATATTAAATAAATAACTATGCTTGTTGTCTGATTGTTGGTTTGATTGAATGAGTGAAATTGAGTGGAAATTGAAACTTTTGAAAGTTGAATGAGAGGGAATGAAATGACTTTCCCAAACTTTCCATTTTGCATTTTTGGATCCCAATTGAACTCAAGTTCATTGCAACACCAAAACCTAGAGTGAAGATGACATGACTTCTTCCATTTTGAAATGAATAGGGTTTTGGAAAAAGAATTGAATTTCATTTGGGAAGTTTTCAAATTCAAAGCTTTATGCAACTCAATGATTTTCATGAGGGAAGATAAAATGACTTCTTCAAATATATGAAATAGGAGTTGGAAGTTATAATGAATCAAGTTGAAAATCATTTGAAGGTGCTTTGGAACCCTCTTTCAAATTTTGAGTTTTGAATTTGAATTTCAAACTTTGGCATGTGGGAAACATTTCAAAAACTATGCCTGATGAATACTTGATCAAAAGTATGAGAGGAGCAAACATGACACTCCAAAAATATCGTGAGGAAAACAATGCCAAAAGTTTTGAATTCAAATCTGAGTTTTAATTGAATTTGAAAAAAATGAATTTTTATAAAGTCTGGATTTTGCCTTTGGAAAAATGTTCAAATGATAGGGAATATTCCCCTGATCATTTTGGTATATATATGTCCTATATAAAATATTTATAGTTATTGTTTTAATTCTGTTTTTGTTTTATTAAAAAAATAAAATCAAAAATAGAAACCCCCCCCCCCAGGCGCCAGCCAGGCCCCCTGGCCCAGCCAGCGCCGAGGCCACCCACCGACCGGCCCACCAGCGCCAGCGAGCCGGCCCAGCTCCCTCTCTCCCTCGCCAACCCTCTTCCGATCGGCCACCCGATCGCCTCGCTCTCTCTCTCTCACCGCCCATGGACCCACCTCTTCTTCCCCACGCCACGCCTACCTCGCCGGAGATCGCCGGATCCCGAAAGATCCGGGATCCCGATCGCCCCGATCCCTCCGATCCCGACGACCCCGGCTATAAAAGCCGCCTCCGCACCCCATTCCCCCCTTACCCCCTCGGAGCCTCCTCTCTCTCTCTCACGCTTGTGAGCCGAGCCATCCGCCGCCGCCATTGTCGTCGCCGTCGCCGCCCTAGCCACCCCGACCCCATCGACTCCACCAAACCCCTCCCGACCTCGTCACTTTCCCGGCTACTCCCAAACCTCCCAGACGCCTGAGCCCTCGCCCGCACTCATCGCTGCCGCCCGCCGCGCCGCCGTCGGGACGCAGAAGTCACCGAAGCCCCTCCCCGTCTGATCGCGCCACCAACGGTCTAGATTAGATCGCCTCAAGGGGTATCCTTTAATATAAACCGGACCGGCCGGTTTAGTTCACTTTATTTTTAGTTAGGGTTTTCCTTTTTAGCCGCCCGTTTTAGTTTAAACCATTTGGCCCGTTTATTTTATTTTGCGCAACGTGCGTTTTTTAGGCCCATTCGGTCTTTTTTTTTTATTTTTATTTTGATTTTCTGTTTAGCCGAATAGTTTCAATTTTCAAAAATGTATATCTTTTATTCTACTTAATATTTTTGAGTGATTTTTTTTTTGTTGGATTGCAAATTTTGTGTAGTTTCTGTAGATCATATATTTAGCTATGTTAAAAATAATTAAAAATGCTTTAATATTGTTTTAGTCAGAATAGCAAATCTGTTATAACTTTAGTTAGAAAAATTATTTTTGCATGATTCTTTTGTCATCACTTTATTTTGATATTGCCAAACCCTAGAAATTAACTTTGGTATTTTAGGATTAATAAATAATTAATTCTAGGCAGAATCCTATTAATCCTAATTAATTGACTAGTTCCTGTTTCCCTAATTAATTAATTAGTAAATTAATTTATTTTTAACTTGTGATTAGTTATTCTAGGATAGTTTCTGTCATTCTAGTAGATGAACTTTTATTTATAATTAATAAAAGTTTTAAATTATTTTTCTTAATAGAAATTGGATTAGGCCTAAAATGAATTTTATAATAGCTATTTAATTAATTCTTTTTGCTCCTAGTTGCTTAGTGAATCCTTTTCTGTTAAGTTAACCTAAAATCATGATTAGGTTATATTAGGAATTTTGTTATATAAAAACTATGTTTGTTATTTTTGAAGTAGGGAAAACTTTGAGTGGCCTTTCTTGAGTTTTTCTTTTGGATTTGGTTTTGGTTGTTTTGTTGTGTTATGTTACCTTTGTTATGTTGTGTTATGTGAATCCCATTGTTATGTACTTATCATAGTTATTGTTTGCCTCGGTAGAATTTCCGAGTGCGAAGATTACTACTACGAAACCCTAGTTTTCAAGATCGTCAACCGTGCAAGTTCACTTGACCATGCTTTTCTTACCTATGTTTTATTGCATTTAGTGGCACCATTGCAACCACCCCTCAGAGTGTTATTGAATCCCCTGTAGTTGAGTAGTATGCATGAGGTAGGAACCCATCACCCTGTTACCAAGCCCGGACGTTATTTCTTTTAATGCTACGCTATAGTAGACGGGTTTGGTATGAGTGCACGGAGTGGTGTGAGAATGGAGGATTCTACGTCAATGACGACAACTCCATGATGGAATCTGCAAGGACTGCATCTTCAAGACCTCAAGACTTCAAGACTCGAGACAAGAATTCAATACACACTCTTTGGGTGAAGGACGGTTGTGGGCAGCCCCTGGAGAAACCAGTGGTTGGCGGGATGCATGGAGAAGCGCCATGACATCTCGCGGAAAGCTTCACCCAGACTCAAAGAGACGGAAGAATACTTCATGACCGGAAGCTTACTGTGCAACCGCAAGTCATTATGGGCTCGCTTGGTTGACCTTAGTGGTGACTCTGGCTGGGACGGTACTAGCAGATGTAGAAGGACGGTAGGATTGGATGGGTGCCGGACGATTGGTCGAGGAACTCTTTGGAAGACCATGTTTCGGTCATCTTGTTCTCAAACACCCGAAGTGCGAGAACGTAAAGAGAGGGATCGAATCTTGCGGGTAAAGTGTACAAACCTCTGCAGAGGGTTTAAACCTAATCGATTAGCCGTGTCCCCGGTTACGGACAATTTGAGCATCTGGACTTGGATCTATCTCGGAACTCTCAACACCGGACTGATAACTTAATTGTGGGCAACTTATGATGACCTTGGGCTATGAGACATCGGTTAGCGGAACCATGTCATGATAGAAAATTCCTTAGTACAGACTTCATTCTATTCCTTTGATGTAGGTAAAATAAAATCAGCTTTTACACAAACAAAACTCGACATCTGAGCCATAAAGCCATATTGCATATAGTATAGTTTTATCATCTGTTTTCTCATATTGTGATCTTGCCGGTACATTCAATGTAATCGACCTACACGGCTGCAACGTATCATGTTGCGTATACTTTCCTCGACGAGTAAGAGTTACGATACAGTGGTTACGATCTACACTCAACCTGCCGATGGCGTTGATGGGACTCCACACCCGCTTGATTGTTTCCATTGAGTATTATGAGGTATATATCAGTTTTACGTTATTTATGCATGTGATTGCACTTTGATATATACATTGATGTACTGTGTGTGCCGAGATCTTGATCCGAGGATGGCACAAGAATACGAAGGCTTGACCGTCTGAGGTCGGGTCGCTACAGTAGATGGTATCGAGCACATGTTGATCAGAGGACGTGACCCTAGAAATCGGAAAGCCCTAGGACAGGATATCTCAAAAACTTTATTTACAACAACACTCTTACTTCTCATCTTTTCTGATTTTATCGAATAGACACTCTCACCTCAAAATAGTCAGGATATACCCCTTTTCCCTTTTGACCACATGAAGGATCAACTGAAGCCACTCCAAGAAAGATATCGGAGGACTGATGACCTCTTCAGAGTAAAGAGGATTTCACCATGTATTAGAAGCTACAACAGTTGAAGACTCCGAAGATTTGAAGTTCCTGAAGAAATATTTGACCTTTAGAAGACCAAACCCCTGCTATACACCTACGTTAGATGCGATGATTTTTGTGAGCTGTCATTTGTTTGATGTTTTCCGACAGCCCCAAAATAAAAACTTGTTTCTTCAAAAACTATTGGTTGTATTGTGTGTATATCCCCCCCCCCATCTCTCTCACCTCACCCTAAAACCCTTGAACCCCATAGATGACGAATGAAGTTGGACTGATATTCTCTGGATCAAGACTTCAGTAGGAGGCAGAGCTATGGATGCAGAACATGGAGAATCACTTCGGGAACAATTTGGTTTCAAGGAAGTATGAGGTCCAATACGCTCTTCAAGATTACTTTACAAAAAGTGTCAGCAACCTGTGGAAAATGCATCAAGCCATACAGGATTTAATGGAGCAAGAACTTGGGAGGATTTCAAGAAGACCTGTTGAGATCACGTCTTATCCGGAAGCACCATGATACACCAGGAATTAAACCTTGTGCCTGCAGGATTTATGGAGAAATAGGACACACCTGTGAGGAACACAAGGATGGATGCCCTCATTGTGAGGAGAAACACCCGGTGAGGAATGCCCAACTAGTCGTGTGACTTGCTTCCCTGTGTGAAGGAACCACCCACTACCCGGTGCAATGTCACATTTACTCCACGGTGCAACGAACTATTCCAAGCAGGAAGATGGAATGAAAGAAGCCCTCAAGGAAGACCTAGAAGAACCAGTAATGAATGAAAGTGTTGAAGACCTGGATGGAGAAGGTCTCAACAGATTTTACTCCAATGCACGCTATTCATGTGGAGAAGAAGGACATTTTTCACAAGATTGCACCAAGGAAAGAAAAGAGTATCCGGATACTTCCGACAGAAGCAATAGAGTTTGATCCACAGAATAGAAGGTTTGATCGAACGAAGAAACCCAAGAAGAGAAAACAAAGACACCCTCAGTACAACCCAATTCCTGCAAAGAGGGACAAGAGTCATATTACCTGTTTTGAATGTAAGGACGTCGGGCATTATGCCAATCATTGTCTCGAAAGGAAGCAAGGAACTCAAGGAGCAGGCACCATTTCCAAGAAGCCCAAAGACTTATCGAAAGTTATGTGTTTTCATTGCAAGGAAGCAGGACATTATGCTACTAAATGTCCCGACAAGATGAAAAATTTGGAGTTGAGTAGTTGGAATTTTGACATTGGAAACAAGAGTAATAGAAAGCAATTTCATTTTCATGAGTTCGATGAGTTGAGCTATGTAATGGGTTCTCAGAGATTGTAATGAATGCATGAATCAATAAAGTTAAGGTGTGATGATTCCATATGTTGAATTTTATGGGTTGTTACTCTGTGAACAAAGATTTTGACCATTTTCGAGGATATGAGAAATATGGTCTATGGATGGATTTGTGAATTTCATTTTAAGGGTGGTAGTACCTCGTGAAGAAGACTAGACTAATGGATAAGAAAATATATATTCCACGGACTGTAGTTCAAGGAAAAAAAAGTTGGAATTTTGCTTTTGATATGATGGTATGCGAAGAAAGCAGTACTCTTTGGATTTAAGGAGGTGTAACAAGAGAGTTACTCCAAGGATGAGTTAAAGCTGCACTAGTGTTGAAGTGGGCCATAACCCACAGGCCCAGGATTTCGAGAAGGAACCGTTGTAACCTTGATAAAGGAGTACATTTGGAAGAATCAGTGATCCAATCAAAGATACGTTTCAGAGGAGGTTACGCAAAAACCCGAGAGTGGTGAAGTAACGATAGATGTTTGTTCAGCTTGCGTAAACCATGGATATACTCGAACCCGGTTCGAGAACAAGAGAAATTCTGCAATGCCCGTGAGTATGACCGAGTGTTAGAATACGAGATTCGCTAAACCTTATACAGTGGTAATGATCTGGGTGCGGAATGGATTGATCACCATACCGACTTACTCGTATCTTTCGCTCCTGCTATTTGGAATGGTAAAATCTGAGTGACTTACCTATAGTAGAGAGACGACGATCAAAACCTTGTTTAAACCTTAGGAAAGGTATAGGTATTTTTTCCCTTGTACACGGCAGTTGTTGCCAACCGTAGGTTATACGGTGAGGTTCAACCTGCACCCGTTTTCTGCAGGAGAAACCATTAATGGTAGACCACCATGCGTGTTTCGATAGTTGTCTAAAATGGACACGAGCCTATCGCCTAAGAAGATCCAAGTCCGGACAAATTTTCAACTTTAATCTAAACGACCCAAGCTTTTGAGGAAAACTCTATACTTCCCGATGTAAGAGCTTTAATGAAGGAGCTATTGTAAGATATGTGAAGAGACATACATTGTCAGCCCTCCAGAGGAAATATCTGAGTTTATTGGAACCATGACCTTGTTTTTAAGTGTGGTAGCACTTTAGACCATACCGCTCAATGGATTTGCTAGAAGACCCCCAACCCCTAACCTTTTCTTGCTAGCCTCTTCGAATCTCGAGGACGAGATTCATTTTAAGTGTGGTAGGTTTGTAACATCCCAAAATTCTAAATTTTGGAATGTTATATTAAATAAATAACTATGCTTGTTGTCTGATTGTTGGTTTGATTGAATGAGTGAAATTGAGTGGAAATTGAAACTTTTGAAAGTTGAATGAGAGGGAATGAAATGACTTTCCCAAACTTTCCATTTTGCATTTTGGATCCCAATTGAACTCAAGTTCATTGCAACACCAAAACCTAGAGTGAAGATGACATGACTTCTTCCATTTTGAAATGAATAGGGTTTTGGAAAAAGAATTGAATTTCATTTGGGAAGTTTTCAAATTCAAAGCTTTATGCAACTCAATGATTTTCATGAGGGAAGATAAAATGACTTCTTCAAATATATGAAATAGGAGTTGGAAGTTATAATGAATCAAGTTGAAAATCATTTGAAGGTGCTTTGGAACCCTCTTTCAAATTTTGAGTTTTGAATTTGAATTTCAAACTTTGGCATGTGGGAAACATTTCAAAAACTATGCCTGATGAATACTTGATCAAAAGTATGAGAGGAGCAAACATGACACTCCAAAAATATCAGAGGAAAACAATGCCAAAAGTTTTGGATTCAAATCTGAATTTTATTTGAATTTGAAAAAAATGAATTTTTATAAAGTCTGGATTTTGCCTTTGGAAAAATGTTCAAATGATAGGGAATATTCCCCTGATCATTTTGGTATATATATGTCCTATATAAAATATTTATAGTTATTGTGTTAATTCTGTTTTATTTTATTAAAAAATAAAATCAAAAATAGAAACCCCCCAGTGTAGCCCGGCCCCCAGCCCGGCCAAGGCCACCCACCGATCGGCCCACTGGCGCCCAACCACTTGGCCAGCCGGCCCAGCTCCTCTCTCCCCCTCGCTACCGAACCCTCTTCCGATCGGCCACCCGATCGCCTCGCCTCTCTCTCTCTCACTGCTTGTGGACCCACCCCTCTTCTTCCCCGCCCCACGCCACGCCTACCTCGGAGATCGCCGGATCCCGAAGATCCGATCCCGATCGCCCCGATCCTCCCGATCCCCGACGACCCCACAGCTATAAAAGCCGCCTCCCCGCACCCCATTCCCCCTTACCCCTCGCCGAGCCCTCCTCTCTCTCTCACGCTTGTGAGCCCGAGCCATCCGCCGCCGCCATTGTCGTCGCCGTCGCCGCCCTAGCCACCCCGACCCCCATCGACTCCACCAAACCCCTCCCCGACCTCGTCACTCGCTTGCTACTCCCGACCTCCCGACGCCCGGAGCCCTCGCCCGCACTCATCGCCCGCCCGCCGCCGCCGCCGTCGGACGCCGGTAAGTCACCGAAGCCCCCTCCCCCGTCCGATGCGCCACCAACGGTCTAGATTAGATCGCCCCCGAAGGGGTATCCCTTTTAATATAAACCGGACCGGCCCGGTTTAGTTCACGGTTTATTTTTAGTTAGGGTTTTCCTTTTTTAGCCGGCCCGTTTTAGTTTAAACCATTAGGCCCGTTTAGGTTATTTTGCGCACAGTGCGTAGTTTAGGCCCATTAGGTCTTTTTTTTTCTTTTTATTTTGATTTTCTGTTTTAGCCGAATAGTTTCAATTTTCAAAAATGTATATCTTTTATTCTACTTAATATTTTTGAGTGATTCTTTTTTTGTTGGATTGCAAATTTTGTGTAGTTTCTGTAGATCATATATTTAGCTATGTTAAAATAATTAAAAATGCTTTAATATTGTTTTAGTCAGAATAGCAAATCTGTTATAACTTTAGTTAGAAAAATTATTTTTGCATGATTCTTTTTGTCATCACTTTATTTTGATATTGCCAAACCCTAGAAATTAACTTTGGTATTTTAGGATTAATAAATAATTAATTCTAGGCAGAATCCTATTAATCCTAATTAATTGACTAGTTCCTGTTTTCCTAATTAATTAATTAGTAAATTAATTTATTTTTAACTTGTGATTAGTTATTCTAGGCTAGTTTCTGTCATTCTAGTAGATGAACTTTTAATTATAATTAATAAAAGTTTTAAATTATTTTTCTTAATAGAAATTGGATTAGGCCTAAAATGAATTTTATAATAGCTATTTAATTAATTCTTTTTGCTCCTAGTTGCTTAGTGAATCCTTTTCTGTTAAGTTAACCTAAAATCATGATTAGGTTATATTAGGGAATTTTGTTATATAAAAACTATGTTTGTTATTTTTGAAGTAGGGAAAACTTTGAGTGGCCTTTCTTGAGTTTTTCTTTTGGATTTGGTTTTGGTTGTTTTGTTGTGTTATGTTACCTTTGTTATGTTGTGTTATGTGAATCCCATTGTTATGTACTTATCATAGTTATTGTTTGCCTCGGTAGAATTTCCGGAGTGCGAAGATTACTACTACGAAACCCTAGTTTTCGAAGATCGTCAACCAGGCAAGTTCACTTGACCATGCTTTTCTTACCTATGTTTTATTGCATTTAGTGGCACCATTGCAACCACCCCTCGAGTGTTATTGAATCCCTGTAGTTGAGTAGTATGCATGAGGTAGGAACCCATCACCCTGTTACCAAGCCCGGACGTTATTTCTTTTAATGCTACGCTATAGTAGACGGGGTTTGGTATGAGTGCACGGAGTGGTGTGAGAATGGAGGATTCTCGTCAATGACGACAACTCCATGATGGAATCTGCAAGGACTGCATCTTCAAGACCTCAAGACTTCAAGACTCGAGACAAGAATTCAATACACACTCTTTGGGTGAAGGACGGTTGACGGGCAGCCCCTGGAGAAACCGGTGGTTGGCGGGATGCATGGAGAAGCACCATGACATCTCGCGGAAAGCTTCACCCAGACTCAAAGAGACGGAAGAATACTTCATGACCGAAGCTTACCGTGCAACCGCAAGTCATTATGGGCTCGCTTGGTTGACCTTAGTGGTGACTCGGTGGGGCGGTACTAGCGAGATGTAGAAGGACGGTAGGATTGGATGGAGTACCGGACGGTGGTCGAGGAACTCTTTGGAAGACCATGTTTGGTCATCTTGTTCTCAAACACCACGAAGTGCGAGAGCGTAAAGAGAGGGATCGAATCTTGCGGGTAAAGTGTACAAACCTCTGCAGAGGGTTTAAACCTAATCGATTAGCCGTGTCCCGATTCTACGGACAATTTGAGCATCTGGACTTGGATCTATCTCGAACTCTCAACACCGGATGATAACTTAATTGTGGGCAACTTATGATGACCTTGGGCTATGAGACATCGGTTAGCGGAACCATGTCATGATAGAAAATTCCTTAGTACAGACTTCATTCTATTCCTTTGATGTAGGTAAAATAAAATCAGCTTTTACGCAAACAAAACTCGAATCTGAGCCATAAAGCCATATTGCATATAGTATAGTTTTATCATCTGTTTTCTCATATTGTGATCTTGCTGGTACATTCAATGTACTGACCTACACGGCTGCAACGTATCATGTTGCAGATACTTTCCTCGACGAGTAAGAGTTACGATACAGGGTTACGGTCTACACTCAACCTGCCGATGGCGTTGATGGGACTCCACACCCGTTTGATTGTTTCCGCTGAGTATTATGAGGTATATATCAGTTTTACGTTATTTATGCATGTGATTGCACTTTGATATATACATTGATGTACTGTGTGTGCCAAAGACATCTTGATCCGAGGATGGCACAAGAATACGTAGGCTTGACCGTCTGAGGTCGGGTCGCTACAATTGCTTAGGCTGGTCATAGTGGTGAGTAACTTGGACTAGTAACTTGCATATGTTACTAGTCTATGTTACTACTAGTACCTTCGTCCTGGTTTATAGGTCCCCTTTGTAGTTTGTGCCAAATTTTGACTAAAGATTTAACTAACAAAATGTTAATGCATGTCAACAAAAAATATATCATTGGATTCGTATTTGAACATAGTTTTCAATGATATAATTTTTGTGACATGCATGAACATTTTGTTAGTTTAATCTATGGTCAAAATTTGACACGAAATACAATAGGGATCAATAAACCAGTACGCGAAGTTTGCCGTCGGAAGTGAGCCAATCTAGCTCTCCTGAGCTAGCAAGGTTTTTCTAGCCCACCCAAGCTAGCTGGCCCACAAAATCTAACATGGTTTAACAGTTCCAAACGCCTAACCTTGCCTGGCTAGGCTATAAATTGTTCTTGCTAAGGATCCAAACGCTCCCTAAGTAACTCGCACGATATTCGTATTCTATGAACCTGTGTGTACGTGTGCGTGTGTGTTTAACAGCATGTGTGTGTTAGAAAGAGCGACACATCGACCTACTCCTACAGAGAGATGGTGTGTAGTGTATGATTTAGCCGTGAGAGTCGGTGCATCCTCTTCCGGGCGTCCGGTCGGGACAAGCGGAGCACTGCCACGCCCGCTCTTGACCATCCTGGCCCACCGAAAGCGCCTCCATCGCCCGCACGCGCTTCTCGCCAGAAACGGTCAGCACCGCTCCAAAGAATCTGTGCCGCATTCATGCCCGAGCAGAGCGGACGCGACCTCTCACTGGCGCCTGCGTTGAAGAGAGAATCAGATTCAAGAGTGATTGTTGCTTTGTTCGTCCAACTTACTGTTGGGTCAATGTGATTTAACGAATCATTGGTCATTATTATTGAGGTGGTAGGACTGCTGGATGTCCCACGCTTTCGGCGAAAGGAGGTACTACTAGATTACAATTTTCTCCATTCTTACAAATGGAGGAGTGCGAGTCTTTGTGAAAACACGCAGGCTCAATGATTACATGGCCCACCTCACATTATCACCATATTCTCTGGACACCGTGCGACACCTAACTCTTTACATAGCACTACTAGTATAGTATGTACTGCAATTTATCCGAATTTGTACAATGCTATGAAGCTTCCAAATTGCTTCATGTATCTTGCGTCCAAGGTTGCCCGTTGCAACATTTCATCAAATACAAAGGAGACTAACATGCATGCTATTGCATCTCAATGAATGACAGATCATAGCCAATATGTACTCCCTCCGTTCCAAAATAACTGTCTCAACTTTATGCAAACTTTAGTACAAAGTTGTACTACTACTAAAGTTGACACTTATTTTGGAACGGAGACAGCTAAGAGAAAAAACGATCCATGCAGTTTCTAGCCCTTGAACCGTAAACTCTAACCAGGCTTTAATTTGCTCGCAACGTTGGAGCTTCCGAAGAAATGAAGTTTGCAACCCTTTGACCAACGGATCATTTTGTGCAGTTTCATCAAAATGGAGATGAGCATCCCTGTGGCAAAGAAATTGAAGAAGCGTGATTAGAATAAGATTACTAGGACTATTTGATGAGACATAAACTCATCACAAATACAGTACGTAGAAGCTAGTAGAGGTATGTGCGTGGCAAAGAAGTAGAGAAATATCCACATGGAGTGATGTGGGCAGCTGGAGCAGTGGTGCAAGCCGGCTGTAAAGGGAGTTGTACCTGAGGGATGTCGGGACATAGCTCAACCTAGACGAGGGTGGCGGGCGGTGGCAACTGCCCGCGTAGCGGGAGTGAGCATGGGACGAAGGGAACCTCACCGGCTTTGTGAGAGAGAACGGCATGGACCCCTGATCGGGACGTGCCGACAGTGGGTTTTCGCCGTCGGAGACGGCTACCGCATCTACACTAAGCATCCACCCCTTCCCCCGGCAGATGTGATCCGCTGGGATGTTAGAGATGTGGCCATAGTCGTTTTGTGTGAGAGAGTGTGAAGAGAGCAACCCTAGCAAGCAACCGTGTAGGCTCGTCCTGCCTATGTATATAGTGGGGCGGTTTCCTTTTCTTTCCATACGAACCTATTTATATTGCGTACGTGCCACCGAAGAAAAAAACATTATTTAAAAATGATGCGGCACCTACTACTCGTTCTCCTATAAACCTTGCGCTTGGCATCTCCAAAATATTAACCTTGCGATTAGCTCTTCGCCTCTTCGGGAAGTCAAGCAATAATAGTACTGCTGTATATATTGTTCTGGCTATATGAGACCGAATGAATTGCTGCACGTCCACCACGTGGGCGAGGGTCGAGGGGCGAGGGAGCGTGCATACTATTACGTCTGTTTCAAAATGAGAGAAAAATGAGTGAATCTACACTCTAAAAGATGTCTATATACATCAGTGTTTGGAGTATGTACTAGTAGTTCATATTGAAATCTACTAAAGGACATATATTCCAAACAATATGATAATCTCTCTAACCAAGGTAGGGACGAGGAGTAAACGGAGGGAGTAGTAAAATTTTCTCCTCGTCCTACGAGCCACCGCGCGCGTGGGCGAGGGAGCGGGCGTAAGGCGTAGTACTACTACCTCCGTCCTGGTTTATAGGTCACCTTTGTAGTTCGTGCCAAATTTTTGCCAAATATTTAGCTAACAAAATGTTAATGCATGTCAACAAAAATTATATCGTTGGATTCGTATTTCAACATAGTTTTTGATGATATAATTTTTGGTAACATGCACGACCGTATAGTTAGTTCAATCTATAGTCCAAATTTGACACAATATATAATGGGGACCAATAAACCAATATAGCAAGCTTCACCTCGTCCTATGAGCCACCGCGCCCGTGGGCGGGGGAGACGGCATACTAAGCAATCTTCTCCTCGTTCTGCGAGTTGACGGGACACATCAAAAGTAATACGTATAGATCATCTCGAGTGTATAGAACCTTTCCTCTAAGGTAGGCCCCACATGGTTTGCCTCTTTTTTAACATAACCCATCAAGTCGCAATTTGTTTGTCCACCCGTGGTAGACGATCCTCCATCAAGTGGACAACCAGTACACGTGTCAAATTAACACGTGGGCTGCCTTTTCATACAAAAATGAGCTCCACCGTGTACCCGTGCGGGTGTGGTTGCAAAAAAGACGGGAGTACGTGTGCTGTGCATGCACCTCTTCTCTTCGTCCACGTCCCCCACCTATGTGTGTGTGTGAGAGAGAGATACAAACCTAGACATATGGTGTGTGCGTTCGTGGGTCTTTTTTGTTTGGGGGTGATTTCGTGAATGTATCTGTGGGAATATGTGTCGATGACATCTCAAACAAAATTTTGCATGCAATGTGTGTGAAATAGAGGCCTATCCATATCATATATAGAGGGGGCAATCCACGAGAAGAGAGGGAGGGATCATAGATATCGATAGAGTCGAAGAGTGGATCAAGTGGGTGGGTGCGAGATCGATGAAGAGAGCCATCGTAATTGTGTGTGTGCAAGTCAAAGATATAGGGCGTGACCCTCACCTAACGTCGAGAGGGCACATGGCAAGTTTGTGTGTGGCAGGGTGACATGACTAGAGCAGTCGATGTATCGATGTGTGTGGGGGGTGGGGGTGGGGGGAGGCAGAGGCCTAACTAGAGAGGTAGAACCAAGGTTGTCAGAATCATGATTCTGCTATACGATTCTACGACTTTACAATCCAAACTAACCCCTCTGATTCTACGATTTTAGTTCATAGAATCTACGTTTTTACGATCCTGATAGTGAAGATTCTACGATTTGCGATCCTACCATCGGAGCTCCGATCCGATTCAAAATCACGATTCTCACAACCTTGGGTAGAACGACTCATATATGTGTTGAGAAGGAGAGACCCAGCTATGTCTTGAGGGAGAGCGGTCGACATCCATACATAACTGAAGGACGGGAAATAGGTTGGGACAGAGAGAGATAGATAGAGAGAGAGAGAGAGAGAGAGGGAGGGGTAGAGTGTTGGATGGGTGATGGAGTTGCTTCTCGAAGATGGTGGGAGAGGCCTACTAGAAAAACTGAGGGTAGAACTGCGATATTATCAAGAAGAGTGGCGATGTGTTTCTGTGTGTGCCTGTGTGTGATATATCTGTCGGGACGCATGCATGGATGATGAAGGGGAACCATGTGTTTGGTAATCAAACCTAACTAGATCGGTAGATCAATTGTTGTTTGTCGGAGGAAGGGAGAGACATAACTAATGAGGTAGATCAATCGACGCGTGGGGAAAACAAGTTATAAGGACCTAGCTAGCTATATGTATAGCAGGAGATTGGTCGGTGTACATCCATTTGTTAGAGGAAAATAAGGCCCAGCGAGACGGATAGACAGAGAGAATGGAGCTAGGAGGTGGTGCGAGAGGCCGAGCTACTAGCTAGATAGGGGGAGGAGTGTGCGGTTGTGAGATCGATGAAAAGAGGGGCGAAGTTTACATGTGTGTGGGACCATATGAGAGGCACGAGGCATGGTCACAGGAAGGAGGAGATGGAAGGTGCGTGTGTATGTTGTAGGCAGACATCGTTGGAGAGGTTTATCGATCCGTGTGTGTCGGAAAGGAGCTGTGGAGACTGTGGGAGAACGATCTAAAGAAAAAAATGAATGTGCACGATGGATGGAATGCTGAGGGAGGGGGAGGGCGAGGAGGGCGTGTGCGTGCACGGGAGAAAGTTAGTGCTGGCTACAAAGGTTAGAGGATTGTGTGGGTGTAAGAGACTAACAAAGATCATAATTTGATATGAAAGTGGACTCATATATTTGAATAGGAGATCATAGTGTTATAAACATATGCATGCATGAATATAGCGGTGATACGCGTGCTGTGGTTTTGCACATGTTACACCATAAATGTGATAATACATGGCGTTTGCAACTCACAACTAAATGTCGAACAATCTAAACCATACTATACATTGAACAATCTCACATTTTATTTGAATTTGTGATAATGTGCGGCGTTTGCAGCTTACAACTAAATATCGAACAAATTAAACAATACTATGTATCGAACAATCTCATATTTTATTTGAATTTGTGGTAATGTGTGGTGTTTACAACTCACATCTAAATACTTGTAGGCGTAGGGGGCGGGGCACCATACATTATGTGATAAACACATTATACATATGAGACATTGTTTAGATTATGAAGATCTAGCTAGAGCTTGAAATGTACTGTGATTTGAAAACAACATAAAGTGGATTCAAAAAATCGAGTTCGAGTTCATATAGTACACATAGTTCATATCTAACTCGAGAGTAATCATGTGGTGTCTTTGTGAAGATAATACACAAACGATGGTTTAACTTGACAATAATGATGATTGTAGATCTTATTAAAATAGATAAACGAATTCAAATGGTTTGACTTCACAACAATCATTATTGTAGATCTTATTCAAATAGAGAAACAAATTCAAATTTAGTTCATATTGAAGCGGTAGTATATACGTTTGGAATGCACTAAAGCGTTCATTTGAGTAGCAGGTTGCATGGATTATACACGTAGCAAAATATTTTAATTGAACATAACATGAATTCAATGTTTTGAATGACATTTGTAGTGCGAATTGATTTGGTACAGTACACGGGACTAGAGTCTCTTGTGTGCTGCAAATTGATTTCTTTTGGTTTTTTCATCGACGGAAGTGCGAATTGATTTGGTACAGAACACGTTAGGCTTGTCCGGAAATTTTAACCCGCGCCTTGTTACCCCGAAATATTTAAGATATAACTTTGTCTCATTGTTCTCCGACAACTCCCTCCATCTCAACCCGCGCCTTGCTATTTCAAAATTACAACGCGCACAAAAACTCCCACCTCCTGTGAAATCCCGACACTCAAAATTCCCGTGATACCCCTGAACCGAAAGAACCGCCTAGGTCAAACCGGTGGGGGGTACTTTCATAACTTACCCCACATTTCGGACAAGCGCGTCCCTAAGCCATTGTTCTCCACTCCCATCCCATTCGCCCACCCATTCGTACACCGAGGCCGCGAAAACCTGCGAACCCCCACACCCTCCTCCGTCCGCCACCCAGCCGAAACCTCTTCCCTGACGACGTCGTCCACAGCAACACCTCGACGTCCCTCATCCACCGTACCGGATGAGGGTCCGTCATCAATCTCGTCATCTCACCGATTCAGCCACCCCGTCCTCCACCTCCAAGGAGCTTCCCCGGCGTTCCCCTCGTCTTTCGCGCCACCTCCATTCCCATGTCGACGTCCTCACCTGCACCACCGGAAGAGCATCATCATCACCGTTTCCTCGGATGAAGCTGAGGCCTAATGGGCCACCAAAGTGGTTGTACACTAATCGCCACATTTACTTCTTGATTCGATCTCACGGTGCTGCCGGCGCTCAGTCCCGAGCCGACACGGCGCGGCTCCATCCACGGCGGCATCGCCGGCCACTTCCTCCACGGCGTCGCTCCCTCGGCGGCGACGTCCACATCTGTAGGAGCTGCTGCTGCTTTAGCTCTTGCTCGCGCTGCTGCGCTGCTCTTGCTCTCGGTCGCCTGCTTGGTCTGCTGTTGCTATTGCTCTTGCTCGTGCTGCTGCTCTCGCTCTTGCTCTTGCTTGTGATGCTGCTCCAATCTAGCTACACTTCAGTCGACTGAATCGACTTTTGGGTTAGTCGATTTTCAGGGGGTGGGGGCATCGCCGGAGTTAAGGAGGAACCAACCATAGCAGGGAGGGGGGCTCGTCGGAGAGGTACCCCACTATCTATTTTAAGGTTCAGGGTGGGGTGGTGGTCGCGGGCGGTAGTGGGGTGGTGGCGTGGAGATCGCCGGAGAAAAAGCTCGGCACGGGGGGGCCTAGAGGATGGTTGGGGCGGCGGCAGACCGGCGGTGGGAAGTGGTTTCGGGGTGGCGAGGGCGGCTCTTTGGCTGGTGGTGGCTGGCGGCTTAGGGGGTGGAGGTTGAAGATGAACTGCAGGCCCTTGATTTCATATCCAATGGCTGGAAAATCGACTAACCAGAGATGAAAAAGTCAGTCAACTGACGTGTAGCTTCACCTGATGCTGCTACACGACCAGCTGCCCCGGCTCTCGCATGCTCTGCTGCTGCTGCTACTGCTTTTCTGATACTAGTGCGTTCAGTTTCGAAAGTAAAATTCAGTTTCGACAGCAAAATTCAGTTTCGATAGCAAAATTCAGTTTGGACAGTTAAGTTCAGTTTCGATAGTTAAATTCAGTTTCGACAGTTAAGTTCAAAGATGAGCGGCTGATGTATTTTACATCTAGCAATTTCTGGTTATGTATTTTACATCATCTATTGGAGATGCTATTAGAATTCCACTCAGGTTAACGTTGTATCTCCTGTCCTCCTTCATCCTCGACGTCGTACAACTCACCGGAGCTGCTCCAACGACGAAACCCTCCATCACAGCGGAGCAGTACCCCGGGCTCCATCTCAAGATGCCTAAGATCTTCTTCCCCTCCTCCGACAGCCAAGTCAGCCGGATCATCCTCACCATCAACCCAATCACGCTGAGATCGACATGGCTTCGCCAAAGAGGTTGTACACTTGTTGCATCTCTTTTTTACTCTACATGTCATATATATTGTCCACTAAGCACACACAGTAACGTGAAATACGATTAGTTTCTCCTACTATATGAAAAGCAGTGAGGTACCAAGCAACTTAGCTATACGTGATGGACTCTCTTGAACACCATTATTATTTATATCTGCGCGTTTGAGCTGTTCATTTGTCGATGGGCCTAGGAGTTGAGCTAGTAGGGCAGTGGCCTGGGTCCAAAGTAGTAGAAGTAGCACAGAAACATTTTTTGAGTGTAGGCTTTTCCTTGCTCAAGCCTGCCTGCTAGAATCGCCAGTGCTTGAAAGGAAAACTGAAGGAAAAACACAGGAATAGGAGAGTTTCCTATGGTACTACTATTCATGCATTTGGTTCAAAGGAATGGAGCAAAGGAAAACTGTAGGATTTGTTCCTTTAGTGTCTCCTTGAAATAAAAACCATAGGAATTTTAATATCCACTTGTCCTCCTTTTCAAATTCCTATTCATGTAGCACTAGACTAAGAGATAGTAGCATAATAGCATTATAACCATACATTTTCTTGTGGTTTGACTTAATCTCACCATGCTTCTTTGCATCCTGTGATCTTCCAATCCTTGTGAACCAAACACCCAGATTGGCAGAAATCCTGTGTTTTCAAATTCTCTGTTTTGCACGTGCATTCCCATCCTATTACTGTGTATTTCCTATCCTTGCGTTGTTAGAATCCTCCAATTCAAATGAGCCCTTACAGAATTACTTCTCTTATAGATAGTTGTCAAAGAAAATCTTGTGTGGATTGTCCCGCTCCTGTTGCGCCGTCGTCCACCCCAAATTTCATTACTCAAACGATGTAAGGGTCCGGCAAAGAAGGATCCGACCTCCAGACTGTTTTTTTCGCCTCGAGATCTTCTTACCGCTCTTTGGCAGCCATGACAACTGCATTACCATCATCAATCGAGAAGAAGGCCTCGAGGACTACACGGGTCCGCAAGAGAGGTCGCACTCTTTCGTGTCTGCTTACGTTATGCATCGCTTAATATTACATGCTACTTTATCGTCCTGTTCACCGACTAGACTCTGAGTCAACTCCAAACTAATGGTCAAACTTGAGTTTTTAAATGGTTGTGGGGTACATATAGGGGCCGCAATCAATAGTATCTATCTACTATCTGGTTAATCTCTGGTGTCTACTATGAGTTTCATTTTGGGTGAGAAACAAACATTAAGAAGCCATTATCTGTATTTTTTAATTGAAGCCATTATCTGCCTGCTATCATTGGTTTTGGGTCTATCCATAGGTTGCTACCATCACTCTTGATTTCCGAACGCACTCCTTACATAATCTCACTATGTTTTATTCCAAAGCGTGTCAGTTATTGTACACAATGGAACTGAACATGTAGAGCAAAAGAGACGAGCCTTGCGTGGCAATAAAATTTCATGCAGACATCGCTCCATGGTAGGCGCAAAGGCAGCCCGCCCTCCACCCATTTCGGATTGTAATCGAGAGGAAGATATTTGTTCTGAGGGGATTCGGAAGGAGAAGACCACTCCTATTTACCCCATGAGGTCTTCGTTCTAACTTGGCATGCTGACGTTGGTTATATCATGCATATGGTACCTTGCATTGCTTACTTTATACATCAAATATGTCATCTGCTTAGTTTAGGCATGCTTTGTGTGAATGCCATCTGTTTAGTTTATTCATAGTTTATGTGAATTATGCAACGCCATCTTGTTTAGCCAGGCATCATATATGTGAATTTTGCAATGCCATCCTGCTTATCCAATCATCTTATATGTGAATTATACCAGGCCATCCTTTTTTTCGTTACGTATTGCATTTGTCAACAATGTTAGTACATTCAACTACTCTTCATGTGCATCAGCCATTTGACACGGTGATGGAAAATTCTGGAGTGAAAACAAGGTCTTCGGAGCAGACTATGCTATCTGACGAAGTGCATATCACGCTGGTTATGGATAGCTCCTCAGAGGAGGATTAAGAGACAGATGACCAGTCCTATTCCCCCCCCCCCCAAGGTGTATGCTCTAAGTTGGCAGGGTTATGTTGCACATATCGTGTGTATGGTGTCTTGCATTGCTATGTCATTTGATTAGTTTAGACATGCTTTGTGTGAATGCCACCTGTTTAGTGTCTAATTACCATATATGTGAATTATGCATTGCCATCTTGTTGCAAGACATTATGTATGTGAATTATGCAATGCTATCTTGTTGCAAACGCATTATATATGTGAATTATCCAATGCCATGTTGTTTAGCCAATCATCATGTATGTGAATTATATCATGCTATCATTTTTTGTATTACACGTTCCATTTGTTGACAACATTTGTATATTCAACTACTCTTCCTGTGCATCAGCCATTTGAAGCGGTGATGGAAGTATCTGGAGTGAAAACAAGGTATTCGAGAGCGAGACAATGCTACTGCTGAAGTAGACATCTTGTCGATACAAAGAGCTCCTCGGAGGAGGATTCGTAGGCGATGATCAGTCCTATTTCCCCCGAGGTCTATGCTCAACTTGGCGAGGTTATATTACCCATGTCATGTATGTTGTCTTGCATTGCTTAGTTTTTACATCATATATGGATTGCCATCTGCTTACTTGCTTACTATATAAATCATATATTTGAATTAGATCATGCCATCATGTTTACATACACAACATCTATCTGAATTATGGCATGGCAACCCATTTAATAGACATCATATAGTTGTATCATCTCATCTTGTTTAGTGTTTACACTCATCATATTTTGAATTATGTCATTCTATTCGTGAATTATATCATGCTATCATCTTTCCATAGGCGGCATGTATGTGAATTATGGCATGCCAACCTATTTAATAAAGACATTATATATTCATATCATGCCACCCTGTTTACACAGTCATCATATTTTGAACTATGTCTTTCCATCTTTTTTAGTTAGCCATCATAATGTGAAATTGTGTCATGTTATCCTGTTTAGTTAGCCATCATATATGTGAAATTGTGTCATGCCATCATGTTTGGTTAGACAACATAAATGTGAATTATTTCATGCCCTCTTTTATTCCCCACTATCCATTGCACCTGTCTTATCATACAATGTCTGTACATTCAATTACTTTTCTTGTTTATCAGCCATTTGAATTGGAGAGGGTGATGGCAGTATCTAAGGGAGTAACAACACGGTCTTCAGAAGAGATAGTGCTACCAGTTGGTGCAGATAGAACCACGGTTGTACTTGCCCAAGAACCAGCCCCACCACACATAACCAGACTCGCAGATTGTACCCCTACCCAGTTGGACAGAGAACGAGCTACACCCCTTCTAACCCCAACCCCAGCAGATAGTAACCCAGTTCTAGTTGACACAGCACCGTCTCCACTACAGAGCACCCAAACACGATCAGTTAGTAAGGGAACTGCAGTGCCCAAAGCACGAGGACCACCACTCTGAATCCCAACTCAACTCTTAAAGGATAAAAAGAATTGTTCTCAGGTCAGGTTCTGTAGCTATGGTTCATACTCCTTTGCTCTTGCATCACTGTATTTACTCATACCAACTATTTTCAAATTTGAAGGATGGAATTGAAACTCCAATGGCACAACGAGTATGTTTTAAACTTGTTTCTTTAACTGATTTGCTGTTGTAACTTGCTCTATGTTGATTTCAGTTTCAATTGAATAAACAGTTATGTTCTCATGTCATGCACATTTCAAGTGTTATTATTGCTCTATAGTTACCCACACTTATATTCTGTCTATTCTGCTTTGTCTTGAACAAATATTATTTGAACTGTGTCTCTATCTTGATTTGGCAACAAAAACTAGAATGATATAGACCATAAATTGACCATGGTACATAGATATATGTTTGTTTCATGTTGTTATCCTGTCCACTTTACTACTAAACTGATTTACCAAAATGAGTTTCATATACAACATGGTAACCCTGTGATGTGTCTGCTTGTTTCTCTTTTAGAATGCGGACAAAATATTGGAGAAAAGTACCCGATTATGCAATGGTAAAGGAAGTAATGCAGATAAGGTTCAAGATAGTGAGACATCCCTGTTGGTCTCCAAGAAAGCTGATAAAAACTATCTTGACGATAGTGAGAGAACCCAAAAGTCCTGTCTTGATGTAGTATTTGAGCTACTGGCCACTACTGCTGGCACAAGCTCTTCGAACTCGCTGCCTGAATCAGTTCATCTTCTTGAGTCTCAACTTCAAGCTGAAAGACATCGATCAAATGTGCTGCGACAGGAAGCTGAAGGACTGAGGAAGTCCCTACAGAATTCAGATGCATTCTCTCTCGTGCAACAGCAAGCGCTGCAGGATTTAAGCGCCAAACAAGAGAAAGTTAATAAGCTTGCTAAGCATCTTGCCAACATTATGGGTACCCAGGATATTGTTTCTTGAGATCTTCTGAAGTGGTTTCAGTTCTAGACTTGTTTTGTTGCGGCATTTATTTGCACTGGTCGCCAACTTTGACAACCAGTGTATATGATATGTTGCTTTGTTCCCTATATTTGCACTGGTGGCGAACTTTGATGCCCAGTGGATGTAATATGTGTAATAGCCGTGATAGCCTAGCATAAGTTGCTTGCTTATTTATTTCCTTGTTGTCTTGTTTATTTGTTTGCTTGTAGTCAGTGCAGTTCTTTTTCCGCGGTTTGGCCGCAATAACCTATTTTTTAAAACTAGGCCACAATAACCATGGGCTACATATTTACTGTACTTACCATGGGCCTCCTACGGGCTGTAGAAACAATGGGCCTTGTAAGGGCCATAGAAACAATGGGCCTTCTACAGGCCGTAGCATCAATGGGCCTTCTACGGGCCGTATGATCGATCGGCCAAACATGGGCCAATAACAGACAGCATTATGGGTCGTAAACGGGCTAGATTTGGAATCGTCCATTCATGGGCCGACAATAACGGGCCGTTGTTAATCGGCCGTATTTGATGACGCTATGGAAACATCCCAACGGATTAACGGGCCGCAAATGGCCGATTATAACCACGGGCTGAATTTGGCCCACAAGCAGAAAAGGCCAATAACGGGTCGTAAGTAACCGAATGCTGCAAATAAGCCCAACAATAAATGGGCCCTGAGAAGGCCGAAAGATAACACGGGTTGGAAACGGCCCAATGGAACAATGGGATGTTAGTGGGTATGAAGCGATACACTGTTCATTGCGGGCCAGATTCACTACAGGTCGTTAATGGGCCAAGAGTTACAAATGGCCTCGTATGGGCCAAAAGACATCATGGGCCATACATGGGTCGGAGATTCTGTTGAGGTGGAATCATATTGGACGGCCCAGATGAAGCTACTGGGCTTAATTCCGATAGGCCATAACGGGCCGTGAGTTGGCGGGCCGTAAATGGGTATATAGGAACAGGCTTTCCGTGGGCCGGCCCGTTACCATTTTACCAAGTCAAACAGGCCGGCCTTTTCACCGGAATGGGCCTCTGTTGGGCCTTGCCATGTGTCGACCTACCATAGGTGCCTCATGTCCAATGAATGGATGACATCTGTCCCAACGGTGAGCCAACACGTGTTTCCTCCGGCCAATGACAATTTTACACGTGGGAGATCCTCATTGGTCCGGGCCGTTAACGGGTTATCAGATCCAAAACCGGACCCGATAGCTTAAAGGCGACCCGTTACGGTGGATGCCACGTGTCGGTCACCCTTGAGGAAAGCACTTCCATGATGCGCGATTTATCGTCATGGAAGTGAACACTTCCGTGATGATAATTTTGGTAATGTCATGGAACACTTCGACGACATGCATGATGACGTGACCTCTTTGTGACAAACACGTATCATCACGGAAGTGTATTTTTTTGTAGTGATTATTTGGTCACCGGAAAGGTTTTGGAATGTACCGGTTATTTATCAAATCACCGAAAGGGGTTCTGGGAGGCCCTGGGAGGTTATTGGGCCATATGGGCCAGATGAGGGGAGCTCACCAGCCCACAAGGGGCTGGCGCGCCCTACCTCTAGGCCGCCGACCCTAGGGAAAGAAAGGGGGAGAGCTAGCCCCTCCTGCATTCCCCTCCACGTGAGAGAAAGGAAGGGGGGCACCCCTCCTGCCTTCCTCCCACGAGCGTAAGAAGGAAGTGCGGCGCGGCCAAGGCAGGAGCCCAGGGTGGCTGCCGACCCCCTTGGAGTTGCCCCAGGCTGCCTCCGCTCCTCCTCCCACCTATATATATGAGAGGAGGGAGAGGGGAAACACACACCACGATCCCCAAGCCGTGTGCGGCGCCATGTCTCCCTCTAGTTCTAGTTCCTCCTCCGTCCATGTATGTTGTGCTTGGCGAAGCCCTGCGGATAGTTCCACCACCACCGTCACCATGTTGTCGTGTTGCCGTAACTCATCTACTACTTCGCCTCTCTTGCTAGATCGAGAAGACGAGGACGTCATCGAGCTGTTCGGTACTTGATCGAAAGGATCATGAAGGTGTACGACTACATCAACCGCGTTGATAGACGCTTCCGCTAAACAGTCTATGAGGGAATGTAGACACACTCTCCCCTCTTGTAGCTATGGTCTCCATGGATAGATCTTGCGTGTGCGTAGAAATTTTTTTTTCCCTGCAACGTTCCCCAATAGTATGGACTTAGGTGTTTGCTTGATCTGATGGGCTCAGCTAGTTGTCAATGTTGAGGATTTTAGGTGGGTCCAACATGATGATGGTTTGGTTGTTGCTATAAAGGTGTGTGGGCTAGTGGAGGTGTGTCTTGGCAACGTCATGGGAGCTTCCTTGTGTCTTATGCCTTGGTCGGTTGAGCGAGCGTGTTGGGTCTTGTTTCTTGGGGTGAAAGCTCGCCTAAAGTGTCGGGTACAGAGATGGTGATGGCAGTGGGTGTCGTTTTCCCTCCTTGGGATGTCATGGAGTAGATATTCATGAACTTTTTCATAGATGTTCATGTTATTCGTATGAACCTTAATATATTGGTGACTGTAATATATCCAAATGTTGCTTCCCTCTCTGGTCCATCATCTTGAAGGCCACCAATCCATTTATACTTTCCATGACGTAGGGGAAGGACGTAGTCGATGGGTGTCGTTTCGCCGTTGATCCACTCAATACCCTGGTCGTTGCCTCATCTCAGATACTTCTAGTCTTGGTGCTTCCCAAACGGGCCAGGCCCATGAGCTGGTCCAATGTAAATTGTATAGGTTGGAGGGCTCCTAACATCCCCCTCCTTGAAAAGTGTTTTGAACCCAAGCTGACGCCTACCTGGATCCCACCGCACTCCGATGCTGGCACATGGCCCACATTGGTAACCCAGAGAAGAGTGGTTGACACTCCCCCCCCCCCCCCACTAAGATTCGGCTTGACCCCAAGCTCATGTTGTCGAATTCCTGCTGGGGTCCCATGAAACTTGACATTCCTCTGCATTGCTAGAGTCACGGTGGCAGGGGCATGGTAAAAGCCACGGTTCCAGAAATTCATTTTAATTCATTTTAAATCCAGTTTGGCCACAACTTTGACCAGGAATATCTCCCAAACCACAAGTCCAAATGAGCTAATTCTTTTTGCATTATTTTTATTTTGAGTTTCTTTATTTCCTGGTAGAGTTTGGTATTTTTATCTTTTGTCTAGAATTTCTGGACGGAAGAATATGCCTTATGTGTTATTTACAAATGCTTTCAAAAATGTTTTCTAGAGTGTTTGATGTATGTATGTGAAAACCAGGAGCATTCCAACCCTCTGTTGGAGCAAGGCAAGCCATAGCTCCGTTTGCATGATTGCAATGCAATTTCATAGTTTATTTAATAAACTTGGTTAAAAAAATTCATTAGTTAAATATGATTTGTTCATGGCACTTCTTGGAGTAATCTTAGATCTTGCTACTGCCATGATGATGCTTGGATTTCTAGGAATTATGTTTTGCAGATTGAGAATGATATATATTGCCTTTGCATTACTAGGAACAATAGTTATGGTTTCATTATGATTATATTGGATATTATGCCTTGGAGTATTATTCGGATTTGATGCTATCATATTTATATACGGTTAACAATATGGATATTGCTATTGGATCAGCAGATTTGCCTTGGATTTAACATGATCATATTTAATGTTGTACCTATGGGAGTATAATAATTATAGGACTATATTATTCTTACAGCGGGAATCCTTCACGTGTGCGCGGCACGGAAAGCACCATAGGACAGCACCAAAATAAAACATACAACTCAAACCAATCTAGAACATCAATCAACCCAAAAGATAAAGGAAATCTACTCAAAACATCATAGGATGGCAACACATCATTGGATCATAATATGTGGCATAAAGCACCATGTTAAAGTAGGGGATTATAACGGGGTGCGGGAGAGTGGACCGTGTAAAAGGGATGAGGAAGATGATGAAGATGGTAATGTTGATGAAGATGATCACCGCAGCGATGGTTCCGCTGGCGGCACTCCGGCGCCACCGAGAGAGGGGGGACAGGATCTCCCCCTAGTGCTTCCTCCGCCATGCCCCCCTAGATGGGGAGAGGTTCTCCCTCTGGTCCTTGGCCTCCATGGTGATGATGGCCCCCTCCGGGATCCTCCTCCATGACCTCCGGTGATGATGGCCCCCTCCGGCAGGGTGCCAGAGAGGGCCTAGATTGTTTTTTTGCGGATATAGAGGCTCGGCGGCGAAACTCCCGATCTAGGTTTCTTTATGGGGGTTTTTGTATTTATAGGAATTTTTGGCGTCGGTCTCACGTCAAGGGGGTCCACGAGGCAGCGACGAGGTAGGAGCACCCTCCCGGGGGGTAGGGCGTGCCCCCCTACCTTGTCATCGCCTAGGGACTCTTCTGGTCCAACTCTTGTGCTTTGAGGTTTTCTTTTGGTCCATAAAAAAACACCTTAAAGTTTCAGCCCATTCTGAGAACTTTTATTTCTGCACAAAAAACGACACCACGGTAGTTCTGCTGAAAACAGCGTCAGTCCAGGTTAGTTCTAATCAAATCATACCAAAACCATATAAAATTTATGAAGTATCAGCATCCCCAAGCTTAATTCCTGCTCGTCCTCGAGTAGGTAAATGATAAAAGAAATAATTTATGAAGTGTGAATGCTAGCATAGTGCATAAGTTTGATCAATGATAGTCCCAAACACTTTTTCTAGCATCATTATATATCATAAACAGTAGCTCATCTCATAAAACTTCTCATGATCAAGTCACAAGCTATTCACATGTTAAAGTATAGACCATAAAGTTTCTTGAAAACTAGCAAACTACGTTCTCAATCACCAAACAATTGCAATTCATCTGACTTTCAGGAAGGGTCTATGTAAGAGCTTTGATTTATCAAATTCCACATACTCAACTATCATATAGTATTCCAAGATTGCTAACACTCAAAGCATATTTTTAGAACAAATAGTATCCGTCAAACACAGAGAAATATGTTTCGCCTCCCAACTTATTTATCATATAGATAATTATCAATAATAATAATTCATGATCAAATATATTTGAATGGCCATATATGCTTGGATCTATCCCCACCACATGATGCTTGACAACTAAAGAATAAATGAGGTTGAACTAACAAGGAATACTACTGACTCTTGCATAAAAGTAAATACATGAAAGTAAAAGACAGGCCCTTCGTAGAGGGAAGCAGAGGTTGTCATGCGCTTTTTAATTTTGGATGTGCAAACCCTTAATGCAAAGGAATGTCACATTGTATTGTCCTTTTTAATTATGGAGTTCGTCGCTTTTATTTCTTTACCATCACAAGTTCGTACAACACTTATTTTCCCTCACAATAAAAGATCATACATATTCAAAGAGCAATTTTTTTTGTTTTTTGCACCGATGACAACTTACTTGAAGGATCTTATTCAATCCATAGGTAGATATGGTGTACACTCATGGCATGAAACGGTATTTAAGGGTTTTGGATGCACAAGTAGTATCTCTACTTAGTACAAAATAGTGGCTAGCGAAAGACCCTAAGCAAGCACCACGTGTTAGAGGATCCATAACAATATAACTTCTATGCAAATATACCCAAACATAACGCATTACGTTGTCTTCCTTGTCCAACTTCAACTAATTTTCTCAAGTTTGAAAATAATTAATGGGGCTCACAATCATAGAAGATGTCCAAGATAGTATATTTATATGTGAAATCTCTCTTCCTTCAATATTCTTTCATGAATTGTTCAAGTAACCAATGTGGTTTTTGCTAACTTTCAAAAAAAATTACCACCTATACTTCTTATATGTGAATTCATTACTCCCCATGGGATAAGCATATGAAGCATATATAATTTCAGATTTATGATATTCAATTCAATCAACCATTTACTCATAGGATATAAGTGAAGCACGAGAGTAAATGACAAAACTACTCCAGAAAGATATAAGTGAAGATCAATGAGTAGTCAAATAGTTAAATAGCCATGGGAGGACTCTCTCTCATTCAAGATTTCAGGTCCAATGATTTTGCTCAAACAACAAGTAAAATTAAAATATGCTCCAAGCAAAACACATATCATGTGACGACTAAAAATATAGCTCCGAGTAAGGTATACCGATGGTTTTGAAGACGAAAGAGGGGATGCCTTCCGGTGCATCCCCAAGCTTAGGCGCTTGAGTCTTCCTTGAATATTACCTTGGGGTGCCTTGGACATCCCCAATATTAGGGTCTTTCCACTCCTTATTCTCCTTGTATCGATATCTCACCCAAAACTTGAAAGCTTCAATCACACAAAACTTAATGGAACTTCGTGAGATAGGTTAGTATGATAAAGGGCAAATCATTCACTTTGGTACTATCAAGACAAGATTCATAATGTTCTCACACAATTACTATGTACCATATCATTTATACAATTTATATTAAGCAATATAAGCCATAGAAACTAGAAAACAAGCAAACTATGCATTGGAAACTAAATCTGTCAGAAACAGAATAGTTTGTAATGATCTGAACAGAAATCATACTTCTGGTACTCCAAAAATTCTGAAAAATTAGGACAACATAGGAAATTTGTATATCAATATTGTGTAAAAAAACTCAGATCAAAACCACACTTCTGTGATTTTTTAAAATTCTAGCAATGAGCGCAAAAGTTTTCTGTTTTTCAGCAAGATCAAATCAACTATCACCATAGATCATCCCAAAGGTCTTACCTGGCACTTTATTGAAACAAAAGCTATAAAACTTGATTACTACAGTAGCATAATCATGAAAACACATAAAAATAGTAAGAATAAATATTGGCTTGTCTCCCAACAAGCGCTTTTCTTTAATGCATTTTTAGCTAGGCACGATATTTTAATGCTACTCTTCCAAGCCAAATTTCGATGATAAATTTATTCATACTCAAAAAGATATAAGTGAAGTTCATAGAGCATTCTAAAATTAACATGGATTGGCCAATATCCAAGCTCAAAATAAATAAGTGAACCACACTAAGCATTCTATAAAGCCATTCTCAAAAGATTTAAGTGAAGCACAAAGAGCATACTATAAAGCCATACTCAAAGGATTTAAGTGAAGCACATGAAGCATTCTATAAAGCCATACTCAAAAGATTTAAGTGAAGCACATGATGCATTCTATAAATCAATGAAGGACTATCTCATAATATCATGGTGCATAAAGGAAAAGAAATTAAAAGAAAACACAAAAGACACATATCATGTGAACAAAACAAAAACCGAGGTATACCGATAATTGTCGAGGAATAAAGATGGGATGCCAACCGGGGCATCCCCAAGCTTAGATGCTTGAGTATCCTTGAAATATTTACCTGGGGTGCCTCGGGCATCCCCAAGCTTGAACTCTTGCCTCTCCTTATTTTTCTCATATCGATAACTCCTCGATCTTCGAACACATCATCCACACAGAACTTAACAAAAAACCTTGTGAGATCCGTTAGTGTAACAAAGCAAATCACTACCTTTAGGTACTGTTTTAAACTCATTACAATTTCATATTAGCATTATATCTACTGTATTCCAACTTCACCATGGTTCATATCCCCCGATACAACCCATATGTTCATCAAAATAAGCGAACAACACATAGAAAACAGAATCTGTCAAAAACAGGATAGTCTGTAGCAATCTGGAAACTTTGTATACTTCTGTAACTCCAAAAATTCTAAAAAATTAAGACAACCTAAACAATTTGCATAGCAGTACTGTTAAAAGTTTTAAGATTTTATCACGCTCCAGTAAAATATGTAAATTCAATTACTACAGCAAAAGTTTCTTTCTTTTCTGCTGCACACACCAAACAAGCAATTTAAACATTCTAAAGCCAAGCCTTGACGCATTATTTTTATAATACAATGAATATATACAAGGGGATACTTATTTTGAGAAATTCCCATGAAAAATTCTACATTGTTTCCATGAGCATGAACACAAGTGTTCAAGGTCGACCCTCACTTCTCCAATGCATAACCTTCCAATCACTTCTCTTTTTAAAAAAGTTTTTAGGCATAAGAGGCAAGTAATTTTTTTGGTAATTTCATTCCATTAACAAATTGTTTGTTTCACCCAAAACTAAAGAAAATAAAAACAACAGGGAAAAATCTATTTAGTGAAGAAAGGAAACAAGCACACACGAGAATATCAACCCCCCGCTATTGCTCCCTGGCAACGACGATAGGAAAGAGCTTGATAATCCCCAAGTGAAAGGAATCATCATAGAAATTTCCAAAGGTGGAAGTGATAAGTATGGACTGTCAAACCCAGAAGGAGCTAAAGGTAAGATCAATATTCTCTCAAGTCCTATCTTCCACTGATACGACTCTACGTACCGAACGTTTCCTTCCATCTAGAAACGAGAAATAAAACTATGTTGTGGGTATGAAGAGGATAGCTTTGCATGATATGGGAGAACTAATATATAAAAATAGGTGTTGTTAACATAAAGTTATAATATATTACTATATATTATAAATAGCGAGTGTGGAATAATGATGGATCGGTGTGCGGAATTTTCCTAGGCAATTGTTAACAAGATTGGTAGTCGTCATTGCAATTTTATAAGAGGGAGAGGCAAAAGCTAACATACTTTCTCTCCTTGGATAATATGCACTTATGATTGGAACTCTAGCAAGCATCTGCAACTACTAAAGATCATTAAGGTAAAACTCAACCATAGCATTAAAGAATCAAGTCCCCTTTATCCCATACGCAAACAACCCCATTACTCGGGTTTCAGCTTCTATCACTCTAACAACCCACTATAAGTGAATCATGAGCATATTGCAACACCCTACAGCGGGAATCCTTCACATGTGCGCGGCACGGAAGGCACCATAGGACAACACCAAAATAAAACATACAACTCAAACCAATCTAGATCATCAATCAACCCAAAAGACAAAGGAAATCTACTCAATACATCATAGGATGGCAACACATCATTGGATCATAATATGTGGCATAAAGCACCATGTTCAAGTAGGGGATTACAGTGGGGTGCGGGAGAGTGGACTGCGTAAACTAGATGAGGAGGGTGATGAAGATGGTGATGTTGATAATGCTGATCACCGCGGCGCTGGTTCCCTCAGCGGCACTCCGACGCCACCGAGAGAGGGTGATAGGATATCCCCCTTGTGCTTCCTCCTCCATGGTTCTCCCTCTGGTCCTTGACCTCCATAGGGATGATGGCCCCCTCCGGGATCCTCCTCCATGGCCTATAGTGATGATGGCCCCCTCCGGCATGGTGCCAGAGAGTGCCTAGATTGGTTTTTCGTGGCTATAGAGGCTTGCGGCGGCAGAACTCCCGATCTACGTTTCTTTATGGGGGTTTTGGTATTTATAGGAATTTTTGGCATCGGTCTCATGTCAAGGGGGTCCACGAGGCAGCGACAAGGTAGGAGCACCCTCCCAGGGGGGTAAGGCGCGCCCCCCTACCTTGTCGTTGCCTTGGGACTCTTCTGGTCCAACTCTTGTGCCTCGGGGTCCTCTTTTGGTCCATAAAAAATCACCGTAAAGTTTCAACCCATTCTGAGAACTTCTATTTCTGCACAAAAAATGACACCACGATAGTTCTTCTGAAAACAGCGTCAGTCCAGGTTAGTTCTAATCAAATCATACCAAAACCATATAAAATTGTTGTAAACATGGCATGAATACTTCATAAATTGTAGATACATTGGAGACGTATCACTACTTCTTGAGCTTGCATTGGTTTTCCCCTTGAAGAGGAAAGGGTGATGCAGCAAAGTAGAGAAATGTATTTACATTAGTTAAGAACCAAGGTATCAATCCAGTAGGAGGAATACACGAGTCACCAATGATAGCACATGCACAAACAAACAAATACTTGCACCCAACGCGATAAAGGGGTTGTCAATCCCTGCACAGTTACTTGCAAGGATGAGATCTGATAGTGCTAGATATAAAAGATAAGAAAAGTGCAAAATAAGATAAAAGTAAATAAATTGCAGCAAGGTATTTTTGTGTTTTTGGTTTTGTAGATCTGAAAATAATATGATAAAAGATAGACCCGGGGGCCATTGTTTTCACTAGAGGCTTCTCTCTTGAAAGAAGGCAAATGGTGGGTAAACAAATTCTTGTTGAGCAGTTGATAGAAAAGTGAATAATTATGTAGACATCTAAGGCAATGATCATGTATATAGGAATCACGTCCGAGACAAGTAGACCTACTCCTGCCTGCATCTACTACTATTACTCTACACATCGACCGCTATCCAGCATGCATCTAGTCCTTCGTGGGTGATGGCCATGGTGGGATAGACAAGGTTGTTTGTTTGTGGACCCTTCATGGGTGGACCTATCAATGGACTCATGCAGCTGTTACCCTTCGTGGGTTGAAGTCTCCATCAACGTGGACATACGATAGCACCACCTATCGGAACCACGCCAAAAATTCTCCGCGTCTCATTTGCATTTGCACACTCCAATCCCATTTCTTCACTTTCTTGCAAATTGCATGATTTACTCTTTCCTCTGCATATACTTTTGTCATGCTTGCTTTAAATGTATTGTGAGTGCTTTAACATGTGCTAAACTCAACCTTCACTTGAAGAAATTAAAAAATGCCACTTTTGCTTGTTAAGGGTCTAATCACCACCCCTCTACACCTCTCTTCTCGATCCTTTTAATTGGTATCAGAGCATTGATCTCCATTACTTTGGTTTGATCGCCATTGGAGGAAGATGGATGAGTCTAAGTTCGGGAGTATTAGACGTAGAGTGCCTATTCTTGATGGGGAGTTTTATGGTTCATGAAAAAATGAGATGCTTGACATTTCCAATGAATATATATAATTTATATATTCTTAGCCCTTATGTGCCTCCCATTGATCCTTTGCATCCAACCCCCGATGAGTATCTTGACATGGTTTGCAATCTTAGAACTATTGATCTTGTCATTAGAGAATTGCCTACTTTTGAATGCACATACACTATATGGAATTTTCTTGAGGAACGATTTTTGAATTATACTTTGAAAAATCTGAATGAAATCCTTCAAAAATCCATTGCCTTTCAAAAGATGGATCTGAGTGATCCCAAGTTTGATGAATGCTTTTTGAGCTTCATTGATCTCATGCGTGCTAAATGTGTCATTGGAACTATTAGCAACATCATCACAGAGACTATTAAAATTCATCAACTTGCTCATTGTCATGGTCATGAAACTAATGAATCACTTGCTCAAGGTGATGATCATAAACATGATTAATGTTGATATCTAGGATGGCTATTATGATGAAGACGAACAGAGTGATAGTGATTTTGAGAAGACTATGAGATATCTTGATATCGTGGAAAATCTTCGTGACTATATGGTCGGAGGAAAACAGTGGATTCTTGATAGTGGATGTATCGATCACATGACCGGAGATAAAGACATGTTACGTGAGCTTGCCAAAAATGATGGTTGATACGTCTTCAACGTATCTATAATTTTTGATTGTTCCATGCTATTATATTATCCATCTTGGATGTTTTATATGCATTTTATATGTTGTTTTATATGATTTTTGGGACTAACCTATTAACCTAGAGCCCAGTGCCAGTTTCTGTTTTTTCCTTGTTTTTGAGTTTTACAGAAAAGGTACCAAATAGAGTCCAATTGACATGCCAACTTTTGATGATTTTTTATGGACCAAAAGAAGCCCCCGGAGTAAAAGAGTTGGGCCAGAAGAGTCCCGAGCCATCCACGAGGGTGGAGGGAGCGCCCTACCCCCCCTGGGTGTGCCACCCAATCTCGTGGATGACTCGGAGACCCCCCTGATGTGAGACTGACGCCAAAAATTCCTATAAATATAGAAACCCCCAGAAAATAACCTAGATCGGGAGTTCCGCTGCTGCAAGCCTCTATAGCCACTGAAAACCAATCGGGACCCTGTTTCGGCACCCTGCCGAAGGGGGGAATCATCACCAGTGGCCATCTTCATCATCCCGGCCCTCTCCATGACGAGGAGGGAGTAGTTCACCCTCGGGGCTGATGATATGTACCAGTAGCTATGTGTTTGATCTCTCTCTCTCTCTCTCTCTCTCTCTCTCTCGTGTTCTTGATATGGCACAATCTTGATGTATCGCGAGCTTTGCTATCATAATTGGATCTTAGGATGTTTCTTCCCCTCTACTCTCTTGTAATGGATTGAGTTTTCCCTTTGAAGTTATCTTATCGGATTGAGTCTTTAAGGATTTTAGAACACTTGATGTATGTCTTGATGTGCTTACTTGTGGTGACAATGGAATATTCACGTGATCTACTTGATGTATGTTTTGGTGATCAACTTGCGGGTTCAGTGACCTTGTGAACTAATGCATAGGGGGTTGGCACACGTTTTCGTCTTGACTCTCCGGTAGAAACTTTAGGGCACTCTTTGAAGTTCTTTGTGTTGGTTTGAATAAATGAATCTGAGATTTTGTGATGAATATCGTATAATCATACCCACGGATACTTGAGGTGACAATGGAGTATCTAGTGACATTAGGGTTTGGTTGATTTGTGTCTTAAGGTGTTATTTTACTATGAACTCTAGGGTTGTTTGTGACACTTATAGGAATAGCCCAATGGATTGATCGGAAAGAATAACTTTGAGGTGGTTTCGTACCCTACAATAATATCTTCGTTTGTTCTCCGCTATTAGTGACTTTGGAGTGACTCTTTGTTGCACGTTGAGGGATTGTTATATGATCCAATTATGTTATTATTGTTGAGAGAACTTGCACTAGTGAAATTAATAACCCTAGGCCTTGTTTCGAAGCATTGCAATACCGTTTGTGCTCATTTATCATTAGTTACCTTGCTATTTTATATTTTTAGATTACAAAAACCTGTATCTACCTTCCATATTGCACTTGTATCACCATCTCTTCGCCGAACTATTGCACCTATGCAATTTACCATTGTATTGGGTGTGTTGGGGACACAAGAGACTCTTTGTTATTTGGTTGCAGGGCTGTTTGAGAGAGACCATCTTCATCCTACGCCTCCCACAGATTGATAAACCTTAGGTCATCCACTTGAGGGAAATTTTGCTACTGTCCTACAAACCTCTGCACTTGGAGGCCCAACAACGTCTACAAGAAGAAGGTTGCATAGTAGACATAAATGGTGCACGCAAGTATGTCACTTTCAGAGACAACTCCAAGGGTAAGGTACTTGGCCTTGGTAAGGTGGCTGTTGGTGTTCTGGGAACGGGGGTCCCCAGACTTGCCTGCCTGCGGCCTGCAGCGTGGCTCAAAGGGGGTCCCATCACAGCCCATCTTCATCAACACGAGCTCAAGACCCTCGCGAGGGGCCACGCCTCGCGGGGCGGACGACGGGGAGCTTCCTCAGGCGCGTCCTCATCTGGCTGGCTCGCGAGGAGGCGGAGAGATCAAGGCGGGGTACCTCACGAGGTGCCCATGACGCAAGCCATGACGACCAAGGGTGCCGGTGAGCGCCAGCCCGCATGATGTCCTCCTTTCCTCTTTGGTGCTAAGGGAGCAAGCGCGAGCGAGAGCATCAAGCAAAGGCGTCCATTTGATTGCAACAAGACCAAGACCAGTACAACGGCAGGAAGGAAGTCATTGTGGAGCCCAAGCCCGGCGTCACCACGAGCCTTTGGCGGCGAGGACCAACTTTAGTCAGGATAAGTGTACCATATGTTCCCCTTCAAAATGGCCAATTTTTGGCGCCCTTCCCGCTCAATATTTGGGAAGAGGCCCAGGGCCTTTGCCTATAAATAGGGCTAGCCACCCACAGGGTAGAGACACGTTGAACCTAGAGAGATCTGGAATCGGCAGAGAGATAGAGAGAAGCGACTGAACTCCCCCTAGCAGTTCATCGCACCAGCCAAGAACAGACCCTCGCGAGGTTGTTCTTCTTTGTATTGTTCATCACCATCAGCCCAAGAGGCAATCCACCACACCACAAACTAGAGTAGGGTATTACACCACAATGGTGGCCCGAACTAGTATAAACCTTGTGTCTCTTGTGCTGTTCCTTTCGTAGTTTAGATCCTAGCGAGGCGGCGGGGTGCAGGTATGTGGAGCGCGAGATTCCGTGAGCACCCCAGTGTTCGAACCTCAAGGGTCTGCCGGAACCCGAAATCCGACATTTGGCGCGCCAGGTAGGGGGTGCGCCGCAGTTTCCCTTCCGCCACCGCCGCGGCCCGCCTCGCGATGAGCAGCGCGCCGCCCGCTCCGGCCGCCACTGCTAGCATGGGGGCCATGGGGCTCCGAGCCCTTGCCCCGGCCTTGCAACGGGTGCGGTGGACGGACAAGTTCAAGCCAACGACGCCTCCGCGCTACAACGGCGTGACCGATCCGATGGCTTTCCTGCTGGCGTACGAGGAAGCCGTCCTCGAAGCTGGAGGTGATGAAAGGGTCATGGCCAACTGGCTCCCTATGGCCCTCACCGACGCTCCGCGCGCGTGGCTGCTCCACCTTCCGGCCGCCTCCATGGCCTCTTGGGAAGATCTCCGCGGCCTCTTCCTCACCCACCACGCTGCGCCGGCGCCCCCGGTCGTCGCGGCCCTCCTGGGCGGCTCGCGGGCGCCGCCCTCGAGTCACCACGTCAAGCCGTTCGTCCGTCGGGTCGGCGCCGTCTCCACGCAGCAGGAGGCCCCCCAGGACCGGTCGGTGCCCAAGGCTAGCCTGACCTTCAGCTCGGAAGACCACCCCTCCAACTCAGCCTGCTCGGGTGCGCTCCCCATGCTGTGCACCCCCACCATCTGCCAGGTGGCCGTCACCAAGACTCTCATCGACGGCGGCGCGGGCCTCAACCTGCTCTCAGTGGAGGCCTTCAACCTCCTCTGCATACTCCGGGAGCGGCTGCAGCCCAGCCGGCCTTTCTTGGGCGTCAGGGGCGGATCATCCAACTCCTTGGGACAGATCTGGCTCCCAGTAACCTTCGGCACCTACGACAACTTCCGCACGGAGCAGGTCGATTTCGACATCGCCCCCATCGGCCTCCCCTACAACGCCATCCTCGGCTACCCGGCACTGGCCCAGTTCATGGCCGCGACTCACCCGGCGTACAACCTCATGAAGATGCCCGGGAGCAATGGCGTCCTCATCGTGCCCGGGGACACCGGATATGCGCTGCGAGTGCTCAAGCTCGCCTTCAAGACGGTGGCGCCAGCGCAACCCGCCGACGCAGAGACCCCTGAGCCCAAGGGGGCTGCACCAACCAAGAAGAAACACTTGTTCACCCAAGACAAGGCAGAGACCAAGCAAATACCCATCGACAAGGACGGGTCCACTGACGCCACTTTCACCATAGGCGCCAACCTCGAGCCCGAGCAGGAGGAGGCCCTGGTCAAGTTCCTCGCGCAAACAAGAAGGTATTTGCACAGGAGCCTGATCGATTAGCGGGGATCCCTAGGGGCATAATCGAGCATCACCTCCACGTGTGCCCCAACGTACGCCCCGTAAAACAGAATGCGAGGCGGCAGTCCACTGAAAAGCAAGCCTTCATCGTCCAGGAGACCCGCAAACTAGAAGCCGTCGGGGTCATTCGCAAGGTCCGGTACCCGAATTGGTTGGCCAACCCTGTTGTTGTACCAAAGAAGGGAGGGAAGGAGTGCATGTGTGTCGACTTCACCAACCTCAACAAGACATGCCCGCAAGATCCGTTCCCGCTTCCCCGCATCGACCAGATCGTCGATTCCACCGCTGAGTGCGACCTGTTGTGCTTCTTGGATGCCTTATCCTGGTACCACCAGATCAAGATGGCGGTAGAGGACATGGAGTAGACGGCCTTCCTGACCCCGTGCGGGGTGTACTGCTACACGTGTATGCCATTCAGGCTGCCTTATTTGGGCGACCTTCCGGTGGTGATGCACATCACCACAGGTCCGCAGCTCGGGAAGAATGTTGAGGCTTACGTCGATGACATTGTGGTGAAGTTTCGGGAGGCCATAACCCTGATACAAGACCTGGAGGAAACCTTCACGAGCCTCGACGCAGTGAGCCTACGGCTCAACCCTGAGAAATGTGTGTTTGGGGTCCCCTCGGGCAAGCTCTTGGGCTTCCTCGTATCCCATCGAGGCATCGAGGCTAACCCAGAAAAGGTCAAGGCGGTCGAGGATATGAGCCCGCCAAAGACCCTCAGGGAAATGCAGAAGCTCATCTGGCGCGTGATCGCGCTTAGGGCGCTTCATCTCCAAGTTGGGGAACAATGCTGCCTTTCTTCTAGCTAATGAAGAAAAAGGGCCTTTTGAATGGGTGAAGAAGCCGACAAGGCGTTCCAAGATCTCAAGAGGTACCTGACCAGCCCTCCGGTCATGGTGGCCCCACGCCCGCAGGAACCCCTGGTGCTCTACCTCGCCGCCACTCCCTACTCCGCCAGCGCAGCTCTGGTGGCGGCTAGGGAAGAGCGTTAGACCAAAGCCACAACAGCAGCCAAGGTCAAGGCAAAACTGGAACAAGAAAGACCCACAGAAACCACTGCCGCGGCTAAGAAGGGTCAGCCGCAGGAGGCGCGCTGGGGGAGGAAGAGGTCCCTCCCTCGGAATGCCAGCCTCTGGAGGCCCCACCGCCTCAGGAGGCGCCACGGTCCCCGGAGGGCGCCAGCAACACTGGCGCTCCAAACCTCGTTGAGCACCCAGTATACTTCGTCAGCACGGTGCTGCGGGACGGGAGGGCGTGGTACCCCATGCCTCAGAAGCTCCTCCTCGCGCTATTGGTGGCCTCAGGCAAGCTGCGGCACTATTTACAGGCTCACCCCATCAAGGTCGTCTCAGCATACCCCTTGGAAAGGGTGCTTAGGAGCCCTAACTCAGCCGGAAGGGTTGCTGAGTGGAACATTGAACTGCAAGCGTTTCAGCTCGAATTCAGCACGAACAGAGTCATCAAGGGGGCCGCGTTAGCGGATTTCGTGGCGGAATGGACGGAAGCACCGGGCCTCAAGGCCGACGAGCATCGGTCCCTCTCTGCAGGAAGCGGCGCCCGGAAGGGCTGGGTCATGTACTTGATGGGGCGTTCTCCGGGCATGGCTGGGGGCTGGGCGGTGCTCATATCTCCCACTCAGGACAAGCTCTACTATGTTGTGCAGCTCTGTTTCCAGCAAGGTGAAAAGGTCTCCAACAACATAGCGGAGTATGAAGGTCTAATAGCAGGCTTGAAGGCCGCAGCAGCCCTGGGGGTGAAGCGCCTTACCATCAAGGGCGATTCGCAGCTCCTTGTCAATTTCTCCAACAAGGTGTATGAGCCAAAAGATGAGCACATGGAAGCCTACCTTGCAGAGGTCCGCAGGATGGAGAAGCAGTTCTGGGGGTTGGAGTTGCAGCATGTGCCCCGCGGCACCAATCAGGAGGCCGGCGACATCGCCAAACGAGCATCCAGGCGGTTACCCAGGAGCCGGTGTGTTCGAGGCGGCTTTTCAAGCCCTCTGCCATGCCATCACTATCAAACACGGGCGCAGCCTCGGGAGGAGCTCCCCAGCCACTGCCTCAGAGCCCAGTGCATGGCCCGGCCTCGAGGCGCGCCTGCTCCTGACGATGGAGCCTCAGGAGGGGTGCTGGATCACAGAACTCCGGAGCTACTTAACGCAAGGGACTCTGCCGGAGAAGGAGGAGGAAGCGGAGCACATGGCGCGGCAAGCCACATCATACTGTATCAGAGATGGAGAGCTCTATCGGAAGCGGCGGAATGATGTGGCACTGCGCTGCATCTCCAGGGAGCAAGGGAAAGAATTGATGGCGGATATACACGGTGGAGACTGTGGGCATCACTCGTCATCACGAACCCTCGTGGGCAAGGCATCCGGAGCGGTTTCTATTGGCCTACTGCGCTCAACGACGCTGTAGAGCTAGTGAAGGCTTGTGAAGCCTGCCAATTCCATGTCAAGCAGATCCATCAGCCGGCAGGAGGCCTACAAACCATACCCCTCTCGTGGCCATTCGCAGTCTGGGGGCTGGATATCCTTGGCCCGTTTCCTCGAGCGCCAAGGGGCTATCGCTACCTTTATGTCGCCATGGACAAGTTCACCAAGTGGGCTGAAGTGGAAGCTGTCTGCACCATCCCCGCAGGTTCTGCGGTCAAGTTCGTCAAGGGCCTCGTGAGCCGGTTCGGGGTGCCGAACCGCATCATCCTTGACAACGGTTCGTAGTTCACCAAGAACCTCTTCAAAACATATTGTGCTAACACAGGAACGCAGATATGCTACGCTTGTGGCGCACCCGGCAGCAGCGGCCAGCGGCGGGCCAACGCAGAGGTCTGAGGGGCCTCAAAACCAGAACATCCAGAAGAAAGCGGAGGCTGCGGCGAGGGGCTGGTACAACGAAGCTTGATGCATGTTGTGGTCCATCCGCACGACCACAACCAAGCCAACTGGAGAGACCCCGTTCTTCCTGGTCTATGGAGGCGAAGCGGTCCTCCTCAAGAGGTCCAGCGTCGTTTCGCACGGGTCCTGGCGTTCGACAAGGCACAGCAGGATGCCATGCGGGGGACGGATCTCGTGCTGGGGGAGGAGCGCCGTCGAGAAGCTGCGTTGCGAGCAGCAAGGTACCAACAAGCGCTGTAATGATACCACTGCCGCAACATCCGCCCCAGAACTCTCGAGGTAGGGGACCTCGTGCTCAGGCGGGTTCTCTCTAGGGAAGGGTTGCATAAGCTCTCTCCCATGTGGGAGGGCCCGTTTAAGGTTGTTCATGTTTCTAGGCCCGGCTCCGCGCGCTTGGAGACTCAGGAGGGGGTGCCAGTCCAGAACGCATGGAACATCCAGCACCTCTGGAGGTTTTACCCCTGAAAAGGCCCAGAGCCTGTGAAGAAGGCGAATGCCTGTGAAGTTGTCTTTTTGGAAAAGGCCCAGAGCATGTGAAGAAGGCGAATGCCTGTGAAGCTGTCTTTTTGGAAAAGGCCCAGAGCCTGTGAAGAAGGCGAATGCGTGTGAAGCTTTCTTTTTGAAAAAGGCCCAGAGCACATGAAGAAGGCGAATGCTGTGAAGCTGTCTTTTGGAAAAGCCCCGAGCACATGAAGAAGGCGAATGCAATGAAGCTGCCCTTTTTGGGAAAGGCCCGGAGCCTGTGAAGAGGGCCAATGCCCGTGAAGCTTGCTTCCTCCAAGAAAGGCCCGGAGCTTGTGAAGAAGGCCAACGCCTGTGAAGCTCGCCGCCCGTGACACTCTCACGTAATAATGAGTAGGGGCTGTACACGCCCCGGAGTCTCAGGAGCACCAGCCTCAGGCCCTGGGGCTCCCTCCCACGCCCTGTGGCAGCACTTAGCTCCGCGCTGGTGAGAAGACGTCGAAGACTAGATTAGGTGCCGGACGCGGCTTTTTCATTTGCTTTCTGCAGTTGGCTTGTTCGTTCTCATTTGAAGTTTTATCGAAGCTGTTTTCGACTTGTGGCTCTTCGACCTTTCGCCCTCTTACATCGATTTCTCTCGCACAACATCACGCGAGGGGGGCAACCTGGGCACACCCACGAGTGTTCTCTGCCCTTATTGTTCGAGGTTTCCCTACCCGGGTCCACTATAGGAGCACCCCTCCAGTCCACGCCTCACGAGCACTGCGACACGAACACAGGACCTGGGTCGGTTGCCTCCACAGCTGAGGCCGGGGGCTACCTCTCCAGACTAACCTTCGTAGGACATGAAGCGTTCGACGAGGGCCACGACAGGCGCCCCCGAGCTAAGTAATTTCTATGCGCGAGCGTGTCGCACAAGGGCATAATACCAAGATAGCAGAAGCAATACGATAACTAACAACAATAGTCCAAGCACGCCCACGCGGGGCCCTACGCCATCTTGTTTCTTTCGCAGGAAAAGGAAAAGGACAAAAGCAGTGGCTCGCTCGACACCAACTCGCGGGGAGGCTCGAACTGCCTCCCGGAGCTCAGCGGACTCCCTCTCCCGCTTCACCGGGCAAGGCAGTGAGGCGTGCTCGCTACCTCCCTCTAGGCGGGCGCGGCGCAGAGGCTGGTCGCGACCACCGCTGGAGGAGCCGCTGCGGAGAGGAGCCGTCGAGCTCGGCGAGCCACAGGCGTCGCCGACCATCTTGCGCTACTGTCGTCTTCATCATCGCTGAGGCTGAACCCGCGGCCACGGTCGTCGTTCTCAGGGCAGCACCTAGCGCGGCGACCATCTTCCCCGAACATCCTCACGTAGAGGGTGGCATCGCCGTCGAACTTGAAGTGCAGGGTGCATCGCCGGCTCAGACCGCGCGCGCGGGCAAACGTTTGCCAGCCGCGGGCCAGGGCCAGGCTCTCGGCTGCAGAGACCTCCAGCGAAGCCCAGGAGGCCCGACTGCAGCAACCATCCGCCTGAAGCCAGAGGCCGCCCGGGGCACCGGCCGGAAGCTCACCTAGGAGGAAGTGAGGGAGCTGGAGCCGGGTGCCGGTCGGCTCCGCTGACCACACCACAAACTCCGGCAGCACCTCTGCCGAGGGGAAGCACGGCCTAGGGGGGCGCGCGGCCATAGCGCACCCCCCAGCAGCGGCCTGCCGCCCGCCACCGCGCGGGAGGTCACCTCCACGACCGCGAGGAGCCACCATGGGAGCCGCAGGGTTTTTGCGGGGACGACCTCGACCGCGCTTGGGCGGGGGAGAGTCAGGCCCTACCTGGCGAGCCTTCCCCTTCTCTGCGGCCGAGAACCTCTTCGGCGGAGCCATGGGGAAGAGGAAGAAGCAAGGAGGAGATGAATTAGAAGGGCAGGCGATGTCCCGTACTTATAGCCGGGGAAGGCTAACCGCCGACCTCCACGATCGCAGGAAATCATGACCCGCTCTGCGTGCAGGGACTTGTCAATTCGTGCAGTTGCCGAGGCATCATTGGGAAGTGGAGACGCCCACATCCAATCAACCGCCACGCGACGCCCAAGGCCGCAGGCAGTTAGGGCCCGCGGCGCTTCGCACTTGCCCCTTCGCCTCTCTGCTCAGCCAAGTCCGGGCGCGCCTTGGGCCCGGGGGAACGGGGGTCCCCAGACTTGCCTGCCTGCGGCGTGGCTCAAAGGGGGGCCCATCACAGCCCATCTTCATCAACACGAGCTCAAGACCCTCGCGAGGGGCCAAGCCTCGCGGGGCGGACGATAGGGAGCCTCCTCAGGCGCGGCCTCATCAGGCTGGCTCGCGAGGAGGCGGAGAGATCAAGGCGGGGTACCTCACGAGGTGCCCATGACGCAAGCCATGACGACCAAGGGCGCCAGGCGGGCGCCAACCCGCGCAATGTCCTCTTTTCCTCTTTGGTGCGAAGTGAGCAAGCGCAGGCGAGAGCATCAAGCAAAGGCGTCCATTTCGGTGCAACAAGACCAAGACCAGTCCAACAGCAGGAAGGAAGTCATTGTGGAGCCCAAGCCGGCGTCACCACCAGAGCCTTTGGCAGGCGAGGACCAACTTTAGTCAGGGTAAGTGTACCATATGTTCCCCTTTAAAATGGCCAATTGTTGGCGCCCTTCCCGCTCAATATTTGGGAAGAGGCCCAGGGCCTTTGCCTATAAATAGGGCTAGCCACCCACAGGGTAGAGACACGTTGAACCTAGAGAGATCTGGAATCGGCAGGGAGATAGAGAGAAGCGACTGAACTCCCCCTAGCAGTTCATCGCACCAGCCAAGAACAGACCCTCGCGAGGCTGTTCTTCTTTGTATCGTTCATCACCATTAGCCCAAGAGGCAATCCACCACACCACAAACTAGAGTAGGGTACTACACCACAATGGTGGCCCGAACTAGTATAAACCCTGTGTCTCTTGTGTTGTTCCTTTCGTAGTTTAGATCCTAGCGAGGCGGCGGGGTGCAGGTAGGTGGAGGGCGAGATTCCGCGTGCACCCCAGTGTTCGAACCTCAACGGTCTGCCGGAACCCGAAATCCGACAGTGGCCATATCAATGATAGCTCTATTCAAAATGGTATGCTCATCGAATCTCTTGGTTACAATCTTCTTTCCTATCTAGACTAGCCGACTTTGTTTCAGTGTTCTATTTACCGAAGTAGATTGCCAAATGTTTCATAGACATAATCACAATATGGCCTTTACAAATATCCGTAGAGGTGATCTATACATTGTCGACTTCACTAAGAGAGCCAAACCTGGCACTTGTTTAATTTCTAAATCTTCTAAAGGATGGTTATGGCATAGACGGTTAGGTCATGTGGGCATGCAAAAACTTGATAAGCTTATTAAAGGTGATCGTATCCTTGGTGTTAAAGACGTTATATTTGACAAGGATTGACTTTGCAGTGCTTGTCAAGTAGGAAAACAAGTTGGAGGAAGTCATCCCGTGAAGAACATCATGACCACTAGAAGACCACATGAGCTACTTCACATGGATCTCTTTTGTCCCAATGCTTATAAGAGTATCGGTCGTAACTCCTTCGGTTTGGTCATTGTTGATGGTTTTTCAAGATTTAAGTGGGTGTTCATGATGCCCTCGATTCAATCGTACACTAATCATACACGCAAATGTGTACGATCAAGATCAAGGACTCATGGGAAGATATCACAACACAACTCTAGACACAAATTAAAATAATACAAGCTTTATATTACAAGCCAGGGGCCTCGAGGGCTCGAATACATAAGCTCGAATACACAAGAGTTAGCGGAAGCAACTATATCTGAGTACAGACATAAGTTAGAAAAGTTTGCCTTAAGAAGGCTAGCACAAAAGCAACATCGATTGAAAAGGCAAGGCCTCCTGCCTGGGAGCCTCCTAACTACTCCTGGTCGTCGGCGGTCTCCACATAGTAGTAGGCATCGGCGGTGGCATCTGGCTCCTGGGCTCCGACATCTGGTTGCATCAACCGGAAAGAAGAGGAAAGGTGGAAAAGGGGGGAGCAAAGCAATCGTGAGTACTCATCGAAAGTACTCGCAAGCAAGGATCTACACTACATATGCATCGGTGTCAATGAAAAGGGTTGTATCTATGGACTGGACTGCAGAATACCAGAAGTGAAGGGGAAAGCCTGGCCTATCGAAGACTAGCATCTTCTGGAAACCATCATCTTGCAGCAACAGGAGGGAGTAGAGTAGCATAAAGTAAAGTAGTAGTAGTGTTATCAACCTCGGCCACAGATCCTTTCTTGACTCCCTGCGAGAAAGAAATCCCAGAGCCATACTATCCAGTAATCACCTCCTATCCATGTCTCATCTCAAGTATCCAGTTTTAGTTGTATCGATCGGGATATAACTCCAAGTGTTCGTTACCCTACGACAGGCTATCGATAGATGTTTTCTTCCCTGCAGGGGTGCACCAACTTACCCACCACGCTTGCTTAACTTCGGCCGGACACACTTTCCTGGGTCATGCCCAGCCTCGGCCAAACAATACGCCGCAACCCGACCTAGGCTTAATAGAGAGGCCAGCACGCCGGACTAAACCTATGCCCCGTGGGTCATGGGCCATCTCCTCGAACTCCTCACACGTTGCGAGGGCGGCGGTGAGCGGACCTAGCTACCTCCCTAAAAAGGCGAGAGCTTACCGGTCCAACCCGGCCAAGGCCGCCGGTCGACGTCTATTAAGCTTCGGCTGATGCATACGATGCAGAACACCCATACTATGCCCACGTGATGGTTAGTGCTATCAGACCAGAGGCCCCTCGGATCAAATATCCAAATCGTAGTGGATTGGGAACACGCGGTAACAAGCAGAGACTCACGAAAGATGTTGTCGGATTTTGGGTTCCGGCAGACCCTTAAGGTTCGAACTCTGGGGTGTGCGCGGAGATCCAACGCTCCACCGTCTCGTCCCTCGCCAAATCGCAGGGATCTAAACTACTAAGAAGAACAGCACAAGAGACACGAGGTTTATACTAGTTCGGGCCACCGTTGTGGTGTAATACCCTACTCTAGTTTGTGGTGTGGTGGATTGCCTCTTGGGCTGATGAGGAATAGTATAGGGGAGAACAGCCTTGCGAGGGTCTGTTCTTGGTGGGTGTGGTGAACTGCTAGGTGGTGTTCCGTCGCTCTAGCTTGAGGATCGGGTCTCTATCTCTATCTGATCTGGATGCCGATCGTTCCCTTTCCGATCGTCCTATCTCCCTTTCCGGTCGTCCTATCTACTATGGTGGCTAGCTCTACTTATTTAGACGAAGGCCCTGGGCCTCTCCCCAAATATTGAGCGGGGAGGGCGCCAACAATTGGCCATTTTGAAGGGGAACAGCGGGTACACTTATCCTGACTAAAGTTGGTCCTCGCCTGCCAAAGGCTCTGGTGATGACGCCTGCTTGGGCTCCACGATGACTCCCTTCCAGCCGTTGGGGATGGTCTTGGTCTTGTTGCATCGAAACGGATGCCTTTGCTTGATGCTCTCGCCTACGCTTGCTCCCTTTGCACCAAAGGGAAAGGAGGACGCTGCGCGGGCTAGCGCCCGACTGGCGCCCTTGGTCGTCATGGCTTGCGTCATGGGCACCTCGCGAGGTACCCTGCCTTGAACTCTCCGCCTCCTCATGAGCCAGCCTGACGAGGCCGTGCCCGAGGAAGCTCCTGGTAAATCCGCCCATGAGGCTTGGCCCCTCGCGAGGGTATTGAGCTTGTGTTGATGAAGATGGGCTGTCCTGGGCCTCCTTTGAGCCACGTCGCAGGCCGCAGGCAGGCAAGTCTGGGGACCCCCGTTCCCAGAACGCCGACAGATGTGACCCCGTCACCCCGTCTCGAGGACTTGTGGCAAGCGCTAAGAATGCCCGGCCACGTCTAGTAATTAACTCGCGGGCACCCTCCAGGTCAACCCGACTCCACATCACTCGCAATGAAGCTCGCGCGGGTACCCCTCGGAACCGACCCATCTTAAGTAACATGGTTCAGTGTAAAGTCATAGTAACCATTGTAACTGTGTGTCTAACACCAAGGGGAAAACCTGAGGAATCACCCTTGACGGATTCCACTCGATGTAATCATCAAGGTGAACGTAAGAGGAACCACCCTTGAAGTTCACACTTGGGGGGTTGCACGACAGAGCCGTATCGAAAGTGGTTAAGGCGGAATCACCCTCGATGACCACGACAGAATAGCTACACTACAGGGTAACATCAGAAGTGCTGATGAGGTCTCACCCCCGGCACTCGATAGTAACCCAGTAGTGTCGAGCAACTAAGGGGAAACTGATGTGCGGTGTCGGGGCCTGGTCTTCGATCCTGTTGATCGGGTCTTCAATGATGAAGCAGGGGCAACAAGGACAAGGTGGGGGTCACTGATGGATCACTAACCAACCTATACTACGTAGTTTAGGATAAGCAGGTAGGTAACAATAAACAGGTTACAAAAGCAGGCTATGCATCAGAATAGGAGCAATCAATTATAGTAGCAAAATCTAATGCAAGCATGAGAGAATGGAATGGGCAATATCGGGATGATCAAAGGGGGGGATTGCCTTGTTGCTCAGACAAGAAGGAGGGGTCGTCAACACCGTAGTCGAACTGGGGGTCCCCGGCAGTCTCGGGGTCTACCGGAAAGAAGAGGGGGAAGAAACAATGAATACATAGCAAGCAAGTGCATAACAGAACAACAAGCAGAGCTAGACGTGGTCTAATGTGGTTCTACACGATACCGGTGAAGGGGGGAGTCAACCGGGAATGTTTTCCCGGTTCCAAACCTGTGTCAGACAGATGACCGAAGGTGGAAAGTTCCATGTTCAGATAGTTAGAGGCATCTGACAGGTAAACTCACTGCATGTTCGGATTCGTCTTGTCGTTCTGAGCAACTTTCATGTATAAAACTTTTTCATTCGAGTTAAGGATTATTGTATACGATTTTTCAAAGATTTTAAACAATTTCGAGATTTACTTTTATATAAAAACTTTAACATTAAAATAACAGAAAAACCCTTTGTACCCACTAAGATCTAGCCCTAGTGGATGACAAGTGGGGTCCAGAGGTGAACTGTTGACCAATCAAAGGTCCAGTCAGCAGTCAACTGAGTTAACCGTTGACTTGGTCTAACAGACATGCAGGGCCCAATTGTCATTGACACAAGTGTTAAAAGAAAAGTTAATTTAGCTTAGATAATTGCGGGGCCCATCTGTCATTGCGGTTTAGAGAGAGGGGGTTAGTGTTAAGTGGGGGATTAGCCCCCACTAATTAGCCGGCTATTAGGGGCGGGCGTGCATCCATGCACGGCCACAACAGAGGCCCTGGGCGCGGCCGTCGCGACCTGGGCAAGGCCAGCAGGTGCCGGCGTGCATGCACGCACGCAAGTAGGGGGTCGGCCACGGCGCGGCCGGCAGGAGCGGCGACGCGGATGCGGCGGAGCTGAGGTAGCAGCGAGCATGGTGTGGCGAGGTGCAGGGGAGCAGCGGTGTGCGGCGGCCAACGGTGGACAGGGAGCAGGGGCGGCGAGCGGCAACAAAGCAGCAGCGGCGCGAGCAGCTATCGGTGAGCAGCAGGGACGGGCGCGGGCGAGTGTGGCACGCCCCACGTGGGTGTGCGGCCAGCGATGCGCGGGCGCGTCGGGACGGGACCGGGTCGCGGCTAGGGGCGCACAGGCGGGCGTAGGCGCAGCAGGGAGGCAGCGGCAGCGGTAGAACAACAGCAGTGGCATGGAGCAATTAAGAGCAGAAGCAGCTCGCAAGGAGGAGAGGCAGAGAAGTGGCAGTACGCACACATGTACACGTACACTGAAGCTCGGGCACGACGGTGACGGCGGCTTACGACATACAAATCGAAGGGGAAAAGCAGGGGAATCGGTCGAGGGCCTCACCGCGAAGCTCGTGGGTGCGCTCGGGGAAGCCAGGGCAGTTCGGTGGTGGAGGACCCAACGGCGACTACCGGCGGCAGAGGTTGAAGAAGGCAGTCGATTCGGTCGAGGTGGGGCCTCCGAGCTCGAGTTGATCCGCGTAGAGGACACAGGGGATGCAGGGGGAGCTCCTAGTGCAAGCTCAGCCGGAGGGGACGACGACGGCCGCAGAGACGATGAGGCGGCGACGACTGCAGCAGCTTGGACGCAGTGAATCTGGAGAGAGAAAGGATGAGGGGAAGAACAGAGGCTAGGGTTTCTGGAGGGTGCGGTGGCGACGTCTTAACCAACGGGAGGAACCGCGGGATGTACGACGCATGTGCATCGGCGATTTGAACGAGCACTCTGCCTCCAGCACTGTCGGTGTACTAGAGTAGGGGTACCCTAGTATCCCGTACTCGTGCACGGACATTCTGCAAAGACTTCGCCAGGGTTTGCCTCGTCACCGCTTAAGATCCTCAGTGGCTCCTTTGGAGCCATTCAAGAACAAAGTATTTGGTTAAGAAGACAAGGCCCCGGCAAGAGGAGCTTGTCGGGAAGGCCACTCCAGGCACGCAGAAGACAAGGCCCCGGCAAGAGGAGCTTGTCGGGAAGGCCACTCCAGGCATGCAGAAGACAAGGCCCCGGCAAGAGGAGCTTGCCGGGAAGGCCCGGAGCGCGACAAGCCTCCGGACGCGACAAGGATTCAGCCGCGGCAAGGCGCTTGCCGCGGCAAGCAACCTCTCTCCATCTCCGCTCCAGCTCATCCAGCGACGTGTCGCCATGGGGCCGTTCCATGGGCGCGTGTCGAGAGGCTGTGCAGCCAGCGGAGAGCAGCGATAAGCGGCGGTGACAAGCTTGCCATCGTGGCGAGCGGAGGCGCACTGACGGTCTCTGTTGCCTTTGTTTGTGCGACAACGACGGGCATTTATTGCTTTTGTCCCTTGCCGTCGAGTTAGGTATTTTGCATCACACCTTTGTTCGAGTAGGTGTACCAACTCCTGTTTTACATTTGTACCCTCGTCTATGTTGCCACCTGTCGGAGACCCCTTGAGCATATAAAAGGAGGCCCATGCGCAACGTAGAGGGGGTTCGGTTCGTTCGACTCACTCGAGACCAGATATACCCACGCTAGGTTTTGTAGCTCGCATTGCTCCCTAGCAAGAACACAATAGATCAAACAAGCAGCAGTAGGAGTTTTGTCTCTCCGGAGAGCTCCGAAGCTGGGTAAACTGCTCGTGTGCCACACCTCGATGCGCTCTTCGTGCGATCTCCGCCCCCCTCCGAACCACAAGGGGCCTGGTCCGCCGGCCCCATAGGTGTCCGTGGGTACGATCAGCCTCCCGACATCTTTGGCGCGCCCGGGTAGGGGCGTCGAGGCCGTGTGAATCTGATCCGGCGTTCACACGAGCAGCGTCATCAACATCTTCCTCAACATGCCACCGAATAAGAAGGCTTGGCGGCAGAAAGCCGTCAGCGTCGTACTCCACCCTCACCGCAGCAAACGGGTGGTGGGGCGGACGCTGGCGGAGGAACGGGCGCCGACGAAGGTGCTCGCGACGTTGCCAAGTCCAAGGACAAGGCCCCGCAAACCTCGGCGTCCGTGCATCCCCCGCGCCCATCTCAGGAGACGCGGGACCAACAACGTCATGGCGTCCACAATGCCATACGTTCGTTGGATCGAGACCCTCAAGACCAGCATGCGCGCCAACATGCTGGCACGAGTGAGATACGGTCGCCCGGACGGGGTGCTGCTCCTTCTAACGTAGTTAGAAGTCCGAGCATATCCCGCTCCTCGCACCATTCGCCAATGCCACCCACTACTCCAGCAGAACTCTGGCGAGAGCTCAGCTGCTCTTCGACTACCCTCTGACGGCCGACAAAGTCGAAGAGTGGAGGGCCACTATCCAGAGCCTCATCGGCTTTGCCAACGGCGACGCTCCGCGGCAACCAACGTCATCATTGCCGCGGCGAGACGACAAGGCACGAGCCGGTGGCGACGAGACTGTCGGAGGTGCAACCACCGTGCACTCTCCACCACGAAGGCCAAGATCGCCGACTCACCGGATCCACCTCGACAGCGACTCCATCGCGTCGACGGATCCGCGAGCTCGCCGCGATCAGCGCCAAGTTCTTCACGAGCGACAACAAGAGGACGCTCGAACTCTCATCGAGCACCGAAGAGAAGCGCGACGTCAGTGCGACAAGCGCGCTGGGCCTTCTGTTGACATGCGCGCGCTGGAGGAGCCAGGCGACTTGCCGTACGCGGTAGGTTGCCCTGCGTTCACTCGTGAGCTGCGGCAAGTCGATGGCCCAGCGGAAAAACTTCAAACCAGACGTGCCGGAGAAGTATGATGGCAGGGCGCATCCGTCGGAGTTCCTCAGCATCTACACCATCGCGGTGCAAGCTGCGGGGGGCGGGACGACAAGATCCTCGCCAACTACTTCCCACTCGTGCTCAAGCCCAATGTCAGATCTTGGCTCATGCACTTGCCGGACAGCTCCATATCCTCTTGGGCAGATCTGTGCCATCAGTTTGTTGGCGCCTTCACGGTGGCCACAAGCCTCATGGCCAAGAGAGTGACCTTCATCTGCTCGCCCGGAAGGAAGGAGAGTCCTGCGCCAAGTTCATTCGGAGATTCAGCCGTGTACACTACAACATCCCAGACGTCCACCTGCCGCGGTGATCAGCGCATTTCATCGTAATGTGCGGAACCGCAGGATGAGGGAGGAGATGGCGATGTGCAAAGTCAAGGGCGTCAATGAGTTATGCGCCTTGGCCGACAAGTGTCTTGTGGCGAGGAAGGGAGGAGACTCGTGAGAGAATGCGGAAGCAGGATCTGACAGTGAGGACACCGCTCCGGCAAAGAAGGGCCGGCGGCGAGGCAACAAGAAGAAGAAAGGTAGAGAAGTGCTAGCTGTTGAGCAGTCCGGCAACGGAGGTGGCGACAAGAACGCCAAGGCTGGTGGCTCCGGCAAGGAGGTTGCCGCTGACGCCAACCACCAGTCGGTGGCGGCCGCCGACAAGCAGGACAGCTCCGGCAAGCGATCTTGCAAGATCCACCGCACCAAGGGCCACGAACTCTAGAGCTGCAAGAAGGTCGAGCAGGTTGTCGAACAAGAGGGCTGAGTACGAAGGCGCGACAAGGAGAAGGCCCAGAAGGTGCTTTGGGGAGCAAGCAAGAAGCGTCCGGCGGGGAGGGGCCGCGGCAAGGCCAAGCAGCGGCAAGGAGACAGGCCTCCAGCGGCGCGACAAGGATGAAGATGATGACGACAGCGAAGATATGGAAGGCAGCGACGCCGATGAGCAGGAGTTTCAGAAAGCCACAGAGGTCCTCTGCGTTGGCGGAGGTGCTTCCTGCATACCTCCCACCGCCAACTCAAGCAATGGATGCGGGAGGTCAATGCGGCGGAACCATCCGTAGAGTCACGCAAGCCTCTGAAGTGGTCCAGCACGCCTATCATTTTTGATATTGAGGACCACCCTGATCGCATAACTACGGTCGGGTGCTTGCCGATGTTGGTCTCACCAACCATCCGCAACCTCAAGGTCACCAAAATGCTAGTTGACGGCGGGGCCGGCTTGAATCTGATCTCCTCCGCGGTGCTCTAGAAGCTTCAAATCTCTGACGGTGAGCTCGAAGAGACCGGTACCTTCCAAGGAATCAATCCGGGAAGGAGCAAGCGAAGGGAAGATTACGTTGCCGGTAACATTTGGCAGCGAGCTGAACTTTAGGACTGAGAGGGTCACATTCGACGTTGCCGATTTCCCGTTGCCTTACAATGGGATACTCGGCCGTCCAGCACTCGCCAAGTTCATGGCAGCCTCTCACTACGCCTACAACCTACTCTAGATGTTAGGACCGATAAGCGTCATCTCTGTCCATGGCGACAATAAGGATGCCCTTATCTGTGCCGACAAGATCTACCGGGATGCACGGCGCCATGACAGATTGCCAGACACTTGCCGCTGAAGCTCCCGGGGGGAAGAAGACGAAGTCCAAGTCCGGCAAGAGCTCTGATGCCCACTCCGGCAAGCGCACCTCTTCGGAGTGCTGCGCTACCGTCGAGGACGCACCATCGAGCTCCACCGGCAAGTGCAAGAAGATGGTAGCTCCGCCAAAGACCAAGAAGGTGCCCGCCAAGGAGGACGGCACCGGTGGTACCTTTACCATCGATTGCCTCTCTCGACCCTAAATAGGAAGAAGCGCGCTCGTTGCTTTCTGGCGAATGTCGGCGTGTTTGCATGGCAACCGTCGACATCCCCGGTGTTCCTGTGGAAGTGATTGAGCACCGCCGGCCGTTTGTCCTCATCTGCGCGCCCGTCGAAGCAAGCGATGGGCGCCAAGAATTCATAGCCGAAGAGATCAAGAAACTGGAAGCAGCAGGCCTTGTCAGAGGAGTGCTCCATCCTACGTGGTTGGCCAATCCTGTAGTCGTGCGCAAAGCAAACGGAAAATGGAGACTTTGTATTGACTTCATGGATGTTAATAAAGCTTGTCCCAAAGATCCATTTCCCTTGCCGCGCATTGACCAGATTGTCGACTCCATGGCTGGATGTGATTTGCTTTCGTTTCTTGATGCATACTCAGGATACCATCAGATCTTCATGGCTGCAGAAGATGAGGAGAAGACCACATTCATCACACCATGTGGCACATACTGTTTCATACGGATGCCTTTCGGTTTGAAGAATGCTGGTTCAACATTTGCAAGGGTCGTCCATGACGCTTTTGAGCCGCAAATGCACAGAGATGTAGAAGCCTACATGGATGACATAGTGGTCAAAAGCAAGGACAAAGGAACTCTGGTTCGAGATTTGGACGAGACCTTTGCAAATCTGCGCAAGATCAACCTCAAGCTCAACCCCGAGAAGTGCGTGTTTGGAGTCCCTTCCGGCAAGCTTCTCGGGTTCTTCGTGTCTCAACGAGGCATTGAAGCTAATCCCGACAAGATCAAGGCCATTGAGCAGATTGAAGCACCAAAGCGCGTCAAGGATGTACGAAGACTTGCCGGTTGCGTGGCTGCTCTCAGCAGGTTTATTTCTAGGTCTGCTGAACGTGCCCTGCCGTTTTTCAAGATTTTGAAAAAGGCAGGTCCAATGAAATGGACTCCCGAGGCGGAGGTTGCGCTGCAGGACTTAAAGAGATACCTGTCCTCCACTCCAACACTTGTCGCACCTAAGCCACAAGAGAAGTTGTTGCTATATATAGCGGCAACCAATCAAGTGGTTAGTGCTGCGTTAGTAGCGGAGAGGGAGGCGGACGACGAGCCAGCAACCACGGCAAGCACATCCAGCGACAAGCAGGGGGCTTCACCGACAAGCTCTGGTCCCGACAAGGACGAATCCGCGCAGACGCATGACCAGATGCAGAGAAGGATGGTGCAGCGCCCAGTCTACTTTGTCAGTTCCCTCCTGCAGGGGGCTAGGTCAAGGTACTCTGGTGTGCAGAAATTGCTTTTCGGTCTCCTCATGGCCTCGAAAGCTGCGCCATTACTTCCAAGCACATGAGATCACAGTCGTCACTCGCTTTCCGGCTGAAGAGGATACCGCAGAATCCGTGCGGCAGTGCAGGATTGTCGAGTGGGCATCGGAGCTGTCAAGCTTTGGTCTCAAGTTTGAAAGCACATCAACTATCCAAGCGAGTGTTGGCAGAATTCATAGCGTAATGGACGCCAACACCACATGAAGAGATTCCGGAGACGCAGCATTCCCGTCAAAGAAGCAAGCAAAGAGTGGCTGATGTACTTTGATGGTGCCTTCTCGCTGCAAAGGCGCCCGGTGCGGCGTCTTTGCTTATCGCACCCACCGGAGAGCACCTCAAGTACGTAGTCCGGATGCACTTTCCCAAGGAGCAAGCGACAAACAATACTGCAGAGTATGAAGGTTTGCTTGCCGGTCTCAGGATCGCAGTGGACCTTGGGATCAAAAAGCTTATTGTCAGGGGTGACTCACAGCTTGTCGTCCGCCAAGTGAACAAAGATTGCCAGAGTCCTTTGATGGAAGCCTACGTTGATGAAGTGAGGAAGCTAGAAGAGCACTTTGACGGCCTGCAAATGGAACATGTTCCAAGAGCTCAGAATGATATTCTTGTGACTGTCAAAGTGTGCCGCACTTAAGTTGCACTGTGGAACCGAGGATTTTCGTGCTCAAGCTGACTCGACCAACCGTAACACCATCAACTGGACAAAGCAAGAAGAGGAAGTTGACCTCTGGTGACTACTTTCGACAGATCTTCCGAAGCCGTCGTTGCAAAGGTCCCCAAGATCAACACCAACAGGCTTTGAGGGCGGTCTGCTCGACAGCCCTGTGGTTTGTTTCGTTGAAGCGGACGCTCCCGACAAGTCTTGCCCGGCAAGCTTGTCGGGAGCATCAAGCTCCGGCGGGCCGCAGGTCCTTGCCGTGGAAGCCGATGTTCCCGCAGCAGCAGATGTGCCTTTAGTCCTTGTTGTCGAGCCACAAGCTCCAAAGCATGGGCGCAGAGATTGTCCATTTCCTTGAGACGGAGAACTTCCGAAGAGCAAGAAGAAGCGGAAAGAGTAGCCCGGCGGTCAAGTATGTACCGGTTTGTCGACGACATACTGCATGTAAGAAGACTCAACGATGTGAAATTGAAGTGTATTCCCGGAAGATGGACAGAAGCTGTTGGCGAGAGATACATGGAGGCATATGTGGTCACCACATTGGCGCCAAGAGCACTTGCCGGCAAAGCTTTCCGGCAAGGTTTCTTCGCCGACAGCCCTCCAGATGCAACTGCACAAGTAACCAAGTGTGAAGCGTGCGGTTCCATTCCAAACAGATACACCAGCCAGCTCAAGCTCTCCAGATGATCCCTTTATCCTGCCCATTTTTCGTCCGGGGCTCGACATCCTCGGCCCCTTCCCCGAGCTATCGGGGCTTTGAGTACTTGTGCGCCGCCATCGACAAGTTCACAAAGTGGCGGAAGTGGAAGCGATGAGGAAGGTGACAAAGACAAATCGGCATCAAGTTCTTGGTCGATTGTTTGTCGCTTCAAGATCCCTAACGGGATCATCACCGACAACGGCACACAATTCTGAGTCGCACCTTCATCCAAAGACGTCCAAGATCTTGGCGGCCAAGGTCTACTTTTGCTTCGTTGCTCACATGAGAAGCAACGGTCAAGCGAGAGAGGGCAAATCTTTGAAGTGCTGCGCGGACTCAAGACCGTAACTTTCGATGGGCTGCACAAGTGCGGAAGAAACTGGATCGAGGAGCTGCCGGTGGTTCTTTGGTCGATCAGGACGACGCCAAATCGAGCCACCGGCCAGACACCTTTTTCTCTAGTCTATGGAGCAGAGGCAGTTCTCCCCACGGAACTCGTATACGGATCGCCTCGAGTGCTCGCTTATGATGAGCTTGAGCAAGAGCAGTTGCGACAAGATGACGCGCTGCTCCTTGAGGAGGATCGTCTTCAGGCCGCTGTGCGAGCTGCTCGCTACCAGCAAGCTTTGCGTCGCTACCATAGCCACAGAGTTAGTGCGGAAGTCTCGAGGAAGGCGACCTTGTTCTTCTGCTGCGTTCGGACCGCCAAGAATTCAAACAAGTTGACGCCTTGAAGTGGGAAGGCCCTTATCGGGTGAAAGCGAGTCACTAGGCACTGCGCCTGTCCACCTTGAGACCGAAGATGGCATTCCGGTGAGCAACTCCTGGAACATTGAGCATCTTCGTAAGTTTTACCCATAGGGCGCGGTTGTGGGAACCCGTTCCGGCAACCACCTTTTGTGCAAGTCTTGCCGCTGTTGCATGTAATCCTTTGTACAAAACCGGGCGCAGACCCCGTGCATACGTAAAGCTCATGTGTTGCGCACTTGTCAAATTCATGCTTTCATTATTTTATTGCATGTTTTGGCTAACACTTTGTGCAGCAACCACACCCGTAAGCGTAATCGAGCATTTGGGCTCCATAACGTTATTTCCATTTCCTTTTCTTTTCTCAAAGAAAGGAAGGCTCCCTCGCGCACAAGTTAACCAGGGGGGAAGGAGGAGATAATACTATGGACCAGGCACCGCTCGAGGAAGTTTCGCCTCATCGGGAAGCAAGAGACAGAAAAGCTAAGTTGCCAAAGTTTAAGCAATCAATTTTTAAATTTTTAAGTTATCTTCCTCGAACGATAGTACTTTGTATGGAAAACACATGCGCAGAGGAACCAACTCGCCCGGCTAGTCGCGCCCTTACTTTGTTTCGAGTCCGCTCAACAACTTAAGTGAGCTACGGCTAGTCGGGACAAGGTTGCTTGTCGAGGCGGCACCGCCAGGTTGGCGACGTTCACTTTTCGGCCTTTCATGACAAAGGTGCCCGCACCGACAAGTCCCCCAAACGCATAAGGCAGAGATGTACAAAGGAAGGGGTCAAGTAGAGGAAATAACGTTGCATTGATCGCCTAAGATAGAGTATATTACAAAATAACTTGTCGCTGATCTAACAAAGTGTTCTAAACATGATCGGCTGACAAGGAGAGATAAAGTTGGTGGCCTAGTCTCTGCGGTCGCCCTCAATCCGCTTGATCTTGTTCACCTTGTCCACAATGGGTGCGACAAGGGCTTTGAAACTCCTCCACGTTGGCGTCTGGCGGCAAGGAACTGAGGACGCCATTAAGGTTGAGGCCCGGATTGCGGAAGGCCACCTTTATCAGCACCTTCTCGAGGGCTCCTGCACAGATCTGGCGTGATTCCTCGGCCAGCTGCTTTGGGACCTCCTCCCGGAGACGCTGGAGGCCCGTCACCACGCCTTTAAAGAATAAGCTGAGTTTGGCGCTGGGTTGGAGATGCTCGTCGGAGGAGTATGCAAGGTCCGCCATCCCCAGCTCCATCAGCTCGTTGTGGATGTCGGCGGCGGTATCCACAAGACCTTCAGTCCAGTGCTCCACGCTCTCCCTCAAGGTGCTCTGGATGGAGGCAGCATTCGCTAGCAGCTCCTCCTTGGCCTTGATCGCCTCCAACAAGCCCACATCCCGCTCTCTGGCACCGTCCAATATCTGCGTCAGGGTGGTCAGCTTCAGCTCAAGATCCGCCTTGGAATCCTTGGCGGTGTCGAGCTCCTTGCCTCTATCAGCGAGACAACTCTGCAGCTCGCCAAGAGTGTAGGCGTCCTTCTCGCGTTCACGCTTGAGCACGGCAAGCTCTTCGCCGCTCTTCTTGAGGGTGGCCTCCAGCTGTGCCACCTTCGCCTTCAACTCCTCCTTGGCGGCCTCGGCGGCTGCGACATCCTTCGCTTCCTTGAGTTCCCGCCAAGTGACTCCTCGCAGCGGCAAGGTCTTCTTCGTGGCTGTCCAGATTGACCTTTCGCTGCCAACTCGCTTTCTTGCGCGGAGAGCTTCTCGGCAGCCAGCCGCTGCTCCTCCTCAGCTGCGGCCTTCTCAAGGATGAAGGCCGTGCGCTCTTCTGCAAGATACCCCCGCGCTTATGCTACGTCGTGGAGAGCTTCTTGTTTGGCGCTTCGGAGCTCATCTGTGCGCTTCTCCATGTCCGCTCCTGCCCTCGCGACAAGTGCTTCCCGGGTCTCCAACTTGGCCTGCCGGGCGCGGTAGAGCGGCAAAGAGCTTCTTCAAGAGCTGCTCCTCCTCGACTTCGCCATTGCCGCTGCTTTGCTGGCCCACCAGCGTCAGCCCAGCGGAGGCGAGTAGCTTCGCCGTCGAAGGTCTCTCCTCGACCGGCGCCACGAGCTCGATTCGGGGAGCTTGATGAAGACGCCTTCGCCCGGCCTTCGTAGGCACTGGGGCTCCTCGGGAACTGACGCCAGCAGCGGGGAGTCGGCTGTCGGTGTAACGCTTGCACCGCTCCTGCGGCCTCGAGGAGCCGTCGATCTGATCGCCCGACCCTCGCCCGGCCTCTGCGTCGGCAGCCTCGGTGGCCTCCTCGCCAACAGGCTCGTCGGCGGCAACCTCTTCTTCCACGACAACGACCTCTTCTTCCTCGGACGGCGGCCTCGTCGGTGTTGCCTTGGCCTTCCTCCTGCCTCGCCCGGCCTCGACCTCCATCGGCTCTGCGTCAGACGAAGAAAGAGCAGTCAAGCAAATGTTCAAAAAGAGAAAAAAAGAAAAGCAAGCCCAAGGGAGATTTTCGTGTAAGGAAATTACCTGCAACGGGATCCGCAGCCATGACCTCGACCACTGGAGGTTCACTGGCGCTGTCCCTTGCCGGGGTAGCCTCCCTTGCCGGAGTGGCCTCCCTTGTCGGAGGGCGCTCCCTTGCCGGGGAATCCTCCCTTGGCGGCGTAGTGGCAGCAGACGGGATCTCGGTGGCGGCTTACTAGCCCTCGATGAGGCTGCTCTGCTCCTACACAAGCAAGCAGAGCGGTATCAACGAAGAAAGGAGCACCCCTGCACACCTAATAGTAAGAAAAAAACTGCACACTTACTCAGGGGCTGTGGCTGGGGCTGCTCGAGGAAGGGTTGCCGGGTCCGGCAAAGGCGGTCTCGGGCCAGCGTCCCTGTTGCCACGGGAGAATCGTCCTCAACGACGATCGTCGGGATCTTGGCCCTCTTCGACGCTCTCTGGGCCAGCGTCCTGAAAAGGAAAGAGTCCGGAACGAAGCAAATCAGATTCAAGATGAAGCAACAAAATTGAAGAAATACAAGAACAAGTCTCAAGAGCTTACTCTTCGCCTTCCTCCTCGGAGCTGAGCGCGGAGAAGTCAAACTCCGGCTCGCCTCCGGTATGACGAGGCGGGGGAGTGGGCTCTCTTGGCCGCTTGGCGGAGGCGTCGGCGGTGGCTCGAGAAGATCCCGCCCGGTTGTCGCGGCGGTGTGGGGCGCTCAAGGCAACCTCGCTTGCATGATTGCAGCGCGTCGCGCGCTTCTTCTTGTGGGCCAGTCTGCCGCCCGGCTCATCTCCGACCTTGCGGAGACGCCTCTTGGCGAGGCGGGGCTCACCGGGCGGCAAGTCGCTTGGCGGTGGAGAAGAAGCGCCCTCGGCGGGTCTACTCGACCCGGCCTCGGGCTCGACAAGCTCGTCCTCGCCGATGACCTCCCCTCACTCGGCAAGGCTTGCCGCCTTCACAGCGTCCGCCTCCTCCACGGTGAACCCGAAGGCTCCAGCGGCAGCGGCTGCTGCCGCCTCCTCCACCCTGGTGGCAATCCGCGCCATCTCCTCGTCGGTGGTGTCACGGGTGAGCCTTTTCTGCTCGTCGGAGCGGATTGGCACTTCTTCCAAGCTATCGAAGAACTGCTGCACGACCTCGTCGGGGGGCTCCTGCCAGGTTGGGACGATCCCATGGGAGTCGCACAGCGGCATCATGGCGCGGATGCGGTCGAGCGCCGAGTTGTTGCACAAAGGGACGACCCCCCGCGGCAACCTAAACCACTCGGATGGTCGGGGTCGTTCTTGAACAGCTCGAGCAGCATCGCGTCCAGCTCCAAGACGGTGAAGTTCCAATTCAGGCCCGGGCGCAACCTCATAATGTCCGCCGCATTTTGGAACTTCCAGGCAGGCCTCCTCCTTTCCTGCAAGGGAGCAAAGGAAGTCTGCGCCAACTGCGCCTACGGTCAATCCGGCAAGCCTGAGGCGCAGAATCCGGGTCACGGCTATCTTCAACTTCGCATCCTCCGGCGCCAAGTTACTCCAATCTCTGCCGCGCACTATTGGAGTTTGGCGCACGGCGGTGAAGGGCTGCGGGTTCTCCTCTACGACCCAACACCAATTGGCTCTCCACTCCTCCCACTTGTTGCGGAACTCTCCTTCTAGGTAGGCCTCTTTGTTGCCGGTCCTAGAGACCCAGGCTATCCCTCCGGCAAGTGGCTCTCCTCTCTTGACGCGGGACACGAAGAAGTGGCGGAAGAGTGCCACATTCGGGTGGACTCCGACAAAGTTTTCGCACAAATGCGCGAAAACTGCCATGGTCAAGACGGCGTTGGGGGTGAAATCAAGGAGGCGGAGGCTAAAGGTGTTCATTATGTCGCAGAAGAACTCGGAAAAGGGCGGGCAAAGCCTGCAATAGAAGAAAAAGGCGAAAAAGGGTACCTGTTGGTGCCAAATCAGGCGGAGGCGGGGAGTACCCTCGTCGCCGGATGCGCACGCGTCTCCGTCGACCGTAAGAGGTAGAAGACGTCCGCAGCTCCCTTGCGCCCGAGCTGCGGGGGAAGATGGCCCGCTCCTTGCGCGCGCCAGCGAGCCGCCGCGCCTCGGCCGACTTTGACGCCCTTCTCCTTGTCGGCTTGAGCCATGGCGAGGGCGGCGGAGGAGGCCGACGGCGGTGAGCGCCGCTTGTGGCAAAAGGGGTGGGGCTGCTCTCTTCACACCGGAGAAGAAGAGGGAGCGGCGGTGGTTTTCTTGACAAGACAGCGATGGGGAGTGGGCGGCCTGCCCTGTTCCCTCCGCTTATAAAGAGGGGAGGCGGACGTTCGCTTAAACTAATAAAGAAACCCCCACGACGCCGCCCACGATCTCGCACGACGCCACGTCCGGTGCGTGCCGTTAGTGGGGATCGTGGTGGGTGCAGAAGCGATTGCGGCGTGGTCGAGGCAGCGTGACCGTGCACTTGTTTTGGGCCTAGCCCGACAGCGCCGGGCACCGTGTACGGCCCAGTTCGGGGCTCTGTCGGTGTACTAGAGTAGGGGTACCCTAGTATCCCGTGCTACGTGCACGGACGATTGCAGCACCAGCGGCGAGGTTTGCCTCGTCACCTCCAAGATCCTCCGTGGCTCCTTTCGATCCATTCAAGAACAAAATATTTGGTTAAGAAGACAAGGCCCCGGCAAGAGGAGCTTGTCGGGAAGGCCACTCCAGGCACGCAGAAGACAAGGCCCCCAGCAAGAGGAGCTTGCCGGGAAGGCCCGGAGCGCGACAAGCCTCCGGACGCGACAAGGATTCCCGCAAGAAGGCGCTTGCATGCGACAAGCAACCTCTCTCCATCTCCGCTCCAGCTCATCCAGCGGCGTGTCGCCATGGGGCCGTTCCATGGGCGGCGTGTCGAGAGGTCAGCAGCCAGCGGAGAAGCAGCGATAAGCGGCCGACAAGCTTGCCATCGTGGCGGCGGAGGCGCACTGACGGTCTCTGTTGCACTTTGTTTGTGCGACAATCGACGGGCATTTATTGCTTTTGTCCCTTGCCGTGAGAGTTAGGTATTTTGCACCTTTGTACCTTTGATTGAGTAGGTGTACCAACTCCTGTTTTTACATTTGTACCCTCGTCTATGTTGCCACCTGTCGGAGACCCCTTGAGCATATAAAAGGAGGCCCATGCGCAACGTAGAGGGGGTTCGGTTCGTTCGACTCACTCGAGACCAGATACACCCACGCTAGGTTTTGTAGCTCGCATTGCTCCCTAGCAAGAACACAATAGATCAAACAAGCAGCAGTAGGAGTTTTATCTCTCCGGAGAGCTCCGAAGCTGGGTAAACTGCTCGTGTGCCACGCCTCGATCTGCTCTTCGTGCGATCTCCGCCCCCCTCCGAACCACAAGGGGCCTGGTCCGCCGGCCCCATAGGTGTCCGTGGGTACGACCAGCCTCCCCGACAAGCACGATGGGGATGAACAGGAGGTTGAAGGAGACTAGAGGTGGGCTGGGTTGCACTGTTCATTGGGCCATTTAAGCGCACAGTTCTGGTTTTTTTATTACCTCTCTATGTTTTCTTATTTAGTAATTGTTTTTTATTTTTATTTTGTACCAAATGATTTTTGTTGAACGGGAGACTTGTCACTAAAATACTTGGCGACAATATGGAGTTGCCCACAAGGTTTGGGGGGTTGTTTCAAATCCATCCAATTTATGTTTGAATTTAAAAGCTCTACATAAGTGCTATTGGGCCACTTCATCATTTATTGGGGAATTATTGGTGACTCAAATGATGTTGGTTTTAACATGACAAAGGTCAGAGGGATTTATACTAAAATGCGAACATTTTAGTATTATCGTTTGGAGAAACAATATTTTCACTTGTCTTTTAATTTGAATTTGAGGTCGGTTTGGAACAAAGTGATGATTAGCAAAATTTACTTATAATGATGTGGCACCATTAACAGGAGTTTACTTTAGCATGACACTGGGGGTGTTACAAGTATCCTCCACTACAAGAAATCTCGTCCCGAGATTTAAGTGGGGAAGTGAAGAGTAACTTCAGAAGAACGGACCCTTATAGGCTTAATTATCTAGTGAAAAATTCAGGGAATGTGGCAGAATTATGTCTCGAGTTGAAACTTAAGAAAAAACATCGAGAGCAAAGTATGAAGGTACAATAGGAAGTTTCAAGCGAATGGACAAATTGATACCTGAACAGAGTGCAATAAAGGGGTTCAGAGCATCGGGAATAGATCATCTCTCGAAAGGTGGCTCGTGACATGATACGAAGCTAATTGCAAGAATATTTTGGAATCAAAGATAAACAGGAGAGTCAGGTTCCGATCCTGTGGAACTGTGGGTTATGAGCCCACCTTGTGGGTTAGAAGTACAAAGGGGGCCGATAGTATGGCATGTCAGATGATAGGTATCAGCTATGTTGCCAACCACGTTGGTACCAAGGGCGAGGGGCGAAGAGAACTATTTTCCTGCTCATTGAAACGAGGCAGACCAGTAGGCAAAGTTCTCATCCATCGGTGGTTATCGAAATGTCATCAACATTAGTAACAGGGTTGTACTGGCCGAATTGTACCTTGAGGCATTTTTATAAGCAGGGAATTCTTTTTGCTTAGATCATATAGATCGCAAGAAAGGTTAAACAAGACAATGGAAAGCAAATGTGTTTAAACGCATATTTCAGGGGTATGTCCTTCCCAAGGACAAGCAGAGTATGATATCCATGATAAGACAGCAAGTTCAAAAGCATTTAGATAAAGGGGGCGAGGGAAGAATCATGATATTAAACATACAACGGCGTTTGGATAATAGATCAAGAAACATTCGACAATGTGCTTCCAATGTTCTTGTTGATATTCGGAATACCTCAGTCATGCTTCGAGGTATCATTAGCATGGTGTTACAAGTAGGGGTTGGAGTTGAAGATCACAAGAAATACTCAAGGAATAATTATAGGAATAGCAAGGAGTCCAAGGTATAACCAAGACATGATCAAACATGTGTTGGAAAGAAGACAAGGGAGTTGTCGATGATAACTCAAATCACCGAGGGTCAAGGATGGTAGTACTCATCACGAATTCGATTGATATGCTGGAAGAGCACAGAATGTTGACGAGCACGACACAATTGTCGAGAGATTTCAGGAAGATGTAATCAATCAGCGATGACATCAAGTCAAAGGAATGATGAAGCAAAAAGTTATTGGAACCACGGGTACAACGCAAACTCGAAACCAAGCTTGTTGTTCAAGGCGAAATGATATGACAAGGAAAAATCAACGTAAGCTTAGCTCATCGTCGAAAATTGTGCTGCGAGAAGAAGGATCAGGTAGCACAATTAAAATTTATCATGATAATGATATAGCCGATCAGGCTAGGAATGACTTGAAGGATTATTAAACTCGTAAGCAACGAAAATTACTTAGAGTTGTTGAATCGGAGTGCGGGATCGATTCTCTTATCGGTGTTCTCGAGTGACTGATAACTCAGAACCCGGGGGAAAATCTGAAATCGGTGAGAAGTAATACTAGATGAATATTCATAGGAAGCAACTCAGTTATTTGATATTCTCGAGATACCAGGGGTAATATTCGAAGGTAGACCATATTAGAGTTTGGACATGTGTATTGATATGCAGAAGGTAAGCACTTAAACTTGTCCGAGAAAGGGGATCAAAGAAGACAATCTTGGTTGGAACCACGATTGCAAAGGCCAAAATCACAGATACAGGATTAAATTATACCAAGGGAATAATTATTGTTACGAGAAGCTTCCATGATAAGATCTACATCGTTTCCATGGGCATGAATAAAAAGTTCAAGGTCGACTCCCACTTCTCCAATGCATAACCTTTCATTCACTTCTCGCGTTCAATGAAGTTGTAGTGTTGAAATGTTATCTGGCAAGACACCAAAAGAGTATGACTCGTGAAAACTCTTGGGTTCACATGGATTAAGGAAGACATAAGTTCAACCCATAGGGGCATCTTGGGAACATATACCACAAACTCCACAAGTAAAATAACACAAGCTCGAAGGTAGAGCATGGTTGAGAAGGCAGAGGATACAATTTACCAAAGGCATAATGTATCTGAGGAAAGGCTCCAAAAGGTTATTGAATATGAAGGACGTTGTCAGATAAAATCCAACAAAGGATCTGGCGGTCCACATAGGATCTGATGTGAGTATCAGTACTCAATCAGAATAGGGAAGGAATGCAAAGGCATCGAATTATAGATATATCTGGATAACTTCAAGGCTTGAATACAAAGGAATTACGATTTTCAAATCAGAAGATCTGAAGCAGAGGCTCTGATCAGAAGATGAGTAAGTTGAATAGACCTAAAGTGCACCCGATCAAATCTTGATTGGGTAAGAACCAGCTCATAACCGGAGCGATGTCGAAGCGGAAAGAAAATTTCCAACGATTAATTGATAATTGCGAGTATTCGCTCACACGTTGAATCCATAGGAACAGAATGACAACCACAAAGAATTTTAAAAATATTGTTAGACATATGGAATTAATCCTAATGCAAGCAAGCAAGGAGAATCAAGAGTAACAGGCTGCAGAGGATTTTTGGAAGAACGAATAGTATCCCAAAGAGTTTGTGAAACACATAAACAACTGGGGATGAATGGATCCCCGATAAGTGTGAGGAATTATTCACACATGTATTCATGCGGAATAGGAGCTGCAAGGCAGTAGGCACAAAGGATTCTCGGAACAATACAGAGAATTTCGAGGCATCTCGTAATAACAAGAGCAACGAGGAATGATTGTAAGAATGGCAAGTGTATGTAGTTTTCCATAGGGGTTCACAGTGGAAGCGAATCGCGAAAGCGATGGGCACAAGTTCTCGAACGAACATCGTAAAGTATCTTCGAAGTCTTCTGGTGAAGCAGGCAATCATATGGAATGAAGTGGCTCTCCAGGATGAAGTGGTTACGAGAACCTAATGTCAGAGTTAGAAAAATCGTTTAACCCGATTAGAAGAGAGATTAGAGTCCCAGATTAAAGGTCGAGGAGTAAAATATCCTAATACCACCCAATTGGCGACGTGGGCCCGTAAGCCACACAACCAAGTTAGTAAAACAGTTTTGGACGACTAGCTCAACTTCGGCCAAGGAGTTGGAGGGGAGCTACCTACAGGCAGTCGGCTCTGATACCAACTTGTGACGCCCTCGATTCAATCATACACTAATCAGACACGCAAATGTGTACGATCAGAATCAAGGACTCACGGGAAGATATCACAACACAACTCTAGACACAAATTAAAATAATACAAGCTTTATATTACAAGCCAGGGGCCTCGAGGGCTCGAATGCATAAGCTCGAATACACAAGAGTCAGCGGAAGCAACAATATCTGAGTACAAACATAAGTTAGAAAAGTTTGCCTCAAGAAGCTTAGCACAAAAGCAACATCGATCGAAAAGGCAAGGCCTCCTGCCTGGGAGCCTCCTAACTACTCCTGGTCGTCGGTGGTCTCCACATAGTAGTAGGCATCGGCAGTGGCATCTGGCTCCTAGGCTCCGAAATCTGGTTACATCAAATGGAAAGAAGAAGAAAGGGGGAAAAGGGGGGAGCAAGGCAACCGTGAGTACTCATCCAAAGTACTCGCAAGCAAGGATCTACACTACATATGCATCGGTGTCAATGAAAAGGGTCGTATCTGTGGACTGGACTGCAGAATGCCAGAAGAGAAGGGGAAAGCCTAGCCTATCGAAGACTAGCATCTTCTGGAAACCATCATCTTGCAGCAACAGGAGGGAGTAGAGTAGCATAAAGTAAAGTAGAGTAGTGTTATCAACCTCGGCCGAAGATCCTTTCTCGACTCCATGCGAGAAAGAAATCCCAGAGCCATACTCTCCAGTTATCACCTCATATCCATGTCTCATCTCAAGTATCCAGTTTTAATTGTATCGATCGGGGTACAACTCCAAGTGTTCGTTACCGTAGGACAGGCTATCGATAGATGCAAGGTTGTCAGAATCACGATTCTGCTATACGATTGTACGACTTTACAATCCAAACTAACCCCTCTGATTCTACAATTTGAGTTCATAGAATCTACGTTTTTACGATCCTGATAGTGAAGATTCTACGATTTGCGATCATACCATCAGAGCTCCGATCCGATTCAAAATTGGGATTCTCACAACCTTGGATAGATGTTTTCTTCCCTGCAGGGGTGCACCAACTTACCCACTACGCTCGCTTAACTCCGGCCGGACACACTTTCCTGGGTCATGCCTGGCCTCGGCCAAACAATACGCCGCAACCCGACCTAGGCTTAATAGATAGGCCAGCACGCCGGACTAAACCTATGCCCCCAATGGTCGTGGGCCATCTCCCCATAAACTCTTGCACGTTGCGAGGGCGGTTGGTGAGCAGACCTAGCTACCTCCCTAAAAAGGCAGGAGCTTACCAGTCCAACCCGGCGCGCACCGCTACGTCGCTGATATATATTAAGCTTCGGTTGATGCATATGAAGCAGAACACCCATACAATGCCCACGTGATGGTTAGTGCTATCAGGCCAGAGGCCCCTCGGATCAAATATCCAAATCGTAGTGGATTGGGAAAGCGCGTAACAAGCAGAGACTCATGAAAGATGTGACCCCGTCGCCCCGTCTCGAGGACTTGCGGCAAGGGCTAAGAATGCCCGGCCACGCCTCGTAATTATCTCGCGGGCACCCTCCAGGTCAACCCGACACCACATCACTTGCAATTAGATACCCCTCAGAGCCGACCCGTCTTTAGTAACATGGTTCAGTATAAAGTCATAGTAACCATAGTAACTATGTGTCTAACACCAAGGGGAAAACCTGAGGAATCACCCTTGACGGATTCCACTCGATGTAATCATCAAGGTGAACGTAAGAGGAACTACCCTCGAAGTTCACACTTGGGGGTTGCATGACAGAGCCTTATCGGAAGTGGTTAAGGCAGAATCACCCTCGATGACCACGACCGAATAGCTACACTACAGGGTAACATCAGAAGTGCTGATGAGGTCTCACCCCCGGCACTCGATAGTAACCCAGTAGTGTCGAGCAACTAAGGGGAAACTGATGTGCGGTGTCGGGGCCTGGTCTTTGATCCCGTTGATCGGGTCTTCAATGATGAAGCAGGGGCAACAAGGACAAGGTGGGGTCAGCGATGGATCACTAACCAACCTATACTACGCAGTTTAGGATAAGCAGGTAGGTAACAATAAGCAGGTTACAAAAGCAGGCTATGCATCAGAATAGGAGAAATCAATTATAGTAGCAAAATCTAATGCAAGCATGAGAGAATGGAATGGGCGATATCGGGATGATCAAAGGGGGCGCTTGCCTCGTTGCTCAGACAAGAAGGAGGGGTCGTCAACATCGTAGTCGAACTGGGGGTCGCCGGCAGTCTCGGGGTCTACCGGAAAGAAGAGGGGGAAGAAACAATGAATACATAGCAAGCAAGTGCATAACAGAACAACAGGCAGAGCTAGACGTGTTTTAACGTGGTTCTACACGATACCAGTGAAGGGGGAAGTCAACCGGGAATGTTTTCCCGGTTTCGGACCTATGTCAGACAGATGACCGGAGGGGGAAAGTTCCATGTTCAGATAGTTAGAGGCATCTTACAGGTAAATGGACTGCATATTCGGATTCGTCTTGTCGTTCTAAGAAACTTTTATGTATAACACTTGTTCATTCGAGTTACGAAATATTTTATATGATTTTTCAAAGATTTTAAACAATTTTGAGATTTACTTTTAAATAAAAACTTTAACATTAAAATAACAGAAAAACCCTTTGTACCCACTAAGATCTAGCCCTAGTGGATGACAAGTGGGGTCTAGAGGTGAACTGTTGACCAGTCAAAGGTCCAGTCAGCAGTCAAATGAGTTGACCATTGACTTGGTCAAACCGACATGCGGGGCACAGTTGTCATTGACACTAGTGTTAAAAGAAAACTTAATTTAGCTTAGATAATTGCGGGGCCCATCTGTCATTGCGGTTTAGAGAGAGGGGGTTAGTGTTAAGTGGGGGATTAGCCCTCACTAATTAGCCGGCCATTAAGGGCGGGCGTGCATCCACACACAGCCACAACAAAGGCCCTGGGCGCGGCCGTCGCGACCTGGGCGAGGCCAGCAGGTGCCGGCGTGCACGCACGCACGCAACTAGGGGGTCGGCCACGGCGCGGCCGGCAGGAGCGGCGACACGGATGCTGCAGAGCCGACGTAGCAGCGAGCGCGGTGTGGCAAGGTGCAGGGGAGCAGCGGTATGCAGCGGCCAATGGTGGACAGGGAGCAGGGGCGGCGAGCGGCAACAAAGCAGCAGGGACGCGAGCAGCTAGCGGTGAGCAGCAGGGACGGGCGCGGGCGACTGTGGCACGACCCGCGTGGGCGTGCGGCCAGCGATGCGCGGGCGCGTCGGGACGGGACCGGGTCGCTGCTAGGGGTGCACAGGCGGGCGTAGGCGTGGCGGGGAGGCAGCGGCAGTGGTAGAACAGCAGCAGTGGCATGGAGCAGTTAAGAGCAGCAGCAGCTCGCAAGGAGAAGAGGCAGAGCAGCGGCAGTACGCACACGTGTACACGTATGCTGAAGCTCAGGCACGACAGTGACGGCGGCTTACGACGTACAAATCGAAGGGGAAAAGTAGGGGAATCGGTCGAGGGCCTCACCGCGAAGCTTGTCGGCGCGCCCGAGGAGGCCGGGGCGGTTCGGTGGTGGAGGACCCGACGGCAGAGGTTGAAGAAGTTAGTCGATTCGGTCAAGGTGGGGCCTCAGAGCTTGAGTTGATCCGCGTAAACGAAGCAGGGGAGGCAGGTGGAGCTCCTAGCTCAAGCTCGGCCGGAGGGAACGACGACGATCGCGGAGACGATGAGGCGCGACGACGGCAGCAGCTTGGACGTAGTGAATCGGGGGAGGGAAAGGATGAGGGGAAGAACAGAGGCAAGGGTTTCGGGAGGGTGCGCTGGCGACGTCTTAACCAACGGGAGGAACCGTGGGACGGACGACGCGTGTGCATCGGCGATTTGAACGAGCGCGATGGGAATGAACAGGAGGTTGAAGGAGACTAGAGGTGGGCCGGGTTGCACTGTTCATTGGGCCATTTAAGCGCACAGTTCTGGTTTTATTTATTACCTCTCTATGTTTTCTTCTTTAGTTATTGTTTTGTATTTTTATTTTGTACCAAATGATTTTTGTTGAACGGGAGACTTGTCACTAAAATACTTGGCGACAATATGGAGTTGCCCACAAGTTTTTGGGGATTGTTTCTAATCCATCCAATTTATGTTTGAATTTAAAAGCTCTACATAAGTGTTATTGGGCCACTTCATCATTTATTGGGGAATTATTGGTGAGTCAAATGATGTTGGTTTTAACATGACAAAGGTCAGAGGGATTTATACTAAAATGCAAACATTTTAGTATTATCGTTTGGAGAAACAATATTTTTGTTTGTCTTTTAATTTGAATTTGAGGTCGGTTTGGAACAAAGTGATGATTAGCAAAATTTACTTATAATGATGTGGCAGCATTAACAGGAGTTTACTGTAGCATGACACTGGGAGTGTTACAGTGTTCTTCTTGATGAAAAATCACATGTCCAAAAGATCTTCAAGAACTTCGCCAAGAAGGCCCAAAACCAATTTGATGTGAAGATCAAGAAGGTTCAAAGTGACAAGGAAACGTAGTTCAAGAACGCAAAATGTGTATACCTTTCTTGACGAAGAGGGGATTTCACTTGAGTTCTCAGCTACATACACGCCTCAAAAAATTGGAGTTGTCGAGAGGAAGAACTGGAAACTTATCAAGGTGGCAAGAACGATGCTTAATGAATACTAGACACCAAGACACTTTTGGGCGGAAGCGGTTGAGACAACTTGTCATGCTATGAATCGACTATATCTTCACAAGCTTCTCGGTAAAAACGGCGTACGAGCTACTCACCGGTAACAAACCCCAAGTTGGATACTTTCGAGTATTCAGCTCAAAATGCTACATTCTAGATAAGCATAATCGTTCGAAATTTGCTCTAAATCTCATGAAGGTTTCCTACTTGGTTACAGCTCAAACTCTCACACCTACTGTGTCTACAACAACTTCACACGAAAGGTTGAAGATACGGTAGATGTGAAGTTTGATGGATCTAACAGCTCGCTATTAGAGTAATTGCCAATTGATGTAGGAGACAGAGATCCATCAGAAGCAATCCAAGACTTGTCTATTGGCAAGATTCGCCCAACGGAGGTGAAGGAGATCACTTCGTCCATTCAAGTGGAAGCCTCAATTTCACATCAAGGTGAACCACAAGTTGACTTGGAGGCATCCACAAGTGGAATGTGGCAAGACGCAGGGAATGAGGAAGTACATCAAGATGATCCACGTCGACCTCCCTCTCCACCTCCACAAGCGAACGGCAACATCATCAACAATGAAGAAGATGATGATGATGAGGAAGTTCCACCTCAACCCAAGCAAAAGCTTCCACGAGTTAGAGCAAGAATCTCAAGAGATCATCCCGTCGAACAAATCTTTAATGATATCCAAACCATGAGAATTACTCGCTCTAAAACTCGTTTGGCTAACTTTTGTGAACATTACTCGTTCATTTCTAGCATTGAACATATGAAGGATGAAGAAGCTCTTGAGGATTCATATTGGATAAATGATATGCACGAAGAGATCCACAACTTTGAAAGGAATCAAGTGTGGACATTGGTACAAAAGTCCAATGATGATCATGATGTCATTGGAACCAAGTGGGTGTTTCGGAATAAGCAAGATGAAGATGGACAAGTTATACGCAACGAGGCTCGTCTCGTCACTCAAGGCTACACTCAAGTCGAAGGTATGGACTATGGTGAGACATATGCTCCCATTGCTAGACTTGAGTCCATTCGCAGTTTACTTGCTTATGCCAATCACCATGATATCACTTTACATCAAATGGAAATTAAAAGTGCTTTTCTAAATGGTGAAATTGAGGAGGAAGTTTATGTTAAACAAACTCCTAGCTTTGTTAATCCCAAGAAACCTGATCATGTTTACAAACTTCACAAAGCTCTTTATGGTCTTAAACAAGCTCCTAGAGCATGGTATAAATGCTCGACCAAGTTCCTAATTGAAAAAGGCTTTGAAATTGGAAAAAACCATTCTACAATTTTTATTTAAAGGGTTAATGGTAAATTATTTGTATGCCAAATTTATGTGGATGATATCATATTTGGTTCTACTAACCCCCATTTTAGTGAAAAGTGTCGAAGGCTAATGTCGGAGAAGTTTGAGATGTCTACGATGAGTGAACTCAAATTTTTCCTTGGGTTGCAAATCAAGCAAACCAAGGAAGGTACCTTTGTCTCACAAACAAAGTGTACCAAGGATCTTTTCAAGAAGTTCAACATGCATGAAAGCAAAGGTATGAAAACACCCATGCCTACTAGTAGACATCTTGACTTGAGTAAGGACGGCAATCCGGTTGAACAAAAGGTTTTCCATTCTATGATTGGTTCGTTTTTATATCTATGTGCCTCCCGTCCTAATATTATGCTAAATGTGTGCATGTGTGAACGATATCAAGCGGATCCTAGAGAATGTCATCTTAAGGCCGTGAAAAGGATAGTGAGATATTTAATTCATACACCAAACTTTGGCATTTGGTATCCTAAGATGTCATCTTTTGATATTTAATTATACCTTAAGGTTCTTGGGGTGTGGTTCGGTGGGTGACCGGAGGCCGTTCGGTCCAGTTTACGTACGGCGGCGAGGAAGAAGGGGTCGGAGGCCCTCCCGCGCCTCCGCTGGGTGAAAGAGAACAGCTGCACCGGTGGTGGATTCCCTCCCTTGCCAACGGTGACAGTGTTAAGCCTCTTTGTCTTCCCGGTGGATAGATCCTGCCGGCTCTTTGACTTGCAGTGAGGGGAGAGAGAGAGGCCAACGAAGTCTTGTTTAGATCTGGAGAGGGTGAGAGAGTGTGAAGACAACAACTACAAGCGCTGAGGCTCCAGCTTGTATATATACTGGAGAGAGAGTGTGAAGAGTGCAAACCCTAGAAAACAAGCGCCGAGGCTGCAGCGTATACATGATGAGGTGATTATACAGTCACTACGAGTTCATATAGCTCTGTATCCATCAATTTTGACCAGTCAAAGAATCCTCCTGGCACCGCCCATATCACTTTCTCTGTCAAGCGGGGCCTACCTGTCATTGGGTGGAAGAAAGAAGTCGAACGAAAATAAAATTATGCACAAGTGTAGTTATCCAACCCGAGACCTCAAGTTTGATGAGCGAACGGGCTAACCAGCTACACCACCCTCCCGTTATGTTCAACGAGAGGAAAATAACCTTTTATACATTCCTGCATTCATGTGACAAGCATGCCGTGTTTTTTTTGCGGGCGAGTCATTGGGATTTAAATCATAATCGTGTCACGTAACTTTGGTGGTAAGGTCTTTTGGGATTTAAAGCAGTGTTGGTAGTATAGAAATAATGCAGCCTTAGTCACCTTACCTCTCTCCACGTAGTACGTTGGGTCCCACTAGTCAGAGGGTGAATCAAACAAATTAATAAGAAAAATTCAAAGCTCCAGCGGTGTATCTTACCTCACACATCTCGCTACTGCTTGTGAACACTGTCCAGTTGATCCCTCTGTTTGCTCACATACTATTTTAAGTGAATCCTTATTATAACATGCACACTATTTTGGGCACTTGTATTTGACCTAAGTCAGTGTGCCACCGTATCGCGTACTACCTCCGTCTAGGTGTAATAAGTCACGTCAGAAGGTGTAGCGGGACCAGGGTGCAAGCAGATTGGAGGAGAAGGAAAAACTTGACCAGTCGTTCCTCCAATCAAAGCCCTGATTTCTGTCTCTAAACACAACAATTAATCCCCACAACTAAGAGATGCCGTTTTAGCTACCATGCAGGGCCACGTATTAACTCGCATGCAAGCCGACTTTGATTTCTTGACTGATCAACGCGTAGTTGCGCTCCATGCATTGAGTTTTCGGGGGAGATAACAAGGCAGAGTAAGGAGCGTTTGGTTACATTGCTTAGGTTGGTCATAGTGGTGAGTAACTTGGACTAGTAACATGCATATGTTACTAGTCTATGTTACTACTAGTACCTTTGTCCTGGTTTATAGGTGCCCATTGTAGTTTGTGCCAAATTCTGACCAAAGATTTAACTAACAAAATGTTAATGCATGTCAACAAAAAATATATCATTGGATTCGTATTTGAACTTAGTTTTCAATGATATAATTTTTGTGACATGCATGAACATTTTGTTAGTTCAATCTATGGTCAAAATTTGACACGAAATACAATAGGGACCAATAAACCAGTACACGGTTTGCCGTCGGAAGTGAGCCAATCTAGCTCTCCTGAGCTAGCAAGGTTTTTCTAGCCCACCCAAGCTAGCTGGCCCACAAAAGCTAACATGTTTTAACAGTTCCAAATGCCTAACCTTGCCCGGCTAGGCTATAAACTGTTCTTGCTAAGGATCCAAACGCTCCCTAAGTAACTCGCACGATATTCCTATTCTATGAACCTGTGTGTACGTGTGCGTGTGTGTTTAACAGCATGTGTGTGTTAGAAAGAGCGACACATCGACCTACTCCTACAGAGAGATGGTGTGTAGTGTATGATTTAGCCGCGAGAGTCGGTGCATCCTCTTCCGGGCGTCCGGTCGGGACAGGCGGACCGCTGCCACGCCCGCTCCTGACCAGCCTGGCCCACCCAAAGCCCCTCCATCGCCCGCGCGCGCTTCTCGCCAGAAACGGTCAGCACCGCTCCAAAGAATCGGTGCCGCATTCATGCCCGGGCAGAGCGGACGCGGCCTCTCACTGGCGCCTGCGTTGAAGAGAGAAGCAGATTCAAGAGTGATGGTTGCTTCGTCCATCCAACTTACTGCTAGGTCTATGTGATTTAACGGCTCATTGGTCATTATTACTGAGGTGGTAGGACTGCTGGATGTCCCACGCTTTCGGCGAAAGGAGGTACTACTAGATTACAATTTTCTCCGTTCTTACAGTGGAGGAGTGCAAGAGCAGTGAAAACACACAGGCTCAGTGATTACATGGCCCACCTCACATTATCACCATATTCTCTGGACACCGTGCGACACCTAACTCTTTACATAGCACTACTAGTACAGTATGTACTGTAATTTATCCGAATTTGTACAATGCTATGAAGCTTCCAGCTTCTGTTTCATGTATCTTGCGTCCAAGGTTGCCCGTTGCAACATTTCATCAAATACAAAGGAGACTAACATGCATGCTATTGCATCTCAATGATTGACAGATCATAGCCAATATGTACTCCCTCCGTTCCAAAATAAGTGTCTCAACTTTATGAAAACTTTAGTACAAAGTTGTACTACTACTAAAGTTGACACTTATTTTGGAACAGAGACAACTAAGAAAAAAACAATCCATGCAGTTTCTAGCCCTTGAACCGTAAACTCTAACCAGGCTTTAATTTGTTGGCAACGTTGGAGCTTCCGAAGAAATGAAGTTTGCAACCCTTTGACCATCGGATCATTTTGTGCAGTTTCACCAAAATCGAGATGAGCATCCCTATGGCAAAGAAACTGAAGAAGCGTGATTAGAATAAGATTACTAGGACTAGTTGATGAGACATAAACTCATCACAAATACAGTACGTAGAAGCTAGTAGAGGTATGTGCGTGGCAAAGAAGTAGAGAAATATCCACATGGAGTGATGTGGGCAGCTGGAGCAGTGGTGCAAGCCGGCTGTAAAGGGAGTTGTACCTGAGGGATGTCGGGACGTAGCTCAACCTAGACGAGGGTGGCGGGAGGCGGCAACTGCCCACGTAGCAGGAGTGAGCAAGGGACGAAGGCAACCTCACCGGCTTTGTGAGAGAGAACGGCAGGGACCCCTGATCGGGACGTGCCGACAGTGGGTTTTCACCGTCGGAGACGGCTACCGCATCTACATTAAGCATCCACCCCTTCCCCCGGCAGATGTGATCTGCTGGGATGTTCGAGATGTGGCCACAGTCGTTTTGTGTGAGAGAGTGTGAAGAGAGCAACCCCAGCAAGCAACCGTGTAGGCTCGTCCTGACTATGTATATAGTGGGGCGGTTTCCTTTTCTGTCCATACGAACCTATTTATATTGCGTACGTGCCACCGAAGAAAAAAACTTTATTTAAAAATGACGCGGCACCTACTACTCGTTCTCCTATCAACCTTGCGCTTGGCATCTCCAAAATATTAACCTTGCGATTAGCTCTTCGCCTCTTCGGGGAGTCAAGCAATAATAGTACTGCAGTATATATTGTTCTGGCTATATGAGACCGAATGAATTGCTGCACGTAAACCACGTGGGCGAGGGTCGAGGGGCGATGGAGAGTGCATACTATAACGTCCGTTTCAAAATGAGAGCAAAATGAGTGAATCTACACTTTAAAAGACGTCTATATACATCAGTGTTTGGAGTATGTACTAGTAGTTCATATTGAAATCTACTAAAGGACATATATTCCAAACAATATGATAATCTCTCTAACCAAGGTAGGGACGAGGAGTAAATGGAGGGAGTAGTAAAATTTTCTCCTCGTCCTCACGAGCCACCGCTGGCGATGAGCGAGGCGAAGCGTGGCGTAGTACTACTACCTCTGTCCTGGTTTATAGGTCACCTTTGTAGTTCGTGCCGAATTTTTACCAAATATTTAGCTAACAAAATGTTAATGCATGTCAACAAAAATTATATCGTTGGATTCGTATTTCAACATAGTTTTCGATGATATAATTTTTGGTAACATGCACGAACGTTTAGTTAGTTCAATCTATAGTCAAAATTTGACACAATATATAATGGGGACCAATAAACCAATATAGCAAGCTTCACCTCGTCCTGTGAGCCACCGCGCCCGTGGGCGGGGGAGACGGCATAGTAAGCAAGCTTCTCCTCGTTCTGCGAGTTGACGGGACACATCAAATGTAATACGTATAGAGCATCTCGAGTGTATAGAACGTTTCCTCTAAGGTAGGACCCACATGGTTTGCCTCTTTTTTAACATAACGCATCAAGTCGCACTGTGTTTGTCCACCCGTGGTAGACGATCCTCCATCAAGTGGACAACCAGTACACGTGTCAAATTAACACGTGGGCTGCCTTTTCGTACAAAAATGAGCTCCACCGTGTACCCGTGCGGGTGTGGTTGCCAAAAAGACGGGAGTACGTGTGTTGTGCATGCACCTCTTCTCTTCGTCCACGACCCCCACCTACGTGTGTGTGAGAGAGAGAGATACAAACCTAGACATATGGTGTGTGCGTTCGTGAGTCTTTTTTGTTTGGGGGTGATTTCGTGAATGTATCTGTGGGAATATGTGTCAATGACATCTCAAACAAAATTTTGCATGCAATGTGTGTGAAATAGAGGCCTATCCATATCATATATAGAGGGGGCAATCCACGAGAAGAGAGGGAGGGATCATAGATATCGATAGAGTCGAAGAGTGGATCAAGTGGGTGGGTGCGAGATCGATGAAGAGAGCCATCGTAATTGTGTGTGTGCAAGTCAAAGATATAGGGCGACTGACCTACCGGAACGTCAGAGGGCACATGGCAAGTTTGTGTGTGGCAGGGTGACATGACTAGAGCAGTCGATGTATCGATGTGTGTGGGGGGTGGGGTGGGGGGAGGCAGAGGCCTAACTAGAGAGGTAGAACGACTCATATATGTGTTGAGAAGGAGAGACCCAGCTATGTCTTGAGGGAGAGCGGTCGACATCCATACATAAATGAAGGACGGGAAATAGGTTGGGACAGAGAGAGATAGAGACAGAGAGAGGGAGAGGGGTAGAGTGTTGGATGGGTGATGGAGTTGCTTCTCGAAGATGGTGGGAGAGGCCTACTAGACAAACTGAGGGTAGAACTGCAATATTATCAAGAAGAGTGGCGATGTGTTTCTGTGTGTGCCTGTGCGTGATAGATCTGTCGGGACGCATGCATGGATGATGAAGGGGAACCATGTGTTTGGTAATCAAACCTAACTAGATCGGTAGATCAATTGTTGTTTGTCGGAGGAAAGGAGAGACGTAACTAATGAGGTAGATCGATCGACGCATGGGGAAAACAAGTTATAAGGACCTAGCTAGCTATATGTATAGTAGGAGATTGGTCGGTGTACATCCATTTGTTAGAGGAAAATAAGGCCCAGCGAGACGGATAGACAGAGAGAATGGAGCTAGGAGGTGGTGCGAGAGGCCGAGCTACTAGCTAGATAGGGGGAGGAGTGTGCGGTTGTGAGATCGATGAAAAGAGGGGTGAGAGTTTACACGTGTGTGGGACCATATGAGAGACACGAGGCATGGTCACAGAAAGGAGGAGATGGAAGGTGCGTGTGTATGTTGTAGGCAGACGTCGCTGGAGAGGTTTATCTATCCGTGTGTGTCGGAAAGGAGTTGTGGAGACTGTGGGAGAACGAACTAAAGAAAAAAAATGAATGTGCACGATGGATGGAATGCTGAGGGAGGGGGAGGGCGAGGAGGGCGTGTGCGTGCACGGGAGAAAGTTAGTGCTGGCTACAAAGGTTAGAGAATTGTGTGGGTGTAAGAGACTAACAAAGATCATAATTTGATATGAAAGTGGATTCATATATTTGAATAGGAGATCATAGTGTTATAAACATATGCATGCATGAATATAGCGGTGATACGCGTGTTGTGGTTTTGCACATGTTACACCATAATGTGATAATACATGGCGTTTGCAACTCACAACTAAATGTCGAACAATCTAAACCATACTATACATTGAACAATCTCACATTTTATTTGAATTTGTGATAATTTGCGGCGTTTGCAGCTTACAACTAAATATCGAACAATCTAAACAATACTATATATCAAACAATCTCAGATTTTATTTGAATTTGTGGTAATGTGTGGTGTTTGCAACTCATATCTAAATACTTGTAGGCGTAGGGGGCGGGGCACCATACATTATGTGATGAACACATTATACATATGAGACATTGTTTAGATTACGAAGATCTAGCTAGAGCTTGAAATGTACTGTGATTTGAAAACAACATAAAGTGGATTCAAAAAATCGAGTTCGAGTCCATATAGTACACATAGTTCATATCTAACTCGAGAGTAATCATGTGGTGTGCTGTGAAGATAATACACAAACGATGGTTTAACTTGACAACAATGATGATTGTAGATCTTATTAAAATAGATAAACGAATTCAAATGGTTTGACTTCACAACAATCATTATTGTAGATCTTATTCAAATAGAGAAACAAATTCAAATTTAGTTCATATTGAAGCGGTAGTATATACGTTTGGAATGCACTAAAACGTTCATTTGAGTAGCAGGTTGCATGGATTATACACGTAGCAAAATATTTTAATTGAACATAACATGAATTCAATGTTTTGAATGACATTTGTAGTGCGAATTGATTTGGTACAGTACACGGGACTAGACTCTCTTGTGTGTTGTGAATTGATTTCTTTTCGTTTTTTCATCGACGGAAGTTCGAATTAATTTGGTACAGTACATGTTAGGCTTGTCCGGAAATTTTAACCCGCGCCTTGTTACCCCGAAATATTTAAGATATAACTTTGTCTCCTTGTGCTCCGACAACTCCCTCCATCTCAACCCGCGCCTTGCTATTCCAAAATTACAACGCGCACAAAAACTCCCACCTCCTGTGAAATCCCGACACTCAAAATTCCCGTGATACCCCTGAACCGAAAGAACCGCCTAGGTCAAATTGGTGGGGGTACTTTCATAACTTACCCCACATTTCGGATAAGCGCGTCCCTAAGCCATTGTTCCCCACTCCCATCCCATCCGCCCACCCATTCGTACACCGAGGCCGCGAGAACCCGCGAAGCCCCACACCCTCCTCCGTCCGCCACCCAGCCGGAGCCTCTTCCCCGACGACGTCGTCCACAGCAACACCTCGACGTCCCTCATCCACCGTACAGGATGAGGGTCCGTCATTGATCTCGTCATCCCACCGATTCAGCCACCCCGTCCTCCACCTCCAAGGAGCTGCCCCGGCGTTCCCCTCGTCTTTCGCGCCACCTCCATTCCCATGCCGACGTCCTCACCTGCACCACCGGAGGAGCATCATCATCACCGTTTCCTCAGATGAAGCTGAGGCCTAATGGGCCACCAAAGTGGTTGTACACTAATCGCCACATTTAGTTCTTGATTCGATCTCACGGTGCTGCCGGCGCTCAGTCCCGAGCCGACACGGCGCGGCTCCATCCACGGCGGCATCGCCGGCCACTTCCTCCATGGCGTCGCTCCCTCGGCGGCGACGTCCACATCCGTAGGAGCTGCTACTGCTTTAGCTCTTGCTCGCGCTGCTGCGCTGCTATTGCTCTCGGTCGCCTGCTTGGTCTGCTCTTGCTATTGCTCTTGTTTGTGCTGCTGCTCTCGCTCTTGCTCTTGCCTGCGATGCTGCTCCGATCTAGCTACACTTCAGTCGACTGAATCGACTTTTGGGTCAGTCGATTTTCAGGGGGTGGGGGGCTCGCCAGAGTTAAGGAAGAACCAACCATAGCGGGGAGGGGGCTCGTCGGAGAGGTACCCCACTATCTATTTTAAAGTTCAGGGTGGGGTGGTGGTCGCCGGCGGTAGTGGGGTGGTGGCGTGGGGATCGCCGGAGAAAAAGCTCGGCACGGGGGGGCCTAGAGGGATGGTCGGGGCGGCGGCAGACCGGCGGTGGGGAGTGGTTTCGGGGTGGAGGGGGCGGCTCTTTGGTCGGTGGTGACTGGCGGCTTAGGGGGGTGGAGGTTGAAGATGAACTGCAGGCCCTTGATTTCATATCCAATGGCTGGAAAATCGACTGACCAGAGATGAAAAAGTCAGTCAACTGATGTGTAGCCTCACCTGATGCTGCTACACGACCAGCTGCCCCGGCTCTCGCATGCGCTGCTGCTGCTGCTACTGCTTTTCTGATACTAGTGCGTTCAGTTTCGAAAGTAAAATTCAGTTTCGACAGCAAAATTCAGTTTCGATAGCAAAATTCAGTTTCGACAGTTAAGTTCAGTTTCGATAGTTAAATTCAGTTTCGACAGTTAAGTTCAAAGATGAGCGGCTAATGTATTTTACATCTAGCAATTTGTGGTTATGTATTTTACATCATCTATTGGAGATGCTATTAGAATTCCACTCAGGTTAACGTTGTCTCTCCTGTCCTCCTTCATCCTCGGCGTCGTACAACTCACCGGAGCTGCTCCAACGATTTAAACCCTCCATCACAGCGGAGCAGTACCCCGGGCTCCATCTCAAGATGCCTAAGATCTTCTTCCCCTCCTCCGACAGCCAAGTCAGCCGGATCATCCTCACCGATCAACCCAATCACGCTAAGATCGACATGGCCTCGCCAAAGAGGTTGTACACTTGTTGCATCTCTTTTTTACTCTACATGTCATATATATTGTTTGTCCACAAAGCACACGCAGTAACGTGAAATATGATTAGTTTCTCCTACTATATGACAAGCAGTGAGGTACCAGGCAACTTAGCTATCCGTGATGGACTCTCTTGAACGCCATTATTATTTATCTCTGCGCGTTTGAGCTGTGCATTTGTTGATGGGCCTAGGAGTTGAGCTAGTTGGGCAGTGGCCTGGGTCCAAAGTAGTAGAAGTAGCACAAAAACATTTTTTGAGTGTAGGCTTTTCCTTGCTCAAGCCTGCCTGCTAGAATCGCCAGTGCTTGAAAGGAAAACTGAAGGAAAAACACAGGAATTGGAAAGTTTCCTATGGTACTACTATTCATGCATTTGGTTCAAAGGAATGGAGCAAAGGAAAACTGTAGGATTTGTTCCTTTAGTGTCTCGTTGAAAGAAAAACCATAGGAATTTTAATATCCACTTGTCCTCCTTTTCAAATTCCTATTCATGTAGCACAAGACTAAGAGATAGTAGCATAATAGCATTATAACCATACATTTTCTTGTGGTTTGACTTAATCTCACCATGCTTCTTTGCATCCTGTGATCTTCCAATCCTTGTGAACCAAACACCCAGTTGGCGTAAATCATGTGTTTTCAAATTCTCTGTTTTGCACGTGCATTCCCATCCTATTACTGTGTATTTCCTATCCCTGCGTTGTTAGAATCCTCCAATTCAAATGAGCCCTTACAGAATTACTTCTCTTACAGATAGTTGTCAAAGAAAATCTTGTGTGGATTGTCCCGCTCCTGCTGCGCCGTCGTCCACCCCAGCTCAGCTACTCAAACAACAGAAGGGTCCAGCACAGCAGGGATCCAGCCTCCAGACTGTCTTCCGCCGCCTCAGATCTTATTCCCAGCCACTGGCAGCCATGACAACTGCATTACCATCATCAACCGAGAAGATGGCCTCGAGGACTACACGGGTCCGCAAGAGAGGTCGCACTCTTTCGTGTCTGCTTACGTTATGCATAGCTTAATATTACATGCTACTTTATCGTCCTGTTCACCGACTAGACTCTGAGTCAACTCCAAACTAATGGTCAAACTTGAGTTTCTAAATGGTTCTGGGGTACATATAGGGGTCGCAATCAATAGTATCTATCTACTATCTGGTTAATCTCTGGTGTCTACTATGAGTTTCATTTTGGGTGAGAAACAAACATTAAGAAGCCATTATCTGTATTTTTTAATTGAAGCCATTATCTGCCTGCTATCATTGGTTTTGGGTCTATCCATAGGTTGCTACCATCACTCTGGATTTCTGCACGCACTCCTTACATAATCTCACTACGTTTTATTCCTATGCATGTCAGTTATTGTACACAATGGAACTGAACATGTAGAGAAAAAGAGACGAGCCTTGCGTGGCAATAAAATTTCATGCAGACATCGCTCCATGGTAGGCGCAAAGGCAGCCCCCCCTCCACCCATTTCGATTGTAATCGAGAGGAAGATATTTTTTCTGAGGGGGATTCAGAAGGAGAAGACCACTCCTATTTACCCCATGAGGTCTTCGCTCTAACTTGGCATGTTGACGTTGGTTATATCATGCATATGGTGCCTTGCATTGCTTACTTTATACATCAAATATGTCATCTGCTTAGTTTAGGCATGCTTTGTGTGAATGCCATCTGTTTAATTTATTCATAGTTTATGTGAATTATGCAACGCCATCTTGTTTAGCCAGGCATCATATATGTGAATTTTGCAATGCCATCCTACTTATCCAGTCATCTTATATGTGAATTATACCAGGCCATCCTTTTTTTCATTACGTATTGCATTTGTCAACAATGTTAGTACATTCAACTACTCTTCATGTGCATCAGCCATTTGACACGGTGATGGAAAATTCTGGAGTGAAAACAAGGTCTTCGGAGCAGACTATGCTATCTGACGAAGTGCATATCTTGCTGGTTATGGATAGCTCCTCAGAGGAGGATTTAGAGACAGATGACCAGTCCTATCCCCCCCCCCCAAGGTGTATGCTCTAAGTTGGCAGGGTTATGTTGCTCATATCGTGTGTATGGTGTCTTGCATTGCTATGTCATTTGATTAGTTTAGACATGCTTTGTGTGAATGCCACCTGTTTAGTGTCTAATTACCATATATGTGAATTATGCATTGCCATCTTGTTGCAAGACATTATATATGTGAATTATGCAATGTTATCTTGTTGCAAAGGCATTATATATGTGAATTATCCAATGCCATGTTGTTTAGCCAATCATCATGTATGTGAATTATATCATGCTATCATTTTTTGTATTACATGTTCCATTTGTTGACAACATTTGTATATTCAACTACTCTTACTGTGCAGCCATTTGAAGCGGTGATGGAAGTATCTGGAGTGAAAACAAGGTATTCAGAGCAGACAATGCTACCTGCTGAAGTAGATATCTTGCTGATACAAAGAGCTCCTCAGAGGAGGATTCAGAGACTGATGACCAGTCCTATTTCCCCCCTGAGGTCTATGCTCAACTTGGCAGGGTTATATTACCCATGTCATGTATGTTGTCTTGCATTGCTTAGTTTTTACATCATATATGGATTGCCATCTGCTTACTTCCTTACTATATAAATCATATATTTGAATTAGATCATGCCATCATGTTTACATACACAGCATCTATCTGAATTATGGCATGGCAACCCATTTAATAGACATCATATAGTTATATCATCTCATCCTGTTTAGTGTTTACACTCATCACATTTTGAATTATGTCATTCTATTCGTGAATTATATCATGCTATCATGTTTCCATAGGTGGCATGTATGTGAATTATGGCATGCCAACCTATTTAATAAAGACATTATATAGTTATATCATGCCACCCTGTTTACATAGTCATCATATTTTGAACTATGTCTTCCATCTTTTTTAGTTAGCCATCATAATGTGAAATTGTGTCATGCTATCATGTTTAGTTAGCCATCATATATGTGAAATTGTGTCATGCTATCATGTTTGGTTAGACAGCATAAATGTGAATTATTTCATGCCCTCTTTTATTCCCCACTATCCATTGCACCTGTCTTATCATACAATGGCTTTACATTCAATTACTTTTCTTGTTTATCAGCCATTTGAATTGGAGAGGGTGATGGCAGTATCTAAGGGAGTAACAACACGGTCTTCAGAAAAGATAGTGCTACCAGTTGGTGCAGATAGAACCACGGTTGTACTTGCCCAAGAACCAGCCCCACCACACATAACCCAGACTCTCGCAGATTGTACCCCTACCCAGTTGGACAGAGAACGAGCTACACCCCTGCTAACCCCAACCCCAGCAGATAGTAACCCAGTTCTAGTTGACACAGCACCGTCTCCACCACAGAGCACCCAAACACGATCAGTTAGTAAGGGAACTGCAGTGCCCAAAGCACGAGGACCACCACTCTGAATCCCAACTCAACTCTTAAAGGATAGAAAGAATTGTTCTCAGGTCAGGTTCTGTAGCTATGGTTCATACTCCTTTGCTCTTGCATCACTGTATTTACTCATACCAACTATTTTCAAATTTGAAGGATGGAATTGAAACTCCAATGGCACAACAGGTATGTTTTAAACTTGTTTATTTAACTGGTTTGCTGTTGTAACTTGCTCTATGTTGATTTCAGTTTCAATTGAATAAACAGTTATGTTCTCATGTCATGCACATTACAAGTGTTGTTATTTCTCAATAGTTACGCACACTTATATTCTGTCTATTATGCTTTGTCTTGAACACATATTATTTGAACTGTGTCTCTATCTTGATTTGGCAACAAAAACTAGAATGATATAGACCATAAAGTGACCATGGTACATAGATATATGTTTGTTTCATGTTGTTATCCTGTCCACTTTACTACTAAACTGATTTACCAAAATGAGTTTCATATACAACATGGTAAACCTGTGATGTGTCTGCTTGTTTCTCTTTTAGAATGCGGACAAAATATTGGAGAAAAGTACCTCGTTATGCAATGGTAAAGGAAGTAATGCAGATAAGATTCAAGATAGTGAGACATCCCTGTTGGTCTCCAAGAAAGCTGATAAAAACTATCTTGACGACAGTGAGAGAACCCAAAAGTCCTGTCTTGATGTAGTGTTCGAGCTACTGGCCACTACTGCTGGCACAAGCTCTTCGAACTCGCTGCCTGAATCAGTTCAAATAACCATGGGCTACATATTTATTTCCTTGTTGTCTTGTTTATTTGTTTGCTTGTAGTCAGTGCAGTTCTTTTTCCGCGGTTTGGCCGCAATAACCTATTTTTTAAAACTAGGCCACAATAACCATGGGCTACATATTTACTGTAGTTACCATGGGCCTCCTACGGGCTGTAGAAACAATGGGCCTTGTAAAGGCCGTAGAAACAATGGGCCTTCCACGGGCCGTAGCATCTATGGGCATTCTACGGGCCGTATGATCGATCGGCCAAACATGGGCCAATAACAGACAACATTATGGGTTGTAAACGGGCTAGATTTGGAATCGTCCGTTCATGGGCCGACAATAACGGGCCGTTGTTAATCGGCCATATTTGATGACGATATGGAAACATCCCAACGGATTAACGGGCCGCAAATGGCCGATTGTAACCATGGGCTGAATTTGGCCCACAAGCAGAAAAGGCCAGTAACGGGTCGTAAGTAACCGAATGCTGGAAATAAGCCCAAAAATAAATGGGCCCTGAGAAGGCCGAAAGATAACACGGGTTGGAAACGGCCCAATGGAATAATGGGCTGTTAGTGGGTATGAAGCGATACATTGTTCATTGCGGGCCAGATTCACTATAGGTCGTTAATGGGCCAAGAGTTACAAATGGCCTCGTATGGGCCAAAATGTTGGGTTCTACGGTAGGGTGCGTCGACTGCAAATTAAAAATTCCTATGCGCAGAACATCCAGGAACATGCTACGGGAGATGGATCACAGTTCATTACCACTAGACGCCAGCAGTTGTCGTGCGGTGGAAGAAGAGTTGGGGGCAGCGCGTCTGCGTGGATCGCCTCCTCCTCGTTCGATCTCCCTCGGCGGCGGTCATCCGATCCCACGTGCGAAGTTCGCCGGAAGCGGCGCAAGTGCACCGCCTCTAACGGTATCCGTGCGTGCGGGAGGAACGTCGTCTGCGGCGGACTGCTAGGTCCGATCACACAATCGGCGAGTGGAGGTGGCTATTCGCAACACATGCAAACCCTAGTCGCAGCGCCGAAGCGATCAACTGCCTGAGTGTGCCGCACCTCCACTTTATATAGGCGTCCATCGCGGGCTCAATACTTGGGCCTCGCACGGACCCTAAAGCCCAAAGTCTATTCGGTCACGTTCCTAGTCCGATTCGGATCACATCCGACCGTGTCCTACTTAACCGACCTCATAGGTTCCTTCCCTTGCTGCGACCCCTTAGGTTCAAGTCGGCTTGGTCACGATTCGGATCACCTCCGACCATGCGGTTGGTAGCGGCCTCTAGCAAGGCGTGCCGACCACCAAGCGAGCGATGAAGCTGGTTAGGCGAACTCAGCATAACGTGTCACACTTCGCTCCTTTGCCGCACGATATATGTTGTCGGGCTCAAAGGCGAGCCTCATCCTTGTGCTAACCCGACCTCTTTCTCGTTCGGTGATACCGACCACAATCCGGATTATCTCATAATCCTTGTCGCATGGCCATGCTATTCCTGGTCGAGATCACACGAGGGGCCCAGAGTATATCTCTCCGATCGGAGGGGCAAATCCCATCTTGCTCGACCGTGTCTCGCAAACATGGGACTGGACAAACCCGAAACCTACCTTTGTAACTACCCGGTCATGGAGTAGCGTTTGGTCGGCCCAAAGCAAGTCATCACCATCCAGTACATGTGTCACTCAGGTCTTAGGACATAGAACGTATGTTGTACTAGAGACTCACAGATGACATATCGCTGCGTCTCATAGTTGGGTCTGTCCGACTCAGACCTTATCTCGACTCGGATCCGACTATGTCGAATCCGACCAGACCTTTCCAAGTCCATATTATCCGGTTAGCATCCAATGCTCCATGGCTAGTGAGACCAAGCCATCGACCGTGTCATATGCCGCCTAGTCGGTTGTGCGTCCACACAGCCCTTTTGACTAGGGACCTTTTAGGACAGTCATCATACAATGCATAGTCCCACAAACAAGTCACATACTTGGCGATACACATCATTGATAATGTCCAAGGACTATCTTTATTCATAAACACATAGGAAATATCATCATACATGATTGCCTCTAGGGCATATCTCCAACAGTCTCCCACTTGCACTAGAGTCAATCAAATAGACATCGAATGCCCATAGCTCTAACGTGCCCCTCATGCTTGGGTTGTGGAAGCGGCTTAGTCAGCGGATCTGCAACATTTGCATCCGTGTGAATCTTGCATAACTCTACATCACCATTCTTTACGATCTTTCGTATCGGTGATATTTCCGGTCTATGTGTCCGACCTTGTGGTGATTCCTCGGCTCCTTGGCTTGTGCGATGGCACCGTAATTATCACAATAAAGGTCCAACGGTTTCACCGAGGCTGGGAAAATACCAAGATCATCCAGAAAATGCCGGATCCAAACACCTTCCTTTGCGGCTTCACAAGCCGCAATGTATTCGCTTCGTGGTATAATCGGCCACCGTATCCTGCTTGGAACTCATCCAATTACCGCTCCTCCGTTCGTGACGTACACGAATCCATACCGTGATCGACAATCATCTCATCGGTTTGGAAACTAGCATCGACGTAACCCCTTACGACGAGCTCTTCCTCACCTCCATAAACTAGGAACATCTCTTTAGTCCTTTTCGTGTACTTCAAAATAGTCTTTACCGCTGCCAAGTGACTCTCACCGGGTTGGCCTGGTATCTACTTGTTAGGCTTATTGCAAAAGCAACATCGGGCCTTGTACATATCATGGCATACATGATGGATCCGATTCTTTGAGGCATACGGAATCCTACTCATCCTGCTTCGCTCATCGGATGTCGAAGGACTCGAGTCTCGCTTAGCCTTATACCATGTGAGAGCGGCAAGAACCCTTTCTTCGCCTCACTCATGTTGAACCGCTTCAACACTTTATCTATGTACGTGCTCTCGCTTAAGCCGAGCAGCCTCCTCGATCTATCTCTATAGATCTTAATGACTAAAATATAGACTGCCTCACCAAGGTCCTTCATCGAAAACTTGCCATTCATTGATTCCTTGACCGAGTTCAGCATCGAAACATTATTTCCGATCAGTAGTATGTCATCCACATACAAGATCAAAAACACTATCGAGCTCCCACTTAACTTCTTGTATAAACAAGAGTCCTCTTCGCTTTTGATGAAACCAAGATCAGTGACGACTTCATCAAAACGAATGTTCCAACTCCGAGATGCTTGCTTCAACCCATAAATGGATCTCTTGAGCTTGCATACCTTACTAGTGCTAGTCGGATCGACAAAACCCTCGGGTTGTATCATATACACGTCCTCGGTTAAATTTCCGTGAAGGAAAGCCGTCTTGACATCCATCTGCCATATCTCGTAATCGAAATATGCAGCTATAGCTAGTATGATCCTCACCGATTTCAGCATCGCTACCAGCGAGTAAGTCTCGTCGTAGTCAATTCCTTGAACTTGTCCATAACCTTTAGCGACAAGCCGAGCTTTGTAGATCTGAACATTTCCATCCACATCGGTTTTCTTCTTAAAGACCCATTTGCAACCAATGGCGATTCGCCGGTGGCGGATCAACCAAATCCCGGACTTGATTCTCATCCATGGATTTTAACTCGGATCTCATGGCCTCCAGCCATGCCTCGAATCTGGGCTCACCATCGCTTCGCATACGTTGGCGGCTCGTCGCTTTCTAGCAACTATACATAAGGCACTCTGCGCTATCTCTCCGACCTTCGTGGTTCCGTTGCCGCTTGAACTTCAGGTTCCCTGACTGACTCCGGTATGATTTCATCACCACCGAGCCGTCCCGAGTGGTCCTTGAATTTCTTTGAGTCGAACCGTCCTCCCACTGGCCTCCCGGTGAGAAACTCTTTCTCAAGGAAAACCCGTTCGAGCAACAAACACTTTGTTCTCTTCCGGTTGTAGAAGCTATATCCCAAGGTTTCCCTCGGATATCCCACGAATATGCATTTATCCGACTTGGGTGTAAGCTTGTCCGACATAAGTCGCTGACAAATGCTTCACAACCCCAAATCTTTAGAAAAGACAAACTGGGACTCTTCCGGTCCACATCTCATGCGGTGTCTTGTCTACGGATTTTGATGGTACCCTATTAAGTGTGAAAGCTGCAGTTTCTAGAGCGTATCCCCAAAATGACAAGGGTAAATCCGATTTGCTCATCATAGACCGGACCATGTCCAACAAGGTCCTATTCCTCCGTCCTGACACGCCGCTTTCTGCATGGCGTGCCGGAGGTGTGAGCTGAGGTACTATACCTCGACTTTTCAGATGATCATCGAACTCCTGGCTCATGTACTCACCTCCACGATCGGATCGCGAAGCTTTATAGTCTTGCCGAGCTGATTCTCAACCTCGCTCGAAACTCTTTGAATTTTTCAAAAGTCTCCGACTTGTGCCTCATCAAATAGATATATCCATATCTACTCAAGTCGTCGGTAAAAGTCACAATCTTGATAGCCACCTCTGGCAGTTGTGCTCATTGGACCACACACATCAACGTGTATAAGCTCCAACAGCTCGGATGCCCTCTCGCAACTCTTTGCGAAAGGAGACTTAGTCATCTTGTCGAGCAAGCATGATTCACATGTCTCGAGCGATCCGAAGTCGGACGGGTTAGGAGCCCATCATCATGGAGCTTCTTCATGCGTTTCAGACTAATGTGTCCAAGCCGGCAATGCCGGTATGTCGGATTTATCTCATTAGGCTTATGCCTCTTGACATTTACGTTATAGACCGGTTCTGTTCTAGATTCAATATAAATAGCCCATCAACAATGGGTGCATAGCCGTGGAAGATACCATTCAAAAATATCGAACAACCATTGTCCTTTAAATTGAATTCATAACCCCGACTCATCAAACATGAGGCGTAAATAATGTTCCGACTAAGTGCAGGAATGTAATAACAATTATTCAATTCCATAATGAATCCGGAAGGGAGTCGAGCTGCATCGTGCCGACCTCCAACGCAGCAACTCTTGCTTTGTTGCCGACCACGATGTCAATCTCCCCTTGTGCCACATGCCTAGTTCTTACCAGCCCCCTGCATTGAGTTGCAAACATGAACAACCGATCTGGTATCAAATACCCAAGAGCTACTAGGTATGTCGACAAGGTAAATGTCTATAACATATGCAACAAGTGTACCTTTGCTCGAAGAAGCATTTCGGCCTTCTTGCCATGCTCTGCAAGCCACTTGCTACAGTTCCTCTTCCAGTGACCGGTCTCCTTGCAGTGATAGCAAACGGTCTTTGAGTCCGGTCCAGACTTCGGCGCAGCGGCAGAGGTTACCATCTCCGTGCCCTTTGCCTTAGCCTTTTTCTTGGACCAACTCTTCTTGAACTTAGCCGATTTACGCACCATCAACACTTGATGCGTGCCTTTCTTAATATCCTGCTCGCCACCTTGAGCATCCCATGCAATTCGGTGAGCTTCTTATCCATGCCATGCATATGATAGTTCGAGATGAACGTCCCATAGTCGGGCGGAAGAGAACCCGTAACAGCATCGAGTCAGCTCATCCAAGAGCGGGAAGCCCAAACGATCCAAAGCTTGCACATATCCGATCATCTTGATCACATGTGGGCTCGATGGATCACCTTCCTTCAGCCTGCAATCCATCAAGGATCGCCAGACGTTGAACCTTTCGGTCCTAGCACGTGTTCCGAAACATGCTCTTGAGACTCTCGATCATATCGTAAGCCTCAACATTTTCAAATCTTTGTTGCAAATCGGGCTCCATACAAGCCAAAGATCGACAACCGATCTCCGTTGATTCATCAACGAGTTTACAGTAGGCATTTTTAGCTGTGGCACTAGCATTATCGCAGGTTCCTCCGGAAGTGGATCCTCTAGAACATGTTCCTTTTATCGTGCTTGAGAACAATTCTCAAATTTCTATACCAGGTGGTAAAGTTTGTTCCATTCAGTTTATCCTTTTCCGTAATTGATTTCAATGCAAAGTTGGGTTGAGCAGGTGGTGCCATTGATCTACAAATGTAAAACATGCAATCACTAAGCAATGTGTTTATGTGGAGTAATTCTAGCCTAAACAGTAAATACTCCCATCAAGTCAAGATCCTCCGCAAACTCTCGGTGATTCAGATCCGACTAAGCGCATGCGACTAGTGAGCTTTAGCATCACTACTAGCCAACATACCTATTCGGTAAGCAACTCCTTGCTAATCGCATCTCTATACGACTCACATCGATCGGGAAGGTATCTCATACCCCCCCCAACCTTCTTTGCCACAAGGCCCAAAACCACTTTGATAGCCTTGTCAAGTTAACTCGATGGGTGCATGTCCGCGTGTCCCACGAACCCTTCAGTTCAAGGACACCCAGAAGACCCCCAATTTTATGAGCCCACTACTAGACGCATTTGACGTGCGAAGGTGCAACATCGGGATGGGAATTCACTTGATATTCATGAGGGATCTTTCTACCATTCTAACATGCATAGAAACAAAGAAGCATAACAATCACAAATAACACATATTGTGAAATAGTATGGCTCCTTCATGGACGTTCTTCTAGGTCGGCTCCGACTTCGATGACCATCTACTAACTCCATCTTGTTTGTCACGCCGGGACGCCAAGCCGCCAACCTGATCTCTATTATCCAACTATTACAACTAGTAATGAATTTTACATAGAGTCACAAGTCGACACGCAGGTCGTTATACAATATAATGACAGCACTTTGGCTCCTGCCAGCTGACAAACATGACACGCAGGCCACGTATAAATTACACACATGCATCACATACACATGAGCCATACTATTCACATCAAACCTGCAAAACAAAGTTATGTATAGAATCACATTCTACCGGTTTATGTGTCGGGTACGAAATACACGGCGCTACGCACACGGCGGTCCGATTCGGATTTACGTTTCACTGTTAACCCCGATGGCGGATGACCGACCGGTAGGGGTAGATCGTGTCACAACCTCATCGATCCCGATTTACAGAAAACATAGCCTCAACGATCCCCATGTGCGCTTGATCATATCAACCGTGCACATAGCCGATCTCTTCAAGGACAACAGATCTCATCTGCCGCCTCCACATATCTAATATGCATACGATCTGAATCCAAATCATATAACAGAGGCTCTGATACCATTGTTGGGTTCTACGGTAGGGTGCGTCGACTGCAAATTAAAAATTCCTAGGCGCAGAACATCCAGGAACATGCTATGGGAGATGGATCACAGTTCGTTACCACTAGACACGCAGCGATGCCGCGTCATGGAAGAAGAGTTGGGGCAGCGCGTCTGCGTGGATCGCCTCCTCCTCGTTCGATCTCCTCGAGCGGCGGTCGTCCGATCCCACGTACGAGTTCACCGGAGCGGCGCAAGTGCACCGCCTCTAACGGTATCCGCGCGTGCGGGAGGAACGTCGTGCGGCGGACTGCTAGGTCCGATCACACAGTCGGCGGCGAGTGGAGGTGGCTATTCGCAACACATGCAAACCCTAGTCGCCGCACCAAGCAATCAACTGCACGAGTGTGCCGCACCTCCACGTTATATAGGCATCCGTCGCGGGCTCAACACTTGGGCCTCGCACGGACCCTAAAGCAAAGTCTACTCGGTCACGTTCCTAGTCCAGTTCGGATCACATCCGACCAGTGTCCTACGAACTGACCTCATAGGTTCCTTCCCTTAAGCGCGCGACCCCTTAGGTTCAAGTCGGCTTGGTCATAGTTCGGATCACCTCCGACCTGTACGGTTGGTAGCGGCCTCTAGCAAGGCGCGCCGACCACCAAGCGCGAGCGATGAAGCTGGTTAGGCGAACCTGCATAACGTGTCACACTTCATTCCCTTTGCCGCACGATATATGTTGTCGGGCTCAAGGCGAGACTGTCATCCTTGTGCTAACCCGACCTCTTTCTCGCTCCAAAGGATACCGACCACAATCCGGATTATCTCATAATCCTTGTCGCATGGCCATGCTATTCCTGGTTAGATCACACGAGGGGCCCAGAGTATATCTCTCCGATCGGAGGGGCAAATCCCATCTTGCTCGACCGTGTCTCGCAAAGATGGGACCGACAAACCCGAAACCTACCTTTGTAACTACCCGATCACGGAGTAGCGTTTGGTCCGCCTAAAGCAAGTCTGTCACCATCCGAGTACATGTGTCACTCAGGTCTTAGGACATAGAACGTATGTTGTACTAGAGACTCACAGATGACATATCGATGCGTCTCATAGTTGGGTCTGTCCGACTCAGACCTTATCTCGACTCGGATCCGACTATGTCGAATCCGACCAGACCTTTCCAAGTCCATATTATACGGTTAGCATCCAATGCTCCATGGCTAGTGAGACCAAGCCATCGACCGTGTCATAGGCCATTCTAGTCGGCGGGGCATCCACACAGCCCTTTCGACTCGGGACCTTTTAGGACAGTCATCATACAATGCATAGTCCCACAAACAAGTCACATACTTGCTGATACACATCATTGATAATGTCCAAGGACTATCTTTATTCATAAACACATAGGAAATATCATCATACATGATTGCCTCTAGGGCATATCTCCAACACAAAAGACATCATGGGCCATACATGGGCCGGAAGTTACAGCGGGGTGGAATCATATTGGACGGCCCAGATGAAGCTACTGGGCTTAATTCCGATAGGCCATAACGGGGCGTGAGTTGGCGGGCCGTAAATGGGTATATAGGAATAGGCTTTCCATGGGCCGGCCCGTTACCATTTTACCAAGTCAAACGGGCCGGCCTTTTCACCGGAATGGGCCTCTGTTGGGCCTTGCCACGTGTCAACCTACCATAGGCGCCTCATGTCCAATGAATGGATGACATCTGTCCCAACGGTGAGCCAACACGTGTTTCCTCTGGCCAATGACAATTTTACACGTGGGAAATCCTCATTGATCTGGGCCGTTAACGGGTTATCAGATCCAAAACCGGACCCGATAGCTTAAAGGTGACCTGTTACGGTGGATGCCACGTGTCGGTCACCCTTGACGAAAGCACTTCCATGATGCGCGATTTATCGTCATGGAAGTGAACACTTCCGTGATGATAATTTTGGTAATGTCATGGAACACTTCGACGACATGCATGACAGAAAATGTGACCTACTGTGACAAACACGTATCATCACGGAAGTGTATTTTTTGTAGTGATTATTTGGTCACCGGAAAGGTTTCGGAATGTACCGGTTATTTATCTAATCATCGAAAGGGCTTCTGGGAGGCCCTGGGAGGTTATTGGGCGATATGGGCCAGATGCGGGGAGCTCACCAGCCCACAAGGGGCTGGCGCGCCCCACCTCTAGGCCGTCGACCCTAGGGAAAGAAAGGGGGATAGCTAGCCCCTCCTGCCTTCCCCTCCTCGTGAGAGAAAGGAAAGGGGGGGCCGCCAGCCCTCCTGCCTTCCTCCCACGCGCCTAAGAAGGAAGTGCGGCGCGGCCAAGGCAGGAACCCAGGGTGGCCGCCGACCCCCTTGGAGGTGCCCCAGGCTACCTCCGCTCCTCCTCCCACCTATATATATGAGAGGAGGGAGAGGGGAAACACACACCACGATCCCCAAGCCGTGTGCGGCGCCATGTCTCCCTCTACTTCTAGTTCCTCCTCCGTCCATGTCCGTTGTGCTTGGCGAAGCCCTGCGGATAGTTTCGCCACCACCGTCACCATGATGTCGTGTTGTCGTAACTCATCTACTACTTAGCCTCTCTTGCTGGATCGAGAAGACGAGGACATCATCGAGGTGTTCGTTACTTGATCGGAAGGATCATGAAGGTGTACGACTACATCAACCGCGTTAATAAACTCTTCCGCTAAACAGTCTATGAGGGAATGTAGACACACTCTCCCCTCTTGTAGCTATGCGTATCCATGGATAGATCTTGCGTGTGCGTAGAAAAAAAATCCCTGCAACGTTCCCCAATAGTATGGACTCAGGTGTTCGCTTAATCTGATGGGCTCAGCTAGTTGTCAATGTTGAGGATTTTAGGTGGGTCCAACGTGATGATGGTTTGGTTGTTGCTACGAAGGTGTGTGGGCTAGTGGAGGTGTGTCTTGGCAACGTCATGGGAGCTTCCTTGTGTCTTCTGCCTTGGTCGGTTGAGCGAGCGTGTTGGGTCTTGTTGCTTGGGGTGAAAGCTCGCCTAAAGTGTCGGGTACAGAGATGGTGATGGCAGACGGTGTCGTTTTCCCTCCTTGGGTTGTCATGGAGTAGATATTCATGAACTTTTTCATAGATGTTCATGTTACTCGTATGAACCTTGATATATTGGTGACTGCGATATTTCCAAATGTAGCTTCCCTCTCTGGTGCATCATCTTGAAGGCCACCAATCCATTTATACTTTCCATGCGCCATACACATAGGACGTTGTGGTCATGAGGTGTGGGCCAATGATGTTGATGGGGTGGATTTTGTGGCAACAATAATGGTCGCGTTAAAGTTTTAGAACTCTAGGTAAAGTAGGCATTATAAGTGCATAAAAGGTTGTTGGAGTGGCATACATAACATGAGAGAATAGGAGACATATCTATTATCTCCTTAGAACAACACTCAATACTTCTAACCCATATATTAGACTAATGAATCGTAGAGAAATATAATCTAAAATGCATCTAGGACAACATAAATAATATGATCACAAAGTAATAAATCATCACGCAACATAAAAAATCATCGCATAGATTACATCATATGGATCACAACCATCGCATATGATCACTATGTTGAGTCATGCAACATAGGATGACACATAGCTACTGCTAGGAACTCGTAGTCCAGAGGATTGATGAGTGGAGTTTACACTCATTTTTACCCATGTTAAACCAGATATGATTATATATTTTGAGATTATCATTTCAACTTGCCCACTAATTCTAATAAATGCAAAAGATTGCAAATCTCCTTGTTTATTTTGTTCTTTTAAAAAATAGACGTTTTAGGTGGAAAGTCGAGTGACATATAGGATATTCTAGACAAGAGGATGGTTTCCATATAATTGGGCGTGCACAAGAGGTTATAGAAGGGAAGATGGTGCAAAGTAATTAGGTGTGAAACAACAACCTACTAGCTTACCTAAGACCGGCCCAGAAGTCACAAATAGTTCAGTCGTTTGTGACATATGCATGGCAAAGAATGGTAAGTGTAGGGGAAGGACGTAGTCGATGGGTGTCGTTTCGCCGTTGACCCACTCGATACCCTGGTCGTTGCCTCATCTCAGATACTTGTAGTCTTGGTGCTTCCCAAACAGGCCAGGCCCATGAGCTGGTCCAATGTAAACTGTATAGGTTGGAGGGCTCCTAACATCCCCCTCCTTGAAAAGTGTCTTGAACCCAAGCTGACGCCCACCTGGATCCCACTGCACTCCGATGCTGGCACATGGCCCACATTGGTAACCCAGAGAAGAGTGGTTGACACTCCCCCCCCCCCCACTGAGATTCGGCTTGACCCCAACCTCATGTTGTCGAATTCCTGCTGGGGTCCCATGACACTTGACATTCCTTGGCATTGCTAGGGTCACGGTTGCAGGGGCATGGTAAAAGCCACGGTTCCAGAAATTCATTTTAATTCATTTTAAATCCAGTTTGACCACAACTTTGACCAGGAATATCTCCCAAACCACAAGTCCAAATGAGTTAATTCTTTTTGCATTATTTTTATTTTGATTTTCTTTATTTCCTGGTAGAGTTTGGTATTTTTCTCTTTTGTCTAGAATTTCTGGACGGAAGAATATGCCTTATGTGTTATTTACAAATGCTTTCAAAAATGTTTTCTAGAGTGTTTGATGTATGTATGTGAAAACCAGGAGTATTCCAACCCTCTGTTGGAGCAAGGCAAGCCATAGCTCAATTTGCATGATTGCAATGCAATTTCATAGTTTATTTAATAAACTTGGTTAAAATTTTGCATTAGTTAAATATGATTTGTTCATGGCACTTCTTGGAGTAATTTTTGATCTTGCTACTGCCATGATGATGCTTGGATTTCTAGGACTTATGTTTTTCAGATTGAGAATGATATATATTGCCTTTGCATTACTAGGAACAATAGTTATGGTTTCATTATGATTATATTGGATATTATGCCTTGTAGTATTATTCGGATTTGATGCTATCATATTGATATACGGTTAACAATATGGATATTGCTATTGGATCAGTAGATTTGCCTTGGATTTAACATGATCATATTTAATCTTGTACCTATGGGATTATAATAATTATAGGACTATATTATTCTTTGGATTATTGGACGGATATTGCTATAACTTGGATTACAGGTTGATATATAATATTGGAGTAACAGTTCTATCATAGATATATCCTCGGGGCAAATTCTGTCATTTCGTTGGTCGGGTGCCACCGAATCGAGCTCACCAGTGAAGCCACACTTTCCTAGATGGGGAGGACCTAATTCGATCTATTGTCATGCCTCTCGCCGGTGCCTCCAACTAGGGAAGGTTATACGCGCGCTACCCTGGCCCGGTAGACGGCAATAGCCTTGTCATTCCTAAGAGAGATGATCTTAGCGGGAGGAAAATACATGGAAATAAAAGCATCCTTACAATTATTCCATGAGTCAATACTATTTTTAGGCAAGGACGAAAACAAAGTTTTAGCATGATCTCGTAGTGAGAACGGAAATAATTTCAATTTGACAATATCATTATCCACATTTTTTTTTCTTTCACACATCGCACAATTCACCCAAAGTATTTAGATGGGATGCGACATCTTCATTAGGACTACCAAAAAATTGTTCTTTCATCACAAGATTCAACAAAGCGGCATTAATTTCATAAGATTTCGCACTAGTGGCGCGAGAAATTGGAGTACTAATAATATCATTATTATTTGTGTTGGAAAAATTACACAACTTAGTATTTTCTTGAGACATCGTGACAAAGCAAGCAATCTAGCACATAAGAGAACAAGAAGCAAACGAAAAAGGCAAACATAAAGAAGGCAAATAATTTTGAATTTTTCTAACAACTTTTAGAATTGGGGGAGAGGAAAACGAGAGGCAAATGGCAAATAATGTAAATACAAGAGATGAGAGTTTATGACAGGTACTTGGTAGGCTTGATATAGATCCTCCCTGGCAACGGCCCCATAAATTCTTCCTGCTACTTGATAATCCCCAAGTCCAAGAAATCATCGTAGCAATTTCCAAAGGTGGAAGTGATAAGTATGGAGTGTCGAACCCACAAGGAGCTAAAGGTAAGATCAATATTCTCTCAAGTTCTATCCGCCACTAATACGACTCTACGTATAACGAACGTTTGCTTCCATCTAGAAACGAGAAATAAAACTACGTTGTGGGTATGAAGAGGATAGCTTTGCATGATATGGGAGAACTAATATATAAAAATAGGTGATGTTAACATAAAATTAGAATATATTACAATATATTATAAATAGCGAGTGTGGAATAATGATGGATCGGTGTGTGGAATTGTCCTAGGCAATTGTTAACAAGATCGGTAGTCGTCATTGCAATTGTATATGAGGGAGAGGCATAAGCTAACATACTTAATCTCCTTGGATAATATGCACTTATGATTGCAACTCAAGCAAGCATCCACAACTACTAAAGAACATTAAGGTAAAACCCAACCATAGCATTAAAGTATCAAGTCCCCTTTATCCCATACGCAAACAACCCCCTTACTCGGGTTTAAGCTTCTGTCACTCTAGCAACCCACTATAAGTGAACCATGAGCATATTGCATCACCCTACAGCGGGAATCCTTCACGTGTGCGCGGCATGGAAAGCACCATAGGACAGCACCAAAATAAAACATACAACTCAAACAAATCTAGAACATCAATCAACCCAAAAGATAAAGGAAATCTACTCAAAACATCATAGGATGGCAACACATCATTGGATCATAATATGTGGCATAAAGCACCATGTTAAAGTAGGGGATTATAGCGGGGTGCGGGAGAGTGGACCGTGTAAAAGGGATGAGGAAGGTGATGAAGATGGTGATGTTGATGAAGACGATCACCGCGGCGATGGTTCCGCCGGCGGCACTCCGGCGCCACCGAGAGAGGGGGGAGAGGATCACCCCCTAGTGCTTCGTCCTCCATGCCCCCTCCCCCTAGAAAGGGAGAGGTTCTCCCTCTGGTCCTTGGCCTCCATGGTGATGATGGCCCCCTCCGGGATCGTCCTCCATGACCTCCGGTGATGATGGCCCCCTCCGGCAGGGTGCCAGAGAGGGCCTAGATTGTTTTTTTGCGGCTATAGAGGCTCGGCGGCGAAACTCCCGATCTAGGTTTCTTTATGGGGGTTTTGTATTTATAGGAATTTTTGGCGTCGGTCTCATGCCAAGGGGGTCCACGAGGCAGCGACGAGGTAGGAGCACCCTCCCGGGAGGTAGGGCGCGCCCCCCTACCTTGTCATCGCCTAGGGACTCTTCTGGTCCAACTCTTGTGCTTCGAGGTTTTCTTTTGGTCCATAAAAAATCACCGTAAAGTTTCAGCCCGTTCTGAGAACTTCTATTTCTGCACAAAAAATGACACCACGGTAGTTCTGCTGAAAACAGCGTCAGTCCAGGTTAGTTCTAATCAAATCATACCAAAACCATATAAAATTGTTGTAAACATGGAATGAATACTTCATAAATTATAGATACGTTGGAGACATATCAGCATCCCCAAGCTTAATTCCTGCTCGTCCTCGAGTAGGTAAATGATAAAAGAAATAATTTATGAAGTGTGAATGCTAGCATAGTGCATAAGTTTGATCAATGATAGTCCCAAACACTTTTTCTAGCATCATTATATATCATAAACAGTAGCTCATCTCATAAAACTTCTCATGATCAAGTAACAAGCTATTCACATGTTAAAGTATAGACCATAAAGTTTCTTGAAAACTAGCAAACTACGTTCTCAATCACCAAACAATTGCAATTCATCTGACTTTCGGGAAGGGTCTATGTAAGAGCTTTGATTTATCAAATTCTGCATACTCAACTATCATATAGTATTCCAAGATTGCTAACACTCAAAGCATATTTTTAGAACAAATAGCATCCGTCAAACACAGAGAAAGATAAGGGCTTTATGTTTCGCCTCCCAACTTATTTATCATATAGATAATTATGCATTGGAAACAAAATCTGTCAGAAATAGAATAGTTTGTAATTATCTGAACAGAAATCATACTTCTGGTACTCCAAAAATTCTGAAAAATTAGGACAACCTAGGAAATTTGTATATCAATATTGTGTAAAAAAACTCAGATCAAAACCACACATCTGTGACTTTTAAAAATTCTGGCAATGAGCGCAAAAGTTTCTGTTTTTCAGCAAGATCAAATCAACTATCACCATAGATCATCCCAAAGGTCTTACCTGGCACTTTATTGAAACAAAAGCTATAAAACATGATTACTACAGTAGCATAATCATGACAACACATAAAAATAGTAAGGATAAATATTGGCTTGTCTCCCAACAAGTGCTTTTCTTTAATGCCTTTTTAGCTAGGCACGATATTTTAATGGTACTCTTCCAAGCCAAATTTCGATGATAAATTTATTCATACTCTAAAAGATATAAGTGAAGTTCATAGAGCATTCTAAAATTAACATGGATTGGCCAATATCCAAGCTCAACATATATAAGTGAAGCACACTAAGCATTCTATAAAGCCATTCTCAAAAGATTTAAGTGAAGCACAAAGAGCATTCTATAAAGCCATACTCAAAGGATTTAAGTGAAGCACATGAAGCATTCTATAAATCCATACTCAAAAGATTTAAGTGAAGCACATGATGCATTTTATAAATCAATTAAGGACTATCTCATAATATCATGGTGCATAAAGGAAAAGAAAAGAAAACTCAAAAGACACATATCATGTGAACAAAACAAAAACCGAGGTATACCGATAATTGTCGAGGAATAAAGATGGGATGCCAACCGGGGCATCCCCAAGCTTAGATGCTTGAGTATCCTTGAAATATTTACTTGGGGTGCCTCGGGCATCCCCAACCTTGAACTCTTGCCTCTCCTTATTCTTCTCATATCGATAACTCCTCGATCTTCGAACACTTCATCCACACAGAACTTAACAAAAAACCTTGTGAGATCCGTTAGTGTAACAAAGAAAATCACTACCTTTAGGTACTGTTTTAAACTCATTACAATTTCATATTAGCATTATATCTACTATATTCCAACTTCACCATGGTTCATATCCCCCGATACAACCCATAGGTTCATCAAAATAAGCGAACAACACATAGAAAACAGAATCTGTCAAAAACAGGACAGTCTATAGCAATCTGGAAACTTTGTATACTTCTGTAACTCCAAAAATTCTAAAAATTTAAGACAACCTAAACAATTTGCATAGCAGTATTGTTAAAAGTTTCAAGAATTTATCACGCTCCAGTAAAATATGTAAATTCAATTACTACAGCAAAAGTTTCTTTCTTTTCTGCTGCACACACCAAACAAGCAATTTAAACATTCTAAAGCCAAGCCTTGACGCATTATTTTTATAATACAATGACATATACAAGAGGATACTTATTTTGAGAAATTCCCATGAAAAATTCTACATTGTTTCCATGAGCATGAACACAAGTGTTCAAGATCGACCCTCACTTCTCCAATGCATAACCTTCCAATCACTTCTCTTTTTAAAAAAGTTTTTAGGCATAAGAGGCAAGTAATTTTTTTGGTATTTTCATTCCATTAACAAATTGTTTGTTTCAGCCAAAACTAAAGAAAATAAAAACAACAAGGAAAAAATCTATTTAGTGAAGAAAGCAAACAAGCACACACGAGAATATCAACCCCCCGCTATTGCTCCCCGGCAACGGCGCCAGGAAAGAGCTTGATAATCCCCAAGTGCAAGGAATCATCATAGAAATTTCCAAAGGTGGAAGTGATAAGTATGGACTGTCAAACCCAGAAGGAGCTAAAGGTAAGATCAATATTCTCTCAAGTCATATCTTCCAATGATACGACTCTACGTACACCAAACGTTTGCTTCCATCTAGAAACGAGAAATAAAAATACGTTGTGGGTATGAAGATGATAGCTTTGCATGATATGGGAGAACTAATATATAAAAATAGGTGTTGTTAACATAAAGTTATAATATATTACTATATATTATAAATAACGAGTGTGGAATAATGATGGATCGGTGTGCGGAATTTTCCTAGGAGATTGTTAACAAGATTGGTAGTCGTCATTGCAATTTTATAAGAGGGAGAGGCAAAAGCTAACATACTTTCTCTCCTTGGATAATATGCACTTATGATTGGAACTCTAGCAAGCATCTGCAACTACTAAAGATCATTAAGGTAAAACTCAACCATAGCATTAAAGAATCAAGTCCCCTTTATCCCATACACAAACAACCCCATTACTCGGGTTTAAGCTTCTATCACTCTAACAACCCACTATAAGTGAATCATGAGCATATTGCAACACCCTACAGCGGGAATCCTTCACATGTGCGCGGCACGGAAGGCACCATAGGACAGCACCAAAATAAAACATACAACTCAAACCAATCTAGATCATCAATCAACCCAAAAGACAAAGGAAATCTACTCAATACATCATAGGATGGCAACACATCATTGGATAATAATATGTGGCATAAAGCACCATGTACAAGTAGGGGATTACAGTGGGGTGCGGGAGAGTGGACTGCGTAAAATAGATGAGGAAGGTGATGAAGATGGTGATGTTGATAATGCTGATCACCACGGTGCTGGTTCCCTCGGCGGCACTCCGGCGCCACCGAGAGAGGGGGATAGGATATCCCCCTTGTGCTTCCTCCTCCATGGTTCTCCCTCTGGTCCTTGGCCTCCATAGGGATGATGGCCCCCTCCGGGATCCTCCTCCATGGCCTACAGTGATGATGGCCCCCTCCGGCAGGGTGCCAGAGAGTGCCTAGATTGGTTTTTCGTGGCTATAGAGGCTTGCGGCGGCAGAACTCCCGATCTAGGTTTATTTATGGGGGTTTTGGTATTTATAGGAATTTTTGGCATCATTCTCATGTCAAGGGGGTCCACGAGGCAGCGACAAGGTAGGAGCACCCTCCCGGGGGGTAAGGCGCGCCCCCTACCTTGTCGTTGCCTTGGGACTCTTCTGGTCCAACTCTTGTGCCTCGGGGTCCTCTTTTGGTCCATAAAAAATCACCGTAAAGTTTCAGCCCACCCTGAGAACTTCTATTTCTGCACAAAAAATGACACCACGATAGTTCTTGTGAAAACAGCGTCAGTCCAGGTTAGTTCTAATCGAACCATACCAAAACCATATAAAATTGTTGTAAACATGGCATGAATACTTCATAAATTGTAGATACATTGGAGACGTATCACTACTTCTTGAGCTTGCGTTGGTTTTCCCCTTGAAGAGGAAAGGGTGATGCAGCAAAGTAGATAAAATGTATTTATATTAGTTAAGAACCATGGTATTAATCCAGTAGGAGGAATACACGAGTCTCCAATGATAGCACATGCACAAACAAACAAATACTTGCACCCAACGCGATAAAGGGGTTGTCAATCCCTGCACAGTTAGTTGCAAGGATGAGATCTGATAGTGCTAGATATAAAAGATAATAAAAGTGTAAAATAAGATAAAAGTAAATAAATTGTAGCAAGGTATTTTTGTGTTTTTGGTTTTGTAGATCTGAAAATAATATGATAAAAGATAGACCACCGGGCCATTGTTTTCACTAGAGGCTTCTCTCTTGAAAGAAAGCATATGGTGGGTAAACAAATTCTTGTTGAGCAGTTGATAGAAAAGTGAATAATTATGTAGACATCTAAGGCAATGATCATGTATATAGGAATCACGTCCGAGACAAGTAGACCGACTCCTGCCTGCATATACTACTATTACTCTACACATCGACCGCTATCCAGCATGCATCTAGTCCTTCGTGGGTGATGGCCATGGTGGGATAGTCAAGGTTGCTTCTTTGTGGACCCTTCATGGGTGGACCCCTCTATGGACTCATGCAGCTGTTACCCTTCGTGGGTTGAAGTCTCCATCAACGTGGACATACGATAGCACCACCTATCGGAACCACGCCACAAATTCTCCGCGTCTCATTTGCATTTGCACACTCCAATCCCATCTCTTCACTTTCTTGCATATTGCATGCTTTACTCTTTCCTCTGCATATACTCTTGTCATGCTTGCTTTAAATGTATTGTGAGTGCTTTAACATGTGCTATACTCAACCTTCACTTCAAGAAATTAAAAAATGCCACTTTTGCTTGTTAAGGGTCTAATCACCACCCCTCTAGACCTCTCTTCTCGATCCTTTCAATTGGTATCAGAGCATTAGTCTCCATTACTTTGGTTTAATCGCCATTGGAGGAAGATGGATGAGTCTAAGTTCGGGAGTATTAGACGTAGAGTGCCTATTCCTGATGGGGAGTTTTATGGTTCATGAAAAAATGAGATGCTTGACATTTCCAATGAATATATATAATTTATATATTCTTAGCCCTTATGTGCCTCCCATTGATCCTTTGCATCCAACCCCCGATGAGTATCTTGACATGGTTTGCAATCTTAGAACTATTGATCTTATCATTAGAGGATTGCCTACTTTTGAATGCACATACACTATATGGAATTTTCTTGAGGAGCGATTTTTGAATTATACTTTGAAAAATCTGAATGAAATCCTTCAAAAATCCATTGCCTTTCAAAAGATGGATCTGAGTGATCCCAAGTTTGAAGAATGCTTTTTTGAGCTTCGTGATCTCATGCGTGCTAAAGGTGACGTTGGAACTATTAGCAACATCATCACAGAGTATTAAAATTCATCAACTTGCTCATTGCCATGGTCATGAAACTAATGAATCACTTGCTCAAGGTGATGATCATAAACATGATTAATGTTGATATCTAGGATGGCCATTATGATGAAGACGAATAGAGTGATAGTGGTTTTGAGAAGACTATGAGAAATCTTGGTCTCATGGAAAATCTTCGTGACTATATGGTCGGAGGAAAACAGTGGATTCTTGATAGTGGATGTATCGATCACATGACCGGAGATAAAGACATGTTACGTGAGCTTGCCAAAAATGATGGTTGATACGTCTTCAACGTATCTATAATTTTTGATTGTTCCATGCTATTATATTATCCATCTTGGATGTTTTATATGCATTTTATATGTTGTTTTATATGATTTTGGGACTAACCTATTAACCTAGAGCCCAGTGCCAGTTTCTGTTTTTTCCTTGTTTTTGAGTTTTACAGAAAAGGAATACCAAATAGAGTCCAATTGACGTGCCAATTTTTGATGATTTTTTATGGATCAAAAGAAGTCCCCGGAGTAAAAGAGTTGGGCCAGAAGAGTCCCGAGCCATCCACGAAGGTGGAGGGAGCGCCCTACCCCCCTGGGCGCCCCCCTATCTCGTGGATGACTCGGAGACCCCCCTGACGTGAGACTGACGCCAAAAATTCCTATAAATACAGAAACCCCCAGAAAATAACCTAGATCGGGAGTTCCGCCGCCGCAAGCCTCTATAGCCACAAAAAACCAATCGGGGCCCTATTTCGGCACCCTGCCGAAGGGGGGAATCATCACCGGTGGCCATCTTCATCATCCCGGCGCTCTCCATGACGAGGAGGGAGTAGTTCACCCTCGGGGCCAAGGATATGTACCAGTAGCTATGTGTTTGATCTCTCTCTCTCTCTCTCTCTCTCTCTCGTGTTCTTGATATGGCACGATCTTGATGTATCGCGAGCTTTGCTATCATAATTGGATCTTATGATGTTTCTCCCCCTCTACTCTCTTGTAATGGATTGAGTTTTCCCTTTGAAGTTATCTTATCGGATTGAGTCTTTAAGGATTTGAGAACACTTGATGTGTGTCTTGCATGTGCTTACTTGTGGTGACAATGGGATATTCACGTGATCTACTTGATGTATGTTTCGGTGATCAACTTGCAGGTTCAGTGACCTTGTGAACTTATGCATAGGGGGTTGGCACACGTTTTCGTCTTGACTCTCCGGTAGAAACTTTAGGGCACTCTTTGAAGTTCTTTGTGTTGGTTTGAATAGATGAATCTGAGATTTTGTGATGCATATCGTATAATCATACCCACGGATACTTGAGGTGACATTGGAGTATCTAGTGACATTAGGGTTTTTGTTGATTTGTGTCTTAAGGTGTTATTTTACTATGAACTCTAGGGCTGTTTGTGACACTTATAGGAATAGCCCAATGGATTGATCGGAAAGAATAACTTTGAGGTGGTTTCGTACCCTACAATAATATCTTCGTTTGCTCTCCGCTATTAGTGACTTTGGAGTGACTCTTTGTTGCACGTTGAGGGATTGTTATATGATCCAATTATGTTATTATTGTTGAGAGAACTTGCACTAGTGAAATTATGAACCCTAGGCCTTGTTTCGAAGCATTGCAATACCGTTTGTGCTCATTTATCATTTGTTACCTCGCTGTTTTATATTTTTAGATTACAAAAACCTATATCTACCATCCATATTGCACTTGTATCACCATCTCTTCGCCGAACTATTGCACCTATGCAATTTACCATTGTATTGGGTGTGTTGGGGACACAAGAGACTCTTTGTTATGTGGTGGTAGGGCTGTTTGAGAGAGACCATCTTCATCCTATGCCTCCCACGGATTGATAAACCTTAGTTCATCCACTTGAGGGAAATTTTGCTACTGTCCTACAAACCTCTGCACTTGGAGGCCCAACAGCGTCTACAAGAAGAAGGTTGCATAGTAGACATCAATGGTGCACGCAAGTATGTCACTTTCAGAGACAACTCCAAGGGTAAGGTACTTGGCCTTGGTAAGGTGGCCATATCAATGATAGCTCTATTCAAAATGTTATGCTCATCGAATCTCTTGGTTACAATCTTCTTTCCGTATCTAGACTAGCCGACTTTGTTTCAGTGTTCTATTTACCGAAGTAGATTTCCAAGTGTTTCATAGACATAATCACAATATGACCTTTACCAATATCCGTAGAGGTGATCTATACATTGTCGACTTCATAAGAGAGCCAAACCTCACACTTGTTTAATTTCTAAATCTTCTAAAGGATGGTTATGGCATAGACGGTTAGGTCATGTGGGCATGCAAAATCTTGATAAGCTTATTAAAGGTGATCGTATCCTTGGTGTTAAAGATGTTATATTTGACAAGGATAGACTTTACAGTGCTTGTCAAGCAGGAAAACAATTTGGAGGAAGTCATCTTGTGAAGAACATCATGACCACTAGAAGACCACATGAGCTACTTCACATGGATCTCTTTGGTCCCAATGCTTATAAGAGTATCGGTGGTAACTCCTTCGGTTTGGTCATTGTTGATGGTTTTTCAAGATTTAAGTGGGTGTTCATGATGCCCTTGATTCAATCGTACACTAATCATACACGCAAATGTGTACGATCAAGATCAAGGACTCATGGGAAGATATCACAAAACAACTCTAGAGACAAATTAAAATAATACAAGCTTTATATTACAAGCCAGGGGCCTCGAGGGCTTGAATACATAAGCTCGAATACACAAGAGTTAGCGGAAGCAACTATATCTGAGTACAGACATAAGTTAGAAAAGTTTGCCTTAAAAAGGCTAGCACAAAAGCAACATCGATCGAAAAGGCAAGGCCTCCTGCCTAGGAGCCTCCTAACTACTCCTCGTCATCGGCGGTCTCCACATAGTAGTAGGCATCGACGGTGGCATCTGGCTCCTGGGCTCCGACATCTGGTTTCATCAACCGGAAAGAATAAGAAAGGGGGAAAAGGGGGGAGCAAAGCAACCGTGAGTACTCATCGAAAGTACTCGCAAGCAAGGATCTACACTACATATGCATCGGTGTCAATGAAAAGGGTTGTATCTGTGGACTGGACTGCGGAATGCCAGAAGAGAAGGGGAAAGCCTGGCCTATCGAATACTAGCATCTTCTGGAAACCATCATCTTGCAGCAACAGAAGGGAGTAGAGTAGCATAAAGTAAAGTAGTAGTAGTGTTATCAACCTCGGCCAGAGATCCTTTCTCGACTCCCTGCGAGAAAAAAATCCCAGAGCCATACTATCCAGTAATCACCTCCTATCCATGTCTCATCTCAAGTATCCAGTTTTAGTTGTATCGATCGGGATACAACTCCAAGTGTTCGTTACCGTAGGACAGGCTATCGATAGATGTTTTCTTCCCTGCAGGGGAGCACCAACTTTCCCACCACGCTCGATGAACTTTCCCACAATACGCCGCAACCTGACCTAGGCTTAATAGAGAGGCCAGCACGCCGGACTAAACCTATGACCCCAGGGGTCATGGGCCATCTCCCCGGGAACTCCTGCACGTTGCGAGGGCGGCCGGTGAGCAGACCTAGCTACCTCCCTAAAAAGGCAGGAGCTTACAGTCCAACCCGACGCGCGCCGCTCAGTCGCTGACGTCTATTAAGCTTCGGCTGATGCATACGACGCAGAACGCCCATACTATGCCCACGTGATGGTTAGTGCTATCAGACCAGAGGCCCCTCGGATCAAATATCCAAATTGTAGTGGATTGGGAACGCGCGGTAACAAGCAGAGACTCACGAAAGATGTGACCCCGTCGCCCCGTCTCGAGGACTTGCGGCAAGGGCTAAGAATGCCCGGCCACGCCTCGTAATTAACTCGCGGGCACCCTCCAGGTCAACCCGACTCCACATCACTCACAATGAAGCTCGTGCGGGTACCCCTCAGAACCGACTCGTCTTAAGTAACATGGTTCAGTGTAAAGTCATAGTAACCATTGTAACTGTGTGTCTAACACCAAGGGGAAAACCTGAGGAATCACCCTTGACGGATTCCACTCGATGTAATCATCAAGGTGAACGTAAGAGGAACCACCCTCGAAGTTCACACTTGGGGGGTTGCACGATAGAGCCGTATTGGAAGTGGTTAAGGCGGAATTACCCTCGATGACCACGACCGGATAGCTACACTACAGGGTAACATCAGAAGTGATGATGAGGTCTCACACCCGGCACTCGATAGTAACCTAGTAGTGTCGAGCAACTAAGGGGAAAGTGATGTGCGTGTCGGGCCTGGTCTTGATCCCGTTGATCGGGTCTTCAATGATGAAGCGGTGAAACAAGGACAAGGTGGGGGTCATCGATGGATCACTAACCAACCTATATTACGCAGCTTTAGGATAAGGTAGGTAACAATAAGCGAGTTAAAAAGGTGCTATGCATCAGAATAGGAGCAATCAATTATAGTAGCAAAATCTAATGCAAGCATGAGAGAATGGAATGGGCAATATCGGAATGATCAAAGGGGGGGCTTGCCTCGTTGCTCAGACAAGAAGGAGGGGTCGTCAACACCGTAGTCGAACTGGGGGTCCCCGGCAGTCTCGGGGTCTACCGGAAAGAAGAGGGGGAAGAAACAATGAATACATAGCAAGCAAGTGCATAACAGAACAGCAGGCAGAGCTAGACATGTTCTAACGCGGTTCTACACGATACCGGTGAAGGGGGAAGTCAACCAGGAATGTTTTCCCGGTTCCGAACCTGTGTCAGACAGATGACCGAAGGGGGAAAGTTCCATGTTCAAATAGTTAGAGGCATCTGACAGGTAAACGGACTGCATGTTTGGATTCGTCTCGTCGTTCTGAGCAACTTTCATGTATAAAACTTTTTCATTCGAGTTGCGGATTATTTTATATGATTTTTCAAAGATTTTAAACAATTTCGAGATTTACTTTTATATAAAAACTTTAACATTAAAATGACAGAAAAACCCTTTGTACCCACTAAGATCTAGCCCTAGTGGATGACAAGTGGGGTCCAGAGGTGAACTGTTGACCAATCAAAGGTCCAACAAGATCAACTGAGTTAACTGCTGACTTGGTCTAACAGACATGCAGGGCCCAATTGTCATTGACACAAGTGTTAAAAGAAAAGTTAATTTAGCTTCGATAATTACGGGGCCCATCTGTCATTGCGGTTTAGAGAGAGGGGGTTAGTGTTAAGTGGGGGATTAGCCCCCAGTAATTAGCCGGCTATTAGGGGCGGGCGTGCATCCATGCACGGCCACAACAGAGGCCTGGCGCGCCGTCGCGACTGGCAAGGCTGCCAGTGCCGGCGTGCATGCACGCACGCAAGTAGGGGGTCGGCCACGGCGCGGCCGGCAGGAGCGGCGACGCGGATGCGGCGGAGCCGAGGTAGCAGCGAGCATGGTGTGGCGAGGTGCATGGGAGCAGCGGTGTGCGGCGGCCAACGGTGGACAGGGAGCAGGGGCGGCGAGCGGCAACAAAGCAGCAGCGTCGCGAGCAGCTAGCGGTGAGCAGCAGGGACGGGCGCGGGCGACTGTGGCATGCCCCACGTGGGCGTGCGGCGAGCGATGCGCGGGCGCGTCTGGACGGGACCGGGTCGTGGCTAGGGGCGTACAGGCGGGCGTAGGCACGGTAGGGAGGCAGCGGCAGCGGTAGAAAAGCAGCAGTGGCATGGAGCAGTTAAGAGCAGCAGCAGCTCGCAAGGACAAGAGGCAGAGCAGTGGCAGTACGCACACATGTACACGTACACTGATGCTCGGGCACGACGGTGACGGCGGCTTACGACATACAAATCGAAGGGGAAAAGCAGGGAAATCGGTCGAGGGCCTCACCGCGAAGCTCGTGGGTACACTCGGGGAGGCCGGGGCGGTTCGGTGGTGGAGGACCCAACGACGACGACCGGCGGCAGAGGTTGAAGAAGGCAATCGATTCGGTCGAGGTGGGGCCTCCGAGCTCGAGTTTATCCGCGTAGAGGAAGCAGGGGAGGCAGGGGGATCTCCTACCGCAAGCTCGGCCGGAGGGAACGACGACGGCCGCGGAGACGATGAGGCGGCAACGACGGCAGCAGCTTGGACGCAGTGAATCGGGAGAGGGAAAGGATGAGGGGAAGAACAGAGGCTAGGGTTTCGGGAGGGTGCGGTGGCGACATCTTAACCAACGGGAGGAACCGCGGGATGGACGACACGTGTGCATCGACGATTTGAACGAGCACTCTGCCTCCAGCGCGATGGGGATGAACAGGAGGTTGAAGGAGACTAGAGGTGTGCTGGGTTGCACTGTTCATTGGGCCATTTAAGCGCACAGTTCTGGTTTTTTTATTACCTCTCTATGTTTTCTTCTTTAGTAATTGTTTTGTATTTTTATTTTGTACCAAATGATTTTTGTTGAACGGGAGACTTGTCACTAAAATACTTGGCGACAATATGGAGTTGCCCACAAGGTTTGGGGGGTTGTTTCAAATCCATCCAATTTATGTTTGAATTTAAAAGCTCTACATAAGTGCTATTGGGCCACTTCATCATTTATTGGGGAATTATTGGTGAGTCCAATGATGTTGGTTTTAACATGACAAAGGTCAGAGGGATTTGTACTAAAATGCGAACATTTTAGTATTATCGTTTGGAGAAACAATATTTTCACTTGTCTTTTAATTTGAATTTGAGGTCGGTTTGGAACAAAGTGATGATTAACAAAAATTTAATTAAGATGATGTGGCACCATTAACATGAGTTTACTGTAGCATGACGCTAGGGGTGTTACAAATATCCTCCACTACAAGAAATCTCGTCCCGAGATTTAAGTTGGGAAGTGAAGAGTAACTTCGGAAGAACGGACCCTTATAGGGTTAATTATCTAGTGAACAATTCAGGGAATGTGGCAGAATTATGTCTCGAGTTGAAACTTAAGAAAAAACATCGGGAGCAAAGTATGAAGGTACAATAGGAAGTTTCAAGCGAATGGACAAATTGATACCTGAACAGAGTGCGATAAAGGGGTTCAGAGCATCAGGAATAGATCATCTCTCGAAAGGTGGCTTGTGACATGATACGAAGCCAATTGCAAGAATATTTCGGAATCAAAGATAAACAGGAGAGTCAGGTTCCGATCCTGTGGAACTGTGGGTTATGAGCCCACCATGTGGGTTAGAAGTAGAAAGGGGGCCGAAAGGTGGCTTTTGACATGATACAAAGCCAATTGCAAGAATATTTCGGAATCAAAGATAATCATCTCTCGAAAGGTGGCTTGTGACATGATACGAAGCCAATTGCAAGAATATTTTGGAATCAAAGATAAACAGGAGAGTCAGGTTCCGATCCTGTGGAACTGTGGGTTATGAGCCCACCATGTGGGTTAGAAGTAGAAAGGGGGCCGATAGTATGGCATGTCAGATGATAGACTGTCAGCTATGTTGCCAACCACGTTGGTACCAAGGGCGAGGGGCGAAGAGAACTATTTTCCTGCTCTTTGAAACGAGGCGGACCAGTAGGCAAAGTTCTCATCCATCGGTGGTTATCGAAATGTCATCAACATTAGTAACAGGGTTGTACTGACCGAATTGTACCTTGAGGCATTTTTATAAGCAGGGAACTCTTTTTGCTTAGATCATATAGATCGCAAGAAAGGTTAAACAAGACAATGGAAAGGAAATGTGTTTAAACGCATATTTCAGGGGTATGCCCTTCCCAAGGACAAGCAGAGTATGATATCCATGATAAGACGGCAAGTTCAAAAGCATTTAGATAAAGGGGGCGAGGGAAGAATCATGATATTAAACATACAACGGTGTTTGGATAATAGATCAAGAAACATTCGACAATGTGCTTCCAATGTTCTTGTTGATCTTCGGAATACCTCAGTCATGCTTCGAGGTATCATTAACATGGTGTTACAAGTAGGGGATGAAGTTGAAGATCACAAGAAATACTCAAGGAATAATTATAGGAATAGCAAGGAGTCCAAGGTATAACCAAGACATGGTCAAACATGTGTTGGAAAGAAGACAAGGGAGTTGTCGATGATAACTCAAATCACCGAGGGTCAAGCATGGTAGTACTCATCACAAATTTGATTGATATGCTGGAAGAGCTCAGAATGTTGACGAGCACGACACAATTGTCGAGAGATTTCAGGAAGATGTAATCGATCGGCGATGACATCAAGTCAAAGGAATGATGTAGCAAAAAGTTATTGGAACCACGGGTACAATGCAAACTCGAAACCAAGCTTGTTGTTCTAGGCGAAATGATATGACAAGGAAAAATCAACGTAAGCTTAGCTCATCGTCGAGAATTGTGCTGCGAGAAGAAGGATCAGGTAGCACAGTTAAAATTTATCATGATAATGATATAGCCGATCAGGCTAGGAATGACTTGAAGGAATATTAAACTCGTAAGCAATGAAAATTACTTAGAGTTTTTGAATCGGAGTGCGGGATCGATTCTCTTATCGGTGTTCTCGAGTGACTGATAACTCAGAACCCGGGGGGAAATCTGAAATCGGTGAGAAGTAATACTAGCTGAATATTCATAGGAAGCAACTCAGTTATTTGATAATCTCGAGATACCAGGGGTAATATTCGAAGGTAGGCCATATTAGAGTTTGGACATGTGTATTGATATGCAGAAGGTAAGCACTTCAACTTGTCCGAGAAAGGGCATCAAAGAAGACAATCTTGGTTGGAACCACGATTGCAAAGGCCAAAATCACAGATACAGGATTAAATTATACCAAGGGAATAATTATTGTTACGAGAAGCTTCCGTGATAAGATCTACATCGTTTCCATGGGCATGAACAAAAAGTTCAAGGTCGACTCCCACTTCTCCAATGCATAACCTTTCATTCACTTCTCGCGTTCAATGAAGTTGTAGTGTTGAAATGTTATCTGGCAAGACACCAGAAGAGTATGACTCTTGAAAACTCTTGGGTTCACATGGATTAAGGAAGACATAGGTTCAACCCATAGGGGCATCTTGGGAACATATACCACAAACTCCACGAGTATAATAACACAAGCTCGAAGGTAGTGCATGGTTGAGAAGGCAGAGGATACAATTTACCAAAGGCATAATGTATCTGAGGAAAGGCTCCAAAAGGTTATTGAATATGAAGGACGTTGTCAGATAAAATCCAACAAAGGATCTGGCGGTCCACATAGGATCTGATGTGAGTATCAGTACTCAATCAGAATAGGGAAAGAATGCAAAGGCATCGAATTATAGATATATCTGGATAACTTCAAGGCTTGAATACAAAGGAATTAAGTTTTTCAAATCAGAAGATCTGAAGCAGAGGCTCTGATCAAAAGATGAGTAAGTTGAATAGACCTAAAGGTGCACCCGGTCAAATCTTGATTGGGTAAGAACCAGCTCATAACCGGAGCGATGTCGAAGCAGAAAGAAAATTTCCAAGGATTAATTGATGATTGCGATTATTCGCTCACACGTTGAATCCATAGGAACAGAATGACAACCACAAAGAATTTTAAAGAATATTGCTAGACATATGGAATTAATCCTAATGCAAGCAGGCAAGGAGAATTAAGAGCAACAGGCTGCAGAGGATTTTCGGAAGAACGAATAGTATCCCAAAGAATTTGTGAAACACATAAACAACTGGGGATGAACGGATCCCTGATAAGTGTGAGGAATTATTCACACATGTATTCATGCGGAATAGGAGCTGCAAGGCAGTAGGCACAAAGGATTCTCGGAACAATATAGAGAATTTCGAGGAATCTTGTAATAACAAGAGCAACGAGGAATGATTGTAAGAATGGCAAGTGTATGTAGTTTTCCATAGGGGTTGACGGTGGAAGCGAATCGCGAAAGCGATGGGCACAAGTTCTCGAACGAACATCGTAAAGTATCTTCGAAGTCTTCTAGTGAAGCAGGCAATCATATGGAATGAAGTGGCTCTCCGGGATGAAGTGGTTACGAGAACCTAATGTCAGAGTTAGCAAAATCGTTTAACCTGATTAGAAGAGAGATCAGAGTCCCAGATTAAAGGTCGAGGAGTAAAAGATCCTAATACCACCCAATTGGCGACGTGGGCCCGTAAGCCACACAACCAAGTTAGTAAAACAGTTTTGGACGACTAGACTCAACTTCGGCCAAGGAGTTGGAGGGGAGCTACCTACAGGCAGTCGGCTCGGATACCAACTTGTGACGCCCTCGATTCAATCATACACTAATCATACACGCAAATGTGTACAATCAAGATCAAGGACTCACGGGAAGATATCACAACACAACTCTAGACACAAATTAAAATAATACAAGCTTTATATTACAAGCCAGGGGCCTCGAGGGCTCGAATACACAAGAGTCAGCGGAAGCAACAATATCTGAGTACAGACATAAGTTAGAAAAGTTTGCCTCAAGAAGGCTAGCACAAAAGCAACATCGATCGAAAAGGCAAGGCCTCCTGCCTGGGAGCCTCCTAACTACTCCTGGTCGTCGGCGGTCTCCACATAGTAGTAGGCATCGGAAGTGGCATCTGGCTCCTGGGCTCCGAAATCTGGTTACATCAACCAGAAAGAAGAAGAAAGGGGGAAAAGGGGGAGCAAACCAACTATGAGTACTCATCCAAAGTACTCGCAAGCAAGGATCTACACTACATATGCATCGGTGTTAATGAAAAGGGTGGTATCTGTGGACTGGATTGCAGAATGCCAGAAGAGAAGGGGAAAGCCTAGCCTATCGAAGACTAGCATCTTCTGGAAACCATCATCTTGCAGCAACAGGAGGGAGTAGAGTAGCATAAAGTAAAGTAGTAGTAGTGTTATCAACCTCGGCCAAAGATCCTTTCTCGAACCCATGCGAGAAAGGAATCCCAGAGCCATACTATCCAGTTATCACCTCATATCCATGTCTCATCTCAAGTATCCAGTTTTAGTTGTATCGATCGGGGTACAACTCCAAGTGTTCGTTACCGTAGGACAGGCTATCGATATATCATAGATGTTTTCTTCCCTGCAGAGGTGCACCAACTTACCCACCACGCTCGCTTAACTCCGGCCAGACACACTTTCCTGGGTCATGCCCGGCCTCGGCCAAACAATACGCCGCAACCCGACCTAGGCTTAATAGAGAGGCCAGCACGCCGGACTGAATCTATGCCCCCAGGGGTCATGGGCCATCTCCTCGGAAACTCCTGCACGTTGCGAGGGCGGGCGGTGAGCAGGCCTAGCTACCTCCCTGAAAAGGCAGGAGCTTACCAGTCCAACCCGGCGCGCGCCGCTCAGTCGCTGATGTCTATTAAGCTTCGGTTGATGCATACGTGGTAGATACTTGGTGATGGTTAGTGCTATCAGGCCAGAGGCCCCTCAGATCAAATATCCAAATCGTAGTGGATTGGGAACGCGCGGTAACAAGCAGAGACTCACGAAAGATGTGACCCGTCGCCTGCCTCGAGGACTTGCGGCAAGGGCTAAGAATGCCCGCCACGCCAGAATTATCTCGCGGCACCCTCCGGGTCAACCCGACTCCTCATCACTTGCAATTAAGCTCGCGCGGATACCCCTCAGAGCCGACCCGTCTTTAGTAACATGGTTCAGTGTAAAGTCATAGTAACCATAGTAACTATGTGTCTAACACCAAGGGGAAAACCTGAGGAATCACCCGTGACGGATTCCACTCGATGTAATCATCAAGGTGAACGTAAGAGGAACTACCCTCGAAGTTCACACTTCGGGGGTTGCACGACAGAGCCTTATCGGAAGTGGTTAAGGCAGAATCACCCTCGATGACCACGACCGAATAGCTACACTATAGGGTAACATCAGAAGTGTTGATGAG